>CP141145.1:2162000-6962000 GCA_035235625.1 Saururus chinensis | reverse complement strand
TCTCCAGCATCCCAGCTCTGGGAGAAAATGTCTTATAAGATATTACTAATGTATCCGTAGAAGCCTCAGGTCTTTATGACCATTGACTCCCCCAAACATCTGACTTAAACTAGATTATTTTTATCCAGTCAAGTATCCGCTCAACCATTCGGGTCCTCTTCACCTTGTGAATCGGCCCAATAAATAGCTCATCCACTGAGCTATGACTCAGAGAACATTCCAAAATCACCCTTGGTTCATTAACCAAGGTAAGATTCTATGTCAGGGACTCATTCTGTCACGCCCCGGCGATGCCCGACCCGAGCCGAACCCGGTCCAAGGGCCGGTCAAGCGCGCGGGGGCGACGAAGTGAAGATTGAGAAACGATTCTAGCGGAAGACTTAACCCTAACCACGGGCGATTAACAACAACACGGAGTGCGCACAATCCTTTGAGCAAGAGTAAATAAAAGGGAAGAAAAGGTGTTGCTTATCACAAAGTAAACAACAATCTCAAACCCACAAGCTTAGTTAAGTAAAGCCCACACCGGCTCAAAATAAGTCATAATCATCACAACTGTAGTATATAACATAAATCTAAAACAAGAACCCTACACAAAGGTTCTAACATAAAGCATGAAACAAACGAAGGTAAGTCACGCAACGATCTCCATCATCACACCCAAGCTACCTCTGAACTTTCCTCAAAGAGGCAATCCTGTCCGTCTGCGTGTCACACCACGCAGCCCCAAATCAAAACACAAAAGAGGGGTGAGTTTTAACACTCAGCAATGGTTTTAATATCACTAACAATGTCGAAAATACGATAGCATGGCGATATAGTCTTTCAAAAACAACGATGTACAAGGTGTATCACTTTCTGATCACATATTTACATCACTTATACGCTGCATCATAATGCATAACTCAAACTTGCATGGATGTATCTCTAGCATACAAATTTCCACATGCATTCACATCATAACCAATCCCACATGGACGTATCTCTAACATACGTATTCCCACATGCATAATGTCATCACAACCAATCCCGCATGGATGTATCTCTAACATACATATTCCACATGCATAGTATCAAATCAAACTACATCAAGGAGTAACCACACAATAATGTCACACAGACAGGAGCATAGACAAGGCCACGAAGGCGTGTCATGGTCCAAAATTCTACACAAGAATTCAAGGAAGATTGGGATTGTCAATCCATAATACTGCTCGCCCTGGACGATCCTGGCCAAGGATGTCCCATTCTCACACAGAGAATCTAGAGCAGGGGTGTTCGCACAGGGACATCTCCTGCGGAGGGAAGAGCCCGAGTTCTCACACAGAGAACCTTAGAACACGTGGTAGCGGGGTGCACACGGCATACCACACTGGATTCTCAGGGTCCAGATGACACACATAAAAATATTCTCACATATCCGCAAGACAAGTACACAACTCGTCCCCACATCATTCCATTTAACAAGACTCAACCCGGGGAGTGCACTTGTTCCATACAGGAACTTCAAATCGTCCCACACAGGAACTTCAAATCAAAATATGTCCTTTCGGACCAATCAACTTGCGATTAATCCACGACCGATCAATCCGGCACACAATTCCATCACATTGCATCCAATCGGTCAAATTCGATTAATCACGATGAAGCCTCAATTGGAAATCCGTTTTCATGATGCATGCAGCATGGTACATGCGTGGGCATAGCATACATGAATCCTAATCCATGATAAGTGCTCTCACCAGCCCCTAATGCATCATTCATAATCACAATATTAAGCTTCAACATCATCATTTAGCCCCACATGTGTGTGTGTGCATCTAGAAGAAGCATTCCACAAAATGCAAATCAACATGCTTGAAAATCAACTCATTACCACACTACACATGTGAATCTCTATCCAAACATGAATTCCAGCGGAAATCATAGAAGAAGAATAGTTGAAATCATAGCTAGATTCAAAACTCAACCACCAAGGCTAAACACATGTAACATCACTCATTTCATCATTGAGTCATGACATTCACCAGCATTCACACATCATTAACCACAATCTATCATGACAAGTCAGTCCAACAATGATTGTAGTCCTACTGAAATATGCTTAACCAAAGGGAAACAACTATTCATAATTTCAAAATAACGATTCCAACATCATGCCACAAAACATAAGTCATTCCACCATCTCTAAGCATATATCTCAACTCCATAAACTCAATAGCATGCATTTCCAGTAGCCTAACATAGCTTAAAACACTCCACATTCATATAAAATTGGCAAGCTAAAGTGGAATCATCAAAATAGACATCATATACACAACATACAATTTTCTGTGTAGCCGATCGATCGCCCTTCAGGCCGTTTGATCGGTTACACGCAAAAATTTGAAATTTTCAGTTCAGCCGATCGATCGCCCTACAAGGCCGATTGATCGCCAACACGGCAGGACAGTCATCTTCTTCCTTTCGCAAATCCAAACCGAAACACCATAGATAACACTTCAAATCCACATCTAACACCCTAATCATCATCAAAAGTCCTCCTTGACTTCCAGAATATCAAACCAAACCATAATAATGCAAAACCCTAAGAAATCGGGATTAAATAATTCCATTTTTTAATCTTACCATTAACACACTAAATCAAGCAAACCATTTCGAAATAAGCCAAAAATGAAGAGTTTTACCATGGATAAACAGAGATTTCGAAGACCCATTACCTCAGCACTTGATTAAGCTCGGATTGAAGAGTCACCCTTCTTGAAATCCTTGAAAACACAATGAGTTTGAATTAAACACCAATAGAAATCGATTTACTTATGAAATCCCTAATTAAATCTTAGATCTAGGGCTTGTTGGTAGTAAAAATCGAATTTTGAATGTTAGAGTTTGTAGTAAAACACAAATCAGTAGCTTTTGATGGTCAAAAACGAATTGAATCAAGGGAAAAATGGTAGATTTGGAAGAAATAAAGAAGAAAGCCAATGATTAGTGCTTAATTAAAGTAAGCTTACCTTAATCAGCTTCTAATTCGGGCCTAAGTGGGGATTAGGCCAGACCTCCTTCCTTAGCCTATTCCCAAAAATGGAAATGGCTCTGATTTGCCCTTTTATAGTAAGGGTTGGGGTATACAAAGGTAAGTTTTGGGGTGTAAATAGGAAAAGTAGGCTAAAAGTGGTTATTTTGCAAATTTAAGCACGAATTAAGCCTAATAAAATTCTAAAAATTTTTGTGTGACCTTAAGTATATGTCTAGGTTCATTTGACACAAAAATAAAATTTTCGACCGTGGGGCCCACAGGGGTCCCGCCAAAACCCTAATTTTTGAAAAAATAGTAAAAATTCTGAAAAATCTCAAAAATTCACATTTGGTTTAAAATCACTTAAAACCACTAATATTGAAGTTAATTTTGGTTAAAACCATCACAAACACTATTTATTTATGAAATCACCGAATAAGATCAGAAAACACGTAAATCTCACGAAAATCAATAATTAAAGAAAACCAAAACCGGTTCAAAGATGTGGGTCCTTACACATTCACTCCATGAATGTATCCCCACCCTAATGAGGATATTTTAGTCATTATCTTGATTAGATGTTCTCCCCCTAATCCAACAAGAACCCATGTCTCTTGATTAAACTTCATTAATCTTAAGTTACCGGTATAAATCAAAGCATCAATAATAATAGCATCCATCAACATAATCAACATAAATTAATATGCATTCACACCAATGCATAAATAATGAATAAAGACCTGTTGCACTCATTTGCAGGGCTAGGGCTCAGCTAGTTCAAGCGCAAGAGTGTAAACAACTCTAACGCATCCTGCGAGTTACATATAAAACATTCTAGTCGTTCGATGTACTTGGTTGCAGACACTTGTAATACGCTGTCTTAAACCTTGAGAATTAGGGTTCTTCCCCTTGTTTCCCGTGATACTATGACTTGACAAGGTCTTCATGTCACTTACTAGTCACACCCCTTCCTTTTGAAGCCATTCCATGTCACTATAACATACCCTAATGCTTAGTGGTTAGGTTATTAGTTTCGACAGAAACAGAACATACTACCCTTAAGGGCATTAGGGTAATTCTACCACCTAGGATATAGTACTCTCTCTTAGGTCATTTGGTCATTTCACTATCCTTTTATTTATTTTAATCCTCTCTGGAGATTTCACTCTCAAGCTGACCCGCGCTTCCATTAACACGAATGTGGGTGGGTCCACTCAAAGGGGTATTTCTGTTATTTGGTTTAAGACCTTAATGATATCTGACGGGACCAAAATCGAACTCAAGAATACTAATTGACTTCATGGACTTTGTGTAACTTTCCTGGCGTGTGACGGGGTAATGAACCCCTTGAACCGACCCAGTTGACTTTACGGTTTATAATTCACCCTAGGGACAAGAAGGTTAATTACCCACTCACTGGGATTTTTCCTCACCAAAAGGTTTTGCCTATAATTATGTTACCCATTAAATTCTCACTGGGAATTTTCCCAATTTTTAGATCGAGAGCCTCGAACTCGGGAAGGTTAATATTATACGATAATTAACTAATAGGGATAAAAAAGTATTTCATAGCCTCTGGGATTTTTCCCCAAGTGGAAACTTGGTCAGAATAATCCCAAACTTCTCCAGGTCTATGAGTATTTTTCTAGAATTTCTTTGACACTTTTAGCCCCATGAACCGGACCCAGTTCACTCCCCTTCTCAATTCTCTTTTTTTATTAAACTGACCCGAGCCAGGTCTGCAGTTCCAGCCCGAAACGGGCTGGACCCGCAAACCCGCCTGCAGGTTGTCTTCTTCATGGAGATGTCTGTAGGGCTTCGGCTGGGCTCTCCAGTCACCAGCATAATCCTTCCACTGGAGAACCATCAGATATGCTTGTCGGATCTAAATCCTCCGTCCGGTGCGACGCCAATTGCAAATTCTGAAAACCACCCGTGAAACGATCACATCTTCTAGCCTCCGGTGAGTGCAACGGCTGCCATGACTAGGAGCAAGGCCGGGTCTGGTCGGATCGCCCTCAAGCGGCTAACCTCAAGGACCCAATCCCACTTCTGTCAAGTGGCCGCCGTCTATTGTTGACGCTCCACACAGTCATTCTTCTCCATTCATGAACAGAACTTCAGTGGACGCAGCAGCCGCCACGGCCGGAACCGAGGCAAAGGTTGTCTAATTCGCCACTCGGCGGCGAATCTGACGGACCCAATCTCCTCTGCCGGCAGTTGGTTGCCCTGCATCCACTCAGAGCCCAAAGGCTCTGCCTTCCCTCCTCAGTGCCAAATGGCACGGCCTCAGCTGATCGCCAGGCCTAACGTGGATGGATCGCTGTCAAGCGACGATCCCCACAGTGCTGGTCCATCGCCAGCAGATGGCTGTCCAGCCTCCGCCAAGGACGAAAACCCCCTCCTCTTCTTTGTTTGATTTGGACACCGGCCAAAGCACCGGTCGTGACTATTCTTTCTGCACCACGTTGAATCCATGGACCATATTAATGTAATGAGATTAATACAAAGTTGGAAATTCTACCTCGCAAAACACCCCTGTTTGTCGTCGATCCACCGTCGTCAATGCCTCACCGGAGTCTCGCCGGAAAATTCCAATGACGACTCCTCCTCCTTCACTTAATCCTCCCCCATAAGAGCCCTAATTAAGCTCTTTATATCCATAGAGATTAGGGTTTTCTAATCTCATTAAGAGTTGGGCTAATTGGGCTACTTGGGCCTATCTTTTTAATTAATTTCCATCACCAAAATAATCAGGCCCATAAAGTGACTTAAATGGCCAATTTCCGAGTCCAATTCGGGTAAACGGGCCCTGCACGCTATATTCAACTCCGAATGGTCGTATCCCCC
Source organism: Saururus chinensis (assembly GCA_035235625.1). Classification (NCBI taxonomy): domain Eukaryota; kingdom Viridiplantae; phylum Streptophyta; class Magnoliopsida; order Piperales; family Saururaceae; genus Saururus; species Saururus chinensis. Next base: position 6,956,131 of record CP141145.1, on the reverse strand, counting down.
TCATCTGAACTCCGATTCACACATTCTTGGTGGAGTTTAGAAGCTATTTCTATCTTCTTTTCATCCATATAGGTTTCAGCCACCAATTCAAAGCATTGAATAAGTTATTCCAAGGAGAAGGTCAAGGGGTCTAACATCCTAATTTCCTGAGGTTAACTTCGGAAATTTAAAAAATTCCCGGACATTACAATATATCTTTGCTCATAGAACTAGTAGCCATGTGCATGTCGCGTACCCCACCCTCCTTGTAGATTTTGACATGGTGGGCACCTACGTATGGGGCAGTGCTACCCTTGCGTATAAGTACACTGAGGGTTAGGAAAAGCTTGTCATGCTATGACCTCGGAGATTGCAGGCTACTTGACCCTTTTTTAGGTAAATGAATTTGGTGAAGTTAGTATTTTCTACACATACAACTACTTCACATTTTTAAAATTTTTTAATGATATTTTGTGACACAGCTATAGTCGTGGGAGTATTTACATGTCGGTCAACTAACTATTGAGATGAGGCAAGTAGTACAAGGTGCTCCATTTGGAGCCAGGTATATATTTTTTACATTGTTATATTTTTAACATATTTTTATGTGGGTGTGTTGAATTTAGTGTTAAATTTGACTCCTTAAGATGGAATGTTAGGAGGAGAAAAATAAAAAATCCACAAGGAGTCCTCTAATTGTATAGAGGAGAAGGGCCTCATCAGGTAATTACATTTCATTGTCACATGTGATATAATGAATACAAGCTATGTAAAGTTATTAATAATTAATTATACTTAAAACTTGTGTAGGTCATTTGACAATCATACTCGCCTGTGGCATTGGCTGAGTTACCTCCTCTTTGTACGAAGAGAATGGATGTGTGGCTATCTAGAATGCTACTCATAGAGATGCACATGCCTGATCCTGCGATGCTCGAATTTAATTGAGAGCAACATATTCCTCCTCATATAGTAGATTTTATCCATCGGATCACTCAATAAGGCTACCATATTACCGACTGGGCTGCGCATCATGCAACCTATATCACTTGATGGGATAACGGTAGAGCCACTATTATCCAACTATTATATAAGGCGAGATGGCTACAACATCACATGATGTTCATAGCCCATATATACGGTAGTATATGCCTATTACATGAAGATATATTTCACCATGCGATGATTCAGAGAAAACGACCTATCATCTTAGAGGCATTTCAAAGGCAACTTTGATAAATATATCTTAATTAATTATATCATAATAAATTTTTATTTTTTATTTATATAATTTTTATTTTATTTTTTATAGCTTGGTTTAGTGCGACAGATATATACACATCTAACTAATGCAATTAACATCTATACTTCGGGTGGGGTCTTCCTAGTATCATGTCAGTTGATCACCAGCCACCATGAGGATGTCCTTCGTAGCTTGTTACTACTTCAGTCAGCTATTATAAATATTTATGGACATTATCCTACTTTATAAATATTCATGGATATTATCCCACTGACGAGGTAGCTCAGACACTACCTAAGCATGCTTCATAGACGAATATTCCATTTTCATCTGCAACATCTGGCTCTCCTCCTTTATTTTCACAAGCTTTCAGCTTTGGATGATAGTACACGTTCATCATCTCGAGTTGCTCTAGATCCAGCCCATCCCTAATAGAGTAGCTTCATGGCCATGGGTATGGCCGGGGTTGGGGTTGGGGTCGAGGTGGAGGTTGAGGTTGTAGGGGTAGGAGTGGTAGAGCTAATTAGAATTCTTATATATATTTTTAAATATATAAAGTGTAAATTTATTTTGTAAACCAAATATTTTGAGAATATTGTATCTAGTTTATATATTATGTAGACTTTCTAATCATTCGATGTGTGGATATTCATGTGATCTAAATGTTGGTTATGTGGATATTAGTATGTTACATATGATGGTTTTACAGGGGGTTGTTTCCTGGTTCAATAATTTTTTTTTAAAAAATTATAATTTAATTTCAGCATTTATAAGAACAAAATTAGTTTAAACTGGCACTTGAGCTGAAAAAAAACGTTAAGGGACGTGATTTCATCATTAAAAAAGACGAAATTATCCTAAAGGAGATTTCGTCTTTTAGAAAGACAAAATTAACTTAAAAGTATATTTTATCCTTTAAAAGGACAAAATTATAAAAAAAATTTAAAAAAAAACATCTCAACGTTAGCGCTGGTGCCTACATAGCTAAAACAAACACCATTTTATTAATTATTTTTTTCTCTTTACCATTTTAATAAATATTTTTTAATATTATTTATATAATTTTCCCGTTTATAACTTCATTTCGTTCTATTTAAATACTTAGGCACTTAAAAAAGTGTATCATAAATTTATATTTTGTTTTCTTAGATGTAGGCTTTACCATCTAATAAAAATGACTATTTTTAAAAATATAATTATTTATATAAGACAAAAAGAGTATAAATTTTAGTTCGAAGCAAGTCGAACCTAAGCTCATGATGAACTTCTTGCACTTCAAGCTCGAGCTAAAATTTAAATTTCTAATTCAACCTAAGCTTAAATTGGAAAATTCGAGCTTGGAGCCCGATTCAAGCCAAGCTTGAACAGTACGTTCAAGCCAAAAGAAAATCGAAGACCACGCAAAGAAAAATGACCCCTAACACGTCAATGGATCAGAAACCTACGTTTCGTTCTCTACATAATATTAAAAAGCTAATTTACCAGAACGCCAAATGAATACAGCAATCAACAGTATTGCAAGACAAAAAACTTAAATCTTATTATAGAGGGAGGCCTCCAGATGAAGCTCCAATTCTCGCTATTCTCAAACACATAATGATTCTCCACTGTACATTTCGCATCCTGTAGACCACGAGCGGACGCTCGAAGCAAAACTCACTCGACATTGTTTGATACGTATTTACAGAAACTCTTCCAACAGAAGAGAGAGACTGGTACCGCTGCATCCACAAAAATTATGACTCTTCATATGCTATCATGACTATGAAAATGGTTCAGGTTAAATGGCTTGGTTATTTTAGTAGTGGATGCTTTCCTGCCCGGCTCTTAAGCAAGAGCTGGAACAATGCTCTGAGATTTGGAATTTCCACAGGCAAAACCTTCAACTCTCACACCTGGCTTTTGCTTTCCATCGCCGAATGGAGTGGCACCACAAGTGTTAGCTCTCTCGTTCCTCCCAAAGGACTTTCCTCCGGAAGAGAACTTTCCCTCTGACAGAGAAATAGAAGCTGCAGCATCTGCAGCCAAAGGTGATACCTGCCTCACAAACTGTACATCGTGAACTAATGGATTGTTTGTTCGCACAGGTGGTGAGCCACAGAAAAATCCCAGCCAGTTTGTGCTATCTGAATCATCTTGAAGCTCCTCCTATAAATATTAAGACATTACTCATGTTGGAGATAGAAGATCAAAGAAAACTTAGACATGTTACTAAGAACATTGGAAACCATGTCACATGGTGCAAGTACCTTGCTCAAAATACTGCACATGAACTCCAATCCAGGGTTCCCTCCACATGCAACTGGGCTGCTAAACAAAAAGATAAACCAGAAAAAATCCATAAACATATATGGGAGTGCCCAGTCTACTACACAAGTGCAACAGACCATCTGAAAAATGCACAGGCATTAAATAATACAATTATTCAATACATGGAAATGACCATCATAAAAGAGTTTTTTTATGGAATATCAATTATAACAAATAAATGAGTGCATGTTGTAGTCTGTGCAATGTTATCTGGAGTACAAGCCTTAATACTCCATTTCTAACAATTGAAACTTGTTTGTTATACAAGATTTGTACATTTTAACATTAAAATCAGTTTCTCTAAAAAACATTAAAAGCAGTTTCTCTAAAAAACATGTCGCAAATAGTTTTAGCAAGATATAAGGGAATAAAATCCACTAACCATCCCAAGTTCAAATAACATACATAAAATTTGAAAAACATTATATACATCTGCTATGAAAAATTCATAATAATTCACAGTAAAATTTGTTTGAACAAACGATTATACTGATCATTTGTAGCTTACTGGTATATTTTACACTTATTACTACCCCCAAAATGATATTCCCATCCCACGTTAATAGCTCCACTTGGTTTTTCAAAATGAACTAATTTTAGTTCATTTTGAAAAAAGCAAATGAAGCTATTAATGTAGGATGCAGGGAGTACTTAATTTCAGAGCGTTCAACAACGAACTACACTTATTCTTCCCAACAACACATCAACTTCAAGCAATTAAGTTACTTCAATCTTGCAACATACTCTCTCCGTCCCACATTAATAGCTCACTACAAATGTGGGATGGAGGGAGGACCAAATTTACCAACCTCTCAAACTAAACGCTGCTTATTAATACCCTATGGTTGAGATGTTATTGGCATACCCCATAGAGATTCTAGGATTATTTATTTCAACTCGCTCATTCTAGAAAAAAGATTAGGAGGAAAGAAAAAGCAAAAAGCTTAATAACTAACATGAAACCACATCAACAAAAAGAATAATCCAAAGGAAAAAAGTTAACTTGGTGGGCAGGACTTAAAAAATCCCACATGTCCCCTCTATTAAATGGGACATATGAGGTGCGGGCATAGACTAAGAGGGCTCACAATCCATTTAATTTCCACCCACCCCCTGTAATTAAAAATATGCGAGACTAATAGGAAAAACACTCCAAAATATTTAATTTGTCCAATCAGGAAACTAAGAAGCCACATGCTTCTTTTACAGTCAATAGAAGACATAAATGAGTGGTCTGCAAAGCATTGGGAACCATGCACTACTAACTAAAAAAAATTGTCAATAATTCATGATTGGCACCAATAATTATCTATGTTACCGCGTTACTGCAAAAAAGATCTATGATTATTTCTAACAATCAGATAAACATAGCAGACAAAGAATGAAAACTAATAAGTCCACATAAGAACCATAATTAACGTTTAAGTAGCACACATAAACTGTGTACTGTAGCCAGAAAGATTAAAAGCAATGGTAGAAACTAACATCACTTAGTGGTCACATAAAAAAAGGCGCAATATAACGGATAACATAAATAGAAACAGAGTATACAGAAAAAGCTCAACCTTTTTGGTTTGCAAACCAATTTGTTGAGACTATCCACAAGGTGAGAGGATCTGTAAGCTCGAAGAGGCGCTGGACAAAGAATGGTTTGCTCACAACGAGACGCTAATTGTGCATCATTAAGACAACCACTTGATTTTCCATAAATTGCAGTACCTTTAGAAGAACACTGCTCGGGCCCAACAAGCCTCTGTAGGCAACCCATCTTTGAAATATCTGCAGACATAAAAAAATTGAATAAATTCGCTACAATTATATCATTAAAAGTAAAATCTCATGTGTATTAGTTCAACTATCAACAGGATTTCCCAAAATCCGACCTCTGCTATTCAAGCATGAATCTCACAAAAGAATTAAATCACTTATAGTCGGAATCAGGGAACTAAATATTCAAATCAATTCAACATAGACAACATAATCAGGGCACACTTGCTCCCCATTATCAAACGTAGTATTCAATCACGATTCAGCAATTAACACAAATTCTCGCAGATTCTATACATTAAACTCGAAAATAACGCCAAAAAATTCAAAATAAACGTAATGGATGCAGTTCCAATGAAAAAAATGAATTTGCACAAATTATAACAAACAAAAGAACTGGAGCCTTTTCAAAAAACCAAAAAATACAAAAGAACTGGAGAAAAAAAGGCAGGAATGCCGGACTGCAACGCAGATAATCCGGGAAATATATCGATTACACGACTAACAACTGAATCAGAAATTATATCATCAAATATTCGGAAGGGAAAACATGGAATCACTCACTCCGCCAAAAGAACAAAAAACACAAAACACAACACATTCGAAACACAAAAATACGAGAACAACCACTCCAGAAACGCAGACAATTAACACAGGAAGCCCTTGCGTCTTACCCTGAGTTGCGCTCAAAACTAGGAGAGAAACCAATCCGCGACGGGAAAAGGCGGGGTCTTGAGCCTCTCGCGGAAAGGAGAGGAGGACTCCCACGGAAGGGAAGAGAAGAGAAGGACGGCGGCGGCGCGGCGGAGGCGAAGATGAAGAGCGCGGGCGCCGCCTTCTCTCTCTCCGGCCTTCTCCTCCCCTCTCCCACCTTTTCGAGAATGCCGTCTGCCTCTGGCCCTCGGCAATTCGCATGGGAAAAATCCCCAAGTTTCCATTTTTCGTTTTTTATTTTTATTTTTTTTTAAAATTAAATGTATACTATGTACTCGTAGTACCTAACGATCTCGATGGCTGTGAGTCTGCTTAGCACCCCACAAAATCCAATTAATATAAGACTTAGGGTGATGAACCCCATTAATAACCAGATTACGTTAGGTAATTATAAAAACATTTTCTTGTCCAACCCCAATATAAAAGCCCTGTGACCAGCTTATTAGACCCTCAACATGGAGTTATATAATTCAAGGTTTTGATTTCTAGGGTTATATCTTATATTAGGGTTTGATCTTTTAATTATATTTAGTTTATTTATTTTTCTCTTAAAATTACTTGTTAAATTTATTAAATTTTGTCCCTTAAATAGTGATTTTGCTTGTTCATAAATTTCACTTTGATTTGAGTACTTAAAAATTGAGGTAGTTTAAGTTTGTTTTATCTTAATGGCCCGTGTCAAATAATTTAATGAGTAAATATGGAGATTGGGGTAATCTTGTAAATATTTTAAGTACTCGATGATAATGAGTAGAAAGTTGTGATTAAAGGTTGACGTTCTTTTATGACGAAATACAAAGATAAAAATTTTATTTTATAAGACAAGAGCGAATGTATAAAAATGAAACAAAATTTGTAAATCAAAATAGTAAGGCCCTTAAGGTTAATATTGAATTATACATCCGGGTGGCATGAGAAAAACTTGTGAAATATAATAAATGAATAAATATTATTAAAGTGTCTAAGTACATATATTTACCATTGAATTTGAAAATATGATAATAAGTGAAGATGAGACAATATTTGAGTATTTTGTTAGGATATTGAATATAATTAATATATGTAATCAATTAGGGAAACCTATTCCTAATTACCTAGTTGTGAGAAAACTTTTGAAGTCTTTGTCATCCAAATTCAAAATTAAGGTGGTGGCTATCAATTAATATAAAAGAAAGACACCTTAAACATTGAGGAGCTTGTAGTGAACCTTAGAATCTTTGAGAGTCAAGAGGAGTATTATGAACATAAAAAAGAATTATGTTATAAATCTAAAAGAAAACAAACTGCCATTAATGTTTAAGGTAATATAAAGAGTCTAAGGATGATGAAGAGTTAATGTTCTTGCTAGCTAAAAACTTCAAGAAATTTATGATATATATCATAAATTTAAGTTTGGAAATAAGGGTCAAAATTTAGGGAATAGATAATGAGATAGGAAAGTTGAAATGCAAAATAAACAAGAAAATAATAATAGAAAGTGTTTTGAATGTGGTAAGTTAAGTCATTTTGTTGTTGATTGTTCTAACAATAATTCTGATGATTCTTCTGATAAAAAGCCTTTGAAATCAAAAGGGTTTGATAATAAGAAAAATGGAAAGGTGTTTCAAATAACTTGCGCTGATAAGAGTTTTTTTTATGAAGATGAGATGTGTAACTATATTTCCTTCCATGTAAGTGTAGAGGAATATGATTCTAGTGAAGAATCTTATGACTCCACTTTTTTTTAAGAGAACTAAGAATATGACTTTGATTCTGATAAACAAACAGGGTTCCTCCAACAATTTCTAGTGTTGACTAAAAAAACCAAACACCTTGAGAGAAAATTGAAAAAGAAAGATGATAAGTTTATCTTGTCTTTTCAAGAGACAAATAGATTAATGGAGTTGAACATTCAATAAGAAAGAGAAGTGAGTGATCTTAAGAATACTTTGATCATGAAATAGAGAAGTCTAGTGCTCTAAATAGAGAACTTATGTTCTTTAAAGAGAAATTAGATGAATTTAAGATTGAGAAGAAAACATTAGAGAACTTAATAAACATAAGTCAAACCAATAAGATGAACTTAGGTTTTAAGAATAACTTGACTACCTCTTTAGCAAAACTTATTATCTTTGTGACGGCCAAAAAAAGTGAAACAACTTAAGATAGTGCACAACCCACTTAGGTCAAGAGGAAGGGAAGTAATGATAGATTTTAGAATTGTGGGAGTATGTGACATATGTCACAATGATTCCTATAGTAGAATCAAGAGCCTACTTAGGTCAAAGAAGAAGGAGAAGAAGCATACTACCCATGTAACCCCGAGGCTAACTTACCAAGTTTATGAGAAGAAAATGAAGAGGGTGTGGGTGAGGAAGATTGATCTTAGCAAAGCTAAGGAACTTGTCATCTCTAAATAAAGAGATTGAGATTTGTATGATTGATTTAATTTTTTCAATCTTTTGGACAACACATGTTTTAAGTTTTTTTTGCATTTTTTTTGGTTTTATGTTTTTTTAATTCATAGTTTTGAATTTATAAAAAATAAAAAAATAGAATATGATAAAAAAATAGGCGTGGGCAATGTGCGGACATGCAGCCCACAGGCTTGCACCAGTGGGTCTAGCTTGGCTTGGCCCAGCCCCCAACTACTAAGAATCATTGGGGAAAATATAAAAAATTTCAATTAAATGTTTGTCATAGGTCAAATAACACAAATTTAATGTTACAATCTTGTGAAAGATTAAAAAGTTTAATTATATATTGGGCTCTAGAAAAGTTACCTCATCTAAGACATAATGAAGGTCATTTTGCCATATTTATTTATTTGATGTATTTTATATTTATTTTTTATAATACTACTAAAGATTTATCCGGAGTTTGCTATCCTATTTCTTATTCAATTCTAAACAACTTATATGACATAACTAATGCATTTGCACAATATAGAGATAATGAAACATTTGCATATATTGTAAAAGAATTAGAAACAAAAATTAATAAATATTAGTCTCCTATCATTTTAATTTATTATTTAGGGCTTTCTAATGGTTCATAAGGTTAGATTAGAAGATGTAAAAATTTCATTAGATGATATACAAGAGATAATTGTAATGTGATGCTTCGGCATATTTGTATTTACATATTTGACCTCGATATTATACACGTAAAGTCCAGTGTGGGGCTTAGTTGTGGACCGCGGGCCTTGATGCACGCTTTTGGTGGAAAGTTTGGATATATGACACTTAAACAAGAGGTTAGCGTGTGATGGGGTCATATAAGGTGGCCTTGATGCACGCTTTCGATGCAAAGTTTGGATATACGACACGTAAATAGGAGGTTAGCGTGTGTTAGGGACATATAAGGTATATATATATATATATATATATATAGTATGAATGGGTCATGGCTTTTGTTCCATTTCTTTCTGGAACGTCCAATATATATTCTAGTACTTCCAGAAAGAACAAGAGAATCTTGAGAGAGTTTTTGGTAACTCCATCGTCAGATTCCGCTAGTTCTTGCCAGGATCCACTTTGCCTTGCCAACATGAATCTATTGGTAATAGCTAGGACCACAACCATTCCCTCCTTGCTCCTCCATGAGGTACTAGTCTTTTCCTCAACTGTTCACATAGTCTAAATTCGTTTTTGGGCTGTCAGAGGGCTATTTCGTTGTCATTTGCTACTGCCCTCCACTGGACTTATCATTGCCCTATTGCGAGGATCTCATAGGCGCCAGCCAAAGCCGCTACCATGCTCTCCTTGTTCCTATGAGAGTTGCCGATACTTTTCCTCATTTTTTTTCTTCTCACTATCCAATTTATTTTTGGAGCCTCCGATGTGTTTTTAGTTGCTGCCCAACCTCCAGATCAACTCCACTCTATTCGTCTTGGGCTAGTCACAGCGATGGGCCACCCCTCCCAGCTTGGATTGACCTCCCATGTCCCCCTCCACTCCTCTCCTCTGCCCGGTTCCACCTCCGCCTCACTATTCCTCTAATTTTCCGCTTGGTCAAATGCTTTAGGTGTGCCTCTAGTTGTTGCCACCAGTGAGCGGCAGACCATTTCGCCATCGTGAGCTTTGCCCCGACTTGGTAGAGTGAGGGTCAGACCTACTTAACCCGATTATACCTCCGCCCTGAATGGACAGCTTGCCCCTTGCCCTATACCGTGCTAAATGCATAGCCGTAAGCACCATTAGGTTTGGTTGTGGGTGGCCATTGACAATGTTGTTGTCTCTGTTGGCCACCACTAGGGCCTTAGCCCTGTCGCCCATTTTGGGCCTTGGGCCGCCACCATCTAGCCCTCTCCTCCTCCCATTTGGCCGTGTGTGCAAGTGGCCACATGTAATATCCTTAAACCCTAAACCGGTTTATTTAATTTGTTTTGTTAATATTGTGTGGTTTAGTGTTAAACTTGGCTGGTTTTGACTTGTTTTGGGATTTGAGGTGGTTAACTATGGTTTTAATCATAAGTTATTCATTTTATAGGTTTTTATGTTAAACTAAGTCAATTCAAATTTTTCTGAAATTTTTTGGGATTTTTGGTTATTTTTCCAAACAAGTTAGGGCACGGGTCCTGCCATGGGCCCCACATTTGTAAATTAGGATGATGGATCCCACAAGACCCTAAACCCATCCTATTTTAGGATTTAAGTGTTTCAAAATTTTCGAACTTCGTTTTGGACTCAAAATGAATAAATTATCCATTTTAGTGTTAAATTATATTCGTACCCCCAAAATCCTATTAGGTATACCCTATAACTTACTATAAATAGAAAGCCACAACCTCATTCCTATTTGGGAAGGGCTGGAATCTGGAGGTTAAGAGGCTCTAATCCCCATTCCATAAGAGGAAAGTTCGATTAAGGTAAGATTAAACATTCTACAAGAGTGTTATTTCTATTTCAATGCTCTTTCATTATCACGACCTGGATTTTCAAAACCCTTTTTAAATAAATTACACGCTATAAATCAAGACAATTTTTTTTTCTTTCCTAAACACAAAACAAATCATCCGATTAAATATCTAGGTCGTAATAACTAGGGTTCACAAATATGAAGATCAAAACATATGATATTATTACACGTGTCAAAATTTGATAAGTAGCAAGTTAACCATTGAAGTACAAGTCTGTCATCTGTTTGAAAATAAACAACCAAGTAGAGTTGGCTCTCATGCGAGTAATTATAATACTTATAAGATTGCAGAAGTAAGAAACTAGATCCCACTAATGCAATGTCGTCCTCAAACGCCCACCAATGTCTTGATCTCGCAACGTCCCTATCTAAAGAACCTGCTAGTAAACAAGACCAAACAGGCAACAAAATATCTCCTCCCCCTAGAGAAGTGTTTCAAAAGAACAAAAGTAAAGTTTAATACTTTTCAGATTGGGCCAACATCACCTGATGTTAGTTGCCTACGTACTCATCAGACAACATCTCCAATATTTCTAACAAGATCATATCTAGACGTAGTTCTACCTAAAACTATACTATACTAAGAAGCATAACATCACACATGCAATACTTAAGTATTTTAAAGCAACCTACATTTTATGCAAGTCCTTTAATCGTTCTACTTGTTTTAATTAAACAAACAATATTAAATAATATTATTAATTATCTCTCGAACCATTGTTCGATAATTAATATCTCCGTCTAATCCCAATGACAGACAGACTCATCAGATGTAAACCTAAGTGACAAATGATAAACCCACCATAGACCACCTTCAAAGGTAAATCTATAATGAAACACCCTGGAATCCACTAGGCCCCTGAAATTCACCAGGAAGTACTATCACCCTCCTAGCCCACGAAGGACCTGACTGGAGTGGAATGGCATGACCCACAACTGCACATGTACATAAGTGGCGGGAAAAGTCAACCAAGTAGCATGTCAATTAATCCAATTGCGTGTACAGTAAAAGATCCTTAATAGATCTGTGGTGAGCCTGGCTCACGTAGAGCTCCCTCCAATGGGGAGATGCAACTACACGATCAAATTAGCTGCTCCTCAATGGAGCTAAAACTTAGGAAATCATTCTGAACCCTATCTTGCTCATCATTAAGCTAGGATTTTGAATGATTATCCCAAACACTATTAGTCCATTCTACACTAGGGTTTAAATCTCAAAACTACCATCAGTTCATCAACCAAGGCAAATTGTTAGGTCAAAGGCTTTGTTCACTTTATGAGCCCCAGACCCCTTTGAGGTATTTTAGACTTTATCTTGATTAGGTTTTCCGCCCAATCCAAAGCTTTATAACCCCATTAATTAATCTTTCAATAATCTTAAGCTATTGATAAGTTATCAACACAACATCATTAACAAATATTGAAACAATAAACAACATAACAATAAGAACCAACAGGTCCAAGCAAATCATAATATCTATAATTAAATTCAATAATGATATTAGAATTGTTCGAGCTCACGTGCCCTAACCCTCCTTGGGTTAACTTGTTAAATCTCATTAAAAATTGATCATATGCATTCGAGGGTTTTAAGGTAATTATCTAACATTGGATATGGTCCTCTATGTTCTCAGGTAAGTCTTTAAGCTCTCAAAAGGTTTTAGTATCACATTGGCTCGTTAATTTCATTCACGCGAATGCGGGCTGACTTGCATAAGGGTATTTCTATCTTTTTATTCAGGGCTTCCCTAAACCTCGATAGGTCCAAAACTAATATCACGGTTACACCTTGATGTTATGAACCTAAGGTAATTTTCTTACCATTTAACGGGGTCATAAACCCCTTTAACTGACCCCGGTTCAATTAAATGTCTTACCTAAACCCTAGGGGTAGAAAAGTTAATTATTTAATTACTGGGACTTTTCCCTAGCTTATGGATTTGTCTAAATTTAAGATACACATTAAAACATCATTGAGAATTTTCTCAATTTTTGAATCCACTCATAGGCCCCTAAACCGGAACCCCTAAGTTTGGTCATTAACTATTACTCTACTCTTAAACTTATAAGGGTAAATTATTTATTTTAAAGACATTGGAATTTTTTCCCAGTTTAAAACTTGGTCAGTACACTCAGAATATGCTCATGGTAATTTTAAATTTTTTTCAAATTTTTATCACTACTCTAATGCATTGAACCGGACCCAGTTTAGAGAGTGTATATTGTTTTTTTAAGGACCAAATCAGGTCGGGTTACCCGACCCGGTCCAGGGAGCAGATGACCCTCTAGCGGCGCCGCCCCCTACCTTGGCGGAGGGGTGGGAGGCCTAGTGCCTCCAGACCTCTGACGCACGGCGAAACCAATAGGGTCGGTCCCACTGCCGTCCGGTGGGTGGTCGGCTGCCAAAAGGTGGCTTTTCTTTTTTCTTTTCCTTTTTTTTAATAGATGACAAAGCCACTGCAGCCAAGGCCACCGCAACCTAGGCCGCTGCATCTCAGGCCGCAACAGCCGGGGCTGGTGCGGCTAGGGCTAGCGTGGCCAAGGGCAGCAAGGCCAAAGGTGGCACAACCAAGGGCAGCGCGGTTGGGCCTGCGGGGCCCATTATTTTTATTTTGTTTTTGTTTTTACAGTGGCCCACACAGCGGCGGCGGAACCTGCCGCCGATGGTTTGCCCCCCAGTTGCATCTGCCCAGAAATTGGGGTTTCTAGCCAGAAGAAAACTAGCCGGCCAGTGGCCGATCAACATTCGGCCAGCCGGAATAAAGGAAATTACACACTTGAAACAAAATTATAGAATAGTGTTTCTTGCAAAGACTGTTCATATAAATTACATAAAAACAGAATTGCAGAAATCCATATACACTCAAATTTATTTGATAAAATCTTTATTAAACTACTATCGAAGACAACGGCAATGATCTAACCTTAATCGCCGATTTGTTGTCGATCCTACGCCATTGGAGCCTCGCTGGAACCTCACCGTTCACCACCTTATCCGCCCTTTAGGCCAAAAAAGACCCCCAAATTGTGCCATAAGAAGGCCTTTTATAAACATAGGGATTAAGGTTCATAATCCGTCTAAAATTTTGGCCAATCCTCCTTACTTAGATACCCTAATTAGGCATCTAAAAATTAATTTCGGAACTCTAATTAACCGGACCAGCAAGACGACTTAAATAGGCCAAAGACACATCTAAATCGGGTAAACGACTCCTATACGATATGTTCAACTTTGAATAGTCGTATATCCCTCATCCGAACTCTGATTCGCGCGTTCTTGGTGGTGTTTCGAAGCTCTGTCTGTCTACTTTCTAATAGAATTAGTTCCAGCCATAAATTATATCTAGGGAGGAAGTTATTATACTAAGAATATCAATAGGTCAAACACCCTATTTTCTACATATTTAATTTTTGAAACCTAGGAAAATTAGGGATATTACATTCATAACAATGGCCTTACACACACTTTCTAGACCAATTATATCACATTTCCTAAGCCATCATAGTTTTATCTGGTGGCATTCTCTAATCTATTTGTACCATCGCATTTTGAACTTCCTTCTCTTAGCAATTAACCACATCAATCCTCTCCTATCAACCTAGGACTATCAGATTACATTTGTATATGATAGTAGAGAGTGAGTACAAAAGTTGTACCTACATTGTTTGAGGGTCTAATGTCAAGCTTCTAGGTGAACTTCTACTTCCTTTTCGAAATGAGAGAGTAGTGAGCTCCTTCAGCCTTGACAAAGAAGAGGTGGAGAAATACATAGATGAGGGACCAGTGGAAGAAGGTGTAGGAGAGAAGGGAGAAGAGGATGAATATGAAGGAGAGAAGGAGAGAAGGGAGAAGATGACGAATGTGAAGGAGAAGAAGTGGGCAGATCAGGGGAAAGATGGGAGCCAATGAATGGAGAAGAGGAAGAAGACGTTGGGCGCAAAAGGGGAGGTAGGAAGGGCAACATGGCCATTTCATCATGTATTATCCCATACCCCATTTGAGATTATTTATAAATTAGGTCGTGACTTGTTTTTAACATAATTTCTAACCCTAAGTCTATTTTGTAATTCCTTATAGTTTATACGAGAGACAAAAGCAAACACTAGCATTGTTCACACATTGGCCCACTTGTAGACCATGCATTGTCATGTTACATCGTGTTCATGTATGTAGTATATATGTATATTTTAGTAATCTTGTATGAATATATCACTAATTATTATTATAGACATTCATATATGGGGCACTACACCCCCCTCTTGGAGATCATTGGGTTATTTGAAACTCTTTTCAAGGCTTGGTTTATCTCTTATTGGAGAGACTTTTTGGTGTTATTTATCCAAACAACTAGATTTTTTTAAATTTTTGGTGTTTTTTTATTTTTATTTTATATTTATTTTGGACCTACCCAAATAAAAAATAGTGCATCTGGCCTTGACTAAAGATGTATAAATGTACATATGTTTATGGAAAAAACTTGCCAGTAGATCTGGCCAGACATTCTCTATGTTTATAGGAAGGATCTCATATATGTACTCCGTCTATGTACAAATCATATAAGGAAGCTAATAACCCTAGATCACTTTTAATCTAACAAAATTTTATTCTAGGTTTTGATTTGATAGAGAAAAGTAGATCTCACATAACAATAAGAGAACCCACCTTTGTCTGTCTAATCAAAACCTAGTATAAAGTTTTATTGGACATAAAATAGTGCACAAAAATCATTGTCCATCATTTAATTATGTTTCCACAATGCATCTAAATTTCAATATATATCATATATACATGTGTAATATGACTTCTAAATTTTTACTATATATATTGTGTAATGTAAGTCAACACATAGAACATTTATGCATTAAATTTACAAAGTGGATAGATATATATAGGTCATATGTATATTTTTGAATTGATAACTATGTATATTTATATAAGTACTAGTATTCTTTACTCCACTATATACTCCCTCTATCCCATGGTGATTGTCCTATTAAGTCTTTCAAAATTAAATAACTTAGTTAATTTTTAAAAAGATAATATATATAATTATAATTGACTTATATATAATTTATAAATTACTTTTCTTTGAATCAAGTTTAAGTCGTATTCTAGTTTCATTAGAGCCTGGGGTATGCCCAAACTCGACTAGAATTAATTCAAACTCAAAGTGAATCCGAAGCGACCTTGGTTCGAACCCAGCTCAGTTCAAGCCATTAACACTCCTACTTACAACGGTCCACTGTCTTCCAATGAAACATGATGGTGGCATGGTGCGGGATCCGTAGCAGGAGGGAAAACTCTCAGAGATGCTATTGCAACCATTCCAAAAAATTCGATTTCTTTTTGTATCAATCTTGCACATTTTCTAAAAATCAAGCTACCACTTCGATTGCAATAAAGCGGAGAATGCAGAGCAGAGACCATACGGGAATCGCCCTCTTATTACATTTGCATGCACGTTTTATGGATCAGACAAAACAAATTGAGGGTATATTCCCCCCTCCCCTCTCTCTCTATCTCTCCCCCAGTGATATTCATTCAAAATTTCACAATGACCTGTATTGTAACACTTTTGTCGGATAAACTCCTTCAGAGGATGGATCCAACTTGAGGTTTATTTGAATTATTAAGGAAGTTAGTGGCAGCAGTATAGATGTGTCTTTTGCTTATTTCAACCATCTTGTATGAAATGGGACCTTCTTATTTTCTATTTGTAGTGATCTTGGAATGCACTCTAAGGGGGTGTTGATATTCCTCACACTTTCTATTCACTGTGAAGATTATGCAATTAGGGAAGTGAAACTGTAGAAAAGAAGAAGAATGTTCTAAACCAGTTCTAACTGAAACATGTGAATAGCAATCTACAGGAAAAAAAATTCAATGTGATCTGTTCAACAGGTTTTAATTAAAAATTGCAAATTGATCAATCTCACTTCTGAGAAATTGTTGGTGGAAATTGGAATACAATCCTACATATGCACCAAGTAGAGTATCTGAAGAACGACAGTAATATGGAATTGGGTATGGAACTGGAAAGGTCTTCTTTTTCAAATAATTTGGTATGATGGTGATTTATATATCTCAAATTTATTTCCATGTGACGCCTATTAATGTGTTATATAACTATGTTACATAACTGAGGACTCATAAAATGAAGGTGCTTTAACTGAAGCACTTGCTCAGAACATTTGAAGTTCTTTGTACTCTTGCAAAATTTTGTGTACTGTTGATTGCAAAGTTGCTACCTGGGCTGCGG
The DNA here is from genome assembly GCA_035235625.1 of Saururus chinensis. Classification (NCBI taxonomy): domain Eukaryota; kingdom Viridiplantae; phylum Streptophyta; class Magnoliopsida; order Piperales; family Saururaceae; genus Saururus; species Saururus chinensis. Next base: position 6,938,959 of record CP141145.1, on the reverse strand, counting down.
ATCTTGCGCAGTTGTAAGAGATGTTTTAACTTGTCTACAGAATAAATTTTTATAACCCTTCTTAAAACTTTTGAAATTTTTATATCATACAAAGTAGAAACTGGAATAGAAAATCGCTTTTGAACATATGTAGTCCATACATAGACATAGTGTTCCACATTAAGAAAACATACCTTGGAAGAATGCATGAGCACAGCTTGAAATCTTAGCCACATGTTTATGGCTGTTGAAAGACCAACACATGGGCATTTGGAGATAAAGAATTAGCCTTTATTAATATTATGTTTTTGGAATCTAGGAGTATTGTGCTACAGTTTTATGTTTGCCGTTCTTATCTTGTATGGTGAAAAATTTTCTGGTTATAAGACAAAGTAAACATCTTAATGAGTTATGAGGCTCCCAATCATGACTGGCAACTCAGGTCCAACCGGCAATTAATGTATGCTGAGATTTATGATCTCACTCTGGGTTAAAATACTTTCAGCTCGACTGGAAGGTGAAGCTGTTACAATCAACTCTTTCCAAAAAAAAAACGAGGCTGAAAGTGCACTTGTGATCTAACATTAGAGCAATACATTCAGGACATGTGTTGTGCAGTGATCCAGAGGGTTTACTTTGCCATATTCACTTCCACCTATGAAGATGCGACAAACACCCATGATGCACACACAGAGAGACACGTATAAATTTTGCAATTTAAATTTATGTATTTTGTTATCGAGATTTGAATGGCTGTAAATTGTAGGGATAGAGTGCAGACGAACCTTCACATGTTTTTTGTTTTTCATGAAATCACATGCTTTTCATTGACAAATAGTCATTTCAGCTTTTGACACAATTTAATTAAAGTAGCTTACTAAATTTATTAAAACTGGCTTGAAAAGACGATATTTTTTATGGACTTCAAGGAAATTTCTTCTTTGTTTTTTGGTAAAGTGTTCAGCTCTATTTAGAAATTGTATTGTGCTTTAAGAAGCAACACTTGAAACTTAAGTATAGCATTAAGTTGGCAACTATTGGCTGTTGAAACTTGAAACTGCAAGATCATATCACCGTCATCATCTAGGCCTTATTCCAGGTATCTTTGGGTCAGTGACATGATTCCTATATCATTCATTTGACTTTCGTTATATTCAAACTGTAAGATCATTTGAGAGAAAGAAATAAGATATTACATAAAAAAGAAGGAAAGAAATTGGATACCTTATAGTTCCACTGAGATGGCTGCCAAGTTTATTGACGAGAAATGTCAAGAAATAATCACTTATAAAATAATTGTTACAACTATTTGGTTTTACATGTTTGATATTTGGCGTTCAGATTATAAAGAATTTGAAAGATAACAATACACATATTACACTGAAAACAGCTTATTACTTGATTCACTGAAAACAGCTTATTGCCTGAATGCATACTGATAATATGGGAATTCATAATGATGATTAGCTGTCCCAACCATGCCTAAAGGAGTCTCCTCTTGGGTTTCCTCTGAATTCACACACCTGCGTCAGTTATTGTTGAAGTTCTCTTCTTCAAATCTTGACAGAGTTACATCAACAGTGGATTTCGTCATTCATACTGTTCACCGAGAGAAAATTTTCAAGGAAAAAAAGAGTAACTTATTTACTTAATGTGCAATTGAAAAAAGAAGTTGATTACACAAAATTTTGATCCATGAAAATGAACTGACCTTCGCGGTCTGATTTTAGGTAACAATATACATGGGAAATGAGATCAGATATGAGTACAATTGAACTATTTGCATTGTGGTTAATTTTGATATCTTACTTGTTTGGTATGTGATATTGTGTGTGAGATACAGAGTGTTTCTCAGGTCTAGATACCAATCAAACAATGTATTTATAAATTTTTTCTACTATACAAGCTTATTCTCTAAATTACACGAAGTATTCAGCAGCAATACTCTTATTCAAGAGGTATGGGCGTCTTGCTAGTTTTGTAACTGGGATTGGCTATAAATCCATGAGATGAGTCTAATGTTGTTTCTTGGCTAAAGCTCTGAAAGAAGCATGAGTGAAAATCAGCCTAATTCTGGTCAACTGTTTGGTACTTCTTGTTCTATATGAGTGTCTAGAAATAAGATGATTGTTTTGGAATGACATCCATTTGGCTGAGCACAATGGCAGCTCTCTTTCTGAGGGTGTCATCTGTCAGGAGGTGGATGAGGACTCCACTTGACCTTTGAGCCTCTGGGTTTGGTATGGTGCTATTCTCAAAGATCTTCTGAAAGAGATCAAGTGCTTTTTCTTTTGCTGGATGGCTCCCTTTTTCCAGTACATTGAGAATGGCACTTGTACCGCCATTCTCTACAATTTTCAGAGCTGCATGAAAACGTGTTTCTGGATTTTGAAGCAGGGTGTCGAGAGCTATAATAGCTGCCTCAGCTGCTCCACTCTCAGTGTCACCGAGGGTCTCAATCAGTGGTCTTACGGCATCAGCTTTAACAAGGCAAAATGTATGCCTGGAAGAGCAAGCAGAACCATGGATGGAGCATGAGATAGTGTCCCTTGCCAGACTTGATGAGCAGCACCAAGAGAGACTGGGAAGTAGTCGAATTAGCCACAGCTGGTTATAATCATTTATTCTGGCGGCTGTTTGGCTTGTAGAGTGGGAAAGATGAGCTAAAGCCATGGCACTCCTTTGCTTGGCAAGGGAGCTTCCTCTTGATAAGACCCTAACGAGAGATGGGTATAACTCGAGCTCGCTTAGTTGCATCTGTAACTCTGGCTTGGTTGGTTCTGTATATCGCAAAAGTGCAGCTAGAGCATTTTCTAAGAGGGAGCCACAGGATGTAGCAATTGCTCTATTGCCCGGGTGGTTCCCATCTTCCATGGTGCATATCACTTCCCGGATGGCCTTTAGTGCTTCAGATCTACCGAGTATATCATCCACAGTTGGATCATTGGATGGCAGCAAGCTGATGATTCCAGCTGCTAAGGATCTCTCCTCAATATCTAGTGAGCTGGTGAGGATCGTTACTAGTGAATGGATGGAAGTCTCCTTGGCTGGAGATGGTGGAAGAGGCATACCAGAAGGATTGTCTTCTGCAATGGAGTATACAAGTTTCAGAGCCTGTCGGCGAACTTCAGCCAGGTTATTATCAAGGCAGCAGAAGAGATGTGCCACTGCTTCATTATCTGATCTTACTATATGTCTGGAGGTTTCTGATACATTACAGATTGCAAAGAGTAGGCCCAACAGTTGAGCTTTAATGTGGGGTTCGCATGCGATTGAATGGTTGAGAATGAGCTTGATGTTATGTTCGGACTGGAGCTCTTTCAAATAGGTGTTTGTCTTGAAGTCAGAGAGCTGTGTGGATCGAATTAGAGAAGTAAGGATCTCAGTTGCCACTTGCTGCAATGATTGTCCATAATTGAGAGCACAGAGAAGGGCTGGAATTGTTTCAGTTTCTGCTATAAACCGCTTGGCCATTCTTGGGTAGACTGAGAGCTTCTTAATGCACTGGAGACATGCAGATCTGTTGGCTGGAATACCCGAGGCTAGGGCACGAACAAGCGAGCTGACAAATTCCCTTTGGTCAAGAATCTCCAAATTATTATCTGTAAGCTGCATCTTTGTGAGCTCTGCAGCCATGGAAGCTTGGGTCTCCAAAGGCCCTGAGAAGTGAAAAAACTAGCAATTTACAAATTTAAGTGTTTTGGTTTAACTGAAAAGGACTTGGCATGCTGCTACTGCTCATAGGATGCAGCTGTCTTAAATTGACTAGAAATGGCAGAAATATTCTCCTATTAACGGAATGCAGCAGCTTTAAGAAAGAAAATATGCAGCATAAAAGAGGAAACTATTATCCACAGCCGTAAGAAGCAGAATACTTGGTATAGATTGTGCCAATCTGCATTCAAAAGGCATTAGTTATTTACCTTTACTGAACCGAATGAGGAATGGCTGTAAATACCCTGCTTCAGCCATTTTGATGACAAAGTGAACATAGGAAGACAGATTTTGTATCACCTTGTTTGCGTTCTCTGCTATTTCCCGGTTAGGGTTTTGAAGAAGGGAGACCAGGAAAGGAATGCAGTTGCCGGTGTTTCCTATCTTCTCTACTAGTGTCTCATTCTCTGACACTGATAATATAATCTTAGTGGCATCTGTCTCTGGTATGCTTGTGTAGAACATCTTCACAATACGCCGAACAACTCCTGCTTTTACAATTGCTTCCTGTGGACAATATCGAAGGTGTGAACTATCAAAATCTCTTGTGCTTAGTGGAGTTAACTTCAGAAAGAAATAATGTGACGATAATAGATTTTACCTTGCTCTTGTCTGAGTGATTGGCAAGATAGCAGAGGCATTTTAGAGCAGCCTTAATGTTATGATTGCCCTTTTTGAGGCGTTCAACAATCTTGGGAATGAGCTTCTCTTCTGTAACCACAGTTCTGAATCGTGGTACCTCTAGAAGAATTTGAAGGTCCTCGATGGCTTTGTTTAGCTTATTTGGATCATCAGATTTCAGGTTTGCAAGTGCTGTACTGAAGTCCATGTCCATTTTCCTCTGTTTCCATTCTTGTATAGAATTTCGAAGAGAGATGTTCGGTGTCAATTGGAAAGACGTTGGCTCCAATTGGCAGATGGGGCAGGTTTTCTCTCCTCCGGAAAAGTACTCCTGGATTGCTCTTTGCTCAAAACTATGTCCACAGAAAATGGCTACAGGTTCCTCCATGACCTGTGCAGTCAAAGGGCATTTGAAGGCACTAACGGGCTCTTGTGTGCTTGTGGCAGATCTCCCATCCTGCAAGCCATCAATCATTTCAGGACTGTACAAGAGTTGTATCAGTTGTGATAGCTGGAGAGCTTCTGCTTGCCTCTTCTGGGCTTCAATCTCTTCCTTTTCCCGCTTCAGCTGCTCCACCATGCTTCTTGCAGATATAATGTTTGCCCCCACACCAAGAGCCTCAGCAATCTTTCGCAGAAGCTCGATAGTATGTTCTCGACTTCTGCAATTTTCTGCCAGAACTTTATTCATCTCTGAAGCAATTGCTTCTGCACCAGCAGCCATTTTGAATTCCATTGAGCTCATTTCTTTCACAAGCTGGTCAAGGTCTGATTTAAGACTAAGGTTTCCTCCAAGAATTGGTGCATCTAAGAGGGAAACTGTTTCTGCAATCTCCTTGGCCAGCTTGTCCATCTCAGAGAGCATATGCTGGCAGTTTAGGATGACAAAGAAACGGCTCCTACCTGTGTTCTTCTCCATTATTGCAGCAGCCCTCTTGAGTTGCGCTTCCAATTTCTGCAGCATTGCTCTTGTGGAGTCTTGTCCAACTGTTGCATCAATTCTTTTATCCTTCAGAGCCTGAAGAAGGCTCCTGATCTCCAGGATGTACTTGGAGAATTTCTGGAAACTCTCCCCATCGACTATTACATCCTTGCTTTCAGACAAAAATGTCCTCATAGACCGCACAAAAATGTTGCATAGCTCCTGTATTGCATCTATGAAGAAATCCATTTGGATTCAGAGAGGTAGACTGAAGCTTTACTTGGTAACTTTGAAGTGTCAACCTCAATGGTATGCAACAATATAGACGCAAGCGCCAAGTTCCAAAAGAAGCCACTGCGGTCCAGCTCCCTGAAATTTATGTTCTTCTCTGACAGAATCCGTTTACCATTGGAACATGTCCATTTGACTTCTGCTCATCACCTGCAATTCAATTTTTCCATGCTAATAACAGAGACTTCCATCAAAGCCAATACAAAATGAAGAATAAGAAGCAACAGTTACCTACTTGCTACCCCAGTTCTGTGACTGGAAGCTGCGAATTTGGATCCTAATTTTGTTCCAGCCCAACGACAATAAGCTGTGAATTCAAACCACCTAGAGCAGAAAGAAGGGGAGGGAAGAAGGCATCAGTTTGAACATGCCGGGCAGGGGAAAAAAATGGCAAGATGGGGCAGCCCAGAAGAAGGGAGTTGGGGAGGCAAGAGAGGTTTCTTAGAGGAGAAAGTGACGATGGGGGGCTTGAACTTGTGCAGGAGGGGAGAAGCTGCCGCGTAGTAGCTGGGCGGCCTAAAAGGATGAAAAGGAATGGTCTTAAGCGTGGGAAGGGAGAGAGATGGAGACGTAAGTGTTTTAAGTAAAATTTTTCTCTATTCATTCTTTTGCGCTGAACAAGTCTAGCAAACCGCGGGAAGAAAGTTGCTCGGCAACAGGGCGTGTGACCCTCATGTACGTAAGATTGACAACCTACATGTTAATATACGTTAAGAGTCAATGTAACTAGTATATGCAATCAACCGTGGATCTTAAATATCAATGGTCGTTAGGTATTTCTTATGTTAGGCTCACGGTGAGCAAGAAACGTTAAAAAAACTCTTGCTACCTTGAAAAGTAGTTGGCTGTGGAAGAAGGAAGGGAAAGAGACTATGTTTATCAACATTTCAATAAATAGAGCGTGGGCCACTGGCATTCTCCAAATTTTGGCACCTCTCATTTTGTTACATTTGTGTAACGATCCAAGCTTGTTTGTAGCTGATATGGCAAGTGCCATGATTTCACTCTCACATTTGCCTCATCAGAGTACATTGAAACAACAAAGAATGGTGGTGCTATATGGCAGACGGGATTCTCACGCTTTTAATTTCCTCCCGCGCTGATGTTGAAATGAAGTCTTGGTGGCCACTTCACCACCCCTCCGCATCCTCGTCCATCCCACATCCTGAACCCAGATCCTGGTCCGGCTGGGGATTCCCTCTGCCATTGTCCCCAATTTCATCTCTCTTACCTAAGCCTCCAGCCACTGACCCCACCTCCCTGTCTAGAGTCTAGACTCTTCTTCATCCACACCCTGCAACCTCCCTCCATCCATTCTTTGCTTTGGAGTCTGAGCTTGGACCTTGAGCTTTCGTTCTTCCACCCCCGGTTCGGTCTCCTAAGCGACCAGTGCCAAGGATGACTTCCTCCCTCGTAACCCACTCCTTGCCGCTGGTCGCCAATGTGCATCCACAGAGACATAGGAGTGACCGCTAAAAGAATGGAGCTTTGGGCAGAGCAAGGGTGCAAGTAGCGAGAGGCTGTGCCTTTCCTCCCCTTTAAGCCCCAAAACCAGCGGGCCGGGCCGCCCTCCCTTCTCTACCCTGGAAGCCTGCAAGTCTCAGTTCAATTTCACCTCCGAAACCTACAAATCAGGGGTCGCCTTCTTTAACCTTCTTACCCCCCATCTCTGACTCCACTACTAGATTTGGCAGTTGCCCTATCCGCTAGACCCGTAGGCCGCGGATAGGCCAACCTGTGTCATTGTCGGTCTCCTTTCGTAGGCCGCGGATAGGCCAACCTGTGTCATTGTCGGTCTCCTTTCGCCCCTAAACTCTCTCGGATGTTTAATAAAATAATATTATTTTATATCCATCTACAATGACTATTTGTATTTGCACTTATCTTTATTTACGTCTATTAATTACATATTTTTTATTTTTTTAATTTATATTAAATTAATAATTTATATCACATAATTATTTTTTATAAAAAATATATATTATACTCTAACATTTCTTTTCTAGTGTTATTATTTATTTATTTTATAAATTAGTCTATCCTATTGCTATTATATTCTAATATGTTTTTTATAATATTATTATTTATATATTTTATAGATTAATATATTTTATTATTATTATAACTTATCTTTTAATAATTTTTTATTAATTACTCTTAATTTGATAACAAAGTTGTTTATATCAAAATTTCTTCTTCAATTTGTCTTTGTCCCTCTATTTTTGTTTGTGTCCGTTACATACATATGCAGAAGAACAATGACATGGTCAGCAAAAAAATACACGACTACAAATTGTGTCCATGTCTATTCATTTACACCCCTATCTCTAGGTAGGTAACAATTAGGGATGTCACCACCTCAGGATTTGTCAAATTTAAATTTGATACTATATAAGAAATTATAAATTTGAATTCAACCCGAATAGTTATTTTTAGGTTGAATTTGGAAACCCATTTGTTGGGTAGGTCCAAATTTTATTAATATATATATAAAAATTTATATTTATAACCTTAATTAGATCGGGTTGAGTTGGAACTAGTGTTTTAAAACCCAGCCTAGCCGATCGGACCAGGTTCAACTGGACCTGGTTAATAAACCGGGCCGGTTTATGCTATTTTTTGGGTTAAGTTGACTCGTTCAGGTCAATACTAGCTAGTTGAACTATCGACCTGCTAACTGGGTCAGACCGTAAGCCCATCATAGAGCCTTACCCACTGGGCTACGACAGTTTTGTTATACAAATATCCATTTCTATCTTATTTAAATGTTTATCAACTTTGTGATAGAAATAATGCATGCGCTCTACCCACTAAGTTATGATGTTCTTCTGTGTAAATGCTATACTTAAACATTCTATTTAATCTAATATATGGGAAAATTAGGTCAACTCGGGTTGACACACAGTTGAACCCAATTAACCTAGCCTGGTGACCAATCCAAGTCAATGGTCGGGCCGATTTTTAAAACACTGGTTGGAACACTTGAAACCTGAACCCCACCTGAATAGCTATTCGGGTTAAATTTGAAAATCCAAATCTAACCTATTAGGGTTGGGTCAGGTCAAGTTGAATGTTATCATATACCCAACCCGAGTGGCATACCTAGCAAGGATGTTGAAGAAGAGCTTTTTTCTAAAAAAGGAATAGAAGGGCTCTTACAAATTGTACACGGGATTGCCACGTTGAGACGTGAGTTCATGTGAGAATCCTACGAGAGGAAAAATATTTTTTAAAAATAAAAAACATTATATATACTCACATCGGGGAACACTTTGCATGTGTGCCACGTTGAAGCCATAAAGCTCATGCGTGGGCATGGGCTTGCACATTGTAGAACACATGTTGTGAGTGTTTATTGGTGTGATCGTATATAACATAACTCAGAATAAAAGGAACATCCCTCATCAAAATTAGGTGCACACATACGGGTTGTCGGATTACAATTCTTTGGTGCATATGAATACAAGGGGCAGTTTCACATATTAATTTTTCCCAAACTAAAACATATATGATATGATAGGGAATTGTAATGACCTTTTTTTATTACACCTAACCCTAGGATTAGGGGTAATTACATAATTTTTGTATAAGTTTTAGGGGGTTTTAAGAGATGAAATCTTTATATATGGGTAGAGCTTGAAGTAACGAGCATAATGACTCAAAGAACACATGAAATGAAGGTCGGGAGCAAAAGTTACAACCTCGGAAAGTGCTACTGTAACGCCCGAGATTTTTCACACATTTTCCTTAAAATTCACGGAAAATTTTTGCAATATAACGTCTGTAAATCGGAGGAAAAATGACGAAACCAAAACCTGATAAAACAGTTTATAATTTAAAACATTAAACATCCACATACGGTCAATCATCGTACGGCCAAAGCAAATATCATCAGGCGCTACTCGAAAACACACGTACGAATAAATTCTGCTATGATCATAGACTTTTAAATACAAATCACTCTCCCAGGCATCCCTGAGTACAAGTCCCATAACAGTCCACTGACTGATCCAAATGAAAGTCCAGATAAACATCATGATGTCTCATCTCACCCAATACAGGAGATCGTGGCACAAATAAACTCGCAGAGAGTCAAGCTGATACCTGAGTCAACGGGAATCAATCCACCGCTGAAACGAGCGTCCATCACCAGGAGCTCCCCGCACAACCTGCAAAACCTCCCGTACAACGGGGCTAAAAATAGTAGGGTCAGTAGGGGAAATCCCAAACGGTGAACTCCATAAGTTCAAAAATGCATGCATCATGCAACTCAAACATGAAGCAGTCAACATAATATAATCATATCGTGCACATACGCATACGATCATACTAAATGCACTATCGTGCCAAAGACATACCAAATGCACCACTGTGCCAAAATCACACCAAGGCACCATCATGCCAAAATCATAATACAAGCACCCTTATCCAGGGTCATACGAACTTACTCGTACCACCGTACGCATACACATACAACATACGCATACTTGTACGACCTTACTCGTACAATCGTATGCTCACTCATACAGCTTACTCATACATGTACGACCTTACTCGCACATTCAGACTCGTACGACCTCACTCGTACAGTCTGCACCAAATCATACTTACTGTCTTACTCAGAAACATATTCTCACAATCGTACTCATACTCATACGCTTACAGTCTTACTCATACTCATACGCTTACAGTCTTACTCATACTCATACGCTTACAGTCTTACTCATACTCATACACTTACAGTCCTGCTCATACTCATACGCTTACAGTCTTACTCATACTCATACGCTTACAGTCTTACTCATACTCATACGCTTACAGTCTTACTCATACTCATACAGTCGTACTCATAATCGTACACATATCAACGACCACTGAAGCTCATTACAACTAATAAGCTCCAGCGTCGAAATGGAAAAGAATGCCACTGGGGCAACACCTTAACCTCCGGGGAGTGACTAGACGCCATGGACTTTTCCGAAGGTAAGGCACACCAATGCTCATGGGGCACTGGATCAAACAGGTAAGAGTAGATCCATGATACTACTTACCTGAGCGCGCAAACATAAACACCCACACATAAGGGGTCATACAGTTGCCCACCATAATGGGTCTTATAGTGCCATAGAATTGCCCACCATAATGGGTCTTATAGTGCCATAGAATCACCCACCATAATGGGTCTTATAGTGCCAGAGAATTGCCCACCATAATGGGTCTTATAATACCATTGCCACTCTTGGGCAGAAAACATACAGTGCCACTTGGGCAGAAACGTACAGTGCCACTCTTGGGCAGAAACATACAATGCTCTCAATAGAGCATCAAACGTCTGGGCTTACATAGCACACAGACCAAATCAGAAACATACGTCGCTCTCAGCAGAGCATCAGACGTTTGGGCTTCATACAGCATGCAGACAAACTCAGAAACGTACATCGCTCTCAACAGAGCATCAAACGTCTGGGCTTATACAGCACGCAGACCAAATCAAAACGACGTCGCTCTCAGCAGAGCATCAGACGTCCGGTGCTCTACATAGCACACAGACAACATCCCGCAGGATAAACACCATGGCAAGACATGATAAATGCTCGGCCAACTCATCAGCGGCCAGCTCAAACACGGAACTTAATCCGTCGAACCCTCAGGTCTCAAACTCACAACGCTATCATTAGCTGTGCTTATAATTCCAGTTTGAATTAAGTATATTATGCGGTACAATTATGCCACACAAACTCACAGTCCTCGACTGATCACACCGAAGCTGAGCCCAATCAAAACCCCAGTTCGTCAAGGCAGCAGACTTCACTTACCCGTCCACATCATGGACAAAACTCACCGTACAACAAACCCTTACAGTCTTACACTTCGCCATCCATCTTATGGCCAAAACCTCTTACACTGACATCCTCAAATAACGCTCCTCAGAGCCAACCCAGTTGTCGCCCTCTTACTTATACCTCACTTATAATACTTACTTTTCACTTCATAATCTGTACGTTATGCTTGTACAATTATGAACACTCTTACTGTCTGACAAATGCCCAACATACAATCCACCCCAAACTGATCCATTCTAATCCTTACCTGTCATACTCTTATCCTCTGTCATACGCTTACACAACTGTATCCAAATTCCGACAGAGCTTCTGTCACCTCTTACTGTCCATCGCCCCTACTTCTGCCCACATAGTCATCATACATACGTATGTCTCACACATATGTATAACATATACATACGGCCATACATACATAACATACAAACATGCACACTAGCCATCACTAGCACATGCATACACACGTCAAACATGCACGCTAGCCATCACTAGCACATGCATCCACACGTCAAACATGCACGCTAGCCATCACTAGCACATGCATCCACACGTCAAACATGCACGCTAGCCATCACTAGCACATGCATCCACATGTCAAACATGCACGCTAGCCATCACTAGCACATGCATCCACACGTCAAACATGCACGCTAGCCATCACTAGCACATGCATCCACACATCAAACATGCACGCTAGCCATCACTAGCACATGCATACATCCAACGTACACGCTAGTCATCTCTAGCACGTGCACACACACATTCATACATACTTCAAACATGCACGCTAGCCATCACTAGCACGTGCATAACCCATACATAGCATACTGACATATTTGCTAGCCATCGCCAGCGCATACATAATCCACATCCATAAAACATGCATACATCTCATGCATATCAATCATACCATACAATCATGCTTACACGCACATCATGCAATCGGATCGTTACTTAACATCCAAGCATGGAATCATACAATCCTAGCATGCTGCTACTCATTCAAAGCATGCTTCATGAATTTACGAGTTCAAAGCTCCCCTACCTCGTAATCATGACGTTCGATGGCGAGCACCCGACGGTGGCGGCGTCGGCGGCGAAGTTGGCGGTCAAAACCGTTGCCTGGCTGAGAGAGCTGCTGTCCCGAGGATTTCAAGATGCGCCGGAACTATCACGGCCAAATAGAGTGTCAGAACTCAATGCGGTAAAACCCGCGATCCACGGCGGCACACTAGGGCGGCCGGGAGAAAAGTCAAGCCAACATAAGTGGCGGTGCGACCAGATGTCAAGGCTGTACACCCTGAAGATCGGCCGGTGGCTAATACGTGCTCAGCCGGCCACAAAGACATCGAAATCAGCCGTGGACAGCACCCAACGGCAACGATTCCGGTCAACAAAGGCCCACATAAGGGCGGAGAGCGTGGGGCAACGCTCGAGAATCAAAGGAAAGGTGGAGGACAGCTCTAGTGGTCAACTCCACTCGGTGGCAAAGCCAACCGATGGTTAGGCGGCACGAATGCGGCGCCTAAACCCAGAAGTACACGCGTGGCTACATGCGCATGCGGCCCAAAAGGGCGGGGGAAATGGGCTGAACTGAGGCGACTCATGGCCCACAAAAGCCAACCGGGCTAAGGCCCTAGCGGTGGCCAATCTAAGTGGCGACATCGCCGATCGCCACCCACAACCAATACCCATGGTGCGGGCGGCTGTGCATCTCGCACGGTATAGGGCAAATGACAAGCGGCCCATTCCGAGCGGTAATATAATTAGACCAAGTGGGGCTGACCCTCACTGTCGCCGAGCCGGGGCAGAGCCCATAATGGCCAAATAGCATACGGCTCGCCGATGACCACGGCCCAAGACGCACCCAAAGCGTCTAATCGGGTGGAGCAAGGCAATAGGGGCGAGGTGGGGTCGGAAACGGCAACCCCCTACCGACACTGGGTCGAGGTAGGCTGGACAGAGTCCATCCGATGGCCGGACGACGACCGGAAACACACCGGCGTCCAAAACATCCCACGGACAGTGAGATGTGAATAGTAACAAAAACCCGACCAAAAGATCGGTAGCTCACCACGGAGCGAAGAAAGCATGGCGGCGGCTCCAGCCAGTGTCTATGGGTTTCTAGCGGCCAACTAAACATAAGTCTAGTTGAGAGCGGCCGCAAACGATGTCAAAATCGTACACCCATAGTGCAAAAACGGGATTGAAGGAGAGAAAAACCCAAAAAAAGGTTCGGTACCTCGTGGAGGAGCGAAGAGGCCGTGGCGGCGGTCCTGGCCGGTACCTACGGACTCGTGGCGGTGAGGCAAAGCAGATCCTGACAAGAATCAACAAAATCCGATGACGGAGGAGGGAGAACGGAGCGACCGGATATGCCCTCGGGTTTTCTCAAAAACTCACTGGACGTCATTTTTTCCTTCTGTAAGTTTCTGGAACGAAACTTACTGAAGATGGCTTTATAAGCCGTGATTTTACTATTCACTCTTTTTATTTTTACATCTATGTCCCCAATGCGCGTTAACTCACGGTTACGCGCTATAGCTCCAAACTTCGCGCCGTAAGCGCGCAGCAAGGCCCGTGGCCCGCGACTAAGCCCCACACCCGACTCTACGGGTATAAATACGGGGAAAAGACACAAATACCCATATGCTGAAACGTCACATTCTCCTGCCGAAAATGACCAGAAAAATGGCAGAAAAATCCCAGAAAATCGTAGAAAAATCAGGGACCTTACAGCTACATAGGCAGGGCCCACTTGAATAGTGTGACATAACCTACCCATGTTTGGTTTAATTTCGAAGGGTTCGTTGATACGAGTCCATTAGTACCAAGAACACATGATTCCAACTTTAGGGTAGGAAGTTATCACATTTTAAAATTGGAGTGTTATTTGAATAAAATAATATAGAAAAATATTAAAATATCAAGAAAAAGACAAAATAGCTAGTATCAATGATGATGCTAGAGCCTGACCTTAGCCATGCCGCCCAACGAGCGGTGCCGCGTGGTGCAGGGCCCGTAGGCCCACGTCATTGCAGGCTATCCTATACGACGTGCATCGGCCCCCCATCCTAAGACGGAGCTCGAGTAACATGGGCCAGCTCTTGTGTGTCGACGCCGCTACTTCCGGAACTATAGGGGAGTAAGCGTTTCTAACCTTCCAAATTAATTTGATTATATGAATGCATGCACTAATTATGATATATGCTATGGTTTAATATGAAGTGCTCTGATATGCTTTGCATTGATCCGATTTGCTTTGATATGATGTATTGTGATCTGATATGCTCCGATCTGATATGATATGATCTAATATGGTCGGATGAGATCTAATATGATCCAGTCTTCTCTATTGTGTTATGCTCCGCTCTGTGATAGAGCGAGGTGTGTAATTTCCTAATTTGTTAGCTTTTGTTTGACTCCGATGATTTATGAAATTTGCATCTATGACTCTGAATGATTTATTTGGATATCCGAATATACATATTTTAATATATATAATTTTATAAGGCCTGATGCATATAATAGCTGTTAGACAAAATTACATTTAGATCTAATTATATTGAAATAACATCGTAGATGTTATCTAATATGTACGTAGGCAACTAACGGTACGGTGCTGTCCCGATTTAAATTAGATATATAAATAGGTTTGTTTTGTCCTACGCACAATGGAGTGCTTAAGTTTCGTAGTGCGTAGGGGAACATTACGGCTCTCACACTCAGACTCTATTGTTTTAGTTTATTTTTTTAAAAACCCGAATTTTGGGTTCCTAGAATCCCCTACTCAGGCTGGGTGTTACAAAAATGCCCTAAAAGTGGCAATTTTTATGTTATCAAAATGAAGCAAAAGTTCAAAGTGTTTTTGTGAGTGAAACCTCAGCATATGATTAAAATATGAAAAAAGAATATAATTTGAAGATTAAATTTTTTTTCCTTTGAAAGCAGGTAAATTTAGAAAAAAAACGTAAAACCTTAAAGGCCAAGTTCTAAAACCTAGAGTAAAAAAAACCAATAACTTACGGAGCAAAAACAAATACAATATCTCATAACCTTCTTCTATAATTTCTATTTAACTCTTATTATAATCTAAACTATATATTTTTTAGGTTGGAGCCTTTTGGTGTATTAAGGGGTTGTTTGGCTTCTGAATTTGTGTGAGATTCTAACAATTCTGCCTAATTATGTATGGAATAATTGGAATCGTAGTTGGGGTGCAGAAAGGGGCGGAATTAAAAAAATTTACCCAAAAGTTGATTCCAAGTAGTTCAAGCCGGAATCACCACTAGGTGATTTGGCGATTCCAGAGGTGATTCGATGATTCCAGGAAGCCACCATTTTTGAATAAAAGATTCTGTTATTTTTTAATTGTTACCTATTATATCGATTTGAGCATAAAAAAATATGCCATATAGTTAGGGATCATTTTAAAAATTTAAAATTACATATCCATGTGAGATCTTATTTGAAAGGGCCCAAATTTAGAAGAGCAAGAATACAAAAAATGTGCATATTCGAGTTTGAGAGAGAAAGTTATATTAATTTTAAGTTTTCAAAATGGTTTGATGCAACATTTAAATTTATTCTAAAAAATTCAATTACCAACCATAATCTCCAATCTCTCTCTACACTCTTCACTCTCTCTACCCTCTCTCTATCTCTCCTTTCTCTCTCCACCCTCTCTCCTCTCTCCTCTCTTTCTACCCTCTCTCCTCTCCCTCTCACTCTCTTCTCTTTTCTCTGTTGCATTCTCTCTCCTCTCCCCCTTCTCTCTCTCCCCACTATCTTTTTTATTTTAATTTCTTAAAATAAAAAATAGTAACCATGCTTAAGTGTATGCGTCGCTACTACTCTAGCATAGTAGCAACACAACCCCTTATGCGTCTCTAATATAATTTTTTTATTTTTAATTTTTTTTAAAATAAATTATCTCTCTCCCTCACTCTGTACTTTCTCTCCTCCCTTTCTCTCCTCTGTCTCCACACACACTCTCTCTCCCTCTCTCTTCCTTTTTTAAACTTTTTTCTTCTCTCTCTATCATTTCTCTCTTCACTCTCACTCTCTATCCTCACTCTCTTATCCTCTCTCTCCTCACTCACTCTCTCTACCCTCTCTCTCCTCACTTTCTCTCTCTACATACTCTCTCTCCTCTCTCTCTCTTCACACTGTCTCTCTTCACAGCCTCTCTCCTCTCTCTCTCCTCACTCTATCTCTTCTCTCTCTCCCATCTCTCTCCTCACTATCTCTCTCTCACTCTGTCTCCTCCCCTCTCCCTCTCTCTTCCCCTTCAACCTCTTTCTCTCTCTCCCCCTATCTCTTATTTTAATTTATTTTAAAATAAAAAAACTAGTAGCAACACATAACAATATGTGTTGTTACTACACTAGGTAGTAGCGACGCATAACCCTATGCGTCTCTACTACCCTAGGGTAGTAGCGACGCATACAGATATGCGTCACTAATATATATTTTTTTATTTTTAATTTTTTTAAAAATAATTATAATTAAAAATTTCTTTCTTCTCCTTTCTCTCTCTTTCCTCTCTCCTCTCACTCTCTCTCCCTATCTCTCTCACTCTTGCCTCTCTCCCTCTCCATCTCTCTCTCTCCATCCTTTCTCTTCAACCTCTCTCTCCCCTCTTTCTCTCTCTCACATCTATCTCTCTCTTCCCTCTCTCTCTCCTCACTCTCTGTCTCCTCACCCCCTCTCTCTACCCTCTCTCTATGTAATGTCCCTAATTTTTCTATGATTTTTAGTGGTTTTCTTGCTATTTTTTTTATCCTTTTCAGCGGGAAAATATGTCACTTTGGTGTATTCGTATTTGCACATTTACCCTAGTATTTATACTTGTAGAGTTGGGTGTAGGGCTTAGTCGTAGGCCACAGGCCTCGCCGTACGCTTTCAGTGTGAATTTTGGACATACGACGCATAAATAGGAAGTTAACGCGCGATGGGGACATAAAAGGGAAAAAAGAGTATAAAATATATAATCCATCGACGCACTCCGTAAACATTTTTGACATCTAGAAGTTTCGACGTCCAGTAGGATGTGAGAAAACCCGAGAGCATTTTCAGTCGCTCCGTTGTCCCTTCTCCGTCATCGAATTTCACCGGTTCTTACGTGATCCACTTCGCCTTATCGCCACAAGTCCATTGGTATTGGCTATGACTGCTGCCATGTCCTCTTCTCTCCTCCATGATGTATTGGTCTTTTCTTCAGTTTTTTTCACCTTATAAATTTGTTTTTGGGCCATAGGAGGGAGATTCTGCTGCCATTTGCGGCCGACCTCAACTAGACTTATCTTTGTTTGGCCACCAGGAACCCATAGGCACTAGTCAGGGCTGTTGCCATGCTTTCCTTGTTCCTCTGCGAGCTATTAATACTTTCTTCGATTTTGTTTCTTTCTCAATGTGCAAAAACAAATTTGGCCGGGACAATTGTTTTGTCGCCTCCGTCGGCCATTTCTGATTGGCCACCACCCCTCAATTCCATGTGTGGCCGGATCGACTTCCTTTGCCCCCTACGCCCATTTCCACCTTTGCCTCATTGTCCCTCTTTTTTTTTCCGCCCAGTTAGATGCTTTGGGTGCGTCTTGAGTCATTGCCATCGGAGAGTCATGGGCCAATTGGCCATCGTGGGCTTTGCACTGGCTCAGCGACAGCAAGGGCCAGCCCCACTTGGCCTGATTACACCTTCGTTCGGCTTCAGGTTGCCACCACATCGTGGCCTTAGCTCTATTGCCCTTGTGAGCCTAGAGCCACCTATGGACCCACTGAATGACCATCTCCTCCTTGAGTGACCCTTTGGCAGCATGTGCATGTGGCCACACGTGTGTTTAATGGTTTAGGTGTTGTTTTCACACCGCCTGACCATCGAATGGCTCTGCCACCAAATGGATTTGACATTAGAGCCCTCCTCCATCTCTTCTCCATCCTTGAGCGTTGCTCCATGCCCTCTGCCCTTATGTGGGCACTTATTGAAGAGAAATCAATGCCGTTGGGTACTGTCGAAGACCGATTTCGATGTCTTGCACATGGTTGAGTACTTCTCAGCCACTGGCTGACCTTTAGTGAGTACACCCTCGACATCTAGTTGCACTGCCACTTATGTTGGCATGACCTTTCTCCTGGTCGCCCTTGTGTGTCATAGTGGATCGCGGATTTTTCCGCATTGATTCTTGTCACCCTATTTGGTTGTGAGTACTTTCAGTGCTTCCTAAAAC
Source organism: Saururus chinensis (assembly GCA_035235625.1). Taxonomy (NCBI): domain Eukaryota; kingdom Viridiplantae; phylum Streptophyta; class Magnoliopsida; order Piperales; family Saururaceae; genus Saururus; species Saururus chinensis. The sequence continues at coordinate 6,920,366 of CP141145.1, read as the reverse complement.
CTCAGGACAACAACTCTCTCAACTTGGCAATGCTCTTGGCCACCAACTCCGTCATCATCGTGTGCTCGCCATCAAACGTCATGATTATGAGGTTGGGGAGCTTTGAACAAGTAAATTCATGATAGCGTGCTTTGAATGTGTAGTAGCATGCTAGGATTGTATGATTAAAAATTTTGGATGTTAAATTATGATCCGTTTGCATGATGTAAGAAAATCAATTATGCCATGTTGGAGTGCATATGAATTGCATGTGGGCTGTAAGTATGGTTGATGTATGTGCTAGTGATGGCTAGCAAGTATGTTGGTAAGCTACATATATAAATGTGTATGTATGTGCTAGTGATGGCTAGCGAGTATATTGGTAAGCTAATGTATGTGGATTATGTGTGCGCTAGTGATGGCTAGCGAGTATGTATGTAACTCCTTGACCCGTGCGGGGCCTAGAAAATCTCTAATAAATTTTTTTCCTTAAACAAGGAATCATAATTTGTGTGTGAGAGGTACAATGTTCATCTACGCACTATAGAGCTTCAAAGCTTCCCAGTACAAAGACTTAGGTTGAAACGTTCACATAGACATGACTAACCTTCAAAGTTCGCCGCATGTAAATCAGAATAAAATATATATTTATAATTAATTTGGATCAGTCCAACGTTGCTTTGCCGTTAGTTGCCTACGTACGTATTTGATAACATTTACAATATTCTTCCAATACGATCAAATTCGAACATAGTTCTGCCTAACGACTATTACATACAATAAGCATCACAAAATCATATACATTAATATATATATATATATATATATATATATATATATATATATATATATATATATATATATATATATATATATATACTAATATTCAATCAGAGGTATATGGAAACTCGTAATCTATCAGAGTCAAGTGGAAGTTAATAAATCAATGGAATCACACATCTCGCTCTACTACAGAGCGGAACATAAAACAGACACAACCACACATCTCGCTCTACTACAAAGTGGGATTAGTCACATTCATATGTCTCGCTCTATCTTTGAGCCAAGACCAAACACACACACCACACGTCTCGTTCCATTCCAGAGTGAGAGTGGTCACATATAGTCATATCTAAACACAGTATATTATAACACAATAGATCAAAGCATAGCAGGACACTTCAGATCATATTGGATAAAGCATAACAAAGTAATTCAAATCAGAACACATTAAATCAAAACAAATCATACATCTTAATTAGTACATTATTATTACTAATTAAGATGTGCAAGTATATGAGCAATTTAACATCCTAAGTTAAATACTTAGGACACATATGTATTCTTATACAGAAGATCAGGTATACTTACCTATAGAAGACATCGAAGTAGCAGCGTTTAGAGCTGTTCCTTTCTTTAGAGCATCCTCCTTTCAGATCCGGATATGGGGGGCAAAATCTCCTTTGAAGTAGGTGGACGTAGCATCCCTTCGCCTTGAAATGCTCCTTACTTTCCGTACTCGAGGTGACAAACATAACATCCTCTTTTCAGATATATTTTTCTCCTTCCGCGCTTATGAACTATGGACATAGCCTCCTCTTAGCTTGAGGATCTCTCTTTTACTGGGTGGCTCTTTGGTAGAGGACAGAGCCTCCCCTACTCCGGATCGTTTCTCTCATTATGGCATGACAATTGCGGGTAGAACCCCATCTTGCTCATGGCCCTTTTTTCTTTCTCCGATGCTTGAGGATGATGGGCAGGGCCTCTCCTTGTCTTGGGGCGTTTCCTCCTCATACGGTTGTCAACTTAGAGAATGTACCCTTCCATTGTGTAGAGCATACTCGATTCACTCAAGAAAGCCTCTTAAACGGGCTCAATAAGAGTCAGAATGATCAGAAACAGAGAAGGAGAAGTTCTCTGTGCTTGAGGACGACTGGCAGAACTTCTCTTTGTCTTGGGGCATTTCCTCCTAATACGGTCTCCAACTTGAAGAAAGGACCCCTCCATTGCATAGAACACATTGGATTTACTTAAGAATGCCTCTTGAATGACCTTAATCGAACTCAAAACACTCAGAAATGGAGAAAATCAAGATCTGGTGTGAAAAATTGTCAAAAATGGGGTTTAAATAGACCCCCGGCGCACCGAAACTGCGGCGCTGCACCGCTAATTTTGGTGGCACTGCAGTTTTCGTAGCTGCGCCCTTTGATCGCGGCAGGTGTCATTTCGATGGTCTGCCTATGGTTTTGCAGGCGCACATCACACCGCGGCAGTCGCCCACGCTATGGCATGTGCGTCCGCCCCACGACACACATCTCACATGCATCATGTGCACACACTTTTCTTTTTCTTTTTCCTTCTTTTTTACGAATGTTTAACTTCAAACGCATGTAACTTTCTACCCCAGACTTAGATTCACGCGTTCTCGATACCGTTGGACTCATATCAATGTGCCCTTTTCAAGTAGGTCCTGCTTAATTTATACACTTTCCGAGGTCATGACTTCCAGTCCCAACCTCCGTTTCGCTCATTCTTTGATTCTTTACGCTCATTTCTTCAAGCTCTACTCATATATGAAGGTTTCAACCTCTTTAAACCTTTATAATTCATCAAAAATTAACTAATTACTTCTAACCCCCTTAGTTAGACGTAATCAGAAAAGCAGGGTATTACAGTTGGTAAGCTATGTATGGAAGTATGTGTATGTTATACGTATGTGTGATGGACATACATATGTATGATGGCTATACACCTGTGCAATGGATATGTGTATATGTGTGTGGGCTTCTATGGACGATGGATGGTAAGAGGAGACAGAGGGTTTGGTATGGATTTGTTGTGGATATGTGGCCGTATGACTGAAAACACAGGATGTGAGTTTGACGGGCGATGATTGGAGTGGATTGGTTTGGATTAGAGCGTATGTTTGGGGGATTGTTAGATAGTAAGTGTTGTATAATTGTACAAGCATAATGTACAAATTATGAAGTAAAAAGTAAGCATAATAAGCAGGTTATAATTAAGAGGGTATAACTGGGTTTGGCTATGAGGAGCTCAGTTTGATGACTTCCGAGTAAGATGGGTTGGCCATCCAGAGATTGTATGAATATGTAAGATTTTGGTGTACGGTGAGTTATGATCATAAGATGGATGGGTTAAGTGAAGTTGGTTGCCCTGGGCTCAACTTCGATTGATCAGTTGAACACTGTATGTTTGAGAAACTTTGTGGCATAATTGTACCGCATAACTTACTTAATTCAAACTTGAATTATAAGCAAAGCTAATGATAGTGTTGTGAGTTTGAGACCTGAGGGTTCAACGAATTAAGTTCTATGTTTGAGCTAGCTGATAATGAGTCGGTTGAGCGTTTCTCATGTCTTGCCATGGTGTTTAACCTGTGGGATGTTGTCTATGTACTGTATTAAGCCCCAGACGTTTGATGCTTTGTTGAGAGTGATGCATGTTTTTGATTTGGTCTGTGTAATGTATTTAAGCCTAGATGTTTGATGCTCTATTGAGAAAGTTTTATGATTTTGCATAAGAGTGACACTGTAAGATTTTTGCAAATGAGTGGTGCTATATGATTTCGCCCAAGAGTAGCATTGTATGATTTCTGCCCAAGAGTGGCAATGGCACTATAAGACCCCTAGAGTGTAGGAAATTGTATGGCCCATTATGTGTGGGCAATTATGTTTGCGCGCTGAGGTAAGTAGTATCATGGAACTGCTCTTACCTGTTTGTACCTGTGCCCTATGAGCATTGGTGTGCCTTGCCTTCAGAAAAGTCCATGACGTCTAATAACTCCCCAGAGGTTAAGGTGATGCCCTAGTTGCATTCTTTTCCTTTTCGATGCTAGAGCTTATTTGTTATAATGATCTACAATGGTCAATAGTATGTGTACGACTGTATGAGTGAGTATGTATGTTTCTGAGTAAGCTTATGATTCTGAGTAAGATTGTAAGCGTAAGTTTCTGAGTAAGACTGTAAGGGTATGATTCTGAGCAAGACTGTAAGCGTAAGGGTATGATTTTGAGCAAGACTGTAAGCGTATGTTTACGAGTAAGACTGTAAAATAAAGGTCGTCCGAGGATGTGTAAGATTGTATGAGTATGGTCGTACAAGTATGTGTAAGTTGTATGAGTAAGTGTATGATTGTACGAGTAAGTTTGTAAGACTTTGATTAAGATGTGTAAGGTTGGTTTGATGGTATGTATTTGGCATGATTGTATTCGTATATGTATGATTATTATATGCCTACTTGCTTCATATTTGAGTTGCATGAACGCATCTATGTATGGATTTATTGAGTTCATTGTTTAGAACTCCCTTACCGGGCATTTTCCTACGGAGTATGAAAATACTCATTACACTAATTTTATCCCAGTTGTTCAGGAGGCTTTTGTAGGTTTGTGATGGAGAGCTCCTGGAGACGGATGCTAATTTTTGCGGTGGATTGATTCTCTTTGACTCAGGTATATTCTTGACTCACTGTGAATATTATTTGTGCCATGATCTCTTGTATTGGGTGGGATGAGAATTAAAGTGTTTATACTTTATGAAGTTGTAATTTAGATTAGATTGTGGACTTTTATGAGACTTGCACTCAGAGATGTCTAGGAGAGATTTGTATTTATAGTCTACGATCATAGCAGTTTACTTCGTATATTTGTTTTTGAGTAGCGCTTGAAGATGTTTGGTTTGGTCATACGATGTTTGAATGAGAAAAAAGTTTGTATAGGAAAAATTGATGTGTTATGTTTTAAATTATAAAATTGCTTTCACAGATTTCATATTCATCATTTCCCCCAATTTACAACCTTTATATTGCAAAACTTTTCTGTGAATTTTTTAAAAAATGTGATGAAAAATCTCAGGCATTACACTCTCCTCTTTCTCTCTCTTCTTTGTTCTCTCCTCTATCTCTCTCACTCCTTGCTCTCTCTATCCTCACCCTCTCTCTCTTCTTTCTCTCTCCTCACTATCTCTCTCTCCTCACCCTCTCTCTCCTCTTTGTCTCTCTTCTCTCTCTCCTCACACTCTCTCTCTTTCTCTCCTCTCCTCTCTCTCTATCATTCACTCTTCTCTCTTCACTCCCTCTCTTTTATTATAAATTATATTTTAAAATTAATAAGAAAATTTAAGAAATAAAATATATTCTATATAAATAGTGAAAGTTTAATCTATTATTGACACTACCTTTTATTAAAAATTTAATATTTATTTATTATATAGGTAAATAGTAAATATTTAATAAAATATATTATTTTAATAAGTTTATTTTAATTTTTTAATATTTATTTATTATATAATTGTTTATTAAATAAAATTAATTAATAAAGTTATTAGCGACATTTGTAAAAAAGCATTGCTATTATCAATGCTATTTGTGATGCTTTTTTAAAAGCATCACTAATAGTTTTAATTTTTTATCTTAGATTTATAACTATTAGTGATGCTTTTGTTAAGCGTCGCTAATAGTTACACTATTAGCGACGCTTAAGAAAAAGTGTCGCTAATAATTTGAATTTTTTTCTTGTTTATTTAAAATATATATCTTTTAATGACGCTTGTTTAAAGTGTCGCTAATAATATAACTATTAGCAATGTTTATTATAAAGTATCGCTAATATTATTAGTAGTAACGATTGATTGTTCTAAACTACTATTATATATGACTATTAATGACAATTAATATAAAGCATCACTAATAGCTAATTTTTTTGTGACACTTTTTTATATGTCACTAGAAGTAGTTTTTAGCGACATTGTTTTTTTGTGTCGCTAATAGTACATTTTGTTGTAGTGATAGGAGTAGCACTACAAACAAAATTTTTAAGCCGTTTGGGAACCAGAGACCCATGAGTCAATCCTCTATCTTGAATCTCCTCTACGTGTCTTAAAAGAGTCACTTTGGAGTTGAGAGTTTAATATCCATCTAAATGAGGTGATAGATCACTAAATTGCTCTTCAAACTTGTACTTTGTAGAAGTTGTGTTTTAATATTTGTCTAGAAGAGTATAGTGGATCACTAGATTGCCCCTAGTCTGATTATCTATAAAAGATAAAGTCTAAGAGTTCTAGCCTTTTTACGCAAAATTTTTATATGTGGAGGAATCAGGTAAATATTCCCTCAAAACTCACTCACGATATATTAATCATTCAAACAATAAGAATTCGATCCACACATGAACACACAACAATTTTAATGTGAAAAACCCAAACTTAGGTAAAAAATCACTGCAATTCTAAACCAAAACTAAATTAATGGACTACTAGCAAAGGAGACAATTTACTTTGACACAAGCAAGTCACCAACCTTTATTTTGACTCTACACAAACTCCTTTTGTTTAGATCTTGACAAATCTTTGTAGTTGCTGGCCTTCAAATCTTGTCCCTTAAGCACTTGAAACTTCTTCTTTCTCTCTTCTTGGTCTTTATTTTCTTCTAGCCTTTAATAAGCTCCTCATATTGTTTTGACTTTGGCCTCCTTGAAATATCTCCCATGCAACTCATCTTTGAAATCTTTGTGTAAAATATCTTCTTAGCTATGAAAAGCTTTATAAATCCACCGTTAATCTTTCAACTCAAAGATTCATATGAATCCTCCTTGGAAAATAATTTGCAAATTCTTCTCTAATCTAATCTGGGTTTTCCCCTCTCAAAATTTGTGGTTTCTTATCCCTTATATAGCTCTCTAAGTTAGTTTAGGTCTTTGGCTTCAACAAGGAAAGAAATTAAGTTCAGAATGACTTAATTAGGGTAACTAGTCCTTGAAGCGATTGATTGTTCCAAACAACAATCGACCGTTTACTATTTATTTTGGGTATAATACTTCAAGCAATTGATCAATTAATCAAGGTGACCGATTGATAACTCTTGGCTTCATTTTACATAGGGCAAAATCAAGTGCCAATCGATCATTCCAATCAGTTGTATGTCCAATGACTTATCGTTCTATGTGCCAAAATATATTTTTGCTCTTTTTACCCTAAAACTTCTTGAAACCCACGAAATCCCCTTTGAAACTTCTCCAAGTGATTTTGGTATGCGAATGTGATCTAAATAAGCTTCAAAAACCTTCAACGTTCTTTAGTCTTCTATCTTGAGCCATAAGAACATATTTTCTCATATTTTTTAAGTGTTTCAATTCCAAATCTGACTCGACCACAATAACCTCTCATCATATTCTAAGACTAAATACATACCTAAGGTTTTAAGACATAATTTTGACTAGGAAATTATCCAATAAACTTAACATATGGCTCTTATATTTTTAGAATCTCCCCCTTGGCTATTTTGTGTCAAAACACTAAATATTTAAAAATCAAAATAAAATTACAACTCTTGACATAGTGCATTGACTTTTAAATTACGAAATAATTTGACACTTAAAAGACTTTACATAGACTTATTTGGAATTGATCTTAAAAAGCCTTGTATAACCCTGTACTTATCCTACACACTTAAAAATTAAATTGATTTGCATAGTACTCTTCAATCGAGTAAGGATAAGTACTTTGATTTCATTAATCACTTCTCCCTTTCTTTGACATAAATAGATAAAATGTTAAAGTAATAATTAATAAAAAAACTTAGTAAAGAACAATCAAGTTATTATTATAACCAAAAGACATATATATATATATATATATATATATATATATATATATATATATATATATATATATATATATATATATATATTAACACATCACATGTCCATCATATATTCGAGCATACCATCAGTTTTGAGGTACATCTCAAAGTCATAATAAAACATAACTAAATTGAACAAGTTTTAAACAAAGGAATACATGAAAAAGTGATACAAAATCAATATAAAAATCAGTTAGTGTCATCATCATCACTATGCTCCCCCTCACTATTTGCATGTGGAAGTCAGGATCTGAGTAATCGATCAATGTCTATAAGCCTTTGCATCACAACATCTTGAAAATTTTAAACTCGACAATAGTAACTGGACCATTTGGATCATCCATCGAACACATGATGTACATGAAAGGTAACATCTCATGTGTGTGGCAATGTAGGAATGTCGTCATCCAACTAAAAATAATAGAGGGCAAATCCAACTCTATGTGTGGTTGTGCTAGGAGGTGTAGAATCTGTGTCATCATCCTATCCACTCCCTCTTTCATAGCACTCCAAATGTCATATTGAGCGATGACATGAACTAGCCTAAAATCCCGTGTCATAGAGTATTCTAACAAAGAAACCTCTAGCTTTAGACCTCACGGTATACTAAGAAAACTCCTAGTACTCTCACTGTCAAGTGGAAATACATAACCATCGAACTGGGGGTATGTAAGTTGTCTCCTCTCATATCCAATGACATCTACCATGATGTTAGGTGTCACTCTTATCTGAACACCTCTTGCTGCGCCAACTAGTGCATCATCATCATCCAAATAGAGTGATGCATACCATTGTCGAACTAGCCTATAATAAAGAAACTGACACGATGTATAGATTGTGCCAAAATACTCCATCCAATATGGATGTGCCTCAATCCATCCCATAGTTGTTGCTAGGGGAACATGTACTAAATTCCATTCAAAGCAAATTGGTCTCACTCTATCAACCCACTGCTAGTTGTCATTGGGTTCCTTGGCCCTGACTTAGCGGTCTTCTATTTCTTTGCTCTCATCTAAATTGAATGACAATAAAATAACCTAGGGCTACACATAAACTAGGAATAGAGAACTTACAGGAATAAGCATCCCAAAATTTCAAAAAAATCTTGGAAAGCTCACCAAAATTTATTTTTGAAATTTAAATAAACCCTAAAAATTTTTTGTGTCATATTGACTCTAAATTTGAATACAAAATAGATTTCAATGAGTAGAACAAACTTTATAACTAAACCTAGCATCGTTGATAGAAGTAGTTGCGATGCTTACATTTAAGCATTGCAACTACTTAGTCTATTAGTGATGCTTTGCACTGAGCGTTGCTAATAGACTTATTTTTTTGAAAAATTTCCTCTACCCTCTCTCTCTCTCTCTCTCTTTCCTTACTCTTTCTCTCTCTCTCTACACTCTCTCTCTGTACACTCTCTCTACATTCTCTCTACCCTCTCCTTCTCCCTACCTCTCTCTCTCTCCTCTTTCTCTCTCTCCCCCTCTCCCTCCCTCTCTCTACCCTCTCCCTCCTCCCTCTCTCTCCTCTTTCCTCTCTCTCTCTCTCTCTCTCTCTTTCCCCTCTTTCTCTCTCCACTTCCCGCCTCTCTCCTTCTCTCTCTCTCTCTCTCTCTCTCTTCTCAGTTTTTTAGAGATGTTTGCATTTAAGCATCACTAGTGTGTCAAACTTCATAATAAGTAATATTTGTTATGCTTGAGAAGCATCGGAAATTCGAAATAAATGTGAACAAAATTGCCTACATTTCTTCCCGTGCCCGACACGTCAAAAATTTCATTCGGTTGCATTTAAATCCCCCCATCATCCTTCCGCTACTCCCCTCACATCTCTGAGTTGCCAGAATCCGGCCCTAGCCGGATTCCAGCCCACCCTCTCCCCCATCACCCATACCCTCTTTTCCACCCGGCTCTCAATTTCCACCCCCTCCTCTGATCTGTCTAACTGGAGGAGGGGGTTCTACAGGTCTAAATCCAGCTCCCCTCCTCCCCCTCTCCCCTGCCACCCCCTCACCTCTCTCCCCATCCCCCCCGCTCCCCTCCTCTAGTCTGTCCAACTGGAGGAGGTGGCTCTGATGGCTGGAAACTAGCTCCCCCTCCTCTCCCCTTGCTCCTGATTTCTACCACCCTCCTCCAGTTTGTCCGACCGGAGGAGGGATCTTAGGGCCAGAGTCCGGCTCCCCCTCTTCCCCCATTTCCTTGGTCACCCGTCCCCTCTCTCCCCAATCAAACCCCCCTGGCCGGAGCCAGATCTGGCACCTTTGCCAGATTTCGGCACCGCCCCCATCCTCCATCCCAGTCCCTCCCATCGGCACCCACCCAATCATCCTGCCTCCGATGGGATATTTTTAAATTTTTTTAAAGTTATTAGCGACGCTTTTCAAAAGCATTGCTTTTACATATTAGTGATGCTTTGTAAAGCGTTGCTATTACACAAAAATGCATTTTTTAAATACATTTTTTTTGTTTAGCAGCACTTTCTCGAAGCGTTGCTATAGATTATTTTTTCAAAAGTTTCTTATTAGTGATGTTTATATAAGCGTCACTAATATTTTTTAAATATTTTTTAATTATTTACGACACATATATAAGCGTCGCTAATATGATATTTTTTATTATTGTTAAAAGAATCATATTTGTGATGTTTTATGAAGTGCTACTAATAACTAATTATTAGTGATGCTTAGAATTAAGAGTCGATAATAATTTACTATTAGTGACACTTAATAAAGTGTGGCGATAAGAAAATATTTAGTGACATAAAAATAAATGCTGCTAATATCAAACTATTAGCGACGCTTTGCCATAAGCATCGCTAATGAGGAGTAGTGACTGCATTTGTATCCATGCATTTAGCGACGTATTTTAAGTGTCATTAATAGTCAGTAGCGACGCTTTTGACACTGTTAGCGACGCTTAAAAGTGTCACTAATAGTACTATTTGTTGTAGTGCACCAAACATTCATATTGGTCTACATAGATATTGGTCAGCAACATAAAAGTAATGCTTAAAAATATACAAAATAAATGCCAGCGGAGCGTTGATCCTTTGCATGATGAGAAAACTTGTGATGTGCTAGAGTTTGGATGAGAGGAATTTAAGAGGTGCAGTTAACACAAGGCGGGCTTGATCTCAGGCACAAGGAAGTTATGTGTTGTTTGCTACTGCATCGGGAAAGAACAACCAATGAACTTCAAACAGGAGTGGACCAAGGCAAGATGACCAACAATGGGAGGGTGCTACATCTTCCTAAAATAGTGAGAGGGAAACTTGGGAATTGGATTAACCATGCCACATCACCCTGAAATAGTAAGAGACAAACTTGGGAGCTGGATCAATGGTTCCCATGTTTCCCCCCTCCACATGGCAAGGGGCCATGCAATCTTGTCATAAAAATTAGTCAGGAAAATATTTCCCTAGATAAATCAGGAAGTTTTATGAAGAAATAGAGGACAGCAGACAAGAGAAAAAATGAAAAGTTGTTCAGCATATTCTCCCAGGAGTTCCTTCATCATCATGGCTCCTTTGGGGAACGACAAGCTAGGGCTCCATTGCCTCGCCTCCTTCTCTGCCCCGGCCTCTTGTTTTGCCTCATCCCAGCTTGCCCCCCTTGCTATAACATAATACACAAGGTTTAGACATATTTGTAGTCATTAGAGCCTTCAACCAAGCTTAATCCTCTTGATGAAGCTCTGTCTCTAATAATCATCTTCAGAATCACACAATGAGTTTTTGGTTTAGAACTTGCCCGAGAATAATCTCGCTTAAGGCACCGTATTAGGATGGCTAATGATGTATTTATAACTAAACTAGGACGCCATTGTTAAAAACCCTAGAATCCTGACCGTTCACCCAGAGGTAAGCCAACGGTTCAGATTTGCCAGTTAAAACCACAACTTAATGGGTATTTAGACTCAGGCCCATTACTCAAACAGTTTTAAAAGCCCAAAACAGTGTCAATTGATATAGTTGGGCCACTTGATATTTTTAATATAAAATAAGCCCAACATCTAGCACCCCAAGCTCCACATCGGTCCTAGCCTAACTTCCATGATCATCATTTGCTTCACTGGAAGTGTTGGCCTCAGCTCCTTCCACACTCGTTTCCATGCAACAGAGATCCATTTCTAGATGCCTTTTGCACTTTCACTTTGGCAGGACTCGTCAGCCTTGGCCACGAGTATGATATCTCGGAGCCGGCGCTTGGCTTCATCCTTGCTAGCCGACACCTTCAATAAGACAATCTTCACAGCCCCAAGCAACATCAGCCACTTAGGGGACTCGGGCATGACATAGATGAAAAAAGCAAAGGAGGATGCGCACTTGCTTAAAAAGAAAAAATGGAAATGTAACGGCAGATGACCAAATAATGCAAAACAACATCATGTGGTATGTTTTGATGATGATCACAACCAATGGTGTGTCTTGATCATTGTCTATCGGCAGCCATGAGAGGAGCCAATACATGGTCATCGACTCTGAGAGGGTCGTTGTGTGGATGCAGTGTTAGCCTATTACTGCTAGTTGGATGGAGTCTTCCACCCATCTGAGTTTGCCACCTTTGTTAGAGTCTCATGAAACTCACTTGTGAGCACCTGTGTGTAGAGTGGCATACGAGCGGAAACAAAGAGATGGTGTAAGTCTTAGGGGTGGCGCCTGGAGTACAAATTAGAACTTTAATTAATTATCTCTACACATGCATATGAAAGATCAATCACATGAGCAATAATCATGATCAAGAGACCATGAAACAAAATGAATTAAATATATGAGCAATACCCACTAACCTTTGGGGCTGATTTGTGCCCGGATGCCTTGATCCTTGATGCCCTATGATCAATTAAATATCAATTCAATTAGAGAGGAAGATGGTTACCTTGATTATGTGCAAAACCCTCTAAAATCCAATGCAATGGCTTATAGAACTCTCTTGACGGAGTGCCCTAGCTCTTCTTCTTCAATCCACTTGTGGATCTAGATGTTTGCATAACTCTCAAGAGGATCGCCAAGCTCCGGAGGTCAACGAGGGAGGGGGAGAGAAAGGGCAGCCAGCCCCTCTTTTCTTTTTCCTTTATGCAACACGCCAAGGAGAGGGGGAGAGAGGGGGGGGGGGGCGTGTTGGGGAGAGAGAGGAGGGGGGCTGCTCACTTAGGGCTTCTCTCCTCTCTTTCTATGCTTTTATACTCTCTCTCCTAATTGGGCTTAAGTGAACGAGCCTCCATTCTAAGTTCTATTAGATCAAACTAGAGGGTCTAACACAACGGCAATGTGCTTTGTTTCTCATAGCCCATAGAGGCCTAAGCCCCTGCACACGGCTATGCCCACAACAAAGTCGACCCCTCGCAAACCACTGGTCTGACAATCGACAGTAATTCTAGAGTCGGGCCCCACAAAGTGAATATGTACACCCGTCACATGCCTAGTGTGCATGTGTGACATATGTAGGTCCCAAGAGAATGTGTTATGATGGTTCATGTAGGGTTGGCATAATCATCCTCACTATCCTTGGACCCTGTGGCCCGTACCAAGTCACCCGACCATGAACGAGAGTATAGCAAATGGGCTTGGGCCCATACCATGGTCCAACATTACCCACTATGGGTGAAGGGCTCATATGGTCCAACAACAACTTGTGCTAATCTAGTCGAATACCAATGCTATGAGTGTGTAGAGTAAATAGCTCCATTATTAAGGCCTTAGTGAACGGATCCGCCAACATTTTAGTAGTTGGGCACAATCACTTTTCCTCTTTGTAGCATGTCGAATATATAGTAGTAATATACTACAATGTGCTTCTAGCACTGATTTCCCCATTTTTGAGTGTCGACACAATTGCCAGATTATCACAATAAATCTGGACAGGAGCATCAGTTCAATTTTCTAATCCCAATCTAGCTAGAAATTCTTTTATCCAAACTACCTGTGAAGCTACTATATTACATACATAAAACTCATCTTCCATCATAGACTTATAAACACTCTTTTATTTCTTATTTGCCCATGATATAGACTTGCATCTAAAGATGAAGACAAATCTAGCAGTGGATTTCCTGTAATCTGGATCTCCAACATAGTCTGAATCACTATATCCAGCTAATGACAAACTTTCCACCCGATAAGTAATTTTTTATTCTTTGACCTTGGAAGGTACTGAAATACCATTTTCACTGCTTACTAGTGTTAAAGTCTAGGGTTTGCTTTGTAGTGGCTTAGCAGGCCTACTATAAGACTCAAGTCAGGTCCTGTACAAGTCATGGAATACATGAAGCGTTTAAGAACACTTTCTATGCATGACTCTTGGGATATACTTAGCTTCCTAGCATTTCTAATTTTCATCCCAAGGATGTAGGATGCCTCACCCATGTCTTTCATCTCAAACTGAGTTTTGAGATATTCTTTAGAACTAATAATCATATTTAAGTTATTTCCCATCAAGAGTATGTTATCTACATATAGTGAAAACAACATATACTTGGTCCCTTCTTGGAAAGTATAAACACAAAGATCATATTCATTAACTATGAACCCATATTTACTAAGCACTATGTGAAAAGTGAAGTATCATTGCCTTGGTGATTGTTTAAGGACATAAAATAATTTTATTAGTTTGCACACCTTATGTTCCTCTCCAAGAACCACAATCCCTCAGGTTGTTAAATGTAAATCTCCTCCTTTAAGTCTTTATTTAGGAAAATAGTCTTTACATCCATATAGTGCAGTTCTAAAACAAAGTAAGCAACAATTCCTAAGAGACATTTGATTTATTCAAATCTTGACATAGGTGAGTATGTCTCCTTAAAGTCCATCTCATATACTTGGATGAAGCCTTTGATCACTAATCTCACTTTGTACTTGTCAATTGACCCGTCTGCCTTAAGCTTCTTTTTGAAGATCCATTTACACCTTATGAGTTTCCGCCCTTCTGGTGGATCTACTATCTCCCAAACCTTATTCTTTAGGATTGAATATTTTTCCTCTTGAATCGCATTCTACCATTCTTGAGCATTTGGAAGACTTAAAGCTTACTCAAGGGTAATTGGATCATCTAGAATAAGTTCATATAATGCGACATTATCTTCCCCTGGCATTGTATAAAAATCCCTCAACTGTGTTGAAGGTCTTCTTTCCCTAAATGCCCTTAGTTCCTGGTTAGTTTGATTTTGACCTGATCTAATTACTTCCTCAGGGGTAGTACTAGGACCAATCTATTTTAGTATCTCAAATAAGTTTACTCCTTTATTAGGTATTTTGGGATTTAATTCTTCTTATAAGAAATAAGTGTCTCTATACTCTATAACCCCCACTATTCTATTTGTGTGGTGAACCACAAATCTGTACCCCTTAGAATGATCACAATAACTACTAAAGTTACACTTTATGGTCTTAAGGTCCAGCTTAGACCTATGCTGGTTAGGCACCTTTATATGTGCCCTAGACCCCCACACTCTAAGATGTCCTAAGCTTGGGCGTCGACCCATCCATAGCTCATAAGGTGTCAATTGGACTACCTTTGTGGGTACACAATTAAGGATGTACACGACGATATCTAAATCCTCACCCCAAAAATTAGTTTCTAATTCAGGGTGATTTAACATAGATCTTACCATGTCCATAAGTGTCCTATTATGCATTTATATTACTCCATTTTGTTGTGGAGTGTATAGGAGCTCGTATTGATGCAGTATTCTCTGATCGGTACAATAATCCTTAAATAGATATGAGGTGTATTTGCCACCCCTATTAGTCCTTAAGACTTTGACCTTCTTGCCTACCTAGGTCTCTAACTTAGTTTTAAATTCCTTAAATTTATCTAGGGCATCCGATTTTTAGTTTATTAGATACATGTACCCGTATCTTAAATAGTCATTTATAAAAGTTATAAAGTAGGTCATGCCTCTGTGAGTCTGAACATTCAGGGGCCCACATATATCTGAGTGAACTACCATTAATAGTTTATTTGCTATTTGTCCCTTTTGGAAAGATTACCTGCTCATCTTCCCCGATTTGCAATCCTCACACACACATAGGTATTTTGATATCTTGGGCAATAACCCTCCATTTGATATTCTATGTAGCTTATCTACATTAACATAACACAAACATATGTGCCAAAGTAATACATCATCCACAGAGAGGACAAAATACTTAAAAAAGTCTAATTCATTAGAAATAAAGGAATAAAAAATATCAAGATAGAATAATCCATCAATTAAAGTAGTCGTAAATAAAATAAAGCTACACTTACCTACTATAGCTTTGTTCCCATTGAATCTAACCTCAAATTCCTTCTTGGTGAGAACAGGGATGAAGATCAGATTCTTCTTGATGGAGGCAAACAACACATCAGTTAGGACTAGGGTTGACCCTTCCTTCATGGGGATCCTATATGTCCCCATGATTTCCACACCACAGCAAGTGTTGTTCCCCATTAGATCTTGTTCTATCTTGGGAAGAGATTAATCATTAAACACCTAAAACACTTGTAGTGTGACACATGGACTATGGCTCTAAGGCCCATCCACCAAGTCTTCTCCTTAACATCAACAATCATAACCTTAGAAATAACCCAAACTATCTCTTTGTTCTTGTCATTGATGTTATTGTTGGTCTAGTCATCCTTCTAGAAACAGTTAGTTGTGAAGTGGCTATGCTACACTTGAAACAGGCACCCTAGGGTTTGTTATTCCCCTTGCCAATTTCTTTGTTCTAAGAGTTCTTTCTCCTTTTCTTGAAGACTTTCTTTTTTGAAGGTCCATGTCCCCATCCACCTTTCTTTCCACCTCTAATGTTTTGTGCTAGGCTGGTAGTAGTAGTCCTTGAAGCATTAACATGGCTCCTCCTTTCTTGCTCAAGCCTAAGCTCGCTAATCAGAACCTCCATTGTCAGTTTCTAGTCACTCATATTGAGGTAAACTACCACACTCTCCCAAGACTTAGGGAGGCTATTCAACATTGTTGACACCTGAACTCCTTCAAAGATGTGGTCATCTAAGATATTCAAATCATCAACTATGATGGATATAGCACTCAGGTGCTCATTCACACCATCCCCCTCTTTCATCCTTGAGTTCTGATACTTAGAGTGTAGTATCCTCTTATGAGCCTTTGTCTGCTCCCCATATCTCACAGAGATTGCCTTAAGTATCTCTTTGGCAGTCTTAAACTTTTCATAGAGCCACTCCATCTTAGGCTCCATGAATGTTAGAATCGTAAAGCTAGCCTTGTTGTCATCATTCTTATCTTTTCATAAGCTCTCTTCTAAGTAGCAATACAATTCTCTGGGCAGGGCTCAATGACTTGCTCCATGACATGAGCCAAGTCAGAGAGAATGAGTGTCATGGCTCGACACCCACTCAACCCGAGCTGAACCTGGTCCAAGGGACGGTCAAAGTGCATGGGGGTGACAAGTTGATTTAACATTGTAGAAGACTTAACCCCTCTAGAGGGTAAATTACACATATGGAGTTGCACACCTTTAAATCTTTGTGCAAGATAGATAAGTAAAAGTATAAAGGACTTTAACTCTAAACTGATCCACCATTCTTACCCACAAATTAGAATATTGAGTTGATAAACATGCTCAAATTAGAAAGTTATAAACATGTCTAAAACTATAAGAGTTACAAGAGTTTGGAACTAGATCAACCTACATAATGTTCTAACATTGTAGCAGAGTAAATCAGAAAATATAGTAGAGTCTGGAGGCATCTACGCCTACTCCATAGAACTCGCAAACTGTTCCTCATATAGAGGATCCTGATTAACTGCATGTTGCACTATGTAGCCCCAAAATAAAACACGAGAAAGTGGGGTGACTATAAACTCAATAACGTTTCAAAATATAAAAACGGTAAATCATAGAAACATTCACGATATATCAACATGGTCTATTAGATCTATATATCACATAATATCCTATTTTTGATTACTTCCCTTACCATAACCATACGACTCATAAGTAGTTATTCTGCATACAAGTATCTCAAACATACTACTCATGACATGAATAATCACATTATATCATGCATATTCATCCTCCATGAAGAGTATCTCAAGCACACCTTACCCATCCATACATATTCTCTTTTATATCATTCGACCTGCATAATACATGTCTCCAATACACTGTCATATCATGTATGTTTCAAATTCTCATTCATTTATAAATCATTCACCCTACATGACATGTGTCTTAATTACACTATACCAAATTATGCATAATAAATCATATTCACATGTATCACATAATCTCAATTATCCTTACACAACCTGTGTAACCTGGGCATAATTTTATCTCATACACATGCATCATCAACAATGGTGAATGTCTCCATCATAGAGATAAATACAATCATACTACCCGCTCTGGACGTAGTCCGATTTCCTAACTAGAAACTTAGGGCATTGCCCGCTTTGGACACAGTCCTAATTCTGTACAGAAACCCAGGGTGTTTGGGGTAGTTAATTCTTCTGCTCACTTTGGACAATCCAAATGGAATGTCTGAATTCCTTACGGAAACCTAGAGCAGTCTGCTCGCTCTAGACAGTCCTGGCCGAGAGCATCCAAATTCCTTACAGAAACCTAGAGTAATATGTTCAATCTTGACATCTCTATGGTGGAAGAGCTCGAATTCCATGAGGGAAACCTAGAACACATGGTAGCCGGTGCACGAAGGCATACCACTCTGGATTCTCAGGATCTTGATGACTCTATCAAGAAATCTCAACCGCAATCAAGTCTACTCGACTCAACTCAACCTAGGGAGGATCTATGTTCCAAAGTAGGAACTCAAATCGAAATCATGTCCTTTTGGACCAACTAATTACCGATAAGCCAACGATCGATTAATCCGGCCAACAATCTCACACAATTGCACCCAATCGATCAACCACGACCAATCTTGATAAAGTCCTATTCGTAAATCCATTTCATGATGCATAAAACATGGTACATATGTGGTCAGTACATACATAAATCCTATTTCGTGAAACGTACTCCCATCAGCCCTACATGCATCATTTTTAATTATAATATCAACCATCACCATAATTATCCCCCACATGTGTGTAAATATGGTAGAAACATTCAATTCTAAGCATATGGACATGCATTGTAAATAACCCATCAACATGCCACACACATGCTTTTTAACATTTAATCATGGCTCCTTACTGAAATCATGGGAGAAAACCATTGAAAAATAATTCGAATCAAGTGCAACCTCAAGCTAAACTTAGGTAAGTATATTCACACCACATTTGATGCTAGTCATGGCACCATCACTCACCCCTAATTTAATCATAATATGTGAAGGCATATAATTTTATTCTCATGCTATAACCTTTCTGGAATCATACTTAAAATATGATGAATCATTCAACATGGATTCAAGATAAGAATCTATAACATGCTTAACCGAATAATATAAAATCCACTTAACACATAAACATACTTAGGAGTAAAAACACGAAAATGAGCAAAATAAAAAAAACCACAAATTTGCTGTGTTGGCATTTGAACGCCCTGCAGTGCAGTTTGAACGCCTGACCATTCGATCGGCCTGCATGGCCGTTCGATTGCCAGAATAGAAATTCTAGTTTGTCTTCTTCCATTCGAACCCAAAACTGAAAATGTACATAAACATCATAAAGCTTCCAATCTCACTCCGAAGCATCATAATAATGAAATTCATGCTTAGGAAATAGTTAATATAGCCATTTACAACCAAAAATGCATAGAAATGATAAGAAAGATTAAGTTTTTCTAAATCCGCCTTTAAAGCTCAACTCCATGGAAACCCACATAAAACTACATCAAACATCAAATTTGAAATCACATATCTATTTAAGATGAAATCCCTTACCTTCAGTGAGCTTCTTGAGTTGAAATCAATGCTCCAAAACCTTCAAAATCCTAGCCACAATAGGGTTTTGTTAATACTTGCATAAATCCACTTAAAAATACCTAAATCACTTGAAAACTTGTAGATCTAGGGTTTATTGAGTTCAAAAATAAAATTTCTTTCATAAGGGTTAGAAATAGAGGTTAAAATCAGTAGCTTTATAGGTAGAAATCAAGATTAAACCTTGGAAAAAGAAAGGATTTAGAAAGTTTAGGAGAAACCCTAAGAAATTAGTTGAAGATTAAGTTAATCTTTACCTTAATCATCTTTCCTTCTTTGAAAATGGGGATTAGGGCCTCCTAAGCTCCATATTCGAACCTTTCCCAATTGGGAAAGTGGCTGTGCCTTTTTATTTATAGTAGGCTTTGGGGTAGACCTAACAAATAGGTAGGGTATAAATAGAATCTAACACTAAAAATGGAAAACTAGCTTATTTTAAGCCCAAATTTATGTCTAAAAATTTTAAAATATTTAATTACTGTAAGGTCCCTGATTTTTCTACGATTTTATGAGATTTTTCTGGTCATTTTCGGCGGGAAAATGTGATGCTTCGGCGTATTTGTATTTGTGTATCTTCCCCCTGTATTTATACCCGTAGAGTTGGGTGTGGGGCTCAGTCGCAGGCCGCGGGCCTTGCTGCATGCTTACGGCGCGAATTTTGGAGGTATAACGCGTAACCAGTGAGTTAACGCGTATTGGGGACATGGATGTAAAAATTAAAAAGGTGAATAGTAAAATTACGGCTTAAAAAGCCATATGCACTAAGTTTCTTTCCAGAAACTTACAGAACAAAAACGACGACGTCCAGAGAGAAAAGGGAGAAACCCGAGCCCATTTTCGGTCGCTCTGTTCTCCCTCCTCTGTCATCGGATTCTGGCGGTTCTTGTCAAGATCTGCTTTGCCTCACCGCCACGAGTCCGTAGGTACCTGCTATGACCGCCGCCACGGCCTCTTAACTCCTCCATGAGGTACCGAACCTTTTTTTTGGGTTTTTATTTTCTTCAATCCCGTTTTTGAACTGTGGGTGTACGATTTTGACATCGTTTGCGGCCGCTCTCAACTAGACTTATGTTTAGTTGGCCGCTAGGAACCCATAGGTGCTGGCTAGAGCCTCCGCCATGCTTTATTCGCTCCATGGTGAGCTACCGGCACTTTGGTCAGGTTTTATTCACATTCTCTTTTCACTGTCCGTGGGTTTTTTTGAGACGCCGGTGTGTTTCTGGTCGTCGTCTGGCCACGGGACAAACTCTATCTAGCCTACCTCGACCTCGTATTGGTAGGGGGTTACCATTTTTGACCCCGCATCGCCCTATTGCCTTGCTCCGCCAGATTAGACGCTTTGGGTGCGTCTCGGGTTGTTGCCATCGGCGAGTTATGGGCCGTTTGGCCATCGTGGGCTCTGCCCCGGCTCGGCGACAGTGAGGGTCAACCCCACTTGGCCCGATTATACACTCCTCCCGGAATGGGCCGCTGGTCATTGCCCTATACCGTGCGAGATGCACAGCCGCCCGCACCATGGGTATTGGTTGTGGGTGGCGATCGGCGATGTCGCGGCTTTGATTGGCCACGGCTAGGGCCTTAGCCTTGTTGGTTTTTTGTGGGCCTTGGGTCGCCTCTTTTTAGCCCTCTCCCCCACCCCTTTGGGTCGCATGTGCATGTGGCCACGCGTGTGCTTTTGGGCTTAGGCGCCGCTTTTGCGCCGCCTGACCATCGGTTGGCTTTGCCACCGAGTGGAGTTGACACGAGAGCTGTCCACACTTCTCCTCTGTCCTCGAGTGTTGCCCCACACTCTCTGCCCTTATGTGGGCCTTTGTTGACCGAAATCGTCGCCGTTGGGTGCTGTCCACGGCCGATTTCGACATCTTGTGGCCGGCCGAGCACTTTTTTAGCCACCGGCCGAGCTTCAGTGAGTACACCATCGACATTTGGTCGCACCGTCACATATGTTGGCACGATATTTCTCCCGGCCGCCCTAGTGTGCCGCCGTGGATGGCGGGTTTTGCCGCATTGATTTCTGACACCCCGTTTGGCTGTGTCTAGTTCCGGCGCTTCCTAAAACCCTCGGGACAGCAGCTCTCTTAGCCAGGCAGTGGTTTTGACCGCCAACTCTGCCGCCGACGCCGCCACCATCGTGTGCTCGCCATCAAACGTCATGATTACGAGGTAGGGGAGCTTTGAACTCATAATTTCATGATAGCATGCTTTGAATGAGTAGAAGCATGCTAGGATTGTGTGATTCCATGCTTCGGATGTTAAATAACGATCCGATTGCATGATGTACATGTAAGCATGATTGTATGGTATGTTGAAATGCATATGACATGCATATTGGCTATAAGTATGTTTGATGTAAGTATGTGCTAGTGATGACTAGCGTGTTTGTTGGTATGTTTCGTATGTTGATTGAGTATGTGCTAGTGATGGCTAGCGTGTATGTTGACGTATGTATGCATGTGCTAGTGATGGCTAGCGTGCATGTTTGGAGTATGTATGAATTATACATGTGCTAGTGATGGCTAGTGTGTATGTATGATGTATGTATAAATGTGTATGTATCCACTAGTGATGGCTAGTGAGCATGTTTGTAAGTTACGTATGTATGACCGTATGTGTATGTTATACATATGTGTGAGACATACGTATGTATGATGGCTTTTTGCCTATTATATGGATATGTGTAAGTGTATGTGGGTAGAGGTATGGGCGATGGATAGTAAGAGGCAACAGAGGTTTTGTCTGGATTGGGTACGGATGTGTAAGCGTATGATGGATGACAGAGGTTATGGGTATGATGGGTGAGGTTGGTCAAACAGTAAGAGTGTGCATAATTGTACAAGCATAACGTACAGATTATGAAGTGAAAAGTAAGCATAATAAGTGAGATATAAGTAAGAGGGTGACAACTGGGTTGGCTCTGAGGAGCGTTATTTGAGGATGTCAGTGTAAGCTGATTTGGCCATAAGATGGATGGCGAAGTATGTAAGACTGTAAGGGTTTGTTGTACGATGAGTTTTGTCCATGATGTGGACGGGTAAGTGAAGTCTGCTGCCGAGACGAACTTGGGTTTCGGATCGGGATCAGCTTCAGTTTGACCAGTCGAGGACTGTGAGTTTGTGTGGCATAATTGTACCGCATAATGTACTTAATTCAAACTTGAATTATAAGCACAGCTAATGATAGCATTGTGAGTTTGAGACCTGAGGGTTCGACGGATTAAGTTCCGTGTTTGAGCTAGCCGATAATGAGTCGGCCGAGCATTTCTCATGTCTTGCCATGGTGTTTATCCTGCGGGATGTTGTCTGTGTGCTGTATAGAGCACCGGACGTCTGATGCTCTGCTAAGAGCGACGTATGTTTCCGATTTGGTCTGCGTGCTGTATGAAGCCCAGACGTCTGATGCTCTGTTGAGAGCGAAGTATGTTTTCAATTTGGTCTGTGTGCTGTATAAGCCCAGACGTTTGATGCTCTGTTGAGAGCGTTGTATGATTCCGCCCAAGAGTGGCACTGTATGTTTCTGCCCAAGTGGCACTGTATGTTTTCCGCCCAAGAGTGGAAATGGCACTATAAGACCCATTATGGTGGGCAATTCGCTGGCACTATAAGACCCATTATGGTGGGCTATTCTATGGCACTATAAGACCCATTATGGTGGGCAATTGTATGACCCCTTATGTGTGGGTGTTTATGTTTGCGCGCTCAGGTAAGTAGTATCATGGATCTACTCTTACCTGTTTGATCCAGTGCCCCATGAGCATTGGTGTGCCTTACCTTCGGAAAAGTCCATGACGTCTAGTCACTCCCCGGAGGTTAAGGTGTTGCCCAAGTGGCATTCTTTTCCATTTGGACGTTGGAGCTTATTAGTTGTAATGAGCTTCAGTGGTCGTTGATATGTGTACGATTATGAGCACGACTGTAAGAGTATGAGTATGAGCACGACTGTAAGAGTTTGAGTATGAGCACAACTGTAAGCGTATGTGTATGATCACGATTGTAAGAGTATGTGTATGAGCACGACTGTAAGAGTATGAGTATGAGCACGACTGTAAGAGTATGTGTATGAGCACGACTGTAAGAGTATGTGTATGAGTATGATTATATGAGTAAGGTCGTACAAGTATGTGTAAGCTGTATGAGTAAGCATACAGTGGTACGAGTAAGTTTGTATGACCCTAGATAAGGGTGTTTGTGTAAGTTTAATTTGATGGCATGATTTTGGCACGATGGTGCCTTTGGTATGATTTTGGCATGATGGTGCATTTGGTATGATTGTATGCGTATGAGCATGATTATGATATGCCTGTTGTTCATCTTTGCGTTGCTTGAACGCATGTATTTTTGAACTTATTGAGTTCACCGTTAGGGATTTCCCCTACTGGGTATTTTCCTACTGAGTATGAAAATATTCATTACCCTACTTTTTAGCCCCGTTGCACGGGAGGTTTTGCAGGTTGTGCGGAGAGCTCCTGGAGATGGATGCTCGCTTCCGAGGTGGATTGATTCCCTTGGACTCAAGTATATGCTTCACTCATTGCGAGTTTTGTTTGTGCCACGATCCAATGTATTGAGTGAGATGAGACGTTAAGATGTTTATTCTGGACTTTCAATTGGATTAGTCTGTGGACTGTTATGGGACTTGCACTCAGGGATGCCTGGGAGGGATTTGTATTTAAAGTCTATGATCATAGCAAATTTATTCGTACGTGTGTTTTCGAGTAGTGCCTGATGATATTTGCTTTGGTTGTACGATGTTTGACCGTATGATGAAAATATTTAGATGGAAAATGGATGTTTAGTGTTTTAAATTATAAACTGTTTTATCAGGTTTTGGTTTCGTCATTTTTCCTCCGATTTACAGACGTTATATTGCAAAACTTTTCCTTGAATTTTAAGGAAAATGTGTGAAAAATCTCGGGCATTACAATTACTGTCATAAGATATTTTTAGGGTGATTTGAGACCTATCATCCCAATTTCTCCAATGGGGCCCATGGCGGGTTCCGCCCCCTATTTTATCGGGAAAAATAATCAAGAATTCTAAAAATTCTAGGAAAATTTGTAATGCCCTATATTAACATAAAACTATCAAAGTGAAGAAAATTTGATCAAAACCATTGTTAAATACCTTAAAATTAAAAAATAAATCAAACTGGCCAAATTTAACATTAAACCACGCAATAACCATTAAGTAAAATTAAAATAAACCGGTTAGAGTTTAGGGATCTTACAATGAGGATATGGTGTATCTTCCTCTTCTACACCAAATAATTATCTGCATTTAATTTTTCAGTCTTCCCCAACTCAGAAGTGACCATTTTACTTGTCATGATGGAAGAAAATAAACTACAAAAACAAGACATGCCAGAAAGGAGTAAATAAAACAATATGGCAACATGCTACTTTATTAATTAAGGATATGAATCACTTAATCTAAATCACTGAAACAATCAATTGTATTTTCAGCTGAGACAAACACTATAATTGCATGTAATTAAAGTTTAAACCATAAACAAGTGAATTGTCTAAACTATCCTTAGCCCCTTAAGGTAAGTTTAATTAAATATGCAATTAATTATGCAAATGTATTGTGCTACCAATTCAACATATATTTCAGCAATAAAATACATATAAATATTGCAAAAAAATATTTTTTTCTGTCCAAGCAAAAATTGTGTAAATTACCAAATTAGCCTTAGGGCTACTTTGGTCTTTTTACCCTTGAGTTCACACCAAACACAATCAATTAATAATCACCCAAACAACAAATAAACATGAATAAAATATGATTATATATATATTCTGAGCAAAAAATAATCATGCACAAAAAATTAGCCTAGTGAATTGACAAAAAATGCCCTTAGGGCAAGTTTGGTCGATTTCCACCAAAATCTAATCCAAATAATTAATTAAACAACCACAATGCAATCAATCATTCAATATGGATAAGAAACAAATCTAGCCATGTAGAGTGAGTAGGAATTCTTAATTTGAACACAAAGTACAAGGGACGAATTTGTCAAAATACCCCTAGGGCGTGACAAAGCCCAATTGGATAATCAAAATAAAAATGTTAGCAAAATAAATTTGCAAATCAGCATATATAACATTCAATTTTACTCTAATAACAAAAGCCCCATCATAAATAAGCATGATATATTAATTTAGGGTTTTCTCCAAAATATACACAAATAAACCCTGGATTGGGTAATGTTTCTCAATGTCTCTCAAATTGGCAATCTATACCCCAAATCTAGGCTATGATACCACTACGAAGTTGCATACCGTGGAAGCAAGGTGATGGCATGAACCCTAGGGGTGGCTCCTTGAGTAAAAATTAGAACTTTAATCAATTATCTCTACACATGCATATGAAAGATCAATCACATAAGAAATAATCATAATCAAGAGGCCATAAAACAAAATGAATTGAATATAGGAGCAATACCCACTGACCTTTGGGGCTGATCAGCCCCCGAATGCCTTGATCCTTCACACCAACACTTGTATGATCAATTAAATTAGAGTGGAAGAGGATTACCTTGATTATGTGTAGAACCCTCTAAAATCCAATGCAATGGCTTGTAGAATTCTCTTGATGGAGTGTCCTATCCCTTCTTCTTCAATCCACTTGTGGATCTAGATGTTTGCACAAAGGAGGGAGAGAGAGGGGCTGCCAACCCTCTTTTCTTTTTCCTTTGTACAACACACCAAGGAGAGGGGGAGAAAGAGGGGGGGGGGGGCGTGATGGGAAGAGAGAGGAGAAGAGAGGGGGGCTGCTCACTTAGGGCTTCTCTCCTCTCTTTATTTGCTTTTATACTCCCTCTCCTAATTGGGCTTAAGTGAAGGGGCCTCCATTCTAAGTTTTACTGAATCAAACTAGAGGGCCTGATACAACGAGAGTGTGTTATGTTTCTCAAAGCCTACAGAGGCCTGAGCCCCTGTGGATAGCCATGCCCGCAATAGGGTTGACTCCTCACAAACCACTGGTCCGACCATTGATACTAATTCTAGAGTTGGGCCCCACAAAGTGAATATGCACACCCTAGTCACATGCCTAGCATGCGTGTGTGACAGATGTGGGTTCTAAGAGAATATCTGTCATGATAGTTCATATGGGGTCTGTGCGACTGCCCCCACTATCCCTGAACCATGAAGCCCGTACTGGCTCAGCCGAACCGCGAATAAAAATTGACAAAATGGGCCTGAGCCCATACCATGGTCCAATATCAAGAACACTCATTGTAACTGCAGCTGGTACTAGAGCCTAGTTGCTTGCCCCTCCTCTTCTTCACATCCCCTTCCCTTCTTCATGTTTAGGGTGAAACTAGCATGCGGTTCAGACCCAGTTTTAACTTGCTATGGATCCTCCCTGCAAAGGTGTTGGGGTTGTCCAAGCTGAAGTTGGAGGTTATCAAGGCCTATCACAAAAAGCAATTGCACGATGTCCTTGATGGCTAGAAGGAGAAGCACCTCCTAGTTGCCAACTTTGTCATAGCCATGCTAGAGACATGCATGTAGATGAGAAGTATGAGGGAAGTATGGGGAGAGAGAGAGAGAGAGAGAGAGAGAGAGAGAGAGAGAGAGAGAGAGAGAGAGAGAGAGAGAGAGAGAGGAGGAAAGATGTATGGAGGATGGCTGATTTGCATAGAAATATGAGAATGACGAAACTAGAGTTTCATCATTTAGAATGAAGAAACTGAAGTTGCGTCATTCTAAACAACAAAATCTAGTTTAATTGAAAAAATAAAAAGTAACTAACAGTTTCGCCCTTTATTAAACAATTTTAAAAAAAATTGCAGACGCACTAGTTGCCACATTGGCACCTATGTGGTAGGGGTGAACACCATTTTGGGCATTATATTTCTCTCAACTATTTTAAGAATTATTTTTTAAAAATACTATTTATTTAAATTTCCCTAAGGTACTTCTGAGGAACTACTCTAGGCAAGAGATCCTATAGCTTTCCTTAGGTTAATGAATCTATTAAAATCCAAGGGTTTTGAAAACAAGTTAGCTAGTTGAAATTCTATTGAAATATATTTCAAGTTCACAATTTTTTTCTCTAAATCTCAAATAAAGTGATGTAATATCAATATACTTAGTATGTGAATGTTAAACTAGATTTTGAAAATTTTCAATTGAACTCAGATTGTCACAATACAAAGTCAACAAGCCCTACGTATTTCATAGTATATCAATATGTGTTTAATCCACATCAATTGAGTACAACCACTTCTAACAACTATATATTTAGCTTCACTAATAGTTAATAAAACATAAATTTTCTATTTACTATGCCGAGATTGTCATGTCTCAAGATATTAAAACTTAATTTTCTATAATCTAATCAGCAAAAACTAAAATTTCAAAACCTTTTGTCAAAATATTTGACAAAATTATCTTGGGTGTAATCCACTCATTTACGTATATACTCATATTCAAAACTAGATAATATATTAACAAGGTCAAACCCTACTACAAACACACATAGGGTCTAGGCCGAGTACATACCACAGATCCATAATATACAACAAAAGTAATTGACACTCACATGCCTAAGTTTAAATACACATACTAAGAGTTCACTTATAGAGTTTAGAAATCCTACATCAAACTATGAAGTAAGTTGGTCATGCTTTTTGAGCACCACTGTCCTATCACAAGGATGTTGAGTATCCACATATACCAAGTGAGATAGCTAAACAATTACCATGTAATGACAAAACATCCATAAATCAATAGTATCATAACTAAGTAAACATTATCATCATTTCCAAGTACACCTACTGAAACAAAAGAATATAAATTAATGACAATATAACATCATATTCAAAAGCACATGAATATAAATATTCCGTTACCATGACCATAACTAATTGTAAGTCATGAAGGTCCACTATGACATGGTAACCATGCTAAGGTGTCCTTATCGCTCACTAGCCCATGGACTACTCACAAATTTAACCTCAATTCTTCTGAAACCTGCCCGCTCCATCCACAATATGAAGCGAAGGCCCACAAGGGCACATGGACCAAAATAGTTGAGATCTCAACAACCATGATAGTTAAAACCTCATGTATTATACTCTAGTCCATTCAAACTTAACTCCCAAGCTTTGGGAGCAACTCTACATAACTCCAATACTTGGGGAATAGGAAGACCATGATTCTTTTGTATACCATACCCTTATGTTTGCGTGGCTACATGACTCACTTGAGAAGTCGACATGACACTAGGAATCCTTGACCTTATGTGTCAAATACAAACAGTTTGGAGTGTAATCCAATACAAGGATTCATACACACAAATGGTACATATACCCATGTATTATCAAGTTCATCATCACATATACTTGCATTTTTATGCACATAAACCAATGCCATTATTGTGATACCCCGTGTTTTTAAGAGACAAATTATTTCTTTTAAAAAATATTTTATATCACCAGAAAGCCATTGACATGTCAATGCTATTGATGGATTAGTTTAATGTTAATCTCGGTAGGCATTGATGCATTAATACTCTGCCGATTATAATTGCAAAATATCTTATCGTTAAGCATACTTCCAAGAGTAAAAATTAGATTCCCCTTTGTTTAATAAGATTATGATCATGTCCATAATTATATCTACAAGATATAAATCACAATTAATACCCAACCCTAATCTAAGAGTTAAAAATCGAAGAAATTAACTAATAAAAACCACTTCAAATCTTAAAAAGAACATGATTAATCTTGTATCCAAGACAAAATTCGTCAATTGAAAATAGGTAGGACAATCAAACATTAAAGCAATAAAACTGTGACGCCCTGACCCGCAAACCGACCCAGGCCGGGGGTCCCGAAAACGATGAAACCCATACCCAGAACCATGAGTAGCACACTTTGAGTGTGAGAGTCTTCTCGTTTCTCTACGTGCTATGGAACTTTAGCGCTCCATTGCGCGTAGGCAAGAACTGGCCTAATTATATAACTAATTCGGACCGGGCCAACGTTGCATTGCCGTTGGTTGCCTATGTACATATCGGATAACATCCACGATGTTGCTCCGATACGATCTGATCCGGACGTAGTTCTGCCTATTGGCTACTACATACAACCGGCACACCAAAAATACATACGTATGAAATACATATCTCCGAATATTTAATCGGAGTTATACAAAAGCCCGATAAAACATCGGCAACACACGACCACCATAACATTCCTCACTCTATCCTAGAGCAAGACCACACAACACACGTCTCGCTCCATCACTGAGCCGAGACCACACACATCACACGTCTCGCTATATCACTTAGCCGAGACTGCACGCATCACACGTCTTGCTCTATTATAGAGTGAGACGGAACACAATCATAGGTCTCGCTCTATCACTGAGCTGAGACCGAACACACACAACACAATCATAGGTCTCGCTCTATCACTGAGCCGAGACCGAACACACACAACACAATCATAGGTCTCGCTCTATCACTGAGCCGATACCGAACACACACACAACACAATCATAGGTCTCGCTCTATCACTGAGCCGAGACCGAACACACACACAACCCGTCTCTCTCTAACCTAGAGTGAGATGGTACACATCATAGCATATAAGCATAGCATAACCATATATAACACAATCATAGGTCTCGCTCTATCACTGAGCCGAGACCGAACACACACACAACCCGTCTCTCTCTAACCCAGAGCGAGACGACACACATCATGCATATAAGCAAAGCATATCATAAGATAAACACATACACAACCCGTCTCTCTCTAACCCAGAGGGAGACGACACACATCATGCATATAAGCATAGCATAACCACATATAAACACACACACAACCCGTCTCTCTCTCACCCAGAGCGAGACGGCACACATCATGCATATAAGCATAGCATAACAATATATAAACACACACACACAACCCGTCTCTCTCTCACCCAGAGCGAGACGGCACACATCATGACTAGCACATGTCATTCTATAATTAAATAGAAGGTAAGAAACCCTTACTCCCCTGATGTCTCACGAGGTAGCGGTATTCAGGAAGCTCGTTTCTGGGCGTCCTCCCCTTCAGATTCGGAGATAGTGGACGGAGCCTCCTCTAGCCTCCACATGTTCATTGCCTTGCACTGAAAGACGACCCGACCAACTCTCCCCTTTCCTGGACACTTCTCGTTTTCTGTGCCCGTGGGCGGCGGACAGAACCTCCCCTACTCGGGGTGTTCCTCACACATCGTGGCCCTTCGGTGGAGAACGAAGCCTCCCCTACTTCGGGCCACTTCTCTTGATTTGGCCCGGTAATGGAGGACGAAGCCTCCTCTCTCACCGGGCCATCTCTCTCTCTCTTTCTCTCTTGGGGTAGGAGGGTGGCGGACAGCCTCCTCTTGCCCGGGTCATTCCTCCCTTATAGGAGTTCCAACTCGAGGAATGGACCATGCCATTGCGTAGATCACCCTCGAATTAGCTAAGAACGCCTCAAGAATGACTCGAATCGGACTTAAAATGAGTGAGAAACGAAGAACAGAAGTTTCTGAACATGGGAGAGAAATAGGAAAACGTGGAGAGAAATCTCCTCCCCTTTCTAGATGTCGAGGATGCTATTTATAGAAGAACCGGAGAGACGTGAGGCTGACACGTGTCGAGCTTATCCGCTTCGTCAGCAACCCTATCCGCTTGCATCATCAATCCTATCCGCTTCATCAGCAATCCTATCCGCTTACGTCATCAATCCTATCCGCTTCGTCAGCAATCCTATCCACTGCGTCGTCGATCCTATCCACTGCGTCATCGATCCTATCCATAAAATATTATTTTATTCAAATAATATCCTAACCTCAAAGCGTGATAACTTCCAACCTTGACGTTGGAATCGCACGCTCTTGATACCAATGGACTCGTATCGATGAGCCCTTCGAAACAAGACCACACATGGGTAGGTTATCCCTCTCTTTTCGAGTGGGCCCCGCCCATGCGGCACGCTTCCCGGGGTCATAGCTTTCGCTCTCGACCTCCATTTTGCGCGTTCTTCGATTCACGACGCTCGTTACTACGAGCTCTACCCGGTTACGGGGATTTCACCTAATGAAACCCCCTAACACTGACCCTAAGTTACCGAATTACCCTTAACCCACCCAGGTTAAGGGTAACCGGAAAACGGGTCGTTACAAAAACAAATTAATCAACTCCAACAGCTACAGTGCTTATTAACAAGGCTTTATCCTAGCCTTAGTTGAAAAAATTATCTACTCATTAATGTAAGACTAAAATCATACTCTCCATTAAATGAATTGAAAAGAAACTCACAAATTTCAAAAACACTCAAGAAAAATTCTAAAATTTCGGACTACTACATTACAAATGAAGTTTTCAGCCTCCAACAGCAACAGTGCTTATTGTAGTAACCCATGGTGCAATTTTGTTTTTTGGCTTCTTGATTCGTTCCTATGGCTTGAACTTCAATTCTTTGACTTTCAAGTTCTCTTTCTGATCTATTTGGAGGGTGGAATGTGTTGAATTTTCCTTTGGTTCAGCCTCTCTTCCTCCTCTCCAATTCTGAAATTTTGTTGCTCTACTCTTACAAATTCTGGACAACACTTCTTTCCTTTTTCAAGCAATTAATTCTATCCCAAAATAGATGTTGCTCGCTTTCTTTAACCATTCCTTTTTGTAAGCTTTCTTCTTGCTCAATTCTTTCCCTCTTAAAATCTTATTTCCATTCTTTTAATTCTCTGGTTTCATGCTCTATTCTTTCTAAACAAATATTTTGCAAACTCTATTTCTACCGCCTTCTATTGCTACTATTGCGAACTGATCTTCTCATTGGCTGCCTTCTTGTTCAAAAATATACTAGCTGGATTCTCTTCAATGATTTTTCTCTTATTTTGTTTTGCTGAACGAAACTCTATTTCTCTGCCTTTTGTTTTTTGCTGCCTTGGGTGCTCACTAATGGCATGTTTGCTGCTCTATGATTATTCTCCATGTGAGGGCTTGTTGTAATGCACCAGGCTGCAATTGACCCTTAATACTCGATGTGCATATTCCGACCTAGGGGTTTGGAAAACGTTAGAGTTAAGATTCTTTCTTCCAGGAGCATCTTATGTGTGCGAGAGT
Source organism: Saururus chinensis (assembly GCA_035235625.1). Classification (NCBI taxonomy): domain Eukaryota; kingdom Viridiplantae; phylum Streptophyta; class Magnoliopsida; order Piperales; family Saururaceae; genus Saururus; species Saururus chinensis. The sequence goes on along the minus strand of CP141145.1, from coordinate 6,887,720 downwards.
TGCAATGTTCCTTTGCACACTACGAAGCTTCGCTATGTGCACTTACAAAAACAAAACTATATTTGATAACTAATTGGATCAGGCCAACACTGTCATAATGTTGGTTGCCTATGTACATATTGGATGACATCCGTGATGTTTTTCCAATATGATCGGATCCCAATGTAGTTTGGCCTAGTAGCTAATATATGCATCAGGCAACAGAAAAATCTTATATTTCATATACTTAATCCGATAAATTATTCAAAGTTGGACAAAAATTTAATAAATCATCATAGTCAAACAAAAACTAATAAATTATTGGAGTAAGGCAAAAATTCATAAATCATCGGAGTCAGGCTAAAAATAATAAATTATTGGAGCTAGACAACTCTTTCTTTCACATAACATAGCAAGGCATATCAGAGTAGATTAGATGAGATCATAGCATAGTAGATTTCGAGAATATCGGATCATAGCAAAATATATATCTTAATTAACATACTAAGTAAACTAATTAAGAAGCCTATGCATTTATTTAAACATGCATTAAAATCGGATAGGTATAAACGCTTACTCCCCTGAGATTTCTAGAAGTAATGGCGTTCGGAGTTTCTCCTTCCTTTAGACATTCCCCCCTTGAGGTCTGGAGATGGTGGTCAGAGCCTCCTTTTGCTCTAAAACATTTGTCCCTTTCCCATCTAAAGGCAACAAACAAATCCCCCGCTTTCCCAAGGAATTTCTCTCACTATGCTCAAAGGCGACATACACATCCGCCTCTTTCCTAGGGCATTTCTTGCTCTTTGTGGACAAAGATGATAGACAAAACCTCACCTTACCCTGGACGTTTCTATCTCTTTGCGCCTGAATGCGTCAGACAGAACCTCCCCTTACCAACCATGTGTCACTCTTTGTGCGCCTAAAGGTGGTAGACAAACCTCCCATTACCCAAGGATGTTTCACTTTTTCCTCACCCAAAGGTGACAGACAGAGTCTCCCCTTTACTGAGACACTTCTCTCTTCATGGCCCAATGACAGAGGATGAAGCATCTCCTTATTTCGGGCAATTTATCTCTTTACACCCAAAGGTAATGAATAAAACCTCCCCTTACCTAATATGTCTCTCTCTTTGCACCTGAAGGCATCAGATAGAACCTCCTCTTACCCGGGATGTTTCCCTCTTTACAGCTCGATGGAGAAGGACGAAGCCTCCCCTTATTTTGGTCTATTTCTCCCCTCTAGAGTACTTAACTTAAGGAATAAATCCTTCCATTTCATAGAGCACTATCGAATTAGCTAAGAACACCTCTCTAATAGGAAAAGTTGGACATAAAATGACTTAGAACATGTAGAAAAACTCCTAAAAAAGTGCATGGCTAGTCCCTATTTATAAGGAAGAGCCAACGAGCTAACCTTGTGCACTCGAGCGTGTCAGGCCACACGACGCGTTGGCACTGACCATTGCTGCATGGGTGCAACGTTTGGCTCCTGTACGGAGCCAGCTTGTGTCTGTATAGCCCGCTGCACATTGTGAGGGATGATCACACAAGCCCCACGGTTCTGCAATGGCGGAAAATCGATCCTCTTATTTTTTTATTCTTTTTCCATTCCAAACATCAAAATACAATAACCTCCTACCCCAAAGCCAAAATCACGTGTTCTTGATACCATTGGACTCATATCGATGAACCCCATAAAACAAGATACACATAGGTAGGTTATCCCTTACTTTTTAAGTGGCTTCCACCCATGTGTATGCTTCTCGAGGTCATAATTTTTGCTCTTGGCCTCTAATTCACCCATTCTTTGTGTCATTATGCTCATTTATTTGAACTCCATACACATACGGGGATTTTATCCTATGGAACAAACTAATTCTTATCTAAAAATTAATAATTAATACTAACCCCTTAGGTTAAACGTAATTGGAAAAATGGGGTGTTACACTTATATTATGTTTTGTTTCTCTTATATTGCTCTTTCCTTCTATTGGCCATAAGCTGATGGATGTTTCTCTATTTCCTTTAGCAAGCTTCTAACCTTTTGCTTGTCCTTTTAAAAATCTTGTGAACCTTCTATTTCTTGTTTGCCTCCCTTTATGGAGTCTCCAACTTTGATCTGCTAGCTCCCAATTTCAGCTGACCAAATTATATTTTCCTATGTAGAGCTGTTAACAATCCTCTATAAGGTCAGCAATCTCTTGTTCTTTCCTTTCCATAAGTTTGCAAGCTTTGAATTGGAATTTTTGCTCTTTCTGTCTCAGTGTAGACCAACTTTTCAAAGCCAAGACTCTTCTCAAATTGGTATTTACCCAATTATCTTCACATGCTTCCTTTGTACCCAACTTTGGGCTCTTTCTTACCTCATGTCTACGATCTTCATTAAAATAACTACTACCGTAATTGGGGGTAGAACCCAAATTACTCCCATGTAACCACTTTTTCTTTGGGTTCCTTTTCTTTCCATGCTCTTTGTTAGTCTTTCTTTTCTTGCTAACCTCTCTACTAAACTTTCTTTAATATTTTCTTGATGTACACCCTTCCACCAATGTCTGATCTGTCTAAGACATTTGAACCGTGTCCAAAATATTTTATAAGTAATATGAGCATGAAGAAAGTTGTCCACATGACATCCATCTACAAAGCACAATAAGCCATATTTGAGGTGTAAAAAATTAAACAAAATCCCGACTTGATTCGAACACACGCCTACACTACTAATATCACCCAAATTAATTAATTATTAAACTAAAATATTAATATTTGTCTTAACATAAATAAACCCTAAGTAATCCTAAATTGACCTAACCCTATGCTAGAAAATAAGGTAAAAATGTGTATAAATTGTATGGAAACCACATGTATCACTGAGTATATAAATATGCCTAGTCAGATAGCTAAACAAGAACCACAAAGATGATACATCAATGAAACATAAATCAATTCAAGACAATCATACCTTCAATTTTTTATAGTCACATCCAAACCAAGAGAAAAGTAAAAACACAAGGTTCACTAAGACTCGGTGATCACATCTAGGAGTACAACCACACCTCGCTAGAGTACAAATCACCATACAATTGTACTTCAAATGTCGGTGGAAGTTAATGTCGAGCTCCATCCACACCATGAAGTGAATGCCTACAAGGGCTCATAGACCCAAGTGGTCGAGAATCTCAACTTCCATTATCATCGAGACCTCCTTTGTTGCTTTGCACTGGACCATTCATCTTTCTATGATATGATCTATTCCAACCTAACCCCTAGGCAAAGGGATCGGCTCTATAAACGAACTCTCACTTTTGGAGAGAGGAAGACCCATGGTCCTTTTTCATTTCATGACCCTCTTCGATGTAGCTAAAATGACTCACTTTTGGAGTTAGCTCGATACTAGGATCCTTTTTTGTTGAGTGTCAAATGCATTGGTCAGGGGTATCTATCCATCACAAGGATTCACACATGCAAAAGGTTTACTGACCCCAATATTATTCATGTACATATAATCATGTATTCACACATTCATCATACATGAAAACCATACCATTATATGTCTCATAACTAGCATATAATATGATAAAAATATACTTAAACTTCATAGATCGATGCACCATTTAGTGACCTCATAGACGTGTTGGCCAGTGTGTCGATAACCATCGACATCCCCATTAATGCGTTAGATCCTTATTGATAGTGGATAGGCTATGGGAGCCCATCTTGCTGACATCATTACCAACACATTGGTCACACTGCCATAGAAAACTATAAACCGATGTGACATAATGTATTGATAATAGTATTGTTCATTTTCCTGAAACCATCGATGTCATCGTTGACATATCGAAAACCATGTTGATGATCAGGAAGAAAACAAATAGAAACTGAATCGGTTCACTGAGAACACCCATTCCGAAAATATGATAGATTCAACATATATAATGAGATTCTTGCAATTTAAAGCATGGAATGATCCATATAAACCGCATGCATCAAAATTTTCATTGTTAGTCTAAACATGGTAAATTTCTTTGGCAAACCACCATGCATGCATCCAAAATTCATAAACAATCATGCAAATAAACAAAGAAATAGTGTTTCGACCATTATAAGGTGATAAGGTTAGCAATCCAACCTCAATTACACATTGCTCCTCCTTTCAAGTGCGAAACCTTTTTCACTCCAAGCCGGACCCACCCCACTCTCTCTTGAACTCCTTAGGAACTACAAATCTCTGAATTTCCGATATTTTTTCCTTTTATATAGGGTGCAACTACCTCTAGAATTCAAAACTGCATAACTCCCTATGTTTCCCAATGTAACTTCATCTTATAGTTTCACTAATGTTACCATTAACACGTCGGTGTGCTGACAATTAAAACCCAATTCCACTAGCATGCACATCGACATGTAGGTGGCTTGCCAATAAAAAAGGAAAGTTATTTTTATTAAAAGGTATATTTTTCTTAGAAAAATATGGGGTGTCACAGTCGCCTTGGGTTAGTATAAATACGAAGCGAGGGGAGGAAGGGAAGTGTGCAAGTTCAAGTGCAGACACCACATCACAAGTAAATAATACAAGTGATCCCCACACCACCTCTGTTCCCTTACATTTAACTCCAATTAATCTATTAACTAAATAGACTAAATTAGGGGAAAATCATATTGTTGTAAAAACTAAGAAGACAAATTTCAAGTATCATAAAACTTTCAATTTTGGACAATATTATTCATAAATGTTTACCCTTATCCCTGTATTACCTAAAAAGTTTTATATTTATTTCCAAGTCATCACCAAACTGAAATTATACATACAATTTTTCCTTGTTTTTTTATATGATTGCCACATATTATCTGTTACGTGTCATCTTAAGTATTGGTCATGGGTACAACATGAATCTCATTATTTATATTGTAATATATCCAACTTTGTAGGGTTATATACTTTGTGGTTTTCTTTGTAATTTCATTAAACAAAGTCCCTGATTTTCATTGATTCTCTACTATTATTTGATTGCAACGCACTAATTTTGTAAAGATGTTTATTCTAGATATAGAAAAGGATAGAAAAACTATTTGTGGAGCTCATGAAAAGCTAAAGGTATAGTTTTCCTTGGTAAGAAGTATTCGTTGTATATTTAAAAAATTGATGACTTGATAAGGCATAAGATGATGAAGATTGATGCCTTGGTATTTCAAGTTGCACTATTCTACACACATATACAAGAAAGTTATAAGTGTAAGTGCTTTAATTATTATTTTACTTTGTCATTTACAGGGGTTAATATAGCTAGGTTGCTTATAATTTGAGATGGTTCATGTGCACAAAAAATACTTACATGACATTGATGAAGAGGTGAAACAAAACTCCTATTGTAGTGGGGAAGGACTTAGAGGGCATGATGAAAAGACAAACTGTATCAAAATATGGTTTGCATTAGTGGGGAGTGGCAGATCAGACCCCCTTTTTCATCCCTCAATAGTAGGCATAAAATCTATAATGAGAGTGCATGCTTAGTATGAATTCTTTTGAGACACAAATAAGAATTGAAGGGGTCATTAAGCTTCTTGATGCTTCTATTTCTTGAGCGCATGCTTTGTTCAATTTTTGCATAGGAAATTAGAAAGAACCTTGATATCTTATACACGGATCCGTTTTGCAAAGAAGATACACAGTTTTTCAAAACATTTGTACTAGATAAGGAGTTCCATTAGTGTTATGGGCAAACAAGCAATTAAAATATGCCACCAACTCCTTGATGCTAATGGTGTCTTTTTCTCTTCTACTATTACCTAGATTTGCATTGCTTATCTGTCTCAAATAGCTACATGGTCGGTATAAAAAAAATTACTACTTATTGTTGCTTTTCTGATTTCAACAGTCAAATTGGACTAAGAGTAAGTTTAAATTTTGCTTCAATTCCCAAAATATATATTTGTTTTCTAATGAGATAATTCAATTGAACTGTTTCCATTTTGTTTGTTAATTCAACTAAGAAGTGACAATGTAAAAGAAATGGGTAGAAGGGTTTTTATAAACTCGTGATAATTTGTCTCGTGATCTTTTGTATTTTTCTCTTGTTGTTTGTATTTTCTCATTTTTGAACCTTTTTTACAAGAAACCATGAAACTCAATTTCAACTCAGGTGATAAGAGATATCACTGTGAACCTTGATATTTCACATTCGGCTTTAGATCCAAAACGCAGACAATCTCATGTATGGTGTCTCATTGGTGGAAATGCAAATACGAGTGCTTTGGATTCTATTTTTATTTTTTTATCTGAGGATCATAAAATTTTTGCGGGCGGGAAGGCTTGAACACAATAGAAGTCCATTATGCTGAATAAAAATGTTGCATCCGCTCGCCGGCCCGTTGGCTAGCCTGATAGCATGGGGCTCACAAGTGGCCATGCTATGGGCATTGGCTTGCAGCCAGGCAAGCAGATAGGAGGGACCTCTTGGCTGGCTCGATATCCCCTGACCCTGGCCCCCCTCTCAAACACTGGCCCATGTAAATCAGGGGGTCATGTGGAGGGGAAACACTAAAGCCAAGATGAGGCAGGGGACAAGGATCTTGGCCAGAGATGGTGAAAAGAAATGGGTGTGATGAAGGGTGTCATGGCCTGCAGCATTCAGTGCCACATTAAGAGCGTTAGCTTTTTGTCTGAAATTTTACTGCAATACCAAAAGAATAAAGGAAGTTGATAACTATACACTGGATCCATACACCAAATCTATATAACCATATACCCGTGTTTTTATAGAAGAGTGAAAGTGGGCCTCACATAGATCACTTTTTCATTCCAACAAGAACCCACAATCTCAAGGGTGTATGGGTGGGTTTGTTGTATATATTTGGTGTAGAAGAATTTTAGGTCCTTAACGAAGCACACGCTAGCATATATGCACTAGCTATTAACTGCTGTTAACATGTGAGCTGTCAACCTTGGTTATTGATAAAATAGGAGGACCAAATATCTTCTTATTCAATGTAGAGGTAGGGGTGTTTACGGATATCTATTGTCCGTATATCTGTTTGTGTCTATATTCATTTTTATATAGAATAGACATTATTTTTGGTCCGCGTCGGATAAGGACACAGACACAAACAAAGTTTTTTGTCTGCATTAATAGGGAGCCACGGACACGGACATACCCTTGTTACACAATAGGAAGGGGCTTTGAATCACACTATCTTGCCCTACACGTAAGCAGTCAAATTTCAATACATTGGCTTGCGAATGGCTTGTGTAGATCATCTTTTTCTTAGAAAGAAAAAAAAAATTAGTAAAGAGATATCTATTTTACCCATACAAATATTGAAGGTGTTATTCAAATAAAAAATTATAAAAAATGTAATACAAGTGGCAGAGCCTCTGCCATCATTTTCCTGCCAAACATGCCTAGCACTTTCAGCATATCGTCTATCCTCTTCTTCTTCTCTATGTTTTTTTTATAAGAACACAACTTTTATTAGCTAAACATAAATTAAGTACAAGTAGATGCTATACATAACGCATTAAGTTGTAGGTACAAGTAAAAAAGGAACAAAAAGACACTAATTAACCATGACAAAGCCACTAGTGCAGTCCATGGGGGATCGCTAATTATCATACTATGCCAGAAATCCTTGCTTGTATGCATGGACACCAAGTAGCCATATATCTAAATATTTGTAAATTGGTTATTCATGGAGACTCTAAGACCATAATCAATATCATTACATCTATGCAGGAGTTTGGACCATGGTATACTAGAGGAGCCATCAATAAGATCCACCATTATCTCTCCAAGCTAGCTAGCTATGAAGCATATTTTTCAATAGAAAAATAATGTAGTGGATACTCAAGCGAACCATGTCATCTGCCAATTTGCTTATTATTGGGCTCATTAGGCACCTATATGGATATCTTCCTCGATATGCAATCTCACAAACACATAGGTTTTTTGATATCTTGGGCAATAACAATATTCTATATAGCTTATCTACATTGACATAACACAAACGTATGTGCCAAAGTAATACATCATCCATGGGCAAGACAAAATACTTAGAAAAAGCTAATTCATTAGCAATAAATAAATTAGAAACATCAAGACAAAATAATTCATCAACTATAGTAGCTTTAAATAAAATAGTCACCCTTACTCATTATGTCTTTGTTCCCTTTGAATCTAACCTCAAATCCCTTCTTGGTGAGAACAAGGATAAAGATTAGATTCCTCCAGATGGAGGGAGAAAACAACACATCAGTTAGGACTAGGGTTGACCCTTCCTTTAGAGGGATCTAATATGTCTACATGGCCTCCACACCGCAGTAAGTGTTGTTTCCCATGTAGAACTTGCTCTACCCACGAAAGAGATTGATCATCTCACTCATAGAACCCTTGGAGTGACATATGGACTATGGCTCCAAGGTCCAGCCACCTAGTCTTCTCCTTAACATCAGCAATCATAGCAACACAAACTATCTCTTTGTTCTTGCCCTTGTTATTGTTAGTCTATAAATCCTTCTGAGGATAGTTAGCCTCAAAGTGGCCATTGGGCCACACTTGAAACAGACACCATGGGCTTCGTTATTCCCCTTCTCATTACCTTTGTTCTAAGACTTCTTTCCCTTTTTCTTGAAGGCTTTCTTCTTTAAATGCATGGTTCCTCTTTTCTTGCTCAACCCTAAGCTTGGTAGTTATAGTCTCTATTGTCAGCTTCTAGTCACTCATATTGAGATAAAGCACCACCCTCTCCCAAGACTTAGGAAGGTTGTTCAACATTGTTGACACCTGAACTCCCTCAGAGATGGGGTCATCCAAGGTCTCCAGGTCATCAGCTATGATGGACATGACACTCAATAACTCATTCACATCATCCCCTTCTTTCATCCTTGAGTTTTGATACTTAGAGTGTAGTATCCTCTTATGAGACTCTATATGCTCCCCATACCTCACATAAACTGCCTCAAGCATCTCTTCGGCAGTCTTAAACTTTTCAAAGAGCCTCTCCATCTTAGATCCATGAATATTAGAATGGTGGACCTAGCCATAATGTCATCATCCTTAAGCTTTTCATAAGCTTTCTTCTTAGCACCAATGCAATTCTCTAGGTAGGGGTCAATGACTTGCTCCATGACATGACCAAATAAGAGAGAGTGAGGGTATGGTGGGTTACTAACTCCAATATCATGCATGTACATATAATCATGTATCACACATTCATCATGCATGAAAATAATATTATTATATATCTCATAAATAGCATATAATATGGTAAAAATATAATAAATTTATGAATCGATGCACCATTAGTGACCTCAAAGACGTGTTGGTTGGGGTCTTGATAACCACCGACATCCCCATTGATGCGTCAAACCCTTATTGATAGTAGATAGGCTATGGGAGCCCATCTTGCTGACGCCGCTGCCAACACATTGGTCACACTGCCAAAGACAAATATAACACCAACATGACATAATGTATTGATGATAGTACTATTTATTTTTCTCCAATCACCGATGGATCAACAACAATGTTGATGATCAGGAAGAAGATAGATAGAGACCAAACCGGTCCACTGATCACACCCACTTCAAAAACAAGATAGATTCAACATATAAAATGAGATTCTAGCAATTTAAAACATGAAATGAGCCCTATAAACCGCATGCATCAAAATTTTCATTTTTAGTCTAAACATGGTAAATTTCTTTGGTAAACCACCATGCATGCATCCAAAACTCATCAACAATCAAGCAAACAAACAAAGAAATAGTGTTTCAACCATTATACAGTGATAAGGTTAGCAATTCAACCTCAATTACACATTGCTCCTCCTTTCTAGTGTGTATCTTTCTACACTCCAAGCCAGACACACCCCACTTCCTCTTGAACTCCTTAGGAACTAAAAATCTCCAAATTTCCTATATTTTTTCCTTTTATATAGGGTGCAACTACCTTCAGAATTTAGAATTGCATAACTTCCTACGTTTCCCAATGTAACTTCATCTTACAGTTTCACCGATGTTATTATTAACATGTTAGTGTGGTAACAATTAAAAACACAATTCCACTAGCATGCACACCGACATGTTGGTGGCTTGCTAATAAAAAAGGAAAGTTTTTTTAATAAAAGGTATATTTTTCTTGGAAAAATATGGGGTGTCACAGTCGCCTTGGGTTAGTATAAATATGAAGCGAGGAGAGGAAGGGAAGTCTTTAAGTTCAAGTGCAAACACCACATCACAAGTAAATAATACAAGTGAGCCCCACACCACCTCTTTTCCCTTACATTTATTAGAATTAATCTATTAACTAAATAAACTAAATTAGGATAAAATCATATTGTTATAAAAACTAAGAAGACAAATTTCAAGTATCATAAACTTACAATTTTGGACCATATTATTCATAAATTTTAACCCTTATCCCTACATAACCTAAAGAGTTTTATATTTATTTCCAAATATCACCATACTGAAATTATACATACAATTTTTTCAAGTTTTTTTGTACGATTGTCACGTATTATTTATTACATGTCATTTTAAGTATTGGTCATGGGTACAACATGATTCTCATTATTTATATTGTAATATATCCAACTTTGTAGGGTTATATACTTTGTGGTTTTCTTTGTAATTTCATTAAACAAAGTCCCTGATTTTCATTGTTTCTCTACTATTATTTGATTGCAACGTACTAATTTTGTAAAGATGTTTATTCTAGATATAGAAAAGGATAGAAAAACTGTTTGTGGAGCTCATCGAAAGCTAAAGGTATAGTTTTCCTTGGTAAAAAGTATTTGTTGTATATTTAAAAAAATGATGACTTGATAAGGCATAAGATGATGAAGATCGATGCCTTGGTATTTCATATTGCACTATTCTACACACATATACAAAAAAAATTATAAGTGTAAATCCTTCAATTATTATTTTATAATTGTTCATGTTGCATGTTAGTAGAACTTACTATTTTTACTTTGTCATTTACTCAGGTTGATATAGCTAGGTTGCTTATAATTTGCATAACGGCCCATTTTTTGATTATGCATAACCTGAGTGATTAGAGATATTTATGTAATTGTTGAACACGTTTTAGGGGGTTTCAAACGATGAAATCTCCGTATATGAGTAGTGCTCAAAGTAACGAGTGTAATGAATCAAAGAATGCGCTAAATGGAGGTCGGGAGCAAAAGTTACAAACTTGGGAAATGTGCCACATGGGTGGGACCTTCTTGAAAAGTGCAGGATAACCTACCCATGTGTAATATACTTTCCAAGAGCTCATCGATACCAGTCCATCAGTACCAAGAATGCACGATTCTAACTTTGGGGTAGGATGTTATCATATTTTGAAGTTGGGATAGTACTTGAGTGAAATAATAATAAAATAATAAAAAAAATATAAAATTGAAGATATCAGCAATGCAAGCCTAGCTGAGCCACACATGCTGCCAAACGAACCGTGGCATGTGAAACGTGCCATACTATGCGACGCGGGGTCTATGCAATCATAGGCCATTTGCTCGATGCACGGCAGAACGCGCAGTGGACCCGCGGGCTGCATGGTGTACGTGTGGTAGTGTGATACTTGTTGTGAGCATGTGCATGCGTGTGTGCATCTTCTCCTGTTTGCTCACATGTCTTCACTATAAATTCGAAATTTTGTGTAATCTTTCGGGAGAGTTTTCTAGCTCTTTCTAAATCTGTTTTCATCTGTTCAAGAGGCACTCTTAGCTATTTTGAGGTGTTTTACCCAATGAAAGCGTTCATTACTCGAATGGCGACCATATAAATGGGAATATCTCGGGGAAAGAGGAGGCTCTATCAATCGCCTTTGAGCCCTAAAGAGATAGAAGTGGCCCGGAGTAAGAGGAGGCTTTGTCCTCTTTCGTCGTGTTACAACGAGAGACATGGCCCAAAGTAGGGGAAGCTCTGTCCTCTACTGAAGGGCCATATAGTGAGAGAAATGTCACTAGGAAAGGGGAGGTTTTGTCTGTAGCTTACGAGCACGAAAAGTGGAAAAAGTCTCTGAGTAATGGGAAGGTCTGTATGTCGCCTACGGGCGCGTAGTGAGAAAAATACCCCGGAGCTAGGGAGGTTCTGCCCGTCGTCTCCAGATTTGAAGGGGAGGATGTCCTGAAGAAACGAGCAACTCAGAATGCTGCTACTTTTGAAACTATAAGGGAAGGAGGTTCTACCTACCATCTCCAGACCTAAAGGGGAGGATGCCCTGAAGAAACGAGAAACTCCGAACTCTACTACTTCTGGAACTATAAGAGTAAGCGCTTCTAACTATTCGATTTAATATGACTTATATGCATGCACATCTTAATTAGTAATATTAATATACTAATTAAGATATATGGTTTGCTATGATCTTATAGATTTTGATATGTTTTGATTCGATCTACTTTGATATGCTATGTTTTGATCCGATCTGCTATGATTATGTTTTAATCTCATATGCTTCAATCTATAGTCTGATGAAATTTGATATGATTTAATGGGATATGATACGATGTGATTTACTCTATTGTGTGTTCTGCTCCACTCTGTAATAGAGTGGGATGTGTGATTCTGCTGATTTATTGGCTTCCATTCGACTCCGATGATTTATGAGATTTTCGTATAACTTCAAATGATTCATTCGGATATAAGGATATATGTATTTTAACATATATGATTTTGTGAAGCTTGGTGCATGTAATAGCCATTAGGCAGACCTACTTTTGGATCCGAACATATTAGAATAATATCATAGATGTTATTCAATATGTACATAGGCAACCAACAGTAAGGCAACATTGACATAATTTAAATTAGTTATAAAATTAAGTTTGCTCTAGCCTACGTGCAACAGAGTGCTAGAGCTCCGTAGTGCATAGCAGAACATTACGACTCTCGCATACAGAGTATGCCGCTCCTGGTTGGTCTTGTCTTATTTTTGTATAAAAATTAATTTACTCCAATTTTGTCTTTCAAACCCCCCAGTCTGGTTTAGTTTCCCAGTCGGGGTTTTGCAAATGGTATTCGAGTTTTTCTTTGTCTGCGAGAGGGAAATGCTTTAAAAATATATAGTGATTTGATGTGAATCCCAATTTTAAATCATAATTAATCTCGAATCTTGTTTGACTATCTTACATCGATTTTAAGATTTGCACATTCTATTTTACAAGTGTTCTAACGATTCCGAATTTGAACTTTCTATATCATATGCATAGCATTGGATTTGATATGTACTCTAATTTTATGAATTCTAATTTTTTAACCAAAATGATTCAAAATTTCTATTCTTAATAAGTTGTATCGAATTTGATTTGAAATTTTGTTTTGTAAGTGTTACATTGGATTCAAGACAAACTCCTATTTTGAGAATTTTGATTTTTAAATTAGGAATGATTTGAAATTCTTTTTTTCTTGTGTGGCAAAGGATTTGATCTAAACTCTATTTTTATGAATTCTAATTTTAAATTTGAATCAATTAAAAATATTTGTTATGAATCCATTACAAGATTTTTAAAAATTGATGTTAGCTACTTCAATTTCAAATAGTCTATCAATTGAAAAAAAATTGGATGTAAATCAAATTTGTTTTAGACAGTGATAGAATTACCAAGGAGTAACCATCAAATGCTCATGGTATGGGATACGAGGCGCTAGTGGAAAACTGTACGGTTAATTCTAGCGGGATATTGAAATAAAATTCAATTTTGAATTGTTTGTTTTAGAAAATGTATTTGATTAAAAAATAAATCTATTTTTAAAGACGGTGGAACTACCTAAGAGTAACTACCAAACACCCGCTATATGAGACATGAGTGTAAGTGGAAATCTCTAGAGTTAGTTCTTTCGGTATATTGAAATAAAAATTCATCTTCAAAATACCTACATTTTGAAAGTTCAACAAATCTGTTTTGAAAGACGATAGAACCACCTAGGAGAAACCACGAAACAATCATGGAATGGGATATGAGGTGTTAGTGGATAGCTATAGGGTTATTTTTGCACATGTGTTGAAAATAAAATTTGATTCCAAATTGTTCTTTTTGAAAAAAATTATTTGCTTATAAAATGAATATATTTTGAAAGGTGGTAGAGTTGTCAAGGAGAAACCACTAAACACCTATAGTATGAGACATGATTTGTTAATGAAAAGGTCTCTAGTAAATTATGGTGATATATTGACACGAATCAATTTTGAAATGTTTGCATTTTGAAAGTTTTTTTTTGAATGAAACCGGAACTCCCTAAGAGGAAGCACTAAATGTTCATGGTATAGGACACGCCGTATTAGTGGACTGCTCTAAGGTTGAGTCTACTGGTAGCTTTGAAACTTAGTTTCAAAACCTCTATGTTTTGAATAATGATTTGAATTTGTAAAGTTGTCCCCATGGACAGTGGACTTACTACGGAGAAACCATCAAACGCCTGTGTTATGGGACATGCAGTGTAGGTGGGTATCTCCTAAGTTAATCCACTCGTTTATCAAGAAATTTTTTTATTTCAAGTCTGGTTTGGTTGGTAATATTTGTTCTGAGCGTGATTTGAATCCAAAATGTCCATCCTAACTTTGATTTAAATATGGAATGTATATGCTGATTTTGATTTATAAAGCATATGTTTTGTAAATTGTACATCCTAGATAGAGTCAAGGGCTTTTAAAGTTTTAAACCAATGCTCTCCGAAGGGATTTTTATGTTGTGAAATATTTTGATTGAGCCTGATTTATAGCTATGTTTTTTGGAAAGAAATTTTGTTTGAAAAAAGATCTAATGAGTGCAATGATACGCAGGTGCTTGCACTCTCTCGATACCCACTAGGAAAAATAATATGTATTTGGTGCGCACATATAGGTGTGGAGCATCATAGAAAAACTCCTATCCTTCTGAGCCTCCCACTGTCCTATGAGTATCGGGGCTCCATTTGGTATCATGGCCTCTGGTTTTCTCGTCACTCGAATGAACCGCTAATTTCAGCATATGTTTTTGAATCAAATTGCTTCTAAATGATTCATTTTCTGACAAAGGATTTCAAGAAAAAGATTGTAATCATTTTCATGGATTGTTTCTGAGTAGTATTTTAGATTTTACTCAACTTATAGTATAGGGGGTTTTAAATTCTAAATTCATGCTCTGCTTATAAAAGTTAAATATTCTATACTATTTTTGCTTGGTTATGCTTATTAGCCATGTTTTAAAAAAAATCATATTTGTGAAATGATTTACATGTGTTGTATTATGTTTTGAATACGTGCACTCTCTGGGTAGTTTTGGGGTAAAACCTATGATTATTAGTGCAGTCTTTGTCTGAATACCCTCCAAGAAAAATAATTGGTATTTGTCATCTGCATATAGGTGTGGAGCATCATGAGAAAACTCATATCCTTCTAAGCCTCTTGTTGCCCCATGAATATCGGGGGGAATGTCGTTTGGTATCACAACTCTGATCAGTCTATTCTGTTCTAATTCTAAAAATTTATCTTATTTAAAATAATAATTAGATTTTATTATCCGATCTTAAATTATTAGATTTCGATTGTGTGAGATATTAGATGATTTAATTCCAAAATTTTCTAGATCTATTTCTTGATTAATCTATTTGCCCTGCTCTGATTTGCTTTGCTTTGATTTGATCTTCTCCATTTGATTTTGAAAATGATTTATTCAATTTGAAAATTCATAATCGAATTCTATATGATATAATTTTTCCAATTATAAATTAATAATCAAATTTTGTTTAAAGTGTTTTATCCAATCATAAACTATCATATTATGTTTATGAAGGTTCTCTTCAATCTTAAATTATTGGATCCTTCTTATGAATGTGAAATCCAATTTTTATTTATCGGATTCTATTTACGAATATTTAATCTAATTATAATTTATTGGATTTCATTTTGTTTTATCCAAGTAGTTATTAGATTCTATTTATGAAGGTTCTCTTCAATCTTCAATTATCAGATCCTTCTTATGAATGCAAAATCTGATTTTTATCTATCGAATTCTATATATGAATATTTAATATGATTATAATTTATTGGATTTCGTTTTGTTTTATCCAAGTAATTATCATATTCTTATTTGTGTGTATTTTATGTGACTGTGACTATCAGATATTGTTTGTTTTCGAATGTACTATTAGATTATGTTCCGAATGTTTTATCCAAGTAGTTATTTGATTATGTTATCCCATTATGGCTTATCGGATTGCACTTTTGAATGTTGTGTTTGATTGTAAATAATCAAAATTAGGTTTGTGTACTCTTTGTCTGATATGTTATGATTTGACCTGCTTTGATATGCTCTGTTTTGATATGATCTAACTCCAAAATACTCTATTTTAATCTAATATGCTCCAATCTAATCTAATATGATCTGTTATAGTAAGATGAAATTTGATATGAACTGATGGGATTTGATACAATCTAATTTGCTCTATTGTGTATTCTGCTATGCTCTATGATAAAGTGGGATGTGTGATTCTGCTGATTTATTAGCATCTTTTCAACTCCGATGATTTATGAGATTTTTTTCTGACTCCAAATGATTTATTTGGATATAAGGATATATGTATTTTAACGTATATGATTTTGTGAAGCCTGATGCATGTAATAGCCATTAGGCAGAACTACTTTCGAATCAGATCATATTGAAATAATATCATAGATATTATTCAATATGTACGCAGTGGAACATTACGATTCTCGCACAAGAGTCCACCATTCTTGGTTAGTCTAATTTTGGTTTTTATAAAAATTAATTTACTTCAATTTTGTTTTCTGACCACTAGGTCTAGGTCGACTTCTAGGTCAAGTTGTTACAATTTGAGATAGTTCATGTGAAAAAAATACTTAATGACATCGCTGAAGAGGTGAAATAAAACTACTATTGTGGTGGGGAAGGACTTGGAAGGCATGACGAGAAGATGAACTGCATCAAAATACGGTTTGCATTAGTAGGAAGTGGCAGATCATACCCCCTTTTTTCATCCCACAATAGTTGGCATGAAATCTATAATGAGAGCAATACCGTTTTGCTTGTTTTGGTGTGATATGGGATGACATTTGTTCGTAACATGTGACACATATTAGATTGATCTTGTATCCCAATCTAAATTTTTGTTATTACTTATATGAATAGTTGGAACACATTGTTTTTGTATAGTACAAAGAGGTTGAAGAGGTAATTTTTTCTTCTTTTTTAGGAGTATTTTTTTTAAATCTCTTTAGGAATTATTCTTTTAAAAAATTTTTATGTTTAGTATAAATTCTATTAAGACACAAATTAATAAGAATTGAAGAGGCCATTAAGAATCTCTTTGGGAATTGTTCTTGATGCTTCTATTGTATTCCTGAGTGCATGCTTTGATACATTTTTGCATAGAAAACTAGAAAGAACCTTGATATCTTATATGGATCCATTTTGCAAAGAAGATACATAGTTTTTTTAAACATTTTATCTAGATGAGGATTTCCATTATACGGTTCCATTAGTGTTATGGGAAAACAAGCTATTAAAATATGTCACCAAATCCTCAATGCTAATGGTGTCTTTTTCTGTTCTACTATTACCTAGATTTGCATTACTTATCTATCTCAAATAGATACATGGTCAATATAAAAATAAATTACTACTTATTGTTGTTTTTCTAATTTCAACAGCCAAATTGCTCTAAGAGCAAGTTTAAATTTTGCTTCAATTCCAAATATGTTTGTTTTCTAATGAGATAATTTAATTGAATTGTTTCCATTTTGTTTGTTAATTCAACAAATAAGTGGCAATGTAAAAGAAATGTGTGGAAGGCATTTTCTAAACTCGTGATAATTTGTTTCGTGATCTTTTGTATTTTTCTCTTGTTGTTTGTATTTTCTCCTTTTTGAACCATTTTTTACAAGAAACCATGTAATTCAATTTCAACTCAGGTGATAAGAGATACGATTATCACCTGGCCTGCAATACCAAGAAACCATGTAAATTTTTTACAAGAAACCATGTAAGCCAAGATGAGGCAGGGGACAAGGATCTAGGCCAAAGATGGTGAAAAGAAAGGGGTGTGATGAAGGGTGTCATGGCCTGCAATACCAAACGAATGAAGGAAATTGGTAACTATACACTGGACCAATACACCAAATCTATATAACCATATACCCGTGTTTTTATAGAAGAGTGAAAGTGGGCCTCACATAGATCATTTTTTCATTCCAACAAGAACCCACCGCCTCAAGGGTGTATAGGTGGGTTTGTTGTATATATTTGGTGTAGAAGAATTTTAGGTCCTTAACGAAGCACACGCCAGCATATATCCACTAGCTCATTAAATGGTGCTAACATGTGAGCTCTCAATCATGGTTAATGACAGTTTCTTTTAAAAGATATCGTGCAGGATGTAAGAACCAAATTTCTTCTGATTCAATGTAGAGGTATGTGTCCAGCAGTACACCACTTAACTCCCCTTCATACACACAGGTACGTTCTCCATCTTCCCATGCTCCAGCGGTTCCTCTTATTACAACCTTAATCTTAAAACTAAGACTTATCGAGTTCAATAGGCAAGAGTCATCAAGTTCAAAAAAATAAAAAACGCTCAGCAAAAAAAAGTGAGGATGGGACTAAATATAGGCGGAATCATTAATTACTGTCATTGATTTTTGGTCCTGCCTTAAATAATATGTGGTTAATGTTAAAGATGTCATTATAGGCAGTGGTTTTGGCAAATAATTATTATAAAAACATTTATACTATTTTATTTTGATAGGACGTGTAATATGCTCTTGAAAAATTTAATTTTTACACACTAATATATGTTTTCATATTATAAAAACATTTAACTTATGAGTTATGTCAAGACGTGCATTTTGACTAAAAAGATAAAGGTTTGATCATTCGAAAATAAATAAGCAAAAGGGCAAGAAAACTTGTTTTTATTGGCCCTAGCATTTTTGGCATGTCTCATGGTCTTGGCAATTTTTCTTCCCTTATATCCACAACATGGCTTTAATTCTTTGAGCTTTTTTCATATTGCCTAGCCGCAGAATTAAAATCTCATATTCTTTGGATTTTAAATGTAAATGCATATGACTTGTTTATAGATAAAATTGTCCTTAGGTTTCTCATTATCCTATATGTTATAATAAATGAGCAATGGAACAGTTTACGTTGTTCCAGTGTGCTGAGATTCATCGACGGCCAACGGAAGTTGCCGGTGGGAGGTGACCAACGGTGACTCCCCGATAAGAGTCATTGTTTATTAAAAAATGGTTTTTTGATACCCCGGAAGCTATTTGAGGACTCCAAAGGCTACATTTTAGGAATTAGATCACCCTTTGACACCGAGTATGGATAGGATTGGTATTTGCACACATCACAACAGAGAGGTAGGCAATAATGATGTGTAAATAGGTGAAAAGGCACAGTTGATGAACATCGATCTGACGGTGAGGTTTGGTGAGCTGCTGGTTCAAGTTAAAGCATGACTTATTGTCAATGGTAATGTCACTTTGAAGTATTTAATTTCATCTTCACAATTATCCATGATATATGATGTACAAGACGATGAGGACCTGCAATTAGTGTTCTCCATTCATAAGAAGGTAAATAAAGAGGTGTTATCATTGTATGCCGAGATGAAAGAGTTTGATAACAATGACAAATCACCATCTGTAGAAAGGAACCAGATAGTCAATAGAGCTAAGTCATTGGTCATAATGGCTCTGCCTAGCTCTAATGTCGGATTTCAAACCGGAGTCAATGAAACATAGTTCACATTTGATACTATCAGGTAACAACAAAACTTTAGAATACACGAGATTGATCTTTACCATGTACATGATCACATGATATAGACTATATCGTGTTATGTTCAAATCATATCGTGTCAAGAAAGAAACACAAATATATGCATTCATATCGTGGTTTTGGTAACACAATTTGAATTGTAAGCGTGTTATTGAATACACGATGTCAAGTTATGTCGCATTCTTTTAACATGATAATATGCAATGCAGAATGGGAGAACCAGGAAACTTGCCACTAACAAATCCATGTCAATCTTCTTTCACCAATCCAATGACTACAAAACCTGGGATAGAAGTCAATCAAAATAGATCAGAGGAATTGTCGCCAACGATGGGTGCGACAAGTACTTCATTTGATAACTATGACCCTCCATACAGCCCTTGTAATTACGATGGTGGAGAATTTGAAGAAATATGGGGTGACGATTAGTGGTACGATAATAAATCGATGTAGTTGACATGGAACGTATGTCTGACCACGAAGAATTCAAAAATAGCGAGGTCCCCAGTAATGCCGACGTTGAGGTGAATACAAAGTGGGAGATAGTTGATGATTTAAATATGATAGAACTAAATATTGGTGAAGGCCAGCTAATGATAGGCAGTTTGCAAGCAAACGATTACCAGAAGCTCATCGAATTGGGCGCATGTCTTTCAAACATACTAAATTCATTCACAATAAAAACAATGGAGAAGCTAGTTTGTCTCTATCTCACGCACTCCAACATGTACAATTTATATCAAATTTCACAGATAATCATTCGATCAAACTATCATATATGTGGCAATTGTAAAGCATGCAGTACATACAACATATATGTTTCCAATGGAATCATATATGAGGCAATCAAAGGCATGCAATATATAAAAGCATCCACTTCCAGCGGCAAATCATTCGACTAATCAAATATACATAATATAATTATAAACATATAGTATATAATTCATATTCTATCCCAATGATTAATCATTCAACAAATTGAATATATGTGCAAAAATCATAAAGCATAACTTGAAAGTAATCTCTAATGGATAACATGCGAGATTCGTTTAATTATTAAGTTAAAAACATAACCA
Source organism: Saururus chinensis (assembly GCA_035235625.1). Taxonomy (NCBI): domain Eukaryota; kingdom Viridiplantae; phylum Streptophyta; class Magnoliopsida; order Piperales; family Saururaceae; genus Saururus; species Saururus chinensis. The sequence continues at coordinate 6,866,878 of CP141145.1, read as the reverse complement.
AAGTTCATAATCATGCCTTAAGAAAGGATAAAAGCCCCTACCCCGCTCTCCGCACGAGTTCAGAGCCGATACACTGGATACTACAAAATTGGACGTCCACTTCTGGGGTTCTAGAGGTCTCCAACCAGAAAAATAACAATGTCACAACATCCACCATGCTTGATTTAGGTAAGAATGCCTCAAGAACGACTCGAATCAGACTTAGAATGAGTGAGAAATGAAGTTTGAAGAACATAGGAGAAAATGAAGAAATGTGGGAAAGGAAGAAGAACTCGAAAATTGGATGTTCTGGATGCTATTTATAGAAAAAGTGGATAGACATGAGGCTGACATGTGGCAAATAGGATTGACATGTGTCAATCCTATTTGAATGGCACCAATCTTTTCCGCTGCATCGTCGATCCTATCTGCTTCGTCGCTAGTCTTATCTGTTGCATTATTGATCTTATCAAGAATGATATTATTTTATTCAAATAATATTCTAACCTCAAAATGCAATAACTTCCAAACTCGATGTTGGAATTGCACGTTCTTTTTACTGCTGGACTCATGTTGACGAGCCCTTCAAAACGTGACCATACATGGGTAGGTTATCCCACACTTTTTATGTAGGTCCTGCCTATGTGATACACTTCTGGAGGCTATAACATTCAACCCCGGTGTCCGATTTAGGCGTTCTTGGGCTCGTTACACTCATCTCTTTGAGCTCTACCACACCCAAATGAAAACCCACCAAATGTCTACCTCTAAATAATTTAAATTTGTTAAAAACTTGTCAAATAACTTTATTAGAGGCATGAAATTATACTGAAAATTCACGATTGTTACAATTACTCTTGCTTTACGTCTGCAAAATTTGATATATATATATATATATATATATATATATATATATATATATCAACAATGGGTTGTGACCGCAATCATTATTCACGTTGATTCACATGATGTAACTAGCTTCCTTATATATGCTAAGTAGATATATCTTGTTATTGGATACACAATAAGAGGAACTCTCATACACGATAGCATGATGGTTGAATATCATGTGTTGCTTGTTGTGTTATAAATTATACAACATATAGATTAGTGTATTATCGAACACACGATAACACAACACTTAAATATTGATAATCGTCTTATCAAACACACAATATATGACTTATTGTATCCATGAAAACACGATAAGCTACTACGAATACCTACTTCGTGTATTCTAAAACATGAAATACCAAAAATCATGCATACGAATATATAATGAAGATTTTGGGAAAGGCCTTACCAAAGAACTGATCCAAGCTGGATTAAACCCTTGATCGGCCGGTAATTTTCTCCAAAGTTCACTCCTTTACCAGGATTGCATCAGGCAAAACCTCGCTACACGGACAAAACTTGCTTTGGGGTGCAGATTTTCAAAATCACCTTGCAAAAACAAGATAAAATGGAACTAAGGCTAGAGTTTTTCACAATCATCTTACAGAAAAAAACCCTAATCTTTGGAAAACTGACTAGTTTTTTGCAATCACCGGTTGGATGAGTCAGAAAACCTAAACTCACGTTGCGTGAACACTTCTCATGCTCCAAATGATGCAATCGATAGTGAGATGGGTGGAAGATCGAAACGAAGGCTTCTCACGGAGGAATCGCTGGCCCATCGAGTTGTTTGCATGTGAATGCGATTTCGTGAGGGGTTTAACACGATATAAAACCCTTACCCCTGCCTAGGGATATTTTCGTCCAAAATATGCCTTCCATTCTGTTAGTCCAGGTCTTATGGCATTTTTTTTTAAACCAGGGAAATATAGAAAAAACTCTATTTCTTTCAAAAATTGTGTCTTCTCACCCTTTTGTTCGTTAAGTAAAGAGGCAAGCTTTATTGCATTTACAAAAAGTTGTAATTTTTATTAGGTAGTGGGATCCACAACTAAAAGAATAGATAATAAGTTTCTAAATTAATTTTTTGAGCAACTAGCCACTACTTAAGACTAAGCCAAGTGGAGCTATTAATATGGTATAATTTTTTTTTACTCGAGCTATTATTATGGAAAGGAGGACATATGTAATTGGGAAAATCATATAAATAATATTAAAAATTATTTATCAAAATATCATAGAGATAAAAATAATTACCAAAATAGTGTTTGTTTTTGCCATATAGGCGCTAGCCAAGCGTTGGTGCCTACATGGCTTTTTTTGTGAATTCGTCTTTCAAAAGGACGAAATCTGGCTTAAGTCGATTTTGCCCTTCATAAGGACGAAATCACCTCCCTTACTTTTTTCGACTAAAGCTACAATTTATAGTAATTTTGTTCTTCTAAATGATGAAATCAAATTAAATTTTTTTTTAAGATTCATTGAACCCCGAAATAACCCCTTGTAAAACCAAAATATATAACACACGAATATTCACACAACCAACATATAGCACACACGAATATCCACACATTGAGTGATTATGAAGTCTATAAAATATATAAATTACATACAATGTTCTCAATATATTTAGTTTATAAAACAACTTTACACTTTATACATTTAAAAAATATAACAACTCTAATTAGCTATACCTCTCCTACCCCTATGACGTCGACCTCGACCCTGACCATGCCCATGGCCGTGAAGCTACTCTTCTGGGTCCTCCTAATCCTACTGGTCTACGTAAATAGTAGATGGCTCACCCAAACATGCCTCTAAAGATAATGGGATTGAATCCGCACAAGCTGCTCGTTGTCATCTAGTATATACTATCGAAACAATCGGTATCTCAATTGGCTGGGATGGGCTGGGTCTAGAGTAACCAGAGATGATGAATGTGGACTATCATGCAAAGTTGAAGCTCATGAAAATAAAGGAGGACAACTAGGTGCTACAGTTGAAGATGAAATATCCATGTATAAAACATGCCTCGACGGTGTCTGAGCTACCTCATCAATGGGATAATGTCTAGGAATGTCTGTAATAACTAACTTAAGTAGTGGCAATCTACGAAGGACATCCTCATGGTGCCTGATGATCGACTAACATGATGTTAATAAGACGTCACCCGAATTATAGTTGTTAACTACGTTAGTCAAATGTGTATATCTATGTCGTGTTAAACGAAGCTATAAAAATATCATATAAATAATAAAAAAAAGTCACAAAAATAAAAAAGTATTATGATATAATCAAGATATACTAACAAAAGTTGCTTCTGACGCACCCCTGGGCTGATAAGTCATCTCCTTTGAATCATCGTGGGGTAAAATACATCTTCGTGTAATAGTCAAATACCACCTCAAATACGGACTATAAACATCACTTGATGTTGTAGCGATCTCGCCTCAGATAATAGTGTCCCTCCTATTATCCCATCTAGTGATATAGGCTGTATGATGAGTAGCCCAACCAGTAATATGGTGGCCTTATCGAGTAATTTGATGGATAAACTCTACCATACGAGGAGGAATATCAAGTTAAATTGGAACATGACACAATAAGGCACATACATCTATACAATCTCAAAACAAATCAATGGCATTCTTGATAGCCAAACATCTCTTCCCTCTATATATAAAGGAGGCAACCCAACCAATGCCACATTCGAGTATGGCTGCCAAATGACTTGCTCAATTTTTAAGCATAATTAGTTTTTAATAACCTAACATAGCTTGCATTCATTGTATTACATGTGACAGTGAAATGTAATTACCTTATGAGGGCACTGGTGATCTAACTCTCCTCTATACAATCATAGGACTCCTTGTGGATTTTTTGGTTTTTCTTCTCTGAATATTACACCTTAAAGAGTCAAATTTAACACATCCACATGAAGCAATGTTAAAAATATAACAGTGTAAAAATATATATACCTGGCTCCTAATGGAGCAACCTCTACTACTTGCTCCATCTCAATAGTTGGTTGGCTGACATATAAACTCTCTGTATGTCTACACTACAAAAAAACAATGCACTATACTGCCTATGATCAATGCTAAGCTGGGCATTCCTACAAGTGTGGCCATCTTCATATGTCTTCCATTTAAACTACCCTACACCCCTCTTAATTGATCCATAAACTCTCCAAGGGAAAGCACTATCAATGCAGTTAATTGTATATTTCGATATATTTGCACATAGAACCTTCTATTGGACATGATTCCTAATTAAAAACTCCCTCAAAGTTATGATAAATACCTCTCTATCCTCAAAGATGTGTCCAACATATAACTTTTCTTTGCTCTGTTGCTCTATATCCATACCCCAATAAATTGCCTCATCTATTTGCTTATCTGTGATGTGTGCACAGATTGGCTCCTCCTCATCATAGTATGGTGGCTCATCATCATCGATATTCATGTCATTTTTGGCAATTGCATTATCTACTGCATCATCCCCCTCACCGTCTGTAAGATCCCCAACCCTAATCAAGTTTATTTTAATTAATTTTGTTGTTCATATGTGGTTTTAGTGTTAATTTGGCTAGTTTGTCTTGTTTTGGGATTAAAGATTGTTAATGATTATTTTAATTAATGTTTTCTTCATTTTATTGGTTTTTATGCTAAACTAAGTTTATCTAATTTTTTTGGAATTTTTGGAAAAATTAGGGCACGGGTCCAACCATGGGCCCTATGTTCGTAATTTGAGGTAATGGGTCCTACTAGACCCTAAACTTGACTAATTTCATTATTAAAGTGTATCAAAAATTTTAAACTTTGTTTTAAAACTAAAATGAGCAAATTACCTATTTTTAGTACAAAATTCTATTTGTACCCCCAATTTCTAATTTGTATACCCCATAACTTACTATAAATAGAAAACTATAACTTCATTCCCATTTGGGAATGGCTGAGATCTGGGAGGCTGAGAATCCTTAATCCCCATTCCATAAGAGAAAAGCTTGATTAAGGTAAGAATAATTTTGATTTTTCCATTAATCTCTTAGGGTTTTGCCTAATCTTTCTTAATCTCATATTTTCTAAGGCTAAATCTTGTTTTACACTACTAAAGTTTCTGATTTTAATCTCTATTTTAAAACTCTAAGGGATTTTGGTTTTTGGAACAAAACAAGCCTTAGATCTATAAGTTTTCAAATGATTTAAGCTTCAATAATCTGATTTATTAAGGTTATTAACTAAACCCTATATGTGGACAGGGATTTGAAGAGATTCAAGTTTCGATTTTGGACCAAGTTCTCATTGAAGGTAAGGGTTCTTCTTCCAAAATGAGTCTAGGTTTCGGATTTGAAGTTTGGGATGATTTATGTGGGTTTTGATTGATGTTATGTTGTAATGGTGGTTTGAGAAAAACATGATCTTTCTAATGATTTCCTTGTGTTTTAGTTGATAAATGACTAGATCTATCATTTCCCAAGCTTATATTTCAATATTGTGATGTTCGGAAGTAAGATTTGAATGTTTATGTCAATTTTATGTATTTTCGGTTTTGGGTTCGCAAGGTTGAAGACGAACCAAGGTTTACTGTACAGGCGTTCAAATGGCAAGGTGATCAAACTGTTGTCTGGCCGATCGATTGGCTAGGCATTCAAACGGCCTTCTGACCGATTGAATGGCCAAATGGTAGTTTGTCATTTTTATACTTTGTTCATTTTCATGTTCTTATTCTTAAATCTCATTATCATGATTATGATGAATGAGTTTTTACTTGAAATTGTTACTATGAAGACATGAATATTATTATCTTAAAAACTATAATGTTGTTCAAGTATGAAATTAGTTACATATTATTGAATTTTAGCATGTTATTATTCTTATCATAAATTCATGTTGAGTAATTCTCTATGTTTTACTTAAAATTTCAGCAAGTTTAAAACATGAGAATGGGCTTGTATTCTTTTACATGTCATATCTAACTTAAGTGTAGTGATGAGTATGCTTACTTAAGTCTAGCATGAGGTTGTAATTGACTTGGACTTGTGATTTTCAATAGTTTTATCAATTACTTCAATAAGGAGGAGCCATGATTAAATTATGAGAATATATGTGTAGTTTGACGATGGTTTGTTTATAATGCATATGTCTATGCTTAGAATTGAACTCTATTACTATGTACACACACTTGTGGGGTTAATTGTGGTGATTATTTGACACATGGATTAGGAATGATGCATATATGGCTGATGGGAGCACATCTCATGAATTAGAATTAACGTAGTGTTGCCCACATATGTACCATGTTATATGCATCAAAAAAATTATTTACGAATCAGATTTATTGAGATTAGCTGAGATTGATCGATTGGATGCAATTGGGTGATATTGTTTAGTGGATTAATCGATCGATGGCTTATTGAATTGGTTGGGTCCGAAAGGACGTGATTTCGTTTTGAGTTCCTATTTGGAACTTGGATCCTCCCTGGGTTGAGTTGAGTTGAATTGAGATGAATTATTGCGGTTGAGGTTAATTTATCGAGTTATTTGGACCCTAAGAATCCAATATGGTATGCCCTCATGCACTAGCTACCATGTGTTCTAGATTTCCCTTGTAGAATTTGGACTCTTCCCCACAAAAGATGTCCAGCGTGAACACACTACTCCAGGTTTCCATAAGGAATTCAGACGTTCCCTGCCAAGATTATGCAGTGCGAATAGACTGCTCTAGGTTTCCGTAAGGAATTCAGACCTTCCTTCATGGATTGTCTAGCACGAGCGAAGGGGCTAACTCACCCCAACGCCCTAGGAATTCGTAAGGAATTCGGACTATGTCCAGCATGGGCAATATTATTGTACTTCTCTCCACATGGAGACATTCACCATTGTTAGTTATGCAGGATATGTTAGTGTGTTTGAGACACTCTCATGCAGGATGAATGCTTGTAATTGAGTATGGTTATGCATGATTATGGTTAGTGTGTTAGAGACATTTCTCATGCAGGATGAATGCTTATGATTGAGAATAATTATGCATACTATAGATAGTATGATATAGACACTCTTATGCAGGATGGTTGTATGCATTGAGAATGAATCATGAATAAGATGATATTCTATGTAGATGATATGCATGAAATATGTTGATGATATTATGAGTATGCGTATGTGATGAATGGTCATGATATATGCACATATTATGAAATTTTCCCATGATGAATGGGTGTGCTATATGTGATGGATTGTGTGTGAAATATCTATAATGATTTCACATTTATTCTCTCAAAAGATAAAACCTTGCTGAGTATTTTTATTCACCCATCTTTCTCGTGTGTTTTCTATTTTGGGGCTGCATGGTGCGATATGCAGACAATCAGGATTCCCTCTATGAGGAATGGTTAGTGAGCGGTCTAGAGTAGGAGAGGGTGCCTAGAGGCCCTATGTATCTTGCTTGTCTATGCAGCTTGTTGTTTGGAGTTTTATGTCTTAATGATTATGCTATATACTTTGTTCGTCGGTTTGGCCTTAGACTCATTTGATATTTAACTTAAGCCATGAGAGGGCTTAGTGACTTAAGGATGTGGGTATAAGTTTGAGGACTAATTATGATTATGTTGTCCTTTATTTCTCCTTATTTTCTCTTGTACAAAGTGTATGGTGTGTCACTCCGTGTTATGTGACCCGGTTAATCTACTAGTTCAATCTTTCGTCACCCCCATGCGCTCCAACCTTCCCTTGGACTGGGTTTAGCTTGCGTTGGGCGGGTGGGAGGGCGTGACACTGCCAACTATTTATTGAGCACTTTCCTCACCTCTAACACCTTCTTCATTCATACTATACTCCTCACTAACTTTGCCAACATTATCTTCACCTTCATTAGCCTCATTTATATCAACATCATCATCATGGACATGGGCTCCCTTACACATAAATAGCACACATGTATTGAATTTCATATTACCTAAACACTTGTTTAATAATGAAAATTGTTAGATACATTTATAAATTTATATTTTACCTTGGATTGGATGGTCCAACATTAGTATGTCTAAAACCTATATAGGGATAATAAATGCCCATCGAGCTTTGACTTCCAAACCATGCACCACCTTGTGACATTCCAAGGCTGAATGCCTCGTGTGCATGCGATGTGTAACTTACATATTACACACAAAATTTAAAATTTAATCTTATAATTTTCATCAACAATTAAAAGATTCACATAGAAAAATCTTAAGCAACCTTACTCCAACTAAGTCCACTTCCATCATTAATAGGTGCAGACAACCTATGGTGTTTGTTTGATGCTACTATCATGGGTAAATTTTCCTCTGCATTGTTATCCACTAGCATTTGTATGTGCCTTACACTACTCATATTTCTTTGAGAGCTCCTATGTGAGCTCCTACTTACATTGCGCCCTTCACTAGGCACTCAAGCGTCATTTTCGAAAAATAGCTCGTTCATAAATACTTGAGACGAATGGTGAAATATTTGTCGAAATGAAGCCTCATCCTCTACACATAGTAGAGTTGATCTCCATTTAAATATCAGAAGGTGACACTTTATAATAATTTTTCATCTCCTTTGATCCCACCCAACTTTGCTAGCTACTTACATCTCAAGTTCATCATAAGTAGAAGGTTTCTTGATGAATATCCCTTTGATACCCCTTCATGGTGAAGCATAAAAGTAACTACTTCTCCCACCATCTCTATTCACTTAATTTGTAACCAATAAAAAATCTTAGATACATCATAATATACCATCAAGAACTATTCACTTAGATACTTAAATTTTAGATTATTGAAAAGAAACTACATCAGCTAAAACACACATATATTAGAAGAGACACTAGCTCCTATGTTTTTTGAATTCTTGGTTACTTCTAGCATTAGAGCTAAAAGTACCCACCAATTTCCCACACATATGCTTGGACTGTATATAAATATTATTCCTTAAATTAAACTGAGTTAGTTTTCAACATAGAATACTTTTCTAGTGTTTGTCAATAATGTTAAACAAATGAATAATAGAAATAGTAGATTAAATAATTAATTAAAATAACTACGTTACTAAATCACAACTAAAATTTCCTGATATCAACACAATAAAAATTGCATATAAGAGTCACACCCAAAAGCTCATGTAAGTTTCAGTTGACATAATTAGCACTAAAAACCTGAACTTATATCTCGATTATACAGTCGAATAACAAATTTCTCCCATTCATCATAGTAACTATTCTATACAATGCTGCAACATATGAGTATGTGTAATGAAGCAAGACAAGTCATCTGATGCAGAACACCCGATGGCTCAACTCATTGTATACTATTCCATAATTCATGTCAATGTATTCAACAACAAATAGCTTGTGCCACAATATTAAAAAAGATAGGCTAGATGGCTACAAAATTCATTGTAGCTCGTGTCATCCAATTGAATTCACTAGATGTCACAAAATCCATCTATGCAAAAACCAATTTGCTCATCTCACTGCATGTACTCTTAAGTCCAAATCAAAATTAAGCACAAACATGACAATGATTTCTAGGCCGAAGAAATAGGGTCTACAAAAGGAAGCAAAGGGCGGGGAGTACTTGGATAGAATATTGTCTATCCTTCGAGGTGAGGAGTACCTCAGGGCTTTGAAGATTGTTGATCCTTTAGGGCTGATCCTTCTCACCAAGGGCCAGGCAGAGGTGTGGTCAGAGTTGGGCTTTCTCATAGAAAACAACAAAGGTGCTATTGGAGTTGGGGATCGGTGGAAATGAGGGCAAAAGGCAAAAAAATAAATTGTCGAGCGCATAAGTAGAGCGAGCCTTTGGATTTGTAATATAAAGGTAAATTTCGTCATTCTAAATGACAAAATCTGCATTAAGTTTATTTTGTTTTTGTAAAGGATGAAATTTGCCTTAAGTTAATTTTGTTCTTTAAAAGGATGAAATTTATGTTTAAGGGAGATTTCGTCCTTCTAATTTAGAATGAAGAAATCGACTCAAAACAAATTTTGTCGGACGAATTCATAAAAGAATTTAAAAAAAGCTACGCATGCACCAACTCTTAGTTAGTGCCTACATAGCAAAAATAAACATCATTTTATTAATTATTTTTATCTCTCTATTATTTTGATAATTATTTTTTTAATATTATTTATATATTTCCTTATATAATTTATAAATTTAGGCAAGAAAATAATTTCCACTATTCCTGTGCTGAGCACTTAAATGTGAACGATTAGAACTTTGGGTGAGGACTCAAAAAAGATAGAATTGTCACTTTCATTCCTTGAAATGGTCAGAGAACTAACAACTCGTAATTTAAAGTTGAAGTCATGATTAAGACAATACAAACAAGACCAGCAAATATAGAATTTTGTTATTTCTCTTCCTTGAAAAGGTCATAAACCAGAGCAAGCACAAATCCAGTGAAGAAACAAGACCAGCAAAAACATTGAATTCAAAAAAAAGTCAAAAGAGGAAAAGCCAGACTCATGTCACACCGTGGACGGCAGGATTCGAACCTGCGCGGGCAGAGCCCACATGATTTCTAGTCATGCCCGATAACCACTCCGGCACGTCCACCTTTTGTGTACCATATGTACAAATGTTTAAATAGATAGCAAATATAAGATAAGGCAAACTCTCTAAAACATAACACACAAGAGGTTTCAACCCTAACAGTCAATAAGAAATTTATTACCATGTATTCAAGGTGAAATCTTACCACATTAAACATAAAAAAATTGATTGCTTGTGCCAATAGATTAGTATTTGAATATCATTTATATACCCCACAATGAACCATGGGATTGTGTGTTAATATTGCATGCGCGCAGCTAGCATTACTCATTTTAACTTTGAAACTATGGCCTACATTGATATGGATGATTGACAAACTAGCATTTGTTGCCTCCATAAAGGGTAGGGATCCAAAGCCACACACCACCAGTTTAGAGTTTATACCTCTCCACTCATGGCCTCATTGTTTCTAATACTCTCTCTATCCTAAAATAAGTGTCTTGTTTAGTTTTTTATAATGAACTAATTTTAGTTTATTTTCAAAAATTAAATGAGACACTTAATTTGGGACATATAAAGTATTTATTTGTAAAAAGTAACCTAACCTCTGGTCATGCACCTTCACTTTGTCCCCCTTTATGCTTTTATCCTCATGGACACATGTTGGCTTCTCTTCTTTTCTATCCTTTTTAAGTCTTTCCTTTAGCCGCATTGGTCAATTAAACTACTCAAAGCTAGAGAATAAATCCAACCCATAAGTGGTGCTGATAAGAATGAATCAACAAAAGAAATCTACAATGGGACCATCCAGATGTCGACCACTTGTGTCTGCTTTAATCACATGTACTGAGATGGTTTGTGTCTTTCATGTCTATAAATGCTTCTGCACTTACACATAGAGAAGACCCTGAACTGCCATTCTTCTCCTTCTTCTATATATTTTTTGGGTAAACCTAAAGAAAGTAAAATACTTATCTATGGAGGGTGAAGAGGAGGAAGAGGATGACAGATTATCCATTAAGAAGGCAGGTGTTGTTCTCCTTTGACATTGTAGGGGAACTATATTCTGCCTGAGAAGGCAAGTCATGTGGGCAAAGGGAAGGCAAAGCCTTTCTTCCTTATATTTTCTTACATTCTGATATCTTTTAGGAATCAATGGCTTTGTAGATGTGAGAGTATCGAGAGCTAACAGGGATCTACAGCATCCCTGGTTTTGCATCTCTAGTTATAATTCACTGTGTGCTGTATTAGCCAGTAGCAATAAATGGCCAGTACAAACATTTTTAACTGTGATTTTGTGAAGAGTATCAGTGTGGATCTGTTCTTGGAGTTTTACTTATAAGATGCTTTTCATTTTCATTTGGTTGAATAATTGTATGTACTTATTGCACAAGCTGGTCCTCTCATCATTCAAATATAACTTGGTTTTCAGTAACATGAAGTTTACCCTTATACATTGTCAGTCACTACCTATCCCAAGCCATGGCATGGCTTGTCGCCATGATTTATGTGGAAAGATCAGCCAACTAGAGATGATAAAATCTCCAGAGTCTGATAAATTAAGAAACTTGGTAGTCTCTCGCTCTCACCCATATTTCAGAATTACTACGTACGGTTAATTTCTTTTGATAACAATTTATTCTTTTGGTAGTCTCCGTTCTCTTTAGAATGATTGTAACAGCGTCAACTTAACACAGGTTTAATATCCCTTCACGTTATCTAATTTATACAGCTAGCATTCTCAAAAAATGAAAGAACAAATATCACATATTGTGCATTTGGCAGTAAGAAATGAATTGGAAACTGTTACTAGTAGAGTGTTTTTTTGCAATGAAACATCCATTTTTCATCTCAATTATACCTATATTTGAGCAGTTGGAAACAAATATAGTGCTCCCTCTGTCCCATATTATGTGTCTCATTAAAAAAAAAAACATTAGTTTCACATTAAGTATTGTATTTCTCATACCCGTAACCAAGTAGAAAGCTTGTAAATGCTTCTTAATTACTAGAGCATTAATATCAAAATTAGTACTTTCTTTTTCTTTGTATTTTTTATAGTTAAGAATCTAAGTTCTGAAGAGTTACAAGAATATAAGGTAATTAGAGTTTTGTCTTTTGTGGTTTAAGATATTTCTAGCTTTCCTTAAAATTTGTACTTTTTACAAATAAGACACTTAAAAAAGAGAGTACAATCTAAGCTGGAGGGGCACAAGATGAGATCAGTAACCTCATGGGCGAGAGGGGCACGGCAACTCTTTGCAAGTTGCAAAATGTGAACCCAGCAGAAATTTCGTGCATAAGTTTCAAATGATATTTGGTACGAATATTGAGAGCACTTGGAGTAAAAGCACGAAAAAGGACGAAAACTATTGCATAAAAGAGGTGAAATTTAGACACTAATCCTTCTGTTTACAAGATTTTGCGGATTTCTCCTCTAAATCTGATATAATTTGGGCCCCCCACGAACAAAAATAAACCTCTGGCCCAATTCCGTTTTCCATCTGCGGAAGACTACAATATTTATATTTTATCTTATATATTATATATAAAGATGCCTAGCGAGCGTTGTAGATCATTAGTGTTGCAGCTCCCTAACCTTCAGTTCACCATCAGATCATGGCTATGACTGTCAGGGAAGTTTGACTAGTTTTTTTTTAGTATATTTACTTTCTCAATTTCATATTAATAATTTTATTTAATTTTTAAAATAAATTAATTTTAATTTTAATTTGTTAAAAATTTAATAATTTTATATTAATTTATTTTAAAGATTATTAAATAAAATTATTGACTTGTGAGGAAGAGAACTATTCAAGCCTATAAGAAGGCCTTGTTAGAAAAAACAAAAAAAAAATCAAGTGATTATATGCCCCATCAGCTACATCCAACAATTTTGCCTTACAGACTTGCTGATCACGGCTCCATGTTCCTTCCCCACATCACATTGGTATTGTCTTTGTACGGCTGCTAAGGCCCGATGCTGATTGTCATTTCTTCTGATTTGGATTTCAAAGCCCATTTCAAAAGTAAACTTTATTTACAAGCCTCTGAACCTGAATCAGTTCACTGGATATGTCAATGATATGGCTAAAGCTTTTCAACAATAATTAAATCAAGATAAGTCTATAAACACCTTAATAATCCTCTCAGTAACTAATAACCCTATCAACCTCCTCATGAATTTAATGAGTAAAACGGAGTATTAAGGGGATTAGTAGGTGAATATAGATACTTTCTTAAATCAATTATTATTCTTTTGCATATTTAAATTATAGGGGCCTATGGCTCATGTACCCCGTACCCGACCTAAGGATCCTCTAAGGCAAGGTCACGACGGAATAATATAGTGTGGCCTACTTGAGGACAATAGTCATTTAAGTAAAATTAGATAAAATCTTAGGAATAATCAAAACAAAATACTACAAATTAATTATCCTGCCAAACTAAATATATTCATCCAAATAAATAAAACAATTGGAGATATTTTACTTCAACTGTCCAAGTCTCTCATAGACCGGCGTTTGTTCAACAAAAGTGCTTGCATCTTTCGGCTAAGCATTAATATATTTGAAGGCATTGTACAAATACACGTGATTGAAAATCTATTCAAAAGGAAAACTACCAATGAGCTTACTCTTAGTAAGATAATATACACACTAAGTCACAAAGTTATGTTTTGAAAATATAAATATAATTATAAGTTATAGTAAAAGTAAACATTGAAAACATTCCACCTTATAAACAAACCATCCATAAACTATGACAAGATCTACATAAATTAATCATGGTCTTCTACTTTACCCGAATACCCTTGACCTAAGGGGTCATGTCCTATACCACATGTATATATCCGATCTGGTCTTGAAGGCTATAGATATTACACCTCCGAAGTCCATAGGAGCTAACTCCAACCAATTTTATATAATTTACTTTATGCACTCGATATAAATAAAATTAACCAATTTTCATCTTGTAATCCCAAACAATAATCTCATTTCCATCTCATGACATATACCACAGTGAAAAACATGTTTGAAAAATAACTCTATTAACCTCAAAATCATGTGCTAGCCAACTACCTCTCTACATGCGAAAGTTCAAAATTCTAACTTTGACATTGTGACTCATTATGATTTTTAAGAAAAATACTTCTCAATGTTAGATGATCACAAAATTGGAGCCACAATCAAATGAGAGGGTTACTGACAAAATTAAATTATAGAGCCAAGCTGACTTCAAAAGGCAATTAATTCACAATTTTGGAAAACTTGAGCAGAGAGAAACAAAATGGTATAACTTGATGTCATAGACTCCAAATCAATAAAGGATTTTTATTTGAATAGATAACTCATTAATTTTACCCTCAAGAAATTTAAGAGCAAAAAAACATGATCTGAAGGCACAAGACATATTCAAATACTGAATCAAAGAACTAGGTGATTTGACTGGCATGTCATATAGAATATCTAATAATTAAATATTAATGTAGAAAAATATAAAAAATTAGAACATAAAACTATACATGTCAATGAATCTCTAACAAATTTACTTGAGGCCAAATAGAGAGGAAAAGGTCCTAAAACAAAGTCCACAATCTAGAATAGTGTCAACTAGCAAAAAACAAGCTGAAGGAAAATACAAGGTTAAATGGGAAAACCTTGGAGAGCGAAAACTCTTGAAATTTTTACCAAACCTAGAAAAATGAATCAGGAAGGTCTCGGATAAAGTTGAGATAAAAAATCTTACTAGAAAATCTTAAACAATTCCAGACATTCCGAGTATATGAAGAAAACTAGGGCAAAAATTTATAAGATAGAACAATTTGAATAAAAAAAACTAATGAATTTCCCATCTGAGTTGCACAAATTGAAGCATCAACAATATGACTCTAAACACTAGAACACCTTATAATCAGTGATCAAAATCATAAGATACTCATTTTCAATCATCATATGTCCATAATCTATAAGAAAATGTATCAAAATACATAACTTTAGCATGTAAATAGAAACCCTAAATATCATGCTTTTCAAGAACAATATTCAAAACATTCTTTAGCATGCAAATCAGTAGGTGTGGATCACTTTATCTCTCAAATTGATTTAAAAATCTAGATTTGAAAGAAAAAAACCTTCCTTGCTTTAAACCTTAATTTGTAAAGAAAACATTTATGTTGAACTTCTAAGTGAAACAATTCTTCAAGGTTCAAGGAAAACCTTATTTTCCTTACCTTGAAATGATTCCTATGCTCACATATTAGTCATTTAATGGTGTTCAAGTTGAGGAAGAATATTCAAGATGACACTACAATTGTGAGAATTCAAAGGCTAGGGTTTTTCCAAGGGCTTTCAATGGTGTTGTTCATTAAATCTCGTTGAAAACAATATAACAATTGGTGTAGTCGGCTAGAAAGAGGAGAGGGTACTGGCACATCTAGAGACAGAGGAGGGAGTGGGGCTCTATTATGGGAGGAGTCCTAGGTTGGCCAAACTCTAACCCTCTTTAGATTTCTTTTATTCTTATACAAATCAAAATCCACCAAGCTAAGAGTGTTCATATTAAATTCAACAATCTTGAGATTATCCCAAAAAGCATGCATGGCGGACAAGTCAACAAACTTGTTGGGCACATGCCTTGTTTGACTTAAGAGTTTGCATACTCAATTACCCTCTACTCAATTTCTTGCTTAATCAACTGAAATTTCGTATTAATAAAATTTAAAATTACAAAAAAATTGAGGGCATTACATAAGGGGGCTATTTAGATAAGAAATTATTTCGATTCAAAATTAAAATGTTATGGAATTTTATTCAAGTAGAATGGGATAGAATTAAAATGTAAGTTTTGTAATTTAATTTTTTATTTCTATTTTGGATGAAATTATGCTTGGTAACCAAATTTATGGAAAGCCTGGAATCTTTTTTCATACAAAATGTCTAAACTATACCTTTCCTATGTCCTTGGGTCAAATAGCCCACACATTAGGCATTTCTCATTATACTCATTTGTATTATCACTTGGTACATTTGGCATAGGAGAAGGAGCCATTAAAAAATATAAATATAAAAGTTTGCAAACACTACATTAGATGGCCAATATTATAAGATCCTCATTGTGTTAGAATTGGCGTTGAATCTTACTTTCATTGGAATTTTTAATTCCGTTGTCATTCCATATCCAAACCTAATTGTACTGTAATCAAGTTGTAATTGTTGCATAATCCTTAGAATATATTAGGAATTCTATATCCAAACAATCCCTTAGTCTATTCTAACATGCATAGATAGCTTCCCAATTCAACTCCTTTTCCCATTAAATTCAATTGAGCGTACCTTTTGAGTCTTGTTTATATGCACTGAGGTTCCGAGAAATGTGCATACACCAAACACCCAAGGGTGCACCATTTTGATGGCATTGTTAGTACCGGGGACAAACAAGCAGGCTAATGTTAATAGCATGCAAGTTTTCCGACAAAAATTTGGACCTTTTTATTAGTGTTCATAACCTAAAACCCATTATGAGTGCTTCAAAATTAATTCAAAGCCATTGGTGAAACTTCACCAACTATTAATGGTCCTAAATTGATGTTGCACATAGAAACACACTATTTGTGTTTAGAGTGTAATTTTTCTCAAATCTTGTGTGCTTCTTAGTGAACTATCGATTTGAAACCATCAACAACTAACAAAAATTTACTAATCTCCACAGAGCAGCTTCACTCGAGGAATTGAGCTCCTTAAAAACTGATATGCCAAATCTTTGTCTCTCTCTCTATCTATATCTCTCTCTCTCTATGTGTGTGTGTGTGTATAATGGAGATTATGTGAAGTTGCTTTCCTAGATATGCATCTTGTCAATATTTGTAGACGATGAGACCCGATGAACTGAAAGAGCATCATAAAAAATAGGGGTCACCAAAGTTTGTGCCCATTTGGATGTATGGACCCCTTTCATCACACTATTTAATTGGTTATAAGCAATTGATCAAGATACATTAATCCACATGTCAAACATTGATCAATCCATTAAACCTACGATCAATTGTTTAGTTTAGTGTGATGAACAAATATACAATCGATTTATTCATTATTCAACCATTTGATCAATTATACAACTATGCAAAAAATCTTAAGAGAACATTTCCACTCAATCGTTCTTTTTCTCAAGGCCAATTAATTGCTTATGAACAATTATTGTGATTATCTCAAACTTACCCAAAACACCCAAAAACACTTTCTAATGGCCTGTTTGGGAGCATTTCTTCTTTTGAGGTGTTTTTTCCCTAAAACCTAGGTTGTTAAAAATTTTCATCCCATTTTTCAAAACTCAAGCACATAGGGGTGTAAACTAATGGACACAGACGTGGACAAAGGCTGCCCATGTCCGTCCATTTTTACTTAATCAAATTGACTGTCTATTCGCCGTCCATGACGGACATGTAAATTGTCCGTCCATTTCTATCCGCACGGACACAAACAATTACACTTCCATCTTGTATAATCATTCAACCTGTATAATTTAAATACATATAATTCAACCTATTGGCTAATTATTATTGTTCATTCAAATACATATTGTTCATCTAGATACATATCATTCCACTTATAGAATTATTTCACCCATTTATCCATTCATTCAACCTATAACATAAATCTATACATCAAACCATAACAATTTACTACATCAATCAATAACAACTCACCCTGTAAAATAACATAAATCCATACATCAAACCATAACAATGTACTACATCAATCCATAACAACTCACCTTGTAAAATAACATCAAACCATAACAATTTATTCCATAAAATAACATCAATCCACAACATCTAACCATAGTCTAATTTGCTACATCGCAAAAAGTCTTTAACAAAAAACTAACAATCTAAAAGTATAAATGTCTAACAACAAAAAAGATAAACTTTCTCAGCATGTTCTTCATTCTCCATGACTTCAACTTACTGCAAACATCAAATAAAAAAATAAAATAAGATTAAAATAAGATGGAAGCAATAAAGTAGAAAATAATAACAAAATAAAAAACTTACAATGTAGTAAACATCTCTAAGCATTTATAATTTCATCTTCTTCATTTCTAAACTAAACTCAAAGATGCTTGTACAAAAAGATCCATCTCCCTCAAAATCATATGATTCTTGATCTACACACAAATATAGAGTGACATTAACAACTTAAAAATAATAAATTAAAAAATAAAATAAACTAAAATAAAAATATAATGCCATCATATTTAGATCTCAACCAATCTTGTGAGCATATCAATTTTTTCACTGTTTCTATGCTCAAACAACTCCTAAATTAGCTAATTACTCTTCTACCTATACTAAAAGTTGATTCTGATGTAACAATAGATAAATGAATAGCCAAAACATCCCTTGCAATTTGTGATAAAATTAGAAACCTTGGAGCATTTCTCTTCCACCAAGGTAGAACATTAAAAGAACTAAAATTGATATCTCACTACTGGTTCTTCTAAGTATAAATCATATTCAGCTTTTGATTGCTCACATACTGCATTCTCTTCAATATACTTGTTCAACCTACTCATAAACACATCATCTCATCCATTAGTAAACATAAACACCTTATCACCGCATAAACTTCGACACTGAGTTGTTTCAATATTCTCATTTGACCCCCCTGAACTTGCGAAACATACTCTTCATTTAACCTCATTAACAATCCATGAACTTCAAGAATTTTTATTGGAGAATATGCTTCACCATAAAACTTTGGAAAATAAAGGTCAATAGGTTTCATCTTAAATCTAGGATCCAATACACAAGCTATCACTAAGATCAAGTTACTCTTTGCCCAATACTTGTCAAATTTAACAACCATTTTCTTTGTCATAGATGAAAGAAAAACATTCATATCTAAGCACCATTCATCTAATTACAATTTCAGCTCACAAATGCTACCCAAAAACAAATTTGAGGTGGAACCCAAGAAAAGCTCAGTTAAGCGATAAAACACCTTCAAACAATTGTTTACAACCTTCACATTTTCCCAATCTTCATCCAAAGGCAAATAAACATATCATGAATCCAAAGAAGCTACACGAGCAAAAACATCTTTAAATTCTAAAGCAACATCAAGCATCCTATGGGTAGAATTCCATCTAGTAGGAACATCAAGAATTAACTTTTTTTTTAGGCTTTGAGTTGCTCTGCATGCTTGTAAAAGTTTTGTGCTCTTTGAGGAGAATATTTGAAATATTTGTCATTTTCACGAATATTATCCACCACACCTCGAACCATATCTAAACCATTTTGAACAATCAAATTAAGAATGTGGGTGCAACAACGCATATGAAAATAATCGCTATCCAACAAAAGAAATCCCTTATAGAAAAGATTATCTTTGAATACACGTGCTGCCACATCATTCGCATTGCAATTATCTAAAGCAATACAACACAATTTTCTTTCAATGTTCCAATTAACACGTTGTGTGTAAAGATAATTTGCTAATAATTCACATGTGTGGCGTGTTTCAATCTTTGAAAAATTAATTATTTTCTTTCTCATCCTCCACTCATTGTCAACATAGTGAACCATCAAAACAATGTAAGGAATATTTTGGTTAGAAGTCCAAATATCACTTCTTGAGACTTACTTTACTCTCAATTTTACCCAATTCTTCATAAATCATTCTATGTTCACTGTTATAAACATTTTTGCACTTCTTTGAAATGGCCTGACGAGTCATAAACTTAAATTGTGGCTGCAAACCCCTCACAAATTTTCTAAATCCCTTGTGGTTAACAACAGAAAAGGGGTATTCATGCAATATAATTAACTCAGCAAGGTCTCTTTTACTCTTTTGTTGGTCAAAGTTGTATATCTCAATAGAACAAGTGTCATCACTTTTTTCTCACCCAAATTAATGTTTTGTTGTCCATTTTTCTTATTTTTCTTCATTTCTTGTTGATATTTAAAACATTTGTCCAAATGCCTTTTCATAGAATTCATTCCTATCACTCTTGTATCCCCAGGTAACATATGAGCACAAAACTTGCAAATAGCCCATGGTACACCATCTTTATCCCACTCCTTAAAAAACTCCCAATATTTAGAAGTTAACTTTTTATCCTACTTTTTAGGGATATTAGATGGTTTTGATGCACTAGTTGATTCTCCTCCAACTCCAACCTCTTCACATGAATTTGTTGATGGAACAACACCACTTGCGGCACCCACATTAATTTCTTTTTGCGGTAAATCGGCTAAAACTTCTTTTTTGACTTCAACACTTGGGCTTGAATTTTCACTAATAACTTTCTTTCCTTTAGGATCAGACATGATTACTAAATACCTAGCATAAACCATTCAAACATCAAAACTAGCAAATACCAAATCAATTAATATTAGAAGAAGGTACTAAAAGTACAACAATTTGGAAATAATAAAATCACATACAATTAAAGACCTCATAGCTATCGCAATGAATACAATCAATCACAATTTCAGCATAAACTTGAATATGACAAGGCAGTAAGAGAAATCCTACAATATACTTTATTAAACATGCATTCCCATACATACGTAAAGCACAAAAGACTTTGCTACAAAAATTCACAACTTTGTACCTAAAAAGTAAATAAGAAAAAAATATTATCCAACTAAAGGTAAAACGTAGCTTCATAACACCAACCTAATAAAAAAAACATTGAACTTGTACATCTACATGTGTACATATCTACAAATAGGCATTAAAATAGTAAAAGAACTCCTCCATCTACAATTTAATATTTAGCAAAAAAACTCAGCAACATCCATGATTCAGATAAATACATCTTTAGGGCAATAATATATAATATAGAAACAACAAAGCCTAAAATAACATATTTCAATCAAGAATCAATTCATAGTAATTTAGGGCATAATTAAAGAAATGACAAAGCCTAAAATTACATATTTCAATCAAGAATCAATTCATACGCTGATTTTTAGCATCCTCTAAACACGAAAGAACTCGTGGGAGAATGAAAACCAGTAAAGTAAGCTCTACAAAAAGAAACAAATTAGCTTGTAATTAACAAGCCAAAAACTTTAAGGCACGCAAGAAACTTCACAAAACAAAAATTATAGGGAAGAAAAGGAGTCATCAAATGGAAAAATCGCTTCTAGTCAGATACAAATGAAGGAGAGAGCACAAGAAGATGAAGGCTAACCTTATGAGCTCCGACTTCAGACCAAAATCGAGTAAGGCTCCAGAGAAATTTTCAGCGGGCCACGACAGACGGAGGCCCGAGGGGAGGATTCACTATGTGAAAGGTAGCACAGAGATTTTCAGTGGGCCACGGCAGGAGGGGAGGATTCACTGCCAGAGACGCATCCGATATGAGAGTTCGAATTGCGGAGCCGCCTGTATGAGAGCTCGAATTTAGAAAGAATCAAAGGGGGGCTAGGACAGAACAAAGGGAAAATAAATCATATACTCGCGGACGCGGACAGCCATGGACACAAACAAGCGTTGTCCACAACCGTGTCCGTAAAATGACCGGACTGAAACCACCGTTCATAGCCATGTCCGTGTCTGCATGGACAAGTCAATACCGTCCGTTTTTATTGCAGACGGACATGGCTGCGGATGGACGGTGGACAAAGGTTGTTCGTTTACACCCCTACAAGCACATCATGTTTTAACCTATTTGGCATAACACTACAAAATTTCATCGTATATTTTTCCTTCTAGCAAAATTTTCTTCCACCTCACGTCCCCATGCGTCCTCCATCCAAAGACACCCATTAGAAAGATGTCACCTTTCTTCCCTTATTTCATGTTCATGCCTTCTCCAAAGGCCCAACTTTTCCCTATTGAGTGCCTCGTATCTCCTCGTTTCAAAATTGTTTTTCTAATAGAGATCCAATTCTAGATGATGGACCAACAAGCTTAAAACTTTAAATCCACCAATCTTACCATTTCTTCCATTTCATTTGAAACCCAATGCCCTCCATTCCAGCAACTACAAGGAAGCCAACAAATTCTAGTTTCTTTGACCTCCTAAAAGGGCTTTTACCAACCCCCCACTTATCCTCATCTTATAACAAAATCCAACCATCGGCAATGCTGTTGTAGGGCTTGCACCCATGCTGGTAAAAAATTTTGCTCTCATGGAACGGCCCTGGATTTGGTTCAAAAACTTGATTTTAATCTTCGACAACTGGTTGTCCGGGTCGGAATTTGTTGAGGTAAGGGGGACATCAATTGGATAGAACTTGAAGTCGGGGAAGGCAGCAAAGGGTCTATGCTTGAGTAGAACTAGTGTGCAGTAAAGAGCCGAGTGGAGAGACCCAACATGACAAGAGTGTAGAAGAGGAGGTGAACACTTCCCTCTACAAGGTTGTTGTTGATGGGAGCGGCCTGAAGAGGGGTAGCTAGTTGAAGGGGGGAGAGGGAAGGAGGCAAAACAGGGAGAACGAGGTATGATGGAAAAGGGATAAATGAGAGCCTCACACTTGCCGGGAAAATAAGCAAGGCAAAGGGTGTATTTATGTTGGAGAAGTTTACTAAAGGGAAGTGGGCCTTCATATAATTTGGGTAATCCACTACCAAACAAGTTTTCTGCCTGTCCTATGATACGTGTGGTTTTTATACATTTGATATGCTTATGTACCTTATTTACTAGTGTAGAATTAAGTTAATTGAGGGTTAATTAGAGTTTATGTGTGTTAAGATAGATATTAGTATTGTGATTTAATTATTAATTAATTTGGAGATGTTAATTATTTAGGAGTTTCTTTGAATAAAGTTATTATTCTATTTATATCTTACACGTCTAAAATATGACCGATTATATTTTATAGGTAATTCATGCTTCTTAAGGTACTTAGACGATGTTTGGAAAAATTCACAACACTCTTGACACACTTACAAGTGATTTGGACAACTTTTTAGAGACTCGGACTCATTGGAAACATATATAGACAAGAACAAAAGAGCTTAATGAAATGGACTATCCAGTGAACATGAGTCGTTTTCCCAAATGAGTTCTTGGATAGTAAAATGGACATAAGCGTCCAATTTACAGAGATTTTTATTTGGTTGAAATTAAGTGCAAATTTGAGCAAATAAATTGGGCATTTGGAAACCCATTTCAATTAAATCAATGAAGAACATGTTTGAAGTTTAAAATTGAAGAATGGGAGCTGATTTTGATTGAAAAGAGGTTATTTTTGTAAGTGCCATGTGAGAACTCAACCCAGAAATTTCAAACAAGGAAATTCTCAAATTTGCGACACAAATTTGGTTAGAATTTAAGGTGTTTGTTGATGTTATGATCAATTTTGTTTATATCTTGTAAATGTTAGATTTGTGATATCATGTGTAAGAAGAAAAGAAGAAAAATCAGTTCACCATTAATGGTGGGAGCTGAAGCAGCTGCTGGTTGCAAATCAAGAAGAAGCTCCAACGTGAAGAAAACCAGAGAGCAGTCCATGCTAGGCTAGGCTGAGAAGAAATTTTCAAAATTTAGAAGTGACTTAAGGCTAAAGTGGAGCAAAGCTATCCAAGTTATTGTTTTTTTTCTTCAATCCTTGCAAGTTTATTTAATTTATAATAGAGATTATTGCTAGTTTTCTTACCTAAGGTTAAGATGTACCTCTTATTAATTTTGTAGAGATTTCTAATATATATGATCTGGTTAATTTTCAAAAGAGTTTTAATGTTAATTATTCTTATCTCAATTTGATTAGTGAATTAATTTGGATTTGAGTATAGTCATGCTTTTCTCATGATTTGAATTAGTTTTCATTAATTAAATGCTTGGTTTTAGATTGTTAATTAGTTGAATTTGGTATGAGTTATGATTTATTCATATGGATATAACTTCTGACTTTGTTTTATTCTATTGAAGCGAGGTAGAACATAACCTTAGTATTTTGATTGAAGGTTTAAAAGATGAAATTTTTCATGACAAATAGAATTGAATTCTAATTTATTGTGAGTTATATTTTGGAAATAAATTCATGAACAGAGATGTGATAATTTACAAGTTAATAAGAGGGGAATTTGAAACCTTAGTTAATTTTTATTTAATTATTCTGAATTCAAGTCTCTAAGGAATCGTTCTTGCTTTGTTAATTATACTTCGATACGATTTCTTTGCTTGTGAATAAATAATTAAAATTTAACAACATCCTCATTCCCAATTTAAAAAAAATTAAAAACTATCCAAAAAATTACTCCCAAATGGACTATAAGGTTTTTTTAATTAAAATTTTAGTATTTTGTGCATGTGAGTGTATGTAAAATTTACCTTTGAATTACTACTTAGTTCTATTTTCCACGTTGAAATTTAGAAATCGTCAGCTCCTATTTTTTAAGTTAATCAACTCCAAATCTAACTTTAATCACATCACAAGTATAATTATATTATACTTAGACATACAAGATGTTGGATATAGTTTTGATCATCAAAATAGAGCAAATTGCAAGGCATATCCCAATATGTTCTAATAAACCCAAATTAGGAAATTTTAGTAGAGATGAGATTTGGGAAGGTCATATAGGGGGAAATCCTAGCCAAAATAAGAACCTTTCCTATAAGGACTCTCTTCCCCTCTATGTCCCCACTGCCATCCCTCTCTCCCTCTTTCCTCATTGGTACAACCACCCCTCCCCTCTCTTCTTCCCCTCTCTCTTGCGCTAGCTGCCCCTCTCTTCTCCTTTCTACCTTGGAGCTTTAAAGCCATTGGGGACCACCTAGAAGCTTGGAGAAGGAGGACCTTCACCCAAGGCTAAGCAAGGAGGCTTGTAACACCACGACCGAAGATCCGACCCGAGTTGGTGGTTCCATGAACCCAGAATCCGGGCTAAAAATTAAAAACAAACTAAGAGTAGCAGAGTCTGAGTGCGAGAGTCATAATATTCCTCTATGCACTACGGAGCTTTAGCACTTCATTATGCATAAGTTAAGACAAACCTAATTTTATAACTAATTTGGATCAGCCCAACATTGCCATACAGTTTAGTTGCTTACGTACATATTGGATAACATCTATATGTTATTCCAATACTATAAAATCTGAACTTAGTTCTACTTAACAGCTATTACATGCATCAGGCTATATAAAAATACATACGTCAAATTATGTATATCTGAATATTTAATCAGAGTCATACAAAAGTCATACATCTCACAAAGGCGAGCAGAACACTAGTAGAATCACACATCTCACTCTATCACATAATGGAGCAGAACAAACAATAAAACAAATTTGATCGTATCAAATCCCATCAGATCATATCATATTTCATCTGACAATAACAGATCATATCATAGCATATCATAACACATCGAATCTGAGCATATCATATATCTTAATTAGCACATGCATTCCTATAATCATATATTAAATTGGAAGGTCAAAAATGCTTGCTCCCCTATAATTTGAAAAGTAGTGGCGTTCAGAGTCATTTCTTCATTCAGGGCATCCTCCCCTTTAGATCCGGATACAGCGGATGAAACCTCCTCTTGCCTAGGAATGTTTCTTTCATGGTGCCCAAAGATGACAAACAGGCACTCCCCTTTCCCAAGACTCTTCCCTTACCCGGAGACAATTCACACTTCCCATGCCCGTAGGCAATCGATAGAACCTACCCTTACTTAGACGTTTCTCACATCCCGCACCCATGGGCAGCGGACAAACCCTTCCCTTACCTTAGACATTTCTCACATCATGTGGCCCTTTGGTAGAGGACATAGCCTCCCCTACTCCAGGCCACTTCTCTCAATGCAGCCCGATGATAGGGGATGGAGCCTCCTATTTCTCTAGGTCATCTCTTTAGGGCTCGAGAGTGGTAGACAGAGCCTCCTCTTGCCCTAAGATGTTCCCCCTTCTAGTGACGCTAACTCAAGGAATGGACCATGTCAATGCACAAATCACCCTCAAGTTAGCTAATAACGCATTTTGAACAGATGAAAATTAACTCAAAATGGGCTAGAAAACTCCCCCGAAAAGCTTTGAATTTATAGTGTAGACCTACGAGTGAATGGATTGATGCACGCATGATACAACACTATAGCCGATACATGCGCCTACGCTGTGCTACTGTGTGTCATGCAATGCGGCGCAGCATAGCTTACATGTTGCGGCTTGGCTCGAGCTGCTGACATCATCGATGATGCCATCATTTTCTCCATTATTTTATTCTTATTTCATTCAAATATTATTCCAACTTCAACACGTGATATCTTCTTATCCCGAAGTTGGAATCATGTGTTCTTAGTACCGATGGACTCGTATTAATGAGCCCTTCAAAACTAGAATATGCATGGGTAGGTTATCCTATACTGAAAAATCTTGTACTTTTTAAGTGGGTCCTGCCCAAGTAGCACGCTTCCCGCAGTCATAACTTTTGCTCCTGACCTCCATTTTACATGTTCTTCTATTCATTACACTTATTACTTTGAACTCTACCCATATGAAGGGATTTTATCTATCTAAAAAACCCCTAAAAATTATTCAAAATTACCCCTAACCTCTTGGGTTAGACATAATCGAAAAATGGGGCATTAGAAGGCTAGACTCATCGGAGAGGAGATCTTCTTTGAGGAAAAGGTAGCGACTACCTTATCTACTTTAGTTCAAGATAAACAGGATGTTTGGAGCATGTTTTATGTGTGATTCTTGTTGTATGATTGAAAATCAAAGCATAATTGTATGTTTATTTGCTTAAGACTAGAACTTTGTTGATTAGCCTATGAATTTGATTATATGTATGTGATAGAATGCATGTATAATTGTTATAATGGATGATTTAGTATGTCTTATGTCTGTAATTAGGACATTCAAAAGCTTTATTGATAGAGGTGATAATTAGTGTTAAGTTTTGATTGGTTTGAAAAAGAGGTTTTATTCTTTGATTTCATTGTGTGCCCAAAAAGGCTAGATTGTTTCAAGATGTTCTAATGCTCAGTTTATTCTGAAATTTTTATGAGAGTTCAAGGACATCCTAATATCCCTTGGGTTAAAATTCATGCAATTTCATGGAGATTTTATGGGTCAATCGATCATTTATTTCTAAGATCACTTTTCATTCAAATTCCAATACCCTGACTTCCACTTTGTGTTTTGGACCACTACATGATAGAATGAACCTAGGAAAATTACTAGAGAATCCAGAAGGAGTCTAGTTTTGTCTCTAAAACTTAGGGAGTTTTCCTTTTATCACTTTAATTATTAGATTTTTTAGAATTAGAAAAGGACCAAAAATCTAGTTTATGTAGTTGTGAGTTTTCACAATTTTAGAGGATCAAATGTTGACAAACTATCCTCCAATTTTTGGAGACTGTAACTTATGAATCCTGGTTCTAATGCAATAATCCTAAGTCTGTTTGGATTCATTTTGACCTAGATATAATATTAGGAGTTCTAACTATTCAAGATATTTTACATTGTGCAACAATTTCCATAAATCTGGGAACAATAAATTTTATGACCAAACCCTACCCTAGAACGAATTTTGAACCCTAAACATACCTATGGTTTTGTAATATGCCAATTTAGAAAAAAAATAGATTATCACACACCTATTTCATGATGATGACAAAATGAGAAAAGATTTTAATCCAAGATACTTTTTTTTAGATTACATAACATGCAAGGATTCATCTTTCAATTATGAACTTATTGTGGTCAAAGTTTCAAGTCAGATGTGCTTTAGTATTTTCCCCTAAAATTGGAAGTTAGAACAGTATGAAATTAGGGTTTTACCTTGTATTAGACGTAGTTGGGTAATTCTTTATGTCGATCAACAAGTTTGGCCAAAGTGTGAAACTTTCAATTTTTAAGTGATTTGAATGCTTGTCATTATAGGCTATGATTACTTAATAACATTTTGGGTAGGGACTTGTATGTATGGGTAATGTGTTAACTTATTATATCATATGTGTTAAGCGGGGAGGGCTAGTAAGGGTGAAATGGTCATTTGCATGATATAATGTCTTGCCATGTTTAAGGGTACAAAATGGTATTAAGGTAATGATATACATGCTAATCATGATAATTTAAATGTTTGTTGATTAATTTATTGTATGCCTCAGATGCAGTAAGGGTTTACCATAAGTCATGTACAAGTTAACACATGATAATTTAATGGGTAATAGCCAATACCTCGAATATCAAGAATATGGAGACTATTTGATTATGGGTGTTTTGTTGTGGATGATTAAATAACTTATTTATCAGTATTTCCCTTTGTTTATACATCACGGGGTAGGAAGAGACTTGTAAGATCTCTAACCCTAACCCAGTTTATTTTTATTTAATTATGTTATTATTGTGTAGTTTCATTTTAATTAGCCAGTTTGACTTGATGGCTTTAATAAAGTTTTCACTCATTTTGATAAGTTTCTATACTAAACTCAATTTAGCCTATTTTTATAGAATATTTAGTAATTTTACATAAAATTAAAGCGTGGACCCCACCAATGGGCCCCATGTTCAAGTTTGAGTGGTAAGGGTCCCACAAGACCTTAAACTTTACTTGTTTTATAATTAAATAATTTCAGATATTTTAAAATTCGTTTTAGCCTTAAAATGAGCAAAATTTCCTATTTAGAGTGTTAAATTTTATTTGTACCCCAACTTGTAATATGTACACCCCAATGACTTCTATAAATAGAAAATCCAAGCCTCATTTCCAATTAGTGAAGAGCTGAGATTTGGAGGTTGAAAAGCCCTAATCCTCATACCAAAGGAGAAAAAATCAATTTAGGTATGTTTAAGCCTTGATTTTTCATTAATCTTTTAGATTCTCCTTAATCTTTCTTAATCTCATCTTTCACAAAGAAGATTTTTGTTTTACCCTATTAAATTTTTTTTAATCTCTATTTCAAACCCTAATTTAGGAATTTTTATTTTTAAGCAAAGAGAACCCTAGATCTACATATTTTTATAGTGGTTTAAGCTTAATATTCGAATTTAATGAGCTATTAACTAAACCCTAAATTTGGGTAGGGATTTGTGATGATTAGAGCTTAGATTTGGGACTCAAAATCTCACTGAAGGTAAGGGTTGTATTTATACTTTGATGGTGGGATACGTAAAACATGTTCTTTTTAGTGATTATCTTTTGATTTAGCTTAGAAATAACTTGATCTATCATTCCTAAAGCTTGTAGTTCAATATTATGATGTTTGGAGGTGGTATTGGGGTTTTCTTGTCAATTTTGTATATGTCCGGTTTGGGTTCGCAAGGTTGAAGATAAACTAGTTTTTGAAATATGAGGGTCCTTTGAACGGCCCTACAGCCGATTGAATGGCCTAGCATTGGAATGACTGTCTGGCCAGTCGAACGACTAGGCATTCAAATGGCCATCTGGCCAATTGAACAGCCAAATGGCAGATTTGCCTGCTTGAGTACTTTGTCCATTTCTTATTTCCCTTTTTATACATCGCATTCCTTAAGCTTATAATTATTTATTTTTTACTTATAATGTTATTGTGAATGCATGAGTACGAACTTAGAAGCATGATGTAGATCAAGTATGAATTAGGTTGCATATTGTTAGATTTCAATATGATGTTCACCTTATCCTAAATTAATGTTTGATAATCTCCATGTTTTATTTATGATTCTAGCAAGATTAATTATGAGGATGTGTATGTATGATTACATATGTTGTGCTAATTATTTGTGAACTACATTTCCATGTCTAGCTTATGTGTAGTGATGATTATGCTTACCTAAGTCTAGCATGAAGTTGCAATTGGCTTGAACTTGTGTTTTTCGAGGTTTTCACCATATTTTATCCATGATTTCAATAAGGAGGAACCATGATAAAATCATAGGGTATGTGTGTAGTACGAGGATGGTTTATTCATATTACATATGTTTTGCTTAGATTTGAACATTATCACTATATACACACTTGTGAAGTTAATTGTGGTGATTATTTGACATAATTGGATTAGGAATGATACACATATGGATTGATTGGGGCACATCTCTTGTATTAGGATACATGTAATGTTACTCACGTATGTACCATGTTGCATGCATCATGAAAACGGTTTATGGTTTAGATTTACTATGATTAGCTATGGTTGATCGATTGGATGTAGTTGGATGACATTGTTTGTCGGATTAATTGATCGGAGGCATATCGATTCTGTTTTACATCCGAAAGGACAGGGTTTTATGTCAAAAAAGACGAGATTTTACATCCCTTCAAGGACGGGTTTTTCCTCCTTAAGTTGAGAAGAGCAGCAATGCTATAAGGAGTTAAATTATTGATTATCTGGACCCTGAGAATCTAGGCTGGTTTGTCAGTGTGCACTGGCATACCAAGGGGTACTTTCCCTATTAGGGATCTTACCCAAACTGCTCGTATCCTCTTTAGGACTTTGACCTTCCTATTGGGAATTGTCTGGAGTAAGAAGGTTTACTTAAGTTTCGGCCGATTAAGTAGGGTTATTTTCTCTATGCACAGGACATTTATTATTTGTCATTATTGTATGTGTATGTGATATTATGCTCAATTACACAATGGATGTGTAGGGATGAGGGAGCTTATATTACACATATATGTATTAACTTGCATGTTGTGTAGGATAGTGTGTTTGAGACATTTTTATGTAGAGTGAATGTTTGTATTGAGAATAGATTGTGTATAATATGATTATATTAGAAAGTCATTCATGCATGATGTAATTATGTTACATGTGTGGTGTGTGGTGAATGGGATATTATGTTGAACCCGTTATATGCAGGAGGCATATAACATTTATGATGAGATGTGGTGGGTGATAACATGTTATGTAAGTGAAATGAATGATGTGATATCATGATATGCATATAGTATGATATGCAAGTGATATGTTAATGTTATCATGAGTAAATGATTAGAGGGTAAGTCATGATATGGATGCACAGGTTATGTGGATACCCCATGATTATTGGGTGTGATGATGTGATGAACTTTATGTGGTATACTTGTGATGTGTTTTGGATTTTCCTCTCGTAATATAAAAACCTTGTTGGGTTTGTTGTTCACCCTTCTTTCTCATGTTTTTATTTTGGGGCTGTTGGTGCGTGACATGCAGGGGGTTAGGATTCACTTCATGAGGAGCGAGTGAGTGATGATCTGGCATAGGAGGGGTTGTATAGAGATCTTGTGCTCCATGATCATTTATATTACTTGTTATGTTGAGTTTTATGTCTATTTGGTTATGCCTTATACTCTACTTGTTGAGTTCGGCTTAGACTGTTGTTAGCCTATATGGGTGTCCATTACTTAAGCCATGAGAGGGCTATGTGGACTAAGTGTGTGGGTATTGCATAGACTAATACTTAGATTGTGTTCCTTTATTTTTCTCATTCTCTCTTGTACAAAGTTTAATATGCGCTACTCCATGATGAATTACCCGATTTAGAGGTTCAGTCTTCTGCATCGAATACTACTTCGTCATACCGCATGCACCGACCTTCCCTTGGACCAATTCCGGCTCAGGTTGGTTGGTGTCGAGGCATGACAAGACTACCTAGGATGAGTAACAAGACAAGGACATATAATTTTTCTATGTCGAGCACAAGCATGCAAATTTTAAAAGCTAGTTAATGTGGGCTCTTGAAGACTTTTGGTGGTGTGGTATGTAATGCATCATAATTGGTGCCGGCTGTAGATGGGTGATCTAGGACATGGTCCATTCAGTGAAGGGTGTCCAAGTAAAGTGGAAGATAATTGTTTAACTTTTTTTAAATCATGGTATGTAGTTCACTTAAATATGTATAAGGTGAAATGTCATATGTTTATTCTTGTTGTTTATTCTAATTAACTATGACTTATGGTAGTCATGTTGGATTTAAGGATAGTTGCTCACATTTTATTTCAAAAATAACTCAAGATAAATCAAAGTGTTTCTTGTTTTAGTACATTTGATAGGTTATGCATATGATTTACTTTGGTTGAATAATATGTAATGTGGATAGTTCATGGCACAACATTGCATACATAGTGTATGTTCACATAAACCAAGAGTATGAAAAATATTGCATACATGATGGTATGTTTCATGTAGATCCATGAGTATGTTTAGGGTGCATGTAGTTTGCATATTTATTATAATATAGTGTAGTAATAGACAAGCCTACTAAGTTTTGGCTCATACATGGTTTGTTACAACACGTAAATTATATGTAGTTATGCACAAAGACAATAGAAGATGGATGCAGAAGACTCTTCGTTGCTCAGTGATCAAAACCTTTAACTTACTGCTTCATTTCCTCAAAGTTGATTGAATTATTTGTATTCTTTCACAAAAATTATTTTGTTATAATTTTTGAAAAATATCCAAGGAGCTGGGTTATGATAGAGAGAGAGAGAGAAATGATATAGTGAACAGTTACATCCATGAGCCACGAGAGCTGAACAAATCTTAGTTGCATGATTCTTATCTAAGGGCCAAGATTCATGTGATGCACTTGTGATGCACTTGGCTCATGGATATAGTGGCTCATTGTATCATTTTCTTATATATATATATATATATATATAGGGAGAGGGAGGAGTGGACATCATGGGCCGTCTAATTTTGATCTAATGGTGCACATTACCCAAGGGTCAAGCGAGCTTGAATCACCAACTGACTCGCTCTATTTATGTTTGTAATTGGATCTCTAGCTATAAGACAACTTGTGATGCTCGGACTCATGTCAACTTTATATATAGAGAGAGATGGGGGGGAGAGAGAAAGATATATGTTACTATACACCCCATCATATGCACCAAATGTATCACGTACTATCGTGCAATTTTGATTGTGCGCAGGACCTTAGCTGAAGGGGCAAGTGGGTTTGATCCCCCCTTGATCTGATGTGCGTCGTTAGACCTCCATTCAACAACGTGCAAGTAAAATTATTGAATATGTGCTGGGCACATATTATTTCAAATATGCACCCGATGCATATTAACTTCTCCACACACACACACATATATCCCCCTTGATCTGATGTGCGTCGTTAGACCTCCATTCAACAATGTGCAAGTCAAATTATTTAATATGCGCTGGGCACATATTATTTCAAATATGCACCCAATGCATATTAACTTTCTCCATGTATGTATATATATATATATATATATATATATATATATATATATATATATATATATATATATATATATATATATATATATATATATATATATATATATATATATATATATATTACTCTGATAAGATTAGCATACAAGTGTTCTTTCATTTGATGCATAAAACTGAAAATTATTCAAAACAAAATAGTAGTTGAAATTGGATGTTCTAATCACTATATATTGTAACTTTATAACCACTTCTTTTGGCTTGTAGTTGAAGGTCAGCATAAAGTTTAGTAATAGAAATATCCCTCATTCCCATGGACCAACCCTTGGCGCTTTCATTCTTAATTAAAAAATACTAATTGCCACAGGGATGCTTAAGAGACTGCCCATGTAAAGGCCTATGAATTACTTAAAAGGCCATTCCCCTGGATATGAACCGGAGTGATGACATTTGCCGTGAAGAGAAAATTGACAAACAGAAACTGGACCGGGCCGGGCACGATTCGTGCTATCGGACATCCGGTCCGACCGAACACCCCTTCCAAACCAAAACAAACCAGCAAAAAGACATGATCGGACGACCGAAATCTTGGAATTGTGAGCAACGGTGATCATCATCAGAAGAAATAGGCGGAGGAGCCAAGATCAAATCCGTCTGGGACGTTGTCGGAGACCGGCGGCATGTGGCCGAAGAGCGGGCTGTGGACGTAGTGCTCGCTGCTTGCTGCGAAAATGGAGTCGAACTCGCCCGTTTGCTCCGAGTACCCGAAAATGGACTCACCGGACATGGACCCAGAACCGGTCGCCTGCCCGTCTCCATTGCCGGGGCTGGATGAAATGTAACACGACGAAGTGTCAGAAACGTCTGAAACCGGATTCATCACTTCAACGCCGGTTGGTGGCGGTGGTTGCACCGGCTGCAAGTCCGGCCCAGCCGCCGGGTACGGGAGGTGGGCTGCGTTCTGGGTGGGAGTGGGAAGCCAAGCTTCCCCACTGAAAAACTGGCCCATGTCGCTGGAGAATTGGGCAGCTGTAGCGGTGGCAGAGGGAGCGAGGAGCTGGGGGAGGAAGAGGTGGGACTGGTCGGGGGAGATGATGGAAGTAAGGGAGGAGCCCGGTGGCATGTCGGAGTAGAAGAAGTTAGTTCGGGCGCGGACACCACGGATGGAGCGGGCGGCTCGGTCGTAGGCAAGCGCCGCCTCCTCGGCCGTATCGAAAGTGCCAAGCCAGTGACGCTCCTTGGTGGCCGGGTCCCTTATCTCAGCCGCATACCGCCCCCACGGGCGCCGCCTTACCCCTAGGTATCGGCTTCCTCCGGCCGAGTCGGCTGGTTGCTTCTTCCTCCCTTTCTTTTCGGAGGAGGAGGAGGGAGACGAGGAGGAGGAAGAGTGTGCATGAGGAGGGTGGTGGGTGAAGTCCATGGACATATATTTGAATACTCTGCAATCTGCATGCTACTGCCGTTTATATAGGGGAAAAGAGTGGTCTGGTACTGTGGCTACCCTTGTGGTTTATGGAATCCCAATCATGTCCCACACCTTTTTTTGCAATTTTTTAATGTTCTTTGAATCTTTATTTCTGCCACTGCAAGATCTCTTTCTTTAGACTTCTCAAACAAAATAGTAATACAAAGAATGAAAAATAAAGAAAAGATTATTGTTTAACCAGCTAAATTAAATCTGGTGAAGTTTTATCGGCCGTTGATAGGGTTTAGATCGATGGTATACATGTAAGCGCACAAAAATTACATAAAATATATTATATATGTGGATCATGTGCGTTTCCGTATGATAGAACTTTTTCCTTCTAAACAAGCTATGTGATTTGCCTTGGGATAATTCATTACAAAATCATGAGATAAAGCTAAGGAATGCGTCCTGTATACCAAGAACACTCTCAATCCAGTGAAAGTGACATTATGAGATTTACCTGGTCATCCCAAACCCAAGGAAGAACTCAAAGTTGTTGACTAATGCAACTTTGCTATTTGGCCAGATTAGCTGGTTCAATCTTCTTGAACTTAGAGTAGAATGTCATATGCTATGAAGGACTAGGGAGTATAGGATAGTAGAAATATGGTGAGAATTGAAACTAAGTGTCTAAATTCTTGGTCTTCGGCAGTGATACGAATGCCCTTGGTATGCCCAACAAATTTCTGATCTGCCGTATCCATTGGCATCTGCTGCCGAGGTGCATGGTTTTGGATACCAAATCCCCAATGTGGTCCATAATCACGGGCTATATCAACCCTAATCTTCTAACACTGTTCAGTCCACGTGAAGCTTACCAAAACTAACACAATCACCGCCCTAATTACTAGAACAACCTCAAAATTGTCATCAAATTACTTACGAATTATAGGCGGCATAAAAATTTCCCCCTAATACACAAAATAGCTACACTAGTTCAAGGACATCTTAATGGTTAATCCTTGTTAAATTTATGGGACCCATGAGGGTAGTCACCCTAATCATGATTGAGTGATCTCTAATGTGACACCTGAGAGAGGCCATGAGGGCAGTTTAGAGATAACAAGAACTGTTTCAGGGATGGTGGGTTCTAGTTTCTTGCAAAGCTCCCCATGATTGTACCCATAAACCAGCTCTAATGATGGGGATGTGTCTTCTTACTATCATATGTTTGATTGCATGATTAGAAGGCTTCATGGAATGATTAGCATGTGCCTTCACCTTTTGGGCACTTTTTGCTCTAAATCCTATTCCTAAATACAGAGGAAAACAAAGAGAGGAAAAATGATGATATTGATGCAAACCTTTTTCCTCTGATGCTCTTCATGTACTTAACAAATATAACTCAAATATCCATTATCAAATTCTGGTGATTGGAGAGATTTAATTGGGATCAGTCACACTGTCTTGACATCTGTTTCAAGTATAAAAGCAGTTTTAATTAGACAACGACGCATATGCATCCATGGCCAATGACATATAGCAATTAGAATCACAATGATGGGACTAAATGGGGCGCAACACATGTTCAAGGCCACCGCCACAGGCCTGCCATCTTAGAGTCACGGAGTTCTAACTTTTGTCAAATTTTGAACATCAATGATGCAATAGTGAATATTTGGTGACCAGTTTCTCTATATGGACTGTGCTTTTCATGCATGGTTCAGATCATTTGTCTTAGTTTTGTAGCAAAGTAAGTTAGGGTGTTTCCACTGAAGTTCCTACTTATAACTTTTCTTTTCTCCCTCTTTAATTAATTTGTGGGGAATTTTCCTTTTCTTAAGTTCACTATTTTTTTTACTTATTACCCCAATTAAAATAATCTATTATTTATTTCTCCAACTGTTGCAGCGGCGGCGGCGGCAATTCTTGTAGCAAAGGCTATGACTCTGACAATAGCTTTAGCTCTAAGAGCAGCCGTACCTCTTTTTCTTCTTCTTCTTCTTCTGTTTTTCCTCCCTACCAATCGGTTGTGTGAAGGAGTTGTTCCATCGCCTCTTGCCCATGAAAGGGTGGTGTCACCCCTTCGTGGCAAAGAGGCGGCATAGCAACTTAGAAAGAGGAGGAGGAAGAAGAAGAAGAAGAAGAAGTGGCATGAACTAGAGCAGCTAAAGTTGAGGTTGGGCCAGGCACACCATGACGTGAGGTGGGGTTGGAGTATGTAATGTCACCAGCGGTGGCACTAGTGCCCCAGCGCCAAAGAAAGAAGAAGAAGTAGGTTGGAGTAGAGTGAAAGATGAAAATATTCATATATTGTGGGGTATATATGAAATATTTTAAATATTTTTATCTAGGGTAAATGAGAAA
Organism: Saururus chinensis; assembly: GCA_035235625.1. Classification (NCBI taxonomy): domain Eukaryota; kingdom Viridiplantae; phylum Streptophyta; class Magnoliopsida; order Piperales; family Saururaceae; genus Saururus; species Saururus chinensis. The sequence goes on along the minus strand of CP141145.1, from coordinate 6,829,631 downwards.
TTAATTGGGTACTATATAAGAGGATTTTCGGGGTGAATATAGATTTATTCTTAATTTAAATATGATGTATTTGACTATTATTTTGTTCCCATTTATGCCTTCATCAAAATTTACTTCATCCCAAAAAAACCTAAGCTAAAATTGCACAACTTAACCCTTAGTTCGTACATGTTCTTTCTCCTTTATCCTTCTACCTATGGTTAGTTTTATAAAGATAGATCTGTTAACAAAGAATTTATAGTTAAGTTTATGCATGCTATACAGAAGATCCATATTCGGTTTAGAAAATATAATTAGATGTGATGACAAAGATCAAAACTTAGCTTATACGTATCATGTGTTCTCTGCATGTCATGGAGTAAAAAAATACCTTTTTGGCTCTAAGTTGACCACTACAAGAGTTTACGATTACTAAATACAAATTAAGATGTGTTAACATAAACGTGTTCTCCGCATGAGCAATTTTCTCTCTCACTACAATTTTTTGTGTTCTTTTCACGTAACATTTAATCATTTAGTTGCAATGCCAAAATAAGAGGACATCAGGAACCAAAGCTTTCAACCTGTACTTTGAGTGGTTGTATTTATTTTATTTGTTACGCTAAGAAAAATTATAATCATTTAATAAATTTACCCAAAAAACCATCTCAACTGAGTTTTAATTGTACAAAACTTGTCGGCCAAGTGAACTTTGTGTAATGCCCACATGTTCTGTCCTATCAAAACCTAGTTAAAAGGGTCTCTTGGGCAAATTTGTTGAGTATATATCACTATCCTTAAGCGAAGCTCTCGATATAAATTTTAGTATTGTGTTTCAAATGATGTCATGAACACGGTTAATATGGATGTCTAAGGCTTGGACACGCAACCTGTAAGAATCGCATTAGGACTACAAAGCTTATACCTCTTCTTATCCTTGTTTGGATAACATAACTACTCATTAAGTGTTCTGCAGTCTTCACTACTTTATGGTTGCCTTCAGATCATATGTAAAGATCACCATTTGTCATGCTTACCTATATTAGCATGTACATTTATAATTCCACACTACTTCCAATTGATTAGAAATGACGTTGTTGGCAAAGTAGGACATAGCTTTTAATCCTAGAGATCTTCTCAGGGGTATTAGACCATCATCAACTTAATGTGGAAAGATGGAGCTTATATGCCCTTTTGACCCAACATCATTCTCGTAGACCTACAACAGTTAGCAGAGATGCAGTTCGTAATATAGAGGAAAGAAATGCATTGTAATAATCAATTTATGAATTTTGGACTAGTGGTTTTGTGAATATAGAGTCGTTAAAGTCACATTGGGGCCCATCCATGTGCTTCCTATTAAGGGATATTCAATGATAAGCTCCACATGTTCTTCCCATTAAACACCAATCGTTCCTTTTTTAACTTTTAATGCTCATGCTTATTGATATCTATTGGGTATTTAATTAGCAGTGGATTGGGGGGAAGTACCACACCTGCAACTTAGATGGACAAGAAGGTGAGAGAAAAGAGTGTAATTGGGCTGCATGTGAGGAGCCATATGCATGTTATTTTAAAGGGTACTCAAATCACTAGGCATTAGTCTACTTGCTTCTAGGAATGTAAGATCAGGTGGCCCTTGACCCAAGGGCTGTGTAGGTGGTCAATGATGAGGTCCATCAATTCTAATGTATTACAAAAAGGTTGCAATTTCCAAGGACAGGCAACAAGCATTGTTCTTCCCTTACACAAATGACACAGGAATTTTATAAGTCTTGGACTAACATTAATGGGAAAACATAACAAGATATTTCATTTTAGTGTTTTTTCATAGGACTAGTTGTGGAGACATGTTATTATAATTAATAGTTCTATCAAATACATTTTCAAAACAAAATATGCATAGTAATATATACTCCCCTGGTCTTATTTTAATAGTCTCATTTTAAATATAAAAATTATCTCATACTAATAGTCTGATTTCATTTTTTCCTTCTCATAATTTAGTGGATAGAGCAAAAATGTTAATAAATTGACTTATTTAAATACTCTCTCCGTCCTATATTTTTAGATCCATTGAGTTTTTTTTTAAATAAATTAATTTCTTTTTACATTAATAGATTATTTAGTTTTTTCAAAATAAACAAAAAATAGTTTATTTTGTAAAACCATACAGAGCTACTAATTTAAGACAAATGGAGTATCATTTCTTCCCTAAATTAGGCTATTAATATAAGACGGATGGAGTATATAGTTGTTTGACATGTTATTATAATTAATAATACTTTCATCAAATATGCTTTCAAAACAAAACATGCATGGTAACATATATATTGCTTGCATAGTTCAATGCTTCTCATGTTAAATCTATCTTTTCGGCTTCTTTTATTAAAGAAATCTTGTCATGCTTCATGTGCCACTGGATGTATAATTAGGAAAATGTTTCTATGTTTGCTTTCCATAAATCTTGCTTTGGCGGTTAAGTATGAGTTAGGATCTCATTGTTGTTTCTCAAGTTGTGAGGAATATGCTTGTATCACCAATTCTTATTCAAACAGGTCTTAAACAAATACACTGTTGAGAACAACATTCGGTGGAACTTGTTATCCATCAAGAAATTTGGATTTTTTACCGAAGTGGCAACATGGGAAGAATCTAGTTAGACTTTCAAGGCCAAGTAGCAATATTTTTATTGCTTAGGGAGTCTAACTGAATGAAATGGATAGGCATGTTAAAATTGCTTCATTGGGATTTGGCTGTCTCATCTATCCCTGCTTTGTTGTAATTATTGTGGCTTGTCTTGGATGCCTTCCCCCTTGGGCTGTCTAGATGCAGCCTAGTCAATGTCTTTTAAGAGGATTCACACGTGTTTACCTTGTGTCATTGTACAAAAATGTGGGAAGAACGTTACATACCAGTAATGGGTCTTCTTTTAGCAAAGTTCGTCAGTCATCACAATCAAGTGAAGACCGTAAACCCGTAGTCATCATAATCAAAATAAGATACAAACTGGTAGAAGATGTTCCAAATAGGACATTTAATATGGGATAAAGGGATTATTATTTTGGTTATAAATTCCAATTGAGTTGTCCATCTTTGAGATTTTAAGTGTGCATCCAAGATATACTCTTAGATGTAAAAGTTCTGGTCTTAGAAATTTATTTAGATTAGGAGTGAAGTTATGCCCTAGTTTTCTTGTAATAATGGGCAGACATAATTAGACCTAGAAGTCCCAAATGCACTCATTCCAATCTTAATGTTAACTAATCTAAATTTAGATGGGCCCCGATTTTCATATCATGATACCACATATGCGAGGTACCCCTTGGAAGACCAGCACAAGGACCAAGTAAACATGTGCTTGCTATATTCACTTGTGATGTCTCATGTCCTCTTTTTCCTCCCATGTGCAGATGAAGTTGGTATAATTCTATTTTTCTTCCTATTATAAATCATTGCCTAATATTCCCTCTGTTCAGGAATAAGCGTCTGGATTAGAAAACTAAAGTGAACTAAAATCAGTTCATTTTGGTTTTCTAATCCAGACACTTATTGTGGAACAGAGGGAGTACAAATCAGAGGCTCAACCTAATTAACTTCCAAATGTACAGGGAGATGTGGGTCCAAAGATAGTGATAGTAGAAGGCTTTCATGAAAAGCTGGGAAATGGAAATGGCTTTTGCCCCCATTAGAGAAGTTGCCATTATTATGTCCTTTTAATTTCCCCGTGCTTGCCCTTTGATGGTTTTTCTATTCATATTCAGTGTATGTGCAAAGGAAAGGCCATTTTATCAAAATTAGGTTTTTGACTGAAAGTCCATAATGTTGACTATCTCCTTAGATTTTTTCCTGCAAGGGACATATGCATTAATTTTCACAAACTTACCAAGGACCCACCAAGCTATCTTCTCACATAGTATGAATTAGAATAGCTCAAGAGATAGCTTGCGAAGTTGAAGCAAAATGTTTATTTGTAGGAAAAAGGGCCTCTCTTGCTCCAAAACCCTAGAAGCCAAACATGTATTGACTACTTGACCTAGTGACCTGCCAACAAAGTAACCTCAGCAAGAAGACAGGAACTAATTATTCTAAAATTGGTTTGAGGGTATAAGAGGTCAAGGAAGATTGACAGTTTGAAGCAAGTGGCTAGCATTTTCGTGGGTCTTTTACAAATGCCATGAATGTTCTATTTCCTAGGCTCATATCAATGAAAATGACATGAAAAGATGTATTGAAAGGAGAGGGTCAAAGACCACCCCCCACCCCTCATTAGAAGAGCAGAATAAGCTCCCTTTTACAAGTCATTTGCTTGAATGAAGACAGACCAAAGTACCTGAAAAAACACCAACTTTTGAAACTTTGCCAAGCACATGGGGACAGGTAAAAGAAGTCTTTCAAAAGTTTTTAGTGTTTCAAGGAAAGGAAGTGTGCTGATGTTTTGGCTCTTTTGGTATTAAGTCCCGGAATTTGAGGTTTGCTGGGGGCACCATCAAATTAGCTTCTTGAAGCTTTGCCTTTCTGCTGTGGAACCTGCCTTTTCCACTTCCATGCATTTCCGAGATCAAGATCATTCAACTCTTCTTGCCTTCTTGGTTTACTTGTCTCTTTTGAAGGAACGTACATGACAAGGCTCAAAGTTACCATTTGGTCATGTGGAGACTGGTGAAGAATATAACGGAGTCGTATATGATAAGTTGCTGATAGTGACAATTATGAAATAATAATTCCGTCTTCATCCTTTCCTGGCTCACATTTTTAAAAGCAAAGCATGAAAACCGTTTTCAAGAAAAAAAATCACATGATATTGTCAAGAGAGCAAGGGGGAAAATTCATGTATAAGGAAATTAATATGGCCCTAGCTCACATGGCAAATAGCCCAGGCACACACTAGCATGACCCTGAATATAATGGACAATGCTAAGATAAGAGGTGCAATATTATATGGTAATATTTTTATGTCAGTATCTTTTATTTTATGGTGCCTTATCAGGAATTTTTACTGGAGTAACACCAAATTATATCTACTTTTTAGAACCCAACATATAGAATGAGAATTATACATGAACATAAACAGTACTCTGCCCGTCGTAAAATAAGTACATTATTTGGTTTTAAAAAATAAAATAATTTTAGTTTATTTTAAAAAAATTAAATAAAACACTTATTTTAAGATGGAGAAAGTAATACTTTATAACTAATTAAAATTTTATGTATCCATCTTGTATTGTTGCTAATTGCTTCCTTTGTCATTTTACTAACTCCGGTGGTAGTGTGTTGTGGGCCATTAAGTGTACAAATTGCTTTTGCTTTTAGGATGAACAGTGCTGAACTGAGTGCTGAATGAGCCTAGTCAGCTAAATCAATGAATAATTGGATATGATGTGCCCTTTTGTGTCATCTACGACAACGAGCCCTGCCTTTGCTTGCTTAATTTGTATCCCACATATGCACCATGACCTTGACCAACTTGAAGCTTCTGGTTAATCTATTAATTGAGCTTTCCAATTGAGTTGATCCCGGGGTTACATGCTGCTGGGCTTGGGCCATGAAATAAACTTGATCTTCATAGTTTAATTTCATCATGACAGACAGTCATTGCTACTTGAGAAGAGGGATGAACGGAGGGAAAACAATATTTACACACCAAAATTTTTTACTTAACTTATAATTGAACAAAATAAGTGAGTTCAAGTAAACTTTATGTGAGGCCTACATATTTTATCCAATTAAAACTCAAATGTAAGCTTTATGTGTGTGAATATCACTATGCTGAATGGAGGAGGTGTTTCAGGTGATGGAAAATGAGTGGGTGGGGCAGGTAATAGTTTATGTGGGTAATAGGTACTAGTGGGTAAGTGAATAATTCACGGACTGTGAATACATGCGTTATTAACAAGCACACAATAGGAAAAAAATGTCTTAAATTTGTCAACAATTGGCAGACATGATGAAAATTAGTCAGCTTTTTTCAAAAGATAAAATGACGGTAGACAAAAATAGCCAACGCTGATGAAAATATGGTGGAAGTTGACAATAAATAAAGAATTTGCTGGCAAATTAGCAATTTTTTGCAAAACTTATGAAACATCAGCATATTCGGTGGCAAAATTGTTCTATGATTTTAGATTCAACTGTCGTACCTCTCCCCCAACTGAGAGATATCAAACCAATACAACTATTGTTGAATAGGCCACGAACCAACAGTTTAGTGTAAATTAATGTTTGTAGTTGTAGAATCAATTAAATCATTAGCTAATAACAATGTCAATGTTTATCAAGGTTTCCAATTAAATAGACTTGTGCAATTACTGACTAATATCCATTGCTTTCATACCAAAATGGACAATGATTATGTGAAGGTTCACATTTTATATGCTTATTTTAAGATAACAGCTTTCATGTTTATGGTGTTTCTATTATTGAAAATGATATTTACACAAGGAATACACCCAACAAAAGCTCCCAATTGAGCTTTGGTTGGATGGAACAAGTGATCCCAAGTGAACTTTGTGTGATGCCTACATGTTTTGTCCAACTAAAACCTAAGCGGGAGTTTACGTTGGGTAGGTTTATTGTGTGAATATCACTATCCTTCTATTATAATGTTTGTTATATCATCTTCTACTGCTTGCTGATTTTTAATAGTCCATCTATCCTACATTAATAGCTCTGTTTGCTTTTTGAAAATGAACTAATTTTAGTTCACTTTTAAAACCAAATAGAGATATTATTATGGGACAGAGGGAGTAATAGTTTAGAGAGGCATTGAAAGGACTAAGATTACTAACAACATTCAAGTGGCAAAAGGAATGACAAATTATCTAGCATATCTTCTTTGTCCATGAATTAATAAAGATGAGATAAGTGTCTCATACTTCTTTCTTGTATTTGTTGTTTTGGCATACTAGGGTTGTGGTCTGTTAGAAAAAAACCAAGGTTTGTAGTCAACTAATATATGTCATGGTTTTCACATTCAGGACATCCCAAACTTTCTAAATTCAGTTGTAATTTGATAATGAAGTTCCAAAAGCATAGTCATTGGTGGACCACACATCACATAAATCTAACATTTTGAATGACGCCATCATATTTAGTGTCTATTTGTGTGACACCCGTAATTTTTGAAGAGAATTCTCAAAATATTTAAATTTTAATATTGTAGAGTAAATTACTCAAAAAAGTAGTGTTATGATAAGTAGAAAAGATATAGAATTATTATTTATTTTGTAGATTCTGAGTTCTATCAATAAGGCACCCTCATGTTAATAAAATTGTTGGTGAAATAGTATTTTCACTATCGACGAGATTTGACATGTCAATGAACCTACTGATGAGACAACAATCCCTTTTTCGGCGAGGTTTGACGTGTTGACGAACTCGCCGATGAAGCTATATTTCCTTTGCTGGCAGGGTTCAACACATAGATGACACTAGAACCAATCTACCAATTGTTATGAAACTACAATTGAAGTGATTTCAAAAGGTTTACAGAGTTAATTAAACACCATAATTTAATTTCTAGACTTCCTTATAAATAACTTTGACAAATTATTGACACAAGGGGTACGAACTCTCCGAATTTGGGGGAGATCAATTGGTGAAGGCAAGTCCAAGTTTTGAAGAAGGAAACATGAATTGAATTTGTGGAGATCTCTTCATTGTTTGATCATTAGTCAGATTGCTAACCTAAATATGTGATGCTAAACCAAGAAATTCATGTTGATGGATGATGATAGAGTAGTATATGCCTTAAATTTGGATTTGACCATTGACGAATGATATGCTCTGTTGTTCATGATGTTTATGAATCATGTATGGATATTTCTTATTATGTTGATAAATATCTTTTTAATCTCTTCATGCGATAGTTGATGATTAATTCAAAGTTGTTTATTCAATGCCCGAGAGTTTTCTTCACATTTCCCTTAAAATTCACAAAAATGTTTTGTAATATAATAGTTGTAAATCGGGAAAAATGACGAATACAAAACCTGTGAAAGCAGTTCAAAATTTAAAACATCACATATCAATCATTTTCCCATCCAAATTTTTACTTATTCGATTAAACATCATACGGCCAAACCAAACATCCTCAAGTGCCACTCGAAAACAAACATATGAATAAATTGCTATGATCATAGACTTTAAATACAAATCTCTCCCAGGCATCCCTGAGTGCAAGTCCCATAACAGTCCACAATCTAATCCAAATTATAAGTCCATAATACATAAACATCTTAATTCTCGTCTCACCCAATACAAGAGATCGTGGCATAAATAATATTCGTAGTGAGTCAAGTATATACCTGAGTCCAAGGGAATCAATCCACCATGGAAAAGAGCATCCATCTCCAGGAGCTCTCCATCACAAACCTGCAAAAGTCTCCCGAATAACTGGGCTAAAAAAATAGGGTAATGAGTATTTTCATACTTAGTAGGAAAATACCGAGTAAGGGAGTTCTAAATAGTAAACTTAGTAAGTCTATACATAGATGTGTTCATGCAACTCAAACATGAACAAACAGGCATATCATAATCATGCTCATATGCATACAATCACGCATATCATCATGCTCAAATCATACCATCAACCAATCTCACATACACTCTTAATCAGAGTCATACAAACTTACTTGTGCCACCGTACACTTACTGAAACAACTTACACATACATGTACAACCTTACTCCTACAATCATACGCTTACTCATATAACTTACAGATACCTGACGACCTTACTCGTACAATTGTATGCTTACTCATATAACTTACACATACTTGTATGACCTTACTCATACAATCTTACTCAAAATCATACTCTTACAGTCATGCTCATACTCATATCCTTACAATCATGCTCATACTCATATCCTTACAGTCATGCTCATACTCATATTCTTACAGTCATGCTCATACTTATATCCTTACAGTCATACTCATACTCTTACAGTTGTGCTCACACTCATGCTCTTACAGTTGTACTCATACACATACTCTTACAGTCGTGCTCATAGTCATACTCTTACAGTCGTACTCATACTATCAACCACTGAAGCTTATTACAACTAATAAGCTTCATCATCAAAAGGGAAAAGAATATCATTGGGGCATCACCTTAACCTCCGGGGAGTGACTAGATACCATGCACTTTTCTGAAGGCAAGTCACACTAATGCTCATGGGGCACAGGATCAAACAGGTAAGAGCAAGTCCATGATACTACTTACCTAAGAGCGCAAACATAAACACTCACACATAAGGGGTCATACAATTCCCCACACTTTAGGGTCTTATAGTACCATACAATTGCCCACTATTATGGATCTTATAGTGCCAGTGTCACTCTTGGGCAGAATTATATAGTGCCACTATTGGGCATAAATCATACAACGCTCTCAATAGAGCATCAAACATCTAGGCTTAATACAGTACACAGACCAAATCAAAAACATACATTGCTCTCAATAGAGCATCAGACGTCTAGGCTTGATATAGCACATAAGCTAAATCAGAAACATATATCGCTCTCAACAGACCATCAGACATCCGGTGCTCTATACAGCACATAGATAACATCCTGCAGGATAAGCACCATGGTAAGACATGAGAAATGCTTAGCCGACTCATTATCGGCTAGCTCAAACATAGAACTTAATCCATCGAACTCTCAGGTTTCAAAATCACAACGCTATCATTAGCTTTCTTATAATTCATGTTTGAATTAAGTAAGTTATGCGGTACAATTATGCCACACAAACTCTCAAACATACTATGCTCCACTGATCAAACCGAAGCTGAGCCCGATCCAAAACCCTAGTTTGTCAGGCAGCAGGCTTCACTTAACCTGTCCATCTTACAACATAGCACACCGTACACCAAAATCTTACGTATTCATACAATCACCACCATCCACCTTATGGCCAAAACATCTTAAACAAATGTCATCAAACTAAGCTCCTTAGAGCCAAACCCAGTTATCACCCTCTTACTAATATCTCACTTATTGAGCTTACTTTTCATTTCATAATTTGTACATTAGGCTTGTACAATTATGCACACTCTAATTGTCTAACAATCCCCAAACATACTCTAATCCAAACCAAACAAACTGCTCCAATCCTTACCCATCAAACTACATCATCTGTTTTCCGTCATATGTTTACACATCCACAATAAATCCAAATAAAAACCACTGTCATCTCTTACTGTCCATTGCCCATACTTTTGCCCCCACACACATACACATATTCATCAAATAGGCATATAGCCATCATACATATGTATGTCCATCACACATACGTATAACATACACATACTTCCATACATTGCTTACCAACATACTCGCTAGCCATCACTAGCACACACATACACATACATACATGCATCTTACTAACATACTCGATAGCCATCACTAGCACATACATATTCCACATACGCAACTTACAAACATACACACTAGCCATCACTAGCACTTACATATTCCACACACGCAGCTTACAAACATACACGCTAGCCATCAGTAGCACATACATACTTCCATATACGTAACTTACAAACATACACGCTAGCCATCACGAGCACATACATATTCCACATACGTAGCTTACAAACATACACGCTAGTCATCACTAGCACAAACATACTTACAGACAACATGCATGTCATATGCATTTCAACATGGCATAATTCATCCTCTTACATCATGCAAACAGATCATGATTTAGCATCCAAAGCATTGAATCATACAATCCTAACATGCTACTACTCAATCGAAGCATGCTGTCATGAAATTACGAATTCAAAGCTCCCTTACCTCATAATCATGACGTTCGATGGCGAGCACATGATGGTGGCGGCAGAATTGGAGGTCAAAAGTTTTGCCAAGTTAAGAGAGTTGTTGTCCAAAGAGTTTAGGAAGTATGGGAAGAAATCACGGCTAAATGGAGTGATACAAATCAGTGCGACAAAATCCATAATCCACAATGGCACACTAGGGTGGCCGGGAGAAAGGTCGTGCCAACATAAGTGGCAGTATGACCAGAAGTCGAGGGTGTACTCACTGAAGGTCAACCAACGTCTGAGAAGTACTCAGCCAGCCGTACGACGTCGAAATTGACCACGGACAGCACCCAATGGCATCGATTTCGCATCAACTAGGGCCCACGTAAGGGTGGAGGGCATGGGCAACACTCTAGGACAAATGAGAGGTGGTGGAGGACTCCAATGTCAACTCCATTTGGTGGCAGAGTCATCCGATGGTCAGGCGATGCAAAAGCAGCACCTAAGCCCTAAAACGTACACGTGGCCACATGCACATGTGACCAAAAAGGACCACTCTAGGGGGAGATGGGTCGGACGGTGGCAGCCCAAAGCCCACAAAAGGGCAACAGAGCTAGGGCCAGGAAGTGGTGGCCGATTGAAGCAGCGACATCACGAATCACCACCCACAACCAACACATTTGGTGCGGGCAATTGTGCATCTCGCATGGTATAGGGCAAGGGCAAGCGGCCTATTCCGGGCAGATGTGTAATTGGCCAAGTGGGACTGGCCCTTGCTGTCGCCGAGCAAGGGTAGAGCCCACGATGGCCAAATGGCACATGGCTCGCCGATGGCAATGACCAGAGATGCACCCAAAGCATCTAATTAGGCACAGCAAGGCAATAGGACGAAGCGAGGTTGGGAACAGCAACCCCCAACCGACACTGCGTCGAGGTAGGCTGGATGGAGTTTGATCAGAGTCCGTCCCCCCGACCAAAGTACCAGTAGCTCATAGCGGTGCAAAGAAAGCATGGCAGTGGCTCTAGCCAACGCCTTTGGGTTCTGAGAGGCCAAACAAATATAAGTCTAGTTGAGGGTGGCCGCAAATGACATCAAAATCGTACCCCCACTGGTCAAAAACAAGAATAAGAGGGGAGAAAAACCAAAGAAAAGTCTAGTAGCTCATGGAGGAGCTAAGAGGTTATGGGGGTGGTCATAGCCGGTACCTACGGACTTGTAGTGGTGAGGCAAAGAGGATCCCTATAAGAACTGGTAGAATCCAACAATGGAGGAGGGAGAACGGAGCAACCAGAATCACACTCGGATTTTTCTAAAACTCACTGGACGTAAAAAGTTTTCTGAACTTCTGTAAGTTCTGGAACTCAATCGTCGGGTATGGAACTTATATTCTTTTTAATTTTTCTATTTATGTCCCCAACACATGTTTACTTATTATTTACGCGTTGTACCTTCAAAATTCAAGCCGTAAGCGCGCAGTGAGGCCCACGGCCTATGACTAAGCCCCACACCCAACTCTACTATTATAAATATGGGGTAAATACACAAATAGAAATATGCCAAAGCCTTACATTTTCTTGCCAAAAATGACCCAAAAAAATAGCAAGAAAATCACATAAAATCGTAGAAAAATTAGGGACATTACAGTTTACATGGTTAGATTTGATTCTAGAAAGTTAAGTTGATGATGATATATGATTCTACAATTTTTCAATTCACTAATGCATTTTTTAATGTGTCGATAATTGTATCGATATGGGAAAAGAAGATTTAATAGTACCAGTGAACTGATAGTACATTGGTATATTGTCGATGGATCACCAATAGTGATGTCAACATGTTGATGAAGATGTCAATGAGGATGATTTTCCTATTCATTTCACTATTTGGAAAGGGGTTTCAATGCATCGATGAGTTTCCAATTGTCATCGGTGGCTTGATCGACATGTCGATGAGTACCGACAAGAAGTTGGCTTTGGGTATCTTTAGAAGTTGTTATGAATATTAGGGTATTATTATGAGAACTAATAATATGTAATTTGATTCATGAAATGCAATTATATGTGATAATGTAATGAATTATGATTGGGTATATGTACTTTTGTGTGAATATACATGTAATGCATCGCACCCCATGACTAATGTCTTTTGGCATATGAGGTCATGTAATGCATCGCACCCCATGACTAATGTCTTTTGGCATATGAGGTCGGAGGAACCCTCAATGCCTTGGCTCCTAAATGAGTCTTTAGCCACATAGACGGAAAGGGTTTAGTATGAAAAAGGACCAAGGTCATCTGGCTCTCTAAGGATGGGAATTGTATAGAATCGCTTCCCTGACCCAGGAATCATGTTCGAATAGACTAGAGCATTAAAAGATGTTTGGTCCTGCACAACGCAATATAAGAGGTTTCGATGATTATGAAAATAGGAACTTCATCCACTTGGGTCCATGGGTCCTTGTGGGCCTTAGCTTCATGGCATGGATGTAGCAGGCAGACTTCAAAGTACCTGATGTCCGAATCTATGTAGTTCATAGTCTAGTGAGGCAAGGTTGTACTCCTAGACATAACTACTATGTTATAGAGACCATTTTGACTTGCGGTTATGAAGTTAGAAACTTCTGAGAGAGAGTCATGTGATTTTTGGAAGAAGCATGTTTACTGGTTATGCTTTTGATGATTTGAAGTATAATATTCCTTAAAATGGAATTCATGTTGGTTACTAAACTCATTCTTTTGAAATGTTGTTGTGAAATAATTCTTTAAAGTAATACAATTCTTGTTTAGTCATCCCACTGGGTATATTCATATACTCAACATCTGTTTTGATGTAGGTTCTTTAGAGGAATAACCAGGTGGGGGACGTTTATGGTAAGAAAGGACGTGAAGCTCTTAATTCTTTGTAGGATTTTCTAATCTTGATATTAAATTTTAGTTAGTGTGTAATTTTAAGACATTGGTACAAGAGTACCTATTACTTATAGTTGTGTGTATTATATAGATTGGTATGTACTCGGGCAAGACCTTGTGAGACTGAAAGGAATAACCAAGAACTCATAATGCCCATAACATGTCTAGAAAGCTTGTCTTAGACACATCATCAGGTCGAATACGGAGTTGATGGTAGCCTGACCTCAAGTCAATCCTGTAGAACACTTGAGCCTGCTGCAACTGATCAAACAATTCATCAATACGTGGCAAAGGATACTTGTTCTTAATTGTTACCTAATTCAACATTTAGTAATCAATGCACAGCCTAAGGGAACCATTTTTCTTCCTAACAAAGAAAACTAGTACACCACAAGAAGATGCACTAGGCCTTATGCATCCCTTTTCCATCAAGTCTTGCAATTGAGCCTTAATCTTTTTTAATTCAGCTAGAGTCATGAAGTAAGGAGCTTTAGAAATAGGAATTGTGTCTAGAAGAAGATCAATGTTAAACCCAATCTCCCTCTCAAAAGGCAATTCTATCAAGTCATCCGAAAAGGTATTCGCATAATCCAACACCAGTGAATGGACTCAACAGGAGGTAGAGTCTCACCCTTCACCGAGATGGTTGCAAGAAAAGCCACACACCCACTATTGATCCACTTCCTTTCCTTAGAAGAAGATGCTACTAGCCCATCTCATACCCTAAAAAATAAAAGGCTTGACATCTGGTGAAGAAAGCATAACCTTCTTCCCACAGTAATCAACATGTCCATGATAAACTGACATTATGTCCATGCCCAGAACCACATCAAAATCAATCATAGGCAAAACAATCAATTCAACAAACAATTCATGCCCTTCAACCAATATAGAAATCATCTCAAGATACTCCGCCTGAAGGGAAGATGAAGGGGTAGATACATGCAAAGGAACCGACAATATCTTAGGCTCAACACCAAGTTCACGAGAAAAAAGCGGTGAAATGAAATAATGTAAAGATCCAGTGTTGTTTGACACCTTCCACAACACAACTAGATATTAAATAGCAAGGCCGAACACTACAAGCAACGCCAAGATTAAGCAACACATCACACAAGAAATCATCAAGACAACAACTAATAGAATTCAATGTTGCTAGCTTGTCTAAATCTTTTATTACCTCACTCCTCATTGTCATTAGGAATTTTCCCTCAACCTCATTTTCTTTTGGACAAAGTTGTGCTCCAATGCTAAAAATGTCACGCCCCGTCACACCCCCTTGAGCCGAACCATGTCTAAGAAGGTGGGATACGATGTAACGAAGCAGAAGACTAACCCATTTTGGGTTCTCGTCAAAGTAAACAACACATGGCCTTTGTGAAAACGCAAATAACAAAAAATAAAAGATATTAATTAACCATCTTAGTCCAACACAACACCCACAAAATTTATGATGAACAAGTCTCAAGCCCTAAGGATACAACATATCAAAAGTCATCATAGGCTATTCAAAGTATGAAAAAAAGTAAAGTCTAATATCATTGTATCACAAGACAAGTCTAAAATAACCCTAACATCTAGCCCCCTCTCATGGCACATGCCCATCCTCAAGCTTGACATAAAGACCATCCAGACCACTTGCATGACACAATATACAGCCCCAAAATAAAACCACAAATAAGAGGGGGGTGAGCTTAGCTCAGTAAGTGTTTCAAAATAAAACATAAGCTCATAATAACACCACATGTATTTTTCCTATAAAAGTCAATTTAAATATGCATCATATATCCATTCTCTACACATGTGCATCATGAGATAAATCACATTCTATATACACATTTACACCACCTATACATCATAGGTTCATTCATAATTCATAACACACATACACACCCTGTGCAATCATTTAAGTTTCATGGTTACTTTACATCCTGCACAAAGCAAGTATTAATATTCACATTCACTCTACATAATCAAGTGTATCAAACCACATTTCATCCTGCATATTCAAGTGTAATCATTCTATATGCATCATGGGTCACATAAACATCATTGTCCCTACACAAACTGTGTCAATAAACATTATAATCCATACACATATATAGATAATCCGGTGAATATCTCATAATAGAGAAACAACCCTGCTTATCCTGGCCGAAGCACAAGCAAGTCTACTCACCCTGGAAATCCTGACAAGGAAGTCTGAATTCCTAGAAAGAAAAACTAGATCAGTTTGAGTAAATCCTTAATGGGGAAAGTACCCTAGTAAGCTGGTTCATACAAACAAACCAGCGTGGATTCTCATGTCTATAAAAATTCATCAAGTTAACTCATTATAGCATTCTACTCTTCTCACCCACGGAAGAAACCAGTCCTTAAAGGAACGTAAAACCCCATACAATGGACGTAAAACACCATCTAATTGGACATAAAACTGATTTAATAAACCTCTGATGCGGCTAATTTGAAAACTACAGCATCCAATCGATTAATCATGGTTAAATATGGATAAACTTTACTTACAAGTTATTTTCATGATGTATGTGACAAATAAAATCATATAAGCATGAGTAAAAATATACATACATGGTTGTGTTCATATTTGAACTAAAAAGTGTGAAACATGGTTCCTATATAATTAATGTGACATGTACAAGTATTCATAATTCATCATGGCTATTATTTACAAGAATCATGGAGTAAATATGAAGAAATAATTAGAATCCCACTTAAAATTATGCATACACTCATTTATCTCATACTAGCTTAAGTAGATGTTTTAGCATAATTACAACATGTAACTTGTATATTTTAAGAAAAATAGAAAATAAACTCTAATAAATGTAAACATTTATAGAGACCTACATCATAGGCCAAATTAACATATAAATAAATCTTATATGAAAATAAGTATGACAAATAATTTTTGTGATTTAATTAATGAGGCAAGTAGTTCTACCAGAATCGTTGACCTTCAAATTTATGACTATGCCATTGACTTATTGTGCTCTAAACAACTTGAGATTTTTACAACATGCTCATAATACATATATAACTCCATTGTAAAAAGAAGGAACCAAAAATCATATGTTTTCAGCCCTAAACTTGCTTCTAAACACGAAAAGAGAGAGTTGTTTTATTGTAGAGTATATATTCTAAAAAATATAATAAACATATTAATCTGGAAAAAATATAAAAAATTAGGAATATAAACTAGACATGATAATCTATTCCCAAAAAAAAAATTTGAGAGAAAAGCTCAAAGTAAAGTACCCAAAACATAGTAGTGAATCCAAAACAGAGAGCTATTTGAGCAATTTGAACAGTCGGGTGCCCATTTGAATGGCTGGACATTCGAACGACCTATCGTCTAGTTTGAATAGCCGGTCATTCGATTGCCCCACAGGTGATCAAACGGTTTGGACAGAACTGTAAAAACAGTTGTCTTCTACCTCATGAAACATAACTAATTTTTTTCTAAAAATTAACAAAAAATCTAAAACTTCATAAAATCATTGCCCATGCTTAAAATAAGATAGATCGAACATTTTTCATACTTAAACATAAAAAATAACCATGAATCACATATTTTTAATAAATCACCATTACACATTAAGACGAATCTAAAACTCAAAGAAACCTACAGTAATGGCATTTCAAGGAAGAAAACCTCTTAGAAAGAAAACCTTACCTACATCAAGCTTGTGATTCCCTTGAATGAGCTTAAACTTCAAGAAATCCTACCCAAAAATTAGAGCTTTTAGATAATCCTAATCAAAACTAACTAATAGACTCAAATCAACCTAAGAAATGATAGATTCAAAACCTCCTTGGATTAAAAATAAAAATAACCTAATTAGGGTTCTAAATCAGAATTAAAAACATAATTTTGATGGAAGAAAACTAAAAATCAAAATAGGAGAAGTGATGACAGAGATGACGAAGACAAAATCAGAAGACTAAGGGGCAATTAAGGGGGTAAACCTTACCTCAATAAGGGTTTCTCATTTGGAAAATTGGGATAGAGCATAACCTCCTTATTCTCAGTCCTTCTCTATTTAGCAAATAGCTATGGTTTTTCTTTTTACAGCAAGGCTTATGGGCTCAAAATTGAATTATTGCACTCAAAAATAGGTAAAAATGCCCTAAGTGACCATTAAGTACACTTTTAACTTAAAATCAAATTTAATCACACCTAATCCCACTTATACAAATCAAAAGAAGGTTAGAAACTGAAATAGGTAGCGAACCATCACACACCGATGTGGGGCTCGCTGCTTTAACCAAGAAAAAATAAAAAATTATCTTTAAATAGGTAAAATTTTGAGTAAATCAAGCTAGACACTAATACTCTTAAAATAAAATAAAATTAAACCTTAAGAAATTTTTAAATAACCTAACTCATTACCCCAAGAAAATCAAATCAAACCAATAAACAAATTAATTCACATAATTATAAAGGAAATGAATTAGAGATCTTACACTTTTCATAAATCAGAGTGTGTCTTTCACCCAAAAACTTCTCTAGAGCTTCTTCTTACATATCGAAGATGCTCCCAAAGTTTGCAAACTCTCATGGCTTAGTATAAGTGTCCCAGTCACCTACACCATCCTAAGGAGTTTATCCCATTACAATAATTCAGACACCATGCTTGTACATATTTTAAAAAGTATTCTTGAGAATTTTTGACAAGGAATAATTCTCTAAAGCCGCATTTCAAACATATTTTACTCATTCATAATTAAAATAGTGGTGAAGCTATATTTTCTCTATCTCGCATAATTCAATGTGCATAAATCATAATCAAATTCAAAGGATAATCATCGATAAAATGAATATATAAGGCAATCATAAAAATTGTAGTGCATATTTCATATCCTACTTCAAAGGATAATTATTTAATAAATTGAATGTATAACCGAATCATAAAACATATAGTTCATAATTCCTATCCTACTTCAAAGCATAATCATTCAATAAACTAAATGCACACAGAAATCATAAATCATACCTCGAATAGCTCTAACACTTAACATGGTAGAGTCATATGTATATTACATTTAAAAGATAACCAATATAAAGATTTACACCTTAAGATAGGATAAAACCCCTACTTCATTGTTCAAGCGAGTTTGAAGGCGATGAAACGAACTCTCCATACTTGGACATTAATTTTTTTGCCTTTAAAACTCTAACTAAAAAAATAACCCCACCATGACATCCAGCATACTTGATTTAAGTAAGAACATCTCTTAAATGACTCAATTTGAACCTAAATCGACATAGAATGAGAAAAATAAAGTTTAAGGAGTGTGGGAGAGAAAACAATGGAAAAGCTTGGTCCATGAACCCTTTAAATAGAGGATTGAGGTGGTTCGCTCTCTGGATAGCCATGCAATGCATGAGGCGGGTTCAAGCCCACCTAGTGAGCTGCCCCATTTAATGCGTGCAAATCACGTCGCACTTACATGCATCTCTACTAGTATTTTTCTATTATTTTATTTTTTCAAAAAATCAAACTCTTTAAACGAGCATGGCTTCCTATCCCGAACTTTGTTTCATGTATTCTTGGTACCCTTGGTTTCATATTGATGAACTCTACAGAAATAGATACATGGGTAGGTTATTCAGCACATTTCAAGTATGTCGCACCCATGCGGAATGCTTCATGAGATCATAATTTTTGACCCCGATGTCCAATTTGAGTGGTTTAAGGCTCATTACACTCATTTTTCAGAGCTCTGTCACGTCCTTAATAAAGCTCACTAAATAACCACCTCTAAATAATTAAAAATTACTAAAACTTATAATATTAGTTCTATTAGATGTACAAAATTGTACTAAAAAATTACGGTCATTACAATTGTATTTATAAGGATACTACCATAATTAAAATATTTTCTGATGAAAGTAAAATAACATAACTCAACTAGGCATCTAAAGATTAAATAAGGACTTATTTAACTAAGTAAAGTGCACTCCATGGGAAGGAAGATGACTTCATTAAGTGGGCTCCATCGGTGGCCCAATACAAAGAATAACAAAAACTCGATGGGGAAAAATCACTAGACATAGCCAAAAATATCACATTATGTGAATGGGTTTACAATGTTTCCAATAACACACGGTGACTAACTCAGACTCATCAACTCAAGTGGCATCATACTACCTTGTAGAACTTGAATTACCGGGTACAACCATTCACTTCCTCTTAGTGGAATCTTCTCTAGTGTGTCTCTCTCCTCCTGTGTGATCTCCTTCACACGAATCCAATCTTTAGCGCAACATATTCTCTCTAAATTTTAGTTTTCTTCTAACTCGTTTCCAAAGCAATCTCCACAAGTGTGCGACAATTGATTTGTGTGTATCAACCCAAATTTCTTAATAAAGGCTGAGGTGTCTCAATGAGAAGTAAGATGATCAACTCTTAATGGCTTAAAAATAACAAAGCTTCAATGTATAAAAAGCCATGGCAACATATAAAGGTCTTTTCTATGAAAAAATATTTCCACTTAGAAATAGAAGATGAAAAACCTAAAGTCCTCTCTTTTCCATCATCCAAAAAGCCTTTAAATAGCTTAATAAGTTAGTGGGCAAAGTTGAAAAGGGTATTTGTTATTGGTTACATGATGTGTTCACATGTAGTGTTTGTAGTGACACGATGTGTCATTTGTCGTGTTATCACTAACACTGATTTTATTTATTATTTTAGGTCATAGACATCTTCAGCCAACTTCTAGAGGATCACAATACTAGATATCTCGGCCTTAATCCCAACTATTTTTTTCGAGATTCACAATACAACACTACTACAATGTTGGGACGCAGCATGACAAGGAGGAGATGCTGCTCAAAATCATTGGCAACTTGATGAGAAGGCTGAATGTGAACACCGAGAATGGTTTCATTCCGACCTACATCACTGACCATTTTCTTCTACTAATTGTCCGTTGCAATGAAAAGAGGTTTAGTGGTATAACCCACTAAAGGGTGACCACAATCACCACATAGCAAAGGTTGATCAAATTCGGAAACAGTTGCCCATGAAATGGAGAGGGTCTTGCACATAAAGGGTGAAACAAAGTGGCCAATGACAAAGATCAATAAATGCCCAATATCAAGAGATTTATGAAGAATGTGTATGTTCCTCATGTATTATATAGCGAAGCTGGCCGGAGGAGTCCTTCAACCTGATTTTACCCAAGAGGATATCACAAAATTGGTCATGCCTTAGATCTGTGCAGCAATTCTTCGTAGGCAAAACAATTTGGAATTCGATCCAGAAGTGATTGAATTGTAATAACGGAATGCACAATTTATAAATAAACAATTTATAAATAGACTCATTTATTTTAAGTTGATTCCCTATCATGTAATCTATGAGATCCTATCGTAGTCGATAACATGACTCATGTGCGTGCCGTTAATGTAAGATTCATATCATGTAATTTGTGATAGCCGATCGTGTAATTAACTACACAACTTTACTTCAGTCGTGTAAATGCTAACATGACTTATATATGTTTCTTGTTAGTAAGCACATGATTGTCTAGTTAGTCGTGTATTCATTAGACAACCTATGGTTATGTCGTGCCATGATATTGTGATGATCATGTCATCGAAACCATGACTATCAATTTATCATGTCATTAATAACGCAAGAATGATGCTTTTGCAAAAAATAAAATCTGGAAGTGTAATACCCCGCTTTTTTTATTACGCTTAGCCACAGGGGTTATTGAGTCTTAGACAGTTTCAAAGGTTGAAACCTCCGTATATGTGTAGAGCTCGAAGAAATGAGCGTAACGAATCAAAGAACGGATGAAACGGAGGTCGGGACCGAAAGTTAAGACCTTTGAGAAGCATAAAAAATAGGCAGGATCCACTTGAAAAGAGCATGATATTTTGCTTTAAGTGGGCTAGTATCGAAGGGCTCATCGATACTAGTCCAACGGTACCAAGAATGTGTGAATTAGAATCCGGGGTAAGAAGATATGCGCATTTAAAGATTAGAATATATATATATATATATAAAAAGAGGTGTGGCACTCGACAAAACCGCGTGTGGTACACACAACCGCAGCGCGCATAATGTGCAGCCACGATGAGTGGTTTCCATGTGTGTTACGCGCGCGCATGCCAATTTCAGTGGGCGTGGTACATTATCGCGGGCGTGGCATTCCGACGGGCACCACAGGCGCAGAGCAGCCGTTTCTGACCGTTCTGATCATTCTGAGTCCGATTAAGACCGTTCAAGAGGTGTTCGTAAGTAAATTGAGCGTGCTCTATGCAATGGAGGGGTCCTTTCTCTGATTTGGAGATCTTATGAGGTGGAAATGCCCCTAAGTAGGAGAGGTCCTGCCCATTGTCCTCGAGCACCAATAATCTTCTTTTTCTTTGTTTCTGAGCATCCTAGCTCCGATTTAGTCCATCCAAGAGGCATTCTTGACTAAATTGAAGATTCACTTAACAATGGAGGGGTCCATTCTCTGAGATGATGATCGTATGAGGAGGAAATACCCCGAAACATGGAAAAGGTCATGTCCATTGTCCTCGAACACCAAAGTAAGAAGATGGGGTTCTATCCAAAGTTGCCGGCCCACAACAAGGGAAGCAATCCAGAGTAAGGGAGGCTCTGTCTTCCACTGAATAGCCATGATGTGTGAGGAACATCTCCAAGTAGGGAAGGTTACGTCCGCCACCCACTAGCATAGAAAACGAGAAGAGTCTCCGACAAGGAAAACGTTTGTGTGTAGCCTTTCAATGCAAGACGAGGAATGCATGGAGGCTAGAGGAAGCTCCGTCTTCTGCCTTTGGATCCTAAGGGGAGGATGCCAAGAAGGAACGAGCAACTCCGAATACCATTACCTTACGAGACATGAGGGGAGTAAGTATTTTTGACATCCCGTTTAAATTATAGAGTTGCATGTGCTAAATTAGGATGTGTGCTATGTCATGATCCTTTGTGCTCTAATCTGCTATGCTTTGATGTGACATGTTTATGTTCTATCTTGCTCTAGGGTAAAGCACAACGTGTGGTGTGTGGGTGTGTTCAATCTCGGTTCAGTGATAGAGCGAGACATGTGTTTGCAGTTTAGATCCCGCTCTGTGGTAGAGCGAGATGTACGATTTCATTGACTTATTAATTTCCTCTTGACTCCGATATATGACTAATTTTTGTATAACTCCGACTAAATATCAGTATGTACATATTTTAACATATATGATTTTGTGACGCTTGTTGTATGTATTAGCCGTTAGGCAAAACTAGGTTAGAATCCAATCGTGTTGGAATAATATCCAATATGTACGTAGGCAACCAACGGTAAGGTAACGCTGGTCCAATCCAAATTAATTATTATATATGTTTTATTCTATTTTACACATGACAAACTATGAAGCTTTGTTGTGTGTATATGTCCGTTACAACCTAAGTCTACATATGGGAAACCTTGAAGCTCTGTAGTGCGTAGACGAATGTTGTACCTCTTGCACACAGACGATGATTCCTGGCTTAAGGAAAGAAATTTTCTATTAGTGATTTTGTGGGCCCGGCTTGGGTCGGGTCATTACAAGAAGACACCATTGTATGGTAAAAACATTCAAACTTTTATTAATTATTTTCTTTACATAACAAGAGTCCATTACATTGATACTATTCTTTACATAATTTTAAAAAAGTACAAAAAATCACTCAATCAACCACCATTTGTGTTCCCCTTCCACGATCAACTGCAAGGAATCATCCACTACCAACTATCTCCTGGAGATCATCCACCACCAACTGCAAGGGATCGTCCACCACCAACTACAAGGGAGAGTGAGAACACAGTTAATACAATAGAAAATTTAGGTAAGTTTCTACAAAAGAACATATACCAACTGTCCTATGACCATAGCCTCGTCAACCACCAAATAAAATGCGATGAGACAATCGGGATATGGAAATAACACCCAACTATGATCTATCTCCCTAGAGGTGGATAAGAACCGCACGGGTTTACTCATCTGCCAACTGGGTTTGGCAAAATCATGATAGGGCAAAGTTGCAATGGCTAGATCGACACAATTTTTATTCGGTGGGCTGACCATGTCATGCTCATGGAGACAGATGGTGTTCGATCCGTCCAAAGCATTGTCCCGAAAATCTTCTGATAGTCTCACCCATTAGATTCTTGATCTAACCAGAGTTCTAAATTTATAATGGCTGAATCGAGTGGATTCCAGCATTGAAAATTGGAAGTAGATGCGTGTTTAATGCTAGCGAAACGGATTGACTCTTCATAAATTGATGGTTAATTTAATGTTATTATCATGTGATTGATATTATGGCATTAAGGATATCGTGTAATTGGTGGCACATAATGCAAAAAAAATATTTTATTCATTGAATTTGTGGTAGACGATCGTGTAATCAACTACATGACTCTACTTCAGTCGTGTAACGGCTAACACAACTTGTGTACATTTCTTGTTTGTTTGATCGTGTTAGTAAGCACATATCAATAGCTAGTCGTATATCTAATTAGACAACCTAAGGTTATGTCATGCCATGACATTGTGATGATTGTGTCATTGAAACCACGACTATCAGTTATCGTGTCACGGATAACACGAGAAGGATGATTTTGCAAAACATAAAATATGGAAGACACTATTTTATGGGAAAATTTCAAACATTCACATTGATACTATTCTTTATAGAACTTTAAAAAAGTACAAAAAATCCCTCAATCAACCACCATCTGCTTTCCCCTTCCACGATCAGTCTATAAGTTCCAGCATCTGTCTCATGGAGATCGTCCACCACCAACTGCATGGGAGATAGAAAACATAGTCAATATAATAGTAGAAAATTTAAATGTAGTTTATACAAATGACTATACACCAAGTGTCTCTATGTCCACAACTTGGTTAGCCACAAGATAAAAATGCAATTAGACAATCGGGACATGGAAATTACACCCAATTATGATCTGTCCTCCCAGGAAGTGGATGAAGACCTCATGGGTTTACTCATCCACCAACTAGGGATAAAGAGCTCATATCGGGAGTAATTTACATGGCCAGATCGGCCCACTTTTTATTTGGTGGGCTGACGATGTTGTGCACATGGAGATGGATGGTGTTCGTTCCATCCTGAGCATTATCCTGACAGTCTTCTGGTAGTCTCGCCGATTAGGGTCTTGATCTAACCGGAGATCTGAATTTATAATGGCTGATTCGAGTCGAGTCCAGCATAAAAAATTAGAAACAGATGCATGTTTAATGCTAGTGAATTGGAAACGGATGTGTGGTTAATGCTAGAGAAACGGATTGACTCTTCATAAATGGAGTGACGCTTCAAAAATTGACCTTTAATTTAATGTTATTGTCATGTTATCATTATTACAATGTTAAGGATATCGTGTAATTAGTGACACAAAATGCAAATAAAACATGTTATATATTGAATCTCTTTTCATGTAATTGATAACACGTAAAGCCTCTAGGCGTGTTATTGGTTACATGATATGTATACAGTGTAGAATGTTTATAAACCAAAAATAAGAATATCGTGTTATCAACTACATGGTCATTTAGTAAAGTGTACCTCAAAACACGTCTGTACAATGACATTTCCTCTACTCAGCTAAAGAAAGGGGGTGGAAAAGGCAACCCCGATCAGTGTTCCCCTTATGTTGTTTTCCTACTCTTTTAGTGGTCCTCCTTCGGCTTGTAATTAGGCAATCAGCCACATTCGAAGGGTCCTCTTCTGCACTGGTACATCGTTTGCGGTTGTGACCTAATTACCCGCATGCTCCACATTTTCATGGGGCTTTGACCTTTGGTTTCGACTCTTAATCAATTTTTTCATAGACGCCCCCACTGCTTGTGTGGGATAGGTGGGTTGAATGTAGGCAGAACTCCAGTCAATGTACACTAGTGCCTATCTGTTGTTGGGCATATTGGCTCCCGATATGTCAATTTATATGTTTTTGTAGAACACAATCTTTTGCATTAGTTAGACACATAGAAGTGTCTATGGTAAATTGTTGTGATTGTATGTTTACACGATAGCCTTAGATGTTGAAACTTTCTGCATGTGTAGCTACGTTTGACTAGATTCACAACATCCTATTCAATACATATCGTGTACATGAGAACATGATAAATGATCAATGTCGTGTTATCGCATACATGACCCGTAACACTAACCATACGATCATAGTATATCGTGTCATTATAATAGATCAACTTACATGATATGAACAATATATAAACGTATAAACTTACACACGATATTAATTGCATTTTACCTGGTGATATAGTGAGTTAATTTGGAATTCATACATTGATACTGGCAATACATGCGCATTCCTTGCTTCTTCTCTTATGTTTTTGATGTGTTTATGGGTAAATAGGGTTAACTCGTCAGTCGTATTTTGTCCATCTGTCCAACATTTCTCAAATAGTGCGGTTGTATGCTCCCTTGTATGCTGAATTAACCGAGTATAGCCATTGCCTTGGCTTTAATTAACATTGCATTTGCACTTTCAGACCTGTTTGAGCTTAGGGTTCCATATCTTTTTCTTGGAAATGCAACATTGGCCCAGTGCTCTGAACTATCTTATTTAGTAAGAAAATGCTTCACATTTATGTTCTTTAATATTGTTCATTGTTTCATCATACACGTTCTATCTGAAAGTTCTGGTTGACACATGGAGCTAGTTCTTTAGGTAGCTATCCTTGAATCTATCAACATATTTTTTGTCATGTGACAAATGCAATATCTGTGGTGTGTATGGGGAAATATTTCTTAACAGCATCTGCCAAGCCCTTCATTCTATTGGAAATAATTGTATCCAACTCGGCTGGAGGATCAAAAAATAGATTATTTCTAAGCAATTCAAAAAAGGATGAGGAGTCTGCCACCCCTTACTTTATCCAGCCCACCCCCTTAACACAGTTGATAGTTATCTATCATCTGTATATATTGAGCCGGTGGATAACTACTGAATATAAAAGTGGAGTGGGTTGGATAAAGTAAGGAGTGGTAGACTTCTCATCCTTCAAGAAACCAACACCATGTTTTCTCGTACTCGTTCTCGACCACTGCAAAAATGCGATGCATAACATATTATTGTTCCCGTCTAGTGTAATTGTTATCAATAGCTATGCAGGATATTTTCCCTTCAAGAAAGTCACATCTACCATTAGCAATGGCCTCTATGTTGTTCTAAATACTCTTGCAATAAGCCCAAATATCAAAAATACTCTTTTGAAATCATCCCCCCTATAGGTCTGGGAATATCACATGATCTAATAGGAATAACTACAAGTTCATTCACCATGTTCCCAATAACACAACAATGATCGTAGTCATGATATCATAAACCTAAACTGATTAAGCAATGCGTTCATGTTAACATGATAGGTAATTAGGTCATGTTGTAAGAAAATGCGACCGTATACTTATCATATGCTTGATGACACGTCGTAAATAATTTCGTGTTACTAAACACACACTGCAAGAAGTCTCATAAGATTATTTTACCTACGCAACAACATTTCTTGTAGTTCACAGTTATATCCTAGTGCTTCAAAATATAACTTGTTATGCTTTTCGGTGTAATGTCTACTAAATCTTTAAACAACTCATAATAATTTCTCGCAATTCAAAGGTGCGATGCTAGAGGATTGTTAGTTGACTTCCTTTGTGTTCCACATGAATGGTTGGGCACTAACCTCGTCATAGTCACATGATCTCCTATATGTAAAGCCCTTATATACCATTTATAAGACTAATCAGAGCACTTAGCGGCATACATATTCCTATTCTCATCCACAACATGGTAAGTGAAATTCACCTTTATTGCTTGGTCAATCAAAACCTTCTTCAAATGTAACAGACTTAGAAAATGTGAACCCATTTTGAGTAGATTCGGGTAGTCCTTTGCTTGCAAATTTCTAGTAATTAGCTCACCCACACCAATATTAAGTTCCAATAGGTTAAGATCATCGACTATCTCCCACTCTGCCTCGGTCTCAACATCGAAGTTACTGGGTACCTCGATGTGTCAAAATTTTTTGTGGTCATACATACTTTCTATGTCAACTATATCATTCTCGTTCCATTGATCATCACCCCACACTTCTTTAAATTTTTTGCTATCATAATTACAAGGGTTGTATGGGGCTTTATAGTTATCAAATGAAGTCTTTATCGCACCTCTCATTGGTGACATTTCTTCTAATCTAGACTGATTGACTTCTATCGTAGGTTTTGTAGTCATTCGATTGATGAAAGAAGATTGACATAGATTTGTTGAAGGCAAATTTCCCAGTTCTCCTAATCTGCATTGGTTGTTAACGTGTTAATTAATATACAATATAACTTGACATTGTGTATTCGGTTACACGCTTACAAAGCATATTGTGTTAACGCTAACACAATAGGTATACAGGTCTTGTTATTACATCTATGCTGAAAATAATTAGTGTTATATTACATGTGTAGGTCATATCATTACTTATGCAATAGAATAAAAATTGTGTTTTTTCTTCACATGATATGCTTTGAACTTAACACGATGTGTTCAATATTGTGTGCTCGAGTACATGATAAAGTACAATCTCATGTAATCTAAAATTCATTGTTATCTAATAGTTTCAAAATTGAACAGTGTATCATTGACTCCCATTTGTAATCTGAAATTAGAACTAGGCTGAGCCACTACCACCGGTGATTTAGCTATATTGAATATTTGGTTCTTTTTTACTGATGATGAGTTGTCACCATTGTCAGGCTCTTTCATCTTGGCGTACAATGATAACACCTCTTTATTTACCTTCTTATGAATAGAAAACACTGATTGTAGGTCCTCGTCGTCTTGTAATTCATATATAATGGATGGTTGGGAAGATGGAAGTAAATACTTCCAATTCATATTACCATTGACGACAAGTCATTCTTTGACTTGAAGCAGTAGCTTGTCAAACCTCACCGATAGATCAATGTTCATCAACCATGACTTTCCACCAATATATACGCCATCATTACCTACCTCTCCATTGTAATGTATGCAAATACCAATCCTATTCATTATGGGGTTAAAGCTAATTGAATCCGCCAAAATGAAGCCTTGGAACCCTAAATAGCTTTTGGAGTATAAAAAATGGATTTTTACTCAACAAGGGCACTCGCCGATGAGTCACCAATAGTCACCTCCCACCAATGACTTTTGACTACTGCCAATGAATCCTAGCCCACAAATACGTCGCCGCAGTATTCCAGTGTTCATCTATTATAATATGTTGGGTAGTTGGTTTATTTAAAACCTAAGGGCAGTTTTGTCTATAAATAAGTAATATGGGATTTGTGTTTAAAATACAAGGAATATAGAAGATTGTGTTCTCTGGTCAGGCAATATGAAAAAAAACTCTTTTTAAAATACCTTTTGCAATTCTCTTCCCCATATCTTTTGTTCAAGTATTACACTTAAAATAATATAAAAGGAATTCCCAGTGAGTGGTGTGTGATCATTACCTGAACTTTGGTTTCGTTGATTCACTGAATTATCATCTTCAAATTGCTTTCACTACTCCCACAACTTCAGTTGAAGACACTCGTTGCTGATTACCAAATTGCATATAATATTAACTCAATAATTTGATTCTTACAAATCATGATTGACTTAGCTCTATCTTCAAAATAAGCTAACACGTCTTAAATCACATGACCTTACAATTAGTTGTCAGGTACTATGCTCATATGTAAGGGTTATTTTACCTAAACTTTTTCTCTTAAATTTTATACTACTTTTTATATAAGTAAAAGACCTCAGTCCTATTGATGATTTTAAGAGGTGAACAAACATGAAAAAAGAGAACTAGGCTCGTCCATCTTGCTAATGTGTAAAGTTGAACTAGCTTAAAATTAAGGTAATAATTATTATTTTAAAAATTTGTTAATATAAGGCTAAATGTATTGATTATACATTAGTTATTTGTTACAAATATAAAAGTAGAAACAACATTTAAGTAATTTTTACAAAATACATATTTCACGAGAAATTATAATAATTCTTAGTTGAGTAATTTTAGTTATTGCTTACAAATAGAAAACAATGTAGATTCAGATGTCATACTTTATAAAAAAAGAGTGATGTACACCTAACGAATGTACACAACAAACCCTTCTAGCTAGGTTTAGGTTGGGTAGAACATGTGAACTTCACACAAGGTTCACTTTAGACCATATATTCTGGACAACCTAAAACAACTTGAGAATGTTAGTTTGGTAAATTAGTTGAGTGATTATCATATTTCTAAAAAATTCACAGCACTAACTGTCAAGTTTAAGAAGAAATAATTAGTTTGTACAAGTGTTACTTTACATATTAAGTAGATTTGAGACAAAAGCTAATGTGGACTTGAGTTTAGCTCAGTCATGTCAATGACCAAATAGCGTAAGAGCACAAAAAGCTAAAGAAAAATTTTAATGAGAGTTGTTTGGACCCACTATGATGTGTAGGGAAGTATTTTTATGCTCCCCAATGCCCAGCATAAGGATATTTGGGAGTAGGATTACCAATAGGTTACGGTATAACCTATTTCATTACTATAACTATTTTCCAAATTTTTATCCATAAACATTCTATCAAATAAATGATATAAGTACTTCTATAACCGTTCTTTCCACTAATAATCGATTGATTAATCGGATAAGCATTATCCATTAAATATTTTAAATGTGCTCAAAAAGGTAAAAATAAATATTTTTATTCACTTAATCGAATATTACTAAGGTAAAATACTAACATTATTGCTACTATTATTTATAGGTGTTGCAAATAAATTGTAAAGATTAAACAAGAAACATAAATGGACACATATAATAGACATATACATAATAAAAATACTTATTTTTTAATAATTCTTTTATATCATGAGTTCAACTCCAAAACACTCATCCACTACCTATTTCAAAAGAATCACAAATGTGAAAAGAATGACAATTGTCTTCCCATAGCTAGCTATCTTCAAAGGTGTCTTGCAGGCAAGAATGAAACCACATACAGTTGATCCACATCATCTATTATTGTCTCTTTGAAGCAATGTTTTTCAACCCACTCCTGGACCCTGACCCAGATTAGTAGCTAGGCTGGGTCAACCTGGTTAATCGAATGATGACATCATCACCTAAAAAAATTTTAAAGCCCCCACATATTCTATTCAGAATTTTACTTAAACATATTCAAAATTTCACTTAAACCTATTTGGCCATTCAAAACTTGTTGATTCCAACCTATTTCAATAAATAAATCATCATTCCAAATTTTACAATCTCATATACAAACATGATTTGTAACATAATCATGATTCCAACAAAATATATCAAATCTTAAAATAAACTACCTACACCACTCATTCAAAGTTAAGCTGGTTAACACTTAAAAAAAGTTAGTTCAAGATGGGTCAAGTAAGAGTTTGGTTCTATTAGCCCAAGTTCGAGCTTTGATTTGAGCTAACCTGAGTCTAGTCTCAAGCAGATTAGAGTTGGCTCAACAATCCTACTTCAAACTGACTAATTATTTCATTGCATAAACAAACTTCATAAGTTTAATTATCAAAAACAAAAAAAAAACTCATGTATTTGAATTATCAAAATGGAATTTAAACTAACCTAAGATCTGCCAAAATATTTTGTACAATGTGTTTATATAGCTAGTTAAGATTTTAGCATATATAATTAAAGTTGAATTCTGATCTAATGAGACCATAGAAATTAAGCAAAGCAACTAAATGGGAAACATTGAAGCTGAGTTTAAGAGAATATAAAATATAAATTAGAAATAAATATTTTTTATCAAAAAATTACAGTTATACACGAAATGCTAGAAAGAGTAAATTATCTCCCAAGTAGCAGTTTATAACAACTATAATGAATGATTGTCAGTAATTAAATTAATTCAATAAATACTTAGGGTTTGAAGGATATCTTCCGTTGAGTAAATCACAGTGGTGAATCATGACATAGAAATTATTGTAAAAAATTTTAAGCTACTCTCTTTTAAAATTAAACTACTTAAGACTAATGTGTATAATATATATATATATATATATATATATATATATATATATATATATATATATATATATATATATATATATATATATATATATATATATATATATATATATATATATATATATATATTCTTCCATACCCGTTTGTCATATATATATATATTTATATATATATATATATAAATATATATATATATATATATTTATATTTATATTAATATGACAAACGGGTAATGAATAAACGGGTATGGAAGAATTTTTTTCATTACCTTTCATTTAAATAACAGTCGGAATAAATTAACTATATTATTTAACTTCTTAACGGTACGATACAGATAGTAGAACAATATAACAGTTACCATTGGTAGGGCTAGGAAAATCAAACCTGACCCGCCTAACCCTACACCCCTGACTACAGGTAGGATCAAGGTGCGGGTTTAGGTTCTTGACCCATTTTGGATTTAGGGTCGGGTCAAACCCAACCCGCACAACCCAGTCAACCCGACTATAAGCCCTATTGTTCTAATATTTTATTTTGTTTGATACTCAATTAGTAACTTTTGTAAGATTATTATGGTGTTGGTCTATTAGACTTATTTATACTATTATTATGGTGTTTGTTTAGTGCATACTATGCTGAACCGAAGATTCTTAAACACAAATTTGGGCATAAATAAGATGTTTGGAGCATAAGTGTTATCACATATATTTTGCTTTATGGTAGGCATCTATTTTGGGATAATAGAAGATAATATCTTTAAGGTTTATTTTCTTTTCTATTATTCTTTTAGGTATGTTATATTTTGTAATATTCATTACCCATCCTCTCTGCTTCGGTAGGACACATTACACACTATACTTAGCTCTATGTGAAAGGCCTGACAGTCATAATAGGGAGCATGTTAGAAACATGCAACTAGATAGGCAGATGGTAAAGCTCGATGAGGGATAGTTTTTGGAGGAGGAAAAGTGTAAACAAGTGTCACTGGCTGAAGAGTAGTCATAGAGAAGAATTCACAGGAATTTTAGAATTAAGACATGCAAAACCGCACGATCCTTTTTGGCCATTAAGGAAATGATGTTTAATCTGTTTTACATTTGTATATGAGCTATCAAAAGCCAAGCAGGCTAATCTTGAGTAAACAAACATTGAAGGTTTGTTTTGTTATCAATGGAAGAAAGGCAACACTACACCTCTAAGGTCTTCGTTGATTACTATTACAAAAATGTGTCAGCCACAAAAATAAATATTACAAATTAATATTGTAATATATTTAAATTTCTTTTGTGTTTGGTCATTGCAAAGAGAAGTATAAAATACGAGTTTAACAAAAAAATTGAGAAAAAAAATAGGGTTACCCACATACCTGACTTGACTCAAGTAGGGTTAAGGTTTGGATTTTTAACCTGATTTAAAATAAAGTCGAGTCATGACCCGACCTGATTTAAATGCGGGTCAAGGCCAACCCGACCTAATTTGACCTAACCTGATACTCCGCCCTAACCGTTGGCAACCCCTACATGGGAGTCATTAATATTTGAGATTGATGGCACACATATTAATGCACATTAGATTTCAAAGCATATTAGATTTCGAGGATATGCATTCAAGATTAAGAGCTTCAATGCCAATCCAACATTTTACTCCATTTGAAAACACTGCCTCACGTTGTCTTTAAACTTCAACTCCCGCTCACAGAGTGAGCTGATTAATTTATGAAAAAAATAGAACAAAAAGTAACAAGAGAATCGGACAGGATTACAACTAAGTAAATGATATATTGAGAATAACAATAACTTATAATACATATAATGGAAGTAGCGCTGACGCATGAAAATGCAATAGGGCTCAGTCCCAGGGCACTGGATTCGCTCTCCCTTACCTCCATCCCTAACCCTGTGCCCTTGCTAGAGAGAAGCTCAATTATTCCCGTTGTTAGTTTGGCTGTTTGGTCTATTTAATTAACCTCGGTTCCCTTAAATATCACCCAATTTCGTGATTGGGTAACATTTTACAACAAAAATAAAAAAGGCATTAAGCAAACTTCATCAATTTCGCTTCTACTTCTATATGCACATTAAGATGTCACGTGAACATTTTGATTTCATAACCTTCTGCTGAATTTAATTTCTACAAATTTACATTCTAATTTCATATTAATTCAATAGCCATACAGCCCCTGAATTCAATCATTTCTATATATCCGACGTACTCCTTAATCAGACCATCGCCCGCCAGCATACATGGAGTTTGACGGGGCACACAATTTGTCTGGTAGAACCTACAACGAAAAATTTAATACTCCCTCTATCCTAAATAACTTTATCTGGGTTTTTAAATAAATTAATTTTAATTTATTTTAAAAACCTAAATAAAGTTAAAATAGAACTATTAATATAAGAGGGGAGCAGTAGTAAACTAAAGCTTCACGAGGAGACCGAAGGACACAACAATCGACATGGGGAAAATTGCCCTGACTCATTTTTACAGGAAAACCTAGATATCAAACTAAAATCCAAAACTTCGAATCAGCTGAATTCATGCACAAAGAGTTTAAGTTGGTGAAAAAGCACAGGAATAGATTTTTTGAGTACCTACAATAACAAAGGCACCTTGCGTATCTATATTCCAGCGCAAAAATATAGAAAAAATATACCAAATGATCCTCAAGGGTGCATGCATCAAAAAAATTCCACACTGATAGGAAAATCTTAAGTATACAATATGCTACTAAAAAAAACACAAGAAAACAGTATTACAATAAAAAACTTCTTGCTTATGGAAATGGTAATGAGATTATAAAAGATGTAGAAATACAATAGAAAAATACACCTGTTAGCGGTGCAGTATTCATTCTGTAAATACACGTGATAAACAATTGACGCACTTGTGATCCTAAAATAGAATTTTTTCTTGTTACGTAATTAAAATATTTAAGCCACTATTATAATACTGCTCAAAGCGTCAAGAGTTAGAACCACTATTACGAGCTTTAGACGTATAAATCCCCTTCCAACGGCCATCCAACAGAAAAGATAGACATGGAACACGAACTACTAAATAGAAAAATCAAAGGAGTCGCGTGCATCAACAAAACATCATGTCGCTAAAGACTACACACATATATAACACAGCTTCTTAGCACATACATATAAGCTCTGTTTATTTAAGAAGCTGTGACGCCTCAAACTACTATCAAAACAAATGCACCCATATCATGGAATGTCCAACACCAGAACAATATGGTAGCCCAACAATCAGAGATCGCAATATCAACATACCCAGAACATACCCGACATTTTCTGCCCAAGAATTATCAGTGCACATTGCAAGGCAAAATCTTGCACATACTAATGGCATTACATCAGTCAAAACTTGGAATAGATATTCAAACAACATCAAATATACTTTTCATTTTGCATCCCCGTTGTTCATGTCCTACAGAAAATACACTTAAAGCACAACAATGACAAAAATAAGCAAAGACTAAGGTCTCTCTCCCCCATGAGCATATCATTAAACCAGCACTTTCTCAATCACCCTTTCTCCGAAA
The DNA here is from genome assembly GCA_035235625.1 of Saururus chinensis. Lineage (NCBI taxonomy): Eukaryota > Viridiplantae > Streptophyta > Magnoliopsida > Piperales > Saururaceae > Saururus > Saururus chinensis. Next base: position 6,794,338 of record CP141145.1, on the reverse strand, counting down.
GGAGCACCCTTCAGTGAGCCTGGCGCGGCCACCAGTGGGCTGGCACAAGACCGTCTGGCAATTTCCGCAGACCACCACTGTTTGAGAGTGGCTAAACACAGTCGTACTGGCATCCACATGAAAGCAACAAGCATGGCAATCCAAAATTCAATTTTTACAACAGATAAAACATGTAATTAGAAGCTTCAAACGATATCAACAAAGCATCAAAATTATACATTAGAAAATAAATAAACAATAGAAAATTTCACAAGAAAAGAGATAAAACGTACATGTTGAAGCATCCCTGGCATTTTACATCCTACAATACACGAATAATGGCCATCAAGGAATAGATCACGAGGATGAACAAAATCAAACTATAAACAAATGCAAAAAACAGAAAAGAGAATTTCAACCAACCATGAAGAAGGAGTTGGGGGACTGGACAAGGCGCTTGAGCTTGTGCCTCTTCTTCTCCAGCTCCGCCGGCGGGTTCAGAAGATCGATATCGTTCGAAAGCACCTATTTTCCATTTACCAGAAAGATTTAAAAAACAAGCGTCACACAACCAAAACCCACAAACAAATAATAGCAACAACAGAATCCCCCACAGCCACACAACTAAAGATCCAAAATTTATTGACAACAGCAGTACAATCAGCAACAAAAAATCATGAAAAACAAGCTCAACAAAAGCAAAACAAGTAGATCATAGATCATGGGCACGAGAACCTGATCAGAGCCTTCAACAGAGCAATCAAGCACAACAAATGTCAGGAAAAAATGCAAAAAAACAGAGAGAAAGCATCAAAAGGCTGAAAATTGTTGACAAGATGAAGAGAATCGATGAAGAAATCAGAAATTCTCACCATTTTCGGAGGATTAGGGCAAACCCTAGAGGTCTGTGTCGCTCGCTTCGGCGGGAGGGCGAAGTGGCAGTAGGGCGAGAGGAGGGAGATTAGAAGTGAAAGATGATATTAATAGGTGTCTGAGTAGAGTTTTGAACCGTCAGATGAGTCGAAGGATCGATCGTGGCCGTCAAGATTATCATCTAGATTCTAGGGTATTTTCGTTCTCAGGTATTACAGATACTCACGCAGATTCAGCATTTCAAGCTCCGCAGCTGACCCGGGCGATGCGAGCTGGCCTGAACCGGACATGTAAGCCGAACCGAAGGACGTAGTAACTTTTTTCAGGTGGAGTCCGTGAGTAGTAAGGGCCTCGGGTGTTTGAATTTTTTAGAAATAAAAGTAAAAAAATTTTAAATTAATTTTAAAAATTTATTATTAAATGTGAATTACAGTTGGTAATTAATTTTTTTAAAATAAATTTAAATGTAGTATTAAACATAATTTTAAAAATTTAAACTAATATAACTCTCTCTCGAATTTGGATATGTACGTTCTTTGTATTATTACACTCTTAAATTTGAGCTCTATCAAATAAGATCTTAAGGGTAAATAATTTTAAACTTTTAAGGTAGGCTCTACCTATATAATACATTTTTTGAGGTTTAAATCCATATGAGAGGTAACCGTTAAAAAATAATAAAATCTGACAATTTTTTAAACAAGTACAGTGAGCTAGATCAACAGAATCTCCTCATGAGGTGATTCTGGCCGATTCCTACTTGAAATAGCTTAGGATCAATTTTTGGGTAAAATTTTTAATTTTGCTCACCTTTCTACACACAAACATGATTTCGATAATTCAAGCCGGAATTGGGGCGGCATCAATAGAATATTACCAGAAACATGGCCGAGCTAAGTTAAGTCGGAGCGGGGTCTAAGCATCTAAGCCAGATTACTCTTAGCCAAATTCTAAACCAGAAATACTATTGTGATTTTAAAGAGGATTAGCAGAAGATCAAGCTTTATTGATGGTTCAAATTCTAATGGCTATTGGTATGCCTAATCTTTTGTATTAAGTTCTATCAACAACGATGTAGACTAACTCCCTTTAGCCCTAGAGATTCCCTAATACTGATCGAAGAAGGGTTTAGGTGGCCTGAACAGACGGTCCCCTTCTTCTTCCCTATCATAGATGACCTCACTTTTGATCAAGAAAATGAAGCAGCTGCAGCCGCGGGTCCTCTAGATTTGATGTATAAATAGTGATGAAGGGTTTAGGGACCTAAGTATAGTAGTTCTATTCGGAATCGGACATAAGTAGGTGCACGCCCACTCAATCAAAACATGCCAGTTGGAAAAGCATATCAGCAAAGATTCTCAAGCGAGTGCGTACCCATTTCTCTAGGCGTTGGATCCACTGTGGAGCACTCACATGTTAGTGCTCCCACAAAAGCCCAACAAGCCATGAGCTCCACAACGGATCTAAAGGCATTCTGAATCCTGCACCACACAGGTGAGCTCTTTTTATTCACAAATGGACTGCGATTAAGGATCAACCAATTTTGTCCTCTGAGAAAAACTTCTTGTTAAGAACAAATCTCTCAAGTTTTATTCATTTGTTCATTATCTTTTAATATGTTAGTCTCACATTTCTTGACTTATACAATATATGCATCTCTATATTTTTATTCCTCAGTCTTGAATTTTTTGCTTTGTTCAAAGGTTGTTTAATTATAAGCTAACAGAAAAACTTTTTTGCATGTGTTAAAAGCTTATTAAATAAAATAAAGTGAAGACAAAATAATAAATTTATCTTATGACATGTTAAACTTATATTTAACCTTACTTCACACTATACTTCGCCATTGTTGGCTTATTTTTATGTGATAACTAGATGATGTGGGTTATGATAGATTTGTCTTATGACATGTTGAACTAAGATTGTTAATTTAGTCTCTTTTACATTTCTCTATTTTCTTTTGTACAAAGTGCTCATGTGCTCACTTCGATAAATGTTTAACCAATGGTTGGGTTAAGTCTTCCACATTTCCACTTCACTTGTCGCATCACATACTGCTTCCTCCTTAGACAAGGTTCAAGTAAGGGGTGGCGTGTGCCAAGGCATGACACAAAACACCTATGCAGCCTTGGGCATAGGGGTGTAAGCGGGTCGGGCCCTTATGGGCAGGGATAGGCTTAGTCTTGGCCCGAAAGAAAAAAAACACATTCCAAGGCCCAACCCGGGCCAGGAGCTAATGCCAAAATTTTGGCCCTACCCAAAATTTAGACGGGCCAGGGTTGAGGCATGAGCTTTTGGGCCCAAAGAGACGTAATATTATTTTTTTTAACTTCAAGCATTCTACTATACAAATGCTAAATATGACAAACACTATATCTTGAGCACAAAATTAAATGACAAAGAAGTCTAAAAACTAATGTAATTATATGAAATCTTCATTACATTCCATTTAGTAAATAAAAATCTTCAAGTACCCTTTTCATACATTGATTTCATTTTGAATTTTCTACATCCAATATCATCTACAACAAAGAACATGTCGTAGCAAGTCAACTGCCTTTATTAACAAGTTTATGTTGCCCGTTTGAATTGTGTTCAATGTCCGAGAAAAGAAATCCATTTCCTTTAAAATTTAGATGAACTAATCAATTTATCAGTCACCATAAGAATATGCAATCTCATATTTGACAAATAATTAACAAAACAATGAGATTCACTTAAATGGCTCATATTCCATACAACATGATCTTTGTGCTTGCGTTGAATGAGATATTAGCCACTAACGAAGTGAGATCTAGGCCCATTAGATCATAAATAATTTTTATATGCACCCTTGATGGCTTGATTAACAATGATTCGCACCACAGAAAATTGCTACCATCACCGTCATTAGATTCTTTTTCACAATTTAGATTTTGTTTCACAAACGACTAGCTATTCTCTAAAGGCTTCAATTTGGTGCATAATTTAAAATTTTACTAATGCAACATTTTGTCCTCTATAATAGTTGATGCAATAATAAATGCTCGAGGCACAAAATGAGCAAGGAAAAACTTAATCTTCACAATTTCTGTTGTGAAGTATTTTAACTATCACATGATTATAGTTTTGGGACTTCCATTCAAACTTGATTAAGAGCCTAAAGTTCTAACAAATCACGAAGTGGCAAAAGGAAGTAAGCTACTTTAGACTAGACAAAAAGTGCATCAGCAAATAAACTTAAGAGTGGATACATTTGCAGCAAGATGCCTAGCAACAGACCAGGAAATGTTCATTTCACTCTATCATGCAAAAATTTCAATGCAAAGAGAACATCACACTCAATAGAAATACATATTTGAAAAGATTTCTGACATTTGAAAACTGCAGAATAGCAGTTCCAGAAACACATTTTTCAAAAGGCAAAATAGCAGTTCCAAATTTCCATCTGACAAGACTAATGTTCAAAATTGTTTATACTAAGGAATGATGCATACCTTGGAGATATATGACATTACTAAGAACATGAGAACATGAAGGCAAATACCATTTCACTTACAACTTAAGTCAACAACATTCTCTACACAAAATCAAAGTTCAAGATTACATTACATATCATATTATATCTGAATCATTCTTCAATCACAACTAACAAAAAGCGAACTAAAACTAAGCTGATGATATTTTAAAGCGATGTCAAAATAAAATTGAGAATTTGAGCAATCACATAAGATCAAGTAGGAAGCAGACTACCTTTCCACCTATGAATGCAAAAGTATCAACAACAACTATGCTACTAATAGAGATTAATGTTGCAACAAGGCCAACATACCAATGAGCTTGACCACCAAGAAGAATAGGTCATTTAGCTCCAATTTCTATCCAAACAAATTCAATATAAATCATTTATGAGCAAGTTGAACTTCAATCAAGTTCTAGAAACAAAATTTATGAAGACAAAGAAACATCAATGCAGCATCCACAGATGTTGGCATACAAACAGTCCCACACCCAACAACTCTAGTCTCCTCACGGTACACATCCAAATCATGCTCAACATAGAGCCCATTCGAAATACCTGTATGACATGACATGCAACCCCAAAACAAAAACCACAAGCAAATAAGATGAGTTTAGCTCCACAAGTGTTTTATAATTGGAATCACTACAACAAAATGTACTATTAGCGACACTTTTAAGCATCGCTAATAATAGCCTAAGCATCGATAATGACTATTAGTGACGTATAAAAAGCGTCGCTAAAAATATCAAAAATAGTCCTGTCACAACTACTCATTAGCAACGCTTAAGGAAAAGCATTGCTAATATGTAATATTAATGACCTTTTATTTTTTTGTCGCTATTATTAATTTATTAGGGACACTTCTCCATGCATCGCTAATAAATACTTATTAGCGATATTTTCTAGAAAACGTCACTAATAATTATGTATTAGCGAGGTTTAAAAAACGTCGCTAATACATTGATATATTATTTTAAAAAATAAAAAACCATTAGCAACGTTTTTTTTACGTTACTAAAAAGTTTTAGTGACAGTTAATAAAAATGTCGTTATTAAAATTTATAAAATAGAAAATTAATTATGCATCGCTAAAAAGACATTATTAGCGACGCTATAAAGAGTGTCGCTAATAATGTCTTTTTATAAAGAAATAAAAAAAAAAGCTCATAAGCGTCGCTAAAAAAAAGTAAACCCGCTGGCACAGGTCAGTGATGATCACTGATTCGTGCCAGCAAGTCATTGTTGACCCACGCCCAGGTAGGGAATTGATGACCCACGCATGGGGAGGTAACTGATGACCCGCACTCGCGCGGGACATTGATGACCTGCAGAAGCGGGTCGTCTTCAACATCTTGTCAAAGGGGTTCGGCAGCGACAAGTTTGTGAGACGCCCGCTGGCTCCTAGAGATGTTGTGGGCGGCAGTGAAGAAGAGCGGGGCAGAGGCTCAGAAGTGGGAGGGACGAGCTGAGCGGACTGGAGGAGGGGAAGGAGTGGGGCGGGGAAAACCGGGGAGAGAGGGGAGATGTAGTCGTTGGGGCCCTGGTCACCAGGAGGCGGTCACCGGTAGGTAGTCACAAGGGGGCTATCGTCGGGGGTCAGTGGGCTAGGAGAGGGGAACCGGGGAGAGAGGGAGGGGAGCGGCCGCTGGGGGGCTGCTCTTTAGGGGGCAATCTCCGAATGCCAGGTGGTTGCCGGCGGTGGGCAGTGGCCGAAGAGGGTGGGAGGAAGAGGGGGATTTATAGGAGTACGCAGGTGAAAGTCAACAAGCGTCGCTATTAGAAATGATATTTGCGATGCTTATTTAAAAGTGTCGCTAGTAATTCAAAATTTTTATTTTTTTATTTTTAATTCACAACTATTAGTGACACTTTTGTAAGTGCCGCTAATAGCAGCACTATTAGCAACACTTTTAAATAAATGTCACTATTGCGAAAGCTAATAGCAATGCTTAAAAAAGCATCACTAATAGTTATGTTTTTTTCTTTTTTTATTTAAAATATATATCTTTTAGCGATGGTTGTGTAAAGCGTCGCAAATAGAGGAACTAATAAAGTGATGCTAATATGATTAGTATTAGCGACGCTTTAAACTAAGCATCACTAATATATGATTATTAGTGACACATACAAAAATGCGTCGCTAATAGTTATTTTTTTGCAACACTTTTTCATTTGTCGCATATAGTTGTTTTTAGCAACGCTTAGCTTTGCATTGCTAATACTACATTTTGTTTTAGTGAATATAAACTCAAGAAAAATATCTCATGCATTCTCAAAATAATATGCATCACATTTACACATCCATGCCACATGTGCATAATGATATAAACAATAAATATTCACACTAACTGCAAATCATGACGTAATTCATACATATTAATGCCACTTGTGCATTATGATACCATTCATACATATTCATGCTACTTGTCCATTATACGTTCATCTATATCATAACATATATACATATATCATGTGGATCATATGGATCTCATTAGCACATTCACACCCGGCATGAATCGATTCTCAATATTCATATCATGCATAATCATATCTCAATATCCACATTCACCCTACATAATATAACTCATCATGCATGTTCATTCATGAGCACCATGTGTAACATAAGCATCATTGTTCCTATACAATCTGTTTCAATGAGCATTATATTCAATGCATGTAAAACAACCATTAGGTGAATATCTCACAATTGAGAAAATAATCAAGCCCGCTCACATAGGACAATCCCTTATGGGGAAGGTCCGAATTTCTAAAAAAAAAATAGAGCGGTTTGGGTAAGTTCGCCAACTGGGATAGTACCTTGCTTCTGCGGGACAATCCATCATGGGAAGGTCCGAATTCCTATAAGGAAAACTGGAGCAGCCTGGTAAGCCGGTGCATAGGAACATATCATCTTAAATTCTCAGGGTTTAGATAACACACATGAATTTCTCATATAGCAAATCCACTCTTCTCAACCTGGGGAGGCATCCCATCCTCAAGGGACGTTGAAAATGAAATCTCATCCTTTTGGATGTAAAACCGATTTGAGAAACCTCTCAGTGCTAATCCGGCAACCAATCACATCCAATTACAACCAATCAGTTAGCTAAGGTTAAACACAAGAAATCATTGCATATAAAGCATTTTTATGATGCATGCGTCATGATACGTACACGAGCAAAGTCTAACAAATGCAAGCATGATTAATCATACTCAAATTAGTCTATATGAGCATGTAACATGGTTCAATTGTGATATATACAATCATTTAGTCATAAGCAAGAATATACATATGTATGGCAATGTTCATACTTATGCTAAAACATGTGAAATATGAATCACCTAAAATCAATATCACATGTGAAAGCATACATCAATTATCATGATTAAGACCTACTAGAATCATAGAGTAATTATGAAGAAATCTTTATTTTTTCTATGAATATTCAAATATAGTTGAAAGAAAAGGCACAACAAATTCATTTCCAAGATTCATGAAGTAGAGTATGCAGGAAGTAAATAAAGCACTCTCGAGTGGAAAATTTAGTGGTATTACAGATGATATGGTAATAGTTTTTTCAAAAGTAATATTTTATTTTTGAAGAAGCTTGAAGTATTTGACATATTCTTCCTAATATTTAAATGCAAGTTATGGTAAACAATGTGTGTTTGACCCCTGAGGAGAGGGTTTTCTTCAACAAGATTAGACATATAGATGTGCAAGAAGAAGAGGTAATTTTGTAATTACCAACATTTCATCAATTTTTAATATTTTTGGGAATATGATTGTTCTTCAAGATTGTAATTATAATTTATATTATTTGTAAATAGTCAAATGAAAGTATAGGTAAGTGTGTTTCATTTATAAGTTTGTTTTTTTACTTATAAATTAATGTATCAAGTTTTTTAAAGTATTAATGCTTCTATCCTAAAGAATTTAGGTGGGATAAAGGGAGTGTTTTACTCTAGTATTACAACTATAATTATATATGAGTTGTTATCATTTTAGGTCATTCATAGAAAAACAAGAATGAAGAGAAAATATTTTAAGAAGAAGATGAAGATAAATGATTTAGATGATGAAAGACTAGGTTGTATTCTCTCTATTTATTTCTTTTAAATATATGAATATACTTTCGTTGAGAATGTTATTTTTATTTCATTATTTTTTTTGTATCAAATATATTTTAGAATTGATTATAAGGTGATTACAAGTAAAATTATACTTTACTATTTACAATACCTTAACTTTGTTTGTTCTCTTCATTGCCATAAATAATAGAGTCTCAAGGGAAAAAACAAAAAAAGTCATGGATGAAGGTGATAGAAACAATTATGTTCGTGACTGCTTTGGTAAGTTGATCTATTCTATAGTAATTTGATTAGTATTTCATAATAATATAAATAGTAAATTTTTAATATATTATTTCTGTATTCATGTTCTTAATCATTGGCTTAATTTTTAATATAAAACACAACTTTGGTAATTCTTTTTACATTATATTTAATTATATAGAAATAATATTTTTCAAAAGCATATTTACACTAAATTTCTTTATGATTGTTTGGTAGAGGATTCACCACTAGCTACTTTGAAAATTGACAAATTTTTAGAAGAAAAAGAAGGAAAAGAGAAGCTAGAAATGCAGTTCAAAAAACAATGCAATGTAGAATTTTCATTTTTGAAACTAGTATCATTTTATTTAATTTTACAAAGTATTATTTAATTACCATATTACTTTATACAATTGAATAAATGCATTTGTATTTTTGATTTAATAATTACCATATTACCATATTTCTGATTTAAAAGCACCAACATTTTATTATGATATCATATTTTATTTTTTTGATTGTTCTATAATGTTAACAATCTTTTTTGCTTTTGTAGGTGAAGAAATAGTTGTCACAAACAAAGTGATAATTGCATTAAATCTTGAAGTTGATTTACTTTAGGAACAATTGGAAAAAGAGAAAAGACATCGAAATATTCTTGAAGAATAACTTCAAAAACAGGAAGAAAAAAAGAATGAGATGGAGTAAAATCACACCAATGAAATGCAGTTGAAAGAAGGAAAAATAAAGTGTTTTAAGGATTAAATAGATTTATTGGAGAAAGAAAAATTAGATTTGGATAATAATTTAGTATCTTTGGCATCTAAACACGCGGAAGAAAATGTTGAAATAAAAGCAAATGTTAGTATAGAAGGACCAAAAGAATGTCCTCTCACCAAAAACACCAATGTTAAGGTCATCTTCAACAACAATGGAAGGGATATTAACAAGGGAAGGAAAGAAAAAGATGGACAAGGAGCACCTGGAAAAGCCAAAAGGGACGACACTATTCATAAATATGACAAAGTAGTCAAAGGAGAAAAGATACAAAAGAATAAATATGGGTCCATTAGAAGAAGAGATATTCAATAAAGTAAAAAAAAAAAAAGGCAAAACGCGGTCAAGCTTGTCAAAAGACGATCAAAAGACATTTTTGTATGTAGAGAGAAATCAAGAGTGGTAAGCATTCCAAAATAAATTAATATTATAAATTTACTCTAGCTTTAACTATGTAATATGATAATTTATATAAATTTACCCTAATTGTAAGTGTGCACCATAAGTTGTAGTATACCTTTACTCTAGCTTCATATAAGTCAATGTTGAAGCATGGTTATTTTTTATTATTGTTTATTTTTGCCTATTGAGAGTATATTTTACTTTAATAAACACTGATTATATGCCTTATATAGGTGTTATATGACTTAGTTTATACTTTCGGTTTTTGATGAATTACTTATTTAAATGTAAAAAATAGTTGTTGAGTGTAGTTTACTTTAGACTATTAACAATTTATATGTTTAGCCTGAACTGTATAATTATACTCATGTTGTTTGTCATTTTGTGTATTTTTAGTTTCTTTTTTCGAATGAAGAAGATCAGAATGAAAAAGTACACATTTCTGATATGTGTAAATTGATTAATAAAATGGAAGTAAACTTTAATGTCAGTATTTACATTCATATTTTAATTTTACTTTTGAAATTTTAGAATTTAAATTTACTTCTGAAATCTACGTACTTGTAAAATATATAGAATATAAATGCATATATAATTGACTTTCATAGACAATTGATAATTGATGTTCAAGAGCATAGAATTGTTTAGCAGAATGCAACATATTACTTCCACAATGCCTTATATTTTGTAAGTGTGGTTCCTACAATTAATATGTTCTATATTATTTATTTATAATATATTTTATTACCGAAAAAACAAATATCATATTGAAATAGAACAAATTCATGGATGCAATGCAAAGAGAATACCTTTGCAAAAACATTATAAAGAGAAAAAGTTCATTAAGGTATCAAATATTGACAATTGTATCAAAATCTAACGGTAAGAAAGAAGGAGATTATCACTGGCACTTGTTAGTGTATGATGACAAGGAAGGTTGGAGTCATTATAATTCCCTTTTCTCGTAGTTGATTTTGTGGATAAATGTGCAAAAGATACAAAGAAAATGGTAATTCTTTTCATACACACTATAAATTTATAATTTATTCAAATTAATTGTTATCTTTCTCTCTTTTAACAGAAATATATATTGTCAAATTATGGAAAAGATCTAATGGGAATATTCCTAGTCATATTGCAATTTTGTAATTTAATAATATGCAAATAATATTTAAATAAAACATTAATTTTTTTTTTATTATATTGATATTAATTTTTTTATTTATAGACATAAATCTAGAATATTTCTTTTTTACTATATGCATCATGTAATTAGAAAAACTTAAATGACTAAGAAAATTGATAAGAAAAGCCTTCAAATTTTTTGAGCTTTAATTATATCTATATTGCTAAGTGGTAAAGAAGCTACAAATTACTAGATCATGTGAGTTTGTTTTCTTTTTTTGCATAATCTGTCGAAGCTTTATTATACTTTATGTTTTGCAATAATCTTATATAATATAATAAGTTAAGTAGCTTATTTCAATGTGGCAATGATCACTAAATGTAAAAAATATGTTGCCTATAATACTTTAATGCAACTGCTTAAACTTCTCATAATTTGCAGTCTAAGTAATATTTCTTTACAAGTTTCTAATCTACTATAAGTTCCAGTGAGACAAAGGGGCTTTTATTTTCGTTTGGTTAATATTTTGGATCTTTCTTGTAAAGTATAATTAAGCTTCACAAGATTGTAAAAAAGTTAAAGTTTGTTGCATATTTAAGTCTTCTCTTTCCCACCATTTTTAACAATTTATTACATCACAAGAAATTACTATCATGATCTTATTTTATCTCATAATTCATGAACATGTGTCTGTAAAATAAAAAAATTACTATTTTGATTATGTCTTTTTATTTTTTTTGGAAAAGATGATCCTATCATTTACGTATCACAAAAGATATGAGCTTTTCAACTTTTCCTAGTCATGGCCATTTTTTACTTTTGGCACTTTCTAGTATTTTTTATGGCAATTATCAGAATATAACATGTAGTCTCTTTAAGTTGGAAGAAGCAGAAGCATTTTGTCTTTCTGGATAACCAAAAGCATATATCTTTCTCCCAGCATTTGAAGGCTATATTGATTAACCCATTTGTTGCATCTTGTATTTCTATATGTTTTAGAGTGACGACATTATGAAAGTGAAGAAGAAAGGTGGTGGAGGGTTTTAAGTTGGGAAGAGAAAGGTGAAGACTAAGTTGTTAGCGAAGGCCAAAGTAGACATCTATTGGGACCATTCTCCTCCAAAGATTAAATCAAAGCCCGAACAAGTGGAGAGTTTTTATCTAACAATGGTTTTTTATCGCCAAATGGTTCTCCTTCTGGGCGATGTTGTCAAAGAGGCTTCTAACAAGACTAATGTCATACCCTGTCCATATAGTGATGCATTCATGTCAAGGAGGAAAAATATATTGGGCAAAAAGTCTTACTATACAAAGGCTTAGTTTTATGATAATGTACTTGTTCATGATATAATGATTTCAGTGTAAAACAACATGGCTCAAAGATCTATTTCTGTATCCAAAACCTAGCTTTTTGGTTTTCAAACCTTCTGCTTTCTCACTATCTCAATTGCCTCTAAATTGGAACTTAGCTTGTTGGTTTTCAACCTTGATGCTTTCTTACTATCTTAATTACTTATTGGTTTTTCTTTGTACGTTATATATTTGTTTTGAACTACTTTTTATCCATATCATTGCTTGATGAATTTTGGTTTTGTAACAAGATGGCTTTTTACTATTAGCTAGTTTGTGTGCTATGTTTAAATCAATTTTGAAGAAATAGTCTTTGATTTTAGCTGGCACATTGTAACCATAATAGAAAGGTCATGTGAAAGTGTTTAAATACAGGGGTTAGACTAATTTAAAGACTCAAGTGTGAGACCTTTCTTAAATGTCTAGAAATAAAGTGACATGGTTTTTCTTGTTTGCACCTTGTCATTTGTTTCAAATCTCATTGAAATTGATGCTTTATGACACCCTTCTTGTGTAAGTTTTATCCCTTTTGAAATATATATTTTATTATACAAGTCAAGTTTGATTGAGCTTCATCGTTAAAACAAATTGTTTCACAAGAACTGATGCTTATTCTTTTTGAACGTATATATCTTTGGCTTTTGATTTTAATTCCATCACTAATAAAGCATTTATTGTATTTAGCTCGTTAGAGCTAGTGATTTGTATAAGTAATTGTCGTGTTGCTTACTTGCTTTAGTCCTTAATTTTATATACAATTATTTTCTATGTATAATTCTACTTTTTTAAAAAATAACATAAAGTATAATTACAACATGCAAGTATTACTAATAAGGCCTGAAGGACACAACTAATGTATAATAAGCTTTTAAAAACATGATATATTAATCAATATATAACAAACCTAATGTTTCCAGTTGCTTGATTGTGGACAAATTAAAAATGGTTTTCATATGATAATTTGCAAAGGATTATAGAAAATGGGCAGTAAAAGGATAAGCAATTCTTTCCTTTGCTATGGTGTATTAACTTCACCATGGAGCCAGAGTTGGGTATTGAGTTAGCTAAATAGACAATACATTACATAGACACTATTCTAGTCCTTTAAGAATCATGCAACACAGTCTCAGAACTCCCCCGCTACTGTCAATAGGATATTCAAGGGTGCACTTTGGTTTATAACATTTCAAAAACATGTATACCTGGTATAAGTGAAATGAAAAGATATGAAACCGGGTTTATAACAATTAAATTAAAAGCACAAACACATGGACCTATTTCATTAGCAAAATGTGAAAGTTAACAAAGTATGAAAAGAATCGTTTATTTACATCTTACCACCGACAATAGCCCATCTCACATAATACACCACCAAAAACTATATGCTCAAACATGAGTAAAAGATGTTCTACTATAGATTAATCTTTTTTAATAAAGGTTATTGTGTTTTATAGAGAGACGAGGTCATCATGGTGTCCAGGTCTTCTAGGGTCTTGATCCTTCCCTTGTTCGAAATAGAGTCATTTTTATTTAAATGTTTAGAGAGAACATTGATCAAATAAGAAAATTGAATAGGCAGTGATGGTGTGAATATTTAGAACCTTTGTGCAATACATTCCAAGCTTTAATTGAACTTTACCTGAGCATTAATAAAAAATTCCTCGTAGAGCTTCCTTTTGCATGTGTTTGGGCTTCTAATGAATAGAACACCACTTTCTAAAGTTCCACCATGTTCTTGAAGACCATCCACTGATTGCTAATAGCAGTTCCTTACCAGCTAGTTATCTGTTTAATCAAAAATTGATAGCACAACCAAATCTAACTAATTTTTTGGATATGCACTAGTAATTCTTTTTAACGATTACAATTGGAAGAAGTTGTTTACAAGTTCTAAATATTGGATGCATTATTGCTCAAGTTTTGACCCGGCACATTCATGAAGGTTATAATCCAGCCTGGAAATCCAATCATTCTAAATATTGGATGCACTATTGCCCATGTTTTGACCCGGCACATTCATGAAGGTAATAATCCAGCCTGGAAATCCAATCATTAAAAGATTAGTTTGTAACTGTTGGATGTATAATTAGTCACAAAAAAGAAAACCTGAGGCTCAAGGGCTGGAATTAAGCATCATTCATCTTCCCAGTAGGAAAAGAGTTGCCAACTATCACAATTAAGCCCTAGTTCTTTGTCTTGACCAATGAGAAATAGCCGTCCCTCGGTTTGACAATGTCAAAAAAAGACATTCAACTCTGTGTGAGTACTAAAAAATTTAGTAACTTACACCGGCAACAAATTAGGAATAAACATTCAATGCCTCGGCACAAAGTATAACTTATACTAAAAGCAATATTATAATTGAGGTACCATTTGCATAAATAATTTTAAAATTGAATATGCATATATTGCTATAGCTGTTGAGAAAACAACAAAATCACTTCGAATTACTAAAGTTGGTATGGTTGTTGTAGCAGTGGCCAGTGGCCATTGGAGATATACATCTTGCAAGTTGTCAAATGATTCATTTAGGTAAAAAAAAGTTCCTTAATTCAGCCAGAACTTCTTGATGTGATCCCATGTTCCTGAAATAAGCTACGAGCATGTTCAAAATTTTTTTATGAAACAAATCAAGTCCAAGCTTCCATTTTCTATTGGTATTTCATATGACAACCAGAGTTCAGGTGATTGCAGAATAAGACAGAGAACATTGTTAAAATTATATATAGTAAAAGTAAATATATGTACAATAGTAATATTATGCTCATATATCACCATTTAAAGATAAGTTGGCATGGTCCTGACCACAGCCATGAGGATGATTGGCGTGCACTCAAGGAAAGCATCATTGGCAGCAAGTTGTTCATCGAGGGGGGCGTACCCCAGGGGATGAGGCATGGGTGCTACATGATAGGGCCGGTGAGAACGTGCCACTCGTCATGGTAGCAGATCTGGCGACACGAGATGAGGTATATATATAGGTGGGATCACTTGGGAAAATGGTGGCTGTGAGGAACGGTTTCCCAAAAGTTGGCAAAATCCAGGTCAAACTAGTATTTGATCTAACTGTGCATCGTGCACCATTTCATCAGAAGAAGGAAAATAAACAGGAGAGGATTTCACTGCGAGGGAAAGGGAAGAAAGAGGATGGGGGGTGGCCGGACAGGGGTTGGCCAAAGCCGGGATTGTAGTGGCGACGTGGCGGACGAAGTTCCAAAGACAGCCAATGGAAAGTGAGAGACCAGAGGGAAGAGGGAGGAGGGGGGTGGTGCGGCATCCACAGTAGGACCAAGATGGCAGGAAAAACTGCGAAGTGGCACTTTGGGGACAGGGTAGACTGCGATAGCTATAACAAAACTGCCAGATGATCTCAGAGCCATGCAGAGGCATCGACAGGGGCAAAGGAGGCAATAGACTACAGAAATTATGGCGCAACAAACAACCTAGCGGCGGTTGGAGCAAATGAGGCATATATGGCCGGGGATAAAGGTGATGTGGCTGGATCTGAAGCAGATGAGGCAGATTTGGCCTGGATCAAGGGTGCAGGCAGCGAAGAGGGAGAGAGAAGAGGGAGAGATTGGAAAGGGAGGAGAGAGAGGGAGAGAGAGGAAATGGAGGAGCGAGAGGAGAGAGAGGGAGAGAGAGGAAAGGGAGGAGAGAAAGGAGAGAGAGGGAGAGAGAGGAAAGGGAGGAGAGAAAGGAGAGAGAGGGAGAGAGAGGAAAGGGAGGAGAGGAGAGAGAGGGAGAGGAGAGAGAGGAGAGGGAGAGGAGAGAGAGGGAGAGAGAGGAGAGGGGGAGATTATTAATTTTTATTTTTTTATAAATTATTATATTTAAAAAATAAAAATATAAAAATAAAATAAATATTATTAGTGACGTATAAAAATATGTGTCATTAATAGGTTAGGTATTAGCGACATAATAATATATGTCGCTAATACTTAGACTATTAGCGACCTATAATAATATACATCGTTAATACCTAGACTATTAGCGACGTATATTCCTATATGTCACTAATAATATTTATTTTTTATTTTTAAAAATAATTTTTAAAATAAAAAAACATAAACAATTAAAATTAGAGGAGAGATAGTGTATAGAGAGAGGGGAGCTAGAGTGAGAGGGGGAGAGAGATGACAGAGGAGTGGGGAGAGATCGGAGAGGTGAGAGAGTGAGAGGAGAGAGAATAGGAGAGAGGAGAGGGAGAGAGGAGAGAGAAGAGAGAGGAGAGGGAGAGAGAGGAGAGAAGCGCGAGGAGAGATATTTAGAGAGAGAGTAGGAGAGGGAGAGAGAGAAAGAGGAAGAGAGAGAGAGAGCAAGGAGAGATATTTAGAGAGAGAGAGAGGAGGAGAGGGAGAGAGAGAAAGAGGAAGAGAGAGAGGGAGAGAGCGGGTGGAGTGTGTGTGTGTGTGTTATGAGAGAGGAGAGAGATATTAATTAATTTTAAAATTTTTAATTTTTTTTAGAAATTATTATATTTGAAAAAAATAAAAAATAAATAAAATAAATATTATTAGCTATGTATATTTCTATATCTCGCTAATAGTAATAATTTTATTTTATTTTTATTTTTTAAAAATTAATTTTGAAAAATAAAAAATCATACAAAAATTTAAATTAGAGGAGAGAGTGTGTTGAGAGAGAGGAGAGAGAGAGGGAGAGAGGGAGGAGAGGGGAGAGAGAGGGAGAGAGGGAGGAGAGGGGAGAGAGAGGGAGAGAGAGAGTAGAGAGGGGAGAGAGAAAGGAGAGAGGGGGAGAGAGAGGAGAGAGAGAGTGGGAGGAGAGATATTGAGAGAGAGGAGAGGGAGAAAGAGAAAGAGTAAGAGAGAGAGGGAGAGAGGGAGGAGAGAGTGTGTGTGTTATGAGAGATGAGAGAGATTAATTAATTTTTAATTTTTTAAGATTTTTTATTAATTAATATATTTTAAAAATAATAAAAAAAAATAATAAATATTATTATCGACGCATATATGCGTCGCTAATAGGCTAGGTATTAGGGACATATAACAATATATGTCACTAATACCTAGACTATTAGCAACGTATATTCCTATACGTTGCTAATAGTATTTATTTTATTATTTTTTATTCTTAAAATTAATTTGTAAAAATAAAAATTATAAAAATTAAAATTAGAGGAGAGATAGTGTGTAGAGAGAGGGGAGATTGAGAGAGGGGAGAGAGAGAGAGGAGAGAGGGGAGAGAGGAGAGGGAGAGGGAGAAAGAAGAGGAGAGAGGAGGGATATCTAGAGAGAGAGGAGGATGATGGAGGAGAGAGAGGAGAGAAAGAGGGTAGAGAGAGTGAAAGAGGGGATAGAGGGTAGAGAGAGAGAGAATAGAGAGGGAGAACGGAGAAAGAGAGGAGAGGAGAGAGAGAATAGAGGAGAGATATGAATATTTTAATTTTAGAAAAATAGAATTGGCGACGCTTAGAAGTAAGCGTTGCAAATACTTTATTATTTGTGACACTTACTTCTAAACGTCGTAAATAATAAATATAGTTGCGACATTTATTTCTAGATGTCGCAATAGATAATCTTTCAGCACGCTAAAGCTTATGCCACGCGCTGGAAAATTTGCCCACCTGCGCGTGGATAATTTCGTCCGCCCCTGCAGGCCAAATGTCGCATGCTCAGGAAAAGTAAAAAACCGCATGGGAGATTTCGCCCGCGCGGTATTTATTCTCCCCCAACCCCCGCCTCTTCATTTCTTCTCCCGTTCCCACAGCCACTGCGCCTCCACTTGCCTCCTCCGTGCCGACCGCAACTGTCTTGGCTTTGCCTCCGCTCTCATCCCTTCCCCTCCCCCTGCTCTCATCCCTTACCCTCCCCCCGCTCTCTTCGCTTCCCCGTGCCCTACCACGGCCTTGCCAACTCCGCCTCCTCCCTTCCCCCCTCCCTGGTCCCCCATCCTAGGTCCCTCCTCCCTTCCCTTCCCCTCCCCTCCACCCTCCTCCCTTCCCCAAGCCCTACCCCCGCCGTCGGCGTCCGGGTTTGCCCGCCGGATTCTAGCGCCCCCCCTCCCCCCACCCCCCTCTTCCTTCCTCCCCTCCCCTTATTTCCATTTCTCCCCCTCCCTCATTTGGCCCCGCCGGAGAGGGCTGCCGGAATCCAGTTCCCCACCGGATTCCGGCACCCCACCCCTTCCTCCCCCTCTCCCTTCATCCCCTCCCTCCTCCCCCTCTCTCATCATCGCCCCTCCCCCCTCCCATCCTCATTTCTCCTCCCTCTTTCCCTGTTGCTGCCGGAGTAGGGGGATCGAGTTGCTGGAATACAGTTCCCGAGCCGGATTCCGCCACCCCACCCCCTCTCCCTCATTTGCCTCTTCTTGAGGAGGGTATTGCCAAAATCTAGTTCCCCCGCTGGGTTCCGGCATGCTACCCCTCTCCCCCCCTTTCATTGCTTCCCCCTTTCACTGCCTCTCTGGGCCCAGATTCCTGTTCATCGCTAATAGTATATTATTAGTGGCGTATTAAATAAGTATTTTTTTAAAAAAATTATTTTATTACCGACGCATAGAAAAACATTGCTAATAAGTACTTATTATCACTTAGATTTATGCATCGGTAATGTTACTTTTAATTTTTTTTAAAAGTAATTTTTCTATTAGCAACATATATAATGACGTCTCTAATAATTAATCATTAGCGACGCTTATAACTAAGCATCGCTAATAATTTATTATTAGCGACATAATTTTACTAATAGTGACTCATAAATATACATCGCTAATAGGTACCATTAGCGACGCTTGGTGTTATGCGTCGCTAATAGGCAATAGCGACGATACTTTTTGCAACGCTTATAGCAACATTTTTTATGCGTCACTAATAGTCATTAGCGACGCTTAAGGAACTATTAGCGACACATAAATGCGCCACTAAAACTCCTTTTTGTTGTAGTTGGAGGAATACAGGGTGGGGAAAAGAGGAGGGAGGAGGGGAAGGATGGACGTGGAGCAATAGAGAAGCCGGAAGGAGGGGGAGGCAACATATTTGGGAGCACCGGAGAGGAGGATGCTCATGGTCAAAGATACGGAGAAGGCACCTCCTCTTTTAGCCCGAGGATGTGTGCATTTTAAAATTTCATGGGTTAGGGTCGGAATTGAAAATGCGTAACTGAAGCTATTTTATGGTGTAGCCTGGTGTTTGAGATGTAGGGTTTCAAAATTGGTGCATGAATTGACTAATTGGGTAGTGAAAAATAGGGCCCACTCCTAATTCGGACTAAGTTTAATATTTATTTATCATTAAGTCCAAACTCTCATTGATTTACTAATAAATAATATAACTATATATACATTATTTTTAAAAGTACTAAAATACCCATCTTTTTTTAACTAATTAAGCCGTTGGACATCGGGAAATACACCAGTCTTCTCTGTATATATAAATGAGTCTTCGGATTCCAAATTAAAAGATAAAACTAAATTAAGAAACACGTGACATACTTTCTTCATATGAGAAGGAGGAAAGTCTCTAACCCATCCAGAAACCTACATGTAAGAGGAGAGGTTGGGAACCCATCCAGAAACCTACATGGAAGAGGACTACGTGGGGTCTATATAAGGAGAGGTTGGGAGTGGACTCTCGTAGATTTATTTATCATTAAGTTCGGTCTCTCATAGATAAATAATATAGCCATATACACATTATTTTTTAAAAATATTAAAATATCTATTTTTTTTTACTTATTAAGTAGTCTTGGGATTCCAAATTAAAAGACAAAACTAACTTGGGAAAGTCACCTAAATTAAGAAACAGGTGACATTTGACTTTCGAGGAAAGTCTAGCACACCTAAAAACCTACATGGAAGAGGACTACGTAGGGTCTATAAAAGAAAGAGAGGTTGGGAGTGGAGAGGCACAGAACTACGTGAGGTCTGATCCCCGCGAGGGGTACGTAGGCAACTCACAGATCCCTGCGGGGATTTGTGAGCCCGACCGTATATAGTCAGTCATCCATGGGAGCCGCAGCTGCGACGTCTTAGAGAACTCAGTATTCGATGTTGTTGCAGAAACAGTGGAGGTCTCTTGCATACTAGACCTTGCATACTCGGCTTGAAGAAGGGGTGCCCACCTCCCGATTGAGATTGTTTGTACGAGCCCATGAGTGGAGTAACCTGAATCATGAAAGAAATCGACAGATCTTTCATGAGAGAGAATAAGAGAGGAATCGCACTTGTACTTTTAAAAGAACCAGAATCAGAGCCACCCATGAAGATAATTTTAGTATGTATATGGCTTAGGAATTACGTTACTTATATTTCTGACTTCATCAGGAAACCAAGGGGACGCTAATTTTAGTATCTTCAGGTAAAGGATGGCTGATGGGTCAGGCAATTGCATCTTTGTGTTGCACTTGCTTAGAGAGTGGAAGCGAGCACTTCATATTGTAGATTAATCCATCTAATCGATATTGCATCCATTATTCCATCAAGTGGATATTGGATGTTTTAATTAGATTTCTATTATTTTTAGATGTCTAACTAATGTTGCAGCCTGTCCAAACACGTACTCTTTATGTTTACCTATTTGGATCAATTTATGTTCCTTGGATTTGTTATAACATTCCTTATGGCTCTCAACATTAAGGACATATTAGGCATTTATATGAAGTTGTTTGCTATCTATATAAAGAGTTTTGCTCACAAAATGAGGTGATCGATGACATGTCAAGGATAACAGAAGACCAGAGTGACATGCTAATTAACATCACGGATCACGTAAAATTTTGATATGCATATTTTTTTAAGATTGTACGACGACTGTTGCTCTTTTTGTGCATCATGTTGGAGTTGCTTTTGTCGATTTTTTATCATGAAAAAGGTAAACACATTCTTATCGATAGTGCTATCCTTATAAAATATAGTTATTTGAGACATTTCTTTTTAAAGTAGCTTACCTGGTCTTGATAAGTAAGAGCCATCCCTCTTATCTGATATTTTACCTTTTAGTTAATTAGTGATTTTAGGCCTTATACAAAATCCTTGTACTACAATATGTAATTATTTTAAGCCTTCCAGTTGATCTCCACTTGGCGACCTCCATTTCCTTCTTGGCATGCAGGTTCGAAGGGCAAACTCAGCACTCTATCTCGCCCAATCTCAATATGCGCTCAAGCTTTTTCGCAGGTTTTGCTTGGAGGAATCTAAACCAGTTGTTACTCCTGTTAGCTCATTCACTTGTCTTACTCTCTTCTGGCACACCTCTCCCCGATGCCACTCAGTACTACCTATTAGTTGGTTCCTAAAATATTTGTGTGGCAGCCGCCACTTTTTTAATAATATAATAATAATATCAATCGTTTGACACACTCAACTATCCCACACGTGTCAGAACGTGACGACCGTCAATGAGGACTATAGTCACATATTATATTAATCATAAGCATACCACGGAGTCATAGCACAACCAAAATATTTCATATGCACTTAATAAAATTTTACACAGGCCAAGGACCCCAGTGTGTAGAGCCGATGGTTTTAAAATCATAACAAGTCTTTGGGCACATTGTGCCCCTAAACTACACTCATATAAATATTACATATTTTCCAAAAGAAGAGAGGAGATAAATTATTTGGGACTCTTTTCTTCCTTCACTTCTGCCCATGCTGCATTACGTGCAGAATCTCGAGGTGGGTGAGTGTTTATACTTAGCAGGTTGATTTAAAAACTAAAAGAAATGCTGAGCAGAAAAATCTTTGAAAACCCTTATAGCATTTTCTTCAGAAACCTTTTTCAACGATAAATTATGCAGAAGACAAAACCATTTCGAATCACATCAAATCCACAAGCCACGATACCATATGGCCTACCCTCGACAATCATGGGGCAAATGAGGACCACATAGGGAAGGGGTTTTCCCATGATACACTACCCTGTGTGCACAACGCATCAAAATACTATGATAATTCTAGGTTCTTAAGCCCATCAATTATCCATCATATACACATAACCAAAACATAGTGAAATCCGTGCTAGAAAAGTTCATCACATAGCATGTCTTCCTTAATTCAGTCACATAAGAATAATCAAGTCAAATCAAGCATAAAAAGTTATACCAAGCATGTGTTTAGAGTTTAAGCCCCCCTACCTTAAACCTTGGTTATACATTTAGTAGAGAACGCCTTTTAAATGACTCGATTTGGACATAAAACAGTTCAGAAAATAGGAAAAGAAGTTTCAAAAGTGGAAAAACTAGAAGCTACAGAAAAAATGAGCTCGGGACAACTATTTATGGGCGTGCACACCACATGGTGGGTGATGATTGTGCGTCACGTGGCCGCGATGCACGCTCAATGCAATTTTCCACGCCATAGGGCCCATGTTGTGTGTCGTGATTGAGGCGCGCATTATTGCGGGCCCAGTTCCACGTGATGGGGCCTAATCACATGGACCAAGGCCACCCGGCTCCGCCATGTGCCGGCTGATGTGGCTGACGTCAGCTGCGTGTGTGAGCCTATTTTTTAAAAAGTTCGAAAGTTTTAAATGCGCGTATCTTTCTATCCCATATTCCAATTCATTTTTTCTTGGTACCGTTGGGCTCATATCAACGAGTCCTACAAAATTAAACCCCACATGGCTAGGTATCCTACACTTTTTAAGTGGGTCTTGCCTATGTGGCACATTTTCCAATGCCATAACTTTCCCAAGACCCTGAGGCTGTTTCCCGAAAGCCGTTACACTCATCTTTCCATGCTCTACAATAATCTTATAAAGCTTCAATACGCAACAATCTTTAACTAATTAAAAGAATGCTACCAACTCCAGCTTATTATAGGTAAAATATAAAATGTACTAGAAATTCAGGGTCATTACAATTTGACCCTCACTCGACCTAATATTTAATTTGTTGTGAGCTAAGTTTGTTAGTTTATGCATTCTCGACGTGACTCTCACCTGATTGGAGCAAAGCAGATTCTCCCTTATATCAAGGAAACTCTTTCTTATGGTTTACATTTCTCTGCCTCTACTAATCTTCAACTTTAAGGGCTTTCTGATGCAGACTGGGCCATTGACTCTGATCACATGCTATATTTTTCATGGGCCTAATCCCATTACTTGGGGAGCTAAGAAACAAACAATTGTGTCCAGGGCCAGCTCTGAGGCCGAATATTGGGTTTTTGCCACCATTGGTGCATAACTTCTTTGGCTTCTTAATATTTTTTAGTCTTTTTATCTTCCACTACACCAACCACGTGTCATTTTGTGTGACAATGTTAGTGCTACTTATATGGCCACTAATCCCATTTTCCATGCCCGTACAAAGCACATTGAGATTGACGTTTATTTTATTTGTGAAAAGCTTGCATAATGAGTGCTCTTTATTTTTGTGTAGTTGGCTGCTTGCTAGGAGCTTTGATAATGCCTCACTTCTTAATGTACACTCAATCTACTCAATTCAAGAGTCTACAACATAAAACTACAATGAAATAAAATTTGTTCTAGAATCAGGTGATGCTTGAATTACCAATTGATACAACTTATTGATATCAAGTAAAATTTATATATAACTTGTAGTTGGCCACTTAATTAGTGATTCTCTTAAGTACCATTTTTTTCCTACTACTGTTCCTCTTAAATACCTTACTACAACCAAATCCAAATATCGCGCTGATCTAATACTAGCAAATATATATGTACTTCAAAAATATAACCATTAGTTTTCTCGTTCAGATTTTTTAGTTTATCATACAACTTATAATTCTTATGACCGGATAAAGAAATATGGGGGATCTGTTGTATTTCCGTCACGTAGAAAGTGATCTCCCATGTGTATATGAAAATTCTTTGGCTCTTTTTTTTTTAGGGGAATGTTCATCATATGATGTTGCAAATCTAATCATAAGATGTTGCAAATCTGTCACGCCCCAACCAAAAAACCAACCCTAGCCGGGGGTTCACAAGGGATAACCCACACTTTTGGGTTTTCTAAAAAAAAGCATAAAACCTAGAAATGGGAGCGGCAAACTCTGAGTGTGAGAGTCTTTGCATTCCTCTATGAGCTTCGAAACTTTAGGGCTCTGTTGCATGTAGGCCATAACAAACCAAATTATATATCTAATTCAAATCGGGAAAATATTTAATCGGAGTTATACGAAAATCGATAAATTACCAAAAACACACATCTCGCTCTATCAAAGAGCCGAGCACCATACGGACGCCATCACATGTCTAGCTCTACCCCAGAGTGGATCCAATCACATTCACATGTCTTGATCTACCCTAGAGTAAGACAGCAGACATCACACGTTTCGCTCATCCCAGAGCGAGACATAACACATTTAAGTCACATTCAAGCATAGGATAACAAAACACAATGGATCATAGAATAGCATACCGAACACACTAATCATAGCATAACATACCAAACACAACGGATCATAACATAGCATACATCCTAATTAGCACATGCATTCTGATAATCAAATAAGAGGTTAGAAACGCTTACTCCCTTGATGTCCCATGAGGTAGCGGCATTCAGAGTTGTTTGTTCCTTCTGGGCATCCTCCCCTTCAAATCCAAAGGAAAAAGGAGTTTCCTCTAGCTCCGTCACTTTTCTCTCATTGTTCCAAAAGGCGATAGACAAAACCCTACTCCTTCCCAGTGACAGTTCTTGTTTTT
Source organism: Saururus chinensis (assembly GCA_035235625.1). Lineage (NCBI taxonomy): Eukaryota > Viridiplantae > Streptophyta > Magnoliopsida > Piperales > Saururaceae > Saururus > Saururus chinensis. The sequence goes on along the minus strand of CP141145.1, from coordinate 6,769,366 downwards.
TGCCCCAATGGGCGGCAGATAGATACTCCCCTTACTTGAGGTTGTTCCTCATATTGCGTGGCCCTTCAATGGAGGACGAAGCCTCCCCTACTCTGGGCAACTTTTCTCGATGTGATCCGATAACAAAGGACAGAGCCCCATCATTCTCCGGGCCGCTTCTCTTTCTTCAGGGCCCTATCCTTACTCTGAGCCAATCCTCCCACTTTCCTGTGACACTTAGCACATAGTGCACCCATAGGCCGTGGACATAATGCCCCTTACCCAAAGACTCTTCTCCTTTTCTATGCTCGTAAGCTACAGACAGAACATCCCCTTTTTGGAGACGTTTCTCACACTATGTGACCCTTCGGTATAGGATGAAGCTTCCCCTACTCAGGGCCACAACACTTGATGTGGCCCATTGCAGGAGAGTGGTAGGCAAAGCCTCCTCTTGCCCTGGGTTGTTCCCTTTCTAGGGATGATAACTTGAGAAATAAACCATGTCATTGCATAGTTCACCCTCAAATTAGCTAGGAACTCCTCAAGAATGGAAGAAAACGACTTAGAACTAGCTTAAAAACTCCCCTAGAAGTTTGAACAGGATTTCCATTTATAAAGGAGAAGACCACGAACATATGGAATGAACTTAAATTGCATGCGCCATGCGTCTCGTGCCTGCGCAGCGCAGATGTACTGGTTGACTCTTGGCCTGCCACTTGTCGCGTGGGATGAACCATGATCGCACGGGCCCCATCGCCACGCAGTGCTGCGCATCAGGTGGCGTGGCTACCTCTTGGTACCGATGGATTTGTATCAATGAGCCTTCAAAACAAGACCATACATGGGTAGTTTATCCTGCTCTTTTTAAGTAGGCCTCACCCATGTGGCACATTTCTCGAGGTCGTAACTTTTGCTCCCAACCTCTCACTACAATAAAATGTATCATTAGCGACACTTTTATTAGTGACACAAATAGAAACATTACTATAAATTGCAAATTGTGAAGCATAACTAAGTGTAGTAAAAAATTAAATATTAGCCACACTTTTTATTTTGCATCGCTAATAGTTATATTTAGCGACACTTATTATAAAGCATCGTATTACTACAATTATTTGCTATGCTTAATACAAAGTGTCGCTAATATATCACTATTAGCTACGCATAAAACAAGCATCAATCGCTAAAAGATATTGATTTTAAAAAAATCATAACTATTAGTGCCACTTTTTCTAAAGCGTCGCTAATATGTTTAATAATAGCGACGCTTATCAAATACCATCACTAATAGTTATAAATAAGTATTAGCGATGTCACAAATAGTACTAAATTTAAATTTTAAAATTTAAAACTATTAGCGACACTTTTAACCAAGTGTAACAAATAGCATTGATAATAGTGCCGCTTGTTTTTATTAATTAATTTTATTTAATAAATAAGTATATAATAAATAAATATTAAAAAAATTTAAAATAAACTTCTTAAATATAATATATTTTATTCAATATTTACTATTTGTATATATAATAAATGAATATTAAAATTTCAAAAAAATGTAGTGTCAATAATAGATTAATCTTTCACTATTTATATATAATATATTTTATTTCTTAAATTTTCTTATTAATTTTAAAATATAATTTATAATAAAAGAGAGAGTGAAGAGACCAAGAGAGGAGCGAGAGAGAGAAGAGGGAGGAGAGAGAGGGTAGAGAGAGAGAATGAGGAGAGAGAGAAGAGAAAGGGTAGTGAGAGGTGAGGAGAGAGAAGAGAGAGGGTGAGAAGAGTGAGAAGAGAGGGGGTGAGGAGAAAGAGATGCGAGAGAGAAAGAGAGGAGAGAGAGAGAGAAAGAGGGGAGAGAGAGAGAAAGAGCGGAGAGAGAGGATGAGGAGGGTGAGATAGGAGAGGCCGAGGAGTGAGAGAGAAGATATGGGGTGAAGAAAGAGAGGAGAGAGGATGAGGAGAGAGAGAGAGAGAGAAGAGAGGGGGTGAGGAGTGAGAGAGATGAGATGCGGTGAGGAGAGAGGTAGAGAGAGATGAGGGGAGAGATAGAAGAGAGAGAAAGAGGGGAGGAAAAATTGAAATTATAAATTATTTTTAAAAAAATTTAAAAATACAAAATATTTAGTAGTGACGCATACTAGTATGTGTCGCTACTATACTTGGGTAGTAGCGACGCAGAATCGTATGCATCGCTACTACAATTTTTTTAAAAAAATTTAAATAAAAGAGAGAAAATGGAGAGAGAGGAGAGAGTGGAGAGAGAAAAGAAGAGAGAAAGAGGGAGGAGTGATAAAGAGAGAGACATGGAGGAGAGAGAGAAGAGAAGCGAGAGAGAAAGAGGGGAAAAATGTGAGTAGAGAGAGAGGGAGAGAGAGAGGGAGAGAGAGAGGAAGAGAGAGGAGAGAGGGGAGAGAGAGAAATATGTGAAGAGTGGAAAGAAAAGAAGAGAGAGAAAGAAGAGAGAGTGTGGGAGGAGAGATAGAAGAGAGAGAGGGAGGAGAGAGAAGAGTGAGGAGTGACAGAAGTAAAGAGAGAGAGGAGGGAGAGGGGGAAGAGAGAGAGGGAAGAGAGAGAGGGAGGGAGGAGGGAGGAGAGAGATCAGAGGAGGGAGAGAGAGGAAGAGAGAGAGAGGATAGAGGAGGGAGAGAGAGAGACTTACTATAGTGACACGTACCTTATGTGTCGCTAATAACTAGTGCATTAGCGACACATATATTACGCATCGCTAATAAATAGAGTATCAGTGACACATATATAATGCATATTTTTTTCACCAGCGCAGGCAAAAATTTCTCCCACACAAAATTTTTTTTAACCGCGTGGGTGAATAGAAAAAGAGAGAGAGAGAGAGAGAGAAGAAGAGAGACAAAGAGAAGAAGAGAGAGAGAGAGAGAGAGGGAGGGAGGAGAGAGAGATCAGAGGTGGGAGAGAGGGGAAGAGAATGGAGAGAGGAGGGTGAGAGAGAGCTACTGTAGCGATGCATACCTTATGCCCCGCTAATAACTAGTGCATTAGCCACACATAATATGAGTCGCTAATACATTTTTTTCACCTGCGTTGGTGATTCGCCAGTGTGGTTATTTACAACACCTCCACCACGGTCCCGGCCCCAGTCTCTCCCCCCCCCCCACCCCCTATAGAGGAGGGAAGAGGGGGGACCCGAAAGAGAGAGGGGAGGAAGGGACCAGATTCGTGCACCCCGCCGGAATTTGGCCAACTCCCTCTTCCCCGCCAGGCCCGCCATCGTCAGGCTTTTTAAAAAAAAGCTAGGTTTTTAGCGACACATAATGATATGCGAGGCTAATTGAGCACTGAAATAATGTTCAATTAAATATTTTCAAATTTTGAATTGTAATCATATTTTGTGTTAATTCATTACTTATTTGGGTTATTTATGTTTGAAATAAGTTAGTTGGACCTTATTTGTATTTATATGTCTAAATAGGATTCAACAGGATCTAAGTAAAAGAGGAAGTGAAGCCCAACTACCCAAAGCTATTTAAAAGTTAAGAATGACCTAATAATGGTCTAAACATGTATGGAAAGGTCAAACAAAACCTTTTGGACCCGTTGGATTTCATATTTGCATCAAGAGAACAAAAATTCGGGAAGAAGCTAATTTTGACAAATTGACACAACCTAAGTATTTCTACTATATCTTTCTATGTATAATTCAAGTTGATACAATTCTAGTGGCATTGGAAAGAAGACTTTTGTGGCTACAATCTCTATTTCAGGAAGAAATTCATAATTCCAAAGCTATATAGGTCAAAACTGGCATAAAAATGATAGCTAGAAAACTAACCAAAGGCCAACACATGAAAAATCTTTTCATTGGTTGTGATTGATACACGTAAGGAAAGACAATGAGGCTAATTGGATAACTAAAGGAATATTGAAAGATATTTATTTGCTAAATAAATCATTGATTTATTTGATTGATTTAGAATTTAATCATTACAAAATAAGCAACCAATTAAGCAAACAATTAGGATGCAATCAAGAGATATGATTTGACTTTCCCCTTTGAAGCAATCCCTTATACTCCTATAAATAGAGGGGTGGATGTGATAGAGGCATCATCCCCTCCTCTTCGGAGCTCTCTTGTCCTATTTTCCTTCACTTCTTTTGTATTTGTATTTCTAGTTTTATTGTAATGGCTTTCTAGGCTCTAAAGCTAAGGCTAGACGTGATTTGTAAAAATCTAATGGAGTTCTAATCACGTTTCATCAATGATTTTAAGTAAGTATTGGTTATTTGAAGTGTTGTTCATTTAATATTATTCTTTTTCTTGTTTCATTATGATTTTGATACATAGAACTCTTAAAGAAACAATTATTTTTATCCTTCATCTATCTAAAGTATTTTCTATCTTTGTTTTTTATTTTAATGTTCATATCTGCCAGTTAGATAGAATCTTTATTCTATTATACCTTAGATAACATGACATATAAAAAATGTTACTAAATGTTAGAATGACCCTTAATGCCTTAGTGTTTGTTATGCATGATCTCCCAGACTATTGGACTTTACTTCTTTGCATTTGACTATTTCCTTTTGTAATAGTATTTGCTTTGGTATTCTTATGTAAGTTGTTATTGATTCAGTTAATGGCCTTGGACTCGCTTGGCCCACTAACTGGCGTGTCTGCCTTGGGGACTAGGCTGGCCGGCAAGGCTTGGTGCAACTCCCTAGGGGACTAGTCATCCACTATATGGGGCGATCTCTTTCCTTGTTTCTAGTTTATGCAATTGAGACTATTTTGAACTTCTCCCCTTTCTTTCTTGTATTCCCCCTTTCCCTACATGAATCTCCTTGATATCGATTGTGCCTACATTGGGCACATCATTGGTATAAGAGCTGTTACGATCCCCAGCCATGGTACGAGGCAAGCAAACTGCTGCGGCTCCTGAGGTTCTTCCGGAGAAGGAGGGTTCTAGCCTCAACGGATAGTCCGAAGGCTGTCTCCACGATAGCCAACGAACCTACTATTACAGAGATCATGGCGGCACTAAAATCCTTGAGAATTGGTGTGGCCAAGGTGGAGGCATTGGGCTTGGCATTTGCGCAGTTGCAGACAGAGCGCACAATGTCTCTCCTGCCTAGGCCGCCCCCTACTATCCTAGAGAAGGGAGGCTCGTCAAAGCCCCCCGAACTGATCGTTCGTGACCCTCCGGCATTGGCAAACAACAACACGAGAATTCCCCAGGGTCTGATGAGGTTTGGCAATGTTGACCATGCGCTGGATGGGTGGTGCCAGACCTGGGACATGCGAGGCACACTAAGTGTTTGGGAAAATGCCCCTATGATGTCGCCCCCTCGAAATCTGTTCCAGGACGTGGAGGATGATTGGGAGGCATATCCAGGGCACTGTTGAGGACCATGAGGGGGGGCTGAGCCCCATTTGGCTCGCCTACAATTTCCCCACTACAATGGAGATGACAACCCTGTGGAATGGCTGTACAAGGCATATAAGTTTTTTGCCTACTAAGGGACGCAATCTGAGGCTGAACGACTGCACATAGCAGCCTTCCACCTCGACGGGGATGCTTCCGTTTGGTTCTAGTGTTTCGAAAAAGAGGTGCACTATCCCACCTGAGCCGCCTTCTTAGACGAAGCCTAATAACTTTTAGGACTTCAACGAGATGCTCTCCACTCTGCACCAAACCACCACTATTCACGCCTATTACACGGAGTTCATGAAGGTGGCCAACCGCCTCCCTGACTAGCTGGTGACCGCGTTGGTGGGCATGTTTAAGTGAGGCGTCAAGCCGGAGATTTCTGAGGAGATGTACCACTTTCTCTGTGTCAGCATGAGGGACATCGTGCGCCATGCTCGCATCGAGGAGGAGAAGCTGGCTAGGCAGCACAGAGGGGGCCACTTGGACCTTTGCCTCAGCCTGCTCTCAGCGTCAGCCCCCTGGCCATGCCAACCAGCAGCCTGGCAGCATGCCACTCTGGCCAGCTGCCTGCTCAGGTAGGCCAAATTGTTCGTCGCCTCACCCCTGTCCAGATTGAGGAACGCCTGTCTAAGGGGTTATGTTTTCTTTGCGACGAGAAGTTCGTTCCGGGGCACCACTATTCTATCAAGGGCAGCCTTCTTGTGGAGGAGATTGATGATGAAGGAGAGGAGGCAGGCAGATGGGGCTGACTTACTTCCCCCGGATGACATGATGCCAGAAATTTCTTTCCATGCTTTCTCAGGGGTATTCACTCTACGCACAATGCGAGTTCAGGGCTACCTCAAGCAACAACAAGTGGCTATTCTGATTGACAGCAGGTCTACCCATAATTTCATTAACGATAAGGTAGCCCATTGGCTAGGCTGTTTTGTCTCCGATTCGAAGCCATTTGATGTACTGATTGGCGTTAGAAAACACCTCAGGAGCATTAGTGTAAGGACCCTCATCTTTGAACCGGTTTTGGTTTTCTTTAATTATGGGTTATCGTGAGATTTACGCGTTTTCTGATCTTATTCGGTGATTTCGTAAATAAATAGTGTTTGTGATAGTTTTAACCAAAATTAACTTCAATATTAGTGGTTTTGAGTGATTTTAAACCAAATGTGAATTTTTGAGATTTTTCGGAATTTTCACTATTTTCCCAAAAATTAGGGTTTTGGCGGGACCCCTGTGGGCCCCACCGTCGAAAAATTTATTTTTGTGTCAAATGAACCTAGACATATACTTAAGGTCCCACAAAAATTTTTAGAATTTTATTAGGCTTAAATTGTGCTTAAATTTGCAAAATACCCACTTTTAGCCTACTTTTCATATTTACACCCCAAAACTTACCTATGCCTACCCCAACCCTTACTATAAAAGGGTAAACCTGAGCCATTTCCATTTTTGGGAATAGGCTAAGGAAGGAGGGCTGGCCTAATCCCCACTTAGGCCCGAATTAGAAGCCGATTAAGGTAAGCTTACTCTAATTAAGCACTAATCATTGGCTTTTCTCTTAATTTCTTCCAAATCTACCATTTTCCCTTTGATTCAATTCGTTTTTGACCATCAAAAGTTATTGATTTGTGTTTTACTACAAACCCTAACATTTACTACCAACAAGCCCTAGATCTAAGGTTTAATTAGGGATTTCTTGGGTAAATCGATTTCTATTAGAGTTTAATTCAAACTCATTGTGTTTTCAAGGATTTCAAGAAGGGTGACTCTTCAATCCGAGCTTAATCAAGTGCTAAGGTAATGGGTCTTCGAAATCTCTATTTATCCATGGTAAAACTCTTCATTTTTGGCTTATTTCGAAATGGTTTGCTTGATTTAGTGTGTTAATGGTAAGATTAGAAAATGGAATTATTTAATCCCGATTTCTTAGGGTTTTGCATTATTATGGTTTGGTTTGATATTCTGGAAGTCAAGGAGGACTTTTGATGATGATTAGGGTGTTAGATGTGGATTTGAAGTGTTATCTATGGTGTTTCGGTTTAGATTTGCGAAAGGAAGAAGATGACTGTTCTGCCGTGTTGGCGATCGATCGGCCTTGCAGGGCGATCGATCGGCTGAACTGAAAATTTCAAATTTTTGCGTGTAACCGATCGAACGGCCTGAAGGGCGATCGATCGGCTACACAAGGAATTGTATGTTGTGTGTATGATGCCTATTTTGATGATTTCACTTTAGCTTGCCAATTTTATATGAATGTGGAGTGTTTTAAGCTATGTTAGGCTACTGGAAATGCATGCTATTGAGTTCATAGAGTTGAGACATATGCTTAGAGATGGTGGGATGACTTATGTTTTGTGGCATGATGTTGGAATCGTTATCTTGAAATTATGAACGGTTGGTTCCCTTTGGATAAGCATATATTTTCTGTAGGACTACAATCATTGTTGGACTGATTTGTCATGATAAATTGTGATTAATGGTGTGTGAATGTTGGTGATTGCCATGACTCAATGATGAAATGAGTGATGTTATAGGTGTTTAGCCTTTGTGGTTGAGTTTTGAATTTAACTATGATTTCAACGATTCTTCTACTATGATTTCCGCTGGAATTCATGTTTAGGTAGAAATTCACATGTGTAGTGTGGTAGTGAGTTGATTTTCAAGCATGTTAATATGCATTATGTGAAAAGCTTCTACTAGTTACACACACATGTGGGGGTTAAATGATGATGTTGAAGCTTAATATCGTGATTATGAATGATGCATTAGGGGCTGGTGAGAGCACTTATCATGATTAGGATTCATGTATGCTTTGCCCACGCGTGTACCATGCTGCACGCATCATGAAAATGGATTTCAAATTGAGGCTTCATCGTGATTAATCGAATTTGACCGATTGGATGCAATGTGATGGAATTGTGTGCCGGGTTTATCGGTCGTGGATTAATCGCAAGTTGATTGGTCCGAAAGGACATATTTTGATTTGAAGTTCCTGTGTGGAACAATTTGAAGTTCCTGTGTGGAACGATTTGAAGTTCATGTGTGGAACGATTTGGAGTTCCTGTGTGGAACGAGTGCACTCCCCGGGTTGAGTCTTGTTTAATGGAATGATGTGGGGACGAGTTGTGTACTTGTCTTGCGGATATGTGAGAATATTATTATGTGTGTCATCTGGACCCTGAGAATCCAGTGTGGTATGCCGTGTGCACCCCGCTACCACGTGTTCTAGGGTTCTCTGTGTGAGAACTCGGGCTCTTCCCTCCGCAGGAGATGTCCACTGGCGAACACCCCTGCTCTAGATTCTCTGTGTGAGAATGGGACATCCTTGGCCAGGATCGTCCAGGGCGAGCAGTATTAGGGATTGACAACCCCAATCTTTCTTGAATTCTTGTGTAGAATTTTGGTACCATGACACGCCTTCGTGGCCTTGTCTATGCTCCCGTCTGTGTGACGTTAATGTGTGATTACTCCTTGATGGAGGTTGATTGTGATGACATTATGCATGTGGGAATATGTATGTTAGAGATACATCCATGCATGTTGATTTTTATGTTATGCATGTGGAATATGTATGTTAGAGATACATCCATGCATGTTGACTTTGATGATAAAATGCATGTGGAATATGTATGTTAGAGATACATCCATGCAGGTTGTGATGCTATTATGCATGTGGGAATATGTATGTTAGAGATACATCCATGCAGGTTGTGATGCTAATAGGCATGTGGGAATATGTATGTTAGAGATACATCCATGCAGGTTGTGATGATATTATGCATGTGGGAATATGTATGTTAGAGATACATCCATGCGGGATTGGTATGATGTGAATGCATGTGGGAATATGTATGCTAGAGATACATTCATGCAGGTTGAATTATGCATTATGATGTAGTGTTAGGTGATATGAATGTGTGATCAGAAAGTGATGCACCATGTAAATCTTTGATCTGAACGATCTCATTTCTAAGCTATCGTATTTTCTACGTTGACAATGATATTAAAACCATTGCTGAGTGTTAAAACTCACCCCTCTTTTGTGTTTTGATTTGGGGCTGCGTGGTGCGACATGCAGACGGACAGGATTGCCTCTTTGAGGAAAGGTCAGAGGTAGCTTGGGTGTGATGATGGAGATCGTTGAGTGACTTACCTGCGTTTGTTTCATGCTTTATGTTCGAACCTTTGTGTAGGGTTCTTGTTTTGGATTTGTCATATACTACAGTTGTGATGATTATGACTTATTTTGAGCCGGTGTGGGCTTTACTTAACTAAGTTTGTGGGTTTGAGATTGTTGTTTACTTTGTGATAAGCAACACCTTTTTCTTCCCTTTTATTTACTCTTTCTCAAAGGATTGTGCGCACTCCGTGTTGCTGTTAATCGCCCGTGGTTAGGGTTAAGTCTTCCGCTAGATCATTTCTCAATTTTCACTTCGTCGCCCCCGCGCGCTTGACCGGCCCCTGGACCGGGTTCGGCTCGGGTCGGGCATCGCCGGGGCGTGACAATTAGGGTGTGTGCTCAGGTTACACTTTCTATCCAAGGCCACACATTTATCAGCAACCTCTTCTTGCTGCCTACGAAGGGGGCGGATGTGGTGTTAGGAGTGCAGTGGCTTCAGGAGCTCGGGGTTGTGGTTTGGAACATCAGAGACATGGTGATGGACTTCGAGCTTCATGGGTAGTGAATTAGGATTGAAGGATCCAGCTAGGTACCCTCCTCTCTGCCTAGTCTTCGAGTTCTTTCTTCCGGTTTGTCCCTCTAGGGCTCCCTTTGCAGCAGTGAGCCACCATCAAGGTGACTGAGGACGAGATGCCCCCGGATCTCCAGGAGTTGTTGGCAGCACATCAGGACATGTTTGCTGATCCTCAAGGTCTCCCTCCCATCCAGCCTCACAACCACCAGATTCCCATCATCACTAGAGTGGCCCCTGCCAATGTACACACTTACAGTTACCCAGAAATTAGAGATTGAGTGTCTCGTGGCCGACATGCTCCAGTCCAGGATCATCCGCCCTAACACGAGTTCCTACTCGTCTCCGGTGCTGCTGGTTCTTTTGTTAATTTCTTAACTCTTTATTGCCTCAATACTCTTCTACACTTTCTCTCTTTATTTTTCTTTCCTCTAATTTTTTTTCGTAATTATTTTCTTTGTTGCACAAGGCTTTCTCTCTGGATCGACCTTGTCTACTACAATTGGCAAGTAAAACAAATCTGAATTTGACTTCTTCATAGTTATGTCTAACTTTTATTTTTGTACACTAACTCTTAAATTTAGTCATTTATTTTATGTCATTCATTTTTAGTATTGAAATTTTATAATTTTTCTTTTCGAGACCAAAGGCACTACTCACATTACTACCAAAAATTTTTCGGGATCAAATGAGTACCTTGATAGTGCCTTTGGTCTTATTTTATAATTTAAATTATGTCTATTAACTTCTAGCTCTTTAACTTTTATATTTTGTCATTTGATTTTTGCATTTTTACTTTCATTTATTTCAAAAAAAAATGTTGTTGCATGTTTACATGGGTGCAATAATTCAGGATGATTGAGAAGAGTGAACAAATCTTTTAAAAATTCTTTTTCTTTTAATAAAATGGAGGATCTACGAATTAATAAGGAATAAAGAAGTGATAATGGGGATAATAATGTACAAAATGTTCATGTTAAAACCTTGCGTGATTATTTGCAACCAACTAGATCAAGTTCTCCTTCTTGCATGATTTTTTCAACTAATGTGGGTGGTTTTAAACTCATGCCAGGTGTAATTTAATTACTACCTAAATTTCATGGCTTAGATTTTGAAAGCCTATATTTGCATCTAAAAGAGTTTAAAGAGGTTTATGCAACTTTGTCAAACCAAAATGTTTAAAATGATGTTATTAGATTAATACTTCTTCCATTTTTTTAAAGGAAAAAGAAAAAAATTGGTTCAATTTTTTGAAGCCAAAATCCATTGGAATATGGCAAGAAATGTAAAGAGAATTTTTGAAAAAGTTTTTCTCCACCCATAGAACTAATACACTTAAAAAGAATATCATGAATTTTTTACAAAAAGAAAATAAGACTTTCTTTAAGTGATTGGAAAGATTTAAAGAACTTTTGTTGTTGTGCCCACATCATGGATATGAAACATGGTTTACAATTAGTTTCTTTTATAATGACTTGACTTCACAAATGAGGTAATTTGTTAAAATGATGTGCAATGGAGAATTTTTTAGTAAAGAACCTAAGGAAGCATGAGACTATTTTGATGTGTTGGTTAAAAATGGTCAATCATGGGAAGATTGTAATGAATTTGAAAGTAGTAATAAGAGAAAAACTAATGTATGTGACAACTAAGGGGGCAATTACCTTCTTAAAGAAGAGGATGATGTAAAAGCAAAAATTGCAAGTTTAACTAGAAAAGTTGAGGCTATGAAAATTAATTAAGAAAATATGTCTAAAGCTTCTAAAAAAAGTACAAGATATTTGTAGTATATGTAAGAGTGATGAAACCAAACACAGGATTGTCTAACAATCCTTGCTTTTCAAGAGGTGTCGCATACTCAAGTAAATGCTATGAATACTTGTAAAAGGCCTTTATATTCTTCTTATTCTGAAACTTATACTCATAATTGGAGAAATCATCCTAACTTTAGTTGGAGAAATGAGTCAAGCAACAATCAACAACTAGATAATGCAAGCCATCAATGACTTGAAGACTTCTATCACTCAACTGACCACACCTTTGAACACTTAAGAAAAAAAGAAGTTTCCTTCTCAAACTCAATTAAATCCTAAAGGTCAATTTGTAATTAAAAATTTAAAATGTTCAAGTTCACAAGAAGAGCCTGCTAAGTTCATTACCACTTTGAGAAGTGGAAAATTAATTGACAAAGACATTCCAAAGAAGGGTGTTGAACCTAAGGAGTCTTTTAATTCTAAATATGGTGATGACCTTGACAACTCTGATTGTGTTGCTCCTATTCCTCCTCATTTTTATCAAAGATTACAATCATCATCTAAATTGGTGCAAAATGGTGACATTCTTGAAAATTTGAAACAAGTTAAGATCATATCCTGAATGAGTTGTTAGGTGATCTAAGGTGTTTTACTTTTCAAGGAAGGTTTTGCACAATTCTCTATTATGATCTCTTGAAGATTAATGGATGTCAATGTCTATTTTCTAGTATTAAAATTGAAATTGCTGAGTGGACATGAGACACATTGAGTTGTTCGATTCATGAGATTAGGATTTTTTTTAAAATTATTATTGAACATTACCGACACATAATTTATTGTCATTTATGAGATATATTAGCGACATTTATAATGATGTGTCGCTACTAACCAATTATTAGCAACACATAGATCTATGCATCGCTAATAATTTAATATTATAGCACTTGATTATGTGTCGCAAAAGCAAAATCATTAGTGACGTATGAATATATGTCACTAATTTAGACTTTTAGCGATGCTTTAGGTTAAGCATCGCTAATTAGCAGTAGCGATTGCAGTTTTATTGACCCATGTAGCGATGCTTTGTATGCATAGCGACACTTATAGTACTATTATCAACACTTGAAAGCATTGCTAATAGTCATTTTTGTTGTAGTGTCTATTTCGCATGTTCTTCGAATTGTTACGCTCGTTATTTCAAACTCTACCCAAATACTGGGATTTCATCCCTTGAAATCCCTTAACACTTATTTAAAATTATCGAATTACCCCTTAACCCCTCGGAGTAGGTGATCGTTTAAAATTAAACCCTTTGCAAGTGTACAAGGTTATTGTACTAGGATAAATATTTAAGGGTTGTCGAACCTCAGGGACAGATGAATTATCACTAAATCTAAAGAGGAATTTGCTGATTTAAAAACTAAAAACAACTTAAACTTTAATTAAGTAAAGGAAAGAAATTAACTAGTTTAAAAACAATATATTAATATGATAGAAATTACTTAGGAAATCGAATCCACTATAGAACCATAACAATTCCTTAACTTTTAATCTAAATCTAGTGTGAATATGAACAAGTATTCTCAGCTACAAGCTAGAATTACTTCAAAAAGAATCATTAATTAACTTCCATGGCATGAACTATCTTCGACAATAACACAAATCATCTAACTAAACTAGCTATAGGCATGACCCGTCTAATCTTAGTATAACTCATCCAAGTCATTAATTATCTGAACATTAAAACTATTGTATGACCATCTCATCTAAATCACAGAAATTAGAATCGATGCAAATATCACAATCTATCATCTACAAGACAATAAATCAACATAGACTTGAATAAACATGAAAAGCTCTTCCATTAAAAAGGAAATTCATATCATACAATTGTCATCATTCACAACTGAGATCTAAATTAAAAAGAAAAGAAACTGAAACCTTATCTATAGCTTCATCAACTCCTAAGTAAAAGAAAAGTCTAGCCTTCCATTGTAGAAGAAAGCACTTGAATCTCCATTGAAAGCTTTGAGTTCTTTTCCATCTTCTTCTTCCTTTTTCTCTTCATAAAATCTACTGGAATCCCCCAATTTTAAGCCAAATATGTCTTTTTATAGGCATAAGTTCCGTAGGAAGAAGTCCAATATGAAAAGGATTGAAATTTGGGTCAAACTAGGAAACTGCACGTTATGCCGTTTGAACGCCCTGCATGCCCGTTCGAACGCTTGAACTGCATATTTGTCTGAATTCACGTTATCCCGATCAAACGGTAAGTGACCCGTTCAAACGGCTACAATGTTTCTGCAATCTAGACAGTTCATATTCTGTTCATTAAGCTTTCCTTCGTGTCCATATTAGTTTCCAACTTGTTTATAACTCCGAAAAGTTGTCCAAATCACTTTAAAGCATGTGAAGACTACTTTGAACTATTCAAAACATCATCCAAGTACCTCGATAAGCGCACTTTTCCTACAAAATATAAAATATCATACTTTAGACATGTAGAAAGTAACTAAAATTCCATCTTGCCAGTGGTTGCTACTCAAAATTATGAGATTAAGCCCAATGATATTCAAATGCTTCTATCCTTTTATAGGCTTAATAATGAAAACCCGTATAGGTAGCTAGATGACTTCTTAGAACTATGCACAACTTTTAAGCTCTCAAATTTAACCGATGAAGCTGTTAAACTTCGCCTTTTTCCTTTCACATTGAAAGATAAGGCTAATGAATGACTTCACTCATTAGAGCCAAACATTATCACAACATGGGTCCAAATGCAACAAGAGTTCCTTAAAAAGTACTTCCCCATAGGTAAGACCAACCAAATGAGAAAGGCCATAACCACTTTTATCCAACTTCCCACTGAACAGTTCCATGAGAGTTGGGATAGACTTAAGGACCTTCTTAGGAGGTGTCCTCATCATGCTGTCCCTAAGTGGCAATTAGTGCAACGTTTTTATGAGGGTCTTACTGAACAAAACCGTCATCTTGTTGATGCAAGTTGTGGGGGTACCTTTTTGCTAAAAAATGAAAATGAGGCATGGAAACTTTTTGAGGACTTGAGTGAAAATTATTCAAATGCTTCTATCCTTTTATAGGCTTAATAATGAAAACCCGTATAGGTAGCTAGATGACTTCTTAGAACTATGCACAACTTTTAAGCTCTCAAATTTAACCGATGAAGCTGTTAAACTTCGCCTTTTTCCTTTCACATTGAAAGATAAGGCTAATGAATGACTTCACTCATTAGAGCCAAACATTATCACAACATGGGTCCAAATGCAACAAGAGTTCCTTAAAAAGTACTTCCCCATAGGTAAGACCAACCAAATGAGAAAGGCCATAACCACTTTTATCCAACTTCCCACTGAACAGTTCCATGAGAGTTGGGATAGACTTAAGGACCTTCTTAGGAGGTGTCCTCATCATGCTGTCCCTAAGTGGCAATTAGTGCAACGTTTTTATGAGGGTCTTACTGAACAAAACCGTCATCTTGTTGATGCAAGTTGTGGGGGTACCTTTTTGCTAAAAAATGAAAATGAGGCATGGAAACTTTTTGAGGACTTGAGTGAAAATTCTCTTCAACATGCTGCGTTGAATAAAAATGAGAGTGGATTATCTACCTTGAACAATGCCCCCTCTAGGGGTGGCTTATATGAAGTCAAAGACGCATTAGACCTCTCCTCCAAAGTTGATACTTTGAGTAGGAAGCTGAACCTTCTTATGACTTCAACCCATTAGCCCACTCCCTTCACTCAAGATGCATGCACAATATGCCTTAGCCCAGCCCATACTATCATAGAGTGCCCCTCTGCCTCTCAATTTCCTGAGCTTATCCAAGACCATGTGAATGCCACCCAATCCTTCCCTAGGGCTGAGAACAATCCATTTTCAAATACATATAACCCTGGGTGGAGGAATCATCCTAACTTTTCCTTGCGGGCACACAACCAAGGCGTTATGGGTAACCAACCCCTTAGGCAACCACTCCAAGTCCTACCAGCCCATATTCACCAACCTCAAGTGCAACCTCCATATGTCCAATCCAATAGGAGTCCAAGTTTTGAAGAAAAGGTCTTGAGTGCCTTACAAGGCCTTCAATCTCAATCCCAACTCCTTCACTCTCACACACAATCTATAGCAAAGTTAGAAGCCCAAATTGGACAACTAGCTAATGTTATTAACAAGAGAGAGATGAGGATGTTGCCAAGTCAACCCCTACCAAACCCTAAATGTCAATTTCAGGTAGAGGGAGCTTCTCCCTCTAATGAACAAGTTAATTCCATAATGACCCTTAGGAGTGGGAGGATTGTTGACAAGAGTGTTGGGGGGACACCAGTGACAGATGATAGGAGTGAGGAGTTAGAGGGGGCAGCCCCTAATGAACCTCAAGTAGAAGTTAGTGCACCACATGAGAAGGAGTTTGTATCTCCTTCCCCTTCCTCAGAGCCACAGTCTAAGACTACTTCCGAGGGATCTTATATCCCTAGGGCACCTTTTCCTCAGTGTCTTGACATGGCCCCACCATTTAGAAAGAGCACAGCTAGGACTGATGAGATTCTTGAGACTTTCAAACAAGTCAAAATTAATCTCCCCCTCTTAGAAGCCATTAAGCAAGTCCCTGCTTATGCTAAGTTCCTCAAAGACCTATGCACTCATAAGTGTAAATCGAAGACCCATGTGTCTAAGAAGGTCTTTCTCACCGAACAAGTTAGCTCTCTTTTGAAGTTTGACACCCCACCTAAGTATAAGGACCCTGGAGTACCCACTATTTCTTGTGTCATAGGTGATCACTCCATCCATAGAGCCCTCCTTGACCTTGGTGCGAGTGTCAATCTACTCCCTTACTCGGTGTATGAGCAACTAGGGTTAGGAGAATTGCAGCCTACATCAGTTACCTTGCAGCTAGCCGACCGTTCTGTGCGTAAGCCTCGGGGAGTCATTGAGGATGTCTTAGTGAAGGTTGACCGGTTCTTTTTCCCTGTTGATTTTATTGTCTTAGATATGGAGACCGGTGCCAACTCCACATATCAGATTCCTATCATTCTAGGTCGCCCTTTTCTTGCCACTGCTAATGCATGCATAAATTGTAGGATGGGGGTAATGGAGATGACTTTTGGGAACATGAAAGTGCAACTAAATATTTTTGATGTGTCTAACCATTTGCCTACAACTTCTAATGCTGAATGTTTTATGGTAGACAATTTTAGATTTGATGCTTATGATAGAGGTCCATCTTTTGTAGCATCAGCCCATAATCAAGTCGTGCCTTCTAATTTTTCTACATCATCTTTTTGGAGACTTAAGAGAAGAGCCAATGCTAATATCTACCAGCCACCCTGATATATTTGAGAATGTTGGCAATGTCTGGCTAAAGACAATAAACTTAGCGCTTCTTGGGAGTCAACCCATGTTTTTGATATATTTCTTTTCCTTTTGATTATTTTCTTTGCTTCATTTAGGCTTTATTTACTTATTTTCTCAGTTTTTTTTTTCTCTCATTATAGTGTATCTTCTTTTATGGGATATAATACTTTAGGTTTGGGGAAATGCTCATCACTTATATTTATTTCTTTTCTCCAATCCTATGTACTTCATTTTCAGATTAGTGGATTAGTTATGCTTTCAGGTGATATTTTTCCCTCTTTTACTTATTTTTGTTATTGTAGTATATATTTTCTTTAACATTGAGGACAATGTTCAGTTTAGGTTTGGGAGTGTAGAAAGATATTTTTCTTTATTTTTTTTTAGGATGTTTTAGAGTATTTTCTTTTGTTT
This sequence comes from Saururus chinensis, assembly GCA_035235625.1. Classification (NCBI taxonomy): domain Eukaryota; kingdom Viridiplantae; phylum Streptophyta; class Magnoliopsida; order Piperales; family Saururaceae; genus Saururus; species Saururus chinensis. Next base: position 6,751,759 of record CP141145.1, on the reverse strand, counting down.
TCTTTTCTTTTAAAGTGGTTTTATGTTTTATTTTCTTTTAAAAGTATATATCTGTTTTTAAAGAGATCAATTTCATGAAGAAAGTTCAAGTAATTAATTAAGTGATGAAAATGATTGAGTGAGTAATTTCTATTTTATTTTTATTATTTTGGATAATTGTGCTTATATTTTTAAATCACATTTCACACACATGAAACTTGTAGGAATATAATTTTATGATTTATTACTTGTAATCTTAGTGGGATATCTTTAACTGAGCATATATTTTTGAAAACTTGGCAATTGAGTAATTTTTAATATTTTATGATAGATCTTTATGCTTAACTTTTATTTGAAAAAATGGGATAAGTGTGTATAGAAAAAAAAAGAATGAAAAAAAAAAGATGAAGAAAAAAAAGTTAAAAAAAATAGATTGAATGAAAAAAAAATTGATGATAAAAAAAAAGTCAAGGTTTGTTTCTCTTTTTACTGAGTAATCGGACCTTGTGCCTAGGCAAGTATAAGGGATCGCGTTAAAAGATGAAAAGTTGAGATAAATTCTTTTATGACTTGCTTGATTCTGTAGCCTTTATAGTTCGAGTTATTAAGCCTGAGGGGTGTTTCAACACCTAGTGCCTTGAGCCAACTGGATTAGGGACACTGGCCTAACACTTGTTACATGGACTATTTAGAAAGCTTAATAGAACTAAGTATTGCACAAGTCATATTTTGAGATATATTATGCTCTTATTCCCTGAATTTAATTGAAATTTGAAGGCTATTACATTAGGGTTTATTATGAGATGTTAAAGATGAAAGATTGTCATTGTTATATTTTTGAGTTAGTGAACTTTAATGAGCTCAGTTAATGGGTCACATAAGATATGCTTGTTAATAAAGAATGAAATCATATGACTATAAAGTTTCTACACTTTATGTTTTTGAAATGTATATATGCAGTTGCACAATTATTTCTAAGATGGGGTTATAGAATGGATTATTCCTTACTTGAAAGTGATCAGATCTTAATTGTTTACTTGGTTCAAGTATTTGTGGTTGGTTCTTTTTAAAAATAGTTATGTGTTTTTAAGAGAAATTTATTTTTCAAATTTTTGTTTTCTTGTTTGTTTGTTTTATTTTTTTTAGGTTTCGATGTTTGTGAGTATCATTACTACAAACCCTCACGAGACACAACTCGTCCAACTAGGGACACCTAGGGGTTTAAAGGCTTGTTGCATACGCTAAATGCAATCGTGATTCCCTATGAAAGTGGCTTTTATTTATTTTTCTAGATTAGTTGTTTTACTTTGTTTTTGTTTTGCTCGAGGACTAGCAAAATATAGGTTTGGGGGTATTTGATAAGTATGAAATCTATATATATTTTATATGCCTTTTTACCTTATTTGCTAGTATATATTAGGTTAATTTAGAGTTAGTTATAGTTTATTTAGATTAAGATAGATATTAGTATTTTAGTTTAATTATTAATAATTTTGTAGTTATTAGTTGTTTAGACATGTATTCCTAATGCATGAAGGAGAGGTGTACTCATTGGGAGTGTAATACTCCCTTAGAGCTTTAAGTGGTGCATCTACTAACTGATGTTCAGCCATGATGAGGGTAGAAGTAGTGTGGGTGGAGGAATTGGTGGGAGAGTTTGGGGGTGTAGGGATGTAGGTCAAGGGCAACTCAGCTCTCCTAGATGTTCGCTCAGGCTCAGGGTCAAATGGTACTAATCGGGGGAGTAAGGAGTGACGACCACGCATACACCACAAACACACCACACAATTTTAAGTGTAAAAAAGGAAATAACAAGCAAAAACTAACTAAGAAAAGAACTAAAAATAAAGAGAGAAAAGGGTCTTGCAAACCGAAGAGAAGCACTATACTTGTCGATATCCACTTGTGGCCACAAGTGTAGAGAGCACGGTCTTCAACTCAGCCTACAAGATCAAATAAAAAAAAGTAAGAAACTAAGAATTAACCTAAAAACTAAAGTAAACTGAATCTAAATTAGATAGAATTATCCTAATACTAATTTAGTAACAAATCAACACCATCCCCGGCAACGGCGCCAAAAACTTGATCGTTTAAAATTAAACCCTTTGTAAGTGTACAAGGTTATTGTACTAGGATAAGTATTTAAGGGTTGTTGAACCTCAGGGACGGATGGATTATCACTAAATCTAAAGAGGAATTTGCTGATTTAAAAACTAAAAACAACTTAAACTTTAATTAAGTAGAGGAAAGAAATCAACTAGTTTAAAAACAAGATATTAATATGATGGAAATTACTTAGGAAATCGAATCTACTATAGAACCATAACAATTCCTTAACTTTTAATCTAAATCTAGTGTGAATATGAACAAGTATTCTCAGCTACAAGCTAGAATTACTTCAAAAAGAATAATTAATTAACTTCCATGGCATGAACTATCTTCGACAATAACACAAATCATCTACACTAAACTAGCTATAGGCATGACCCGTCTAATCTTAGTATAACTCATCCAAGTCATTAATTATCTGAACATTAAAACTATTGTATGACCATCTCATCTAAATCACAGAAATTAGAATCGATGCAAATATCACAATCTATCATCTACAAGACAATAAATCAACATAGACTTGAATAAACATGAAAAGCTCTTCCATTAAAAAGAAAATTCATATCATACAATTGTCATCATTCACAACTGAGATCTAAATTAAAAAGAAAAGAAACTGAAACTTATCTATAGCTTCATCAACTCCTAAGTAAAAGAAAAGTCTAGCCTTCCATTGTAGAAGAAAGCACTTGAATCTCCATTGAAAGCTTTGAGTTCTTCTCCATCTTCTTCTTCCTTTTTCTCTTCATAAAATCTACTGGAATCCCCCAATTTTAAGCCAAATATGTCTTTTTATAGGCATAAGTTCCGTAGGAAGAAGTCCAATATGAAAATGATTGAAATTTGGGTCAAACTAGGAAACTGCACGTTATGCCGTTTGAACGCCCTGCATGCCCGTTCGAACGCTTGAACTACATTTTTGTCTGAATTCACGTTATCCCGATCGAACGGTAAGTGACCCCGTTCAAACGGCTACAATGTTTCTGCAATCTGGACAGTTCATATTCTGTTCATTAAGCTTTCCTTCGTGTCCATATTAGTTTCCAACTTGTTTATAACTCCGAAAAGTTGTCCAAATCACTTTAAAGCATGTGAAGACTACTTTGAACTATTCAAAACATCATCCAAGTACCTCGATAAGCGCACTTTTCCTACAAAATATAAAATATCATACTTTAGACATGTAGAAAGTAACTAAAATTCCATCTTGATTTAAATACATGTCTAAAAACTAATAACTACAAAATCATTAATAATTAAACTAAAATACTAATATCTATCTTAATCTAAATAAACTATAACTAACTCTAAATTAACCTAATATATACTAGCAAATAAGGTAAAAAGGCATATAAAATATATATAGATTTCATACTTATCAGTAGGCATAACCGAAAAATAGGTCGTTACAAAATCATAGTTTTCAAATCCCAAAAATCATGGAAATTAAGTTGGCTAGTGTCAACTTTACCGTCTCCACTACAAATCACCGTAGATGTCGAAATTTTGCATTTCTTACTACCACTTTCATGGTTAAAAAAGGAACTTTTAAACAACAATTTCATTTTAAATGTTACATCTTAAAACCCAACACATACTAATAGGGCTACCAATAGAACGATATGGTTATTGTATAACCTATTCCATTACCATTACCATTTCCAAATTTTTTATCCATAACCATTCCTTAACTAACCACTATAGGTACTTCCATTACTATTCCATTTACTAATAGTATGCTAGTTAATTGGATAACTATTATCCATTACACTTTATTTAACTATGCTAAAAAAGGCTAGATTAAATATGTGTTATTCATTGAATCAAATATCACTGAATTAAAAGACTAACATTTTTACTATAATTGTCTATAGTTGTTGTAAATAAATTGTGTGGATCAAACATGAAACATAAATGGACAAATACCGAATAAAATTCCTTATTTTCTAAAAATTCTTTATTATCATATGAGTCTAACTCTAAACCATCTATCCACTATCTGTATCCACTATCTGTTTTAGAAGATTCCTAAGTGTGAGAGGAATGGCAATTGCCTTCTAGCAACCCGCTATCTTTGGAGGTGACTTTTAGGAAACAATGAGACCATATGCACTAACGGACATCATCCGTTAGTGTCATTACCTAAATTTTTTATATGTTTTTTCACCTCTTATAAAACTAATTTTAGAGTTTATAGTAATTTTTGATTTGTTAAAGATTGTTATGCAATTAGCTTTTATACGATTTTGATAGAGCTTTTAAAGACTGTTATGCAATTTCTAAATCCTCTGTACTTCCATCATTTATTTTTCATTCTTTATTTTTTAATTAATTTTTCTTGATGTTAAGTAGATGAGAGCTTCACACTAGCTTAGGCTAACCTAAGTAGGTACTATTGCTCATCATCTTTACGAGGACAATTCTATTATCTAAAGAGATATTAAAGTACATAAGACTCATAAATATTGAAGTATATCACATGGAATTTTTATTTTTTTTTAATTCTAGATAAAAATCCAGCAAAAGATCCTCTAATTTGATCACCAAAATATATGCAAATATTTAAAAGTAAGAGTATTTCAATATTAAGTAAAAGAAAATCAAATTGATCTTCACTATTTTTGGTGTATCGTTCTCTTCGTTAATGTATGTTTGACCATTAATCATGTTATTTTTCATCTTAAAATAAAATTATTCTCAATATGTCTCAAAGGCTGAAGTTATCAAAAACCAAAACAAAGCTAATTACAAGAATAAGTAAAAGTTACACTTTTTTTTCTATTTTTTATGATATTCTATTTATTTATTTTTTTTCAAATTAGCAACTATGAATTAAAGGCATGTAAAACAAAGTAAAATGTGAGAGAACAAACAAAAAAATATGTCTTCAAATAATTAAAAGAATTAAACCATAGACACAAATCAGAATCTTTTAGTTAGATAATTGAACCTCCTTAGCCTTGCCTAGCCATCAAATCTTAAGGTAACCTAAGGTAGACTTCCTTATTTTTCCTAATTGATCCTTTAAGGATACCTTCTTCATGCACTCTCTCAATCTATTTTACATACACTTGGTGGGACAACTCAACAGTAGTAGAGGTAAAATGCTTCTTCTCATTTTTCTTTGACCTAAGTTTGAAAGCATAATAATTAGGAAATTTACTTTTATACGTGTCTTATTATGGCAAATGTCACACACCCACAACACTAGAACCTATCCTTCTTCCTTTTGCCCTTTTCCATGTGGGTTGGGCACTATCTTAGGGTTTTTACACTCCCTTTTATCTTCACAAAGGTAATAGCTTTTGCTAAGGCGGAAGACAAACAATTCGTAAATCCTAACCACATTTTATTTATTTGACTAATGGTAAGCATAATTTCCAACTTTATTTTCCCACTCTTGAATCCATCTAATTTCTCTTTAGAGGACACAAAATATCTATTAAGAGTAATGGACTTCTCTTTCTCACTTTTTAGGTCTTTTTTAAGGTCATGCATCTCTTTTTCAAGTTTATTATTCAACTCCACTAACCTATTTGTATCTTAAGAAGACAAAACTAGTTTATCCTCTTTCTTTTTCAACTCTCTCTAAAGGCTTTTTGTTTTCTTAGTCAACACTACGGATTGTTTGAGGAATCCCTCATTAGAATCAACCTCAGACTCAGTTCTTTTCAAGAAAAGTGGATTCATAAGAATATTCTTCATAACTATTATCCTTCACACTTGCATAGAAGGCATTATAATTGTACAATTCTTCTTCTTTAGAAGAGATCTCATCATTGTAAGTTACTTCAAGAATCTTTTCCTTTATCTCATGGTCAAACCCTTTTAATTTTATAGGCTTATTATCAAAAGAATTGTCAAAATTAATGTTAAGATAATCATAAGCAAAACAACCTAACTTACCACATTTAAAGCATTTCAAAATCTTCTTGTCTTATTTTAGTTTGCCTCTCATCTCTCTTCTCTCCTTTTTTCTTCCCAGATTTTTATCCTTTATTACCAAATCTAAAGTTCCGAGTTTTCATTAATTTCTTGAAACTCTTAGCCAACAAAAGCATTAGTCCTTCGTTATCTTGAGACTCTCCATATTCTTTTAAGGTGTTTAGCACTTCGCTTTGAACGGAAGTTCTTTTAGATGTTTTTAGGCAATTCTGTTTTCCATTGGACTTTTTAAACAACTCTGTTTTGTTCTCATACGACTCTTCTTACATCTAAAAGGTTTTAAGGTTCCCAACCAACTCCTTAATGACTAAGGTGTCAATCTTCTTAAATTCATTAATGGCAATAACCTTAATTTTAAATTTATAGGACAAGGACCTTAACTACTTCCTCACAACTAGGTAGTTAGGTATAGGCTATCCTAGATAATCACACGTGTTTACTATGTTTGAGGTTTTAGCATAGTATTCAAAAAATGTCTCTTCTTCATTCATTATAATGTTCTCAAACTTTCAGGTCAACATTTGTTTCCTAAACACCTTCAAATCCTCAGTTCCCTCATTATATTTTACCAAATTTTCTCATTCAATCTTGGTAAATATACAATTAGAGATCAGCCTATGTTATAATTTTTCTATGGCATCGAATAATGTATGAAAGGATTTACTATTTTGATTTTCAAGTTTAGTCTTATTCTCATCATATTGAGCTTCATCTTTTAGAATTGAGTTCTCTTCTTTGTCTTTGGTATTGGAGGACTTCATCTTTTAACAACCGCTTTATAGGCATTCCCATCAAGTGCTTTTATAAATACTCTCATCCTATTTTTCTAAGATGAGAAATTTGGCCATTGAACCAGCCATTGATTTTAATCCAACAAAAAAGAAAACAAAACCACACTTTAAGCACTTAAATCAAGGAAAAATTATAAGAGAAGCAACTTGAAATTTAGTGCACACAAATCAACAAGTTTAATCAAGCATTTTGAAGAAAAAAATAAGCAAACTTAAGAAAAAATCAGAATCAAACCCTACCACAAAAAATCAAACTATGGTAGACTAAGAAAGATCATATAGCACTGACATATCAAATGAAATTAATATCATGGAGCAGAAGCAATTTTCAATAGTTAATCCTCAACTACCAATTGTGAGATTAATATTTGTCTAAAATAGTATAATAAATTACTAGATTGTTGGCCTTCAAGTTTTTTCCCTCATGCACTTGAAACATCTTCTTCCTCCTTGCTTTGTCTTTGTTTTCTTCTATCCTTCAACAAACTTCTTTTGTTTTATTAACTTTGGCCTCCATCAGAAGTCTTCAATCTCCGATCAAAGATATGTTGCAACTCCTCTTTGAAATCTCTATGTAAAATCTCATTTTAGTTGTGGAATAGCCTCATGAATTCACCATTGGTCTTCAACTCAAAGCATTATGCGAATCTTCCTCGTAAAACAATATGCAAAAGGTATAAAGCCTTCTTCTCTATTCACCTCTAGGTTGTCCTCTATAAAATTTTATGATTTTTTTAACCCTTATATAGCTCTCTAGGTTGTGCACGATATGTTAACCGATCGATCAATTAATCAAGGCTTCATTAATCTAAAACTCTTGACTTTGTTTTACACAGGGCAAAATCAAGTATCAATCAATCATTCTCTTCTTTAAATTGTGTAGTGATCGATCATTCTGCCTAAATTTTTACCATTTAGTCATTTTTAGTTGAAAACCTCCTAAAATCACTTCTAAAACTTCTCAAGGTGATTTTTGTATATAAATGTGATTTGATTAAGCTTTAAAAACCTTTAACGTACGTTAGTCTTCTATCTTAAATGATAAGAATATGTCTGCTCATATTTTTTAAACCATTTAATTTTCAAATTTGACTCAACTATAACAACCTCTCATAAATAGAGATAATTTTTCTAGTTATGATTGCACTGTTTGAAAGATTTACTCATCTAGTATGTTAGGATTTCAGTAATCTTGTTATCGTGATGTTCTATTAGTTGAAAGTATATCAGCATACAACTTGGAAGAGAGGGAGGAAAATTTTTATCTTATTGCCAATGAGATGTATGCCATAATACACTTTGCATCTCATCTTACATTGAAGAGATGAGTACTATGATGAGAATGTAAGACTAAACAAAAAAGAAGTTAAAAGACATTTTTGGAAGGATAAAATTTAAGGTAAAAAAGGTGATTCAACCTATAGAATAGAAAATACATAATAATCTTTCTAAATTTTGTTTTACCATAGTATTAAATTGAAAATAAATAAAAAAATTATCATATTTAGATCACAAAATTGGGTAAATCCCATATAAATTGAGATAAAACATCAATAAACAATACATAATTGTTAAAAACAAAAAACAAAGATAGGGTTGGACCCTAAATGTCTAAATGATTTAATTCTAATGGTTGTTTTAACATAGTACATGATCATACAAATTTTCTTAATTATAGTATTTATAAAATACAAGAAAAAATATAGGCTAATACATTGACTTTTTTTAATAAGAAACTCTTATAAAGTAACTCTTCACGGATGACGTTCGTGTAGGTATATAAATTTATATCTAATTATATAGTTAAACTTCTTTTGTTCGTTTATGTTGTTAAAATAATGAAATGATTTTCCTTTGAAGGTAAACTTTCTTAAAATGATCAAATAAATTACTTAAGTGATATAGTGAAGGGATTAGAAACATTGTTTAATCATAGTCCTCTTATAAATCATCTTTATCTTAACTATAAACATATTCTTTTATGTTAGATAAGTTTTATTTAACGAAGTATTATATCAGTTAAAATAGGAACTAGACCTTAAGTAGATTTTCTTAAGTTTTTTATTTTTTATTAAATATTAATAGTTTTTTATAATTATCATTTCACCTTTCTTTCTTTTTGTTTTTTGATAAAGAAATAACTTTGATAATTATAAACATATACTCTTTAAAAAACTAAAAAACATGTTAAGAAAGCAAAAATTTAAGATTGTGGTCTATAGTGGGAGGTACATGATTTTTTAAAGTGCGTGTAAATATATAAAGGGCTAATACGGTTTAATAATTTAAAGCCCCTTTTATGTAGTCTGTTTAACTAATACGGTTTCTTACGACAGTAAGGTTCACCATGCGTAGGTGTCTCTAAAAGGTTGTTAAGAGTCTCTAATGTTTGCACAAGTCATTCTCTACGTGTTGTATTTCATCTCAAACTTGAGCAAGTCTTTATGAAATAGTTATAGTTCTTACACTAATTAAAAAAATTCTTTTATTTTCTTTTAAATCACGAAGGTTTTTCGAGCCTCCATTTATATAATAGTTATCCTCATTTACCAAGTTAAAATAATATTTAAATAATAATAACTAACAAATATCACAAGCATCATTTTAATTTAATGTATTTAATAATATCCATAATAAATAATTTTTAATTTTCATACTATATCTTTTGGGTAGGGTGTCTTAATTTTTCTCAAACCTAGTACACTCAATAATAAGTAAATTTTTTTAATTATATCTTAATTATATGTCACATTTAACAATATTTGAATTTTTAAAATCAAGTTACCTCTTTTATAAGTTTTATAAGGTGGCTAATATTGATGTCTTTGTAATAGCGACTAATAATTATGCATAACGTCATTAGACTATAACGTCATAAGACTATAATGGTATACAATGTTTAATTTATTAAACTAATATGAAAATATAAAAAAATTTGTTAAAAAATTTGAAATTAATATAAGTTATAAATATAATTAATAACATGAAAAATGTACACATTATATTAAATTATTAAAACGTAGGATAATACGAAAAGATAAACAAACATAAATTTTTTTTAATGCATATTATTGTTATTTATTTTTTCATATATTTGCCTATGTAACTGCATATGTGGTGACAAATAAAAAACTTCATATGTGGATAATTTAAAATATTTTCCTAAAATTATAAGTGTATTTATTAAAATATCAGCTTTAACAACTAAATAATATTTGTTATTCTTAGACAAATGTGTTATGAGATACAAAGACTTTGTCCTTATGACCTTAGTTATCACTAACAACTTTGAGCAGCTTAGAGAGCAATTACATAAGTTGTAAAAATTACAAGTACTTGTATTATCAATATACTACTAACTCCTTATGCATTATATGAATTAATAATAAATATATGTTAAGAGAAATTTTTTTTTGAAATACATTAGAATTTTGAATGAAATGACAAAGGCCTTATGGCTGTCTAAGGATGAGAGTTATGTAGAACGTCTCCTTAACTTGGGAAGTTGTGTTCAAATAAATGAGAACATTAAGGTTTAAGTAGTCCCATGAAGCATTATATTGGAGGCTTCGATAATTATTGAAGTTGGAATATCATCATTAGGATCAATGAGCTAGTGAACCTTTACTTCATTGCATCGATGGGGTGAGGCAGACTTTAATGAAATGAAGGTCATATTATGATCACCCAATATCTAGTTGACTGAAGCTCCTAGATGAGGTCATTGTGTTTAGAAACCTTAAAATGGGATTGCTCAATGGGAATTGAATACTAGTTGATGAAAATTATGTTTAATGTAACTTTGTAAATTCATTTAAGGATTTACCAACAAAAATTTCTTTGTATGCCATTCAAAACTTTTTGTTTTATTTAGATTGTTATTCCACTAAGTATTTCTAGTATACTCAGCATCCTTTATTATGCAGATTATTATGATGAGATAAGAGATAATGAAAAAATCCGTATATGTAGCTTGATTCTCCTTTCAGCCAAACAAGCCATTTTTTCTTTTAGGTTTAACTAAGCACAAGAGTGTGCTATTTTAATTTCACTAGCTTTGATATAATTAATAGACAGTTATGTAGCTATGGATATGTGAATATTTTAACTTATTGGATATGTAGATTATTATTTAAGTTAGTATTATCACATCAATGGTTTGTAAAACATGGTTATTCTTATGCCCCTAATTCATTTTTTTAATGGGTTTTGTTTAATGATTTGATTTTGTTGTTCATATTAAGAAGGAGACGGGTCATGATTTTTAATTATTTCATCAAAGATGCAGATAAATTTTTTCCATAATAAAGGGTTGTGAAATGGGGGAGTGACACTCTAGGCCACCCCAATGTGAGTTTGACATGGTTCTAGAAACATACTTAATATCTCGTCTTATAGCCACCAAATATTAGAAACCTCTAATCAAACTTTTATAAAGAGAGGCATCCACTTCTTTACTTCCATCTTCTCTTGATTAAGGAACTTTTCGTACAATGTTGAACATAAAGAAAATGTGTTGCTAAGATGATGTAGACCATAAGAGCCTAAAAATGACTTATATGAACCTACAAATGAATTCTATGTTCAATTAACTTATTATGGCGGTTCATAGCTTGAAGGAGCATGAAGATAGGCTCGGAGATTATGCAAACGAGATAGCTTTGAGCTACATGGAACAATGGGATAAGAAGAAAAAAATACATAGTTTTCTTTTGAGCTATCGATGGGGCATTATAGGTGATTGACTGCTTCGTATTATATTTTACTAGTTTTGACTGAGTGCTCGGGCGATCAATCAGGGTTATCGGGCAATCAATGTATGAGGTGAATTGGTCCAATGCAAATTTAGGTCGAGAGCTCAAGCGATCGATCGGGCTATTGTGCATCCGTTAATGAGATAACTCCAATTCTATTTATGATCAAGGCTTTGATTCCGAATTAGTTTCTCTTTAGTCTTTTACGTTCCTGGAATCTGTAGTCTATGCTAGCTTATTTATTTAGAGATTTTCTAGCTCATTTTCTTTAATTTTGATTGGCTACTCCTAAATTACTTGTATATTTTTTTATTTACAACTTTGTCAATAAAGACTTGTATAAAAGATGGCATTTTTTGGCATCTGTTAGGAATTTGATTTTTCTAAAAATAAGAAATTGAAATAATTATATTCTCCATTTTTTCCACTATTTATATGAATTTACTATTAAATTTTGTAAGAAAGGAAATGAGGAGGAGATGAGGGAGAAGATGATGAAGGAGACAGGGGAGAAGGGAGGTAGCTCCTCTACAGGAGGCTTCTCCGTGATGTCTTTTCATATGCCCTGAGGCTTCGGCATCGTGTCATTTTGAATACCCTAATAGGGGGTTAGTCAATTAGAATTTGAAAATCAAATACTTATATTTTAAAATCTTTTGTTAGTCATTTTAAATTGTGTATACCATATTTATAATCTAGTGTTATTATATTAGGATTTAAAATTCAATATTTTAAATGACTGTAGTGGTTAAACATTTGATTTGTGTAATCAAAATACAGGGTTAGTCAAACAATAAAATCTTTTAACTTGGGAGGATTTTGCAAGATCCTTAACAACGTATAAGTCACATTTTATAACACCACCTCCAGAGGTGGTATTCTAAAATGACAGAATGCTTCCTTATTAACCAGGGCATCGCAGGGAAAATAGACATCGACGCTGTCTAGAGGCCATTGTTCTGAACTACCGTTCTCACTATTTTCACCCTCTGGAAAAGAATGGTCGGCATAGGCGCTTGGAACTTGGTAGAGGCTGCTTGGACCAAAGCTCGGCGATTGGATTTGGCAACTGGATCTGATCACTGCATGTATTCTCTTCACGCAGGTGACCGGAGCGAGGTGACTTGATCTCCTCCCACCCTCCGACCGCCACTTCGTCTTCTCTCTCTCTTTTTGTTGTTTCTCTTTGCATACACTCTTGCTACTCCAGTCATGGCCGCCTCTCGCTTCGACCTGACCTTGGTTTCGATCTGGGCTTTGTGATTGCTACGCTTGCAATTTGTAAGATTTTCTGAGTTTCGATCTATGTTTTTTTTAGCTTTCTGATCAAGCATGCAATTTGTAAGGCTTTTTGCTTTTCGATTTGGTTTTGTTTTTTTGCTCTGGTTGCTACGCTTGCAATTTCTAAGCTTTTTGGACATTCTTAGTTAGGGAATCAAAATTAGTTGGAAATTGCAAGTGTTTCGTTCTGGTTTTTCCCATAGTTTTCGATCTAATTTTTCTATGGTTGTAATTTCTATGATTTTGGGTGATTCTCAGTTCTGGAATCAGATTCTTAGTTGGGCAATTTTGGTCTCCGGGAATCCTCCGTCGATCAGTAGCTAGTAGAGGGCCTCCATGATGGGCCTCTTCATGGCGGTTGAGCGGAGAAGTTCCTTCAATTCTTCTTCTTTCTCTACCTCCCTGTTTCCTCTGGACTGATGACGAAGAAGATGCAAACACGGGCGAGTTTAAATCTGTGTATATACAAGATAGTGATAAAGAGGCCAATAGATTCTTGGCATGTCCTAGATCGGAGCATTTCATGTTCGTTTCACAGGAAATATGGCTACTGACCATTGGGCTATGGGAAATATTGCTGGTTGATGTCTTTGATTTCTTCGTGCCTTCTAAACCTTGTAGAGAGAATCCACTACTTCATTTTAATTTATTGAGAAAGGAATTAAATGAGGTGCAAATTACAACTTTCTTTAAAATATATGTTAACGAACGAGTCGTCAATCATATAGTTTTGGCTAGAGTCATTGTAACTGACAATTGTAACTCTGTAGATGCATTGAGACGGATGTAAGCTTAATAAGTATTAATAAGTTTCTAATCCATGTTTTGTAATTATTTTTTTAGGTGTAGATCGAGAGGAAAAGGCCAAACTCAGACTGGGTTGAACAGGTAAAGGACTGCTTACACTTGTCACCAAGTCAGGAATTATGAAATAGAAAATGTTAGGAGCCTAGTTCTTGGAAGAAGAAGAAGAATTTCTTCGAAACATAACATAGCCTGCAAATAGGATGACCAATTCAAACAACTTTCTCAAGTCCCAGAATAGACCAACCATCCTTCTCCGACTATATATAATCTCATCTCAGCTCCTCATGTCCACAAGTACCCAGCTCAATCACTTCTCTATGATTGTGTTCATCTTCTTGTTATTCTCCACTTGAAACTAGAGAATCAAGATGTCTGCCTTCATTCTTGCTCTTGTCCTCCTCTCAGCTTCTTTAGTGCTCACCTTGGCTTTGGGTGTGGCCTTAAAATCTGATGGTACTTAACGCTCTTCTCCCTCAAACTCTCATGCATCTTAATTCAGTTCTTCAGTAGTAATCAGTTTGTGCTATTCATATATATTCATCTTTTGCTTATAGTGTTGGTTAATGGGGTGGCCTGCAAGGACCCAAAGATGGCTACTGTTGATGATTTATTCTTCTCCAGCCTTCACGCAAGATAACAAATGCAATTGGCTCCATGGTAACGGCTGTAAATGTGGCACAAGTCCCAGGTCTTAACGCTCTAGGCATCTCCATGGTCCGTGTTGATTATGCACCATATCAACACACACCCCCAAGGGCCACAGTGATTCTAACTGTGCTTGAAGCCAGCTCTATGTTGGTTTTATCACTTCCAACCTGGAAAACTGACTCATCAGCAAGGTCCTTAAAAAGGGTGATGTGTTTGTCTTCCCAATGGGTCTCATTCACTTCCAGTACAATGTGGGGCTCACCAATGCAGTTGCCATTGCTGCTTTGATGATGTGGACGATTGTCCACATGCATGGAGCGGCGCAGGGAGACCGGGAAAGGGGAGAGTGGATGGCATGACCATCAGACAGAAAGAGGAGAAGCACAGAAGAAAGGGGAGAAGCACAGACAATTAATTATTCACTAATCAACTTAGGGCGTAGCCCTTACATTTGAATAGGCTAACTAATTGGCTCACTAAAAAGCACCTAAGGCCCATTAGCATAATTAAAATAAATTACTAATTACCTAATTAACCAAATTACCTAAATGCCCTTATTACATCATTACCTAATAATAGGCCCTTAGAACGTTCACAACATTCCACCCTGCTTCCACATCACCTCGTCCTTGAGGTGACTTAAAACTCTAAGCATTGGGCCCACCAAAGCTCCGCTGCGAACAGCTGGTCCGGAACCATGGATTAGACACACTGAATGGTGGAAATAGTGGGTCACTACTCATAGGCAGTCATGCAGAAGCCAAAGCAAACCTGTGGGGAGTGCAGTTAAATGAATCCAAGGGCAAGACATAACTATGGGCGGCAGAGATGGAAGATGAAGATGGTGGTAGAGCAAAGGAGTGGGTCTGACGTGTTGGATGTATGATAACATGGGTTGCCTGAGGTGTCCAACAAACCGGGTCACCATAGAGGCTACAGGGCCCCCCAAGCCTGTCCATAGAAGGCATCAAGCATCAACAAGGTTGGTCCACAGAGGGTAGCAGACAACATCATGAACGGCCCATAGAGGGCATCAAACAGTATCAAAGAAGAAATACTGAAGACAGCAATCAGCATAGGCAGCAGCGGCACAATATCTGTGAACATAGGTGAAGTAATGGCCCCAGGTGGCCACCCGAATAGTGCAGCCAACACAAGGCCCATCCCATGCACCAAGCTACGGCTATTAGATCCGAGTAGGGTCAGACACATGCCAAGCCCACCCATGAGGACTGTCTTATTGTCGAAAAGCTCTGGACATACACATACCCCATGAAGTGTAACACTGACACATGTTGGGTAAGTGTCCGTGAGTCGGCAACCATTTGGAGCCTTGATAATTTTGTAGGGAACCATCTCCATTTCTCTTTGAGTTTGTGCATCATCAACTCTTCGTCCAATCAAACGCTTGGTGCTGCAACCCGAAACTGGTAGCAATAGGTAGTGTATAATTGACCCACGGTGGCTCTGGTAGGCCACTACAGTAGACCCACTAGCTGGATGCCTCCCAAACCATTTTTGGCGTGAGCTGTATAGTATTTCTAATTTGGATCTCTGTGGAGAATTAGGCAAATAGGTGCCGTTGCTCAGCAGAATTTGGAAAATCTGCCTTGTCCGGTGCAAAGAATTCGGCAAAAATTTTGGGAGGCAGATTGGGGCAGTGATGAAAATCTCGGCAACCCAAGTCCGTTCGTCCGGCAGACAACTTGAGGAGGTGTAGTGCACCGGTGACCAGAGCGCTGGCCGCTCCGGCAACTGGGGCGCAGGTCGTTCCGACGGAAGAGGCGCTTGATCTCCGTTCCGATCAAATCCAGCGGCACGCATACCCTCCCGAACAGCTTGCCCCAGTTGACCCCCCAGGTGAAGTCGGGGATGTTGTCGCGGGGATCCTCACGGTGAAGCTTGGCGCCCCCCCTTGCCCAGGCCCTTGCCGACCGTTTCTCGTCCCGACATTTCTGTCCTCAGACCAAATACTAACGAATGCTCTCTCTTCACGGCTGCACAACAGCTTCTTCCTCCCGCTATCACGTCCGACCAGAATGCGAAAGCGGAGAAGTGGCCCAATGTTGGAAGAACGATGTAGGCTTTGGCAAAGAGCAGAAACAGGGTGCCGGAGAGAATGACCAGCACCTGGTCCAGTGGCGGCCGGAAGTGCCGGGGATGGTCATCAGGCTGAACGAGAGGCCACTGGCCACGTCTGCGACGTTGTACAAGACGGCATTGGGGATCAATTCATCTGTGAACCTCGCACAGGCGCCTCTGCCCAACACAACGAGAGGATGCTGGGTGCGTTTCTGCAAAGCCATCGCTTTTTTCATTTGAAGGTTGTTGACGACATCCAGTTGAGTAATCGTGTCAACGGCATCCAATTTAGTAATCGTTCAGTGCAGAACGTTTGTGAGGAGGTGCAGAGAGCACTCACCCCCAATGATGACCAGCGGCTTGTTCCGGAAGATCAGGGCCGGGCCGTTGCAGACAGCACTGACTAACTGCCCGCAGTTCTAGGACCCCACCACGCCGTCGCTGGATCCAGGAAAGTCGGGAAGGCAGGCAACGGCGCCAGCAGCAAGATCGCCTCCCCTGTTTTCGACTGTGAAACAGGGAGTGGATTCGGCACCGAAGGGGACGAACTGATCTGAGAAGCCATGAATCTCCAGAACGTTGTCCTCCCACTGAACTCCGTCACCTGCTTCTCTGTCGACGCCAACTCCACCGTCCAGGACCTTTGTATTCACTGTCTTATGGCTGGGATTCGGGTTCAGGGGGACCTTCTCCTCCTCCTCCGGCCAGCCGCTGCTGGTTTTGATCTCCACCATCGTCGGCAGCGAGACCTGGGGCAGCACCTTGGCTGTATGGGATCCGGCGAGGATGAACGCTGACTGTGCTGCCTTTAGTTGCGCAATGTCTGCCGCTAATACTTTCACCATAGCGACGAGTTGCGCCAGTGTGGAATCGTCCGTGGCAGCCGAAGCGGCCGTGGTAGCGGCGGAAGGGTTGTCTAGGGATTGATGTGTCTCCGATACCAATGATGTGGACGATTGTCCATATGCATGGAGCGGCGCAGGGAGACCGGGAAAGGGGAGAGTGGATGGCATGGCCATCAGACATAAAGGGGAGAAGCATAGAAGAAGGGGGAGAAGCACATACAATTAATCATTCACTAATCAACTTAGGGCGTAACCCTTACATTTAAATAGGCTAACTAAGGGGCTCACTAACAAGCACCTAAGGCCCATTAGCATAATTAAAATAAATCACTAATTACCTAATTAACCAAATTATCTAAATGCCCTTATTACATAATTACCTAATAATAGGCCCTTAGAAGGTTCACAACATTTGAGCAGCCAGAATCCTGGAGTGATCACCATTGCCAATGCAGTTTTTGGATCAAACCCACCAATTAATGATGATGTTTTGGCAAAGGCTTTCCAAGTGGACAAGAAGGCGGTGGATTATCTTCAGTCAAGGTTCTAATTTGATCCATGACTAAAGAGATCAGTTCTTATTCTTATCCTCAATGTTAGCAATCTGTTCTAGTAATTTGAACAAGTGCATGGGAATGTAGGTGATTGTTTAGAATTTACTTTGCCATGCAACTTTTTTCTTAATTGTCTCTACAGTAAGGTTATGTGATATTTTTGGATTTATAATGGAAAAATATTCTATTCTAACATAATAATTTGCATCTAGGTTTTACACTTTCTCCAAATAATGGATGCACTTGGCTCAGAGATTGAGTAATTCTGATTCACATCCAAGATCAAAAAGTCCTTTGTTGGAACAAATAACACCAAAAGCTATGTTATCTTGGTCATCTCTCTTTTTTTTTTTAATGTTATAGGCCCACATCAGTGAAAATTTAGGTGGTGACATCAGTGGATAACTATATATTTTTAGCTAAAATCATCAAGAAAAGGAAAAAGTGGCACCTATTTCCCACTAAAAGGAATATGAAGCCTGGTCGTAAAGTATCTAGAATGTTGTGGAGCAAAGATAAGTTTGAGAGATCCAGTGGTTTGGCATCAAATTCATGATTGATATTATCCTATTTCCGTTTTATTTGATCGCAAGAGATCAAATGCCCATTGTTTGAGACTTCATACAAGCAGATCCACTTTCATGATCTTTTAAAATCATCAAATAATCACCATACGACCAGGGATTCTAGTAAATTATGTATTAGTCATATTTGATATATGTAGGTTAATTTTTTTAAGAGTCAATTATTTTGAATTACGATAATTTAAATCCAGGGATTCTAGCAATACAAGATTTGGGCATCCAATTATTTAAAAATCTGACAGCTCAAATCCATGAATTTGACTTATATTCTGAAATTTCATATTGCAAATCCTGAATTTTACAATCTTGATTGACTAGATGGATAGGATGTGGAAACGAGGAGGAGATGAGGGAGAAGATGATGAGGGAGACAGGGGAGAAGGGAGGTAGCTCCTCTACGGGACGCTTCTCCATCGTGTCTTTTCATATGCCCTGAGGCATCAGCATCATGTCATTTCGAATACCCAAAGGGTATTTCTAGCAATTCAAGCATGCATGAGAAAGTCAAACGTGCCAAAGTCTATTATAAAAAACCGATTTACTTGGCCTAAATTTGTATTTTAGCCAATTGTCAGGTTTATTTGTAAAAGAAATTCCTCAAAAATAGATGGGTCCTTTTCTAACGATATCAACATCGATGTATAAGAAGTTGCATCCTTTGAGCCATCGGCAGAGATGAAATTAGAAGTAGCAACAACGACTCTGGCCGACTCCATTAAGCCCTAGAGCTTCTCTGAGATTGACCAAAGAAGGGCTTAAGCGACCTAAATAGAGCCTGCTTTCCAAAGTCTTAAGTGGGTCATTGGTCCCCTTCTTCTTCCCTATTGTAGATGGCTGTGAGTCTTCCCAATCTGATAAAGAAATATAGGGTTTGGCAACCAACTAGAGCCTTGCTCTCTTCAGAATCTGACCTATTTCATGGTTCCTCCTGTGCTCACGGATTCAGATCAGCTTGGCGTGGACTCCCACCCAATCATAACATGCTAACTAGAAAAACATACACAAAATTTCACGAGTTTTTTCCAAATTGGGAGTAGACACCCAATTGATGAATCCTGCGCTCCCACGGGTGAGCTCTTATTGATTCACAATGGTACAGTGTCGCAACTTCCAAGATCCCACTTTTATATCCCCTTAATACCCCTCGTGCCGCCTTCTATATTATATCACCTAGCTTGCAACTAGTAGCCTATTCACTATATTTTTACTTAATTCTCTGATTCAACATGCAAGAAAAAAAAAGGAAAAAGTGGCTTAACCTCAAAACTATTTATTTACTTAAGGGTTAGTAACCCAAATGTATGTGTATAAACCTATTAATTATGATGAATGGATACCTAAGAGACTATATATATATAACAACCAAGGGCATACAAGCCCTTTGTGCCTTAACTCCATAAGTGAGTTGTTGGCTACGTAGATGGAAGAGTTTGATATAAAAAATAACCAAGGTCTTCCAATTTTCTAAAAATGGGAGTTATGTAGAATCGCTTCCTTAGCTAGAGAGTCGTGTTTGAATAGACTATACTATTAAAAGATGATTAGTTTCGTACAACATAATACAAAAAGTTTCGATGATCATAAAAGGTTAGAATCTCAACACTAGGGTCCAAAAACATTAATGAGTCTTTATTTCATAGCATTGGTGAGGCGAGGCAGATTTCAGTGCACTGAAGTCATAATGGGATGACTTAATATCTAGTAAAGTGTAGCTCTTAGATGAGTTCATTATATTTAGAGAACCTTTGGTAAGGATCTTGTAAATGAATCAAATTATTAATATAAAATGTACGTAATCTTTCTTTCTATTGTGATGAATTGACTAGTTTTATAACAAGAATTTCATAGTGTGTTGATCAAATCTTTGCATTTCTTTAAGATTGTTATCCCACTAAGTATTTCTGTATATTCACATTCTTTGTGGTGTAGGTGTTCGGGTCGAGAATATATGGTAATGTGAAGTTCGTAGCTGTAGTAAGCATTTATGGAGATTCTTCAGCTATGTTTGACTAGGCACTTGAGTGTGACATTTTTCTCTCATTAGTTTAAATATTATTAACAAAATATTATGAAATGTGGATCCAAGAAATATTTTAATGTAATAGGTATTTATTAAAGGTATTATTATCACATCAATTGGTTGTGAAGGATGATGAAACTCATACCCCTAGTTCTCTATTTTAATAATTTACTTCATATATTTTTCAGCTGTGATCGACAAAAAAGAAGGAAGGATTTTTAAAATAAAGCAAAAATATGTATTTCACAAGACAATTTATATGTAGAAATTAGGGGTGTGACAATACTTCCACCCATGGAGGCTATTTCTTGAAGGGTCATAATTTGGTGTAATTTAGATGTCCTAATGTAGTCAAAAAAATGTTTTGGGGGATGGAATCCATAAGATAGTTGTAGGAGTTTAATTGGTGGCTGACAAGGTTGCGCTTATTGAGATAAAGTTGTGATCAATAGGTATGATTTGTATGAAACTTTCTATTCCGGATAAATTGTCTTCAAATATAATGTCCAACTTATATCAGATTTGAATTCTTGCCTTTTCTCCCCTACCAATTCCTATGAATCATATTCTTTTCAATTTCTGCAAAATCATATATGTGATAGGACAACCATGTTAAATACTCTATCGTTAAAAATACGAAGTGATATCATATCGTGTTAGCAATGAGAATATTATTTTTGGTTTATCATGTCATGAGTATATTATTGTTGTGTTCACAATAACTTGACATGCTTCATAACATGTCTTTGTTTTTTGGATCGTTGTGTATTCAATAACATGACATTCTTATTATCATATTTTATAAATTGCTGTTGGTATTTAAGTTCGGTTTCATATTTGATTTTTGTTTATTAATATTATGCAATTGAAGTCTTGTTTTCTAGTGTTTAGTTTTTCCACATGAGTCTTTAGTGTTTGCAATATTCTCATTATCATTTCTTGTATTTTGTTATTTATTTTGTTATTTCGGTTTGTTTAGCTTTCATTATCTCATATATGGTAGTTAAACTTGGGTTTAATGGTTTTTAGTTTTTTATATGTGTTTAATGTTAGTATTCTTCTCAATAAGTATCATTTTTGGTATTCTTCTGTTTATTTTTGTTATTTCGGTTGGTTTCACTTTCATGTCTAGATTTTGGTATTCTGCATTTTAACATTTTGATGTTTAGTCCTCTTTTACTCGCCACTTTTATGCTCTACATTTCTCCCAAGCCACATACACTTCACCCGTTGGTATTTTCGCATTAAGTATCACTGTTTGCACTTCTCCCATCCCACAAACACTTCACAGGAGAGTCTCAAGCTACTCACTTAAAATTCCATGCTATACCATTGCTTCCAAATGAGCAGAGAAACTTGTGGAATGAATTAACTAGGGTTCATTTTTATGGGTTTATTGTACGTTGAGGAATTTTTGGTTGACAAGAGGGCATATACCATGTGGAGTGAGGACAACCTGCAAGGGAAGGATGGAAAGGCCGAAGCGTTGGGCGACGATACCATGTGGAACAAGAAGGCTATCTAAAGCAACGAATAGGGCAGCAACAAGGAGAGGACAACAATGTAGAAGTTTTACTCCCTTCGGAGATCCGGGGCTGGCACGGGTGGAATCAACGGTGGATTCCTCTATTTACACTAGACTATACTCCATTCAAGAAGAAGAGGAAAATAAGTGGGGTTATAGGGTCAATTTTCCACATACATGTTATGACTTATGTGCAAGTCTACTTTGGCAATTACATAAGATTGGCACATATTTAATATTCTTCAAAATTAATTAGAAACAATAAGTCGAAGGACTAGTACAACAATATTGCTATTACAAGAAAAACGCCCTTCCCCTCCTCCCCTAGTGAGGTTGTTGTCATTTGGTTAATTTGGGATGGAATTTGGGGAGGGTGGCTAACTATTGACCATGGTAAAAAAGATTAAGGGGTTATTTGGGTGTTTAATATTTTAGAAACAGAGGTAAAATGTTTTTGGAATTAATTCTAAAAATTTACTTCCGAATTTGAATTACGTTTGGTAGCAGAATTTTTTAAAATAAATTTGGATGTCGCGTCATGCCCAGTAGTAAAACATAAAACTAATATAACTCTCTCTCCCGAACTCGGATATGCACGTTCTTGGTATTATTACATTCCTAAATTCGAGCTCTATTAAACAAGATCCCACAAGGGTATTATGGTACAATTTTTTAGGCTCAAGTTGATATGAGAGGTAGCTGCCAAAAAATAATGAAATTTGTAATTTTTGAAATAGGGGCTGGGAGCCGGAATCACCTCATGAGTCAATTCGGTGATTCCGGCTCGAAACAGCTTAGAATCAACTTTTATCCGGAATTTTTAATTCTGCCCAGATTCTACACATAAACATGATTCCGATGATTTGAGCTAGAATTGAGACAGAATCAATGAAATCTGACAAAACTTCAGTACCCAAAAAGCCCTAATTATCCAGGCCCACATTCAGCTACTGTGGTGATCCTCCCATTGACAGTTGTCGCTGACAAAATCCTTACTCGATTGCTTCGAATATTAAGTATGGTAACATTCTTGGTACATTATCAGTTATAATAGATATACATTTTTCATAGATGGGTAGGTTGGAAAGAACAAAAAATAAGTTCGGTCCAATAGAAACATTACTACGAAATAGTTGGGTGTATTGGAAAGAGTAAAAATAACTTGGGTTTAATAGAAATAATACTCGCAAAAGTGGGTATTGTAGATGTTTAAGTTTTCACAATTAAACTTGACTAGATACTTAGGCCTACAATAATACAATATCGGACAACTATAAAACTAAAGAGATTTATACTGAAACGGATAGAAGTCCATGAACATTAATATTAAAAGACATTGGTATAGCTGAAGTTTTGATAAAACGACCCTATATCTATGGCTAGCTCCTTAGTACAGTTCTATCACTATCGCACTATGACATTTTGGAAATATATATAAAAGTTTTAAAAAACATTCAAAGTTTGCCTAGGCTCCTGATTGGAGTTACTCATCATAAAAATAGTATAAAATAGTAATTTTAAAAAAATTACCATCTATGTATAAATATGCAAAGAGAAAAATAATTTGAGTTCTTACTTTGATATAAGGTGTACTTGAAATCATCTTAAAAATTTGTAAGTAGGACCTTCTTCCTGTACAGTAAGCTTTGCCAAGTCATATAAGGTATGGGGAGTGATGAGTATTTTAGAATACTCAATAGATGAATTTGTACTATTAGACAAGAAGTAAACGTAGAAGTTTCAAAATACATAATATATATACTCCCTTTGT
Source organism: Saururus chinensis (assembly GCA_035235625.1). Lineage (NCBI taxonomy): Eukaryota > Viridiplantae > Streptophyta > Magnoliopsida > Piperales > Saururaceae > Saururus > Saururus chinensis. Next base: position 6,728,061 of record CP141145.1, on the reverse strand, counting down.
CTTATATTAATAACTCTATTTCTATTTTTTGTTATTTTTATTAAAATAACTCTCTTATGCATCTAACTCATGAGTTCTGGGATTTCACTGTGCAAGACTACCTGGCCTGGCTCAGGATGACCTACATGCAAGCCCAGTGAATCTACCACCTCCTCCAACTGCACCAGCTCTAGAAGTTTTGGAACTACCAGCAGCAAGAGATCGAGCATGTGAATGACTTCAAGAACCACCAGCTCCCCCTGGCCCGAATCTCTGCGATTGAGCCGAACATAACTCCACAGTGTTGTCTCCATCTTTTGCATCGCTGAGACAGTCAAACGGCACCTTAACAGATGGAAACAATGTTTTCATGCTCACTGCGATCGTGAGGATGATGATCCAAATCGGAGCCAGCCTTGAGGTCGGTGAGCTCATTGGGAATCGGGACCTGGTCAGTGGTGGGGGTGGTGGCGGGTTGATTGGCAGACGGGATAGGTGTCATGGCTAGAGAGCCACATGTCGATGCACTCTGGGTAGAAGACATGGCTGCACTTGGGCAACAGGCAAAGGGTCTCCGCGTCTTCAAACTCGCACAGGCAGACGGCACACTCAAGTGTCCCCTTGCCAAGCTTCAGGTTCTTCACCACCGAGTACTAGAGGTCGGGAAGGTGGCGATTGGTGGAGGAGGGTCAATTAGAGTGGCGATGAAGAGATGGCGAGGAAGGTTGAAAAAACTACAGTTTCGACCATTTTTTCTAGAGAGAAGCAAAACTAAGAGAAGCATCGTAGACTCATCTAGGTTTAAATTGTTTCAAATGGAGCAATTAATATAAAACAATATTTTTTTTCTATTGGAGCTAATATAGGATGAAGGGAGTACTACTTTTCATAAAAACATGGGTGTGTCCCTCTTCCAAAACCACCCTTAGAGCTTCTTCTTACAAATCGAAGTTGCTCATAGAGTTTACAAGATCTCATGTCTTATTATAAGTGTCACATACACCTACTCTATCCTTTGGACTTTAGTACATATACAAAGCAGCCCCCTCTTAATCCTCTACAGATTATCACAAAACATCTCATGCTTGTAGAGAGCAGAGACACCCGTGCTCATAGGACGCTAGGATCATGAGACTACAGAGACTTCCTATGATATTCTCTAGCATATCACACATAGCCTTTTAAAATATTCATGCCCTTCGTTAGGGGCTAACCACCATTCCTGCCCTTCCTCAGGGGCTCACCAGGCTAAAATGCATACTATTTATCCGATTCCAAACTATATTATAACTGTGCCCTCAACTAATCTACAGAGCTTTATCAGGGTGCCCAACAACAACTCTAAACAAACAAATCTATCTTGAGTTTCCTAACTCATAAAGAGTTGTTTTTCTTTCAAAATATTTCATTCTGATGTTTATCCTTTAAAAAACCCTAGCCTTGCATCTATAAGACATGAGAGCATCACTTTTAATGACTACATAGATATAGTTGGTCACTCATTCCAATGAGACAGTTACCCTTTCTTCATCTCATTTTAGTAACTCGATCACTATGCCTATACGTATTTTTGAAAATTATCTTAAGAGAGCATTCTCCTTTTAAGGAATTATTCTCTAAACTGCTTTTCAAACCAACTTTAGTCATTCCTTATTAAAACAGTGGTGAAGCTAGATTTTGTCTATCTCACACGCTACCACGTGTATGATTCATAATCAAAATCTAAGGATAAACCATTTGATACAATGAATAAATGAGGTAGTTATAAAAATCACAATATATAAATCATATGTAAAACATATAGCATATAAGCTATATCCTACTACAATGAATAATCATTCGGCAAACTGAATATGTTCGAAAATCATTAATCATAGCTTGAAATTAATCTAACATGAATCATGCTAGACTCATACATATATTAAGTTTAAAAGATAATCAAAGTAAACATTCACACGTTAAGAAAGTATAAAAACTCCTACCTCGCTCTCCATGCAAGTTTGAAGACAACGAGCCAAACTCCACGAACTTGGACATTAATTTTTTGGGCTTTAGAGCTCTCTAATTGAAAAAATAACCCTGTCACAATGGCCAACATGCTCACTTGCGAAGGATATAGCCTCCCCTTACCGAGAGACACTTCTCTCTTTCCTCACTCATAAGTGGCGGACAAAACCTCTCCTTACCCTTGGACATTTCTCTCTCTATGGCCCATTGGCGGAGGATGAAGCCTCCCCTAACTTCAGGCCACTTCTCTTGATATGTCCCAATGGCGGAGACAAAACCTCCTCATGCCCAGGGTTATTTCTCTCCCCTCTAGAGTCATTAACTTGAAAAATTGATCCTTTCATTGCATAGAGCACACTTGAATTAACTAAAGAACATCTCTTCAACGACTCGAATCGGATTTAAAACGACTTAGAATGAAAAAAGTGAAGTTTGGGGAGTGAGAGAGAAGAAACTCGAAAACTAGAACACCCTCATGACTACTTATCACCATTTGAGGTGGTTCACATGAGCGACATGCATCACATTGACAATGCGTGTTGCAGCATGGGCTACATGGCACATGGAACGATGCGCAACGGCACAAGGTACTTTGCTACAGGACCCGACACCATGAGCTCTGTGTGGGGTGAACCCAGCTTGCGTGACAGGCATCAACCCGCCCTCGACATGTGGCGTGGTCCTGCAAGCATTGTGCAGGGTCCTACCACACATCGCAGCTTGTTTCAGCATGGATGAAACCAACCTAATGTAATAAATAATTTCATGTTATTATTTAAAATAAAAAATAAAAACTTTAAACGCACATAACTTTCTCTCCCGATCTCTGATTCATGCATTCTCAAAACTGTTGGGGTCGTATCAATGGGCCATACAAAACTAGACAACAATAGTAGGCTATCCTACACTTTTTAAGTAGGTCCAGCGTATGTGGCACACTTCCTGAGGGTATAACTTTTGACCTCAGTGTTCAATTTGTGCGGTTAAAGGTTCATTTCACTCATTTTTGAGACTCTACCATGTTCTTATGAAAGACCACTTAATATCCTCCTTTTAATAATTGAAAATTACTATAAAACTTAAAAAATAACTTTATTAGAGGCAATAAATCACACCAAAAATTCACGGTCATTACAAACACACAATCTATTCCTAGAAAGATGAAGAAGGGGACTGAATTATTGATAGATATTTAGATAGCAACAAGCAAACCAAGACTATTTTCGGCTTTCAGAAACCGAAAACAAAATAAAAATGGATTGGTAACTAAGCCTCAACAATAAAAAACAATTGTAAAAGAAGAAAGAATACAGAGCAATTTGTCAAAATGGCCCTAGGATACATAATAATACACAAAATGTCAACCATTTGAGTGTAATACAAAGAATAGGCCTGTGCACATGTGAACAACCACACATGTGGGAGGAATTGTCTAAAATACCCCTTCTTATTTTCCTTTTTTAATTTCACCATCCCATTGCTTTGTTTTACTAGTAACTCTAGCTTCTACTCCACCACCTCTATCACTGGCTCCACTAACTCTGACACTGACATCACCATCTTCAGTACCATTGTCGCCATTGCTACTACTTACGTCACTATATTCTCTACCATTCTCTCCACTTCATCCGCTATAATATTCACCTATTCATCCACCTCACCTTCTCCTCTGCCCTACATCTACTACCACTACCACATCTAAAATGGTTTGTTGACGGAGATGAAGCCATGGTGTCTGGGAGAGACCCCCAGTGAGAGCACTTGGGGAGGTAGAGGTACTGTAGAGTAGCGAGGTTGCTGATTTCTTGTGGATTCCAAGGTAGAAGTTGGTGAGCTTCATTCGGCTATCGATCTTAGGCAAGATCTCCTTGGAGAGGAACTTGTTGGACACTTCCAGAGAGGGGAGGGAGCATGCCAAAGCTCCGAGGATCACACCAAGGACTGGGGGTAACGAGACTGTGAGGAGGAAGGAAAGTAAGTCGTTGTATCAACATGATACAACTATAGATGAAAATGCTCATATCCCTTACATGAACCCACGCTCATGTAAACGGGACTCTTAAATTAATATTGAATATACATTTTAAATTAAGCTACTTGGCAAAAGCGATAATTTTTTATATATCATACTTTGAGGATGTCTAGTCTATTGTAGCTTTCAGCTTTAGTTAGAGAGCTAGAGCCCCTTAGCTATCAGATCATGGACAAGGGTTGATAAGGAGAGGCTCCATCTCACTAGTTAGGCGAGAGTTTTCCTTTTCCTTATAATTTATTTTTGACCAAAGACCACCATTTGATTATGTTGTAACTAAAAATCTGCCATTGATAGTACAAAATGCAAAGGTAAATAAAAATCCTTTACATAAACATTATTAATGGTCGTACATTCATATAAAATACTTGCAACTATGTCAATGCTTCCCATAAGTAGTAATAGATTGCGGCCAAGGCTTTGGTGTCAGCCAATATTTAGAGTGTCGGAATGCTGACTGCCAAATGTCCGATTTGACCTGTTGGATCCTTTCTTCTGAAACTCGATATACATCAACACAATTGTTGGGTGGAAGAATGTAGAGAGTGTCCTCTTCAATACCCAATAATTTGGCAGCCCTCGTGGTTATAGAACATTTGTCACAAATAACAATCGCTTGGCTCCCCAAATTGTGCTCCCTTTCCCATCTGGGAAATCTCAGGTTCGCCTTGACGATTGCAAGTGGTTCCAATGATGATATAAAATAAAATAATACCCATCAGAAGGTGTCCTCCACATTCCATAAAATTGTTCTGAAAATGTCGCCAGTTATATAAGTACCGTAAAGGAACTTGCTTTGGTAGAAGATGAAGCACGATGTCAACGTTGAAGATGTATCATCAGGTGAGGAACTAATTTTGACGAGCTTGTACACCCGGTCGTCCAAAAGGCTATAAAACTCAAGCCTACTCGTCCAGGTCCATATATGTTCGGGGGAATCATGGCACTCCATGGCGACCAATTGCCACTGTTTGCAGACTGTGGCACAATGGATGGCATCAGGAAGCAGGAGGCGCCTGCAAACGAGATCCAAGACATCCCTGGGAAGGGATGCCCAATCCGTCCTCTACGACTCAATAGAAGATGGGTCCTTTTTTGACAATATGGACGATGATGTATAGGACATTGCATCCTTTGAGACACCAGCAGAGATGGAAGAAGAAGAAGCAATAGCTGTTGGACTTTGCTTTATATTAAAACATAAAGTAGCCCAACTGTATCAATTGATACTTTTTGGGCTTTTAAAACTATTTGGGTAATGGGCCTGAGTCAGAATACCCATTAAGCTGTAGTTTTAAGTGGCAAATCTGAACCATTGGATGACCTATGGATGGATAGTCAGGATTCTAGGGTTCTTAACAGTGGTGTCCTGGTTTAGTTATAAATACACCATTAGCCATCCTAATTCGGTGCCTTGAGTGAGATCACTCTCAGCCAAATTCTAAACTAGAAATACTATTGTGATTCTGAAGAGGATTAGCAGAAGATCAAGCTTTATTGCAGGTTCTAATTGTAATGGCTACAGGTATGCCTAATCTTTTGTATTAAGTTCTATTAATTGGTATCGAGACAAGTTTATTTTATTGCACCGAACAAAAAATTTTTGGCCGACAGAAAATTTTCTGTTCACGGTCGTTGTATTTTTTTGTTTACTGTAGCAATACTTGATTTTTGTCGCTGTGACTATGTGACTGCCGGACAACCGCCAGACTGCAGGCTGAAACAGACGTGCTGGCGATGATCTCTGGCCAGTGCTTCTGTTACGCCGGCCGTTTTGGACTCGCACGCACAGTCCAGCGGCGGCATAAAAATGTTTATTTTTTATGTCTCTACGCGTCTGTTTTCGTTTTCCTGCCACCGTGACTTCCGGACGTCGCCCCCTATTTCCGATCTTGCATGGCGCTGGCCACCGCTGCCTCCTAACATGGTTTATTAATTGCAAGTTGAGTAGCCGGACAGAAATTTTAAACTTTATGTTTACTGTAGTAAAAAATTTTATGTCCGTTGTTTGCAATTTTCTATTTACTGTTCACTGGGCAACTGCTGGACAGCCACCAGACTAAAGGCTGGAGCAGACGCGCCGGTTAGAGCCGCTGCAGCTAGGCATTGGGCTCTGGCTGGCGTCGTCGCTGCGCCGGTCCTCCGGATTCGTTTGAACAGTTCGGCGGCAGCTTAAAAAAGTTGATTTTTTTCTGTGAGCGCGCCGGTTTCAATTTTTTCGGCCGCCGTAGGCCTCTGGCCGTCGCCCAGCTTCCGATCCTGCATGGCACTGGCCGCCGCCGCCTCCTCGCTGTGTATGGGCTCTGGCCGGCGCTGCCACTGCGTTTAGAACTTTTTTCGGTAGTTCTTTTACTGTCTCGATTTAGATATGCCGCCGCCAGCCATTGGCGTCTGACTTAGGGGCCGGATCTGGAACCTTCGCCGTCGGGCAGAACTTTTTCCAGCCCCCTGAGCCGCTGTCAGGAGTCGCGTACAGTCGTCGAGATTTTTGTTTTCACTGTGCATTTTTCTGATCTACACTGTGCAGGCTATCGTGCTCCGTTTCACAGCTGGATCTGGAATTGCCGTCGTTGGACGGAAGTGTTCCCGGTCTTCGGGCTTGAAGACAGGCTACGACGGTCGACGGCGGGAGGAGCTTTTCCCAGCCGGGTCTGAGACCTCTAGCCGTGGCAAGGGGTTGAAGACGACCGGGTTGTCTTCAGACCGGCCCGTTGCGGGTAGGCCCAGACCCGCGTCGCGGGTCACTGCTGACCCGCGCGGTGCAAACCGGGTCTGTTGACCTAGTTTGACCCAATTCCGGGTCAAAAAAACAATCACATTTTTTTTTCTTTCCTTTCTTGGAACTTTTTTTTTATTTCACTGTTGATTGCATGTATGTTATGGATGTGTCATTTAATTATCATGTTTAAGGCTTTATTAATGTTAAGGGCCGGCCAGGGGATTATATTGCAATCGTATGTTTTATCAATTTTATTTTTAAAATTATTGAGCGCACCACTTATGTAATTTTAAGAGAGAGAGTGTGCATTATACCTATTGTAAGCAACACCTGAATTCAAGGACCACGTCTGGAGGCGGATGCAGTTATGGAGTATTAATGTATATTTTTTCTATTTCAGAGGCTTTTAGCTTCCAACTTGTACTTTTTTTAAGGATTGTATAAGGACTTTGGACTATATTTTTATTTGTGGTGTGTGGTGATGGACCCACTGGCCGAGTCCCAAAAGCCTAATGACATAATTGACATTAATTCCCTAGTCAATTTTGTATATGGATATTTTTATGCTTGTTTGATAATTAATTGCATTCATTTTGTTATTTGAAATGGTGAATAGCACAAATTCAGCTCCAACATCCGTTGTGATAATTTAGGAATGACCATAGCATCCTAAGTTATTTGTCAACTGTGAATCATATAGAATGTTACCATGAGGTACATAGGTTTATATACATACAAATATTGTTCTGTCATCAAATTCTGGTTATGTGACAAAGACTGTCATCCAGCCCTAAAGGGAGGTGGTAGTTAGCGTTACATAATTAGGATAGGTTGGAGGGTTATATATTTTAACATTGGTGAATCGCTATGCCCAAAGGTGTGGGATTTTCCTGTCATGTTTTATGTATAACCCACTAGCCTTATCATGAGACAAAATTAACATTTGTTTCTATATAGCTTAGTAAATTTGATGTAGATTGCAACCTTTGCCCAAAGGGAGGTTTACAATTTTACTACATGATTTTAGCATTGGCTATTTCATACTTATGTTCTAGTTTCTTGCCCTCTTTAATGTTTGCATGTATTTATTCTTTTATTGCAACTTATCCATCTTTTATTTCTAACCCTAATCAACACCTTCCATTATTGTCTGGGGACAATTTTACGGATTGGAAAGAAAAAGTTCTTTTACTGTTAGGGTACGTGGAGTTGGACTTGGCGTTTCGTATGGATGTACCCACCACTCCTAAAAAAAAAATACGTCAAGTGAGGTAGCATCTTTTAAAAAGTGGGAGCGGTGGTCCACTTTATTCTGAACTCCCTGCCTGCACAATATGGGCCATTCAAGATCTCTTTTAACACACATAACACTCAGTGGTCAGTTAATGGCCTTTTGAGTATGTGTGTGCAGGAAGAGGGGAGACTTAAGCAAGAGAAGCTAGAAAGTGCCCATCTAGTTTCTCATAAAGGATAAAAGAAGGGTAATTATGGTGCTTCAAAGAAAAAAGCTGGTAAAGGTGTACCAATGAAGTCTACTAGTGTCACCAAGGAAACCAAATACTTTTTCTACAAGAAGAAAGGAGACATGAAGAAAGATTACCCTAAATATCAGAAGTGGCTTGCCAAGAAAGGAGGTAATTTCATGTCTTTAGTGTGTTATAAATCTAATTATGTTGACTCTCATCATAATAACACATGGTGGATTGACTTTGGTTCTACAATCCATGTTTCTACTGTCATGCAAGGGTTTCTCAATCTAAGAAAACCAAATGATGGGGAGCATAACATCTATTTTGGAAATAAGATTTGTTCGAAGGTTAAAGGTGTGGGGACATGAAGGCTTGTTTTCCATACAGGATACACCTTAGATTTAGAGAGAGCTTTCTATATTCCATGTTGTTCTAAAAACTTAGTATTTGTAACAAGACTAGTGCCTCATGGCTTTTCAATTTATGATTTACTCATTTCTAATTACTAAAGATTCAGTCACCATTGGTTCTGGTTCTTTGATTGATGGACTATATTGTCTCTCTTTGCATGTTTACTTTGAACAATCTATGATGTCTATGCAAGGAAGTATTATTAAAAGGAACTCCTCTATGTTATGGCACAGGCGGTTGGGGCATATCTCCATTGACCACTTAAAATGATTAGTAAGAGGAGTTTTAAAAACTCTTGACTTTATTGATCTCGATACATGTATAGACTGCATAAAAGGAAAGCATACTAACAAGTCTTCTAAGGGTGCTAAGAGGCATAATGAGAAACTAGGCATCATACACACTGATATATGTGGACCGTTTAGTACTCCCTATCTGAATGGTCAAAGGTATTTCATTACCTTTGTAGATGATCATACTCGATACATGTATCTTTATCTCTTAAATGAAAAATCCAAAGCATTTGATGCTTTCAAGACTTATAAGGCAAAGGTAGAGAAATAATATAGATTGAGTAATAAAATTGTTAGATCAGATAGAGGAGGGGAAGACTATGGCAAGTACACAGAGAGTGGACAAAAACCTGGACCATTTGTACAGTTCCTGAAGATAAATGGTATTGTTGCACAATACACAGTACCAGGCACATCACAACAAAATGGTGTTACTGAAAGAAGGAACCATACATTGATGGATATGGTGAGTAGTATGATTAGTAACTCCTCTCTTCCTCTCAATATGTGGAGTGAAGCCTTAAAGATAGTCATGTACATTTTAAATCGAGTTCTATCTAAAGCCGTTCCTAAAACACCCTTTGAGCTATGGAATGAATGGAAACCTAGTTTAGATCATGTACATATCTGGGGTTGTCCTGTTGAGGTTAGGGTGTACAATCCACTTGAGAAGAAGCTTGACCATAAGACTGTCAGTGGATTTTTAATTTCCTATGTAGAAAGGTCTAAGGGTTATAGGTTTTATTGTCCATCTCACACCCCTACAGTAGTCGAAGCACGGAATGCATGTTTCCTTGAGCAAGGCAAGTTCAGTGGGAGTATTTCCCCTAAACACATTGTGTTATAGGAAATACAGGTGCTGTTGTTATACCCATCCCGGGGGGGAACAGCCTCTCCTTCCTTCACCATCCACTCAGGAACAAGTTATTGAAGTTCTTATATCACGGCACCTCCACCTATTGATGAAATAAGATTTCAAAGGTCCTCAAGAGTAAGGAAACCTGCACTCCCTTCTAACTATGTTGTATACCTCCAAGAGTCTGACGAGAATGTTGTACCTATTCAAGATCCTATTACATATTCACAGGCCATGTTTGGAGATAACTCTAGAAAATGGTATGATGTCATGCAGGATGAGAAGAAATCAATGGCTGATAATCAAATCTGGGATCTCATAGTGTTACCGCAGGGCGCCAGGACTCTTGGCTGCAAATGGGTCTATAAGACTAAATTAGATCTATCTGGTAACATTAGTAGATATAAGGCCCGACTTGTAGGCAAAGGTTTTTTTGAAAAAGATGGTGTTGACTATAATAAAACCTTCTCTCTAGTTTCTACGAAGGATTCATTGAGAGTTATTTTGGCCTTGTAGCTCATTTTGACTTGAAGTTACATCAAATGGATGTCAAGACGATGTTCTTGAATGGGGGTCTTGAGGAGGAGGTGTATATAATTTAGCCTGAAGGATTCACCTCAGATAAAGGAAGTCATCTGGTTTGTAGACTCAAGAAGTCAATATACGGATTGAAACAGGCCTCCCAACAATGGTATTTGAAGTTCAACGATGTTATTACTTCATTTGGTTTTAACGAGAACATTGTTGATCAAGGCATATACCTTAAGGTTAGTGGGAGCCATTACACTTTTCTTGTCTTGTATGTTGATGACATTCTACTTGTAAGCAGCGACTTAGGGATGCTGCACGAGACTAAGCAGTTTCTTTCTCAGAACTTTGACATGAAAGATTTAGGAGAGGCATCCTGTATCATAGGGATTGAGATCTATTGTGATAGATCCAGAAGGATCCTTGGGTTGTCTTAACAGGCTTATATCAATAAAGTTCTGAAACAGTTTAATATGGAAAATTGCTCACCTAGTGCAGCTCCTATTGTGAAGGGTGACAAATTTGGCTAATTCCAGTGTCCAAAGAATTCTTTGGAGTTGGAAAGCAAGAAGGAAATTCCTTATGCATCGGCAGCTGGTAGTGTGATGTACTTGGAGGTCTGTACAAGATCTGATATTGCCTTTGCTATGGGAATGCTGGGTAGATACTATAAAAATCTAGGGATGGATCATTGGAGAGCTGCAAAGAAGGTTAAGAGGTATCTACAAGGAACGAAGAATTACATCTTACATACAAACATTTTGATCATTTGGAACTCGTTGGATACACAGATGGAGACTTTGCTGATTGTGTTGACTCGAAAAAGTCAACATCATGTTATATTTTCCTTTTGGCAGGCAGTGCTGTCTCTTGGAAAAGTATTAAGCAAACCCTTACAACATCGTCGACTATGGAGGCAGAGTTTGTTGCTTGTTATGAGGGCACTTCACATGCTACTTGGCTGATGAACTTTGTCACAAGATTTACTATTATGGATTCTATATCTAGGTTGTTAAAGATGTTTTGTGATAATAGTGCTATTGTGTTCTTCTTGAAGAACAACAAGAGTGGAAGTCGGAGTAAGCACATCAACATCAAGTATCTTGTTGTTCGGGATCATGTTAAAGAAGGGACAATTGTTATTGAGCATATAGGTATTGAGCTTATGGTTGGTGATCCAAGGACTAAGGGCTTGCCCCTTCTCCATTTAAGAGTCATGTGGATCGTATGGGTCTTATTAGCTCATCGTACATTTAATTTTGCTTATGTACTTCTGGACTTTGCTCATTTATCATAGCAGTTACGGTTTCTTTTCTCGTGGTGTCTCATTTTTCAATGCATTTAAGTATGAGACAATATTTGTAAAATGAGTGGGATCATGCCTTTACTCTTAAATATATTTTGCGACATATAGCGCTCAAACAAAATGAATTAGTTGCATTGTGATATATGGAAGAGAATGCTCTCCTATGAGGACATAACCGCCTTGATTAATGCGATTGTGACATTTTGTAAGAGTATAAAGTTACCACATACAGTTCAAGGGTATTGTTTTTTCAAAAATTGTACGTGCATACGAAAGTCATTTTAAAGTTTCCCATTACCCACTTGGTTATTTTTTTAAGCAAAATATTTTTCTCAAATTTTGTTTAATTGAGCAAAGTGGGAGATTTTATTCTTTCTATGGCTCAATTGAGAGGTTGTGCCAAGTGGGAGAATGTTGGACTTTGTTTTATATTAAAAAATAAAGTTGCCCAACTGTCTCAATTGGCACTGTTTTAGGCTTTTAAAACTCTCGGGGCAATAGGCCTGAGTCAGAATACCCATTAAGCTGTGGTTTTAAGTGGCAAATCTGAACCATTGGATGACCCATGGATGGACGGTCAGGATTCTAGGGTTCTTAACAGTGGTGTCCTAGTTTAGTTATAAATACACCATTAGCCATCCTAATTCAATGCCTTAAGCGAGATTACTCTCAGCCAAATTCTAAACCAGAAATACTATTGTGATTCTGAAGAGGATTAGTAGAAGATCAAGCTTTATTGATGGTTCTAATTCTAATGGCTACTGGTATGCCTAATCTTTTGTATTAAGTTCTACCAACAGCGATGCCAGCCAACTCCCTTTAGCCCTAGAGCTTCCCTGAGACTGACTGAAGAAGGGTTTAGGCGGCTTGAACAGATGGTCCCCTTCTTCTCCCCTATCATAGTTGGCCGCACTTTTGATCAAGAAAATGAAGCAGCTGCAACCGCGGGTCTTCTTGATCTGATATAGAAATAGTGACGAAGGGTTTTGCGACCAGAGCAGAGTACTTCTGTTCGGAATCAAACATAAGCAAGTGCACTACCACCCAATCAAAACATGCTAGTTGGAAAAGCGTATCAGCATAGATTCTCACGCGAGTGCGTACCCATTTCTCTAGGCGTTGGATCCGTTGTGGAGCACTCACATGTGAGTGCACCCACAAAAGCCCAACAAGCCATGAGCTCCACGGTGGATGTGAAGGCATTTTGAATGCTGCGCTACACAGGTGAGCTCTTTTTATTCACAAACGGACCGCGATTAAGGAATCGGCCAATTTTGACCTTTGAGAAAAACTTCTTGTTAAGAATAGATGTCTCAAGTTTTATTCATTTGTTCATTATCTTTAAATATGTTAGTCTCACATTTCTTGACTTATAAAATATATGCATCTCTCTATTTTTATTCCTCAGTCTTGAATTTTTTGCTTTGTTCAAAGGTAGTTTAATTATAAGCTAACAACATAACTTTTTTGCATGTGTTAAAAGATTATTAAATAAAATAAAGTGAAGACAAAATAATAAATTTATCTTATGACGTGTTGAACTTATATTTAACCTTACTTGACACTATACTTCACCATTGTTGGCTTATTTTTATGTGATAACTAGATGATGTGGGTTATGATAGATTTGTCTTATGACATGTTGAACTAAGATTGTTAATTTAGTCTCTTTTACATTTCTCTATTTTCTTTTGTACAAAGTGCTCATGTGCTCACTTCGATAAATGTTTCACCAATGGTTGGGTTAAGTCTTCCACATTTCCACTTCACTTGTCGCGTCGCGTACTGCCTCCTCCTTGGACAAGGTTTATGTAAGGGGTGGCGTGTGCTAAGGCATGACAAAAAACACCTATGCAGCCTTGGGCATAGGGGTGCAAACGGGTCGGGCCCTTATGGGCAGGGATAGGCTTGGTTTCGGCCAGAAGGAAAAAAAACAAATTCCAAGGCCCAGTGTGGGCCAGGAGCTAATGCCAAAATTATGGCCCTGCCCAAAATTTAGATGAGCTAGGGTTGAGGCATGAGCTTTCGGGCCCAAAGAGACTTAGTATAATTTTTTTTTAACTTCAAGCATTCTACTATACAAATACTAAATATGACAAACACTATTTCTTGAGTACAAAATTAAATGACAAAGAAGTTTAAAAACTAATATAATTATATAAAATCTTCATTACATTCCATTTAGTAAATAAAAATCTTCAAGTACCCTTTTCATACTTTGATTTCATTTTGAATTTTCTACATCCAATATCAACTACAACTAACAACATGACGTAGCAAGTCAACTGCCTTTGTTAACAAGTTTATGCTGCCTGTTTGAATTGTGTTCAATGTCCGAGAAACGAAATCCATTTCCTTTAAAAGTTAGATGAACTAATCAATTTATCAGTCACCATAAGAATATGCAATCTCATATTTCACAAATAATTAAAAAAACAATGAGATTCACTTAAATGGCTCATATTCCATACAACATGATCTTTGTGCCTGTGTTAAATGACATATTAGCCACTAAAGAAGTGAGATCTAGGCCCATTAGATCATAAATAATTTTTATATGCACCTTTGATGGCTTGATAAACAATGATTCGCACCACAGAAAATTAGCTACCATCACTGTCATTAGATTCTTTTTCACAATTAATATTTTGTTTCACAAACGACTAGCTATTCTCTGAATGCTTCAATTTAGTGAACAATTTAAAATTTTACAAATGCAACATTTTGTCCTATGTAATAGTTGATGCAATAATAAATGCCCGAGGCACAAAATGAGCAAGGAAAACTTAACCTTCACAATTTCTGTTGTGAAGTATTTTAACTATCACATAATTATAGTTTTGGGACTTCCATTCGAACATGATTAAGGGCCTAAAGTTCTAACAAATCAAGAAGTGGCAAAAAAAAGTAAGCTACTTTAGACTAGACAAAAAGTGCACCAGCAAATAAACTTATGAGCGGATACATTTGTTGCAAGATGCCTAGCAACAGACCAGGAAATGTTCAGTTCACTTTATCATGCAAAAAGTTCAATGCAAAGAGAACATCACACTCAATGGAAATACATCTTTGAAAAGATTTCGGACATTTGAAAGTTGCAGAATAGCAGTTCTAGAAACACAGTTTTCAAAAGGCAGAATAGCAGTTCCAAATTTCCATCTAACAAGACTAATTTTCAAAATTGTTTATATTAAGGAAGGATGCATACCTTGGAGATATATGACATAACTAAGAACATGAAGGAAAATACCATTTCACTTACAACTTAAGTCATCAACATTCTCTACACAAAATCAAAGTTCAAGATTACATTACATATCATATTATATCTGAAGCATTCTTCAAGCACAACTAACAAAAAACAAACTAAAACTAAGGCTGATGATATTTTAAAGTGATGTCAAAATAAAATTGAGCCTTTGAGCATTCACATAAGATCAAGTAGGAAGCAGACTACCTTTCCACCTATGAATGCAATGGTATCAACAACAACTATGCTACTAATAGAGATTAATGTTGCAACAAGGCCAACAATCCAAAGAGCTTGACCACCAAGAAGAATAGGTCATTTAGCTCCAATTTCTATCCAAACAGATTCAATATAAATCATTTATGAGCAAGTTGAACTTCAATCATGTTCTAGAAACAAAATTTATGAAGACAAAGAAACATCAATGCAACATCCACAAATATTGGCATACAAAGAGTCCCACACCCAACAACTCTAGTCCCCTCATGGTACACATCCAGCATCAAGCTCAACATAGAGCCCATCTGAAATACCTGCATGACATGACATACAACCCCAAAACAAAAACCACAAGCAAATAAGGGTGAGTTTAGCTCCGCAAGTGTTTTATAATTGGAATCACTACAACAAAATGTACTATTAGCGCACTTTTAAGCGTCGCTAATAATAGCCTAAGCATTGATAATGACTATTAGCAATGTATAAAAAGCGTCGCTAATAACTATTATTGACATATAAAAAGAGTTGCTAAAAATATCAAAAATAGTCCCGTCGCAACTACTCATTAACGACGCATAAAGAAAAGCGTTGATAATATGTAATATTAACAATGTTTTATTTTTTGTCGCTAATATTAATTTATTAGGGACACTCCTCCATGCATCATTAATAAATACTTATTAGCGACATTTTCTAGAAAACATCACTAATAATTATGTATTAGCAATGTTTAAAAAACATCGCTAATACATTGACATATTATTTTTAAAAATAAAAAACCATTAGCGATGTTTTTTTTAAGTCACTAAAAAGTTTTAGCGACGATTTATAAAAATGTCGCTATTAAAATTTATAAAATAGAAAATTAATTATGCGTCGCTAGAAAGACATTATTAGTGAGACATTATTAGCGACTCGCTAATGATGTCTTTTTATAAAGAAATAATAAAAAAAGCTAGCGACGGTTTCATAAGTGTCACTAAAAAAGAAATTTTTTTTTAAAAAGTGAACCTACCGGCACGGGTAAGTGATGATCACTGATCCGTTCCAACAAGTCACTGTTGACCCACGCTTGGGGGAGTAACTGATGACCCACACTCACACGGTTCACTGATGACCTGCAAAAGTGGGTCGTCTTGAACCTCTCGTCAAAGATGTTCACCAGCGGTAGGTTTGTGCGACGCCCGCCAGCTTCTAGAGATGCTGGGGCGGCGGCGGAGAAGAGCAGGACGGAGGCTCAGTAGTGGGAGGGAGGAGCTGAGCGGACGAGAGGAGGGGAAGGAGTGGAAAGGAGAAAACCGGGGAGAGAGGGGAGGAACAGTCGTCGGGGCCCTGGTCACCAGGAGGCAGTCACCGGCAGGTGGTTGCAAGTGGCTATCGTTGGGGGTCAGTGGGCTAGGAGAGGGGAACCGGGGAGAGAGTGAGGGGAGTGACCACCGGGGGGCTGCTCTCCAGGGGGCAATCTCCGGGGGCCAGGCGGTTGCCTGCGGTGGTCAATGGCAAAAGAGGGTGGGAGGAAGAGGGGGATTTCTAGGAGTATGCAAGCGAAAGTCGCCCGCGTAGGGAATTTTCGCCCATGGTGTAATTTCCCAGCCTGGGCAAAATTTTTCCCGCCCAATGGTTTTTGCGACACTTCTATTGGACGCATAATATTTTTTCTTCGCAATTACATTTGCCATTAGTGACACTTTTAGCTGAGCGTCGCTACATGATTTAGGCTTTTTTTAAAAAAAATTAAGATATTAGCGACGCTCGTAATGAACCCTCGCTAACAGTATAAGTATTTGCTACATTAAATGTATAGTGTCGCTATCGCTTATACTATTAGCGATGGTCTATACCTAGCGTCGCTACGAGGTTTGATTTAAAGAAAAAACGATTGCGATTAGCAACGCATTGCAGGAGTGTCTCTAATAGTATATAAAATTGCGACGTATACTAATTAATGTCGCCATTACTTGTTCTATTCTCTCTCCTCTCCTCTCCTCTCCTCCCTCCCCTCTACCTCTCTCTCTTCTCTCTCTCCTCTCTATCCTCCATCACCTCTCTCTCCCTCTCCTCTCTCTCTCCTGCCTCTCTCCCCTCTCTCTCCTCTCTCTCCCTCTCCTCTCTCTCCCTCTCCCTCTCCTATCTCTCTCTTGCTCTCCTCTCTCTCTATCCTCCCTCTCTCCACCCTCTTCTCTCTCCCTCCCTCTCTCTCATCTCCCTCTCACCTCTCTCCCCTCTCTCCTCCCTCTCTCCCCCTCTGTCTATATCCTCTCTATTTTATATTTTTTTATTTAAAAATTAATTAAAAAATAACTAAATAAAAATGTATTAGCGAAGCATAGGGCTATATGTCGCTAATACTAAGGGTATTAGCTACGTATATGCCTATACGTTGCTAATACTCTGAGGTATTAGCGATATATATTTATATACGTTGCTAATATATATTTATTTATTTATTAATTAATTTTAAATAAAAATTAAAAATTAAAAAATTTCTTCTCTCTCATCTCTCGCTCCCTCTCTCCTCTCTCTCCTCCCTCTTCTCTCTCTCTCTCTCTACCCTCTCTCCCTCTCCTCACTCTCTCCACCCTATCTCTCTCTCCTCTCTCTCCCTCTCTCCTCCCTACTTCTCTCTCTCTCCTCCCTCTCTCTCTACCCTCTCTCCTCCCTCCTTCTCTCTCTCCTTCCTCTCTCTCTACCCTCTCCTCTCTCTCTCCTCCCAATCTCTCTCTTCGAAACTCTTGTGTTTGTTTGTTGATTTGATTGCAAAATTTATGTTAGAACACATTGGAAAAAAAGCATCGCTAATAGTTATGTTTTTTTCTTATTTTATTTAAAATATATATCTTTTAGCAATGGTTGTGTAAAGCATCACAAATAGAGGAACTAATAAAGCGACGCTAATATGATTAGTATTAGCAATGCTTTAAACTAAGTGTCACTAATATATGATTATTAGCGACACTTACGAAAATGCGTCCCTAATAGTTTTTTTTTTGCGACGCTTTTTCATTCGTTGCAAATAGTTGTTTTAGCGACGCTTAGCTTTGCATCGCTAATACTACATTTTGTTTTAATAAATATAAACTCAAGAAAAATATCTCATGCATTCTCAAAATAATATGCATCACATATCTATTTACCACAACCATACATCATGAGATAGATCACATTTCATTTACACATCCACGCCACATGTGCATCGTGATATAAATGATACATATTCACACTACCTGTGCATCATGACGTAATTCATACATATTAAAGCCACTTGTACATTATGATATAATTCATACATATCCATGCTACCTATGCATCATAGGTTCATCTATATCATAACATATATACATACATCATAGGTTCATCTATATCATAACATATATACATACATCATATGGATCATATGGATCTCATTATAACATTCACACCCTGCATGAATCGATTCTCAATATTCATATCATGCATAATCATATTTCAATATCCACATTCACCCTACATAATCTAACTCATCATGCATGTTCATTCGTAAGCACAATGTGTAACATAAGCATCATTGTTCCTATACAATTTGTTTCAATGAGCATTTTATTCAATGCATGTACAACAACCATTAGGTGAATATCTCACAATTGAGAAAACATTCAAACCCGCTCACGCAGGACAATCCCTTAAGGGGAAGGTTCGAATTTCTAAAAAAAAATAGAGTGGTTTGGGTAAATTAGTCACAAAAAAGAAAACTTACCATGTTCTTGAAGACCATGCACTGATTGCTAATAGCAGTCCCTTACCAGCTAGTTATCTGTTTAATCAAAAATTGATAGCACAACCAAATCTAACTAATTTTTTGGATATGAACTAATAATTCTTTTTAACAATCACAATTGGAAGAAGTTGTTTACAGGTTCTAAATATTTGATGCACTATTGCTCAAGGTTTGACCAGACATATTCATGAAGGTTATAATCCAGCCTGGAAATCCAATCATTAGAAGATTAGTCTGTAACTATTGGATATATAATTAGTCACAAAAAAGAAAACTTGAGGCTCAAGGGCTAGAATTAAACATCATTCATCTTCCCAGTAGGAAAAGAGTTGCCAACTATCACAATTAAGCCCTAGTTCTTTGTCTTGACCAATGAGAAATAACCATCCCTTGTTTGACAATGTTAAGAAAAGAAGTTCAACTCGGTGTGAGTACTGTTGTTACGTCTAAACTAAGACTATGAAGGAGTCTAGTTCAGATTTCTTTTTTACTTGTCAACTATAGTAAACAAGGTCGATCCATAGGGAAAGCCTTGTGTGACACAGAAAACTATTACAAAAAAATAGAATAGAGAAGGAAAGTGAAATAGATAATAAGAGACAATCAAAGAGAATGTGCTAAGGCATCAAAAATCCACTTGCAATAAATCTCTAATGTATACTTTATTTAAATGATAATTCAATTAAGATCAAATGAAAATTTGTCTCAATCAGAAAATTTATCTTTTAAAGAACTTTGAAATAGAACAATAGTAATTGATTGTTTACTACGTGAAAGTATTATGTGTATAATCACAGGGAATTATAAGCATTCGGCGTGCCTTTCGTCAACACTGAATCAAATAATTATATAGATTATAAACTCCTTAAATATGAAACATCAATTTAAAATGATAAAGAACTTACTTGAATTAAAGTATCCATTAAACATCAAGTACAAGCTTCATTCCTAACCTTAGCTTGAGAGCTTTAGAAAGCCATTATAATAAAACTAAAAACAAAATTACAAAATGAGAGAAGAAAATAGGGGAATAGAGCTCAAAAGAGGAGAGAATCATCCATCTATCACGTCCACCCCTCTATTTATAGGAATAGAAGGGGTTGCTTCAAAGAGGAAAGTGAAATCATATCTCTAGATTATATCCTGATTGATTGTCTAATTGGACGCATATATCTTTCGAATTTGGAATTTCTTCCTGAAATAACACTTGTCGCCACAGAAGTCTTCTTTCCATTTCCACCAAAATTGTATCAATCTGAATTATACATAAAAGGATATGATCGAAATACTAAGGCTGTGTCAATATGTCCGAATCAGCTTCTTTCATAATTTAGTTCTATTCATATAAATCTCAAATTAAACGGGTCCACAAGGTTATGTTTGACCATTCCATGCATGTTTAGACCATTAGGAGCCCATTCTTGACTTTTAAATGACTTTGGGTAGTTGGGTTTAACTTCCTCTTCCAGTTGTATCTTGTTGAAGCCTGTTTAGACATGTAAACTCAATTAAGGTCTAACTAACTTATTCAAAACATAAATAGCCCAAATCAGCAATGAATTAAGACAAAATAGGATTGCAATTCAAAATTTGAAAATATTTTATTGAACATTATTTTAGTGCATCAAATACCCCCAAACCTACTTTTTGCTAGTCCTCGAGCAAAATAAAAATTAAAACAATAGAAAACAAAACTAACTACTCCACTTCCGCAAGAAATCTCGATTGCATTTAGCATATGCAACAAGCCTTTAAACCCCTAGCTTACACTTGTGGACGAGTTGTGTCTTGTGAGGGCTTGTAGTGAATCTACCCACAAAATTCAAAACTAGATTGATAAAAGAAGATTAAAATTAAAACCACATCAAATTTACAAATCAACCCCTCTTAAACAATGACTTCATTTAGTAAAATCAATCATGCATAATATAACTTGTCTTCTGAAACAATAATTCATTCTCACAACTTCATATTGGTGGCAAGTACTCATACATTCATAATAGTTTTAGAAAAACAGACATTGCCATGTAATTATACAATCCCATTCTCATGAATCGAACAACTCAATGTGTCTCATGCCCACTCAGCAATTTTAATTTTAACACTAAAAAATAGACATTAGCATCCATTCATCTTCAAGAGATCATAATAGAGAATCATGCAAACCTTCCTTAAAAAGTAAAACACCCTACATCACATGACAATTCATTCAAGATATAATTGCATAATGTCCTACTAGAATTTTATGCTCATCTCATATGACATGTATAAGGCTTAGCCTTTTAAGCTTTCTATAAGATCCATGTAACAAGTGTTAGGTCAGTGACTCCCAATCTAGTTGGCTCAGGGCACTAGGTATTAAAGCACTCCTCAGGCTTAATAACTTGAACCAAATAGGCTTCGAGGCTATGCATGTCATAAATTAGTCAACTCTACCTTTTGACTCGAACACCCTATGCTTAGTGAGGCACACCGAGTCCCGGTCTACTCAATAGAGTGACTTTAATTCTTTACAATTTTTCAAATTTTTTGAACACCCTATGCTTAGTGAAGGTCAAAACTCTCTCATGATAACATGAATACTACTAGATTATGCCAAAGTTTTACTCTAATAAGAAAATAATTACTTAGATTCAATGATATCCACCAAGATGTAAGACCATAATCAAAGGCTCGAATTCTCACTTAGGCAAATGTCTTTCTTAGTTTTTTTTTCAAAATAGGAGCACAAGAAACCAATATGAAGTAATCAAAACTCAAAATCATTAAATATGTCAAGTCATATTCTAAGTAGTATGATGTCATTAAATAAAGTCACATGTCTAGAATAAGAATCAATATAAATAAGCAAAAACATAAAATAAAATAAATCTAATTAATTTTTTCAATTTTTAAGTAAACTAAAAAACATAAAAAATAACTTTCTACACCCCCAAACCTAAACTAAACATTGTCCTCAATGTAAATTTTTTTTATTTTTTTATTTTTTGGAAAAAATCATGAAAAGAAAATCAACCCTCCTAATTTGGATTTTCAAGAGATGTAGACTCAACTTCAGGGACAAAATGGTCTAAAAATAGTTTCAAACGTTGGCCATTAACTTTAAAAATGTCACCATTTTTTTGGGTTTTCAATTTCAACAGTTCCATAAGGAAAAAGAGTTTTAACAATAAAAGGACCTGTCCAACGTGATCTTAATATTCCTGTAAAGAGATGAAGTCGAGAGTTGTACAATAAAACTTTTTGAAAGGGCTCAAAAATTTTTCGTAAAATGTTTTTATCATGAAAAGCCTTCATTCGCTCTTTGTAAAGTTTTGAACTCTCATAAGCATCACGTCTAATTTCCTGTAACTCATTGATGTGCAATTGTCTATTTAAGCTAGCCTCATCAAAGTTAAAATTCAAAGTTTTGATTGCCCAATATGCCCTATGTTCCAACTCCACAGGCAAGTGACAAGCTTTTCCAAAAATCAAATTGTAAGGAGACATGCCAATTGGGGTCTTAAAAGCGGTACGGTAAGCCCAAAGAGCATTAGTTAGCCGTAAAGACCAATCTTTACCATTTGGATTTACCGTTTTTTGCAAAATATATTTAATTTCCCTATTAGAAATCTCAACTTGTCCACTTGTTTGTGGGTGATAAGAGGTAGCTACTTTATGGGTAATCCCATACTTCCTCATCAAAGCCTCAAAAGGCTTATTGCAAAAATGTGACCCCCCGTCACTTATAATGGCTCGAGGTGTTCCAAACCTTGAAAATATATTTTCTTTTAAAAAGTGCACGACTTTGTGGTCATTGGCTTTGCTTGGAACAGCCTCAATCCACTTGGAAACACAATCCACGGCAGCTAAAATATAAACATAGCCAAAAGAAGGAGGAAAAGGTCCCATGAAGTCAATGCCCCAACAATCAAAATTTTCAATAACCAATATGGGGTTAAGGGGCATCATATTTCGACGAGAAATGGCTCCTAACTTTTGACACCTTTCACAAGTTTTGCAAAATTCATGAACATCTTTGAAAAGAGTCGGCCAGTAAAAACCACATTGCAAAATTTTAGCGGTGGTCTTTTTAGAGAAGTGACCACCTCATGCTTCAGAATGGCAAAAAGAGATGATACTTACTTGTTCAGAATAAGGAACACATCTCCTTAGCATTTGATCCGGATAGTACTTAAAGAGATAAGGGCCGTCCCAAAAGAAATGCTTTACCTCAGTGAAGAATCTCTTTTTATCTGAAGGAGACCAATGGTGGGGAACTTTACCTGTCACCAAGTACCCATCAGAGTAATCTGGGTTTTGTATCTTGTTTGCTCAAAAGGTACTTCAAAGCTGCATGGTCAGTAAAAATGATAATTTGAGAGCCAATCAAGTAGGATCTAAATTTGTCAAGTGCAAATACTACAGCAAGAAGTTCTTTTTCAGTGGTGGAGTAGTTCATTTGGGCACTATTTAAAGTTCTACTTGCATAATGAATTACGCAAGGTTTCTTATCTTTCCTTTACCTTAAAACAGCTCCAACGGCATAATCACTTGCATCACACATAATTTCAAAAAGAAGGGTCCAATCTGGGGGCTGCATGATGGGTGTGGACACTAACATGTTCTTAAGCTTTGTGAAAGCTTCTTCACATGCATCCGACCACTCAAAAGAATGCTTTTTAGATAGAAGATTACACAATGGTCTAGATATCACACTAAAATTCTTGATAAATCTTCTATAAAAACCGGCATGCCCTAGAAATTATCTAACATCTTTTGTGGACTTTGGACTAGGCAAATTAGCAATCAATTCAATTTTTGCCTTGTCCACTTGAATTCCCTGCACAGAAACAATGTGACCAAGTACTATTCTAGTAGTAACCATAAAATAACACTTTTCTAAATTTAAAACTAGATTTTTCTCTTCACATCTCACCAAAACTTTTCCTAAGTTATCAAGACAATTATCAAAAGAATCACCAAAAACAGAAGAATCATCCATAAAAACTTCCAAAAACTGCTCCACCATGTCACTAAAGATGTTCATCATGCACCTTTGGAATGTGATAGGAGCATTACATAATCTAAATGGCATCCTTCGATATGCAAAGTACCAAATGGACATGTAAAGGTTATTTTTTCGTGATCTTCAAGTGCAATCTCAATTTGGTTGTATCCTGAATAACCATCTAGAAAATAATAAAATTGATGACCAACCACCCTCTCTAGGATTTGGTCCATGAATGGTAAGGGGAAGTGGTCATTCTTAGTGACGGAATTCAATTTCCTATAATCTATGCACATCCGCCAACTGGTGGTGACTCTAGTGGGAATTAACTCATCATTAGCATTCTTTACCACTCTCGCTCCAGACTTTTTGGGGACAACCTGGGTGGGACTCACCTATGGACTATCAGAAATGGGGTAAATGATACCCACATCCAATAATTTTAGGACCTTTGCTCTCACTACCTCTTTCATGTTGGTATTTAACCTCCGTTGCATTTGTCTCATAGGTTTTGCATTTTCTTCCATGAAGATCTATGTATACAAATCAGGAAACTAATCCCCTTGATATCAGCAATGGTCCACCTAATGACATTCTTGTGATTTCTAAGGACTTCGAGTAACTTGTGCTCTTGTTCCCTATCCAACATTGAAGAGACAACCACAGGAAATGTCTCTCCCTCACCAAGATAAGTATATTTAAGTTCAGTAGGGAGGGGTTTCAAGTCTAGCTTGGGTGGTTGGACACTTGAGGGGAAAGGAGCGCTATTAGAAGGAGGTAACTCCTCAAAGCGGGCTTTCCACCTATCAATATCCAATAATGGAGTTGACTCCAACAAGGAATTTACATCATTAATCATAACATCATCATCAAAGTTAAAAATAAGAAAGACATGCTTCAAGAGGGTCAGAAAATGAAGAAATAGCAGCCATGTCATCAACATGACTTTCTAAAAGATTTACTTCATGCAGATCCTCATCATCATCTCCTGGTTGCCTGCAAATATTAAAAATGTTAAGTTCCAATGTCATATTTCCAAAAGAAAGCTTCATAACACCATTTTTATAATTAATAAGAGCATTAGAAGTAGCAAGAAATGGGCTGCCTAATATGACAGGAATTTGAGTACAAGCATTCAAAACTGGTTGTGTGTCCAAAACAATAAAATCAACAGGAAAGTAAAACTTTTCTACTTGTACTAGTACATCCTCAATAATTTCTCTTGGTGTTTTAACTGAGCGATCTGCAAGTTGAAGTGTAATGCTTGCGGGCTTCAATTCACCAAGTCCCAATTGTTCATAAACAAAATAAGGTAAGAGATTAACACTTGCCCCAAGATCAAGCAAAGCTTTTTCAATTCTATAATTCCCAATTATACAAGATATGGTTGGACAACTAGGATCTTTATATTTGGGTGGGGTGTTTTGTTGCAAAATTGCACTTACTTTTTCTGTCAAAAATGTCTTCTTTTGTACATGTAGCCTACGCTTGATTGTACAAAGGTCTTTCAAAAATTTAGCATATGATAGGATTTGTTTAATGGCATCTAAGAGAGGAATGTTAATCTTCACTTGTTTGAAAATTTCAAGAATATCACCATTTGGCACCAATTTAGAGGAAGATTGTAACCTTTGAGGAAAAGGAGGAAGAATTGGAGCAACACAATTAGAGTTGTCAAGTTCATCACTATGTTTAGAATTCAAAAACTCCTTAGGTTCAACAACCTTCATTGGAATGTCTTTGTTAATGACTTTTCTACTTCTCAAAGTAGTGATGGACTTAGCATGCTCTTCTTGTGAACTTGAAGAATTTAAATTTTCAATTACAAATTGACCTTTAGGATTTGGTTGAGGTTGAGAAGGAAACTTCCCTTTTTCTTGGGTGCTCAAAGCTGTGGTCAATTGAGTGATAGAAGTCATCAAGTCATTGATGGCTTGCATTGTTTGGTTGTTGATTGTTGCTTGACTTTGCATGAATGTTTGCAATGTGTCTTCAAGAGTCTTCTTATGTGGTGGAACATAATTTGAGGAAGAAGGGGGTACCTGCAGATTAGACTCATTTCTCCAACTAAAGTTAGGATGATTTCTCCAATTATGAGTATAAGTTTCAGAATAAGGAGAAGAAAATGACCTTTTGTAGGTATTCATCGCATTTGCTTGAGTATGTAACACTTCTTGAAAAGCAGGGATTGTTGGACAATCATGTGTTTGGTGTCCATCACTCTCACATATACTACAAATATTTTGTGCTTTTTGAGAAGGTTGAGACATATTTTCCCTATTAATTTCAATAGCATCAACTTTTCTAGTTAAACTTGTAATTTTTTGTTTTACATCATCCTCTTCTTTAAGAAGGTACATGCCCCCCTTAGTTGTCCCATTGGATTTGGTCTTATTACTACTTTCAAATTTATTAGAATCTTCCCATGATTGAGCATTTTCAGCTAACACATCAAAATAGTCTCATGCCTCCTTAGGTTCTTTACTTGAAAATTCCCTATTACACATCATTTTAACAAATTGCCTCATTTGAGAAGTCAAGCTATTATAAAAGAAACTAATTGTACGCCATGTTTCATATCCATGATGTGGGCACAATAACAAAAGTTCTTTAAATCTTTCCCAACTTTGAAAGAAAGTCTCATTTTCTTTTTGTGAAAAATTCATGATGTTCTTTCTAAGTGTATTAGTTCTATGGGTGGGAAAAAACTTTTTCCAAAATTCTCTTTGCATTTCTTGCCATGTTCCAATGGATCTTGGCTTTAAAGAATTCAACCATTTATTTGCTTTTTTCTTTAAAGAAAATGGAAAGAGTTTTAATCGAATAACATCATTTGAAACATTTTGGTTTGGCAAAGTTGCACAAACCTCTTCAAACTCTTTTAAATGCAAGTATGTGCTTTCCGAATCTAAGCCATGAAATTTGGGTAGTAATTGAATTGCACCCGGCTTGAGTTCAAAACCATCCATATTAGTTGGAAAAATCATGCAAGAAGGAGAATTTGATCTAGTTGGTTGTAAATAATCACACAAGGTTTTACCTTGAACATTTTGTGCATTATTATCCTCATTATCACTTCTTAGTTCCTCATTAGTTATTACATCCTCCATTGTATCAAAATAAAGATAATTTTCAAAAGATTTGTTCACTCTTTTCAATCATCCAAAATTATCACGCACCCATGCGAACATGCAACAACAACTTTTTTTTTTATATTTAGTAACAAACGAAAGTAAAAGTGCAAAACTTAAATGACAAAATATAAAAAGTTAGAGAGTTAGAAGTTAATGGACAAAAATTAAAATTGTAAAATAAGGCCAAAGGCACTATCAAGGTACATGTTTGATCCCGAAAAATTTTCGGTAGTAACGTGGGTAGTGCCTCCGGTCTCAAAAAAAAAAGAAAAATTATATAATTTAAGTACTAAAAGTAAATGACTGAATTTAAAGAGTTAGTGTGCAAAAATAAAAGTTAGAGGATTAGTAAAGTTAGAGTGAATTTTTTTTCCGTAACGGATTCTTGTCACATGTTGCAATCCCCGGCAACGACGCCAATTTGTTGTTACGTCCAAACTAAGACTATGAAGGAGTCTAGTTCAGATTTCTTTTTTACTTGTCAACTATAGTAAACAAGGTCGATCCACAGGGAAAGCCTTGTGTGACACAAAACTATTACGAAAAAAATAGAATAGAGAAGGAAAGTGAAGTAGATAATAAGAGACAATCAAAGAGAAAGTGCTAAGGCATCGAAAATCCACTTGCAATAAATCTCTAATGTAAACTTTATTCAAATGATAACTCAATTAAGATCAAATAAAAATTTGTCTCAATCGAAAAGTTTATCTTTTAAAGAAATTTAAAATAGAACAATTGTAATTGATTGTTTACTACGTGAAAGTATTAAGTGTATAATCACAGGGAATTATAAGCATTGGGTGTACCTTTTGTCAATGCTGAATTAAATAATTATATAGATTATAAACTCCTTAAATATGAAACATCAATTTAAAATGATAAAGAACTTACTTGAATCAAAGTATCCATTAAACATCAAGTACAAGCTTCATTCCTAGCCTTAGCTCGAGAGCTTTAGAAAGCCATTACAATACAACTAAAAATAAAATTACAAAATGAGAGAAGAAAATAGGGGAATAGAGTTCCAAAGAGGAGAGAATTATCCATCTATCACATCCACCCCTTTATTTATAGGAATAGAAGGGGTTGCTTCAAAGATGTAAGTGAAATCATATCTCTAGATTATATCCTGATTGATTGTCTGATTGGACCCATATATCTTCGGAATTTGGAATTTCTTCCTACAATAACACTTGTAGCCATGGAAGTCTTCTTTCCATTGCCACTAGAATCGTATCAATCTGAATTATACATAAAAAGATATGATCGAAATACTAAGGCTGTGTCAATCTGTCCGAATCAGCTTCTTTCATAATTTAGTTCTATTCATACAAATCTCAAATAAAACGGGTCCACAAGGTTATGTTCGACCATTCCAGGCATGTTTAGACCATTAGGAGCCCATTCTTGACTTTTAAATAACTTTGGGTAGTTGGGCTTAACTTCCTCTTCCAGTTGTATCTTATTGAAGCCTGTTTAGACATGTAAACTCAATTAAGGTCCAACTAACTTATTCAAAACATAAATAACCCAAATCAGCAATGAATTAACACAAAATAGGATTGCAATTCAAATTTTGAAAATATTTTATTGAACATTATTTCAGTGCATCAAGTACTAAAAAATCTAGTAACTTACACCTACAGCAATTTAGGAAGAAACATTCAATGCCTCGGCACAAAGTATAATTTATATTAAAAGCAATATTATAATTGAAGTACCATTTGCATAAATAATTTCAAAATTGAATATGCATATCTTGCTATAGCTTTTGAGAAAACAACAAAATCACTTCGAATTACTAAAGTTGGTATGGTTGTTGTAGCAGTGGCCATAGGGGATATACATCCTACATGTTGTCAAATGATTCATTTTGGTAAAAAAAAGTTCCTTACTTCAGCCAGAACTTCTTGATGTGATCCCATGTTCCTGAAAGAAGCTAGGAGCATGTTCAAAATTTTCTTATGAAACAAATCAAGTCCAAGCTTCCATTTCTATTGGTATTTCATATGACAACCAGAGTTCAGGTGACTGCAGAATCAGACAGAGAATATTGTTAAAATTATATATAGTAAAAGTAAATATATGTACAATAGTAATATTATGCTCATATATCACCATTTAAAGATAAGTTGTTATGGTCTTGACCACAGCCATGAGGATGATTGGCGTGCACTCAAGGAAAGCATCATTGGCAGCAAGTTGGTCATTGAGGGAAGGCATGGGTGCTACATGATAGGGCCTAGGAGAATGTGCCACTTGTCATGGTAGCAGATCTAGCGATATGACATGAGGTATATATGGTGGCTGTGAGGAACGGTTTCCCAAAAGTTGGCAAAATCCAGGTCGAACTAGTATTTGATCTAACTGTGCATCGTGCACCAGTTCATTAGAAGAATGAAAATAAACAGGAGAGGACATTGCTGGGAGGAAAAGGGAAGAAAGGGAATGGGGGGTGGCCGGACAGGGGTTGGCCAAAGCTTGGATTGTGACGGTGTCATGGCACACGAAGTGCCAAAGACAACCAATGGAGAGTGAGAGACCAGAAGGAAGAGGGAGGAGGGTGGTGGTGCGGCAGCCACTGTAGGATTAAGATGGCAAGAAAAACTGTAAAGTGGCACTTTGGGGACAATGTAAAGTGCGACAGGTGTAGCAAAACGGTCAGATGATCCCAGAGCCGTGCAGAGGCATCGACAGGCAAAGGAGGCCATAGATGGCGGAAATTGCTGTGCAACAAATGAGCTAGCGGCGGTTGGAGCAAATGAGGCACATCTGGCCAGGGATAAAGGGGTTGTGGCCAGATCTGAAGTAGATGATACAGATTTGGCCTGGATCAAGGGTTCAGGCAGTGAAGAGGGAGAGAGGAGAGGGAGAGAGGAGAGGGAGAGAGGAGAGGGAGAGAGAGGAAAGGGAGGAGAAAGAGGGAGAGAAAGGAAGGGGAGGAGAGAGAGGGAGAGAAGAGAGAGGAGAAACATGAGACGGAGAGGAGAGAGAGGAGAGGGGGAGATTAATTAATTTTTATTGTTTAGGATTTTTTATAAATTATTATATTTTAAAAATAAAAAAATAAATATTGTTAGCAACGTATAAAAATATGCGTCGTTAATAGGTTAGGTATTAACGACATATAATAATATACATCGCTAATACTTAGACTATTAGCGACCTATAATAATATACGTTGCTAATACCTAGACTATTAGCGACGTATATTCCTATACGTCACTAATAGTATTTATTTTTTTATTTTTAAAATTAATTTTTAAAATAAAAAACATAAAAAAATTGAAATTAGAGGAGAGATAGTGTGCAGAGAGAGGGGAGATAAAGAAAGAGATGGAGATAGATGAGAGAGGAGAGGGGAGAGAGAATAGGAGAGAGGAAAGGGAGAGAGGAGAGAGAGGAGAGGGAGAGAGGGAGAAGAGATATTTAGAGAGAGGAAGAGAGGGGGAGAGAGAAAGAGGAAGAGAGAGAGGGAGAGAGCGGGAGGAGAGAGTATGTGTGTTATGGAGAGGAAAGAGATATTAATTAATTTTAATTTTTTTAATATTTTTTAGAAATTTTTATATTTATTATTAGTGATGTATATTTCTATACCTTGCTAATAGTAATTATTTTATTTTATTTTTCATTTTTTTAAAATTAATTTTAAAAAATAAAAAATCATAAAAAAATTTAAATTATAGGAGAGATAGTGTGTAGAGAGAGAGGAGATAGAGAGAGGGAGAGAGAGAGTAGAGAGGGAGAGAGAGAGTAGAGAGGGGAGAGAGAAAAGAGAGAGAGGGAGGGAGAGTGGAGAGAGAGGGAAAGAGTGGAGGAGAGAGGGAGAGAGAGGAGTGGGAGAGAGAGGAGAGGGAGAGAGGGAGGAGAGGGAGAGAGAGGAGTGGGAGAGAGAGGAGAGAGAGAGTGGGAGGAGAGATATCGAGAGATAGAGGAGGAGAGGGAGAAAGAGAAATAGGAAGAGAGAGAGGGAGGAGAGAGTGTGTGTTATGAGAGATGAGAGACAGATTAATTAATTTTTAATTTTTTAAGACTTTTTATTAATTATTATATTTTAAAAATAATAAAATAGAAATAAAATTAATATTATTAGCAACACTTAAAAATATGTGTCGCTAATAGGTTAGGTATTAGCGACATATAACAATATATGACGCTAATACATAGACTATTAGCGACGATATTCTTATATGTCGCTAATAGTATTTATTTTATTCTTAAAATTAAGTTATGAAAATAAAAATCATAAAAATTAACATTAGTAGAGAGATAGTGTGTAGAGAGAGGGGAGAATGAGAGAGAGGAGAGAAAGAGGGAGAGAGAGGAGTGAGGGGAGAGAGAGGAGAGTGAGGGAGAAAGAAGAGGAGAGAGGAGAGATTTCTAGAGAGAGAGGAGGAGGAGGAGGGAGGAAATAGAGAGGAGAGAAAGAGGGTAGAGAGAGAAAGAGGGGATAGAGGGTAGAGAGAGAGAGAAGAGAGGGGGAGAGAGGAGAAAGAGAGGAGAGGAGAGAGTGAAGAGAGGAAAGATATGAATATTTTAATTTTTGAAAAATAGAATTGGTGATGCATAGAAGTAAGCATCGCAAATACTATATTATTTGTGACGCTTCTAAACGTCGTAAATAATTAATATAGATGCACCATTTATTTCTAGAAGTCGCAATAGGCAATCTTTCAGCGTGCTTATGCCATGCGCTGGAAAATTCTCCCACCCGCGCACGGGAAATTTTGCCCGCCCGTGTAGGCCAAATGTCGCATGCACGGGCGAAGTAAAAAACTGCACAGGAGATTTCACCCGCGCGGTATTTATTCTCCCCCAACCCCCGCCTCTTCCTTTCTTCTCCCATTCCCATAGCCACCACGCCTCCACTTGCCTCCTCTGCACCGACCACAACCATCCTGGCTTCGCCTTCGCTCTCATCCCTTCCCCTCCCCTCCCCTCCGCCCTCCTCCCTTTCCCTTGCCCTACCACGGCCGTGCGAACTCCGTCTACTCCCTCCTCCCTTCCCCATGCCCTACCCCCGCCGCTGGCATCCAGGTTCGCCCGCCAAATTCGAGCACCCCACTCCCTCCTCGATCCCTCGATCCCACCTCCCCCCCCCCTCTCCCTTCCTGCCCTCCCCTTATTTCCATTCCCCCTTCCCTCATTTTTTGCCACTAGAGGAGGGGTTGCAAGAATCCGGTTCCCCACCGGATTCCAGCACCCCACTCCTTCCTCCCCCTCTCCCTTCATCCCCTCCCTCCTCCCCCTCTCCCATCATCCCCCCGCCATCCTCATTTCTCCCCCTCTTTCACTGCTGGCGCCGGAGGAGAGAGATCCGGCTGTTGGAATCCAGTTCCCCAGCCGGATTCCACCACACCCCCCCTCTCCCTCATTTGCCTCCTCCTGAGCAGGGTATTGCCAACTAATAATTAAACTATTAGCGACACGGAAGGAAAAGCGTCGCTAATAGTTATGATGGGGGCGTAGCTTGTTCATGCACTAAGAATGGTAGAGGGTAAGGAGTGGGGCATAGGAATGCTTGCAAGGAATGGAGAAATTATATATATATATATATATATATATATATATATATATATATATATATATATATATATATATATATATATATATATATATATATATATATGTAAAAAGGTTATATATGGGGCTCATGGATCTTTTTATTTTTGCTATAGCTTATGGGTTAAAATATTCGAGATTCTACCTTGGGGGAGTGGAAGTGATCAATCAGTTGTATAAAAGAAAACATGCTTGTATTGTTAAAAGAATTAGTGCGCCTTTTTTTTATCCAAAAGAGCTTGACTTTGACTCTATCCACAAACGTTCTTGATAAGCACAAAGCCTATCTGAAGTTGGGCCACTTTCCTATAATTGTGGTTGATTGCAATGTTTTGTAAAAGAAAATTTATGAACTTGGATTTACGTCAGCCAACATCATAAGCTAGAGATTGAGCATACAAAGGGGAAAAAACTAATATATGTCATAGGTTATAAACATTGTCAGATCAAATTTTAATGGCATGTAATGACCATGCTCACATGGTCACGCGTAAACCTAGGTTCATCTAAATATTTTTTTTCAATGCAATGCACTTTTTTATAAAAAGATTCTATCATAAAAGGGTGTGTTGGCGAAAAAAATGATAAAGAGAAATTTTCCCTTTTTCTATGAAACATAAATTATAACAAAATCTTGATTTTTGCTTTTATTTGGGACAGACAAGAGGATCCTTTCCTTTGTGAGCAAGAGAACCTTTTTCCTTCCCATAGGAAGAAAAAGCGTGAAAATGTTTCACTTCAACTACCTCATCTCCCCTCTTGTTCAATACATTGGTTCCCCACCATTGCTGACCATTGAGATCTCTCTCATCTAGCCACCAAAAGTCTATGTCGAAGAAGTCCACAAGATTTAAGAGCGCCTATGTGACGTGCCTCCATCCAGATAGCTTCCTGTAGAGGGTGGCAACTACTGTGTTCAATTTAGATCTATAAAAGTTGTCTTTGGAGAATGATGACTGATCTTCACAATGGATGGCGGTTGGAGATGGAATCAAGAACTTGCCATTGAATGGTAGATGAACACAAAGCTTTAAGGCTCTAAGGCATGTACATGTAGAGTTTTCTTTAAAGAATTATTTGTCCATCATGGATAGATTTAAGTAGCTGATAAGCTACACAACAAACTTCATCCCATAATACAACAGAGCCTTTGAGAAACTACAACTAACAATGTTGAAGAATTCTACCTGAAGTCTCCTTAAAATTGTATAAGAACGAGGCTGAAGTTTGTATTGAAAAATACAAAGGAAAACAGAAGAAAACAAATGAGAAGGAAAACTGTCATGTGGTTTTTCTTTTGTTTATTTGTAGACTCCTAAGGGGTGTGAAGTGAAGAGGTATGTCCCTTTATGAAGAGAAATCTCATTATAACAGAAGGGATGCAACCATTCTCAATGGTTGCAACACATGCACAATATTTGAGGGAGGACACTTTGTTAACATGTTTTTAGTTTTTTAAAGAGTATATGTTTATGATTATCATAACTATTTCTTTATCAAAAAACCAAAAGAAAGAAAGGTGAAATGATTGTACAATATAATGTAACACTATTAATATTTAATAAATAATAAAAAACTTAAGAAAATCTACTTAAGGTCTAGTTCCTATTTTAACTAATATAATGCTTCATTAAATAAAATTTATCTAACTTAAAAGAATATTTTTATAGTTAAGATAAAGATGATTTATAATAGGACTATGATCAAACAATGGGTCTGATCCCTTCACAATATCAATTAAGTAATTCATTTAATCATTCTAAGAAAGTTTACCTGAAAAGGAAAATCATTTGATTATTTTAACAACATAAACGAACAAAAGAAGTTTAACTATATAATTACATATAAATTTATATATCTGCACGAACGTCATCCCTGATGAGTTACTTTATAAGAGTTTCTTATTAAAAAAAGTCAATGTATTAGCCCATATTTTTTCTTGTATTTTATAAATACTATTATTAAGAAAATTTATATGATCATGTACTATGTTAAAACAACCATTAGAATTAATTCATTTAGACATTTAGGGTCCAACCCTATCTTTTTTTTTTGTTTTTAACAGTTATGTATTGTTTATTGATGTTTTATTTTAATTTATATGGCTTTACCCAATTTTGTGATCTAAATATGATTTTTTTTTTTGGTTTTTTCAATTTAGTACTATGGTAAAACAAAATTTAGAATGGTTATTATGTATTTTCTATTCGATAGGTTGAATCACCTTTTTTACCTTAAATTTTATCTTTCCAAAAAAGTCTTTTAACTTTTTTTTTTCAGCCTTACATTCTCATCATAGTATTCATCTCCTCAATGTAAGATGAGATGCAAGGTGTATTATGGCATAAATCTCATTGGCAATAAGATGAAAATTTTCCTCCCTCTCTTTCTTGTATGCTGATATACTTACAACTAATATAGCATCATGATAACATACTAGATGAGTAAATGTTTCAAACAGTGCAATCATAACTAGAAACATTATCTCTATTTATGAGAGGTTGTTATAGTCGAGTTAGAAAAATTGAATGGTTTAAAAAATATGAGCAGACATATTCTTATCGTTTAAGATAGAAGACTAAAGAACGTTAAAGGTTTGTAAAGCTTAATCAAATCGCATTTATATACAAAAATCACCTTGAGAAGTTTTAGAAGTGAATTTAGGATGTTTTCAACTAAAAACGGCTAAATGGTAAAAATTTAGGCAGAATGATCGATCACTACACAATTTAAAGAAGAGAATGATTGATTGATACTTGATTTTGCCCTGTGTAAAACAAAGTCAAGAGTTTTAGATTAATCAAGCCTTGATTAATTGATCAATCAGTTAACATATCGTGCACAAAACAAATTGTGAACGATCGATTGCTTTAAGGACTAGTTACCCTAATTAAGCCATTCTGAATTCAATTTCTGTTCTTATTCAGGTCAATGACCTAAATCCACTTAGAGATCTATATAAGGGTTGAAAAATCATGAAAGTTTAGAGAGGACAACCTAGACGTGATTAGAGAAGAAGGCTTTATACCTTTTGCATATTGTTTTACAAGGAAGATTCACATAATGCTTTGAGTTGAAGACCAATGGTGAACTCATGAAGATATTTTACAACTAAAATTAGATTTTACATAGAGATTTCAAAGAGGAGTTGCAACATATCTTTGATCGGAGATTGAAGATTTCCGAAAGAGGCCAAAGCCAATAAAACAAGAGGAACTTGTTGAAGGCTAGAAGAAGACAAAGACAAAGCAAGGAGGAAAAAGAAGTTTTAGGTGCGTGAGGGAAAAAACTTGAAGGCCAGCAATCTAGTAATTTATTATACTATTCTAGATAAATATTAAACTCACAATTGGTAGCTGAAGATTAACTACTAAAAATTGTTTCTGCTCCATGATATTAATTTGATTTGATATGTTAGTGCTATATGATCTTTCTTAATCTGCCGTAGTTTGATTTCTTGTGGTAGGGTTTGATTCTGATTTTTTCTTAAGTTTGCTTCTGTTTTTCTTCAAAATGCTTGATTAAACTTGTTGATTTGTGTGCACTAAATTTCTAGTTGCTTCTCTTATAATTTTTCCTTGATTTAAGTGTTTAAAGTGTGGTTTTGTGTTATTTTTGTTGGATTAAAATCAATGGCTGGTTTGAATAACTTAATGAATATACATGGGACTTAGGAAATCCAATGAATAGACCTCACTAGTTTGATGGCCAAATTTCTCATCTTAGAAAAATAGGATGAGAGCATTTATAAAGCTCTTGATGGAAATGCCTAGAAAGTGGTTGTTAAAAGATGAAGTCCTCCAATACCAAAGACAAGGAAGGGAACTTAATTCTAAAAGATGAAGCTCAATATGATGAGAATAAGACTAAACTTGCAAATCAAAATAGTAAATCCTTTCATACATTATTCGATGCCATAGAAAAATTACAACACAAGCTGATCTCTAATTGTACTTTACCAAGGTTGCATGAAAAAATTTGGTATAATATAATGAGGGAACTGAGGATTTGAAGGTTTTCAGGAAACAAATGTTGACCTGAAAGTTTGAGAACATGATAATGAGTGAAGAAGAGACATTTTTTGAATAATATGCAAAAATTACAAACATAGTAAACACATGTGATCAACTAGGAGAGCCAATACCTGATTACCTTATTGTGAGGAAGCTATTAAGGTCCTTATCCTCTAAATTTAAAATCAAGGTTACTGCCATTAATGAATTTAAGAAGATTGACACCTTAGATGTTAAGGAGTTGGTTGGGAACCTTAAAACATTTTGGATGCAAGAAGAGTCCTATGAGAACAAAAAGAAGTTGTTTGAAAAGCCCAAGGGAAAATAGAATTGCCTAAAATCATCTTAAAGAACTTCTATTCAAAGCAAAGTACTAAACACCTTAGAAGAATATGAATAGTCTCAAGATGACAAAGAACTAATGCTTTTGTTGGCTAAGAGCTGGAAATTGATGAAAACTCATAACTTTAGATTTGGCATTGAAGGATAAAATTTAGGGAAGAAACATGGAAAGAAGATAGATGAGAGGCAAACTAAAATAAGACAAGAAGATTTTGAAATATTTTTAATGTGGTAAGTTAGGTTACTTTGCTGATATTATGCTAACATTAATTCTAACACTTCTTTTGATGATAAGCCTATGAAATCATAGTAGTTTGATCATGAGAAAAAGGAAAAGATTCTTCAAGTAACTTATACTGATGAGATCTCTTCTGAAGAAGAAGAATTGTACAATTATACTGCCTTCCATGCAAGTGTAAAGGATAAAAGTTATGAAGAATATTCTTATGAATCCACTTTTCTTGAATTGAACTCCGAGTCTGAGCTTGATTTTGATGAGGGATTCCTCAAACAATTATTAGTGTTGACTAAGAAAACAAAAAGCCTTGAGAGAGAGAGTTGGAAAGGATAGAGGATGAACTAGTTTTGTCTTCTCAAGAGATAAATAGGTTAGTGGAGTTGAATAATAAACTTGAAAGAGAAGTGCATGACCTTAAGAAAAACCTAGAAAGTGAGAAATGGAAGTCTAGTGCTCTCAATAGAGAGTTCATGTGCTCTAAAGAGAAATTAGATAGATTCAAGAGTGGGAAAAATAAGTTGGAAATTATGCTTACCATTGGTCAAACAAATAAAATGGGGCTAGGATTTACAAATTGTTTGTCTTCAGCCTTAACAAAAGCTATTATCTTTGTGAAGTTAAAAGGGAGTATAAAAACCCTAAAATAATGTTTAACCCACCTAGATAAGGGTGAAAGGGAGAATGATAGATTCTAGTATTGTGGGTGTGTGACATTTGCCATAATAAGATACATACCGAAAGTAAATTTCCTAATTATTACACATTCAAACTTGGGTAAAAAGAATGAGAAGAAGCACATTACCTCTACTACTGCTAAGTTGTCCCACTAAGTGTATGTAAAAAAGATTAGGAGAGTGTGTGAGGAAGGTATCGTTGAAGGATCAATTACAAAAAGTAAGGAAGTCTACCTTAGGTTACTTTAAGATTTGATGGCTAGCCAAGGCTAAGGAGGTTCAATTATCTAAGTAAAAGATTCTGATTTGTGTCTGAGGATTAATTCTTTCAATTATTTGAACATATATTTTTTGTTTGTTTTCTCACATTTTACTTTGTTTTACATGCCTTTAATTCATAGTTGCTAAATTGAAAAAAAATAGAATATGATAAAAAATACAAAAAAGATAGTGTAGCTTTTACTTATTCTTGCAAATTTTTTTTTTTTGGTTTGTGATAACTTCAGCTTTTGAGACATATTGAGATTAAATTTTTTTTAAGATTAAAACTAACATGATTAATGGTTAAACATACATTAACGAAGAGAACAATACACCAAAAATAGTGAAGATCAATTTGATTTTCTTTTGCTTAATGTTGTAATACTCTTACTTTTAAATACTCGCATACATCTAGGTGATTAAATTAGAGAATCTTTTGCTAGATTTTTATCTCAAATTAAAAAGAAAAGAAATTTTCATGTGATGTATTTTAATATTTACGAGTCTTATGTACTTTAATATCTCTTTAGTCTAATGTACTTTTTTATTATTTTAACTTAGTAAATGAGGATATTTACTATATAAATGGAGGCTCGATAAGCCTTCTTGATCTAAAAGAAAATCAAAGAATTTTTTTATTTAGTTTGGGAACTATGACTATTACATAAAGGCTTGCTCAAGTTTGAGAGGAAATACAACACATATATAATGACCTGTGCAAACACTGGAGACTCTTAACAACCTTTTGGAGACACCTACGTCTAACAAACCTTCCTATCGTAGGAGACCACATGAGTACAACAGACTAAAGAATAAGGGGCCCTAAGAGGAGGCTATAAATTATGTGGAAGGATAGATATAGTTTGTTTTAGTTTTTAGAAATGGATTAGACAATAACAAAGGAGATGAGGGGAGCTAAATAGATATATAAAAGAAGAGAGAGAGAAAAACTAATGGTATAGATAATTATAAGTACCTTTATAGAAGATAATAATTTACAATCCTTTTTCATTTTGTTAAATTACTAAAAAATTTATAAAATTTTATAACCCTTTATCTACTAACATGCACTTTGAAAAATCATTTACCTCCCACCATAGACCAAAATCTGCAATTTTTGCTTTCTTAACGTGTTTTTTAGTTGTTTTCAAGAGTATAGTTTATGATTATCAAAACTATTTCTTTATCAAAAAACAAAAATAAGGAAAGGTGAAATGATTGTACAATATAATGTAACACTATTAATATTCAATAAATGATAAAAAAAATTAAAAGAATCTACTTAATGTCTAGTTACTATTTTAATTAATATAATACATCGTTAAATGAAACTTATCTAACTTAAAATAATATTTTTATTGTGAAGATGAAGATGATATATAAGAGGACTATGATCAAACGATGTTTCTAATCCCTTCACTATATCACTTAAGTAATTCATTTAATCATTCTAAGAAAGTTTGCCTTAAAAGGAAAATCATTTCATTATTTTAACAACATAAACGAACAAAAGAAGTTTAACTATATAATTACATATAAATTTATATGCCTGCACAAACGTCATCTACGAAGTGTTACTGTATAAGAGTTTCTCAGTAAAAGAAAGTTCATGTATTAGCCCATATTTTTTCTTGTATTTTATAAATACTATAAGTAAGAAAATTTATATGATCATGTACTATGTTAAAACAACCATTAGAATTAATTCATTTGGAAATTTAGGGTCTTGCCCTATCTTTTTTTTTATTTGTATTGCCCGTTGATGTTTTATCTCAATTTATATAGCTTTACCCAATTTTGTGATCTAAATATCATATTTTTTATTGTTTTGTTCAATTTAATACTATGGTAAAACAAAAATTTAGAAAGATTATTATGTATTTTCTATTCAACAATTAGGTTGAATCACTTCTTTTACCTTAAATTTTATCCTTCTGAAAATGTCTTCTAACTTTTTTTTCAGTCTTACATTTTCATTATAGTACTCATCTCCTTAGTGTAAGATGAGATGCAAGGTGTATTAGGGCATACATCTCATTGGCAATAAGATAAAAATTTTCAATGGTGATATACTTACAACTAATAGAGCATCATGGTACAAGATTACTTAAATCCTAACATACTAGATGAATAAATCTTTCAAACAATGCAATCATAACTAGAAACATTATCTCTATTTATGAGAGGTTGTTATAGTCAAGTCAGATTTGGAATTGAATAGTTTGAAAAAGACGATCAGACATATTCTTATGGATTAAGATAGAAGACTAAAGAACGTTAAAGGTTTTTAAAGCTTATTCAAATCACATTCACATACCAAAATCACCTAGACAAGTTTTAGAAGTGATTTCGGGAGGTTTTTGGCTAAAAGTGGCTAGATAGTAAAATTTTAGGTAGAATGATCGATCACTGTATAATTTGAAGAACAGAATGATTGTTTGGTACTTGATTTCGCCCTGTGTAAAACAAAGTCAAGAGTTTTGGATTAATCAATTGATTGGTTAACATATTGTGAACAAAATAAATTGTGAATGATCAATTGCTTTAAGGACTAGTTACCCTAATTAAGCATTTTGAATTCAATTTATTTTCTTATTTAAGTTAAAGACCTAAATCTACTTATAGAGCTATATAAGGGCTGAAAAATCATTAAAGTTTAGAGAAGACAACTTAGAGGAGATTAGAGAAGAAGGCTTTATACCTTTTTCATATTGTTTTAAAAGGAAGATTCACATGATACTTTGAGTTGAAGACAAATGGTGAATTCATGAAGCTATTCTACAACTAAAATGAGATTTTACATAGAGATTTCAAAGAGGAGTTGCAACATATCTTTGATCGGAGATTGAAGATTTCCGAAGGAGGCCAAAGTCAATAAAACAAGAGGAGCTTGTTGAAGGCTAGAAGAAGACAAAGACAAAGTAAGGAGGAAGAAGAAGTTTCAAGTGCATGAGGGAAAAAACTTGAAGGCCAGCAACAACAAGAATTATTGAATATCTAACCAAAAGGAGTTTATGTCATAGTCAAAACAACGGTTGGTGGTTTACTTGTGTTTATGCAAATTGTCTTACATGCTAGTAGTGCATTAATTTGGTTCCAGTTCGGAACTACCGTAGTTTTTTACTTAAGTTTCGGTTTTTCATGTCAAAATTGTTGTGTGTTCATGTGTGGATTAAATGTTTATAATTTGAATGATTGATATGTTGTGAGTGAGTTTTGAGAGAATATTTACTTAATTCCCTTACATATAAAAATTATGCATTACGAGGCTAAAACTCTTAGTCTTTATCTTTAAAAAATAATCAAACTAGGGGCAATCTAATAATTCATTATACTCTTCTAGACATATATCAAACTAACAATTAGTAGATGAGGATTAACTATTGAAAATTGTTTCTGCTCCATGATATCAATTTGATTTGACATGTTAGTGCTATATGATCTTTCTTAATCTGCCAGTTTGATTTCTTGTGGTAGGCTTTGATTCTAATTTTTTCTTAAGTTTGCTTGTTTTTTTCTTCAAAATGTTTGATTAAACAGGTTGATTTGTGTGCACTAAATTTCTAGTTGCTTCTCTTATAATTTTTCCTGTATTTAAGTGCTTAAAGTGTTTAAAGTGTCATAGGCAGCAAGAAGAGGCCGGTGACAAATGTGTGGCCTTGGATAGAGAGCATAACCTGAGCACACACCCCAGTGCTCCTAAGGTGTTTTTCATCGCTAATTAACATCAAACAGCTTTGAATAGGAGACAAAATAGCCTAGTTGATGGGCTACATTGTCGTTAATGAAATTATGGGTAGACCTCCTGTTGATCAGAATAGCCACTTGTTTTCGCTTGAGGTAGCCTTGAACTCGCATCGTGCGTAGAGTGAATGCCCCCGAGAAAGCATGGAAAGAAATTTTTGGCAGCACGTCATCAAGGGGAAGCGAGTCAAGCCCATCTGCCCCCTCTCCTTCATCATCAATCTCCTCCATGAGAAGGCTGCCCTTGACAGAACAGCGATGCCCCGGAATGAACTTCTTGTCGTAGCGAAAACATAGCCCCTTAGACTAGCGTTCCTCCATCTGAGCAGGGATGAGGCGACGAACAATCTAGCCTGCCAAAGTGGGCTGCTGGTTGGCACAGCAAGGGGGCTGGCGCTGGGAGCAGGCTGAGGCAAAGGTCCAAGCGGCCCCCCTCTGCGCTGCCTAGCCACCTTCTCCTCCTCGATGCGAGCATGGCACATGACGTCCCTCATGCTGGCACAGGGAAAGTGGTGCATTTCCTCGGAAATCTCCGGCTTGAGGCCTCGCTTAAATGTGCCCACCAAGGCGGCCACCAGCCAGTCAGGGAGGTGGTTGGCCACCTTCATGAACTCCATGTAGTAGGCGCAAACAGTGGTGGTTTGGAGCAAAGTGGAGAGCATCTCATTGAAGTCTTGAAACTTATTACGCTTGAACTGAATGCATAGCTCGTATGAGAAGGCGGCTCAGGTGGGGTAGTGCACCTCTTTTTCGAAACTCTGGAAGCTGACGGAAGCGTCCCCATCTAGGTGGAAGGCTGCTATGCACAGTTGTTCAGCCTCAGAGTGTGTCCCTTAGTAGGTGAAATACTTTTCCGCCTTGTACAACCATTCCACAGGGTCGTCATCTCCATTGTAGTGGGGAAACTGTAGGCGAGCCAAACGGGGCTCAGCCCCCCCTTGTGGTCCTCCATGGTGCCCTGGGTATGCCTCCCAATCATCCTCCATGTCCTAGAACAGATTTCGAGGGGGCGACATCATAGAGGCATTTTCCCAAACACGTGGTGTGCCTTGCATGTCCCAGGTTTGGCACCTCCCATCCAACGCATGGTTGGCAGTACCAAACTACACAGAACCCTAGGGAACTCTCGTGTCGCTGTCTTCTAGTGCCGGAGGGTCAGGGATGATTTGTTTGGGTGGCTGTGATAGGCCTCCCTTCTCTAGGACAGCAGGGGGCGGCCTGGGTAGAACATGCATTGCGCACTCAATCGGCAACTGCGCAACTGCCAAGCCTAGCGCCTCCACCTTGGCCACACCCATGCTCAAGGATTTTAGTGCCACCATGAACTCTATTAGAGTGGGCTCGCTGGCTGTCGTGGAGACAACCTTCAGACTATCCATTGAGGCGAGAACCTCCTTCTCCGGAAGAACTTCAGGGGCTACAGCAATTTGCTCGCCTCGTACCATGGCCGGGGATCGTAAAAGCTCTAATACAAATGATGTGTCTAGTGTAGGCACAATCAATATCAAGGAGATTCACACGGGGAAAGGGGAGAAACAAGGAAGAAAGGGGAGAAGTTCGGAATAGTCTCAATTGCATAAACAAGAAAAGAGATTGCCCCATATAGTGGACGACTAGTCCCCTAGGGAGTTGCGCCAAGCCTTGTTGGCCAACCTAGTCCCCTAGGCAGACACGCCAGTTAGTGAGCTAGGTGAGTCCAAGGCTACTAGTTGAACCAATAACAATGTACATAAGAATAACAAAGCAAATATTAAGCTATTACAAAAGGAAATAGTCAAATGCAAAGAAGTAAAGTAAACTCCAAGAGTCTCGGAGATAGTGCACTACAAACACTAAGGCATTAAGAGTCATTCTAGCATTTAGTGATGTTTTTTATGTGTCATGTTATCTCGGGTAAAATCGAATAAAGATTCTATCTAACTAGAAAATATGAACATTAAAATAAAAAACAAGGATAGAAAATACTTTAGATAGATGAAGGCTAAAAACGATTGTTTCTTCAAGGGTTATACGTATCAAAATCACAAAGAAACGAGTAGAAGAATAATATTAAATGAACAACACTTCAAATAACCAATACTTACTTAAAATCATTGATAAAACATGAATAGAACTCCATTAGATTTTTACAAATCACGTCTAGCCGTAGCTTGAGAGCTTAGTAAGCCATTACAATAAAACTAAACGTAAAAATACAAAAGAAGTGAAGAAAAATATGAGAAGAGAGCTCTGAAGAGGAGGGCATAATGCCTCTATCACATTCACCCCTCTATTTATAGGAGTAGAAGGGATTGCTTCAAAGGGGAAAGTCAAATCATATCTCTTGATTGCATCCTGATTGTTTGCTTAATTGGTTGCTTATTTGGCAATGATTAAATTCTAAATCAGTCAAATAACTCAATGATTTATTTAGCAAAAAAGTATCTTTCAATATTCCTTTAGTTATCCAATTAGCCTCATTATCTTTCCTTATGTGTATCAATCATAACCAATAAAAAGATTTTCTATGTGTTGGCCTTGGGTTAGTTTATTAGCTGTCTGTTTCATGCCAGGTTTGACTTATATAGATTTGGAATTATGAATTTCGTCCTAAAACAAAGATTGTAGCCACGGAAGTC
This sequence comes from Saururus chinensis, assembly GCA_035235625.1. NCBI lineage: Eukaryota > Viridiplantae > Streptophyta > Magnoliopsida > Piperales > Saururaceae > Saururus > Saururus chinensis. The sequence continues at coordinate 6,683,662 of CP141145.1, read as the reverse complement.
TTCTTTCCAATGCCATTAGAATTGTATCAACCTGAATTATACATAGAAAGATATAGTAGAAATACTAAGGTTGTGTCAATCAGTCCAAATCAGCTTCTTCCCGAATTTAGTTCTCTTGATGCAAATATGAAATCCAATAGGTCCAAAAGGTTGTGTTTGACCTTTCTATGCATGTTTAGACCATTATTAGCCCATTCATAACTATTAAATAGCTTTGGGTAGTTGGGCTTCACTTCCTCTTCTACTTAGATCCTGTTGAAACCCATTTAGACATGTAAATACAAATAAGGTCCAACTAACTTATTCAAAACATAAATAACCCAAATAAGTAATGAATTAACTCAAAATAAGATTGCAATTCAAAATTTAAAAATATTTAATTGAACATTATTTCAGTACATCAATTTGCGACACATATCATTATGTGTGGCTAAAACCCTAGCTTTTTTTTAAAAAAGGCCGATGGTGGTAGGCCTGGTGGGGAAGAGTGAAGTGGCCAAATTTCGGCGAGGTGCACGAATCCGGCCCCTTCCTCCCCTCTCTCTTTCGGGTTCCCCTCTTCCCTTCCTCTGTTGGGGGGGGGGGGGGGGAGGGTAGGGCGGAACTGGGACCGGGGTGGGGGTGTTGTAAATAACCACACGGGCGAATCACCCGCTCAAGTGAAAAAAAATGTATTAGAGAATAATTGTAGTAATACGACGCTTTATAATAAGCATCACTATTATATGACTATTAGCGACAAAATAAAAAGTGTTGCTAATATTTAATTTTTTGCAACGCTTAGTTATGCGTCGCAATTTGCAATTTTTAGCAATGTTTCTATTCGTGTCGGTAATAAAAGCGATGCTAATGATACATTTAGTTGTAGTGAGAGGTCGGGAGCGAAAGTTACAACCTCGAGAAATGTGCCACATGGGTGAGACCTACTTAAAAAGAGTAGGATAACCTACCCACGTGTGGTCTTGTTTTGAAGGGCTTGTTGATACAAGTCTGATAAGTATGAAATCTATATCTATTTTATATGCCTTTTTACCTTATTTGCTAGTATAGATTAGGTTAATTTAGAGTTAGTTATGGTTTATTTAGATTAAGATAGATATTAGTATTTTAGTTTAATTATTAATGATTTTGTAGTTATTAGTAGTTTAGATGTGTATTTAAACAAAGTTGGAATTTTAATTATATTCTACATGTCTAAAATATGGTATTTTATGTTTTGTAGGTAAAGTGAGCTTATCGAAGTACTTGGACAATGTTTGAAATGCTTGAAAATAGTCTTCATATGCTTTAAAGTGATTTGGACAACTTTTCGGAGTTATAAACAAGTTAGAAATTAATATGGACACGAAGGAAAGCTTAATGAACAGTCCGGGAAAACAGAAACACTGTAGCTGATCGATCGGGGTCACTTACCGATCGATCGGGATAACGTGAATTCAGATGAAAATACAGTGTAGCCGATCGATCGGGCATGCATGGCGATCGATCGGCATAACGTGTCCTTGTTTGACCCAAATTTCAATCCTTTTCATATTGGATTTCTTCCTATGGAACTTATGCCTATAAAAAGACATATTTTGCTTAAAATTGGGGGGATTCCAGTAGATTTTAAGAAGAGAAAAAGGAAGAAGAAGATGGAAGAGAACTCAAAGCTTTCAATGGAGATTCAAGTGCTTTCTTCTACCATGGAAGGCTAGACTTTTCTTTTACTTAGGAGTTGATGAAGCTATAGATAAGTTTCAGTTTCTTTTCTTTTTAATTTAGATCTTAGTTGTGAATGATGACAATTGTATGATATGGATTTCCTTTTTAATGGAAGAGCTTTTCATGTTTATTCAAATTTATGTTGATTTATTGTCTTGTAGATGATAGATTGATGTGGTTTTGATATTTGCATCGATTCTGATTTCTGTGATTTAGATGAGATGGTCATACAATAGTTTTAATGTTCAGATAATTAATGACTTGGATGAGTTATACTAAGATTAGACGGGTCATGCCTATAGCTAGTTTAGTGTAGATGATTCGTGCTATTGTCGAAGATAGTTCATGCCATAGAAGTTAATTAATGATTCTTTTTGAAGTAATTCTAGCTTGTAGCTGAGAATACTTGTTCATGTTCACACTAGATTTAGATTAAAAGTTAAGGAATTGTTATGGTTTTATAGTGGATTCAATTTCCTAAGTAAATTCCATCATATTAATCTCTTATTTTTAAACTAGTTGATTCCTTTCTTTTGCTTAATTTAAGTTTAAGTTGTTTTTAGTTTTTAAATCAGCAAATTCCTCTTTAGATTTAGTAATAACCCATCCGTCCCTGAGGTTCGACAACCCTTAAATACTTATCCTAGTACAATTACCTTGTACACTTCCAAAGGGTTTAATTATAAACGATCAAGTTTTTGGCGCCGTTGCTGGGGACGGTGTTGATTTGTTACTAAATTAGTATTAGGATAATTGTATCTAATTTAGATTCAGTTTACTTTAGTTTTTAGGATAATTTTTAGTTTCTTACCTTTTGTTAATTTGATTTTGTAGGCTGAGTTGAAGATCGTGCTCTCTACACTTGTGGCCACAAGTGGACATCGATAAGCATAGTGCTTGTCTTCGGTTTGCAAGCTCTTTTTCTCTCTTAATTTTTAGTTCTTTTCTTAGTTAGTTTTTACTTATTCTTCCCCTTTTTACACTTAAAATTGTGTGGTGTGTTTGTGGTGTATGCGTGGTCGTCGCTCCTTACTCCCCCGATTAGTACCATTTGACCCTGAGCCTGAGCGGACGTCTAGGAGAGCTGAGTTGCCCTCGACCTACATCCCTACACCCCCAAACTCTCCCACCAATTCTTCCACCCACACTACTTCTAGCCCCATAATGGCTAAACATCAGTTAGTAGATGCACCACTTAAAGCTCTAAGGGAGTATTACACTCCCAATGAGTACACCTCTCCTTCATGCATTAGGTTGCCAGCGGTCGCTGCCCAAAATTATGAAATTAAGCCCAATGTCATTCAAATGCTTCCATCCTTTTATGGGCTTAATAATGAAAACCCGTATAGGCACCTAAATGACTTCTTAGAACTATGCACAACTTTTAAGCTCTCAAATTTAACCGATGAGGCTGTTAAACTTCGCCTTTTTCCTTTCACATTGAAAGATAAGGCTAAGGAATGGCTTCACTCATTAGAGCTAAACACTATCACAACATGGGCCCAAATGCAACAAGAGTTCCTTAAAAAGTACTTCCCCATAGGTAAGACCAACTAAATGAGAAAGGCCATAACCACTTTTGCCCAACTTCCTACTGAACAGTTCCATGAGAGTTGGGATAGACTTAAGGACCTTCTTAGGAGGTGTCCTCATCATGCTGTCCCTAAGTGGCAATTAGTGCAACGTTTTTATGAGGGTCTTACTGAACAAAACCGTCATCTTGTTGATGCAAGTTGTGGGGGTACCTTTTTGCTAAAAAATGAAAATGAGGCATGGAAACTTTTTGAGGACTTGAGTGAAAATTCTCTTCAACATGCTGCGTTGAATAGAAATGAGAGTGGATTATCTACCTTGAACAATGCCCCCTCTAGGGGTGGCTTGTATGAAGTCAAAAACTCATTAGACCCTCCTCCAAAGTTGATACTTTGAGTAGGAAACTTGACCTCCTTATGACTTCAACCCATCAGCCCACTCCCTTCACTCAAGATGCTTGCACAATATGCCTTAGCCCAGCCCATACTATCATTGAGTGCCCCTCTGCCTCTCAATTTCTTGAGCTTGTCCAAGACCATGTGAATGTTACCCAATCCTTCCCTAAGGCTGAGAACAATCCATTTTCAAACACATATAACCCTGGGTGGAGGAATCATCATAACTTTTCTTGGCGGACACAAAACCAAGGGGTTATGGGTAACCAACTCCCTAGGCAACCATTCCAAGTCCCACCAGCCCATATCCACCAACCTCAAGTGCAACCTCCATATGTCCAATCCAATAGGAGTCCAAGTTTTGAAGAAAAGGTCTTGAGTGCCTTGCAAGGCCTTCAATCTCAATCCCAACTCCTCCACTCTCACACACAATCTATAGCAAAGTTAGAAGCCCAAATTAGACAACTAGCTAATGTTATTAACAAGAGAGAGATGGGGACGTTGCCAAGTCAACCCTTACCAAACATTAAAGGTCAATTTCAGGTAGAGGGAGCTCCTCCCTCTAATGCACAAGTTAATTTTATAATGACCCTTAGGAGTGGGAGGATTGTTGACAAGAGTGTTGGGGGGACACCAGTGACAGATGATAGGAGTGAGGAGTTAGAGAGGCCAGCCCCTAATGAACCTCAAGTAGAAGTTAGTGCACCACATGAGAAGGAGTTTGTACCTTCTTCCCCTTCCTCAGAGCCACAGTCTAAGACCACTTCCGAGGGATCTTATATCCCTAGGGCACCTTTTCCTCAGTGTCTTGACATGGCCCCACCATTTAGAAAGAGCACAGCTAGGACTGATGAGATTCTTGAGACTTTCAAATAAGTCAAAATTAATCTCCCCCTCTTAGATGTCATTAAGCAAGTCCCTGCTTATGCTAAGTTCCTCAAAGACCTATGTACTCAAAAGTGTAAATCCAAGACCCATGTGTCTGAGAAGGTCTTTCTCACCGAACAAGTTAGCTCTCTTTTGAAGTTTGACACCCCACCAAAGTATAAGGACCCTGGAGTACCAACTATTTCTTGTGTCATAGGTGATCACTCCATCCATAGAGCCCTCCTTGACCTTGGTGCGAGTGTCAATCTACTCCCTTACTCGGTGTATGAGAAACTAGGGTTAGGTGAATTGCAGCCTACATCAGTTACCTTGCAGCTAGCCGACCATTCTGTGTGTAAGCCTCGAGGAGTCATTGAGGATGTCTTAGTGAAGGTTGACCGGTTCTTTTTCCCTATTGATTTTATTGTCTTAGATATGGAAACCGGTGCCAACCCCACATATTAGATTCCTATCATTCTAGGTCGTCCTTTTCTTGCCACAGCTAATGCATGCATAAATTGTAGGATGGGGGTAATGGAGATGACTTTTGGGAACATGAAAGTGCAACTAAATGTTTTTGATGTGTCTAACCATTTGCCTGCAACTTCTAATGCTGAATGTTTTATGATAGACAATTTTAGATTTGATGCTTATGATAGAGGTCCATCTTTTGTAGCATCAGCCCATAATCAAGTCACATCTTCTAATTTTTCTGCATCATCTTTTTGGAGACTTAAGAGAAGAGCCAATGCTAATATCTACCAGCCGCCCTGATATATTTGAGAATGTTGGCAATGTCTGGCTGAAGACAATAAACTTAGCGCTTCTAGGGAGGCAACCCTTGTTTTAATCGATGTGTTTTTTTTAATGTGTATTTTCTCTCTTTTTCTTTTAGTTTTAATTAAATTTCCTTTATTCAATCCATTTAGTGATTATTTATTTATTTATTTAGTAGTTTAGTTAATTAACTGGATTTTAAAAAAAAAAATTTTGTTTGCCCGTTCGATCGGGATTGTTCCCGATCGATCGCCCAATCGATCGGTAAGTAGTCCGTTCGAACGGTCGAGTCGTCACTTACAACGCGCGCGCCGGCCAGTTCGTTCCGCCGTCGTTTTTTTTCCTCCGTCGCGCCGTTGTTTTCCTCCGCCGTCTTCCGTCCCCTATCCGGCTAGATTTTTGGTCGACAATCATCCCTCCTCTCCGATTTTTCGTGTAGAATCCATTTCCGGTGTCAATTTGAGCTGAATCGGCCTCTATTTCACGCTGTCCCTCTGTTTCACCGGTAAGCCCCAAATTCGATTTTTGCATTTTTCTTTCAATTTTTGACTAAATCCGGTGCAATTTTTTGTGGAAATTTGTTAGAAATGTCTTGTATACTTTAGCTTGATCGTTTGGTACAATTTTATTGACTGATTACGGCATTATGTTCGGTAGATTTCGGATTTTTCAGTCTGCACTGTTTTTGTCAAAATTTTCAATTTTTGAGGCTTTAATGAATCAGTTTATATGTACTTGCTTTACGAAAGATGCTCAATTTTCACTTGTACATATTATACTTTAATTTGGGACATTTCTGCTCAATTTTTTTTTCTGGGGTATTTTCATAATTTGACATTATTGGGCGTGTACAAAATTTTTCTGCTTTCTAGTCGCTTCCATATCCCTTTTAGCACTTGTTTTTGAGCTTTTTGCAGATCTATGGCGCACGGTTCTCATCCTAAAGCTCCGAAGAAGAGGAAGGGAGCCTCTTCTACTTTGCGTGCTTCATCGTCTACTACTGCCGCTGCCGATCTACATCTTCGGCCTATTGTTTACGAGCGACAAGTGGAGTTTGTCCCCACCATTACTGCTGCCCAGTCATGGCTTATGGAGCGAGAGGATTGGTACTCATTTTTCTCACAGATTGCAGCCCCTGATGCTCGCGTGCATCATGAGCAGGTCCGATCTTTTTATGCATCCGCCGTTCTTAATGAGATGGGATATATTGTCAGCACCGTTGGCGATATTACGATCACTGTCACACCAGATCTTATAGCTGCAGTGATGGGTCTTGCGCGCTCCAGCTTCACTTATCCCTCTTTTGCTGATTTTGCTTTTCCTGATGAGTATACTATCACGGGGACTCTTATGGGACAGGAGCGAGGCCCATCTCTCACATATGGATTGCTAGCTTCTCTCATGACGCGGGACTATCGTTTTGCACATCTGATATTGGAGTATGACATATGGTTCCACCGTCATGAGAAGGTTGACTTCACCTTAGCTCTCCTTCTTTATATTCTGGGTCGTGCGGAGCGGATTCACATCGACTTGCCCTCCTTTGTCTTCGCATGGATGGCAGATATAGTTTCTGGACCAGTGGATGCTCGATTAGCTTTTCCTTTTCTTTTGGAGCGGATTTTTGTTCACTTTCATTTGGATTTTCCTTCATATGCACCCACGAGCCGAGGTTTAGGGGTCATTTCCCAGGCGACCCTAAACCGGATGATCACACATCGTCTGCCTCGACCAGCATTCGACGAGGTGAATGAGGAGGAGCCAGCCACAGAGGGTGTACCAGAGGTTGCAGCTGAGCAGCACATTCCCGCACATGCTAACGACTCTTTCCTTGAGATGGAGCATCGCCTTCGCGGACATATTGATTCTTCTCTAGCACAGTTTCAGACGAGGCTTACTGCCCATATAGATGCTCAGATGGCTACTCAGATGACTGAGATGAGGGGACTTATACAGGGACTGGCTGATTTGATTTGTAGCCAATCAGCTCCGGCAGATGCAAATGATAGTGACTAGAGTTATACTGATGCCGATGATTCTGATGACGCTGATATTTAGCTGTGCAGGGGCTACTTTTATCTTTTCTTTTCTTTATTTTTTTATTTTTACTATTTTTATTTTTATTTTTATTTATTTTTATCTCTTTTCTGGTAGATTGGTATTTTAGGTTTGGGAAATTGCTCTTTACCTGTATGTTTCTCATGTTTTCTCCAATCCTATGTACTTCATTTTCAGATTAGTGGACTAGTTATGCTTTCAGGTGATATCTTTCTTTCCCTCTTTTACTTATTCTTGTCATTGTAGTATATATTTTCTTTAACATTGAGGACAATGTTCAGTTTAGGTTTGGGGGTGTAGAAAGATATTTTTATTTATTATTTTTCTTTTAGGATGTTTTAGAGTATTTTTTTTTGTTTTTCTTTCGTGTTTTTTTCTTTTAAGTGGTTTTTATCGCTTATTCTCTTCTAAAAGTATATATATGTTTTTAAAGAGATCAATTTCATGAAGAAAGTTCAAGTAATTAATTAAGTGATGAAAATGATTAAGTGAGTAATTTCTATTTTATTTTCATTATCTTGGATAATTGTGCGTATATTTTTAAATCATATTTCACACACTTGAAACTTGTAGGAATATAATTTTATGATTTATTACTTGTAATCTTAGTGGGATATCTTTAACTGAGTATATATTTTTGAAAACTTGGCAATTGAGTAATTTTTAATATTTTATGATAGATCTTTATGCTTAGCTTTTATTTGAAAAAAAATGGGATAAGTGTGTATAGAAAAAAAAAAGAATGAAAAAAAAAAGTTGAAAAAAAAATAGATTGAATGAAAAAAAAATGATGAAAAAAAGAGAGTAAAGGTTTGTTTCTCTTTTTACTGAGTAACCAGACCTTGTGCCTAGGCAAGTATAAGGGATCGCGTCAAAAGGTAAAAAGTTGAGATAAATTCTTTTATGACTTACTTGGTTCTGTAGCCTTTATAGTTCGAGTTATTAAGCCTAAGGGGTGTTTCAACACGTAGTGCCTTGAGCCAACTGGATTAGGGACACTGGCCTAACGCTTATTACATGGACTATTTAGAAAGCTTAATAGAACTAAGTATTGCACAAGTCATATTTTGAAGTATATTATGCTCTTATTCCCTGAATTCAATTGAATTTGATGGCTATTACATTACATGAGGGTTTATTATGAGGTGTTAAAGATGAAAGATTGTCATTGTTATATTTTTGAGTTAGTGAACTTTAATGAGCTTGGTTAATGGGTGACATAAGATATGCTTGTTAATAAAGAATGAAATCATATGACTATAAAGTTTCTACACTTTATGTTTTTGAAATGTATATATGTAGTTGCACAATTATTTCTAAGATGGGGTTATAGAATGGATTATTCCTTACTTGAAAGTGATCAGATCTTAATTGTTTACTTGTTTAAAGTATTTGTGGTTGGTTCTTTTTAAAAATAGTTGTGTTTTTAAGAGAAAATTGTTTTTCAAATTTTTGTTTTCTTGTTTGTTTGTTTTATTTTTCTTAGGTTTTAATGTTTGTGGGTATCATTACTGCAAACCCTCACGAGACACAACTCGTCCAACTAGGGACACCTAGGGGTTTAAAGGCTTGTTGCATATGCTAAATGCAATCGTGATTCCCTACGAAAGTGGCTTTTATTTATTTTATTTTTTTTAGATTAGTTGTTTTATTTTATTTTTGTTTTGCTCGAGGACTAGAAAAATATAGGTTTGGGGGTATTTGATAAGTATGAAATCTATATCTATTTTATATGCCTTTTTACCTTATTTGCTAGTATAGATTAGGTTAATTTAGAGTTAGTTATGGTTTATTTAGATTAAGATAGATATTAGTATTTTAGTTTAATTATTAATAATTTTGTAGTTATTAGTAGTTTAGATGTGTATTTAAACAAAGTTGGAATTTTAATTATATTCTACATGTCTAAAATATGGTATTTTATGTTTTGTAGGTAAAGTGCGCTTATCGAAGTACTTGGACGATGTTTGAAATGCTTGAAAATAGTCTACACATGTTTTAAAGTGATTTGGACAACTTTTCGGAGTTATAAACAAGTTAGAAATTAATATGGACACGAAGGAAAGCTTAATGAACAGTCCGGGAAAACAGAAACACTGTAGCCGATCGATCGGGGTCACTTACCGATCGATCGGGATAACGTGAATTCAGATGAAAATACAGTGTAGCTGATCAATCGGGCATGCATGACGATCGATCGGCATAACATGCAGTTTCCTTGTTTGACCCAAATTTCAATCCTTTTCATATTGGACTTCTTCCTACAGAACTTATGCCTATAAAAAGACATATTTGGCTTAAAATTGGGGGGATTCCAGTAGATTTTAAGAAGAGAAAAAGGAAGAAAAAGATGGAAGAGAACTCAAAGCTTTCAATGGAGATTCAAGTGTTTTCTTCTACCATGGAAGGCTAGACTTTTCTTTTACTTAGGAGTTGATGAAGCTATAGATAAGTTTCAGTTTCTTTTCTTTTTAATTTAGATCTCAGTTGTGAATGATGACAATTGTATGATATGGATTTCCTTTTTAATGGAAGAGCTTTTCATGTTTATTCAAATTTATGTTGATTTATTGTCTTGTAGATGATAGATTGATGTGGTTTTGATATTTGCATCGATTCTGATTTCTGTGATTTAGATGAGATGGTCATACAATAGTTTTAATGCTCAGATAATTAATGACTTGGATGAGTTATACTAAGATTAGACGGGTCATGCCTATAGCTAGTTTAGTGTAGATGATCCGTGCTATTGTCGAAGATAGTTCATGCCATGGAAGTTAATTAATGATTCTTTTTGAAGTAATTCTAGCTTGTAGCTGAGAATACTTGTTCATGTTCACACTAGATTTAGATTAAAAGTTAAGGAATTGTTATGGTTTTATAGTGGATTCAATTTCCTAAGTAAATTCCATCATATTAATCTCTTATTTTTAAACTAGTTGATTCCTTTCTTTTGCTTAATTTAAGTTTAAGTTGTTTTTAGTTTTTAAATCAGCAAATTCCTCTTTAGATTTAGTAATAACCCATCCGTCCCTGAGGTTCGACAACCCTTAAATACTTATCCTAGTACAATTACCTTGTACACTTCCAAAGGGTTTAATTATAAACGATCAAAGTCCATCGATACCAAAATTGTTATCATAGGCAATGATGCTAGTGGCTGGAGTCAGCCACGCCGCCTGATGCGTAGCGCTGCGTGGCGATGGGGGTCGTGCGATCATGGGCCATCCCACACGACGAGTGGTGGGCCAAGAGTCAACCGTCCATCTACGCTGTGCAGGCATGAGACGCATGGCACATGCGATTTCAGTTTGTTCCATATGCTCGCAGTCTTCTCCTTTATGAATGGAAATGCCGTTCAAACTTCTAGGGGTGTTTTCGGGCTAGTTCTAAGTTGTTTTCTTCCATTCTTAAGGAGTTCCTAGCCAATTTGAGGGTGAACTATGCAATGACATGGTTTATTTCTCGAGTTAGCATCCCTAGAAGGGGAACAACCCAGGGCAAGAGGAGGCTTTGTCTGCCATCGTCCTACATTGAGCCACATCAAGTGTTGTGGGCCTAAGTAGGGGAAGCTTTGTCCTATACAGAAGGGTCACGCAGTGTGAGAAACATCTCCAAAAAGGGGATGTTCTGTCTATAGCTTATGAGCGTAGAAGAGGAAAACAGTCTTTGGGTAAGGGGCATTCAGTCTGCAGCCTGCGGGTGCACTATGTGCTAAGTGTCACAGGGAAGTGGGAGGATTGGCTCAGGGTAAGGGTAGGCTCTGTTCGCCGACCTAGGGCCCTGAAGAAAGAGAAGCGGCCCGGAGAATGACAGGGCTTTGTCCTTTGTTGTCAGATCGCATCAAGAAAAGTGGCCTAGAGTAGGGGAGGCTTCATCTTCCATCGAAGGGCCATGCAATGTGAGGAACAATCCCAAGCAAGGGGAGTATGTGTCTGCCGCCCATAGGGTAAAAAAAAAAGAAGCGTCTTTGGGAAAGAGTAGGGTTTTGTCTATCGCCTTCTGGCACAATGTGAGAAAAGTGAAGGAGCTAGAGGAAACTCCTTCCACCTTTGGATCTAAAGGGGAGGATGCCTAGAAGGAACAATCAACTCCAAATGCCACTACCTCATGGGACATCAAGGGAGTAAGTGTGGCGACCGTCAGAAAATAATATATGTCATATTTTACGTAATTATTATCTCGCTCGGCACGTGTTATATTGCACGTGGAACCGAACGTGACGGTCCACCTTACGGATTACAGAACAAAAATATAGGCATAAAATAAGTTGGTATAGAAAAATTTGAAGTTGATGCACAACTAAAATATTACATATAACGTAGCAGAAAAGTAGGACCTTGTCCAGAATACACTGCATGTAGAACAGTCATATTACAGAATTATAACATACATGTCGAAAATATATTATTACAGAGGTGAAGAAATGTATTTAAAAGAGACTAATCAGATAACCCTTCGGTGGACCCCTCCGCGTTGATTTTACTACCTGCAGAGTCTGTGGGTGGGTGAGTATTTTTTTATACTCAGTAGGTGAAATTAAAATCTAATTTGATGCTAAGCAAAAGATAGTAATTTTTTTTATTTTTTATTTAGAACAAATTCAGAATAATTTTGGAAAACACCGATTCGTCCAATGACGATAAATCCAGAGCCGTGATACCGAACGGCGTTCCTCCGGTGCTCATGGGGCAACAGGAAGCTCAGAAGGCAGGAGTTTTCCCATGATACTCCATACCTATGCGTGCGCCAGATACCGATCATTTCCTCGGTAGGTATCCAGAATTATTATAATTCGAGGCTTAACCTCAAATTTATTCGGAAAACGTAAATACCCTGACAAAATTTCAGGGTATGTAAAATATATCATACGTATGACATTTCTTAGAAAACTCAAGCATATGAGCATAACGAAATAAAACTGCGTATAAAAACTAGAACATATAAGCAGAGCATAAGTTAGAGTTTAAAATCCCCTACCTTATAGTTGGCGCAGAAAATTCGCGGTCGTAGAGAGCTGATATAGAAAATCCGGTCCCACCACAGCGTCCGGCACTATCGCTTTAGTTAAGAACGCCTTTGAAACGGTTTGAATCGGACTTAAAACAGTCCAGAACGGAGAGTCAGAAGTTTTTACGGAAGGTAGAAGTGAATAGTGAAGAAGAAAAAATGAGGTATATATAGTGGATGGGGAGGAACTGACGCGCGACGCGTGTCAGACACGCGTCGCGCAGCAGACAGCAGACCCGCGCGGAACCGCGCTGTCCGCATGCGTGGCCCGCGCTGCATGCGTCAGCCCACATTAAAATATTAATATATTTTTTTTCTTTTTTCCAAAACTTTAAATTGCTTTAACTTTTTACCTATATATCGGAATTGTACGTTCTTAGTACCGATGGACTCGTATCGACGAGCCCTTTGATACAAGACCACTCAAGGATAGGTTTTATTGTAGTTTTATCGTGGGCCCGCTTATGATGCGCGCTTCCACGATCGCTACATACGGTCACTATCTCCAAATCAAGTGTTTCAAAAATCTTTAAGTTCGGTTTTTAAAGTTCTACAACATTCATTTAGGTCCCGAAAGCAAAATAACGTTCTAATAATATATAAAAATTCTAATAGTAAAATTTACCTCGGATCTGGGTTGTCACAGTAAGTGTTTCTAACCTACGATTTAATTATCAGAATGCATGTGCTAATTAGGATGTATGCTATGTTATGATCCGTTGTGTTTGGTATGTTATGCTATGATCAGTGTGTTCGGTATGCTATCCTATGATCCATTGTGTTCTGTTATGCTATGCTTGAATGTGACTTAAATGTGTTATGTCTTGCTCTAAGGATGAGCAAAACATGTGATGTCTACTATCTTCCTCTAGGGTAGAGCAAGACGTGTGAATGTGATTGGATCTGCTCTGGGGTAGAGCTAGACATGTGATGGTGTATGTATGGTGGTCGGCTCATTGATAGAGTGAGATGTGTGTTTCTAGTAATTTATCGGTTTCTGTATAACTCGGTTTCAATATTTTACTGTATATAATATTGTAATGTCTGATATATTAATAGCCGATAGGCAAAACTATGTACAGACCTGATCGTATTGGAGTAACATCATGGATGTTATTTGATACGCATGTAGGAACCCAATATCAAGGCAACGTTGGCCCGATCTGAATTAGATATATATTAGGTTTGTTCTAGCCTACACGCAACGGAGCCCTAAAGTTCGAAGCTCATAGAGGAATGCGAAGACTCTCACACTCAGAGTCTGTTGCTCCCATTTCTAGGTTTTATGTTTTTTTTTTTTTTGGAAAACCCAAAAGTGTGGGTTATCCCTTGTGAACCCCCGGCTCGGGTTGGTTTTTAGGTTGGGGCGTGACAGACTTGCAACATCTTATGATTAGATTTGCAACATCATATGATGAACATTCCCTTGAACAAGAAAGAGCCAAGGAATTTTTCATATACACACAGGAGATCACTTTCTACATGATGGAAATACAACGGATCCCCCATATTTCTTTATCTGGTCATAAGAATCATAAGTTGTATGATAAACTAAAAAATATGAACAAGAAAACTAATGGTTATATTTTTTTGAAGTACATATATATTTGCTAGTTTTAGATTAGCGCGATATTTGGATTTGGTTGTAGTAAGGTATTTACGAGGAACAGAGAATCACTAATTAAGTGGCCAACTACAAGTTATATATAAATTTTACTTGATATCAATAAGTTGTATCAATTGGTAAGTCAAGCATCACCTGATTCTAGAACAAATTTTGTTTCATTGTTGTTTTATGTTGTAGACTCTTGAATTGAGTAGATTGAGGGTACATTAAGAAGTGAGGCATTATCAAAGCTCCTAGCAAGCAGCCAACTACATAAAAATAAAGAGCACTCCGGATGCAAGCTTTTGACAAATAAAATGAACGCCAATCTCAAGGTGCTATGTACGGGCATGGAAAATGGGATTAGTGGCCATATAAGTAGCATTAACATTGTCACACAGAATGACAGGTGGTTGGGGCAGTGGAAGATAAAAAGACTAAAAAATATTAAGAAGCCAAAGAAGTTATGCACCAACGGTGGCAAAAACCTAATATTCGGCCTCAGAGCTGGCCCTGGACACAATTGTTTGTTTCTTAGCTCCCCAAGTAATGGGATTAGGCCCATGAAAAATATAGCATGTGATCAGAGTCAATGGCCCAGTCTGCATCAGAAAACCCTTAAAGTTGAAGATTAGTAGAGGCAGAGAAATGTAAACCACAATAAAGAGTTTCCTCTACATAAGGGAGAATCTGCTTAGCTCCAATGAGGTGAGAGTCATGTCGAGAATGCATAAACTAACAAACTTAGCTCACAACAAATTAAATATTAGGTTGTCCCGAGCTTCTTAATTCTGTAGTTTCTAGTTTTTCCTCCTCTAAAACTTCTTTTCCTATGTTCTGAACCGTTTTATGTCCAAATCGAGTCATTCAAAAGGAGTTCTCTACTAAGTTTATAACCAAGGTTTAAGGTAGGGTGTTTAAACTCTAAACACATGCTTGGTATAACTTTTTATGCTTGATTTGACATGACTATGCTTTTGTGACCGAATTAAGGAAGACATGCTATGTTATGAACTTTTCTAGCATGGGTTTCACTATGTTTTGGTTATGTGTATATGATCGGTAATTCATGGGCTTAAGAACCTAGTATTATCATAGTGTTTTGATGCCCACAGAGAAAACACAATCGGCAAGTGGTGCACACAGGGTAGGGTATCATGGGAAAATGTCTTCCCTATGTGGTCCTCATTTGCCCTATGAGTCCGAGGGTAGGCCATATGGTATCGCGGCTTGTGGATTTGATGTGATTCGAAATGGTTTTGTCTTCTACATAATTTATCATTGAAAAAGGTTTCTAAAGAAAATGCTATAAGGGTTTTCAAAGATTTTTCTACTTAGCATTTCCTTTTGGTTTTAAAACAATCTGGTAAGTATAAACATACTCACCCACCCCGAGATTCTGTAGGTAATGCAGCAAGGGCAGAAGTGAAGGAAGAAAAGAGTCCCAAATAATTTATCTCCTCTCTTCTTTTGGAAAATATGTAATATTTATATGACTTATAGTTTAGGGACACAATGTGCCCAAAGACTTGTTATGATTTTAAAACTATCGGCTCTATGCACTGGGTTCCTTGGCCCATGTAAAATTTTATTAAGTGCATATGAAATATTTTGGTTGTGCTATGACTCCGTGGTATGCTTATGATTAATATAATATGTGACTATGGTCTGCACTAACGGTCGTCACGTTCGGACATGTGTTGGATGGTCGAGTGTGTCGAACGATCAATATTATTATTATAATATTAACAAGGCAGCGGCTGCCACACAATTATTTTTAGGAACCAACTAATTGGTAGTACTGAGTGGCATCGGGGAGAGGTGTGCCAGAAGAGATAGTAAGACAAGTGAATGAGCTAAGAGGAGTAACAACCAGTGTAGATCCCTCATTGCCCCCCTGCGCCAGACGGGAAGGCCTCCACCGCCGAGCGACGCTGATTTTCGCTAGAGGAGGTCCCTCTCAAAGAATAAGATACGCAAGATCTGCATGGGTGGCTATGGTTCTGGTTCATTTCAAAGTACAAGTGCGATTCCTCCCTCATCCTCGCTCTTGTTACTCCACTCATGGGCTCATACAAACAATCTAAATCAGGAGGTGGCAAGCTGAGTATGCAAGGTCTAAACTTAGTCGGAATTAGGAATGGGCCCTATTTTTTACTACCCCATTAGTCAATCTATGCATCAATTTTAAAACCTTACATCTCAAACACGAGGCTACTCCGTAAAATAGCTTTGGTTGTGCATTTTCAATTCCAACCCTAACCCATGAAATTTGAAAATGCACACATCCTCAGGCTAAAAGAGGAGGTGCCTTCTCCGTATCTTTGACAATGAGCATCCTCCTCTCCTGCACTCCCAAATATGTTGCCTCCCCCTCCATCCGGATCCTCTACTGCTCCACATCAATCCTCTCCTCTTCTTTTTCCCACCCTGTATTCCTCGAACTATAACAAAAAGGAGTTTTAGTGGTGCATATATGCGTCACTAATAGTTCCTTAAGCATCGCTAAAGACTATTAGCGACGCATAAAAAATGTCACTATAAGCGTCGCAAAATCTGTCGTTGCTATTACCCATTAGCGACGTATATTTATAAGTCGCTATTAGTAAAATTATGTCGCTAATAATAATTAATAGCGACGTCATTATATGTGTCGCTAATAGAAAAATTATTTTTCAAAAAAATTAAATGTAACTTATTAGCGATGCATAAATCTAAGCTATAATAAGTAGTTATTAGCAATGTTTTTCTATGATTCGCTAATAAAATAATTTTTTTTAAAAAATACTTATTTTATATGCCACTAATAATATACTATTAGTGCTGCTAAATTTAAAAAAAAAAATTCAGAGAGGGGGCCGGAGGATGGCAAGGCGCCAAAATCTAGCCCCCGAGAGGCAATGAAAGAGGGGGAGAGGGGTAGCGTGCCGGAACCCGGCGGGGGAAACAAGCATAACATTGACACAAATTTTCCAAATTGGAGCATTCTTAATTCTGAGAGACTATGAGACAGATTTATAAACTGAGATAAAATAGGTGCTACTCAATAATCATGGTCGCATGAGTTGATTGATCAAAGAAAATAGAGATTGAAGCCCTTTTCTGATATATTTATCAACACAAACTAGATAACCATAAATCATCAGAAGTAATCAAAGTATCAAAGTGCTCTGCTTGCAAGTATAGATTGCACAAACAAGAACTACAAATTACATATAATCAACACAAAGAAATATCTCCGAAACATATATGTAGAATCTAGAAACACAAGATTTCAAGAAAGACAAACCTCAAAACCTCCATGCATCTTCACATTGCTGCCAATTTCTGGTGATCGCGGTCCTCCAGACAAACTAGTTTCGAAGCTGCCGGACCAGGAATTCTCAGTTGATTCTTGGGAGAGGACCAAAGAGGCTGAGGGAACTTCTTGCACTGCATGGATAGGATGTGGAAATGAGGAGGAGATGAGAGACAAGGAGATGAGGGAGAAGATGATGAAGGGGATAGGGGAGAAGGGAGGTAGCTCCTCTACCAGAGGCTTCTCAGTCATGTCTTTTCATATGCCCTGAGGCCTCGGCATCATGTCATTTTGAATACCCTAATAGGGGGTTAGTCAATTAGAATTTGAAAATCAAATACTAATATTTTAAAATCTTTTGTTAGTTATTTTAAATTGTGTATACCATATTTATAATCCAATGCCATTATATTAGGATTTAAAATTCAATATTTTAAATATGACAATAATTGTTAAACATTTATTCGTGTATTCAAAATACAGGGTTAGTCAAAAAATAAAATCTTTTAACTTGGGAGGATTTTGCAAGATCCTTAACAACATACAAGTCACATTTTATAACACCACCTACGGAGGTGGTATTGTAAAATGATAGAACGCTTCCTCATTAACCAGGGCATCGCGGGGAAAATAGAGGTTGACGTTGTCTAGAGGCCATCGTTATGAATTGCCATTCTCATTGTTTTCACCCTCTAGATAAGAAAGGCCGGCATACCCGCTTGGAACTTTGTAGAGGCTGCTTGGACCGGAGCTCGGCGACTGGATCTGGCAACTAGATCTGATCATTGCAGGTATTCTCTTCAGCCAGGTGACTAGAGAGAGGCGACTTGATCTCCTCCCACCCTCCGACTATCGATCCGTAGTCGCCTCTCCTCCCACCCTCCGACCACCACTCTGTCTTCTCTCTCTTTTTGTTTTTTCTCTCCACATACACACTTGCTACTCCAGTCATGGCCTCCTCTCGCTTCGACCCGACCTTGGTTTCGATTTGGGCTTTGTGATTGCTACGCTTGCAATTTGTAAGATTTTCTGAGTTTTGATCTATGTTTTTTTAGCTTTCTGATCAAACATGCAATTTGTAAGGTTTTTTTCTTTCCGATTTGGTTTTGTTTTTTTGCTCTGATCACTACGCTTGCAATTTCTAAGCTTTTTGGCCATTCTTAGTTCGGGAATAAAAAATAGTTGGAAATTGCAAGCATTTCATTCTGGTCTTTCCCATTGTTTTCGATCTAATTTTTCTACGGTTGCAATTTCTACGATTTTGGGCGATTCTCAGTTCGGGAATCAGATTCTCAGTTGGGCAATTTTGGTCTCCAGGAATCCTCCGTCGATCAGTAGCTAGTAGAGGGCCTCCATGATGGGCCTCTTCATGGCAGTTGAGCGGAGAAGTTCCTTCAACTCTTCTTCTTTCTCTACCTCCCTGTTTCCTTTGGACTATTGACGAAGAAGATGCAAACACGGGCGAGTTTAAATCTGTGTATATACAAGACAATGATAAAGAGGCCAATAGATTCTTGGCATGTCTTGAATCGGACCATTTCATGTTCCTTTCACGGGAAATATGGCTACTGACCATTGGGCTATGGGAAATATTGCTGGTTGGTGTCTTTGATTTCTTCGTGCCTTATGAACCTTGTAGAGAGAATCCACTACATCATTTTAATTTATTGAGAAAGGAATTAAATGAGGTACAAATAACAACTTTCTTTAAAATATATGTTAAGGAACGAGTCGTCAATCATATATTGTTGGCTAGTCATTGTAACTGACAATTGTAACTCTGTAGATGCATTGAGACGGATGGTAAGCTTAATAAGTATTAATAAGTTTCTAATCCGTGTTTTGTAATTACTTTTTTAGGTGTAGATCGAGAGGAAAAGGCCTAACTAAGACTTGGTTGAACAGGTAAAGGACTGCTTACACTTGTCACCAAGTCAGGAATTATGTAATGGAAAATGTTAGGAGCCTAGTTCTTGGAAGAAGAAGAACAAGAAGAATTTCTTCGAAACATAACATAGCCTGCAAATAGGATGACCATCCTTCTCCGACTATATATAATCTCATCTCAGTTATCTCTCCTCATGTCCACAAGTACCCAGCTCAATTCACTTCTCTATGCTTGTGATCATCTTCTTGTTATCCTCCACTTGAAACTAGAGAATCAAGATGGCTGCCTTCATTCTTGCTCTTGTCCTCCTCTCAGCTTCTTTAGTGCTCACCTTTGCTTCGGATCCTAGTCCGCTTCAAGACTTCTATGTGGCCTTAAAATCTGATCATACTTAACGCTCTTCTCCCTCAAACTCTCGTGCATCTTAATTCAGTTCTTTAGTAGTAATCAGTTTGTGCTATTCATATATATTCATCTTTTGCTTACAGTGTTGGTTAATGGGGTGGCCTGCAAGGACCCAAAGATGGCTACTGTTGATGATTTCTTCTTCTCCGGCCTTCACACTCCACGCAAGATAACAAATGCAATTGGCTCCAATGCAACGGCTGTAAATGTGGCACAAGTCCCAGGTCTTAACACTCTAGGCATCTCTATGGTCCGTGTTGATTATGCACCATATGGGCAGAACCCTCCACACACACACCCAAGGGCCACAGAGATTCTAACTGTGCTTGAAGGCTAGCTCTATGTTGGTTTTATCACTTCCAACCTGGAAAACCTACTCATCAGCAAGGTCCTGAAAAAGGGTGATGTGTTTGTCTTCCCAATGGGTCTCATTCACTTCCGGTACAATGTGGGGCTCACCAATCCAATTGCCATTGATGCATTGAGCTGCCAGAACCCTGGAGTGATCGCCATTGCCAATGCAGGTTTTGGATCAAAGCCACCAATTAATGATGATGTTTTGGCGAAGGCTTTTTAAGTGGACAAGAAGGTGGTGGATTGTTCTAATTTGATCCATGACTAAAGATATCAGTTCTTATTCTTATCTTCAATGTTAGCAATTTGTTCCAGTAATTTGAACAACTGCATGGGAATGTAGGTGATTGTTTAACATTTACTTTGCCATGCAACTTATTTTTTAATTATCTCTACAGTAAGGTTATGTGATATTTTTGGTTTTATAATGGAAAAATATTCCTTTCTGACATAATAATTTGCATCTAGGCTTTACACTTTCTCCTAATAATGGATGAACTTGGCTCAGAGATTGAGTAATTCTAATCCACATCCAAGATCAAAAAGTCCTTTGTCGGAACAGATAACACCAAAAGCTATGTTATCTTGGTCATCTCTTTTTTTTTAATGTTATAGGCCCACATCAGTAAAAATTTAGGTGGTGACATCAGTGGATAACTATTTATTTTTAGCCAAAATCATCAAGAAAACGAAAAAATGGCACCTATTTCCCACTAAAAAGAATATGAAGCCTGGTCGTAAAGTATCTAGAATGTTGTGGAGCAAAGATAAGTTTGAGAGATCCAGTGGTTTGGCATCAAATTCATGATCAATATTATCCTATTTCCGTTTTATTTGATTGCAAGAGATCAAATGCCCATTGTTTGAGACTTCAAACAAGCAGATCCACTTTCATGATCTTTTAAAATCATCAAATAATCACCATACGACCAGGGATTCTAGTAAATTTACATGACTTGGGCATCCAATTATTTAAAAATCTGACAGCTCAAATCCATGAATTTGACTTATATTCTAAAATTTCATATTTCAAATCCTGAATTTTAAAATATTGATTGACTGGATGGATAGGATGTGGAAACGAGGAGGAGATGAGGGAGAAGATGATGAAGGAGATAGGGGACAAGGGAGGTAGCTCCACTACGGGAGGCTTCTCCATCGTGCCTTTTCATATGCCCTGAGGCTTCAGCATCATGTCATTTTGAATACCCAAATGTCTTGGTCTCACTTGTCGTTGCCTAGAGAACTTGCAACCAACCAAACCAAACCAAACAACAACAGAACTTCTCCCCCCTTAGGAGAAGTGTTTCTAAATGAACAAAAGTTTTTTTTTTTTTTAGATTGGGCTAACATCACTCGATGTTAGTTGCCTATGTACTCATCAGACAACATCTTTAATGTTTCTAACAAGATCGAATCTAGACATAGTTCTGCCTAAAAACTATACTAAGCTAATAAGCATAGTATTAAACATGTAATGCTTAAGCATTTTCAAGCAACCTATATTTTATGTAAGCCCTTTAATATTTTTATTTTTATAATTAAATAAGTAATATTAAATAATATTATTAATTATCTCATAACCCATGTTCAATAATTAATACCTATGTCCAATCTCTTGGACAGATAGACCCATCATATGTCTAATCACCTTTTATTATTTTAACTCAACTTTTGGTTTAATATAAATCAATATTTACTCATATATAATTCAATTCTCAAAGAAATCCTCAAATATTGAACTCTAACATTAAAGTAAACTGCTTAACAGTAGCTTAACTCAAATCCCAATGGCTCTTAGTAGCCTGCTACGAATATGGAAAAGAGGATCCTTACTATGCTCATGGACACAAATTGGCGAGAAGCACAAGTCTTTTAAGATGCTAATAAAATTCCGCTTTTCGTATGCACTATAGGGTACTATAAAGACCTACATAAACCCATAGTAGAGACCTCTTTGGCCAATACCCAAATTGTTGTGGCAGTGAAAAAAACGTATCACAAACTCCACTATCCCAACGTTGGGAGCAATGTCTGCAAAGACATAAATAATATATAACTCATAGAAACCTAGGATCTTTATAACCACTGACTCCCTCAAACATTTAAAACTTAGACTAGATTCTTTTAATCCAGTAAAATATTTGCTCAATTATTTGGTCCTCTTCACTTTATGAATCAGCCCAATAAATAGCTTATCCACTGAACTATGACTTAGAGAAGATCCTCAAACCCTAATAGCCTTTATGAGACTTAGGTACACACCTATAACTACCACCAGTTCATTAACCAAGGTAAAATTCTATGTGAGGGCCCCGTTTACTTTATGAACCAGTCTCAAACCCTATTGAGGGTATTTTAATCTGTATCTTGATTAGATGTTCTCTCCCCAATCTAATGACAACTAATATATTTTGATTAATCTTCATTAATTTAATGTTATCACTATAAATACATGCATAAATAATAAAAACATGATCAGAATAATCAATACAAATAACATGAAGTCATACAAGTCTATAATAATAAATAGAGGCTCATTGCACTCGCAGGGCTAGAGCTCAATGAATTCAAGCTCGAGAATGTAAATGACTAATGCATTACGCAAGTTACATATATAATGCCCCCATGGATTGATTCACTATGTTGCAAACACGTGTAATACACTGCCTTAAACCCTAATAATTAGGATTTGTAAAAAAAATTCCTCAAAAATAGATGGGTCCTTTTCTAACGATATCACCATCAATGTATAAGAAGTTGCATCCTTTGAGCCATCGGCAGAGATGAAATTAGAAGCAGCAACGACTCTGACCAACTCCATTAAGCCCTAGAACTTCTCTGAGACTGACCAAAGAAGGGCTTAAGACACCTAAACAGAGCCCGCTTTCCAAAGTCTTAAGTGGGTCATTGGTCCCCTTCTTCCCTATCGTAGACAGCTGCGAGTCTTCCCAATCTGATAAATAAATACAGGGTTTGGCAACCAATTGGAGCCTTGCACTATTCAGAATCTGACCTCTCTCACAGTTCCTCCTGCACTCACAGATTCAGATCAGCTTAGCGTGGACTCCCACCCAATCATAACATACTAACCGGAAAAACATACACAAATTCTCACGAGTTTTTTTTAAATTGGGAGTAGACACCCAACTGATGAATCCTACGCTCCCACGGGTGAGCTCTTATTGATTCACAATGGTACAGTGTCGCAAGTTCCAAGATCCCACTTTTATATCCCCTTAATACCCCTCACTCCACCTCCCATATTATATCACCTGGCTTGCATACAAGTGTGGTTATAAATGGCTTGGTCACATGATGCAACTAGTAGCCTATTCACTATATTTTTACTTTATTCTCTTAATCAACATGCAAGAAAAAAAAAGGAAAAAGTGGCTTAACCTCAAAACTATTTATTTAATTATGGAACATGAATGAATGCTCACTTATACACGTGTTACTTAGGGGTTAGTAACCCTAATGTATGTGCATAAAACTATTATTTATGATGAATGGATACCTAAGAGACTATATATATATATATAACAACCAAGGGCATACAAACCCTTTATGCCTTAACTCCATAAGTGAGTTGTTGGCCACGTAGATAGAAGAGTTTGATATAAAAAATAACCAAGGTCTTCTGATTGTCTAAAGATGAGACTTATGTAGAATCGCTTCCTCAGCTAGAGAGTCGTGTTTGAATAGATTATACTATTAAAAGATGATTAGTTTCATGCAACATAGTACAAAAAGTTTTGATGATCATAAAAGGTTAGAATCTCAACACTAGGGTCCAAAAACATTAATGAGTCTTTATTTCATGGCATGGATGAGGCGAGGCAAATTTCAGTGCACTGAGGTCATAATAGGATGACTTAATATCTAATAAAGTGTAGCTCTTAGATGAGTTCATTATATTTAGAGTCCCATTAATATATAATAAAGTGTAGCTCTTAGATGAGTTCATTATATTTAGAGAACCTTTGGTAAGGATCTTGTAAATGAATTAAATTATTAATATAAAATGTATGTAATATTTCTTTCTATTGTGACGAATTGGCTAGTTTTATAACAAGAATTTCATAGTGTGTTGATCGAATCATTGCATTTCTTCAAGATTGTTATCCCACTAAGTATTTCTGTATACTCACATCCTTTGTGGTGTAGGTGTTTGGGTCAAGAATAGATGGTAATATGAAGTTCGTAGCTGTAGTAAGCATTTATGGAGATTCTTCAGCTATGTTTGACTAGGCACATGAGTGCGACATTTTTCTTTCATTAGTTTAAATATTATTAACAAACAATTATGAACTTGTGGATCTGGGAAATATTTTAATGTAATAGTTATTTATTAAAGGTATTATTATCACATCAATTGGTTGTGAAGGATGATGAAACTCATACCCCTAGTTCTCTATTTCAATAATTTACTTTATATATTTTTCTGTTGCAATTGACAAAAAAGAAGGAAGGATTTTTAAAATAAAGCAAAAATCTGTACTTCACAAAAAAAATTATATGTAGAAATTAGGGGTGTGACAATACTTCCACCCATCAAGGCTATTTTTTGAAGGGTCATAATTTGGTGTAATTTGAATGTCCTAATGTAGTCAAAAAAATGTTTTGGGGAATGGAATCCATAAGATAGTTGTAGGAGTTTAATTGGTGGCTGACAAGGTTGCGCTCATTGAGATAAAGTTGTGATCAATAAGTATGATTTGTAAGAAACTTTCTATTCCAGATAAATTGTTTTCAAATATAATGTCCAACTTATATCATATCTGAATTGAATTCTTGCCTTTTCTCCCCTACTAATTCCTCTGAATCAAGGCAAATGAATCATATTCTTTTCAATTTGTGCAAAATCATATATGTGATAGCACAACCATGTTAAATACTCTATCGTTAAAAACACGAAGTGATATCATATCATGTTAGCAATGGGAATATTATTTTTGGTTTATCATGTCATGAGTTATACGGTTATATTATTGTTGTGTTCACAATAACTTGATATGCTTCATAGCATGTCCTTATTTTTTGGATTGTCGTGTATTCAATAACACAACATTCTTATTATCATATTTTATAAATTGCTGTTGGTATTTAAGTTTGGTTTCATATTTGATTTTTGTTTATTCATATTATGCAATTGAAGTCTTTTTTTCTAGTGTTTAGTTTTTCCACATGAGTCTTTAATGTTTGTAATCTTCTCATTATCATTTCTTGTATTCTGTTATTTATTTTTTTTATTTCGGTTTGTTTAGCTTTCGTTATCTCATATATGGTAGTTAAACTTGGGATTTATGGTTTTTAGTTTTTTATATCTGTTTAATGTTAGTATTCTTCTCAATAAGTATCATTTTTGGTATTTTGCTGTTTATTTTTGTTATTTCAGTTGGTTTCACTTTCATGTCTAGATTTTGATATTCTTCATTTCAACATTTTGATATTTAGTCCTCTTTTACTTGCCACTTTTATGCTCTACATTTCTCCCAAGCCTCATACACTTCACCCATTGGTATTTTCGCATTAAGTATCACTATTAGTATTATGTTCTTCATTTTTTTTATTTCGGTTGGTTTAACTTTTTTTATTTGATATTTTGTATTCTATATTTTGACCTTTTGGTATTTACACTTCTTTTAATTGGCATTCATCTGTTTTGCACTTCTCGCATCCCACAGACACTTCACATGAGAGTCTCAATCTACTCACTTAAAATTCCATGCAATACCATTGCTTCCAGATGAACAGAGAAACTTGTGGAATGAATTAACTAGGGTTCATTTTTACAGGTTTATTATACGTGGGGGGTCTTGAGGAATTTTTGGTTGACAAGAAGGCATATACCATGTGGAGTGAGGACAACCTGCAAGGGAAGGATGGAAAGGACGAAGTGTTGGGAGACGATACCATGTTGAGCAAGGAGGCTATTTAAAGCAACGAATAGGGCAGCAACAGGGAGAGGACAACAATGTAGAAATTTTACTCCCTTTGGAGATTTGCAGATGGCATGGGTGGAATCAACGGTGGATTCCCCTATTTACGCTAGACTAACCCCATTCTAGAAGAGGAGGAAAATAAGTGGGGTTACAGGGTCAATTTTCCACATACATGTTATGACTTATGTGCAAGTCTACTTTGGCAATTACATAAGACTGGCACATATTTAATATTCTTCAAAATGAATTAGAAACAATAAGTTGAAGGACTAGTACAACAATGTTGCTACTACAAGAAAAACGCCATTCCCCTCCTCCCCTGGTGTGGTTGTTGTCATTTGGTGAATTTGGATGATGGAGTTGGGGGAGGGTGGCTGACTGTTGACCATGGTAAAAAAGATTAAGGGGTTATTTGGGTGTTTAATATTTTAGAAACGGAAGTAAAATTTTTTTGGAATCACGTTTGGTAGCAGAATTTTTTAAAATAAATTCGGATTTCGTGTCATACCCAATTTTAAAATATAAAACTAATATAACTCTCTCTCCCGAACTGAGATATGCACCTTCTTGGTATTATTACATTCCTAAATTCGAGCTCCATTAAACAAGATCCCACAAGGTTATTATGGTACATTTTTTTAGGCTCATGTTGAAATGAGAGGTAGCTGCTGAAAAATAATGAAATTTGTAATTTTCGAAATAGGGGTTGGGAGCCAGAATCACCTCATGAGTCAATTTGGTGATTCTAGCTCGAAACGGCTTAGAATCAACTTTTGTGCGGAATTTTTTATTCTGCCCACATTCTACACATAAACATGATTCTGATGATTCAAGCTAGAATTGAGACAGAATCAATGAAATCTGACAAAAATTCAGTACCCAAATAGCCCTAATTATCCACACATTCAACTACTATGGTGATCCTCCCATTGATCATTGTCATTGACAAATCCTTATTCGATTGCTTCAAATATTAAGTATGGTAACATTCTTGGTACATTATCGGGTATAATGGATATACATTTTTCAAGGATGGGTAGGTTGGAAAGAACAAAAAACCAGTTCGGTTCAATAGAAACATTACAACAAAATAGTTGGGTGTATTGGAAAGAGTAAAAATAACTTGAGTTTAATAGAAATAATACTCGTAAAAGTGGGAATTATAGATATTTAAGTTTTCAGAATTAAACTTGACTAGATACTTAGGCCTACAATAATACAAAATCGGACAACTATAAAACTAAAGAGATTTATATTGAGACGGATAGAAGTCCATGAACATTAATATTAAAAGACATTGGTATAGCTGAAGTTTTGATAAAACGACCCTATATCTATGGCTAGCTCCATAGTACAGTTCTATCGCTATCACACTATGAGATTTTGGAAATATATATAAAAGTTTTAAAAAACATTCAGAGTTTGCCTAGGCCTGCGATTGGAGTTACTCATCATAAACATAGTATAAAATAGTAATTTTTAAAAAATTACCATCTATGTATAAATATGCAAAGAGAAAAATAATATGAGTTCTTACTTTGATATAAGGTGTACTTGAAATCATCTTAAAAATTTGTAAGTAGGACCTTCTTCCTATACAGTAAGCTTTGCCAAGTCATATAAGGTCCGGTGAGTGATGAGTATTTTAAAATACTCAGTAAAAGAATTTGTACTATCAAACAAGAAGTAAACATAGAAGTTTCAAAATACATAATATATATACTCCCTCTATCTTATATTAATAGCTCCATTTCTAATTTTTATTATTTTAATTAAAATAACTCTCACTGTGCAAGACTACCTGGCCTGGTTCAGGGTGACCTACAAACAAGCCCAATCAATCCTGGCCATGCCATTCCACCACCTCCTCCAGCAGCACCAGCTCCAGAAGTTTTGGAACTACCAGCAGCAAGAGATCGAGCATGTGAATGACTTCAAGAACCACTAGCTCCCCCTGGCCCGAATCTCTGCGACTGAGTTGAACCTAACTCCACAATGTCGTCTCCATCTTTTGCATCACTGAGATAGTTGAACGACACCATAGCAGACGGAAACAATGTTCTCATGCTCACTGTGATCATGAGGGTGATGGTCCAAATTGGAGCCAGCCTTGAGGTCGGTGAGCTCATCGGGAATTGGGACCTGGTCAGTGGTGGGGGTGGTGGCAAGGTTGGATTGGCAGACGGGATAGGTGTCATGGCTGGAAAGCCACATGTCGATGCACTCTAGGTGGAAGACATGGCTGCACTTAGGCAGCAGGCAAAGGGTCTCTGCGTCTTCAAACTTGCACAGGCAGACGGCACACTCAAGTGTCCCCTTGCCCAGCTTCAGGTTCTTCACCACCGAGTACTAGAGGTCGGGAAGGTGGTGATTGGTGGAGGAGGGTCAATTAGAGTGGCCATGAAGAGAAGGTGAGGGTTGAAAAAACTACAGTTTCGACCATTTTTTCAGGAGAGAAGTAAAATTAAGAGAAGCATCGTAGACTCATCTAGGTTTAAATTGTTTCAAATGGAGCAATTAATATAGAACAATATTTTTTTTCTATTGGAGCTAATATAGGATGAAGGGAGTACTACTTTTTATAAAAACATGGGCGTGCCTCTCATCCAAAACCACCCCTAGAGCTTCTTCTTACAAATCGAAGATGCTCCTAGAGTTTACAAGATCTCATGTCTTATTATAAGTGTCACAGACACCTACTCTATCCTATGGACTTTACTGCAGACACAAAGCAGCCCCCTCTTAATCCTCTATAGATTATCGCAAAACACCTCATGCTTGTGGAGAGAATAGACACCCGTGCTCATAAGACGCTAGGATCATGAGAGTACAGAGACTTCCTATGATATTCTCTACCATATCGCACATGGCCTTTTAAAATATTCCTGCCCTTTGTTAGGGGCCAACCACCATTCCTGCCCTTCCTCAGGGGCTCACCAGGCTAAAATGCATGCTATGAATCTAATTCTAAACTGGATTATAATTGTGCCCTCATCTAATCCATAGAGCTTTATCAGGGTGCCCAACAACAACTCTAGACAAACAAATCTATCCTAAGTTTCCTAACTCGTAAAGAGTAGTTTTTCTTTCAAAATATTTCATTCTGATGTCTATCCTTTAAAAAACCCTAGCCTTGCCTCTATAAGACATGGGAGCGTCACTTTTAACGACTACATAGATAGAGTTGGTCACTCATTCCAACGAGACAGTTACCCTTTCTTCATCTTGTTTTAGTAACTCGATCACTATGCCTATAAATATTTTTGAAAATAATCTTAAGAGCATCCTCCTTTTAAGGAATGATTCTCTAAACCGCTTTTCAAACCAGCTTTAGTCATTCCTTATTAAAATAATGGCGAAGCTAGATTTTGTCTATCTCACACTCTACCATGTGTATGATTCATAATCAAAATCTAAGGATAAACCATTTGATACAAAAAAATAAACTAGGCAGTTATGAAAATCACAGTATATAAATCATATGTAAAACATATAGCATATAAGCTATATCCTACTCGAATGAATAATCATTCGGCAAACTGAATATGTGCGAAAATCATTAATCATAGCTTGAAATTAATCTAATGTGTATCATGCTAGACTCATACATATATTAAGTTTAAAAGATAATCAAAGTAAACATTCATGCGTTAAGAAAGTATAAAAACTCCTACCTCACTCACTTTGCGAGTTTCAAGACGACGAGCCAAACTCCATGAACTTAGACATCAATTTTTCGGGCTTTAGAGCCCTCTAACTAAAAAAATAACCCTATCATGATGTCCAACATGCTCACTTGTGAAGGATATAACCTCCTCTTACCCGGAGACACTTCTCTCTTTCCTCACTCATAAGTGGCGGACAAAACCTCTCCTTACCCTTGGACATTTCTCTCTCTCTAGCCCGTTGGCGGAGGATGGAGCCTCCCCTAACTTCAGGCCACATCTCTTGATATGGCCCAATGGCGGAGACGAAACCTCCTCATGCCCAGGGTTATTTCTCTCCCCTCTAGAGTCATTAACTTGAAAAATTGATCCTTTTATTGCATAGAGCACCCTTGAATTGACTAAGAACATCTCTTCAACGACTTGAAACGGATTTAAAATGACTTAGAACGAAAAAAGTGAAGTTTGAGGAGTGAGAGAGAAGAAACTCGAAAACTAGAACACCCTCACAACTATTTATAGCCATTTGAGGTGGTTCACATGAGCGACATGCATCATGCTGACAATACGTGTTGTAGTGTGGGCTACATGGCACATGCAATGACCCGCAGCGGCTCAGGGTACTTTGCTATAGGACCCGACCCCATGCGCTCTACATGGGGCTAGCCCGGCACGCGTGACGGGCATCAACCCACCCTCAACATGTGGCATGGGCCTGCAATCATTGTGCAGGGTCCTGCCACACATCGTGGCTGGTATCAGTGCGGTTGAAACCAGCCTAATGCAATAAATAATTTCATGTTATTATTTAAAAAAAATTAAAAACTTTAAACGCACATAACTTTCTCTACCGATCTTTGATTCATGCATTCTCAAAACCATTGGGCTCATATCAATGGGTTCAATTTGTGCGGTTAAAGATTCATTTCACTCATTTTTCATAGATCTACCATGTTCTTATGAAAGATCACTTAATATCCCCCTTTTAATAATTAAAAATTACTATAAAACTTAAAAAATAGCTTTATTAGAGGCAATAAATCACACCAAAAATTCACGGTCATTACAAACACACAATCTATTCCTATAAAGATGAAGATGGGGACTGAATTATTGATAGAGATTTAGACAGCAACGAGCAAAACAAGACTATTTTTGGCTTTATGAAACTGAAAACAAAATAAAAATGGATTGGTAACTAAGCCTCAACAATAAAAAACAGTTGTAAAAGAAGAAGAAAGAATAAATAGCAATTCGACAAAATGGCCCTATGATACATAATAATACACAAAATGTCAACCATTTAAGTGTAATACAAAGAATAGGCCTGTGCACATGTGAACAACTACACATGTGGTAGGAATTGTTTAAAATACCCCATCTTATTTGCCTTTTTTAATTTCACCACCCCACTGCTTTGTTTTACTAGTAACTCTAGCTTCGACTCCACCTCTATCACTGGCTCCACTACCTCTGACACTGACATCGCCATCTTCGGTACCATTGTTGCCATTGCTACTACTGATGTCACTATATTCTCTACCATTCACTCCATTTCGTCCGCTATCATATTCACCTATTCATCCACCTCACCTTCTCCTCCTCCCCACATCTACTACCACTACCACATCTAAAATGGTTTGTTCACGGAGATGAAGCCATGGTGTCTGGGAGAGACCCCCAGCAAGAGCACATGGGGAGGTATAGGTAGTGTAGAGTAGCGAGGTTGCTGATTTCTTGTGGATTCCAAGGTGGAAGTTGGTGAGCTTCATTTGGTTATCGATCTCAGGCAAGATCTCCCTGGAGAGGAACTTGTTGGACACTTCCAGAGAGGGGAGGGAGCATGCCAAAGCTCCGAGGATCACACCAAGGACCGGGGGTAACGAGATTGTGAGGAGGAAGGAAAGTAAGTCATTGTATCAACATGATACCACTATAGATGAAAATACTCATATACCTTACATGAACCCATGCTCATGTAAACGGGACTCTTAAAATAATATTGAATATACATTTTAAATTAAAGACCACCATTTGATTATGTTGTAACTAAATATCTGCCATTGATAGCACAAAATGCAAAGGTAAATAAAAGTCCTTTACATAAACATTATTAATGGTCGTACATTCACGTAAAATACTTGCAACTAAGTCAATGCTTCCCATAAGAAGTAGTAATAGATACCGGCCGAGGGTTTTGTATCAGCCAATATTTAGATTGTCGGAATGCTGACTGCCAAATGTTCGATTTGACATGTTGGATCCTTTCTTCTGAAACTCGATATACATCAACACAATTGTTGGGCTGAACAATGTAGAGAGTGTCCTCTTCAATACGCAATAATTTGGCAGCCCTCGTGGTCATACAACATTTGTCACAAAGAACAATCGCTTGGCTCCCCAAATTGTGCACCATTTTCCATCTGGGAAATCTCAAGTTCGCCTTGAAGATTGCAAGTGGTTCCAATGATGACATAAAATAAAATAAAACCCATCAGAAGGTGTCCTCCACATTCCATCAAATTGTACTGAAAAAGCCGCCAGTTATATAAGTACCGTAAAGGAACTTGCTTTGGCGGAAGAGGAAGCACGATGTCAACAGTTAAGATAATCAGGCAAGGAACTAATTTTGTTGTCTGAAAGGCTATAAAACTCAGGCCTACTCGTCCAGGTCCATATATGTTCGGGGGAATCACTGCACTCCATGGAAACCAGTTGCCACTGTTTGCAGACTGCGGCACAATGGATGGCGTCAGGCAGCAGGAGGTGCCTACAAATGAGATCCAAGACATCCCTAGGAAGGGATGCCCAATCCGTCCTTAACCACTCAACAGAAGATGGGTCCTTTTCTAACAATATGGACGGTGATGTATAGGACATCACATCCTTTTAGACATCGACAGAGGTGGAAGAAGAAGAAGAAGAGGCAATAGCTGTTGGGCTTTGTTTTATATTAAAACATAAAGTGGCCCAACTATCTCATTTGATACTCTTGTAGGCTCTTAAAACTGTTTAGGTAATGGGCCTAAGTCAGAAATCCCATTAAGTTGTGGTTTTAAGTGGCAAATCTGAACCATTGGATGACCTATAGATGGACAGTTAGGATTCTACGGTTCTTAACAGTGGTGTCCTGGTTTAGTTATAAATACACCATCAGCCATCCTAATTCGATGCCTTAAGCGAGATTACTCTCATCCAAATTCTAAACTAGAAATACTATTGTAATTCTGAAGAGGACTAGCAGAAGATCAAGCTTTATTGAAGGTTCTAATTCTAATGGCTACAGGTATGCCTAATCTTTTGTACTAAGTTCTATCAAGTGGTATCAAGATAGGTTTATTTTATTGCACCGAACAAAAAATTTTTGGCTGACAAAAAATTTTCTGTTCACGGCTGTTGTATGTTTTTGTTTACTATAGCAATACTCAATTTCTGTAGTTATGACTGGGCCACTGCTGGACAACTGCCGGACTGTAGGCCGAAACAAATGCACCGGCTAGAGCCCCGCCGCCAGGAGATGGGCTCTAGCCAGCATTGCCGCTGCACCGGCCATTTCGGATTCGCATAAAAATTTTGATTTTTTATGTCTCTACGAGTCGGTTTCAGTTTTCTGGCCACCGTGTCTTCCGGCCATCGCCCCCTATTTCCGATCTTGCATGGCGCTAGCCATCGCTGCCTCCTCACCATGTCTAGGTGCTGGCCGGCGCTGCTGCTGCATTTTTTGAACTATCTTTTCCTGCAGCCTATCTTGTCATGTTTTAGATTTGCCACTGCTGGGCGTTGTCGTCTTGAATAGGGGCTGGATCTAGAACCACTACCGTCGGGCGAAATAATTTTCGGCCCTCTCGACTGCCGAGGGGAGTCGCACGCCGACGCTGGACTTCATACTGTGTGTACTTTTGGAAGGCCTGCTCTGGTCGCGGCACTCCATTTTTTTGCCAGGTTTGAGATCGCCTTCATTGGGTGGTGTGTTTTCCGGTCTTTTGGACAGCGGCGGGTTTCGCTGGATGGCGGCGGAGGAGATTTGGTCTTCAACCTCTCTGAAGACAACCCGCATTGGCATGGGTTTGTTCTGGCCCGCACCGGGCGGGTTTTGTCATTGACCCGTGGTGCGGGTCAGCGGTGGCGCGGGTCAGTTGCTAACCCGGCTCAAACCGGGTTTCCAGACCCGGTTTGGTCTATTCTGGTGTTAAAAAGAATCCGAAAATTTATATATACCTTTTTTTCCTTTTCTGGATTTTTTTTATATATATATCGTGATGATTGCATTAGGAATTATGGATGTGTCTTTAATTATCATAGTCAAGGCTTTCTTAATGTTATGGGCCGGCTAGGGGATTATATTGCAATCATACGTTTATCAATTTTTTAAAAAATTATGGAGTGCACCACTTATGTATTTTTTAGAGAGAGTGTACATTATACTTATTGTAAGTGACCTTGTCTGGAGGCGAATGCAGTCATGACGAATTAATGTATATCTTTCTATTTTACGGGCCTATAGCTTCCAACTTGTACAAGTTTTTTAAAGGGACTATACAAGGACTTTGGACTATATTTTTATTTGTGGTGTGTGGTGATGGAACCCCTGGCCGAGTCCGAAAAGCCTAATGACAAAATTGGCATTCATGCCCCAGTCAATGTATATGGATATTTTTATGATTGTTTGATAATTAATTACATTGATTTTGTTATTTGATAAGGTGAATAGTACAAATTCAGTTCCCACGTCCATTGAGATGATTTAGGAATAGCTAAAACATTCTAAGTTATTTGTCAATGTATTAATCATATAGAATGTTACCATGGGGTGCATAGATTCACATACATAAAAATATTGTGTTGTCATCAAATTTTGATTATGTGACGAAGACTGTCATCCAGCCCCAAAGGGAGGTGGTAGTTAGCATTACATAATTAGGATAGGGTGGAGGGTTATATATTTTAATATGGGTGAATCCCCATGCCCAAAGGTGTGGGATTTTCCTGTAATATTTTATGTATAACCCACTAGCCTTATCAGGAGACAAAATAAACATTTGTTTCTATACGGCTTAGTAAATTTGATGCAAATTGCAACCTTTGCCCAAAGGGAGGTTTACAATTTTACTACATGATTTTAGCATTGGCTATTTCATACTTATGTTATTGTTTCTTGCCCTCTTTAATGTTTGCATGTATTTATTCTTTTATTACAACTTATCTGTCTTTTATTTCTGACCCTAATCAGCACCTTCCATTATTGTGTGGGGACAATTTTATGGAATGGAAGGAAAAGATTCTTTTATTGTTAAGGTGCATGGACTTGGATTTGGTGTTTCGTATGGATGCACCCACCGCTCCTACGGAAAAAAGTATGCCAAGTGAGGTAGCATCTTTTGAAAAGTGGGAGCGGTCTAGCTACTTAAGCATGATGCTCATGAGGTCTCATATAAATAAAAGCATTAGGGGATCCATCTTAGAATACGCAATAGTCCAAGAACTATTGAAAGCTATTGAAGCTCAATTTAAGAGTTCTGATAAAGCCTTAGCCAACACCTTAATGTCCAAGTTGTCATCTATGAGGCTAACAGATGAAGAATGATTGCCCTAAGTATCAGAAGTGGCTTACCATGAAAGGAGGTAATTTCATGTCATTAGCGTGTTATGAATCTAATTATGTTGATTCTCATCATAATAATACATGGTGGATTGACAATCCATATTTCTACTGTCATGCAACGGTTTCTCAATCTAAGGAAACCAAATGATGAAGAGCATAACATCTATTCTAGAAATAAGATTTGTTCGAAGGTTGAAGGTGTGGGGACATGTAGACTAAAGGATACACCTTAGATTTAGAGAGAGCTTTATATATTCTAAGTTTTTCTAAAAACTTAGTTTCTGTATTAAGACTAGTGCCTCATGGCTTTAATTTTCAGTTTATGAATTCCTCATTTCTGATTATTAAAGATTCAGTCACCATTGGTTCTGGTTCTTTGATTGATGGATTATATTGTCTCTCTTTGCATGTTTCCTTTGAACAATCTATGATGTCTATGCAAGGAAGTATTATTAAAAAGAACTCCTCTATGTTATGGCATAGGCAGTTGGGGCATATCTCCATTGATTACTTAAAGCGATTAGTAAGAGAAGGAGTTTTAAAAACTCTTGACTTTACTGATCTCAAGACATGTATAGACTGCATAAAGGGAAAGCATTCTACAAGTCTTCTAAGGGTGCTAAGAGGCATGATGAGAAATTAGGCACCATACACACTGATATCTGTGTACCGTTTAGTACTCCCTATCTGAATGGTCAAAGGTATTTTATTACCTTTATAGATGATCATACCCGATACATGTATCTTTATCTCTTAAATGAAAAGTCTGAAGCATTTGATGCTTCCAAGACTTATAAGGCAGAGGTAGAGAAATAACATGGATTGAGTAATAAAATTGTTAAATCAGATAGAGGAGGGGAAGACTATGGCAAGTACACAGAGAGTGGACAAAAAACTGAACCATTTGCAAAGTCTTGAAGGAAAATGGTATTGTTGCACAATACACAGAATTACGCACATCAGAAAAAAATGGTGTTGCTGAAAGAAGGAACCGCACATTGATGGATATGGTGAGTAGTATGATTAGTAACTCCTCTCTTCCTCTCAATATGTGGAGTGAAGCCTTAAAGACAACCATGTACATTTTAAATTGAGTTACATCTAAAGTCGTTCGTAAAACACCCTTTGAGCTATGGAATGGATGGAAAATGAGTTTAGATCATGTACATATCTGGGGTTGTCCTGTTGAGGTTAGCGTGTACAATCTACTTGAGAAGAAGCTTGACCCTAAGACTGTCAGTGGATTTTTAATTTCTTATGTAGAATGGTCTAAGGGTTATAGGTTTTATTGTCCATCTCGTACCACTACAGAAGTCGAAGCACGAAATGCACGTTTTCTTGAGCAAGGCAAGTTCAGTGGGAGTATTTCCCCTAAACACAATGTGTTTGAGGAAATACAGGTTCCAGTTGTTATACCCCATCCGGTGGAGGAACACATGTTGCATCACGTATGGTGATTCTAGAGCAGCCTCTCCTTCCTTCACCATCCCCTCATGAACAAGTTATTGAAGTTCTTATTGCACGACACCTCTGCTTATTGATGAAATAGGACTTCAAAGGTCCTCAAGAGTAAGGAAACTTGCACTCCCTTTTGACTATGTTGTATACCTCCAGGGGTCTGACGAGAATGTTGGACTCATCTAAGATCCTATTACATATTCACAGGCCATGTTTGGAGAGAACTCTAGAAAATGGTATGATGTCATGCAGGATGAGATGAAATCTATGGCTGATAATCAAGTCTGGGATCTCATAGAGTTACCGCAGGGCACTAGGACTCTTGGCTGCAAATGGGTCTATAAGACTAAATTAGATCCATCTGGTAACATTAGAATATTTAAGGCCTGACTTGTAGGCAAAGGTTTTCTTGAAAAGGATGGTGTTGACTATAATGAAACCTTCTCTCCAGTTTCTACGAAGGATTCATTGAGAGTAATTTTAGCCTTGTAGCTCATTTTGACTTAACGTTACATCAAATGGATGTCAAGACGGCGTTCTTGAATGTGGATCTTGAGGAGGAGGTGTATATGATTTAGCGTGAAGGATTCACTTTAGATAAAGGAAGTCAACTAGTTTGTAGACTCAAGAAGTTAATATACGGACTTAAACAGACCTCCCGACAATGGTATTTGAAGTTCAACGATGTTATTACTTCATTTGGTTTTAAGGAGAACATTGTTGATCAATGCATTTACCTTAAGGTTAGTGGGAGCCATTACACTTTTCTGGTCTTGTATGTTAATGACATTCTACTTGCAAGCAGTGATTTAGGGATATTGCACGAGACTAAGCAATTTCTTTCTTAGAACATTGATATGAAAGATTTAGGAGAGGCATGTTGTGTCATAGGGATTGAGATCTATCGTGATAGATCCAGAAGGATCCTTCGGTTGTCTCAACAGGCCTATATCAATAATGTTCTGAAACAGTTTAAAATGGAAAATTGTTCACCTAGTGCAGGTTCTATTGTGAAGGGTGACAAATTTGGCTTGTTCCAGTGTCCAAAGAATTCTTTGGAGTTGGAAAGCATGAAGGAAATTCCTTATGCATCGACAGTTGGTAGTATGATGTACTTGGAGGTCTGTACAAGACCTGATATTGCCTTTGCTATGGGAATGCTAGGTAGATACTAGAAAAATCCAGGGATGGATCATTGGAGAGCTACAAAGAAGGTTATGAGGTATCTACAAGGAACGAAGGATTACATACTTACATACAAACATTCTGATTATTTGGAACTGGTTGGATACACAGATGGCGACTTTTCTAGTTGTGTTGACATGAAAAAGTTGACATCATGTTATATTTTTCTTTTGGTAGGCAGTGTTATTTCTTAGAAAAGTATTAAGCAAACCCTTACAGCGTCGTAGACTATGGAGGCTGAGTTTATTGCTTGTTATGAGGGCACGTCACATGCTACTTGGCTGATGAAGCTGATGAACTTTGTCATAGGACTTACTATTATGGATTCTATATCTAGGTCGTTAAAGATGTTCTGTGATAATAGTGCTGTTGTGTTCATCACGAAGAACAACAAGAGTGGAAGTCGGAGTAAGCACATCAACATCAAGTATCTTGTTGTTTGGGATCATGTTAAAGAAGGGACAATTGTTATTGAGCATATAGGTACTGAGCTTATGGTTGTTGATCCAATGACTAAGTGCTTACCCCCTTCTCTGTTTAAGAGTCATGTGGATCATATGGGTCATATTAGCTCATCGTGCATTTGATTTTCCTTATGTACTTCTGGACTTTATTCATTTATCATAGCAGTTATAGTTTCTTTTCTCGTGGTGTCTCATTTTTCAATGCACTTAAGTATGAGACAATATTTGCGAAATGAGTGGGAGCATGCCTTCACTCATAAATATATTTTGCCACATATAGCACTCAAACAGAATGAATTAGTTGCATCGTGATACATGGAAGGGAATGTTCTCCTCTGAGGACATAACTGCCTTGATTAATGCGATTTTGACATTTTGTAAGAGTATAAAGTTACCACGTACAGTTCAAGGGTATTATTTTTTCAAAAATTGTATGTGCATACGAAAGTCATTTTAAAGTTTCCCATTACCCACTTGGTTATTTTTTAACTAAAATATTTTTCTCAAATTTTATTTAATTGAGCCAAGTGGGAGATTTTATTCTTTCTATGGTTCAATTGAGAGGTTGTGACAAGTGGGAGAATGTTGGGCTTTGTTTTATATTACAAAATAAAGTAGCCCAATTGTCTCAATTGACACTATTTTGGGCTTTTAAAACTGTTTGGGTAATGGGCCTGAGTCAGAATACCCATTAAGTTGTGGTTTTAAGTGGCAAATTTGAACCATTGGATGACCTATGGATGGATGGTCAAGGATTCTAGGTTTCTTAACAGTGGTGTCCTGGTTTAGTTATAAATACACCATTAGCCATCCTAATTCGGTGCCTTAAGTGAGATTACTCTAAGCCAAATTCTAAACTAGAAATACTATTGTGATTTTGAAGAGGATTAGCAGAAGATCAAGCTTTATTGAAGGTTCTAATTCTAATGGCTTCTAGTATGTCTAATCTTTTGTATTAAGTTCTATCAACACCGATGCCGGCCGACTCCCTTTAGCCCTAGAGCTTCCTTGAGACTAACTGAAGAAGGGTTTAGGCGGCCTGAACAGACAGTCCCCTTCTTCTTCCCTATCGTAGATGGCTGCACTTTTGATCAAGAAAATGAAGCAGCTTCAGCCACTGGTCTTCTTGATCTGATATATAAATAGTGAAGAAGGGTTTAGCGACCTAAGCAGAGTAGTTCTGTTCGGAATCGGACATAAGCAAGTGCACTCCCACCCAATCAAAACATGCGAGTTGGAAAAGCGTATCAGCACATATTCTCACGCGAGTGCGTACCCATTTCTCTAGGCGTTGGATTCGCTGTGGTGCACTCACATGTGAGTGTTTCCACAAAAGCCCAACAAGCCATGAGCTCCACAGCATATCTGAAGGCATTCTGAATCCTGCACCACATAGGTGAGCTCTTTTTATTCACAAATGGACCACGATTAAGGAATCGGCCCATTTTGTCCTCTAAGAAAAACTTCTTGTTAAGAACAGATCTCTCAAGTTTTATTCATTTGTTCATTATCTTTTAATATGTTAGTCTCACATTTCTTGACTTATACAATATATGCATCTCTATATTTTTATTCCTCCGTCTTGAATTTTTTGCTTTATTCAAAGGTAGTTTAATTATAAGCTAACAGCAAAACTTTTTTGCATGTGTTAAAAGCTTATTAAATAAAATAAAGTGAAGACAAAATAATAAACTTATCTTATGACATGTTGAACTTATATTTAACCTAACTTCACACTATACTTCACCATTGTTGGCTCATTTTATGTGATAACTAGATGATGGGGTTATGATAGATTTGTCTTATGAAATGTTGAATTAAGATTGTTAATTTAGTCTCTTTTACATTTTTCTATTTTCTTTTGTACAAAGTGCTCATGTGCTCACTTCCATAAATGTTTCACCAATGGTTGGGTTAAGTCTTCCACATTTCCACTTCACTTGTCGCATTGTGTACTGCTTTCTCCTTGGACAATGTTTAGGTAAGGGGTGGTGTGTGCCCAGGCATGACACAAAACACCTATGCAGCCTTGGGCATAGGGGTGCAAGCGGGTCGGGCCCTTATGGGCAGGGATAGGCTTGGTCTCGGCCCAAAAGAAAAAAAAATTCCAAGGCCCAACCTGGGATAGGTGCTAATGCCAAAATTTTGGCCCTGCCCAAAATTTAGACGGGCTAGGGTCGAGGCATGAGCTTTCGGGCCCAAAGAGACATAATATAATTTTTTTTAACTTCAAGCATTCTACTATACAAATGTTATACATGACAAACACTATATCTTGAGCACAAAATTAAATGACAAAGAAGTCTAAAAACTAATGTAATTATATAAAATCTTCATTACATTCCATTTAGTAAATAAAAATCTTCAGGTACCCTTTTCATACATTGATTTCATTTTGAATTTTCTACATCCAATATCATCTGCAACTAACAACATGTCATAGCAAGTCAACTGCCTTTCTTAACAAGTTTATGCTGCCTATTTGAATCGTGTTCAATGTCCGAGAAACAAAATCCATTTCCTTTAAAATTTAGATGAACTAATCAATTTATCAGTCACCATAAGAATATGCAATCTCATATTTGACAAATAATTTAAAAAACAATGAGATTCACGTAAATGGCTCATATTCCATATCGTGATAGATCCAGAAGGATCTTTGTGCCTGTGTTAAATGAGATATTTGATGCACTATAATAATGTTAATTCATTGCTGATTTGGGCTATTTATATTTTGAATAAGTTAGTTAGACCATAATTGAGTTTACATGTCTAAACAGGCTTTAACAGGATCCAAGTAGAAAAGGAAGTGAAGCTCAACTACCCAAAGTAATTTAAAAGTCAAGAATGGGCTCCTAATGGTCTAAACATGCATGGAATGGTCGAACACAACCTTGTGGACCTGTTTGATTTGATATTTGTATGAAGAGAACTAAATTAAGAAAGAAGCTGATTCGGACAGATTAATAGAGCCTTAATATTTTGATCATATCTTTTTATGTGTAATTCAGATGGATACGATTCTCATGGCATTGGAAAGTTCCATGGATACAAGTGTTATTTCAAGAAGAAATTCCAAATTCTGAAGATATATGGGTCGAATTCCCGTTGCAATCAGACAGCTAGTTAACTAACCCAAGGCTAGCACATGAAAAATCTTTTTATTGATTGTGATTGGTACACATAAGGAAAGACAACGAGGCTGATTGGATATCTAAAGGATGATTCAAATACACTTATTTTTTATATAAATAATTGATTTCAATCAGGCAATCAATCAGGATGCAATTTAGAGATATGATTTCACTTTCCTCTTTGAAGCAAACCCTTCTATTCCTATAAATAGAGGGGTGGACGTGATAGATGAATGATCCCCTCCTCTTTGGAGCTCTCTTCCCCTATTTTCTTCTCTCATTTTGTATTTTTTTATTTTTAGTTTTATTGTAATGGCTTTCTAAGCTCGTAAGCTAAGGCTAGAGGAGATTTGTAACAATTTAATGGAGTTCAATTCATGTTTCATCAATGGTTTCAAGTAAGTTTTGTTTATTTGAAGTGATGTTTATTTAATATTGTTCTTTTTCTTGTTTCTTTGTGATTTGGATACATAATATGCTTAAAGGCTCTCCTTTTTTATCTTTTGTGATTTGGATACATAGAAATCTTTAAGAGACAATTATTTTTATCTTTCATTTATTCAAAGTATTTTCTATCTTTAATTTCATTTTTAATGTTCATATCTTCCGGTTTGATAGAATCTTCATTCGATTCTAACTGAGATAACATGATACATGAAGAACATCATTAGATGTTACAATGATCCTTAATGCCTTAGTTTTTTCTCATCTTGATTTCTTGACTCTATATTGCCACAATATTCTTCTACTCTTTCTTTCTTAATTTTTTCTTTCTCTATTTCTTCGTAACCATTTTCTTTGTTGTACAAGGTTTTCCCTGT
The DNA here is from genome assembly GCA_035235625.1 of Saururus chinensis. Lineage (NCBI taxonomy): Eukaryota > Viridiplantae > Streptophyta > Magnoliopsida > Piperales > Saururaceae > Saururus > Saururus chinensis. The sequence goes on along the minus strand of CP141145.1, from coordinate 6,641,490 downwards.
GGATTGACCTTGTCTACTACAATTGGCAAGTAAAACAAATCTGAATTTGACTTCTTCATAGTCTTGGTTCAAACGTAACAACAAATTGGCGCTGTTACCGGGGATTGTAACATGTGACAAGAATCCGTTATGAAAAAAAAACACTCTAACTTTACTAATTTTCTAACTTTTATTTTTGCATACTAACTTTTAAAATTCAGTCATTTACTTTATGTCATTTACTTTTAGTATTTAAATTTTGTATTTTTTTAGACCAGAGGCACTACCCACGTTACCACCGAAAATTTTTCTGGATCAAATGTGTACCTCGATAGTGCCTTTGGCCTTAGTTTTTGTAATTTTAATTTTTGTCTATTAACTTCTAACTCTCTAACTTTTTATATTTTGTCATTTAATTTCTGCACTTTTACTTTTGTTTGTTACAAAAAAAAAATATTGTTGTTGCATGCACACATGGGTGCGTGATAATTCTGGACGATTGAAAAGAGTGAACAAATCTTTTAAAAATTATCTCTATTTTGATACAATGGAGGATCTAAGAACTAATGTGGAACTAAGAAGTGATAATGGGGATAATAATGCACAAAATATTCAAGTTAAAACCTTGCGTGATTATTTGCAACCAACTAAATCAAGTTCTCCTTCTTGCATGATTTTTCCAACTAACGTCAATGGTTTTGAACTAAAGCCGGGTGTAATTCAATTACTACCCAAATTTCATGGCTTAGATTCGGAAAACCCATATTTGCATTTAAAAGAGTTTGAAGAGGTTTGTGCAACTTTGCCAAACCAAAATGTTTCAAATGATGTTATTAGATTAAAACTCTTTCCATTTTCTTTAAATGAAAAAACAAAAAATTGGTTGAATTCTTTGAAGGCAAGATCCATTGGAACATGGCAAGCAATGCAAAGAGAATTTTTAAAAAAGTTTTTCCCCACCCATAGAACTAATACACTTAGAAAGAACATCATGAATTTTTCACAAAAAGAAAATGAGACTTTATTTCAATGTTGGGAAAGATTTAAAGAACTTTTATTATTGTGCCCACATCATGGATATGAAACATGGCGTACAATTAGTTTCTTTTATAATGGCTTGACTTCTCAAATGAGGCAATTTGTTGAAATGATGTGTAATAGAGAATTTTTGAGTAAAGAACCTGAGGAAGTATAAAACTATTTTGATGTGTTAACTGAAAATGCTCAATCATGGGAAGATTCTAATGAATTTGAAAGTAGTAATATGACTAAATCTAATGGGATAACTAAGGGGGGCAGGTACCTTCTTAAAGAAGAGGATGATGTAAAAGAAAAACTTACAAGTTTAACTAGAAAAGTTGAGGCTATAGAAATTAATAGGGAAAACTATTACGTCCAAACTAAGACCATGAAGGAGTCTAGTTCAGATTTTTTTTTTTTACTTGTCAACTATAGTAAACAAGGTCGATCCACAGGGAAAGCCTTGTGTGACATAGAAAACTATTACGAAGAGATTAGAATAGAGAAGAAAAGTGAAATAGTTCATAAGAGACAATTCAAAGAGAAAGTGCTAAGGCATCAAAAATCCACTTGTAATAAATCTCTAATGTATACTTCATTCAAATGATAACTCAATTAAGATCAAATGAAAATTTGTCTCAATCGGAAAATGTATCTTTTAAAGAACTTTGAAATAGAATAATAGTAATTGATTGTTTACTACATGAAAGTATTAAGTGTATAATCACAGGGAATTATAAGCATTCGGCGTGCCTTTCGTCAACGCTGAATCAAATAATTATATAGATTATAAACTCCTTAAATATGAAACGTCAATTTAAAATGATAAAGAACTTACTTGAATCAAAGTATCCATTAAACATCAAGTACAAGCTTCATTCCTAGCCTTAGCTTGAGAGCTTTAGAATGCCATTACAATGAAACTAAAAACAAAATTACAAAATGAGATAAGAAAATAGGAGAAGAGAGCTCCAAAGAGGAGAGAATGCCCCATCTATCACGTCCACCCCTCTATTTATAGGAAAAGAAAGGGTTGCTTCAAAGGGGAAAGTTAAATCATATCTCCAGATTTTATCCTGATTGATTGCCTGATTGGACCCATATATCTTCGGAATTTGGAATTTCTTCCTGAAATAACACTTGTATCCACGGAAGTCTTCTTTCCATTGCCACTAGAATCGTATCAATCAGAATTATACATAAAAAGATATGATCGAAATACTAAAGTTGTGTCAATCTGTCCAAATCAACTTCTTTCATAATTTAGTTCTATTCATACAAATCTCAAATCAAATGGATCCATAAGGTTGTGTTCGACCATTCCATGTATGTTTAGACCATTAGGAGCCCATTCTTGACTTTTAAATAACTTTAGATAGTTGGGTTTAACTTCCCCTTCCAGTTGTATCTTGTTAAAACCTGTTTAGACATGTAAACTCAATTAAGGTCCAACTAACTTATTCAAAACATAAATAGCCCAAATTGGCAATGAATTAACACAAAATAGGATTGCAAATAGAAATTTGAAAATATTTTATTGAACATTATTTCAGTGCATCAAATACCCCCAAACCTACTTTTTGCTAGTCCTCAAGCAAAACAAAAATTAAAATAATAGAAAACAAAACTAACTACTCTACTTCCGCAGGAAATCTCGATTGCATTTAGCATATGCAATAAGCCTTTAAACCCCTAGCTTACACTAGTGGACGAGTTGTGTCTCATGAGGGTTTGCAGTGAATCTACCCACAAAATTCAAAACTAGAATGATAAAAGAAAATTAAAATTTAAAAACCACGTCAAATTTACAAATCAACTCCTCCTAAACATGTGACTTCATTTAGTAAAATCAATCATGCATAATATAACTTATCTTCTAAAGCAATAATTCATTCTAACAACTTCATATTGGTGGCATGTACTCATACATACATAATAGTTATAGAAAAACAGACATTGCCAAGTAATTATACAATCCCATTCTTATGAATCGAACAACTCAATGTGTCTCATGTCCACTCAGCAATTTCAATTTTAATACTAAAAAATAGGCATTGGCATCCATTCATCTTTAAGAGATCATAAAAGAGAATCATGCAAAACCTTCCTTGAAAAGTAAAACACCCTAGATCACCTGCCAACTCATTCAAGATATAATTGCATAGTGTCCTACTAGAATTTTATGCTCATCTCACATGACATGTGTAAGGCTTAGCCTTTTTAAGCTTTCTATAAGATCCATGTAACAAGTGTTAGGCCAGTGACTCCCAATCCAGTTGGCTCAGGGCACTACATGTTAAAACACCCCTCAGGCTTAATAACTTGAACCAAATAGGCTTCAAGGCTATGCATGTCATAAATTAATCAACTCTACCTTTTGACTCGAACACCCTATGCTTAGTGAGGCACGCCGAGTCCCGGTCTACTCAATAGAGTGACTTTAATTTTTCATTTTTTTTTTGCTTTTTTCTTTTCTTTTCTTGAGCACATTATACAATCAACTTGAATTGTGTTGACAACAAGTCCTCGATTGTTCTACAAACCAAGAATAGTGAAGCTCAAAACTCTATCATGATAACATGAATACTACTAGATCATGCCAAAGTTTTACTCTCATAAGAAAGTGATTACTTAGATTCAATGATATCCACCAAGATGTAAGACCATAATCAAGGGCTCGAATTCTCACTTAGGCAAATGTCTTTCTTTGTTTTTTTTTTTCAAAATAGGAGCATGAGAAACTAATATGAAGTAATCAGAACTCAAAATTATTAAATCTATCAAGTCATATTCTAAGTAGTCTGATGTCATTAAATAAAGTCACATGTCTAGAATAAGAATCAATGTAAATAAGAAAAAAACATAAAATAAAATAAATCTAATTAATTTTTTTTAATTTTTAATTTTTTTTAAGTAAAACAAAAAAAACATAAAGAAAAATATCTTTCTACACCCCCAAACCTAAACTAAACATTGACCTCAATGTAAATTTGTTTTTTTTTTTTTGTGAAAAATCATGAAAAGAAAATCAACCCTCATTATTTGGATTTTCAAGAGGTGTAGACTCAACTTCGGGACAAAATGGTCTAAAAATGGTTTCAAACGTTGGCCATTAACTTTGAAAACATCACAATTTTTTGGATTCTCAATTTCAACAGTTCCATAAGGAAAAACAGTTTTTACAATGAAAGGACCTGTCCAACGTGATCATAATTTTCCTGGAAAGAGATGAAGTCTAGAGTTGTATTATAAAACCTTTTGAAATGGCTCAAAAGTTTTTCGTAAAATGTTTTTATCATGAAAAGCCTTCATTCTCTCTTTGTAAAGTTTTGAACTCTCATAAGCATCACGTCTAATTTCCTCTAGCTCCTTGATTTGCAATTGTCTATTTAATCCAGCCTTATCAAAGTTAAAATTCAAAGATTTGATTGCCCAATATGCCCTATGTTCCAACTCCACATGCAAGTGACAAACTTTTCCAAAAATCAAACGGTAAGGAGACATGCCAATTGAGGTTTTAAAAGCCGTACTATAAGCCCAAAGAGCATCGGTTAGCCGTAAAGACCAATCTTTACATTTGGATTTACCGTTTTTTGCAAAATATATTTAATTTCCCTATTAGAAATCTCAACTTGTCCACTTGTTTGTGGGTGATAGGGGGTAGCTACTTTATGGGTAATCCCATACTTCCTCATCAAAGCCTCAAAAGGCTTATTGCAAAAACGTGACCCCCCGTCACTTATAATGGCTCGAGGTGTTCCAAACCTTGAAAATATATTTTCCTTTAAAAAGCGCACAACGACTTTGTGGTCATTGGTTTTGCTTGGAACAGCCTCAATCCACTTGGAAACATAATCGACAGCAACTAAAATGTAAACATAGCCAAAAGAAGGAGGAAAAGGTCCCATAAAATCAATGCCCCAACAATCAAAAATCTCAATAACCAATATGGGGTTAAGGGGCATCATATTTCGATGAGAAATGGCTCCTAACTTTTGACACCTTTCACAAGTTTTACAAAATTCATGAACATCTTTGAAAAGCGTCGGCCAGTAAAAACTACATTGCAAAATTTTAGCGGTGGTCTTTTTAGAGGAGAAGTGACCACCGCAGGCTTTAGAATGACAAAAAGAGATGATACTTATTCAGAATCAGGCACACATCTCCTTATTATTTGATGCGGACAGTACTTAAAGAGATAGGGGTCGTCCCAAAAGAAATGCTTTACCTCGGTGAAGAATCTCTTTTTATCTTGAGGAGACCAATGGTGGGGAACTTTACCTATCACCAAGTAGTTGGCAATGTCGGCATACCATGGAGGATGTGAGATGGCAAAAAGTTGTTCATCAGGGAAGGGAGAGAGGGGAGGCGCAATTGCCGCGGCCCTGGTCACCATAAGGCGGTCATCGGTAGGTGGTCACAGGGGGGCTATCATCGGGGGTCAGTGGGCAAGGAGAGGGGAAGCAGGGAGAGAGGGAGGGGAGCGACTGCCCGGGGGGGTGCTCTCTAGGGGAAGAGGGGGATTTATAGGAGTATGCAGGCGAAAGTCTCCCACGCGGGGAATTTTCGCCCATGGCAAAATTTCCCTGCGTGGGCGAAATTTTGCCCACCCGAAGGTTTTTGCGACACTTCCAGTGGACGCATAATATTTTTTCTTCGCAATTACATTTGCCATTAGTGACACTTTAGTTGAGTGTCACTACATGATTTAGGCTTTTTTTAAATAAATTAAGATATTAGCGACGCTCGCTAACATTATAAGTACTTGAGATGCTAAATGTATAGCGTTGCTATCGCTTATACTATTAGTGATGGTCTATACCTAGCATCGCTACGAGGTTTGATTGAAAAGAATGATTGCTATTAGCGACGCACTATAGGAGCATCTCTAATAGTATACAAAATTGCAATGTATACTAATTAATGTCGCCATTATTTGTTCTATTCTCTCTCCTCTCCTCCCTTCTCTCTCTCCTCCCTCCCCTCTCCCTCTCTCCCCTCCCCCTCTCCCTCTCTCTCCTCCTCTCTCCCCTCTCTCTCCCTCCCCTCTCTCTCCCCTTTCTCTCCCTCTCCTCTCTCTCTCTCTCTCTCTCTCTCTCCCTCTCTCTCCCTTTCTCTCCCTCTCCTCTCTCTCTCTCTCTCTCTCCCTCCCCTCTCTCCCTTTCTCTCCCTCTCCTCTCCCTCTCCCTCTCCTCTCTCTCTCTCACTCTCCTCTCTCTCTATCCTCCCTCTCTCCACCCTCTTCTCTCTCCCTCCCTCTCTCCTCGCTCTCTCTCTCTCACTATATCCTCTCTATTTTATATTTTTTATTTAAAAATTAATTAAAAATAACTAAACAAAAATGTATTAGCGACGCATAGGGCTATATGTTGCTAATACTAAGGGCATTAGCAACGTATATGCCTATACGTCGCTAATACTATGAGGTATTAGTGATGTATATTTATATACGTCGCTAATATATTTTTATTTTTTTTATTTTTTAATTAATTTTTAAGTAAAAATTAAAAATTAAAAAACTTTCTTCTCTCTCATCTCTCTCCCCCTTCATCTCTCTCTCTCCCTCTCTCCTCTCCTCTCCTCCCTCTCTCCTCCCTCTCTCCACCCTCTTCTCACTCTCTCTACCCTCTTTCCCTCTCCTCTCTCTCCTCCCTATCTCTCTCCCCTCCCTCTCTCCTCCCTCCTCTCTCTCTCCTCCCTATCTGTCTCTTTGAAACCTCTCTCTCCTCACCTTCTCTCTTTTCTCACTTTCACTCTCTCACTCCATCTCTTCACTCTCTCTTTTATTATAAATTATATTTTAAAGTTAATAATAAAATTTAAGAAATAAAATATATTATATATAAATAGTAAAAGTTTAATATATTATTAACACTAGTTTTTATTGAAATTTAATATTTATTTATTGTATATACAAATAGTAAATATTGAATAAAATATATTATATTTAGGAAGTTTATTATAATTTTTTTAATATTTATTTATTAAATAAAATTAATTTAATAAAGCTATTAGCGACGGTTGTCAACAAGCGTCGCTATTAGAAATGGTAATTACGACGCTTATTTAAAAGTGTCTTTAGTAATTCAAATTTTTTATTTTTTTATTTTTAATTCATAACTATTAGTGACGCTTTTGTAAGTCTCGCTAATAGCAGCAATTGAGCAACGCTTTTAAATAAATGTCGCTACTGCGAAAGCTATTAGCGACACTTAAAAAAAGCGTCGCTAATAGTTTTTAAAAAATATATATATCTCTTTTAGCGATGGTTGTGTAAAGCATCGTGAATAGAGGAACTAATAAAGCAATGCTAATATGATTAGTATTAGCGACGCTTTAAACTAAGCGTCACTAATACATGATTATTAGCGACGCATACGAAAATACGTTGCTAATATTTATTTTTTTTGCAGCGCTTTTTCATTTGTCGCAAATAGTTATTTTTAGTGACGCTTAGCTTTGCATCGCTAATAAATGCATCACTAATACTACATTTTGTTTTAGTGAATATATACTCAAGAAAAATATCTCATGCATTCTCAAAATAATATGCATCACATATCTATTCACCACACCCATACATCATGAGATAGATCACATTTCATTTACGCATCCACGCCACATGTACATCATGATATAAACGATACATCTTCACACTACCTGTGCATCATGACGTAACTCATACATTTTAATGCCACTTGTGCATTATGATATAATTCATACATATTCATGCTACCTGTGCATCATAGGTTCATCTATATCTTAACATATATACATACATCATGTGGATCATATGGATCTCATTATAAGATTCACACCCTGCATTAATCGATTCTCAATATTCATATCATGCATAATCATATCTCAATATCCACATTCACCCTACATAATCTAACTCATCATGCATGTTCATTCATAAGCACCATGTGTAACATAAACATCATTGTTCCTATACAATCTATTTCAATGAGCATATATTCAATGCATGTACAACAACCATTAGGTGAATATCTTACAATTGAGAAAACAATCAAACCCGCTCACACAGAACAATCCCTTATGGGGAAGGTCCGAATTTCTAAAAAAAAAATAGAGCGGTTTGGGTAAGTTAGCTAACTGGGATAGTACCTTGCTCATGCGGGACAATCCATCATGGGAAGGTTCGAATTCCTACAAGGAAAACTGGAGTAGCGTAGCAAGCCGGTGCATAGGAACATACCATCTTAGATTTTCATGGTCTAGATAATACACATGAATTTCTCATATAGCAAATTCACTCTTCTCAACCTGGGGAGGCATCCCATCCTCAAGGGACATTGAAAATGAAATCCGATCCTTTTGGATAAAAAACCAATTTGAGAAACCTCTCAATGACTAATCCAGCAACCAATCACATCCAATTACATCCAATCAGTTAGCCACAGTTAAACATGAGAAATCATTGCACATAAAGCATTTTTATGATGCATGCACCATGATACATACACAAGCAAAGTCTAACAAATGTCAGCACGATTAATCATACTAAAATTAGTCTATATGAGCATGTTGCATGGTTCATTTGTGATATTTAAAATCATTTAGTCATAAGTAAGAATATACATATGTATCGCAATGTTTGTACTTATGCTAAACCATTAGAAATATGAATCACCTAAAATCAATATGTCATGGATAAGCATATATCAATTATCATGATTAAAACCTACTAAAATCATAGAGTAATTATGAATAAATCTTTATTTTTCTATGAATATTCAAATATAGTTGAAAGAAAAGTCACAACAAATTCATTTCCATGATTCATGAAGCAGTGTATGCGGGAAGTAAATAAAGCAGTCTCCAGTGGAAAATTTAGTGGTATTACGGATCATATGGTAATAGTTTTTTCAAAAGTAATATTTTATTTTTGAAGAAGCTTGAAGTATTTGACATGTTCTTCCTTTAAATGCAAGTTATGGTAAACAATGTGCATTTGACCCCTGAGGAGAGGGTTTTTTTCAACAAGATTAGACATATAGATGTGCAAGAAGAAGAGGTAATTTTGTAATTACCAACATTTTATCAATTTTTAATATTTTTTAGAATATGATTGTACTTCAAGATTGTAATTATAATTTATGTTATTTGAAAATAGTAAAATGAAACTATAGGTAAGTGTGTTTCATTTATAAGTTTATTTTTTTTACTTAAAAATTAATGTATCAAATTTTTTAAAGTATTAATGCTTCCGTCCTAAAGAATTTAGGTGGGATAGAGGGAGTGTTTTACTCTAGTATTACAACTATAATTATATATGAGTTGTTATCATTTCAGGTCATTCATAGGAAAACAAGAATGAAGAGAAAATATTTTAAGAAGAAGATGAAGATAAATGATTTAGATGATGAAAGACTAGGTTGTATTCTCTCTCTTTATTTCTTTTAAATATATGAATATACTTTCGTTGAGAATGTTATTTTTATTTCAATTCTTTTTTGTATCAAATATATATTTAGAATTGATTATAAGGTGATTACAAGTAAAATTAAACTTTACTATGACAAAATTATACTTTACTATTTACAATACCCTAACTTTGTTTGTTCTCTTCATTGTCATAAATAATAGAGTCTCAAGGGAAAAAACAAAAAAAGTCATGGATGAGGGTGATAGAAACAATTATGTTCATGACAGCTTTGGTAAGTTGATGTATACTATAGTAATTTGATTAGTATTTAATAATAATATAAATAGTAAATTTTAATATATTATTTATGTATTCATGTTCTTAATCATTGGCTTAATTTTTAATATAAAACACAACTTTGGTAATTTTTTTATGTTATATTTAATTATATAGAAATGATATTCTTCAAGAGCATATTTATACTAAATTACTTTATGATTGTTTGGCGGAGGATTCACCACTAGCTACTGTAAAAATTGACAAATTTTTAGAAGAAAAATAAGGAAAAGAGAAGCTAGAAATGCAGTTCAAAAAACAATGTGATGTAGAATTTTCATTTTTTAAACTAGTATCATTTTATTTAATTTTACAAAGTATCATTTAATTACCATATTACTTTATACAAGTGAATAAATGCATTTGTATTTTTGTTTTAATAATGACCATATTTCTAATTTAAAAGCACCAACATTTTATTCTGATATCATATTTTATATTTATGATTGTTCTATAATGTTAACAAACTTTTTTGCTTTTGTAGGTGAAGAAATAGTTGCCACAAACAAAGTGACAATTGCATTAAATCTTGAAGTTGATTTACTTCAGGAACAATTGGAAGAAGAGAAAGTACATCGAAATATTCTTGAAGAACAACTTCAAAAACAAGAAGAAAAAAAGAATGAGATGGAGTTGAATCACACCAATGAAATGCAGTTGAAAGAAGAAAAAATAAAGTGTTTAAGGATTAAATAGATTTATTGGAGAAAGAAAAATTAGTTTTGGATGATAGTTTAGTATCTTTGGCATCTAAACATGTGGAAGAAAATGTTGAAATAAAAGAAAATGTTAGTATAGAAGGACCAAAAGAATGTCCTCTCACCAAAACACCAATGTTAAGGTCATCTTCAACAACAATGGAAGGGGTATTAACAAGGGAAGAAAAGAAAAGATGGACAAGGAGCACATGGAAAAGCCGAAAGGATGACACTATTCATAAATATGACAAAGTAGTCAGAGGAGAAAGGATACAAAAGAAAAAGATATGGGTCAATTAGAAGAAGAGATATTCAATAAAGTAAAAAAAAATAAAGCAAGATGTGGTCAAGCTTGTCAAAAGACGATCAAAAGAAATTTTTGTATGTAAGAGAGAAATCAAGAGTGGTAAGCATTCCAAAATAAATTAGTATTATAAATTTACTCTAGCTTTAACTATGTAATATGATCATTTATATAAATTTACCCTAATTGTAAGTGTGCACTATAAGTTGTAGTATACATTTCCTCTAGCTTCATATAAGTCAATGGTGAAGCATGGTTATTTTTTATTATTGTTTATTTTTGCCTATTGAGAGTATATTTTACTTTAATAAACACTGATTATATGCCTTATATCGATGTTATATGACTTAGTTTATACTTTCGGTTTTTGATGAATTACTTATTTAAATGTAAAAAATAGTTGTCGAGTGTAGTTTACTTTAGACTATTAACAATGTATATGTTTAGCCTGAACTGTACAATTATACTCATGTTGTTTTGTGACTTTTAGTTTCTTTTTTCAAATGAAGAGGATCAGAAAGAAAAAGTATACATTTCTGATATATGTAAATTGATTAATGAAATGGAAATAAACTTTAATGTCAATATTCACATTCGTATTTTGACTTTACTTTTGAAATTTTAGAATTTAAATTTACTTCTAAAATCTACGTACTTGAAAAATATACAAAACATAAATGCATATATAATTGACTTGCACAGACAATTGAAAATTGATGTTGAAGAGCATAGAATTGTTTAGCAGAATGCAATATATTACTTCCACAATGTCTTATATTTTGTAAGTGTGCTTCCTACAATTAATATGTTCTATATTATTTATTTATAATATATTTTATCAATAAGAAAGCAAATATCATATTGAAATAGAACAAATTCATGGATGCAATGCAAAGAGAATACCTTGCAAAAAAATTATAAAGAGAAAAAGTTCATTAAGGTATCAAATATTGACAATTGCATCAAAATCAAATGGTAAGAAAGACAGAGATTATCACTTGCACTTGTTAGTGTATGATGACAAGGAAGGTTGGAGTTATTATAATTCCCTTTTGTCGTAGTTGATTTTGTGGATAAATGTGAAAAAGATATGTAGAAAATGGTAATTCTTTTCACACACTATAAATTTATAATTTATTCAAATTAATTGTTATCTTTCTCTCTTTTAATAGAAATATATTTTGTCAAATTATGGAAAAGATCTAATTGGAATATTCCTAGACATATTGCAATTTTGTAATTTAATAATATGCAAATAATATTTAAGTAAAACATTAAAAAAATTTATTATATTGATATTAATTTTTTTCTTTATAGACATAAATCTAGAATATTTCTTTTTTACTAAATGCATTATGTAATTAGAAAAACTGAAATGACTAAGAAAATTGATAAGAAAAGCCTTCAAATTTTTTGAGCTTTAATTATATCTATATTGCTGAGTGGTAAAGAAGCTACAAATTACTAGATCATGTGAGTTTGTTTTCTTTTTTTGCATAATCTGCTGAAGCTTTATTATACTTTATGTTTTGCCATAATCTTATATAATATAATACGTTAAGTAGCTTATTTCAATGTGGCAATGATCACTGAATGTAAAAAATATATAAAAACATGTTGCCTATAATACTTTAATGCAATCAATGTGGCAATGATCACTGAATGTAAAAAATATATAAAAACATGTTGCCTATAATACTTTAATGCAACTGCTTAAACTTCTCATAATTTGTAGTTGGAGTAATATTTTTTTACAAGTTTTTGATCTACTGTAAGTTCCAGTGAGACAAAGGGGCTTTTATTTTTGTTTGGTTAATATTTTGGATCTTTCTTGTAAAGTATAATTAAGCTTCACCAGATTATAACAAAGTTAAAGTTTGTTGCATATGTAAGCCTTCTCTTTTCCACCATTTTTAACAAATTATTACATTGCAATAAATTACTATCATGATCTTATTTTATCTCATAATTCATGAACATGTGTCTGTAAAATAAAAAATTACTATCTTGATTATGTCTTTTTATTTTTTTTAAAAAGATGATCCTATCATTTACATATCACAAAAGATATGAGCATTTCATCTTTTCCTAGTCATGGCTGTTTTCAACTTTTGGCACTTTCTAGTATTTTTTATGGCAATTATCAGAATATAACATGTAGTCTCTTTAAGTTGAAAGAAGCAGAAGCAATTTGTCTTTCTGGATAACCAAAAGCATATATCTTTCTCGCATTATTGGAAGGCTATATTGATTAACCCATTTGTTGCATCTTGCATTTCTATATGTTTCAGAGTGACGACATTAAGAAAATGAAGAGAGGTTGTGGAGGGTTCCAAGTTGGGAAGAGAAAGGTGAAGACTAAGCTGTTAGCGAAGGTCAAAGTAGACATCTATTGGGACCATTTTGCTGCAAAGACTAAATCAAAGCTAGAACAAGTGGAGGGTTTTTATCTGACAATGGTTTTTTTATCACCAAATGGTTCTCCTTCTGGGCGATGTTGTCAAAGAGGCCTCTAACAAGACTAATGTCATACCCCTTCCATATAGTGATGCATTCATGTCGAGGGAAAATATATTGGGCAAAAAGTCTTACTATAGAAAGGCTAAGTTTAATGATAATGTACTTGTTCATGATATAATGATTTCAATGTAAAACACCACGGCTCAAAGATCTATTTCTGTATCCAAACCTAGCTTTTTGGTTTTCAACCCTTCTGCTTTCTCACTATCTCAATTGCCTCTATATCTGAACGTAGCTTGTTGGTTTTCAACCTTGACACTTTCTTACTATCTTAATTACTTATTGGTTTTTCTTTGTACATTATATATTTGTTTTGAACTACTTTTTATTCATATCAATGCTTGATGAATTTTGGTTTTGTAACAAGATGGTTTTTTTATTGTTAGCTAGTTTGCGTGCTATGTTTAAATCAATTTTGAAGAAACAGTCTTGGATTTTAGCTAGCACATTGTATCCATAATAGAAAGGTCATGTGAAAGTGTTTAAATACAGAGGTTAGACTAATTTAAAGAATCAAGTGTGAGTCCTTTCTTAAATGTCTAGAAATAAAGTGACATGGTTTTGCTTGTTTGCACCTTGTCTTTTGTTTCAAATCTCATTGAAATTGATGCTTTATGACACCCTTCTTGTGTAAATTTTATCCCTTTTGAAATATATATTTTATTATACAAGTCTGGTTTGATTGAGCTTCATCGTTAAAACAAATTGTTTCACAAGAACTTATGCTTGTTCTTTTTGAACGTATATATATTTTGCTTTTCATTTTAATTCCATAGCTAATAAAACATTTATTGTATTTACCTCGTTAGAGCTAGTGATTTGTATAAGTAATTGTTGTGTTGCTTACTTGCTTTAGTCCTTAATTTTATTTACAATTATTTTCTATGTATAATTATACTTTATGCTATAATTATACTTTTTTTAAAAATAACGTAAAGTATACTTACAACATGCAAATATTACTAATAAGACCTGAATGACACAACTAAAGTATAATAAGCTTTTAAAAACATGATATATTAATCAATATATAACAAACCTAATGTTTCCAGTTGTTTGATTGTGGACAAATTAAAAATGGTTTTCATATGATAATTTGCAAAGGATTCTAGAAAAATGGGTAGTAAAAGGATAGGCAATTCTTTCCTTTGCTATGGTGTATTAACTTCACCATGGAGCCAGAGTTGGGTATTGAGTTAGCTAAATAGACAATACATTACATGGACACTATTCTAGTCCTTTAAGAATCATGCAACATTGTCTCAGAACTCCCTCGCTACTGTCAAGAGGATATTCAAGGGTGCACCCTGGTTTATAACATTTCAAAAACATGTATATCTGGTATAAGTGACATGAAAAGATATGAAACAGGGTTTATAACAATTAAATTAAAAGCACAAACACATGGACCTATTTCATTAGGAAAATGTGAAAGTCAACAAAGTACGAAAAGAACCATTTATTTACATCTTACCACCGGCAATAGCCCATCTCACATAGTACACCATAGAAAACTAAATGCTCAAACATGAGTAAAAGATGTTCTACTATAGATTAATCTTTTTTAATAAAGGTTATTGTGTTTTATAGGGAGACAAGGTCATCATGGTGTCCAGGTCTTCTAGGGTCCTGATCCTTCCCTTGTTCGAAATAGAGTCATTTTTATTTAAATGTTCAAAGAGAACATTGATCAAATAAGAAAATTGAATAGGCAGCGATGGTGTGATCCCATGTTCCTGAAAGAAGCTAGGAGCATGTTCAAAATTTTCTTATGAAACAAATCAAGTCCAAGCTACCATTTTCTATTGGTATTTCATATGACAACCAGAGTTCAGGTGAATACAGAATAAGTCAGAGAACATTGTTAAATATATGTACAATATATGTACAATAGTAATATGTGCTCATATATCACCATTTAAAGATAAGTTGGCATGGTCCTGACCACAACCACGAGGATGATTGGTGTGCACTCAAGGAAAGCATCATTGGCAGCAAGTTGGTCATTGAGGGGGGTGTATGCCCAGGGGATAAGGCATGGGCGCTACATGATAGGGCCTAGGAGAACATGCCACTGTCATGGTAGCAGATCTGAGGACACAAGATGAGGTATATATAGGTAGGATCACTTGGGCAAATGGTGGCTGTGAGGAACGGTTTCCCAAAAGTTGGCAAAATCCAGGTCGAACTAGTATTTGATCTGATTGTGCATCGTGCATCAGTTCATCAAAAGAAGGAAAATAAACAGGAGAGGATTTTGCTGGGAGGGAAAGGGAAGAAAGGGGATGGGCGGTGGCCGGACAGGGGTTGGCCAAAGCCGGGATTGTGGCGGCATCGTGGCGAATGAAATTCCAAAGACAACCAATGGAGAGTGAGAGACTGCAGGGAAGAGGGAGGAGGGTGGTGGTGCGGTAGCCACAGTAGGACCAAGATGGCAGGAAAAACTGCAAAGTGGCACTTTGGAGACAATGTAGAGTGTGGTAGCTGTAGCAAAATGGCCAGATGATCCCGGAGAGGCATCGACAGGGGCAAAGGAGGCCATAGACGGTGGAAATTGTAGCGCAACAAATGAGCTAGCGGCAATTGGAGCAAATGAGGCATATCTAGCCGAGGATAAAGGTGTTGGCCGGATCTGAAGCAAATGAGGCAGATTTGGGGCCTGGATCAAGGGTGCAGGCAGAGAAGAGGGAGAGAGGAGAGGGTGAGAGAGGAAAGGGATAGAGAGGAAAGGGAGGAGAGAGAGGAGAGAGAGGGAGAGGAGAGACAAGGAGGAGAGAGAGAAGGAGAGACAGAGAGGAGAGGGGGAGATTAATTAATTTTTATTTTTTAGGATTTTTTATAAATTATTATATTTTAAAAATAAATAAAATAACTATTATTAGCGACGTATAAAAATATGCATCGTTAATAGGTTAGGTATTAGCGACATATAATAATATACGTCGCTAATACTTAGACTATTAGCAACCTATAATAATATACGTCGCTAATAGTCAAGGTATTAGCGATGTATATTATTATAGGTTTGCAGCGCAACAAATGAGCTAGCGGCAGTTGGAGCAAATGAGGCATATCTGGCAGAGGATAAAGGTGTTGTGGCCGCATCTGAAGCAGATTTGGCCTGGATCAAGGGTGCAGACAAAGAAGAGGGAGAAAGGAGAGGGAGAGAGAGGAAAGGGTGGAGAGAGAGGAAAGGGAGAAGAGAGAGGGAGAGGAGAGATAGAGGAAAGGGAGAGGAGAGACAAGGAGGAGAGAGAGAGAGGCAGATTAATTAATTTTTATTTTTTAATATTTTTTTATAAATTATTATATTTTAAAAATAAATAAAATAACTATTATTAGCGACGTATAAAAATATGCATCATTAATAGGTTAGGTATTAGCGACATATAATAATATACGTCGCTAATACTTAGACTATTAGCAACCTATAATAATATACGTCACTAATACCTTGACTATTAGCGACGTATATTCCTATATGTCACTAATAGCATTTATTTTTTTATTTTTAAAATAAAAAAATATATAAAATTGAAATTAGAGGAGAGATAATGTGTAGAGAGAGGGGAGAGAGAGATGGAGAGAGATGAGAGAGGACATGGGAGAGATCAGAGAGGGGAGAGAGTGAGAAGAGAGAGAATAGGAGATAGGAGTGGGAGAGAGGAGAGGGAGTGAGGGGAGAGAGAGGAGAGGGAGAGAGGAGAGGGAGAGAGAGGAGAGGGAGAGAGAGGGGAGGAGAAATATTTAGAGAGAGAGAGGAGGAAAGGGAGAGAGAGAGGGAGAGTGTGTGTTATGAGAGAGGAGAGAGATTATTTAATTTTAAATTTTTTATAAATTATTATATTTTAAAAAAAAAAAAATAAATATTATTAGCAATGTATATTCCCATACCTTGCTAATAGTAATTATTTTATTTTATTTTATTTATTTAAAATTAGTTTTTAAAAATAAAAAATCATAAAAAAATTAAAATTAGAGGAAAAATAGTGTGTAGAGAGAGAGAAGAGAGAGAGAGGGAGAGAGAGAGTAGAGAGGGGAGAGAGAAAGGAGAGAGAGGGAGGGAGGGAGAGAGAGGGAAAGAGAAGAGGAGAGAGGAGAGGAGAGAGAGATTGCAAGGAGAGATATTGAGAGAGAGAGAGAGAGAGGAGTGGGAGAAAGAGAAAGAGGAAGAGAGAGAGGGAGAGAGTATGTGTGTTATGAGAGATAAGAGAGAGATTAATTAATTTTTAATTTTTAAAGATTTTTTATTAATTATTATATTTTAAAAATAATAAAAAAGAAATAAAATAAATATTGTTAGCGACGCATATTTTTATGCGTCGCTAATAGGCTAGGCATTAGCGATATATAACAATATGGGTCGTCGCTAATAGGCTAGGCATTAGTGACATATAACAATATGGGTCGCTAATACCTAGACTATTAGCAACATATATTCTTATACATCGCTAATAGTATTTATTTTATTATTTTAAAAATTAATTTGTAAAAAAAAATCGTAAAAATTAAAATTAGAGGAGAAATATTGTGTAGAGAGAGGGGAGATTGAGAGAGAGGACAGAGAGAGGGAGAGGGAGAGAGAGGAGAGGGAGAAGGAGAAAGAAGAGGAGAGAGGAGGGAGAGAAAGAGGGTAGAGAGAAGAGAGAGTGTGGAGAGAGAGAAGAGAAGAGAGATATGAATATTTTAATTTTAGAAAAATAGAATTGGTGACGCTTAGAAGTAAGTGTGGCAAATACTATATTATTTGTGACATTTACTTCTAAACACTGTAAATAATTAATATAGATAATCTTTCAGCATGCTAAATCTTATGCCATGTGCGAGAAAATTCGCCCACCCGCGCACGGGAAATTTCACCCACCCTTGCAGACCACATGTCGCACGTACGTGTGAACTGAAAAACCGCACGGGAGATTTCGCCCACATGGTATTTATTCTCCCCCAACCCCCACCACTTCATTTCTTCTCCCGTTCCCACAGCCACCGCGCCTCCACTCGCTTCCTCTGTGCAGACCGCAACCGTTCTAGCTTCGCCTCCGCTCTCATCCCTTCCCCTGCCCCACCCCCTCTCCCCAATGCCCCCTTCCCTTCCCCTCCCCTCTGCCCTCCTCTCTTCCCCTTGCCCTACCACGGCCGTGCCGGCTTTGCCTCCTCCCTTCGCCCCCACCCTCCCTAGCCCCCCAACCCAGGCCCCTCCACCCTTCCCCTCCCCTCTGCCCTCCTCCCTTCCCCAGGCCCTACCCCGGCCACCGGCATCCGGGTTCACCCGCCGGATTCCAGCACCCCACCTCCTCCCCCTCTCCCACCTCCTCCCCCGCCTCTCCCTTCCTCCCCTCCCCTTATTTCCACTTCTCCCCTCCCCCTTATTTGCCACTACCAGAGGAGGGACTGTGGGAATCTGGTTTCCCCCCGGATTACGGCACCCCACCCCTTCCTCGCCCTCTCCCTTCATCCCCTCCCTCCTCCCTCTCTCCCATCATCCCCCCCCCTCCCATCCTCATTTCTCCCCCTCTTTCACTGCTGAGACTAGAGGAGGGGGATCCGGCTGCCGGAATCCAGTTCCCAAGCCGGATTCCGCCACCCCCCCCCCCCCCCTCATTTGCCTCCTCCTGAGAAGGGTACTGCCAGAATCTGGTTCGCCCGCTAGGTTCCGGCACGCTACCCCCCTCCCCCCCTTTCATTGCCTCCCCCTTTCACTGCCTCTCGGGGGCCAGATTCTGGTGCCTCGCCGTCCTCCATTGCTAATAGTATTTTATTAGCGACACATAGAAAAACATTGCTAATAAGTACTTGTTATCGTTTAGATTTATGCATCGCTAATAAGTTACTTTTATTTTTTCAAAAAAATAATTTTTCTATTAGCGATGTATATAATGACGTCGCTAATAACTAATCATTAGCGACACTAATGACTAAGCATCAATGATAATTTATTATTAGCGACATAATTTTAATAATAGCGACACATAAATATACGTTGCTAATAGGTACTATTAGCGATGCTTAGTATTATGCGTCGCTAATAGGCAATAGCGATGACACTTGTTGTGACGCTTATAGCGACATTTTTTATGCGTCGCTAATAGTCATTAACAACGCTTAAGGAACTATTAGCGATGTATAAATGCACCACTAAAACTCCTTTTTGTTGTAGTTGGAGGAATACAGGGTGGGAAAAAGAGGAGGGAGGAGGGGAAGGATGGACATGGAGCAGTAGAGGAGCCAGATGGAGGGGGAGGCAACATATTTGGGAGTGCCGGAGAGGAGGATGCTCATTGTCAAAGATACGGAGAAGGCACCTCCTCTTTTAGCCTGAGGATGTGTGCATTTTTAAATTTCATGGGTTAGGGTCAGAATTGAAAATGCACAACTGAAGCTATTTTACGGTGTAGCCTGGTGTTTGAGATGTAGGGTTTCAAAATTAACACATGGTTTGACTAACGGGGTAGTGAAAAATAGGGCCCATTCCTGATTCGGACTAAGTTTAGTATTTATTTATCATTAAGTCCGGACTCTCATAAATTTACTAATAAATAATATAGCCATATACACATTATTTTTTAAAAATATTAAAATATCTATCTTTTTTTTACTTATTAAGTAGTTGGACATAGGGAAATACACCAGTTTTTTATGTATATATAACTGAGTCTTGGGATTCAAAATTAAAAGATAAAACTAAGTTAGGAAAGTCACCTAAATTATGAAACAGTGACATTTGACTTTCTTCAACGCAGGAGGAGGAAAGTCTAGCACATCTAAAAACCTACATGGAAGAGGACTACGTGGTGGGTCTATAAAAGAAAGAGAGTTGGGAGTGGAGAGGCACAGAACTACGTAAGGTCTGATCCCTGCGGGGATTTGTGAGCTCGACCGTATACAGTCAGTCATCCATTGGAGCCACAGCTGCGACGTCATAGAGAACTCAGTATTCGATGTTGTTGCAGAAACAGTGGAGGTCTCTTGCATACTAGACCTTGACCTTGCATACTCGGCTTGGATAAGGGGTGCCCACCTCCCGATTGAGATTGTTTGTACGAGCCCATGAGTGGAGTAACCTGAATCATGAAAGAAATCGACAGATCTTTCATGAGAGAGAATAAGAGAGGAATCGCACTTGTACTTTTAAAAGAACCAGAATCAGAGCCACCCGTGAAGATCTTTCGTATCTTATTCTTCGAGGGGGACCTCCTCTAGCGAAGATCAGCGTCGCTAGGCGGTGGAGGCCTTCCCGTCCGGCGCAGCGGGGCAATGAAGCTGATCTGCACCCCCAACGAGAGGCGGACAAAGGTGGGGTCTTTGCTCCTCGGCCAAGCGGACTAGGTGGAAGGGGGTCCGGGACAGAACCAGTTCTGGCAAGCTCCCCTCCCTGCTCCGCCTGGCCAGGTCTGCTCCGCCACTGTGCACCATCCACCACAACGTTGGAGTCGGCCTCACATTGATTAGACTACCATTAGGATTAGGATACGTTAATTTTAGTATGTATATGGCCTCACATTGCTAATTTTAGTATCTTCAGGGAAAGGATGGCTGATGGGTCAGGCAATTGCATCTTTGTGTTACACTTGCTTAGAGAGTGGAAGCGAGCACTTCATATTGTAGATTAATCCATCTAATCGATATTGCATCCATTATTCCATCAAGTGGATATTGGATGTTTTAATTAGATTTCTATTATTTTTAGATGTCTAACTAATGTTGCAGCCTGTCCAAACACGTACTCTTTATGTTTACCTATTTGGATCAATTTATGTTCTTTCGATTTGTTATAACATTCCTTATGGCTCTCAACATTAAGGACATATTAGGCGTTTATATGAAGTTGTTTGCTATCTATATAAAGAGTTTTGCTCACAAAATGAGGAGATCGATGACATGTCAAGGATAACAGAAGACCAGAGTGGCATGCTAATTAACATCACGGATCACGTAAAATTTTGATATGCATATTTTTTTAAGATTGTACGACGACTGTTGCTCTTTTTGTGCATCATTTTGGAGTTGCTTTTGTCGATTTTTTTATCATGAAAAAGGTAAACACATTCTTATCCATAGTGCTATCCTTATAAAATATAGTTATTTGAGACATTTATTTTTAAAGTAGCTTACTTGGTCTTGATAAGTAAGAGCCATCCCTCTTATCTGATATTTTACCTTTTAGTTAATTAGTGAATTTAGGCCTTATACAAAATCCTTGTACTACAATATGTAATTATTTTAAGCCTTCCAGTTGATCTCCAATTGGCGACCTCCATTTCCTTCTTGGCATGCAGGTTCGAAGGGCAAACTCAGCACTCTATCTCACCCAATCCCAATATGCGCTCAAGCTTTTTTGCAGGTTTTGCATGGAGGGATCTAAACCAGTTGTTACTCCTCTTAGCTCATTCACTTGTCTCACTCTCTCTTCTGGCACACCTCTCCCTGATGCCAGTCAGTACTACCTATTAGTTGGTTCCTAAAATATTTGTGTGGCAGCCACCACTTTTTTAATAATATAATAATAATATCAATCGTTTGACACACTCAACTATCCCACACGTGTCCGAACGTGACGACCGTCAGTGAGGACTACAGTCACATATTATATTAATCATAAGCATACCACGGAGTCATAACACAACCAAAATATTTCATATGCACTTAATAAAATTTTACATAGGCCAAGGACCCCAGTATGTAGAGCCGATGGTTTTAAAATCATAACAAGTCTTTGGGTACATTGTGCCCCTAAACTACAGTCATATAAATATTACATATTTTCCAAAAGAAGAGAGGAGATAAATTATTTGGGACTCTTTTCTTCCTTCACTTCTGCCCTTGCTGCATTACGTGCAGAATCTTGAGGTGGGTGAGTATGTTTATACTTAGCAGGTTGATTTAAAAACTAAAAGAAATGCTGAGCAGAAAAATCTTTGAAACCCCTTATAGCATTTTCTTCAAAAACCTTTTTCAACGATAAATTATGCAGAAGACAAAACCATTTCGAATCACATCAAATCCACAAGCCACAATACCATATGGCCTACCCTCGACAATCATGGGGCAAATGAGGACCACATAGGGAAGGGGTTTTCCCATGATACTCTACCCTGTGTGCACCACGCATCAAAACACTATGATAATTCTAGGTTCTTAAGCCCATCAATTACCCATCATATACACATAACCAAAACATAGTGAAACCCATGCTAGAAAAGTTCATCACATAGCATGTCTTCATTAATTCAGTCACATAAGCATAGTCAAGTCAAATCAAGCATAAAAAGTTATACCAAGCATGCGTTTAGAGTTTAAACCCCCCTACCTTAAAACTTGGTTATACATTTAGTTGAGAACGCCTTTTAAATGACTCGATTTGGACATAAAATAGTTCAGAACATAGGAAAAGAAGTTTCAAAAGTGGAAAAACTAGAAGCTACAGAAAAAATGAGCTCGGGACAACTATTTATGGGCGTGCACACCACATGGTGGGTGATGATCATGCGTCACGTGGCTGCGATGCGTGCTCAATGCAATTTCCCACACCGCAGGGCCCATGTTGTGTGTCGTGATTGCGGCGCGCATCGTCGCGGGCTCGGTTCCACGTGATGGGGCCTAATCACATGGACCAAGGCCACCCGGCTCCGCCATGTGCCGGCTGATGTGGCTGACATCAGCTGCGTGTGTGAGCCTATTTTTTTAAAAGTCTAAAAGTTTTAAACGCGCGTATTTTTCTATCCCAGATTCCAATTCATTTTTTCTTGGTACCGTTGGGCTCATATCAATGAGTCCTACAAAATTAAACCCCACATGCTAGGTATCCTACACTTTTCAAGTAGGTCCTGCCCATGTGGCACATTTCCGAATGCCATAACTTTCCCGAGCCCCTGAGGCCGTTTCCCGAAAGCCGTTACACTCATCTTTCCATGCTCTACAATAATCTTATAAAGCTTCAATACGCAACAATCTTTAACTAATTAAAAGAATGCTACCAACTCCAGCTTATTATAGGTAAAATATAAAACGTATTGGAAATTCAGGGTCATTACAATTTGACCCTCACTCGACCTAATATTTAATTTGTTGTGAGCTAAGTTTGTTAGTTTATGCATTCTCGACGTGACTCTCACCTGATTGGAGCAAAGCAGATTCTCCCTTATATCAAGGAAACTCTTTCTTATGGTTTACATTTCTCTGCCTCTACTAATCTTCAACTTTAAGGGTTTTCTGATGCAAACTAGGCCATTGACTCTGATCACATGCTATATTTTTCATGGGCCTAATCCCATTACTTGGGGAGCTAAGAAACAAACAATTGTGTCCAGGGGCGGCTCTGAGACCGAATATTGGGTTTTTGCCACCGTTGGTGCATAACTTCTATGGCTTCTTAATATATTTTAGTCTTTTTATCTTCCACTGCACCAACCACTTGTCATTCTGTGTGACAATGTTAGTGCTACTTATATGGCCACTAATCCCATTTTCCATGCCCGTACAAAGCACATTGAGATTGACGTTCATTTTATTTGTGAAAAGCTTGCATAATGAGTGCTCTTTATTTTTGTGTAGTTGGTTGCTTGCTAGGAGCTTTGATAATGCCTCACTTCTTAATGTACACTCAATCTACTCAATTCAAGAGTCTACAACATAAAACTACAATGAAATAAAATTTGTTCTAGAATCAGGTGATGCTTGAATTACCAATTGATACAACTTATTGATATCAAGTAAAATTTATATATAACTTGTAGTTGGCCACTTAATTAGTGATTCTCTTAAGTACCATTTTTTTCCTACTACTGTTCCTCTTAAATACCTTACTACAACCAAATCCAAATATCGCGCTGATCTAATACTAGCAAATATATATGTACTTCAAAAATATAACCATTAGTTTTCTTGTTCAAATTTTTTAGTTTATCATGCAACTTATGATTCTTATGACCGGATAAAGAAATATGGGGGATCTATTGTATTTCCATCACGTAGAAAGTGATCTCCCATGTGTATATGAAAAATTCTTTGGCTCTTTCTTGTTGAGGGGAATGTTCGTCATATGATGTTGCAAATCTAATCATAAGATGTTGCAAATCTGTCACATCCCAACCTAAAAACCAACCCAAGCCGGGGGTTCACAAGGGATAACCCACACTTTTGGGTTTTCCAAAAAAAAAACATAAAACCTAGAAATGGGAGCGGCAAACTCTGAGTGTGAGAGTCTTTGCATTCCTCTATGAGCTTCGAAACTTTAGGGCTCCATTGTGTGTAGGCCAGAAAAACCAAATTATCTATCTAATTCAAATCGGGAAAATATTTAATTGGAGTTATACGAAAATCAATAAATTACCAAAAACACACATCTCGCTCTATCAAAGAGCCGAGCACCATACTGACACCATCACATGTCTAGCTCTACCCCAGAGCGGATCCAATCACATTCACACGTCTTGATCTACCCTAAAGTAAGACAGCAGACATCACACGTTTCGCTCATCCCCAGAGCGAGACATAACACATTTAAGTCACATTCAAGCATAGCATAACAGAACACAATGGATCATAAAATAGCATACCGAACACATTGATCATAGCATAACATACCAAACACAACGAATCATAACATAGCATACATCCTAATTAGCACCTGCATTCTGATAATCAAATCAAAGGTTAGAAACGCTTACTCCCTTGATGTCCCATGAGGTAGCGGCATTCAGAGTTGCTTGTTCCTTCCGGGCATCCTCCCCTTTAGATCCAAAGGCGGAAGAAGTTTCCTCTAGCTCCGTCACTTTTCTCTCATTGTGCCAAAAGGTGATAGACGAAGCCCTACTCCTTCCCAGTGACGCTTCTTGTTTTTTGCCCCAATGGGCAGCAGACAGATACTCCCCTTACTTGAGGTTGTTCCTTATATTGCGTGGCCCTTCGATGGAGGACGAAGCCTCCCCTACTCCGGGCAACTTTTCTCGATGTGATCCGATAACAAAGGACAGAGCCCCATCATTCTCCGG
Source organism: Saururus chinensis (assembly GCA_035235625.1). Classification (NCBI taxonomy): domain Eukaryota; kingdom Viridiplantae; phylum Streptophyta; class Magnoliopsida; order Piperales; family Saururaceae; genus Saururus; species Saururus chinensis. Next base: position 6,616,254 of record CP141145.1, on the reverse strand, counting down.
GCCGCTTCTCTTTCTTCGGGGCCCTACCCTTACTCTGAGCCAATCCTCCCACTTTCCTGTGACACTTAGCACATAGTGCACCTATAGGCCGCGGACAAAATGCCCCTTACCCAAAGACTCTTCTCCTTTTCTACACTCGTAAGCTACAGACAGAACATCCCCTTTTTGGAGACGTTTCTCACACTGTGTGACCCTTCGGTATAGGACGAAGCTTCCCCTACTCAGGGCGACAGCACTTGATGTTGCCCAATGCAGGAGGGTGGCAGGCAAAGCCTCCTTTTGCCCTGGGTTGTTGCCTTTCTAGGGATGATAACTCGAGAAATAAACCATGTCATTGCATAGTTCACCCTTGAATTAGCTAGGAACTCCTCAAAAACGGAAGAAAACGACTTAGAACTAGCTTGAAAACTCCCCTAGAAGTTCGAACGGGATTTGTATTTATAAAGGAGAAGGCCACAAACATATGGAACAAACTGAAATCGCATGCGCCATGGCGTCTCGTGCCTGCGCAGCGCAGATGTACAGGCTGACTCTTGGCCCGCCACTCATAGCATGGGATGACCCATGATCGCACGGGCCCCATCGCCACCCAGCACTGCGCATCAGGTGGCGTGGCTAACTCTAGCCACTGGCGTCATCGCTTACGCCAACAATTTTGTCTTTTTCTAATTAAAATAATACATTTTTCATATTATTTTAATCTAAAAATATCCAAACTTCAACACACAATAACTTCCTACCTAAAGTTGGAATCACGCGTTCTTGGTACCAATGTATTTGTATCAACGAGCCCTTCAAAACAAGACTATACATGGGTAGTTTATCCTGCTCTTTTTAAGTAGGTCTCGCCCATGTGGCACATTTCTCGAGGTTGTAACTTTCGCTCCCGACCTCTCACTACAACAAAATGCATCATTAGCGACACAAATAGAAACATTACTAAAAATTGCAAATTGTGACGCATAACTAAGCGTAGTAAAAAATTAAATATTAGGACACATTTTATTTTGCATCGCTAATAGTTATATATAGCGACACTTATTATAAAGCATCGTATTACTACAATTATTTGCTATGCTTAATACAAAGCGTCGCTAATATATCACTATTAGCTACGCATAAAACAAACATCAATCGCTAAAATATATTTATTTTAAAAAAATCATAACTATTAGTGCCACTTTTTCTAAAGCGTCGCTAATATATTTAATAATAGCGACACTTATCAAACAGCATCACTAATAGTTATAAATAAGTATTAGCGATGTCACAAATAGTACTAAATTTAAATTTTAAAATTTAAAACTATTAGCGATGCTTTTAACCAAGTGTAACAAATAGCATTGATAATAGTGCCGCTTGTTTTTATTAATTAATTTTATTTAATAAATAAGTATATAATAGATAAATATTAAAAAAATTTAAAATAAACATCTTAAATATAATATATTTTATTCAATATTTACTATTTGTATATATAATAAATGAATATTAAATTTTCAAAAAAATGTAGTGTCAATAATAGAATAATCTTTCACTATTTATATATAATATATTTTATTTCTTAAATTTTTTTATTAATTTTAAAATATAATTTATAATAAAAGAGAGAGTGAAGAGACCAAGAGAGAGGAGCGAGAGAGAGAAGAGGGAGGAGAGAGAGAGGGTAGAGAGAGAGGATGAGGAGAGAGAAGAGAAAGGGTAGTGAGAGGATGAGGAGAGAGAAGAGAGAGGGTGAGAAGAGTGAGAAGAGAGGGGGTGAGGAGAAAGAGATGAGAGAGAGAGGGAGAGAGAAAGAGAGGAGAGAGAGAGAGAAAGAGGGGAGAGAGAGAGGATGAGGAGAGTGAGAGAGAAGAGAGAGGCCAAGGAGTGAGAGAGAAGATATGGGGTGAAGAAAGAGAGGAGAGAGGATGAGGAGAGAGAGAGAGAGAAGAGAGGGGGTGAGGAGTGAGAGAGATGAGATGCGGTGAGGAGAGAGAGAAGAGAGAGAAAGAGGGGGAGAGGTAGAGGTAGAGGTAGAGAGAGATGAGGGGAGAGATATAAGAGAGAGAAAGAGGGGAGGAAAAAATTGAAATTATAAATTATTTTTAAAAAATTTTAAAAATAAAAAATATTTAGTAGCGACGCATACTAGTATGTGTTGCTAATATACTCAGGTAGTAGCGACGCAGAATCGTATGCGTCGCTACTACAATTTTTTGAAAAAAAAATTAAATAAAAGAGAGAAAATGGAGAGAGTGGAGAGAGAAAGAGGGAGGAGTGATAAAGAGAGAGACAGGGAGGAGAGAGAGAAGAGAAGCGAGAGAGAAAGAGGGGAGAAAATGTGAGTAGAGAGAGAGGAAGAGAGGGAGAGAGAGAGAGAGGAAGAGAGAGAGGAGAGAGGGAGAGAGAGAAATATGTGAAGAGAGGAAAGAAAAGAAGAGAGAGTGTGGGAGGAGAGATAGAAGAGGGAGAGGGAGGAGAGAGAAGAGTGAGGAGTGAGAGAAATAAAGAGAGAGAGAGGAGAGAGAGAGGAGGGAGAGAGGGAAGAGAGTGAGGGAGGGAGGAGGGAGGAGAGAGAGATCAGAGGAGGGAGAGAGAGGATAGAGGTGGGAGAGAGAGAGACTTACTATAGTGACACGTACCTTATGCATCGCTAATAACTAGTGCATTAGCGACACATATATTACGCATCGCTAATAAATAGAGTATCAGTGACATATATAATACATATTTTTTTCACCCACGCAGGCAAAAATTTCTCCCGCATGAAAATTTTTTTAACTGCGCAGGTGAATAGAAAAAAAGAGAGAGAAGAAGAGAGAGAGGGAGGGAGGAGAGAGAGATCAGAGGTGGGAGAGAGAGGAAGAGAGTGGAGAGAGGAGGGAGAGAGAGAGCTACTGTAGCGACGCATACCTTATGCCCCGCTAATAACTAGTGCATTAGCCACACATAATATGAGTCGCTAATACATTTTTTCACCTGCATTGGTGATTCACCCGTGTGGTTATTTACAACACCTCCACCACGGTCCCGGTCCCAGTTCCCCCCCCCCCCCAATAGAGGAAGGGAAGAGGGGGGACCCGAAAGAGAGAGGGGAGGAGGGGGCCGGATTCGTGCACCCCGCCAGAATTTGGCCAACTCCCTCTTTCCCGCCAAGCCTGCCATCGTCAGGTTTTTTTAAAAAAAGCTAGGTTTTTAGCTACACATAATGATATGCGTGGCTAATTGATGCACTAAAATAATGTTTAATTAAATATTTTCAAATTTTGAATTGTAATCATATTTTGTGTTAATTCATTACTTATTTGGGCTATTTATGTTTGGAATAAGTTAGTTGGACCTTATTTGTATTTATATGTCTAAATGGGTTTCAACAGGATCTAAGTAGAAGAGGAAGTGAAGCCCAACTACCCAAAGCTATTTAAAAGTTACGAATGGCCTAATAATGGTCTAAACATGCATGGAAAGGTCAAACACAACCTTTTGGACCCGTTGGATTTCATATTTGCATCAAGAGAACAAAAATTCGGGAAGAAGCTAATTTTTACGAATTGACACAACCTTAGTATTTCTCCTATATCTTTCTATGTATAATTCAAGTTGATACAATTCTAGTGGCATTGGAAAGAAGACTTCTGTGGCTACAATCTCTATTTCAGAAAGAAATTCATAATTCTGAAGCTATATAGGTCAAAACTGGCATAAAATAGACAGCTAGAAAATTAACCAAAGGCCAACACATGAAAAATCTTTTCATTGGTTGTGATTGATACACGTAAGGAAAGACAAATGGAGCTAATTGGATAACTAAAGGAATATTGAAATATAATTATTTTTTAAATAAATCATTGATTTATTTGATTGATTTAGAATTTAATAATTACAAAATAAGCAACCAATTAAACAAACAATCAAGATGCAATCAAGAGATATGATTTGACTTTCCCCTTTGAAGTAATCCCTTCTACTCCTATAAATAGAGGGGTGGATGTGATAGAGGCATCATCCCCTCCTCTTCGGAGCTCTCTTGTCCTATTTTCCTTCACTTCTTTTGTATTTGTATTTCTAGTTTTATTGTAATGGCTTTCTAAGCTCTAAAGCTAAGGCTAGACGTGATTTGTAAAAATCTAATGGAGTTCTATTCACGTTTCATCAATGATTTTAAGTATTGGTTATTTGAAGTGTTGTTCATTTAATATTATTCTTCTTCTTGTTTCTTTGTGATTTTGATACATAGAACTCTTGAAGAAACAATTATTTTTATCCTTCATCTATCTAAAGTATTTTCTATCTTTGTTTTTTATTTTAATGTTCATATCTGCCGGTTAGATAGAATCTTTATTCGATTATACCTTAGATAACATGACACATAAAAAATGTCACTAAATGTTAGAATGACCCTTAATGTCTTAGTGTTTGTTATGCATGATCTCCCAGACTATTGGACTTTACTTCTTTGCATTTGACTATTTCCTTTTGTAATAGTATTTACTTTGGTATTCTTATGTAAGTTGTTATTAATTCAGTTAGTGGCCTTGGACTCGCTTGGCCCACTAACTGGCGTGTCTGCCTAGGGGACTAGGCTGGCCAGCAAGGCTTGGCGCAACTCCCTAGGGGACTAGTCATCCACTATATGGGGCAATCTCTTTCCTTGTTTCTAGTTTATGCAATTGAGACTATTCTGAACTTCTCCCCTTTCTTCCTTGTTTCTCCCCTTTCCCTGCGTGAATCTCCTTGATATTGATTGTGCCTACACTGGGCACATCATTGGTATAAGAGCTTTTACAATCCCCCGTCATGGTACGAGGCAAGCAAACTGCTGCAGCCCCTGAGGTTCTTCCAGAGAAGGAGGTTCTAGCCTCAATGGATAGTCCGAAGGCTGTCTCCACGATAGCCAACGAACCTACTCTGACAGAGATCATGGCGGCACTAAAATCCTTGAGCATGGGTGTGGCCAAGGTGGAGGCGTTAGGCTTGGCAGTTGCGCAGTTGCAGACTAAGCGCGCAATGTCTCTCCTGCCTAGGCCACCCCCTGCTATCCTAGAGAAGGGAGGCTCGTCAAAGCCCCCCGAACCGATTGTCCGTGACCCTCCGGCACTGGCAAACAGCAACACGAGAATTCCCCAGAGTCCGGTGTGGTTTGGCAATGCCGACCATGCGTTGGATGGGAGGCGCCAGACCTGGGACATGCGAGGCACACTAAGTGTTTGGGAAAATGCCCCTATGATGCCGCCCCCTCAAAATCTGTTCTAGGACGTGGAGGATGATTGGGAGGCATACCCAGGGCACTGTGGAGGACCATGAGGGGGGGCTGAGCCCCGTTTGGCTTGCCTACAATTTCCCCACTACAATGGAGATGACAACCCTGTGGAATGGCTATACAAGGCAGAAAAGTTTTTTGCCTACTAAGGGACGCACTCTGAGGTTGAATGACTGCACGTAGCAGCCTTCCACCTCGACGGGGACGCTTCCGTTTGGTTCCAGTGTTTCGAAAAAGAGGTGCACTACCCCACCTGAGCCGCCTTCTTAGATGAAGCCTAATAAGTTTTAGGACTTCAACGAGATGCTCTCCACTCTGCACTAAACCACCACTGTTCGCGCCTATTACACGGAGTTCATGAAGGTGGCCAACCGCCTCCCTGACTCGCTGGTGACCGCGTTGATATTATTTTTACAACTAATAATATCTGTTTTTATGAAGTTCATAAATAATGGGATCAATTTATGTTCTTTGGATTTGTTATATAAACGCTTCTTTTAGGTGTTTATATGAAGTTGTTTGCTATCTATATAAAGAGTTTTGCTCACAAAATGAGGACATCGATGACATGTAAAGGATAACAGAAGACCAGAGTGACATGCTAATTAACATCATTCTCCAACTTGTACGAATCACGTAAAATTTTGATATGCATATTTTTTTAAGATTGTACGACCACTATTGCTCTTTTTGTGCATCATGTTGGAGTTGCTTTTGTCCATTTTTTATCATGAAAAAGGTAACACATTCTTATCAATAGTGCTATCCTTATAAAATATAGTTATTTGAGACATTTCTTTTTAAAGTAGCTTCTTTGGCCTTGATAAGTAAGAGCTATACCTCTTATCTGTTATTTTACCTTTTTGTTAATTAGTGATTTAAGGCCTTATACAAAATCCTTGTACTACAATATGTAATTATTTTAAGCCTTCCAGTTGATCTCCACTTGGCGACCTCCATCTCCTTCTTGGCATGCAGGTTCAAAGGGCAAGCTAAGCACTCTTATCTCGCCCAATCTCCAAATATCGCGCAGATCTAATACTAGCAAATATATATGTACTTCAAAAATATAACCATTAGTTTTCTTGTTCAGATTTTTTAGTTTATCATACAACTTATGATTCTTACGACCAGATAAAGAAATATGGGGGATCCGCTGTATTTCCATCACGTAGAAAGTGATCTCCTATGTGTATATGAAAAATTCTTTGGCTCTTTCTTGTTGAGGGGAATGTTCATCATATGATGTTGCAAATCTAATCATAAGATGTTGCAAATCTGTCACGCCCCAACCTAAAAACCAATGCGAGCTAGGGGTTCACATGGGATAACCCACACTTTTTTGTTTTCCCGAAAAAAAAACATAAAACCTATAAATGGGAGCGGCAGACTTTGAGTGTGAGAGTCTTAGCATTCCTCTACCAGCTTCGAAACTTTAGGGCTCCGTTGCGTGTAGGCGAGAGCAAACCTAATTATATATCTAATTCAGATCGGGCCAATGTTGCCTTGATATTGGGTTCCTACGTATGTATCGAATAACATCCACATGTTTCTCCAATACGATCAGGTCTGTAATTAGTTCTGCCTATCGGCTATTAATGTATCAGGCATTACAAAATTATATATGGTAAAATATTTAATTGGAGTTATGCAGAAAGCGATGAATTACTAGAAACACACATCTCGCACCATACGGACACCATCACATGTCTACCTCTACCCCAGAGCGGATCCAATCGCATTCACATGTCTTGCTCTACCCTAGAGTAAGACAACAGACATCACATGTTTCGCTCATCTGCAAACCGAGACATAACACATTTAAGTCGCATTCAAGCATAGCATAACAGAACACAACGGATCAAAACATACATACATCCTAATTAGCACATGCATTCTGATAATTAAATCGGAGGTTATAAACACTTACTCCCTTGATGTCCCATGAGGTAGCGGCATTCTGAGTTGCTTGTTCCTTGTGGACATCCTCCCCATCAAATCCAAAGGCGGAAGAAGGAGTTTCCTCTAGCTCCATCACTTTTCTCTCATTGTGCCAGAAGGCGATAGACAAAACCCTACTCTTTCCCAGAGACACTTCTTGTTTTTTGCCCCTATGGGCAGCAAACAGATACTCCCCTTACTTGGGGTTGTTCCTCACATTGCATGGCCCTTCGATGGAGGACGAAGACTCCCCTACTCCGGACCACTTTTCTCAATGCGATCCGATAACAAAGGATAGAGCCCCATCATTCTCCAGGCCGCTTCTCTTTCTTTGGGGCCCTACCCTTACCCTAAGCCAATCCTCCCACTTCCCTATGACACTTAGCACATAGTGCACCTGTAGACCACAAACAGAATGCCCCTGACCCAAAGACTCCTCTCCTTTTTTACGCTCGTAAGCTACAGACAGAACATCCCCTTTTTGGAGACATTTCTCACACTACGTGACCCTTCGGTATAGGACGAAGCTTCCCTACTCAGGGCCACAGCACTTGATGTGGCCCAGTGTAGGAGGGTGGTAGACAAAGCCTCCTCTTGCCCTGGGTTGTTCCCCTTCTGGGGATGCTAATTCGAAAAATAAACCACGCCATTGCAGAACACCCACGAATTAGCTAGGAACTCCCCAAAAACGGAAGAAAATGACTCAGAACTAGCCCGAAAACTCGCCTAGAAGTTTGAACGGGATTTCCATTTATAAAGGAGAAGACCGCGAGCATATGGAACGAACTGAAATCACATGTGCCATGTGTCTCGTGCCAGCATAGTGTAGATGTACGGGCCGGCTCTTGGCCCGCCACTTGTTGCGTGGTATGGCCCATGATTGCATGGGCCCCATTGCCACGCAGCTCTATGCATCAGGTGGCATGGCTGACTCTAGCCACTGGCATCGTCGCTTACGCCAACAATTTTGTCTTTTTTTAATTAAAATAATATATTTTCTATATTATTTTAATCCAAAAACATCCAAACTTCAATACACAATAACTTCCTACCTAAAGTCAGAATCGCGCGTTCTTGGTACCGATGGACTTGTATCAACGAGCCCTTCAAAACAAGACCACACATGGGTAAGTTATCCTGCTCTTTTTAAGTGGGCTTGCCCATGTGGCACATTTCTCGAGGCTATAACTTTTGCTCCCGACCTCTCACTACAACAAAATGTATCATTAGCAATGCTTTTATTAGCAACACAAATAGAAACATTGCTAAAATTGCAAATTGCGACGCATAACTAAGCATTGCAAAAAATTTAATATTAGCGGCACTTTTTATTTTGTGTCGCTAATAGTTATATAATAGCGACGCTTATTATAAAGCATTGTATTACTACAATTATTCGCGATGTTTAATACAAAGCGTCGCTAATATATCACTATTAGCGACACATAAAACAAGCATGATCGCTAAAAGATATTTATTTTAAAAAACTCATAATTATTAGTGCCACTTTTTCTAAAGCGTCTCTAATATGTTTAATAATAGCGACACTTATTGGGCAACATCATAATAGTACTAAATTGAAATTTTAAAATTTAAAACTATTAGCGATGTTTTTAACCAAGTGTAACAAATAGCATTGATAGTAGTGACGCTTGTTTTTATTCATTAATTGTATTTAATAAATAAGTATTTAATAAATAAATATTAAAATAAATTAAAATAAAATTCTTAAATATATTATATTTTATTAAATATTTACTATTTGTATATATAATAAATGATTATTAATTTTTCAAAAAAATGTAGTGTCAATAATAGATTAAACTTTCACTATTTATATATAATATATTTTATTTTTAAAATTTTTTTATTAATTTTAAAATATAATTTATAATAAAAGAGAGTGAAGAGACTAAGAGAGGAGTGCAAGAGAGAAGAGAGAGGGTAGAGAGAGAGGATGAGGAGAGAGAGAAGAGAGAGGTAGTGAGAGGATGAGGAGAGAGAAGAGAGGGGGTGAGAAGAGTGAGAAGAGAGGGGGTGAGGAGTGAGAGAAAAGATATGGGGTGAGGAGAGAGAGAGAGAAGAGAGGGGATGATGAGTGAGAGAAAAGAGATGTGGTGAGGAGAGAGAGAAGAGACAGAAAGAGGGGTGGAAAAAATTGAAATTATCAATTATTTTTGAAATTTTTAAAAAATAAAAAAAATGTATAGTAGCGACGCATACTTGTATGTGTTGCTACTATACTCGGGTAGTAGCAACACATAATTGTATCTGTCGCTACTACAATTTTTTTAAAAACATTTAAATAAAAGAGAGAAAATGGAGAGAGAGGAGAGAGAAAGGAAGAGAGAAAGAGGGAGGAGAAGAGAAGTGAGAGAGAAAGAGGGGAGAGAGTGTGAGTAGAGAGAGAGGGAGAGAGAGAGAGGAAGAGAGGAAAGAAAAGAAGAGAGAGAAAGAAGAGAGAGTGAGGGAAAAGAGAGAAGAGTGAGGAGTGAGATAAATAAAGAGAGAGGGAAAGGAGAGAGAGAGGAGGGAGAGAGAGGGAAAAGAGAAAGGGAAGAAAGAGAGGGAGGGAGGAGGGAGAGAGAGAGAGTTACTATAGCGACACATACCTTATGCATCGCTAATAACTAGTGCATTAGTGATGCATATATTATGCGTTGCTAATAAATAGAGTATCAGTGACAGATATATAATACATATTATTTTCACCCGCACAGGCAAAAATTTCACCCAAACGGGAAAAATTTTAACCGTGCAAGTGAATAGAAGAAAATAGAGAGAAGAAGAGAGAGAGAGGGAGGGAGGAGAGAGAGATCAGAGGTGGGAGAGAGAGGAGAGAGGAGGGAGAGAGAGAGAGCTAATGTAGCGATGCATACCTTATGCACCGATAATAACTAGTGCATTAGCAATGCATATATTATGTGTTGCTAATAACTAGAGTATTAGTGACGCATAATATATGCGTTGCTAATACATTTTTTTTCACCAGTGCAGGTGAGCCCATGTGGTTATTTGCAACACCCCCACCCCAGTCTTGGTCCCAGTTCCAGCCCACCCTCCCCCCCAATAAGGGAAGGGAAGAGGGGGGACCCAAAAGAGAGAGGGGAGGAGCAGGCCGGATTCGTGCACCTCGCCGGAATTCGTCCAGCTCCCTCTCCCCACCAGGCCCTCCACCGTCGGGCTTTTTAAAAAAAAGCAAGGTTTTTAGTGAAACATAATAATATGCGTCTCTAATTGATGCACTGAAATAAGGTTTAATTAAATATTTTTAAATTTAGAATTAAATCTAATTTTATGTTAATTTATTACTTATTTGGGCTATTTATGTTTTGAATAAGTTAGATGGGCCTTATTTGTATGTACATGTCTAAATGAGCTTCAACAGGATCTAAGTAGAAGAGGAAGTAAAACCCAACTACCCAAAGCTATTTAAAAGTTACGAATGGGTTAATAATGGTCTAAACATGCATGGAAAGGTCGAACACAAGCTTTTGGACCCGTTGGATTTCATATTTACATAAAGAGAACTAAATTCGGGAAAAAGCTGATTTGAATAGATTGACACAACCTTAGAATTTCTACTATATCTTTCTATATATAATTCAGCTTGATACAATTCTAGTGGCATTGGAAAGAAGACTTTCGTGGCTACAATCTCTATTTCAGGAAGAAATTCATAATTCCGAAGCTATATAGGTCAAAGCTGGCATGAAACAGATAGCTAGTAAACTAACCTGAGGCCAACACAAGGAAAAATTTTTCATTAGTTGTGATTGATACACATAAGGAAAGATAATGAGGCTAATTGGATAACTAAAGGAATATTGAAAGATACTTAGTTTTTAAATAAATCATTGATTTATTTGATTGATTTAGAATTTAATCATTGCCAAATAAGCAACCAATTAAGCAAACAATCACGATACAATCAAGAGATATGATTTGACTTTCCCCTTTGAAGCAATCCCTTCTACTCCTATAAATAGAGGGGTGGATGTGATAGAGGCATCATCCCCTCCTCTTCGGAGTTCTCTTTTTTTTATTTTTCTTCACTTCTTTTGTATTTTTATTTTTAGTTTTATTGTAATGGCTTTTTAAGCTCTCAAACTAAGGCTATACGTGATTTGTAAAAATCTAATGGAGTTTTATTCATATTTCATCAATGATTTTAAGTAAGTATTGGTTATTTGAAGTGTTGTTCATTTAATATTATTCTTCTTCTTGTTTCTTTGTGATTTTGATACATAGAACTCTTGAAAAAATAATTTTATCCTTCATCTATCTAAAATATTTTCTATCTTTGTTTTTTATTTTAATGTTCATATCTTCCGGTTAGATAAAATCTTCATTCGATTCTACCTGAGAAAACATGACACATAAAAAACATCACTAAATGTTAGAATGACCCTTAATGCCTTAGTGTTTGTTATGCACAATCTCCCAGACTCTTGGACTTTATTTTACATCTTTGCATTTGACTATTTTCTTTTGTAATAGCTTCATATTTGCTTTGGTATTCTTATGTAAGTTGTTATTGGTTCAGTTAGTGGCTTTGCACTCGCCTGGCCCACTAACTGGCGTGTCTACCTAGGGGACTAGGCTGGCCGGCAAGGCTTGTCTCAACTCCCTAGGGGACTAGTCGTCCACTATATGGGGCGATCTCTTTCCTTTTTTTTAGTTTATGCAATTGAGTCTATTCTGAACTTCTCCCCTTTCTTCCTTGTTTCTCCCCTTTCCCTGCGTGAATCTCCTTGATATCGATTATGCCTACACTGGGCACATCATTGTTATCAGAACTTTTACAATCCCCGGCCATGGTAAGAGGCAAGCAAACTGCCTCGGCCCCTGAGGTTCTTTCGGAGAAGGAGGTTCTTGCCTCAAAGGATAGTCCGAAAGCTGTCTCCACGACAGCTAGTGAACCCACTCTGACAGAGATCATGGTGGCACTGAAATCCTTGAGTGTGGGTGTGGCCAAGGTGGAGGCGCTGGGCTTGGCATTTGCAGACTGAGCGTGCAATGCCCCTTCTGCCCAGGCTTCCCCCTGCTATCCTAGAGAAGGGAGGCCCGTCACAGCCCCCCGAACCGATCATTCCTGGCCCTCTAGCACTGGCAGACAACAACACAAGAGTTCCCCAGGGTCCTATGTGGTTTGGCACTACCAACTATTCGTTAGAATGGAGGAGTGAGGCACACCAGGTGTTCATGAAAATGCCTCTATGATGTCACCCCCTCAAAATCTGCTCCAGGACATGGAGGATGATTGGGAGGCGTACCCAGGGCACCGTGGAGGACCACGAGGGGGGGCTGAGCCCCGTTTGGCTTGCCTACAGTTACCCCACTACAATGGAGATGACGACCCTATGGAATGGATATACAAGGCGGAAAATTTTTTTGCCAACTAAGGGACACACTCCGAGGCTGAATGACTGCGCATAGCAGCCTTCCACCTCGACGGGGACACTTCCGTTTGGCTCCAGAGTTTCGAAAAAGAGGTGAACTACCCCACCTGAGCCACCTTCTCTGACGAGCTATGCATTCAGTTCAGGATTAATAAGTTTCAGGACTTCAATGAGATGCTCTCAACTTTGCACCAAACCACCACTGTTCGCGCCTATTTTATGAAGTTCATGAAGGTGGCCAACCGCCTCCCTGACTAGCTGGTGGCCACCTTGGTGGGCATGTTTAAGTGAGGTCTGATCGTTTATAATTAAACCCTTTGCAAGTGTACAAGGTAATTGTACTAGGATAAGTATTTAAGGATTGTCGAACCTCGAGGACAGATGAATTATTACTAAATCTAAAAAGGAATTTGCTGATTAAAAAGTAAAACAAACTTAAACTTTAATTAAGTAAAGGAAAGGAATCAACTAGTTTAAAAACAAGAGATTAATATGATGGAAATTACTTAGGAAATCGAATCCACTATAGAACCATAACAATTCCTTAACTTTTAACCCAAATCTAGTGTGAATATGAACAAGTATTCTCAGCTACAAGCTAGAATTACTTCAGAAAGAATCATTAATTAAATTCCATGGCATGAACTATCTTTGACAATAGCACGAATCATCTACACTAAACTAGCTATAGGCATGACCCGTCTAATCTTAGTATAACTCATCCAAGTCATTAATTATCTGAACATTAAAACTATTGTATGACCATCTCATCTAAATCACAGAAATTAGAATTGATGAAAATATCAAAACCACATCAATCTATCATCTTCAAGACAATAAATCAACATAGACTTGAATAAACATTAAAAGCTCTTCCATTAAAAAGGAAATCCTTATCACACAATTATCATCATTCACAACTGAGATCTAAATTAAAAAGAAAAGAAACTGAAACTTATCTATAGCTTCATCAACTCCTAAGTAAAAGAAAAATCTAGCCTTCCATTGTAGAAGAAAGCACTTGAATCTCCATTGAAAGCTTTGAGTTCTCTTCCATCTTTTTCTTCCTTTTTCTCTTTCTAAAATCTCCTCGAATCCTCTGATTTCAAGCCAAATATGTCTTTTTATAGGCAGAAGATTCGTAGGAAGAAGTCCAATATGAAAAGGATTGAAAATTGGCTAAAACTAGGAAACTGCATGTTATGCCATTCGAACGCCCTGCATTCCCGTTCGAACGCTTGAACTAAGTTTTGCTTCAAAATCACGTCATCCCGATCGAACGGTAAGCGACCCCGTTCGAACGGCTACAGTGTTTCTACAATCTGGACAGTTTTTCTGAACAGTCCATATTCTGTTCATTAAGCTTGTCTTCATGTCCATATTAATTTCTAACTTGTTTATGACTCTGAAAAGTTGTCCAAATCACTTTAAAGCATTTCAAGACTATTTTTAATTATTTCAAACATTGTCCAAGTCCTCAATAAGTGCACTTTACCTACAAAATATAAAATATCATCCTTTAGACATGTACAATATAATTAAAATCCCAACTTTGTTCAAATACATATCTAAACTACTAATAACTATAAAATTATTAATAATTAAACTAAAATACTAATTTCTATCTTAATCTAAATAAACTATAACTAACACTTAATTAACCTAATATGTACTAGCAAATAAGGTAAAAAGGCATATAAAATAGATATATATTTCATGCTCATCAAGGCCTCAAACCGGAGATTTTTGAGATGCACCACTTCCATTGTGCTAGCATGAGGGACATCATGCGCCATGCTCACATCGAGGAGAAGCTGGCTAGGCAGCGCAGAGGGGGGCTGCTTGGACCTATGCCTCAGCTTGCTCCCAGTGCCAGCCCCCTTGCCGTGCCAACTAGCAGCCTGGCAGCAGGCCACTTTGGCCAGCAGGCCGCTCAGGCAGGCCAAATTGTTCATCGCCTCACCCCTGCCCAGATGGAGGAACACCGGTCTAAGGGGCTATGTTTTCGCTACGACGAGAAGTTCATTCCGGGGCACCGCTGTTCTATCAAGGGTAGCCTTCTCATGGAGGAGATTGATGATAAAGGAGAGGGGATAGACGGGGCTGACTCACTTCCCCCTGATGACGTGTTGCCAAAAATTTCTTTCCATGCTTTCTCTAGGGCATTCACTCTACTCACGATGCAAGTTCAAGGCTACCTCAAGCGACAACAAGTGGCTATTCTGATCGACAGCGGGTCTACCCATAATTTCATTAATGACAAGATAGCCCATCGGCTAGGCTATTTTGTCTCAGATTCGAAGCCGTTTGATGTACTGATTAGCGATGGAAAACACCTCAGGAGCACTAGGGCGTGTGCTCAGGTTACGCTCTCTATCCAAGGCCACACATTTATTACCGACCTCTTCTTGCTGCCTACGACGGGGGCGGACGTGGTGTTAGGAGTGCAGTGTCTTCAGGAGCTCGGGGTTGTGGTCTGGAACATCAGAAACATGGTGATGGACTTCGAGCATCAGGGGCAGTGAATTAGGATTGAAGGCTCCAGGCTGGGTACCCTCCTCTCCGCCCAGTCTTCGAGTTCTTTCTTCCGGTTCATCCCCCAAGGGCTCCTTTTGCAGCAGTGAGCCACCATCAAGGTGACTCAGGATGAGATGCCCCCGGATCTCAAGGAGTTGTTGGCAGCACATCAATACTTGTTTGCTAAGCAGCAAGGTCTCCCTCCCATCCGGCCTCACGACCACTAGATTCCCATCATACCTGGAGCGGCCCCGGCCAATGTCCGCCCTTACCGTTACCCTCATATATAAAAATTAGAGATTGAGTGTCTCACGGCCGACATGCTCCAGTCCAGGATCATCTGCCCTAGCACGAGTTCCTACTCGTCTCCGGTGCTGCTGGTTCTTTTATTATTTTCTTAACTCTTTATTGCCTCAATAATCTTAAACACTTTCTCTCTTTATTTTTCTTTCCTCTATTTTTTTTCATAATCATTTTCTTTGTTGCACAAGGCTTTCTCTTGTGATCGACCTTGTATACTACAATTGGCAAGTTAAAAAAATCTGAATTTGACTTCTTCATAGTCTTGTCTAACTTTTATTTTTCTACACTAACTCTTTAAATTTAGTCATTTACTTTATGCCATTTATTTTTAGTATTTAAATTCTATAATTTTTCTTTTTGAGACCAGAGGCACTACCCACTTTACTATCGAAAATTTTTCTGAATCAAATGTGTACCTCGATAGTGCCTTTGGCCTTATTTTATAATTTAAATTTTGGCTATTAACTTCTAGCTCTTTAAGTTTTATATTTTGTCATTTAATTTTTGCACTTTTACTTTTGTTTATTACAAAAAAAATTGTTGTTGCATGTTTACATGGGTGCGATAATTTAGGACGATTGAGAAGAGTGAACAAATCTTTTTAAAATTCTCTTTCTTTTACTACAATGGAGGATCTAAGAATTAATAAGGAACAAGGAAGTGATAATGGGGATAATAATATACAAAATGTTCAAGTTAAAACCTTGCGTGATTATTTGCGACCAACTAGATCAAGTTCTTCTTCTCGCATGATTTTCCCAACTAATGTGGGTGGTTTTGAAATCAAGCCGCGTATAATTCAATTACTACCTAAATTTCATGGCTTAGATTTTGAAAGTTCATATTTGCATCTAAAAGAGTTTGAAGAGGTTTATGTAACTTTGCCAAACCAAAATGTTTAAAATGATCTTATTAGATTAAAACTCTTTCTATTTTTTTTAAAGGAAATAACAAAAAATTGGTTGAATTCTTTGAAGCCAAAATCCATTGGAACATGGCAAGACATACAAAGAGAATTTTTGAAAAAAAATTTCCCCACCCATAGAACTAATACACTTAGAAAGAATATCATGAATTTTTTACAAAAAGAAAATAAGACTTTCTTTAAATGTTTGGAAAGGTTTAAAGAACTTTTGTTGTTGTGCCCACATCATAGATATGAAACATGGTGTACAATTAGTTTCTTTTATAATGGCTTGACTTCACAAATGAGGCAATTTGTTGAAATGATATGGAATGGAGAATTTTTTAGTAAAGAACATGAGGAAGCATAAGACTATTTTGATGTGTTGGCTGAAAATGGTCAATCATGGGAAGATTATAATGAATTTGAAAGTTGTAATAAGACAAAATCTAATGTATGTGGCAACTAAGGGAGGCAACTACCTACTTAAAGAAGTGGATGATGTAAAAGCAAAAATTGCAAGTTTAACTAGAAAAGTTGAGGCTATAAAAATTAATAAGGAAAATTTGTCTAAAGCTTCTAAATAAAGTATAAGATATTTGTAGTATATGTAAGAGTGATGGACACCAAACATAGGATTATCCAACAATCCTTGCTTTTCAAAAGGTGTCTCATACTCAAGTAAATGCTATGAATACTTACAAAAAGCCTTTCTCTTCTCCTTATTCTGAAACTTATACTCATAATTGGAGAAATCATCCTAACTTTAGTTGGAGAAATGAGTCAAATGTGCAAGTACCTTTCTTCAAATTACGTTCCACCACATAAGAAGACTCTTGAAGATACATTGCAAGAATTCATGTGAAGTCAAGCAACAATCAACAACCAGACAATGCAAGCCACCAATGACTTGAAGACTTCTATCACTCAATTGACCACACCTTTGAGAACTCAAGAATAAAAGAAGTTTCATTCTCAAACTCAATCAAATCCTAAAGGTCAATTTGTAATTGAAAATTTAAAATGTTCAAGTTCACAAGAAGAGCCTGGTAAGTCCATTACCACTTTAAGAAGTGGAAAATTCATTAACAAAGACATTTCAAAGAAGGTTGTTGAACCTAAAGAGTCTTTGAATTCTAAGCATAGTGATGAACTTGACAACTCTAATTGTGTTGCTCCTATTTCTCCTCCTTTTCCTCAAAGATTACAATCAACTTCTAAATTGGTGCAAAATGGTGACATCCTTGAAATTTTCAAACAAGTTAAGATCATATCCTGTATGAGTTGTCAATTGATCTAAGATGTTTTACTGTTCAAGGAAGGTTTTGCACGATTCTCTATTACGATCTCTTGAAGATTAATGGATGTCAATGTCTATTTTTTAGTGTTAAAATTGAAATTGCTAAGTGGACATGAGACACATTGAGTTGTTTGATTCATGAGATTAGGATTGTATAATTACTTGGCAATGTCTATTTTTTTAAACTATTATGTATGTATAAGTACTTGCCACCAATATGAAGTTGCCAAAATGAATTATTGTTTTAGAAGACAAGTTGTATTATCATGATTGATTTTACTAAATGAAGTCACATGTTTAGGAGGAGTTAATTTGTAAATTTTATGTCTTTTATCTTTTTAGTATTGAATTTTGTGGGTAGATTCACTGCAAACCCTCATGAGACTATAAGTCATCCACTAGTGTAAGCTAGGGGTTTAAGGGCTTGTTGCATATGCTAAGTTAGTTAGACCTTAGTTGTGTTTACATGTCTAAATAGACTCAGCAGGATCCAAGTAGAAGAGGAAGTGAAGCCCAACTATCTAAAGGTATTTAAAAGTTAGGAATAGACTCCTAGTGGTCTAAATATTCATATAATGGTCGAACACAACCTTTTAGACCCATTGGATTTCATATTTGCATCAAGAGAATGAAATTCAGGGAGAAGTTGATTTGGACATATTAACACAACCTTAGTATTTTGACTATATCTTTCTACATATAATTTAGGTTGATACGATTCTAGTGGAATTGGAAAGAAGACTTCCGTGGCTACAGTCTCTATTTCAGTAAGAAATTCATAATTCTGAAGTTGTATGGGTCAAATCTGGTTGATTGGATAACTAAAGGAATACTGAAAGATACTTATTTGCTAAATAAATCATTGATTTATTTGATTGATTTAGAATTTAATTATTCCCAAAGAAGCAACCAATCAAGCAATCAATTAGTATGTAATCAAGAGATATGATTTGACTTTTCCCTTTGAAGTAACTACTTCTACTCTTATAAATAGAGGGGTGAACGTGATAGAGGCATCATCCCTTCCTCTTTGGATCTCTCTTCTCCTATTTTCTTCTCTTCCTTTGTATTTTTATTTTTAGTTTTATTGTAATGGCTTTCTAAGCTCTCCAGCTATGGCTAGAGGTGATTTGTAACAATCTAATGAAGTTCTATTCATGTTTCATCAATTATTTCAAGTAAGTAATGGTCATTTGAAGTAATGTTCATTTAATATTGTTCTATTCTTGTTTCTTTGTGATTTGGATACATTAGATGCTTGAAGGCTCTCATTCTTGATCTTTTGTGATTTTGATACATAGAACTCTTGAAGAAACAACTGTTTTTATCAGTCATCTATCTAAAGTATTTTCTATCTTTGTTTTTTATTTGTTATTTTCATATCTTCCGGTTAGATAAAATCTTTGTTTGATTCTACCGAAGACAACATGACACATAAAAAATATCACTAGATGTTAGAATGACCCTTAGTGCATTAGAGTTTTGTTTTAATGATTTCTTAACTCTTTATTGCCTCAATACTCTTCTACAATTTCTCTCTTTATTTTTCTTTCCTCTATTTTTTTCATAATCATTTTCTTTATTGCACAAGGCTTTCCCTATAGATCGACCTTATCTACTACAATTTGCAAGTAAAAAAAATCTGAATTTGACTTCTTCATAGTCTTGTTTAAGACGTAACAACACTAATGAAGTGTTATTATGCATCGCTAAAAACTTTTCACTTGCGACGCATGAGCGTAACAAATCGAAGAACTTGCGAAACAGACACTACAACAAAAATGACTATTAGCGACGCTTTTAAGCATCGATAATAGTACTATAAGCGTCGTTAATAGTTATTAGTGACACATACAAAGCGTCGCTACATGCATCAATAAAACTGCATTTGCTACTACAAATTAGCGACGCTTAACCTAAAGCATCGCTAAAAGTCTAACATTAGGGCTACCAATAGAATGATACGGTTATTATATAACCTATTCCATTACCATTACCATTTCCAAAAATTTTATCCATAACCATTCCTTAACTAACCACTATAGGTACTTCCATTACTGTTCCATTTACTAATAGTATGCTAGTTAATTGGATAACTATTATCCATTACACTTTATTTAACTATGCTAAAAAAGGCTAGATTAAATATTTGTTATTCATTGAATTAGATATCACTGAGTTAAAAACTAACATTTTTACTATAATTGTTTATAGTTGTTGCAAATAAATTGTGTGGATCAAACATGAAATGTAAATGGACAAATATATTAGGCAAATACCGAATATAATTCCTTCTTTTCTAAAAATTCTTTATTATCATATGAGTCTAACTCTAAACCATCTATCCACTATCTGTTTTAGAAGATTCCTAAGTGTGAGAGGAATGACAATTGCCTTCTAGCAACCAGCTATCTTTGAAGGTGACTTTTAGGCAACAATGAGACCATATGCACTGATGGACATCATCCATTAGTGTAATTACCTAAATTTTTTATATATTTTTTCACCTCTTATAAAACTAAATTTAGAGTTTTTAGAAATTTTTTATTTGTTAAAGATTGTTATGGAATTAGCTTTTATATGATTTTGATAGAGCTTTTAAAGACTATTATGCAATTTATAAATCCTCTTTACTTCCATCATTTATTTTTCATTCTTTATTTTTTAATTAATTTTTCTTGATGTTAAGTAGATAGGAGCTTCACACTAGCCTAGGCCAACCTAAGTAGGTATTATTTCTCATCATCTTTACGAGGGAAATTTTATTATCTAAAGAGATATTAAAGTACATAAGACTCATAAATATTGAAGTATATCACATAAATTTTTATTTTTTTTAATTCTAGATAAAAATCCAGCAAAAGATGCTCTAATTTGATAACCTAGATGTTTGCAAATATTTAAAAGTAAGAGTATTTCAATATTAAGCAGAAGAAAATCAAATTGATCTTCACTATTTTTGGTGTATCATTCTCTTTGTTAATGCATGTTTGGCCATTAATCATGTTATTTTTCATCTTAAAATAAAAATAATCTTAATATGTCTCAAAAGCTGAAGTTATCAAAAACCAAAACAAAGACAATTACAAGAATAAGTAAAAGTTACACTATTTTTTTTCTATCTTTTATTATATTCTATTTTTTTTATTTTTTTCAAATTAGTAGCTATGAATTAAAGGCATGTAAAACAAAGTAAAATGTGAGAGAACAAACAAAAAAATATTTGTTCAAATAATTGAAAGAATTAAACCACAGACACAAATCAGAATCTTTTAGTTAGATAATTGAACCTCCTTAGCCTTGCCTAGCCATCAAATCTTAAGGTAAGCTAAGGTAGACTTCCTTATTTTTCCTAATTGATCCTTCAAGGATACCTTCCTCACGTACTCTCTCGATCTATTTTACATACACTTCGTGGGACAACTCAGCAATAGTAGAGGTAATGTGTTTCTTCTCATTCTTCTTTGACCTAAGTTTGAAAGTATAATAATTAGGAAATTTACTTTTAGTACATGTCTTATTATGGCAAATGTCACACACCCACAATGCTAGAACCTATCCTTCTTCCTTTCACCCTTATCCAGGTGTGTTGGGCACTATCTTAGGGTTTTTACACTCTCTTTTATCTTCACAAAGATAATAACTTTGCTAAGGTGGAAGACAAACAATTCGTAAATCCTAACCCCATTTTATTTGTTTGACAAATGGTAAGCATAATTTCCAACTTAATTTTCCCACTCTTGAATCCATCTAATTTCTCATTAGAGGACATGAACTCTCTATTGAGAGTATTGGACTTCTCTTTCTCACTTTCTAGGTCTTTCTTAAGGTCATGCATCTCTCTTTCAAGTTTATTATTTAACTCCACTAACCTATTTGCCTCTTGAGAAGACAAAACTAGTTTATCCTCTTTCTTTTTCAACTCTCCCTTAAGGCTTTTTGTTTTCTTAGTCAACACTACGAATTGTTTGAGGAATCCCTCATCAGAATCAACCTTAGACTCTGAGTTCTTTTCAAGAAAAGTGGATTCATAAGAATATCCTTCATAACTATTATCCTTCACACTTGCATAGAAGGCAGTATAATTGTACAATTCTTCTTTTTAAGAAGAGATCTCATCAGTGTAAGTTACTTCAATAATCATTTCCTTTATCTCATGATCAAACCCCTTTAATTTCATAGGCTTATTATCAAAAAAATTGTCAGAATTAATGTTAAGATAATCATCAGCAAAGTAACCTAACTTACCACATTTAAAGCATTTCAAAATCTTCTTCTCTTATTTTAGTTTGCCTCTCATCTCTCTTCTCTCTTTTTTTCTTCCCAGATTTTTATCCTTTATTGTCAAATCTAAAGTTCCGAGTTTTCATTAATTTCTTGAAACTCTTAGCCAACAAAAGCATTAGTCCTTCGTCATCTTGAGACTCTCCATATTCTTTTAAGGTGTTTAGTACTTTGCTTTGAACAGAAGTTCTTTTAGATGCTTTTAGGCAATTCTGTTTTCCATTAGACTTTTCAAACAACTCCTTTTTGTTCTCATACAACTCTTCTTGCATCTAAAAGGTTTTAAGGTTCCCAACCAACTCCTTAACGTCTAAGGTGTCAATCTTCTTAAATTCATTAATGGCAATAACCTTAATTTTAAATTTATAGGACAAGGACGTTAACAACTTCCTCACAACAAGGTAGTTAGGTATAGGCTCTCCTAGATAATCACATGTGTGTACTATGTTTGAGGTTTTAGCATAGTATTAAAAAATGTATCTTCTTCACTCATTATCATGTTCTCAAACTCTCAAGTCAACATTTGCTTCCTAGACACCTCCAAATCCTCAGTACCCTCATTATATTTTACCAAATTTTCTCATTCAACCTTGGTATACATATAATTAGAGATCAGCCTGTGTTGTAATTTTTCTATGGCGTTGAATAATGTACGAAAGAATTTACTATTTTGATTTTCAAGTTTAGTCTTATTCTCATCTCATTCAGCTTCATCTTTTAGAATTGAGTTCCCTTCCTTGTCTTTGGCATTTGAGGATTTCATCATTTAACAACCACTTTCCAAGCATTCACATCAAGTGCTTTTTTAAATGCTCTCATCATATTTTAGAATTGTTGTATGATCGGTAGGTCATAGACATGTTAGTGAAAGATGTAGTCTACTGTCGGTAAGTTATCGATGGATAGGTGAGCTCATTGGTGAAACTGGTAGAGTCTATTATGATAAGAATGTGGTTAGTTATGAGTCCAAAGAGACGGTTATTATAACACCTGAGAATTTTCTAAATGTCCAATACTTGGCCACATAGATATAAATAAGTTTAACCCTTAGGTCTTCTTAGTGTAATAACATCCACTTTACATAAAGTTTAGACATAAAACTTTATTATTAAATAGTAGACATAAAGAGCTTCATAGAGCTACTAAGAGCATGCAAATTGAAACCTATATGAGAAAGTTACTATAGATGTAATATTAAGAAAGTTTTGAAGTACATATGGAAAACAGTGAACTCGACTTTTGAAAATTATCAATAGAATAACCTATCATGTGGTTTGAATTTTAGTGTAAAACTTTGGGGATAGAAACTAGACAAACATAGCTTTGAAAAGCATCTAAGAATGCCCAAATCGAATTTTGGATGAAGGAGTTATAATCGTCTAAAGTTAGACCTAAGGCATTGTTAATGACTTGTAGATGCTTTCTGATCTAACCCTTACACTCTCTTAATATCATAAATTTTTCTACTCATGGATTTTTTATCTAAAACTTTGAATTTAGAAACTAGATAGATATATCTTCATAATGACACCAAGAATACATTAATGGGAGTTCATATGAAGAAGTTATGGCCACCCAAAGTTGAGATTGGGTGTTGTCGGCAACTATAGACGTGTCGATAGGTTGCTGATGGAGATAGGCAATTTTGCGGTTTTGCTTAAAAACCACCTAGTCTAGTGGTTTTGCTTAAAAACCAATGAGAATTTCATCCTCTTTTCCTTATAAATGACTTTTGAGGCCCTTGGACTCCATTTTTCTTAGAAGAACTTCTCTAAATAAAGATATAGAATATTAAAAGCTATCCAAATCAACAAGAATCAAGGAATTGAGTAAATTTTTTCAAAGATTGGTTGACATTGTGCATGAGGGAGGATTTCATACCATGAAATAGGTCATACGGTGATTTGGTGTTGAAGTGAATATGTGTGATGATTCATGATTATTTCTTGGAATGAAAAAATATAGAATGATTTTTGAGATTTTTGTCATGAATATGCGTGAGATTATGCTTATTCTACTCTTTACTAATCATGAGATAGTTTAGTCATCATTAGTTATTGTGGAAAGGGTGTTGTGGAAAGAACTATATTATAGCATATTTTTAAGTGGATTTGAGAATTGGGAATAGTTATGTTGTTTCTTCCTGATCATCGGCATGACGACAAGTCGGTGACAACGTTAGTGAAAGGAGAGAAATAACAATACTGACACTCATATGCATTTGCACATCAGTATATAACAGGTCTGTCATGCCCCGCTACACCCCTTGACCCGAACCCAGCCCAAAGAGAGGTGACGAAGCAGAAAACTAACTAACAAAGGGCAAAATCAAAGTACACATCGTGTCCCCTTAGTGCAAAATAAAGAAATTAATTAAAGTATCTTAGTCCAATACGTTATCCATCATCATACCCATCATCATGGGATATCACATTAACCTGTGCAATTCTGTCATAATTTACCATCCCTAATCATCTACTCATGAACACATTCTCATATCCCTGCATGACATGCGATATGACATATCATATTATGCAATTCTGTCATAATTTACCATCCCTAATCATCTACTCATGAACACATTCACATATCCCTGCATAACGTGCGATATGACATATCATAATATCACATAATTCAAGTCACTTGCTGTTGTGAATATCCTAAAGGCCTATTATTAGGTAATTATGTAATAAAGGACGTTTAGGTAATTAAGTTAATTAGGTAATTAATGTTTTCCTTTGATTATGCTAATGGGCCTTAGGTGCTTGTTAGTGAACTCACTTAGCTAATCTATTTAAGTGTAAGGGCTATGCCCTGGTTTGATTATGCAATGAATTATTGAGTCTTGTTTTCTCCCCTTTCTTCCCTGTTTCTCCCCTTTCTGTCCGGCGGCCATGCTGCTCCCTCTCCCCTTTCCCGGCCTCCCTGCACCGCTCCCTACCCGTTATCAGCTATCTAGGCCATTGTGGACAACCATCCACAACATTGGTATCGGAGTCGTTGATCCCCGAGCCGCCGGATCCTCCTGTGACTCATGCACTTTGGGCGTTAGCGGTAGCAATGTCACCATCGGAGAGGTCTCTGCTAAGTGCCTCCCCGTCCTCGGCCACCGTCCGATCACACAAGTGCTCCATTCTATCCTGGAATGGGTGCCTACCGGTGCCGATGGCCAGCCACTATCGCCTCTTGCCGCTGCCAACCTGAGCACCGGTCATTCTCCGTCGTGCTCTCACGAGGACCTATGTCCGCGGCACCAAGGCCATGCCCTCCACCCCGGCAGCCATCTTCATCAGTGACATCCCGGGCCTCAAGCACCTCATCGCGGACCCGGGTGAGCAACTCAACGCGGTTGCATGTCTCCTAGACGGTGGAGTTGGCATCGACAAAGAAGCAGGAGACGGAGCCGTCTGCCTCTTCTCCAACCCTGGCACTTCCAGCATGTCTTGCTTCGAGCCCAACAACATCCGTTCCCCCACCGCTTACACCATGAACACCTTCTTCTGTGTTCCGCTTTCCACAAGAATGCCGGACTCGCTTCCTGTCGCGGGCTCAACCCCCCTTGTTTGCTTTTGCTCATTCGCATAAGAGGTTCATGTCTGGTCCATTTCAGAGGAGCTTCTCGCATGTCGCATACAGCTTCCACCACCTCCGGCCATTCAGACGGTCAGGAGGGCTATCTCCACGACTGTCACCTTCTGGGGTGGACAGACCTCGGTTGTGGCTTCTATCGAAGTCCCAATTTTGGCTATGGATTTCGAATGGATTTCAGAACTCGGATTGGAGTCTAGAGGTCAACCATTCCATAGACAAGCAGAACCTCAAAGGGGCGCAGGGGAAAGCAAGGGCAGATCTGGTTCTTTTGGTGGTCTCAGAGGAACATGGGTGGGTATTCACCGGATCACTGCCATCCCAGCCTTTGCGTTCCTCCTCCGGCCGCCACCACCGTCTCCCTCCTCTCCGCCGTCCCATTCCACCCTCTCATCCGCCTTCCACTATGCTCTACCTCAAAGGCCAAAGCAGCCCACTCTCCCGTCGCTAGAGCGGCTTGCGCTCCATCGCTTGAGAACCGGCCTCGTCCTCCTCCGCCCATTCACCGCCACCAGGGATGTCACTGCCAGTGTAACGCCGAAGGAGCCAGCACCATCGCAATCTCCAGGCCAATGATTTTCCCTACTCACATGGGATTTTCGGGATTTGTTTTCCCGGTTTGGAGATGCCGCTCAAATGGTGAATCGGGATTTTCTTTCCCATGAGCTTTTCATTGGCCGTTGGACCACTTGCCATCCTGATCTTTGGCAGTTCAGCAGCAAAGGGGACTCTAGTCTAGTGCCTGCTCAGGATTTCTGGGATTTAGATCAAGTAACACCCAATTTGAGACCCACCTTCCACTTACCCTAGCGAAAATTTGGGCATGTATCTTTGTTTCCACCGGATCTCCACAAAAAAAAAGTTATGCAAGATAGGCATGCCTTCTTCAGACTACTGGACACTTATATAACATGTGTCGGTGTTGCACTTTCATGTGGTACGTGTGTGCCTTGGGCTTGGGCTTTACCACAACTTGGCATTCCGTTTGGGTGGGCCTTTCATAAGTCTATCCTACTCAGGTCTATAAGCGGCTTCGTGCATAGATTGGGTCTTCTGTGGGCTCCAGAATCTGGGTGGCCACTTGGGGCCAGTACGTCATCTGTGTCCAAGGCTGTTACACCGCTTATGCCTCTGCTAATTGCTGCTTTTTGTGGGCCGATTATGATGTTGTCTGATGCCCAATGTGGGCTGACTTTGTTGCTGCCTAATGCCCTCTGTGGGCCGACTTTGTTATTGTCTGATGCCCTCTGTGGGCAGTCTTGGGGCAACAGCTCTCTCAGCAAGGCAATGGTTTTGACCGCCAACTCCGCCGCCGCCGCCGCCACCGTCGTGTGCTCGCCATCAAACGTCATGATTACGAGGCAGGGGAGCTTTGAACTTGTAATTTCATGAAGCATGCTTTGAATGAGTAGCAGCATGCTAGGATTGTATGATTCCATGCTTTGGATGTTAAGTAACGATCCAATTGCATGATATGCATGTAAGCATGATTATATGGCATGTTGAAATGTATATGACATGCATGTTGGTTGTAAGTATGTTGGATGTAAGTATGTGCTAGTGATGGCTAGCGTGCATGCTTGAAGTATGTATAAATGTGTATGTATGTGCTAGTGATGGCTAGCGTATATGTTTGACGTATGTATGCATGTGCTAGTGTTGGCTAGCGTGCATGTTTGGAGTATGTATGGATTATGCATGTGCTAGTGATGGCTAGCGTGCATGTTTGGAGTATGTATGAATCATGCATGTGCTAGTGATGGCTAGCATGTATGTTTGACGTATGTATGCATGTGCTAGTGATGGCTAGCGTGTATATTTGACGTATGTATGAATGTGTATGCATGTACTAGTGATGGCTAGTGAGCATGTTTGTAAGTTACATATGTATGACCATATGTGTATGTTATACGTATGTGTGAGACATACGTATGTATGATGGCTTCTTGCCTATGATATGGATATGTGTAAGTGTATGTGGGCAGAGGTATGGGTGATGGACAATAAGAGGTGATAGAGATTTTGTCTGGATTTGGATATGGATGTGTAAGCGTATGACAGATGACAGAGGATATGAGTATGACGGGCAAGGATTAGAATGGATCGGTTTGGGTTGGATTGTATGTTGGGCGATTGTCAGGCAGTAAGAGTGTGCATAATTGTACAAGCATAACGTACAGATTATGAAGTGAAAAGTAAGCATAATAAGTGAGATATAAGTAAGAGGGCGACAACTGGGTTCGCTCTGAGGAGCTTTATTTGATGATGTCAGTGTAAGAAGATTTGGCCATAAGATGGATGGCGAAGTATGTAAGATCCTAAGGATTTTGGTGTACGATGAGTTTTGTCCATGATGTGGATGGGTTAAGTGAAGTCTGTTGCCCTGATGAACTTGGGTTTCAGATCGGGCTCAGCTTCGGTTTGATTAGTCAAGGACTGTGAGTTTGTGTAGCATAATTGTACCGCATAATTTACTTAATTCAAACTTGAATTATAAGCACAACTAATTGTGGCATTGTGAGTTTGAGACCCGAGGGTTCGACGGATTAAGTTCTATGTTTGAGCTGGCTGCTAATGAGTCGGCCGAGCATTTCTAATGTCCTGCCATGGTGTTTATCCTGCGGGATGTTGTCTGTGTGCTGTATAGAGCACTGGATGTCTGATGCTATGCTAAGTGCGATGTATGTTTCTAATTTGGTCTGTGTGCTATATAAGCCCAGACGTTTGATGCTCTGTTGAGAGCGACGTATGTTTTCAATTTGGTCTGTGTGCTATATAAGCCCAGACGTTGATGCTCTGTTGAGAGCGTTGTATGATTCTGCCCAAGAGTGGCATTGTATGTTTCTGCCCAAGTGGCACAATATGTTTTCTGCCCAAGAGTGGCAATGGCACTATAAGTGTGGCGCCCCGACCTGCAAATCGACCCGGGCCGGGGGTCGGGGGTCCAAAAACCATGAAAACCAAACCTAGAACCGGGAGCAGCCGACTCCGAGTGCGAGAGTCTTCTCGTTCCTCTACGTGCAACAAAACTTTAGCGCTCTGTTGCACATAGGTAAGAACTGGCCTAATTATATAACTAATTCGGACCGGGCCAACATTGCCTTGCCATTGGTTGCCTACGTACATATCGGATAACATCCATGATGTTACTCCGATAGGATCAGATCCGAACGTAGTTCTGCCTATTGGCTACTACATACAACCGGCATTCCAAAAACACATACGTATAAAATATGTATCTCCGAATATTTAATTGGAGTTATACGAAAACCTGATAAAACACCGGCAACACATATCTCGCTCTATCATAGAGACGAGCACCATACGACCACCACAACATGCCTCGCTCTATTCTAGAGTGGATACATCACATTCACACGTCTCGCTCCATCACTGAGCTGAGACCAAACACACATCTCTACCATAGAGCAAGACAACACACATCATAGCATAAAAAGCACACATCATGGCATATAAGCACATATCATGGCATATAAGCATAGCATATCATAATATAAACACACGCACAACCCGTCTCTCTTTAACCCAGAGCGAGACGGCACACATCATGGCATATACGCATAGCATAGGACACATCATAACTAGCACACGTCATTTTATAATTAAAATAGGAGGTAAGAAACTCTTACTCCCCTATGTCTCACGAGGTAGCGGTATTCGGGATGCATGTTTCTGGGCGTCCTCCCCTTCAGCTCCGGAGACAGCAAATAGAGCCTCCACTAGCCCCCATACGTTCATCGCCTTGCACCGAAAAACGACCCGACCAACTATCTCCTTTCCCGGAGACTTCTCATTTTCTACGCCCGTGGGCGGCAAATAGAACCTCCCCTACTCGGGGTGTTCCTCACACATCGTGGCCCTTCGGTGGAGAACTAAGCCTCCCCTACTTCGGGCCACTTCTCTTGATTTGGCCCGGTAACCGAGGATGAAGCCTCCTCTCTCACCAGGCCATCTCTCTCTCTCTCACTCTCGAGGTAGGAGGGTGGCGGACAGAGCCTCCTCTTGTCCCAGGTCATTCCTCCCTTATAGGAGTGCCAAATCGAGGAATGGACCAAGCCATTGCGTAGAACACCCTCGAATTAGCTAGGAACGCCTAAAGAAAGGAAGAAAACGGACACCGAACGATTTCCGAAAACTCTCCCAGAAAAATGAACGGAACCCAAATTTATAGGAAGAAGCTGAGGGCGTACGAAACGCCCCCGGAACCTCGCGCGCCACACGTCACACACCTGCACGGGATGCAATGCGCTGGCTGCGCATGTGAAACATGCGTCCACAAGCTGCGCTCGTGGGACGCGGTTGCGCCCCGCGTCGCGCGGGACCCGGCCCCGCATAGCGGGGGCGCGACGCGCAGCTCCCGTGCGTCGCGTGGGCCCCCCGCCATGCAGTGCTACGCTGCACATCGGGCAGCGCAGCTGACGCCAGCCGTTGGCGTCACGATGACGCCAGCTATCTCGTCTTATATGACTAAAATAATATATTTTCTATATTATTTTAATCCAAAAATATTTAAACTTCAACGCGCAATATCTTCTTACCCCAAAGTCAGAATCGCGCGTTCTTAGTACCGATGGACTCGTGTCGATGAGCCCTTCAAAACAAGACACATATGGATAGGTTATCCCACTCTTTTAGAGTGGGCCCCGCCCATGCAGCACGCTTCCCAAGGCCATAGCTTTCGTTTCCGACCTCCGTTTTGCACATTCTTCAATTCGGTACACTTGTTACTCCGAGCTCTACTCGGATACAGGGATTTCACCTAATAAAACCCCCCAATACTGATCTCAAATTACTAAATTACCCTTAACCCACCCGGGTTAAGCGTAACCGGAAAACAGGTCATTACAATAAGACCCATTATGGTGGGCAATTCTCTGGCACTATAAGACCCATTATGGTGGGCGATTCTTTGGCACTTAAGACCCATTATGGTGGGCAATTCTATGGTAATATAAGACCCATTATGGTGGGCAATTCTATGGCAGTATAAGACCCATTATGGTGGGCAACTGTATGACCCCTTATGTGTGGGTGTTTATGTTTGCACGCTCAGGTAAGTAGTATCATGGATCTACTCTTACCTGTTTGATCCAATGCCCCATGAGCATTGGTGTACCTTACCTTCGGAAAAGTCCATGGCGTCTAGTCACTCCCCGGAGGTTAAGGTGTTGCCTTAGTGGCATTCTTTTCCATTTCGATGCTGGAGCTTATTAGTTGTAATGAGCTTCAGTGGTCGTTGATATGTGTACGATTATGAGTACGATTGTATGTGTATGAGCACGACTGTAAGAATATGTGTATGAGCACGACTGTAAGAGTATGTGTATGAGCACGACTGTAAGAGTATGAGTATGAGCACGACTGTAAGAGTATGTGTATGAGTATGATTGTGAGAGTATGTGTATGAGTACGATTGTGAGTAGGAGTTTGTGTATGAGTATGATTGTGAGAGTATGTGTATGAGTACGATTGAGTATGTTTCTGAGTAAGACAGTAAGTGTGATTTTGTGTAAGTTGTACGAGTAAGGTCGTACGAGTATGATTGTACGAGTAAGGTCAGACAAGTATGCGTATGTTGTATGAGTATGCGTATAGTGGTACGAGTAAGTTTGTAAGACCCTGGATAGGGGTGTTTGTGTAAGTTTAATTTGATGGTGCATTTGGTATGATTTTGGCACGATAGTGCATTTGGTATGACTTTGGCACGATGGTGCATTTGGTATGTCTGTATGCATATGTGCATGATATTGATATGCCTATTTGCTTCATGTTTGAGTTGCTTGAACGCATGTATTTATGAACTTACTGAGTTCACTGGTTTGGATTCCCCTACTGGGTATTTTCCTACTGAGTATGAAAATACTCATTATTCTACTTTTTAGCCCCGTTGTACGAGAGGTTTTGCAGGTTGTGCGGAGAGCTCCTAGAGATGGATGCTTGCTTCTGAGGTGGATTGATTCCCTTGGACTCAGGTATATGCTTCACTCACTGCGAGTATTTTTGTGCCACAATCTCTTGTATTGGGTGAGACGAGACGTTAAGATGTTTATATTCTAGACTTTTGGTTGGATTAGACTGTGGACTGTTATGGGACTTGCACTTAGGGATGCCTGGGAGAGATTTGTATTTAAAGTCTATGATCATAGCAATTTATTCGTACGTGTGTTTTCGAGTAGCGCCTGATGATATTTGCTTTGGCCGTACGATGTTTGACCGTATGATGAAAATATTTAGATGGAAAATGGATGTTTAGTGTTTTAAATAATAAACTGTTTTATCAGGTTTTGATTTTGTCATTTTCCTCCAATTTATAGACGTTATATTGCAAAAAATTTCCATGAATTTTAAGGAAAATGTGTGAAAAATCTCGGGCGTTACACATCCTAAGGGCCTATTATTAGGTAATTATGTAATAAGGGGCATTGAGGTAATTAGGTAATTAGTATTTTCCTTTAATTATGCTAATGGGCCTTAGGTGCTTGTTAGTGAGCCCACTTAGCTAGTCTATTTAAGTGTAAGGGTTATGCCCTGGTTTGATTATGAAATGAACTATTGAGTCTTGTCTTCTCCCCTTTCTTTCCTGTCTCTCCCCTTTCTGTCTGGCGGCCATGCCACTCCCTCTCCCCTTTCCCAACCTCCCTGCGCCACTCCCTACCCGTTATCGGCTATCCGGGCCGTTGTGGACAACCGTCCACAACACCTGCATACATGCCATAACCCATAATGTCTCATCATAAATCATATATATGCCTCCTACGCATCATGGGTTCAACATAGTATACATCAATTATACACCTCTTGTGTAACATCATCACATCCTGCATGAGTGACCTTTCAACACGAAGATGTCATTCATAATTATTCTCAATTAAAAACATTCACCCTGCATATAAAGTGTCTCAATCACACTATCTATAGCATGCATATCTATTGTCAATGAAAAGCATTCACCCTGTGTGAAAAGTGTCTCAATCACACGATCCATATCATATAAATTAAGCCATAACCACATGTGTCACATAAGCTCAATTATCCCTACAAAACCTATGTAACTAAAGCATTATAATTCATACACATGAAACTATCAGTGGTGAATGTCTCATAAGTGAGAAAAATAATCATTTTGCCTGCCAAGGACAATCCAAAGTGGGGAAGGTCTTGAATTCCACAAGGGAAAACTAGGGCATTGGGGAATTTACCCCTCTGCTTGCAAAGGACAATCCTAAAAAGAAAGGTCTGAATTCATAAGGGAAACTAAAACAGTTTGCCCGCCAAAGACAATGTCTGATTTCCCATAAAAGAAAACTAGGGCAGTTAGCCCGCCAATGACAAGGTCTAATTTCCTATAAACAAAAACTAAAGCATTGTGCTCGCCAAGGACAATCTCTTGCATGGGAGATTCCAATTTCCTCAATGGAAACCTAGAGCACATGGTAAGCCGGTGCACTCGGACATACCATTCTGGATTCTTAGTGTCCAGGTAACTAAATAAATAAACTAAACCACAATTAACTCATCTCAACCCGGGAAGGTACCATGTTCCCAATGGAACTCAAAACGAAATCATGTCCTCTCGAACAAAACCGATTTCAATAAGCCTTCGATCAATTAATCCGACAACCAATGTCATTCAATCTCAACAAATCGATCAAACATAGCTAATCACAATTAATCTAATTCAGAAACCGTTTTTATGATGCATGTAACATAGTACATATGTGAGCAACGCTACATGAGTCCTAATACATGAGGTATGCTCAATTCAGTCTATATGTGTGACATTCTTAGTCCATTTGTGTCAAATAATTACCACAATACAAGTGTGTACATAGTGGTAGTGTTCAAGTCTAAGCAAATACATTTGCAACATGACAAACCATCATCCATACTATACACATGCATTCATGATTTTTATCATAATTCCTCCTTACTGAAATCATGAGTAAAATATGGTAAAAACCTTGAAATCAAAGTTCAAGTCCATTATAATGTCATTTAAGAGTTAGGCAAGAATAATCATCACTATACTTATGCTATACATAGAACATAGTTCCCCAATAATTAGCACAACATGTTCTTGCATACATGCCCATTCTCCTAATTAAACTTACTGGAATCATAAATAAAACATGGAGAATCGTCAAACATGAATCTAGGATAAGGAGAATATCATGTTAAAATCCAACATGTAACCTAATTCATGCTTGAACTACATCATAGCTTTTAATATCGTATTTATGCCCTCATAGTATCATTTCCAAGCAAAACTAACTCATTATAATCATAATAAATGAGATTTATGAAAGAGGAAAAAGAAAATGGACAAAGAATTCAAAAAGGAAAATCTATTGTTTGGCCATTCGATCAGCTAGATAGCCGTTCAAATGTCAGGCCGTTCGATAGGCTAGATAGCCATTCAAATGCTAGGTCATTTGAACGACTATAGGGCCATTCAATGCCATTGACAGTCAAAAACTGGTTTGTCTTCAACCTTGCAAACTCCAAACCGAAAATACACAAAATCAATAAGAAAACCTTAATATCACTTCCAAACTTCATAATAATAAAATACAAGCTTAAGGTATGATAGATCTAGTCATTTCTAAGCTAAATCAAAAGATAATCATCAAAAATAGAATGCATTAATTAACCCACCATTAAAGCACAAACACAAGCAAAACTCACATAAAACATTGCAAACCTTAAATCCGAACCATAAATCCATTTAGGAAAAGAAACCCTTACCTTCGTGAGCTTTTGGGTCCAAATCGAAGCTTTAGTCGCCACAAATCCCTACCCAATATTAGGGTTTAGTTAATACCTCATTAAATTCGAATTTTAAGCTTAAACCACTTTGAAAACATATAGATCTAGGGTTCTCTTTGCTTAAAAATAAAAATACCTAAACTAGGAAAGGGTTGATACTTGGAGTTAGGAGCTTAATCCCCATTTTCCTAAAGGAGAAAGGAGATTAAGGTATGATTTTGCTTAATGATTCATTAATCCATTACAGTTTTGCTTAAATCTTTCAAATATCTTCCTTTGCTTTGGATTAATCTTTATTTTCACTCAAAAACTATTGATTTGGGTTTCTATTTCAAAACCTAATGTTTAGAATTTCGTTTTTATGTCTCTTGAACCCTAGAACTACTTGTTCTTGAAGGTTATAAGTGTTTTAAAATCGGATTTGAGTAGTATTAATAAAAAATCATGTTTTGGGTAGGTTTGGAAGGAGTTTGAGGAGTCATTTCGAATCACGAACTTGCTGGAAGGTAAGTGCTTTAGTCTCAAATGTTGCTGTGATTTGGATTTAATTTTTTATATGGTTTTGAAATGGGTTCCATGATTACGAGCTTTAATGGTGATTTGTGAAAGGTGTAATCTTTGATGCGATTTCTTGCGGTTTATGTTTAGTAATGGCTAGGTTTGATATTCTGGAAGCATGGATTTGATTATGGTGATGTTTGGGAGTAGAATTTGGGAGTTTCAGTGGTTCTTGAGAAGTTTCGGTTTTGATTTCAAAGTGGGGAAGATGAACCAAAGCCACTGTGTTGGCATTCAAATGGTCAACCTTTAGAACGACCCTGTAGGCCTATCAAACGGTTGTACTATAGTTTTGGCTAATTTGCTTCTTTTTATGTTTTTACTCTTGAATACCATTTCCAATGTTTATGTGAAGTAATTTGAGATAGAATGAGCCACTGGGAGGGCATGTTATTGATGTTGAAAATTATG
The DNA here is from genome assembly GCA_035235625.1 of Saururus chinensis. Taxonomy (NCBI): domain Eukaryota; kingdom Viridiplantae; phylum Streptophyta; class Magnoliopsida; order Piperales; family Saururaceae; genus Saururus; species Saururus chinensis. The sequence goes on along the minus strand of CP141145.1, from coordinate 6,581,017 downwards.
AAGAGTATTTAAGTCTTATGTGAAATTTGCATGTTGTTGACTACACATGTTATGATTGCTTATCTTGAATCTATGATTAAGTGATTCCTTATATTTTAAGCATGGTTCCAGCAAGATTATATCATGAGAATGAACTGATATGTCTTCATATAATGTGATTAGATTTTAGGTGAATGATGGTGCTATGTCTAGATTCAAGTAGGGTGTGAATATGCTTATATGGGTTTAGCATGAGGTTGCACTTGACTTGATGGATGGTTTTCCAATGGTTTTCACTCATGTTTTCAGTTAGGAACCACAATTAGATGTTAAGAGCATGCATGTAGGATATTAAGGTGTTACCCATAATACATGTTCATATGCTTAAAGATGAATGTTTCTATCAAGAACACACACACATGTGGGGGTAATCATGATAATTGTTGATATTTATGACTTGATATGATGCATGTGGGGCTGATGGGAACACGATTTCATGAATTAGAATTTATATAGAAATTACTCACGTATGTATCATGTTGCAAGCATCATGAAGAGGATTTCATGAATGAGACTTTACTGAGTTTAGTTGATGTTGGTCGATTGGATGCAATGGTATGAGAATTGCTTGTCGGCTTAATCGATCAAAGGCTTAAATCGATTTGGTTTTACTTCCAAAAGGATGGGGTTTTACATCCAAAAGGACCAGGTTTTACGTGCAAAAGGATGGTTTTGCATTCCTCGAGGAAGGGTTTCCTCCCCGGGTTGAGAAGAGCGACAATGCTAAAAGAAGATAAACTGTTTGAGACCATCTGGACCCTAAGAATCTAGGCTAGTGTAGCCGAGTACACCAGCTTACTATGGGGTACTCTTCCCTGTTAGGGAACATACCCAAACCGCGGAATTCCGTGGAACCTTCCTGTTAGGGATTGCTCAGAGTGTGCGGGGACTATTTATGCTTTGGCCAATTAAGCAAGGTTGTTTTTATCAACTTGCATAGATCTAAAATGTGTGTTAGAGATACTTTATATGCAGGTTGATATATGTGATGTTTTTGTATGATCTGAAATATGTGTTAGAGACACTTCCCATGCAGGTTTATGAGATGAGGATGCATAATTTGAAATGTGTGTTAGAAATACTTCTCATGTAAGTTTTTGTGATGTTGATGCATGATCTAAACATATAGTAGAGACACTTCTCATGCAGGTTATATGTGAAATTATGCATGATGTGATTAAGTGAGAATCACTTATGATGCAAGATGGATTGCTATGTCATGATGTGATTATTCATGATTAGTATGTATGAGGTACTTGTATGCGGGATAATTTCTTGCGGACAAATAGGGGTATGGTAAGGGAATTAATCAGAAATGGGGGATATGGTGTGAAATGTGGATCTAAATTACCATGTTGATGTGTTGCGGTAGTTTTCTGATCAAGTTACCGTATTTCAAACCTTACTGAGTTTTACTCAACCTATTTCTATGTTTTGTTTTGGAGCTGCATGGTACGACATACAGTTGATCAGGACTCCCTGTATGAGGGACGAGCAGGATATGCGTGGGAGTATGTACAGATGCTTTAGCACCTTATTTTGTCTTCTAATTTATCTTATTATGATCATAGAACATCTTGTGTGGATTATTATGTTTCTGACTAATGTGTATCTTCTACTTTTAGACTTATCTGAGATTTTCTGATTCGAGCCACGTGTTGGCTCAGGATATTATGTATGTGGGTTGAGATTGAGGATTTATTTTTAGAATTATTATTCTCTTTTATTTTACCTTATTTCTCTTTCTCAAAGGACTAAAGGTGCGTGACTCCATGTTTGTGTCCAATACCCAATTTAAGGGGTTAAAGTCTTTTGCAATATAATCCCTATCGCCCCCTTGTAGTTCGACTGGCCCCTAGACCGGTTCGGCTTGGGCTGACATTGGGGCATGACATTAGAACCTTGGGGCCCATGTGAAATCAATAATGTTTACTGTTACAGATTGAAGGTTGAGTTTAAACTCTTAATGAAGTTCAAGTGAACATGTAATGTCCTTGATTTTTTCATGATTTTTTGTGATTTTTCTACTATTTTTCTGATTATTTTTGGCAGGAAAATGTGACACTTTGGCATATTTGTATTTGCGCATTTGACCTCATTATTATACCCATAGAGTCGGGTGTGGGGCTTAGTCACAAGCCGCAGGCCTTGACACATGATTTCGGCACAAAGTTTGGATATACGATGCATAAACAAGAGGTTAACATGTAATGGGGACATAAAAGGAAAACAAGTTTATAATTTGGATTGGGTCGATGCATTCCAGAAAGCTCCAAAACGTCCAGGAAGTTTTCAACGTCCAATAAGTTTTGAGAGAAACCCGATAGAGTTTCCCGTTGCTCCGCAGCCTTCTCCATCATTGGATTTTGCTAGTTCTTGTTGGGATCCACTACGCCTTACCATCATGAGTTCAATCGTACCGGCTATGACCGCCGCCATGTCCTCCTTGCTCCTCCACGTGGTACCGGTCTTTTTCTCAGTTTTTCTCACCTTACAAATTCATTTTTGGGCCATAGGAGGGTGATTTTGCTGTCGTTTGCTGCTACTCTCCACTGGATTTATCTTCATTTGGCTGCCATGAACCCATAGGCACCAGCCAGGGCTGCCGCTATGCTTTCCTTGTTCCTCCGTGAGCTGCCAAACTTTTCCTCATTTTTCTCTTCTCACTGTCTAGATTGTTTTTGAGCCACCGATGTGTTTTCAGTCGTTGTCCGACCTCCAAATAAGCTCCATTCAGTCTATTTTGGGTCAATGGCAGTGGTGGGCCACCCCTCCCAGCCCGGATTGACCTCCTATGCCCCCTCCACTCCTCTCCTCCTGGTTCCATCTCCACCTCATTGTTCCTTTATTTTTCTATTGGTCAGACGCTTTGGGTGCATCTCAGGTCACTGCCACTGGCTAGTCGTTGGCCATTTGGCCATCGTGGGCTCTGCCTTGGCTTGGCGACAGCGAGGGCCAGCCCCACTTGGCCCGATTGCGCCTCCGTCCGGAATGAGCCTCTTGCCTCTTTCCCTATACCATGCGAGATACACACCTACCCGCACCAAATGTATTGGTTGTGGGTGGCGATCAGCAATGTTGCCATATCGGTTGGCCACCACCTCCTAGCCCTAGCTCAGTTGCCGTTTTGTGGGCCTTGAGCTACCACCATCCGACCCATATTCCCTAAGAATGACCCATTTTTGCTGAGTGTGCATGTGGCCATGCGTGCATTTCAGGGTTTAGGAGCCACATTTGTGCCACCTAACCATCAGATGGCTCTACCACCGAATGGATTTGACACAAGAGCCCTCCTCCACCTCTCCTATGTCCTTGAGCGTCACCCCATGCCCTCTGGTGCACTAAAATAATGTTCAATTAAATGTTTTCAAGTTTCAAATTACAATCCTATTTTGCATTAATTCATTGCTTATTTGGGCTATTTATGTTTTGAATAGGTTAGTTGGACCTTAGTTCTGTTTACATGAGCTTCAACAGGATTCAAGTAGAAGAAGTGAAGCCCAACTACCCAAAGCTATTTAAAAGAATGAGCTCATAATGGTTTAAACATACATGGAATGGTCAAATACAACCTTTTGGACCTATTAGATTTGAGATTTGTATCAAGAGAACTAAATTTAGGAAGAAGCTAATTTGGACAGATTGACACAGCCTTAGTATTTTGACCATATCTTCCCATGTATAATTCAGATTGCTACAATTCTAGTGGCATTGGGAAGAAGACTTCCGTGGCTACAATCGTTAGTTTGGGAAGAAATACATAATTCCGAAGCTATATAGATCAAATCCAACATGCAAAGGGACAGCTAGTTAACTAACCTGAGGCCAGCACATGGAGAATCTTTTCATTCGTTGTGATTGATATACATAAGGAAAGACAATGAGGTTGATTGGATAACTAAAGGAAGACTCAAAGATACTTATTTTATAAATAAATTATTAATTTATTTTATTAATTTAGAATCTAATCATTGTCAAAGATGCAACCAATCAAACAATCAAACAGGTTGTAATCTAGAGATATGATTGGACTTTCCCCTTTGAAGCAACCCCTTATCCTCCTATAAATAGAGGGGTAGACGTGATAAAGGCATCATTCCCTCCTCTTTGGAGCTCTCTTCCCCTATTTTCTTCTCTCATTTTGTAGCTTTTGTTTTAGTTTTGTGCAATGGCTTTCTAAGCTCTTGGTTAAGGCTAGGGATGAAGCTTATACTTCATGTTTAATTACTATTTTGATTCAAGTAAGTTCTTTATCATTTTAAATTGATGTTTCATATTTAAGAAGTTTATAATCTAAATTATTTGATTCAGTGTTGACGAAAGGCACACCTAATGCTTATAATTTCTTGTGATTATATACTTAATGCTTTCATGCAGTAAACAATCAATTATTATTGCTCTATTTCAAAGTTCTTTAAGAGATAAATTTTTTGATTGAGACAAATTTTCATTTGATCTTAATTGAGTTATCATTTGAATCAAATATACATTAGAGATTTATTACAAGTAGATTTCTGATGCCTTAGTACTTCTCTTTGATTATCTCTTATTCTCTATTTTACCTTCCTTCTATATTCTATTCTCTTCGTAATAGTTTTCTTTGTCACACAAGGCTTTCCCTGTGGATTGACCTTGTTTATTTTAGTTGACAAGTAAAATAAATAAATCCGAATTAGACTACTTCATAGTCTTGGTTTGGACGTAACAACACCCTCCGCCCTTATGTGGGCCGTTGTAGATACGAAATTGACGCCTTTGGGTGCTGTCCATGGCCGATGTTGAGGTCTTGAGGCCGGCCGAGTACTTCTCAGCTGTCGTCCAACCTTCAGTTAGTACACCCTCAACTTCCGGTCGCACCTACCACTCGTTGGCACGACCTTTCTCCCGGCTGCCCCTAGTTACCACCATGGATCACAGATTTTGATGCATTGACTTATGACACCCCATTTGGCCGTGATTGCTTCCAGCTCTTCCTAAAACATCAGGATAGCAGCTCTCTCAACTTGGCAATGCTTTTGGCCCCAACTTCACCTCCAACACCGTAACCGTCGTGTGTTCGCCATCAAACATCATGGATTACGAGGTAAGGGAGCTTTGAACTCGTAATTTCATGATAGCATGCTTTGAATGTTAGTAGCATGCTATGATTGTATGATTCAATGCTTTTAATGTTAAACCATGATCCATTTGCATGATGCAAGAGGATAAATTATGCCATGTTGAAATGCTTATGATATGCATGTGAGCTCTAAGTATGGTTGATGTATGTGTGTGCTCGTGATGACTAATGAGTATATTGGTAAGCTATGTGTATGGATGTGTATGTATGTGCTAGTGATGGATAGTGAGTACGTTGGTAAGCTAATGTATGTGGATTATGTATGTGCTTGTGATGGATAGCGAGTACGTTGGTAAGCTAATGTATGTAGATTGTGTGTGTGCTTGTGATGGCTAGCGAGTATGTTGGTAAGCTATGTATGGAAGTATGTGTATATTATATGTATGTGTGATGGGCGTACGTATGTGTGATGGTTTTATACCTGTTTTATGGATATATGTATGTGTGCAGGGGAGAGGGGAGAAAAAGTATGGGCGATGGATGGTTAGAGGTGACAAAGAGTTTGGTATGGATTTGATGTGGACGTGTAAGCATATGATAGAAGACAGAGGATGTAAGTTTGATGGGCAAGGATTGGAATGAATCAGTTTGGATTGGAGTGTATGTTGGGGAATTATGAAATAGTAAGAGTGTTGCATAATTGTGCAAGCATAACGTACAGATTATTAAGTGAAAAGTAAGCATAATAAGTGAGGTATAAGTAAGAGGGTGATAACTTAGGTTGGCTCTGAGGAGCTCAATTTGATGACTTCCGATTAAGATCTTTTGGCCACATAGTGGATGGCGGAGATTGTATGAATACGTAAGGATTTGATGTATTGTGAGTTATGGTCATGAGATGGATGAGTTAAGTGAAGTTTGTTGCCTTGATGAACTAGGGTTTCGAATTGGGCTTAGCTTCGATTTGATTAATGGAGCACTGTATGTTTCAGAAGTGTGTGGCATAATTGTATCGCATAACTTAATTTAAACTTGAATTAAAAGCAAAGCTAATGATAGCGTTGTGAGTTTGAGACTTGAGGGTTTTGACGGATTCAGTTCCATGTTTGAGCTAGCCTACAATGAGTCGGCTAAGCATTTTTTATATCTTGCCATGGTGTTTATCCTATAGGATGTTGTATATGTGTTGTATTTAAGCCCAAATGTCTGATGCTATGTTGAGAACAATGTATGTTTTCGATTTGGTATGTGTATTGTATTAAGCCCAGAAGTTTTATGCTCTATTAAGAGCATTGTATGATTCTACCCAAGAGTGGCATTGTATGATTTCTACCCAAGAGTGGCACTAGCACTATAAGACCCCTAAGTGTGGGCAATTGTATGGCCCCTTATGTGCGAGCGTTTAAGTTTGTGCTCTCAGATAAGTAGTATCATGGAACTGCTCTTACCTATTTGATCATGTACCCCAGGAGCATTGGTGTGCCTTGCCTTTAGAAAAGTCCATGACGTCTAGTCAATCCCCAGAGGTTAAGGTGATGCCCTAGTGACATTCTTTTCCATTTCGACGCTAGAGCTTATTAATGGTAATGAGTTTTAGTGGTCAATAGTATGTGTTATGACTATATGAGTGAGTATGTATATTTTTGAGTAAGTGTAAGTTTCTGAGCACGAGTGTAAGAGTATGATTCTGAGCACGGTTGTAAGAGTATGATTCTGAGCAAGACTATAAGCGTATGTTTATAATTAAGACTGTATGAGTAAGGTCGTACGAGTAAGACTATATGAGTAAGGTCGTACGAGGATGTGTAAGATTATACGAGTAAGGTCATAAAAGTATGTGTAAGTTGTATGAGTAAGGGTACGATTGTACGAGTAAGTTTGTAAGACTCTTATTAAAAGTGTGCAAGATTGGTTTGATGGTATGTATTTGGCATGATTGTATGCGTATATACATGATTATTATATTCCTGCTTGCTTCATGTTTGAGTTGCATGAACATATCTATGTATGGACTTACTAAGTTCACTGTTTAGAACTCCCCTACTGGGTATTTTCCTACTGAGTATGAAAATACTCATTACCCTATTTTTTAGCCCTGTTGTTTGGCAGAGAGCTCCTAGAGATGGATGCTCATTTCAGTGATAGATTGATTCCCTTTGACTCAGGTTTATCTTTGACTCAGTGCGAGTATTATTTTGTTCCACAATTTGATGTATTGGGTGAGATGAGAATTAAAGTGTTTATACTTTCTAGACTTGTAATTTGGATTAGATTGTGGACTATTATGGGACTTGCATTCAGGGATTCCTTGGAGAGATTTATATTTAAAGTTTATGATCATAGTAATTTCCTTCTTATGTTTGTTTTCGAGTAGCGCCTGAGGATGTTTGGTTTGGTCATACGATGTTTGATCGAATGAGCAAACATTTGTATGGGAAAAATAGATGCGTGATGTTTTAAATTATAAAACTACTTTCACAGGTTTCATATTCGTCATTTTTTCCAATTTACAACTGTTATATTACAAATTTTTTTAATGAATTTTAAAGAAAATGTGATAAAAAATCTGAGGCGTTATAGAACATGCCTAGTAATGGAGACAGAGGAACTTCAACTATAGAAACATAAAAGTACAGTTGCTTGTCACGGAAGGTAAGGGTTTACTACTATAATTGTTTACCTAAACTAGGCAATTACATGGCAATTACAGTGTTGAGTGAGTATGTCAAATTTCTAAATGAGACTAGATGTTGTTTTGTTTATGGGACTGCCAGGTTTGTATTCAGAGTACTTGGTTCAATGCATAACATACCAATGACTTTTACTTAACTTTTTAATCTTCGTACTAATTATAGAAAAGACGAGCAAGCTAGGTGGGGAAGGTGTAAAATTATTTTAAAAATAAAATTTTATATTCATAATTAGAATGACCCTTTAACATTAACCATAACCCAATAAAAATCAACTCTTAATTATTTTAAAATATTTTTATTATTAATTAAATCCTACTTATAATAAATTTTGAGGGTAAGACCTAACTCTTACGGGAATGTATAAAAAAAGAGAAAGTAGGTGACAATTAACCAAATATAAAACTTATTTAAGAATAAAATAAATTTTCAATTGATACACTTATTTTAAAACGAGAGAATATAATGAAAAATTAGAATTACAATGAGCTTAGTATAAAAAGTACATATAAATCTTTGATATTTGAGATTGACAGCCTACACACTCACATATATTAACTCTAGAATCATTAACGCTCATATATACTTTAAGTATATACACCATCCATCTCTTTAAGAGATGATTTCTTTCTCCTTTCATTTTTGGGGAAGGGTATATTACCTTTCAAGGTCAAAGTTCATCAACTTTTTGCAACAATCAAACTTTGTCCGCAAATACAAATCACAAACAAGATCCACCCAGCATATCATCTTATAATCGCCAGCTTTTACTTGTCATACACAATCTAATATTTTTGTCATGATCAGTTAATACCACCGTGTTTACAGAGATTTTATAGTACAAACAAGGGGAAAATATTAAGGAGCTGTAGCTTTGATGGCCCTTTTCAGCTCCTCCTCGACATCATCGGCCTTCTTCGCCTCAACCTCGCCGTTACCCCTCCTCCTCCTCGACCTCCACTTCTCGAACTCGCCGGGCTGTTCCGCCTCCGGCGACTTCTTCGCCCGATCCTCGGCATCCTTCCACCCCCTTGTAGCTAATCTCAGCTCCCTGATACTCGCCTTTATCGACTCGTTCTCCCTCCTCAGCCCCTCCAATTCCATCCCCATCGACGCACACATCCCCTTACAAGCCTCCGTTTCCCCATTTTTCGCCAAGCAATTGTCATTTCCCGCAGCCGCCTCCGTCGCCGGATTGCTGGAGTCCTCCACCCGCTCGACGCTGATTTTTTCGAGTGTCAGAAAGGGGAGGCCTTTATCCAAATCCGCCGGAAAATTGACCCCCCAGCGGCACCTCACCGCAGCCGACTTCGCAACCGGAATCTCCGTTTGCGTCACCGCCGAGACACCCGACAGCAGCCCCACCTGGACAGCGTCGGGAGGGAGGGGACTGGGGCTTGGGGATGAGGCAGAAAGGAGGGTCCTCTTGAGGGAGAAGTGGCCAAACCGGGGGCGGAGGTGGAGGAAGAAGGCGGGGCTGCAGGGGGACCGGCCAGGCTGGGGAAGGGCAAACCGGGCGGAGAGAACGAGGGGGGAGTCTACCGGGGAGCCGAACAGGCCCAGGCCGGACTTGAGGGTGAGAGAGCATGAGGGGTTGCTGTTGGGGTGGTAGGAGAGGGCGAGGGAGGGCCCACCGGATGAGAAGGAGGTGAGGCGAAAGGAGAGGTCGGACGGGTGGGAACCGGCGGAGGTAGAGGCGGAGAAGGGGAAGCCAATGACGGAGACGGGGAGCTTAGCGCGGAGGAGGAGGTGGGGCTGGTCGTCGCAGGCGTCGGAGTCGCGGAATTTCAAGGACGCCTTCATGGGTGAGGAGCCGGTAGCCACTAAAGTTTGGCGATAGAGCCCGATGGCCGTTCTGGTGTTCGGGGTGGGGGAGTGTAGTTTTGTGGATCTACTTGTAATTATTATCTGTAAAGTAATAAATATTTAATTTTTTAAAATAAATTAATTTCCTCTTTTTGTATGTAGTTATATTTATTTTTTAAAATAATTTAAAATTAATTTATTTTAAAAAAAATTAATATAATTATTAATATAAGACGAAAAAAGTAATAATAAGATGATTATTATTTCTATTAGAGGTGGTAATAGAGCATAATGATTGATCTTGTGAGGAACGAAAAGGTCAAGGCATGAATGTCTTCCTTTCTTTTGTTTTGAAAGTCCTTTTATATAAAAAAAATTATTATTCTTTAAATAGAGCCACTAATATGAGATAAGGAGAGTATATTGTTGTTAATACATATTATAAGGGTGAGTACTACTACTTAATAAGGTTATAAAACGAAGTAGGCTTAGCAACCTGATTAACCCAATCTTACAAGTCTAGCTAAGTTCAACACCAAACCATAAATGTAGGAGATGCACCATATCTCATCCATAGGTCCTAATGGTTCCACCGGAGAGTGCTTCTATCAACACAACATTCCAATACCAAACTCAATTAAATTAACACATTTATATATTTCATGATCACAAGTATTATTATCATTTACTTTTATCTGAAGGTTCAACAATGAATCAATATTTTCACACATTAATTACAATAAGATACACTGGCAAGAATGCATATGTAATACACGTGTAAATGTAGATTAGATAAAATAAATTAATTAAATTTAAAATAAAATATGTATCGAATAAAAGTCTCCTTTGCATTTTATATTTACAATACATTGCTTTGAAGATCACAATAATTATTAGTTATACACGCAAACTTTATATTGACCCATACACACTCATGGTAGGCAATTGTGAAAGTTTCATAAGTTAAATATTATATCATAGGATGACAAAGATAATAGTGTCGAAGGGCTTTATGCCATGGAACACATTATTTATATTAAATACTAGTTTGGTGGCAAATCTCATTTAATATAGCTTTTTGAGTAGTTTTTAAGGGCATTAAAATATGTAAATTTAAATATGTATAAATTTATAATATATATAAAATTATTATTAAGAAGCGTGTTATATACAATAAAACATAGTCATGTTAGATCTTTTTTGATAGAACTCAACGAAAGCTTTCTAACAATATCAAGAACAAACTAATTGGAGTTTTAAAATCAACATAACCTTAAAAATAAGATTCATGCCCTATTAATTAGTAACCTAAAAAATAGGGTTCATGTCATATCAACAACCCATACATAATTGTATTAAAATATTCTTAAATCATATATAAATTCAAACGTGTACTAAATAGCATAAAGATATAAAATATAAGTAAAAATATAATTAAAATAAAAAAACATGGGTAAAAGAGTCTAAAAACAAAAGTTATATAGTCACTCAATTTATTTTATATAGTAGTATGAAGTATGATTAGTCAACTTGTCTACTCCATATTTCTATTACCATTGGTTATATAACATATTTCATGTTTGTTCTTAATTTAGAAATCTTATTCACCCTAGGTCTCATTGTGATAGTATACGATTATCTTGGTTGACTCAAGTTGCTCCTCATACTCATCTTGTTAAACTAACCTATATTAGTTAACCTTCATTACAATTACACATTGCATAAGGTCACTCTATTCTATTTCTCACATGTAAACTCATTCAACTAACCCTCTCGGTTTAATTAGAGTACATTATGCATTAAATTAGCCTTTGACTTGTTAAAGTTATGCTAATAAGCTTCCTGGAATATGTAATTATTACTAAATTACATTACATTTTATGTTTAACTTAATGCCAATAAATCCAAATAAATAATTCGTGATGTTGCAAAGTTCTGAAATTTGAAAGGTAAGTCTGGAGCACTACGAAACACTTCCATGAAAAATTCTAGGTCAATCTGAGTCAGTAAAGTAGGCTTAAACATTTTTTTTTTACCAGAACAATACTTGGATCGAAAACATGATCAAAGACAGACCAAGGCGACTCTTTTTACTCTAAAATTCATAGCAAGATATATGTAGGTACCCGAAGTATATAGGAAAAAAAAACAAAATAACTTTTAGAGGTATGAGGAATAAACTATGATCATTTTGATTAATCGGGTGGTGTAGGAACTGGATTCTGCGATTAATTAAAACAAAAATGAGAAAATTTTAGAATTCGAGAACAATTTGTAGCCTTTTAGTTTAACTGATCCTCTCCGAATCCTTGAGTTTTTGGGATGAAAACATAATTGAAGTCATGGGTTTGATCCACAAAACCATCAAGGAAAGTTTATTGTACAAAAGCTCGACTTTTCCTGCCCACTCACAAACTATTTCATCCGTCAATCGGAATTGAATTAGTGATGTGGAACGGAAAGAATATAAAAGTTAAAGAGTTATATGCAACAACTTCGTAAAAAAATCGTGTACCTTAAAAGTCTTTTACGTATATATATAACATACAACGACATATCGTGGGCAACTATGTTGCTTCATTTCCATTTGGGCTTGGGCCAAGTGATCTGGGCCAAGGACTCACTATGAAAACTAACACGATGTTGAAAGCGTGTATATTAATCCTAGCATACAAGGAGACATGTTTGATATACACGTCATTTTTAGCTTTTTATTTATTTTCACATGCTCAATGCACGTGCACTTTTACTTAGTAAAATATAATAAAAATCATTCATATGCTCACCTCACGTATGCTATGATGAAGGTGCATGCCTGGCACACAGAGAGCGAGAAACAAAAGATTTTTAGTGAAGTACCTTATATTGACTTTCGTCTTTGAGGTGCCAATATGATCTAATCGCTGACAAGAGTTCGAAAGAGAAAGAACAGCATTCTAAAACCCAAATAGCATCATCCTCATTGTGAAGTACCCAGTCACAAGGAGTTCACAGGTGGATGGATGCCAGTATCCATCTCATTTTATTGTACCAGTACACTAAGGTAAGCAATTCAAGTGATATATGAAGTACCCAGTCACAAGGATTCTCCTGAGATGTTAGAAACAGAAGGCAGAAATAATATATAGCGGCCCCTACCACTAATATTCCGGTGAAGCGCATGGGCATTAATCATTTTCCAACTTCCGACTTCTGATCCCCCTTAACAGTAGGCAGATATCATTCTGATAATCGTTTCAATGCTCGAGAGCGAATAAAATCTCCTAATTATCCGAGACGTTCAACAAAAGCAATTGACAACAATGCTCATTTTATGTGCTAACATTCGGCAAAATTCTTTTGACAACAGACCTCATGTGCCGATGCAAGGTACAAAGAGAAAACTAAATACTAGAATGACAATTTAGAAACCAACAACGGGATATTAATTTTTTTTCCAAAAGTTTTCAAAGAAACAAACAATTGAAATAGAAGTGCTCCATGAAGTTCATATATATGAACCAAACTTGACTCGGGTTTAAGATTATTTTACTACTTTACACTCCAAATTCTGGATCACGAGAATAAAAGAGTACTCATACATTCGGTGCAGGATATGATGGCGGTGGAAGGAACGGAAAAGGAGCAATGGAAGCATACGAGACAGGGGCCCCAGGGAAGGTGACTGGTCTTTTATTTGGCTTGTCTTGGCTGTCACTGTCTACAAACCCATTTACCTCCGTTTCCACTGATAAATGCCCCGCAGACCTATCTGACTCAGTTAATTCCAGTTGATGCTGATGAGTGTTTGGTTGCCGGTGAAAAAGCATTCCGGCCATAAACACAGGTAGGTAGAGAAGGCTGGCATGGAACATTCTCCTAGCTTTCTGAGTTGTGCGATTCCAGTAAAATGAAAAGGCCGCAGCACTCAAGATCAATGTGAGGAAAGTTGATTCAGCACAAAACCATTCTGAGGAGAGTCCCCCTGGAGAAGAAATATATATGGTCGATTAAATAATGCCACATCAGTTGCAAAGTAAGTGCAGTAGACAAACAACATTTAGACTATTTTTACTATCACACAAATGGTTTGAAAAGTCCATATGGCTGTTTGGGGCTGCCAATGCGGAATTCTGGGTTATATTTTCTCCATGACAAGACTTAAAGGCCATTTGGACGCACTTTCCATGGGAAAAGAAAAGCCCATTTAACCGTTTTCCCTTTTAGAAAATGGAAGTGGAAGGGCCTCTGGTTTGGAGTAGTGGACATCGCAGAAAGCAGAAAAGGGGTTCTCTTGAGAAACCCTCCTCCTGAGGAGGATTCCCGAGAGAGGCAAAAGAACACTGAAAAGGCAGAAAGACGCCTTTCCCCTTTCAGCAAAAATGTTAAACTTTCCATTTTCTGTTCCTTCTATGGTTGTTTGGATGCAAGCGGAAGGGCTCTTTCCACCCCAAACAAGTTTGGAAGGGCACTTTCCGCCCACAAGGAAACAACTTTTTTCCACTTTTTCCAGAGAGAGTTGACTTTATAGTCAGAAAAAAAAGGATTCCCCCCTTTTTAGTGTATTTTTGCTTATCTCTGGATCCTCCTTTCTGCCAAATTTTCCTTTCCATCATTTCAGCTGCACCAAACTTCTCCCCCTTCCACTTTCATTTCTTAAAGAAAAATTGGTAAAAAACACTTTCATTTCCCTACCAAAATACACCAACTCCTAAATCTGTATCCTTCACTCCCGTAAGTGCCCTCCCAAATCAGTTTCCTCCTTAAAGGGGCTTTCTGCAGGAATAGTACATCCAAACATGCCATTAAGAATCATGTAAATGTCATACATTTAAGACAAATCAATAACTAGTTAGCTGTCATGTGATCCATCCAAACAATGGCCAGAATCTTTCGTGATCTTCGAAGGTGAGTTAATACATTGATATTGTGTAACAAACACAGTGAAAAAAATTTGAAAATCGCAAATTTACCATCTTTCTCGCACAAATGTCATGTGCATGTTCATCCACAAAGCCAGATGGGCTTATTAGGTGAAGAGAGGGAAGAGAGCAAAGAAAGAAAGAAAGAAAGTACAGTGGAGATAGATAATCAAAAGTTGGGTTTACAAACCCCAGAACCCTTTCAATAGACTTCAGCAAACCCACAACAATTAATCATAGATCCCTAAGATTTTCCACATTCATAATGACCCTATTGAACCCAAAACTAATAAAGTAAAACAAAAAAAAACCACAACTGATCAATCACAAATTTCTAAGATACCCCACATATATAAATATTACCCAACTGAACACTTAACTAATTGTTAAATTGTAATTGGACATAGTTACTTGAATACTGTTACTAATGAGTCCCTATCATAGTTAGTCTTCTCCATCTGACTTACTTAACATGATATAAAAGTTCTCCATAGATCCAGGACTCCAGGATGCCCATGTTTTTCACACATCCAACCCAACTTTTTAGATAGAGGACAGAAGCCTTTACAAAGTTAATTTTCTCAAACTAAGATTGGGTAACTCAGATAGCACTCTATTTGTTTCCCAGAAACTTAAGGACTAGATCACCTTTTTTTCTTGGAGAGTTACTTTTTGCGATCAGTAGTCTTGCACTATAAATGACAACTATAGTAAAGATTTTGAGCTATACAAAGAACATATATGAATGATAAAATAAGAATAACATATATGCTGGTCATTATATCAGGTAAAAACTCTAAGAGAAGTTTTGATAGCTAAAACGATTTAAACTCACAATCATATGCCAAAAATCCCAGGGGGAGCATGTACATGCAGTTCCGCAAAGCTACCAAGGCAGTTCTTTGTCCAGATGCATCAGTAAGAGAAAACATCCTAAACCTGTAAAGAAGTTGAGATAGAAAGTGAAACTATTTAGTCTATGGTTCTTCATGTTCATGAACACAAATTATTGAAATGGAGTTACACCTACCCTCCAGCAGCATAATCATTCCGGCATAGGTAAGCAAGCGCCATAAAATGAGGTATTTGCCAAAAATATAAAGCTGCCGGTAGTATAAACCCATTTAGAGAAACTTCTCCAGATGCTGCTGCCCACCTGAAACAAGTTCACGCATAAACCTTAATTATTAGGCAGTCCTAGCAATAGATTGAAGGGGTAGAATCTTAAGAAACCAAGCACAGAACACAATAAGTCATAATATCAGCACAATGCAATGCATAGGCACATAGACACAGGAAGATAAAAAAGGAACCAAACAGTGGAACATGAAGACTGATCCAAGTTATCAGCCTCACAAATATTTTGGAATGGAAGTTCATGATAAAGACATGATGATAATGAACTAGAACATTTTAGGTGATAATACGTGAGGCGTTTTAAATGTAGAGAAAAGAAAATTTGATTTAGGGTTAGACTCCAGAACAAGTACTAAAGAGGGATATGAAGAGTTTACCCCAGAAGTGGAGGTATAGCACCGACGATGGCCCCAACCCATGTATTTGCTGGATGAATTTGCTTAAGCGGGGTATACAGAAATGCATAAAGTGCAAGGTTAGAAGCAGCAAGTCCCGCTGTCAATAAATTTGCCTGTACCAGCCTTAGCATTGAATATTTTCGTTAGAAGTTAAAAAGAAAAATACATACAACAAATTAGATTTAAAAATGACAGAAGATCAGCATAGCCAGATAAAAGAGAAAAAAAAATATCCAAGGATATTATGAACAGAAAGAGAGCAAACCTTGCATGCCAGTATTGTTGTGCCTGCAAGTCCCAAACAGGATGCCCATGCAGCTGCATGTGAAACAGAGAGGCGCCCAGAGGGTAGTGGTCTTTGCCTTGTTCTTTTCATTAAAGCATCATTTTTTATCTCAAATACCTGATATAATGAATTAAGCTACTTTCAGGCTGCTTAATAAGTAATCATAATCATCTTTAGTCAGTTTCAGACAGCAGCATCCCAGACTTTGAAGTAATCGATGCAATTTTGAACTGTATGTAAACATATACATAATTACATATTGGATTGATCTAAATACACACACACACACATATATATAAAGAGAGAGAGTTCCAAAGTTACAAAAAAGTAAAACACAAATGGTTAACCAGATACTAATTGACAGAGCAAATGCAAAACTAATGTAATTTCTACATGCCAATGTTGAGTGACAATGTTCATAAGAAATTACAGATTTGCAAAATGTTAACTAACTAAATTTTGATGTCACACCTGGTTCAAAGAGTTAGCAGCTGCTGCAACCATCATGGTACCACCACATGTCCAACAAAGTCCAGCGATATCAATGGTGGCCCCACTGGCAAGAACAAATCCTGCCCCAGAGGTGGCAACAACAAGCATGCTGCACAGATAATTACCCAGAACTTACAAAATGACACCTAACAGCATAATAATCTAATTTGATTTTCTTAGCCACGAGCACCTCCACTACCATCATAGTCAACACCAACGTATCCCAATAATTCGCTGTCACTGCCATGAATTCTGCACAACCAGAGAAACATTGCACCTCCAATTCTTGCACCTGCATATCCTCTGCCTCACCAAGCCATCCCAGGTTATAGAAAATAGGTGAAGAACTCGGTTCACCCACCTTCTTCAAGAGGATTCTCTAGTCCCTACCAGACTACGGGTCACTAGACTGAAATTCAGGGCATAACACATAAATTCCGGACGTTTTTCATTTCCTTTTTCAGTTTCACAGCCTGAAATGGATGTCATAAACTTCCAAAAAGATACAAATTTGAACGAACTGACCTGAGTCGAGCTTTGGAGAGTTCCCAGTAACATTGTCCGTAATGCGCAATTGCTTGGGCGATTCCCTGAGCTTTGAGGGCAAGGTAAAGAGATGCCTGACTATTGGATTTCGGGGCCAACCCTAACTTGATCGATTCGACAGAGGGGGAGACCCCTTCCGCGGGGGAATGAAAGAGATGCGAACTCGAAATGCCATTAACAGGATGGACGATGTTTGTCCGGGGAGCTAAGAGCACCGAAGAGAACCTCTTGGCCGAGCTTCTCCACATGGCTGGTTCTAGTGGCTTTCAACCGGCGACCGGAGGAGGATCCGTCAATCCGGAGACCGTCGAGAAAACCCTAGGATTTGTCGTTTGTCCTCTGGAGAGACCTCGACCTTCCTCCCTCCATGGCGACGATAGCTCGATCGATTCGACGAACATGTTTGTTAACTTTTCCAAAGATTTGACCGCCGATGTCATTTACTCGACCCAACTCGGTCCATTTTGAGGCGTGCTAAACCAACCGCCGGTTCATAAGCCAAGGCACCCGAGTTTGAAAAAATAGTAGTTCATATTACACACTAGGAGGGGTGTACATGGTGTGCGTTTGTTCGGTAGTCATCTAGATCCACATTCACGAGAACGTATCCCATGGAACGGTTTTACCATGTGGCCATGCATAAGTCCCTTCATCTTTAAACACGTAATCTAAAATTTATACCTCATCTTATTTTATTGTAAACATGTATAAATTCATAAAATATGTCACTAATTAACAACATGTATCTACCAGGTGTCCCGTACAATGGTTCTATTAGATATTTTTTCCACATTTACGTATAGAAGAATTGACCAAAGTAGACTTTTACTTTGATGAAATAACCGAAATGCGAGCAAGTTTCTACTATTTACCAAAGTAGACTTGCTTACATGAAAACTTGTACACATGGGAGTATTTTTGACTAAAATACCCTCCCCAAAGTAGACTCCTTGGTGAATGGTGTGTCTCTTCGTCTCCCTCTCCACCGCCACTTCCCGGAGAGCTTATGTTCGTTTCCCTCACCACCTCCACTTCCCAGAGAGCATCTATTCATCTCCTTGACTATCTATTCATCTTTGTCATTTTCGACTTCATCTATCCCCCTCACTGCCCTCATCTCGGCCTCAGGAGGAATTGTCCTCATCTCAGACTCGGGAGTAATTGCCCTCGCCCTCACTGCCCTCATCTCGGCCTCAGGAGGAATTGTCCTCATCTCAGACTCGGGAGTAATTGCCCTCGCCCTCACTGCCCTCATCTCGGCCTCGCTCTCAACTGCACTGCCTCATCTTGACCTCGCCCTCACTGCCCTCATCTGAAGGTATTTTTTAAAAAAAAAATTGATATATTTGCTAATGATAGTCATTGGATCTTGTCTGCATGTTCCATACATGATTGTTGACATGAATATTGAACAATTTTCATCCTTTGGTCTATTTGGTTTGTGCCTATAGTTCCCATATTATTGTAATTGTCACATAATAATGAAAAGGTAGATTTTATTGAGAATAAAGCATTAAGTTGTTACAAATTGCTTCTTATGATTAGTACGTAATTGTATGATAAATATTAATATGAAACTGTGAACTAAATAACTACAAAACTGGAAAACTATAGAACTGAAAAATTGGAAATTGACAGGAATTTTACTGGTCATTTGCCGTAAAATAAGTGGAAAAGTATGAAACTGAATAACTGGAAAGATATAAAGCAGGAAAGCTATAAACCTGAAAAACTATAAAACGGGAAAACTATAACACTGAAAAATCATAAAACTGGAAAACTGGATAATAAAGAGCTTGATTAGTGAGCAATAATTTATTTTTTTAGGCATTATTTTTTTCATATATTAATAGCTTGGTTATACAATATATGTATATTCCATTTTGATTGATTTTTAATTTAACATCTTTGTATAGGAAATGTCAAAGGTTGCAGGAAAAAAAATCAGAAAGGGGAAATTGCTAAATAAGCTATATGAAGAGGATGACAACGCCCTTCCGGAGACAGAGAACTAAGCATAGATGCAGTCTAACTTTGGCTCCAGGAAGCCTAGACATCAGCTCAGCTAAACTATCATGTGATGAATGGGGGGATCACAGTAGGTGGGGCACTTCTAAATTGAGGATCTTCCTCATGGACAGCAGCCGATTGGTCTATGGTAATTTATCTCAGCGCAACATAAAATTATGGTGCACTGACAGGAATTGGCATAGGCCATTCTCGCTAGGGATGCCACTCGGGTTGGGTAAATGGTAAACTTGACCCGACCCGACCCTAATGGGTCAGGTTTGGTTTTTAAAAATTAACCCGAATAGCGGGTTCAGGTTTTAGGTGATCTGACCCGACCCGAATATAAATATAAATATAAAATTTTATTTTTTTATATTTTTGTAATATTATTTTTAAAAAAAATTAATTTTTTAAAAAAAATATTTTAAAATTATTTTTTTATTCTATTCGGATCAAACGTGTCGGGTCAGGTTCAGGTCACAGTTTTCTTACGTGGTATCGGGTTCGGGTTTGGCAAAACCCGACCCGAACCCAACTCGGTGGCATCACTAATTCTCGCTGACATCAGTGAGGAAGATCCCCTGTTGAGACGTACCCTACCTATTGTGATCCCCCAGTTGATCACATGATAGTTGCGCTAAGCTAGATGTCTAGGCTTCCTGGTGCTCCCAAGTTAGACTGCATCTATGCTTAGTTCTCCTAGTGACTAAAGTAGAATTATGAAATTTATCTTCGTTGTAAACAAAACTGAATGTTTTTGAACTATCTTCGTTGTCATAAAACTCACTTCAATGTTTTTGAATAATGTTCACATGGTTGTCTTATCTTGTATTAAAAATACTAATACAAGAAATTTAGTTCTTGGTCGTTTCCATTTTCTGTCACACAAATGTGCAAATTTTCTATCTCATAAAGAGATGTAACGATGGACCTAGCTGGAAACTGGAAAATTGGCAACTTTAACACTAGCAATGGGAACACTGGAAAACTGGAAACGAGAAAACTAGCAACTGTAACATGGGCAATTGGGAAACTAAAAGATGGTAACTGGAAAACGGAAAATGTAAAGCAATGAAACTGTCAAATTGGAAACAAGAAATGTCTACTCGAAACCTGAACAAAAACATGATAACCTCATGAAAAAATGTAATATAAACAAACAATTGTCCTTGTACACCTTTCATATCCACAAAAATACATTTTTCTCTAAACATGTATCATATTTCAAAGAGTTCTTGTTTTTTTCTTCTTTGCTAAAGGAACTTGTCTCTTTCTTGTATGATTTCTAGATGCTTGAGGTTCGCCTATATCTATTCTACTACTATCTTCATTGTCTTTGTGCTCATGATGCCTAACTGGGAACTGACAAGTGGCCCTGTTATGGTCAAACCCCCTTACATTTACTACACTTCACTATTCTCTTTTCTTTGTCGTGCGAGAGTATTTGCTTCTTCTTTGGTCGTCTGGCCGGAATCCTTGAATGTGGAGGCTTCAATTGAATTGCACTTATAAAATCTGGTGTTTCTCATTGACCTTTATGTAGAATAGGGTATATGCCGCACTTGTAAACCTCCTTATATGTATCGGCCTTGTAAAATGGTGAACAATATGCATGATAATCTATATGTTTTTTTGAGCATTCATCTAGTGCATGTTCACATGATAGGCCCATGGCTTGGAATTTCCCACACGTGCATGTCCTAGCTTCCAAATCAACTTTATCATCATATGGATACGACTTCGTATAAAAGCACTGATAGGATAGCATGCAAGTGCACATGCTTCCTTAGCCATGGCCTCAATCTCATTTTCTGCCCACAAGGTTAATTCACTAGTCCACTTCCCTGCACATGTGATACATTGATACCACATATCTTGCATATTTAAGCATATACCCTCTAATATAGCTAAAATTGGATATTCCCGATGCTCTTTAATCATGGAGTTAAAACTCTCGCACCCATTAGAAGTCACAACATTATACCTCTTCTCGGGAAAGTGTACATTTGCCCATTTAGCTACAGCTACATCCATTAACCACTTGTGTGCATCTGGATTAATTTGTTGTATGATGGTCATTTATTTGTCAAATACCTATGGCCGGTTTGTCTTTGCTACAATGTAGAAGTGGGGGGAGAGGCCTGGATCTTTGAATTTTACATGCATATTAGACCACACATGATAAGGACAATACCCATGTACACGGTCTGGAAATACTTTTTGAACCTGTGAAATGATTGAACTGTTTCTGTCAAATATGATAACCAGCCCTTCAATGTGGCCCAGGACATGCTTCAAAAGTTTAAGGACCCACTCCCATGAGTCGTTGTTTTTTTATTCTCCTATCCCCAATGCAATGGGGTACAAGTGATTGTCACCATTCAAAGTTAATGCCACAAATAAGATTACTTTGTACCGTCCTTTTAAATGTGTGCCGTCTATGGCAATTACCTTACACATGTGCCTCTTGAAATTCTCAATGCACACACCAAATGATACAAAACACCTTTAGAAAGATTTGTCTCTAATGTCATATTGGATATTTGTGGTAGTCCCTGGAGTCATCCTTTCCAATTGGTGTAGATATGCTAGAAGGTCTGCATAAGACTCCTCAAATGTTCCCCTCAACTTCTCCACAGCGGCCTCTTTAGCCTTCCAAGCCTTACGGTAACTTATGAAAACTGTATACTTGACATTAATATCTTTTTTTATATCGTTTGGTGTGTAAGATCCACGTCCCTCCATACGACTGTATATAGCATCGGCAATAATCCCACTTTTTGCTTGACAATGTTCTTCACCAAGTAATGCCTTATAACATATATGTATTGGATTCATTTCCTTCACTTTGAACATGAAACATCCACTAATTCTCAAGGCATGTGGTCTCCACGGGTAGTCCTCAACAACACATTTGATTGTATACCTTGATTTATTTGAATATATATTCTTAAACTGAAACTTGGTGTACATGGTCATGTTGTGAAGGTGAAGTTGAAGCATAGCTTTGTCCTTGAATTGTTGACCAATTTCTATCGATTCTAGATCATAGACCTTCCCTAATTGAACACCAAAGTCATTATTTACATAGGGATCCTCCCTAGTAATATCCATTTTGTACACCAAACTTGGTGGTTCTTCAACAAGTATCAATCTCTTATTCTTCCTGAAAATTATAAGTGTAAATTATTAAACTAGAAACAACCAAACTAACACAGTGTCAAACTTAAAAACTGCCAAAAGTAAACCCTGCCAAAAAGAATAACTGACACACACTGAAACACTGCCAAAAGAAAAACTACCAAACTGAAAAATTGTCACACTGTAAAACTGCGGAACTGATAAACTTCCAAAATAAAAAACATAACTTACCCTCTTTCAACTGGAACTGAAACTGTAACTGGAACTAATATTTTTGGACTATCTATGTTTTCTACTTCTTCGTCAACAGGCGGTTGCTGACTACAGTTGCTTCCATTTGATCTACACAATATATTTTGTATCAACAGTCTCATACATATACATATATAATACAAACTTACAAAATACATTCACAATATTGACTGTACCTTTGATCATTAGGACAAGGCTGATCTTCGGGTGTTAGAGCACTCATATCATGTTCTTTTACACCATTATTCTCCTCACCTATAGGATCATCTTCATATGCTGATGGTGAAACATAATAAGGATCCTACCCAAATTGAAAGTCATCTATATTCGTGTTTGGGACATACTCATTAATGCTTGAATCGATATCGAACTCTTCCTTTACACTTGCTAGGTCATCGAGTGTTGCTTTTGACTCAATATCAATTTGGGATGTTTATCCTCTAAATGAAATAGCTCATCTAATTGGAGTTTATCTTCATCACAACTGAGATTGACAGTTGTGTTGTATGGTACACTAGAAAATGTGTCCTCCTCCCACATGGCTCCACTTCTTCCTATATTCTCCTCCCACTTTGCACTTTTTCTTCTCATCTCCTCATGCCATTTTGGCACTTTGACACTAATATTCCTTTCAGTAATATTCAATTTTCTTACTTTAGTTATCATCAATGGTATTCTATTCAACCTTAGTTTATTCTCTCAAAGGAAGTAATATAGAGTTCCATTATCATTTATTTGAGAAAGTGGAAGATCAATAGATACTGCAATAGGATATATGAAACTTAACTTTAATAAGTACTCTCTCTTTGACCATTGACACACTTCATATAACATATCCAAAAGAGCAACATAAGTCACCATGCATGGAACTTCAATTAGTTTTGATTCTACATTGTCGCAATTGTATTTCCTACAACTTGCATCCCAATGTACGTCCCAAACACACAACAAACTTTGTGTATCCCTTTCCATGCTCTTCT
This sequence comes from Saururus chinensis, assembly GCA_035235625.1. Taxonomy (NCBI): domain Eukaryota; kingdom Viridiplantae; phylum Streptophyta; class Magnoliopsida; order Piperales; family Saururaceae; genus Saururus; species Saururus chinensis. Next base: position 6,557,280 of record CP141145.1, on the reverse strand, counting down.
CGAATCATATCAGCAATCCAGTTGTCCACTTTTCCAATTTTGCAGTTATCTAGTCTTCCAAATTTCCAGTTCCCCATTTTCAATTTTTCAGATAGCCAAAAATCTTATTATCATAAACTACGTAATGACCAATATATAACCAACCCAAAACACCATTTTTCATCTAGTAACACACTTCTCATCATCCCAAATCACATGAATGAATCTTCTGCATGGAAGAACTATATGGAGTTGTATGTTGAGATGTGCCAGAGAAAAGTCGTGAAGAAGGAAATAAATATGCAAACAAAAGTAGGTCGAAAGATCAACCAACCCATGTAGGAAGCCTTATTCGAGATAAAACGACCGCAGGATGAAATTATACTGGAGAAGATGAAGAGATTTTCCTAGACTGAGCGACCGATGTAGATTTTTCCTATTGGGTTGTCATATGATGAAGACTTGCTCACATGGGAACTTGCAAATGTGTGATGGCTTTTGACCGAACTACCCTCTCCTTCATCATATGACATCTCTACGGGAAAAAACTACATCACTTATATTACGTCTACATTACGTTCAGAGAAAAGGTATTCTTGTGGATATAAAAGGTGTACAAAGACAAATTATCTCTCCAGGTTTACTGTAGACTTTTGTAGTTTCCAATTTGTCATTTTATCCGCTTGCGGTTTTCCATTTTCCCGTGTTACATTTTCTAGTTCCCATCTTTCTAGTTTTCAGTTCCAGCTTTCAAATTGCCAGTTCCCAGCTTTCTGTTTTCCAATTCCTAGCTGTCAGTTTTCCAATTCCCAACTATTAGTTTGCCAGTTCCCAGCATTCCATTTTCCAGTTGTCAGTATTTCCATTTGGATGCATACTGTCCATGTTGCATCTCATTATGTTTTTCTATATATTGCTCATTTGTGTGATAGAAAATGGAAAGAACAATAACTGAATGTGTTGTTCGTATTTTTAATACAACATAAAATAACCATCTGCAGACAATATCCATCTAAATACACCATAAAAGAACAATATCTGAATGTGTGTTCTTAGTATTTTGAATTCAAAAACATTGAACCGAGTTTTATGACAATGAATAATTAAATATATATATTAAGTTTTGTTTGTGCTTCAACACTTGGCAGGGTTTATGCTTGCTTCTATGTCTCCAAAAGGTCGTTGTCATACTCTGAAAAAATGGTTCATCAGCTGCAATAGTAAAGCCCTCAATTAAATGTTAATAAAAGAAAATAATTAATGAATGACTAAATTCATGTTGTAACCATTTTTTTGTACATAACTAGCAAGCAAGTAAATTCCTTAGCTGGGGCACGTCCTCACCAGTGAAGTCAAAAGCATATTGATGTGACAAATACCACATGTATAAGCATATAAGAACCCCACAATCATCACAGTTAACTTGTTTGGGGTAACCTACTACCTCCACAATATCCATCGTCCACCATTTGGCGCACTCTAACCATCCAAACTTATAGAGGATTAGAGGTATAAGGACTTGCAGCTTGCCCACCATAGTGCCATACTTTTCCAACTCTTGTCCTGAGTAAAGAGGGTCAAAAATCTGAATATCACCTTCCCATATACGGAGCACCACCAAAATCCAATGATTGTTGTTAATATTGAGTAGGAAGTAATGATGTAAAAATTTAGAAAATGGTTTTCCTTTGACACTCAACAAGCTCTTCAAAGAGTCTGGGACTGTTGTCCACATGTTGGCCCATTCCTCTAACTCTATCAGCTTGCCATGTGCATCTTTGAATTTCATCCACTTATCTATTACATCCTTGCAGTCACACACAAGCAATCTCTGCAAACACATTACAGTAAATTAATTTCATCCTCACAATTATCCACTATCCTATTTACAGTTATCCACTATCCTATTCATAGTTATACATTTCACAGTTCATAGTTTAGTGTATTAAAAAAAATGATAAGACTTACCAGGAAATGCACTAAGTGGAATGTTTAGTCCCTTACCCATCAAGGCCTATTATTGCACATGAGTGTCACATAAGCATCAATGTGCTATATAGAAACAAAAATGCATTCGATTAATACATATTACTTCCTTAGCTCTTACAAACACATATTAAAATGACATAAATCAATACATATACTTCATCTCCTAGCATCTCCGAGGGTTTGTAAAACCCTTCAATAATGCTGGGGTTATAAGAATGCCCCCAAGGTCTTCATATTTGCTTATTACAAATACGAACCTTCAAATCAAATACAATGCCAAGTAAATAGTATTAAAATTAAAAGGTCCCCATTTGGAATAATAACAAATGAACTCACTTCTTCGCACCATTCTCTAAAAACTTATTTAACTTGTCTTCCTCTATTGCCCCAAATGAAACCGGGTTAGTAAAATCTAGTTGGGCAGCCTCGCTTAGCATGAAAAATTTATTGCTCTTCACCTTCTTCATGGTAGAGGCATCAACCTTTAGGGGTTCAGGGCACGTATCCATATCCTTCTCAGTGGCCTTTCTTTTTTTGCCTTTTTTTTGTGGGTCTGTGTAGGGGGATTTTCAATATTTACTCTTAGTCCTCACCCTTCCCGCTGGTGCAATTTCCAATTACGCTGACTCAAAGGCTTATTGTCATCTTCTTCGTCCTACATAAGAAGATAAGAAAAATATTAGTTTTTGTTATATGTAAGTACCTTCAATAAACAAAAAATATTTGTACCTCAACGGCAACAATAGTCCCCACAACACCCCCTCCTCCTCCTTCTCCTTTACATCCTCTCCCTTCTCCTCCTCCTTTTCCTTCTGAGACTTCTCCTCATCCTCCTTCACATCCTCCCTCTTCTCTTCCTTCTCCTTCTCAACCTCCTTTGCATCCTCCCCCTTTTCCTCCTTCTCAGCCTCCTTTATATCCTGACCCTTCTCCTCCTTCTCCTTCTTAGCCTCCTCCTCCTCTTCCTCATCCTCCTCCTTATCCTCCTGCTCTTCCTCATCCTTCTCCACCTCCACACCCTCATCTTTCTTTTCCTCCTCCTTCTCTTCCTCCTCCTCATCCTTCTCTTCCTCCTCCTCATCCTCATCATCCTCCTCCTCAGCTTAGCCTCATCGTCCTCTTCTTCATCCTCCACATCCACCGCCTTTTCCGCCTCTTCATCCATCTCTTTAACCACATTCTACATAAACACAGTGAAGAAAAATTAGAACAATTTTATAGTTTTACTGTTTTACACTGTACTTACTTCATCAACATGTGGCAAATTGTAATCCATTGGACAAGAAAATTTTTCTTCAACAATAGGCACCTACAAACACATCATTCCAGCTCATTTTAATTCAAATATAAAAATTGGCAAATTTGTAATGAAAACTTAAACCTCATAATCTTTTTACCTTTTCCTTAGATACCTTGTTCATAACCTCTGACTCCAATTTATCCACTTTATTTTCAATCATTCTTAAGGAAGATAATATATCGAGCAATGTGGCATGCAAACCCTTATCCCCCACCCTATGTTTTCCCTTTCTATCCTCCTTCCAATTGGAAGTCTCCCCAGCCACTCTGCATTTCACTATAAAATTCTCATCTACATCTTCCTCTAATGATTGAGCCACCTCTTGGGAATTCCATTCCCACGTAGAGTCATCATTGGAGGTAGACTTCCTATCAACATCCTCACCATCAGGAGTTGTTTGAAGACTGACAAATGATGTAAATGCTACTCTCTCATTCGTCAAGAAGGACTTCAAACTTGCAGCTTCATGAATAAGTGCCTTAGACTCTTTGTCCTCCGTATCTACAGTTATAGCTTTTAAAACCTTTACCTATATATCAATACATATCACAAGGTAAATGTACCATGTATGTGTATAGAATAAGTTATTCTTAAAAAATGAAAAGTTAGCATATACCTTCCCACTAAAAACCACCTCCTCAAGATAATCAAATTTGGGCTTCTTGTAAGATGCCCAGCCACATATAAGAGGAAAAGTACTCCTCGTTTTGCTTGCACGGCAATCCCCTAGCAACATAATCCTCTCCATTGCCCACACCTAAAACATAACTCTCCATCACTTAATTACTAAAGTATTTTAACAAATTCAATAAATAAGTAAAACTTATCGTTACAACATACACAAAACCATTTACATTGTAATTTACATTGCCCATAGACCTTGCAGCTTGCTCTAAACCCCGCAATGTGTCCCAGTAGAAAAGGTTTCCCCAATGATACTCATCAAAACTATCCAAGTCATCTACAAGCTGCAAGTATCTCCTATCCACCTTATTGTTCCACCCTCTATCCACTAATAAACTTTTTAATACAAGAACAACCACCAACTTTACGGCATCCTTGTCATTTTCACATACTATAATCTTCTGGAACAACTCCTCTTTCCTTATTAATAACTTCGACCTCCCAAATATTCGCAGTAAGAGGCTGTCTTTCTTCAAGAATTTGGGCATTTATGGGAGAGGAGGGGTAGAGTCAGCAAATCTCAGGCAACTAACTATACGAAATTCCTTTGGTGAAAGCTTTATGTTTGTCCTCTCATTCACTTGAAATAGGTAATACCCCTTATGCCTCTTAAGGAGATGGTGGAAGGCCTGGGCAGGGAACATGTTTAACATAACCTCACATTCCATAAACTTACTGAAACATGTCCTATTAAACAACTTCTTTTGCACTTTGTGCCTATCAAAGTGCTCTTTTAATTTACCAATATAATAATAACTTGACTTGCATTAGGGTCCCTTTCATAAAGCTTATTCGGCAGTTTCCACTTTTTCATTGTTTTTCCTGCAGCCTTTGACATATTTCCTATACAAATATGTTAGATTAAAAATCAATGAAAAGGGAATATAAAAATATTGTATAATCAAGATATTAATATATGAAAAAGAGAATGCTCAAATAAAATGAAGAGAATGCTTTTTATTTATTATCCAGTGTTCCAGTTTTATAGTTTTCCAGTTTTACAGTTCTCCGGTTTTATAGTTTTCCAATTATTGTGTTTCATACTTTTCCACTTATCCACATATTTTATGTCAAATAACCAAAAACTTTAATTTAATTTCAGTTCTATTTAATTTTATTTAACCATGTATATTTAATTTAAATTTAAAATTTTCCAGTTTTGTAGTTATTCAGTTTGCAGTTTGATAGTAACATTTAACAACATTTCTTCATAGTGGTCAATTTGAGACTATTTGATGCTTACTCATAACAAAAATACAAAATTTAATCATTACGTACTAATCACAACAAGCAATTTGTAACTAATTAATGCTTAATTTGCAATAAAATCCAAAATTTAGTCTTTTTATGTAACAGTCACAATAATATAGGAAATACAGGCAAAAACCAAATAAGACCAACTAAGGAAATTTGTTAACCAATTACATATGGGAAATGAAGGCAAAATCCAATGACTAAAATTAGAAAAAATAGCAAATTTATAAAAAAAATCATACCTTCAGATGAGGGCGAGGCTAGATATCGCACTATAGGCGAGGGTGAGGCTGATATGAGGGCAGTGAGGGCAAGGGAAAGATGGCCGAGGCCGAGATGAGGGTAGTGAGAGTGGTGAGGGCAAGGGCAAGATGGCCGACAGCGAGATGAGGGCAGTAAGGGTACTGAAGGCGAGGGCAAAATGACGGCTCTGGAAGGGAATGAGGCCAAGAAGACTAAAAGCTCTCTGGCAAGGGCAAAACAAACGGAGAGATGAAGTCGGAAATGACAAAGATGATGTTCTCCGGGAGGTGAAGGCGGTGAGGGAGATGAATAGTCACAACTGAGGGAGAGGAGACACAACCGAGCGGGAGTAGACACCAAGAAGCGGGAAGAGTACTTTGGGGAGGGTATTTCAGTCAAAAATGCTCCCACATGTATAAGTTCTCACGTGAGCAAGTCTACTTTGGTAAATAGTTAAAACTTGCTCACATTTCAGTTATTTCATCAAAGTAGGAGTCTACTTTGGTCAATTCCTCTGACATATATCCACTTTAGACTAAAGTGAATGATATTATTTTTTGTATATGGATGGCTATGGACAAAGGATGTCTTATGTCCATAATCACAATTGTCTGTTGATCGTTTATAATAAACTCTTTGTAAGTGTACAAGATAATTGTATTAGAATAAGTATTTAAAGGTCGTTGAACCTAATAGACAGATGAATTATTTACTAAATCTAAGAAATGAATTTATTTATTAAAAACAAAAGGAACTTAAACTTTAATTTAGCAAAGTAAGTAATAACTAAATTAAAAAGAAGTGATCAATATGATGAAAATTACTTAGGAAATTGAATCTAACCCATATTACCTCCATAATTCGGATAACCCAGGAACGAATCTTGTCTCTCGTACATTAACAGGTGAAAATTATTCAACATGGAGCAGAGCCATGCGCAGGGCCTTAAGTGCTAAGAACAAGCTGGGGCTCATTGATGGCACCATTCCCCATCCCGACGTTGTTGCCGATCCTGATGATTATGCCTTATGGCAAAGATGTAACGATATGGTACTATCTTTGCTCCTTAATTCTATTGATGATGATTTAGCTAATAGCGTCATCTATACTGATAAAGTTATCAAAGTTTGAGCTAATCTTCGAGAGAGTTTTTCTCAAAGCAATGCCCCCCGCATTTATCAGATCTGGTGTGCCATATCTTTTCTCCAACAAGACCAATAGTCCATGACTACCTACTTCAACAAATGAAAGGCCTTTTGGTATTGCCTTATATCATCCCTTACCCGCATGTACTTGTAGGTCTATGAAAGTTCTCACTGATCATGACCACGAAAAGAAAGTTTTATAGCTTCTCATGGGATTCCATGATTCTTATTCTGCTATTTGAGGACAGATTCTTCTCATGAATCCTCTGCCAAGTATCAACCGGGCTTACGCCCTTGTCTTTCAAGAGGAGAAACAACAGAAAGTCACTACTCTTGTTCAGGCACCTATTAGCACTGCTTTAATCGCCTCAACTCCTCCCGACAACACTAGTCTCCTTGCACGGCAGCCCCCTCCATCTTCCATGTCCTTGTCTAATTCTAGAGGATTGGGGTCCAACTGAGGTTGTGATCGTGGTCGCTTCCTTGGCACTGGCCTTCAATGTGATTATTATCGTAGTCTTGGCTATTCCGAAATGGGCCACTCCATCGACCATTGCTATAAGCCTCATGGTTACCCTCCTAGCCACCCTCTCTACAAAGGCAACGAGGGTTCCTCCAATGCTACCTCTAACAACAAGACCAATGCTCCAAAAACTGATGGCTCCTCCGTTGTTCCTTCTTTCACTTTGGCACAATATAAGCAAATCATGACGCTCCTTGAAGAAGGTACACCACAACCCTTGGTCAATGCAACAGTTATTTGTTCTCCCATATCTGTGTCACATATTTCTTGTTCTTCCTCTCATCTTATTGGATCATTGACACTGGTGCTACCAATCATATGGTTTCTACTGATACTCAATTGATCAAAACCTCCTCTCATCCTAGTCCACCCATTCATTTACCTAATGGTGCTGCTATTCCAGTTACATCTTTTGGCTCTCTAGTGCTGAGACCTAATTTTCACTTAGACCACGTTCTCCATGTTCCTTCTTTTAATGTCAACCTACTTTTTGTTAGCCAACTCACCAAATCTCTTAATTGTACCATCACCTTTTTTCCTGATTTTTGTCTGTTTCAAGATCTTGCAACGAAGAAGGCGATTGGACTGGGTAAGGAAGTCAGTGGCCTTTACCTCTTCACTCCACCACCTTTATACCATCACCTTCATGCAGCTCATACTCCTCTTTCCCCCACCATATGGCATCAGCCGCTCGGCCATCCCTCCTCCGGCCGTCTTCAACACTTGACTACCCTTCATCCTAATATTTCTTTTGATTCGAATTTACTTTGTGAATCCTGTTCTTTGGCTAAGCAAACTCAATTTGTTTTTTCTCGTAGTTCTATTACTACCTCTAAACCTTTCGATTTAATACATTTTGATATTTGGGGTCCACTCTCAGTCTCCTCCTTGTTGGGCGCACACTATTTTTCAACCATTGTTGATGATTTCTCCATATGTACATGGATATATCTTATGCTCTACAAATCTGAAACTTGTGCCTTACTAAAATCCTTCTTCAAAATGGTATGCATGAAATTTGATTGCATCATTAAAATGCTACATAGTGAAAATGGTGCAAATTTTTTTTCTCATGATTTAACCTCTTTTTTTTTGTGACCATGGTGTTTTGCAACAACATAGTTGTATTGCAACCCCTCAACAAAATGGTGTGTGGAACACAAGCATTGACACCTCCTTGAGGTGGCCCGAGCTTTACAGTTTCAAGCGTCTCTTCCACTACCATTTTGGGGTGATTGCATCCTCACTACCACCTATCTCATCAACAAAATTCCCACACCCACTTTTTCCGGAAAAACACCATTTGAGGTTTTAATGAAGAAGCACCCAATGTATTCTCATTTATGTGTGTTTGGATGTCTCTGTTTTGCAACCAATGTTTCTCCTCAACATAAGTTTGACACTCGTGCTCGTCACTGTGTGTTTATCGGGTACCCATTTGGTCAAAAGGGTTATAAGCTCTATGATTTAGCAAGCAAACAGACCTTTACGAGTCGTGATGTAATTTTCATGGGTCAATTTTTCCAATGGCTGAGCTCGCCCACCCTTCCTTCCCCCCTTTGCTTGTTTTACCTCTACCCGCCACAGGCCTTCCCCTCCCTACCTTATCCAATAAAACTCCACCTCATTCTTCACCAGACAACACTACCCCACCACCTTCCCACTTGGTTATTCCATCTTCCCCACTTCAACTACAACCTTTGTGGCACTCGACTTGTCTGCACCAGCCCCCTCCATACGTCAAAGACTACTTTTGCCCCCATTTTCGTCTTCCGATTCGGCTTCTTCCTCTTTCTTCTTGCAAGTCTGTCAATCAGGTACCCATTATCCTCTTTGTCACTTTCTTTCTTATAATTGTTTTTCATTCCCACATCATCATTTTTATGTTATTTCTGCACACACAAAGCCTTCTTTTGACCAAGCAGTGTAAGACCCACATTGGAGGGCAGTCATGGATAGCGAACTAGCCGCACTGAAGAGCAATGGTACTTGGACTCTTGTACCCTTACCACCTGGCAAGAACACAATTGGTTGTAAGTGGGTTTATAAAATCAAATATAAGGCGGATGGGACAATTGACCGCTATAAGGCTCATCTTGTTGCAAAGGGATACTCACAAAAACAAGCTTTGATTATCATGAAACTTTTTCTCTTGTTGCCAAACTCACTACAGTGTGTTGTTTGTTAGCCATTGCAGCTACAAGAAACTAGTCCCATCATCAACTTGATGTCGACAATGCCTTTCTCCAAGGTGATTTACATGAGGTGGTTTATATGTATCTCCCTCGGGACTTGGCAAACAAGGGGAGAGTTGTGTTTGTCACTTGCATAAATCTCTTTATGGGCTTAAGCAAGCATCTAGAAACTGGTTTGCCAAGCTTTCTTCTACCCTCATGGAGGCCAGTTTCAGTCCATCGCAAATAGATTATTTTAATTTTACTTATATTCATGGTTCTTCGATAACAATGGTTTTGGTTTATGTGGATGATATTATCATTGGTGGAAATGCTCAGCTTGCCATCATCAATCTGAAGAAGATTATTCAAGATAATTTTCCAATTAAGGACCTCGGCCCTCTTAAGTACTTCCTTGGAATTGAAGTGGCACGCTTTACAAAATGTATATATATTTCTCAACGAAAATATACCCTTGATATTTTAATTGATACAAAACAACTCGGTGCACCCCCTTGCAAGTTTCCTATGAAACAACACCTAAAGTTGTCCAATGAAGAAGGAGCTCCACTTCATACTCCATCTTCCTATCGTCGCTTCATCGGTCGTCTTATTTATCTCACTATTACACGGCCTGATATTACGTTTTCCGTCCATATGTTAAGCTAGTTAATGCATGCTCCTCACAAGCCACACTTTGAAGCAACCATGAGGGTCTTACGGTATCTTAAGAACTCACCCGATCAAGGCCTCTTCTTTTCTTTGACTAGCTCACTGTTATTGAAAGCCTATTGTGACTCTAATTGGGCTAGTTGTCCTATGACCCAACGTTCTACTACATGTTTTTGTATTATATTGGGTGATTCTCCCATTTCCTGGAAGACGAAAAAATAATCCACAGTTTTTAGGTGCTCCGTTGAAGCTGAGTATCGTGCCATGGCGACTGCAAGTTGTGAATTGACTTGGTTGCACTATTTACTTTATAATTTTAATATTTCTCATCCCAAACCAGCCTTATTATTTTGTGACAATAAAACAGCTCTTCACATTGCTTCGAATCCAGTATTCCACAAAAGGAAAAGGATAAAGCACATTGAATTAGATTGTCATCTTATTCGAGAAAGACTTCAAGCTGGTTTGATAAAAACCGCATATGTGCCTACATCTGAACAACTTGTAAACATTTTTACTAAACCTCTAGGTGGAATTTATTTTTCTGACCTTCTTCACAAGTTGAGTGTTCATGATTTACACACTCCAACTTGAGGGGAAGTGTTAACTGATTCATCCTCCTATGCATATCTTATTGTTAACAGATTTGGGAAAATTGGTATTTGGGCTTATCAGACGCCAATCGGATGAACTTCATGAGATCTTCTCTGTTTTCTTAGTTATCTTCTCTATTTTCTGAGTTTCTCTTGTAAACGGAATTTGTATTCAAAGGCCTATATATATGGCCCCATTAATGAAAAGACTTACTTTGGTCTCCAGTCAAATTAACCACCCGCCCTTCTCCCTTCCAGCAAAAATGCGATGAATAGACTCCTAGCCTAGCCCTTCGTCATCTACCCAATGACCCAATTTGGTCCACAACTAGCGGCTTGACAGAGCATCTCCATCCCTAACTATCTGTAGGCTTTAGGAGCCTAGGAGTGAACTTCCGTAATAAATTCCATTCATCAACATGTGGTGTGTTTATTTCTCCTTCTTCTATACGTTAGGGGGATTTTAACCAGAAAAATAAAGGGATGTTGTGGTCGGTTATCGGGCGTATGAATCTGCTCACAAATGCATTTTCTGTGCTGAATTTGGATGCCGGAGACGATAAAGTGCATATCACCTCTGTCGTCACAGCTGACGCTTCTTATGGGGCTGCCAAGGATGTTGAGAAGCCATCCTTTTCAGAGTAGTTGGTTTGTTTGCACTTGGGTTTTTAATGGATTTGGAAGATGGGGATGTTGCATGACTTGACTGGGTGTTTTTGAAAATGGGTACCTGCAATTTGGAAGATGGTTTTATCATTTAGAAAATATTTTTTGGTACAAAATGGAGCTTTGTTTCTTCTAAAGATAACTATCAAATGATGACTGAATACTGATGTAGTTTAATTCATGTATATTTTCATAGCATACTGTGCATGCCTTGTGTGAGTGTATATAGTTTCCATTAGTTATACCGAATTGACAAACTTATGTGTATATGCTCATTATCAACCTTGGCAAAAATGCACTTAGATATGTAAAATGGGAGGAAATTTGTGTTTATGTTTTTATGATAGTTTGAAACTTAATTTTACGATGTGTTAATAGTTCTGTGGAGCATAACAACTTTGGCAAGGGATGATAATTTTAATATATAGATTGTTAAGCCATGGCTGAATTCTAGTCTCCAAATCTTTTGTGTGTTGAGATTTGTTGTTAAAAAACAACACAGATTGACATACCATAAGAGGGATTGATAGAGAATGATACTCCTTTTTGTTATTAATATCATTCTTATAAATTTTGTTATATCATACTTATGTTTTAGTATCATGGATAGATCATGATACTTCTTTTTTGTTATTACTGTTTGGTGCGTTGATAATTTAACATGTTAGATTATTTCATTGTGTAGAGAAAATATATAGTATAAAATAGGTTGGAATGAACATGTTTTCAATTTGAGTTATGGCCATTAAAGTGAAATTTTTTCTTTTACATGGAGTTGGGTCATCAACCGAGTAACCCCGGTTTGACTCACGGTTTAACCAGGTTGACCCAACCCAGCCACCAATCCAGGTCAAGATCTAGGCCGAGTTTTAAAGGATTGTTTATATGTTTTTTCAATCTCCCCTTTCGGCTATTTCGTAAAAAAATACTATAAAATTAAAAATCAAATAAAAATTACAACTTTTGATATAATACATTGACTTTTAATTGTACATATTACTTTAACACTTCTAAGACTAAACAAAGATAATTTAGAATTAACCTAGAAAAACCTTGTATTTATCCTGCATGCTTACAAATAAAATAACTTGCATAGCACTATCCAAATTAATACGAAAATAAGCACTTTAATTTTTATTAATCATCTTGACACAGATAGATAAAAAATTGAATCAATAATCAATGGAATATTCAATTAAAGCACAAACAAGTCATAAATATCATCATAAGATATGAAAATAAATAAACACTAAAATGAAACATGTTCATTATATATCTGACAAGATAATTAGTTTCAAAATACAACCCAATGTCACATAAAACATATAATGAATTGACACAAGTTGCAGCGCATGAATACATGATAAAGTGATACAGAAAACAAAAAAAACTCAAATATCTCCAACATCATCATCATCAAAAAGCTCCCCTGCACTATCTAGATGTGGAAATTCGTCTATGAGTCTCCTTATGTCTGTGAAACCCTGACACATTTTATTCTATATTGAAATAAACTCTGCATAACAGGTCTGTCTAGATGATCAAAAGGTCTATTAGGTAATGGTGCATCTGCTAGTATATGTTGCATCTCCACTCCATCATGACCCCTGGTGTGAGACATTATATGTCTGACTAGAACAACATCAATAGGTCCCATGCCAACTAAGATAGGTTGTGTTTGTGGGATCCTAAGATGAACAAAAGTGAATATTTGACAAAAATGTATGGATATGGTAGCATCTTATGAGTATGACTATGTAAAAAGGTCAAAATGCGTATAAAGATAATAGACGACAAATTTAACTCCAAATGAGACTCAAACAAAAGATAAAGCAACTGAGCCATAGCCCAATCTATTCTCTCCTTCCTCACACTCCAGATTTCATACAAAGCTATCACATGTAGTAGATGATAGTTAGCAATCATTGAATGTACTAGGAATGAAACATCGAGCTCTCTGGCTCGAGGTGAACCTATCAACTTGCTGTCAAATGGAAACTGGAATCCACCAAAGTTTGGGTATCATAGAGGTCTCCTCTCACACTAAATCACATTGACAATAACCTGAGATGTGACTCGAACAACTATGCCTCCAACTACTCCAACCAATGCATCATCGTCGTCATATATGAAGGATACCATTGACAGACAAGACAAGGATTAACATGTTGATCTATCTTAGAGATTGACCTAAAGTAATCCATCCAATATAGTAGAGCCTCTATCCAATCCAAGTCAATTTGAACTGGCACATGGACCACACTACACTTACAGCGAATTGGACTAACCCTCTCCCCTAAGCTACTATACGCCCATGGGTCACCTAAACCCGATGCAATGGCTACCTTATGCTTCTTTGCTCTCCCCATCTAAATTTTTGGCAAAGAAATAAATCCTAAGATTAAACAGTAACAAGGAACTAATCATATGACAGTAAGACATTCCTATAATTTCAACAATCATAGAAATAATTAATAAAGTTCAAAATTTTTAAAATTAAGTGAAACCCATAAAAAAATGTGTCTAAATGACTCCAAATTTTGATACATGATAAATTTCAATGTCTAGAACAAAAGTCACAACTAGATCTAAGTCAAATTTTTAAAAATGCTAATTTTGAAGGTGAACTTGAAACTGAATTACAAAAATTGTAAAATCTTACGTTGTAATGGTTCAAATTGCGTAAAAATTTAGACATAGTTCAATCGATTCTAAACAATCCCACCTCTTCAAAAACATTGAAATCAACTTCGAATCCACTAAAAATAAAAAAGTTGAGTTTGGTTCACACATCAGATCGAGAAATTAGCGATAAAATTTGTTGGAAAATCGCGCAAAACTCACCAAAGTCACCTTCCACATTTTTTTCGCACTCTTCTAAAGCGTTTGGAATGAAATAGAGAAGTTTAAGGGCTTCAGCCATTTTTAATACAATGACTCCAATGAAAAAAAAAACACAACCAACAATCAATCGCTCAATCTTGAAAAAATATCAAATTTTATATTTCAAAAAATAAAAATTAAAAAAATCCAAAAAAATCCATAAATTATTTCAAGACTTTTTCATCGAAATAAAATTTTCCATTACATCAAAACTCAAAATAAAAATTAAAAGTTATAACAAGCAATATTGAGCTCTTTTGACAAATATTTTTATTCATTTTTCTTTAATCTAAGTACATCCACATATCATATTTACTCATACCTTGCCTTAGATTAGTCAACTCTATTAATATGTGATTGTTAATTTTTATCTTTAACACTTTAATTCTCTTTTATTAATTTTATAAAAAAAAGCGAATAGTTTAACTCATGTTATTTCTAATCTTGAATATCGCAAGATTACTCTTATTCAAACTGAGACAAAGTTGTTTAGACCCTAGTAAATAAAAAGTTCTTATTTTTTAACTCAATTTAGCTAGAATCTATGTATATTTTCTCCAAAAAAAGATGGAAAAATTGAAACTAAAAAATGAATATGCTTATGCCTTTTATAAGTTATGATATTTTTCTTCAAATTATTTTTCTAGAGCTTATTTATTTATCCTCTTAACTTGCATCATAATTTAATTTCTTATTCTTTTATTTTTTCTTCATGTTAAGCAGATGGGAGTATTATAATAGCCTAGGCCGACCTAAGTTGGTAGCCCTTTTCCCATCATTATTACAAGAACAATTGCATTGAACAAAAGATATTAAAATAAATCAAACTTACAATCATTCAAACATATTACATGAAGTTTTCTTTCTTGCATTGAATTCTAAATAGAAATCTAGCTTTAGTTCATCTAATTTGATCACTAATTTCTTAAGCACTTCAACAATATTTTTCAATATCTTTCCAACGTTTTCCCTTAATGTTGTAGCGATTCAATGACATTGTTAAAGCATTTCAGCAAGAATGTCAATAGAATTTCATAGTTTTCTCTATATCAATAAACAACACGTATCAATATTGTTAACCTGAATCATATTTAAAATGATTGTTAAATTGTTTCAACCATATTATTGAATCACTCATGCAATATTGCTAAATTAATTCAGCAAAAATGCAAAAGCGATTCTTCATTATGGCTTAAGCATTTCAAGAATATTCTTAAGCATTTCAGCATTATTTTCAATATCTTTCTAAAGTATTTCCTATATCAATAAATAGCATGTATCAATAGTGCAAAACTGAATAAGAATTAAACAAAAATAAAGCTAATATTCTTACTCCACTTTCTCTATACTGACAGCCTACTCTAGCCTTAAATTAGATATGAAAAAGTGAATCTCTATATTGTCAGGTCTAAATCATCTTCTATCTAATCAACGGTAGAGTTAGCTTTTGGTGTAGAAAAAGTGAAGTACGAATATCATTATCATTAAAAAAAATGATTGTTATAACAATTAATCAATATTATTGAAATGATTCAACAATATAGATGCAACATTTTAGCAATATTTTCAATAGCATCCCAAATTTTTTCTATATCAATAAATAACATGTATCAATATTGCTACACTAAATCAGAATTGTAAATATTACCAAAATGATTTGTAAATATTGTTAAATTACTTGAACAATATTGCTAAATCAATTTAGCATTAATGTTATAATGAATCAACAATATTGCTACAACATTTAAGCAATATTTATAAATCATTTCACAGTTTTTTGTCTATCAATAATATGGTGTTTACCAATGAGAACAATTGTACGAAAACATCATTCTCCATCAAACCAAAATGGTCATTCTCACAATAAGTTACTATTACAATCATTCTATAATATTGCAAGCTCATCCATCTAGGTTCACATTAATGTGAAATTAGATTCATATAATACCTACAATAAGACATTCTATTTAAATGAAATATACAATTCAAATCAATGTAACCTACAAGAATTATTTAATAATTTTCTCATGACAAGCTATCATTTCTTGTGTTTATACCCAGGCATGAATTCATACTATTTGACTTTCCCATTGAACACATCAATGACCAAGAGGTGGAAGTGGAAGTTATCACATATAAGAACAAAGATAAAGTCTGGTATCTTTATCTTGGTCAAACCAGTTTCCTAGCCAAGTCTTTCATCTTTTCCCTTGACACATCCTCCTGTGGCAATAGGAGCAACAAGACAATGAAATTCAATTCCTATGCATCAATAGACAAGAGATGGAAGTGGGAGTCATCACACATGGGAACAAAGATATAGTTTGATTAATCTTTATCTTGGCCAAACTAATTTTTAGCTAAGTCTTCCATTTTCTCCCTTACACATCCTTATGTGGCAGTGGTTGAAGAAATATAATGAAATTCACTTATTATATCTTAGAAAATTATCCATTAGATTGACATTACGTTGAATCACACCTAGTAAAGATAATACTATATTGAAATACTCCCAAAATAGCATTTGGGTAGTAATTCTTCAAATAATTTTTTACCCCTCTCTTCAAGCATGTACATATAAGTATCAATGACCTCATCTATAAAAACATAAAGTTAATCTTTAAGCAATATTGACTACTTCAAAAGTACAATACGTTTAGTAAAACTGCTTATAATAGACAAGATATGTCTCCCAAAGCATATCCATTAAATCACTATATGCAACAACACCTACAACATAGTGGTTCTAGTCTATCATGAGGTTTCTTATGCATCTGTTGGTGCCTCTCACTCGAATCAATGAGTGGAATGTACATCTTGATATTCAAGGGGTGGACAGGTGTTAGCCCCTTAACTTGATGGATGCTGAAAGGGGGCGGCTACCCCCTTACTTGGCACCGGACAGTTAAGTTTGTTAGGCGACGGATAGCCTAGGCAGCCCCTTGGGCACAGACGGATGCTGGGACAACACGGGAGATGTTCTGGACAAGCTACTCACCTTGACGAGCAAGCTGAGTAGGAGTCCTTGTGCGGGTGGGACTCTTTCAGCGAAGCTGGGCGCTACTTGGACTTAGGGGAGGACTCCTAAGGCAGACAGGATTCACCTATGCTGGTTCGCTGAACTCCTAGTTTGAGTAGGAGTCCGAACAGCAGGTTCCTAAGACAGACAGGACTCACACAGGCAGGCTGGTCATACTCTTAGGACAGATGGGAGTCGGAGTGGCTGGTTTCCTTGGATTGACAAACTCTTGGAGGCAGCATGATGATGGACTTCTAGCGGAAGACGGACTCTTGCAGGTTTCCTAATCTATGCTAGGGGTGGATTGGTTATGGGCTGAGAGTTAGTCAAGGTGAGGACTCTTGTATTGGGTGGGTTTTGTACTCCTAGTAGCACTAGGATGGCCAGCTTCAGGCTGAGTCTATAAAAAGGGGAGAGCGGGGTGGCCAAGGCTAGGTGGTGGATGATTTTTCTTGCACAGCGAACCAGGGAGAAAGAGAGGAGAGCTCTCAGCCTGGTGGATCAGCCCTTGCCCTCTTCCTATCTTGTATTTCAGCAGACAGAAATATAGTTTGGGCAGAGACCCTTACACCAGGTCAGACTTGTGTTGTTGTTTTGCTTGTATTTCAATTGCGCCTACGAGTGGGAAGTGAAGAGAGTGGCTACTGGCTATGCGGCGTAGCCAAGCCATCACATGTGCGAACACTAGGCAAAGCTTTGTGCCTGTGATAGTTGGTTCCATTGCCGGGATACTGAAGGAGGTGAAAACTCTGTACGGTCTCTACAAAGGAGTTGGCTGAAGGTGGTTGAATCGTTGGGATACTCAGAAGGGGTGAAATCCTTGCGGGTTGTTGCTGGACAGATCGGAGATCCATCCTTGCTGAAGTGCTGAGACAACCTAGAAGGAACTGAAAGCTCTGGATGGGCTTAGCGCTAGGCAGGTTGGACATGTGCTAAGGCATTGGAATCCCCGAAGGAGTAGAGGGCTCTTGACGGGTTGCTGCAAGGTCATTGGCAGATTTGCAGAGCAACGAGGTGCTGAGTATTGGGAGATGATGTTCATCTTGTTGAAGCAAATTCCTGGATCAGCTACATGGTGGGGTGCAAGTCCTTGGGCAAGCTTGTACTTGGGGGGAGCGGTCTCCCCACATACTTGGCTGAGCGAGGCAGCCAAGGGACAGGCTGTTGGTGCAGTTCATGGGTGTTTAGGTGGCTGGCGTCACCAACATCATAAGGAGGGCAGTAAGGGCAACAACGGTGGCAAGGACAAGGGTGAGCAGTTGGGCTAGCCAAATAGAGGTGTTGGCTGTTTCATACACCAAGGGCTGCACCGTGCAAAGGACTATCCAAAACGAGAAAGGCTAAATGCACTTGTCACTTAAGAGGAGGAGGAATCTAAGCATGAGGAGGTAGCCCAGATGAGTCTTTTGCAGCGAATTGGATGTGTTCGGTCGACAAAGTCCCTGCTTGAGGGGGAAACTTCGGGTCATTGAAGATTCGAATTAAGGAGGGGAACGGAAGAGAGTGGCTGCTGGCTACGCGGCGTAGCCAGGCCATCACATGTGCAAACGCTAAGCAAAGTTTCGTGCCCATGACAATGGGTATGGTAAAGGACCCAACATGAATATCCAACATGGGATGAAGCTAGGATAGCTACAATTTCCTCCTCCTTAGTCATGTTCTTCCCCTTTGACACTCTCAATTGCCTATTCTTTTTCTCTTCTTGGGTGAAGAGAGTTTATTATATCTTACTCTTTATTTGCAACTACATAGGCCTCTTAGAGGGGCCTTCCTTCACCTCCTAGACATCCTCCCCTCCATCATCCTCTCCATCCCTTGCCTCCCCATCCTCTACCACCTCTTTCCCATCCACCTTCTCATCCTCCTCCTCTCCCACCAAAAAGTGGCAATGGGTAGGCACGGCCCATGGGCCGAGCTTAAGCTAGCCAATTTATATAACATGGGCCAGTAAGGTTCACGGGCTGTGACTTACAACCCAGTGCTTGAAAACAAAACATCTCAGACCAAGCACAACCCAAGGCACAACCCAAACCAACACCAACGACACCAAAACAAGTTGTTAAAAATGGCTCATTTGAGTCAATTGTCCAATAAACACCCCAATAGTGCTATTTTTAGGCGGTTATGGTGGCTATTTTCAATATTTAACAAAGGGTTACTCCTTTATAAATAGGAGGGAGGGGTGAGGGTATTTTTCACTCCTCGCTCTCACTCAATCTCTCAAGTTCTTCAAGAAAACTCAAGCTCTCTACAAATTCTTCAAGCAATCGTCAAATACTTTTAGAATCAAGATTTCAAGTTCTCTACGAAATCAATCTTCATCCTCCAATTATCTACACTCCAAACTCCAAGAGGCAATCTTCAATACCTACACATTTTAAGGCAATTATATAATTTTATGATTTTATTTTATTCTTAATTTCTTTATAATTTTCTCTTCACCTTTTTTTTAATAAATAACCCATTATTCTCATGCTTTTGACAATAAAGTCTTCTCCAAAACTCCAAAAATTAAAACTCCATCGAACAAGGAGCAAATCATCCCAACTATAGGGGGTTAGTCAATCTAGATTCTAGAATGCTAGATTTAAAATGAGATTTCAAAATATAATCCAAATTCTTAGATTTGAACTGCAAAATTTCAAAATATTTAGATGCCTATATCTTGTATTTCTAGAATCCCTAGATTTGAGGTGCCGGCTTTCAAAATAACTAACCCTTAAAAATGTTTCATTTACAATTTTTAAATGTAACTTATTCATACTTTATTAGTTTAGTAACTTCAATCACGTTATTAGCATATAAAATTAAAATAAAAACTTATATTACAATGTCAACTATTTTAATAAAAAAATTACATGCAATGATGCAAAAGGCCCCCAAGTCATAGCAATACTCAATTTATAAGCCCATCATCATAAAGATTGCATCATTTCATGCGAAATCCAACTAGCCATTTAGCCTTGCCATGTTCACTTCCAAAAAAATATTTATGACCCCGTGGAACAATCCTTGTGAAATATTTGAACTTATAACTTGTGCAATAACATAGTTTTTATAAATCAATTACAAACTTTGACAACATTAAAATATGTAGTAAATGAGCACTATTTTAATGTAACAAGAAAAGAGAGACACCGATATTCCTCTTTGACTCTATCTTCAGTTATTTATATTCATATCATGAAGTTGTTCTCGAGCAAAGGAGGTAAAGAGAGGACGCTAAATAGAACGCCTCTCATATATATGGGCCATTTTGCTAACTAGGGTGGGGTGCAGAAAGAGAAAGGCGCACATTATCTGCTCATGTTTTTTGCCATAAAAGGGAAAACATCTGCTCATGTCATCATAGCAGGAGTATCTTCGTTCATTTTCCCCAAGGAAACCAGCTTGTCATTGTTATTATTTTTCATTTGAGAACTATCATCATGTGCAGCATATCTGACATTCTTCATGGTCAATACTAATATTTCTAGAATGTCACATATCTCTAACATTTGTACATGTGACTTATCACTAGAAACAAATGTATGAACTTCACGAGATATCTCTATCTAGCTACAACCTGGCATCTTATGGAAACATTTCTTCCTCATTAGTTTCCTGGCTTTGGCCACATCATCCCAGATTCCCATCATAGCATATAAATTAGATGAGCATACAATTCACAGATTGATTGGTCTCCAAGTTAAGGAGGATCACTGCTGCCCACGTTGCTAATTCTACATTTTGATGGACTTTACAGGCACCCATAAACGCTACCAGTGCAGTAGGACTATGTTTGAAGGGAATCTGAGTTAGAACATTATAAGCCTCTAGCAGATGGCCTGCTCTACCAAGAAGATCAATCAGACATGCATAATGCTCTGTATTAGGCAGGATCTGGTGTTCCCATCTCATTGAATCAAAATAGTGGAAGCCCTCCACCTTTAAACCTGTGTGGCTGCCTGCACTAAGGATTGCAAGAAAAGCATCTTCGTCTGGTTTCACACCCTCATATGCCATTTTCTCAAATAAGTCTATGGGTTCCTTAGCTAGACCATGAAAGGCACAGGAACCAATCAGTGATGTCCATGTGACAAGATCAGGGCTAGAAATTGATTTGAAAGACTTTAGCGCATCAGTGATATAACCAAAATAAGCATTGATAAGAGAATTTCCTGTTGACAAGAGGGCATTAAGTCCATATTTAATCACATGGGTATGAAATTGGATAGTCCCAGTAGCAGCAGCCATATTTGCACTATATCACTTGTTTTATCTTCACTAAAACTAAGCAATGAAAGAACAGACATGCATACATGATACATTCTAAAGTCAATCCAAGTTTATATGTATCTATTTCAACCAAGACAAGCATTAAATTAGACATTAGTTTGATTATTAAAATCTTTGTTTAAAAGATGTAAACATTCATAAAAAAACAAATCATATATTAGAATATTATAAATACCATAATGACGGGATAAACAACAATTCCTTTTGAAAAGGGAGAAATTTTGACTTCAATCTGACCAAACATTACTTTCCAAATCATAACACCCAAAAATTCGCCAAAGAAAAGATAAAGATAAACTTTTATCCACAAAATGCAGAGTAAGATATGCATGTTCACAATATTACATGATCAAATTACCACATGATGAGGAACAGTTTAAGACTTAGTCACTAGACAAGACAAAATCAGACCATGCCATATATCTTCTGAAAATTTATATGAGAAAATTGGCATGCATTAACTCAAGGACAGATCATTCCTCCTCATCTACATGTCAATTTTAAGAATTATTTTCAATGTTCACAATGCTCAACTAGCATGCAACACAGACAATAGCCAGGACCATCTATTTATGTTAACTGGGAAAAAACAGCAATAAAGAAGTCATTGTTTATCCTGTCAAAACAGAGTCAGATGCGAGTCATTATATGGAAATATGAGTTAAAAGTAATACTGAACTTGATTGAGTAAACATATAATTAGATATAAGTACAAATACTTTTTCGCAATTATATCAACCAACGTCTCTAAAACTTATGCTCATGTTTAAAATATCCTATTTTATTGGGTGGACTACATACCAAAAAAAATGTCAACTATGTAAACAAGGGCATATCTAAAATTCATGTGTACGTCAGTAATTGTTCTCGCTTGATAGCTCATAAGTAAACAGTGTTCTAATGGCATTAACTATTATTTTGCTCTAAAGCTATGCATCTAAAATTTGATATAAATTTTTGACAAAACATTTTATCCTAAAATGAAGGGTGGAAATCTATAACTTATCCCAACCAGTAAGAGAAAAGATTATATGTGAATTTCAAGCAATTGCAAAGTGGGATTAGCCTTGATCAGTGGGAGACTATGAGTTTAGACACAATTCTCCAATGAAAAAGAAAAAAAACAACTTGTAAGAGATTTGAAACAGAAACAAAGTGGGATTAGCCTTGATCAATAGGAGAATGTCTGTCCAAACACCTGACAGGTCAAGTGGTTAGAGGTCATTCTTTCACTATCAAAGAATTATTCTTTCCGAAAATAAATAATAAATAAAAATATGTCAGACCTGTAAAACTACAAAGATTGATAAAAACCAATTTGCATTGGTACACCCATATCTTAGACGACAAGCAGAACCTTGAACATAAGTCGCTCCTCAATAGTTGTTTGCACTATAAAGGTAAAAACGGCATGATCATTCACTGAATAGAAGAACATCCAATCAGAAAAAACAAACAAACAAAAAACACAGATAAGATGAGAGGGGAGAAACAGAAAGGAGAAGGGAGCAGGAGAGAGAAGAGCATAGGTGGTGACAGGGGCCACCAAACAAGCTCCCACGACCCACAAGATCCATTGGCTGCGAGGGGAGAAAAAAAACGGAGAGGAAATCGGCCATGAGCGGAGCAACCAAGCAGGAAAAAAAAACGTAAGATTAGAAGAGAAGGGGGAAAACGTGTAGTGTTGAACAGAGAGGAAAAGGGGGAGGGAGACGACCATGAGCGGAAGACATAGAACATAAGAGAGGAAGGTTCAAAGGGAGAGAGAAGAGAGGAGGAGGAGGGATAGAGGGATGGCGGAAGGCAGAGGGGAGAGGAGGGCTGAGCGGGGGATGACGGAGGACAAAGGGGTGAGGAGGATTGAGCAGGGGACGACGGAAGGTAGAGGGGCGAGGAAGGCCGAGCGGGAGATGGCGGAGGCAGAGGACGGTCGAGTGGGGGGTGGCAGAGGGAGAGAGAGAGAGAGAATAGAGGAGTTAGAGGTACCTGGAACAGAAGAATAGGAAGATGACAAAGCCCGAGTTCGCTTCTCCAAGAAAGACGCAAGCTTCCGTCGAATATCTCTTTCTCTGGTTCGCTTTCACTCGCCCAACATAGTTTGCTGTGAAAGGAAAAGGGGAAGAGAAGCCGGCTCGATTGGACCAGCTTGAGAGGTGGTACGATGTAATTCAAAAAACTTATGTTATAAACATTGTTCACAATTCCCGCCTTTATAAAATTTACCAGTTTCGAGTAACGCCCCGTTTAGGAGGGATTTTTTTAAGGGGAAAGCACTTTTCCCTCTTGTGCAAAATATTACATCAAAAGGAGAAATTCGCTTTCCCCTCAAATTCTCCTCTTTCTCCACTTAGGCGTCATTTGGATGTTGCTTTAAGTTATATGAAAGGTTATTTTTAGTTAAAATTATTTTTTTAAAAATAAATTAAAAATGCATTATGTTTGGATGTATATTATAAAAAATTAGCTTTTCAAACAAAGTTTCAAAGAAATACCCACTTTACCCCTCAATAAACATAATTTATAAGCTTATTAAAATATAAAATAAAATAATAATTAATAATTAAATTAATAAATTAATAATTAATAAAATAAATTCTATTTCTACTTAAAAAATAAATTAATAATTAATAATTAAATTAATAAAGTAAACTTCATCTCTACTTATAAAATAGCATATGTAATCCTAAGTTAAGATAATTACTAGGTAGGTGGGCCCCTATTGTCTACTCATCTTATTTTTTGGGTAAACAAGTTTTTTAGAGGGTAAACAGTTGTCAACCTTTGCTTGATCTGAAAACAAACACACTCTAATGTATGTAATATCCCTAATTCTCCTATGTTTCAAAAATTAAATATGTGGAAAATAGGGTGTTTGACCTATTGACATTCTTAGTAAAATAACTACCTCCCTAGATAGAATTTGTGGCTGAAACTAATTTTATTAGAAAATAGACAAAAATAGCTTCGAAACGCGACTAAGAATGTGTGAATCGGAGTTCAGATGAGGGTGATACAATTGTTCGAAGTTAAGCTTATTGCATAGGGCCTGTTTACCCGAATTAGATGCCCTACTCGTGTTTGGAGTTGGATGTCCTACTCATGCTTAGAGTTAGATATCCTACTCGTGCTTAGAGTTGGATGTTCTACTCATTCTTGGAGTTGGATGTCCTACTCGTGCTTAGAGTTACTCGTACTTGGAGTTAGATGTCCTACTCATGCTTGGAGTTAGATATCCTACTCGCGCTTGGAGTTGGATGTCCTAATCGTGTTAGGTATTAGGAGTCCTAAATGTGCTAGGAGTTAGGAGTCCTAAATATGCTAGGAGTTAGGAGTCCTAAACGTACTAGGAATTATAAGTCTTAAAAGAACTAGGATTTTAAAGAGGTAGAGAGTCCTAGCGGGTTAAAGATTCTAAGGAAGAAGGAGGACGCAACTAGAACTTTGCTGATATGAGATAGCTTGTGAGCATATGACTTCTAGCCCATGTAGGAGTCCGAGGAGTGCTAGGAGTGGTGGAAAAAGTTGGAGGAGGGATCAACTATACATCTAGTTGGGTTAGAACTCTTTGGGACTGTTTTGAGCATGTATATAGGTTGGAATCCTATTGTTAATGGGGCAGGGATTGTAATTCCAGGATTGTAATTAATGGAGAGTCTTAGAGGAGGAGGGCACCCAAGAGTTTGAAGAAGGGAAGCCTTATATAAGAAAGGATTGATTTTGGTTCAGCTCTCTCTTCTCCATCTCTTCCTTCCTCTTCCTTCTCTCAGCAAGGACCTCCATAACCAGCAATTTCGAAGGCACAAATCAGCCACCTTTGGATTGAATCAAGCACTAGAAGCGTAGGAGAAAGGGCTAGGAGCTTTGGGGATGAATTGGTACATGTAGGTGCTTCCTTTTACACCCTTAAGAATGAGGTTTTGATAGATGTAATTCAGCCATAATGTAGCTTGGTTCTAGGGGTTCCTTTTGATGTCATGAACTAGCCTTAATTCATTTAAGCATGATGCTGATTTTTATCATTTATCTTAGCCATATGTTAGGCATGAATAATTCTTATTCTAGTCATGTTTATGAATCATGATTTGGGCATACACTCTGCTGAATTTATTCCCTGATTTGTGGCCTTATTTTAGGCCATAGTTTGTTGATTTTATTCCCTAGTTTGTGACCTTACTTTAGGCCATACTTTGGCCAACTTATTCCCTGGTTTGTGGCCTTACTTTAGGCCATAGTTTGGCCAACTTATTCCCTGGTTTGTGGCCTGACTTTAGGCCATACTTTTGCCAACTTATTCCCTGATTCGTGGCCTTAGTTTAGGCCATACTTTGACCAAGTTAATCCCTTATTCGTGGCCTTACTTTAGGCCATACTTTAGCTAAGTTAATCTCTGATTCGTGGCCTTACATTAGGCCATACTTTGACCAAGTTAATCCTTGATTCGTGGCCTTTCTTTAGGCCATACTTTGGCTAAGTTAATCTCTGATTCGTGGCCTTACTTTAGGCCATACCTTGGCCAATTTAATCCCTGATTCATGGCCTTAGTTTAGGCCATACTTTGCCTAATTAAATCCCTGATTTGAAGCCTTAGTTTAGGCTGCACATTGGTCAAGTAAATCCCTGATTTGAAGCCTTAGTTTAGGCTGCACATTGGTCAAGTAAATCCCTGATTTGATGCTTATGTTTTAGGCTCTACTTTGGCCAAATTAATACCAAATTCTCAACATTGATTTATGCTATAATCATGCTGAGAGAACACCTAAATCTCAGCCCTAGTTTAGGTTGTATTGTTGCATATCTAATACTTGATTCTCAGCTTTGTTTTAGATTATAATCTTGCTGAATGAATCCTTAATGTTAGAGCCTTAGTTCATGATTTGTTTCAGCCTATGTTGTCTTTGAATTCCAGCCTTGATTGTGATATACCTTAGGTTGATTATTGATGCTTGTTTCAGCTTGAACTTGTCATGTTAGGTGGTTGACTTGAGATATGCATTTCAGCCCCAAAATCCTTGTCATTATAATGTAGAATTGGTTAGTTCATCTCAGCATGAGTCTGAGTTCTTGTCATGTTGATCATTCTGATGGTTGCATTTATTATTGTTGTGTTAAGTTATATAAGTAAATTAAGGTTAATAAAGACTATCAAGAGATTTTGGTTATCTTTGGATTGGGGGGAGAACACCTATTCAAGATAATGACTAAATACCCTCTTTAGGGTCGGGACCAGTTCATGAAGTGAACGGGGCCCTGACATAGAATTTTACCTTGGTTATTGAACTGAGGGTTGTTATGGGATGTTCTTGGAGTCAAAGTTTAAGCTCACAATAATAGCCATGGTGGATATTTAGACCTTCTTGGTCTCAGTTTCTTCGGGACAATGGATCCCTACAAATGCGTAACCCAGGTTTTTGAGCATCATGGAAGGCTCATCTACCTCCGGCCAGTGTGTCCATGAGCACACCTGGTACCTACATCTCTAGGCTCATGGCTGATCCAAGTGGATCTCTAGAGATGATAGGATTTCTGATAATAGCCATGACGGTAATCTTTTAGACCCCTGTGGTCTCCGCTCCTTTGGGACGATGGATCCCTGCAAACGCGCAACCCAGGTTTTTGAGCATCATGGAAGGCTCATCTACCTCCGGCCAGTGTGTCCATGAGCACAGCTGGTACCTACATCTCTAGGCCCATGGCTGATCCAAGTGGATCTCTAGAGATGCTAGGATTTTTGTTAGCATACATTTACTCCTTTGAGCGGGAGTCGGTATTTTCAGGTAACAATTAGTACAGTGTTTCCTGAACGGTTTCCATTGTTTTGTGCATTGTGATGGTCTTCATTGGTTAAAGATCAGCCCATGTTTTTGAGTTATGTGTTCTATATATTACCCTTATGTGGTACGGTTTGCAGGATGTTAGCATTAATTATTGAACAAAGGTTGTGAGATAATTAATAACATTGTTTGATATTGCTTGTTAATTAGACAAGTGGAACGATTAAAAGACTTGCATAAAATGTAGGTTGCTTTAAAATACTTAAGCATTGCATGGGTGATGTTATGCTTCTTAGTATAGTGTAGTTTTAGGCAGAACTACGTCTGGATCCGATCTTGTTGGAAACATTGGAGATGTTGTCTGATGAGTACGTAGGCAACTAACATCGGGTGATGTTGGCCCGATCCGAAAAATACTAATAAAACCTTTTGTCCTTTGGAAGCTCTTCTCCTGAAGGCGGAGATGCTCCATTGTAGTTGTCGTTGTTGTTTGGTTTGCTTTATTACAGATTCTCCAGGCGACGACAAGTGAGACCAAGCCAAGCGAGCTCAAGAGGTTTTCGCATTTTTGAAACTCCGATACGTAAGTGTACCTTAAGCGTGAGAGTCAACTTGTTATTTATTTTTTAGACGGGTGACAAACTTGTACTTAGATGGATGAGCTGGTCTTTATGAATTTTCAGACGTTAAATAATATCATATGATTTGATATTCGTATTTGTGAACCCTAGTTATCATGACCTGGATATTTAATCGGCTGATTTGTTTTGTGTAGAAAAAAAAAATTATTATCATGATCTATCGTGTGTCCTTTATTGTAACAAGGGTTTTAAAAATCCGGGTTGTGACATGTATGTATCAGACAAGTCTGCCTACACACTCATTAAAAAACTACAAGTACTAAAAAAAAAAAGAAACTCCTAATACCCAACAAACAAATGTTCTTCAATGTCCATACAAGGAAATAAATAATATAAGCCCTACTTTAAATGTTAAGTTAGTGGAGGCAAACCAAAGTAGTCGCCAATAGCATGAATGCCATCTCGAATGAGATTCATAGCTGCATCATCTTGTATAATACTCGGACCAACATTTTCTTCTTCTTGTGTAGGTGGAACCAAATCATCATTCTCCCAATGGGCAAATAAAGCATCTCTAAGATCTGGGTCATTACCATAACCTTGTTGCTCTTTAATAAAATTATGAAGTGCCATGGTGACAATCACTATCTTGCATTACTTTTTGAAGTCATACTTTGGGATATTTGACAAGATAAGCCATCGTTCCTTCCATACCCCAAAAGTCCTCCCAATTATATTACGTAGTGAAGAATGTAGATGATTGAACTTCTCCTTCCTTCCTCTTGGCCCACATTGGCAAAATTCTGAAACATGATATCTCGTTCCTTTATATGGCCCAAGATACCCTTTCATATTTGGGTAACCTGCATCTACAACATAATACTTGCCTAATGGTGGGTGTGGGAACCTTGAGGTTGTATCAGAAATAACATGATTGAAAACTCTTGAGTCATGGGCTGATCCTTCCCACCCTGCAACTGCAAAAGTGAATCTCATACTAAAGTCACACACTGCCATTATGTTTTGAGTCACCTTTCGTGTTTTACCCCTAAATGTTTGTTCCTCCTCAGCTAGTACAACTGCTTCTATATGGGTTCCATCAATAGCTCCTATGCAGTTTTTAAACCAAGGAAAGTACTTCTCCTTAGTCCTAATGTATGCACTTGTGTGTGCTTGACTTACCAGCGGTACAATCTTCTCTGCAGCCCACCTATGCAATTTTTTTAGAAACTTGTTAAAATGCCGATTTATTGTCTCTGAAGAGTGTGACATGTGGTGGCCTACAACACGTTGTCCTTCCTTATGACCAACTATTTCAAGAAAATACCTCATCTGCTCTTCCACTGGAACATTCCTTGTGTCTTTAAGATACTTCCCAGACCTCATTTCAAAACACAAATTAATAAAGGTCTTTTTGTTCATTCGACACATATTGTGACATATGTCATTTGAGTAGCTCAACATTTCATATATTAATTCTTTACCCCTTTCCCTATGCATGTGAACAATATTCTTCTGTGGGATCTCCTCAAGTAGATATTGTAAGACACCTTCTTCTTCATCATTATCAAACACAAGTTCATTCAATGTAAAGGCCATGACATCAATTTCAAGCCCTATGTAAACAAATGGAAATATAAATATAAATCAATTGACAATAATAAACAAATAAATTATTCAACTTAAACAATCACCCATTACATTCAATAAAAAATTATCACACGTGGTACGATTAAAGACATCAACAAAAGCCATCATCGTAAGCCATCACACATTCTATTTAACATAAAAGTCATAACCATCACAAAGTTTATCCAATCATGATGTCAGCACACATAATCATATAATAAAGATAAATAGCAATGTATAGTGTTACATAACCATTTAAAGCAACAATGTTCAAAATCAAGTAACTAGTTTAATTAACTACATACACACCATCCCATAAATGAAGCTAACACTAAACTGAACCATGCTCCACCCAATAGCGATGAAGCCATTCCTCCCTAACTATTGCATCATCTCCTAGGCCCAACCACAAACGCCTTACTTTAGTCTTCAGGAAGAATGAAATTCCAGACGCATACATAGGGTCAAATATATCAAACCTTGGAAGGGCCTTCAATATATCAACAGCTCTTTTGTACTGCTCAACTTCATAGTTGTCCTTATTAGTGTGGGAGGCCTCACGTGCAATCTCATTTTGTTCCGACATAGCTTTGGCAATAGACTCTCCAATAGATGATGACTTCCTCTTCCTAGTACTCTTTGTAGTTGTATTTGTGGTTGGCATGGATGTTGGTGTAGGGTGCTTAGCAGGGTTAGGGACTGCAGTAGGGGTAAAAGGAACCTGGCTAGTAGTCCCAAAGTCTTCCCAAACATTACTTGATGTCTCTCCATCAAGCCCTACACCGTGCACATCCTCAGGTTGGGTATCATTGTAGTAGTGGTGTGAAGCCTCAAAACCCTCAGTTTCAACTTCAACATGTCCCTGACCTTGCTCCTCACCTGTCTCGTTTTCAGATTCTTCTTCCCCAGCAAAAAACTAACTTTTATAGACACCGGTTGCATGGTGCTTGCCATGAACAAGAAATAAGTTACCTTTTGCCTCCTCATCATAACCCCACATCTTTAGACGACTGCATTGCTTGTATTTCTAAACCAAACAAGTAAAATACATATATCAAAAAATGAAACAACATTAACCTATCAAAATGTAAACCACTTACATAATAAGCATTCATCAATTACCTTCAAGAAGGTGTCCCATGCAGAGTCAGACAAAATGAACGTGTGGGTGTGAGAGTTCCAACCAAGTCCGGTCATGTTTCTTAACTCCACCCAAGCTTGATAGAACCGACGTGAATAATCATAGTGATTCTTTAACATATCTCTTGTAACTTCAACATTCTCTTCGGTTTTGAAGAGATTGATGACTAATGCCCATCCCTCGACATCTAGATCACTCCCTTTCCTATGTCCTTTGTTAATTGCATATGCCATATGCTTGAGAAAGGCATAATGCATTGATCTACCCCATGATACTTTTTTAGAATACTTCTTGGGTCCTTCTACTTCAGAAGATGGGTTAAACCCACAAGACATTCCCTGATTATAAGTCATTTCTAGAAAATCTAAATATATTTTATTAAATAAGAGAAATGCACTAAGTATATCACAATTAATTGATCATATCAAGTATGAAAGGAACAAACTGGACAAGTGCATACTCTAGAAAAATTGACTACAATTAAGTTGACTCTTTATGTACACAATTTATGTCATATGCACAAGCAACAACTCCTTGTTACGAAAAGCATGTCAGGCATGATCTGTTAAGAGTCTTAGTCGCCAATTTGTCAATCCAATAATAAGATATAAAAAACAGATAGTCATAAAATTCTTAGCAATCTATTGATCATTTTTCCTTTGGTTCTCCCAGAAATGTGAACTACTAAATCAAATGTCATACTGACATAAAATCATGCACAGAGATCCATTTTCGAAGTCATTGCAATGATAGAAACAACAAGAGCAACAAAACATGATAGAAACACTATTTTTGTCCACTCTTACCCTCCAAAATGTAAGGAATTAGTAGGTAGAGTATAAAATGGTTTTGATATGGGGGGAATCCTTTTTTTTTTCAAAAAAAGAAAAAACACTGGAATTGTTTTGATACAACCTGTATTAAAAGATAAATATACAACTTTGGATGCAAGGCAACCACATAGACACCTTCTCACTACTCGGTGAAGACTATTTAATCAATGGAATGCTGCCTTACCTTGAATTTATCATCCAATTGCGGGCATGTTTGGGAAACAAAAAAAGTTAAGTGATACTGGTTATGTTCTATCTATTCACAATTTTAAAAACAAATCTGTGCATAGGATTACCCATATATTACCATTTAGAACTGAAAGAGGGAATTACATTTACTATTGTAAGGTGGTCAGATAATCTACATGAGATTTAACAATTTGAAATTAACTAATATCATTTATGAATCTGGGTAAAACCTGCGTATTTTAAGGGCTGCTACAAGAACTTCTCTTACAAGTATCATTTGGGTATCCTCGATTTTGTTCTAATCTCTTGAGATCAATAACATTGATTGAAACAGAGGAAGCATCCCCTCGATTTATTAGGCATCTTGACCTCTGGGGTTTCACCTACATCATCTCTCACTGCCATTAATGAGCTTGTTCCTGGAGATTCAGGAGGTAAAACCACATTCTCTGATGTGAATATGTGTGATGGAATCATAGGCTCTGGCGGTGTTACAACTGATAGATAGTTTCCAAGCATTTGAACTATTTGGCTAAAATTGGGGCGAGCATCTGGGATCTCATTCCAGCATGATGTCAGAATTAATGCTAATTCGAGTAACCCAATGGTGGCCTCATTTCAAAGCTAATAATCTATTATGTTAACCATAAAGTTTCAAGACGTTCAAGTGATGATCATACTGCTAAAGATCTTGAATATAGGAGAAACTCACATCCAAGTGGTTGCCGGTGCCAGTTAATAGAAAAGGCAAACATCTAAAAGTAGCAGTCTCCATGTGCTTGATGCAACCAAGTATGTAATACCAGATAGACAATTCAAGTGCTCAAACCATATATGAACAAATTAACAGGGTCCCGATACAAAATAATGTCATATTTAATCCATGGAAAAGCTCGACAAAAGAGTATAAAATCCAACTCAACTAGATTCTAGAATGTAATACACTTCAGTGAAAAAGAATAATGGATTTAAAGAGGCCGACACCATGCATTAAACACCTCTCAAGCATCTATCACAAAAAGAAAAAAGAATACCCTTTCAAAAAACATTGCAACCAAGCAGCTTACTAACGTCATCACTATTTCCACATGGAAAGTTGTTGATTTAGAAAACCAGAGCTATGACCACAACCAGATGTTATGTGCATCTTGAAGTAAGTTATCAATCAACACAACTGAAGCCAATTTTTATCCAGGTTATCCATGCATATATAACTAGAATCATCAGGAAATACTATGCCTTGTATATAGCATATATGATACAAACTGGTCCCAGTCAGCTGAATAGAAGGCATCTCAATGAAATCTAGGAGAGATCTCAAAAAGATTAACATCACTCAAGATATTGAAAATCACATTTTATAAGGAAATCATGTAAGCATATATATTCACACACATATCAACAACATAATAGAATTATAATATTGCGGCTGAATAACTACGTTTACAATATGTATTTACATTTCAATATATACTACAGAAATATTTATGCATACATACACATGTATACATTAAATATGCATATTCAAAAACACATTTATACAAAAAATTTAAATATGTGATTCTCTGAGAAAAGGATTAACAGAGGGATCTTAACTGACCTCCTGGGAATATAACTTTCCGCTCTTGCAAAACAGAGATCTCATCGGGATTTTGCAAGATGGAATACCATGAGTGCCAAGCAAGTATTAATTGTTCTGGCCAACTTAGTGCATTGACTTGGAGTCAAAAAGAATGTGGCCATATCCAAAGGACCAGAAAATTTTGAATGAACGAGTCTAGAAGGGGAAGCAGCTGAATAATTTTGAATGGGAAGAAAAAACATGGCCAGGACTGGACATTCAAAATTAGTGGGGCAAATTGACCTTAGCCTCCTACCCAAATCAGCTATATCTACACCAGCCCACACTTATCATCTCTTCTGCCACCCAATTCTGTTCTACCCTGCATGATCCTCCATCAAAGCAGCAAAAAGATACAAGATTTGCAAAGTTGAACGGACAATATAAATCATGCTTTCTTCTTACGGTAAACCCAATAAAAAGCACATAAAAGCTGAACAACATGGAATAAAAATCACTAATCCAAAGAAAAACAAGATAACGACAGTGGAGACATGATATCGATTCCAGGGAGAAATTTTATTTCTTTGTACATACCAGTTAGGAAAAATGGTGGTTGACGGTCCTCCACAATGGGCTTAATCTCTCTGCAATGAAAGTATACTTTTGTTGCCGGAAATGAAACACGAACTAGCAAGGAAAATATACTTTTGTTGCCGTCTTCCTCCCATGAAGAAAAAGATGGGTTAGCAAAAGAAATATAAGCGACAGTGGTAGGAGAAAGGGGAATGGGCCAGATAGGATATATACGATGGCGGGAGGAGGAAGGGGACGATGGCGGGAGGAAGACGGGGAAGATCGTTGGAAATGGCCCGGGACTCGCGGGATTGAGTTATGTCACGATATGGGAGAAGGGTATAAATGTCCAGAAAAAAAAATTACCTTTTATTGACACAATTTTTGCCTAACCCTCCTCCGGAGGAGAGTTAGACAAAAAGCAGGAGAAATCAAAATTAAGCCAAAAACGTGGTTAAAGGTGTTTTTTAAACAAAGTAAAACTTTTAATTTAAATTGCCCAACCAAACAAAATTTACTTACAAAACTCCACTTAATAAGGTCTCCCAAACGGGGCTTAACTCCATATTACAACTTTTATATCTAAAGGCCATATAAATAACATTGCATTTTAATATTCATTCTAAGTCTTGATACACTAATGCTATATTGTAAATTTTACTAGTCAAATAAAAAATAACTAATGTACAACTCTACAATTCAAATATCCCAATTTAAAATTTACATTGACTAACCCTTTGTAAGAGTTCAACACTGAAGTCAATGATTAGTAGGGCCTATGTCACCAACACCAACAACTCGTGGGTGTGATCACCAATGGGCAAGTGCACCAAAGAAGTATAAAATTTCTTTTATGTAGGAGCATTTGTTAGACACAAAAAAACTTAGGGTGATCATAATAAAGGCAGTAATCTTAATATTGTTGTTGGATTGAGCCAAGTTGAAGTTTGATGAGTAATGATATCAATTGTTCAACCTGTCAAGACAATCTCTTTTCTTCATTACAGTTATAAATTTCACCAAGTCTTACAATACGTATTTCACACTATTGGGACAACATGTTGGACCTCATATGACCACCAAATGATGCAAGCTAAACTTGTTAGAACACAATCATGGCAAACGAATCTAACTACAAGCATGCACAACCTTCCTCTCTTAATAATTACACAAAATAAAGAAAAAAAGATACAGTAGAAGCTTTCTTATTCGTCAATGGAAGTAGAAAATAACAAAAAACATGGCCTCCAAAAGTTGGCGCCAAGTATGTACAAATGTCATAGTGGTAGTGAATGTAAATTGTTGTGCACGAGTGCACTTGGCTTAGTACTGACCTTTATTTCAATACTTTATTTTTATTCATTAGGCTAGTTTCCCTTATGATTAGCAGATGACTGTTATTTATATTTTGAATGACTTGTAATGGGCGCACTAGTGGACCACGGATGAACCAGGCCCACTAGTGGCATGATCCCCAATGTGGGGGGGCGCAACTCCCCATAAAGGGGTCGTCTCCCTCCTTGGTTGGGTTGCTTAATGAAATTCTAGTATTTCATTTCTCTTTCTTCCAACTTCTTTCCCTTTCTCTGCGTAGAACTCCTGCGTACCGATTGTGCCTACACCGGGCATAACATTGGTATCGGAGCTTACGATCCCCGGCCATAGCTCGAGGCAAGCAAGTTGCCACAACCCCGAAAAGTCAGCCTAAGAAAGAGGTTCTCGCCTCTGTATACAGTCCCAAATCAGCGCCTGAATCCAGCGGCGAGTTAACAATGGCACAACTCATGGCGGAGATCAAGGCTTTGAGCGTGGGAGTAGCCAGGATCGATGCTTTGGGATTGGCCGTTGCCCAGCTTCAAGCAGAGCGCGCACCACCTCTTATGTCCAAGCTGCCAGCTTCCATGGAAAAGGAGGGTTCGTCCTTGGCTCCAGAACCTGTCCGCCTTGACTTCCCAGCGCCGGCAGACCGCGATATGCGCTTTGCCTAGGATGGTGTGCACTTTGGCACTGTTGACCAAGCCATGGATGGGAGGCGCCAAGCCTAGGACTCGCGAGGCACACCAGGTGTTCGGGAAAATGCCCCAATGGTACCGCCTCCCCGAAACTTGTACCAAGAGATGGAGGATGACTGGGAGGAGTACCCAGGACACCACGGAGCACCCCGTGGTGGGGCGGAACCTTGTTTGGCCCGCCTACAGTTCCCGCGCTATAATGGGGACGATGACCCTGTGGAGTGGTTGTACAAGGCGGAGAAGTTTTTTGCCTACCAGGGGATGCAGTCGGAGGCTGAACGACTGTGAATAGCGGCTTTCCACCTTGATGGGGATGCCTCGGTATGGTTTTAGAGCTTTGAGAAGGAGGTGCGCTACCCCACTTGGACTGCCTTCTCCGATGAATTGTGCGTCCAGTTCGGCCCGAATGAGTTCCAAGACTTCAACGAAATGCTCTCCTCCCTGCGCCAGACATCCACTGTGCGAGCATACTACACGAAGTTCATGAAGGTGGCCAACTGCCTCCCTGATTGGCAGGTGGCCGCCTTGGTGGGCACGTTCAAGCAAGGGCTCAAACCAGAGATTTCTGAGGAGATGCGCCATTTTCCCTGTTCCAGCATGCGGGATGTCGTGCATCATGCACGCATCGAGGAAGAGAATTTGGCTAGACAGAGGCGTGGGGGTAGGCTAGGATCCTTCCCTCGGGCTGCTGTGATTGCCTCCCCTCTTGCCACTCCAGCCAGCAGCTCAGTGGCTGGACGCGCTGGCCAAACACCCCCTCCGACCGGTCCCATTGTCCACCGTCTCACTCCGGCGCAAATGGAGGAATGCTGTTCAAAAGGGCTTTGTTTCTGCTGCAATGAGAAGTTCGTCCCGGGGCACCGTTGTTCCATCAAGGGCAGTCTCTTAGTGGAGGAGATCGATGAGGAGGTTGAGGTGACGGAGGGGCCTAATTCTTCGTACCCTGCTGATACACTGCCGGAGATTTCTGTGCATGCTTTTTAAGGGGCTTTTACGCCGCGCTCCATGCGAGTACAGGGTTACCTCAAGCGGCAGCAGGTTGCCATTCTGATTGACAGCGGGTCTACTCGCAACTTCATCAACGACAAAGTGGCTCAGTGGCTAGGCTGCTTTGTGTATGACTTGACACCCTTTGATGTCTTGATTGGTGATGGTAAGCACCTCCGCAGTTCTAGGGTGTGTACTCAGGCCGCACTCTCCATTCAGGGCCACACATTCGTGACCGGCCTATTCTTGCTTCCGACAAAGGGGGCGGACGTGGTGTTAGGGGTGCAGTGGCTCCAAGAGCTTGGGGATGTTCTCTGGAACTTCAAGGACCTAGTGATGGATTTCGTACTGAACAGACAGCGGGTGCGCCTCCAAGGCTCTCAGCCAGGCACTCTCCTTTTTGCTCATGCGACAGGGTCCTTATTCCGGTTCGCATCTCAAGGACTACTTCTCCAGTAGCGGGCATCGGTGGACGTTGTGCAGGATGACTTGCCGCAGGATCTTCTTGACCTCTTGATAGAGTATGGTAATGTGTTCGCTGAACCGCGGGGCCTTCCTCCAATGCGGGCGCATGACCACTCTATCCCAATCATTCCAGGTGCTTCTCCAGCCAATGTCCATCCATTTCGCTATCCATACATTCAGAAGGCTGAGATCGAATGTCTGGTGGCGGACATGCTTCATTCTGGTATCATTTGGCCCAGCACGAGCTCCTTCTCTTCCCCAATGTTGCCGGTCCGTAAGAAAGATGGTACTTGGCGCTTCTGTGTTGATTACCGGGTGTTGAATGCTATCATAGTGAAGGACAAATATCCTATACCGGTGGTGGAGGAACTTCTGGACGAGTTGTCTGGTGTTACCGTATTCAGTAAACCTGACCTTCATTCAGGTTATCATCAAATCCGTATGCAGCCCACCGATGTGCGCAAGACCGCCTTCCGCACTCATGATGGTCATTTCAAGTTCTTGGTTATGCCATTTGGCCTCACAAACGTCCCCTCTACATTTCAGAGCCTTATGAATGACCTCTTTCGGCCCTTCCTCCGCCGCTTCATTTTGGTGTTCTTCAATGATATCTTTGTCTATAGCAAGTCGTAGGGTGGCCACTTAGAGCATATCAGGTCTATCTTTGATATCCTGCAAGCTAATTCATTGTTTCTTAAATGATCGAAGTGTTCGTTTGGCAGCCCATAGGTGGAATGCTTGGGTCATATTATCTCTTGTGACGGCGTGGCTACAGACCCCTCTAAGGTGACCGCCATGTTGTCCTAGCCATCCCCTACTTGCGCCCGGGCGCTGCGAGGCTTCCTTGGCCTTACTAGCTATTATCGGCGCTTTATTCACCGCTATGGCGAGATTGCTTGCCCTCTTACTCAGCTGTTATAGAAAGGCACCTTTCGTTGGTCGGACACTACCCAAGCGGCCTTTGAGGAGTTGAAGCAAGCTATGGCGACTGCCCCTATTTTGATTTTTCCTGATTTCAGCCGGTCATTTGTGGTTGAGACCGATGCTTCGAATGCTGGCCTGGGGGCGGTACTACATCAGGAGGAGCGTCCCATTGCCTACTTTAGCAAGGCTTTGGTTGGCCGCTCCCTGTCCCTCTCTGTCTACAAGAAAGAGATGCTGGCCATTGTTCTCCTGGTCGACAAATGGCACCCTTATTTGCTTGGCCGGCGGTTTCTCATTCGTACTGACCACCAACCACTCAAGTATTTTCTCAAACAGAGGGTGTCCACTCCCGCACAGCAGCGGTGGGTCAGCAAGCTCTTGGGCTATGACTATGAGGTTGTGTACAAGAAGGGATCTAACAACACTGTGGCTGACGCACTGTCTCGCCGCACCACTCCAGGTTCGTGTTTGGCTATTTCCAGTCCAGTTTGTCCATTCCTTGTTGAATTGAAACAGGCGTATCAAGATGATTCACCGACCACCACACTGATTGCGGCCCTCCAGTCTGACCCATCAGCGCGCCCTTGCTTTGCTTGGAAAGATGGCCTTCTTTTCTGGAAAGACCATCTTTGGGTGCCTGAGGTTAATGACCTACACTAGCGTATCATAGCTCACTTCCATGCCTCTCCCTTGGCAGGTCATGAAGGTGCCCTTCACACCTATAAATGGGTCAGTCAGAGCTTCTTGTGGCAGGGCATACGCCACGTGGTGACTGCTTATGTGGCTGCTTGTGATGTCTGTCAGCATGCCAAGTCCGCCACCACCTCTCCTGCCAGGTTACTTAGCCATTGCCCATTCCAGATAAGGTTTGGGATGACGTTTCTATGGACTTTGTGGAGGCCTTGCTGTTGGTCCAAGGCAAGTCGGTGATCATGGTGGTAGTGGATTGGCTGTCCAAATATGCCCATTTTAGTGCTCTGGGTCATCCCTACACCGCCAAGTCTATGGCAAAACTATATGTTTGAGAGGTGGCCAAATTGCATGGTATGACTCGCACTATCATTTCTGACCGCGACAAGATTTTTATCTCTCAGTTTTGGCAGGAGTTCTTCACTTTACAAGGCACTTCTTTGCACATGAGTACCGCCTATCACCCACAGACTGATGGGCAAACTGAGGTCGTCAACCGTTGTTTGGAGCAGTACCTGCGCTGTTTTACTATGTCTCAGCCCCGTCGTTGGCTTCAGCTCCTTCCATGGACCGAGTGGTCTTATAATACTGCTTATCACACTCGCACTGGGTTTACTCCTTTTGAGGTACTATATGGGCGGCCACCCCCTACCGTGCTCTCCTATGTTCCCCATTGGTCCTCAGTTGTCGAGGTTGACTACATGCTCCAGACTCGGGATGAGGTTCTTCGTCAGCTTAAGGCGAACCTGTATGAGGCTCAGAACAAAATGAAGTAGATTTATGATAGCCATCACACAGAGCGCGAGTTTGCCGTGGGGGACTTGGTTTATGTCTCCATTCTTCCTCAGCGCCAGACCTCCTTGTTCCAGCCCGAGCACTCTAAGCTTGCCCCCCGATTTCATGGACCCTATGTTGTCGAAGAGCGCATCGGATCGGTTGCCTACCGCCTCACTCTACCACTGGGTTCGATGGTCCATCCTGTTTTTCATGTTCCCAGGCTGCGCCATTGCATTGGTGACCCTTCCCTGGCCGTGGATGTTCCACCTCTTCCATTGATGGGTCCAGTGGCTTCTTCTGACCCCATTCCTGCAGCGCTGCTTGATAAGCGCCATGTATGCCACTCTGGTCATATTACCACAGAGGTTTTAGTCTCTTGGCAGGGCCAACCACTTGAGGATGCTACGTGGTTGTCTGAGGATGAGTTTCTGCTCAGGTATCCTTCGTGGTCGCCTTGAGGTCAAGGCATGTGCGGAAGCATGGTGGAGTGTTGTGCACGAGTGCACTTGGCTTAGTACTTACCTTTATTTCAGTACTTTATTTCTATTCATTAGGCGAGTTTCCCTTATGATTAGCAGATGACTGTTATTTGTATTTTGAATGACTTGTAATGGGCGCACTAGTGGACCACGGATGAACCGGGCCCACTAGTGGCATGATCCCCAATGTGGGGGGGCGCGACTCCCCATAAAGGGGTCGTCTCCCTCCTTGGTTGGGATGCTTAATGAAATTCCAGTATTTCCTTTCCCTTTCTTCCAACTTCTTTCCCTTTCTCTGCGTAGAACTCCTGCATAACAATTGTGCCTACACCGGGCACAACATAAATATTGAGGTCCAAACCACTTCCACAACTCAATAACCCATCACAAAGAGTCTTAAATTAAGGAAACACTAACCAAGAAAATTGCTAGAGTCCAAGATAAACAAAAGAATCTCACATATAGTCTCCAAAATAAATAAAAGACTACGAATTACATATGTAGAATCCTGCCTTGGTGTCTATATGTGAGAGTATTTTGTACAATGCAAGTGATGTATTGCTCCAAGAGATGTAGGTCTACCATTGTGTCA
The DNA here is from genome assembly GCA_035235625.1 of Saururus chinensis. Classification (NCBI taxonomy): domain Eukaryota; kingdom Viridiplantae; phylum Streptophyta; class Magnoliopsida; order Piperales; family Saururaceae; genus Saururus; species Saururus chinensis. Next base: position 6,516,671 of record CP141145.1, on the reverse strand, counting down.
TAGTCTCATGAGAGTATCAATGGGCTGCTTCCCTGGTTCGCCTCCATTTTCATGATTGCTTTGTTCAGGTACAAATCTTCTTGGATGTTTTATCAACTTCATCGTAACAACCATTTGACATTTCATATGTACTTATCTATTGCTTGTGTACCAAAGCTATGAAAATGTATGCCTATAGGGGTGTGGTGCATTTGTCTTGCTTGATGCTACTTCTTGCTTTATAAGCGAAAAGAATTTTGTACAAAACTTTAGGTCTGCATGAGGATTTGAAGTTGAGCAATTTCTAGAAATGGTCCTAGAATTAAAGAAACTATCCACTAGAACTAATCCATCATGCGGTTTGTGCATAGTTTTAATCATGTTTAGAGGCCTTGTAAGAGTTTAATATCTGTCAAAATAGTGGTAGCAGATCACTAGATTGCCCTAGTCCGATTATCTTTGAAAGATAAAAACTACGAGTTCTTACCTCTATGTGTAGAAATTTTTAGTAGGCAACAAAAACTAAGTATTTACGCATAAACTATCAAATTATCGGACACTCATTCAAACCAAGTATGCAAACACACACATGAATACACAAGGATTTAACATGAAAAACCTAAATTAGGGTAAAAACCACAATAGCCTCACAAGGGCAAATCAATGCCCTAGTAAGCAAGAACTTATAAGACACAAGAACTGAGAGTTTAATATCCAATTAGATAGTGATATTGGATCACTAGATTGCTTCTAACCCTAGTACTTTAACAATTTAGCAATTAAGAGATTTAGTCTATATGTGCAGGAATTTGTTTTGAAGCGGAATAAATAAACCCTAATATCTAATCGTCATTCATGATCAATTAAATCATTAAATCAAGCATGCACATCACACAATCACATAGGAATTTTACATAGAATCCCAACTAGAGAAAAAGCCATTGTAACCTAAATCAAGGTTAAATCAATGCATTAGAATGATATAGATCTTACAATACACAAACTAACTAACCAACCTCTAGACTTGACACAAACTCCTTTATTCAATCTTCTCTTGTTTTTGGCCTTCAATTCTTCCTCCTTGAATCCTTGAAGCTTTCCCTCTTCATGTATTCTTCTTCTTCTTCTTCTATCAACTCAAATAAAGACCCCCCTCATTGTTTGTTGATTTACCTCTCAAGATTCTTCAATCACTCCTTGATGAACTTTATTGACTCTTATCTTGTATTTGTTGTGTGAAATCTTCTAACTTTAGTTATGCATTAACATGAATTCGCCATGAACAATTTCTTCTAACTCTTTGTGAATTCTCTAGGAAAATAAAGTGCAAAGGACTTATTTCTTCTCCAATATATTTTAGGTTTTCCTCTCTTCAACTTCATCATACCTGTCTCCAAGTTGAATTACCTCTTTGACTTTAACTAGGAATAAATTCTCTTTCAGAAAGACTTTAGGTAATTAAAATGTCTAGCAATTGATTGTTTCAAATAGCAATCAATCATTCACTATTTTCTTAGGACACGACTCCTTGATTGATCGATCGATCTGTCTATAAAGCAATTGATAGATAAACTCTTGACTTAGTTTACCAAATGGCTATTTCATGTGTCAATCGATCACTTCTCCCTATGTTTCATCCAGTAATTAATCAATGACACTATTTAAAGATAGTTTTACCCTTTTTACCCTAAATCTATTTGAAACCTCTAAAATTACTTGTCAAACTTTTCCAAGTGACTTTTATATAGAAATGTGTACTTAATAAACCCTTAAGCCATCAATACTCTTTAGTCTTCAGTATTAATCCATAGGAACACATCTGCACCTATTTTCAAGTCTATCAATTTTAAACTTGACGTGACCACAAGTATATCTAATCATCATCATATTTCTAAGACTAATTTCACACTTAAGGTTTTTGACATAATTTTGACAAATAAAATTAGTCATTAACACTTAAGGTTTCTCACATAGTTTTGATAAATGAAATTAACCATTGACATAAACAAAGATGTCTTATCTTTTTTCAATCATCTTCGTTGTTGGCCTTCAAGTTTCTTCCTTCATCAAATCCCTGAAGTTTTCCTCTTCATGCTCCATTTTTTGTTCTTCTTCTAGCAACTTAATCAAAAACTCCTTGTTGATCTTCCTATGAGTTTTTTTCAACTCCTTTGAAGACTTTATTGCAATTTTTCTTTTGTTTCTTGTGTGAGATTCTTCTCTTTTAGTGGCATGTCTTTGTAAAATCATCATTAATATGTGCTTGAAGCTTTTTGATAATCTCCTCAAGGAAAACAATAGACAAGGAACTCTCATCTCTTCTCTATAATTTTCTAGGTTTTCTCTTTTCAAACTCGTGCTTCCTTAGCCTTTAAATAGAACATTAAGTTAGTTTAATAATTTAACTCCAATTGGGAATATAATATCTTCTGAAAAGGCTTAAATTAGGCAATCATAACAAATAATTGTTTCAAATAGCAATTGATCATTCACTATTTTCTTAGAGTACAATACTACTAGCAATTGATACATCAACCAGGCGATCAATTGATAAACACTTGGTCTATTTTTACCAAGGACCATTCCAAGTAGTGATCAATCGATTCAATCAATGTAGTAGTCAATAATCGATTGATTGCTCAATATTTTGACAATTTTATCTTTTTTTATATTAATTTTGTTTTAAACTCCCAAAATCACTTTTTGAACTATTCTAAGTGATTTGTGTATGTGAGTGTATGCAAATTAACCTTCAATCTTCAACACTTTGCTTAGTCTTCACCCTTGAACCAAAAAAATATATTTGCTCCTATTTTTCAAGTTCATCAATTCTAAATCCGACTTAACTACAACTAAATCCAATTAGATTATTAAGACTAAAAAAGTATATATGAAGGTTCGACATAGTTTTGATCAACAAAATCATCAAATTACAATATATATGGCACATAAGTTCTTTCACCTTGGAATGTGTTAGAATCTAAAATTACCCACTCTTCAACATACATTGTTATGTGTTAAGATGTGTTTGAAGGTGAATAAACTATGAACTAGCCATGTGGTGGATCAATCCATGAATTGGCTAAAATAATAAAATCTCTATAATGTCACTAAAATATTAGAAATGAACCTACAAACATAGGAATTTCTACACATATGGCTAGAAGTTACCAAAATGCCCCACCCTCTACCAACCCACTGAACCCAAAACTAGATTTGCTTATCTCCACTTCTAAGCAGCCGCTAGCTGCTTCTTCCCCTCCTCCTCCATTGTCGTTGTTGCTCATGCCTCCTTCTCCATCCCCTCCTCCTCCTCTTCTATCTCCTCTTCCCCCCCCCCTCCCCCCACCCCTTCCTTTTCTTCTTCTCCTCCTCTTTTTGGTCCTCTTTCCCAAAATACAGTGGAGCTAACCACAAACCAGTCGTTGAGTCATTGAAAAAAATTATTTTTTCTTTATAACTTCTAATTTCTAAAAATAAACACAAATATATTCAATTCCTTAAAATTAACAATGGGTTTCATTTTTACTGGATTTTGAATGTTCGCTATCGTTGTAACTTCCCTTGTTAAGAGCTCGCACTAACATGTACTTTAATATTCACCATTAAATGATTGAGAATCAAAATAAGGGGAATCAAGTGAGTTTAACTCTAGCAATGGCCATATGTCAAAGTTAGCTATGGCAACTGTCACCTATGTAATTTTGTCACTACGTAATTTTTTTCGACAACATCCTTCACTAATGTTGAAGGAGGTCATTAGTGCTAACGAATTAGGTTGCGGGAGAACATGGAGCTTATTGTCAATAGTTGACATCGACAATCAATCATTGCCTGAGTTAAACTCACTTCATTTCCCCTATTTTGGTTGTTAGTTGTCCACTATCAACTATGTATTATCTCAAGTTATTAACAATGGTGCTTGAGAAAATTTGAAATCAGTAAAAATGTCATTATTAATTTTAAGTAGTTGAATATAATTATAGGTCTATTTTCAGATATTGGATGTTATAAAAAAATTCCATATTACCTGGACTAAGATACAAATATTCCATATTCCCTGGTATTGTAAAAAGCATCTATAGAACCTGGGTTTACACGATATTTGGAAAAAATTAGACCAAAATACCCTTTCAACTAGGTTAGGGTTTAAAATAATGTAAACTAATTGTGACGACGCATAAACAAAGAGGAGATCGGAGCTCAGTGACGATTTGTGATTTTCGCCCGACGGTTTTCATCAACATCGAATTCCGATTTCTATTCGGCGATTGTTGGCCTCCCTCACTTCATCGGTGATTACTCTTCTTTGATTTTTATCCAAAAAATTTTAACCACAAACTATTTATCCTTACAAAAGGAGATCAAGATGACACTGTAACTTAAAAATAAATCTTGAGGGACTATCTAGGAAAACATAGCTATATAAGAATGAAGAAGGATGTAAATGCCAAGAAAGGACATTGTGGAATACCCATGATAGCTTGCTACCCAATTGTGCAAAGAGGGACTCTTATGTAAGCATGTACACAATCTGAGAGGTTTTAATCCCTGACTTTATAAACAATTGTATAAATAACAAATACTGGTGAATATCGTGTTATCAATAATATATTGTGACGAATATCGTGTTTTTGATAACACGCTTTGACGAATATCCCATTATAGTATATGCAATATATCGTATTATCATTAATATGTATTGTTGGCATATTGTGTTATCAATAACACACTATGTCAAATATCGTATTATTAATAACACACTTTAGCGAATATTACATTATCGTATATGCGATATAAAGGATATTGTATCGTATTATATTATCGATAACACATATTATTGACATATGGTGTTACCAATAACACGCTATGATGAATATCGTGTTATCGATAATACGCTATAAAAAATAAAATATTACAGTATATGAGACATAGAGGAAAATAAATAACACGTCTTGTTGGCATATCGTGTTATTAATAACACGCTATGCCACAATATCGTGTTATCGATAACACCCTATGGCGAATCTCATGTTATTGGTAATACATTATAACAAATATCGTGTTATAAATAACACGCTTTGGCGAATATCATAACATATTGTATTATCAATAGCACGTATTGTTGGTATATCTTGTTATCAATAACACGCTATGGCGAATATCATGTTATCGATAACACGCTATAATGGATATCATATTATAGTATATGCGACATAATAAAAAATAAATAACACATCTTGTTGGCATATCGTGTTATCAATAACACGCTATGCCACAATATCGTGTTATCGAAAACACGCTATGACGAATCTCATGTTATTGATAATACGCTATAGCAAATATCGTGTTATCAATAACACGCTATGATGAATATCATATTATTGTATATGCGATATAAAGGATATCGTAGCATACTGTATTATCAATAGCACGCATTGTTGGCATATCGTGTTATCGATAACACGCTATGACGAATATCGTGTTATCTTATATGCAATATAAAGGATATTATATTATGAGTTGTTGGCTCAAAGAATACATATCGTATTATCAAAAATATGTTTTATTGACATATCGAGTTATCGTATATGCAATATGGATTAAGTGTTGGACACAGGCCATGCGGACCATGAGATCTTTGGTCCGTTTAGTGGGAGTCATCCTCTCGTTCTCGCATTCTTAGAAGTCTCACGAGTCATACAGAGTGGATGTACTCTACCCGATTTCATTAGGAATCGTTGTACTCTAAAAAATCTTTTCTTTTTGCAGCGTTCAATCCCCATTTGCGGCAAGTCTCCGAAGTCCTTCAATCCGTTCTAAACGCAACTCAGTTTTTCAGATTGCCGAAACATTATGTTTGTTGCAATTTAGGAAGCACTAAAGTGGATTCCTTTGATTCCCTGTTTTGAATTTTGTTCTTTTTGTCTTTTTTTTAACTAGGAATCAGTTTTTGGATTGAAATCGAGAGGTGCTTCTGTTCTGGTTTGTTCTCTAGAACACAAGATTGAGAAGGAATTTTTTTTTACTTTCTATCGATCATCTTTAAGTGGGTGCTTTATTTTATGTATTCTGAGTGTTTTGATTTTGCTCATACCAATTTGTGTCATCGTTGATCATTTTTCACCAATAATGAGATAAGAGCTTGGATATAGATTTAGTTGTGACCTAAAGGTATATTTATCTTAAACCAAGTCATATGAAATTAAGTGTTAAAATCCAGGGATTATAGAATATTTGTATATCAAACTAGGTAATATAAAAAAAACTCTAAAAAAAATAGAAGGCTCAATGGCTAATTCACAACTAGTCCCAATCAATTATAGAAAAGAGAACCAAGAGGAGGAAAATGCTAAAAAGGTGGAGGAGAATGTAGGAGCAACAAAGAGGAGGAAGAGGTGGAGAAAGAGAGAAGTGAAGGAGCTGGCAAAGAAAAAGGTGGCAGGCAGACCTTGGTGGTTATGCTAGGCTTGGTTTAGTGTTATATGGGTTGGTGTAGATAATATAAAAAGGACAATAGCATTTAGGCAACTTCTAGCCAGTGTGTCCCAAGTGTGTAAGACCATTTCTGACATTTCAACTATTTCCATAGGTAATTCCAACTAATTCCAGATATTGCTCTTGAAATATCTTGAAGGCTTTTTCATAGACTATGTCAATTATACATTATACATCAGAATGGTTCTTAAGATCCTTTATAGCACTAGTTTAAAGTTACATGAAAAATAGAAACGAAACCGCATTGCACTCGTAAGTTTTTATACATGAGCGTAAATAAAGTTGCATACGGATCTTTCTTCACACAAATAGTCACTGAGACTGAAGTTCCTCAAGCAATCTTACAGTGACTTTGGCTGCCTCGTCCAAGATATTGAGATCTTTCATTCGGTTGCTTTCTTCAGCATCAAAAACGGCCCGACGCTCACGGTGTTGAGTTTCTTCACCCTCAAGGCGAGCAACAAGACTACCTAACTGCATAACCATCTGATTGTTAGACTCTTGCAACCTCTGAAACTTCCGATCAGCCTCTTGCTCCTTCGCATTAGCTGCAATGGCCTCCTGTTGAACCCTCGAAAGCTGGGCTTCCAAAGCCCTTGCGGCAAGGTCAGCTCTCTCTCGGATAGCCTTGCAGTTCTCCAGTTGTAATGCTGCTTCCCTCAAATAAGTTGCGGTGCTAGAACACTCAGATGTCATTCTTGAAATTTCTGCCTCAATGGCAGCTCGACTTTTCAAAAATTGTGCCTCCATAGACGCAAACGTAGGTGGCTGCTCCTTGATCCGGTAAGGACCACTAAGAAGATTCAGGTAGTCTACTGCATTCTTCAAGATGTTCACTTCATCGCCTAAAGCCTCAGTATCACTAAGTAAGCAACGGATACCGCCATCTATTGCAGGAAGGTCCTTAAGTGGCGTGGACTTGAGAAGTCCCAAGATACACCGCACAGAGCTGTTAGAGAAAATGCGATGGTGGGGAATCTTATTTCCTTGCGATGAAAGATTTTCTGCATTTAAGAAAGTATTAGTTATCATGCAAATGATAGACCACAACCTTAAAATTAAGATGGAAGGTCTAAAAAGAAAGCTCAGGATTTACCCACCAGGGATTTGGAGACACTGACTTAGAGTTACAATAGAATAAGCAGATGTTATGGGAGATTGAGTCCCTTCCCTCGAACTAGTTGCATAATTTAGGCATGAATCTAGCCATATACATGAGCAAAAACATATTTGTCAATGCTTCAATAATTATAGTCTGCAAACAAAGCACAAAAATTTTACAACTATAACATTGAGGAAAAAGATTTTATACCTATAATGCTCAATATTTTGTCAGATACAGTAGTAACAGAGTCCTCGTCGAATGCAAGACGCCTTCTAGCACCTGTGAAAATGCAGCTTGAAATATTCAGAGCAAAATCAACTTTCCAACCATCAGGACTAGCCATGGGTATGCCATCTACTGCTTATTATGTAAGGCATTCCTGAAGATTTCATCCTTAGACAAGGCAATATATATTTCTAACATAAAGTACCTGAGACTTCTGGGGAGAAAGGCGTCACTTGGTATTCAGTAATTTCACCTGCCCCCACAAATTTGCATGCAGGGGAATCAACTCTGTCTAGCTGCAGAGATTCAGGACCTCCAAGTTTTGGCCCCTTGGGAGAAGAAGCTTGCAAGTTGCTTTCTGCATCATCATCTAAACCAGGTGCCACAACATTTGAAGCAACTTCTGCAGATCCTTTACTTGCATTCCTAGGTGGTGTACATTGTTCACATTCCAAAATCTCAGCCCCACCCTCTGGAACTGCAAAGGAGTAAAACCATTCAGCAATAAAAGCAATATAAATGTGAGGCAATGGAGATTTATTGTAAATTCTGACGGAAGTGACTCTTTCAATGGAAAAAAAGTTGTTGTTACATCTTCCTAGAGGATGCACTGCCAATGGCAATTTCAAATATAAGAGAAGGAGATGGCTGACCTGAACAATAAAGAGACTAACATTATTTTCAATGATGTCACTTTGGATCAATTCTGCCGTATATATATATATATATGTGTGTGTGTGTGTGTAATTGAAACACTATGAAAAAGGTATGGGATTAGTTGGAAGCCACCTTTGAGGGAACAAGATCCCTTAAAAACTCAAAATTGCAATTATTGACTACTAAGTATGAGGCAATAAAGATGGGTAAAGAAAAATCCTTGAGTTTTATACTAAGCTTAAAAATTATTATTAACATCTATTTCTTAATCTAAAGTGGTGAAAAATGTTAGAATTGCCTAAAAGCTTAAACAATTAAGGAACAACCAAACAATGTATGTATATCAAGCTCATGTTAGCCCAAACAAACAGATGCAGATAGACAAAATATCCAACACCCCCTTGCATGGGCAAGCATGACTTGTCATATACAGATGCTTGCACGTGCACATAATACATAGGTTGGGGCAAGGCTCAAACCAGGACCTCCTTGCTCTAATATCATGTTAGAAACCAAGTTTCTTTAAAAGCTTAAGTTGTTAAGGAAAGACCACTAATAAGGCCAAACTAACAAATGTGAAGACATTATCCAACAAGAAAAATCATGAAATTTTTATTAATTAGATTAATGCCTAAAGTGACTGCAATAGAGGAAGCCAAGAGCTTGAATCAACTCAAATTCACTGAATTAGTAGGCTCTCTCCAAACCTTTGAACTGAACTTAGAATAAGTGAAGGAATATAAAATACCCAACAATAACGAAGTTTTTCTTAGAATGTTAAAAGAGGAAATGTCAAATTCTCATTATGATTTAGGCTAAATTGATATTGTTAGGAAAATCAAAGAACTTCTCAAAACACCTAGGGAAAATGGTATAACTGGTAAGAAAGGTAGATGATCTCTGGGCCTTAGGGCAAAAATTGGAAAATGGCTTGGATTTGAAAACATCAAATCCAAGTGCCCAACCAAAGTGATTGAAAAAGTAAAGCCAAACAAGTTGCTTAGGATGATTCTAACAATGAATTTGAACTTCTGTGCTATGAGTAGGGCTGAATCCAACCCAACCCATTTACCTAACCCGCCTAACCTTACACCCGACTCGACTACAGGTAGGGTGAGAGTGCGGGTTTACACTCTTGACCCATTTTGGATTTAGGGTGGGGTCGAACCCGACCCGTATAACCTGGCCAACCCGACTACAAATAATAGAAAAAACCTATTATTATGGTGTTGGTTTATTAGACTTATTTATACTATTATTATGGTATTTGTTTAGTGCATATTATATCTTGAACCAGATTTGCTTAAACACAAATTTGGGCATAAATAAGATGTTTAAAATATAGGTGTAAGCACATATATTTAGCTCTGTGCTAGACATTTATTTTGGGATAATAGATGATGGTATCTTCAAGGTGTGATTAATTTCTATATAGTTTAAATTTTTTTTATTATTCTTTTGGATGTGGTGATTAGAATGAAAATATGTCATATTTTGTTGTATTTATTACCCATCCTCTCTCCTTCGATAAGACACATCATGCACTAGACTCAGCTCTATGTAAAGGCCTAACAGTCAAGAGCAGGTTAGTAACATACAATCAGATTGGCAGATGATGAAACTCGATAAGGGACAGTTTTTGGAGGAGAAAAATTATAAACTAAGTGTCACTAGCTGCTGAGGGCAGTGTTTTAAAAACCGAACCGGACCGACTGGTTCAACCGGACCCTATATAAAAAAAGGGCCTGTTCACTCTAATTTCTAGGTCGATTTAACCCAGCCGGGTTAGCATAACCCGGGCGGTAAAACTAGTTACCCGGTATACCGGTCCGGGTTCTAGAAACGAAAAATATTGTCACACGGCGATTTAGAGAAGGGGCAAAGTGGCGATTTGGGGGCCGGGGTAGAGCAAAGAGGCGGGTGGTGGTGGGGGCAAGACGAAGAGGCGATTTGGGGGCCAGGGGCAGGGCAAAGCTACGATTTGGGGGCAGAGCAAAGCAAAGATTTGGGATGGGGCAAAGCGGAGATTTGAGGCAAGGCAAAGAGAAGATTTGGGGCGAGGCGACTGTGAGAGACAATTTGGGGGGCGGGGCGACTGTGAGCGATGATTTGGGGGGGGACTGTGATTTGTGAGCGACAATTTGGAGGGTGGGGCAACTAAGGACAAATAAAGGGGGAAGAGGGGAGGTAAGGGTCGGGGCCGGACTGCTGGGGAGGAGATGGAGGGGAAGTCAGGGCTGGGGGATGCCGTCTGGTTTGTGGTCAGGCTGCTGGGAGGGTGCTGGGAGGGGAGGGAGATCAAGAGGAAGGGGAAGAGGGGGATGGAGGATGTCAGGCAGTTGGGGTCGAGCTCGGCCGGCAAGGTAGACACTGCTTTGGGGATCTGATTCTTCTAAAGTAACTTAGGGTTTGGGAGGTGGGGAGGAATCATTACTATTTATATTAAACAGGTCAACCCGGGTTGATCCCCACTTGACTCTGGTTGAACCGACCCGAACACCAACCCGGTTCTTAAAACATTGGCTGAGGGTAGGGCTACGAGCAGCCATAGAGAAGCAGTTAGAGGAATTTTGGAATTAAGACATACTAAATTTCATGATCCTCTCTGGCCATCAAAGAAATTATGTTTAATCTATTTTGTGTTTGTATGTGAGTTATCGAAAGCCAAGTGGGCTGATCTTGAGTAAATAAACGTTGAAGATTTGTTTTGTTATCCTTCTTTCATATTAAAAGAAAGGCAACACCACACATCTAAGGTCTTCGTTGACGGCTACTACAAAAAAGTGTTAGCCACAAATAAACCAAAGTTCCAAACATTACAAATTAATGTTGTAATGTACTTAAATTTCTTTTATGTTTGGCCTTTGCAAAGAGGGTATATAATAAGTCTAACAAAAACTTTGAGAAAAAAAAGTAGGGTTACCCGCATACCCAACCAGACTCAAGTAGGGTTAGGGTTTGGACTTTTTACATCATTTAAAAATAAGGTCGGGTCATGACCCGACCTGATTTCAGTGCGGGTCAAGGCCAACTTGACCTGACCCGATTCCCACCCCTAGCTATGAGAGGTATCTTTGGATTTAATGGATTCCCCCAATTCAGTTGGAGTGACAATGAGGCAAGAAATGTAGTGAAAGAGTTGTTAAAAACGACTTAGTTCAACACATGATGAAGAAATTAAAAGTCCTTCAATATAAGAACGAGAAATTAGTACATGATAATTCTGAACTGAAGAAAGGAACGGATGAATCTGGTAAGTTCAATGAAGAACTATTTGAAGAAAATTTGAAACAAAAAAGGATCGAAAGAAAATAAACATCTTAAAACCAAAATGATAGATTTGGATAAAACTTTGAATAATATGAATAAGGAGAAATATGTGTTTATCAAAAGAAGATCTGAGTTAGAAAAAGAAGTGAGTGAATTAGTTGCTAAAAATGTGATAAGTTTTTAAAATGTCAAGAAACTAAGAAAATAAAAAGAACTTACACAAAATCAATTCAAACTCACAAGTATTTCTAAAGGAAAAGATAAGTTAAATGAAATGTTTGTCATGGGAAAATAAGCTAATGATATAAGACTTAGATACTCTCAATACCAAACATGCTCCACGAAGTCTAACCGAGTGCTTAACATTAAAGTCTGTATTCTTGAGTAACACAAGAGAAATAAAGTGTTTAGCTTTTAGAAAAGTTCTATGTGTCTACAAAAGCACCCTATTTTAATATCAGAAGTGCAATTAGTATGTTGCAAATTTAGGACCAAACTGATGTATCAAGTGATGAGTGTATTTTTTGTGAGATTGGTGATATTCCATATGAATCTTTGTTATGACAATGATTTCTAAGTCCATATTGTTTTTCACTCTTTTAAATTTTGGTTTGGAAAATTCGTTTTTCAAAATATTTTGAATATCTTTCATGATGACATCTTTATTCATTGTTGATTTCTAATGGCATTTGATTCCAAATGTCAATTTCAAAACTTTGACAAATACTTTAGTAGATAAAAAAACAAAATTCCTAATTTTTCAAAATTTTGATCCATTGTGGAGGTGCCAAATTGCTCAATCAGATAATGGGAAGAATTTTTTATATCCATTTGAAGCTATCTACAGAAGAGGATTGTTTCATTGATTTTAGATTAAAGAAGCTTTGCTTAGATTAGGTTGAGCTTACAGTCTTTATATTATGATGTTTGTGTCCTATTGGTTACATAATCCTTAATTGATTTGTATCCATGTTACTTTTTCCTACTATTGTCAAGTTATGACAAAAAGGAGAAGTAGTTGATTTTATTCATTTAGTTTGCATCACTTTGGACAGTACTACGCTTTAATTGTTTGTTTTTGGTGATGTGCAAGTTATAATAGATGCAAATATTAAGGGGGAAAAAACATTCTAGTCATGGAAGAGTCTAATTGGACATGCTTGTTATGCGGTTCAAATTTTATTTGTCAAAAATAGTTATGCAAACTATGTAAAGTCTTTTGTCATGGAATTGCCATGGGCAGATTATAAAGGAAAAATAGTGTATTGGCAAATTCTATGATAAACTCACTATAACATCCATCTCCTATCTTATATCTTTTAAGGTTAGTTCAAGGAGTCAAGATTTTGAAACATGAAAGTGCTAAAAATTCAAACCAAGCTACATGTGAAGATATAGGAAGAACTTAAATAGCACATGTGATCCATGGCACACCTCAAATAATAGGTAATTTCGTCTTTCTACACTATAGTCTAAAGTTAGAAAGAGTCAAACTTAAGTTTTCTACATGTTAATTGATTGCCTGATTGACCTACCTATTCCGATAACATCAGGTCACCCGCTTATCCCCATAGAAAGTGAGATCAATCTACCTACGTGGCAATTTCTTGAAATTAGCCCATTCCAAGGCAGATTTTCCTTAAACACTTAGGCCAACCTACCCTATGTATAAATAGTGTTTCTATGAAATCCTAACGAAGGGAGACTTGTTTTTATGGAGGATTAACCTTAGTTTGATCTAGAGGAAATTGTTATCTCTCTTCTCTTGTGTCTCAAACTCTTTGATTCAAGTGGTATTACTTTTGTTGTTTTTCATCCTTAAGTCAATCAAACCTTAGGAAATCATTTCTATTCATTGAGGTTTGATTTAAGAGTTTTATATAAACCCTAATTTAAAAAATCCTTTCTTATTTCTAAGAGAGTCTAATCACTGAAAAGTGATTATTAGTCATATGGTTGTGATTATTTGGTGGAGATATGAAGATAACCATGTACTTAGAAGATTGAAGATCACTACGGTGGAAAAGTTGACACGGAGGATGTGCAACAAAAGAGAGTTTTGCTTGGCGAGAAGTGAAGTGTATTTAGAGTCAATGGGAGAATTGTAATAAGGTTAATTGTATCAAAACTTATCTACATAGTGGATTTCAAATGGCTAGTCGAGTTCCCGTGGTTTTACTGGATGAGTTTTCCGTGTAAAAAATTTTGTGTGCCTTGGGTGATTATTTATTATTTGTTGTACTCAGAGATAGTTGTTAATTAAGGTCATTTTAATCCACTATATAATATAATAGCAATTTGATACTTAGGTTAATTAAATTAATTTAAAAAATGTTAATATAGTTAAATTTGAATGGTGCATATTGATGTAATGCATACTCTGCCCAAAACTTTCATAGGCAAGATTATGTGAGCACATCAACAAGAGCTATTAAAAATAAGCAACCCTAATCGAATCAATGCAAACAACTTCTAGAATGTAAAAAAAGGTAAGTTAATAATAGGAAGAGATGGAATTTGGGAAGCGTCACAATGACAGAAGCTTCAGACTGGAATCTACAGAAGGGGAACCAGTGTAGAATTAGCAGAGGGGAACAGGATAATTGGAGGGAAACGGAGGGAAACAGAAGGAAATAAGAGGGGTAGAAGATAGAATAATCTCTTGCATCTACAGAAGAGAATCAGAAAAATCAGCACCAATGGGCTGTTCAGCATCGGCACTAAACAGGGAAGCCTTCAATCAGCAGAACTCTTGAGGAAATAAAAAAATCAATGGTTGTTTATTACTTACTGTAGGTTATATGCTTTACATTTCTAATTTAGATATATTTGTAGAAAGAAACATAAATATAAAAGCATCTTTCCCAGTATCAATTCTAACCTAAGCAACCCACTACCAAGTAATTTCTAAATAAAAATAAATCTCCAAACTAAAGCCAAAAGTGCTACATAATGAAATTTAAATCTTCCATATTGTCTGTACCCAGTTTGGATCCACATGCTGAACCTTCCCCCTATAACTACTGTTAGGGACAAGGGGTTAATAAACATGAGAGGGAGAGAAAAAATCCACAATTGCATATAAAACCCTCCAGAACGGCAAGAGAAGAAGGCTTCAGCTAGTAGCTGAACATCAAAATCAGAAAAAGACATAATCAACTATAAAAAAGAAAAAGTAAGGAAAGGGCAGACAGAAACTGACCTGCAAGTCGAGAAGGCTCAAAATGAAAATGCTCTGGAAAATGAGTCTTGGTCCTCTTCTGCTTCAAGGAATCTTCAGATTCATTCATCTCAGCAAGCTTCCGCTTAAAAGCATCCTGGACAACATGCCACTCTAGCTCCTCGGGCTCCTCTGGATTATCTGTCAAGGGAATCCTAGTACTTCTGTTTTCCTCGTCATTTCTCACAACATCAGCAATACCTACTTCAACAAAAAGAGATGCTAAGCTATCACTTGAATCCTCCCAAACAGTAGCCTATAGCCCGGCAGCTTTTTCTTTTTTTAGGCATTTTTGTCCCCAAGATAGAGTGCATTTAAATTTTTGTCCTAATTTTTTAAGTTTGTGTTTCTGAATTTGACTTGTTTGGCAGAGGTGTACTAATGCCCAAAAAATAGGAAGCAATTGTTTCGCAAAATACTCAATATTTTAACACAATAAAACGTAAATGATTTTATCAATAGTTGTAAATAAGATAATAATACAGAAGCTCTAAACAAACTGTCTAACCATATTGAAATAAAATACAATATATATTAAAATAATTTTAATAACATAATTCCTCGAGAGAATCTGGCTGTTTATACCCCACGACCTTTGATTAGGATGATTACCATGCCGACGAACTAAATCATGAAGATGACTAAATACCTGCGTCTTACAAGAAAAGATTGGTAGCCTCTTATTTGGATCAGATCAAACCACTCCAAGGTAGAAAAGGATCGGATCCACACGTAGTTCTGTAAGCCCTAGCATGATACTACGTGAAATTTATCGCCTAACTCGTGGTCTCCCTTGTGTCACAAACACTAATCCCTCACACAAGTAAGGTCTTCCCTGTGTTATAGACTCTAACAGCTCATAACAGCTCACACAAGTAGGGTCTTCCTTGTATCACAAACTCTAACCACTCAGATAAGTGTTAATCAAACTATTTCTGAACCTAGGTCCGGCCCACTACTTCCCATTAATCCGTTACAGAAAACAAATTTTCATCCCAACTTTGATTGCCACTTCCTAAGAGGTTTTGCTGCCTATTGGAAGAGAAAACTCTTGGTAAGGGAGGAGTCACAGCAGCAAGCAGGTTCATGGTCAAAAGATTGATAGCCCCGGGTTTGAAAAAGGGCAGCTCTGGCCGCACGGAGGCAGGAGAGGGAAGACAAAGCTGCAGCATAAACAGGGAGAAACTCCTTCTGAAGTTTACCAGTGCACCGCACCGTCACTAGCCGCCAAACGTGAGAGGACACAGAAGGAGAGAGGAATACCACCACTGGCCGCTGGGGTTGAGAGGATACTGAAAGCGAGAGGAGGCTTCGACTAGACAGGAGGCTCGGATGGGAGAGAAAGGGAGCGACGAGAGGGATGGGTACACAAACTAGGACGAAGAGAAAAAAGCCCGAACCCCACTGACGATTTTCAGGAAAAAAACATGCCGAGGGGTATTTTTTTCTCGGGGAAGTTTTGTGAAGAGCAATGAACCGTCCTTAATTTTGAGGAACCTAGCACCAAACAAGATTTCTGCTTGTTCCCGTCCCCAAATTCAAATTTGAGGAAGAAAAAG
This sequence comes from Saururus chinensis, assembly GCA_035235625.1. Classification (NCBI taxonomy): domain Eukaryota; kingdom Viridiplantae; phylum Streptophyta; class Magnoliopsida; order Piperales; family Saururaceae; genus Saururus; species Saururus chinensis. The sequence goes on along the minus strand of CP141145.1, from coordinate 6,500,158 downwards.
TCCTTAAAAGCACTGCCAAACAGGCTATTAAATATGAATATAATGGGCCAATGCTTGATCAACCACAATAGAAATTACAGTGCCACATCATAAGATACCGAGCAAATACAAGAATCAGCAACAGTTTACCATCTGAATGGCTGTTGTGGATTTCAACTTCATCACACCATTGAAAGAACTGGCATGCTCCTTCACCCTGTGCAGGAATTATATTAATAAAAGAATAATTCGGAAGTAATAATTCAGCATAAATTAAAACTACTGTATTTGAAATTTTAACATACTCTAAGTCACAATTTCAACAATTACACAACAACCAAGGAAGGTCATATCTGCAGTGAATGATGTTTCAGATTAATTGATAGGGTACATATCACTGCTGCATGTGTATGCACTAAGATGGGCTTAAAACTAAGAATATGTATCCTATTTTTTATTAAAACTAATGATTCCTGTCTAACTTAATGATGATTGACCAAATGACAATTTTGACTTTATGATGGATGATGTATCAAGGAAAGATGTGACAAGTATAACATTACAAGTCCAGATGAGCATTAACAACTTGAAACAGTCATTATTGGAATATACATTAAACTAGGTTAAAAAGTTGAAACAACATATCAAAATGACATAATTGTGTTAGAATAATTTTTATAGATAATGAGAGTTAGAAATGGCAATAGAATGTAATAAAGTGCACATCTAGTACCTCCCTGTATCATGTGAATCCCAGCAGATACAGGTACATATTAACCACTATGCAAGTATCCACTGGCAAGGCCTTCCATGTTCATCCCTCCCCCGCCACAGCCATAAAGTGACAATGAGAAATTATGACATATTAGAAGTTCACAAGTTCAGAATTGAAATTAGAATTAGAGCTACATTAGAATGTTAAGATGTAAACTCAGCACGTGGTATTAATGTCAATTTTAGCACACTAGCATGATATAGAAAGTATCATAATAGAAATTTAGCATTGATCCATGAATAGATTCTACTTTAGAGTTAAGTAAATAGACCCAGTTATAATCTGCGCATTATATATAAAAAATGAGCTGAATCACCAAGTTACAACGTCTTTGATAGTAATCCAACCTTCTTAACAGGGCAGCCAAAGTACTCACGCCCGGCATGTGGTCCTTCCTTCTTTGTATAAGCCCGGCACTTTCCGGCCTCACATGAGCAAATAGGGAAAGATTGGTTTGCAAGCTCATTGCATGCAGCCATGTCGCACCACATGAAAAACTTGCAATTTCGACCCTCCTCCTAATAATGATTATTTAAGCAAAAATCAAATCCAATCACAAGTAGAAATTGTAAGAGCAGATAACAGACGGTCTGACCCCAAAAAAAATAAAATAAATAAATAAACAAGTCGCCATCATTGACACCTAGTGCCATTTGCAATAGGGTTGACACCCCATCCAAATGTGTATATAATTACTCTATTATACTCAGATTCTAAATGGCTCTAGAGGACCAAATTGCTTTATATGGATTTCTGACCACATTCTCCATATATAACAGTCCTAAGGTACTCTTAAAGTTGTTCAAACTGTAATAATAACTAAAAAAAAATTAAAAGAAAATAAAATTTTCAAACTGTAATAATCGCTCAAACAAAGAAAATAAAAAGGAACAGGGAACACAAAAAGAAGATAGTGGAGGAAAACACTTAAAGAGGATAGAAAGAGGAAAAGAAAGAGCTGAAACTAAAGAAAAAAAAAAGACATGAGAAAGACACTAGTACATAATTTTAACTACATTTCTACCTTACAAGAGAAATTAATCCGAACTCGTCAAATCATTTAAATCAACACAGTTATGGATTATCATACGGGTCAATTGAGTTGATTTGGCGGCAACTCTTTAGAAGTTAATCAGCATGGTAAACTTAAAACAACTGAAAATTGTAGATGATGGTTTAATTTCAACAAGACATTTCGCATAAAGTTACAACCTTCATTTTTGCCTTTTATACATCAAATAATAGGAACATCATTCTGTGCACTACCAACACCAGGGAAGGACAGACAATTCACACATTGAAGCCCATTCTAGAACGTGGGTGTTCAGTAAGATTCTCATAAAACACTTCCTACTGCAAGCCACAGATGCTGAAAATTCCAAGCATGATGGGTAAGATTTTGCATAACAACAGTTAATGATGATAATGATTGCCTAGAAAAATTAGAACTAAGATGTGGAAATAAAATCCATCGCAACTAATCCCACTTAATGATTGTCACACACTTGTACATCTAGTAATCAAACCAAACAGTCTACTATTATCAGAATAAAACAAGTCAGCCACTCTTATTTAACTTGCAAATAAAAATATGAAATTGTTCACAACTAAGTTTAGTTGAAGGCAAATCAATTTTTCTTTGCCAAACAATGTTTTGGTATTTTAGAGTTGCATTAACCTGCTTACTCAATATTTTATATGAGCCATGATTACTTTTTCAAGAATTTTGAAAAGACGGTAGTTTTGACGAATAACATGAATTGTATTCACCACATTAACAGATATTTGTTTAGAGCTATTACTAATTAAGCAATTTAGTTTGTCCCCATGGCTAATTACCCCTATAAATTATTAGTTTAGTCTAGACTCTAGAGCCTAGTCATAATACAAGTAGAATGAGTAAGATTTAACAACTGATGTTTTAAGATTCATTCATACCCAAGAGATACTCACCCTATTTAACATACTACAAAACTATAATATCCATTTAGCCTTGTCCTGGCCATGAAATGATATACCTGTTGTGTATCACCATTATATCTCACTATTGGCACCACTGACAATAGGCAGTACATTGTTAACGCTAAACTCCATGTATCACATTATATATTGGCAATATATGGGCACTATATCGGAATCTATCACCACTATATCATGTTTTCCTTCTTCACATCCTTCGCATTTTGAATTTCATGTTTTTCTAATAATTTGACATGTTTCACCTTTCATATGATTATTTTCGTCTTTTAAGAGACAAGGGGACATGATGAAATTATTTCAGACTTCACCTTTAGGATTGGCCAGTAGGGGCTAGGGGCCACCAACCTTCTCTCTTTCACACATATTTCAAATAAGAAAGTAAAAGCATCCCGTTAGTATTTTTTATGCATCCTACAAATATGTTCTTTCCTGTGTGGTAAGTAAAGAAAGAACATGTGATGTTCTAAAGGGCTGTGTAAATATCTTTTTTTCTTTCTAAATATACCATTTTGCTAGTGTCCTTGTCTTCTCTGTCTTCCAATATGCATTTTTAAACTAAGATAACAGTATTTTGCACCAGAAATCTTCCTACTTTACCCATTACTTTCACAATTGATTTTGTAGGTATTTGTAGACAAACATGATCATATTATACATTTAAGAGGGATTTCTTTTTGACAGAATAACTAACAGGGATTTAAGTGTGCAAAGAAGGTACTAGAAATAATTGAATAAGCTCCTGTTGTTATCATAAGTGTATTCGTACAATCTTCTACTTGCATTCTATTAATATTAGTGTTTCTAGATAATATATATTGATAGATGTTAAAAACACTTTATTAAAATACCAGAATCATAGATTAAATTAGCATATGTGTATTCTCACAATCTTATTTTTGTTTGAGATTAGTATTAACGCTTCTGAATCTTAGATTGCGAAAATACATGTTCAAAACCCTTTTTTAAAACACTGATATCATTTTGCAAAATATCTATGATATTTTCTCTCTGGCCAACTGATATGTATCCTATATCTGATACGGAAATCTTTAGTCCAGACCCTCTGTAGTTTACAATCTTGCATATCTAAATATTATATTATAGAAATACATGTCAAAACCCCTCTTTAAACCGGCAGTATTATTTTATAATATACTTCCAATAAATCTCCAATATTTCATATCTCCGGCAGTCCACCTTCATTTTCTGGTTTTGGAGTTTCCTTCCCTTTTGTTAATGATGAAAAATACCTTTTAAATACAATATCGATTGTTGCCATCTTTGTTCTACCAATATATATGCTAAAATTCATTAACATGATCCCTAATTCAGGAATATGCTAAAATATAGCCTCTCTTCTTGTGGCCCTTCAAACTTTACATTGTAGCTCTAACCCTTAGCTCAGGGTCATAGTTGAACCACGTTATCGATAGGGGGTGTTCATGAACAGAAATGAATGCAGACATAAGCTTGTTAGTATCCGTACACAGTATGCATACCTTTAGTATGTGTCCATCCATGCGCGCGCTCTATATTATATTTTGTCCGGGTCGTCTACCATGGACAGGCATACATACACTAAAACCCCCAACTCTTAGTGTCCAATAACAGTAATGTATTATGTTAGGACAGTCTTAACATGATACATAGGGATTGATCCCCCTTTTTTTTACTAGGGTCCCTATCACCATAAAAAATGGGCGGACACAGGCAACTATTTGTCCCTGTCTATAGCCACCTATTTGCCTGTGCCCGTGCCCGCCACAGACATAAAAAAAATGTCTGTTGGACAACAGACGTAGGTGAGCCACTACAAGGAGTAAATAAATCATAATTGGCATTGTATGTTAATAATACAACGGATTGCAACACAGATAATTGGGATTACAGGGTCATTGCAAAAGATGAGCCATTTGCAAAAGATGAGTCATTTGCAATAGACTAACAAAAGAAATGGGGAATTTGAAAAAGGGCAAATGGAGGAGGAACATGCAATTAGACTGAACCAAGGGGGTATGACCAAATTATAGGGAGACATACGCAAGAATCCCTAAGCAATTAGGAAACTCTTACACCCCCTTTGTTATCATAAAATTACAAACACACCCCCCATATACAGTTCACCGAGGAGGAGGGACACGGACCTGACGAACGGGGCAGTAGTAGAACTTGCGGCCCTGGTTCGGGGGCGTCGATGAGGGGAGGACGAGGCAGGGCCCACCGCCGCACCTGCAATTCCTGTCCGGAATTTTCGCTGCGCCGGCGGCAGTTGACGGCCCACCAGGCCTCCTGGCGGGGCAGTGGAGGGCCCAGTGACCCTTCTGCTTGCAGGCGAAGCAAGTGTCCTTTTTCATCCGCTCCGCCAGCCGGCCTGGGCTTCCGCTGGCGCCGGGGCTTGCGAAGTCTCTCCTGGCTACTCTTCCATCTGCCTTATCAGACTCCGGGAGAGGTGGGTTCCCGCATCGCTCGACCTCAGCACCCATCTCCTCCATTAATCTCTCTGCTCCTTTTTCAGCAGTGACCTGATCATGCCAGCATGTGGTAGAACAAAAGGGGAAATAATCCTCAAAATGAAAACTAGACATAGAAATCTTAATTTTGTTTAGGAAGGACTCCAAAAGATCTTATCTTTTCTTTTACTCTGATTTACCGGGAAAAAAACAGAGATGATTTTCAAGATCAAATTCATAGAAAAACTCAGAAGAAGCTGAAATGCAATCTTACGAACACCACTAAATTCTGAACTTGGCAAGCTGAAAAGGAAAGTGGAAAAAACCCTCATGTTGAAAAGCAGAGGACACTCCACTGAACTAGTGAAAAGCTACCGGTAATTGGCACTATCTTCCGATCTTCCTTCCGGACGCAAATCGGGAAACAAAGTGATGAGAAATCCGGAAACAGCGCAGAAAAAAGGCAAAAAAGTGGGACATCAATCAACCAAAACGAGCCCAAGAACACCACCAGCTTTCAGACACAGCGAGCGAAGCACAAAACAACATTTTTTCCGACGTACATAAGCAGAAAGCCAAAACCCATTTCCAGAATCGCATGAATTTTTACCTTGAGAAGACGAATCGCTGGAAGGATTTCAGTAGAGAATCAGCCGTTGGAATTGGAAAAAGCCAGCAGCCGATGTGCAGCTTTCGGTATATAAAGATTCACCGAGTTGAACGCATAAAAAGCTCTATGACGATGTGCTTTTGCACTGTTCGCTCCATTTGAAGTCTAACGAGAGCGCACTGGCGTGGCGACACCGACATGGGAAGTGCGCAGTGTGCATGCAAGTTGAAATGCCCACGCCGTCAGGGGGATAATCCACGTAAATCCATCCACGCGACAACCATGAACGACTGTGATTCGAACAAAGCCCTGAACGAGGAAGTAAGTCACTGCCAAAAGAGTACGTCCAAATGCAGCGAATCGGCGTCCAGACTTTTGAAGCCTGTCCAATGTGGCTTTGGCTTCCGGCAGACGGTGCTAGTTCATTTCCACGGCAGCTTGCTAAAAAGCATGTCCTTTAAGTTGTTCCTGCATGGCGAAAAAGGTCCTGTATCGACCCCTCCCCCCCCTAAAAAAAAAGTCTTGGAGCATGGAAGGCCGGTCAATACGATGCATACTGAGATGGCATACACTTATACAAAAGATGGAAATGTATTGATAATATTAATTATATTTTATTAATATAATTAATATATATATATTGATATACAATTTTTTTTATTAATTAAAATTTTTTACTTGAAAAATATTTGGTCATTCTTCTTGATTTTAAAGTTTAATTAATTAATTAAATTATATTATACTAACATTGACAAGGTATAAAAATTAAAAAATATTACAATTATATGAGATCAATAAGGTGTGTTCTTACAATTTAGATAAAAAAAATTTATTCTATATATAGTGTTATGTGCCTATGCATTTACTTATACATCTAATTTATAGGCTTTTACGTAATATTTATCTATCTCATGTTAAGTACCTTATGTGGTTTTAAATTGAGCTAATTCTAGAACACATAATATTGGATGGAGGAAGAGTTTACATGGCCCACATTTTTAATATAGAATTATGATCAGCTTAATGCTCTTACTAAAAGGTTGGCTCGCCTTTAAGATTATTCATAATATTAGTTTATCTCATCTAATAATCTTATTATGAATGGGTCATCATCTAAGAATTACATACCCCCCCCCCCCAATGTAAATAATTTACATCACTTTTTCATCTATTGTTCATTTAAGAAATTTGTTATGATAATATATTATCAACTTTTATAATATTTAAAATACATTCAAGGTTCATGTCTACTTTGATGCATACTAAGCATATCATCAATGTGTATCAATATCCATGGTTATCTATACCAATATGGCTTTCCATGGGTTCGAGTGAAGTAACAACACAAAAACTTTTTTTTCTTGCACATTAGGTGTTGGGTATTTTCTTTTATTTTGTGTGTTTTTCATCATCATAAAAGGTTTGTTTTCAAGTGATTATTGCAAATTGTGGCCTAGGGCAAACTCCTCCAAAAGGTTGTAGTAATTAATCTACTTTATTGCAAATTTATATATGTAAATAATTGTTTATTTAATATTATTCAATGTAATTTTTATTTATAATGTTTGATATTTTATGTAAAAGGAACAAGCTTATAGGCGGAATCTTTTGTAAAAAAATTGGCATTACCATTAGGTAATTCACTCTACTTCTACTAAACTCAACCAAAGAGAGGTATCAAAGGCATGGTTTTGGTAGTTTTATGCTACAATTTCCCAATTTGCCCCAAATTTTGCCTTGATTAGGGATATATCAGGGCATAATCAATTAGCCCTTAATTACATACTAGTTGTGCAATATTCTTACATGATCTGATAGTGGATGGTTGGACTTCATATTGCTTTTTATTGTTTGGCTCAGTTTATGGATCAAGAAATTGTTTTAAAACCTAATACAAATCCAAAAGGGCAATTTTGGTAAATTACCCAATTTCAATTTGATTATTTCTTGGTTAATTTGTGCAGCTAATTGTAATAATTTTGATGATTATGGATGAGATTACATGTTGATTGTATATGTGTGGATTTTGATCATTCTCAAAATTAATTTTGCATGTTTACTTGCCAATTTAGGCTAATGTGGCAATTTTTGGTAAATACATAATTTTTTCAATATATAGATTGATGTAAACTTGTGGAGTAACTTTATAAATGTCATTTGCACTCATTACACTTATCTACATATATTATAAGTGTGCAAATCGAGTGAATTTTACATTTCAACCCTTCAGAATGATGAAATAGTAATTTCAAAAGTGTCAAAAGTTATATGCTGAGACTTTCTAGATTCACTTGCAACAATATAAAGTATTATATTGTGTTTATTTGCTAGAAAATTAAATAAATATTATTAAATAATAAATAATTATCAAAATAACAAAGAGAGATATTTAATTCTCATTATGATGTTTATTTCTATCACGCAAGTGCTAGGTTTAGCACCGACACCTGCAACATTTTTTATTTTATTTTTTTCCCAAGTTTCATCATTGAAAGGGAAGAAACTTACTTTCTATAAATTTTCTCCTGGGATAAATAAAACTTAGGTTTCGTCTTTTAAAATGATGAAACTTAAAATTTTTCATTTGAAATAAAGAAACTCATGTACTAGTTGTAACGCCCGAGATTTTTTATACATTTTCCTTAAAATTCACTGAAAATTTTTGCAATATAACTGCTATAAATTGGGAAAAATGACGAATACGAAACTTGTGAAAATAGTTTTATAATATAAAACATAACACATCAGTTTTTCCTATCAAAATTGTTACTCATTCGATCAAATATTGTACAACAAAACCAAACATCTACAGGCGCTACTTGAAAACAAACGTACGAATAAATTGCTATGATCATAGACTTTAAATACAAATCACTCCTAGGCATCTCTAAGTACAAGTCCCATAACAGTCCATAGTCTGATCCAAACTAAAAGTCCAGAATACATAAACATCTTAATTCTCGTCTCACCCAATACAACAAATCGTGGCACAAAGAAAACTCGTAGTGAGTCAAGGATATACCTGAGTCCAAGGGAATCAATCCACCGCGAAAATGAGTGTCCATCTCCAGGAGCTCTCCGCACAAACCTGCAAAACCTCCCGAACAATGGGGCTAAAAAGTAGGGTAATAAGTATTTTCATACATAGTAGGAACATACCCAATAGGGGAGTTCTAAATAATGAACTCAGTAAATCCATACATAGATACGTTCATGCAACTCAAACATGAAGCAAGTAGGCATATTATAATCATGCTCATACGCATACAAACATGCCAAACAAACCATCGAATCAAACTTACACAAACACCCTTATTCAGGGTCTTACAAACTTACTCATACTATCGTACACTTACTCAAACAACTTACACATACCTGTACGACCTTACTCGTACAATCTTACACTTACTTGTATGACCTTACTCGTATAGTCATATGCTTACTCATATCACTTACACATACTTGTACGACCTTACTCATACAATCTTACTCGTACAACCTTACTCGTACAGTCTTACTCAAAATCATACACTTATTATCTTACTCAGAAACATACTCTTACAATCGTACTCATACTCATATTCTTACAGTCGTACACATATTTATACTCTTACAATCATGCTCATACTCATACTCTTATAGTCGTACACATACTATCGACCACTGAAGCTCATTACAACTAATAAGCTTCAACGTCAAATGGAAAAGAATGTCACTGCGGCATCACCTTAACCTCCAGGAGTGACTAGATGTCATTGACTTTTTCGAAGGTAAGGCACACCAATGCTCATGGGGCACAGGATCAAATAGGTAAGAGCAGGTCCATGATACTACTTACCTGAACGCGCAAACATAAACACCCACACATAAGGGGTCATACAGTTGCCCACCATAATGGGTCATATAGTGACATAGAATTGCCCACCATTATCGGTCTTATAGTTCTAGTGCCACTCTTTGGCAAAAATCATACAGTGCCACTCTTCGGCAAAATCATACAGTGCCACTATTGGGCAGAACCATACAATGTCACTCTTGGGCAGAAATCATACAACGCTCTCAACAAAGCATCAAACATCTAGGCTTATACAACACATAAACCAAATCAAAAACATATGTCACTCTCAACAGAGCATCAAATGTCTGGGCTTATACAACACACAGATGAAATCAAAAACATACGCTGCTCTCAACAGAGCATCAAATGTCTAGGCTTATATAGCACACAGATGAAGTCGAAAACATATGCCGCTCTCAACAGAGCATCAAATGTCTGGGCTTATACAACACACAGACCAAATCGGAAACATATGTCGCTCTCAACATAGCATCAAACGTCTTGGCTTATACAACACACACACCAAATCAGAAACATATGTCGCTCTCAACAGAGCATCAGACGTCTAGTGCTCTATACAGCACACAGACAACATCCCGCAGGATAAACACCATGGGAAGACATGAGAAATGCTCAGCCGACTCATTATTTGCTAGCTCAAACATAGAACTTAATCTGTCGAACCCTCAGGTCTCAAACTCACAATGCTATCATTAGCTATGCTTATAATTCAAGTTTGAATTAAGTAATTTATGTGGTACAATTATGCCACATAAGCACTCAAACATACTGTGCTCCTCTGATCAAACCGAAGCTGAGCCCGATCCGAAACCCTAGTTCATCAGGGTAGCAGACTTCACTTAACCCATCCATATCATGATCAACTCATCGTACATCAAATCCCTACAGTCTTACATACTCCGCCATCCACCTTATGGCCAAAACATCTTACACAAATGTCATCAAACTAAGCTCCTCAGAGCCAAACTTAGTTATCAGCCTCTTACTTATACCTCACTTATTATGCTTACTCTTCACTTCATAATGTGTACATTATGCTTGTACAATTATGCACACTCTTACTGTCTCACAATCCCCCAACATCGCTCTGATATAAAACAATCCACTCCAATCCTCGCCCATCATACTCATATCCTTTGTCATCCGTCATACGCTTACACATCATATCCAAATCCATACCAAACACTGTCACTTCTTACCATCCATAGCTCATACCTCTGCCCACATGCACATACACATATCCATAGCATAGGCAAATAGCCATCATACATACGTATGCCTATCACACATATGTATAGCATACACATACTTTCATACATAACTTACCAATATACTCGCTAGCCATCACTAGTACATACATACACATGCGTAGAAACATATTCGCTAGTCGTCACTAGCACATACTCAATCCACATATGAAGCTTACCAACAAACACGCTAGCCATCACTAGCACATGCTTACCAACAAACACGCTAACCATCACTAACACATACTCAATCCACATACGAAGCTTACAAACATACACGCTAGCCATCACTAGCACATACTCAATCAACATACGAAGCTTACCAACAAATATGCTAGCCATCACTAGCACATACTCAATCCACATATGAAGCTTACCAACAAGCACGCTAGTCATCACTAGCACATACTCAATCCACATACGAAGCTTACCAACATACTTCAAACATACATACAGCCCACATGCATGTCATATGCATTTCAACATGGCATAATATATCCTCTTACATCATGCAAACGGATCATGATTTAGCATCCAAAGGATTGAATCATACAATCCTAGCATGCTGCTACTCATTCAAAGCATGTTATCATGAAATTACGAGTTCAAAGCTCCCCTACCTCGTAATCATGATGTTCGATAGAGAGCACACGATGATGGCAGCGGCAGCGGAGTTGGCGGCCAAAATCATCGCCAAGTTAAGAGAACTATTGTCCTGAGTATTTTAGGAAGTGCCAGAAATAATCACGGCCAAACGGGGTGTCAGAAGTAAATGCGACAAAATCTGAAACCAATGGCGGTACACTAGGGCGGCCGGGAGAAAGATAGTGCCAACATAAGTGGCAGTGTAACCAAAAGTCTAGGGTGTATTAATTGAAGGTCGGCCAGCAGTTGAGAAGTACTCAGCCGGCTGTAAGACGTCAAAATCGGTCGTGGACAATACCCAACGGCATTGATTTCGCATCATCGAGGGCCCTCATAAGGCGGAGGGCGTGGGGCGATGCTCGAGGACAAAGGAGAGGTGGTGGACTCCGATGTCAACTCCATTCAGTAGTAGAGCCAACCGATGGTCAGACGGCACAAATACGGATCCTAAACCTAAAAGCACACACGTGGCCACATGCACACGCGGCCAAAAAGGACCACTCTATGGGGACATGGGTCAGACGGTAGTGGCCCAAGGCCCACAAAAGGGTAACTGAGCTATGGCCAGAAGGTGGTGGCTGATTACAGTGGCGACATCGCCAATCGCCACCCACAACCAACACATTTGGTGCAGGCAGTTGTGCATCTCGCACGGTATAGGGCAAAGGCAAACGACACATTCCAAGCAGAGGTATAATCGGGCTAAGTGGGGCTGACCCTCACTGTCACCTAGCCGGGGCAGAGCCCACGATGGTCAAATGGCCCACGACTCGCCAATGACAACGACCTGAGATGCACCCAAAGCATCTAATCGGGCAGAGCAAGACAATAGAGGTGAAGCGGGGTCAAAAACAGCAACCCCCAACCAACATCGGGTCGAAGTAGTCTGGACGGAGTTTGTCTGGTGGCCAGACGACGACCGGAAACACACTAGTGTCAAAAAAACATCATGGACAGTGAAATGAAAATATAACTAAAACCTGACCAAAGTGTCGGTAGCTCACAGCGAAGCGAAGAAAGCATGGCAGTGGCTCTAGCCAGCGCCTATGGGTTCCTAGCATCCAACTAAACATAAGTCTAGTTGAGGGTGGCTGCAAACGACATCAAAATCGCACCCCCACGGCTCAAAAATAAGATTTGAAGGAGAGAAAAATCGAAGAAAAGTTCGGTACCTCGTGGAGGAGCGAAGAGGACATAGCTGCGGTCATAGATGGTACCTACGGACTCGTGGCGGTGAGGCAAAGAGGATCCTGACAAGAACCGACAAAATACGATGATGGAGGAGGGAGAACGGAGCAACCAGAATATCACTCGGGTTTCTCTCCCAACTCACTTGACATGAAAAACTTAATGGACGTAAGTTTTCTTGAATCTGATCTTTGGATTCTGGATTTCTATACTCTTTTTTATTTTTACATTTATGTCCCCACACGTGTTTACCTCCCGATTACGCATTGTAGCTCCAAAATTCACTCCCTAAGCATGCGGTGAAGCCTACGATCTGCGACTAAGCCCCACACCCAACTCTACGGGTATAAATATGAAGTAAATACACAAATACGAATATGCCAAAGCATCACATTTTCCCGCCGAAAAGTGACCAAAAAAATAGCAAAAAAATCACATAAAATCGTAGAAAAATCAGGGACCTTACACTAGTATTTTGAAACAACACAACTTTGTTTTTTGCACTTGTTCTGCATGAACCCATACCATTTACTACTACTACTACCCCCTCCCATGCATGGCTCTCCTCCTCCCATGGCAGCTGGCACATGCCCCGGCTTTCTCTCTCTCTCTCTCTCTCTCTCTCTCTCTCTCTCTCTCTCTCTCTCGTTTGTCGGAATCACACAGGGTAGTGGTTGGCGGCTCCTTCCTTGCTTCTTTAGTCGGCAATAGAGAAAACTCAAAGGGAAGGGTCAATTTATGGCTAGCCAAGTGCCCGAGTCCAACTGACATGGCCGTGGGCCAAACTCATTCCCCCTTCTGTGTGGCAGATCAGATGGAGGTGGAATGCCCACGACAGTCCATAGACGACCGGCAAAAACGGAGGTGGGGGGCTCCGTTGAAAAGACGGAGGGGAGGAAACAAAGGATGTGGAGAACCTGATGCGGGTGGCAAGGAGGCTCTGGTCTTGCATCATGATGGTGACAAAGGTGGAGACCAACCACAAGCCCTCTCTTTCAATGACTATTTCATCAAGACGTTGTTCTTACTTAATGCCTAGTTTGACTACTTCGACACCTACATGGCATAGGATGACCCTAGCCGCACCTGGTCCACCGCCACCCCCAACTCTCCCATGTGAGGCCCACCCCCACAACTGTACTCATATAGGTAGCCAGCATGGAGGATCATTAACTTGGTCAGCACAATGGAGTAGGGGTCTGAGTGGACGGTGTTGTTAAGTGGTAGTAACAGAAGCTTGGTGGTGAGCTCAGCATGTAGATGTACAAAACTTAAACCTTTATGTCCCTCACAATTAATTCGCATGCATTCAAAACAAGAACATGCATATAAGCAGTAGATCAATTCAAAAATATTTAAGATTAACAATAATCAAGCATGAATTAAGAACTACTGAACTTTAGCGGCTGAGCCACAAAGATGTGGCCAATCACCCGATATTAAACACAACCTTTTCTTTATTTCAATTATAAATAAAGGGAATCAAAATTACCTCTTTAATGTATCCCTTCTCTTAAGACCAAGAGAAGCCCTTCGCTCCTTAGCCAATTTGCTGAAAAAATTAGCTTGAGAGGACTTGAAGGAAGAATAACAAAGAAAAGAGAGAGTCTTGCTTCAGTGTGCAAAAAACTTGAAGAAGATCCACCTCTTCCTTGGTTCGTCAAGCACACAAAGAGGAGAAAAAAGCTTTTGTGTTTTTATGCTTTTACAAGTCGTCTCACACAACCTCTATACATTGCTCACGTGAAGGGAGAGTTATATGGTGAGAGTGGGAGAGTCCATCTCCAACTCTCCCTCTAGCTGATTTCGTATTGGGATAAGACTGACCAAGTCCTATCCCATTATAACTCATCAGATGGGGCCCACGAGACCCACTCTCCCTCATGTCTCTTTCTTCTATTTCCTTTTTTGGTTTTGTGGGCATCAGACCCACTAACCCAAAATCCCCCACTTGGGGTGAAGTGCCCATGGACCAAATAGTAACTTATGCACATAGTTCTATCATAGTCTCCTCTAGGCAAAATGTTCATACTAAACTTAACAAGAACTGGTGCCCTGGCCCTGTGGAAGTCCTATACTATGAACAAGTCGTACAAACTGATATGTTGTTAAGGCCTTCATTAACAGCTGCCAACATCTCAAAAGTAAGAAGATTGTTTACCACCAACATTCCTTTCTGTAGCATGTCAAACACAAAGTAGTAATGTACTTTGATATGTTTAACTCTAGCGCTAATTTCTCCATTTTCAAGTGTTGACACAGTTGCCAAATTATCACAAAATATCTGGACGGGAGAATCAGCCTAGCTCTCTAGCCTAAGCCTAACTAGTAAATCTTTAATCCACACTGCTTCTGAAGATGATGAACTACATGCATAAAATTCAGCTTCCATGGTTGACTTTACTACACTCCTTTGCTTCTTACTAGCCCAAGCTATAGCACCACCTCCAAACATGAATACAAAATCTGCAGTGGATTTCCTATCATCTGGGTCCCCAACATAGTCCAAATCACTATACCCAACCAATGACAGTTCCTTGACCTGATAGATGAGCTTCATACCCTTGGTTCCCGAAGGCACCTAAAAACTAGTTTCACTACTTGCCAGTGAGGCATATTTGGGTTTGCCTAGTATCTACTCAAGAGCCCTATAACATAGCTCAAATCTAGTCAAGTACAGGTCATGTCATACATTAAAATGTCAATAGCCTGTACAAAAGGCACTGACTCCATTTTGAGTCTATCCTAATTAGAGAATGGTGCCTGACTTTTAGATAAGATTTACCCTTATATATAAGAGACTCTATTGTTTTCCAACCAATCATACCAAAGCATTTCAAGATGTTTTTTATGTATGATTCTTAAGATATACTAAGTAATCTTACTTTTCTATCTCCGTCAATCTTCATACCAAGTATGTAGGAGGTCTCACCCATGTCTTTCATTTCAAATAGGGTTTTGAGATGCTCCTTTAGACTAACTATTAAGGCTCAAGTCATTTCTCATCAGGAGGATATCATCTACATAGAAGGAGAGTAATATAAATCTCCTTTCATCCTTGAAGGAGTAGACACAATTATCATATTCATTTCCTATAAACACATACTCACTAATTACCTTATGAAAAGTGAAGTACTATTGCCTTGGAGACTGATTGAGCCCATATAAAAGCTTTATGAGTTTGCACACTTTGTGTTCCTCTCCAAGAATAATAAAACCCTCAGGTTGTTCTATGTAAATCTCCTCCTATAAATCAGTATTTATGAATGTAGTCTTTACATATATTTAGTTCAACTCTAAGTCTGATTGCACCACTATAGCCAATAGACACCTAATAGATGTGAATCTAGTCGCAGGTGAATAGGTTTCTTTGAAGTCAATTCCCCTGACTTGGGTGAAACCTTAAGCTACCAGTCTTACCTTATATTTATCTATAGACCCATTTGCCTTGAGCTTTTTCTTGAAGATCCACTTACACCCATTTGCCTTGAGGTTTTTCTTGAAGATCTACTTACAACCAATAGGCATTCTTTCAATGGGCAAGTCAACAACTTCCCAGACTTAGTTTTTCATAATGGAATCCATTTCTTCTTGAATAGCTTATTGTGATTCCTTGGAATTTGGACTATTCATTGCTTGCTCATAGGTCAAAGGTTCATCACATAAAGGTTTATCTATTGTTACTCCATCCTCTCCTAACATGGTATAGAAGTCCCATAACGAGGTTGAGGTGTCACACCCTGTGTTCCGATTACACTTAACCTAGGAGGGTTAGGGGTAATTATTTATTTTTTAATTAATTTTTAGAGGGTTTCAGAGGTTAGAATTCCGTATTTGGTTAGAGCTCGAAGTAACGAGCATAACGAACCAAAGAACACCAGAAACATAGAATGAGAACTAAAGTTATGACCTCAGGAAGCATGCCACATGGGTGGGACCTACTTTAAAAATATATGAGAATATACCCATGTGGGGTCTAGTTTCAAAGGGCTTGTCGATACGAGTCCATCGGTACCAAGAACGCACAATTGTGACTTTGGGATAAGAAGTTATTGTGTTTTGAAGTTGGATTGTGCTGCCCTGCTATGTGGCAGAGTGGGATGTGTGATTTCGTTGACTTATTAACTTATGTTTGACTCCGATGATTTATGAGATTTCTGTCTAGCTCCTAATGATTTATTCAGATATAAAGTATACATATTTTAATGTATATGATTTTGTGATGCCTGATGCATGTATTAGCCGTTAGGCAAAACTACATTCAGATCCGATTATATTGGAATAATATTGTAAGTGTGTCCAATACATATATAAGCAACCAATGGCAAGAAAACATTGTATTGATCCAAATTAGTTATAAAATTTGGTTCGTTCTGATCCAAGCGTAACGGAACATTAAAAGCTTTGTAGTGTGTGGAAGAACGTTATGACTCTTAAACATAGAGTCCGCCGCTCCTGGTCAATTGTTTTCACTTTTTTCTATTTTTTTGAATTTTGTTTTCTGAATAAGCCCTGATTCGGGTCGGGGCATTACAAATGGTATCAGAGTATTTATTTGTCTACGAGAGAACAAAAAAAATGTGTAACATATATAAATTAGATTTGAATCCCAATTTTAAAATCGAAATTAATTTTGAATTTCATTCTCAGTTGTATTTGGGATTTGTACGTTCCATTTCAATGGATTTGATACAAGTATTGATTTTTAAAAATGTTGATCTTGAATTTAAAATGATTAGGAAATTATATCATGAATAAGCCATATCGGGTTTTGATTTGTAATTTTGTTTTGTTAGTGTGACATTGGAATTACTTTTAATTCTTATATTTATGAATTTTTATTTGTTTAATTAGAAATAATTTAGAATTTTTGTCCTACTTGAGTTGTATCAAATTGATATTATGAACTTTGCTTTTGAAAAGTTATTATTTAAAATTATTGTCTTGAATCTCTGTTTGATACAAATTCCGATTTTTTATTGGAATTAATTTAGAAATTCTATTTCAACTATGATATTGGATTTAATACGAATTTTGAGTTTGAACTTTTTGTTTGGTATATATGATGTCAGATTTAATACAAACTACGATGTTATGAATTCTAATTTTTAATTGAGAGTGATTTGACAAGTTTGTTCTGAATCAGTTGTATAAAATTTGATTTTTAATTCTGTTTTGCATGTGTTACATCAGATTCCCAATGGACTCCGATTTTTGAATTTCGATTTGTAATGATTTGTAATTTTGTTTTGTATGTGTGGTGTATGATCTGATCTGAACTCTAATTTTACAAATTCCGATTTTGAATCAATAGGAAATATTTGTTCTGAATCTGTTACATGATTATTTTACTAACTTAAAATATTAAATAGTCTATCAAATTTATAACTGCAGGTGTATCAAGGGATAACCGCCAAACGCCCGTGGTATGGGACATGAGGTGTTAATGAAAGTCTCTATGATTTATTCTACCAGGGTATGAAAAAAAAATTCGATTTCAAATTATCTGTTCTTGCAAATGTATTTAATGACAAAATCGATATTTTTTGAAAGTCGGTGGAACCACCTAGGAGCAACCACTACACACCACGGTAATGGACGTGAGGTGTTTGTAGATAGCTCTAGGGTAAATTTTGCCGGTATGTTGAAAATAATATTACATTTCAAATCATTTGTTTCGAAAAAATTCATTTTCTTATAAACTGAATATATTTAGAAAAGCGATAGAGTTGTCAAGAAGCAACCACTACACACCATGATATGGGACGTGAGGTGTTTGTGGATAGCTCTACGACAAATTATGTCGATATCTTGACACAAGATTTACTTTTGAAATGTTTGCATTTTGAAAATTTGTTTTTAGAAAAACACAGTGGAACTACCTGGGAGGAACCATTAACTGCTCGTGGTATGGGATGCGCGGTATTAGTGGACTGCTCTAAGGTTGAATCTACTGGTTGATTTGACATGAAAATTAAATCAAAATTCTCTGTGTTTTGAATAGTGATTTGAAATTGCAAAGTTGTCTCGATGGATGGTAGAATTACTACAGAGAAATCATCAAATGACTGTGGTGTGGGACATGGGGGTTAGTGGGCTAGCTCCAATGATGATTCTGTTAGTGCATTGAGATGATTTTTTTTCCAAATTTGGTTTGATTTGAAATGTTTGTTCTGTGTATGATGTGAATCGAGAATGTACGTTCTAATTTAAATGTCAAAAGTCTATTTTCAGTCGTATGCTTTAATTTATGAATGCCTTTATGAAAAGAGTATGATTATATATTTTCTGTTAAATGATTTAAATTCCGAATGATTCTGTGATGCGATTATTAATGTCAGTTTCTAATAAAGATATTTCGTCTGAATTTTCTCATCACTCAGGCGAGCTAACAATTTGTGCATATGTTTATGCATCAGATTGTTTCTAAATGATTCTTTTTCTGACAAATAATTTCCTAAAAAATATCATAATCATTTTCATATATTTTTGCTTAGCATTATTTTAGATTTTAACTCAACCTATAGTGTAGCAGGTTTTCAATTCTCAAGTTCTGCTTATTAGCCATGTTTTCTGGAAAAATATCATAATTTCCATGCAGTGCATTATGTTTTGAATAAGTGCACTTTCTGGGTAAAACTTGGGATTATCGGTGCACTCTCTATCTAGTTACCCACCGAGAAAAATAATCGATTTTGGCATGCACATGTGGGTGTGGAGCATCATGGGAAAACTCCTCGCTTTTTGAGCCTCTCGCTATCCCATGAGTCTTGGGGGGGACGTCGTTCGGTATCACGGCTCTAATATGTTCTGTTCTAATTTTTAAAATTTATCTGATTTGGAAAATAATATTTAGATTTTGTTATCAGATCTTAAATTATCCGATTTTGATTATGTGATCTATCAGATGATTTAATTCCAAAAATTTCTGGATTGATCTGTTTCATCTGCTATGATTTGATCTAATTTTCGAAGTTTGTAATTGGATTATGTATGATATGATTTATCCGAATTTAAAATTCATCGAATTTTGCTTAAAGTATTTTATCTGATCATAAATTATTGGATGTGTTTATGAGTTATCAAATAATTGAATTTTCAATGGGTTTTGAAACTATCTATGGATTCCATTAAACTTGCCTCACTACATTGTGTTTTGACTCCGAATAATGACCTATTTGATTTCAAAATAATGACCAGATTGTGTTGAACGTATTTTATCTGATCATGAAATATTGGATTTTGTTTGTGAAAGTTTTATCTGATCATGAAATATCGGATTTTGTTGATGAGTATGAAATCCAAAATTTCTATCAGATTTTGTTTATGAGTGGTTACTTCGATTATGATTTATCAAATCTCATCTTGTGATATCCAAGTTTAGACTATCGGATTATGTGTTTTAACCAAATATTTATGGAATAATGTTATCAACTGGATTATTTGATTGATTGTTGTGTCCTTATGTGGATTGTGTTTTTTATTGTTGTGTCCGATTTTAAATCAACCAGATTCATGATTGTAGTTTGCTATCCAATTAACGGTCGGATTTAATTCTAATTTTATTGTGTTTTGAAAAGTGTTTTTAGGTGAATTGCAAGGACGCAATTCATTTAAGGGGGGAGAATGTCACACCCCGTGTTCATTTTACACTTAACATAAGAGGGTTAGGGTTAATTATATTATTTTTAATTAATTTTTAGGGGGTTTCAAAGGATGAAATTTTCGTATTTGATTAAAGCTCAAAACAAGGAGCATAACGAACAAAAGAACACGCAAAAACAGAAGATGGGAGTGAAAGTTAGACCTTGGGAAGCATGCCACATAGACAGGACTTACTTTAAAAGTACGAGAGAACCTACCCATGTGCGGTCTAGTTTCGAATGGCTCATTGATATGTGTTCATCGGTATTAAGAATGCGTGATTTTGATTTTGGGATAAGAAGCTATCACATTTTGAAGTTGAAATTGTATTTGAATGAAATAATAATAAAATATTGAAGAAGAGACAGAATAGCTGACATTAGAGGCACCGGGCCGAGCCGTCAGCAGTGCGCCGAGCCATGTGATTGCGGCCATCCGCTTCACAGGATTGCTTGGTTTAGCGTGGGGCACGCACGTCACCACATTGACCACAAGCGCAGTCATTTCTTTGTTTGACACATGGTGCGGATGCACGCGTGCGTGTCCGTTTTCCTTCATGCGCTCGCATGAAATCTCCTATAAATTCTGATTTATGTTCATTCTTTTGGGAGAGTTTTAGGAGTCATTCTAAGTTTGTTTCTTCCGTTCAAAAGGCGTTCTTAGCTAATTTGAGGGTGTTCTACACAATGTAAGTATTCATTCCTCGAGTTAGCAACTCTATAAGGGAGAAACGCCCCATACAAGAGGAAGTTCTGTCTGTCATCTATGGACGTGTAGTGGGAAAAGTGTGTTTGGGTAAGGGGAAGTTCTATCAGTCATCTATGGATGTGTAAGGGGAAAAGTTCGTCTAGGTAAGGGGAAGTTATGCCCATCATCTATGGATGCGTAGAGGGAAAAGTGTCTTCAGGTAAGGAGAATTTTTGTTCGTCGTCTACAAATGTATAAGGGGAAAAGTGCCTCCAGGTAAGGGGAAGTTCTATGCGTCATCTAGGGATGCATAGAGGGGAAAATGTCTCTAGGTAAGGGAATGTTTTGTCCATCGTCTACGGATGCGTAGTAGGAAAAGTGTCTCCGGGTAAGGTGAAGTTTTTTCCGTCGTCTATGGATACATATAAGAAAGAGTATATTCGGGTAAGGGGAAGGTCTGTCGATTGTCTATAGACATGTGGAGAGGAAAGTGTCTCCGACACAATGAGAAAAACATGTTGAAGCTAGAGAAGACTCCGCCCACTGTCTTCGGATCTAAAGGGAAGGACACCCATAAGGAATGAATAACTTTGAATATCGGTACATCTCTTGACATCAAGGGAGTAAGCGTTTTTGACCTTTTGATTGAATTATATAAATACATGTGTTAATTAAGATATATGATTTGCTATGATTTCATATATGCTAATATTTTCCGATTCGATCTACTTGAAATGCTATGTGGTGATCTGATCTGCTTTGAAATATTGTGGTAATCTGATATGCTCCAATTTGATTCGATATGATCAGTATGGTTGGATGAAATCAGATGTGACCGAAATTATTCTGTTGATTGTGTTGCCTTGCTTTGTGATAGGGTGGGATGTGTGATTTTAATGACTGATTGACTTTTGTCTGTCTCTGATGATTTATGAGATTTTTGTCTGACTCTGAATGATTTATTCAGATATAAAGTATATGCATTTTAACGTATATGTGTCACGCCCGGGGTTTTCAAAATAAATTTTATAAAATTCAAATAAAAATTCTGCAATATAACGGCTGTAAATTGGTGAAAATTGACGAAAATACGAAACCTGTGAAAAACATTTTATAATTTCTCATTCATTTATACTAAATCCATCTCAACACATTCTTTTCAATTCAAAACAATGATAAAACCACAATAAAACATTCAAAGCTCGCAAATCCTTCATTCCCCGGCGTGAATAATGATCGAAAGACAAAATTTGCCATGGCCATGGGCTTTCAATGTATTTTTCCCAGGCATAGCTGGGTACAAGTTCCATAACAGTCGAAAGTAATAATACAGTCCGTGTACAAGTCCAAAATTATACATGTAAAAGCGCTCGCCTCACTTAATACATGTACTTCAAAATTTATTTACAACAGATCGTGGCATAAATTAATCAAGGAACAATAGAGTCAAAAGTCGACCTGCACTCCAAAAAGTGTATCCTCAAACGCTACGCGACTCTCGAACTAGGTCCCACAGAAGTCCCTGGAGTGCCTGAGAATTAGAGACAAGGAGAACATGAGTATTTTCATACCCAGTAGGAGAAACAAAATTAGTGAACCATAAAAGTTCACACCAAAGCTGCTCTGCAAGACAGTAGCAAACCAAGAACCAGGAGAAGACGAATACAAACTCCATCAGAGTACTACAATTCCTCTGAGTTTTCCAATCTTACAAGTTTTCTTTTCACCTTACGTATAACTAGACACCACCTGGTAAACTCTCATACCCACATACATACTACTTACGCTTACAATCTTACATTTATTATATTGTACTTACACTCGACGAATAGAACTAATTAAATCTCAATTAGCTCTACTGTCGAAAGGAACGAATGCCACTAGGGCGTCACCTTGACCTTCGGGGAGAAACCTACGCGTTAAAAGATTCCGAAGGCAAAGTACACCGGTGCTCATGGGGCACGGGATCAAACAGGTAAGAGTAGATCCATGATACTACTTACCTGAGCGCGCAATGCCCACTATCTGGGGCCATACAGGGCCAGCAAGGCCTAAAAATGCCAATTAAAGCAGGAAAACTTACGATGCCACACTTGGGCGGACAACACACGGTGCTCTCAACAGAGCATTAAAATCCTAACTTACACCAACCTTACCTCCAAGGTATGGACTACGTTAATTTTATAGGTGAAACTGACCGTCCGTCAGTCATCAACCAAACGAAATTTAATCCGTCAATCTAGCTAAGGACTCACTCTTATTGTCAACTACATACTTTAATTATGTTGCAGTTATAGTTTATACGCCATGCCGATACCAATATAATGGTACCTTTATTTATGGCTTAAGTCTAAGCTTCGACCCTAAACTGCCTATTTACTACACCTTAAAGTCTTTGTCTCACTTATTAGAATTTCGAATCAGTCAAAACTGATCGTCACTTATTAAGCATACGTACATCATCTGCACATGTGTAACTACTCATATTTCTGAACTATACACCACACATGTATCTTACAACATGCTTTACAACCTTTATAGTATGAAAACATAATTCTTACCTAATCATAACGACCACTCAAGCAATTAACAAGAAATATAATTAATTAACAGGTCCTCTGCTCATCTAACTATCCAATTCGAGTATAAGTCATCAAGTGAGCTTACGATTAATCTACTAATTAATACACAGATAATTTTAAATTACACACATATGGCCAATAAAATTAATCTCTGCACTTAATATCCTCCGCATTAAAATCCATCTAAGCATCATGCAATTAGACATCTTAATCCTAGCATGCGTCCTATCAGAAAAGCACTCTAGAGTGAATTTTTAAGGTTCAAAGTCTCCTACCTCGTCGACCGGGCCCAAGTTGATGTCAGAGTGTACTACGTAGGCCGTGTTGGTGTGTACCCAGCAGCCCACACACCCTTACACTACAAGAGACAGCCTTGGGAGGAAGCTGCAGAGCGGGTCTCCAATTAGCGCCCGCGGTTAAGAACGTCTCTCACACCCCCCGCACTGGCGATTTAGATGCCTGCATGCCCCAGAAGAGCTTAGGTCAGTCCAATAACGTGGGTAAAGCATTGTTATGGAGGTGGTCTCTAACCGTTGGCAAGGTGGAATGGTTGCTAGGCGGCTCCCAGTGAATTATTCTAATGGGTGAATATGCAGAGATTGCTAAATAAAATTTAAGCGGAAAACAAAATATGCAAGGAGGTAAATCAGAAGCTGAGGTGGGAAACATGGCGTCGGGACCGGTGAAAAACGGATCAAAAGGCAACTTTCGCCTGTCCCAGAAGTGGTTCGGTCCAGAACAGGTAGGTCTGCGAGGAGCCGTTGATCGGATTGAAAAATCCGATTGCATGGCATCCCAACCGTAACCCCAGGGATTTGCAGGGTGGTCGCCGGCCAGAAAACAGCTCACGGCGGCCAATCCCGCCGACTACAGTGTCGGTTCAGCCCAAAATAGAGTAAAAAAAAAGTGAGGGGTGAAGGATCGGAGTGGAAGCTCCGGTGCATGGCGGATCTACAGTCGCTGTCGGCGGAGTAGTCGCCGGCCGAAAACAGCTCAAGGCGACAACTCCGTCGGCCACAACAGTGATTCAGCCCAAAGAGACAGGATTTCCCCAAAACGGCATGCGACGAAATTACGGGAGGAAGGCTGATCGGAGTAAAAGTGGAGAAAGGGGTTAGTACCTCCCGGTTCGTGGTGGTTAGGCGGCTGCTCCGGCAGATTCCGGCGGCTCACCACAGCTCCGGCGACGCTTCGCTCCAAAAACAGAGCTCTCCCCAATTTCCGCCGGTGAGTCGCTGTGCAAGGGAGAAACGAAGGTGGCCAAGGGCGGCGCGACCCAAGCCACCATGACCGGACGGTCGAAGTCCGGCGAAGGCGAGGCGGTGGCAGGGCTCTGGGGGAGAGGAAGCTCACACCTTCCTACCGGTGGAAGCACTGTGCAGAACGCAAAACGCGATCTGCGTTTTGCGTTCTGTTTTATATATATATATATATATTTTTAAACGCGCACATCTAACTTGCACGTTCCCACCTCTTCTTCAAGCGTGGAACTCTCGACACACGTGGAACTCCCCCTATGAACACGCCTTAACCCAACAACTTTACATTAATCTAAGAGCCTTAATTTAAGGAGCGAGTTTTTAAATTAAGCTCCGCAACGTAAACTTACGCGTTTAAGCTCTTGAAAACGTACAAACTTTTTCTACCTACGACCGAGGCTACACACAACACTAACACATAATAATCGAAAAAAAAATAATAAGGAAGCTTAAGACACTAATTAATTTCCCAAGAAGCAAATAAATAACCACTGAAAAGTCGAGGTTATTACAATATGATTTTGTGATGTCTGATGCATGTATTAGTCATTAGGCAGAACTATATTCGGATCTAATCATATTGGAATAATATTGTAAGTGTTATCCAATATGTATGCAGGCAATTAACGACAAGGTAATATTGGCCCGATCCAAATTAGTTGTAAAATTTGGTTTATTCTGATCCATGTGCAACAAAACATCAAAATCTCCATAGTGTGTGGAAGAATGTTATGACTCTTGCACATAGAGTTCGCAACTCCTAATCAGTCTCGTTTTAATTTTTTTCTATTTTTATGAATTTTATTTTCTAAATAACCCCCGGTTCGGGTTGGTATATCGGGTCAAGGCGTTACATGAGGGTCTTCTATCTCTCATCTACCTTACTTCAGTCACTCCCCTAGGTTCAAATATTATTACCACCTCTATAGAAGTAGTAGAGTTTTGCTCTTTCTCTATTTCGAACAATTCTAATCTTTTATTAGGAATTTTAGTGTCTAAGTCTTCTTCTAAGAACTAGGCATCCCATATTCACTGACCCCTATTGTTCCATCAATATGATGCACTACAAACTGTACCCCTTAGAGTGTTCACTATACCATATAAAGTTACCCTTTGTTGTTTTAGGGTCCACTTTACTTTTATGTTGGTCTAGTACGTTTACATATGCCTTAGACCCCCCATACTTTAAGATAACCTAAATATAGACATCTACCTGTCTATAAGTCATGTGTCCTCTTGATAACCATAGAGGGTACATGGTTAAGTACATATGCAATGATATCTAATGCCTCGCCCCAAAAGTTTATTCCTAGTTTTGAGTGGTTAATATAGATCTAATCATGTCTAGAAGGGTTCTCTTTCTCAATTCAGCAACTCTATTTTGCTGAGGTGTATAGGGCAAGGTGTATTGATGTGTTATTCCTAAGTTGGTGAAATAATCCTTAAACTCATTAGAGGTGTAGTCTCCACCTTAACTTTAATTAACTAACCTAATTGAATCTCTACTTTAGCCTTGAACTCTTTCAATTTCTCAAAGGCTTCAAACTTCTGCTTTATGAGGCACATATAACCAAACATAGAGTAGTCATCTATAAATGTAATAAAGTACCATCCCTCTATGGGGTTATACATTCATAGGCCCTCATACATTTGAAAGAACGACCTCAAAAATGTTTGTGGCACGCTTACCCTTTTGGAAGGGCTGCCTACTCATTTTGCCTACTAAATAGTCTTCACACACATCCATATCCATAGATAACTTAGGAATGAGTCCACTGTTGGACATTCTATGTAATTTATAACATGCACATGACAAAGACTTAAGTGCTACATCAAAGAATCAACATCCAACAAATACACCACATAATCAAACTTAGCTACTACATTAGTAGAAGAGTTATCAGCTACATCCAACTTAAATAAACCATCAAAAAAAGAAGCAGTAAATAAAATTTGATTATTTTTGCCAATTGTTGCCCTTGACCCCTTGAACCTAGTCTCAAATCCCTTGTTAGTGAGGAAGGGAAGTGAGATAAAATCCCTCCTAATGGTAGGGAAAAGAGGACATCCATCAGTACCAAGTTCATCCTCTAAGGAAGAGGGATCTTGTAGGTGCCTATAGCAGTCACATCACAAATAGTATTGTTCCTCATGAAGATCTTTTGCTGCCCTAGAAATAGATTAGTCATCTTGTCACCCCTAGTCATAGCCACATGCTTAGTGGCTGCCGAATTCAGCCACTAGCTCTTCTCATTGGAGTAAGCAATCATAACCTCTAAGATCAAAGAAACTATATCTTTCCCTTTCTGATTTGCCTTGTTTCCAGCTCCCTGGTCCCCACTAGGGCAGTTGTTCTGAAAGTGACCCATTTGGCCACATTTAAAATAAGCTCCTTAGGGTTTGTTGTCATTGTTGTCTTTTCCACCACCTTCAGGTTTCTTGCCTCTTCTCTTGAAGTTCCTCTTCCTTTGACCTTAACCACCACCTCCTCCACCCCTCTTGGAGCCACCATGTTGGGCAAGGTTAGCAGATGTACTCAGAGCACTCACATGGTTCCTCCTCTCCTACTCTAAGCCAAGCTTGGCAGTGAGGTCATCCAATATGAGTTTCTTATCAAAGATGTTTAATGCAACAACCACACTCTCCCAAGACGTAGGGAGGCTATTCATAATAGTAGAAACTTAGATCACCTCATTCATGGGGTTCTCAAGAATCTCTAGATCACTTGCAATGATGGACATGAAGTTAATGTGCTCAAGCACATTATCTTCTTCCCTCATGCAATTGTTCTAAAAACGAGTCTGCAACATCCTGATGTGAGCCTCTGTGTGCTCTCTATACCACCTGACTATTGCCTCCATTATTTCTTTCACAGTCTTATGCAATTCAAATAGCATTTCAATGTTAAGCTTCATGAATATAAGATAGTAGTCCTCGCCTTGGCATCCTTCTCAAACTTTTCATAAGCCATTTTATGAGCTTGAGTGGAAGAGTCAATAAGCGGGTCAACACACTGGTCCAAGACATGTGCTAGGTTATTTAGGAAAAAAAATATGTTTGATCCTCCTCTTTTAAGTGAGATAGCTAGTGGACTTGAGCTTTTCAGTTTTGCTCAATGCATTAGCAACTATACGGGATGTCCATGGCACAATAAGAAAATATGTCTACAACTACAAAGTTAAACAAGGTAATAAGTAAGCAAATAAATAATATTGCTCACTAATTTAGATGGATATGAAACAAGTAGGACTCTAATTAATCTAAATAGCAAGAAAATTCAATCTCAGCAATAATTTTGGTGTACGTGAGTGCATATAGAGTGAATTTACTATTTTACCCTTATGTAGGGTAACAATAATTTACTCAATCAATCAAGTAAGCAATATGCATACTTACTATGCTAAACAAATAATAAAAGAGAGTGAACTTTACAAATAATGATAATGTATACTTCTGTCCAGAAATCTCAAGTGTGAAATGTATGAAGTTACTAAAGTGCCCTTGGGCGAGTTAAACACAAAAAATCACATTCAACAATTGAGCAATTTATATCATGCAACAATCAATTCACAAACATGAGAGTAGGCATGCAAGGACTTTTGAACAATAAATCAATAAGCCTAAAAATCGAATCAAGTATGGTAAATTTACTATAATGCCCTTAAAATCAAGTTTTTACAAAATAAGACACTTTCAAGGGAAAATCTAATTATAGAATAATTCTACAAAATCAAATCACCTAATAAAAGTTAATTCAAGACAATTAATCCTAAAGAACCTAGGCAAAATATTGAAAAAATTCAATTCGGATATGGGCGAATTTGGTCCAAATTGACCAAAATATCCCTGATCTTGGGGATCGTGTTTGGCACTCTTCCCGAAATTAGATTGTGCCCAAATTTGGTAGAGCCCTAAAATTACCTATTCAGACAGACATTCAATTACATCGTGATGAGGGAGATAAAGCAAACCTTAGCCACAACCTACCTAGTGCGGCAAAGGGCAAAAAGGTAATTTCTAGCACCTAATCCATGAACTAGAGCTCCAATACCATTGTTGTGTGGTAGTAGCAGAAGCTTGGATGTGATCCTGGCTTGTGGATGCGCAAAAATTAAACCTTCATGTCCCTCAAAATCAATTCACATGCATTCAAAACAAGAACAAGCATATAAGAAGTAGATCAATTCAAAAACATATGAGAATAACAATAATCAAAGCATGAATTAAGAATTACTAACCTTTAGTAGATGGCCTCAAGGACATGGCTAATCACCAAATATCAAGCACAATCTTTTCTTTATTTTAATTATGAACAAGGGGAATCAAAATTACCTTTTTAATGTATCCCTTCTCTTAAGACCAAGAGAAGCCCTTTGTTCCTTAGCTCATTTGCTGGGAAAATTGGCTTGAGAGGACTTGAAGGAATAATAACATAGAAAAGAGAGAGTCTTGCTTCGGTGTGCAAAAAACATGAATAAGATTGACCTCTTCCTTGATTTGTCATGAACACAAAGAGGAGAAAAAGGCTTCTGCGTTTTTCTCTTTTTACAAGTCGTCTCACACAACCTTTGTACATTGCTCACATGAAGGGAGAGTTATATGAGGGTGAGACACTAACTGATTTCGTATTGGGATAGGACTAACCAAGTCCTATCCCATTCCAACTATTAGATGGGGCCCATAGGTCCCACTCTCCCTTATGTCTCTCTCTTTTGTTACCTTTCCTGGTTCCATGGGTACGAGATCCACTAACCCAACAGGTGTAACATTCCCGTTGGGATCATGCGAAGAAGCCGACCACCAACCTCTGGTTCGTGTTGAAGATGGAAAGGGCGAAGGAGAAGGCGTCCTTGGGCTTCTGGAAGTCATTGTCGATGATGGAAACAATGCGGCTAAGGACATACGAGTAGGGGAGAAAGCAGGTGTTTAGGGAGGCAAATGGGCTGCAGAGGGTGGAGATCTCGGGACCATGTCTACTTGTCCTCCCACATACTTTGGATGTTGCATGATGCCTAACCTCTAACTTTATCACTCGTCTCTCAAAATCACATAGGAGAGGGATTGGTGGCTAATAAGTATGAAATGTGTATATATTTTATATGTCTTGTTACCTTACTTGCTAGTATAGATTGGTTTAATTTAAAGTTAGTTATGTTTTATTTATATTAAAATAGTTATTAATATTTTAGTTTGATTATTAATTAATTTAGGAGCTATTAGTAGTTTAGGCATGTATTTTAATCAAGTTGGGAATTTATTTATATTCTACACGTCTAAAATGCGAAGTTTTTATGTTGCGTAGGTAAGGTGTGCTTATCTAGGTACTTGAATGATGTTTGGAATAATTAAAAATACTCTTGACATGCTTTAAAATGATTTGGACAACTTTTTGGAGTTATAAAGAAGTTGGAAAGTAATATGAACATGAAAAAAGAGCTTAATGAATAGAGTAGAAAACTGGACATGAATATTGACTATGTAGTGAACAAACTTAGCTTCCTGAATAAAAGCTGGACGTGAAACTGAACATAACTATCCAGATTGCAGAAAGAGTGTAGACATTTGAATGGGCATGCAGGGCATTCGAATGGGATAATGTGTAGTTTCCTATTTTGAGCCGATTTTGAGTCCTTTTCATATTAGACTTCCTCCTATTATTCTTATGCCTTATTTGGCTCAAAATTGATAAAGAACAAAATTGATAAAGAACAGCAGATTTTCCAAAGAGAAGAAGTAAGAAGAAGATGGAAGAATATTTAAAGTTTTCAATGAAAATTTAAGAGCTTTCTTCTACCATGCAGCTAGATTTTTCTTTTACTTAGGAGTTGATGAAATTGTAGATAAGTTTTAGTTTCTTTTTTTAAAAAAAATTTAAATCTTAGTTGTAAATAATGACAATTGTATGACAAGGATTTCCTTTTTCAATGGAAGAGTTTTTCATGTTTATTCAATTCTATGTTGATTTATTGTCTTGTAGATGATAGATTGATGTGGTTTTAATATTTACATCAATTTTAATTTTCGTGATTTAGATAAGATGGTCATGTAATAGTTTTAATTTTCATATGATTAATGAATTAGATGAGATATACTAAGATTCGACAAGTCATGCCTATAGTTAGTTTAGTGTAGATGATTTGTGTCATTGTCGAAGATAGTTCAATTCACCAAGTCCCAATTGTTCATAAACAGAATAAGGTAAGAGATTAACAATTGCCCCAAGATCAAGCAAAGCTTTTTCAATTCTATAATTCCCAATTATACATGGTATGGTTGGACAACTAGGATCTTTATATTTTGATGGGGTGCTTTATTGTAAAATTGCACTTACTTGTTCTGTCAAAAATGCCTTCTTTTGTACATTTAGCTTACGCTTGATTGTACAAAGGTCTATCAAAAATTTTGCATAAGATGGATTTTGTTTAATGGCATCTAAGAGAGGAATATTAATCTTCACTTTTTTAAAAATTTCAATAATGTCACCATTATGCACCAATTTAGAAGAAGATTGTAATCTTTGAGGAAAATGAGGAGGAATAGGAAAAACACAATCAGAGTTGTCAAATTCATCACCATGTTTAGAATTCAAAGACTCCTTAAGTTCAAAGTGGTGATGACTTTTTCATTTCTCAAAGTGGTGATGGACTTAGCATGCTCTTCTTATGAACTTAAAGAATTTAAATTTTTAATTACAAATTATCCTTTAGGATTTGGTTCAGGTTGAAAAGGAAACTTCCCTTTTCCTTGAGTGCTCAAAGTTGTGGTCAATTAAGTGATAGAAGTCTTCAAGTCATTGATGACTTGCATTATTTGGTTGTTGATTGTTGCTTGACTTTGCATGAATATTTGCAATGTGTCTTCAAGAGTCTTCTTATATGGTGGAACATAATTTGAGGAAGAAGGGGGTACCTGGACATTAGACTCATTTCTCCAACTAAAGTTAGGATGATTTCTCCAATTAAGAGTATAAGTTTCAAAATAAGGAGATGAAAAAAGCCTTTTGTAGGTATTCATAGCATTTGCTTAAGTATACAACACCTCTTGATAAGCAGGAATTGTTGGACAATCCTGTGTATAGTATCCATCACTCTCACGTATACTACAAATATCTTGTGTTTTTTGCGAAACTTTAGACATGTTTTCCCTATTAATTTCCATAGCCTCAATGTTTCTAGTTAAACTTGTAATTTTTGCTTTTACATCATCTTCTTCTTTAAGAAGGTACATGCCCCCCTTAGTTGTCCCATTAGATTTGGTCTTATTACTACTTTCAAATTCATTAGAATCTTCCCATGATTGAGCATTTTTAGCTAACACATCAAAATGGTCTCATGCTTCTTCACGTTCTTTACTTCAAAATTCTCCATTACACATCATTTCAACAAATTGCCTCATTCGATAAAGCAAGCCATTATAAAAGAAACAAATTGTATGCTATGTTTCATATCCATGATGTGGGCACAACAACAAAAGTTCTTTAAATCTTTCACAACATTCAAAGAAAGTCTTATTTTCTTTTTGTGAAAAATTCATGATATTCTTTCTAAGTGTATTAGTTCTATGGGTGAGAAAAAACTTTACACAAAATTCTCTTTGCATTTCTTGCAATGTTCCAATGGATCTTGGCTTCAAAGAATTCAACCAATTTTTTACTTTTTCCTTTAAAGAAAATGGAAAAAGTTTTAATCTAATAACATCATTTGAAACATTTTGGTTTTGAAAAGTTACACAAACCTCTTCAAACTCTTTTAAAAATAAATATGGGCTTTCTGAATCTAAGCCATGAAATTTGGATACTAATTGAGTTACACCCAGCTTGAGTTCAAAACCACCCACATTAGTTGGAAAAATCATGCAAGAAGGAGAACTTGATCTAGTTGGTTGCAAATAATCACACAAGGTTTTAACTTGAACATTTAGTGCTTTATTATCCCCATTATCACTTCTTAGTTCCTCCTTAGTTCTTAGATCCTCCATTAAAAGTAAGAGAATTTTCAAAAGATTTGTCTACTATTCTCAATCGTTGTGAATTATCGCGCACCAATGTGAACATGTAGAAACAAATATAATTTTTTTATAATAAACGGAAGTGAAAGTGTAGGAATTAAATGACAAAATACAGACAAAGGCACTATTGAGGTACACGTTCAAACCTAAAGATTTCTGGTAGTAACGTGGGTAGTGCCTCTAGTCTAAAAAAAAGAAAAATTACAGAATTTAAATACTAAAATTAAATGACATAAAGTAAATGAATGAAATTAAAGAGTTAGTTTGCAAAAATAAAAGTTAGAGAATTAGTAAAGTTAGAGTGAGTTTTTTTTTCGTAACGGATTATTCTCACAAGTTGCAATCCCCGGCAACAATGCCAATTTGTTGCTACGTCCAAACCAAGACTATGAAGTAGTCTAATTCAGATTTATCTTTTTTACTTGTCAACTATAGTAAATAAGGACGATCCACGGGGAAAGCTATGTGTGACAAAGAAAACTATTACGAAGAGAATAAATAGAGTAGGAAGGTAAAATAGAGAATAAGAGACAATCAAGGAGAAAGTGCTACGGCAACAGAAATCCGTTTGTAATAAATCTCTAATGTATATTTGATTCAAATAATAACTCAATTAAGATCAAATAAAAATTTATCTCAATCGGAAAATTTATCTCTTAAAGAACTGTGAAATAGAACAATAATAATTGATTATTTACTACGTGAAAGCATTAAGTATATAATCACAGGGAATTATAAGCATTCGGCGTGCCTTTCGTCAACGCCGAATCAAATAATTATATAGATTATAAACTCCTTAAATATGAAACATCAATTTAAAATGATAAAGAACTTACTTGAATCAAAATAGCCATTGAACATCAAGTACAAGCTTCATTCCTAGCCTTAACCAAGAGCTTAGAAAGCCATTACACGCAACTAAAACAAAAGCTACAAAATGAGAGAAGAAAATAGGGAAGAAAGCTCTAAAGAGGAGAGAATGATGACTTTACCACGTCCACCCCTCTATTTATAGGAGAAGGGGTTGCTTCGAAGGGGAAAGTTTAATCATATCTATAGATTGCATCCAAATTGATTGCTTGATTGGTTGCTTCTTTGGCAATGATAAAATTCTAAATTAATCAAATAAATCAATATTTTGTTTAAAAAATAAGTATCTTTGAGTCTTCCTATAGTTAACCAATTAGCCTCATTGTCTTTCCTTATGTATATCAATCACAACCAAAGAAAAGATTCTCCATGTGCTGGCCTTAGGTTAGTTATAGCTGTCCCTTTGCATGCTACATTTGACCTATATAGCTTCAAAATTATGAATTTCTTTTAGAAATAACAATTGTAGCCACGGAAGTCTTCTTACCAATGCCATCCAAATCGTAGAAATGCGAATTATACATGATAAGCTATAGTTGAAATACTATGGCTGTGTCAATCTGTCCTAATCAGCTTCTTTCCAAATATAGTTCTCTTGATGCAAATCTCAAATCCAACGGGTCCAAAATATTGTGTTCGACCATTCCATGCATGTTTAGACCATTATGAGCCTATTATTGACTTTTAAATAGATTTGGGTAGTTGGGCTTCACTTCTTCAACTACTTGGATCCTATTGAAGCCTATTTAAACATGTAAAAATAACTAAGGTCCAACTAACCTATTCAAAATGTAAATAGCCCAAATAAGAAAAGAATTAACACAAAATAGGATTGCAATTCAAAATTTTAAAATATTAAATTGAACATTATTTAAGTGCATCAATTATCTATATGGTGAGAAGTTGAGGTGTTCACAAACCACAAGTGCTTGAAGTATCTTTTCACTCAAAGAGACTTGAACATGAGGCAAAGAAGATGGTTGGAATTCCTTAGGGATTATGATATTACAATTTCCTATCATCCCAGAAAAGCTAATGTCATGGTAGATGCCTTGTGTGCCGATGCTAGAACAAGGCAAAGGCGCATGTGCAAAATTAGAGGCCTTCGCGCACGCAAGCATGAAACAAGATCTATAAGCGTCTAAATCAGGGCACACCTATAGAAAAAGAAAAATGCGCTCATAGAGAGGACTGATGTCAAAATTTAGAAAATTAGCCACTTCGGTAGCTTGTGTTAGTGTGCAAGAATGACTTTTGTATAAAGAGGCCATTGAGCTTAAACTAGAGTTTGCTTTGGAATATAAACACAAGTGGTTTGCTAATCTTTCTATAAGCTCTAGTTTTTTTGATGAGGTTGTTGAAGCTCAAAAGGGAAATGAGGAAACTCAAGCCATGAAGGCTAAGTTGCAAGGGAAATTGTTGAATGATTTTGAAGAAAGGGGCAATGGAAGTCTAGCTTTTTGGTGACAGTTGTTTGTTCCATACTCCTTGGAGTTAAAGTAGCACATTCTTTTGGAGGCACATCTCTCTAGGTTCCCCATTCATCCAGGAGGAACCAAGATGTATCATGATATGAAACAGACTTTTTGCTAGAGTGGAATGAAGTGGGACAATGTTTCATTTGTGACTAAGTACATGGTGTGTCAACAAGTGAAAGTGGAACATCGTCACTCAGGTGTCATGCTATAACCTTTACTTATTTAGGAGTGGAAGTGGAAGAATGTGGCTATGAACTTTGTTTCTAGGCATCCTATATTTTCCAGTGGTAATGATGCAGTCTGGGTTATTGTTAATTGACTCACGAAGACGGCACACTTCGTTGCTATGAGGATGACCACTTCTTTAGATGTGTTGGTAGTACTATATGTGAAGGAGATTGTTTGGTTACATGGGGTTCCTGCATTTATAGTTTTGAACTCAGATCCTTGATTTATATCTAGATTTTAGCAAAACATTTAAAAGGCTTTGGGTACATCAATGCACCTTAGCTCAGCCTATCATCCTCAGACTGATGGGAAAATGAGAGGACTATCCAGACGTTAGAGGATATTATGTTTCAAGCTTGCATCCTTGATTAGCAGGGTAATTGGGAGCGACACTTGTCGTTGGTGGAGTTTACTTATAACAATAGTTACTAAGCTAGCATCAAGATGGCTCCTTTCAAAGCATTGTATGGGCATCCTTATAGATCTCCTCTTTGTTGGAGTGAGGTTTGAGAGCATCTCCTAACTGGGCCTGAGATTGTGCAACAATCGGTGAAGAAGATTCAACTTATTCAGGAATGGTTGCAGACAGCTCAAAGTTGGCAAAAGAGTTATACATACAAGAGGCAGAGAGGTTTAGAATTCCACGTTGGTGATCATGTCTTCTTGAAGATCTCTCATTCCTGAGGTGTTGTGCAATATGGCAAGAGAGGGAAGTTATCTCTTAGGTTCATTGAACCTTTCAAAGTCCTTGAGCGGAATGGAGCAGTGGCATATTAGTGGCTCTACCTCCACAGCTTGCGAACATTCATGATGTGTTCCATGTTTCTCTTCTTTAGAAGTATGAGCCGGATCCATCCTATATTCTTGATTTTTAATAGTTTGAGCTAAGGAATGATCTTTCTTATGTCGAGGTGCAAGTGCAAATCTTGGACAAGAAGAAGAGACACAAAGTGATTTCATTGGTGAGTCATTTGGTAGAACCACAATGTGGAAGAGGCAATGTTGGAGCGCAAGGATGAAGTCAAGGAGAAGTATCCTCACTTATTCACCACCGGCCAATAGCAATTTTTTAGGACAAAATTCCTATATGGTGAGTAAGATGTAAGATCTCTAATTTTATTTTATTTTAATTCCTTTCTAATTGTATGAATTAGTGTGATTTTGCTTGTTTGCCGATTTAATTTGATTTTGGGGTTATGGGTTAGTTAATTATGACTTTAATATCATTTTATAAGTTTTAGTATCAAGCTTGATTTATCAAATTTGTACCAATTTAATGGAATTTATCTTAATTTCTTCTTAATTATGGGTGTAGACCCCATCGTGGCCCCCATGTCCATGTTGGGCGGCATGCCACCCATTTGTCACTCTAATCTTATATTACTTTATTTCAGTGGGTTTGGGGGTGATTAAATTTATTTTAAGCGAAAAATAACCCTAATTAGCCACTTAAGGCATTTTGACCTAATCCAACCCAACAATTTGTTTATCCAACCACAAGTCCTTACTATTTACGAAAAAGCCAAGACTATTTCCCAAAGGAGAAAGTTGGATTAATGTGTGTTTTCTTACTTTAATTGCCCCCTCATCTTGCAATTTTCATCTTAATCATTTATATCTTCATTTCCCCAACTTGATTATGATTTTCCTTGATTAAATATCTTATTTTTAATCATTCCTATCCTATAACTATCTATTTTTAAGTCGATTAGAGAGTATTAGCTAAATTTAATTAAGTTTTAACAAAAACCCTAATTTTGTGTATGATTTCTTGATGATTGAAGCTCTTTCGTGCATTAAAAGGCTTCATAGAGGTGAGGGAGTTTTACCTTGGGTGGTTTTTTATTTATTGGAATGCATGGTTGTAGTTTTATTTGAGTTCTTACTTCATTTTGAGGTTTAATGGTGATTTCTTAAAAGCATGCAAATTATGGTTATTTTATTGTGATTAAGCATGAAAATGATTAGGTCTACCATGTTTTAGGATTAGATTTTGATTATATGATGTTCAATAGTGATATTTGAATTTATATAGAATTTTGGAATGTTTTTAGTATGAATTTTGGAAGGTTGAAGACGAATAAGAAAAGTGAACTATTCTGACTAATCAAACGGGCTGATAGCCATTTTAACGGTTGGCCATTTGAATGGACTATCTATCCATTTGAAAGGCCAAGTGTCTGAATGGCATGCCAAGCCATTCAAATGGCAACAAGGAAGTTTTTTTATTTGGGCCTATTTTTTTCGATTTTCGGCCATTTCTTGTTCTCTTCTCACAATTTTATTTATTCATGAGTATGATGAGTTATAACCACCCATAAATGTCAATGTAGTTACATGTGAAACCTTTTTGAATTATGATTTACCACAAGCATGGATATAATTATACTTGTCTAGGTTTAGCATGATGTCATACTTCTGTTGAATCCGTAGTTCGACATTTTCTTTGCATTTACTCCATGATTCTAGTATGACATGACAATGATAAATTATGGACGCTTGCATATATAACATTGATTATAGGTTATTCATGTTTCACATGTTTTAGCCTAAGTATGAACACTACCACATGTGTACAATCTTGCATAGACTTATATGATTTTATTTGACACAAATGGACCACATTTCATGCACCTTTGGACTGATTAGAGTATGTTATCATATACTTGTAATCATTTATAATCTACCTACATTTGTATCATGTTGCATGCATCATTAAAATGTATTATAAATGAAGGTTAATCGTGATTTGTCGTGTTTGATCGATTAGATGCAATTGGATGCCATTGGTTGTCGAATTAATTGCTCGAAGGCTTATCGAATTAGTTTTGCGTCCGAAAGGATAGGGTTTTCATTTTGTAATTCTTTGAGGATGTGTTGCCTCCCCAGGTTGACATCAGTAGATAGTTATGCGAGTTAAATTAATGAGTTATCTAGACCCTGAGAATCTAGGATGGTATCTCCGTGTGCATCGGCTTAATAAGCTGTTCTAGTTTTCCATTTGAGGAATTCGGTCTTTCCCTACAAGGTTTTGTCCTACATAAGTAGGCTGCTCTTGTTTTATTTTGAGGAATTTGGACTTTCCTCACAATGATTGTCCTGGATGAGCAAGGGGACCTTCCCAAGGAGGGAATATACCCAAAGCGCTCTAGTTTTCCTTTCTAGGAATTTAGACCTTCTCTTCAAGGGATTGTCTTGGGTGAGCAAGTTTGATCGATTTTTCTCAATTGTGAGACATTCACCTAATGATTGCAGGTCATGTGTATGCGATATAATGCTCATTGACACATTGTTTAGAAACAATGATGCTTATGCTACAAATGTGATTATGCAATAGATTTGCATGAACATTTAGGATGGTATGTATTTGATACACTTTATTTTGCAGGATGAATGCATATATTGAGATATGATTATGCATGATATAAATATTAGGAACTGATTTATGCAGGATGTGATTATGATAATGAGATTCATATACTTACATGTGATGTTTGTATGTTTTATGAACAATGGATGAACCCATGATGCACATATGGCATGATTATGTTGTTGTGGAATGTGGGTTACAACATGATATGCGGGTGGCATGAGAATGTGTTTATGGAATGTTTTATACATCATGATATGTAGGTGGCACAATTATGTGTTTCTGGAATGTGTTATTCATTATTATATGCAGATGGCATGATTACATATTTATGGGATATGAGTTATGTCATGATGTACATGTGGCATTATTACATGTTTAGGGAATGTGAATTATCTCATGATATACAGATTTAAAGAATGAACAACATATGATACATGTCTAGATTGAGAATGCATGTGACGTTTTTATGAGTTTACATTCCAAATTAAAAATCCCTTCTAAGCTACACTCACCCTTTTTTGTCTGTGGTTTTATTTTTGGGCTACATGTTGTGCCATGCATGTGGTTTGGATGGGCTCTATGTTGAGCTTGAGAATGGCCACGTTCAATGAGAGGGGTTATAGATGCTTGGTTTTATGCTAGTTTGGATCTATGTTATGTCAAACTTATACATTTGACTCTACTTGACACTATGAATAGCCAATGTTGGCTTAGACATGTTTAGCCTTGGGACTTGCTATTTTTATGTGATAACTAAATGATGTGGGTATGAGTGGACTATGATTGTTAAGTAGTCCTTTTGTCTATTTACTTTTGCACAATGGGCTTGTGTGCTTACTTCGTTGTGTGTTCACCCAAGGATGGATTATGTCTTCCTCATTTCAACTTAACTTGTCACGCCATGTACTATTTACCATGTGACAATAGGTTTCTGCAAATTTTCCTGTTGATTGGAGTTTATTTGTTATTTGTCATAAAATGTACACCTTACATGCTATGATTATGCTAAAACATCTACTTCAGCTAGTATGAGAATAGATAAGATACTGTATTATTGATTATGCTACTTCGATACTTTCAGTACGTATGACCTCGGGAAGCATGTCAGATGGGCGGGACCCACTTTAAAAGTGCAAGATAACTTACCCAAGCTGGGTCTAGTTTTGAAAGGCTCATCGATACGAGTCCATCGGTACCAAGATCGTGCAATTCTGACTTCGAGATAAAAAGTTATCGTGTTTTGAAGTTGGAATTATATTTGAATAAAATAATAATAAAATTTTCAAGAAAGGACAAAATAGCTGACATCATCCAGTCGAGTCAATCCGAGATGGGGAGCTGTGCGATCGCGGCCGTCCACGCGATGCGGGTCCCACATGATCTCGCAGCTGATCGCGCGATGCGCAGCATGATGGCGTGTGCGTCATGTGCACTGACCTTTTTGGCGGTCTAATCATTGTGCACCATGTGGCACAAGCATTTGCGCACATATTCCAACTTCCCCCATTTACTCGCACGCCAGTTTCTTATAAATTCTCATATCCGTTCATTCTTGCAGAGGAGTCTCTGGAGTCATTCTAAGTCCGTTTTCTTCCATTCAAAAAGCGTTTTTAACTAATTCAAGGGTGTTCTACGCAATGGAAGTGTCCATTCCTCAAGTTAGCAACCCTATATAGGGGAAACGTCTTGGGGCAAGGGGAGATTCTATCCGTAACCTACGGGCGAGAAAAAGGTAAAGTGTCTCTGGGTAAAGGGAGATTCTGCCCACCGCCTATGGGCACAGATCGTAAGGGGAAGTTCTGTCTGCCACCTACAGGCGTGGAAAGGGTGAAGCGTCTCCTGGTAAGGGGAGGTTCTGTCCGCCTCCTACGGGCACTGGAAGGGTAAAGTGTCTCCGGGTAAGGGGAGGTTTTGTCCACTGCCTACTGGCGCATGAAGGGTAAAGTGATCCAGAGTTAAGGGGAGGTTCTGTCTATAGCCTACTGGCATGAAAAGAGAAAAATATTCCGAAGTTAGAGGAGGTTCTGCCATTATCTTCAGACCTAAAAGAGAATACACCCTAAGGAAACGAGCAACTCCAAACGTTGCCACTTCTGGAACTGCAAGGGAGTACTCTTTTCTGACCTCCTAATTTGTTATGATTTATATGAATACACATCTTAATTAGTAATATACTAATTAAGATATATAATTTGTTATGATATGATATATGCTGATATGTTCTTATTTGATCTACTTTGATATATTCTGTGGTGATCCGAATTACACTAAAATGCTCTATTGTGATCAGATATACTCTGATCTGATCTAATATGATCAGTATGTTGGATGAAATCTAATATTATTTGATAAGATCTGATATGATCCAAAATACTCTGATTGTGTGTTCTGCTATGCTTTATGATAGAGTGAGATGTGTGGTTTTGTTAGTATTCTGCTCACCTATGTGAGATATGTATTTCGCTGATTTATTGGCTTCCGTTTGACTCCGATGATTTATAAGATTTCCATTTGATTCTGAATTAATTATTCGGATATAAAGTGTACATATTTTATTGTATATGATTTTCTGATGTCTGATGAATGTATTAGCCATTTGGTAGAACTATGTTTGAATCCGATCTTATTGGAATAACGCAAGATTTGATATCCAATACGTACATAGGCAACCAACGACACATTAAAGTTGGACCCATCCAAGTTAGTTACAACATTAGGTTTGTTCTGATCTACATGCAACAGAACACTATAGCTCCATAGTGCATAGAAGAACGTTATGACTCTCGCACTCAAAGTCTGTAGCTCCTAGTTAGTCGGTTTTAATTTTTTCCGCTTATTTTATACACTCCAATTTTGTCTTCCGATCTAACCCCCAGTCCGGGTCGGGGTGTTACAAAATGGTTTCTGAGCTTTGCTTTGTCTGCGAGAGTAAAATATTTTCAAATATATTTTGATTTCTTTCGAAGTTCAATTTTTAAATTGGAATTTCTTTGTTAAGAGTGTGTTATCGGATTTAATATAAAATTCAATTCTGATTTTTGTCGTTTTACACGTGTCATCGACTTTGTGATGAACTCTGATTTTGAATGTGTTGTTCTGCATTTATGACATCGGAATTAATATAACCTCTGAGTATGTTTTTATCGTTCCACATATGTGTCAACGGATTTAATAAAAAAATTCTAATTGTAAATGTTGGTTTTCCATGTGTGATATCGGAATTAAGGAAAATTCTGATCGTGAACCTCCATTCTTTATAATTGATATCAGATTTAATGCTTACTCCGATTTTGAATTTTTGTTTCACACGTGATATCAGATTTAATGTCATCTCTCATTTTTTAATTTTATGTTCCACATGTGTTATATCGGATTAAAGAAAAAATTTCAGATTGTGAATCTTTCATTCTTTACGTGTAATATTGGATTTGAGGATGCCGATTTTTGAACATCCGCATGTGTTGTATCGGATTCAAAGTGAATTCCGATTATGAGTTTTTTGTTCTCCGAGTGCTGCATTCGATTTAATACGAACTTTAATTTTATGAATTCCGATTTTGAATCAAAAATCATTTTAAATTTCTGTCTTGCATGCGTAGCAAGAAATTGACACTAATGTCAATTTTATGAATTTTGCTTTCAAATGAGAAATTATATGAACTCCTGTCTGAATTTGTTACATAAGGACATGATACGACAATTCAATTTATAAATTTGTAATCCTGCATCTAAAATGATTTAAAAATTTTACTATGAATAAACCGTATCAGGTTTTGATTCGTAATTTTCTTTTACGAGTGTGACATTGGAATTACTCTTAACTTTAATATTTATAAATTCTAATTTGTTTAATTATAAGTAATTTAAAATTTTGTACTACTTGTGTTGTATTGGATTGATATTATGAAATTCACATTT
Organism: Saururus chinensis; assembly: GCA_035235625.1. Classification (NCBI taxonomy): domain Eukaryota; kingdom Viridiplantae; phylum Streptophyta; class Magnoliopsida; order Piperales; family Saururaceae; genus Saururus; species Saururus chinensis. The sequence goes on along the minus strand of CP141145.1, from coordinate 6,457,379 downwards.
GAACGGTTATTAATACGATGCTAAATCTCGATTGGATACGAAGTTCTATAGTGGATTCGATTTCCTAAGTAATTTTTATTGTATTGATATCTTCCTTTTAATTTAGTTGGTTACTTCTTCTGCTTAATTTAAAGTTAAGTTATTTTTAGCTTTTAATTAACAAACTCTTTCCTTAGATTTAATAATTTATTCATCCATCTTTTAGGTTCAACAACCCTTAAATAGTTATCCTAGTACAACTACCTTGTACACTTGAAAATGGTTTAATTATAAACAACAATTTTTTACCTGCAATTTGTGATGTTGAATATTTTATGGTAGACAATTTTAGGTTTGATGCTTATGATAGAGATATATCTTTTGTAGCAATAGCCCATAATTAAGTCATGCCTGCTAATTTTTTTAAATCATCCTTTTGGAGACTTAAGAGAAGAACCAATGCCAATATCTACTACTTGCCCTGATATATTTGAGAATGTTGGCATTGTCTGGCTGAAGACAATAAACTTAGCGCTTCTTGGGAGGCAACCCATGTTTTTGATATATTTATTTTCCTTCATTTTGTTTATCTTCTTTGGCTCATTTAGGTTTTATTTACTTCTTTTTCTCTACTTTTATTTCTTTTCTCATTATAGTTTTTGTTTCTTTTGTGGGATATAGTACTTTAGGTTTGGGGGAATGCTCATCACTTGTAATTTATTTCTTTTCTTTCAATCCTATGTACTTCACTTTTCAAATTAAAGATTAGTTATGCTCTTAGGTGATATCTTTCTTTCCCTCTCTTCCTTATGCTTATAATTGTAGTATATATTTTCTTTAACATTGAAGACAATATTCAGTTTAGGTTTGGGGGTGTAGAAATATATATTTTCTTCTTATTTTTCTTTTAAGATGTTTTAGAGTATTTATCGTTATTTCTTTCATTTTTTTCTTTTATGTGGTTTCTATCATTATTTTCTTTTAAAAGCATATGTCAATTTTTAAAGAGATCAATTTCATAAAGAAAGTTCAACCAATTAATTAAGTGATGAAAGCAATTAAATGAATAATTTCTATTTTATTTTCTTTATTTTGGGTAATTGTGCTTATATTTTTAAATCACATTTCACACACTTGAAACTTGTAGGAATATAATTTTATAATTTATTACTTGTAATCTTAGTGAGATATCTTTAACTAAGCAAATTTTTGAAAACATGACAATTGAGTAATCTTTAATATTCTTTACTAAATCTTTACGCTTAGCTATTATTTTAAAAAAAATTAGGATAAGTGTTATAAAAAAATTAATGAAAAAAAAGAATGAGAAAAAAGTTGAAAAAAAATGAAAAAATAAAAAAATATGAAAAATATGATTGAAAAAAATGATGATGAAAAAAGAGAGTAAATGTTTGTTTCTCTTTTCACTGAGTAACCGAGCCTTGTGCCTAGGCAAGCATGATTGCGTCAAAAGGTGAAAAGTTGAAATAAAATATTTTTTATGACTTGCTTGGTTATATAGCCTTTATAGTTCGTGTTATTAAGCCTGAGAGGTGTTTTAACACCTAGTGCCTTGAGCTAACTAGATTAAGGACACTGGCCTAACACTTGTTACATGAACTATTTAGAAAGCTTAATAGAACTAAGTATTGCACAAGTCATATTTTGAGGTATATTATCCTCTTATTCCCAAAATTCAGTTAAAATTTGAAGGCTATTACATGAGGTTTTATTATGAAATGTTAAGGATGAGAGGCTGTCATTGTTATATTTTTTAGTTAGTGAACTTTAATGAGCTTAGTTAATGGGTCACATAAGATATACTTGTTAATAAAGAATGAAATTGTTTGACTACAGGTTTCTATACTTCATATTTTTGAAATGTATATATGTAGTTGCACAATTATTTCTAAGATGAGGTTATATAATGGATGATCCCTTACTTAAAATGATAACATAAAAATTATTTACTTGTTTCAAGTATTTGTGGTTGGTTATTTTTAATGATAGTTATGTGTTTTTAAGAGAAGATTATTTGTAGAATTTTTTTTTTCTTATTTTGCTTTATTTTTTTCATAGGTTTAGCTGTTTGTGGTATCATTACTACAAACCCTCATGAGACACAACTCATTCAAGCAGAGGCACCTAGGGGTTTAAAGGTTTGTTGCATACTCTAAATGCAATCATGATTCCCTACAAAAGTGGCATTTATTTATTTTTTATAAACTAGTTGTTTTGTTTTGTTTTGCTCGAGGACTAGCAAACTATAAGTTTGGGGGTATTTTATAAGTATAAAATATATATCTATTTTATATGTCTTTTTACCTTATTTGCTAGTACAAATTAGTTTAATTTAGAGTTTGTTATGGTTTATTTATATTAAGATAGTTATCAATATTTTAGTTTGATTATTAATTAATTTGGGAGTTATTAATAGTTTAGGCATGTATTTGAATAAAGTTGAGAATTTATTTATATTCTACATGTCTAAATGTTTTGTTGTGTAGGTAAGGTGTGCTTATCGAGGTACTTGAACATTGTTTGGAATAATTAAAAACACTCTTAACATGCTTTAAAATGATTTGGACAATGTTTCGGAGTTATAAACAAGTTGGAAAGTAATATAGATGTGAAGAAAGAACTTAATGAACAAAGTAAAAAACTAGACAGGAATATGGATTGTCGAGTGAATAGACTTAGCTTCCTTAATAGAAACTGTACACGAAATTGAACAAAACTGTCTTGATTGCTGAAATAGTGTAGGCATTCGAACAGGCATGCAGGGCGTTCGAACAGGGTAATGTGCAATTTTCTATTTTGAGTATTTTTCATATTAGTTTTCCTCCTATCATTCTTATGCTTTTACAAAGACATATTTAGCTCGAAATTCATAATAAACAGTAGATTTTCTAAAGAGAAGATGGAAGAATATTTAAAGCTGTCAATAGAGATTCAAGAGCTTTCTTCTACCATGTAAGGCTTGATTTTTCTTTTACTTTGGAGTTGATAAAATTATAGATAAGTTTCAGTTTCTTTTTCTTTTTAATTTAGATCTTAGTTATGAATAATGACAATTATATGACAAGGATTTTCTTTTTAATGGAAGAGCTTTTCATATTTATTTAATTCTCTATTGATTTATTATCTTGTAGATGATAGATTGATGTGGTTTTGATATTTACATCGATTCTAATTTTTGTGATTTACATGAGATGGTTATGTAATAGTTTTAATGTTTATGTAATTAATGAATTGGATGAGTTATACTGAGATTAGACGAGTCATGTCTATAGTTAGTTTAGTGTAGATAATTTGTGTTATTGTCGAAGATAATTAATGCCATGAATTTAGTTAATAATTCTTTCTAAAGTAATTTTAGCTTGTCGCTGAGAATACTTGTTCATATTCACACTGGGTTTGGATTAAAGGTTAAGAAATTATTGTGGTTCTATAGTGGATTCATTTTCCTAAGTAATTTTCATTGTATTGATCTATTCCTTTTAATTTTGTTGGTTACTTCTTTGGCTTAATATAAAGTTAAGTTATTTTTAGCTTTAATTAACACACTCTTTCCTTAGATTTAGTAATTAATTCATCTATCCTTGAGGTTCGACAGCCCTTAAATAGTTATCCTAGTATAATTACCTTATACACTTGCAAAGGGTTTAATTATAAACGATGAGTGTTTGTCGCCGCCATTGCTTCTTTTGTTGGCAACATAGAAGACTGAGAGGGAAGGGTCAGGCCTATGGCTGACCAAGTGCAGTGGTCAGGCTGCCACCTTCTTTCCGACCATGCCTTCAGTGTTACTGTCTGTGCGTAGCATTGATGGGGTTGTGGATGGATTGTGGTTAGCCGTGACACATGCTCCACACGTACAAATGCTTACCCTACGTGGAATCCGTCTACCCGGATGAGCTGGTAGAGGAATTTGATTCCTTCATGACCTCACATAGTGCGGAGGTGGTGAGGATGAGGTACGACAGGCTGAGAAGCATGGCGGGTAGGATAGGTGGTCGAAGACTTGGCAACTCATGTGGAGTGGGTGCAGGCAACTCAAGTCGACCTTTGTGTGGGTGTTTATGCTAGAGACAAATGCGGTGGTATTCGAGTCCATGCACTGTGTCTAGGAGGTACATTGTGTAATATCCTAGATTTTCCTAGGCTTTGAAACTTAACCATATGAAAATGGTGTATTGACCCTTCAACCTTTTTAGTTAAATAAATACATCAATAGCTGGAATTTATAGTTGAAACCTATAAAGTTAGAAAGTATACAAAAAAGGCTATGGAACATCACCAAGAACGCATGAATTGGAGTTCAAATGATGGGAGATATGACTATTTATAGTTGAACATGTCGCACAAGGCCCGTTTACCCAAATTAGATGAGCAAACGAGCCATTTCAGATGAGCTGCATGCCCGAGTAATTAGGATGACAGAAATTATTAAAAGATTAGTCCAAGTAGTTAGCTTTGGCCCAACTTCTAAGGGGATTAGAAACACTAATCCTTATGAGTATAAAAAGACCACCTAGGGCTAATTAAGAGGAGTTTTGGGCCTTAGGAGAGGAGAAAAAAGTTGTCATAGAAGTTTTCTAGCAAAGGTGGCTAAATACAGAGTCGGAGAGAAGTCACAAGGACTGGGGTATTGACGAGGTAGGATCGCTAAAAACATTAATTTCCTTGAGGATGAGACAAATTATTTTTGTTTTAATCCATATTTGTGCTATAAATTAACTCCATTAATTAAAGATGAAAGCCTTAAGATAAAAGGGGCAGTCGGCTTGCTGGGCCACAAGCCAATCATTAGTGTTTCTATTCCAGCCAGAGAAGGGGAAGATGGGTGAAGCAGAAGGGCCCACCTTTTTGCCTCTCTCTTTTTCCCTGCTGCCGATTGGGTAGGCAATCACAGTTGTTGGAATATGCTAGTAGCTCTACTCAATAGAACTAAAGAGAGAAGGACTATGACCAGATAGGAGCTCTCAAGACCATCGCACAATGACGGTCTGGTTGAGCTAGCCCTCCTCGGTTGTGATAGGCAGCTGCCACATCTCAGCTAGCAACGGGACTAAGACTCCTAGAATTGTTATGCGATGACAATCTAGTTGACCAGCCCCCCGCCCCCAGCCCCCCGCTTGGTTGCCATGTCGACCATAGGCTAGAAGCCTCTAGCTGTACGCAGATAGGGAGACCCATGCTGAGGGTCAAATTTGGATCCAAGTCAGGTTAACCTACCCATTATGGCCAGCCCCAACTTGGCCAAACTTGGTTAAGGTCTGGCCCGATTTGGTTTTAAAAAAATATGTATTGAACCGGATCCGGTTCAGGGATTTTAACTTGTCAGAAACATATGTGAAAATTACCATTTGACCCATGGATTTCATGAGTCTCATGACCAAGTTTTAGGCTGGGGAAAAATCCCAGAGGATGTGAAATGACTATTTTACTCTCATGAGTGAACCATTGTAATATTTAATTACCCGACTTGGTCTCCGGTTTAGGGGCCTATGAGTATTTAAAAATTCATAAAAATATCAATTATAGGAGAGTGTGTACCCTAAATTTGTGCTAAGCCACATGGTGGGGGAAAATCCTAGGAAGTGGGTAGTTGACCATTTTACCCCTAGGGTTAAAAATGAATTATAGAACGAACCAAGGTCAGTTCAAGAGGTTTATAACCTTATAAAATGTTTAAAAATTTACCACAGGCATAAAAATTACTCTTGAAATGAATTTTGGACCCATTAGGGTTCAAGGAAGCTTTTCACAAAATGATAAAAATACCCTTATAAGTAGACCGACCCACATTCATGTGAATAGGATCTATAAGCCAATTTGAGATTGAAACCTCTTGAGAGGTCAAGGACTAACTCAAGAATGGTGAGGACCGTGTTCCATGTGGGAAAATCGCCCTAATGCCTTGAGGTATATTATAACCCATTTTCATTAAAATAAAAGCTCCTAACCCAATGAGAGTTAGGCCATGAGAGTACGAGTCTTTTTAGTGTCATAATTGAGTTTGGCCCTTGATATTATGATTTGTTTAGACCTATGTGGGTATGTGTTATGTATGCTTTAATTTGCTTTAATGTTTGTTAATAATGTTCTGATAGTGATTTATCACTAGCTTAAGATTAAATAAAGATTAATCAATGGGGGTTATATAGCTTTGGATTGGGTAAGAACACCTAATAAAGATAACAACTAAAATACCCTTAGGGGTCAGGAACTAGTTCATAGAACGAACAAGGCATTTGACGTGACAATTTGCCTTTGCTAATAAACCGATGGCAGTTTTGAGTCTTAACCCTAGTCTGAAAGGGACTGAAAGGGTTTGAAATAATCATTATGAATCCTTACTTGTTTGAGATGATTTTTGGGAGTCTTAGCTATATTGAGGAGCTATTAATTTGTCTGTGATGTTGCACCTCCCCGTTGGAGGGACTTTTACATTAGTCAGGCTTACAATTGATCTATTAAGTATCATTTATTGTACACACATTTGGATTAGCTAACATCTTGCTTGGTTGGCTTCTTCCACATATTCTATTTAGGTACAATTACGGGCCATGCCCTTCCACTCCAGTCAGGTGCTTAGGGGCTAGGTTGGGTTATGGTCCTTCTTGGGCGATTCCAAGGCTGCACTACCCTTTGGAAGTGGTATATGGTAGTTGTATCATTTGTCACTTAGGTTGATATTTGATGAGTGTATCTGTTTTTAGGATTAGACGGGGATTTATTGAACAAAGGTTTGAGAGATAAGTAATGAAATTATTTGATATTGCTTGTTTAATTAGAACAAGTGAAACACTTAAAGGACTTGCATCAAATAGGTAGTTATTTGGTATAAAGCCCAAAAGATAACAATTATGGATTATAATGTTTTGGGTCTTCAGACTCTCTTGGTAGTTATTTGGTATAAAACCTAAAAGCTATCAATTATAAATACCTTCCTATTGAGGCAAATGGTGCACTTATAAATTGGGACATTGTGAGAATAATGGTGCTAACTACACTCCAGGCAAAGAATTTGAGGTCCACGGTGGCACACATGGGTAGCCGGGAGCAAGGTCGTGCCAAAAAGAATTAGCACATTTGACCAAAAATTGGGTTGGCCAAATGGTGGTCGGCCAACAGTTGGGAAGTACTTAGTCAACCACAAGACGTCGAAATCAACCATGGACAACATCCAACGGTGGCGATTTTGTGTCGTTGATGGGCAATGAGGCATGGTTAGGTGCTAAAGGATAGAGAAGGGGTGGAAGAGGGCCATGATGGTCAAATCAAATTGGTGGCAGTGCCAATCTATAGTCAAGCTAAGCAAAAGTCATGCCTTTACCCTAAAACTCACGCACAACAACATGCACGTGCAACCAAAGGGGTAACAAGAGGGGGGGAGAGATTGTCAATGGGTTCGGAGGCAGCCCAGGCTGGTGGCAGCAAGATCGGGGCTATTGATGGGCAGGATCAACTACTGACAGCATATCCACATGTTGTCCTGGCATACCTAGTGAAAGGTATGGTTTTTGGGCGGCTATGAAATGGTTGGTCAAGGGAGTAGGAAGGTTGGACTGTGGAGACTCAAAGCCCAAAAAGATGAACTTTGGGATCATCCTGCTCTAGTGTACATAAGTTAATCACCAAAATTTTACATTAATGCAGGCAAAAGGAATTAGTAGTACACCTTAGCTTAATGCTTTACTAGAGTACCATTGCAGATAGCACCACCTTCTTGTACTAAATCATGCTTTTCTTCATCTAATGCCTACATGGTGAACAATTTGCTCTATGCAAAAGGCATCAAAGCATGAAACCATGTAAACATAGCCAATAAAATCAAATATGAATACTGGATCATGTCTTACCCTATATCAAACCATGTCACAAAAGCATGTGGGAAGAAACAACCCAATAAACAAGGAGAGACAAAATGATTTGAATAAATACAATGAAATTGTCTATAGAAATAAGGTGAATCCAAACTATATTTTTGGTCAACACTTGTGTCAGATGGTGAAATCCACCAAATCCAAATGCCAATGCTAGAATCTTCAAAATGGAAGAAATGCACAAATTTCTGTTCTAGAAAAAATGGCCTAAGTGATTGGATTAAGAGAGAGAGTGAGGTGGGAGTGGAGCAGTGAATTGAAACCTGTGCTTTTGAGCCACCTTTCAGAAGTAAGTTGTCGGGGCAAGGAGGATGATGCACATGGGTGGGAAATCTGGTGAGGCCTTGAGGGAGGGGAGGGATGATGGAAGGGGAGGTTGGGGGAGGGGAAGGGGAAGGGAGAGGGTGTACTATGTCATCAAGCCACCATCAAGAAGCAAGTGGCTGGGTACGGAGCTACGGAAGGAATTTCCGGTGAGGAGAGGTACTGACGAGTTGCATAAGGGATCTGGTGAGGGAAAGGAGGGATGATGGAAGGGAATATGGGATTGGGTTTAGACAAGGGCACTTTAGGAATTAAGTGAATTTTTTTAATGAACATGCCATTGCTACAATAAGCACCATCTTGCAAGTCATTTGGAAAGAAAACTAACACATAAGAGACCAATTTGCACTTAATTGCACCATATGAGTTTTTTCATTGTAGCATTCATCTCTCTCTATATATAACATTATTATTAATAATAATATTTTTTAGTTTTTTAAAAAAGAAAATCAAATCAATCATAAAAGAAAATTATTTAAATAATGTTAAAAAATATTTACAAAAATATCGGAGAGATAAAAATAATTACCAAAATGGTGTTTCTTTTTGCCACACAGGTGCTCTGTGTAGCTATTTTTTTAAGAATTCGTCCCTCTGAACAACAAAATCTCCCTTTGTCCTTGGAAAGGTAGATAAAATCTCCTATAAAGAGAGATTTCATCCTTCTAAATGATAAATTCAACTTTCGTCCTTTAGATTGAAAAATTCATTGATGTTTTTTACCCTCAACTTCCCTTGTCTTTTTGTCTTTTTGTCCCTTCGGTTTCAACAGTGAACACAAAGCCCGTCTTTTTTGAAGTCCAAAGAATTCTCCAACTTAGTCAAATATATTGTCAATCGCCTCTTCAGACGCCAGAAGCCTGTCCACTCCATCCTCTACGGCGGAAAGCATACGACCATATTAGAATATGAATAAAGGACAAGGTGGAAAAAATTATATTTACTACAATAAGGTATCCGAGTTGGCTCTTCATTTTTTATCTATCTCTTCAATTTTTTAATTAGCTGATGAAACTATTGGCATGCCCTTCTATGTTTCTTGATCTGATGTCAGAGTCGGCTCTCTCCAAGTTTGTTCTTGCCTTTTGTTTTTCCATTACCCATCAACGATTTTTTAGGTTACTTGATATGTAGCATGTCATGCTTTTGAATTTTAAATCATTGTCTACTTCAATGATGTTGTCATTTCAATGGCACTTGATTTGTTTCGCCTCAAATCAAGGGGATTTCTACATGGATCTATCTCCATGACACTATATCATTTGTGTGGATGTGTCCTTTTTCTCCCACTTTTCCCATACTTTCACCGTTAGCATGGCATTTTCAAATGATGAAGCAAATGAATTAATAAGGATGTGCTACCAGCTGCTACTTGAGTCTCAATGTGGATTTGTAAAATTGTCCGACTCTATGATAATGTGTTATATCCACAAATAAACTACTCATGTTTAACAATTGATGATATGGGCCACTTCTAGATTATTAAGGCATTAAGCAACACTTTTAGCTAATTTACACTAGTGAAAATCTGCTACTGGATGCTACATATGAATATGAGAATGTGCTCTCTCCACAAACAAATTAGTCGTGGTTAACAATTGATGTTGTGGCATACTTCTAGATTATTAAGGCATTAATTGACACTTTGAGCTACTTTGGAAGTAGCAAAAAACTAATTGACAAAAAAAAAAACCTTTTTGTATTCATACAAGCAAGCATTAACATTTGAGTTCATCTATCTTCTTATAATGTCCTAACGGACTAGCAAAATTCCTTACTAGAAAACTCTTTCTACTCCCTATTTCATAATTCATATCAGTATGAAATCTTTGTTATGATAAATTGAAGCAACTAAAGAGGAAATATATTTTAAATGTGTTTTGTTCTCAAAAGTACTTACTGGTTAATGGTGTTATTGTTTTAATGATATTGTGGTTTTCTTTCAAATTTTTGGATGCAGGATAAGATAGTTCGATAGTGTTCTTGCATGAGGTGAGAAGCTCGACAACTTTATAGACAAACGCTCTGATTTGAGTGTTGCTACTGCACAATCTTCCATTTTATATAGTATAGTAATATATGTCTTTTATTAGAATTAATTTATGGAACAATGTTAATACATGGTCCAAGTGACTGTATGGGAAATTGACGGTACTTTTAGCTCCAATGCTAGAAGTAACCAAGGCTTCCAAAAACACAGGAGCTAGTGTCTCTTCTAGTATGGGTGTGTCTTAGCTTATGTAGTTTCTTTTCAATAATATAAAATTCAAGTATCTAAGTGAATAGTTTTTCATGGCATATTGTGATGTATTTAAGATTTATTTATTTGTTATGAATTAAGTGAATAGAGATGGTGGGAGAAATTGTTAGTTTTCTACTTCACCATGAAGGGGTGTTAGAGGGATTATTCATTAAGAAGTTTTTTAATTATGGTGAACTTGAGATGATAGTGGCTAACAAAATTGGGTGGGATCAAAGGAGATGGAAAATCATTATAAAGTATCACCTTCTGATATTTGGTTGGAGATCAACTCTACTATGTATAGAGGATGATGGTTCATTTTGACAAATGTTTCATCATTCGTCTCAAGTATGCATGTTCGAGCTATTTCTTGAAAAAGTGGTCTGAGTACCTAGTGAAGGGCGTAGTGTAAGTAGGAGCTCTTAAAGAAATGTGAGTAGTGGAAGGCACATGCAAATGCGAGTGGATAACAATGCAAGGGATAATTTATCCATGACAGTAACATCAAATGAATGTCATAGGTCGTCTGCACCTATTGACAATGGGAGTGGACTTAGTTGGAGGTAAGGTTTGTGAAGATTTGTTTGTGTGAATTTTTTAATTGTTGATGAAAATTATAAGATTGAATTTTAAATTTTGTGTGTAATACATAAGGCACACATCTCATGCACATAAGACATTTAGTCTTAGAATGTCACAAGGAAGTACATGATTTGGAACTCAAAGCTCGATGGATATTCATAACCCCTACACAGGTGCTGGCTTTATTCATGTTGGATAGCCCAATCCAAGGTAAAATATCTGTTTATAAACGAATCTAACAATTTTAGTTATTAAACAAATGCTTAGGTAATATGAAATTCAATATGTATGTGTTATTTATGTGTAGGGGAGCCCATATTAATGATGATGATGTTGATATAAATGAGGCCAATGAAGGTGAAGATAATATTGGCAAAGCTAGTGAGGAGTATGGCAAGAACAAAGAAGGTATTAGAGGTGAGGAAAGTGCTCAATAGATGGTTGACAGTGAGGGGGATGATGTGGTAGACAATGCAATTACTGCAAATGATACTAATGTGGATGGTGATGACCCAATGTACTATAATGATGAGGAGCTAATCTATGCACATATTACAGATGAGCAAATTAGATGAGGCAGTTAATTGAGGTATGGATATGGAGCAACAAAACAAAGAAAAGTTATATGTTAGATGCATATTTGAGGATAAAGGGCATTTGTCATAGCCCAACAAATATGTCATAATATACACTTAAGTGCATTGATAGTGCTTACCCTTGGAGAGTTCATGGATCAATAAAAAGGGGTGTAGGGTACCTTAAATGGAAAACATACGAATGTGACCACACTTGTAGGAATGCTTAGCTTAGTATTAATCATAGGCAGTATAGTGCATCGTTTGTTTGCAAGGTCATAATTCCTGACATCCAAGCTAAATTAACTCTCGCACTAGGTGATATTATTCAAAGAATGAAGGAGAGGTTCTATGTAGACATTTCTTATAAAAAGCATGGGTGGCAAGGAATATAGCCATAAAAGTTATTTATGGGAATTGGGTTGAATCATACAAATTATTGCTAATGTACCTCAAGGTAATACAAGATGTGAATCCCAGTACCGTATGTGAGTTGGAGTCTAATCTAGTGGATGGTGGCCCATGTCGGAGATTAACATAGATGTTTTGGGCATTTGGGCCATCTATACTGGGGTTTAGGCATTGCATCCCGGTGATTGGTGTTGATGCCACTCTAGCGCTCAGGATAGTATCAATGGAAGATTATGAAAATTGGAAAAGATTCTAAGTCAATTGAGGGAGAAGGTACTTGTGGATATGACACATGTCACAATCATCTGAGATTGACATAAAGGGCTTGAAAAGGCCTTGTTTGAAATTTTCCCCCCTCCATTCTTCTACAATCGATATTGCATCTATCACATAAAGACAAATTTTAAGGAGGAGTTTAAAAATGATACAATGACGGATTTGATTGGGGCGGCTACATATGTGCTAACAATTGAACAATTTGAAGCTAAAATGGACTTGATTGGTAATGAAAGTCAAAGGACAAAAGAACTCTATATAGGAGAAGGATTACACCCTGACCAGAGGTCTCTTGCTTACGATGGTTTTAGAAGATTTGGAATGACGACTATGAATATGGTGGAAATTTTAAATAGTATCTTGAAGGGGGCACTGGGATTGCCCATGACATAAATTCTTTATTAAACAATCTTGCACTTCGGAGGCCGTTGTCACCCTATATACTCCCATAGTGGAGGGGATAATAAGGGAACAAACAAATAAAATTGGAGAGTATATAGTTCATAGGATCAACCACGTCGATTACGAAGTGATGACCATGCATGGAAGAAAGTTAGTGGTGAATATGGTTCATCGAATTTGTACATGTAATTACCCTCAAGTGTACTAATATCCTTCCTCTCATCTACTTTTTGTACGGGGAAAGTGGTGGCAGCCTATACAGGCAAGAGTATGTTATACATCTACTGCTTATAAAAATGTGTACTCCGCTCAATTCTACTCTCCTTGTGGTTGAGAGTTTTTGGGAAAGAGATATTCCTTTTGTGTTATTACCCCCAATAGCAACAAGACAACCTAGTCACCCATGATCTGTCTGCATTAGGAATACAATGGACATGTGACTATAGAGAGAGAAGGTAGAGCAGGTTATAAGTGTAGGATGTAATATGATATCTAATTTATTTCCTTTTTAATCGTGTAAATTTGGTTGTTTGTTGGTTTGATTTGATTTTCTTGAGGTATTGAGTTATTTTATTTATAATTTCTTTTAAAGTTTAATTTTACTATAGTTTAGAGTAATAGTGTCAAGCTTGGTTCACCCAATTTTCTACCTATTTAAAGACATTTTTTTCCTTAGTCAAAGGAGCGGGCCCTACCGTGGGACCTACATCCATGTGGGATGGCTTGCTACCCATTTTAGCCTTCAATCTTCTATTAATTTGCCTAAGTGGGCTTGGGTGTAATTAAATTCTTTTCTAGTCAAAAGTGCACTTGAATGGTCACTTAGGGCATTTTTACCTTTTTTTAGCCTAATAATTTAATTCACAACCCATAAGCTTTACTATAAAAATAAATCCCTATCCATTTTCCAAAATCATCTCTAAGGTAGAGGCTAAGCTCTACCCTTATTTTTCAAAGGAGAAGCCCTTCTTAAGGTAAGGTTTTCCCCTTAATCTTCTTATTTTTGTCTTAATCATCTCTATTTTCACTTCACATAAGTTTTCTTCCATCAAAATCATGTTTTAATTCTGATTTAGAACCCTAATTAGGTTATTTTCATTTTTAACATAAGGAGGTATTGAATCTATCATTTCCTAGGTTGATTTGAGTGTATTAGTTAGTTTTGATTATGATTAATTAAAAACCCTAATTTTTGGGTAGGATTTCTTGAGGTTGAAACTTGTTTAAGGGATTCATAAGTTTGATAAAGGTAAGGGGTTTTCTTCCTTAAAATGTCATTATTATTGGTTTCATTGAGATTTTGACCCATCTTGATGTGTAACGGTAATTTATTAAAAATATATGATTTATGATTGTTTTTGTATGTTTAAGCATGAAAAATGTTAGATCTATCATATTTTAGGCATGAGTAATGATTATATAAAATTTTGGTAATTTTTTAAAAATTACAATTTGGTTCATGAGGAAGAAAATGATTGTTCTATCCTAACCATTTGATCATCTGTGGGCCATACGAACGGCCAACCATTCAAACATGCCACTATGCTATTAAAATAGCCCAAATATCTCACTGTTTGGATTCACAATTATGTTTTAGATACTTTTACTTTGATTTTTGCTCTCAAATTTTTCTTGAAAATATATTATTATGTCTAAATTATATTCTAAATTTTTCTAGAATAATATGTATTTAATATACTTTTTTAGGATGCGTGTTGTATAGTAAAACAACTCTCTATTTTCTTGTTTAGAAGCATGTTTAGGGATGAAAATATATGAATTTTATTCTTTCCTCTTATGATGGATTGATATATATGTTATGAATATGATGTAAAAATTTGAAGTTGGTTAGTGCACGATAAGTCAATGGCATAGTCATAAATTTGAAGGTCAACAATTCTAGTAGAATTGCATAGTCTCATTAATTAAATCATGAAAATTATTTTTTGTACTTATTTTCATATGATATTTATTTATATGTTAATTAAGCCTATGGTGTAGATCTATATAAATTTTCACATTGATTGGAGCTTATTTGCCATTTTCCAAAAATGTACAAGTTACATATTGTGATTATGTTATAACATCTACTTAAGCTAGTATGGGATAAATGAGTATATGCGTAATTTTAAGTGGGATTTTGATGATTTTTTCGTATTTACTCTATGATTCCAGTATATTATAACTATGTTGAATTATAAACATTTGCACATGTTACATTAATTGTAGATGAACCATGTTCCACACATTTTAGCTCAAATATGAACGTGACCATGTATGTATATTTATATTTATGCTTATATGATTTTATTTGTCACAAATGGACCATGTTTCATATATATTGAGACTAATTAGAATATGTTTACCTATGCTTGCATTCATTAAATATTACTCACGTGTGTATCATGTTACATGCATTATGAGAATAATTTGTAAGTGAAGATTGTTCGTGTTTAACTATGATTAATCGATTGGATGTCATAGTTTTCCTGATTAGCCATATCGGAAGTTTATTGAACTAGTTTTACATCCAAAAGATAGGGTTTTACGTTCCTTTGATGACAGGTTCTTTCCTCGGGTGAGAAGTGTGAAATGCTATAATGAGTTAAATTAATGAGTCTTTCCAGACACGAGAATCCAGGCTAGTTTGTCCATATGCACTAACTTACCAGGGGGTACTTTCCCTGTTAGGGATTTACCCAAACTGCTCTAGTTTTCCTTTCTAACAATTTGGACTTCCTTGTTAGGTTTTCCACAGTGAGCAGGTCTATTTGTGTTTTGGCCAAGATAAATAAAGTTGTTTTCTCTATCGTGAGACATTCATCGGATTGTTTATGCATGTTTATGGATTATAATGCTCAACCCTCTTTGGTTTGTGGTTTTATTTTGGAGCTTTATGTTGTGTTATGCAAATGCTCCAGATGCTCATTATGTCAAGTTTGAGGATGGGCATGTGCCATGAGAGGGGGCTAGATGTTTGGGTTATTTTAGACTTGTCATGTGATATGATGATCTTAAACTTGACTTTATTCCACACTTTAGATAGCCTATGTTAACTTTAGATATGTTGCAACCTTAGGTCTTGAGACCGTATTTTTTATAGATTTTGTGGATATTGTGTTGGACTAAGATGGATAATTAATCTCTTTTACCTTCTATGATTTGTTTTTGCATAAAGGGCACATGTTGTGTATTTTGATGAGAACCTAGGATGGGGTTAGTCTTCTGCTTCGACGTGCCACCTCCCACCTTTTTAGATTGGGTTCGAGTCAAGGGGGGTGTGGCAAGGTGTGACATGGGAGGTGCAAACAATCTGGGCATAATAGTAAAAGATGTACTGACCCTCTCGTTGATTGGTAAACATACAATTAGATTGTGTAATATATTATTTAATGCCCCAGGATTTTGGAAACATATAAAATTTCTTTTCATAAAAATATCAGAGTTAACATGGGCCCGCAACTGGAGCCACTCGCCTTAAGTGGTAATAAAATAATAATTTTCCTAGGAACTACAATTGTGTACAAATACATAAGAGAAAAATAATAAAGTGTTCTTACGCATTTCAGTGTAGTTGAAATCCTTGAAATCACATCGATAAAACTCAAAGTAGGCCTTCTACCCACACACTAAGCTTTGCCAAGTCATGCAAAGTCTAGGGGGTGGTGAGTATTTTAAAATACTCAATAGAAGAGTTTATACTATCAGGCATGAAATAGACACATGGTAGTTTCACAACACATCATATATACTATTTTTCATATAAACGGGGTGTGCCTCTCACCCAAAAATTTCCCTAGTGCTTCTCCGTGCGTATCAAAGATGCTTATAAGGTTTGCAAGCTCTCACAGCTTGCACAAGTGTTGCAAACACCTACTTCATCCTATGGACTTTGTTGTGGGTACAAAGCAGCAACCTCTTACTCCTCTACGGATTATCGTAAAATACTTCGTGCTTGTGGACAGAAGAGCCACCCATGCTCATAGGGTGCTGGGATCAAGAGAGTAGATAACCTTCCTATGATACTCTCTACCCTAGAGCCTGTAGCCTTGATAGGTGCCCTTCGTTAGGGCTAATTAGGGGTCTTGCCCATCGTTAGAGGCTCACCAGGCTAAAATACGTACCGTGCATTTAATTCCAAACTGGATTATAATCGTGCCCTCATCTAATCAATGGAGCTCTATCGGAGAGCCCAAGAATAGCTTCGAACAACCAAAACATTCTTGAGTTCTAGACTCATAATCTTGAGTCCTAGACTCATAATCCTGAGTCCTAAACTCAATCAAAATATTCTAGAGTTCCTAGACTCCAAAAAGGGCAGTTTTCTTTTAAAATATTATATCCCAATGTTTATCATTTTAAAAATCCTAGCATTGCTTCTACAAGCCATGGCAACATCACTATCAAAGACTACATAGGCAAGGTCGGTTGCTCGCTCAGTGAGATAGTTACCCATTCTTTGTCTCACTTTAGTGACTCGATGACCATGCCTATACATCTTTTTGAAAATAATCTTGAGAATCCTCCTTTTAACAAGGACGAGTACACTAAAACCATCTTTAAACATACTGCATTCATTCGCAGTGAAAACAGTGGTGAAGCTAGACTGTCTCTATCTCCCACGCTCCAACATAAACAATTTATATCAAATTCCACGGATAAAAATTTGATAAAACTATTATATATGAGGCAATCGTAAAACATGCAGTATATACAAAAATTGAATATATGTGTGGAAACCATAAATCATAACTTGGAAGTAACTCTAACATATAACATGCAAGAGTCATATAAATATTAAGTTAAAAAAACACAACCAAAGTTCATAATCATGCCTTAAGAAAGGATAAAAGCCCCTACCATGCTCTCCGTGTGAGTTCGAAGATGATACACTCGACACCACTCACTTGGACGTCTACTTTTGGGGCTTTAGAGGTCTCCAACCTGAAAAATAGCCTCACCTCGTGTCTGGCATGCTCGATTTAGGTAAGAATGCCTCTTGAATGACTCGAAACGAACTTAAAATGAGTGAGAAATGAAGAAATTAAGTTTGAACAACGTATGAGAGGAGAAACTGGAAAAACAGAAGAAAATGAAAGCTTGCGCACGATTTTAAAGTCACGCAAGGCGGTGGAAAAGGGGCGACATCAAGCGCGTGGCGAGTGACATGGGGCCCAACCCATGGGGAGCATAACGCCGCTCGATTGCACCTACGACGCTCTCCACTCTGGGCCCGGCCCACACTCGCTCTGGACCGATGCATGGTGTGAGTGACATGCACATGGAACGTCGCACTGATGCGGGTCTTCAACTGGCATCAGCGTTGATGCCAGCCAATGCAATAAATAATTCATTTATTATTTATTTTTTTCAAAAAAACCAAAAACTTCAAACATGCATAACTTTCTCTTCTGGATTCCATTTCATGCGTTCTTGATACCATTGGGCTTGCATTGATAAGCCCTACAAAATTAGACCACATGGGTAGGTTATCCTGCACATTTCAAGTGAATCTCGCCCATATGTCACACTTCCTGAGGCCATAATTTTCGACCCTAGTGTTTGATCCCTTATCAGGTAATTACATTTCATTATGTCACGTGTAATAGAATGAATATAAGCTATGCAATGTTAATAAAAACCTATTATGCTTCAAAATTGTGCAAGTCAATTAGTAGCCATACTCAGCTGAGGTGTTGGCTGAGTTACCTCCTCAATGTATAGAGGGAAGGTGTAAGATCTCTAATTTTATTTGATTTTACTTCCTTTTTAATTTCTAAAATTGTGTGGTTTTGCTTCTTTACTGGTTTGATTTGATTTTGGGGTTATGAGTTAGTAATTATGACTCTAATAAGGTTTAATTTTATTTTTATAAGTATTAATGTCAAACTTGATTTATCCAATTTTTACTTATTTTATGGCATTTTATTCTAATTTTTCCTTAATTATGGCGAGCAGACCTTACCCTAGGCCCCACGTCCATGTTGGATGGTGTGCAACCTATTTGACCCTCTAACCTTTTATTATTTTATTTAGGAGGGATTGAGTGTGATTAGATTCATTTTTGAACCAAAAATAACGTTAATTAGCTATTTAGGGCATTTTGACCTATTTTTCAGCTCAACAGTTTGTAAACCAAGCCCAAAACCCTTACTATATAAGGAAAACCCTATCCTATTAGCCAAATAGGGAAGGACTGTGTTAGAATGGGGGAACTACTCTATCACTATCTTCCAAAGGAGAAACTTGGTTGAAGGTGTGTTTTCCTCTCTTAATCATCCTTAATCTTTCGATTTTAGTCCTAATCACTCCTATCTACATTTTCCCTCTCTTGATTCTTGATTTTTTTCCATAAAAAACTTGATTTAAAACCCTAATTAGGTGATTTTCATTTTTAACCTATGGATATCCTAGATCTATCTCTTTTCAAGTTGATAGGTTTAACTTAAAACCCTGATTTTTGAGTAGGATTTCTTGAGGATTGAAGTTCTTTCGTGGATTCAAAGGCTTCATAGAGGTAAAGGAGTTTTACTTTATGTAGTTTTATTCATTGGGATGCATGATTATAGATTGATTTGAGTTCTTGTTTCATTTTGAGTTTTAATGGTAATTTGTTAAAAGCATATGATTTATGGTTATTTTCTTATGATTAAGCATGAGAATGATTAAAACTATCATATTCTAGGGTTAGATTTAGATTATATAATGTTCTATGATGTTTTTTTAATTTATTTAGAATTTTAGAATATTTTTTATTTGAATTTCAAAAGGTTGAAGATGACCCAGAAAAGTGAACTATTCCAGCTGATCAAACGAGCCAATAGCCATTCGAATGCCCAGCTGTTCAAACAGGTTGTCTGGTCGTTTGAACAGCTAGACGTTCGAACAACGTACTAGGGCATTCAAACCGTTGTATTGTAGTTTTGCGATTTTGGCCTATTTCGTTGATTTTTGGTCATTTTTTGTTCTCTTCTCATAAATGTAATTCTTTTTTATTGTGATGAGTTATGATAACCTATAAATGTTATTGTGATTGCATGAGAACAATCGTTGAATTAATATTTAGCTCAAGCATGAATATGGCTATACTTGTCTAGTTTTAGTATGATATTGTACTTGTTTTAAATCTATGTTTGATGATTTCTTTATAATTACTCTATGATTCAAGTAGGTCTTAACCATGATAATTTATGTATACTTGTACATGCCACATTGATATTAGGTGATTCATGTTTTACATATTTTAACATAAGTATGAACACTACCGTGTATATGTACATTCTTATGACTACACAATTTTATTTGTTACAAATGGACTATGTTTCATGCTCATAAGGACTAATTTGAGTATGCATAATCATGTTTACATTCATTAGACTTTGCTCACATATATATCATGGAGCATGCATCATAAAAATGCTTTATAAGCAATGATTTATCGTGCTTAACTGTGATTAACTGATTGAATGCAATTGGATGCCATTTGTTGCTGGATTAGTCACTCAGAGGCTTATCAAATCAGTTTTACGTCCGAAAGGATGGGTTTTTGTTTTACGTTAATTTGAGGACATGTTTCCGTCTTGGGTTGATATGAGTGGATTTTCTATGTGAGTTAAACAAATGTGTTATCTAAACCCTGATAATCCAAAATGGTTTGCCTGTGTGCACCAACTTACTAGGTTGCTATATTTTCGTTTCTAGGAATTCAAACTTTCCAGCAAGGATTATCCTAGGTGATCAGAAACTGCTCTAATTTTTCTTTTTAGGAATTCAGACCTTGCCTCTAAGGATTGTTCTTGGTGAGCAGGGGGTACCTTCTTAGTTAGGGGACTTACCCAAACCACTCTAATTTTTCTTTCTGGGAATTTAGACATTTCTCGCAAGGGATTGTCTTGGGCGAGCGGCTTTGATTGATTTTTCCCTATTGTGAGACATTCAGCTAATGATTGTTTCATGTATATGGGATATAATGCTCATTGACATAAGAACAATGATGTTTATGTTGCACATGTGATTATGGAATGAATTTACATAAATATGTAGGATGATGTGTGTTTGATATACTTAATTTTGCAAGGTAAATCTATATATTAAGATATGATTATGCATGATATGAATTTTGAGAATTGATTCATGCAGGATGTGATTGCTATAATGAGATTTATATGATGTGTATATGTTTTATGAACTATGGATGCACCCCATGATGCACATATGACATGATTATGTGCTTATGGAATGCAAGTTACATCATGATATGCAGGCGGCATGGGTATATGTTTATGGAATGAATTATACATTATGATATGCAAGTGGCATGATTATGTGTTTATGAAATGCATTTTACATCATGATGCATAGGTGGCATGAGTACATATTTATGGAATGTGGATTACAACATGATGCACTGGTGGGCATGGATATATGTGATTTATCTTATGATGAATGAGTGTGGTGAATGAATATATGATGCATGTTATATTAATAACGTCTGTGATATCTTCATGAGTTTAATTTCCACATTAAAACCCTTGTTGAGCAAAAGCTCACCCCTCTTTGTTTTGTGGTTTTGTTTTGGGCTGCATATCATGCCATACAGGTGCTTCTGATGGGCTTTACATTGAGCATGAGGATGGTCGCATTCATTGAGAGGGGCTATAAATGCTTAGTTTTATGCTACTTTGGATCTATGTTATGTTGAACTTATACATTTGACTCTACTTCACTTTATGTTTTGCCATTGTTGGCTTAGATGTGTTTAGCCTTGATGCTTGTTATTTTTGTAATGTCCATGAATTTTCTAAATTTCTGAAGTCGACCACGTGAAAATTAGGGTATTGGACCCTTTGACCTTCTTGTGAGAATAACTTGATTTTTAGTTGGAACTAGTAATAAGGATGGAAAGTAGATAAAAAGAGCTTCAAAACGCCACTAAGAAGTTGCAAATCAAAGTTTGGGTGAGGAAGATATGACTATTCAAAGTTGAACATAACACGCAAGGCCCATTTACCCAAATTAGATGTGCAAATTGTCCATTTAAATTACTATTCGGAGCCAATTAATTAAGGTGACAAAAATTAATTTCTGAGACCTAATTAGGTTGCCGAATTGAGGAGGTTTTAGTCCAACTTCTTAGGGGATTAAGAACCCTGATTCTCATGCCTATGAAAAGGGATAATTAGGGCATCTATAAATAAAAAAAAGAGGTGGCCGAGAGGGGAGGAAAGAGAGAGCTGCCTGTCTCGAAGAATTTCTAAAGAGAATGATTGGTGATGGAGCTCCGACAATATTGGATCGGCAAAAAATCAGCAAACAAGGTCGGATTGATTAATACAATATTTTTCTTGTAGTTAGAATAAATTAATTTTGCTTTTAATTTACACCCACCTTTTGGCTTGCAATCGTTGTTTGGCCAATCCAGTGTTTGGTCGTCGTTGTGGTTCTGGTCTGGCTTTGCCGGCCTGGGTGTGTTGGCCTCGATTGCACAGTCCAGGCCAGCGGGTCTTGTCCATGAAGGCTATGGGAGATGATAAACAAGAAAGAGCTTTGGGTAGTGCCGCATCTGCAGTTTTGGAGGCGAGGAAAAGCAGTAGCTGAGCCTGAGCCACCGGAATCGCCAGATCCTGGTGATCCAGTCAGCCTAGGGCCTTGCCTGGCCATGGTGATTGGTCGCATGCCGATTAGATAGATGGTAGAGAGAGAAAGAAAAAAAAAAGGGAGTCCCACCTTGACGGGGCAGCCAGGGGTAGCATGGCCAACGGCCGAATGGCCTCTGATTGGCTACAGGAGAGATGACCTGCAACGTGGGTCATCTGTTCTTGATTTGGGTTGTCTCACTTGACCCGATTAGACCCAAACCGGGTTTTTTTTAAAAATGAAGGTTACCATTGAACCTGGTATGGTTCAGGGGTCCTAAATTGCATAAAAATTCATTAAAAAAATACCAAATGACTTGGAGTGTATGTCGAGTGATCTAACCAAGTTTTAGGTTGGGGAAAAATCCCAAAGTGTGTGAAATGATTATTTTAATCTTAAAAGTGAATGATAGTAATATTTAATTACCCATCTCAAGCTCCGGTTTAGGGTAGTTTAGATGTTAGAGAATTTTGGAAAAAATACCTAATGACTGGAGGAGAATGGCAAGTGATCTGATCAAGTTCCAGTTAAGGAAAAATCCGAGGGACTATAAATTGACCCTTTTACCCCTTATCATTAAATAGTCGTGTAATATTTTACTTACCAGACTTGGGGTTTCCGGGTCAGAGGCCTATGAGTGAACTTACCCCGAATCCATGAAGTTAAGTAGTACCCTTGAGCCCAATTTTGGACCCATTGGATATCAATAAGGCTTTGAACAAAATAACAAAAATACCCCTAACAGCGGACCGGCCACATTCGTGTTAATAGAAGCGCTAGTTAGTTTGAGAATGGAGCTTTGTGTGGGGTCAATGACTTAAAATAAATAGAAAGGCAGTGAGATGACAAGAATGACCCAAGGGAGGTTACCATACCCTAGGTAGTATAGTTACCCTAATTCCCTTAGGGGTAGTATTTTCTGTTTCTGTTTCTGTTGAAACAGATAACCTAATTAACTAAGAGTTAATGTACCCTATAATGGTGATAAATGGCTTCAAATGGAAGGGGTGTGGCCAGTAGGTGACACAAAGACCTTTATAGGTCATAGTGTCACAGGATACAAGGGAAAGAATTCAAAATTTTAAGGTTTAAGGCAACATATTACACATGTATGCAACAATTTAATAGGGTAGTATATACATAACTCGTGTGATGCATTAGAATTATTTATATTCTTGGGCTTAAATTTGCTGAGTCCTAGCCCTGAAAATGAGTGCAATGGGCCTTTATTTATTATTATGAACTTGTATGACATGATGATATTTATATTGCTTACTTTGACACATGTTTTTATTATTGATGCTTTAATTCATAATGGTAACTTGAGATTAATAAAGATTAATCAAGAGATGTTGGTAGTTGTTAGATTAGGGGGAAGAACACCTAATCAAGATAAAGACTAAAATACTCGCAATATGGTTTGAGACCGGTTCATGGAGTGAACTAGGCCCTGACATAGAATTTTACCTTGTTTAATGAACCGATGGTAGTTATGAGTGTTTACCCTAGTCTCATGGAGACTATTAGGGTTTGAGATATTCTCTAAGTCATAGTTCAGTGAATGAGCTATTTATTGGGCTCATTCACAATGTGAAGATTACTGAAATGGTTGGGCAAATACTTGACTAGATGAAAATAATCTAGTTTAAGTTTTGAATGTTTGGGGGAGTCAATGGTCATAAAGACTGAAGCTTCTACAGATACATTAGTAATGTCTTAGAAGACATTTTTTCTCAGAGTTGGGATGGTGGAGATTGTGATACACTTTCTTCATTGCCACGACAGTTTGGGTATTTGTAACGACCCATTTTCTTGTTATGCTTAACCCGGGGTGTTAAGGGTAATTTAGTAATTTAAGATTAGCGTTAGGGGGGTTTTATTAGGTAAAATCCACGTATAGCTCGGAGTAACGAGTGTAACAAATCAAAGAACGCACAAAACGGAGGTTAGGAGCAAAAGCTACAGCCTCGGGAAGTGTGCCATGTGGGCGGGACCTACACAAAAGTGCGGGATAACCTACCCATGTGTGGTCTTATTTCGAAGGTCTCATCGACACGAGTCTATCGGTATCAAGAACGTGCAATTCCAACGTCAAGGTTGGAAGTTATCGCGTTTCGAGGTTAGGATATTATTTGTATAAAATAATATATTTCTAGATAGGATTGCTGACAAAGCGGATAGGATTGATAGTGGATAGGATTGCTGACAAAGCGAATAGGATTGATAGTGGATAGGATTGCTGACAAAGCGGATAGGATTGATAGTGGATAGGCTTGCTGACAAAGCAGATAGGATTGATAGTGGATAGGATTAATGATGCAAGCAGATAGGATTGACATGTGTCAACCTCACATTTATCCAATTCTTCTATAAATAGCATACTTGACATCCAGAAAGAAAGAGGAGAATTCTCTCCCACGTTTTCCCATTTCTCTCCTACGTTCAGAAACTTCTGTTCTTCATTTCTCACTCATTTTAAGTCCGAATCGAGCGATTCAAAAGGCATTCCCTACTGAATTCAATGTTCTGGATGCTGTGGTGGGGTCAGTTTCTTTATTTGGGGCTTCTACAGTTATGAAATTATAACCAAGGGTTAAGGTAGGGGACTTTAAACTCTAAACGTGTGCTTAGTATAACTTCTTTACGCATGATTTAACATGATTAAGCTTATGTGATTGATTTATGTGAGACATGTTATGTGATGAACTATTTTAGCATGAATATTGCTATGTTTTGAATGATGTGATGATTAATTCATGGGCTTAAGAACCCGGAATAATCATAGAGTGATGATGCCCACCGAGAAAAATAAATCGGCAAGTGGCACGCATAGGGTAGAGCATCGTGGGAAAGCTCTGTCCCTAAGTGGCCCTCGTTTGCCCCATGAGCGCCGAGGGTAGGCCGTAGGGTGTCGTGGCTTGTGGTTTTGTTGTGATTTGGAACCGGTTATTTTATGCATAATTTATCATGATAAAGGTTTCTAAAGAAAATGTTGTAGGGTTTTCAAAGAGATTTCTGCTTAGCATCTCTATTAGATTTTAAATCAACCTGCTGAGTATTTTAAAATACTCACCCACCCCTAGATTCTGCAGGTAATGCAGTGAGGGCGAAGGTGAAGGACGTGTAGTGTCCCAGATATTTATCTACTTTCTGATTTTGGAAAATATGTAATATTTATATGACTGCAGATTAAGGGCATGATGTGCCCGAAGACTTGTAAGGCTTGTAAAACTTCAAACTCTATGAACCTAAGTCCATGGTTTGTGTGAAATATGTTATTAAGCACATGAATAATATTTTGTTGTGCTATGACTCTGTGATATGCTCATTATTAATATAAAGCATATCTGACTGTGATCCGCATTGACGGCCGTCGTGTTTTGGACGCACATGTGTTGGCGGAGCGTGTCGAACATTATGACGATATAAAAAAAAAAGATGGCCATCACAGTATTGGCCAGCGAGGTCTCTATTGTGGGTTTCCCACAGGTCTTCCCAGGACCATATAGTGTGTACGAAAAGCAAAGTTATATGAGCATCATGGAAGGCTTATGCTTCTCGCCGATTTTTGTCCATGAGCACAGTTGGGATCCTCTTCTCCAGATTTGTGGCAGGCTATTAAGAGCACTGGGGATTTGGGTCAAATCGCTGTTAAGCAGTCTACTCCAATGTTGGAGTCCTATGTTTGGGGATTTCTTGGAGAGCCGAGTTATCTCTAAGTATACACAAATTATATTATGTTAAACCTAGAGTTGGGTTAAAATGAGGATGGGTGATTAGTGTCATGTGTCATTTTAGTTGGCATATGATGTGTCTATCTGTCCAAGAGATTGGACAGGGATATTAATTATTAAACAAGGGTTGTGAGATGATTAATAACATTGATTACTGTTGATTGTTAATTAGCACAAGTGAAACAATTAAAGGATTTGCATAAAATGTAGGTTGATTGAAAATACTTAAGCATTGTATGTTTGATGCTATGCTTCTTATGATAGTGTAGTTTTAGGCAAAACTACGTCTAGATCCGATCTTATTGGAAACATTGGAGATGTTGTTTATTGAGTAGGTAGGCAACTAACATTAGGTGATGTTGGCTCGATTCAAAAAACATTAATAAAACATTTTGTCCTTTTGAAAGCTCTTCTCCTGAGGGAAGAGAGGTTTTGTTGTTGTTTTATTTTAGTTTGGTTGGTTGCAGGTTCTCTAGGCGATGATAAGTGAGACCAGGATTAACAAGCATGGGATGTAGTTCCTTGTTTATGCAATTTTGGTATGTAAGTATATCTTTATTGTGAGAGTCAACTTAGTTATTTACTTTTACACAGATGATGGACTTGTACTTAGATAGATAGGCCATTCTTTATGAATTTTCAGACGTGTAATGATTTTCGTATTAATGAACTCTAGTTATCCTCACCTCAATATTTAATCGAATGGTTTGTTTTGTACTAAATTTTTTTTGTAACTTACTGTTTATGCTATTTAAAAAGGCTTTTAAAAATATGGGTTGTGACAATTTTTATGTGATAACTAGATGATGTGGGCACAAGTGGACTAAGATTGTTAAGTAGTCCTTTATACTTCTTTATTTGCTTTTGTACAAAGGGCTTGTATGCTTATTCTGTTGTGTATTTACCAAAGGATGGGTTAAGTCTTCCTCATTTCTACTTAACTCGTCATGCCGTGTACCACTTCCTCCTTGGATTGGGTTTAGGTCAGGGGTGGCATGTGCCGGGGCATGACAGAAAGGATGTGTGGCTCCTAGAATGGCACTTATATGTTTTGAGATTATAGAGATGTATGTGTGTGCCGCTTCCTCCTTGTATGGTAGAGTTTATCCATTAGATCACTCGACAAGGTCGCCACATTACTCACTGGGCTGCACATCATGCAACCTATATAGCTTGGTGGGATAACGGAGCGCCCCAACTATTTGAGGTGAGATTGCTACAACATTGCATGATGTCTGTAGCCTATATACGTGGTGGTATTTGATTATTACATAGATGTATTTTACCACGTGATGATTTAGAGGAGATGACCTATCATAACACTTTTATTTCTCATTTATTATTTATATGACTTTTTCTTTAGCTTGGTTTAGCGCGACAAACATATACAGATTCGATTGACAAAGTTAACACCTATACTTTAGGTGAGGTCTTATTAGCATCAGGCACCATGATGATGTCCTTCATAACTTGCCACTACTTTAGTCAGTTATTACAGACACTTATGAAGATTATCCCATCGACGAGGCAGCTCAGACACTGCTGAGGCATGCTTCATATATAGATATTCCATCTTCATTTGCAGCATATGTGTAATGCCCGAGATTTTTCATACATTTTCCTTAAAATTCACAGAAAGTTTTTGCAATATAACGACGGTTAGTCAGAGGAAAAATGACAAAATCAAAACCTATAAAAGCAGTTTATAATTTAAAACACTAAACATCAATTTTCCATCCAAATTTTTCCTCATTCAGTCAAACATCGTACGACCAAAGCAAATATCCTCAGGCACTACTTGAAAACAAACGTATGACTAAACTACCATGATCATGGATTTTTAAATACAAATAAGTCCTAGGCGTCCTTGAGTGCAAGTTCCATAACAATCTACATTCTGATCCAAACTAAAAGTCTAGAAGGTACAAACACTTAAATCTCATCTCACCCAATACATCAGATCGTGGCGCAAAGGATACTCACATTGAGTCAAGTATACCTGAATTAAAGGGGAAACACTTCTTCGCATAAATGAGCATCCATCTCCAGGAGCTCTCCAACACAACCTACAAAAGCCTCTCGAACCACGGGGCTAAAAATATAGAGTAATGAGTATTTTCATACTCAGTAGGAAAATACCCAGTAGGGGAATCTAAACAGTGAACTCAATAAGTTCATAAATACATGCGTTCATGCAACTCAAACAAGAAGCAGTCAACATATAACAATCGTATACATATGCATATAAGCACGCATAACACACCATCAAACCAAACTTACACAAACACCCTTAATCAGGGTCTTAAAAACTTACTCATAACATCGTACGCTAACTCATACAACTTACACGTACTTGTTTGACCTTACTCGTATCGTACGACCTTACTCGTACAGTCTTACACTTATTGTCGTACTCATATTCAAACTCTTACAGTCGTGCTCATACTCACTCTTACAGTCATGCTCATACTCATAATCTTACGCTTACTCAGAAACACACATACTCAGTCATACAGTCGTATACATACTATCGACCACTGAAGCTCATTACAACTAATAAGCTCCAGCGTTGAAAAGGAAAAGAATGTCACTGGGGCATCACCTTAACCTCCAAGGAGTGACTAGACGCCATGGACTTTTCCGAAGGTAAGGCACACCTATGCTCATGGGGCACAAGATCAAATAGGTAAGAGTAGATCCATGATACTACTTACCTGAGCGCGCAACATACACCCACACATAAGGGGCCATATAATTGCCCACACATAAGGGGTCTTATAGTGCCATACAATTGCCCACCATTTTGGGTCTCATAATGCCAGTGCCACTCTTGGGCAGAAATCATACAGTGCCTCTTGGGCGGAATCATACAATGCCACTCTTGGGCATGAACATACAGTGCCACTCTTGGGCAGAATCATACAATGCTCTTAATAGAGCATCAAACATCTGAGCTTCATACAACACACATACCAAACCGAAATCATACATCATTTTCAATAGAGCATCAAACGTCTGGTGCTCTACATAGCACACAGACAACATCCCGTAGGATAAACACCATGGCAAGACATGATAAATGCTCAGCCGACTCATTATCGACTAGCTCAAACATGGAACTTAATCTATTGAACCCTTAGGTTTTAAACTCAACACTATCATTAGCTTTCTTATAATTAAAGTTTGAATTAAGTAAATTATGCGGTACAATTATGCCACATAAACTCACAGTGCTCGATTGATCAAACCAAAGCTAAGCCTGATCGAAACCCTAGTTCGTCAAGGTAGCAGATTTCACTTACCCGTCCAAGTCACATCATAGCTCACCGTATACAAATCCTTACATAATCATACAGCCTCTGTCATCCATCTTATGGTCAAAACATCTTACTTGCATCGTCAAACTGAGCTCCTCATAGCATATCCCCATTATCATCCTCTTACTTAATTCCTCACTTATTATACATACTTTCACTTCATAATTTGTACGTTATGCTTGTACAATTATGCACGCTCTTACTATCTAATAAACCCTCATAAGGCTCCAAGCCTAAGTCCTCTTACTTACTAACCCCTAACGTATGCTCTAAACCAAACCGATCCATTTCAAATCCTCACTCATCAAACTTACTTTCTTTGTCTTCCGTCTTACACTTACACATCCAAATTCACATCCAACTTTGTACCAAACCCTTGCCACTTCTTACTGTCCATTGCCCATATCTCTGCCCACACACACAGTCCACATACCTAACTTACTCACAATCGCTAGCCATCACTAGCATGTACATCATACACATATGTAGCACATTGATGCATTTGCTAGCCATCACTAGCGCATACACATTTCACATACATAAAATGTAAGGACCCTCATCTTTAAACCGGTTTTGATTTTTATTTAATTATGGGTTATCGTGCAATTTACGTGTTTTCTGATCTTATTCGGTGATTTCGTAAATAAATAGAGTTTGTGATGGTTTTAACCAAAATTAACTTCAATATTAGTGGTTTTAAGTGATTTTAAACCAAATGTGAATTTTTGGAATTTTTTGGATTTTTCACTATTTTCCCAAAAATTAGGGTTTTGGCGGGACCCCTGTGGGCCCCACGGTTGAAAATTTTATTTTTATGTCAAATGAACCTAGACATATACTTAAGGTCACACAAAAATTTTCAGAATTTTATTAGGCTTAATTCGTGCTTAAATTTGCAAAATAACCACTTTTAGCCTACTTTTCATATTTACACCCCAAAACTTACCTATGCCTACCCCAACCCTTACTATAAAAGGGCAAACCTGAGCCATTTTCATTTTTGGGAATAGGCTAAGGAAGGAGGGCTGGCCTAATCCCCACTTAGGCCCGAATTAGAAGCCGATTAAGGTAAGCTTGCTCTAACTAAGCACTAATCCATGGCTTTTCTCTTAATTTCTTCTAAATCTACCATTTTCCCCTTGATTCAATTCGTTTTTGACCATCAAAAGCTACTGATTTGTGTTTTACTACAAACCCTAACATTCAAAATTCGATTTTTACTACCAACAAGCCCTAGATCTAAGATTTAATTAGGGATTTCTTAAGTAAATCGATTTCCATTGGTGTTTATTTCAAACTCATTGTATTTTCAAGGATTTCAAGAAGGGTGACTCTTCAATCCGAGCTTAATCAAGTGCTGAGGTAATGGGTCTTCAAAATCTCTGTTTATCCATGGTAAAACTCTTCATTTTTGGCTTATTTCGAAATGGTTTGCTTGATTTAGTGTGTTAATGGTAAGATTAGAAAATGGAATTATTTAATCCCGATTTCTTAGGGTTTTGCATTATTATGGTTTGGTTTGATATTCTGGAAGTCAAGGAGGACTTTTGATGATGATTAGGGTGTTAGATGTGGATTTGAAGTGTTTTCTATGGTGTTTCGGTTTGGATTTGCGAAAGGAAGAAGATGACTGTTGTGCCGTGTTGGCGATCGATCGGCCTTGCAGGGCGATCGATCGGCTGAACTGAAAATTTCAAAATTTTGCGTGTAACCGATCGAACGGCCTGAAGGGCGATCGATCGGCTACACAGAAAATTGTATGTTGAGTGTATGATGCCTATTTTGATGATTCCACTTTGGCTTGCCAATTTTATACGAATGTGGAGTGTTTTAAGCTATGTTAAGCTACTGGAAATGCATGCTATTGAGTTTATGGAGTTGAGATATATGCTTAGTGATGGTGGAATGACTTATGTTTTGTGGCATGATGTTGGAATCGTTATTTTGAAATTATGAATAGTTGTTTCCCTTTGGTTAAGCATATTTCAGTAGGACTACAATCATTGTTGGACTGATTTGTCATGATAGATTGTGGTTAGTGGTGTGTGGATGTTGGTGAATACCATGACTCAATGATGGAATGAGTGATGTTATAGGTGTTTAGCCTTTGTGGTTGAGTTTTGAATCTAGCTAAGATTTCAACGATTCTTCTACTATGATTTCCACTGGAATTCATGTTTAGGTAGAAATTCACATGTGTAGTGTGGTAGTGAGTTGATTTTCAAGCATGTTAATATGCATCATGTGAAAGGCTTCTACTAGTTACACACACACACACATGTGAGGGTTAAATGATGATGTTGAAGCTTAATATCGTGATTATGAATGATGCATTAGGGGCTGGTGAGAGCACTTATCATGATTAGGATTCATGTATGCTTTGCCCACGCATGTACCATGCTGCACGCATCATGAAAATGGATTTCCAATTGAGGCTTCATCGTGATTAATCGAATTTGACCGATTGGATGTAATGGGATGGAATTGTGTGCCGGGTTTATCGGTCGTGGATTAATCGCAAGTTGATTGGTCCGAAAGGACATATTTTGATTTGAAGTTCCTGTGTGGAACGATTTGAAGTTCCTGTGTGGAACGATTTGAAGTTCCTGTGTGGAACGAGTGCACTCCCCGGGTTGAGTCTTGTTTAATGGAATGATGTGGGGACGAGTTGTGTACTTGTCTTGCGGACACGTGAGAATATTTTTTATGTGTGTCATCTGGACCCTGAGAATCCAGTGTGGTATGCCGTGTGCACCCCGCTACCACGTGTTCTAGGGTTCTCTGTGTGAGAACTCGGGCTCTTCCCTCCGCAGGAGATGTCCCTGGGCGAACACCCCTGCTCTAGATTCTCTGTGTGAGAATGGGACATCCTTAGCCAGGATCGTCCAAGGCGAGCAGTATTAGGGATTGACAACCCCGATCTTTCTTGAATTCTTGTGTCGAATTTTGTACCATGACACGCCTTCGTGGCCTTGTCTATGCTCCCGTCTGTGTGACATTAATGTGTGATTACTCCTTGATGGAGGTTGATTGTGATGATGCTATGCATGTGGATTATGTATGTTAGAGATACATCCATGCATGCTGATTTTGATGTTATGCATGTGGATTAGGTATGTTAGAGATACATCCATGCATGCTGATTTTGATGTTATGCATGTGGAATATGTATGTTAGAGATACATCCATGCATGTTGATTTTGATGTTATGCATGTGGAATATGTATGTTAGAGATACATCCATGCGGGATTGGTTATGATGTGAATGCATGTGGGAATATGTCTGCTAGAGATACATCCATGCAGGTTGAATTATGCATTTTTATGCAGTGTTAAGTGATATGAATGTGTGATCAGAAAGTGATGCACCATGTAAATCTTTGATCTGAAACGATCTCATTTCTAAGCTATCGTATTTTCTACGTTGACAAAGTGATATTAAAACCATTGCTGAGTGTTAAAACTCACCCCTCTTTTGTGTTTTGATTTGGGGCTGCGTGGTACGACACGCAGACGGACAGGATTGCCTTTTTGAGGAAAGGTCAGAGGTAGCTTGGGTGTGATGATGGAGATCGTTGCGTGACTTATCATCGTTTCTTTCATGCTTTATGTTCGAACCTTTGTGTAGGGTTCTTGTTGTGGTTTTATGTCACATGTTACAGTTATGTTTGCTTATGGCTTATTTTGAGCCGGTGTGGGCTTTACTTAACTAAGTTTGTGGGTTTGAGATTGTTGTTTACTTTGTGATAAGCAACACCTTTTTCTTCCCTTTTATTTACTCTTGCTCAAAGGATTGTGCGCACTCCGTGTTGCTGTTAATCGCCCGTGGTTAGGGATTAAGTCTTCCGCTAGAATCGTTTCTCAATTTCACTTCGTCGCCCCCGCGCGCTTGATCGGCCCTTGGACCGGGTTCAGCTCGGGTCGGGCATCGCCGGGGCGTGACATAAAACATGCTTACAACTCACATATACAACATATGCATCTCAACGTGGCATAATTCATTCTCTTGCATCATACAAACAAGTCATGATTTAATAACCAAAATATGGAATCATACAATCCTAGCATGCTGCTACTTATTCAAAGCATGCTATCAACAAATTACGAGTTCAAAGCTCCCCTACCTCGTAATCATGAAATTTGATGGTGAGCACATGACAGTGGCGGCGTCGGTGGCGGAGTTGGCCGTCAAAACCATTGCCTAGCTAAGAGAGTTGTTGTCCCGATGTTTTAGGAAGCACCGGAACTACTCACGACCAAACAGGGGCGACACAGATCAATGCAAAAAAACCATGATCCACGGCATCACACTGGGGGCGATCGGGCGAAAGATCGTGCCAACGAGTGGCAGGTGCGACTGGAAGGTAGGCTGTACTTGTAAGGTCCCTGATTTTTCTACGATTTTTTGTGATTTTCCTACTATTTTTCTGGTCATTTTCGATGAGAAAATATGACACTACAGCATATTCATATTTATATATACTTACCTTGTATTTATACCCGTAGAGTCGGGTGTGGGGCTTAGTCGCAAGCTGCGGGCCTTGCTGCACGCTTACAGCACAAATTTTGGAGCTACAACGCATAAACGGAAGGTGACCGTGTGTTAGGAACGTAAATATAAAAATTAAAAAGATTTTATATATAATCCGAAGATCGGATTCCAGGAAGTTCGACTTCCAGTAACTTTTTCACGTCTAGAGAGAAAGGAGAGAAACCTGAGCCCATTTCCGGTTGCTCTGTTCTCCCTCCTCCAACGTCGGATTCCATCGATTCTTGTCAGGATCCACTTTGCCTCACTGCCACGAGTCCGTAGGTACCGGCTATGACTGCCGCCACGGCCTCTTCACTCCTCCACGAGGTACCAAACTTTTCTTTGGGTTTTTTCTCTCCTTCAATCCCGTTTTTGAACTGTAGGGGTATGATGCTTTCTTTGCTCCGCGATGAGCTACCGGCACTTTGGTCGGGTTTTGTTACTATACTTCCATCTCACTGTTCATGGGATTTTTGAGACACCGGTGTGTTTCTGGTCATCATCTAGCCACCGGACAGACTCCGTCCAGCCTACCTCGACCTAGTATTGGTAGGGGTTTGCCGTTTCCGACCCCGCTCCGCCCTATTGTCATGCTCCGCCCGATTAGACGCTTTGGGTGCGTCTCGGGTCATTGCCATCGGTGAGCTATGTGCCATTTGGCCATTATGGGCTCTGCCCCGGCTCGGTGATAGTGAGGGTCAGCCCCACTTGGCCCGATTATACCTCTACTCGGAGTGGGCTGTTTGCCTTATACTGTGCGAGATGCACAGCTGCCTGCACCATGTGTATTGGTTGTGGGTGGTGATCGGCAATGTCGCTGCTTTGATCGGGCACCACATCTTGGCCATAGCTCAGTTGCCCTTTTATGGGCCTTGGGCTGCCACCATTCAGCTCTCTCCCCCTCCCCTTTGGCCGCGTGTGCAAGTAGTCATGCATGCAATTTAGGGCTTAGGAGCCGCTTTTGCACCGCCCAATCATCGGATGGCTTTGCCACCAAGTGGAGTTGACCACTAGAGCCTCCACCACCTCTCCTCTGTCCTCGAGTGTTGCCCCACGCTCTCCGTCCGTATGTGGGCCCTTGTTGACGCTAAATCATCGCCGTTGGGTGCTGTCCATGGCCGATTTCAACGTCTTGAGGCTGCTGTGTATGTCTTGGCCACCGGCCGATCTTCATTGAGTACACCATCGACTTCTGGTCGCACTACCACTTATGTTGGCATGACAGTTCTCCAAGCCGCCCTAGTGTGCCGCCGTGGATCGCGGGTTTTGCCACATTGACTTCTGACACCCTGTTTGGCCGTTATTGTTTTCGGCACTTCCTAAAATCCTCAGGACAGTAGCTCTCTCAGCCAGGCAACGGTTTTGACTGCCAACTTTGCCGCCGACACCGCCACCGTCGTGTGCTCGCCATCAAATGTCATGATTACGAGATAGGGGAGATTTGAACTCGTAATTTCATGATAGC
Source organism: Saururus chinensis (assembly GCA_035235625.1). Taxonomy (NCBI): domain Eukaryota; kingdom Viridiplantae; phylum Streptophyta; class Magnoliopsida; order Piperales; family Saururaceae; genus Saururus; species Saururus chinensis. Next base: position 6,422,013 of record CP141145.1, on the reverse strand, counting down.
ATGCTTTGAATGAGTAGTAGCATGCTAGGATTGTATGATTCCATGCTTTGGATGTTAAGTAATGATCTGATTGCATGATGTGCATGTAAGCATGATTATATGGCATGTTGAAATGTATATGACATGCATGTTGGCGATAAGTATGTTGGATGTAAGTATGTGCTAGTGATGGCTAGTGTGCATGTTTGAAGTATGTATGAATGTGTATGCATGTGCTAGTGATGGCTAACATGCATGTTTGAAGTATGTATGTATGTGTATGTATGTGCTAGTGATGGCTAGCATGTATGTTTGAAGTATGTATGGATTATGCATGTGCTAGTGATGGCTAGCGTGCATGTTTGAAGTATGTATGGATTATGAATGTGCTAGTGATGGCTAGCGTGTATGTTTGAGGTATGTATGGATTATGCATGTGCCAATGATGGCTAGTGTGCATGTTTGAAGTAAGTAAGTATGTGTATGTATGTGCTAGTGATGACTAGCATGTATGTTTGACATATGTATAAATGTGTATGTATACGCTAGTGATGGCTAGTGAGCATGCTTGTAAACTACGTATGTATGAAAGTATGTGCGTTATACGTATGTGTGATGGACATACGTATGTATGATGGCTATTTGCCTATGCTATGGATATGTGTAAGTGTATGTGGGCAGAAGTATGAGTTATGGGTGGTAAGAAGTGTCAGTGTTTGGTATGGATTTGGATATGGATGTGTAAGCGTATGACAGATGACAGAGGATATGGGTATGATGAGTGAGGTTTGCCAGATAGTAAGAGTATGCATAATTGTACAAGCATAACGTACAGATTATGAAGTGAAAAGTAAGCATAATAAGTGAGATATAAGTAAGAGGGCGACAACTGGGTTGGCTCTGAGGAGCTTCATTTGATGATGTCAGTGTAAGATGTTTTGGCCATAAGGTAAATGGTGGAGATTGTAAGACCGTAAGGATTTTGATGTACGATGAGTTTTGTCCATGATGTGGATGGGTAAGTGAAGTCTACTGCCTTGATGAACTAGGGTTTCGATCGGGCTCAGCTTCGGTTTGATTAGTCGAGCACTGTGAGTTTGTGTGGCATAATTGTACTGCATAATGTACTTAATTCAAACTTGAATTATAAGAAAGCTAATGATAGCGTTGTGAGTTTGAAACCTGAGGATTTCAACGGATTAAGTTCCGTGTTTGAGTTAGCCAATAATGAGTCGGCTGAGCATTTCTTATGTCTTGCCATGGTGTTTATCCTGCGGGAGGTTGTCTGTGTGCTGTATAGAGCACCAGACGTCTAATGCTCTGTTGAGAGCAACATATGTTTTTGATTTGGTCTGCGTGTTGTATTAAGCCTAGACGTTTGATGCTCTGTTGGGAGCGTTGTATGTTTCCGCCCAAGAGTGACACTGTATATTTCTGCCCAAGTGGCATTGTATGTTTTCTGCCCAAGAGTGACACTTGCACTATAAGACCCATTATGGTGGGCAATTCTATGGCACTATAAGACCCATTATGGTGGGCAAGTCTATGGCACTATAAGACCCATTATGGTGGATGATTCTATGGCACTATAAGACCCATTATAGTGGGCGATTCTATGGCACTATAAGACCCATTATGGTGGGCAACCGTATGACCCCTTATGTGTGGGTGTTTATGTTTGCGCGCTCAGGTAAGTAGTATCATGGATCTACTCTTACCTGTTTGATCCAGTGCCCCATGAGCATTGGTGTGTCTTACCTTCAAAAAAGTCCATGGCATCTAGTCACTCCCCGGAGGTTAAGGTGTTGCCCCAGTGGCATTCTTTTCCATTCAACGTTGGAGCTTATTAGTTGTAATGAGCTTCAGTGGTCGATAGTATGTGTACGACTGTAAGAGTATGTGCATGAGCACGACTGTAAGAGTATATGTATGAGCACAACTGTAAGCGTATGTGCATGAGCACAACTGTAAGAGTATATGAATAAGCACGACTGTAAGCGTATGAGTATGAGCACGATTATAAGAGTATGAGTATGAGTAAGACTGTATGAGTGTGAGTATGAGCACGACTGTAAGAGCATGAGTATGAGTAAGACTGTACGAGTAAGGTCGTATGAATATGATTGTATGAGAAGGTCGTACGAGTATGTGTAAGCTGTATGAGTATGCATATGATTGTACAAGTAAGGTCGTACAAGTATGTGTATGTTGTATGAGTATGCGTACGATGGTACGAGTAAGTTTGTAAGACCCTGGATTGGGGTGTTTGTATAAGTTTAATCTGATGGTATGATTTTGGCATGATGGTGCATTTAGTATGATTTTGGCAAGATGGTGCATTCGGTATGACTTTGCCACGATGGTACATTTGGTATGATTTTGGCACGATGGTGCATTTGGTATGACTATATGCGTATGTGCATGATTATAATTATATTATGTTGACTGCTTCATGTTTGAGTTGCATGAACACATGTATTTATGAACTTAGTGAGTTCACTGTTTTGGATTCCCCTACTGGGTATTTTCCTACTGAGTATGAAAATACTCATTACCCTACTTTTTAGCCCCATTGTACGAGAGGCTTTTGCAGGTTGTGACGGAGAGCTCCTGGAGATGGATGCTCATTTTAGCGGTGGATTGATTCTCATTGATTCAGGTATATGCTTGACTCACTGCGAGTTTGTTTTGTGCCACGATCCAATGTATTGGGTGAGATGAGAAAACAAGTGTTTATATTTTTTGGACTTTCGTTTGGATTAGACTATGGACTATTATGGGACTTGCACTCAGGGATGCATGTGAGGGATTTGTATTTAAAGTCTATGATCATAGCAATTTATTCATACATGTGTTTTCGAGTAGCGCCTGAGGATATTTGCTTTGGTCGTATGATGTTTGACCCTATGATGGAAATATTTAGATAGAAAAATTGATGTTTAGTGTTTTAAATTATAAACTGCTTTATCAGGTTTTGATTTCGTCATTTTTCCTCCGATTTATAGATGTTATATTGCAAAAAAATTTCATGAATTTTAAGGAAAATGTATGAAAAAATCTTGGGTGTTACAATACTCACTAAAATTCGACTGACGGTTGAACAATACCCAACCAGACACAAGACATCGAAATCGGTCGTGGACAGCACCCAACGACGTTGATTTCATGTTTACAAGGGCCCACATATGGGTGGAGGACATGGGGTGACACTAAAGGATGGAGGAGAGGTGGTGGAGGACTCAGATGTCAACTCCAAATGGTGGCGGAGCCTCCGACGATCAGGCGGTGCCAAAACGGCACCAAAACCCTAACCCACATGCGCGGCTACTTGCACACGCGGCCAAAGGGAGGGTGATAGGCTAAACAGAGGCAGTCCAAGGCTCATAAGGGTCCGATAGGGCTAAGGCCCTAGTGGGGACCAATCGAAATGGCGACATCGCCATCACCACCCACAACCGAAACAATAGGTGCGGGCGGCTATACATCTCGCACAACAAAGGACGGGAGAAAGGTTCAAGGTCGAGCAAAGGCTGTGAGGCCATCACTGGCTGAGGCCTGTGCAGGTGAATTCATACACCTTTGATCAAGGTAAGTCATACAAATTCTTGCCAGAGGCCATCCCATCCGGTATTGATGACATAAAATGGGCATGAGGGGTCAATGATCGGAAATGGCAGTGAGCGGAACTAGCTAGGGCTACGGCCCACAGGGAGGAGCTAGGGTCAAACGAGGTCAAACTGGCCTAGGTGGGGCCATCACTAAGACAAGGCTGGCCAAACATGGCCCACAGCTATAGCGGAACGGTCCTTGTTCAACCAGTTCACGCTGCACACACTAGGAAACGACATACGGGAAAGTGGCCCATTCCAGGTGGCGGCTAAGATGGGGCAGATAGGGCCAAATATCTAGGCCAGAGTGGCCATGTCATCATCGCCAGTCCAAGATGGAGCCAAATGGCAGATGACAATTTTCGACAGCTCATCGGAGAATCAAAATTTAGTAAGGCAAAGGCTTGGGTTTTGTGGACGAGCACATCAACCGGCGAGCAACGGATTTCATTCCAACAAAACAAAACAGATGGGACGAGGGCTAAACCAGGCTGGGTGGAAACATCCACCGTTGTTGCCAGGTCGGAGAGAAGCTGAACAAAGGTGTCGTGGGTCAAGTCTGGCGTCCGGCTACAGGCGGCAGCTAGTGAACCCACACACGGCCGAAAACAGGGAAGATGAGGGACTGGCTGGGGGAACCCAGTAAGGGTGGAGCGGCCATGGGGGAGGCGGAGCTGGCTGGGGGCTAACCATGCGGTTGCCGGCCTATGGCTGGCCGGCCGAATGCTGGGCGGAGTCGTCTTCGGAAAAAGGCAGCAGCTTCTGGTGCCGACAGTCCCAAACAAACAAAACAAAGGGGTGTCCGGACCGAGTAGAGGAAGGATGGAGGGCGAGGAGGAATCGGGCATGGTGGGGTGGCCCACCATCGTCGCCGGACCAAGGTGAGTCAGGCCAAGTGTGGCTGAGCCATCCAACGGCGGCTGAAGGAGGTCGACGAGCTCAATCGAAGGGGCGGAAAAATAGGGCAAAACCACGACTGGAAGGGGGGAAAATGGAGTGGGGCGGTGGAGGAGACCAAGTAGGGCTGGGAGAGACATCCTCCCACCGTCGCCAACCCAAGGCGGGGCTGGACGGAGGTCCGGTCAACTGTGGCTCGCCACTGGCAGCCACTATTTCACCCAAACGAACACTGTCGAAAACATAGGGCAGAGGGGAGAAAAGGGGGCAGCGGCAGAGCAGAGGCCCATGGGGCAGGGAGGAGTGGCCTCCCACAGTCGCCAACCCAGGGCGGAGCCGTGGTCGGCCGGTCAGCTAGCTCCGGCCCACGGCGGCAGTGGAATCAACTCACTATAGAGAGAGAGGGGATAGGGGCTAACCAGGACGATCCAGGTGGGGGAGCCGACGGGACTGGCCAGGGCGGCGGCCTTGTCGTCGCCGGCCCGTGGCTGGCCTGATGGAGGCCGGGTGGAGCCCACCGGTCACCGCCTACGTCGCAACAGCAAGAACAAAGTGAGAGGGAGAAGAGACCGCGACTTCTCGTTGCTTTCGGAACGGGATCGGGAGAGCCTGACCTTGATTTTTTTTCTCTCCTTATCTCTTCTGCTCTCTTAGTCTCTTTCAATTTTTCGCACCATAAGCGCGTGTCTAGGCCCGCTGCCTACGACTGAACCCCACACCCGACTACGGGTACAAATACCAAGGCCAAATACGCCGAAACGTCATATTTTTCTGCCAAAAATGATAAAAAATAATAGAAAAATTACAATAAATCATAGGAAATATCAGGGGCATTACATTATGACTCTCCTCTTTTATTTTCATGAGCTTCAACTTCACATGATAGTCCACATTCATCATCTCGAGTTGCTCTAGATCCAGCCCGTCCTAGCCAGTTAAGATACCAATTATTGCAAGAGTATGTACTAGAAGGCAACGAGTAGCTTGTGTGGATCTGATCCTATTATATTTCAGAGGTGTGCTTGGGTGAGCTATCTATTATTTGCGTGGACCATGAAGACTCAGTTGAGCAGCTTTATGGCCATGGGCGTGGTTGGGTCGAGGTCGTAGAGGCTGAAGAAGTAGAGCTAATTAGTGTTGTTATATTTTTTTCAAATGTATAAAGTGTAGTTTTTTTTATAAACCAAATATTTAAAAATATTTTATCTAATTTATATATTTTATAAACTTTATAATCACTCGATGTGTCTATATTCATGTGTTATATATGTTGGTTTTGTAGATATCCATGTGGTATACATGGTTTCATAGGGGGTGTTTCAAGGTTCAAATAATCATAGAAAAAAAATTTAGTTTGATTTTACCCTTTAAAAAGATGAAATTAGTATAAACTAACGCGCCAAAAAGTTAAAATTTTTATCCTTCCGAAGGATGAACTTTATTTGATTTGTTTTTCATAAAAACCATAAAATAACATTATTAATAATAATGCTATTATCCTGGTTTCGGTTCTATATATAATCATTTATTTTCATAGAATTTCGGTTTTCATGCCGGTTCGGTTCAGTTACGGTTCCGATGTCGAATCCGATTCGGTTCCGATCTCGGTTCTTATTTTGGACGGGCCTACCCTGAGCCGAGATGCAGCCCTACTGCGCTTCGCAGTCCCGACCGTTTCGCTGTGCCGGCCACCGGCGTCTTTCATGCCCGCACTGGTTTGATGCTAGAGGTGCAAGCGTCTGGTATATCTCTCTCTCTTGTGTGAAATTAAATTCAAATCTTCTTGATAATAGACTCTCTTCTGGTGTGTCCCCTTTTTACCATTCTTCCATTCCCGTAGATTACAAGATGGAGGGAAGTAGATAGATTATATATTTTGTGAATGCTGTTGTTATTGCGCAAAGTGCAAAATTTAGTTAGTACTCTGAAACATTTCATTGCTGAATGGCCTTCGCACCCTTCTTTTCTAGCTTAATCTGCAATGGAACGTAAAAACAAGAGAGACCTGGGATTGATTATCCTCTCTTTAAGTCCTAATTAGGACATATGTAAGTTATTTAGCTTCATCTACCTACTGTTATGCTTCTCAAGTCTTGTCCTAATAGGTGTCGTCCTCACTCTGCTGTTTTACCTTATTTAATTCTGCACAATAGAGACATAAGTGAGACCCATGATTTGATTTTCTTTTATTAAGGACTAATTAGTCAAGCAGAGGTTTTATAATTTGTGGCAAGTTGGTGAGATAAAGTTTCTTTTTATTTGCTTTGTCTTGTTGACTTTCTGTTCAAATTTATGTGCTATGTTGCAATATCGGCTTCTAAGTTTGCTGATGCAGCCTTTGGTGGGCTGTTTCAATCTATCCGGGTTGCGGGAAAGGTCCCAGGGTTTAATCCCATTGGCAAATTTAGTGTTAGGGTGTGTATGTCTCTACCAATAATAATAATAAAAAATCAGCTTTGAGTTCACGAAATGTGGATAATCACCTCTTTCGATTGTGTGCTGTGGCTGCTTGTTTTGGCTTCCGTGGCCACATGTTTGCTCTCTTATTAGCTAATTGAAGCGGGCCTCTGTCGTCATCCTTCTCACATCCTTTGCCCTTCTTGTGAATGTTCATGAGTCCTTCCCTCTTCTCACATTTTCCCTCATCCCACCCACCCCCTAAATCTACCCTCTCCTCCATTCCTCTCCCCCTGTGCTCTGATAATGTTTCAAAATTTGTTTATAGGTTTCATCTCGTATGAAGTTGCCAATAAATTGATTACTCTATGTGTGTTAATGACTGGTTTCCTTGGGTGTATGGAGATTAATTTGCACCATATCTTTGCTCTTTTGACCTTGTCTAATTAAGGTCTGATTTTGGTTGTTTGATTGTTTTAAGAAATTGGCCACATTGTTCAGGAGTTTGAAGGATGAGCAACAATGAGTTCCGGTTCTTCCTATCATGTGACATTAATCTCCCTGTCACGTTTCGCATAGAGTGCCTTGAGGGCCATTTGCCCCCCATCCATGACAAATCTGGTTAGTCTTTTGTTTTAGTCCTTTTAATCATATATTTTTCCAGCTATTTGATTTTTTTTTGTTGCAATCAATTATGATGTAATCAATGGAGAATTATTATTTTTGTTACGTAAAATGTTGTTTAACAATTGTTAATTTGATTTATAGTAATTGTAACAGATTTTCTCTCAGCAATATTTTCTTCCCGTTGCAAATGATTGTGGTGCTGATAATGGTTATTTCTATATTTTATCATCTTTTTGATAATGTGGGCCGTCACTGATTGAATCATGTTTTTAATGCTTGTGGATCTTTATGTTTCATTGTTCTGATTGGTTGGGATTGAAATTTGAGAAAATGGGCATGTATTATCAAATTTACTCCCTATTAGTTGATGCTGGTCTTGGTCATGCCTTTATAACATTGTTTTTAGAAGTAATGAGGAGAGTTTATGCTCATTTTTATGTGTTTTATGTAGAGCATCACTCTGCTGCAGCTGAGAGTCGTAGGAGTGGTGAGCTATACGTTGAATGTGCACTGTACATAGATGGTGCCTTATTTGGGCTTCCCATGAAAACCAGGTATGCTATTCATATAAAAAACAAACATTTTATTTTGTGGTATAGGTTTTTTATTTTTTAGAAATTTTATTAAATGGTTTCTCTTTCTATTGACTATTTCAAGCATTGGATCATTGTTTGAGGGTTTGTATTTTGCTCGTTTTCAAGGTTGGAATCAACGGGACCACCTTATTGCTGGAATGAGTTGATTACTCTAAGTACAAAATATCGAGATTTAACTTCTCAGGCACAACTTGCATTGACTGTAAGTTTGTTTTTAACATTGTCCTTGTGAAATTACCAATGTCAGAATCCATTAGTTATTGCTTATGTGTTGTGGAGTCGTAGGTATGGGATGTATCATGTGGAAAGGATGAGTCCTTGGTTGGTGGGGCTACTATCCTCTTCTTCAACAGCAAGAAGCAGCTTAAAACAGGGAAACAAAAGCTTAGACTGTGGCCCAAGAAAGAGGCAGATGGATCATTTTCCACAACAACTCCTGGAAAGGTTTTGACTAACTCTGGAAAACTCATGCAGTGGATTGATATCTTTTAAGTTCTAATGCAGATTGTATCTTGAGTCAATTCAGGTTCCTAGACATGAGCGTGGAGAAGTGGAACGTTTGGAAAAGCTTTTTAACAAGTATGAGAGGGGACAAATTCAGCAGATTGACTGGCTGGACCATCTCGCATTTAAAGCTATGGAGAAAATCAAGGAGAGGGAGAGCCCTAAGAATGGAAATGCTCATTTAAGCCTAATTGTTGATTTTTGCAGTTTTGAGCATCGAGTCGTTTTCCAGGTTGGTACTCGAAAAACAGGTTCTTGTGGATGGTATATAGAGAGGGCTTATATTGTTGACTACTGTGCTATTTTCGTTCATAATGATTATTTTCATGTATATCAGTCACCTTGTTAAAGGGATTTATCTTTTCTATAAGTTAGTGCTTCTCATGAGAATCTTGCACTCTTGCAGGAATCAGGAGCAAATTTCTTTTCACCATCACCTGTATCATCAATGAATGAGCTTGTGATTGTATGGGACCCTGAAGTTGGAAGAATAAATCCTTCAGAGCACAAGCAACTTAAGTTGGCCAGGAGTTTGACCCGGGGTATAATTGACAGGGATCTTAAGCCAAGCTCCAATGAGAGAAAGTAGGCTCCAACTCAATAATTTATCTCAAATCATTTTGAATTGATATTATCTTAGCATCCTTTTCTTTCGAAAAAGTGTTGAGCAATGAGCATTAATTTCCAATTCAACCTGCTATGTTCATGGAATTAGTAATTGCTTTACCATAGCCTTATTACTCTAATGATTACTCCGGATGTATGCTTTACTTTGACCTAATATTATTTGCCTTTTGCTTTTAGCAGCACACACAAATAGTTATAAATCTTTTTCCACTATTTATGATGAAGAAAGCGGACAATTGTCTGATTTGCCTGTTGATTTTCAAGAGTCTTGACCTCATTATGGTTGTGAATTGGTTATTGAATACTGAGCATCAGATTTGTATGCTTCAGGGGTAGGTGCACTTCATTTGTAAATTGCTCTTCTTCTCACAGACAGTTTTTTTCTGCCTGCCTATATGTATGAGTGTGTGTGTTTGGTCCTACCAGTAGAAAATGAATTGCTTATGGGCATATAAAATGTATAACAATTCTTTATCATTTGCAGGATTGTGAAATTGGTTAGCTTTATGGTGTAGAGATTTTTGTCATTTGAACTTGGATGGACGACTAGTTTTTTTTTCTTTGAGTTTTTTTTTTAATCATCTGAGGAATATATGTGTGGTTTGAGATGGTTTTTAGTTAATTTTTATTTTTCAATTACATAATAATCTTTCTTGGCACTATAATGGAGACATATATAATATTTTGATCATGACATGCCAAATTTCTATCCGTTTGATATTTTAGTTGGATGACTAAACTTTTACCAATTTTTAGGTCAATTCAGAGGATTCTAAAATATCCTCCAACACGCAACTTGAGTGGAGATGAGAAGCAACTATTATGGAAGTTCAGGTTCTCATTAATGGCAGAGAAGAAAGCTCTGACCAAATTCCTTCGGTGTGTTGAATGGAGTGACATTCAGGTCTATATACAGCTTATTTCTTTCTGTCTGGAAGTTCATTTGTAGCTTTTGTTTCCTCGGATTTCTTGGAAAACTGTATCTATAGACTGATAGCTAAGTTAGTTCCATGAACATGCAAAAACCTCACTGGCCCTGGACCAGGAGGGAATGCTAATAGCATTAGTCAAATTGAATTTAGGATCTGAGAAATTTATGTCAGTGGCTGGCCTACCACCCTCTTATTTATGCCAGTAAAGGCTGTAAAATAAAAGGGAGAACTTGCTGAGTGCTTCAGTTGATAAGTTAATAAATTTTCTACATGTAATTTTTGGCATGGGTTACCTGTCAGTGGATGCAGCCCCTTTAAAACTATTTAGACTTGTTAATTAGGTAGAAGATGGTGCTTGATGAAAATTAAAATGTAGATTTGTTGATGGCTTTATATTGGCTACTAAAGTAACAGTTGCTTGTGATTTCCCAGGAAGCAAAACAAGCTCTAGATCTGATGGCAAGATGGGAAACCATTGATGTTGCAGATGCTTTGGAGCTTCTATCTCCTGTTTTTGAGAGTGAAGAGGTGAAAACTCTGTTTGTTATATGTGGATTTTAGCTGTATAGGGCTGTAGATGCCGTGCATCAATATCATCATCAGCATCTATTTCCCTTTATACAGTAAAATTGGTGTAAAACCCATGTGAAGAATAAACTATCCCCCTATCTGGAGGAAGCAGCATGAGTTCTTTCTTTTCAATTATGTTCATGTTCAAGATGATGGTATGGTACTGGAAAACTTAGTGGCAACTGGGAAGATATTAAGCCTAATGTGCTTCCTGTCATTGAAATGGTGTAGACCCTGTGTATCAAATGTACTATTTCCCTACCTGGGGGAAACAACATGAAGTCTTTATTTTTTTTCAATTTTGTTCATGTTCAAGATATGGACCATGTGGTACAGTATGCATCTGAAAACATAATGGCAAGGTATTAAGCCTAATGTGCTTCCTGATTCAATTGTCTTTAGTAATGAAAAGAATGAACTTTTACTATTTGTATCGTCATCATATGCTCTTCTGGTGTTAGTTGAGGCCGACCTTTTTACATGATGGGAACTTATGGACCTTTTTACATGATGGGAACTTATGGAGTATGGATATTGTTCTTATGTGAAACAGACGTGACATTTAGATGACTAGTGTGTATTGCACAAAGAATTTTGAATTAATGTGTGACACATGGTCCCGTCAAAAATTAGTTATATTTACTTTGCATCAGTGGTTTGATACTGTTGCTTAAGGAAAATGTGTGGGGTATTTTCCTCGTCTGTCAATCACTATTCTGAATTGGGTTGATAGACTTTGTTTTAAACTAAATCAATTTTATTGCTGTATTGATTATCTAAACATCTTTTGGGAAATTCTAGTTCTGGTATTAATATATATCAGTCAACTAATGAAATACTACACAATCTTTCATGTCCATTATGTGTAATTTTTTAATAGGTTCGTGCATATGCGGTAAGTGTCCTCGAAAGAGCCGATGATGAAGAATTGCAGTGCTACTTGCTTCAGTTGGTGCAAGCTCTACGATTTGAGAGATCTGACAAATCTCGTTTGTCACTATTCCTGGTCCAACGATGTATGTTTCATGTCTCTTGAAGATTATTTTTAATATGGATGATTCTCAGAGGCTCTTATACTGAATAATTGTTTTTAGGTGCCTGTTGTGCACAACAACACGAGTAATATAGAAGATGACCTAAATTCTAAAATTTTATTTTGTTAGAGATCAATCAATTTGAAATCAACTCATCTTGAACTTCTATTCTAGTTTAATGAGATCATGAAAGCATCAATATAGGGTTTCCTAATTTATGTATTTTGGATGCTAGCAAAGGGCTGCTATTGTGTGACTACCCCATTTTTTTGTCTTCTGTTGATTTTTATCTGAAAATTAAATGTTCATTGTGCCCCTAGGTAAAACAGTAGGGGAAAACTATAGAAAAGTACTAGAAGAGAAGTTTAGAGGGGAAGGAGAAGGAATGCCATGAAGGGGAGCGGATAACTCAATACTTCATAACTTTATTATGCAAAATTCACCCTTCAATGGAATCATGTGACTTATTTAGAACCCTTCAGTAAGATCCTTTACAAGACTACAACTCATAGTAACTCTCTCCTTGATTGCAATAAAAGATACCTAATACCTGTTATTACTTGTTCAACTAATTGGGCTCAAAATCCCTTTTTTAGTCTTTTCTCCCACCTGCATGTAGAATATATTATTTTCTTGAATCATTTATCTCATGGTTAATCATGAAACAACTGACCTGGTTTAGACTAGATTTTAGGTTTGATTGCTCTTTAGGTTTGAGCGGTCTTGGCCCCACCCAGACCTGAAGCCCAATTGGCAGCCCATGTAAACTGGTTATATGAACTGCCTTTAGTAGATACTTGTGACGATTTAAAGTACATAAATGATTGCACTCTACTTTGCTAACTATGTAATTAGATTATTAAATGAAAGAAAATACCTAATGAATGGAATTGTGTTACCACTGTTTAAGAATGAAAGCTAGAATTATCAATGTAGAGTAAGCTGATGATACTGTAGAAAATAATTATAAAAAGTGATGAGAATATCTAAATACTATTTTGGCTTTATGCATGAAAAGATCAACAACTGAAGCCCTATTTTTACTTAGGCTATTGATGGAAGAAGTTTAGGGAAAAAAATAAGAATCTATATATGAATTTCATTGATTTGGAAGAAGTTAGAAAGAGTTATATGGATCGTACTTGAGACATGTATGAAGGTGCTCTGTGAAAGGACTGTTGATTGACTCAAATATTGGTAACCATAGGTTTAGAAGTAAAGCTCAAACCTCATTGCATGAATAATGGACGAACGAACTAGTCATAATTAAGAAGTTCCTTGGTGAATGCTTTATGTCAGTAACAGAGTAGTAATAGACGCATCTAGAGAAGGCATAAGAAATTGTAGTGGAGGAAACATTAGCAAGGGTTATAAGATTTTTCAAACTAAGTATATGGAATTTAATTTGATAATAAGGTTGAAAATAAATCATGTATTAACTTAGATGTTGAATACCTATGCATAAATCATAGTCATAGTCAAGTAGCACCTTTTCCCAGCAATTTGGGGTTGGTGACGTGTTGAATACCTATGCATGATCAATATGTTGGTTCAATAATCAATGCAAATACAGAAAAAATGAAAATGGCATTTATTGCAACTCACACACCCCACCACACACATGCATGCAATGCCCAAGGGTTGTGTTTCGACCCATAACTTCTCCCTTGATTGAGAGAGATCAAACCAGCATACTAGTTCTGGATTGACCGAAAGATTGTAACATGTGAAGCAAATCCTTTTATGAGGTTATCCTTTGCTTATAGAGGGCTCAAAATCAATTTTTTGGTTCTTCTTTTCTCACCTGCTTATAGAAGAAGTTATTATTTGCGGAATTATTTAAGGGTGAGAATTTGGGATCGCAATGGATAAGTTCTTTGGTGATGCTGTAGAGGATGTAAACTCTCACTATGTCTATGTAGTGATTGCATTTGGGGTACATTTGTAGTGGGATTATTTTGGGGCTCAAAATGAATTCCTAGCTGAGGGTATTTGTCCAAATCTATGGTTGACTAAATTGGATGGGGACAAGTAGGATTAGTATTACTTGGTTGGTTTTGGTTTTGGAGCAGTAGTGTTGGTAAAAAATAAATGTGTACAAGGACAAATTTGGAGAGGATGATATGGACCTAGGTGCATGGCTGTTGCTGTGAGAGCTCTGTTGTCTAGTAGCATGAAATGCTTTTGGGTCTGACTGGACTGTTGTAGATTCCGAAAGTGAAGTTAAAGATGGTAGGCATATCCTTTTATTTTTTTGACAAATGGTAGGTTGATCTTACTGATAAGGTGATTCATAATAATGGGGTGACTTGTAAGTATGGAAATTTGTGCTCAATTTTAGACCTCAGGCTGATGAAGAAATACGATCAAAATGACAAGAAGCAGGCAAAGCAGGAGAAATTGAAAATTAGGTTAGAGGGGAAGTGGGAAGAACGAGAGAGGAATTTAAGCAGATGTGTTGCGGAAGAGAGTGGAAGAAGTAACAAACATTCTTTGTGAAGAAGGATATGTAGGAAAAAGGGAGTGGACTGGATGAAGCAACGAGAGAGGAATATAAGCAGATGTGTTGCGTAAGGGAGTGGAAGAAGTAACAAGCATACTTTGTGAAGAAGGATATGTAGGAAAAATGGAGTGGACTGGATGAAGCAAATAGAGGAGGCAAAGTTGTGGTTGAAGCTGTTGGCCGAAATGGAAATGTTTTATCCGTCAGTCTTATTTTTCCCAGTGGCCCACAGATAGTTAAGAGGCAGATCCACCTACCATAGGGCTAGTTTTTCACTCATGTTAAAAATCTTAATACATGCTACTCAACTTTCTGTAAATTTGACACTGAAAATCGTGTCTTTTCCAATAAAATTCACGACAAAAATTGACTGCTTTATGTTTCAGTCTCTAATATAAAGATAATTACATGAACACAAATGAGCAAAACTTTGTTTCTGAAGTAAAAAATGGAGAACTGCCTCTGTATATAATATTGCTCTGCATCATTTAAATGATCAACTTCAGTTGTTCTGTCTTTACATTTTATATACTAAATTCCTGATCAATTGTGAAGTTTACAGCTAAAGCTGAATTCTGTACATGCCATATTTGATTTATATGTGTTAATTATTATTAGGTCTTGAATCAACTTTTTTAATCAATTTTATGAAGAACATTTTCTATGCCATTAAATTGGTCTTGCTTATTTTGTCAGCATCGAGCAATATTGAGTTGGCTAGCTTTCTGCGGTGGTACGTATCAGTTGAGCTTTATGATCCTGCATTTGCAAAACGATTTTACTGCACCTATGAAATCCTTGAGGAGAATATGATGAAAGTATGTGGTCTTGTTATCTAAAATTGATTTCTCAGTTCTTCTACCCCCAGTTCTTTTTTCTTTCCCCATTAAAAACTTGACTGATTAGTTCCTAAACCACAAAAGTTGGCAGTTGGTGTTAATGGAGAAGATGGGTTCAAATTTTGGCAAAGTTTGGTTCGTCAGACAGAACTGACAGCTCAACTGTGTTCCATAATGAGAGATGTAAGGAATGTTCGTGGAGGGACCCAGAAGAAAATTGAAAAGCTCAGACAGCTGCTTTGTGGTCTTCTCAGTGAGCTCACTTATTTTGAAGAGGTATACATTTGTAATAATATAATCCACTTGGCTAATATGAATCTTCAATTTATATTTGAATGCATTATAAGATATTTGATGGAAATGTGCTTTGGTTTCACTTATGTGTACCTTTAGCCAATTCGATCACCATTGGTCCCTAATGTCCTCATCACTGGGATTGTGCCATCAGAGTCATCTATTTTCAAAAGTGCATTGCATCCTTTGCGCCTTACGTTTAGAACTGCCAATGGTGGAAATTGCAAAGTAATTTTTAAGAAAGGAGATGATCTTCGGCAGGACCAGCTGGTAATTTGTAGACATGTTTTTAATATGATTACTCTGGAATTAGAACTCTATCTGCTTTGATTCTCTTCTCTACTGTAAAATCTGTTTTTTTTTTTCACCTGGAGAGTCTGCCATTATTTTATTGTCTACTTACCACATCTTTGTTCTCATGAGCTTGGATATGTATCCCTTGTAAGTCCCTAATTCAATCCCTTCGTTCTTATGTAGGTTGTTCAAATGGTTTCTCTTATGGATAGGTTGCTTAAACTGGAAAATCTTGATCTTCATTTGACCCCATATAGAGTTCTAGCAACAGGACAGGATGAAGGAATGCTAGAATTTATACCATCTAGTTCTCTGGCGCAGGTAAAAATGTTTGTAATGGTTAGTTAACATGTACTTGTGATTTGGTTTAGTTACAGAACATTGACATGGTTTTGTACTGTTCATTTACACTAGCGTTGATTTTTTGTAACCTTATCTTTGCTAGATATTATCAGAGCATCGGAGCATTATAAACTACTTGCAAAAGTTTCATCCTGATGAGGATGGGCCATTTGGGATAACAGCCACTTGTCTTGAAACATTCATTAAAAGTTGTGCCGGCTACTCTGTAATTACATACATTTTGGGGATAGGAGATAGGTTTGTCCTGTACTTTCCTCAATGTGATTGCGTAAGCTTCTGTTCTGCTCATTTATAGCTTGTTTAGAATGAAGACAAGATGATGTAGTTCATGCAATAACTGTCTGCTGTAGTGAAAATTTCCTGTGAATATGATCAATGAGAAACCACAAATTTGAAAAAGATAATCCGTAATATAATCTTCTAACAACATTTTATCTGCGGAGGTGTGTATTTATAATATTAGAAAGAATGAATGAAGTAGAAGAGGAGAAACACTAAAGAATTTTTTTTTAAAATTTGCTATACTACCTACTTAGCAGAAAACTTGAAATTTTATAATTTTGAGATTGCAAATGTCAAATGAATTTTTGAATTGTGCTTGACTTGTTTTTTTTTGCTACTGATTTGGCACCTTTCTATCCTTGATAATAAGGGGCATCTCCTTTTGATCCTTGATAATAAGGGGCAGCACCTTTTGTTTTGAAACTAATACCTCATGCATTGAGCCACTTTCATTAGGATGTCCAGCCAGTAATTGCTACATAGGCTGAAATAAAGGGGGTGCTTATTATTAAACATGGGGGCAAAACTATTTGCCCTGTGAAATTAATTCATTTTGTTGGGTCCTGCTCTGTGTTTTAATTTGGGGATGGGCTTGGATTTTTAGAAACCTTACTATCAATGTCTCTGTTATTACCCGCCCTAGGTTGGGTCTGCCTTCAGTCTATTCCAATTAGGAGTTAATTATTAGTTATAATATTCAAGATTAATTAGGAGTTTGTCCCCATTGAGATTAGGTTAATGTTAGAGGCCTATTTTATTAGAAGTTCTATTAGTATTAGGATTAGGAGTCTTAATTGTCTATAAATATGTAGGGGCTTTGCCCTATTTCATTATTCAGAAAATCAATGAAGAAATTAGTGTTTAGTTGTTTTGTTTTTCTTTCTAGCTCTAATCCCTCTCTTCTCCCCTCTATCTCTCTAATTTTCCCTATGTAGACCCTTGGTCTACAACACTGGTCAAAGTGTGTTCCTGAGCCATCCCACCCTTCCCCGCTCGTCACTTGAAGATAAGAATGGAAGTAGTACATCATGAATTAGCCACTACGAGGTGCTCCTTGATGGTCCTAGATAAAAAATTAGATTGCCTCCTACAACATCTTGATCGCTGCTTCGACCAATTGTTGCAAGCTATCCTCCAACTGGGTCGACATTCGCCTGCTTCTGTACTAGGGTAACATGTTCAATGGTTTGACCATAACAAGAAGCGACAACCGAATACACAGCTTGCTGTTGTGGAGTCCACGCCAATGCTAGATCATGAGCAAATGTCCAAACCATGACCATAAGTTTTTTCTATCATTGGTGGTGGTGTTTCCTCCATTGCCATCGACATAAACCACCAAAATAAAGAATTTTTTCCGTCACCGCCCCAATCCTTCCATGCTGGAAATCCTGTCCACAGTCAACAGCAGATCTTCCCTGTTGTGTAGGGGAAACGAGGCCGAAACCTGCTGTTGATGTCGCCAGTAAGGGAAGAACGACTACAACAGACTGCCGGAGCCCTGACGGTTATGACCCCCAGAAAAATCAGCTTTGCGGGGCCCCCTTCTCTGCCGCAATTCCTCTTCGGGACTGAATTTCAGATTGATCCCGGTGGAGGCCTCATCTTCTCTGGCTGCGAAATCTGTCAGCCTCTTCTACTTCCTCTGTTCAGTCGTGCCGGCAGCCTTCATTTCTTTGACCACAAGACCCATCTCCGTGCCACTTCCGCCATGGCCTAGGCACTTGCCTCTGCCCTGTTCGGCTCGCCCAAGGCCATCCCTTCCTCCCCAAAGGCTTCACAGTCGTATGTAGTGCAACCCTTTCAGCCTTCACTGGCTGTGCCGCCTCTGGCCGATTGGGAGGCCCAGCCCCGGGATTGCCTTGCCCCTGTTGACAGGCGGCAGTGCTCTGCCCTGGTCTGCTTGTGCTTTGCTTACCCCAGAATTCTGGCCATAGTGAGCATGCCAGACATTAGACTTGGCCGCCATGGACGATGCCACCCTAGGCCCCTCTGCTCACCCTCACGAACCCCGACCTCCACCTCCCACTCTGACAACTTCGAGAAATCTGGGATTGAGGTTCCTGTTTCCCCTAGGACTCTGCCTCTTGTTTCAGCCACGCCTTTTCCGTGTTTTGGTTTCTTGGGTTTGGTGTCTGCATAAGATGACTTCCACACATTGAACCTTACACCGGTTCACATTGGCCTGGCTGCCAAATTGAATTCCGTACTCACAAGCTGTCTGCAACGGCTCTTGGCATTTATTCACGTGCTATAACAACCTTCATTACAGAGTGTTGTTGGGCCCAAGTGATGTTATACAATGAAGTTGCATTTTGCGCTTATTCGCACGTGTTGCACAAACCGATGACCACCTCAAGGATGAGGTGGAGCGGAAGTGAGGTGGAATGTTATGACCCGCCCTGGGAGTCAGGTCTTGCCTTCAGTCTATTCCAATGAGGAGTTAATTATTAGTTATGATGTTTTAGATTAATTAGGAGTTTGTTCCCATTGAGATTAGGTCAATGTTTGAGGTCCATTCTAATTAGAAGTTCTGTTAATATTAGGATTAGGATTCTTAATCATCAATAAATATGTAGGGGCTTTGCCCTATTTCATTATTCAGAAAATCAATGAAGAATTATAGTTTAGTTGTTTAGTTTAGTTTAGCTTTCTCTAGCTCTAATCCCTCTCTTCTCCCTTCTATCTCTCTAATTTTCCCTGTGTAGACCCTTGGTCTACAACAGTCTCCAAGAAAGTTGGACCCTACTCTAGTGAAAGACTAAGAAATGAAAATTATTATTGATTTTCATTGCTAAATTCACAGTGAGCTTCCAACAAATCTTATCTGTGAAAAATCCTGGTTAGCTATTGTAGATCTTTGAGTTGGAGTTCCATCAGCCATCTACAGTCAAAATGTTATGACCTCTAAAATTGAAGTCCCATCATTTCACAAATACATGAATTAAGAGCGCAATCCTGCATCAGTTGCATAACATGCAGCAAAATTTACATATAAAATAAACTACTACTCTGCTTGGGCTATATTGCATTTCATGCAGGTTTGTACAGTTTAAGTGGCATATTCATATATTTTAATCTTCTGTTTTTTTTTTCCGCTTGGTTCCATTTTTTCTTCTTGCAAGAGCCTTTTTTTCAATATGAAAATTTTATAGAAATTTGGTATTTAAATGCAGGCATCTAGATAATCTTCTCCTTAGGGATGATGGGCGTCTCTTCCATGTTGATTTTGGTTTTATATTAGGCCGAGATCCAAAGCCGTTTCCTCCCCCAATGAAACTTTGCAAAGAAATGGTTGAGGCCATGGGTGGGGCAGAAAGGTAGTACTTTAAACTTGCTATCTTAATTTATCTTAATCATGTAGACAAATTCGTATTATGTTGTCACATTTGAGGACAGTGTGTTGCAATAAAATCCGCAAACTAAACTGATTAATATAACATAGCTTAGCTGCTATGTGCTATATTATTTTAGAAATTTTTAGCAGGCTGCTGATCTTTGTTCATTGAATCTTAAAGGTATCCAATTAGTCAGGAAGTTTTGTTCAATGGCATACCAAATTGTAAAGGGAGCATTCAGCAAAGTCATCTAATATATATGTATATATTTGTTGTCATTTTTATTTTTGCCATTGTTGATGCACATTTGATAGATTGGCTGCCTTGCTTTACTTTGAAAATTCTGCAAGTTGGGCCTGATGTAGATCTTTTCTCCTTGCAGCCCATATTATACAAGGTTCAAGTCATACTGTTGTGAAGCTTACAATATTCTACGAAAATCGAGCAATCTCATCTTGAATTTGTTCCATTTAATGGCCGGATCCAATATTCCTGATATAGCTTCTGACCCTGAAAAAGGCATTCTCAAGGTTTTTTTAGAAATATTTATTTTTAATTCTACTTAGTTGTGATGTTTTTATTTGGAGCCTGAGGACAATGTTTAATTGAGGTCACTCTTCCTATTGCTCTTTCTTTAGCTTCAGGAAAAGTTTCGGCTAGATTTGGATGATGAGGATTCAGTACACTTTTTCCAGGATTTAATAAATGACAGTGTTAGTGCTTTATTCCCACAAATGGTTGAGACCATTCACAGGTGGGCTCAATATTGGCGATAGACGGTTACTCTGTTTAAGATGGTGTGCCTCCATATTTTCAACTGGTGCCAAATTGTAGTAAGCACTGTACCTTTTGACTTATCTTGTGGCCTGTCTTATTTTTAAGAGCTTATAGGAAACTCTTTGCTGTTCAATTTCCACAAAATTTGTCAGAATTTTAAATGCTATTCGGAAGGTATAGATGTAAAGCACAAAATAAAAGTAGCAGAACTATCAAAATATGTGACAGGGGACATATGTTTGCAAGTTTTCTGCTGCCAAACAGAAGTGACAGAAAACATTAAAGGCAAAGGCAAATGAGCAGTTGACATAGGTATCAACCTGGTGAGAATATGTGTTGAAAGCTTGAGTTCTGCGTTTCTAGCTGTGGTTGATCTGGATTGATTGCTGGCAGGAGTAGGATCAGTAGCCTTCTTCACATTTGACGCTATACTACTTAACCCTTTTGCTTTCTTACTTTTTATTGAAATGTTTGGGAAATTCACGAAGGATGGATTAGGGGTTTTTGCAAATAAGGTTTCACTGATATTTCCAGACAAAAACACATGCCATGTTTAAAACGTTTTCCATTACTTAGGGGTTATTTGGGAGGAGTGATGCAGGGACATTATGTGGACCCCATAATTGATGTGGAACTGGACCCATATGAGGGGCCTGATAGAATTACCCAAGCTAGGGTTTTTGAGAAGAAGTCTTTATTGAATAACGGAGAAGAATATAATACAGAAGAGAGGAGTTGTCTAGCCTCTAATAGGCTCAAGTTGTCCCATACAATCAAAATATTAATATGTTCTTCACTTAATAGAGGGTTGATCAATGAGAAATAAGATTGCAAAGCTATGACTAAACTACCCTTTATGAATAGAAAGATACAATACTTAGATGAAATACGAGAAAATACTTTAACACCCCCCAAAGTCTAGATGTAGACAACATTGAGAGTTTGCTCAACAAAAACTGGAAGCGGGTCACTGTATGAGGCTTTGTGAAGAAATTGGCAAACTGATGAGTGGACTGAATTTGAGGAACTGTTAGAGTCCTAGCATGGAGATGGTGGCGCACAAAATGGCAATAAATCTCAAATGTGTTTGGTGCCCTCATGAAACACTGAATTGTGTGCAATCTGAATGGCACTCTTACTATCACAGTACATAGGAGTAGGACCAGTAAGAGAAACACCTATGTCTGCAAGGAGCCATCTAAGCCATACAACCTCTGCAACAATAGTAACCATAGCACCATATTCAACCTGAGAAATAGAAGGAGCAACACAATCTTGCTTACTCTTCCGTGAGACAAGTGAATCATCCCAAAAAACACATTATTGGTGGTGGATTTTCAGTCCACTACATCACCATCCCAGTCTGCATCATAGTAGGCCTAGATGAAGTGCTGCAAACGTAATATGCGAAGCACAATAGCTGAGTGAGTAGTATGTGGAGCATAAGCAAACTGACGGATGACATGAACATGCTGAATGCCAAGTTGAGTGACAATGAGATACACCAGCCACCCAACAACCTCCCGATAGCGGGTAGGGTTATCCAAAGGAACACCTTCTGGGTGATCCAATTTTAGGTTGACTTTTGTAGGACTTTCAATAGGCCTAGAGTTAGTCAAGCCTGATGAAGCAACGATGTTAGTAGCATACGTGGACTGAGTGAGTTAATAGATAGCCTCTAGGAGAGTAGGCCACATCAATACCAAAAAGTAGCTCAAGAACCCCAAATCCTTCATCTCAAAGAGCATATGAAGCTGCTAAGCCTTAAGAGAAGTAATCCCTGTTGAGTCATCACCTATAATGATCATATCATCCAGAAAGAGCAAAAGAAGAATCGGGCCAACAGATGAATCATTGAAGAACAAAGTTGAATCATGAGCACTAGAATAAAATCCCAAACAGTGTAGGGCTGCACCGAACTTCTCAAACCCGGCCCTGGGTGCTTGTTTGAATCATATAATGTATGACACTGTAAGCAAACCTTGCATGCCTTTGAGGAAGACCAGGAGGGGGCTTCATGTACACCTCTTCATCAAAATCACTATTAAAAAATGCATGGTGAACTGAGGCAACATATATAAGGGTACGGACAATGGTCATCTTGGCCACCGTTAGTCAATTCCATACTCCTGATCAAACCATTTAGAAACCAACCTAGCCTTATCTGTTCAAGAGAGCCATCAGACTTAATTATAATTTTGCATGCCCACTTACAACCAATAGCATACTTACCCAGAGGAAGAGAAATCAAATCTCAAGTCCCAGTCTTATGCAATGCATCTGACCACTTTTGCATCGCCCTCTACCAATAAGAATTGAAAGATGCTTCTTTATAGGATTAAGGGTCATGAAGAGGATGAATAACAGACAAAAAAAAGGAGTAATACAGGGAGCGAAGGCATCATACTGATATGAAGAAACTTCCACAGGATGGGCAGGACCAAAAGACGAGAAGGCAAAAGTAGGAGCATGAAGAGCAGGAGGGAGCCCAGCCAAACACAGGCTACGTCTGTGAACTGGATCAAGCACCGGTGCATCATGTTGACCTGTAGTAGGGGGTGGATGTGCTCTTCACTCTACACTGGTAGATTTAAGTCACAAAAGGATGCACAGGGCACATATCAGTTACATCAATAGACCTAATTAGTCCTCAGACATAGACTCAAGAAAATGATCAATGAAGACTAACTCAAACTTATCAACAGATGGAGATCTATTTGGCATAGCATAATAAAACACACGCTTTAGAAAAAGTTGGTAAACATAGAGTTTGTTGGAGACAAGGTCATAGCAATGATAACTCTTTTGCCGATGCCATAACCTAAGAAAACACATAAACAAGACCTAGTAGGCAACTTAGTGTGCGCCACAACAAGTAATAAAACAAAATCAGCACATCAAAAAACATGCAAATTATGATAACTATTGAGTATGAAAAAGACACTCATAAGGAGATTTTCCTGCAGTTAAGGATGAAGGAATGCTGTTAATCAAATATGTAGCAGTCAAGGTAGCTTCATTCCAAAAGATGGTGGGAACCTTAAGAATGTCACGATGCATGTGTTTAGCAACCTGCTTCTGTTCTATAGTGTACGAGGGGAAGACAACTGATGAAGAGTATGCTTATGTGCCAGGAGAGTCCACCAGTGTCCAATCTAAAAATCTTTATAGTAGCATGAAATTATATTTGCACCATAGAAACAAAATCATGATAAATGCCATGAAAACCAGTGACGACACATAAGATAAATCCAACAGTATTGAGTACAATCATCAACAAACACCACATAATATCATGAACCACCTTTAGTGGGCACATGGGCAAGTCCCCAAACATCAAAGTGAGTTAAAGTATTTTTTCGTATTTTGTCCAAGTATCCGGTATTGTTTCTTTCTATTTATAGAGGGTGGTTTAGTTGTAGCTTTGCAATCTTATTTTCTATTGGTCAGCCCTCTCTTTAGGGAACGGCGTATTAGTCTTTTGATTATTAGGGATAACTTGAGCCTATTAGAGGCTAGTTGACTACTCTCTTCTTTATTATTTCTTCTTCATTATTCAATGAAGGCTTTTTCTTCTTCTCAAAAACCCTAGCCTGGGTAATTCTATCATGGTAGTTGAGGTTGAGATTTGAAGTCTCTATTTGGTGTTTCAGTCTGAATCTGTCTAATGATCCACATACGAAGTTTATTGGGATTGGGGCACTCTTCATTGGGTAACTGGTCATAGTGCACTGTTTATTGGGTAGCTGTTTATCATAGTACTGTTCGTAGTTGATAACATGTTACTCTGATCAGTTTCTTTTTATCTGCACATTGTTATCCGTCCCTGCATATTTCATAGGTCCAAACCTAAAGTTGTGGGGATGAATGCAAATATTTCCATCAGAAGGGGCATTGGAAAGCACAATGCTGCATTCTGCCTCTGCATACTGGACGTTCTTCAGCATATCTCAGCCTTCTGGTCATCCTGCCGCATTCCAATGAATTGAATTTCTAAACTTACAGGGATCCTCTCACACTTTGTCCTGCATTAGGATTTGGGGGGTTGGGAAGAGGGCGAGGATGGGGAGGACGAGGACGAGGAAACTTACAGGTGGAGGGGGAGTGGGCGGTTGATTAGTGGGAGGAAGAGGAGTGATGCAGGACAAGAGCAAGAGGAATGGTGTAGCCCAATGAGCCACACAAGGTGTTTGATAGGGAAATAGAGGGAAAGGGAGAAGTACAGAGGGGAAGGGGAGAAGCGAGATGAACTAAGAGAGAGGTAGAGAGGGAGAAAGCTATTGTTTATTACTTCAGAAAATCCAATGTACAGAACTCATGGGCAATAGCGCTTTTTATAGTTTTACACTTTCCTACATTAACTACTACTCAAACTAGGAAACTAAAGAATAACTTAAACTAGGAGACCTAAGACTAGGAAAACATTCTTAAAATAGAATTGAAACAAAACTACTAATGTCCTAAACTAAGTAGAGGCTGCTGCTGCTGGCAAAGGACATAACAAGGACCTGGCAGTCCAGTGACTCCATTAGGCTAAGAGAAGTTAGGGGAAGAAGGGCTAGAACTTGGATTGTTACAGCGGGTCTGGGTGAGGAGGTTTTAAAGAATGTGTGGGTAACTGGTAAGAGGGGGATGAAGGTGAGGTGATGAGATGGAGCAGAAAGAGGACAGCGATTGATAATGTGAGGAAAAGGATAATTACTAGTGGCTTCCACACCACTGGGCTCAATAAGAATCGCACCGCCAGATGTTCTTGGAATCAGCATTGTGAGTTTGTTAACATTGGCACCAACAAGGGTATTGGCCTCTGGAATTGGCATTGGAGGCTGTTGAAATTGATTCCGGAGGTTGTTGGAATTGGCACCGACAGGAGAGACAGTGAGCAATGAGAATTCTAGTCTCAAATCATGTGCTCTATTTCATTAGGGAGTGCCTTTATATAGGCTCATAAAAGAGAAAGGTGTCAAATATTACATTGATTGTAGCTCCCAGAAAAATAAAATGACTCCTAAAACACATGTTTTCAAAGATTATAATTAAAAGCAACATGACTTCCTGAAGACATTGAAATTAAGCAAATAAACCAACAGTCTAAAAACCTAAAAGCAAAGGCAAGTCAATTTCCTGGAGTGATAAGTCAAACACATTAAATTTATTCAACCATCAAGTGGGCCCCACAATCTAGTTTATTGTTTTCAAAGATTATAATTAAAAGCAACACGACTTCCTAAAGACATTGAAATTAAGCAAATAAAGCAACTGCCTTAAGACCTAAAAGCAAAGGTAAGTACTGTTTTAAAATCGGGCCGACCGGTTGGACCAGGTTCAACTGGACCCAGTTGATAATCTGGGCCTGGTCATTTCATATTCTGAGTTATATTGACCCAGCCGGGTTAATACAACCCGGCCAGTTGAACTGCCAACCCGCTAATTGGGTTGGATCAGTTTCCATATAAAAAATTTTTTGTGTTCGAAAGGGGACTCAAACGCGGGACGTATTGAAGCTATAAGTAAGCCTTACCCACTGGACCATGGTTATTTTGATGTACATATTTCTATTTTTATCTCTTTTAAACGTTTGTCTACTTTACAATGTATCAGAAAATGAAAAGCGGGAGCAGCAGGATTCAGTGATTTGCTGTGAACATTTATACTTATTCTAATATATGGAAAAAATGGGTCAACCTGGATTGACCCGCGGTTGAACCCATTTAACCCGGCCTGGTGACCAATCTGGGTCAATAGCCGGGCCGGTTTTTAAAACACTGAAGGCAAGTCAATTTCCTAGAGTGATAAGTCAAACAAATTAAATTTATTCAACCATCAAGTGGGCCCCACAATCTAGTTTATTGGTGTCCACATATGATGTCCTGTCTTCATCAAGGAGCAATGCTTATTGGTGATGGCGCTAGTGGTGATATGGTGGAGCAGGAGAATGGGGAGGAGGTGACAATGAACGGCACTTCGGTAAGCTCTAGCATGAGAACTGTATTAGGTCAAAATATATGCTGCAGCCTATTTTCTAGGGTGAAGGAAAAAACTTTCTCCAAGCCCCTACTTTTCTAGATCCCCTAAGATGGTGCAGACTATTTTCATGGGGAAAATTATTTCCATGAACTTTCCCATAAACTCCAACCTACCTTTTGCATCCAAGAAAACAAAACCTCAATTATAAAAAACTATGATAATTCTACTCGATTTTACATCATTCAAAAGAATTTGCTTACCTCCTACAAAGCAGAAGTGAAATGAGTTCAACCTTTATGTTAGGCCATGTATTATTTAATTTCAGCTTCAAAATAGTATTTTGTTGGATCATCAGATGTGTCACAATTATTTCCGGAATAAAATAATCATGTGAGTGATGTAGGGAACAAAGAAGTAGAACAAGAGTATCCTTAATGATGAAGGCCATAAGCAATCAAGGGAGCCAGCTTTTCTTGTCTTAAGACATGTATGAGGCATTTTTCTAAGTACATTTTATTTTCTTAAGATTTTTGGAATTAGAGAAGTTGAGGATATTAGGAAAATTACAAAAATGGAAGACAATTAATCCAATTATAATATAATCGAAGTTGCAATCATCAGTTTCATTGAATTAAGTACTCGTGATCTATCATGACATTCTTAGCTCAAACATCATTATACTTTTGTCTTAATCATTCTTTTTATTTAGAAACATTACTTTTAATCACCAAGTCCATGGTTAAGAACCTTCCACGAATGTTTATAGTTTAAACCATGTTCTCTGTCTCTCTCTCTTACACCAGAGAAAGAGAATATGCAACTAATAGTTATATCGTATGAAGCTTTATAAAAGGAAGGCATAAACTTGCTGTAGGAGTGGTCTCACTTCCCAGCTGAATGTTCTTGATTCTTCTTATTTAATCTGCCCCCATGGCAAAGTTGGAAAAATGATGGCAGAATCTGACTTATTTCCAGTGTATCTTTGTTGTAAAAAATGTGTTTTTTTGTTTTGATAATCAGCATGTTAGTTTTTCATATACTGAATCTCTTTTTTGCAGTGTCTATGTAGCTCAATCCCTATTTTTGCAAAGTATATGCATACTTGAGGATGAGCAATTGTTGTGTGGTTTGATATGATTTTCTTATATTAAAATTGATTTGATGTCGATTTTTTTGTACTGTTATATGCTTCCAAAGGGATGTTCTATGATGTATGGATTTTTTTTTGAACACTTGGCAGCCCATTTTCTATTGCAAATGTGGAATATCAGTTGATGCGAAAAGTTGGAAGTGATTGTTGATCACTACTGTACATGTATGTACGGTCAGAAGTTGCCCATAATGTAATATTGGTTTTTATTTATTTATTTTTGGATCTGTAATGTATAGTTTATTATGATTATTATACTACCATCCGTGCGAGATTGAAAATCTTTTGTTGTTGTGATGGGGTCAAGAAGAGAAGCCATTCCAGTAGTTGCACAAATCTTATATGGTTACGTGTTCAGAAGAGTTTCATGCTACTCTGGAATCCGGAAGGGCGGGTTGCATTACCTAGATGATAATCTAGAAGCAAGAATTTCAATACTTAAAATGGTTTGCATTTTGTCTTTTTTTTATTTTTTATGAACCGTTTAAGATCCTCGATGGTAGTTGTCAACAAAATTTAAAGAGTTCTATAAGGGTGAACATCAAAGAGTCGGGATTGTGAGATCAAGTGTACTACATGGTAATGGAATTCTTGTGTTTGTTTCTGCTGATGTTTTGCATTGTAAAGAGTTATTCCTTTCTATAGCTGCGAAGACATACTGTTGTCAATCTGCTCTGCACAACACTTAGAATTGAGGGGAATTGTTCAAAATGACCCCACAAACTGTCTTTGACTTTTATGTAATACAAAAAATGGCCCTGTGCACGGGGTTATGTACCTGTGTTAAGAAATGATGAGCTTGCCCCCAATTAAAATAAAATCTTGAAAATATGGTCTTTCATCCCTCAAAATGGTTTCCCTCCCTCCAAAACAGTTCACAAGTTGACCAAATGCCTCTATAATCCAATTGGATGCCTCTATTTTTGTCGCATTATTGCTGCCATCCAAGGCATCTCTTAGGAAGCTTAGAACCCTTAACTTGAAGCCTTTATGAAGCTCCTTGTTTGATCATCGGAGGAGAACCCCCATCCTTGCAGTGGAGCCCTACTCTGGTTGATGGAGCTCTAGCATAACGAAGGTTGGCAAAAAGAACGAGGGGTTAATCATCGATTATGCAACTATCATGGCTGAAGATTATTAGGAAGAAATTCAAGAATTTTACTCATATTGAGGCATGTTTGGTTGAATGCATGCTATTTTATTGTATGATCTATCTCATGTATATATGCATATGTAGGCATATATATTGTAGGTGCATGATAAAAAAATGTGGTTAGTTTGTGTATGTGTTAGTATGTTTGTGGTTTTTTTTGTGGGGGCAGGGGGAGGGGGTTGGTTGGAATAGTTGAGTTCCGATGTTGGAACAGAGGAAGCTGATAGTTGACAATTGAGTCTATCCAATCCAATGTCTTTTGCCCTGGAACTAGCTAAAGTCGATTGGTTTAACTTTAGATGGTCGATTGGTCTGACTAGTCTGATTGTTGATTGGGTCGATTGATTTGACTATCGACTGGGATGATTGTGGAATGGTTGATTGTTAATTAGTTTGACGGTCAACTTGTTTGATTGTAGATTGGGTTGACTTAGAATGGTTTGACTGTCAACTATCAACTAGTTTGACTATTGGCTCGGCCTAGTCGACTGTCTGCTGTGAACACAATAGACGTTGAAAGTGTTATATGGTTAATTTTCAATCTGGCTTTATTTGCAACATACACAGAATTGAGGACTTGCATTGGAGTGATAGTAGTCACAAAGGAGAAAGGCCCAAGCATTAGCATGCCATGTGAATAAATGAAAAAAATTATTTTGAGGGGAAGTGTAAGCAAAGTCTTCATACAAGTACATGAGACAACTAAAGGATCACTTTATAAGCCATCCTAGCCAGAGAAAAATGTTTATGAAGACTTGCTTCAAGCAGTTTGTACAAATAAAAGCTAACTAGAACATGTTTCCTCTTCAGGCCTTCCACTATCTAATGAAGAGGCACATGGGGGATTATGTATTTAAGGCTGATGAGAACAAAATCATACAGAGTACCCCAAAGGAGTTTTGTAAGGTGATTGGGCTAAAATTTTCACATAAAGTACCAACACTCACCTATAGATTCTTTGCTGAACTAAGTATGGGGTAGGAGCAAACTCCTCACTACTAAGGAGGAGATGATATGCATATTTTTTTTTATCAATTTTATACTCCCTCCATCCTATATTATAGCTCCAATAGAAAAAAATAAATGTTCCATATTAATTGCTCTATTTCACTTTAATTTAAACGTAGATGAATATTATGCTTCTCACTTTTAAAGGGAACCACAACATATTGAAATGAAAAATAGCTTGGGGCGTAGACCGCTTTGGGCCCTATATGGCATTGGGACCCATGCGTTATCAGCTACATCGTAGGCCATTGCCAACCTCAACCTGCCACCGTGCTCGCCATGACCCCCCTGCCAGGAACACCCACCTCTCCACGTCGGAGGGTGTGGACCTCACTCCAATCGCCAAAGTGCAAGTCGAAGGAGGAGATGAAGTCCAGTAGATGCCGAAAACAAAAAGCTTGGTGTCGACGAGAGCAGATGTGAGACACCGGGCAGAGCTCTCCTGTAGATACTCCTCCGGTAGAGGTAGGCAGAGCTTCCAAGCTCCTTGTCGTACACCTCCACCACTGGCCTGTCATAGATGTCATCTCCAGTGGCCAAAATTCGGACCCTGCCTGTCGCAATGACTTTGAATGGACCCTCTTTAAATGAAACCCAGGAAGAGAGGATGCACCTGACAGGCAGTGTTTGGCAATGGGAGGAGCTCAAGTCTGGGGTATGTTTGAAGTTGGAGGTGGTGGTGCCCTTTCTTGCTAGCTACATGGAGGGCAGTCTTGCTATTGTGGCCAAGCTCATAAACCGCAGAGGACGTCTGGTCGGCCTCCAGCAGCACCTCCATGTGCCCCTGGCAGCACGTCTCGCACACGGGGGTCTGCATCTCCTTGTTCTTGGGTGACACCATGCCGGAGTCCAACCTTGTGATCTCCCTCACCAGATCCATGTGGCCCAAGCTCGACGCCAGGTGCAAAACTGTGAATTGGGTCTCTGGGGTGGTCTGGTACAGGAGGAACTCATCCTGCTGGACAAGGTAGAGAAATGCTAGGACATCACCCACCATGCATGTGCTGTAGAGCTTGGCAACCATTGCTCAGTGGGTTTGCAACTGAGTTCTGAGATGAGATACTACTTGTATCCTCAGAATTGGATATGTCCTTCTTAGCCTCTCTGAAGTTTCTCTTCTTAGGGGGCGAAGTTGGAAACACCGTGTGGGGCAAGTCACTTTATTGAGAAAGGAATATAAACTGAGCTCATGTGAATTTTGGGGCCAGGGAAGAATAGCTCGGGTGGAGGCAAGACCCATTCACCTGCATGCTGGTTGAAGTTGAAGGCTAGGTTCTCGCTTGAGACAATATTGTTTTGTGCATTAAGGAAGAGCCAGGGGTGCCCGCAATTAAGAAGAGACACTGGCGGAGGAGGGGTTGGTGATGATAGAGCACTATTGCATGCAAATAGTGCCGACACGGAAGATAGAGCGTAGGGAGAGGATGGAGTGAATGAGGTTGAAGCTAAGACTTGCAGATAGCACCGACACAGAGGATAGAGCATAGGGAGAGGATGGAGTAAATGAGGTTGAAGCTAAGACACGAAATAGAGATGTAATTATTTTTTTAATAAAAATAACAAAAATAAGAAATGGAGCTATTAATTTAGGACGGAGGAAGTATGTCATTTTACCTTATTTGCTAGTGTAGGATTAGGGTAATTTAGGGTTAATTAGGGTTTATGCTTGTTGAGACAAATATGAGTAGTTTGATTTGATCATTAAATAATGTTGGCACTATTAGTAAGTTAGGCGTGCATTTGAATCATGTCGAGATTTTATTTATATATTTTAACATCTAAAAGGTGATTTTTTACATTTTATAGGTATGATGCACTTCTCGATGCACATGAACTAGGTGCGAAATAATCACAAGACTCTCAACATGCTTACAAATGATTTGGGCAAGTTTTCGTATTTACAATTGCGTTGGAATGTGCACGACAGAGGAGGCTAGCAAGATAAGAAGCAGCCAACAGTAGCTTATAGAAGAAATTAAGCAGGTTCACTTGGAGAAAACAATATAAAAAGAAAGGAAACATTCCAAATCAAAATCCAGTAGCCAATGCAAATAAAAAGAAGTGCAACCATTGTCCCTTACTAGCATCAAGAGTTGATAAATAGAGCCTAAATTCATAGTTGCAGATGCATACTAGAAAAATAGAGCATGAAGAAGAGTAGAATTCAAAGAAAGGAAACTAGAAGTCAAGATGGAAATAATTGAGCAAGAACAAAGCTTAAGAAGGGAATAAGTAGAGAAAGAAAGGAAGTAGCTAAAGAAATTGCAACAAGGAACGTCTAAAATAGAAGATCAGTTCATAATAGTGAAAAACTAAGCATAATAAGGAAGCTATAAATAAGGAAAAAGAACTACGAATAAAAGAAGTAATGAGCAAGATAGAGGAATAAAAGGAATGATTAAACAAAGCAATATGCATCTATAATGGCAGAATTGAGGGCTTAAAGAAGGAATGGAAGTTGTTGCCAGAAGCTTTAAAAGGAGAGCAAAATCTTAGATTTTAGAGCGGGGAATCGAGGACAAACCATAGAAGAATTTAACATATCCCACCCTCTAAAAACCTTCAACATACAATTTGAAAGCCAAAGAATCAAAACCCAAGGCCAGAAATATGAAGAATAAGCATATTTTTTTTCTAAGGCCATGGTTATTATAGTACTATTGTAGTAGAGTGGGAGGTTGAAGACGAAAATAGTAACTCGTGGTTTTTGATCATCGGTATTATAGCAATCCAAAAATTTTGACTTTCTTTATTTTCTTCCAAACTTATAAGTTTTTTTTTCATTTAATTTAATGGATATTAAAGTTTAGTTCTTAGATTAATGAGTAGCTAAGTTTTTCATGTAAGGCTAGGATGAAGCGTTGTTAATTTGTATGAATTAATGATCATAAGAGTTGATGGATTTCTTTTATATGTACTTCAATGTTTGATTGTTCTACCTATTTTCAATTAGTAAACTTTATTATATATATAAGATTAATCATGTTCTTATAATTTGAGGTGGTTTTTATTAGTTAGTTGCTTGAAAATTTTTAACTCTTGAAGGGCTGGGTTTAAATTATGATTTGTATCTTGTGAGCACAATTATGGACTTAATTTTAATCTTATTAAACAAAGGGATCATAATTTTTATTCTTGAAAATGCTTAACGATGATATATTCTATAATCATATGATTGAAGTCTAATGTGATATAAGATAATTTGGAAATTGAATCAACAATTATGGATAGGATTATCTACAAATTAATTTGTACAGATTCTCTTGCCTTAGTAGTTTGGTTAATTGGATATTTGAATTGTTTGATATTACTTTTTTAGTATAAATGGATTCTTAGAGTTTTGATTCTTATTAGTTCTTAAATTTAACTTTGAATTTGATCACTTGTTTTTGGTAGTTTCAGTAACTTCACTTATCTTCAGCAAACACCATGCTTCACATGTGTTTTTATGCTTTTATCTTACCTCTAATCATTTTTTTTATTAAGGTAAATATTTTCTTACTTTAGATGACTAATTCTCTTAAATCTCTATTAGAACAACTCCACCAAGCTCTCTAATTCTTATAGGTCTTCTCTCTTCTCTTCATCACATCCCAATCCCTTTTTACAGCTTCCTAAGTCTCAAAAGGAATATGACTATAACTAGGAATCTAAACCAAATCGGAAAAGTATACTTTAGGCAACTCTATGCTCAATCGATCGATCAATCCCTGTTCTTTTCCCTTATGACTTTCCATCGATCGATCCATTAGCTCAATAATTGATTGATAAATTTTTGGCTTTTTTTTACAAAAGAGCTTTTCAAGTGCCTATCGATTGTCTATTGAAGTGATCGATTGATCTTCTAAATTTTAGAGATTCTGTTACTATTCATCATTGATCGATCAATCATTTTAATTTGGTGATTGATCGTTCTGGCTAAATTTTTGAGTTTTCAATATAAAATCCAAAAATTCTTACCATTCTTTCACCTAAGGTCTCTTTTACCCCGAAGTGTTTGAATGTGATGTGTGTGCGTGTTTTTATAAGACAAAACACATATTTGAGTCTTCCTTTTGCTTTTTCTTCATAAATCAATCTTAAGACTTAAATTGACTCTAAATTACACATTAATGACATTATTTTGATAATTGAAATAAGCCAATACATGACAAAATAATACTTATGTTCTAACAACATGGTGAGGAATGCATGTTTTCTTGAGAATAATACCTTCAAAGGGAGTGTTTGTCACGCCCCCAATTTTAAACTACTTTTTTGCTAAATGAATAAATTTATCTCCAACTATGAGAAAATATTTAAAACTCTTTCCACCTTCATAAAAGCAGCGGATTAATTATTTTCATAAATGTCAAGATATAAAAGATTGAAAAGAAGCAATTAGGGGCATGAAGACCATCACTTTCACAAACATTTGAAGTTATAAATACAAAATTTACTAAACATCTAATATGTTAAAATATTCATTGGATCCATAGTCACATACTTGTCTACTACGAAGGTCAAAGCTAATGAAACGCTCGTGCCTAAGCATACCTAACAATAAATGTTAGTCATAAATTTATATGTAGATTCATGGCTACTGCTATGACCTTCCTATTACCTCTAGATCTTATCCCCGAACATCTGCACCATAAAGGACGCTGAGTATATACTAAGTAGAATGCGAATAAATTGAAAACAAGAGAATTTGATTAACATACCAGAGAAGAGATCATTAGCAAACACCAAAATAAACAATACAAGTGCATAATCAACATACCTTTTACCATCAAGAGTGTAAATACCCAACATTTCTTTTTTCAGGTTCTCTAGACATGATGACCTTATTTAAGAGCTCCACTCTACTAGATATTGGATCATCAAGACCAACCTCAACCTTTGCTTGATGCTTGCCGCACCCCATCCAAATCATGAAGTAAGGGTTATGGACCCTAGTGTGCTGCCATGATTATCAAAACCTCTTATATTACACTATGTGCGACCAGTAATGCTCTAGTCTATTCTAATCTAACTCTAGGCTAAAGAAGCTACTTTACACAACTCCTACTCTTGAAGAGCCACAAGACCTTGATCATATTTTGTACCAAACCCTTCCGTTACATAGATAATGACTCATTTGAAGAACTAAGGCATTAAGGAATCTTAGGCTTCATGTGCCAATGCAAATGTTTA
The DNA here is from genome assembly GCA_035235625.1 of Saururus chinensis. Lineage (NCBI taxonomy): Eukaryota > Viridiplantae > Streptophyta > Magnoliopsida > Piperales > Saururaceae > Saururus > Saururus chinensis. Next base: position 6,387,099 of record CP141145.1, on the reverse strand, counting down.
GGGTATCCCATCCCTAACATGTCATGGTCACTTACACATGTATTTGGGTTCACTAACCCTTACTTAATAAGTTCTTAGTTGACACTTCATTTATATCACAAAGTCCTCAAAAATCATGAAATTATATGCATAATAACATAGTTTTACTATTGCTAAAAATCCCATTTGAAATTAACAATGTGAGGTACCATTGGTAACCTCATTGTTAGGTCAAACACCTCACTGATGCCTATTGGTGAATTTTTTGACAAGTCAACTACCTCACCAATGCCCATCAGTGAGCTTACTGACTCATCAAACCTTACCGATAGTAGGTTGGCCAGTTATTCCGTACTTCATCGCCACCTAATCGACATATCATCCTTACTCTTGATGACAAAAAATAACACGCATGCCATTTGCATGCATGAAAGTGCATTGTTCATTCTCTTGCTCTCGCCGGTTTAGTCACTGATGTGTTGGTGTCCTTACTGATGATTGAAAAATTAAGAACAAAGATTCAAATTGTCTATCTAAAAAAGTTCTTTTAAAACAAAAATCCAATTGAATTAATCTAGAGGTAAAATTAGACTATTTGAGACACAAATTATCCATTAAATCACTACAAATGCCATTTTACCATGCAAGCACTATTTGCCACCGTTTTCATGAAAATAATATAATTAACAACTAAGAGTTGATGAAAATCAAAAGCAAGGTATTTTCATTGTGAATCAAAGAGAGAATACAATCCGACCTCACTCATGCTTCTTCTTCTTCTTCAATGTGTTCTCTCTGGGTTGGTTCTAGACGGCTCCCACTAGTGCTCCCTTTCTCCCTCTGAATCTTCATCTTACTTAGAGTCCGTTTCCACTCCCTTTTAAACTGATTAGAGTCCAAAACCACCAAAATTTCCTCATTTCCAAAATGATCGGTGCATGCAGTTATCACTTGCAGCTTCATTGACATGTCGATGCCTACCGACAATGGAGGTATGTGAGTCCATTGGCAGCTTCATCGACATGTCAAAGGTTACCGATGACCAATAAATTAATTCTAATTTCTTTAAAAAGAATTTATTTTCCTCTTGAAGACATTGGGTGTCATATTCTTATCTCCTAACTGAATTTTTCCCCCAAAATTTGGTTTAACCAAGCTTTAATTAATTCAAATTCAAAATTCAAAAATTTCCAATTATCCTGTTTAATTTCATCGACATGTCAGGGGATTTGGTTTCTATTTAAAAAAATGCCTAACAACTCAAGCATCACGTCTCTTTGTCTCCTTTTCTTTGAGCTGTTTGATGTGCTCTCCTACAATCAAGAAGAAAATGTCTTCCATCCTTCCCATCGATTTTATGCATCCATCTCTGGCTCCAGCAACTCACCTTTGCCATTCCATGTTACGTTTCAAAGGCTTCCAAAGGACTCTCCCTTCACAGCACGCAATTTCTCCATTCGCAGCAACATTTTCTCTTTCACCAATGGCATCCTTTTCTTCATCCTTCAAACTTAAAAAAATGCTTTCTTTTCAGTCCAAAAACCATCAAGGTACCACATTTAATTTCTTTATGCCATTTGATTTTAAATTACTTCACTTTTACTAACACCCACCAACCACGTGATGGGTTAGTGTGTTCACTAATGGGATGACCAAAAGGTCAGTCCCTCATTCACACACTTTCACCACTATTTTGGGTTCTAAATCCTAGTGTGCTAATCAAAGAGACTTGGGTAAAAACCAATGTCTCTAAGAAGCTTTGTGTTGCAGTTGATATGTCATCACGTGTCGATGGTGACTATGATAATCCATTGGTGAGTTCACTGACATATTAGTGGTCACCGACAGTGATCTTGATCACTCATCAATGTGTTGGTGGTCACCGATTGTGACCCCCCATCGCTCATTGGTGAGTTTGCCGAGACGTCAAATACTTACGAACAATAACTCAACTCTTCATCGGTGAAGGCACCGACATATTGATGCTCACTATTAGTGCACAACTACTTCACTAAAAAATGAATTTCTCCACTCTCATTCTTTTATCTTTCTTTTTCCATATGGCTTGGACTAAGAGGGCCAATTATTCAACTTCTTCTTTGGGATTCTGTCCCACTTCCTCTGATTATTACTTAGACTTGAGGAGAAACATGGACTCGAGGGAGGCAAGGTCAGCTTCCTCTTGCTCCCCACTAGAGTTGGACACCTACCCTCAGCTACTCCACCGACGCGGATCTTCTTGCCAAGGTGAGGTGGGAAAAAGAAAAGTTTTATGTTGCACCATAGGGGAGAGGAGAGGTGGGGTGCCTTGCTCTTGACTGATGAAAACCAACATTGCACCGCCATCCACCAAGCCCATGGCTTGGTTTAGGAGAGGTAAAATCTCTCGTCCCGCTGTTCCTCATTCCTCGTGAGCAGTGGCATCTAACACCAGTTCTATTGCAGCCACATATATTTCACCAGCCTGGACAATCACCTCTCCACCAGCATCCACTCCTCTTACCACAGCTGCAATGAGGTCAACTGTCACCACAACCAAGTGTTCATCACCTCAGACTAACCCTTAGGCCACCACTCACACCGGCTCCAACTCTTTCCCCGCCTCCGAGGGTTATTCTCTCTCTTCTTCGTCCTCCACCCCTCTCTATCTAGACCATGTGAATCCTCTCTTCTGGGAGGATGAAGTGTGACAACCAATCATTGCAGAGAGGTAGGTTGACACTTGAGGCAACAACTACCTCTCGCTCATCAAGGAGAGGTCGACTACCTAAAATGTAGAGGCCATCCTCACCTAGGGAGGTGAAGTTGTCATCTTGGCGGTTCATCCGGTGTATGTTGCCATGGTGAACTTCATCTCCGAGGGATTGGAGCTCAATCTCTCCCTAGGAGGCACGCACCACTTCATAACCATCGATTACGTTGGGAGCTCTTCGCAGTCTCCCTGTGGGATAAGGATTCTTTGCTTGGTGTTGATGACACTAAATAGGCTAGATGAATGGGCTCCTAATGATTTTGGCTTATGAGGCACACACCTTTTCCATCTCTCTTGAGGACATAACGATGATCACACATGACCTATGCGGCGATCATGTGGATTTGTTTGAGGGTAACGCCTCTCGGCTTCACATATGTTTCCCCTCTTTTGTGTCTACTATAGAATCTTCATCCATAACCTCTACCTGAGAAAGGGAAACACTACTCAATTGACAATGCCTATGGTGATGTCCACCCACCGCATCCACTTTGGTCGTCCTCCTACATCATGCAACAAATAACGAAGTTCACCACTAGCCTCAGGCAAAGGTGTTCCTCTTTAGCTATCTGATGACCAGGTTGGCCATTAGTCTAGGATTTGAGTTCTATGAGACACTCCCCCATGTTGGTCACAACACTTTTGTCCATAGGGCGGTGAAGAACCTAAACCTAGGCCCTCTCCCCCAACACTAAGGTAGCGAGATGATGGGCCTTAGCCTGTGCAGCCATAGCAGTAGCAAAAGCCACCACGACAGCTGCAATAGCAAAGTAGAGGGAGGAGCATGGTCCAGTTGATCCAATCCCACCAATGCAATCAGCCACTGATGACTTAGAGGTTCTAGCAGAAATCGAGATGTGGGCAACTATGTTCAATTTTATGGATGTCACTGCCCAAAGATTCCATCATCTCACCCCATAGGTGGAATACATCCAAAGACTCTTCTTCCGGTTCTTAATCAAGGTCCTCTGGATCCATTTTTGGGTATTCTTCCACTGGAACTTCCTCCTCCTTAGGATCCTCCTATGGAATTTCCTCTTCGCGATGCTCCTCCTGTAGAATTTCCTCTTTAGCATCCTCCTCAGGCTCTAGGTCGAAATAAATAGGTGAAGGTGGTCAATCCCATTGGAGATTCTCTTCTGTTCACTACCACACCCTTGCTACATCGACAATGAATATTCTTTCTGCCTCTTGCACTTAGCTCCTTGTTTGCTCCATTCTGATCTACACAACAAACACTAATCTAAATTTTTACTACACATTCCCACCATTATGCTTTCCTTAACTAAGACATTACTAAGAGACAAACATGAATCAAGATTGTGAACCTCTTTGATACCAAATTGTCATGCCCCCAATTTTAAAGTACTCTTTTATAAAATGAATACATTTATCTCCAACTATGAGAAAATATTTAAAACTCCTCCAACCTACATAAAAGCAGTGGATTAATTATCTAAATAAACATCAAGCTACAAAATATTAAAAGGAAACAATTAGGGGCATGAAGACCATCACTTCCATAAATAATTGTTGTGATAAATATAAAATTTACTAAACATCTAAATATAGAACTTGTTAAAGTATTCACAAGATCCACAATCACATACATGTTTGCTACAATAGTCATAATTAATGAAATAATAAATGACACACTCTTATGCCTAAGCAAATTTAGCAAGAGATGTAAGTTAAAAGGATGTAGACTTGGGGCTACTATCATGGACTTCCCATTACCTCTAAATCTTCTCCTTGGACACCTGCACCAAAAAGGATGCTAAGAATATGCTATTCTCAATGGAATTGCAATCAATTCAAAACAAGAGAATTTGATAAATATACTAGAGAAGAGCTAGTTAGAAAAAACCAAAGAAAATAATACAAGTTCATTATCAACATAACTTTCACCATCAAGTGTACAAAGCTCAATTCTCTTTTTCAGGTTCTCTAGACACGATGACCTCATCTAAGAGCTCCAATCGACTAGATATTGGATCATTATCACCAATCTTAGTCTTTGCCCAAAGCTTATCCCACCCCATCCACGTCATGAAGTAAGGGCTTTCTAGGGCTCATGGCCCTAGTGTCGAGATTGCGATTGCTATGATCATTAAAACCTCTTGTATTGCACTGCACGAGACTAGTTATCTTTTAATGCACTAGTCCATTTGAACCTAACTCCTAGGCCAAGAAAGTGGCTCTACATAATTCCTAGTCTTCGAGAGCCATAAGACCTTGATTTCATTTAATATATTCCTTTACATTGATATTCTTTAAAAATCCTAAAAAAAATACACAACTACACCCATGTGTTACCCTTCCACACTTAGGCTCTTGGACTTTGTCTTCCACCACCTAGACGTGAGACATAAAACAAATTTAAAATGTAAAGGATCAGTTATTGGAAACAAAAGCGTGTTTAATGCCCTTGAATTGGAAACAAAATGACTCTTTGGAAACGGAGCAACACTTCAAAAATTGAAATGTTCACTTAATGTTTTTATCATGTTATCGTTATTGCGACGTTGTTTATATCATGGCATTGGAGAAAAACAATTCTTAAACAAGTAAATAGATTGTGTAAGGAAGAACACACGAGTGTTTATGTTGTTTCATCTTTCACACAACCTTCATTAACATCATGCAAATACACATATGCCCATGGTTGTTGTCTTGTATCCAAACAGATGATATTTAATACTATTTTGTCGCTGAAAATGAACCTTCGATAAGTAAATAAATTAATTGTGGAAGGAATAACACACAAGTGCTTTATGTCATTTCATTGTTTACATGATCATCATTGGCATCGTGTAAGTAAACACACGCCTATCGATGTTGTCATGTATCTGATCAAACAAAATTTACAACTGTGGTGTCCCCAAAAATGCGATAATGATGATTTTTTTCAAAACAGTTCTAGAAGACAATTTTGCTTGGTAAAAAAGACTTAACCTTTATTAATATATTTATTTACAAAACAGTGCTCCATTACATTCAAAGCCATTACAAAACATCTAGTCATTGGCAATGATACATTACAAAGCAAACAAAAAATAAAAATTTACATCAATAGACCACATTCTTGTCCCCAATTGTAATTCTGTGAAACTAAAGATCATACGCCATTTGTCTCTATGACCACAACCTGCTGAATCATCAGGCACAATGTGATTAGACATTCACAACATTGAAATAATGCCAGACTATGACACATCATCCTTAGAGGCTGGCGAGGACCACACGGGTCTACTCAACCACCTCGAAGGGGGATGAATCATGATCTGGCGCTATTGCAATGTCCCGATGGCTCCCTCTTTTTTACTTGAATGGTCAACATGATATGCTCATGGAGATGGATGGTGTTTGATTCGGCTCAGTTCTAAAGTTCTGTGGGCAAGCATTCTCCTGGCAGTGGGCACTGAATGATATCTTGATCTAATAGGAGGTGCAAATTTATAATCGCCATTCTAAATTGGACACGGGGGAATTGAAGATGACTCCTTGCAAATTGGTGATTTGAGGTTATGATTGATACACTGGAAATTGTATTGACGCTTTGGGAAATGGTGACGCCGCAAATTGGAGTGACTCTTCAGAAATGGGTGGTTTATTTAATGCCTTTATCATATTATATATGACACAACATTACCATTATCGTGTAACTGGTGACATGTATTGCAGGAAAAATATGATATTCATTGAATTCTTTTCTTATCATGTAATTGTTAACACATAAACCCTTTGGGCGTGTTTTCGGGTACATGATATATACATATATATAGATTGTTTACTAACAAAAAAAGTCAAATTATTGCCTTCTTGACATCACGATAACTAACTAGTATGTGTTATCGATAACATGATGCATATGCAAAATTGTATAGCCTACCACAAAACATTCCATAAATCGTGTTCCTAAGACCACGACTATAGATTGTCATTTTTTTCTATCAGCTAAAGAGCGGGAGTGGAAAAGACAACTTGATCGATGTTCCCCTTCCTTATGTCATTTTTCTACTCTTTTATTCATCCTCATTCTGCTTGTAGTTGGACCACCTGTGTCATTCAAAGGTTCCCCTTGTGCACTGGTACATCGTTTGCGGTTGTGACCTAATTGCCCACATGCACCACATTTTAGTGGGCCTTTGACCTTTGGTTGTGACTTTATCTTATTTTTTTATGGACACCCCCTCTACTTAAGTGGGATAGGTGCATTGAATGTAGGCAGAACTCTAGTTGGTGCCCATTGGTGCCTATCTTTTGTTGGGTATATAGGCTCTTGATATGTCAATTTATATGTTTTTGTAGAGTACCATTTTTCATAGTAGTTAGACACATAGAAGTGTATGTGATAAATTGCTGTGATTGCATGTTTACATGGTAGCCCAGATACTGAAACTTTCCAAATGTGCAACTATGTTCAATGGATTCACAACATCCTGTTTAGTACATATCATGTGAATGAGATCATGATAAATAAACAATGTCGTGATATCAGTTACATGACCTATAATGCTAACCACACGATCATGTAACTATAATAGATACACTTACATGATATGGATAATAAACATATAAATGTACACATGATATGGACAACAACGTATAAACATATTGTACCTAGTGATATAGCGTGTTAACCTAAAATTCATACATTGACAAAGGTACTACATACACATTCCTTACTTCTCCAAATTCTCACCATTGTAATTACAAGGGTTGTATGGGGGTTCATAGTTATCAAATGAAGTCCTTGTCACACCCATAGTTGGTGACAATTCTTATAATCCAGTCTGATTGACTTCTATCATAGGTTCTGTAGTCATTGGATTGATGAAAGAAGAATGACATGGGTTTGTTGAGGGCGAATTTCCCAGTTCCCCCAATCTGCATTGGATATTAACATGTTAATAAAAATGTGATATAACTTGACATCATATGTTTGGTTACACACTTACAATTCAACTCGTGTTAATGATAAAATGATAGGAATATATGTCATGTTATTACATCTACACTAAAAATCATTATTGGTATATTGCATGTGAATGTCACAACATTACTTATGCGATAGATTAACAATCATGTTTTTTCTTCACACGATATGCTTTGAACTTAACATGATATGGTCGATATCGTGTGCTTGAGTACATGATAAAGTACATTCTCATATAAACTTAAAATGATTGTTACCTGACAGTTTCAAAATGAACTATGTTTCATTGATTCTCGTATGCAATCCAAAGTTAGAGCTGGGTTGAGCCATTACGATCGACGATTTAGCTCTATTGAATGTTTGGTTCCTTTCTAATGATGGTGATTTATCATCGTTGTTGGGCTCTTTCATCTCGGCATACAATGATAACAACTCCTTATTTGCCTTCTTATGAATGGAGAACATTGATTGCAGGTCCTTATCATCTTGTAATACATATATCATGGGTGATTGGGAAAAGTCTCATTACCATTGATGGCAAGTTATGCTTTGACTTGAAGCAGCAGCTCCTTAAACCTCACGAATAGATCAATGTTCATTGACTGTGCCTTTCTACCAATATACATGCCATCATTACCTCCTCTCTATTGTAATGTATCCAAATACCAACCATATCCATAATGGGTGTAAAAGGGTGATCAATTCATGAAATGAAGCCTTTGGAGCCCTCAAATAGCTTCTTGAGTATCAAACAATGGTTTTTTAATGAACAACGAATCTTGCCAGTGAGTCACTGCCAGTCACCTCCTGTTGACGACTTTCGTTGGCCACTAATGAGTCCCAGCACACCGACACAGTGTCACAATGTTCTAGTGTTCATTTATTATAATATGTTGGGTAGTGGGAAACCTAAAAGCAGTTTCATCCATAAACAAGTAATATGACATTTTTGTTTAAAATCCAAGGAATATGGAATATTGTGTTCTTCGGCTAGGCACTATGGAAAAAAATCTAAAATATAAGGAACTAATTGTTTATTGAGTTTTTTCCATATTGCCTGGCTGAAGAATGAAAAATTCTATATTCCCTAGATTTTAAACGTAAATATCATATGACCTATTGATGGACAAAACTGCCCATATGTTTCCCACTATCCCATATGTTATAATAAATGAACACTGAATAGTGTTGTGTCATTCCGGTGTGCTAGGCTTCACTCGCGGCCAACAGAAGTCGCCGGCAGGAGATGATCGGCGATGACTATGTGGTGAGATTTGTTGTTCATAACAAACCATTTTTTGACACCTAGAAGCTGTTTGAGGTCTCCAAAGGCTACATTTCAAGGATTAAATCACCCATTTACACCGATTATGGATAGGATGGTATTTGCATACATTACAATGGAGAGGTAGGCAATGATGGCATGTATATAGGTGGAAAGGCACGGTTGATCAACATTGACCATCAGTGAGGTTCAACGAGTTGCTAGTTCAAGTCAAAGCATGACTTGCAGTTAATGGCAATGTCACTTTGAAGTATTTAATTTCATCTTCACAATCATCCATAATATGTGAATTACAAGACGATGAGGACTTGCAATCAGTGTTCTCCATTCATAAGAAGGCAAATCAGGAGATGAAAGAGCCCAACAACAATGACAAATCACCATTTGTAGAAAGGAACTAGACAATCAATAGAGCTAAATCACTGGTCCTAATGGCGTAGCCAAGCTCTAATGTCGGATTTTAGACCAGAGTCAATGAAATGCAGTTCACATTTGAAACTGTCTAGTAATAATGAATCTTTAGATTACACGAGATTGTACTTTATCGTGTACTCGTGCACACGATATCAACCATATCGTGTTAAGTTCAAATCATATCATGTGATTTATAATATATCGCATTAGTAATTATACAACATACACATGTGATACATATTATGTGATTTTTAGCGTAGATGTAATAAAATGACATGCATTCATATCGTGGTTTCGGTAACATGATTTCAATTGTAAGCATGTAACCGAATACATGATGTCGAGTTATGTCATATTTTTTAAACATGATAATGTGCAATGCAGATTGGGAGAACAGGGAAACTTGCCCTCAACAAATCCATGCCAATCTTCTTTCACTAATCCAATGACTATAGAACCTGGGATAGAAGTCAGTTAGAATAGATTAGAGGAATTGTCACCAGCGATGGGTGTGACAAGGACTTCATTTGATAACTATAAACCTCCATACAACCCTTGTAATTACGATGACGAAGAAGATGAAGAATTTGATGAAATGTGGGGTGACAATCAGTGGTACGATAATGATATAGTTGAGATAGAAGGTATGCCTAACCACGAAGAATTCGGAAACAACTAGGTTCTCGGTAATGCCGGCATTGAGGCAGAGGCATAATGGGAGACAGTCGATGATTTAACATGTTAGAACCAAATATTGGTGAAGGCCAGCTAACAATAGGCAGTTTGCAAGCGAAGGATTACTAGAAGCTCCTCGAATTAGGTGCATACTTTCTTAGCTTGTAGCATTTCAAGAGGGCCTTGATCGACTTAGCAAAAGCCGAATTTCACACACCATGTTGTGGATGAAAATAGGAATATGTACGCCGCAAAGTGCTCCAATCATTCTTGTAACTGGTACATAAGGGCTTCAAATATAAGAGATCATGTGACTGTCACAAGGTTAGTGCCAAACCATTCATGTGGAACCCAAAGGAAGTCAACTGACCATCCCCTAGCATCGCACCTTTGGATTGCGAGAAAATGTCATGGCATGCTTAAAGACTCAGTAGACATTACATCTAAGAGCATAATAAGTTATATTTCAAAACATTGGGGCATAACTACGAACTACAAGAAATGCTGGTGCGCAAGTAATGTATGAGACTAATTGATGCGTTGATTTAGTATTGTGTTATTGATCACTTGCTAATAATACACTCTCATTTTATTTTCACCTGACATGTAAATATCATGTTAACATGAACACGATGAGTAATTAGTCATGGTTTACGATCTCACGATTACAACCAATGTTGTGTGATTAGAACACGATGAAAGAAACTATTGGATAACCTTTATTAAAGTGTATATGGTCATGCAGGTAAAGCACTGACTGATTTAATAGATGGGGACGCAGACGAATCCTACTGCATACTTCCTGCTTATAGAAAGCAGGTAGAATATATAAATCCAGAAAGTGTAGTTGTTCCAATGAGATCATTTTATATTCTCAGACCTATAGGCGGGTACAATTTCAAAAAAATATTTTGGATGTTTGGTCCTGTTGCGAGAGCTTTCAGAACAACATTGAGGCCTTTGCTAATGGTAAATGCAACTTTTTTGAAAGGAAAGTATCTTGGACAACTATTGATAGCAACTACACTAGACGGGAACAACAATATGCAATGCATCGCATTTGCAGTGGTTGAGAACAAGTGTGAGAAAACATGGTGTTGGTTTCTTGAGTTGCTTAGAAATCATCTATTTTCTGATCCTCCAACCGAGTTGCATACAATCATTTTTCAATATACAGAAGGGATTGGCAAATGTTGTTAAGCAGTTTTTTCCATGTACACACTATGGATATTGCATTGTCACATGACAGCAAATATGTTAGACAAATTCAAGGACAACTACCTACAGAACCAGCTCCATGTTGCAGCTGAAACTTTCAGATAAAACATGTTTGATGAAATAATGAACAACATTAAAGAACATAATCCTGAAGTATATGCTTGGCTAAATAAGATAGCTTCAGAGCACTGGGCCAACATTACATATCCAAGAAAAAGATATGGAACCCTCAGCTAAAACAGGTATGAAAGTGCCAATGCAATGTTAAAAAATGCCAGATCGATGCCTATAACTTGGTTAATTGAGCACATAAGGGAGCGCCCGACTGCATTATTTGATAAATGTCGGACAAACGACCATAATATGATAGAAGATTTATCCCCATATGCTCACAAACACAACAAAAATAGGTGAGAAGAAGCAAGGAATGTGATTATATTGCCTGTGTCAATGTATGAATGTCAGGTTCACTCATTATATCACCAGGTACATTTCATTAATATCTTGATGTACATATCATATGTACGTTTATATGTTAATTGTTCATATCGTGTTAGTGTATTTGTTTTCGTTACATGACAATATGTTAGCCTTACGGGCCGTGTCAATAGTAACACGATATGTTCATTATTGTGTTAGTAGACATGTTTAACTTACACGATGATGCACTAAAATAATGTTCAATCAAATGTTTTTAAATTTTAAATTACAATCCTATTTTATGTTAATTCATTGCTTATTTGGCCTAATTATATTTTGAATAGGTTAGCTGGACCTTAATTGAGTTTACATGTCTAAACAGGCTTCAATATGATCCAACTGGAAGAGGAAGTAGAGCCCAACTACCCAAAGCTATTTCAAAGTTAAGAATGAGCTCTTGATGGTCTAAACATGCATGGAATGGTCGAACACAACCTTGTGGACCCATTGGATTTGAGATTTGCATCAAGAGAACTAAATTAGGAAAGAAGCTGATTCGGGCAGATTGACACAGCCATAGTACTTTAACTATATCTTTCTATGTATAATTCAAATTGATACTATTTTGGTGGCATTGGAAAGAAGACTTCCGTGGCCATATTTGTTATTTCAGGAAGAAATTCTAAATTCTAAATATTTATGGGTCGAATTTGGCATGAAATGGGACAACTAGTTAACTAACCCGAGACTAGCACATGGAGAATTTTTTTATTGGTTGTAATTGATACATATAAAGAAAGACAAATGAGGCTGAATAGATATCTAAAGGAAGATTGAAATATATTTATTTTCTAAATAAATAATTGATTTATTTGATTGATTTAGAATCTAATCATTGCCAAAGATGCAACCAATCAGGCAATCAATTAGGATGCAATCTAGAGATATAATTTTACTTTCCTCTTTGAAGCAACCCCTTCTATTCCTATAAATAGAGGGGTGGACGTGATAGAGGCATCATTCCCTCCTCTTTGGAGCTCTCTTCTCCTATTTTTCTTTTCTTCTTTTGTATATTTGTTTTTAGTTTTATTGTAATGGCTTTCTAAGCTCTCAAGCTAAGGTTTGAGGTGTGTTGTAACAATCTAATGGTGTTCAATTCATGTTTCATCAATTGTTTCAAGTAAGTATTGTTTATTTGAAGTGATGTTTATTTAATATTGTTCTTCTTCTTGTTTCTTTGTGATTTGGATACAGAAGATGCTTGAAGGCTCTCCTTTTTGATCTTTTGTGATTTGGATACATAGAAATCTTTAAGAGACAATTATTTTTATCTTTCATCTATCCAAAGTATTTTCTATCTTTAATTTTAATTTTAATGTTCATATCTTTCGGTTAAATAGAATCTTCATTTGATTATAACTGAGATAACATGATACATGAAGAACATCATTAGATGTTACAATGATCCTTAATGCCTTAGTGTTTTCTCATATTGATTTCTTGACTCCTTATTGCCTCAATACTCTTCTACTCTTTCTTTATTAATTTTTCCTTCCTCTACTTTTTTGTAACAATTTTCTTTGTTGCACAAGGCTTTCCCTATGGATCAACCTTGTCTACTACAATTGGCAAGTAAAATGAATATGAATTTGACTTCTTCATAGTCTTGTTTCAGATGTAACAACACACAATCGTATGGTATCCTTACGGGTTGTGTAACTGATAAAACAAAATTATTTTTTATTATGAGCTCATTCTCACGATATTTTCTTAACAAGACGTGGTAAATCTAGTTGAACGAACCTGCACATGCAGAAAGTTTCAACATATGGGGCTACCTTGTAAGCATGCAATCGCAGCAATCGATCATAGACACTTCTATGTGTCTGACTACTGCAAAAGATGGTACTCTACTGAATTATATAGAATGACCTATCGAGAGCCATTACACCCAAAAAAAGATAGGCCCCAATGGGTACCGGTTGGGGTTATGCCTACATTCATCCCACCTATCTCATAGAAGTATTAGGGGTGTCCACGAAAAAATTTGATATAGGTGCAACCAAATGTCAAAGCCCCACAAAAATGTGGATCATGCAGGCAGTTGCATCATAACCATAAACAATGTACCAGTGCACAAGGGGAACCTCCCAATGTGGTAGATGTTCCAACTACAAGCCGAAGGAGGTCGAATAATAGAGTCGGCAAATGACATAAGGAAGGGGAGCATTGATCAGGGTTACCTTTTTGACCCCCATTCTTCAGTTGAAAGTTTTGCATATGCATCGTGTCATTGACAACATGCAAGATGAATTCACGTGTTTTCAAGAACATATTATGTTGTTGTTTTTCTATAGTTTGTATACTATATATATTGTGTAATCGATAACACGTCCAAAGGGGTTACATGTTACAAGAACAAACGATAATAAATTAATCATGAGTGTTCCATCGCAATGCACGCCCACAGATCACCTATGCCTCAATGGAGCATTCGGGACATTGATATCACAATAGATGGTGATCTCGTCACTTGTCGTAAGTGGTCCTCCCTAGCTATGACGGGAACAGGTTCACTTACTGGTGTTATTTCAATGTCTACAAGGAGATCTGACTCCAATTGATCGCCCTTACCAAGACATAGCATTATGAATGGTCCTCGCCAGCCTTTGATGTGGTCTCGAGTGTTTTATATTTTTTTGTGTATTTTTGATATGTTCTTTAAAGATATGTTCTTTAGATGTAATGGAGTAATATTTTGTATAGACAAATATTAATAAAAGTTATATTTTCTTCCCATTGATATTTGTCTTCCAGTAGATTTTATTCTGATAGACAGAACATCTGTATTCAATGAAAAGCCAATGGCCACCAAAGGATATGACAAAAAGTAGGTTGTCAGTTTGGATATGTGACTAATGTGCATCAAATGTACTTACTAAAATGATGATTATTCATTTATTTTCAGCATTTTGTGTTACCAATAACATGATATACTAGATGTTGTCAGTACTATTCATGACCTTAACGTCCCATGTGATATTGATAACACATCTTCTTATAAACATGATAGCTATATTAATCATACGTTCGAACACACGATGGAACGCCATGCTGCTCGAACCTTCTCATTTGGGCCACCTAGCCTATCGGTTTGGAGTCATAAGAACATTCTGGTGCTGCCCAACCTTTTGGTTTGGTTCGCCTAGACTATCAATTCGGAGTCCTAGGAACCTTAACGTTCCTGGCTCGCTATATATTAGGGTTTGGAGAACGCTCACCCAATGATCTTCGGTGCCTCGATAGAGCATTTGGAATATTGCCTTAGTGCCGAATGGTGAATCATTCCCCATCAGATATAGTCCTCACTTGCATTTCATGGAGGACATTATTCATTATCAGGTGTTATTCAAATGTCGCATATGTTTTGTCACATTTTATCTAATTGGTCCTCACAAGTTATATTTTTTTTCCATTTATAGTTGCTACCAATATATCTGAGGATTGTGCACAATGCTTGCCCACTCATCTTTGGTGCCGAGATGGAGCATTTGGGACATTGCTTTAGCGCCGGATTGCGTGAATTGTACCCCTTCATATGCGGTCCTCACCAACATCTGGGGGCATGATTCACTATCAGGCGTTATATCAATGTCGTGAATGTTCCATCACATTTTATTTGATTGTTCACCAGCATCTGAAGTGGTCATTCAGATCATTACTTTATTTGTTTCTTTCTTAAGTTTTGTAAAGATAAATATTTTTGATGTAATGGAATAATGTTATAAAAAGAAATATATTAATGACATTTATATATATTTTTTCGAAACAAATGTAATAACATGACCAACGTGTTGATCATCTTTGCAATAACATGCTAAAGATTTATTTAATTGCATCATTTTTTGTGACCAAGGATATGGTATACTAGATGTCGTTTAAATGATAACACAACATAAGCAATTATTGTGATATCGATAATACGATAGGATGATTTTTTGTTCCTTATCGCATTTTTTGGGACATGATAGGTGGTACATATCGTTTGATCGAATACATGACATAATCAACAACCAGATGTCAAAGTAACAACATGGTGATCATATGCTTTCTAACACGATCTCAAAATGTCATACTTTCGGACATGACTGAAGGCAATTTCATGTAAAAAAACAAACAAGATAACAAGATGTAATTCAGTCCTAGTGGAGAATTACACAACATGGCATCTTAAAAAACATTGTTGTCAATTAATTATGTTTTGTCAATAAATAATGTAAAATGTCTATTGTCTTATTACAATTCATTTGACTCCGGATCAAATTACTTGTCGATTTGGGCCTGGCCAAGCCTGTTATCTCCATTTGTGTAAAATCAGGCTGAAGGACGCCCCCTACCATCTTCACTACGTAGTACATGAGGAACACTCTACAATCTTCATTTATTTCTTGATATGGGCATTTGTTGATCTTAGTCATTGGCTACTTTGTTTTAGCCTTTATGCAAAGGGCCTTCTCCATTCCATGTGCAACATGTTTCCTCATTTTGTCTGCCTCTGCAAAGTGGTGGCCATGGTCACCCTTTAGTGGGTTGTATTACCTAAACCTCTTCTCCTTGCAGCAGACAATAAGCAAAAGAAAGTGGCCCATGACATAGATCGGAATGAAATCACTCTTCATGTTAACATTCTTCCCTCTCAACAATATGCCAGCGAGTTTTCCCTCCTCCTCTGGAGCTTCATTCGTTCCAATGTTTAAATAGTGCTGAATAGGGAACTTGCCAAAAAAAATAGTTGGGGTAGGTGCCTAGATGTCTCAAATTGCATTCCTCAAGTATTTGGAAGAAGTCTATGACCTACAATAAACCAATTGTGTTATTCATGACACGATTATCGACAAGTCATGATATTCATAATACAATAAGTGACTATATCGTGAATTTGATAACACGATACATTTCCAAGTTGTGTATTAACCAACACGCTATTCATACATCAACAATTGAGATGAAAATTAGCGTATTATGCAAACAACGATATGAGAAAATGTCGTGTTACTGAAAAGCGATATATAAATGCTCAATTTTGTCTTTTCTGTAATCTTGTGATTAATAACACACGATTGCTTAAACGTATGATCAATAAAACGATA
Source organism: Saururus chinensis (assembly GCA_035235625.1). Taxonomy (NCBI): domain Eukaryota; kingdom Viridiplantae; phylum Streptophyta; class Magnoliopsida; order Piperales; family Saururaceae; genus Saururus; species Saururus chinensis. The sequence continues at coordinate 6,370,267 of CP141145.1, read as the reverse complement.
GTTCCTCATTTATTATGCACTCTTGCTTTAATAGAGATAGGTAGTCGGTGTAGAGGAGAGTTGTCATAGGCCATAGCTTGTTTGGGTGCGCCAGAAAATCCATGATGGTGTCCTTATCTTTAGTCTTCTAAGTCTCAATGTGGAACATCAACTCCATGCCAAGATAGTCATGTGGCACCATAAGGCCCTCCTCCATATTTGTCTACTGCACAACGTGCTCTTCCATGTCAATCACTTTACTGATATGCTCTAGTACTTCCTGATCAACTAGAGGTGTATCCGATACAGTGCTGCTATTGCATTTGAGCCCACCGCTCTTAGGGTGGGAGACTTTGGCTGTGCTGGAGGGATAATGTATGGGCCAGGGATAGATGCCAGAGGAACTTCTGCACCTGGCTTTGCCTTCTGTTCCACACTTTCCGTGTGTCCAAACTTGTCTAACTTCTCCTCCATGTAGCTATTGAACTGCTTTGTATTCTTTGATCCCTGAGCGGCCACCTTCTTGGCTAGTTCATCACCTTTAGCAGGTGGTTCAATGATAGTGTACCTTGACTTACTGGGCATTGGAGGTAATAAGGGTGCGACAGGGGCAGCTTTCTGCTTTAATCTCAGTTTAATTTTTTGTGAGGAACTTCTTCTTTATTTGTGCTTTCCTCTTTTTTATTTGATTCCTAGGGTTGTTCTGGACCCTTCAGGGGGTATTCCGGTCCCACCAGGGGTTGTTCCTGTCCCTCCTGGGGTTGTTCCTCGACATCCCGAGATTGTTCTTGGACCTTCCGGGTTTCGTTTTGGACCTTTGGGTTTTGTCTTGGACATCCCAAACTCTTTCCTTCTCCTAGGTTGGTTCCTTGATGGGCAAGGATTGTATAACTTCTTCATTTATTTTCTTCAAAAATCTTTTTAGTATGGTCCTTTCCAACTTTGGACCCTTCTTCTTCATCTTTATTGGGGAGGCAGCTTTCAGCTACCTTTTCTCTGCATATAAGAAATAAGCAATCATATTAGTACATACATGATATGCAAGTCCATCGTGTTTTAGGTTATACGATGTATCCCCAAATTGTATTGACTGAAACATGATTAAGGGCCTTAACGTGTTAACGATCATACGACTACAAAAAGATCATTTTCTTCACAAACATTTGTTTCAATGATCGTGTGATTGTTCACACGACCACAACAAAATCGTCTTTCTTAAATAATGACTATTGAGGTTATCGTGTGTTTAATTACATTATTATCCCCATACGAACATGATAGATTAAAATATCGTACTTACTCAAAATGAATTTCTCATCCACTGACTAAGGGACAGGTACTGGTTGCTCTATATGAGTCGATGGTTGGCCAGCTTCTTTGGATTTTGAAGCTCTTGACTTGACCTGAACCGATGGCGATCCTTAGGTTCTTGGGGGTTCATGTGGTCGCTCTGTCTCTAGTTCTTGTGGGGGTTGCATCTGTTCTATGAGGCATGTTTCCACCTCTAGATCATTTTGAACCCGCTGGATCGTATCTTCAACTCTCTCAGTGTTCCATCCCCGCTCCCTGTATGGAACAAACTTCTCCAAAACAACATCACAAATCCTGGTCATGACATCAACTGGCATGACAAATGATTGAATGACATCCTCGTCAGACTACATATGCCTTGACATTTGGCTATGGTGGGCGTGGATGGGTTTCATTGTCCTACGTATCGTCGTCTATGTAACGTCCGGGAATTTTCTAAATTCCCGAAGTCGTACGCGTGGAAATTAGGGTGCTAGACCCCTTGACATTTCTGTTGGGATAAATTAATCCATGCTTAGATTTGGTGGCTGTTATACATATAGATGCAAAGTAGACAGAAAGAGCTTCGAAACGCCACTAAGAATGCATAAATCGGAGTCCGGACGAGGGAGAAACGACCGTCTGAAGTTGAATATATCGTGTAGGACCCGTTTACCCGAATTAAACGTGCGAATTGTTTGTTTAAGTCACTATACGGGCCCGATCAATTACTGTTCCGAAATTGGGTTTTTGAGGCCTAATTTCTCATGGGATTAGGAGCCCTAATCCCATGCCTATAAAAGGTGAATTAGGGCTAATTGAAGAGGAGTTTTTTTGGACGGTGAAGGGAAGGAGAAATAGCCGCCGATGAAATTTTTCTGGCAAGGCTCCGGCGAGTTTTCAACAGCGGTGGATCGACAACAACTCGGCCTCATAGGTAAGATTTCAAGTTGTGATTAGTGAAGAATTTGCTAATTAATTAAATTGAAATTTGTGTAGATCTCTGCAATTACTGTTCACAAATAATATTATGAACAGTAATTAACCTTCCCGTCGCCGGAACAGCCGACGGAAGTGGACTGCACTTGGAGGCCGCAGTGGCCTTGGTCGTGGCGGCTTTGGTTCTGGCCGCCCGCCGGACCATTTATCCCGGTCAGCAGAGGGGCCTTGTCTTCTCTGTTGATCGGTCAGCATGAGGCGGAGCCTCGCCGGAGGTTGGGACCGCTGCTTCGCCGCGCCCCTGCTCCTTCTCGAGTTCTCTCTAAAATCACAGAGGAAATAGGGTGCGGATGTTCCTGATGGTGGCGGACCTACGGCTGGACCAGGGGGTTCTGAATCGCCGCTGGACGGCGAATCAAATGGCCCCGGTCCCATGGCTGGGCGAGGCAGCGGCGGCGGTGCAAATCGCCGGCGGAAGAAAAAGCTGGCCGCTTTGTAGATCGCTCGGCAGCCACCGTGCGCCGACGGGACTAGGTCCAACGGAATCGCCTCCCGGAGGCGATCTTATTGGCCAAGCCCGTCGGCTAACAGTGGCGGCCGGCGGTGGCTGCCGGAGGCCAGCAGGTGTTCCTGCTAGCCGGAACCGAAGAAGACGACCCCCGTCTTCGCTGGTCCGGACCCGACTGGTCTGGGCCTGGCCCGGATCCGGTCTGGGTCAGCAATATAAATAAAAAGAGAAATAGTTGAACCGGGTCCGGTTCATGGGTCTTTACTTGTTCTAAAAATTTAGAAAAATTACCCGCAGACTTTGAGAGGCTTATAAGTGTCTCGAGTAAGTTTTAGGACCAGGAAAAATCCCAGAGTCTCTAAAATGACCTTTTTACCCCTAGTAGTTAAATCATCATGTGAAAACTATTTACCCGACTTCAGGGCTCCGGTTCAGGGGTCTACGAATTGGTTTAAAAATTGGGAAAATTCTCAATGAGATTTTAATGGGTAAAATATTTATAGACCAAATATCTTGGTGAAGAAAAATACCAATGAGTAGTTAATTAACCATTTTACCCTTAGGGTTTATAATAAAATGTTAAGTCAACCTGGGTCGGTTCAAGGGGTTCACGACCCCGTCACATGCCAGGAAAATTACACAAAGTCCATGAAGTCAAGTAGTACCCTTGACCCTAATTTTGGACCTATTGGATGTTATTAAGGCCTTAAACCAAATGACAGAAAATACCCCTTAGGGTGGACCCGCCCACATTCGTGTGAATGGAAGCGTGAGTCGGTCTGAGAGTGGAGCCTTGTGAGAGGTCAATGATTTAAATCAATAGAGGGGCAATAAAATGACTAGAATGACCCAAGGGAGGGTATCATACCTTAGGTGGTAAAATTACCCTAATGCCCTTAGGGGCAATATGTCTATTTCTGATGAAACAGATGACCTAGTGAATCAAGAGTTAAGGTACCCTATAAATGACTTCAAAATGAAGGGGTGTGACCGGTAGGTGACACAAAGACCTTGATAGGTCACAGTGTCATGGGAAACCAATGGAAAGCCCTAATTCTAAGGGTTTAGGGCAGTGTATTGCACGTGTCTGTAACACAACGCAGAAATCCACTAGGGCATTATATACGTCACTCGTGGAATATGTTAAGTTACATTTTGGGCTTGAAGTCTCTAAGCCCTGGCCCTGCAAATGAATGCAATGGGCCTCCGTTTATTATTTATACGTTTGTATGATTGCATGATTAATTATGTTGATGCATGCTTTTGATATTGATGCATTGATTTATATCAGTAACTTAAGATTAATGAAGATTAATCAAGAGACATGGGTTGTTGTTGGTTTGAGGGGAGAACACCTAACAAAGATAATGACTAAAATACCCTCTTTAGGGTTGGGACCAGTTCATTGAGTGAACGGGGCCCTGACATAGATCTTACCTTGGTTAATGAACTGATGGTGGCTATGGGATGTTCTCTGAGTCATAGCTCAGTGGATGAGCTATTTAGTGGGCCAATTCACAAGGTGAAGAGGACCCACCTGGTTGAGTGGTTACTTGACTGGATAAAAATAATCTAGTCTAAGTATCAGATGTTTGAGGGAGTCAATGGTCATAAGGACCTGAGGCTTCTATGGATATATTAGTAATGTCTTATAAGACATTTTCTCCCAGCGTTGGGAAGGTGGAGATTGCAATATGCATCTTCATCACCATGACGGTTTGGGTATTGACCAGAGGGTCTTTACTGCGGGTCTCCCACAGGTCTTCCCAGGACTATTTAGTACGTACGAAAAGCCGAGTTACATGAGCATCATGGAAGGCTTGTGTTTCTTGCCAATCTGTGTCCATGAGCACAGTTGGGATCCTCTTCCCCAGATTCGTGGCAGGCTATTGAGAGCCCTGGGGATTTGGGTCAAGCTGCTGTTAAGCAGTCTACTCCAAGGTTGGAGTCCTTTGTTTGGAGATTTCTCGAGGGGCGAGTATCTCTGAGTTACGGATTTTATAGTATTAATTATTGAACAAGAGTTGTGAGATAATTAATAACATTATTTGATATTGTTTGTTAATTAGACAAGTGGAACAGTTAAAAGACTTACTAAAATATAGGTTGAAAATATCTAAGCATTGCATATGGGATGCTATGCTTCGTAGGATAAAGTAGTTTCTAGGCAGAACTACGTTTGGATCCGATCTTGTTGGAAACATTGGAGATGTTGTCTGATGAGTACGTAGGCAACTAACATCGGGTGATGTTGGCCCGATCCAAAAAATATTAATAAAACCTTTTGTCCCTTAGAAGCTCTTCTCCTGTAGGCAAAGATGCTCCATTGTGGTTGTGGTTGTTGTTTGGTTTGCTTTGTTGCAGATCCTCCAGGCGACGACTAGTGAGACCAAGGTAGGCGTGCAAAAGAGGTTTCTGCGTTTATGTAACTCCGGTATGTAAGTGTACCTTAAGCGTGAGAGTCAACTTATTATTTATTTTCAGACGGACGATGGACTTGTACTTAGATGGATGAGCTGGTCTTTATGAATTTTCAGACATTAAATAATATCGTATGATTTGATATTCGTATTTGTGAACCCTAGTTATCATGACCTGGATATTTAATCGAATGGTTTGTTTTGTATTTAAAGAAAAAAAAAAGAAAAATTCTCGCTACTTACCGTTCGTGCTATTTAAAAATACTTTTAAAAATCCAGGTCGTGACAGTCTATGCACTTGCCTTCTTCACCTTCAGGGTCCTCCTTTGGCCATCCATTAAGTGGGCCTCTTTGGCAATTGGTGTGATTTGCATAATAACTTGGGAGTCTGGCTTCAGACACATGAACACCTCCTCATACCACTTTCTCATCCGGTGATGAGGAAGAAGCTTCTTCATTGCCTTTTCATTGGCCGGGGTAAGTTTAGCGGCCTTCTCCATGTCTCTTAAAAGTTGGGTAATCTGGGCCACTTCTTGTACCTCGGGCTACATGGAGGACCATTGGGATCCCATATGGAAGTATGCTCATAAAACCATACCTAGTGGACAATACAAAACAAACTGATCACTAGTGTAAGTATGACAATTTAGTTGTATTATGTATAACACACTTCGTGGCTATAGTGTGTTATCAATTACATGATAGTCCATTATTGTGTAATATAATATACACGATATGGTACTCAGTCATCTTATTGAGCACGCGATATTTATACATGCGTGTTATACCTCATATTTTTATAAACATAATCGACTTGATATCATGTGAGCGGTATTGCAATATACTTGTTGTAGAAATATCGTGTCATTAGAATGACAATAATAAAATTCATCATGATATATATAATACGAGAGTTACTTTGAGCACAAATGAAGCCTCAATGAGAATTCTGGCCATGGCGGAGCGCTCATCCTATCTACACATGATGTTCTAAAGCTATGTAATCACACAAAGCTGGGGATACGACTTGTTGCTCTGTGTGAATAACACTAGGACCCCTATGTGCATGATAGCTAACCGTGCTAAATCCTTGTCTTAACTTGTCCATGTGTCGACAACCACTTCTTTCAACATTTCTTCAAGTCCATTCTTCTCCGGCCGCTTCCCATGGAAGAATTTTTTGTAGAACCCCTTGCCTTGGGCAGCCCTCCCCTTGCTAGTTTCAAATTTACGTGGGTTCCTTTTTCTGCTCAAACCTATGATTATTGCCACTTCATCCACCGTAAGGAGTAGTATTTTGCCCCTATGTTGAAGACCTTATTTGAGTTGTCTTGGCACTCACCAATGAGAACATCTAAGAGCGGCCTAGAGATGAGGATGAGCTCATAATCATATTCTGGGTAAAACCTAATCTACAAGGTTATTTGATAGACAGAGTTCAGCGGGAAAACTATTCATTCCCAGACCTGGTCTCCTCACGTAGATTCTCTTTTTCTTATTTTTAGCCTTCACTAACTTTGCCATTTGTTGTATTACTCTAATTTTACGTTTATAAAAATAGATAAATATATATATATATATATATATATATATATATCAACAATGAGTCATGACCATAATAATAGTAGTGTTGATTTACATTATGTAACTAACTTTCTTATATACGCTAAGTAGATAATTTTTTAATAATTAAGTTAAATTTTTTAATATTTAAAAAAAAAATTTAAAATCGTCACTTGCTTTATAATTTAAATTCCGCAATGCATATGATAGCTGGGATGGGCCATTTAAAGCATGCCACTTGGGAAAATATGTGGGCAGATTTCTACGCATTTTTCCAAGTAGATTAAATTGATTGTCCCCTCCCACCATAATGGATAGGAGTCTTTCACAGCCAACGTTAATCCGGTGTTATGTTCTTCTGTGTGTGTGCTCTTTTGTAACAGCCACTGTTGTGACTGGGGAGTAAGAGACGTATCGGGTACGAGACTGCACGACAGCTTGGGGCCCATGGGCGACTGTTGCTGCCACTGCGAGGGATCCATCTAAACACCGTGAGGCAATGAAATGCTAAGAAAGGCCTGAATGTAGTTACTGCGTTTAATATAGTGGATTGAGCTTTAGTTACTGCGTTTGCTGCCTGGTTAAGTGAAGAATATGGTGATCTAGACATTATGGGTGTTTGGATGTTTTATATTTCCGTGCTTCTGATTTCTGAAAGAATTGGGGGGGTTTTAATTTTTACATTTGTGATGCAGATTAATAATTATGTAGAACATGCCGAGGAGGTAATTGCCACAAGCTATTTTGGCACTAAGAGAATGGTGGTGAGTATGACGCCGTTGATGAAATCTTCAGTCTTTGGTGCGCGAATGGTCAACTTGAGCTCCAGACTTGGTAGACTGAATGGAAGACGCAAACACAGGTTTAGTTAAGAAACCTCTTGGCATGAAAGTTTTTTTTCTAGCCTGTTTGTTCTTCTCGGTTTTTACTTTTTCTAATTTGGGGAAGACATGAATATTTGAATATTTCTACTATCAACTCTCAGAACTTGTATCATTGTTTAAACAGAATCTTTACTTGAAAAATCAGGAATTTTTTCAACCGCAACCAACTTGGGTGGGAAAATGTGAGTAACTTGTAATCTTCAAGTTTTATGTGGGCCTTTATATGACTTTGTATGTAGGACATTAAAATGTATCTTCTTTATCACGTTATAAGTTACTTTTGGGATTCTAGCTACGCTGAAAAGTTGCTGCTACAGTTAAACCGAGAATAGAAACTTGTGGCTCATTTGTGTTCCATTTTCCCAATAGTAAAGCTCTCATTTTTTCTATTAAAAATTTACATATTTTTTCATTTGCTTCTCTTTTACCCATTTACTCCAACAACTTTGGCAGCCAAAGCAAGTTTCAAACCCATTGGGTTCCCTAAAATCACAATGACTTCTCAAGCACAAATGAATCATCGGAGAAGCTTCTATTGTTAATGGTCGATGGAGAAAGCTACTCACTACAATAAAATGAGGCTTTTGCGACAATTTTTTTCTAATAAACTAAAATTGGTTGTTAAAAGTATACTTTCATGATAATTTAGCCGTTCGTCCCAAAAGAAAGCACTTTTGGCAATGAAAAGCCTAATTGTTGCAAAAGATTGTCCTTTTTGCAACAAAACGTGTTTTGCTGCAAAAGATTGTTATATTTGAGACAAATTCGCCAATTCATTGCGAACAATTATCTCTTTTGCAACTAATTGGCAAGTTTGTCGCAAAAGATATATATTTTTTATTTTTAATATAAAAAATAAAAAGTAAATCCTCAACATAAATTTGAAAAATAAAAGAGTTCATCATTTGTGACAAATTAGGCAGTCCGTCACAAAATGTGTGTCCTTTTAATTTTTTTTAAAGAAAAAGATACCAAGTAGGGGTATTAAACCGAGCTGAATATTGGGCTTGTGTGGCTTGAACTCGAGGTGTTTAATCTCAGCTTGACCTTGGCTTGAAGCTCGTTAGAGTAGGAACGTTGAAGCTCGAGCTCGGCTTGAAGTGGAAATCCAAAGCTCGAACTTCATTAAGTGAACTACAAGCCCATGCTCAACTTAGGTTTGAAAAAAAAAAAGTGAAAAATATCCAAATCTAAAATATTAAAATTAGTCAATATAAATAGGGCATTAACACCCCATGAACTTTGGTGAAATAACACTTGCTTCTCCTAATATTTTAAAAATTGTACATATACCCCTATTACTAACAAAATAGTTAGTAGTTATTTTTTAATGACAAAAATATTCTTATCTACTTAACTGCTGAGGGGGTCATGATAGATGGGAGCATAGTGGAGGACCGGATGGTAAAGGGAGTGTGCTTGTCACACTTCCTATCAGTTGCGCTTCCTATAACCCCCTTAGTGGTTATGTGAATAAGGTATTTTTATCATTTAAAAATAATTACTAATGGTTTTATTAACAACTTGGGATGTAAGTACAATTTTTAAAATGTGAGAGTGTAAATATCATCTTGCTCATTATTAGGGGGTGTATGGAATTTACCTATATAAATATAATAGTAAAAAAATTGAGGATAGTTTTTTCACCAAAACAGTATCCCATACGGTGGTTGTAAATTGTTAATGAAATTTTATAATAAAACAATTGGCAAAAAGATAATATGTGATACTTGTGTTGTCACAAGGGACTAGTCTGGTTATTTTGTTTGTTTTTGATTCTCACTCCCTAATTGTTAAGGATTTGGCTAGCCTATGAGATATCGTCATCAAAGAGAATTCTTCACTTCTAATTCTAAATAAATAAATATGCTCTACGAACAATGACATATAATTGGGAAGGAAATAAGGTAGTGATTATGTAGCCACTTATCCCTTCTTAATATATAAATCTTATTTTCGGGTTAGGTTATCTCTTTAGTTCTTGTTTCAAAATTTAGAAGAATTATTGGTTATATTAGTGTTATATTACATTGAAATTATTATATTTCTATATGTGTACATATTTTATCTAATTATATTTCTTGATATTTGTGAATTTTAATAATTTTAGTTTATTTTGAAAAACTAAATGTAGCTATTAATTTAGGACATGGGGAGTTTGTATTAACATATTATTTGAGTTAACATAAAGGATTTTTAGAGATTGCACATACATGTGTGGCATTCAACTAACTCTTCTAGGTGCGTGTGTAGCACAATTGTGATTGTGACTAGATAATATATGCAAACCTTAAGATACACACATTATTGGTTGACAAAAAAAAAAGATACAGATACTATGAAATGTTATATTTTCAACTCCGCTTTCTGCAATCACCACACTACAATTAAGCAGTCATATGTTTTGATTTTGGCAGAGACTAGCTGATATAAATTTGAGAACAAAAATGGCTGAAGAAGAATGTCTCTCTGAAGATGTAATTGAAGCTATGATTGCTAAATTTCTTGAAGAAGTGGACAATGTTAGTTGAACGTTGGGTATTCAGTCTCGAAACCAACAGTTAATGCTTGTTCTCATTTAATGGATAAGAAACTCACCGATCTCCCAGATGGTCAAAGGATATATACCAATAATTATTGCCCTGGATGAGTAAGAGGGAAGCTTCTGACGCAGGGGTTTGGGCTTCGTTAATGCCTGACCAATTAGTCCCTGGGAATTTTTTTGCGTAGAGAAGGGAGATAAGCTTTTGAGATGAAAATTGACAAAATCCAAATTGATGAATTGCTTTGTGGTACCAGAACAATAGTGTCTTCTTTTGTAGGTGAATGTTCATATAGAGAGAGGTGATGAGAAACTTACTCTGTGTATTCCTCTTCTACAGGGTACTCCAAAACTAAAGAAGTGTTAGTGAAACAAAGCCGAAGAAGGTCATGCGTAGGTAAGGTTTGGTTTTCAGCAACTTTTCGATAGCATAAACATGATTCTAAAGGGAGTGTGTTTTATGCTGATAATTGGTGTTTTATATACATATTGAAGCATAAGGCTTCGTTTTGCTAGGTAGGAACTCTTAATAGTTTCTTCATTGAGTAGCTTGCTAGTTTCTTGTATGATTTTAATTCACTCATCCAGATAGATAGGTGATGGATGCAACAGATTTTAGGAAATTTATGTGATGAATGGCTCAATTGGGCTTATTATATGTTCCTGGTTTCAGTAACTAAATCCAAGAGAAATTACTAAAGTTTTGGGCTGGCCTTTAACTTACCTTTTCAATTTGTGCCGACTGACTAGTCCTTGTATACCTCGGTATTGCCCCATCTGCTCCCAACATCTATCCACATTTACATACAAACTAAAATTTGTGCAGGCATTTAATATGTTAATGTGTTGTGTTAATTTTCAAGATTGTATTCTGAAATTCAAATCCCATAATGGATGTCAGGTGCATACATACGAAGTTTGTGTAAATAATGCTTGCAGGTGGCAGGAAAAAAGGATGGCTTGATGAGGGCTGTGTAGATACGACATGAGAGAGAGAGAGCTATAAATAATAATGACATATATGAGCAAAACAATAAAGGACGAGCCCTTACATAAATGGGCTATAATTCATAAGTAGATATGTTAAGCATAAGTAATAAATGCTTACAAGCTATAACTAAACAAGCAAAATGTAGTACCACTCCAAATTTCTAATATAATTAAGCAACAAAGGCAATTAAAAGATAATATTTAGAGTTGTTTGCACATATGCAAGTAGATATATTTTAACTTTTGTAAACAATTATCCTGATGGTCATTTGAAGAGGCACAAGGAAGTGGATATATTTTGAAAAAAAAAGGTCTATTAACACATCTTTTTTATTCCAGAATGACCTCTAAATTACTGGTTTGAGGTTCCACTCGTGCAGTTGTCATCATATCTTGAGTATCCTCTTCGACAAAAGGGTTAGGAGGCATGACTAAGCTGTCGACATTTTCCTGCAGCATCTGGATCACCTTTTTCATAGGTGGGCGGTCCACTGGATACCACTGAATGCACCATAATGCTACAATGGTCAACTTCTTTGCAATGTCGCCTTCTCCCTCTAAGGATATTTTCAGTCCCAGATCTTGCCCATTGTTAAGACGATTATATATCCATTCTGGAAAGTAAACTTGGCTGGTGTTTTTGACTTCAGCATCAATGTTCTTTCTGCCTCCGACCATTTCTAGCAGTAACATACCAAAACTGTAGATATCTGACTTGCAGGAAACATTTCGGCAGTTCCTTGAGAGTATTTCTGGTGCTATGTAACCCATTGTTCCTCTCACTGCAGTCATGGACACAATGCTCATCTCCTTTGAGCATAATTTTGCTAGACCAAAATCAGAGATCTTGGGTATGAAGTTCTGATCCAGCAATATATTGCTAGGCTTGATGTCAAAATGGAGAATGCGCTGGTCACAACCCTGGTGAAGATATTCAATTCCTCGAGCCATGCCATTAGCAATATCTTGTAGAATATCCCAAGTGAGTAAATTTTTTTTACCCTCTTTGGCAAAGATGAATTTGTCTAGAGACTGATTTGGCATGAACTCATAGATTAGTGCTCTATTGAACCCATCTGCACAGAAGCCAAGAAGTCGAACCACGTTGATGTGGTGAATTCTACCGATGGTACTAACTTCGTTGATGAAGTCTTCACCATCAGTGGTGGAGATTTTGAGGACCTTCACAGCAACAGGGGTCTCATTTGGAAGTTTTCCTTCAAATACACTTCCATAGCCTCCTTCACCTAATTTACTTTTCCAGTGATTGGCCATTCTTTTGACATCAGCGTATGTGTATCTTGTGGGCTTCAGGGATTTGTAATCCTCAAGGAACTTGTCAACCTTTCTTTGAGCGTCTATTTTTTCTCTGTTAGATTTCTGATATTGATGGATTTTGTACGCAGCCACAGCTGCAAGTATGATGAGAATGAGAGAGACAACTATGCCTGCAAAGATGGAAGGATTGATCAACCTTAAAACTTTTGAAACAGAAAGTACATTCGTGTCACTGAGATTTGGCTTTCATACCTGTGATTACATATTTCATTGGCTTTCCTGTAAAGGACGGTAATATATCAGTCATGCATTTCATGTATGTATTCTTTCTGTGGATAACCAATGAATTTCCTTCACATTCTAATTGTTTGGTAAATCATTGAAGATTACTAACTTTTGTTAGATAATATATTAAATAGTTCTTAAGTGGTGCTTCTCATCCACGGGATGGCCTATGGGATTATGGAGAACCATCCATTTGTCGGGCCATATGTTCAAGAACATGTCTAGCAACCGGCTTTGATATGTTCCTAAGAAAATAGTGATAGAGAAACTTAGGAACTATTTTTTGATAGAAAATAGTAATATGTTCCACCCTCTTCATGCCCATTGGCTATGCATTTTGGTCATGTTTGCTTGTTTGGGAAATATTTTTCTATTTTTACAATATCCCGTGGGTAGAAGCCCGTAATGCACAAAGCGTGGTCCATGCAGAGGTATTGACAAAACGTGATTGCATATTGAGTTTAGGAGAAAGTGTAGGTTTAGTATTGAATATTTTGTCAATGTCAACAGTGATGCCGGCATTAGACAAACTAATTATGTTTTTTTTTCTCGGTTTAGCCAAACTGCAAATTACTCCATCTGTTCAGAAATAAGTGTACTATTTGGTTTTCAAAAGTGAACTAAATTAGTTCATTTTGGAAAACTAAATAGTACACTTTTTTTTTTGGGATAAAGAGAGTATTATATTGAGTATTTAGGTAAATGGAAAACTAAATATGAATATCCATTTAGATTACATATTTGTTGATATCCGCTTTAGTTAAAAGGTAAAAAGTTCTAGATAATTACATACCTTTATGATTCTCGTAGTTGTCATACGGGAGCAAATCTGTTTTCGTAGAAACAAGAACCCTCGTTAGTCGAGTTAAATTGACATCTTCCCGAGCAATATTCACATCCTGGCAAAACCCAGCTCAAAATGCGAGTAGAATTTGAATTATAATCATTTAATGAATCTTCGCCATACAGATAATGATAAAAATACGTCAACGTCATTGGATTACAAACTAAATATGTTTGTTTTTTTTGGTTTAGCCAAATGGAATAGTACTCCATTCGTCCCAAAATAAGTGTACTATTTAGTTTCCAAAGTGAACTAAATTAGTTCATTTTGGAAAACTAAATAGTAGACTTTTTTTGTGCATAGAAAGAGTATTATAAAACTAAATATTAATATCCATTTAAATTACATATTTGTTGATATCCGCTTTAATTAAAAGGTAAAAAGCTCTAGATAATTACGTACCTTTATGATTCTTGTAGTCGTCATACAAACAGGAAGTCTCGTTAGTCGTCGAGTTAACAAATTGACATCTTCCTGAGCAATATTCACATCCTGGAATAACCCAGCTCAAAGAGAGAGTAGATTTTGAATTACAATCTGAATCTTCGTCAGACAGATAATTTTGGTAAATACACGTCGTTGGAATAGGGATGCTCGTCGTTGGAATAGGGATGCTCGTGATGCTCGTCGTTGGAATAGAGATGCTCTTTCCCTTCGTGCAACTGCTTGGCAGCATAGCCCAGTCAAAACCGGAAAGTGCTACATAAACTTGGTTTTCCCCACATGGTACCTCAACAAACAAGCTAGAGTAGTCAATTTTAACGGGCTCCAAACATTCAACATACGTTACGTAGCAAGGGTACTGAAATCCACAAATAGTAGATAACTGTGTGTTACAATAGAGTCGGTAAGCGTAACGTAATTTAGAGGCAGAGCCATATCTACAATTGGGTGAGTAAACTAAGTTAGAGGCAGAGAGATTTAGGTGGAGGACGAAGTCCATGAAGCACTTGTAGGGATTGAGAAGACGAAGACTATGATCCTCATAGGAGATGGAAGATATGTTGAGTCCGTCTGCATGAGAAGGGAGGTGGAGCACGGTCCGGTTGGCTCTGCACGAGACCTCAAATCCTGGATAGCCACAGCGACGAGGCTGGTCATTTAACCTGAATGGAAATCGGATTTCTGGTCCATCCCTGTGGCATCTTCTTGGATTGCAATGTTTATCATCATTAACAGAACTCCCACGATCAGCCAAACTGGGTACCAACAAAGAGAGAAAGAGAAGGATCAGTGATCCAGCCATGTTGTGCATTTGCGTCTTTGGGTTCTCAGCATATAACACAGCTGATAATTGCCACCTAGTCCAAGTCTTCCCACTTCGGATCTGCTGTGTTGAACTCTCCTTGGAATTGGTGAGAATGCCCAATAAGAGGCACCCACGTCGGATCATGTAAATGACCCGGGTTCTCCGCTAACCCAAAACGCAACCCGGAGAGTGATTCGGGTTTAAAATCGGGCGACGGGTTTAAGGTTACTGCAGAGCCCTAATCGCCGGACGATTCCTCTTCCTCTGGTGATCGCGGAGCTCCAATTGCCGGATGACTCTCAGCCTTCTGGTGAGAGTGCACGACTGCGGTGCCGAAGCGCTCCTCCTCAGACCTTATTCGATCGCTTTGTGCGAGTCTGGGGTTCACTATGTTGGAGACTCGGAGGCTGAACTCTCGAAGGCTTGAAGCTTGCTGAAAGTTCAGGGCCGACAACTGAAACTTTTGGAGGAGGTAACGATTTTGACCTCGTTATGAAGAGCGGCTAATACACTCTTGGTTACAAAACCGTTTTGAAATCTCTAAGGAGCTCCAATGCCTTTGCGTTTGTATCGCCTTCTCATATCCGCTTGCTTTTTCGATTATCTTTTCGAATGATCGCTGCTCGGGCAAATGGACAGAATGAACAAATTTGCTGTGATGTATTATTCGATTTTATCTTATAAAATGAATTTGCTCAGCGTGTTGCGCCTAGCAGCAACCTTAAGTTTTTTAATGGAATTTAGTCACATGAATGTCATCCCTTAGCTAATGCGCTGATTATCTGTGAATTGAAATTCTTATACAATATGTATTTTGTAGAGAAGCTGATAATCATAGCCAACAACTGCCTGCCTCTGAGGAAATCTGAGATCGATTATTATGCTATGTTGGCTAAAGTTGGAGTTCATCACTTCAATGGAATAAGTATTAATTCTACGTTTACCGTCTGGTTGTTTGTCTATTATGGGGTTGCATTTCTTTTCTTAAATACTGGCTGCATTTTACGCCATGCTGTGAATTGCAGAATTACCTTGCAATTTACCTGCTGCAATGAGTCTCCTATGAAAAATGACGTTTATAGTGAGGGAAAGAATGTT
Organism: Saururus chinensis; assembly: GCA_035235625.1. Lineage (NCBI taxonomy): Eukaryota > Viridiplantae > Streptophyta > Magnoliopsida > Piperales > Saururaceae > Saururus > Saururus chinensis. Next base: position 6,354,398 of record CP141145.1, on the reverse strand, counting down.
GTATATTATATAATTCTTTAATGCAAAATTACAGTTTTTCTTCTTAGTTGAATGTGAAGTAAATCAGAATTGGTGGACACCAGCAGTGTTTTATGCACCTGCTCTGTTCGTCAATGACAGTATGATTCGGTGTGTTATACATATTGTGAAAGGTTTTTTGAGTAGTCGGTGAGATCTTTATCTCATGATTTTCTATCCTTTTGTATAGTCTCTACCATGTTGATGTTTATCATTTTGTTATACTTATATATCTGACACTACCTATGCACTGCAAATTTTTCTTTAGCAAGTTCAACATTTAGTTTTAGTGTATTGATCTTAGTTTGTGCCATTCAAATATCAAGATGGTGTGCAATATTCTAATATATGATTTTATGGTTTGTTTTTGTTAGGCAACGTTGATCTGGGTACTGCTTGCGGGAAATATTACGGGGTTTGTTGTCTGAGCATCCAGGTATTACATATAGCCGTGTTTATATGAAAATTTTCCCTTGAGTAGCCAATAATTATTTTTTTGTTCTCTCTCTTAAGGTGATTCAGATATTATTAAGAGCATGCCAGGAGATCACTGACGGAAGCGAAGAGTCTATAGTGACAGTAGGTTATCATGTGATGCCGTGCAATGGTTTTGGAGTTTGAAACGAATAAGTAATGTTGCAACTCAACAGGCTAACATGACAGCTGCATTAGGAGGCAAATACCTTAGCTATTTGCCTATTGGCTTGTTTGATGGACTCAGTGATTTGCAGTTATTCACTTGTTCCAATCCATTACCAAAACCTACACTTGCATCCTTCCAAGCTGGTGGGTTTACTGGTCAGTTGAATAGCACAACAAATTTGGGCTTGAACAGACTTTCTTCTGGTGGAATTTTTCAGCTTGGCCAGTCCCATAATTCTGGAAATCTGATGAACAATTTTGGGAAGTTGCAGCAACTTCCTCAGACAGGAAACCAACATCGAAATTTACTCCAAGGGATGCCTCATTCGTTGGAATTGGACTCAACAGTGTTTCCTATTCGGCAGCAGCAACTCATGGCAATTGGTTGTTCCAACAGTGCAGGAATAGGCAGTACCAAATTGGGAAATAATGTGCATAATTCTTTAGATGACTCTGTCATGTTACAAGGCCTGCGCCTAACACCATTTAGTGGGACTTTGGTCAATCAAGCTCCTAACAGAGTCACTCACTTGAACTCAGATTCATTTAATGTTTCCACTGGAGTGTCTTCTTGTCCGCCTGAACATAATAGTAGTCTTCACTTGCTATTCCATTAGTAGGCTTTTCCCCAGATGCTCTGCCATGGTTGATGGTGCTTACAGTGGTGATTTTTTCTCTCAAAATACGAGGGATAGCATTTCCTCTATTGGCTCTCAGGTAGAGAATAGCTCACTTGATTTTTCAATAGGGAATGTTGTTGGAGACACTGTAAATTCATTAGCATGAGCAGATGCCAAATTACTGAATTTTACAAAAGTTACATGATCAACTCATGTTCCAGACTACCTCAAACACTTCATTACATTGTAAGAACTTTGGACAAACCGGTGGCATTCAAAGCAAGAATATGGTAGGTGGCTGATTTTTGGCCCAAAATATTAGAATTGAGAGACTAAATAATGGAGATCAGATGAAGCCAAATGGAGATTATCCCTTGGAGCAGACAAAGCTTTAGGGAGGCTTTTATCCTTTTGATAATCTTATGACCCTTGTCAGACGATGACATGTATAATTATCTCTTAGATTGTGATCTATATTGGCTATATAAAGAAAGTTATTTAGTTTTGTAATTCATTTTAAGAGTGCAAAATCTGATATTTCCTTTTAAACATTCGTGTGTATTCTTCAACGGGGGTTGGATAAATTATGGTGTAAGTCGAATATTTTAGTGTGATAGCCTTTAACAAGTATGAATATCTTTATTTCTTTTTACATGTATGAATATCTTTATTTCCTAAAATAATATGTTGCAATGTGTTTAGAGATGGCCTTTTGGTATTCACTATCTCGGTTCTATAATTCCTTAACCGTGTAGTGGCTTTAGTATTTATTAATTACTATTTGTATCTACATAAATATTTTTGCTAAGATTGTATATCTTCAAAAGACACTTTTGAATAGGTTACTTGGAATTCATGACTTTTCATTGTGTTTACTACTGTGTAAGTTTTGTTTATGCAACTCTAGATGTATAAGTTCAAAATTTATCTTCTGAAATGTTATGCTGAAGCTGTTGTTGCAACTTGTAAAAATTTAATTTATATTGTCGCACAGTTTCTTAGAGTTATCGTATTATTTTCTTGTATGTCCTACGCAACTCTAGACCAATTGTGTTGCCTTAATAATCTTGCACTCTGCCTAAGATGTAATTTTTAAGTGTAAATTTACTTTTATTGGAGTAATTTTGCATGTTCAATATGCCATTCCAAATGATTACATAAAAGGAAAAAAATACCACTATTTAGTTTCCCCTTTCATGGGATAAGAATATGCACAATATAATTTGCCCTTTGCACTATATGTTGCCCTTACAAACTAATGATATTAATTCCGTTTTCACATAACTTATTAGTGAGTTTTGCTAATAATAATTTTATAACCTTACACCTTGTAATAATATTGTATCATCCATATTATTACATCAATATTGCTACATCTTTACAGTAATATTGTTACATCTTTATAACAATATTACTATATTTATATTGTTATATCCTTATAGCAATATTACTACATTTAATATCTTTGTAGTAATATTTTTACAACGTTACAGTAATATTGTCACTACTTTGCAATAATAGTGCTACATCCATATTGCTACATTTTTATAACAATATTATTACATCCTTAGAGCAATATTGTTACTACATTTCAGCAATATTACTATATCTTTGTAGTAATTTTGCTACAACCTTGCAACAAAATTACATCCTTGCAACAATATTACTCCATCCATATTATTACTTCAATATTGCTATATCCTTATAGCAATATTGCTACATCCATATTGTTATATTCTTACAACAATATTACTACATTCTTATAACAATATTGCTACATCCTTATAGTAATACTACTATATCCTTATAACAATATTACTATAGCCTTGCAACAATATTCCTACCACGTAGCAACAATATTGCTACATCCTTAAATCAATATTACTATAACTCAACCGTTTTAGTATTATCACTTGAGAAGAAGAATATTGTTAAATTGGTTTAACATAATTTGGTTCAGTATCATTTTATACTTTAACTAAGTTTATTTGGCCATTTAAAAAGAAGTCTAGTAATCATTTTTGAAGACATGTGTCGATATAATTCTCCAAAACCTTATGAGCAATTTTACTTTAATTTAGAACACAATGGGACATGCCATATTTCAAAGAAAGACGATTTCTGGATTCCAATTTTATTTTCTATCATAAATTGCACATTATAATTTAACTAGGTACAAATCTTCATAACTTTTCATATCCTTTCTAACTACAGTGATTGCCAAACAATTTTTGCTCTAGAGCTGCATATTCGAGTCGTTTGGTCATTGTTGAAGAAAAAAATACAGAACCTATTATTGCACCCATGTCCAATCTCAGTATTACATATAAAGCAGGAATGAGTAAGGGAGGGGAGTCACAAGGCCCCCATGGGTGGGCGAGAGGCGACACCGAAGCTAGAAGTTGGTAGTTGGGGAGAAGTGGCACCCGACCAACCATGGACGTTAGACAGTGATAGAAATGGAGCAAGACGAGGAAGGAGAGAGACATCGATGGGGATGATGCCATGAGGGGAAGAGAAGGGCCATAGATGGGGATTTAGGAGAGGAAGAGGACTACTCTCTTAGGTGGCATAGGCGTCAGAGCCACCACCAACACCTCCTTCGGATTTGGCGATTGGGAGGGAGGGGGGCTATGGATAGGGGATTTGACTCTTCTCTCCCAGGCAGTGGCATCGTGAGGGCCACAACTACCCGATTGTAAATTGCGGAGGCAGAATCTCTCACAGGCAGTGGTGGCATGAGAGCCACCTCCTCTGGGGGGTTGGTGGATTTTGGGGGTGATTTAGGGGAGAAAGATTAAGAGGGGAGCCTTATAGAGATCCATGGGTTAGAATGAAAACCAAAGTTGAACCATTTTGGTTTAAAGAAAAATTGTATAAAAACCTGGTTTACTGACATTATAAGAGAGAGGACGTGGCTACTTTTTATTGGGCACTCTCACTTGATCTGGTAGAGTGCTTCACAGCCTATCCGAAGCCAAGTCTTCCATTCACTAGTCCAAGTCTTTTACTTCGGCTTCCTAGTTGTTGCATCAGTCTAAATTTCCACACCGCTACAGCTAAGTCATGCTCACCGTGTTGACTCAACTAACTGTTTTTCCATCCACTAGTTTTTTGTGTGTGTTTGTTTTTTCGGGTGCTACAACAAAGGATGTTCCTAATGCTTGAACGAAAGGAAAATATGAGATTGGCATAGAAAGAGCATCGCTCAAGCAACAACTCGTTGCTGCTCCTCCACCTCCACAAGGAGAGGGCATGCGGTTCTCCTCAGTTTTTCTGCTCCTGTTTCTATGTTGTTCTACTTGGGAACAAGGCACTTTTGCTTCTTCCTGCGGAGACCTCCGACACATAGGCTACCTTTTTACCTTATGGGTGATCCTGTCGGCCAATCTTGATCCATATTATAAGTATGAGCTCACTTGTGATGGCAATCAGACATTCGTATCGTTGTTCTATTGCGCCAAATCAATTTCTTACGTAAATGCTATCCATCCGGGACTAAGAGTGATAATTGCACTGGTCTACCTCTCTTTGTGTTTTGTAATAACTTAACGTTTTTTGTTTTTTATGTATGAGAGATAAGACCAAATAATTATTTAAATCTTGCATTTATTAATATTTGAGTAAGTTTTTTATAATTTTATGACAAATGATTTTTTTATATTATTTTTGGCTGCATTCCAAGACCATTTTTTGTTTTATAATTTAAATTCTGCGATGAATATGATTGGTTGGTTTTTCACCTTCAAATCCGCTGTGAAGCATTCCTATAGTGAAACTAGCCAGTTAATCCATGCCACCTGAGAAAACGTGTAAAAATCTGGCCGCACATTTTTCCAAATAGCACGTTGTGGATAGCCACAGTGACGAGGTGGGTCATTTAACCTGGATGGAAATCGGATTTCTGGTCTATCCTACGGCATCTTCTTGCATTGCAGCTTTCATCATCATTGAGAAAAGTCCCACAATCAGCCAAATTGGGTACCAACGAAAAGAGAGCGAATGCTTAGTGATCCAGCCATCCTGTGCATTTGGGTATTTGCTCGGCTGGTTGTTTTTTCTCTGAGCAAAATAATAGTCATTTGGGTCCTCAGCATACACAGATGATATTTGCCACCTAGTCCAGTCTTCCATCCACTAGTCCAAGTCTCTTCCCTCGGCTTCCTAGTGGTTGCATCTCTCTAATTTTCCACACGGCTACAAAAGTCATTATGCTTACCTTGTTGACTCAACACAAGAAAGATAGCCTAGCAACAAAGAGATTTCTTTTTTAGTTTTTCTATTTATGTGTTTTTTTTAGTGCTACAATAAAAAAAAGTTCCTAATGCTTGGAAGAAAAGAAAATATAAGATTGGCAAAGAAACAGCGTCATTCAAGCAAGAAGTCGTTCCTACTCATCCACCTCCACATGGATAGGCCATGCAGTTCTTAGTTTTTCTGCTCCTCTTTCTCCTCCACAAGGAAAAAGGCACTTTTGCTTCTTCCTGTAGAGACCTCCAAGACATAAGCCAATTTTTTTACCTTAAGGGTGATCCTGTCGCTGCTCTTAAGTTACCTCAACATTATTTTTATGAACTCACTTGTGATGGCAATCAGACATTCAAAACGTCGGAAGCATTCATATGGCCATTTAGTCCATAATTAGTTGTTGTTTGGGTGTTAAATATTTTAGAAATAAAAGCAGAAATTTAGAGTTTATTTTAATAATTCACTGGCAAATGAGAATTACGGTTGGTGATGGAAATTTTTAGGGCAGAATCACTGGAATCTTAAACAAATGCAAAAGCCAAATGTCCCCTTAATGTCGACAAGTTCCTTGTCAAATAAATTGTTTACAAGAATGCTACCATCCACCTTGTTGATCCGGGCCTCAAGAATGATAATGGCACTTGTCTACCTCTCAATAGACTGACATGGCTTTCAACGCTTAGAATTTATTCACTCTTTAGAATTTAGGGCAAATTTCTTATTAGTAAGAGAGAAGGGAAATTTTGCCAAACTAGGCTACCATACGTAAGATAATCCCAAAGTAGGCCATGGGTGTCATTGTGAAAAATCATCTTGGTATGACACCCATTCACTTTAGACCACACATGGGAAAGTTCATGCAGTCTTCCAATTTCACCCTGCGGAGTGGATTTGGCACGAAAGAAGTTGCTTTGTCCCATTGTAAGAGGAAGATGGCCATTGCAAATGAATAGAAAGTTCCCTTTGCCTCCAATTAGAAGAGGAAGCACACCCCCTCCAACAAAAGTGAAGAGATACACCCAAAAGAGGCACACATCACCAGGCTATAATAGATGCACCTATTCCACTCTTTTTCTTCTTCAATCAGTTTGTAAACAGTCGATCTCAAGGATGCCTAGCCCTTTCTGATTCCACCCAGGCTTTAGGCCACCCTATTTGGCAACACAGTTATGTGAGGGAGCAGGGGTGACATTCATAAGTGTAGCTGGAGAGTTATGAAGACCTCCACTCTCTTCAAAACAATGTTAGAAGTGAGTAAAGTAAGTCCACTAAACCCTTTCAAATATAGTTACAATTTTGTATGTTAGCTTTTTTTGTTAAGGGGTCTGTGGTATGCAATGTATTTACAGTTATGTATGTTGTAAATAAAGTGTATGATGTGTTTGCGATGATGGGTGTGTAGTTGCGATGGGATTGCGATGTACAAATAGGCATGCATCACAATGTTATGGCACTAATAGTGTTGGCATTGAAATGGACATTACAATTTCATGGAAGGGGCCATCGCAATTACAATGGCCAACGTAATTTGATTGCAGGGGCCATCACAATTACATTGCATGTGCATCACAATTATAGTGTGATGTACATTGCAACTATCATTGCATTGCAATTGCCATTGCAATGTAAGTTGCATTGGGCATCACAATGGCATTGCAACTATCATCACAATGTAAATTGCAATGGGCATTGTAACTATAACGCCCAGGCCTGCGATCTGACTCTAGCTAGGGTTCCAAAAATTCAAAATCCGGGTTATAAATTAAAATCTATAAACCAGGAGTAATAGAGTTTGAGTGCGAGAGCCATAATGTTCTTCTACACACCATAGAACTTAAGTGTTCTATCGTGCGTAGGGCAAAACAAACCTAATATTATAAGGATAGTGCCAACGTTGTCATGTCCTTGGTTTCCTACATATGTATTAGACAACATCTACTATGTTATTCCCATATGATTAGATCCGAATGTTGTTTTGCCTAATGTAATGTCCCTAAATTTTTAACGATTTTGTGTGATTTTTTTGCTATTTTTTTAATAATTTTCGGTGGGAAAATGTGATGCTTTGGCGTAATTGTATTTGCATATTTGACCTGAGTATTATACTCGTAGAGTCGGCTATGGGGCTTAGTCATAAGCCGTGGGCCTCGCTGTGCACTTTTGGCACAAATTTTGAAGGTATATTGCTTAAATAAGAGGTTAACGCGTAATGAGGACATAAATGGATATATATATATATATATATATATATATATATATATATATATATATATATATATATATATATAAATATATATAAATAACTAAAACCCAAAGATCGAGTTCCAGAAACTTAGAGATGTCCAAAATATTGTTAATGTCTAGTAAGTTTGAGAGGAAACTTGAGAGAGTTTCCAATCACTCCATCCTGCCTCCTCTGTCATTGGATTCCACTGGTTCTTGCCGGGATCCACTTCGCCTTAATACCACAAGTCCGTAGGTACCGGCAATGACTGTCGCCATGTCCTCCTTGCTCCTCCACGAGGTATCGGTCTTTTCCTTGATTTTTTCACCTTTAAAATTTGTTATGGACCATAGGAGGGCGATTTTATTGCCGTTGCGGCCGCCCTCAACTAGACTTATCTTTGTTTGGCCACCAAGAACCCATAGGCGCCAGCCAAGGATGTTGCCATGCTCTCCTTGCTCCTCCGTGAGCTACCAGTATTTTCTTTGGGCTTTGTTTCTTCTTCTAATTGTCTGGTATATTTTTGAGATGTCGATGAGTTTTTGGTCATTGCCTAGACTCCCAATCACCTCCTTCCGGTCGTCCTTGGGTTGGTGAAGGTATGGCCACAGCCCTTGCCTATTCCAGCCTAGGTATTAGCGACACTTAGGCATAAGAGTCGCAACTACCTATGGTATTAGTGACGCTTAGGCGTAAGCATCACAACCACCTATGGTATTAGTGACGCTTTATCCTAGGCATTGCTAATAAATTTATTTTATTTAATATATTATTATTTTTAAAATATACTATGTAATTAAAAATCCCAGAAATTTAAATTAAATTCCCCTACTCTCTCCCCTTTTGTCCTCATAACCGGGGCATGTTGACGCTCGTGGAGAGAGAGGAGAGAGACGAGAGAGTGTGAGAGACAGAGAAGAGAGAGAGTGTGTGGAGAGAAGAGTGTAGAGAGAGAGAGGAGAGAGAAGAGAGAGAAAGGAAACGAGAGGAGAGGGGAAGAGAGAGAGGATGAGGAGAGAGAGAGGGTGAGGAGAGAGAGAGAGGATAGAGGAGAGAGGGATAAGTGTGTTTTTAATTATATCTTATGTTTTTAAAATAAATAAAATAAATTTAATATCTTTTAAAAAAAATTAATAGCGACGCTTATGATAAAGCATTGCTACTACCCTAAGCGTCGCGACTACCCTAGGTAGTAGTAATGCTTTATCTTAAGCGTCGCTACTAATTTATTTTATTTGATATATTATTATTTTAAAAATATAAGATATAACTTAAAAATAAAAAAATTTAAATTAAATTCCCGTACTCTCTCCCCTCTTGTCTTTGGAGTTGGGGTTCATGTTGGCGCATGTGGGAGAGAGATGAGAGAGAGAGGTTACAAAGAGTGAAGAGAGAGGGTAGAGAGAGAGAGTGGATAGAGAGAGGAGACAAAGAGAGTGAGGAGAGAGAGAGGGTAGAGAGAGTCAAGAGAGAGAGAGAGTGTAGAGAGAGGAGAGAAGAGAGAGAGGAGAGAAGGTGAGGGAGGAGAGAGGGGGTAAAGAGAGAGGGGGAAGAGAGAGAAAGAGGAGAGTGGTAGAGAGGGAAGAAAAAAGGTTAAAAAAATAAGGTTTTTAGTGAGGCTCGAAAGTGAGTCTCACTAATAGAACATTAATTGGCGACGCTTATTTTTAAGCATCGCCACTAATAATACTATTAGCTATGCTCACTACTAAGCGTTACCAATAGACATATTTTTTTTTAAAAAAAATTGAGCTATTAGCCATGCTCGGAAGCGAGTGTCGCTAATAACATCAGTATTAGCGATGCTCCCTTCCGGGCGTTGCTAATAGCCTTATTTTTTAAAACATTTTTTCTTCCCTCTCCACCTCTTTCCTCTTTCTCTCTCTTCCCTCTCTCTCAGCCCTCTCTTTCTTTACCCCCTCTCTCTCCTCTTTCCTCACACTCTCTCATTCTCCCCTCTCTCTTCACTCTCTCTCTCTCTCTATTTTTTTTATCTTCTCCGTTTTGTATTTTTAGCAACATTCGCAATTGAGCATCGCTAATGTTTACTTATTGCGACGCTTATAGCATAGCATCACAATTAATTGAATGTGCGACGCTTAAGAAGCGTCAAGGCGAAAATGCTCCCCCTCCCCTGCTGAGGAGGGGCGCCGGTTTTCAGTCCCCATCCCGTCAGGGCGAATTTTTTTTTAAAAAGTTTCACTCTAATTATCGGCGCTTTTTAAAAGCACCACTAATAGCATTTTGCTTTTTTTATATAATTTTTTAAAATTAGCAACCCTTTATAAAGCATTGCCAATAGACTATTTTGATTTTATAAAATTTATTTTTTATTAGCAACACTCTTACAAAGTGTCGCTAATAATCATATTTTGTAGTTTTTTAAAAAGAAATTAACATCACTAAAAGAGTGTTCATTTTTATTTTTTTATTAAATATTTTGTATTACCGATGCTTATAAAGCGTCCCTAATAATTATATTTATTATTTTTTAAAAGAAATTTAAATAGTAGCAACGTGTCCAAAAGTATCGCTAATATTACATTAATAGTGACGGTTTTATGAGTGTCGCTAATAATGTAGTATTAGTGATGTAAAAATAAGCGTCGCTAATAATAGACTATTAGTGACTCTTTTGTCTTATGCATAGCTAATGAGCATTAGTAATTGGACTTTTATCGATACTTTTAGTAATGCTTTGTAAGCATCACTAATAGTTATTAGTGACGTTTTTAGAACTATTAGTGAGACTGCGTCACTAATAATTCTTTTTGTTTTAGTGATTCAACGTATGTTTAGACTATTAAGAGTTCATTCTTGACCCTTAAATAATTTTAGATAATTGGGTTTCACTTCATCTTTCACTTGGGTCTTGTCGAAGCCCATTTAAACATATACACACAATGGAGGTAGAACTCACATAATTAAAATATAAATATCCCAAGTAAATAATAAATCAATATAAAATAAGATTATAGTTTAAGATTTGAAAATATTTAATTTAATATTATTTCAGTATAAAAGCTCGACTTTATATAAAATAAAATTATAATTCAATATTTTAAAAATATTAATTTAATATTATTTCAATACATCATTTTTGTTAGCGCTTATAAGATGAAAGCCTGACTCTGGCTTTCCATCAATTCCATATAGTTGACCGAGCTTCAGGTACTGCATTTGCTGACTGGTTGAGGGCAGAATATGGTGACCTCGACATTCTGGTGGGAGTTTGGATGTTTTATCTTTTCGTGCTTATGAAACGACTGGAGAGGTTTTGATTTTTACAATTGTACTACACAGTATAATGGTTCTCTGAAATTTAATATGGGGTCCGAGAATTCTACAGAACAAGTTGAGTCTAATGATCCCGTTGATGAAATCATTAGTCTTCAGTGCGCGAATAGTCAAGATGAGCTCCAGACATGGTAGACTGAATGGAAGACGCAATGTGAGTGTACATGGGTTTATTGAGAAATATCTTGGCATGAAAGTTTCTTTTCTATCCTCTTAGTTCTTTTAGTTTGACATACTTATTAAGTAATCATATTTTTTAGTTTTTTTAAAAAGAAATTAACCTCTCTAAAAGGGTGTTCATTTTTATTTTTTCATTAAATATTTTGTATTAGTAATGCTTATAAAGTGTCCCTAATAATTATATATTTTTTTAAAAATAAATAAATAGTAGCAATGTGTCCAAAAGTGTCGCTAATAGTTCATTAATAGCGACGGTTAATTATGAGCGTCGCTAATAATGTATTAGTGACAAAAATAAATATCGTTAATAATAGACTATTAGCGACTCTTTTGTTTTATGTGCCGCTGATGAGCATTAGTAAATAGACTTTTATCGACGCTTTTAACAACGCTTTATAAGCATCGCTAATAGTCATTGGTGACATTTTTAGAACTATTAGCGAGAGTTAAATGCGTCGCTAATTATTCTTTTTGTTTTAGTGATTTAACGTATATTTAGACCATTAACAATTTATTTTTTACTTTTAAATAATTTTAGGTAGTTGGGCTTCACTTCGTCTTCCACTTAGGTCTTGTCGAAGCCCATTTAAACATATAAACACACTAGAGGTCGAACTCACATAAATAAAATATAAATATCCCAAGTAAATAATAGATTATTATAAAATAAGATTACACTTTAAGATTTAAAAATATTTAATTTAATATTATTTCAATATGAAAGCTCGACTTTATATAAAATAAAATTATAATTCAAAAATTTCAAAATATTAATTTAATATTATTTCAATACATCATTTTGTTAGCGCTTATAAGATAAAATCCTGACTCTGGCTTTTCGTCAGTTTGATATAGTTGACCGAGCTTCAAGTACTGCATTTGCTGATTGGTTGAGGGCAAAATATGGTGACCTAGACATTCTGGTGGGAGTTTGGATGTTTAATCTTTTTGTGCTTACGAAAGGATTGGAGAGGTTTTGATTTTTACAATTGTACTACAGAGTATAATGGTGCTCTGAATTTTAATATGCGGTCTGAGAAATCTACAGAACATGTTGAGGAGATAAATGCCGCATATATTAATTTCGCACCAAGCGAATGGTAGAAAATATGATCCCGTTGATGAAATCATTAGTCTTCAATGCGCAAATAGTCAAGATGAGCTCCAGACATGGTAGATTGAATGGAAGACGCAAGTACACGGGTTTATTGAGAAATATCTTGGCATGAAAGTTTCTTTTCTATCCTCTTGGTTCTTTTAGTTTGGCATACTTATTAAGTAATCTTGTTTTGTTTCTTTTAGATTTTTTTTTCTAAAAAAATAATATTTTTACATTAAAAGTGTATATTAAAAATTTACATAAATTTTAATTAATCTAAATAAATAAGCTCACAGGAACTGTATGCGGGGCTCACTTGTAAAGTCTAAAGCACTTTGTGAGTTTTGTGGGTGTTTTTATTGTGAGAATATCACTTTTTTTTATCCAAGTACTCCAAAATTCAATCGGCAGCTATATCTTTTTATTTTGGTAAAGACTCGCGGGTATAAGTTTGAAAAGTCAAATGGGAGAACAAAAAGTCATTTGAGTCCACGTCTTCAATTTACTGGTCCAAGTCTCTTCCCTTAGCTTCCTAGTGGTTGCATTACTAATTTTCTACACGGCAGTGGTCGCATTACTAATTTTCCACACTGGCAAAACAAGAAGTCATTAATACTCAGATAGTGATATTCTCAAAACAAAATACTCACAAAAACTCGCATAATATTTTTCACTGAATTTTATAAGTTAACCCCACACACAAAGTGGGCTCACTTATTTAGACTAATCAAAACTCACCTATAAATTTTTTATGTGTATTTTTGTTGTAAAAATATCATTTTTCTTTGTTTAATTCTTTTTTTATGTTTTTCTGGCGCTACAACAAAGATAGTTCCTAGCGCTAGGAAGAAAAGAAAATATAAGATTGGCATAGAAGCAGCGTCAGTCAAGCAACAACTCATTACTCCTCCGCCACAAGAATAGGCCATGCGGTTCTCCTCAGTTTTTCTGCTCCCCTTTCTATGTTGCTCTACTTGGGAACAAGGCACTTTTGCTTCTTCCTGTGGAGACCTCCGAAACATAAGCCAACCTTTTTACCTTAAGGGTGATACTGCCACCAATCTTGATCCACATTTTGAGCTCACTTGTGAGGGCAATCAGGCTTTCATATCGTCGTTCTTCAGTTTGGAGAAGTACCGCGTCAAATCAATAGGCTACGAGAATTCTACCATCCACCTTGTCGATCCGGAACTCAAGAGTGATAATTGCACTTGTCTACCTCTCAATAGACTGTCAAAGGAAACACCAACCTTTCTGCATTTTAATGGATATCATTTGGCGGTGGCAAACTTTCTGCCGGATTTTTATGGATATGATTGGCAGGGAGTTAGTGTTGTTGTAATTGTCAAATGCCATTCTATGGTCACAGACCCTTCATATGTAGGAACTTCTCCTTGCCTCAACAGCTCTTACGGATCCTACCTGTATGTTGTGGTCGTCCAGTATCATTTTCGTAATCTCCATGACAATTGCAGTGTTCTAGCTTCCACCCTTGCACCTATTGAAGGAGGAGATGTCAATCTTACTTATGTTGAGATCCACAAGAGGATGATTATGGGCTTTGAACTTTTTTACCTTCTTTATCGTGGTGAAAGTTGTGAAAGGCTCTTCGAATCGCCTCAATGTGAGTGTTCAGAATCTTGTATGGACCTTTTTATGTTAACATTATTTTTCAACATATAATTAAATAGCACTTTCAGATGCAAATCATTCTTTTAATTATCTTCAAAACAAATTAATGCAAATTATCAATGTTATATATAATTAATTCGCTCATACAATTTGCAGGTTTTTTTAAAGCAGCATGGGAAGAAATTGAAGGTAATTCTTAGGCAGCATGTTTAATTCTTCTTTGTAATTTCTCTCATATTTTATTGCTGCTTACAATCATCTAATAACGTTGCAGTTTTTTTATCAAAAAGCCTTCCAATTGTAGGTAAGAGATTCTCTCTGAAACTTCTTTTTCTTTGATCTATTGATCAATATATCTAACCGCTTTTTATATAACCTTTTGATGCGAGAAGAACGCATATTGATAGCCAGATCATCTTTTGGAGTGTTTTGTCTATCTCTTATTGTGATATACAAATTACTGAGGAGGCATTTGTCAATGGATGATTCAATTGAGGAATTCCTTTGTCAATACAAGAATAACATCCCAAAGAGGTACTCTTATTGGCAAATTTTGAAGATGACCAACAACTTCAAAGAGAAACTAGGGAAGGGTGGTTTTGGCTCTGTGTTCAAAGGGAAACTTCCAAATGGTCATCTAGTCGCAGTTAAGATGCTGTCCAAGCGCAATGGGAAGGACTTTATCAATGAAGTGGCCACTATTGGAAGAATTCACCATACAAATGTGGTGCAGCTGATTGGTTTCTGCTCCATGGGAACGAAAAGGGCTCTTATCTACCAATACATGTCAAATGGTTCTTTGGACAAGTACATATTCTCTAGAGAAGATGGCCACTCCTTGAGTTGGGACCAACTATACCAGATTGCACTAGGCATTGCTCATGGGATTGAATATTTGCATCGAGGTTGCAATATGAAGATCTTGCACTTTGATATAAAGCCTCACAACATTCTTCTAGATGAAAATTTTGCCCCAAAAATATCAGACTTTGGACTTGCCAAATTTTATTCAACTGAAGAAAGCGTTGTGAGTGTTACTGCTGTGAAAGGGACAATTGGGTACATAGCACCCGAGTTATTTTACAAGAGAGCTACGGGAGTCACTAGCAAGTCTGATGTCTACAGTTTTGGAATGTTGCTTATGGAAATGGCCGGCAGGAGGAAGAACGTAAACCCAATTGCCAACAGTAGCCAGATATATTTTCCATTCTGGATTTATGACAAACTTCTTCACGAAGAGGAAGTAGGAATCATTTTGGATGCCACGGAAGATGAAATACAAATTGCCAAGAAGCTACTTATAGTAGGACTGTGGTGCATTCAAATGAAGCCTATTGATCGGCCCTCCATGACCAAAGCTGTAGAAATGCTGGAAGGAAGTGTGCACCTTCTGCAAATGCCACCAAAGCCTTTCTTATCATCTCCTGAACGGGCCCCACTCGATGATTGCAGCATCAGCATGCCTTTCTTATCATCTCCTGAACGGGCCCCACTTGATGATTGCGGCATCAGCATTGAATCATCTTCATCTTCAGTCATTCATCGCTTAAATTCAGACTCGTAGAGTTTTGTCATTTTAAAGGCTGCCTATTCCAGACACCCGTGCAATTTACAACCCCCCCCAACTTGGAAGTCCAAATCTGTCATATTTATTACTTGCAGGGGTTGTATTTAAGAAAACATGTATTTAATATTTACTCTGTGTGTACGTTAAGTGATTCTCGCATACGGGGTGCAACATTTTTTTTCTTGATGAACATGGGGCAGGAATTGAGGGTACCCCCCATTTTGAGAACTCCAGAGACTTCACATCCTACACTCTAACATCCTACACTCTACACTTCACATTGTCCTGGCTTCCCACTAACACATCCGACCCAAACTTCACAAAGGTTGAAAATGTTAGAAAGCGGGTTTAACCACTTTTATATGAATAAGAATACACATGTAAATTTATTGAAGGTTATGAATAGTCCTATGCCTAAGAAATAGTGATAATGTTAATATGTAAGGGGTAAATTTGGTTATTCAAGTTAGGCCCTTGGGTTACCCAAATTTTGTGAGGGATATATATATTAGACCAATATACCTTGGTGGGCTACCCCACGTGTGCAATATCACTGTTGTGAGGCTGGCTCAGTTCGGTTTGGTTCTTGGGTCAAGTTGGGATGGGTCGACAAGATAATTTTTTTGGGACAAATTCATTTAGTTTTCTATTAACCTAAATACGTTTGTTAACGGTCAGACACATCCATTTTAATGTGACGGGTTGTCTTCTTCAACGGGATTTCATATGAAACACATAATTTTTTTCAATCATCATTTACTAAATTTCATTACCGTCATTTGTAAGAGCAATTACATAACATTAGTTCACTGCATACGCTATGTAAAGGTGCTTCTATAGTGTGTGGTGGATCATATTATCTTAGGAGACAGAATCCCAAGTGATTCCTAAGTATCAATAGGGAGGGCATAATTCTATCTTAAGGACAAAGGGTGTGATGCTTGATTCGATTTAATTCTTGACTTTCTGTAATTTTATTTCATCACAAGAATTACTAAGATTGGAAATTAACAGTTTTAAGACATAATTACATTTTTTCATACTTTACTATTGTGATTAGTATTTCAAAATTGTGTTTTTAATATTTCAAAATTAAGACTAGCTTATATTAATTGGAACATAAATTGCTAGGGAGGGTACCAATATGACTTGGATCATAATTATTACTATGGTAACTCATGTTCTTATTCAAGTGAAAGGGGTGAAGCCGAAAAAATTCAATGGTGTAGATTTTAGGAGATGACATCAGAAGATTTGGTTTGATTCCGGCAATAAAACACGATGAAAATCAATTGAAAACACGAGTAGCTTGTGGAGGAGCACGAAGGATCTAGCAGTGGTCCTAGTTAGTACCAACGGGCTCATGTCGGCAAGGCGAAGTGGCTTCTGACAAGAGTATTGGAATCAGGCAATAGTGCAGGTCCAGAATTGCTCTCCAGTTTCTTCTCCACACTTTTGGACATTCCCAAAAGAAATGAATGGAAACAACTCTTTTGAGTTGTGATTTACTTTTTACCTATTTTTTTCACATTACCATCATACACGTCATTCTACTTCTTTATGCATTGTATATCCAAAATTTACTAAGAAAACATATGTGCTGCATCAAGGCCTAACAGAGAGAACTAAGCTCTACACCCGACTCTATAAGTATAAATATCGGGGTCAAATATGCAAAGATAAATACACCAAAGTCAAATTTTTCTACCGAAAATGATAAGAAAAATAGTATGAATATCACATAAAATTGTAAAAAAAATAGGGACATTACAATCACCCTGCCTATTCTTCTTTGTGTTTTCCCTCCTCCTATGGCGATCATCGAAGTCCTTCCCTACAACTATAGCAATTGCTATGACTTCTGCCAAAGTCTCAAGCCAAAAGGTACCACTCGACCTCTGATAAAAGGTTGTAGCCCATCTTCAAACTTCTTCGCCCTCTCATACTCATCATCAAAGAGAAGATGAGCAAAATATTTTGGTTCCACGAATTTGGTTTTATACTTAATGATGGTCATAGATCATTGCTTCAAGATTTGATTATTTCTTCTTATCTTCTTGCACATGCAAAGGGAAATACTTGTCATAAAAAATAACTAAAAATTCACTCCAAGCAATAAACACTTGATTGTGAAACCGCTGCCTCTCAATTGAAAGCCACAAGCACTAAGCTTCACCCTCAAAAATGAACACAGCAAAGTGAGTATTCTCTTTCTCTAAGAACCTTCTAACACTAAAAATCTTCTTCATATGCAGCTTCTAGTTATTTGTCTCGGCTGGATCCGTCTTGCCCTTAAAGCGGGGATTGTTCAACTTCTTGAAGACCACCAAGGTCAATTGCTTATATCTTCCATTGTGCTGTTTACCCTATTGTTGAACATGCACAATTTGAGTTAGTCCCTTAATGGCTGACTATTATCCACACCTATCCCTAGCTGTCCAGTTGCTGTTATCCCCTACTTGACTAGAACCTGCCATCTACAGGATATGTAGGTGTTAACTCTCATGATTGAACAACAAAGTTAAACAACACACCAAAGCAAGCACTTAAAACAATGAACGAATGGTAGCAACATTGCTAGTATTATCTAATTTTTTTATTATCTCACTCCCCATTAACGGTGATGTTCCAACTTCTATTAATATCACTTGCTTTTAATTAAATCCAGACTCTAATACTAATAAATTGTTAGGCACCCTAATTCGAATGGGTTGGAGGACGTGACAACTTTTAACCAAAGCTCTGAGTTAAATCAGAATACACAACCAAGCTACTGCTTCATTTATAAACAATTTGGAGAATATAAAAGAAATTTAACTACTTCTCTTTTAAGTAATACAAAGCATCCTTGTACATAATACGAAATGCAATGGCATAAGGAATAGCATAAGCCTTCAAACTACAATAAAGATATACCATCATTGAAATAGAAGTACTATCAATATAACTATGATGTCATCAGAGTTCCTTCACACTATTTACTCCTATATATCCCTTAGAAGAATTCCTATCCGAGAACATCATTACTTTAATGTTTGCTTGTTTGTAAAATGTCATCCTGAGTACCTGCATGACACAGCCGCACAGGGGATTCCTGAAGGATTCCCAAAACAAAACATGGTTGAGCATAGCATAATAAGGTTTTGAAATATGATAAGCTTACATTAACACCACAAGTGCATTTTTGAGATGCATATCAAATCCTTACAAAGAAACTATGTAAATATATCTCAATGGTGATTCCAAAACTATACATAATAATAGTGGTGTAAATAATCTCAAGCATTTGTCAAACATACGTTGCATGATGGTAAAACTAGAGTAACCTATTTCATATTACCTTTTACCAGGCAATCCAAAACTAGAAATGCTAAAGATACTAGGTCAAGGTAGTGCACATAGACATGACCAACTAATCCTCAAGCACAGCTCCAATATCTCTATAGTTCATACCAATAATTGTAGTCATCTCACCTGGGGAGGAAAACCTACCCTTTTAGAACCGAAAACCCTGCACTTTCATAGAGAAAACTAATTCATTTTAAATCTTACATAGCTAATCTGGAAAACTTTGGAAAGCTATGGCTAACCATGGTACACAATTCACGGTTAATCTCGGTAAACATGATTTAGAAATTAAGATTATATGAGGCTAAAATATGATGCACGTAACATGAATTCCTTAAAAGAACATTATATACATGTATGCTTTAGTAACCCCATTATACAAGAACAATACTTGGTTAACTACATGCAAAAGACCAATCAAAAGCATGAAGATTAGGTTCTAAATTATGTCCATAAGTCAAAAATAAGTGAGCCAGTCAATTGGGTGACAAAACAGACAAATCATAAACCAGGGTGATCGATCGGCCATCAGTAACCGATTGATCAGCCCCAAAATTTTGGAATCAGTTGGGTTTTCTGATTTAACAGTCCATTGGGCAGTGGATCGGTTACTGAGTATGTAGAAAAGAAAAAGACAAACTTTTTAGATCGATTGGTTGTATGGGTGATCAATCACGGTGAACATAATAATGTAAAACCACGATTTCTAACAAAAAATCATTGTAATCAAATATCAAATCTTCATAATTCATTGTGTAATCAATCTCAAACCCTTAATTATGAAAAACCCTTTCAAACTCATGTATAAGTATGCAAAAATAACATTAAAATCTACCCAATAGAGAAATCAAGCCATATAACCATTAATCATAAAAAAGTATGATTAGTTGCATTAACTTTAGTGATAATGAAATAAATCATTATCAAAATGGAAACCTCTTACCTTCATATTAGAGAATCACTTCTTTTTCTCTTTGATCAAAACTAATCAGAAATTAGGATTTTTGCCAACTTGAGACTCAAAACTATAGTTAACAAGTGTACTTCCTTGTGTCTAATGAATTTTGAACATGATTAACAAAGTTATTAATATAAAACAAATATCTAGTGTTCTATAAATAGGATAGAAATGACGGAATTTTAGAGATTCCAATAGAAGAATACATGAGGATTAAGATCATGTAAGAAAGACATTTGATTTTAATAAAAACTTGAAATTATGAAGAAGAATCAATTTTGACTCACCTAGAGAGATGTTATAGTGAATTACTTGAAATTTTAGCAACCCTAATAATTAGAAAAAAGGCCAAATTTATATATTTATACTATTTTGTGTAAATTGGCATTTAGGGTCCCATTTTAAGGAATGAAAATAACTTTTTTTCAAAATTTCATTGAAATGGACATGATTGAGCCCAAGCAGTAGCATCCCATATTCCAATTACACATAAACCGAGGGGTTAGAGGTAATTATGTACTTATTAGTTAGATTTTAAGGGGTTTCAAGGGGAGGAAATCTCAGTATATGTTTAGAGCTCAAAGCAACGAGCATAACGAATTAAAGAATCAGGGAAACAGAGGTTGCAAGCAAATGTTACATCCTCGAGAAATATGTCATATCGATGGGACCCACTTAAAAAGTATGGGATAATATATCCATGAAGGGTCTAGTTGTGAAGAGATTGTTGATATCAGTCTATTGTATGAAGAATAAATGATTTTGACTTCAGGATAAGAAGTTGTCATGTTTAAAGTTAGAATTGTATTTGAAAGAAATAATAATAAAATATTAAGAAAAAGACTGAATATATGATGTCAGTGGCTTGATCTGAACCAAGCCGCACTGTTGAAGGAAAATGCTACTTGATAGCCATGCAGCACAATCTCTACCGGCTGTGCAACACAAGAGCCACACTGTGCAATCTCTACTGTCCGCATGATGCGAAGCCCGCACAATCACGAGTGGGCTCACGTGGCATGATTGCATCACATGTGCACCTTCCATTTGTTTAGTCCAGTGGATGCAAGACACATGGTTCACGTCTATGCGTGCGTGCCACTTTTCCGTAGTACACTTGCACGCCTTCCCGTATAAATTCTTATTTCTATCCACACTCTCGGGGGAGTTTTATAGGTCGTTTGGAGTCCGTTTTGACCATTGATATGGTGTTCTTAGCTAATTATATGATGTTCTACATAATAGAAGCATCCTTCTTTGAGCTGATGACTTTTTGAGGGGAAAACATCCTGAAGTAAGAGGAGACTCTGCCTATCACCCTAGGGCCTGAGGAGAGGGAAATGGCCAGGAACAAGAGGGGGCTTTGTCCTATGTCCTTGGGCCACCATGAGGGTAGTGGCCCAAAGAATGCATGTATATTGATTGAAATATATGATAGTATGAATGCATGTATATTGATTGAAATATATGATAGTATGAATGCATGTATTACTTAAGATATGTGCTATGCTCTAACCCGATGTGTTTTGATATGCTTTGAGTTGATATGATTAGATAAGCTATGAAATGCTCTGCTTAATATGATATGTTTTGAACTGAATTATCATGATATAATATAATTTAATGGGATCTGACATAAGCTAATTAACTTTGTTGTATGTCTAAAGTGAGATGTATGTTCTTCTAATTTATTGGCTTTTGTTCAACTCTGATGATTTATGAGGTCTCTATCTGATTTTGAATGCTCACTACAACAAAATTAGGTATTAGCAACACTTATATAAGTGTCGCAATAAAATGCGCCGTTACAAAGTGTTAATAATGATATATTAAAAACCGTCACAACAAAAACTAATATTAGCGATGCATAATATTAAGCATCGCTAATGGTAGCCTATTAGCGATGCATAAGTAAAAATGTCACTAATACCTAACCTTTTAGCGACACTTAAGTTCATGTGTCGCTAATACTTAGGTTATTAGCAACGCTTACATGAGCGTCACTAAAAGATATATCTATTAATTTTTTTTAAAAAAATTAAAACTATTAATGATGCATTTCTCTAAACGTCGCTAATACGTTCAACAATAGCGACATTTATAAATAAGCATCGCTAATATTTATCAATTTTAAATAAAAAATAAAAATTATGAACTAATAGCGATGCATAGATATGCGTCGCTACTACCTGATAGTAGTAGCGACGTATGTAACTATGCGTCCCTTGGTAGTAGCGACACATAGTTATATGCGTTGCTAATACCTATTTTTTAAATAAAAAATTTAATAAAAAAAGAGAGGGGGAGGGTGGGGAGAGAGAGAGGAGGGAGAGGGAGGAGAGAGAGGGGAGGAAGGAGAGAGAGGGAGGAGAGAGAGAGGGCGAGGGGAGGGGAGGGGAGGGAGAAAAAATTATAAAAATTTTAAAAAAATAAGAGGAGAGAGGAGAGAGAGGGGAGGAGAGAGAGAAGGGAGAGAGAGAGTGTCACGCCCCGGCGATGCCTGACCCGAGCCGAACCCGGTCCAGGGGCCGGTCAAACGCGCGGGGGCTATGAAGTGAAAATTGAGAAATGATCTAGCGGAAGACTTAACCCTAACCACGGGCGATTAACAGAAATACGGAGTGCGCACAATCCTTTGAGCAAGAGTAAATAAAAAGGGAGAAAATGTGTTGCTTATCACAAAGTAAACAACAATATCAAACCCACAAACTTAGTTAAGTAAAGCCCACACCGGCTCAAAATAAGTCATAGGCATCACAACTGCAAAGTATGACATAAATCCAAACAAGAACCCTACACAAAGGTTCGAACATAAAGCATGAAACAAACGCAGGTAAGTCACGCAATGATCTCCATCATCACACCTAAGTTACCTCTGACCTTTCCTCAAAGAGGCAATCCTGTCCGTCTGCGTGTCACACCACGCAGCCCCAAATCAAAACACAAAAGAGGGGTGAGTTTTAACACTCAGCAATGGTTTTAATATCACTGACAACGTTGAAAATACGATAGCGTAATAATGAGATCGTTCAGATCAAAGATTTACATGGTGCATCACTTTCTGATCACACAATCATATCACCTAACACTGCATCATAATGCATAATATCATCACAACCTGCATGGATGTATCTCTAACATACATATTCCCACATGCATTCACATCATAACCAATCCCGCATGGATGTATCTCTAACATACATATTCCACATGCATAACATCAAAATCATCATGCATGAATGTATCTCTAACATACATATTCCACATGCATAACATCAACATCACACATGCATGGATGTATCTCTAACATACATATTCCACATGCATAACATCAAAATCAGCATGCATGGATGTATCTCTAACATACATATTCCCACATGCATTATATCATCACAAACAACCTCCATCAAGGAGTAATTACACACTAATGTCACACAGACGGGAGCATAGACAAGGCCACGAAGGCGTGTCATGACCCAAAATTCTACACAAGAATTAAAGAAAGATCGGGGTTGTCAATCCCTAATACTGCTCGCCCTGGACGATCCTGGCCAAGGATGTCCCATTCTCACAAAGAGAATCTAGAGCAGGGGTGTTCGCCCAGGGACATCTCCTGCGGAGGGAAGAGCCCGAGTGCTCACACAGAGAACCCCAGAACATGTGGTAGCGGGGTGCACACGGCATGCCACACTGGATTCTCAGGGTGTGTAGCCGATCAATCGCCCTTCAGGCCGTTCGATCGGTTACACACAAAAATTTGAAATTTACAGTTCAGCCGATCGATTGCCCTGCAGGGCCGATCGATCGCCAACACGGCAGAACAGTCATCTTCTTCCTTTCGCAAATCCAAACCGAAACACCGTAGATAACACTTCAAATCCACATCTAACACCCTAATCATCATCAAAAGTCCTCCTTGACTTCCAGAATATCAAACCAAACCATAATAATGTAAAACCCTAAGAAATCGGGATTAAATAATTCCATTTTCTAATCTTACCATTAACACACTAAATCAAGCAAACCATTTCGAAATAAGCCAAAAATGAAGAGTTTTACCATGGACAAATAGAGATTTCGAAGACCCATTACCTCAGCACTTGATTAAGCTCGGATTGAAGAGTCACCCTTCTTGAAATCCTTGAAAACACAATGAGTTTGAATTAAACTCTAATAGAAATCGATTTACTCAAGAAATCCTTAATTAAACCTTAGATCTAGGGCTTGTTGGTAGTAAAAATCGAATTTTGAATGTTAGGGTTTGTAGTAAAACACAAATCAGTAGCTTTTGATGGTAAAAAACAAATTGAATCAAGGGGAAAATGGTAGATTTGGAAGAAATAAAGAGAAAAGCCATGGATTAGTGCTTAATTAGAGTAAGCTTACCTTAATCGGCTTCTAATTCGGGCCTAAGTGGGGATTAGGCTAGCCCTCCTTCCTTAGCCTATTCCCAAAAATAGAAATGGCTCAGGTTTGCCCTTTTATAGTAAGGGTTGGGGTATGCATAGGTAAGTTTTGGGGTGTAAATATGAAAAGTGAGCTAAAAGTGGGTATTTTGCAAATTTAAGTACAAATTAAGCCTAATAAAATTCTGAAAATTTTTGTGTGACCTTAAGTATATGTCTAGGTTCATTTGACACAAAAATAAAATTTTCGACGGTGGGGCCCACAGGGGTCCCGCCAAAACCCTAATTTTCGGAAAAATAGTGAAAACTCCGAAAAATCTCAAAAATTCACATTTGGTTTAAAATCACTTAAAACCACTAATATTGAAGTTAATTTTGGTTAAAACCATCACAAACACTATTTATTTCACGAAATCACCGAATAAGATCAGAAAACACGTAAACCTTACGATAGCTCATAATTAAAGAAAACCAAAACCCGGTTTAAAGATGAGGGTCCTTACAGAGAGGGATAGGGTTGAGAGAGAGAAGGAGGTGAGAGGGAGGAGGGGAGAGAGTGAGAGAGAGAGGAGGGAGGGAGGAGAGAGAGTAGTGGAGAGAGAGAGGGATAGAGGAGAGAGAGAGGGAGGGGAGGGAGAGAGAGAGAGAGGGGAGGGAGAGAGAGAAATTAGTTTCAAAAATAAAAAAATAAGTAGTAACGACGCAAACGGCTATACGTCACTACTACATAAGAGTAGTAGCGACGCATAGCACTATGCATCACTACTAACTAAGGGTAATAGCGATGTTTATCTCTAAGCGTCGCTAGTAACCTTGCTAGTAGAGACGCATATTAATGCGTCGCTACTACCTATGGTTCAAATAAAAAATTAAATGAAAAAGAGAGGGGGGAGGAGAGAGAGAGGAGGGAGGAGGGGAGGGAGAGTGAGAGAGGGGAGGAAGGAGAGAGAGAGGTGAGGAAGGAGAGAGAGGACTGAGAGAGAGTAAGGAGAGAGAGAGGAGAGAGAAAGGGAGGAGAGAGAGGAAGGAGAGAGAGGGAGGAGAGAGAGGACTGAGAGAAAGGAGAGAGAGGAGAGAGAGGGAGGAGAGAGAGAGGAAGGAGAGAGAGAGGAAGGAGAGAGAGAGAGGAGAGAGAGGGAGGAGAGAGAGGACTGAGAGAGAGTAAGGAGAGAGAGAAAGAGGAGAGATAGAGGGAGGAGAGAGAGGAAGGAGAGAGAGGGAGGAGAGAGAAAAATGGAGGAGAGAGAGAAGAGAGGGAAGGGAGGAGAGAGGGGAGAGAGGATAAAGAGAGAAATGGAGGAGAGAGAGGATTGGGATATTAAAAAATACTATTAGCGACGTTCAAAACTGTGCGTCGCGATTAGAACAATTAGTAGCGACGCTTATTTGATAGCGTTGCCAATAAGAAAACTATTAGCGACGTGTATGATGTAACGTCACTAATAGTTTTTTTTAAAATAAGTTTTTTGAAGTGACTAATATTTCAATTATTAGTGACGCTCGGGATTGAGTGTCGCTAATAATGATAATATTAGCGACAGTCGTAATCAAACGTCGCTACTATAATCCTTATTAGCGACACTCTTGATCGGGCATCGTTAAAATTGTAAATATTAGCTACGCTAAAATGGTAGTGTCGCTAATTTATATATTTCTCGTGATGCTTCATTTGAAGCGTCGCTAAAAGTCATACGCGGGCAGAAATTCCCCCGCGTGCAAAATTTCGCGCTCGGGCAAAATTTCGCCCTTGCGTTTATAAACACATGCTACTGCCTCCCCTCGCCATCGCCGTCCCTCCTGGCTGTATTCCCTCTTGTACATGCATTCAATTTCCGGCCACCGTCTTCGCCTCGCCTCTAACTCCCCCATCCCTCACTCTCTCTTCTCCTCACCGTCTCTCTGTCTGATTCGCCCACCCTCAAGCTACCTCCCTCAAGTCGATCTCCTCAGAAGCTCTTTTGGAGGCTGCTGCCTGCTTGCCAGTGGGCGGAAGCTGTTCCGGAAAATGTCAAACCCGCAGCACCTCGGACAAAACTCTGGCGGCGGAGCATGGCCCTTGTTGGAAACCCAACTGCCAGACTTGTTGGCCTGTGAGTGCGATTCGAAGAACCCACTGCGGTGCTGTGCTTGCTCCCCATCGGCGCCAACTTCTTCCCGGCACCCCAGTTGTAGACCTTGTTGGTCCACATAGCTCATCAGAACCACTGGACGACCCCCAACACGACTCGTCCCTGCCGCATCGGTCAAAGAAACCCCCTGCCTTGTCCACCAGATTCATACAAGGTGAACCCGCCGCCCACACCCTGCTCCCGCTCCCGGCCTCGCGCCCTGCTCATGCTCCCGGCCTCTCGCCCTGCTCATGCTCCCGGCCTCGGGGCCACGCTCACTGTCCCAGCGCCTGTGCCCCACTACCGCTCCCAGCACCCACTCCCCCGCGCCCCGCTCCTTGCACCCTGCTCCAGTCTGCAGCGACCAGCGCCCATCGTGGGGCAGCAGCGACCCGCAACGCAGGTTAGACCAATTCCAAACCAGGTCAATAGACTCGGTTTGGTCTGTTTTTCTTTTTTTTAAAAATTTTTTTTTAGCGACGCACTTGATGCGTCGCTAATAGTGGTAAATATATTTTTTACTTTTTTAATATACATTAACAACATTTAATAAATGTAGCTAATATTATACTATTAGCGACACAAATTTATAAATGTCGCTAATAATTATTTCATAAATAAAATTTTTTTAAAAATAAATTATATTTAAAAAAGATGTTTAATTTTTTAATATTTTATTATTAGCGACATATGCGCTACACGTCGCTAATACTAGATTATTAGCGACGTATTTTGTTTGTTAGAGACATAGTAATAAATGTCGCTAATAATGACTATTAGCGACGTTTAATCATAAACGTCACTAATAATAACCATTAGCGATGTTTAATCAAAAACGTCGCTAATGAGCAATAGCAACACAATTTTTATCGACGCATGTAGCGACGCTTAAATAAAGCATCGCTAATAGTTATTAGCGACACATTTATGATTATTCCGATGCTTAAAAGTATCGCTAATAATCATTTTTGTTGTAGTGGCTTTATTTGGATATAAGGATATACATATATGATTTTGTGATACTTGTTGTATGTAATAGCCATTAGGCATAATCATGTTTAGATTCGATTGTATTATAATAACATCGTAGATGTTATCGCGGGGCCCGCAGCGACCCGCTCCCATCGCGGGGCAGCAGCGTCCCGCGCCTATCGCGGGGCAGTAGCGACCCGCAACGTAGGTTAGACCAATTCCAAACTGGGTCAATAGACTCGGTTTGGTCTGTTTTTCTTTTTTTTTAATTTTTTTTAGCGACGCACTTGATGCATCGCTAATAGTGGTAAATATATTTTTTACTTTTTTAATATACATTAACGACATTTAATAAATATAGCTAATATTATACTATTAGCGACGCAAATTTATAAATGTCGCTAATAATTATTTCGTAAATAATTTTTTTTAAAAATAAATTATATTTAAAAAAGATGTTTAATTTTTTAATATTTTATTATTAGCGACATATGTGCTACACGTTGCTAATGCTAGATTATTAGCGACGTATTTTGTTTGTTAGAGACAAAGTAATAAACGTCGCTAATAATGACCATTAGCGACGTTTAATCATAAACGTCACTAATAATGACCATTAGCGATGTTTAATCAAAACCGTCGCTAATGAGCAATAGCAACACAGTTTTTATCGACGCATGTAGCGACGCTTAAAAAAAGCGTCGCTAATAGTTATTAGCGACACATTTATGATTATTAGCGACGCTTAAAAGATTGCTAATATTTATTTTTGTTGTAGTGGCTTTATTTGGATATATGGATATACATATATGATTTTGTGATACTTGTTGTATGTAATAGCCATTAGGCATAATCATGTTTAGATTCGATTGTATTATAATAACATCGTAGATGTTATCCAATACTACCTAGTCCACGAACGGTACAACATTGGCCCGATGTAAGTTAGATATAAGATTATATTTGTTCTAACTCTATGTGCAATGGAGCAAAAAAGTCCTGTAGTGCATAGAGGAACATTATGACTATCGCACACAAAGTATGCCACTCCTAATTAGTCAAATTTTAATTTTTATAAAGTATTTAATTTACTTTGATTTTATTTTTCGAACACCCCTGGTCCAGGTCCTATCTTGGTCAGGGTGTTATACAAGCCCACTTGACAAGCAATGAGGGATGACTCCCAAGAAGTTTATATGATAAGAAGACAAGTTGTGGGATCCTACTTTTTCAAAGTAAGAACTTAAGCAAAAATTGTACCAAATTTTGTAGTAATTTATGTTAAACACTAATATACTTCATGACAATTCTCACCTCAATACTAGGAGTACGGGGTCAACCACACCTTGGTATAACTCGAGATAAGCCGAACCTACTAATTTCTCAATAAAAGTTTTAAATAATTCAAAGAAGTTTCCTAGTTACCTCAATCATTATTTAGAATAAATGTAAACAAAATATAAAATTTTCAGAACATATATCACAAATACTACTCTAAATCTCTAATATAATCAAGCAACAAAGGCAATTAAAAGATAATTATAGTTAAAATCTCTAATATATTTTAACTTTTGAAAACAATTACGATATCTTGATGGCCATTTGAAGAGGCACCGGGAAGTGTGTATATCTTGAAAAGTAATGGTTTTTAAATACATCTCTTTTATTAAAAAATAACTCTAAATTACTGGTATGAGGTCCCACTTCTACCTTCATATCTTGAGTAACGTCTGCTGCAAAAGGGTTAGGAGGCACTCATGCTTTCCACATCTTCCTG
The DNA here is from genome assembly GCA_035235625.1 of Saururus chinensis. Taxonomy (NCBI): domain Eukaryota; kingdom Viridiplantae; phylum Streptophyta; class Magnoliopsida; order Piperales; family Saururaceae; genus Saururus; species Saururus chinensis. The sequence continues at coordinate 6,325,302 of CP141145.1, read as the reverse complement.
CAGCATCTGGTTCACCTTGTTCATGGGTGGTCGGTCCACTAGATACCACTGAATGCACGATAATGGCACCTTGGTATTGACAAAACGTGACTGCATATTGTATGATCAATTTTTAAAATTATTCTTGAATTGATATATTGTAATGGTTTTGAGTTTAGGAGAAAGTGTACATATATTATCGGATATATAGTCAATGTCAACAATGGTGCCCGCATTAACCAAACTACATATGTTTTTTTTCTTGGTTTAGGCACCACTGAATATTATTACATTAGATACTGAAAGCAAAGTATATATGAATGTTCATCCGAATTACATATTTGTTGATATCTAGCTTAATTAAAAGGTAAAGAGTTCTTGATGAATACATATTTTCGTGGTCGTCATACGGGGATTCCAGCGAATCAGGCGAACCGGTTTCATAGAAACAGGCAGTCTCAAAGAGAGGGCAGAATTTGAATAACTATCCGTATAATTGAGTTGATCTTCGTAGAAAAAAAAAGTGGAACCATCGATGGAATGGAGATGCTCTTTCCTTTTGGACAATTGCTTGGCTGGATACCCCAGTCAATATATGAAATACTGCATAAATATGGGTTTTCCCTTCGCTCAGACAAGGAACCCCAACAAAGTCGCTAGAGATGTCATTGATAATGGGATTGGAACATTCAACATATGTCATCTCTGCTTTGTATTGGAAAAAGTAATCTCTGCGTCTTCTACACTCTTCAGTAGGATACAGACGGATACAATAATTTAAGTTAGCTTAGTGTAAGAGAGATTACGGTGGAATCTGCTTGCCTTGCAGTATTCATCATTATTGTGAGAGGCCCCATGATCAGCCAAATTGGGTACCAACAAAATGCTCAGTGATCCAGGCATCTTGTGCACTTGGGTCATTGCTTGGCTGGTTGTTCGTTCTCTTGGCAAAACAAGTCATTTGGGTCTTCAGCACACAGCTGATATTTGCATGCGACACTGACGAGGCTGGTCATTTAACCTGAATGGAAATCGGATTTCTGGTCCATTCCCATGGCATCTGCTTGCATTTCAGTAATCATTATGGAGAGAATGCTCAGTGATCTAGCCATCTTGTAAATTTGGGCCTTTGCTTGGAAAATCAAAAAGGTCATTTGGGTCCACAGCTTACACAGCTAGTCCAAGTCTTCCAACCACCTAGTCCAAGTCTTCCATATTGTGCATTTGGGTCCTTGCTTTGTTAGTAGATATTTGCCACCTAGTCCAAGTCTTCATCCACTAGGTCGCATCACTTTAATTTTCCACACGGCTATACAGCTGGAATCATTACGCTCACCGTGTTAACTCAACTAACCTTTTACCAAATAAAATAGGCACAGATCCTTAGCAACAAAGATATATTTTTTTCTAGGTTTTTTTTTTATATTTTTTTTTCGATATCTTTTTGTATTACCTGGCAAAAGATGCCAAAATTCCGTATTGTTCCATCCACTAGTCCAAGTCTTCCATCTTGTAGATTTGGGTCCTTGCTTGGTTAGTTGTGTTTGCCACCTAGTCCAAGTCTTCCATGAAGTACTAGGCTAAGTCTCTTCCCTCATCTTCCTAGTGGTTGCATTACTCTCATTTTTCACACGGCTACATCTGATGTCATTATGTTCACCGTGTTGACTCAACTAACCTACTTCCACACAAAATAGACACTGATCCTAGCAACAAAGAGATTTTTCTTCTAGTGTTTTTTTTATATATATTTTGGGGATTTTTCTGTATTACTTGGTAGAAGATGCCAAAATTCTATATTCTTTATTTTTTAATATTAAATGTCATATTATTTATAGTAGGATGAAATTACCTTTAAGTTTAAATAAACCAATCCCATAAAAATCCTTATAAATGAACAGTTGGGACGTTGTTATGGTGGAGAGGACTCATCAGTGATGTGGCAGTGTTCACCGGTGGGAGATGATTGGTGTTGACTCACTGGCAAGTCCTCGGTGATGGTAAAAATAATATTTTTTCCATTATTTCTAACCACGAAAATTGTACCGGTTGAAAAAGTCGTCATTTTGATTGATTCAATGAACCCTAAACCAACATAATGGATATGACTAGTATTTATATACACTACAACATAGAGGTAGCAAATGATGACGTGTGTATAGATGGAAAGGTGTGGTTGATGAACATTCATCCCTAGGAGAGGTTCGGTGAGCTGCTGGTACAAGTAAAAGAAAGACTTATTGTTAATGGTAATGTGACTTTAAAGTATTTGATTTCATCTTTGCAATAATCTATTCTGTTTGAATTAGAAGACGATGAAGGCCTGCAATCATTATTTTTCATTCATAAGAAGGGAAATAAAGAAGTGTTATCATTGTATGCAGAGATGGACAAGGCTGCCAATGGAGAGAAGTCGCCATCAGTGGAATGGAACCAGATTATGAATAGAGATTGATAAATCACTGGTGGTATCAGCTTAACCTAGCTAGCATGAATGGTAGATTTCATACGAGAGTCAATGATGCATCATTCACTTGTGAAATAGTCCAGTAACATTGAATTATAGATTACACGACATTATACTTTATAGTGTTCTCGAAAACACGTTAATATAAATAATCGTGTTAAGGAAAAATACGATATTGATAATGTCGCATAATTATTGATGCTAAATACAAAATCAATATCTCACATATTCAAGTTAGGGTACACACAATAACACTACTTATATGAATCTTGTTCTATCTATGACATGATAAATATTGAAAGTGTGTAACCAATGCATATTTATTAACACGTTAATATTCATTGCAAATTAGGAGAACCGAGAGAGTTTAACATTCCAATTCCAACACAACTAATTACAGTAATATTGATGTTAAGGTTGAGGCAAAGTGGACAACAGTCGATGATCTCAACCTGTTGGAACCAAATATTGGTGAGGGAGAGATAATGCTGGTAGTTTGCAAGTAAAGGACTATAAAAATCTACTCCAATTGGGTGCATTGTTCGAAATCTTATACATTTCAAGAGGGTTTTAATTGACCTTGCAATAAAAGTGCCCAACTATGTGTGTGGAATGAAAAACTAGCCAACTTACCACTCTTTACCATCTCACCTTTGGATTGCAAGAAAAATGTTATAGAGTCTTTAAAGATTCCACAAACATTACATCGAAAAACATAGCCACATATCTTTTTAAGCATGGGGGTATAACTAAGAGCTACAAGAAATACTAGCATGTGTGTAAGGCACACCTTCTTAAATTATTCTTACACGAGATTTAATATATGTGGATCTATTAAATGATATTTACAAAGTCATTATCATGAAGACACGATTTGTTAAACTGACGTGGTATCGGTGTTAATGCCTGTATATTTACACACATTTTCTTTAAAATTTTTAATTTTTTTGCAATATAATGACTATAAATTGAAAAAAATAATGACGAAATCTAACACCTGTGAAAATAGGTTTTATAAATTTAATTCATCATACATCATTTTCCCACAAACATTTTTTTAAATCATCATACTGCCAAACTAAACATTCTTAAGTGTGAATCGAAAGAAAGAAACAAAATAAATTAGCATGACCATGGGCTTAAACATAAATACATCGCAGGCATCTCCTAGTACAATCTACAATAGTATGAAGCTATAATCCAATGCACAAGTTAAGTCCCATACATACATAATCAACTATCATCTTACCCAATACATATGATCATGGCAAAATAATAAAGACTCTCAATGAGTTAGAGTTATACCTGAGCGAATGGAACATGATCCACCAATTGAAACAAGAGTCTAACTCCATGCGCTCTATGCTAATAACCTACAAAAGCATCCCGAACATCAGGGCTAAAAAGAGGAAAAATGAGTATTTTCATACTCAGTAGGAGAGTTCTAATCAGTAAACTCTGTAAGTACATACATAGATGCTTTCATACAACTTTAACATAAAGTAGACAAACATACGATAATCAAAATCTCACTATACAACAAAACCATGCACTTACACTTACAATCATGCCAAATATCCCTATACTTTGTCCTACACTTATAGCCATACTCATACCATCTTTCTCAAATTATTATGCATACAATCATACTGAGAAACAGATACTTATACCCTTGCTCAGGATCTTACACATACTCAAAAATAGACATACTAAAAAACTTACAAACTTACTCATATGTACACATACTATCAACAATTGATGCTCATTACGATTAAAAAGCTTCAACGTCGAAATGGAAATGAATGCCACTAGAGGATCACCTTAACCTCTAGGAAGTAAGTAGACACCATGGACTTTTTCGAAGACAAGGCATACCTATTCTGATGGGGCACATGCTCAAACAGGTAAGAGTAGATCCATAATACTACTTACCTAAGAGCGCAAGTAACCACAATCGGGAGGCCATGCAGTGCCAACTAAGGGTCATACAATGCCTACTAAAGACGGAAATCATACAAGTTCACTCTTGGGCCAAAATCTTACAATGCAACAAATGGACAAAATCATACAGTGCCGACTAAGGACAAAAACATACAACATTCTAAATAGAGCATTAAACATCTAGGGTTATTACAATACCAAGACAATATCGAAACATACCTTGTCTCAATATACACTACAACAAAAAGGACTTTTAGCGACACATTTATGCATCACTAATAGTCCATAAGCGTCGCTAATAATTATTAGCAATGCATAAAAAATGTTGCTACATGTGTCGCAAAAAGCGTCACCGCTATTGCCTATTAGCGATGTATAACAAAAAGCGTCGCTAATAGTTCATAGTAGCGACGCATAATTATACATCACTAATAATGAATTAATAACGACGTATAATATACATTGCTATTAATTAATTATAAGTGACACCTGTTTTTTAGCATCGCTAATGATTAGTTATTAGCGATGTTATTGTATACGTCGCTACTAATAAAACTATTTTAAAAAAAATTAAAATTACTTATTAGCGACGTATAAATCTATGCGTCGCTAATAAGTAATTATTAGCGACGTTTATCTATACATCACTAATAAAAAACCATTTTTTAAAAAAATAATTAAAAAAGTTATTAGCGACGTATAACTCTACATACATCGCTAATAAGTTATTAGCAACGTTTGTGTAAACCTTGCTAATAAAATATTTTTTTTTAATGAGTTGCTAATAATATAATATTAGCGACGCAATAAGTGACCTTTAGAGACACTTTTATATGCGTCGCTAAAGACATAATTTTTTTTTTAAAAAATCCACAGTGGGCCACTAGGCCCATTGGCGAAGGGAGAGGGTGCCGGAGGATGGCAGGGCACCGGAATCCGGCCCCCTCCTTCACCCCTCCTTTGAAAATCAAAGGAGGGGGGAGGCGGAGAGGCGGGAGACAGTGAAAGGGCGGGAGAGGCGAGAGGGGGAGAGGGGGGCGCGGAGAGGGGAGGGGAGGCGAAGGGGGAGGGAGGAGGGGCTGTGGTGCCAGAATCCAGCAAGGGAACCGGCGGCGGTGGGGTTAGGGCAAGGGGAATGGAGGAGGGTGGGGCAGAGGGGAAGGGAAGGGAGGAGGGCGGGGTTGGGGAAGGGAGAAGGGAGAAGGGAGAAGGGCGGAGGCTGAGCCAGGATACGGTGGTAGGGGCTGGAGGCCGCTGATCCGGGACAGCGGCAGCAGGGTGGAGGCATGGCGGAGGTGGGGGGCCTGGAGGCGGCTGATCCAAAACATCGCTAAAACATTTCCATATTGCAACATTTTTTCAAAATATCGCTAAAACATTGCCATATTACGATGTTTCTTTCAAAAATGTCGCTACAACTTTCACATATAGCGAGATTTCTTTAGAAACGTCGCAATTGGAAAATATTTGCAACCCATATTATGTGTCGCAAGTGATATGATGTTTTCTCTCTCTCTCCCCTTTCCCCTCTCTCTCTCCCCTTTCCCCTCTCTCTCTCTCTACCACTTTCACTCCTCTATCTCTTCCTCTCTCTCCTCTCCTCTCTCTCTACCCTCTTTTCACTCTCTCAATCCCCTATCTCTCTCTCTCCTCACTCTCTCTATCTATTTTAATTTTAATTTTAATTTTTAAAAATTTTAAAAAGCCATTAGCGACGTATACATGTATACATAGCTAATACTCTTCTCCCTCTCTCTCTTCTCTCTCTCTTCCTTCCCCTCTCTCTCTCTTCCCTCCCCTCTCTCTCTCTTCCCCCTCTTCCCACCCCTCTCTCTCTCTTCCCTCCCTCTCTCTCTCTTCCCACTCTTCCCACCCCCTCTCTCTTCCATCCCCTCTCTCTCTTTTCCCTCTCCTCTCTCTCTCTTCCCTCTCCTCTCTCTCTCCTCTCTCTCTCTTCCCTCCCCCCTCTCTCTCTTCCCTATCCTATCTCTCTCCCTCTCCTCCTCTCTCTCCTCTCTACTATAATTATACGTCACTAATACATACATTATTAGCGACGTATATATTCATACGTTGCTATCAGTGTTTCTTTTAATTTTTAATTTTTATTTTAAAAATATAAAAATTAATAAAATAATTTTCAAAAATTAAAATAAAATTACTCTCCCTCTCTTGTCTCTCTCCCCTCTCCTCACTCTCTCTTCCCTCTCTCTCTCTTCCCTCCCCTCTCTCTTCCCTCTCCTCTCCTCCTCTAATTTCATTTTTTTTCAGATTTTTTATTCTTTAAAATCAAGCCAAGTGCAGCTAGCATTCGCTATCGCTGAGCTGAGGTAGAGCCAACAATGGCAAAATTGCCGATGGCTCGCTGGTGGCAGCAACCAGAGATGCACCCAAATGCATTTGTCTCGGGCGGAAGAGAAGAGCATAGAAGCATGGTAAATAGAGGAGCATGGGAGACAGAGGAGAGGAGTAGGGAGGAGGTAGTTGCAGCTCCGTTGTGGTCATGGCAGCTAGGCGGAGCTAAATCTGGATAGAGATAGCGGCAGCGGCCTTGGGTAGCAAAAATAGTACTAGAAACAAAAAAATAGGGGAGGGGCAGAGGAATTGGGTGAAGGAGAGAAGGAGAGGGCAAAGGTGGAACCAGGCCTGTACTCACTGTCACTAGGCTGGGGCGGAGCCCATAGTGGCTGTCCGGCCCTTGCTGGCCAATGGCAGCGGCAGAAATCACAAAATAGTGAGGGAAAGAGACTAACAAATGAAAGGGGTAGAGCTGAGATGGGGGCTGTTGAGCCGGTCTAGGGTGGTTCTAGGGAGGAGGCCTTGTCATCGCCATGCCTATGCCAGCCTGCAATAGCTGGTCGACACCCAGTAGACACCACAGTACACCTAAAAGGTCCTTTCTGCTCTCCTTCTCCCTCCCAGGTCCAGTACGGAAACATGCTTGATCTTCTTTTTTTTCCTATTATTTTTTCTTCTCTCTTCATTTTTCTTTTTCACCCACACTCTTTCTTTTTGGTGCCAAAGCTCTGCGGCCCAAGGCCTGCTACTAGCCTCCACACCCGACTCTATGGGTATAAATACTGAGTAAAAATAGAAAAATCAAATATGTTGTAAGATCATATTTCCCAGTAGATAAATGAGAAAAAAATAGTAGAAAGGTCACAAAAAATCAGAAAAAATTAGGAGCGTTACACAATGTATCATATTAGCTTTACTTATGATTCAAATTTGAATTAAGTAATTTATGCTAGTATATTGATGCCATAAAATTCTTTAGTCTTGCAATCTTCCACTACCCAATCTCAAGTTGAGTTTGTTCCACAACCCTAGTTCGTTAGGGTAGCACACTTCACATTGTAGCGCAGTTGATGGCCAAAAACATCACCTAGTTGAGTGAATTGTTGTCCCGGGGTTTAGAGAGTGCTAGAAGTAATCATGGCATGATGGGGGTGATAGAAGTGTGTGCAGAAAAATTTGCGATCCATGGTGGCACACTAAGGGCTGATGAGAGCAAAGTTGTGAGAATAAGGAGTGGCAGGTGTGACCGAAAGTTGAGGGTAAACTGAATGGATGTCGGCTGGCGGCTAAGAAGCACTCAGCTGGCCATAGGACGCCAAAATTAGCTGTGGATAGCACCCAGCAGCTACAATTTCATGTCGTCAATGGCCCACACAAAGGGGTGGAGGCCCAGGTGTGGGCTCGAGGACATAGGAGAGGTGGAGGACTCTAGTGATCAATTCCAATCGGTGGTAGTGCCAATTGATGGTTAGGCGGCACAAAAGCAATGCCTAAAATCTAAACCATGCATGTGGTCACAAGCATATGTGGCAAAAAGGGCCACTCAAGGGGGAGAGGGGTTGAATGGTGGTAGTCCAAGGCCCAAAAGGGTGAATGAGACATGGCCAGTTGATGGTTGCCAGCGGAGGCGACAAAATCACCAATCGCCATCCACAACCAAAATTATTGGTTTGGGCCGCTATGCATGTAGCACAATAGAGGGCGAAGGGGTGCCATGGAGTTGAGCTGAGGCTGAGCAAATTCTATGAGGACATTGCTATGCTAGGGCTGGCCAACTATAGACCAAACGGAGGCTAGCAAGAATCCGGTGACTTATGGTAGTCGCACGATAGAGAAACGGAGAGGTGGGGCAAAGCTCGTATGCAATTGGGGCAGAGGAAAGGAGTGGAGGAGATAGTGACCAGAGTGGGGGCGGGGCTGGGGTGGCCCTTATCTTCACTGATAGGTAGTGGCAGAGCCAGACAAAGGCCGGCCGGCCCCAGCCAGCTACCGACAGCAGCTGTGGCAGCCAAAAATAGAGCCTCTCACTTAAATCGAAAAAAGGTGGAAACACATTGTGTTCAAGGCACACACAATTGGTGAGCATTAGCTCTGGGTTGGACGCCAGGAAAGCCCCACTGTCACAGGACCATGATCAGCTGGACGGAGTCCAAGTAGAGGCTGGAGATTGGCAGTGGCACCTCAAAGTCCCACCAGTTAGAAAAAGTCCACATAGTCTCATGAAAGGTAGAAAAGGAGAGGAGTGGGGGTTGGAGGCAGTGCCGAAGATGGCGAGGCAGGGATAGGAAGGCTTGAGGAGGGAGGTTCCAGCCAGACATGGTATGGAGACAATGAAACAATCTTCAATAGTGAAACACGCTGAGATAAAAATAATGTAAAAACTACCCGATGCAAAGGAGACTTAGGGGGTAGCAATAGTTTTGGCCTGCCCCTCTAGGGTCCCAGCAGCCTAACAGAGCTAAATCTGGTGGTGGGCAGCGGCAGATAGCCCTCCTGTGGCCCAAAACTGATGAAATAAAGGTGAAACCCAGGGGAAAAATGGGTAGCTGGAGGAGTAAGGAGAGGGTGACGGTGGCTTTGGGCAGCACTACTGGACTTGTGGTGGCTAGGCGAAGTTGAATCCAGTGAGAGGTAGTTGAGTGAGGATATGGAGGTGGCTCAACAGAGAGGTCCGGGGGAGCTCGGGTTTCCTCTGATAGCTTTTGGATGTTCCATGAGAAATGGAACACAATACCATTCCTATATATATATATGTATATATGTATGTATATATTGTTTTAATCAACTTAAGCATCGTAGTTTGTGTCAAGTCATGTAAATTCCTAGACCTATAGGGGGCTACAATTTTAAAAGAGTATTTTGGATGTTTGGGTTTGTTGCAAAAGATTTTCGAACAACACTAAGGTCATTGCTAACCGTAGATGCGATTTTTTTTAAGGGAAAGTATCCTGCTCAATTATTGATAGCAATTGCACTAGATAGGAACAATAATATACTCTGTGTTACATTTATAGTGGTTGAGAATGAGTGCCAGAAAATGTAGAAATGATAACTTGAATTACTAAAGGATTACCTATTTTTAGATCCTCGAATTGAATTGGATACAATTGTTTCTGATCGAATGAAGAGCTTGGCAAATGCTATCAAGTAACACTTTCCCTTTACACAACTTGGATATTGCATCAGTGACAACAAATATGTTAGACATTTTTAAAGACAAATACCTAAAGAACCAGCTCCATGTGGCCCCCAAAACTTTCTGAAAAAATGTGTTTGACGAAACAATGAACAATATTAAGGAACATAATTAAGAGGTATATGGTTGGGTGGATACGATCGGTTCCAAGCACTAGGCCAATGCTATATTCCCAAGCAAACAATATGCAACACTCATCTCAAATAGGTTTGAAAGTACAAATGCAATGTTCAAAAAAGCCAAGTTGATGTTGATTACCTGTTTCATTGAGTATACATGCACACAACTGCACTCTTTGAGAATTGTCAGACAAATGGCCACAGTATGACAGATAAGTTAACCCTATTATCTAGTAAACAAATCAAAAGCAGAAGAGAAGAAGCAATTCATATTCACATATTGTCGGTATAAATATATGAATTCTAAATTAACTCACTATACCACACGGTAAAATATAATGCATTTCGCGTGTATGTTGATACACTATCCACAATAGCTTGTAACTGTCATCACACCATTGTTATTTTCATATCTCCAAAAATAGGACTATACATAATTCATTTGTTAAAATAACACAATTGTTGAGATCATATGACATGTGTTGATTGGATGTGTTTTTGTTAAAACGATAATGTAAATTGTTGTGTTTACATTAACACGATAGTAGAGATCATATGACAGTTGTTGATTGGTCATATATATTGTTAGCACAATAATGTAAATTATAGTGTTTTCATGAACATGATCTACTTTGCACAAGATATAGTAAAGCCGGTCGAATGTAGCTACACATGTGAAAAGTTTTAGCATATGGGGCTACCTTATAAATATGAAATTCCAGCAATTGATCACAAACACTTCAAAAAATGGTACTCTACACACATGTATAAAATGAAATATGAAGAACCATTATTCCCAACAATAGATATGAACTAGCGGCCACTTATTGCAGTTCTGCATACATTCAACCCACCAATCCCACTCAACCAGAAGGAGCATTTAAGAAAAAAATAAATATTCACAACCCAAGATCAAAGCTTCACGCAAATGTGGAGCATGAAGGCAGTTGGGACACAATTGCAAATGATATACTAGTGTGCAGGATGACCATCCAAATGTGCCTACTTGTGGAAGTACAATCCAAACACACTTGAACACAAGAGGAGAAAAAAGACATAAGGACGGGGAATATCGGTTGGGTTTGTCTTATTTACACCCGTCCTTTACTTGAATGAAAAAACTGTCATACCCATATTTTTGTAGTCATGTTCTCAATAACATGATTTTTTGCATAAAATGTAATAAAATGTAACAGAGAATTTTTTAACACACAAAATGTAACAAAAAAATTTTGTAGCTACCTATACAATGTAACATAAAATTTTTGAATAGAGGGATAGTGAAAGAAAAGTTTGCATATTACATACAAAAGAAAAACAATTAGTCATCTCCATTCAATGCATCAAACTCCTTATCACTTCTCCCACAAAGAAGAGACGCACATATCTATGGCCTCATCAACATTGTGATTTCTGTTTTCGTGAATTCAGGTTAGAGAACTCCTACTACTAGCTTTGTTGCATGGTATACATAAAAAAAGAGGCAACAGTCTTCATTTGTCTCTTGATAAGGACATCTAGATATTTTCGACAAAGGCCACTTTGTCACATTTTATTTTCTATATCTTCTCCATGTTGGTGGAAACACGGAGTCTAATCTTATCAACCTTGGCAAAGTGGTGAACCCTTGAGTGGGTTGTACCACCTAAACCTCTTCTCTATGCAACATAGGGACGAATGCACTCTTCATTTTCCATTAAGGTTCTTCATGAAGTTGTTGGTGACTTTTTGTTGAATCCCCACCTTGTCAAGATGCATCCCAATATTGTAATAATGATGAATAACAAAATTTCCAAAGAAACAGCTGGGATATACTCCCCGTGACCTCAAGTTTTGTTCCTCAAGGAGCTTGAAGAACAAGTCTATAACCTAAAGTCTAAAAAGAAATTATACTATGTTAATAACAACATGACAAATCCGAAGACCTGTGACTAAAAACATGATACATGAATTAGTAGTGTGACTAAAAATATGAAAAGTAAACTATCATGTTATGGTACACACGTTTCACAAACATACACGTCAAGTGAATACATATAGCATGTTCTTAAAAACATGATAAATGTATATATCACATTTTGACAACACGATCCACAACAAGACCATGTTGAAACCTATACTAAAATCCAGTTTTTGTGCATACATCATTTGTAATGCATTCCTGACGAAGAACATAAATATAGTATGTATGAAGTAGCTTTACCATAGGCCATTGTTGGTGTGGGTGGAACATAAACTCTTTGAGCATGTCTATATCTTCACCACGTAAGATCTCCATGTGCAACATGTCTTGGGGGTTAAAGAGTTCATCGGCTCCATTATCATATTCCCCTTCGCCTTTTCCTTCTGCTCTCACTTATCTATGTGTTCCTCGACGTCTATGATTATTCTAATAATCTCTTATAGGTCCTCCGCATCTACCTCATCAGTTATCTTTTTCTCTAGTGAGGTCTCCTCGGTGGCCTCCTCAACTGCAAGAACATCATATATGGTTCTCGAGCTGCCGACCTCTACAACCGCTTGATCAACGAGTCTGGGAGGAAACTTTTCTAGATGTTCCTCAATGGGATACATGAAACCTTTTGTCACATGGACGGCTGCCAATGGCACTTCACCCCCTTCCTTCACCACCTTTGCCTCCTTCTCCATTGCATCTATGAGAGGAAGCTTTCGGGAGAGGTAGCTGCTCCTCACTCTCTTTCCCTCAGGAACTGGGCCAACTCCCTCAGCTCCATCCTCGTTGCCTGTCTTGGCCAGCGGATTTACCACTATGTACCTCGTATGCCTAAGTACAGGTGGTAGAAGGGTCATGATATGTCCAATATCATAAGCAAATCTTTTCTTAATCTTGTCTTGCTAAAGTAGCTCCTTCCGGGTTTGCACCACTTCCTCATTGATTTTATTTAGAAATCTAGTGGTAACAGTGCATTCGACCCTGGGAACCCTTTTCTTATGCTTTGAGGGATTCTCAACTAGTTCCCTTTTCTCTACATAAGTTAGGTAAGGAGTTGTATTAGAGTAAATATGAAAATGTTATACAGGGTGTTATCAATAGCACAACTATTCACCTTAGCATTTTTTCTGATAATAAAAGATGTCATGCTATTTGGAGAATGGCTTTCCATCATAGCATTTTCATGATAATATGAAAAAGCTTATCAATCATGTTATTATTAAGAAACCATTTCACCATATTGTGGTCATAATATTACAATCAACACAATTTCATGTTCTTGAAATGAAAGTCAGGGATTACCTATGAAATTAAAGTCGGGGAACAACCTACGAAATTAAAGTCAGGGAACAACCTACAAAAAATGAATTCTTCCTCTTCAAATATAGGTTCAGTTTGTCTTTTCTCTTTCATTGAAGGTTATCCTTTGAGTTTGAAGCTCTAGACTTCAACCTCACTTTTCTCAAAACTTTCGTTGTTGCCAAAGGTGATGCTTCTTGCCGTTCTTGCAATCCAGGCATTTCGTCAATTGTTCGAGGAGGTGGTGCTTCTCAAAGTTGTTTTGAGAAAACTCTTCAGTTAGAAGCTACATGTTTTCAATTAACCCCATGCCCACCTTGATCAAGTTTTTAACTCGTTGTAGTTGCACTTCCACACTTTTTGTGCTCCACCCTCGATGCCCATGGATGGTGGCCTTCTCCATGACAACATCATTAATCCTAAGCATAACATCTAGGGGCATCACAAAGATTTCAATGACATCTTAGCCTGGTTGTGATTGGCATAACATCTACCTCCGATGTGTTTTTACAGGAAATGGTATTCCTTGTTTAGTGGTTTGAATGTCAACCTTCTCTGGGTCTTCTCGGTAGGCCATTGGCCCCCGATCAAATGGCCTCTTTAGCAATTGGAGTTATCTGAGGTATCACCTCAAAATTGAACTTTAAAAGGGTACAATTATTTCTAAGAGAATGACACCATCAAGTGGTGAGGAAATACTCAAAATGGAGTCAGTGGCATATGCATAGGCTATTGACAGCTTTATGTATCCCATGACCTAAACTCAACCTGATTTAATCTTCGTTGTAAGATTATTGAGTAGATGCCAAGCTAACTCAGGAATGCAACACTGCCAAGCTATAAAATAGGTATGAAACTCACATATCAGGCTAAGAGTCTGTCACCAGATGGGTATCGTAATTCTGAATCCACTACTAGCTATGTCTTCATGTTTTGATGCTGAGCCATAGCATGGGCTAGCAAGAAACAAAAGAGTGTTGCTAAGTTCACTATGGAAGCTGAATTATGTACATGCAATTTAGCAACTTCAAAAGTAGTGTGGATTAATGAATTTAGCTAGGCTAGGGCTAGAAGACTAGTCTGATTCTCTGGCCCAGATGTATTGCTCTAATCAAGCCACGGTGTCGACACCTAAGATTGGGGAGATCAGTACTAGAGGTAAGCACATTGAAGTGCATTAATACTTTTTCTTCAACATGCTATAGAAAGGAAAGATGATAATGAGTCATCTTTCCTATTTATGAGATGTTGGTGGATTCGTTAACTAAGGCCTTACATATGGATCAGTTTGTACAATATGCTTATAGTTTAGGGTTGTGACTAGACTAGACATTAGTACTTATTGAACTAATATGAGCACTTCATCCATAAGTGGGGGATGTTGGACCAAGTTATGGGTTTTATCCATATTGGTTAGTTACTTATTAGGGTGAACCGTTTCATGTTCTAGGGGTCTAGGTATGTGGGGGTGGACCCACGACCTCTTACATGTCACATTAGTTTGGTGGGCCCAAATAGCACACACGCACACACTCACTTTTATACATATATGTTATATTATAGGTGAGCATAAATGCATACACCTTGTGGGCCCTCAAACATGTGTTCAACCTAGTTCAGGATGCTCGAAACTTCTTAGGGTTGACCCCCCATAGGCATGGCTATGATGGGTGTGCTACACCTCTATGGACTCATGGACTTCTGCCCATACACTTGAATGAGACACCATTAGTGAGCTTGGTCAGAAGAGTCTTCTTGGGCCTTGAGTCCAAGCCCAATAAGGAGAGAGTTGCCCTAAGTATAAAAGGGGGCTTCAAGGCCCCTCTCCATCACTCCCACAACGCATTCTCCTACATCCCATCTCTACTTCCTTGGCTTGAAAGACAGGCCAGCCCTCTTCCCCTTCTTGCACTCTTTCCCTCTCTCCCCCATTGCATAGCTGCGGCTCCCCTACCATTGGGTTGAGACAACGCCCCTCTCCTTGTCTTGCATTCTTATTTGGTGATCAAGAGAGGAGTCTCCTCTCACTATTGGCATGCCTAGGGCTGCATACAAACAAGACAAAGGTGGCTTATTGATGGCTTGTGCAATCCAAGAGGACAATTGTCTAGAGGCAATCTCTTCCATTCCATGCACTAGGGCTTGTGGTGATATCATTCAACTAGTCTTCATAGACATAATTAATATACCCTCTTGTTTACTTCAATTGAGATTGAAAAGGGTCGTGCTTTAGTGCTTTTGGGTGATCTTTGCACGTCATTGGGGTTAAACTACTAAAGGCAAATGTAAGAACATAAGTGTCCTTATGTCATATATTTGCTTATTTCTGTGATCGAAATAATGTCATTAATGTGTATTTTGAATAAGTTTGTCTAAATACTGATTTATGAGGATGGAAAGAAAAGAAGACTAAAATCCATGTTTTCATCAAGTAAAATATGCATACACATCACATTCACACACTTTAGGGTAAAAGAGATCTTAGGCGAAAGAATTGTGAGGTTTAGAAGTTTGCATAATGAAAAATAAAATATAGTCAGAACGATCGATTGCCAAATAGGAACTATCGGTCATTGATGACCTATAGCAAAATCTTTCAAACAGTTTTGATTGGATTGATTGCTTCTGTGAATGATCGACCAGCACCCGAAAACACACTATTGAAAATGAAGCTAAGAGTTTATCGATCAATTAATGGGTCAATGACTAAATTGATGGAAGAATCATAAGGGAAAGGAACATGGATCGATTGGCCCCCTATGGAACGATCGATTGATGGAGTGCAAAGTTTCCTAAATTAAACTTTCCCGGTTTGATTCGGATTCCTATTTTTAGTCATATTCCTTTTGAGACTTTGGAGTCTATATAAACTGTAACAGCCCAACCCGAAAAACCGACCCGCACCGGGGGTTATTCAGAAAAGAAAATTGGAATTTATTAAATTAAATAAAATAATTAAAACGAGACCAACTAGGAGCAGTGGACTCTATGCACGAGAGTCATAACGTTCTTCTACACACTATGGAGCTTTAGTGTTTCGTTGTGCGTAGTTTAGAACAAACTTATTTTATAATTAATTTGGATCGGGCCAACGTCACCTTGTCGTTTGTTGCCTATGTATGTAATGGATAACATTACTATGTTATTCCAATACGATCAAATTTGAACACTAGTAGAATCACACATCCCACAGAGGTGAGCATCCCACTCTATCACAAAGCGGAGCAGAACACTCAACAAAGTAAATTAGATCATATCAGATCCCATCATATCATATTAGATTTCATTCGACCATAATCGATCATATTAGATCAGATTGGAGCATATCATATCACAATAGAGCATTTCAGAGCAAATTGAATCACAATAGAGTATATAAAAGTAGATCGAATCGTAACATATCATCATATATAAGATCTTAGCAAATCATATATCTTAATTAATATATTAATAACACTAAGTAAGATGTGCATGCAAATAAATCATATTAAATCGAAATGTCAGAAACACTTACTTCCCTGTAGTTATGGAAGTAGCAACATTCAAAATTGTTGATTTCCTTAGAGCGTTCTCCCTTTCAGGTTTGGAGATGGCATGCAGAAGCTCCTCAAGCTCCAAAACATCTTGCTCATTACGTCTAAAGGCGGTGGACAGACAATCCCGTTTAACCCAAGACGCTTCCCTTGTTGTGGCCCAAAGGCAATGGACATAACCTCCCCTTAACTCAGGAGCTTCATACTTTCTGTGCTCATAGGCAGTAGAAAGAACCTCTCCTACCCAGAGATTTCTCTCTACGTGTTCGTAGACGGCGGACATACCTTCCCCTTACCTAGAGACTATTTTCTCTTTCCGTGCCCATAAGTTGTAGACAGAACCTCCCCTTAACTCGGGGATGTATCTCACACTACATGGCCCTTCGGTGGAGAATGGAGCCTCCCCAATTGGCGGCCAATTCCCTCATTGTGGCCTTATGGCTGAGGACGAAGCCTCCTTTTACTCTGGCCCATTTCTCTCTTCGAGGTTTGAGGGCAACAGGTAGAGTCTCCTCTTGCTCTAGTGTGTTTCTCCCTTATATGGTTGCCAACTTAAGGAATGGATACTTCCATTGCATAGAACACCCTCTACTTAGCTAAAAACTCCTTTTGAACGACTCAAATCAGACTTAAAACGAGTGAGAAATGAAGAAAATAAGTTTCGGAATGTTTGTGAATTTGAAGAATTGTGGTTTATATAGAAAAGAAAGTTAATGCATGTTTGATGCGTGTTTGACATGCATCACATGTTAGAAGTGCATTAATCTTTTGACACATCACCGCATGGTGCGCACGGCTCGTGTGCTGCCATGTGGCGGCAATTTCATAATATTTTATTTTTTCATTTTCAAAACATAAAACGTGATATCTTCCTACCCCCAAGTAGGAATAACGCATTATTGGCACCGATGGACTCCTATCAATGAGCCCTTCAAAACTAGACTCTACAAGGATAGGTTATTCCGCACATTATATGTGGGTCCCACCCATGTGGCACATTTCCCAAGGTTGTAACTTTCACTCCCGACCTTCGATTTGTGGGTTGTTCGGTTTGTTATGCTTGTTATTTTGAGCTTTAATCCTATACTATGATTCCAACCCTTAAAATTTAACTGAAATTATATAATAACCCATAACTTTCCGGGTTAAGCGTAATCGAAACATAGGGTGTTACATAAACAGATTTGGACGTAATGAGAAGAAGAGAGAAGACATAGAAAACCTAAAGAGCTTATGTTGAGTTTCTCTAAAAGTGTTTTGAGAGAATTTGTCTTCTTGAGAGGGAAAGTCTCTATCTAAGTGAAAAAAAGTGATTAGAGGTGAGATGAGGTTACAAAAACACATGGGGAATGGTGTTAGCTGAAGTTTATTATTAAGAAGATCAAGAGAATATAGGATTCATTCCGAAAGGAGGATATGAAATATCAACATTGATCATAGAGCATAAAGAGGAGAAAGTCAAGCTATTGCCGGTAAACAACCAAGGAGTGGTTGATTCAAAATTCAATAGTAGTGTAGAGGACCAGCCATTTGAAGAAAAAAGAGTCTTTTGTCTTTTTATCGGTAATTTTTGTAATCTCTGGTTTACATAGTGAATAGTTGATTTGCAAAGAGTGTCTCATGTTTTTTCCTTAGTTGGGTTTCTACGTAAGAATTTTTTGTGTTTGTTTGCAAATTTGATTGTAAAATTTTTATTAGAACACATTAGAATTAGGTATAGTAATTTGAACAAAATTTGTGATTATTTTGTTTAAAAAGGGGGAAGATAAATCATGTAACTTAATTTCGAGTTAGAGGTACTTTATTTTTCTAGGTTTTTCTATGTCACACACATAGTTCACAAACTAAAATAGCAAGTACATATTTACCCTTTATATGATTAATTATTGATCTAAAGGTAGATTTATTGCTTATATGTATGTGTGTTCTTGATTGAGTGTAAATCTTTGTTGGAGGGACCAAAAACTAGAATTTTTGCCCTCTGCCGGAAGGGCTCACCTCAAGGCTTCCACTGACGCCACCCAACAAAAACTTACTAAAGAAAGAAAGATGTTTACGAAGAAAAGAGGTCATGAATTTTGGTGATCTTCAAGAATTTGTAAAAACCAAAACAATTTGGATGAAGAAAGAGGATGCAAAATGTCATGTAGTGCACACTGTTATGAAAACTTAACATTCTAATATGTGGTACGAAGATAGTGTATGTTCAAAGTACATAACGAATGACAAATCTAGGTTTGCTAATTTGGTAGAGAAGTACGATGACAAAGTTACCTTTAGAAATGGAAGTACTATAAAAATAGATGGGATAGGCAAATTGAAAGTTGATAGATTGCCTAATTTTAATAATGTTTTATATATTAGTGGTTTGAAAGCTAATCTTTTAAGAGTTGGTCAAATTTGTGACTCGGGTTTTACTATGAAATCTATAAAGAAGGCATGTTTTATCAATTAGAAATCTAGAATGACATATATGAAAGGTTTAATAGCTCATGATAATTGCTATTTGTTTGATCAAGTTTATTTTGCAAATTTTTTCATGTTTGATAGCACTTATTTGTGACATCAAAGGTTAGGACATTTAAATTTTAGAGATTTTACAAAAAAAAACAAAGGAATAGATCATTATAGGTGCCCCTATTTTAAAAACTCCTGAAAACTTTCTTGTGGTGCTTGTCAAAAGGGTAAATAGTCAAAATTTCATCATAAGAAAGTGAAACATTTGAGAACTAAGAGACCATTGGAATTAATTTATGGGACCAATGCATACAACTAGTTCGGGTGGTAAAAAATACATCTTGATGATGGTGGATGATCTATTAAGATTCACTTAGTTAGATTTTCTTTGAAAAAGTGAGTCTTTTGAAACATTCAAAACAATTTTCCTTGCCATATAAAATAAAAGTGGCCTACACATTCAAAATATTATAAGTGATAGAGGTGGTGAATTCACTAACTATAGGTTAAAAGAGTTTTGTGATAAACATGAAATTCACGGTGAGTTCTTAGCCCCTAAAAACCCTCAACAAAATGGAATAGTTGAAAGAAAGAATAGAACTATTCAGGAAATGGCTAGGGTTATTCTAATTGAAAAGCATTTGGCTAAATATCTTTGGGCACAAGTTGTAAACACTAAAACATACACCCTAAATAGAGTCTATTTAAGACCCGGTATAGTCCAAGCATCATATGAGTTGTCGAGAGGTAAAAAACCCACTATCAAACACTTGAGTCTTTGGAAGCAAGTATAACAACTGATTATAGAATCTTCATCTCTCAAACAAAGTTTGCTAAACAATTGGTGAAGAAATATGGACTTCAAAATGCAAAACATGCCAAGGAACTTATGTCTCCTTCTGTCAAGTTAAGTAATGTTTTTGGTATATCTATTGAACAAACTTTCTATAAAAGCATATTGTACTTATCTCTAGTCACCCAGATATTTGCTTAAGTGGGGAGTATGTGTTAGATATCAAGCCAATCTAAAGAATCCCACATGATTGTTGTTAAGAGAATAATAAAATATATGAGTGGATCTACAAAAAATTGATTATGGTTTCTATTTGGATTTACTTCGAAACTAGTAGGATATTTAGAAGCTGATTGGGTGGGGAATATAATTGATAGGAAGAGTACCTCTGTAATGACTTTTTTTTTTGCAAATTTCTATGATGTTCCTGTTATTTTTCAATCATTTTTAGCGAGAAAATGTGACGCTTTTGCGTATTGTTGTTTTCCATACTTTACCTGATATTTATACCCATAGAGTCAGGTGTGGGGCTTAGTGTAATGTCCTTGATTTTTCTAGGATTTTATGTGATTTTCCTGCTATTTTCTAGTCATTTTCGGCGGGAAAATGTAATGCTTCAGAATATTTGTATTTGTGTAGTTGCCCAATATTTATACCCGTAGAGTCGGGTGTGGGGTTTGGTCGTAGGCTATGAGCCTCGCTACACGCTAACGACACAAAGTTTGGAGGTACAACGCATAAACATAAGGTTAACGCGCATTAGGGACATAAATGGAAAAAATAAAATAGGAAAGGATTGGGCTCGGGCACGGCCAAGCCCGATCTAGAAATTTCTGGATAGTGTTTTTCCCCCCATTCTATGGTCTTCTCTCCAGTGGCCACAAGCAGGATGCCGGGCCATCGCCGCTGGATCTACCTCGGCGGTGCGACGCCAAGGGACCACCTCCCCGGTTAGACCTCCCTCTCTCTGTCTATTGTGTTTTTGCTGGCACCATGGGCCGGCCGGCTGCCCAAGGCTCAGCCTTGGGCCAGAGACGGCGGGAGGCGACCCCTCCTGGCCCCAGAGGGCCTCTCCTCCGCAGCCCGTTCCCTTTTCCCCCTTGCTCTATTTTTCTGCCGGTGCTCTGTTTCAGTGAAACAGAGGCCGCCGGCAGCGAGCCATGGCCGACCTGACCTTCCTCCAGCCTCACCTTGGTCTAGCGAAGGCTATGGACCACCCCACCTAGCCCGGTTCCATCTCCTCCACCGTGCTCTACTCTGCCCAGTGTGTTTTGCCCTACTGTGCTTTGATTTTTTAGTGAGTGTCACTACCATCGTTGGCTGCTGAGGGCGACTTGGTCACCGTGGGCTCCACCTCCACCCAGACCGGTTCAGCCTTTGCCTCCTCCGTATCTCCTCTACTTAGTCTGAACATCCCCTGTTTTTAGTCTACATCCATTTTGAACATTCTAACTGTCACTGCTAGTTGAATGCGAGACTTGACCTAGCGGACCTTCGTTCAGCTCCACCCCATCCCGATGATGCCAGTGGGCCACCCCTCCAGGCCTTGTTCAGCCTCTGCTTCGGAACCATGTCTGGAACACGATGCATTTTTTGGTCAATTTGAGTGAGAGGCTCTATTTTTGGCTGCCACCTGTCGTCAGTGGTTGGCTGGGGCTGGTCAGCCTTTGTTCGGCTCTGCCCTGGCTTGGTGATGATAGCAAAGGACACCCTTCCCGGCTGCCCTAGTGTGCCACTGTGGATTGCAGATTTTGCTGCACCAATTTGTGTCACTCCATTTTGCCTTGATTTCTTCCAGCACTTCCTAAACCCATTGGATAACAACTCTCTCAACTTGGCAAAGCTTTTGGCAGCCAATTCCGCCGCCACCATCGTGTGCTTTCCATCGAACGTCATGATTATGAGGTAGGTGAACTTTGAACTCCTAATTTCATGATAGCATGCTTTGAATGAGTAGCAGCCTACTAGGACTATATGATTGAATGCTATGGATGTTAGATTATAATCCGTTTGCATAATGTAAGAGGATGAATTATGCCATGTTGAAATGCATATGACATGCATGTTGGCTATAAGTATGTTTGAAGTATGTATGTGCTAGTGATGGCTAGTGTGTATGCTTGTAAGCTATGTATGTGGAAGTATGTATGTGCTAGTGATGGCTAGCGTGTATTTTTGGTAAGCTATGTATGTGGAAGTATGTATGTGCTAGTGATGACTAGCGTGTATATTTGTAAGCTACATATGTCGAAGTATGTATGTGCTAGTGATGGCTAGCGTGTATGTTTGTAAACTACGTATGTGGGAGTATGTATGTGCTAGTGATGGTTAGCGTGTATGTTTGTAAGCTATGTGTGTGGAATATGTATGTGCTAATGATGGCTAGCGTGTATGTTCGTAAGCTACGTATGTGGAATATGTATGTGCTAGTGATGGCTAGCGAGTATGTTAGTAAGCTACGTGTATGGATGTGTGCTAGTGATGGCTAACGAGTATGTTGGTAAGCAATGTATGGAAGTATGTGTATGTTATATGTATGTGTGATGGACATACATGTGTATGATGGCTTATGCCTTTTTGATGCATGTGTATGTGTGTGGGGGGCAAAAGTATGGGTGGACAGTAAAAGATGATGGAGGTTTTCATCTAGATTGGTTGTGGATGTGTAAGCATATGACGGAAGATAGATGATGTAAGTTTGATGGGCGAGGATTGGAGCGGTTTGTTTGGTTTGAATTAGAGCGTATGTTTGGGGATTGTTAGATAGTAAGAGTGTGCATAATTGTACAAGCATAACATACAAATTATGAAGTGAAAAGTAAGCATAATAAGTGAGCTATTAGTAAGATGGTGATAGCTGGGTTTGGCTCTAAAGAGCTTAGTTTGATGACATTTGTGTAAGATGTTTGGGCCATAAGGTGGATGGTGGAGATTGTATGAATATGTAAGATTTTGGTGTACAGTGTGTTATGTTGTAAGATGGACAGGTTAAGTGAAGTTTGCTGCCCTGATGAACTAGGGTTTTGGATTGGGCTCAGCTTCGGTTTGATCAGTGGAACATAGTATGTTTGAGAGTTTGTGTGACATAATTGTACTGCATAACTTGCTTAATTCAAACTTGAATTATAAGTAAAACTAATGATAATGTTGTGACTTTGAGACCTGAGGGTTTCAACAGATTAAGTTTCGTGTTTGAGCTAGTTGATAATGAGTTGGCTGAGCATTTCTCATGTCTTGCCGTGGTGTTTATCTTGCGGGATGTTGTTTGCATTCTATATAGAGCACCAGATGTCTCATGCTCTGTTGAGAGCGATGTATGTTTTTTATTTGGTATATGTGTTGTATTGAGCCCCAGACGTCTGATGCTTTGTTGAAAGTGATGTTTATTTTTTATTTGGTCTGTGTGCTGTATTAAGCCCAGACATTTGATGCTCTAAGAGCGTTGTATGATTTTTGCCTAAGAGTGGCATTGTATGATTCCGCCCAAGAGTGGCACTGTATGTTACTGCCCAAGTGGCACTGTATGATTTCTGCCCAAGAGTGGCATTAGCACTATAAGACCCATTATGGTGGGCAACTGTATGGCCCCTAAAGTGCGGGCGTTTGTGTTTATGTTTGCACGCTCAAGTAAGTAGTATCATGGACCTACTCTTACGTATTTGATCTTGTACCCCATGAGCATTGGTGTGCCTTGCCTTCAGAAAAGTCCATGGCATCTAGTCACTCCCCGGAGGGTAAGGTGATGCCCCAGTGGCACTCTTTTCCATTTCGATGCTAGAACTTATTAGTTGTAATGAGCTTCAGTGGTCAATAGTATGTGTACGACTGAAAGAGTATGAGTATGAGCATGAGTGTAAGAGTATGAGTACGACTGTAAGAGTATGAGCATGACTGTAAGAGTATGAGTATGAGCACAACTATAAGAGTATGAGTATGAGCACGACTATAAGAGTATGAGTATGAGTAAGACTGTAAGAGTATGATTCTGAGTAAGATTTACAAGTAAGGTCGTACAAGTATGTGTAATTTATAAGAGTAAGCGTATAACTGTACGAGTAAGGTCATATGTGTAAGTGTAAGATTGCTCGAGTAAGGTCGTACAAGTATGTGTAAGCTATATGAGTAATCGTATGACTGTATGAGTAAGGTCATACAAGTAAGTGTCAGATTGTATGAGTAAGGTTGTTCAAGATGCGTAAGTTATATGAGTAAGCATATGATTGTACGAGTAAGGTCGTACAAGTATGTGTAAGTTGTATGAGTAAGTGTACGATTGTACAAGTAAGTTTGTAAGACCCTGATTAAGGGTCTATGTGTAAGATCGGTTTGATGGTATGATTTTAGCATGATGATATACGTGATTGTATGCGTATGAGAATGATTATGACATGTTTGTTTGCTTTATGTTTGAGTTGCATGAACACATCTATGTATGGACTTTCTAAGTTCACTGTTTAGAACTCCCCTACTGGGTATTTTCCTACTGACTATGAAAATACTCATTACTCTATATTTTTAGCCCCGTTGTTCGGGAGGCTTTTGCAGGTTTGTGATGAAAAGCTCCTCGAGATGGATGCTCATTTCGGTGATGGTTTGATTCCCTTGGACTAAGGTATATCCTTGACTCACTACGGGTATTATTTGTGCCACAATCTCTTGTATTGGGTGAGATGAGAATGAAGATGTTTATGTTTTCTGGACTTGAAATTTGCATTAGACTATGGACTGTTATGGGACTTGCACTCAGGGATGCACAGGCGAGATTTTTATTTAAAGTCTATGATCATAGCAATTTATTTGTACATTTGTTTTCGAGTAGCGCTTGATGATGTTTGGTTTGGCCGTACGATATTTGATCGAATGAGAAAATTTTGTATGGGAAAAACTGATGTGTGATGTTTTAAATTAAAACAATGCTTTCATAGGTTTTGTATTTGTCATTTTTCCTGATTTACAGCTGTTAGGACCCCAAAGGTGACAGCCAGAGCTGCTGCCATGCCCTTCATTTTGGAATGTCCAGAAGGCGCAAGTACAAACCGGGACATTTCATTCTCATCCGATGGGCCTCCTCCATAGCCAGCATCTACCACTTCTTGTTGTACACTACTCTGCCTTGCCTCCACAAGTCTGATGGTGCTGGCTCGGATTGGCTCCACCCTCACCTTGCTCCTCCTCGAGAAGCCAGACTTTACATCAGGTTTTCACTATTCAGCTCATTTTTAACTGCTACAGTGTTGTCGGCTAGCGGCCAGTGTCCAAACCACATCCATTCAGTTCATCATGGTCCAGTAGTAGCAATGCGCCATCCCTCTTGGCCCAACTCCACCTCATCCTCCTTTTCCTAGTAATGGGTTCTTCCCAAACATGTTTTTTATAATTTGTTGTATGTATGCTTTTGTGGACGTCGCAACCAACCAATCTCAGCTGACCGGGCTCCATTTCACTCTCACCCTATCTGGCGATTGATGGGGCAGCCACCACCTGCCAACCTGCTTTGGTATGGCGAGGACAAGCCCTACAAACCCTTAGCCAACCCTAGCTCCACTCCTCTACCCGTTATGTTGTTGACAACACTATGTAGACCATTGCTTTTTGCCCTGTTACAGTTGTACCACTGTCGAACGTTGATTGGCCTCTAGTTGGCCTACCACGGCATGGGGACAACAAGGTCAATCGTCATTGGCCACCACGTTTGGCCATGGCTCTACTGCCCCTCTAGGGCCTTAAGCCACCTCCATCCAGCCCTCTCCCCCTCCCCTTTGGTTGCGTGTGCAAGTGGTTGTGCATGCGATTTAAGGTATAGGCTCTGTTTTTGCTCTAGTTGGCCTACCTAATGGATTTGACCCTCCGAGCCCTCCTCCAACCCTCCTCTACCCTCAAGCCTATACTCATGCCCTCTACCCTTTTGTGAGCCATCACGACCTGAAATCACCATCGTTGGGTGTCGTCCACCCCTATTGGCACAAACTTTCTCCCAACCACCCTTAGTGCACCGTGATGGATCACATATTTTTCCTTATTGATTTTTGTTACCCTTGCCTTGTAATGACTATTTCTGGCACTTTCTAAACCTCACGACAATAGCTTTCTCAACTAGGCGATGGTTTTGGCTGCCAAATCTTCCGCTGATGTCACCACTGTCATGTACTCGTCATCAAACATCATAGAATGAGGTAGGGGACTTTGAACTTGTAATTTCATGATAGTATGCTTTGAATGTGTAGAAGGATGCTATTATTGAGATTTGATGTTTTGGATGTTAAATCATGATCTAATTTCATGATGTAAGAGGTAAATAAGATAAATTATGCATATGACATGCATGTGACCTTTAAGTATGTTTGATGTATGTGAACTATGTGTATGCTACTGATGGCTAGCGAGTATATTGGTAAACTATGTATGAATATGTGTATGTGTGTGGGGCAGATGTATGGGCAATAGACAGTAAGAGGTGACAGAGGGTTTTGTATAGATTTGATGTTGATTCGGAACCGTATGACGGAAGACAGAAGATGTAAGCATGACGGGCAAGTACTGGAGTGGATGATCTTGGTTTGGATTGGAGTATATGTTGGGGGTTCAAAAAGTAAGCTGATTTAGGGTTTGGTGCCTTATAGGGGATTGCAGATAGTAAGAGTGGACAACATAATCCTGCAAGCATAGTGTACATGAAGTGGAAAGTAAGAACAATAAGTGAGGTATAAGTAAGAGGATAATAACTGAGGTTGGCTCTGAGGAGCTTTGCTTGAGGACTTCCGAGTAAGATGTTTTGGCCATCAGGTGGATCACGGAGAATGCAAGAATACGTAAGGATTTGTTGTATGGTGTGTTATAGTCATGAGATGGATTAGTTATGTGAAGTTTGCTGCCCTGATGAACTAAGGGTTTAGAACTTGCTCATCTTCATATTAGTCGATGAAATATTGTAAGATTGAAGAATTTATGGCATAATTGTACCCACATAAATTACTTAATTCAAACTTGAATTATAAGCAATGCAAATATAGTATTGTGACTTTGAGACCTAAGGGTTTCAATAGATTAAGTTCTATGTTTGAGCTAGCCAATAATGAGTTGGATAAGCATTACTCATGTCTTGCCATGGCGTTTATCCTGCGGGATGTTGTTTATGTATTATATCTAAGCCCAGATGGCTAATATCTATTTATAGCGATGTATATTTTTTATTTGGTCTTAGTATCATATTAAGCACAAATGTTTGATGCTTTATTGAGAGCACTATATGTTTCTGCCCATAGTAGGCACTATATGATTCTTCCTAAGAGTGGCACTGTAAGATTTTGGCCCAAGAATGGCACTATATGATTTTTGCCCTTAGTTGGGATTGTACGGCCCTTAGTTGGCATTGTATGGCCCCTACAGTGTGGGCATTTGTGTTCTCAGGTAAGTAGTATCATAGATCTATTCTTACCTATTTAATCATGAGCCTTATGAGCATAGTTGTTGTAAGGACTCTCATTTTGAACCGATTTATTTTAATGCCATTTATTGGTTATCATGTGGTTTAAGCATTTTCTAATCAAATTCGGTGGTTTTCAAAAAAAATAGGGTTTCTAAAGGTTTTAAACAAAACTAACTCTGCATTTATAAGTTTTAAGTAGTTTTTAGTCAATTTTGAATTTTTGGGATTTCTTTTATTTTTACTAATTTTTCTAAAAATTAGGGTTTGGCAGGACCCCCTATGGGCCCCATCGATGAAATTAGGGTTTTTAGACCAAAATGCCCTATACATCAATAGAAGACACTATAAAAAATTTTAAAATTTTTCTAGACCTAATTTTGGGTTAAATTGCCAAATTTCCTAATTTTAGTTAAAAACTCTATTTCTACTCCACATTCCTATTAGGTATAGCACAACCCTTCCTATAAAAGGAAAGGGTTATGTCATTTCCTATTTGGGAATAGGATTAGCTAGGAGATTTGGAGCCTAATCCCTGATTAGGCCCAGAAAGGAAACGATTAGAGGTGAGTTTAGCTTAATCTTGGCTTAATCTCTAGGTTTTTCCTTAAACTCTTCTTAATCTTGCTTTCCTCCATCATTTCAATCCATTTTGAAAGTATAAAACTATTGTTTCACCTATCTTCTCCAAGCCTTAATCTTCAAAATCTCTTTTTTAAGCTTCAAAAGCCCTAAATATAATGTTTACTTTTTGTTTTCCAAAGCTAAATCGAGATTAGTAGTATGTTTACTTAAAATCGTGTTTTTGGAAGGTGTTGGAGGAGATTGAAGGTTCATTCCAGCCCAAATCAACAAGGAAAGGTAATGGGTTTTTCAATCTCAACTTTGGGTAGCAAAAATCTCAGTTTTTATGATGTTATTTGAAATGGATTTTACTTGATTTAGGCTCTAATGGTGGGTTTAGTAAATACTAATCTTTCATTTCGATTTCTTAGGGTTTTGATTTAGAATGGTTTAGATTAGTGTTCTGGAAGGTTTAATGAGGTTTTGATAATGTGTGGTACCATGGATAAAGATTTGAAGGTATTTTCATGGTGTTTTGGTTTTGATTTTTGAAATGAAGAAGAAGGTCAAAATTGCTTTGTTGGCGATCGAATGGCCTAGGGCGATCAATCGCAACACTACAATTTTGGCAAATTTCCATTATAGCCAATCGAACGGCTAAACGACAGTTTTTGCTATTTTTGAAACTTATGCTCATTTCAATGTTTTACTCCATTTGATGATTCTAATGGTTATAGGAGGTGTATTATGATGAAATTAGGCTACAGGAGGTGTAGAATTGATGATGGAAGTGCATGAAATGTGTTTAAGTGTGGTTATGTGGCATTATATTATGTTGATAATTTTACAAGTTGATATTGAAGTACCTTGAATTTTTTAATGTTGGAATTCTTATGATTATGATATGTTTCCAGCAGGGATATTATGTGAAGAAAAAAAATGGTGAGATGTGTTTCTCTTATAATGAAGATGGTTTATGGGTAATGAATGTGATCATATTGTGGCTTAATGAATAGAAAAATCATGTTTGTGGGAGTGAATGTTCGATTTCACATGAATGGATTTAAGCTTTATGGTGGATTTTGTTTTGATATTAGTTAGGAATCAATGTTTTGAATATGTTCAAGCATGTGTAAATTGTCTTATGAGTTTATGTCCAGCATTGGGCATGTGCTTAGATATGCATGAATACACACACATATGGGGAATCTACCATGAAATTGTAGTTAATTATGCCTTGAGTATGATGCATGAGGGGACTAATTGGGAGCACATTACATGTGTTGGAACCCACGTAGGTCTTGCTCATGGATGTATCATGTTATCATGCATTATAGATCGGTATTCATGGACGTAATTTTACCGATGTTCAACCGAAATTATTCTATTGTATGTACTAGTTGAGATTGCGTGACGGATTAATCGCTTGGTGAATTAATCGAAACTTGGTTGGTCCGAAAGGACATGTTTTCGATTTAAGTTCCTGTGTAGAACATGTATACTCCTCGGGTTGAGTCTAGTGAAATGAAATTATGTGGGGACAAGTTGTGTACTTGTCTTGCGGATTTGAGATTATTATGAGTGTCATATGGACCCTGAAAATCCAGAGTGGTATGCCGTGTGCACCCGCTACTACATGTTCTAAGGTTCCCTGTGTGGGAATTCGGGCTCTCCCCTTCATAGTTCGCTATCTCGGATCTCGGTCTTGTCTCGGTAGCCCAAAGAGATGAGATCTCGGAGAGATCTCAGAGAGATCGTGTAAAACAATAACAAGTGTTTAGGTGATTATAAAACAGTAGCAAGTTATTGCACCACAATCCAGCCCAACATATAAGATTAATTCCAACAAAAAGAAACAAAGTTTTACATTAACACACTAATTGAATATAGAGCAAACTTCAAGTATATATCACAACAGGGAATTATATTCGCACATGTTTCCAGCTGAAACCAACAGGATAACACCACAATTCTACAACCAGACGCCTGCCCATTCTCACAGGAAACCCACAAACCAAACTCACAAACACCACAAGCATCACAAACACATTCGATAACACCAACTCCATAGACTTCTGTTCATTCCTTGCAAACCCAGTAAGCAAAGTATTATATGTGATCAAATCAGGTTGCAAGCCATCAACCTGCACCAAATAAAAAAGTTGCAGTACCAGTTTCATCTTCGCCTCATTTGGATAGGCTGAGATCATCTCATTCCATACAGCAGAGTTCTTATTTTCAATTTTCACAAAAAATCACTGGGCATGATCGCCTTTCCTGCACTTTGAGTACATAGCAATCAAGGAGCCACATACAAAGATATTTGCCAAAAAAATTTGTTTAATGGCATACGCATGAATTTCCTTTCCAAGCTTCAATTCTTCTAATCCAGCGCAAGCCTGAAGTATGGTAACTACAGTGACAGCATTGGGGCTCTGAGACAAAAGCATTTCATTTAAAATGTCTAATGCATCCTCAAAGCACCCATTTTGCACACACCTAGACAAAATTCCATTCCAAGAACTAACACCAGGTTCCAGTCCACTTTCTCGCATTTCCGGAAAGAGAAGAAGGGATTTTCCAATCCTCCCACTCCGAGCAAAGCCCGATATCAATGCGTTCCAGGATATTGTGTCCAGCTCAATGCCAATCAGCTGCATGGACTCAAAATTTTCAATTGCCTCATTCAAAAGACCCTCATCTGCGTAAGCAGTAACAACGGCAGTCCACAATACTATGTCTCTGTCGTTCATTCCATCAAACACCCTCCGTGCAGACCCCAAATCATCACAATTGGCATACATGTCGATGAGGGAATTTCCCATGAAAACATCGGATTCCAACTCCCCTCTGATCACATATCCATGAAGCATTTTTCTTGTACCCAAAGCTTCAAACCCAGAAGTACAAAGCTTCAAACCCAGAACAGACCCTGAGAAGGGTGGGTACTAGGTACTAAATATTTGTCCGGCAATAGGCCTTCTCTAAGCATCAGGCCTAGCACAGCAAGGGAGTCGGCCCACATCTGAGACTGACAGTAAGAACGAATCAAGAAACCCAATAAAACAGATACAAATTCAGATAGAAACAAACAAAATACATCAAGGCAAATATGTGCACCTCGGTTGCCAAATTGAGAAGCACTGATGGAAGACAAATGAATTGGGAAAGCTTTTTTGTCAGAAGGAGCGTGCTTCTGACCAGAGCCTCCACTGCCGTTGTAGCAGATTCTGCTGTTGGAGGAAGAGGAAGACCGGAAAGGCGGCGGGCGCTTCACTGGAGGTATGGTCTTGGCAACGAGCTCTTCCGGCGTGGGGACTAGTTGCCAATAATTAGCTGACTCCACTGGCTCGGACTGGGACGGCTCATGTACCTCCGCCATGGGAGCACCCGGGCTGGCCGCGTCAGCCATGGGCGCAAAAATGTCCACCGGTTGAGATTGAGAGAAGCAATAGCTTGGGAGGAGTCCCGGTCTCGTCGGATCTCGGCTCTCTCGGCGAGATCTCGCCAGGATCTCACCGAAATTTGAATTTTTATCTCTGCCAAATCTCGCGGCTCGATAGAGATGCCGAGATAGAGATCTCGATGAGATCTTGCCAAGACAATGATCTATGTTCCCCTTCACAGGAAATGTTCCTTGGCGAACACCCCTGCTCTAGATTCTCTATGTGAGAATGGGACATCCTTGGTCAGGATCGTCCAGGGTGAGCAGCTTTAGGGATTTACAACCCCGACCCTTTTTCATTTCCTGTGTGGAAATTTAACCGTCTCTCGCCTTCGTGGCCTTGACCGCTTCCTACCTGTGTGGCAATACTTGTGTTTACTTCTTGATGGAGGCATTCACCATTTGTATTGATGCATGTTTATTGTGAAATGGAATTATGTGGGGACGAGTTGTGTACTTGTCTTGCGGATTTGAGATTATTATGAGTGTCATTTGGACCCTGAGAATCCAGAGTGGTATGCCGTGTGCACCCGCTACCACGTGTTCTAGGGTTCCCTATGTGGAAATTCGAGCTCTCCCCTTCATAGGAGATGTCCCTGGGTAAACACCCCTGCTCTAGATTCTCTGTGTGAGAATGGGACATCCTTGGCCAGGATCGTCGAGGGCGAGCAGCTTTAGAGATCGACAACCCCAACCCTTTTCATTTCCTGTGTGGAAATTTAACCGTGTCTCGCCTTCGTGGCCTTGACCATTTCCTACCTGTGTGGCAATACTTGTGTCTACTCCTTGATGGAGGCATTCACCATTTGTATTGATGCATGCTTATTATGAATGCTATGCATGATTGTGTATCATGTGTTTGACACGTTTGTCGTGTAGGGTGAATGTGGTTTATATTATATGAATGCATGATCAGAAAGTGGTATAGCATGTTAATCTTAGATCTGAATTACTACATTGTTATGTTATCGTATTTTTTTATTATTATAGTTGTATTCAAAACCATTATTGAGTTTTTATACTCACCCTACTTTTATGTTTTGTTTTGGGGCCGCGTGGCGTGACACGCAGACAGACACGATCCTCTATATGAGGAAAAGTCGGAGAGAGCTTGGGAGTAGTCGTGGAGGCTCCTAGTTTTACATGTCTCTTTGTTATCTTGTTTTTATGTTAGGACCTTGTGGATGATCCTTGTTTTAGATTTGTGATATACTATGTCTTTAGTTTCTTTGAGACCTTGTTTTGGAACTAAGTGTGTGGCTATGAATTATTAGTATGTGGGTGTGAGATTATGGTTTAATTTAGAGTTTAACTCTTTTGGTTCTACCTATTTACTCTTGCTCAAAGTAGTGCATAAACTCCATAAATTAGATTGCCCGTAGTTGGGGTACAAGTCTTCCGCTATTTTCCTCAATCATTTCAATCTGTCGCCCCCATGCATTGGTCCGGCCCTTGGACTGGGTTCAGCTCGGGTCAGGCAGTGCCGGGGCATGACAGTTGTGCCTTGCATACAAAAAGTCCATGGCATCTAGTTACTCCCCGAAGGTTAAGGTGATGCCCTAATGACATTCCTTTCCATTTCCATTGTTTCAATGGTCGATTGTATGTGTATGACTGAGTAAGTTAGTAAGTTTTTGAGAAGGACTATAAATGTATTTTTCTGAGCAAGACTGTACGAGTAAGAATGTGAGTAAGATGGTACAAGTAAGACTACAAGAATGTTTTGAGTAAGACTGTAAGTGTAAGGATTGTATGAGAAAGAATGCAAATGTGATAGATGAAAGATGGTATGTATTTGTGTATGATTGTTATATTATGCAACTTTGTTGTATTTGTATGTTTTTATGCTTCATGTTTGTGTTGCATAAACGCTTCTATGTATGGACTTACAGAGTTCACTATTTAGAACTCCCCTACTGAGTATTTTCTACTTAATATAAAAATATTCATTTTCCCTATCTTTTTAGGCCCCATGTTCGAGAGGCTTTTGCAGGTTTGTAATGGAGACCTCCTAGAGATAGACACTTGTTTCTGTGGGTGGATTGATTTCCATTGCCTCAGTTATGTTTTTAAATCAATGGGAGTCTTTATTAATATTTGGGTAAGATGAAAATAAAGGTGTTTATACTTTCGTGATTAGACTATGGACTGTTTATCTATACTCAGGGATAGATTTGTGCTTATAGGCCATGATCATGACAATTTATTTCATACATATGTTTTTTAGTAGCGCCTAAGAATATTTGGTTTGGTCGTACAATGTTTGATAAAAAAATTATATGGGAAAAATTGATGTGTGATATTTTAACTTATAAACAGCTTTCACAGGTTGTGTATTTCATCACTTTTCCCAATTTATAGCTGTTATATTACAAAAAAAATGGTGAAATTTTAAGAAAATGTATTGAAAAATCTAAGGCATTACAACCTCATGTGGTGATTTTTTATGTAGGAAATTGTTTAGTTTCTTTGCATAGTAGAAAGAAAATTATGGTTTTTCATCAACTATAGAAGCTGATTATATAGCTGCTAGTAGTGGCTATACTCAATTAATGTGGATAAAAATAATATTTTTTTATTATGGAATACTTCACGGCAAAATGACTATAGATTGTGATAATCTAAGCTCAATTAAAATTTAACAAAATCCTGTTCAACATTCTCATGCAAGACATGTTGATATTAAACATCATTTTATTCGAGATTTGGTTGAGGATGAGATTATTAACTTACAATATATTTAAATATATTTTTAACTATTCACAAAACCTTTGGATTTCAATACATTCATTAACATTAGAATAGTCACTAGACTTGCTTGCCCAGAATAATTTCATGAGAGATTTTTTGTCCCTTGCTTTGAATGAATATATTTTTGGACATCAAACACAACAAAAACTGTTTGTTTCTTAGTTTTTATTGTTTAGTTTATTTAACATTTGTTTGGTTTGTTTTTAGAAAAAGTTAAAAAAAACAAAAAAAAAGTTGTGTTTACTATAGCAAACATATCATATGGAACACACTTAAATTATGATGTATTGCACATAGTGGAGACATATGTAATGCAAGATTAATACAATCTATAGGTAAGAGGACTGATTGAATATCAATTGAGTAGAGTTTTAATATCTATAATAATACTATATGCATTGTTGATTTACTGAAAGATAGTTCTCACTATGAGAATTCAATATAATCTATTAGGTTATATGTATAATATAGTTGTTTTACTTCTCAACTCTGATGCTATTAAGTAGTATAAGGATAGTTGAGCGGTTTAAATTCCTTAGCATGATGGATGAGATTTGATGTGTTTATGTTTTACTATGAACACTTGATGTAAGCATTGTTATTAATAGCTCTCATAAAGATGTAGAGAGTTTCCTACATGAGAAATCTTGTGCTAGTGTGATAGTTACTATTCCCTTGACATTGGAAAAAGCTTAGAATAATATATATATATATATATATATATATATATATATATATATATATATATATATATATATATATATATATATATATATATATATATATATATATATATATATATATTGCATGGTCATGAGAACTATGAAACGCCATTGAAAGCCAAATTATGATATGAATAAAAACAGCCAAACTTTGAAAAAGGAAAAGGGCACAGAGATTGACAACAAAAGAAATAAAATTTTGTATCAATGCTTATATCTCTTACTTACTGAATGTATATCAATGATCAAATGAAATGAAAGCATAGGCCAAGTTTCTCAACGGACTCATTTGCCAACGTCGTAGAAGAGAAAAGTTGTTTTAAATGATTATCATATAGTCTTTGACTTGAAGTAAAACACTTTTGCATCTTTTCTTAGTATGAGGCTTGGAATATGAAATTTTGATCTTTTGGTCATGTAGATAATAAAATTAAGTTATGCTAATATGGGATACACATGGTGTGTTATTCTAAAACTTGGATAGTATGTTCACATTTGATACTGCTATATGGGTAACAAGACACTTTTTTTGCAATAGTTTTCATTTAATTCTCCTAAAATTGATTCTAGATGTAGTTTCAAATTTATTTT
This sequence comes from Saururus chinensis, assembly GCA_035235625.1. Lineage (NCBI taxonomy): Eukaryota > Viridiplantae > Streptophyta > Magnoliopsida > Piperales > Saururaceae > Saururus > Saururus chinensis. Next base: position 6,289,770 of record CP141145.1, on the reverse strand, counting down.
CAAGAATATTTCACTATTTTTTGTCTTTTTTACTTGATTTTTTTCTATTTGTGACAAAAAGGGAGAGAACTTTGGGTTAGAGCTAAATCTTAAGGGTATAGAGCACACCACAATAGGATTAGAGTGTTATAAATTAAGGGGGAGAGACACACTACAACAAAATGTACTATTAGCGATGCTTTTATTAGCAACGCAACGCAAAGCATCGATAAAAATGACTACTTGTGACCTTATCAAAACATCGTAAGAAAATTAACTATTAGCAATGCTTTATATAAAGCATCGCTAATAGTATAACTATTAACGACGCTTTATATAATGCATCGCTAATAGTATAACTGTTACCAACACTTTATAAAAGTGTCTCTAATAGCACATTAGTGAAACATTTTGTAAAGTGTCGCTAATATTTGTGATATTATTGACGCTTTAATAAAGCATCACTAACAGTTATATGTTTTACATAAAAAAATTTATAACTATTAGTTACACTTTTTTAGAAACGTCGCTAATAGAATTAATAATAGTGACACTTTTGTAAACGTATTGCTAATAGTTGTGCTATTAGTGACAATTCAACAAATGTATCGCAAATAAATAAATATATTATTTTTTACAATTAAAATAAAAAAAAAATATTTATAGTAGCGACGCATACGTTTAAGCGTTTCTATTATCTATGGTAGTAGCGACGCCTAACTGTATATGTAGCTACTACATAGTATAGTAACGACGCATTTCGCTATGTGTAGCTACTATATATTTTTTATTTTAAAAATTTTAATAAATAATATTGAATAAAAAGAGAGAGTTGGGAGAGAGAGAAGGGAAGAGAGAGGTAGAGAGAGAGGGGAGAGAGTGAAAAAAAGAGGAGAGAGAAGAGAGCAAGGAGGGAGACAAAGAGGAGAGAGAGAGAAGAGAGTGAGGACAGAGAGAGAAAGAGGAGAGAGAGTGAGAGCACAGCGGGTAGAGAGAAGGAAGAGAGGGAGAGAGAGATAGAAGAGAGTGAGAACGAGGATAGAGAGGGAGGAGAGAGAAAAAGACAAAGTGGGAGGAGATAGAATGTGTTGCTATTATATTGGGTAGTAGGTACTACCTAGTATAGTAGTGACGCATTTTGCTATGCATCGCTACTATATTTTTTATTTTTGAAATTTTAATAAATAATATGGAATAAAAGTGAGAGTGAGGAGAGGGAGAAGGGGAAGTGAGAGGTAGAGAGAGAGGAGAGTGAGAAAAGAGGAGAGAGAGAGGAGAGTGGGTTGAGAGAGAGAAGGAAGAGAGGGATAGAGAGAGAGAGAGGTGAGAGAGGGAGAGAGAGGAAGAGTAGAGAGAGAAGAGACCGAGGAGAGAGAAGAGAGTGAGGAGAGAGTGAGTAGAGAGAGAGTGAGAGAACAGTGGCAGAGAGAGAAGGAAGAGAGGGAGAGAGAGATAGTAGAGAGAAGAGAGAGAGAGAGAGGAGAGGGAGAGAAGAGTGAGAGGTAGGAGAGAGAAAAAGAGAGTGGGAGGAGAGAGACACTGCAACAAAATACATTATTTTTAAAATAAAAAGGAAAGTAAAAATAAAAATACTTATAGTTACGAGCATACAAGTATGTGTCCCTACTACCGAGTAGTAGTGATGCATAACTTTGTGTTGCTATTATATAGGGTAGTAGCAACGTATAATTGTATGTGTTGCTACTACTTAGTATAGTAGTGATGCATTTTTCAATGTGTTGCATCTATGTATATTTTTTTTATTTTTTTAAATTTTAATAAATAATATAGAATAAAAGAGTGGGGAGAGAGTGAAGGGGAAGAGAGAGGTAGAGAGAGAGTGGAGAGAGGAAGAGAGAAAAAAGAGAGAGAGTGAGAGTGGAGAGATAGAGGAGAGAGAGAAGAGAGAGAGAGTGAGAGAGGAGAGTCACTACAACAAAATATATTATTTTTTGAAATTAAAATAAACATAAAAGTATTTATAGGAGGGACGCATACAAGTATGCGTCACTACTACCCTAAAGTAGTTGCGATGTATACATTTATGCGTTGCTAGTATCTAGGGTAATAGTGATGCATACTTGTATGCGTTTCTACTACCTAGTATAGTATCGACACATTTTTCTATGTGTCGCTACTATATTTTTAAAATTTTAATAGATAACAATGAATAAAAGAGAGAGTGGGGAGAGAGAGAAGGGGAAGAGAGGGAGAGAGAGGGGAGAGAGGGAGAGAGAAAAAAAGAGGAGAGAGGGAGAGAGAGAGAGGAGAGAGATAGAGGAGTGACAAAAGAGAGAGAGTGTGGGACGGGAGAGACACTACAACAAAATATATTATTTTTTAAAATTAAGATAAAAATAAAAATATTTATAGTAGCCCTACTATCCTAGAGTATTAGTGACGCATATATTTATGCGTCGCTATTATGTAGGGTAGTAGATGCATCCCTACTACCTAGTTTAGTAGTGACACATTTTGCTATGGTGTCGTTACTATACTTTTTTTATTTTTTAAATCATAATTAATAATATAGAATATAAAAGAGAATGGGTAGAGAGAGAAGGTGGAGAGAGAGGGAAGAGAGGGAGAGAGAGAGAAAAATAAAGAGAGGGAGGAGAGAGAAGAGTGCGAGGAGAGAGATAAAGAGGAGAGTGGGTAGAGAGAGAAGGAAGAGAGGGAGAGGGGGAGAGAGAGAGTGAAGAGAGAGGGAGTCGAAAAAGAGAGATGAGAAGGAGAGGGAGAGAGATAAAGAGAGATGGGAAAGAGTGATAAAAATAGAGGAGAGAGAGTGGATAGAGAGAGAGAGGAGATAGAGCGAGTGGAGTGAGAGAGAGTAGTTTTGTTTTTTTGATTTATATTATTAGCAACGCTTATAAATAATAGTTGCAAATAGCATCACTATCTACGACACTTACTAATAAGTATCCTTATTATTAAATATATTAGTGATGCCTACCAGAAGCTACAACAAAAAAGACTTTTAGCGACGCATTTATGTGTCGCTAATAGTCCCGTAGGCGTCGCTAATGACTAATAGCGAAGTATAAAAAATGTTGCTACAAGCGTAAGAAAAAATACCACCACTATTACCTATTCGCGACGCATAACAAAAAGCATCGCTAATAGAGCCTATTAGCGACGCATATTTATGCATTGCTATTAGTAAAATTATGTTGCTAATAATAAATTATTAGCAACGCTTATTTTTAGCATTGCTAATAATTAGTTATTAATGACGTTATTGTATACATCGCTAACAGTTAAATTATTTAAAAAAACTCATTAGCGACATAGAACGATAAATGTCGCTAATAAGTTCTTATTAGTGACGTTTGTATATACGTCACTAATATAAAAACTATTTTAAATAAATTTTAAAATAACTTATTAGCGACATATATAGTAAACGTTGCTAATAAGTCATTATTAACGACGTTTGTGTATACGTCACTAATAAAATAAAAAAAATTTAAAAATACTTATTCAATATGTCACTAATAACATAATATTAGCAACACTAATATATCAACTTTAGCAACGCTTTTAGAGCATAGTTAAAAACAAAAAAAAAAAATTTAAAAATCCCGTGTGGGCCACTGGGCCCACCAGAGAAGGGAGAGGGCATCGGAGGACGGTGGGGCGCCGGAATCCGGCCTCTCCTTCCCCCCTGAAAATCAGAGGAGGGGGAGCGGGAGGACAGCAATGATGGTGCCGTCCTTCAGCCCCCTACCCAGTCCCCCCACTCCCCGGCTCTATCCCCATCCTCTGATTTGGAAGGAGGGGAACCGCAGCAGGGGGATAGGTGGGAGCGGGGGGGGTGCTGGAGGACAGAGATGCCCTCCCGGTCCCCCCTCGGGGGGAGGGCGGAGCACCTCTATCCTCTGTCCTCTATCCTCCGTCCCCCCACCTCCCTCCTAGTCCCCCCTCTCCCCGGCTCCACCTCTCTCCTCTAGAAATTAGAGAGGGGGAGGGGGGGCGGGGAGAGGGGGGACCGGGAGGGGGAAGGAAGGAGGGGGCAGCAGGCGGGTCGGAGGGGGGCAGAACAAGGGGGAGGAGGGTGGGAGCATGAGGACGGCGCCGCCACCATCCTCTAGCCCCCTACCGCCTCCTGGTCCCCTCTCTCCCCGGTTCCGCCCCCCTCCTTCCCCCCACCCTCCTTTGAAAATCAAAGGAAGGGGGAAGGAGTGGGGGCAGAGAAGGGGGAGGGCGGAGCAGGGGGAGAGGGAGGACAGTGGCGGTGCCACCATCCTTGGGCACCCTCCAGCCCCCATCTCCCTCCTCAAAAAATCAGAGGAAGGGGGGGGGAAGGGTGGACCCGAGCGGGGGGAGGGAGGGAGGCGGAGTAGGGGGGAGGGCGTAGGCGGGGTGGCCGGGGCCGGGGCAGGATGCGGGAGTCGGATGGTGGCTAGAGGTGGGGCACGGGAGGGGAAGAGCAGTGGGGGTGAAGTGCGTTGACAGAGGCGAAGCGGTGGCAGACAGGCGGCGGACAGCAAAAAAGGATGCGGACAGGTGGCGGAGAAAAGGCACAAATGGCGGCGGATGGCAAACGTCGGGTGGGAGGAGAGGAGTGGGCTGGGAGTGAAAAAAAGGACACGAGCGTGGGCGATATATACTCGCCACACGTGGGGCAAAAATTTTGCCTCACGCGGGCAAATTTCACATGGCGCGCGTGAAACATTTGTGCGCGCGCCTTCTTTCGAACAACGCATAGTCAGCATCGCAAATGAATATCATTTGCGATGCTTAGGCTATGAATTGTAAAAATAATTCTTCTAATGACGATTTTAAGTGTGTTGCAAAAATTTCAATATTTGTGGCGTTCATACAACGTCGCCAATTGATTTCATTATAAGCGTCGCAGAAACTTCTCCCCCCACTCTTCCATCTCTCTCTCTACACTCTCCATCTCATCCCTGTCTCTCCTCTCTTCTCTCTCTCCTCTCCTGCCTTTCTCTCCCCCCTCTCTCTCTCCTCTCCTCCCTCTCTCCTCTCTCTCCTCCCTCTCTCTCACTCTCTCCTCCCTCTCTGTCTCTCCCTCTCTCCTCTCTCCTCTCTCTCCTATCCTCCCTCTCTCCTCTTTTCTCTTCTCTCTCTCCCTCCACTCACACTCGTCTCTCTCCTGTCTCTTTCCCTCCCTCTCTCTCTCCATCTCCTCTCTTCTCTCTCCTCACTCTCTTCCCTCTCTCTCTTCTTTCTAATGATGTATAATTATTTTTAAAAAAATTTACTTTAAAAATATCAAAATTAATAAAAAAAAATTAAAAATTAAAATAAAATTACTCTCCCTCTCTCTCCTCTCTTTCAATCTCCTCCTCTATCCTCTATCCCTCTCTCTCCACTCTCTCTCCTCTCTCCCTACACACTATCTCTCCATTAATTTCGATTTTTGAAGATTTTTTATTCTTTAAAATTATTTTTTAAAAATAAAAAAATTGCAAAAAATCCTATTAGCGACATATATAATTATATGTCGCTAATATGTCATGTATTAGCGATGTATAATTGTATACGTCGCTAATACATATATTATTAGCGACATATATATCTAGACGTCGCTAATAGTATTTTTTTACTTTTTAAATTTTACTTTAAAATTATAATAGTTAATAAATTTTTTAAAATAAAATTATTGTCCCTCTCCTCTCTCTTCTCCCACTCCTCTCTCTTCTCCCTCTCCTCTCTCTCCTATCTCTCTCTTCTCCCCCTCCTCTCCCTCTCCACTCCCTTTCCTCCTCTCTCTCCCTCTCTTCTCTTTCCCTCTCGTCCTCTCTCCCCTCTCTCTACTCTCTCTCTTCCTCTATCCTCTCTCTCTGTCTCTCTCCTCTCTCTCTCCTCTCCCTCTATACACTATCTCTCCTTTAATTTCAATTTTTTAAGATTTATTATTCTTAAAAATTAATTTATAAAAATATAAAAAATTAAAATAAATCCTATTAGCGACATATAGATTTATAGGTCACTAATATGTCAAGTATTAGCAACGTATAATTCTATACATTACTAATACATATACTATTAGCAACGTATGTATATAGATATGTCGCTAATAGTATTTATTTTAATTTTTAATTTTTATTTATAAAATAAAAAATTAATAAAATAATTTTAAAAAAATAAAATAAAATTACTCTCCCTCTCCTCTCTTTCCTCTCTCTCTTCTCCCTCTCCTCTCTTTCCTTTCTCTTTCCCTCTCCTCTCTCCTCTCTCTCCGTCTCTCTCCTGTCTTTCCCTCTCCTCTCTCCTCACTCTCCCTCTCTTCTCTCTCTCCCCTCTCTCCCTCTCTCTCCTCTCTCTCTCCTCTCTCTTTCCTCTCACCTACACACAATCTCTCCTTTAATTTAAATTTTTGAATATTTTTATCCTTTAAAATTATATTTTAAAAATAAAAAAGAATTGCTAGAAATCCTATTAGCGACATATATAAATATATGTCATGTATTAGTGATGTATAATTGTATACGTCACTACTACATATACTATTAGCAACGTATATATCTATAAGTCGCTACTAGTATTTCTTTTAATTTTTTTAAAAAAATAGACTAAAATTACTCTCTCACCTCTGCCCTCTCCTTCTCCGCTCGCTCTCCTCTCTCTCTCTCTCTCGCTCTTCTCTCTTTCCCTCTCTTCCTCTCTCCCCACTCTCTATCTCTATCCTATTCCTCTCTCCTCTCTCTCTACTCTCTCTCTCCTCTCTCCCTACACACTATCTCTCCTTTAATTTCAATTTCTAAGATTTTTTATTTTTTTAAATTAACTTTTAAAAATAAAAAAATTAAAAGAAATCCCATTAGCGACATATATAATTATACGTCGCATTAGCGACGTATAATTTTATACGACCTAAATACATATATTAATAGCGACAGATATGTATATAAGTCGCTATTAGTATTTATTTTACTTTTTTATTATTTATTTTAAAATTATAAATATTAATAAAATAATTTTTAAAAATTAATAATAAAATTACTCTACCTCTCCTCCCTCTCATCTCTCTACTATCTCTCTCTCCCTCTCCTCTCACTCTCCTCTCCCGTCTCTCCTCTCTCTCCCTCTCCTTTCTCTCCTCTCACTCTCCCCAGCCCTCTCTCCTCTCTCTCCCTCTCCTCTCTCTCCTCTCTCTCTCCTCTCCCCTCTCCTCTCTCTCTCCCTCTCCTCTCTCTCCTCTCCTCTCCCTCTCTCTCTTTCCTCTCCTCTCCTCTTCCTCTCCCTCTCCCTCTCCTCTTCTCTTTCTCTCTCCCTCTCCTCTCTCTCTACACACCATCTCTCCTCTAATTTCATTTTATTATTATTTTTTTATTTTTAAAAATAAATAAAATAAATACTATTAGCAACGAATAGTAGTATGCATTGCTAATATACTAGGTATTAGCGATGTATATTTCTATGCATCGCTAATAATATTTATTTTATTTCTTTTTTTATTTAAAATTTATAACTATTAGCGACGCTAGTCATAAGTGTTAGTATTATTAAAACTATTAGCGTTACTTTTTCTAAAGCATCGCTAATAGTAATTATTTTTTCTTTTTGTTTCAAAAAATATATATCTTTTAGCGACGGTTGGTAGATGTGTTGCTAATAGACATATATTAGTGACGCTCATTATTATGCTTCTCTAATAATTATAGTAATAGCGACGCTTGATTTTATGTGTCGCTAATAAAAGCGTCGCTAATGCTACGTTTTGTTGTAGTAGGGTAAAAAATATTGACACTATTTGCTATGCTTCTGGCTAAGCATAACTAATATCTAAGTTTTTTCACCTGCACAAGCAAATTTCCAACCTCGCGGTCGAAAGTTTCGCTCAAGTGGTTATTTAACCCCCTCCTTGATTTGTTCATGTGCGGCACTACCCAACCTCTGCCAGTTGCCGCCTCCTCCACACCCCCCTCTTCTTCACCCCCCGCCCCCTTCTTTCTCTGCACCGAATGCCTTCTATCAAAGTCCCCCTTCCCCCACCCCCTTCTTCCTCTACTCTAGCTGCCTCCGGCCGAAGCCCCCTCCCCCTCTTCTTCTCCCTCCGTGCCCGTTCTTTCTCTGCTCTGGGTGCCCCAAGCCGGAGCGCTCCCTCCCCACACCACCCCCTTCTTCCTCTGATCTGGCCGCCTCCCGCCAGAGCCCCCCTCATCTTCTCCCCCTTCTTTGCTCCATCCGGAGACCCTGCCCCCCTCTTCTTCTCCCCTGCCTCCCACCTTCCCCTCTTCTTATCCCCACGACACCCCCTTCTTCTCCACTCTAGCCACCTTCAACCAGAGCCTCCCGCACCCCATACCGTCAGTCCCCTCCTCAAAATCCCACCACAGGTGGGATTTTATTTTTTCAAAATTACTTTTTATATTAGCAAAGCTTTAAAAGTGTTACTATTTTTTATTAGCGATGCGTTTAGAAGCATCACCAATAATTTTTTTTATTTTTTTATTTTTAATAGAGATGCTTTTGCTAATAATTTTTTCTTTTTATTATTGTTTTCTTTTTTATTAGCAATGCTTCTAAAAGCATCTCTAATAACTATATTTGATTTTTTGCTTTTTTAGCTCCACAAAATTAACTGTCAATAATAATTGCTAATTTTTTAAAAATATTTTTATATTAGCAACGCATTATAAACGCCACTAATGATTATTATTAGTGACATATGTTATTGTGCATCGCTAATAATGTCTATTTTGTGATGCTCTTTAAAGCGTAGTAGAAAATATTGATATTAGAGACACAAATATAAGTGTAGCTAATATTGCACTATTTGCAATGCTTTTGTATAAGCGTTGCTAATTAGCATTAGCGATTGGACTTTAATTGATGCAAATGACGATTCTTTTTAAGCATCACTAATAGTCATTAGCGACTCTTAAAGGACTATTGGTTACGCTTAAAAGCAGATCATTAGATTGCTCTTAAAACTAGTGCCTTCAACTAGTAATAATTAAGAGTTCTAGCCTCTTTATGCCTAATTTTTTATGAAGCAGAACAATTAAATCATAATTGTTTACTCATTCCCACTCTCGAATTATCAATTAGTCAACCATCAATCAATCCACACATAGACACAACAATTTACGTGGAAAACCCCAAACTTAAGTTAAAAAGCTATAACAGTTCCAAAAGAACCAAATCAATGCACTAAAACACATATTTTACAAGGACACAAACAAAAGAACCATCAACCTTGTTTAGACTCTAACACAAGCTCCTCTTATTTTGATAGTTGTTACTGGCCTTCAAGTCTTCTCTAAGAACTTGAAACTTTCTCTTCTTTGCTTTGTCTCTATCTGCTTCTAGTCTTTAACAATTTCTTATTGTTGTCTTGACTTTGGCCTTATGGAAATCTTCAATCTCCCATTGAAAACATATTGCAACTAATCTTTGAATACTTTGTGTATGAGATTCTTCGGTTGTGGATTGTCATATTTAATTCACCATAGATCTTCAATACAAAGCTAAAGCAAATTCTCCTTCAGAAAACAATTATCAAAAGTGTAAACCATCTTTTCTCTTCTAGGTTTTCCTCTCTCCAATTTCGTGATTTCATAACCATTATATAGCTCAATAAGTCGGTTTAAGACTTATACTTAAATAAGGAATGAAATAAAAATCATAATGTCTTAAATTAGGCAAACAATCCTTGAAAATTTTGATTAATCAATCACTGTTTTAAATGTGCACGATTCTTCAATTGATCGATCGATTACTAGAGCGATCGATCAATAACTCTTGGCTTAATTTTTCATAGGGCTGTAGCATGTGGTGATCAATCATTTATTAGGGCAATTGATCGATACATCAGTCTTCAAAAATTTTGTTCCAATGATCAATCGTTCTGTTCAACAGTTATGTGCAGCGATCAATTGTTTTGCCTAACAATTTATACTTTTTCCCTTTTTACTTAAAACTTTTTGAAACCTCTATAATCACTTCTTAGCTTTTTCTAAGTGATTTATGCATGAAAATTCCATCTGGCTTCTGCCCGGGGCCGGCCTTGGCCCTACGACGCCATCACCACCTCCCTGGCCTAGCTCCGCCGACCACCACCACCTCTTCATCCTCTCTCCGGTTTCGGTCCGTAACCCCTTTTTTAAAAAAATTTCCGCCCCATCTGCCGCAATCTCCACCTGCATGGCAGCCAGCTCACTGCCACGGCTTCTCCCTAGCCATGACTACTTCCGGATACCTCCGTCCCAGCCTCCCCTTAGCCAGCCGCCACTCTTTTCCTTCCTCCCCATTTCGGTTAGTGAACTGCTATTTTTACCCGATCTGCCATTGCCGCTCTTGCATGGGTTCCAAATTGCCGCCACAGCTCCGCCCCAGCCAATGTGACTTCTGGCCACCTCCATCCTGGCCTCCCTGCCCCCGGTTCGCCATCGTGAGGTAAAAATTGTTATGCCTCTGTTTTTTTTGTTTTTCTATTCATTACGACCTGCGGCTATGCCGCTGGTCGCTGGCTGCCGCCGTTGGGCCTCTGGCTCTCTTCCGGCCCAGCGATGGCAAGGCCACCACCTCGTGGCCTGGATCGCTACCTCCCCAAACCATGACCCATCCTATTTTCTGGTCCGAACAGAATAGTTTTCCCATTTTTCATTTTGTTTATGTACTCTCTGTGTTGCAGCCACCGGTGGTGCCATGGTGGCTGGCCACCATTGACCAGCCTTTGGCCTTGCCCTGGTCTGGCAATGACAAGGATGCCGCCCTAGGCACCGCCTCCCTCAGCCTCCTCTGGCCGATGCTGATCCAGATGGAATTTTCCCCCGTCTGTAGATTTTTGTCATAAGTTTTCATTGCGGCAGTTGTTTGTGCCGCCGGTGGCCAGCCACTGCGACTGGCCATTGGCCATCCCTCGGCCTAGCGACGGTAAGACAGCCGCCTCTGCCACCACCTCACTCAGCCCCCTCAGCCCTATTTCGAACGGGATAAAAATTTCCCCTTTTTACCGTTCCGATGTATTGTGAAGCACTATGCCGCTGTTCTTCAGTCGTTGGCCTTCTCCCGGACCGGCGATGGCAAGGCCGCCACCTTGGACTGAACCGCTGCCTCTCCCAGCCTCCTTTGCACGTCTTCTGCACACACCAGACGCCCCTAAACTTCGGGGTATGCCTCTAACCATTGTCGAGTGACCCACTCCAGCCTAAGGCCAACCCGGTGTCTCGCTTGACGTTGCGTGGACTTGGGCCGTATGTCCTACCAACGTGGGTTTTGCCCCAATCCAATCATGACATCAAGGGCCAATAATTCTGGCTCGATTACCCACTTTTGTTATGCATGACCCTGAAACTTATGGGAAAGAGTTCCTGAATTTCAATTCTTCCAAGGGGAAGTAATGTTGTTAGTCATTAGACTCAGCCATTGAAGGCTCGATCGATGTCATACCCATATCTTCCACTGTAAGCCATTCTTGATGCATGACTGTCTGTACGATGATTTGGTTGTGGGTAGCACTTGGAAATGACGCCGCCTTTGTCGGCCACCTACACCAAGCCTTAGTGCCTCAACATGTGTTTATGGAATGACACTACCACTAAGCTATATGGCCGTTAAAGCCCTCCTTCGTCTCTCCTATGTCCATGTGTATGCAAGCAAGCCTCCTCCATCATGTGAGGCTTCGACGATGTGGAATTGTTGCCATTGGATGTATTCTGCGATCCATTTTAATTTTTTGTGGCCAATCAAGTGTTTTAAACTGTTGGCCATCCTCCAATCAGTTACCCCACATTCTGTGGTCGCTTTTTCCAGTTCTAATGGCATGACCTTGTGTCCGGCCGCCCTAGTGTGCCCAGTCTTTTGCTTTGAGTGAAATTAATCTAACCTTATTGAGATTAATTCCAGCATCTATAAAAATCCTTGGGACAACAATGACTCTTTCACTGCAATGTTTTTTGCCGCCTTTTATGCTATCGATGCTGCCACTGTCGTTTGCTCGCCATCAAACTTGTGTGGATTACGAGGTAGGGGACCTTGAACTAGTAATTTCATTATAGCATGCTTTGATTGCGTAGTAGCATGCTAGGAGTTTATAATTTAATGTTTTGCATGACTATTGATTATAAAAGCATGTTGTATGTATGTGAATTGTGTGCGTATGTTAATGAAGACTAAGGGCATGTAGCAAGTTGCTATGAATCGTATGTATATGAGTAGAGTGTGTGATCTTCATTGTGGACTGGTGGTATGTAATTGATGGGCATAAGTAGAAGTGTTTGATTGTAAGTTTGGCGAAGGGGTATTTCGTGGGCTATGACGTAGAAATTGTGATTGTATGTTGGGCGAGGAAAGACGTAAGATTGACAAGTGAAGGTTGGATTTGATGAGATTGAAAAATTAGTTTGGATTGAGTTGGGTGGCACGTTGGAGCAATGAGCAGAAGACGTGAGCAATGTAAGGATGTGGAAGATTTGAGGTTCTTAACATCAGAGGAAATTTGTGAATTAGTGAGAGTGGACAACATAATTATACATGCATAATGTATGTAATATGAATTGTAATGAAAGAATAATAAGGAATTAGTAAGGGTTTGATGATAAGACTTAGGTCAAAAGGGTCTCATTTGAGGAGTTCGAGTAAGAAGATTCAATTTTAAGGTGGATGGTGTAAGTTGTAAGGTCATAAGTGTATGATGGTAAGATTATTAGTATGAAATTCGAATTTAAATAAGGCTATGCAGAGATCGGTAAGGTTGTAAGTGTAAGGGTGGGGGATGAGTTAAGTAAAGAATGCTACCTTTGTGGATGGGAACTTCTTAATGGACGTATTTCTAGCCTTGTTGGCTGAAGAATGTAAGACGAAAGTAGTTCTGAACAAAATTGTGCATGCATAAGTTACCTAATATGAACTTGAATGGTAAGTCACTCTAATTTGATAATGATGTGAGTTTGAGACTGACGGTTTCAAAGGATTAAGTTCCGTTTTGTGCTAGTCGATAAGTAATTGACTGAGCGTCCTTCCTGGTCTAGCCATGGTGTTATCCTGCTGGATTTAGTCTTGTTGTTGTATTTCGGCCCAGACGTTTGATGCTTTGTTGAGAGCGTTGTTAGTTTCTGCCCTTTGTGGGCTTTGTATGTTTTCTGCCTATAGATGGCACTGCATGTTTTGCCCAAGAGTGGCACCGTATGTTTTTTCACCCTTAGTTGGCACTATATGGCCCTAGAGAGTGCGCATTTGCGCACTCAGGTAAGTAGTATCATGGATCTGCTCTTACCTGTTTGATCCTGTGCCCCATGAGCATAGGTGCCTTGCCTTCGGAAAAGTCCATGATGTCTAGTTGCTCCCCGAAGGTTAAGGTGACACCCCAGTGGCATTCATTTCCTTTCCGACACTAGAGCTTATTAATTGAAATGGGCTTCACTTGTCAGTAATATGTGTACAATAGTAAGAGTAAGTTGTATGTTTCAAATTCTGAGTAAGTTGTACGTGTAAGATCCAGAGTAAGTGTGAGCTTCTAAGAAAGACAGTAAGAGTAAGTTTATGAGTATGAGTAAGATTGTACGAATAAGTTGGTGAGACTTTGATTCAGACGATAAGTATAAGTGTAAGCTTCTAAGGAAGATTTAAGAGTACGTTTATGTGTAAGAGTAAGATTGTACGAGTAAGGTCGCACAAGTAAGTTCGTACGAATAAGGTCGTATGAGTAGGTGTATGTTGTAAGTGTAAGCGTACGTTTGTACGAGTAAACTGATAAGATTGATTCAGAGTAAGTGTAAGAGCATGTTATATGAGTAAGTATAAGTTCAGCTTGTACGATGATTTGTATGTGTGACCATATTTATGTAACTTATTCTGTTTGCTTCATGTATGATTATGATTTCATGGAAGCATCTATATATGAACTTACGGAGTTCATTGATTTATTTTTCCCCTACTGAGTATGAAAATACTCACCCTATTTTTTTAGCCCCTTCGTTTGGAGGTTTTTGCAAGTCGATCGATAACTTTTTGGATTGGACCTCTCCCCATGATGGACTATCCTTCCTCGACCGGGAGTGCAGTGAAATCATAGTGAGGCTATGTAGATTTTAGTGCCATGATCTCATGTATTGGTTAAGGTAAGAATACTGTATTATTTTCTAGACTTGTGTACCCATATATGAATCAGAACACAGACTGTTGAAGAACTTGTACCCAGAAAGGCCTAAGATGTATTTATTTTTAAAAACCATGGCCATGGCAAGTTTTCCTTATATATTTTCATTTTGGGTCACGCCTGAGAATTTTAGTTTTGTCGTATGATGAATTAATTTACAAAAGTTGTTTTCACACATTTTGAATTTTGTTAATTAATGTGATTTACATCCGTGTTTTGAAAAAGAAATTTTAGTAAACTTTTAAAGTAAATGTGTGGTAAAACCTCGGGTGTGACATGGGCAGAGGCCGTGGGTAGATAGGTAGGAGGACGATAAGAGGGTGTATGTGAAATGTGAATTTGGGGGTGGGCTAGGGGTTTTGAAGTTAGAATTTCAAGATATGACGGAAAGCAGAGGGTTAATGGGATTGAGGTAGTATGTTTTTGGTAGCTGTTTGAAAGAGTGGGGCCAATGTCGTATCGAGTGGTGGCCAACTGACGCTGAGGGAGGTTTAGATTCGAGTTCATGCTAGTGATGGGAGATTGAGTGTTTTTTCGTGCTTAATAAAAAGAACCTATATGTAACAACCTGTCTTCCAGTTATGCTTAACCCGGGGGGGTTAAGGGTAATTTGGTAATTTGATATCAAGGTTATGGGGTTTCATTAGGTGAAATCCTTGTATCTGGGTAGAGCTCGAAGTAACGAACACAATGCACCCAAGAACAATCAAAACGGAGGTCGGGAATGAAAGTTACGACCTCGGGAAATGTGCCACATGGGTGGGACCCACTTTAAAAGTACGAGATAACCTACCCATGTGGGGCCTAGTTTTGAAGGGCTCGTCAATACGAGTCCGTCGGTACCAAGATCGTACAATTCCGACTTCGGGATAAAAAGTTATCGCAGTTTGAAGTTGGAATTGTATTTGAAAGAAATAATAATAAAATATTCAAGAAAGGACGAAATAGCTGACATCATCAGCCGAGTCGAGCCGAGCCATGCGCCGCGCGGCGGCACTCGATCGCGGCCGTCCGTGCGACGCGCATCCCGCGCGATCACAAGGCTGACTGCTTGGCGCGATCGCGCGCGCTGACATCTTTTTTGGCCCATTTATGTCGCGCCATGTGGCGCAAGCACGTGCGCGCGTCTTTATTCTTCTCCCGTACGCTCGCACGCCAGTTTTCTATAAATAGCTCATTTCATTCATTGTTCTAGAGGAGTTTCTGGAGTCCTTCTGCGTCTGTTTTCTTCCTTTCAAAATGCGTTCCTAGCTAAATCAAGGGTGTTCTACACAATGAAAGCGTCAATTCTTCAAGTTAGCAATCCTATATAGGGGAAACATCCCGGGACAAGGGGAGGTTGTGTCTGCCGCCTACGGGCGCGAAAAGGGTAAAATATCTCCGGGTAAGGGGAAATTCTCCCACGTTTTCTCATTTTCCATTCTTCGTTTCTTACTCATTTTAAGTCCTATTAGAGTCGTTTAAGAGGCCTTCCTAGCTAATTCGATGGTGAGCAATGCAATGGAAGCATGCACTCTTCGAATTATCAATGTTATGTGAGAGAAACATCCCAAGGGTAAGGGGAGGTTTTGCCCGTTGCCTACGGGCACGGGAAGGGAAAAGTGTCTTCAGACAAGGGGAGGTTTTGTCCGCTGTCTACGGGCGCTGTGAGGGTAAAATGTCTCTTGGTAAGGGGAGGTTCTGTCTTCCGTCTACGGACGCAAGAAGGGTAAAATATTCCAAAGTTACATGAGGTTCTGGCCACTGTCTTCGGATCAGAAAGGGCGGACGCTCTGAGGAAACGAGCAACTCCGAACATCGCCACTTCCAGAATTGGAGGGAAGTACGCTTTCCTGACCTTTTAGTTTAATATGCTTTATATGACTGCACATCTTGATTTATTCTGTTGTGATCTGAAATGCTCTCTGCTATGACGTGACATACTCTGATCTGATATGACCAATATGGTCGGGTAAAATCTGATATAATCTAATAGGATTTGATATGATCCAACGTGCTCTGTAGTGTATTCTACTCCGTTCTATGATAGAGTGGGATGTGTGTTTTGTTAGTGTTCTTCTCACCTACGTGAGATGTGTATTTGCTGATTTATTGGCTTTTGTTTGACTCTGATGATTGATACGATTTCCGTTGAATTCCGAATGAATTATTCAGATATAACGTATATGTATTTTATCGTATATGATTTTCTGATGTCTGGTGAATGTATTAGCCATTAGGCAGAACTACGTTCAGATCCGATCGTATTGGAATAACGTCAGAGATGGTATCCAATATGTACGTAGGCAACCAACGATAAAATAACGTTGGCCCGATCCAAATTAGTTATAAAATTAGGTTTGTTCTTATCTACGTACAATGGAACGTTAAAGCTCCGCAGTGCACAGATGAACGTTACGACTCTCTCACTCAGAGTCTGCAGCTCCTGGTCAGTCGGTTTTAATTTTTTTCGCTTATTTTATACACTCCGATTGTGTTTTCAGATCTAACCCCCGGTCCGGGTCGGGGTGTTACAAATGGTATCGGAGCTTTACTCTATCTGTGAGAGAAAAACCTTTGAAAATATTTTGAAATTCCAATTTGTTGAGGGTTGTTTTGGTGAGTGGTTTAACGAAGTCAAGTTAAACTTATATTGTGAAATTGTTTTTGTAGGTTGTAATTCATATTCCAATGGTGATTTTGGCCATTTGGCACGTGTGTCAGTGGTTTTCAGACAAACTCCGATTTTAAATTTCCTTATGCATGAGGGGCATCAGATTTAATATGAATTCTGATTGTGAGTGTCCGTTCTGTATATTTGTTATTGGAATTTAGGATTATTCCAATTTTGAATTTAATTCATGTAATATCAAGTTTCAGATTTCCAATTTTTGAACTTCCGCATGTGTTGTTTCGGATCAAGATAAATCCGATTAAGAGTTTCTATTCTCCGAGTGTTTCATTCGATTTAATATGAATTTCGATTTTTCATCTTCCGATTTTGAATGAGAAATAAATTTAAATCTCTGTCTCACAAGCTCGTAAGTAATTGAAGCTAAATGTCGATTTTGTGAATTTTAATTTCAAGTCAGGAACTATTTGAATTCCTGTCTGAATTTGTTACATAAGGATTTGGTATGTCAATCCTTCTTATAAAAGTTTAATTCTGAATCTAAATTGATTTGAAAATTTTACATTGAATAAATTGTATCAGGTTTTGATTCATAATTTTGATTTAAGAATGTGAGACATTGGAATTGCTCTCAACTTTAATATTTATAAAATATGATTCGTTTAATTATAAGTAATTTAGAATTTCCGTTCGACTTGTATTGTAGCAAATTGATATTACGAATTTCGCATCTGAATTGTTATTATTTAAAATTATTGTTCTAAATATCGGTTTGAAATAGATTCCAATATTCAATAGGAATTAATTTGAAATTTTGTTTCAACTGTGATACTTGATTTAATATGACTTCCGATATTTGAACTTTCTGTTTAATATATCTGCAATTGAACATAATACAAACCTTCTGCTATATCAAATTTGATGGGGAATTATGTTTGCATGCGTTGCGTTAGATTGCCAATGGACTCGGATTTTATTTTGATTTATACATTGAAATTATGTTTTGTATGTGTAGTATCTGATTTTATTCGAACTCTGATTTTATGAATTCCGGGTTTGAACTTTTTGTCTGGTCTATACGACATTAGATTTAATACGAACTACGAAGCATAAATTTTAATTTTTTTGGAATGATTTAACAAATTTTTTCTAAAATCAGTTGTATTAAATTGTTTTCAAATTCTCTTTTGCATATGTTACAACAAAATTCCTAGGGACTCCAAATTTGTGAATTCTGATGACTTGAAATTTTATTTTGTCCATATAGTATCAGACTTTATCTGAACTTTGATTTTGAATCAATCAAAAATATTTACTTTGAATCTGTTACATTATTGTTTTTGTAACTTAAGTTTCAAAGTCTGTCAAATTTACGATAATAGAATTACTATGGAGAATTCATCAAACGCCTGTGACATGGAAATTGGAGTTACTGGATAACTCTATTGTTAATTCTTCTAGTGTATAGAGACAATTTTTGACTTCAAGTTTGATTTGGAATTTTGTTCAGACTACCATGCTAACCGGGATCATATGTTCTAATCTAAATGTGCAAAATCTGTTTACTGTCATACGTTTTGATTTCTAATCAAATACCTCTATAAAAAAAATGTTTTCTCTCAGATGACTTGATTTTTTTTTTTTGAAAAAAAACCACTGTGAAAAGAGTCCGAATGATGTCTGATATATTTTCCGTTTGATGTTTTCAATTCCGAATGATTCCGAGAAAAGATTCGGTGTAATAACTACTTCTGATAAAAATTTCTGCTCTGATGCGTATACTGATACGTGAGTGCTAGCACTCTCTGGATACCCACCGAGAAAAATAATCGGTTTTGGCATGTGCACGGGTGTGGAGCATCATGGGAAAGCTCCTCACTTTCTGAGCTCCTTGCTACCCCATGAGTACAAGGGGAACGCCATTTGGTATCACGGCTCTGGTTTTCTCGTCACCCGGACGAACCGACAAATTGTGCATCTGTTTCTGCATCAAAATTGTTTCTGAATGAGTCTTTTTTGATAAATGATTTTCTGAAAAAGATTATAATCGTTTTCATATATTTTTGGTTAGCATTATTTTAGATTTTAACTCAACCCACAGTGTAGGGGGTTTTAAATTCTAAATTGATGCTTATTAAACATGTTTTTAGGAAAATATGATATTGGAGAAATAATTTATCCATACTGCATTATGTTTTGAATATGTGCACTTTCTGGGTAGTTTTAGGGTAAAACCTGAAAGTATCAGTGCATTCTCTGTCTGGATACCCACCAAAAAATCGGTTCTGGTGCATGCATATAGGAGTGGAGCATCATGGGAAAGCTCCTATCCTTCTGAGCCTCTCGCTACCCCATGAGTGTCGAGGGGAACGTCGTTCGGTATCACGGCTCTGTTCTACCCGATCTATATAATCTATCTTTTTGATTTGTCTGTTCTGTTCAATCTGTCAAATCTGTTTGATCTGTTTGTTCTATCTGATCTGTTTGTTCTAATCTGTCTGTTCTGTCAATTCTGTCTAATTTGTTTGATCTGTTCTATCCGTTCTATTTAATTTATCGGATTTGTCTATTTATTCTGTTCTGGGTCATCTATATGTTCTGTCTGATGTTTCTGATCTATCCATTCTGTTCGTTATGTCTGCTATGTCCATTATGTTCGTTTTGTCCATTATGTATGTTTTGTCTGATCTGTTGTTTTGTCCATTTTGTCTATTCTGTTTATTCCGTTTGTTCTGGTTATTATGACTGATCTATCCGTTCTGTCTTATTTGTCTGTTCTATTTGCTATATATCCGATCTATTTGATCCATCTATCCAATCATTTTGTTCAGTCTAATCTAGCTGATTTGTCTAAAGTTCCTAATATGTCTTATCTATCCGTTCTATCTGTTCTATCTGTCTGATATGTCAGTTATGTCTGTTCCGTCTAATATGTCAGTTATGTCTGATCTACCAGTTTGGTCAATTTTGTCTAATCTATATAATTTGTCTGTTCTGATCAATCTATTATGTCTTTTCTATCCATTCCATTTGTTCTACCAGATGTGTCTGATATGTATATTCTGTCTGTTCTGATCTGTTTATTTGATCTGACAGATTTGTCCATTCTATTTAATCTGTTTGTTCTTTTCTGATCTTGAAAAATTATCTGACTTTGAAAATACTATTCACTTTCTATTATCTGATATAAATTATCAGATTTTGATTGTGTGATTTATCGGGTGATTTAATTCTGCCAAAGTCTGGATTGATTTATCTGTTATGATTTGATTCGCTCTACTTCCGAAAAATTACTTATCCGATGTTATAAATCCATTCTGATGTGAGTTATCTGCATTTCAAATAGTTGAATTTTATCCAAATCATAAGTTGTTAGATTATGTTTCTAAAGGGTTGCCAATAGAGTTCAAAAACCCTATGTTGCTATATTATGTTTAAAGTATTTTATTTGATTCTGTTTCTGAAATGGTTTACTCTGATGAGTTTTATCTGATAAGTTATCGGATTATGATATGTTTCTGAATGCTATCTCTGATTATAAATTTATCGGATTAATGTTTGTTATTCGATTAATGGTCGGCATTCTTGTCAATTTTGTATTTTGACAAGTATTTTTAGGAGAATTACGAGGACACAATTCCTTTAAGGGGGGAAGAATGTAACAACCTGTCTTCCGGTTATGCTTAACCCGGGGGGGTTAAGGGTAATTTGGTAATTTGATATCAGGGTTACGGGCTTTCATTAGGTGAAATCCCTGTATCTGGGTAGAGCTCGAAGTAACAAACACAACGCACCCAAGAACACTCAAAACGGAGGTCAGGAACGAAAGTTACGACCTCGGGAAATGTGCCACATGGGCGGGACCTACTTTAAAAGTGCGACATAACCTACCCATGTGGGGTCTAGTTTTGAAGGGCTCATCTATACGAGTCTGTCGGTACCAAGATCGTACAATTCCGACTTCGGGATAAAAAGTTATCGCAGTTTGAAGTTGGAATTGTATTTGAAAGAAATAATAATAAAATATTCAAGAAAGGACGAAATAGCTGACGTCATCAGCCGAGTCGAGCTGAGCCGAAGCCGAGCCGCGCCGGGGAGCCACGCGCCGCGCGGCGGCACGTGATCGCATCCGTCCACGCGACGCGGGTCCCGCACGATCACGCGGCTGACCGCGCGGCTCGATCGCGCCCGCCGCGCACGCCGACATCTTTTTTGGCCCATTTATGTCGTGCCACATGGCGCAAGCACATGCGCGCGTCTTTCTTCTTCTCCCGTACGCTCGCACGCCAGTTTTCTATAAATAGCTCATTTCATTCATTGTTCTGGAGGAGTTTCTAGAGTCATTCTGCGTTCGTTTTCTTCCGTTCAAAATGCGTTCCTAGCTAAATCAAGGGTGTTCTACGCAATGAAAGCGTCAATTCTTCGAGTTAGCAATCGTATTTAGGGGAAATGTCCCGGGCCAAGGGGAGGTTGTGTCCGCCGCCTACGGGCGCGAAAAGGGTAAAATATCTCCGGGTAAGGAGAAATTCTCCCACGTTTTCTCATTTTCCATTCTTCGTTTCTTACTCATTTTAAGTCCGATTAGAGTCATTTAAGAGGCCTTCCTAGCTAATTCGAGGGTGAGCAATGCAATGGAAGCATCCACTCTTCGAATTATCAATGTTATGTGAGAGAAACATCCCAAGGGTAAGGGGAGGTTCTGCCCGTTGCCTACGGGCACGGGAAGGGAAAAGTGTCTTCGGACAAGGGGAGGTTCTGTCCGCTGCCTACGGGCGCTGTGAGGGTAAAATGTCTCCTGGTAAGGGGAGGTTCTGTCTTCCGTCTACGGACGCAAGAAGGGTAAAATATTCCGAAGTTACATGAGGTTCTGGCCACTGTCTCCGGATCAGAAAGGGCGGACGCTCTGAGGAAACGAGCAACTCCGAACATCGCCACTTCCAGAATTGGAGGGAAGTACGCTTTCCTGACCTTTTAGTTTAATATGCTTTATATGACTGCACATCTTGATTTATTCTGTTGTGATCTGAAATGCTCTCTGCTATGGCGTGACATACTCTGATCTGATATGACCAGTATGGTCGGGTAAAATCTGATATAATCTGATAGGATTTGTTATGATCCAACGTGTTCTATAGTGTATTCTACTCCGCTCTATGATAGAGTGGGATGTGTGTTTTGTTAGTGTTCTTCTCACCTACGTGAGATGTGTATTTGCTAATTTATTGGCTTCTGTTTGACTCCGATGATTGATACGATTTCCGTTGAATTCCGAATGAATTATTCAGATATAGCGTATACGTATTTTATCGTATATGATTTTCTGATGTCTGGTGAATGTATTAGCCGTTAGGCAGAACTACGTTCAGATCCGATCGTATTGGAATAACGTCAGAGATGGTATCCAATATGTACGTAGGCAACCAACGATAAAATAACGTTGGCCTGATCCAAATTAGTTATAAAATTAGGTTTGTTCTGATCTATGTACAATGGAACGTTAAAGCTCCGCAGTGCACAGATGAACGTTACGACTCTCGCACTCAGAGTCTGCAGCTCCTGGTCAGTCGGTTTTAATTTTTTTCGCTTATTTTATACACTCCGATTGTGTTTTCCGATCTAACCCCCGGTCCGGGTCGGGTGATTCGGGTCGGGGTGTTACACTATATTCAAACATCAATGTAAAAAGTCATAAAATAACATGAGTGTACTCGAGTGTACACTTTGTTCGGTGGCACAGCGGAAGCTTGGTGGTGAGCCCAGCCTTGTGGATGTGCAAAAAATTCACCTTTAGGTCTCTCTCAAATAATTTACATGAATATACACATAAACACATATATAAGCAGTAGAATAAATTCAAATAACTTTAATTTTGCATAAATTAAAGCAAGAATAAATTATTGCTAACCTTTAGGGGTTGAGCCCCAAGGATGCGCCCAATCACCCAGAAGCACACACGACTTCCTATTTATATTAAATATAAATGGGGGAATTAGAATTACCTCTTTAATTGATAAATCTCTTCTCTTCCAACTAAGAGAATCCCCTTTATTTCTTAGCCAAATTGTTGGGATGATTTGGCTTGAATGGGGCTGATCACCACTTATCAAAGAGAAGATGAGAGTGGTAGTTCTCTCAATTTTTGCTTCAGAGAATGAAGAAGAAACTGGAAAGCTTCCTTCTATAGGCGGCAAGAGAAAAGAGATGGAGGATTGTGGTTGACCGACCAAGAGAATGAAGTGGAAGAAGGTTTGCTACAATGCCCTTTCTTCAGTTTTTTCTTCTCTGTATTTCCATCATCGTAGAGAAAGAGATATCTTTCTCTTTGATCCATTGCCCTCCTTTATATAACTAACTTACCCACGTTCCTATCCTACATGAATTAGAATTTGGGCCCACTTAATTTCCCCCTCTCACTTATCTCTCAAACTGGAACCAAACTCCTCTTTCCCAATTTAAGTAGGTATGTCACCCACAACCCAACATACCCCACTTGGGTGAAGTGCCCATGAACCAAACAACAACATGTGCACCTAGTTCTATCTTAGTCCAACCAATAGACAAAAATGTTCATGCTGAACTCCACAGGAGCTGGCGCCCTAGCCTTGTCGAAGTAGTATACTATGAACAAGATGTACAAATTGATCCGTCGTTAAGGCCTTAGTTAATGGATTTGCCAACATCTCAGAAGTAGGAAGATGGTTTACTACCAACTTTTTCTTTCTGTAGCATGTCAAACATAAAGTAGTAATTTACTTCAATGTGTTTACCTCTGACGCTGATTTCTCCATTTTTAAGTGTCGACACAGTAGCTAGATTATCACAAAATATCTGGACAGGATAATCAACCCAGCTCTCTAGCCTAAGCCTGGCTAGAAAGTCTTTAATCCACACTGCTTCTAAAGCTGCTAAATTGCATGAATAAAAATTCAGCTTCCATGGTTGACTTTGCTATGCTCTTTTGCTTTGTACTAGCCCAAGCTATAGCACCACCTCCAAACATGAAGACATAACTAGCAGTGGATTTCCTGTCATCTGGGTCCCCAGCATAGTCTGAATTATTGTACCTAGCCAATGACAGTTCCTCAACTTGATAGGTGAGTTTCATACCTTTGGTTCCCAAGAGGTACCTAAAAACTCGCTTCACTGCTTGCCAATGAGCCATATCTGGGTTTGCCTTGTATCTACTCAAGAGCCCTACAACATAGCTCAAATCAAGTCGAGTATAGGTCATGACATACATTAAGCTACCAATAGCCTGTGCATAAGGCACTGACTTCATTTTGAGTCTATCCTCATTAGGGGATGGCGCCTAACTTTTAGATAAAGTTGTACCCTTATATATAGGAGACACTATTGCTTTCCAACCAATCACGCCGAAGCATTTCAAGATGTTTTCTATGTATGATTCTTAAGATATGCTACTATAGCAGCCTTACTTTTCAATCTCTGTCAATCTTCATACCACTATAGCCAGTTAGGAAGGCGGTCTTTACATCCATTTGGTGCAACTCTAAGTTTAATTGTGCCACTATAGCCAACAAACACCTAATAAATATAAATCTAGTCATAGGTGAATAGGTTTTCTTAAAGTCAATTCCCCTGACTTAGTTGAAACCTTTAGCTACCAGTCTTGCTTTATATTTATCTACCATATGCCTTGAGCTTTCTCTTGAAGAGCCACTTACAGCTAATAGGCTTTCTTTCACTAGGCAAGTCAACAACTTCCCAAATTGTTCTTCATAATGGAATCCATTTCCTCTTGAATAGCTGATTGCCATTCCTTGGAATCTGGTCTATCCATTACCTGGTCATAGGTTAAGGGATCATCAGATAAAGGTTCATCTATTGTTACTTCATCCTCTCCTAACATGGCATAGAAGTCCCACAACAAAGTCGAGGGTTTTCTATCTCTCATCTCCTTTACTTCAAACACTCCTCTAGGTTCAGATCCTATAACCACTTTTGTAGAAGTATTAGTGTTTTGCTCTTTCTCTACTTCAAACAGTTCTAGGGTCTAAGTCTTCTTCTAGGAAATAAGCATCCCTAGATTGTCCTATCAGTATGGTGCACTACAAACCTGTACCCCTTAGAGTGTTCATTGTACCCTATAAAGTTACACTTTATTGTTTTATGGTCCAATTTGCTTCTATGCAGGTCAGACACTTTTACATGTGCCTTAGACCCCCACACTCTAAGATGACCTAAGTCTGGACATCTGCCTGTCCATAACTCATAAGGTGTTCTCTTGACAGCCTTAGAGGGTACACGGTTAAGCACATACATAGCGGTGTCTAATGCCACATCCCAAAATTTTATTCCTAGTTCTGACTAGTTTAGCATGGATCTAACCATATCTAAGAGGGTTCTATTTCTCCTTTTAGCAACTCCATTTTGCTAAGGAGTATAAGGCAGGGTGTATTGGTGTATAATTCCTAGGTTGGTGAAATAGTCCTTGAACTCATCAAAGGTGTATTCTCCACCTCTATCCATTCTTAGGACTTTAATTAACCGACCTAATTGAATCTATACTTCAGCCTTGAATTCTTTGAATTTCTCAAAGGCTTCAGACTTTCACTTTAGGAGGTATATATAACCAAACCTGGAGTAATCATCTATGAATGTAACAAAATACACCATCCTTCTATGGGTTTGTACATTCATAGGCCCACATATGTCTGAGAGAATGACCTTTAAAAGGTCTCTCGCACGCTTACCCTTTGGGAAGGGCTGCCTACTCATTTTGGCTGCCAAGCAGTCTTCACACACAGACATATCCCTAGATAACTTAGGGAGGAGTCCAATGTTGGACATTTTGTGTAATTTGTTAACATGCACATGACAAATCCTCAAGTCCCACATCAAAGAATCAACATTAGACAAACATACCACATAATCAAACTTAGCTACTGCATTGATAGAAGAGTCATCTACCACATCTAAATTAAATAAACCATCATAAAAAGAAGCAATAAATAAAATTTTATTCTTCTTGCCAATTGTTGCCTTTGACCCCTTAAACCTAGTCTCAAACTCCTTTCTAGTGAAAAGGGGAATTGAGATAAGATTCCTTCTGATGGTAGGAGTAAAGAGGACATTTGTCAGCACGAAGTCCATCCCCTGAGGAAGAGGGATCCTGAAGGTGCCTGTAGCAGTCACATTACAAAATGTATTATTCCCCATGTAGATCTTGTGCTGCCCTAGAGACAGATTAGTCATCCTGTCACCCCTAATCATAGCCACATGCTTAATGGCTACAGAATCTAGCCACCAACTCTTCTCATTGGAGTTAGCAATCAAAACCTCTGAGATCATGCAAATGATATCTTTCCCTTTCTGATTTGCCTTACTTTCAGCCCCCTGATCCCCATTAGGGCAGTTGTTTTTAAAGTGACCCATCTGACTACATTTAAAACAAGCCCCTTTGGGTTTGTTGCCATTGTTGCCTTTTCGACCTCTTTGGGGTTTGTTGCCCCTTCTCTTAACCTTGACCACCACCTCCTCCACCTCTTTCAGAGCCACCATACTGGGCAAGGTTGGCAGATGCACTCAGGGCACTCACATGGTTCCTCTCCTGCTCTAAGCCAAACTTGGTAGTGAGGTCATCTAGTGTGAGTTTCTTATCAGAGATGTTCAATGCAACAACCACACTCTCCCAAGACTTGGGGAGGCTATTTAGAACAATTAAAATATGGATCCCCTCATTTATAGGGTTCTCAAGGATCTCTAGATCACTTGCAATGATGGACTGGGAATTAATGTATAAGATCCCTGATCTTGAACCGAATTATTTTTAATGTTATTTATCAGTTATCAAGTGGTTTAAGCGTTTTCTAATTAAATTCGGTAGTTTTTAAAAATAAATGGGGTTTCTAAATATTTTAATCAAAACCAACTTCACATTTATCAATTTTAAGTGAATATAGATCAATTTTGAATTTTTGGTAATTTTTTTATTTTTCTCAATTTTTCAAAAAATTAGGATTTGGCAGACCCCTTATGGGCCTCACCGATGAAATTAGGGTTTTTGGTCCAAAATGCCTTAGACATCAATGGAAGACACTATACAAAATTTTAGAATTTTTCTGGACCTAATTTTGGGTTAAATTGTCAAATTTCTCAATTTTAGTTAAAAACTCTATTTCTACCCCACATTTCAATTAGGTATAACCCAACCCCTTCTATAAAATAAAAGGGGTTGTGCCATTTTCAAATTGAGAATAGGCTAAGCCTAGAGATTGGGGCCTAATCCTCGATTAGGCCCAAAAAGGAAACGATTAGAGGTGTTGGAGGCAGTTGAAGGTTTAATCCGACCTGAATCACGAATGAGAGGTAATGGGTCTTTCATATCACAGCTTTGTGGTGGTAAAAATCTTGATTTTATGATTTGATTTGAATTGGTTTTGCTTGATTAGAGCTCAAATGTTAGGTTTAATGAATGTTAATCTCTTGCTTCGATTTCATAGGGCTTTAACTTAGAATGGATTAAATTAGTGTTCAGAAGGTTTGATGGGATTTTGATAGTGTATGAGACCATGGATGAAGGTTTTAAAGTGTTTTCATGGTGTCTTCATTTTGATTTTTGAAATGGAGAAGGACTCGATCTGCCTTGTTGGCGATCGATCGGGCCTTGTGGCCGATCGACCGGCCTACCAGGCCAATTGATAAGCTATACAACAATTTGACTATTTTTGAAAACTTATGCTCATTTCAGTGTTTTTTCATAAATTGATGTTTCTAATATGTATGGAAAGTGATATATGCTGCAATGAAGCAACTGGAAGGGTGTGAAATTGATGATGGAGATTTATGAAGTATGCTTAAGTATTTGTTATGTGGTAGAATATGTTGGTAGTTATACATGTTAACATTGAATTACCTTGAATCTTGGAATGTTGGAATTCTTATGATTAGAGTATGTCTTGTAAAATGGAGATATGTGGGGACGAGTTTTGTACTTGTCTTGTAGATGATATTAGATATTGAGATTATTTAGACCCTGAGAATCCAGCTGGTTTGTCCGAGTAGACTGGCTTACCAGGTACTGTAGTTTGGGACTTTAGTCTTGACAAGCAGGGTTGCCCAAGAGTTTAGGCTTTATGGGAAAAGGTTGCTCAAAGGCTTTGGCCTTGAGGAGCAAGGGGTTGCTCGAAGGCTTTCACCTTGAGGAGCAGGGGTTGCTCGAAGGCGTTGGCCTTGAAAAGCATATTTATTTGATATGGGTTTGCTCGAGGGCTTCACCCTTGAGGAGCAGGTTTATTCTCTCTGTGTACGGACTTGTATGTTAGACTAGTGTGTGTGAGATACTTATGCATGCATGATGAATGAGAATGCTGATGCATTACCTGAAATGTATGTTAGAGATACATCTCATGCAGGTTTATGTAGTGTTATGTATGATCTGAATGTGTGGTAGTGACACTTCTCATGAGATATATGTGATATCCTGAATGATCTGAATTGTGTGATGGAGATACTATTATGAAGGATTATGGTATATGAATGCATAATCTGAAATCATGTGAATGAGACACTATTATGCAGGTTTATGTGATTTGGTTGCAGGATCAAAAAGTGTGTGAAAGACACTTCCTATGTGATTTATGGGATTATCATGCCTGATTCGAGTAGATATGAACAAATACCTATGTAAGATGCATGTTAAGTTATAACTTGAATATTTATGACTTGACTTGATAGGTATGTCTTATGCATGTTAGCTCTTATGTTTATGGTTATATAGGGGATTTAGCTAGGAAATTATCAGAAAGTAGTATAGCATGTAAATTTTGGATTTGAATTGCTACTTTGTTATGCCATTGTGTTTTCTAATTATTATAGTTGTATTCAAACCATTATTGAGTTTTTATACTCACCCCACTTTCCTTGTTTTGTTTTGGGGCTGCATGGCGTGACATGCAGTCTGACAGGATCCTCTGTATGAGGAATGCTCGGGGAGAGCTTGGGATTAGGCGTGAAGGCCTCTAGACTTTGTATGTTTTTCTGATTATTTTGTTATGATGTTCGAACACCTTGTTGAGTGGTTCTTGTTTTGGACTTGTGATATATTATGTCTTTAGATTTGTTTGAAACCTTGTTTTGAGCTAAGTGTGTTGGCTCTAGATTATTAGTATGTGGGTTTAAGACTTGTGGACTAATTTAGAGTTGATGTCCTCTTTTGTTCTACTTATTTACTCTTCTTGAAAGTAGTGCGTAACTCCGCTAATTAAACCACCCGTAGGTGAGGCATAAGTCCTCCGTTATTTCTTTAATCGTTTTTCAATTCTGTTGCCCCCGTGCGCTAGACCGTCCCTTGGACTGGGTTCGGCTCAGTCGGGTGGTGCTAGGGCATGACAAAGTATTTGGTATCGGAGCACCTCTTTGTCCAAGAGTAAATAAGGATTGAGTGACAAGTCTTATGGGTTAAAAGGCTGTGAGATGATCAAGGTCTAGACATAACTAGTGACGTGAATTCTGTTAGTCGTTTGTCTTGAATGTTGCTTGTTTGCTTATTTGTGTATTTTCTGATTGTTTGGTTGCATAATTTTGTGTTATCAAGTTGTATGATTAATGTTTGGTTGTTGTGTAGGTGGCTAGCTCTAATCATGCAGGCGCTAATAACCATTGCGGTGCTAGAGACCCGAGAGTGGATGATGTGTTGATTGCTATTGAGGGGTTGACACAGGTGGTCCAAGCTAAGCACGCGAGTGGTAGTGGATATGAATCTATTTCCTTAGAGGGATTCTAGAGGCTTAACCCACCTAGTTTCAAGGGTGGGTTAGATGCTTCGGAGGCGGATATCTGGAGACTTCACATGGAGAAGATCTTCAGTGCTCGACGTTGCCCTGACGAGGAGAAGACTCGACTTGCGGTCTTCACATTCGAGGGTGAGGCTGAGAAGTGGTGGTTATCGATGGAGCGACAGAGATTCCATGGTCATGTGGACATTCCATAGGAGGAGTTCTTGTCAGCCTTTAATGACAAGTACTTTCCTCTTCGTGTCCGGGAGGAGAAGAAGAAGGAGTTTCTGAACCTTCAGCAAGGTTCGATGTCAGTCATGGCTTACAAGAACAGATTTATGGAGCTTGAGCATTTTGCTCCTCGTTTCTTTGGCAATGAGTATGAGCGGGCACGAAAGTTTGAGGATGGCTTGAGGCCTTTCATCAAAGGTCAAGTGGTCCCATTCCGACACAAGACCTTAGCAGAAGTACTCAAGACCGCCATTGTGGTGGAGCGGGACTCGGAGGAGTACATGAGGAAGAAGGAGAAACAGCCCAAGTGGTCGAGACAGGAAGATACCCATGTCCGTGAAAGCCATAAGTGGCAGGGTGGTGACTTGGTGAGGAACCACACCCATGACTCACAGCCAGACCACACTTGTCATCGTGCTCACATCGCATGCTACTTATGCGGGAAAACCGGGCATTATAAAAAGGAGTGTTTTAAGAGGATTCATGAAGACACATCGGGGCGTCAACTGGTACCACCAGATTGTGGCCCAATCAGCTACCATAGTGTTGCTTGTAACTTTTGTGGGCAAAAGGGACACATCAAGAAACAATGCCCTCGACGAGTTCAGGGTGGTGCAACTAAGCAACAGCCGGTTACGCAAAACCAAGGGTCCCGGACTAGAACATCCACCGGGCAGCAAGAAGGGGAAGGGACCCGCTAAGGAGGGGAGAGTGTACACTATATCGGCACACGAGGCGGCCAACTCCTCAGGCGTAGTGGAAGGTATGACCCTCATTGTCTCTCACTACGTTAAGGTGCTATTTGATCCTGATCCTTCTCACTCTTTTATCTCTCCGCGTTTTGCTCGTGAGCTTGATGTTGAATGAGTTGCATGTTGATTTGATTATCTTGTCTATGATTGTTTTTGATGTATTTTTGGCATGGATGTGATGTCTCTAGCATCATGTACATATGGGTTGTTAGGAGAGAAAGCGATGTTCACTTTACCCGAGGTTGAGCCTTTCATCTTCCAAGGTATTAAGTGTTCTAGTGGAAGGTTCTCAGTATCTTTCACTAAGGCTAGAAGGTGGACTAATCAAGGGTGTGTAGTTTTCTTTTAAGCACCTCGGTGACGAGTGTGGAATTACCTCCTCTTGAAATACATTTAATAGTGTTGGAGTTTGGGAATGCGTTGTCGAACGATTTGTAGGAATTGCATTCCGCTAAGGGGATCGAGCTCCTTGTCAATTTTATTTTGGTTAGGAGTTGAAGAAGAGATTGACTTCAGCTCCAGTCCTAACTTTGCCTTCTGGGAGTGGTGGATACGAGGTCTATAATGACGCTTCAATTTGTGGCTTGAGTTGTGTACTCATGCAGCGTGGAAGAGATTGTAAACGGCGCAGAATCGGCAAAAGAATTGCGTTGACCTTTAGCGAATTTTAGAGGACCAAAATTCCTAAGGGGGGAGGATGTATGATCCCTGATCTTGAATTGGATTATTTTTAATGTTATTTATCGGTTATCAAGTGGTTTAAGCGTTTTCTTATTAAATTCAGTAGTTTTTGAAAATAAATGGTGTTTCTAAAGGTTTTAATCAAAACCAACTTTACATTTATTAGTTTTAAGTGAATATGGATCAATTCTAAATTTTTGGTAATTTTATAATTTTTCTCAAATTTTCTGAAAATTAGTTTGACGGGACCCCTTGTGGGCCCCACAGATAAAATTAGGGTTTTTGGTACAAAATGCCCCAGACATCAATGGAAGACAATAGGAAAAATTTTAGAATTTTTCTAGACCTAATTTTGGTTAAATTGCCAAATTTCCTAATTTTAGTAAAAAATTCTATTTCTACCCCACATTTCAATTAGGTTTAGGCCAACCTCTCCTATAAAAGGAACGGGGCTATGCCATTTTCAAATTGGGAATAGGCTTAGCTTGGAGATTAGAGTCTAATCCCCGATTAGGCCCAAAAAGGAAACAAATAGAGGTGTTGGAGGTGGTTGAAGGTTTAATCCGACCCAAATCACGAATGAGAGGTAATGGGTCTTTCAAATCTCAGCTTTGTGGTGGTAAAAATCTCGATTTTATGATTTTATTTAATGGGTTTTTCTTGATTAGAACTCAAATGGTAGGTTTAATAAATGTTAATCTCTTGCTTCGATTTCTTATGGTTTTATCTTAGAATGAGTTAAATTAGTGTTCTGGAAAATTTGATGGGATTTGGATCGTGTATGAGACCATAGATGAAGGTTTTAAGGTGCTTTCATAGTGTCTCAATTTTGATTTTCAAAATGGAGAAGAAGGTCTCGATCTGGCTTGTTGGTGATCGATCGGGCCTTGTGGCCGATCCATCGGCTATACAGTAGTTCGGCTATTTTTGGAAATTTATGCTCATTTCTGTGTTTTTCCTGAAATTTATGTTTCCAATGTTTATGGAAAGTGTTTTATGCTGCAATGAAGCTACTGTAAGGGTGTAAAATTGATGATGAAGATTTATAAAGTATGCTTAAGTATTTGTTATGTGGTAGAATATGTTGGTAGGTATAGATGTTAACATTGAATTAACTTGAATCTTGAAATGTTGGAATTCTTATAATTAGAGTATATCTCCAGCAAGGACATTACATGGTAAATGCTAAGATATGTTATCTTATGATGGGAATGGATTGTGAGTAATGAATGTTATTATGTTATGCTTTCATGTGTAGAATAATCATGCCTGTAGGAGTTAAGCATTTGGTTTCACATGGATAAATTTAAGCTTTATGGTAGATTTCACTTTGATTTTAGTAGGAAATCATGTTTTGAATGTGTTTAAGCAAGTGTATATTGCCTTATGAGCTTATGTCAAAGCATTGATCATGTGCTTAGAATATACATGAATAGAAACACGTATGGGGAATCTAATATGAAATCGTAGTTAATTACGATGTGATTATGATGCATGAGGGGACTAATGGGAGCACGTTTCATGTGTTGGAACCCAAGTAGATTTTTCTCACGGATGTATCATGATATCATATATATGACTTCATGAATGAGGTTTTACCATTGTTTAACCAAAATTGATCGATTCTATTTAATGATGTGCGATTGCGTGCTAGAATAATCAATCGGTGAATTAATCTGAACATGGTTGGTCTGAAAGGACATTATTTCGATTTAAGTTCCTGTGTGGAATAGGTATACTCTCCGGGTTGGGTCTAGTTAAATTAAGATATGTCGGGACAATTTTTGTAGTATTGCGGATGAGATTATATATTGAGATTATCTGGACCCTGAGAATCCAGATGGTTTGTTCGAGTGCACTAGCTTACTGGGTACTGTAGCTTGGGCCTTTAGTTTTAACAAGTAGGGTTGCCCGGGAGTTTAGGTTTAGTGGCCAAGGGTTGCTCGAAGGTTTTGGCCTTAAATAGCAAGGGTTGCTCGAAGGCTTTGACCTTAAATAATAGGGGTTTCTCAAAGGCGTTGGCCTTGAGGAGCATGTCTATTTGATATGGGTTTGCTCGAGGGCTTCAGCCTTGAGGAGCAGGTTTATTCTCTCTATGTACGGACTTGCATCTTAGACTAGTGTGTGTGAGATAGTTTTGCATACATGATGAATGAGAATATTGATGCATGACCTGAAATGTATGTTAGAGATACATCTTATGCAGGTTTATGTAATGTTATGTAATGTTATGTATGTTCTGAATGTGTGGTAGAGACACTTCTCATGAGATATATTTGATATCTTGAATTATCTGAATTGTGTGATAGAAATACTACTATGCATGTTTATGAGATATGAATGCATGATCTAAAATCATGTGAATGAGACACTATTATGGTGGTTTATATGATATGGTTGCCAAAGCGTGAAATAATGTGCTCAAGAACATTATCTCCTTCCCTCATGAGACTGTTCTGATAACGAGTTTGCAACATCCTAATATGAGCTTCTGTGTGCTGTCCATACCGCCTAACTACTACCTCCATCATTTTCTTGGCGGTCTTATATTTTTCAAAAAGTATTTTAATGTTTGGCTCCATGAATGTAAGGAGGGTAGTCCTTGCTTTGGCATCTTCCTCCTAAAACTTCTCATAAACCCTCTTCTGAGCCTGAGTGGAGGAGTTTGTAAGCAAGTCTACACACTTGTCCGAAACATGAGCCAAGTTATGTAGGAAAAGAATATGTCTGATCCTCCTCTTCCAGGTGAGATAGTTGGTGGAATTGAGCTTTTCAATTTTTCTTAGCTCAATAGCAACCAAACGAGACTCCATGGAAAAAAAGAAAATATGTCTACAATTTAAAGAGGTAAACAAGACAATAAGTAGGTAAATAAATAATACTGCTAACTTATTTAGATAGATATAAAAGGAGTAGGACTCTATTTAATCTCAGCAGCAAACAAGTTCACTCCTCAACAATAATCTTAGTGCGTGTGGGTGAAAATAGAGTGAATTTACTGTTTTACCCTTATACAGGGTTATTTATAACAATAATCCACTCAATCAATCAAGTAAGCAATATATGTGTGCTTACTATGCTAAACAAGAGATGAAAAGGAGTGACCTTTATAAAAAAAAGTAATATATATTTCTGTCCAGAAAATAAAAGTGTGAATTGTATGAAGTTACTAAACTACCCTTGGGCTAGTACAAACAATCACATACAACAATTGTGCACTTTATTTTATGCATTAATTACTTCACACATGAGATTATGCATGTAATCACTTCTAAACATCATATAAATAAGCCTCAATAATAGAATTCAGCAAGGTGAATTTCCTATGATGCCCTCGAAATCAAGTCTTACAAAACAAGTATCCTTTAGGGAAAACTCTAATTATAAAAAAATCTATAATCCATATTCACAAAATAAATGATAATTTCAGACAATTAGGTCCTAAAGAACCCAGTAAAAATGCAGAAAAAAATTCAATTAGATTTTGTGCAAATTTAGTCTAAATTGACCAAAATACCCCTGATCTTGATGGCAGCGTTTGGCATGCTTCGCAAGATCCAATTATGCTCACATTTGGTAGAGGTCTACTTTAGATAGTAAATAAAAATCATATTCAAATGGATTTCAATTAATATCTTTGTGAGAGAGATATAGCAAGCCCTAGCCCTAGCCTTATTAGGGATGACAAGGGGCAAAAAGGTAATTTTTAGTACCCAATCCATGAACCAGAGCTCCGATACCACTATTGGGTGGCACAGCGGAAGCTTGGTGGTAAGCCCGGCCTTGTGGATGTGCAAAAAATTTACCTTTATGTCCCTCTCAAATAATTTACATTCATATACACATAAACACAAATTTAAGCAATAGAACAATTTCAAATAACTTTAATTTCGCATAAATTAAAGCAAGAATAAATTACTACTGACCTTTAGGGGCTGAGCCCCAAGGACGGGCCCAATCACCCAAAAGCACACACAACCTCTTATTTATATCAAATATAAATGGGGGAATTAGAATTACTTCTTTAATTGATAAATCTCTTCTCTTCCAACTAAGAGAAACCTCTTTATTTCTTAGCCAAATTACTGAGATGATTTGGCTTGAATGGGGCTGATCACCACTTATCAAAGAGAAGATAGGAGTGGTAGTTATCTCAATTTTTGCTTTGGAGAATGAAGAAGAAACCGATTAAACTTCCTTTTATAGGCGGTAAGAGAAAAGAGATGGAGGAGTGTGGCTGACCGGACCAAGTGAACGAAGTGGAAGAAGGTTTGCTACGATGCCCTTTCTTCACTTTTTTCTTCTCTGTATTTCCACTGTCATAGAGAAAGAGATATCTTTCTCTTTGATCCATTGCCTTCTTTTATATAACTAACCTGCCCACGTTCCTATCCTACTTCAATTAGAATTTGGGCCCACTTAATGTCCTCCTCTCACTTATCTTTCAAACCAGAACTAGACTACTCTTTCCTAGTTTAAGTGGGTACGTCGCCCACAACCCAACACACCATATTGTCATCGAATTCTAATGACATCAATATCCATATCATTAGCATTAGATGTGTACTCTAACGTACAAGTGGGAGGGAATTGTGCATGAATTATATTTGCAATGATTGAGATGATGGTTTCAAGGGTGAACAGTATTCCTAATATGATTCGAGTGCTACGAGTTTTAAGTTTACTTCATGCCCCTTTCCTATTATTACAAGATCAAAACACTTAAGTACAAAAAACAAGAACAAAACATATAAGTACAAAAAACAAGGGGAAATTATAAAAGCTAATCTAAAGATGAACTCAAATTCGATGGCTAAGCTTCACCAGGAGTTGCTCGTGAAGCTTCTTAAGCCATTGATGGCCCCGTATTGATGACACACGTGAAAGCATATAGAAATTGTAGAAATCACAATTTTTGTGCATATTTTTTGCATTCTATGTGCACCGTCGGTTAGAAGTCATCGGCATTTCACGGATAACTCAGTCAGTGAAGCTTCACCAGTGAATTTAAATATATACTATTATTAAAATAAAAAAAATGTAACTTTTTGTTATAGAAGTCTTAAATTACCCCTTACATGTAATTAGTTGTTAATTGTGAATCACTATTTATGATCTTATGATCCGGGTTAAAATCTATGGAACGCAGCGTGCAGACTTCAACAATTCCTCTAACACCACAACCACCATAACAACCGATGCTCATGCAAAACGCATTAAATTTCGTTCTTATTGCGTTCCAACCGTAAGACAACTCCCAAAAACAAATACTGCCCATCACATTATAGTGATGATTGAGTGTATATCGTATCCAACACTTTTGGCAACATATATAAACCCCGGCCCCATCTTCTCTCTTCTCTATTATCAAGTGTAGTAGAAACATGGCTGTGGGTGGTAGCATTGGCCTCGTCAGAATTCTACACATCCTCCTTGTATTTGGCCCCTTGATGATACATGGGATGACGGTGACAGTGGTCCCAGTCATATCGATATCCCCAACACCAAACGGGCCCACAGTGACAGTGGAGCCCATGACACAGTGTGTATCGAAGTGCACGTTGAGTGGGGTTGGGTGCCTTGCCGCCTGCCCAAAGCAGGTATTGAGCGCGCCATTGTGTTTCGCCCAATGCATGGAAGATGGACTTTCATGTGTAAGGCCTTGTTTTCCGTTCATTCCCGATGGCAACGAGCCTTACGGCAATGACGAAACCGACCGCACAGCTCACCCTTGATCTTCAGGCTGCATATGACATGGTGTGACACATCATGAATAACAATCATAATCAGTATATAAATCTTAGCCACATATTGACATGGTGTGCATTTCAATAAATGAAATCATAATTCACTTTGTAGTCTTTGAAAATTTTGAAGTAATTTCACTTTCTCATGAACTGCAAAATTGTACTGTTACTTCTAAATTCAGCCAAAAAAGTTTTTCAACATTTATCAATAAGCACTGTATTCCGTTCATGTCTAAGAAGGAAGCAAAGAAAGTACACGTTTCGAAGCAAATGCCTTTTACTCCACATGGACATTGGCATTTTAGCATTTGACTTATGTGTTTGTTATGCATATTAATCTCCTTTATTTATTTGCAGATATATTACCTTTGGTTTTGTTCAAAATCCCCTATTTTTATAAAACAGATGGTGTAGTGGACAAGATTTTGTTGAGTAGTTTCTTGCAAGGAATATATAAAAGCCCCTTCCCTACCCCGAACCCCACCAGAACTACACATACATAAAAAAAAAGGGTTTATGTTAGATACCCTAATAGATAGATATAGTTATATATCTGCACCTCTCATATTTGGTTTTGAAGATTGTCTATAGTTTCTCTTCACGTGATTGCTCATCCTCCAAATAGATCTCTGCCTCAATTATGTCATGTTGGCTTCCTTTCTACCATGCAGCTCTTTGCAAATCTTTTATTTGGGAGTGATCAGTTCTTGCAACGTCAGCTCAAATTAAGGGCGCCTCAGCTGCTCTTTTCAATACTTTAATTGAGACTTCCGTACATGCCGGTATGTTGGAGTCCTTTATAAGGGAACACGAATGAGCCCGGGTGGCCATCAATGAGAAATATGTTCGACCAAGGTATGGGTTTGGCCCATATTGATCCACATATGCAAATCCAGTTAGGGTTAACTGGTGCATGTTCAGTAAGGTGTAGAAACAAGGGGATGCAACATCTTTACCTGTTGATGTACACGTTTTTGTGGGCCCAAGTTGCATGCACATACTTTGTGGGCCTTAGATAAGTTCACGATGCTTGCAAGACCAACATGAACGTTCTAGGAGTCGTTGCTCTCCCTCCCCTCCCCCTCTCATAGGCAAGACCATGAGGGGTGTGTTAGGCCTTGATTAGGGTTGTATCTTGAGTTGTGTTATGTAGGACCCGACTTAGTACTAAATAAGAACCGAGTTCCTTGGACACGACCCAAGAAAGGAACGAAAAAACCCGAGAACCTAAATTGGTTGATTCCAATAACTTAAACAAATCGGACTCTACATTTCAGTTTTATCTATGAAAAATTATAAAAGTTCATATAACTTTAACTAAATATGGTTTTGTATGTTAATTAGGAACCCGATCGTCCCGAGTTTTACGTGGGTAATTTTTTCTTGATTCAACCCAGGTCAATTTCAGGTCAGTTCCTACAGGATCAAGAGAGCAAGGTCTAGGAATTGAACACAACCCTAGCCTCCATTGGCTCATAGGTTTATGCCCATATCCATGATTAATACACCAAATGACAAGCCCATCTAAGAGAGTTTAAATGGGCCTAAGAGTCCTAGCCCATGTATGAAAGGGAATCCATCCTATATAGGGCTTGAGAACCCTAACCCCCACATATAGGCAGGGTGAGACGGTTACAGACCGCCAGGTTATTGAAGGTATTGATGCCTCAAGAATAATGCCTCGGCAATTGGAACATTACGAACATGAAATTGTTGTGGGTTTGAACACATGATATGACCAATATCATGTAAGCGAATGACACTTTGACATCATGTAAGAAAAGGATAGTTTTACATAAGAATTAATAATTGATATATATTATCGTATAATTAGTAACACGTAAACCCTTTTGGTCGTGTTGCCGCTTACACGATACACATATACAGTATAACCTATGTACAACATGTCGCATTTTTAGGAACATATTAATTACATATTTCATGTTGTTGATAACACGATGCATATACAAAAAAATTTAGTAGTTAATTTCAGCTATTATTTGACCTCATTCGGCTTGTCAATGGGACCAATATTGATAGCGTGTTAATAAGCAAAAAATTGTCACATTATTACTTTCAATATACGGGAAGGATAACTTTCAATGGGAATAAAGATATAACCGTTACTAATTCATTACATCCAAAAAACTAATCTTTACAGGACTTTAAAAATACAAAGAAAATAATAATCTGTCTCGTCGCCAGCGATCAATTGGCGTACGATCTCCTTGCAGACTCATGAACCCATCATTTCAAGAATAGGGCGTCATCTATCAAGTAGGGTGTGAATGCGACGGATCATTGGAGACATTGATATATCGCCATCTAGCAAACCATGCCCGCCATCAGATACGTCTCCGGGAAGAACATCATGCGAGCGATCTCCCTGCAACCTTCTCAGATATACTGCAAAAATATT
This sequence comes from Saururus chinensis, assembly GCA_035235625.1. NCBI lineage: Eukaryota > Viridiplantae > Streptophyta > Magnoliopsida > Piperales > Saururaceae > Saururus > Saururus chinensis. The sequence continues at coordinate 6,250,539 of CP141145.1, read as the reverse complement.
CATTATCGGAGTTGTGAGAAAGTCATTGCTAAATCGCCGTCTAGTGAAACAACTCCGTCCTCTGATATATGTGAGGACCGTATTCGATGGCTGACCCATTCACCAGCCACCACTAAAGCAATCTACGCGAAGAACCAGTGAGTGAGCTTTCTGCAAACCCTAACCCTAATTAATATATATATATAGGCAGGGTGAGACGGTTACAGACTGCCAGGTTATTGAAGGTATTGATGCCTCGGGAATAATGCCTCGATAATTGGAACATTACTAACATGGAATTTTCATGGGTTCAAACACACAATATGACCAATATTGTGTAAGCAAAGGATACTTTGACATAAGAATTAATAATCGATATATATTATCATGTAATTAGTAACATGTAAACCTTTTGGTCGTGTTGTCGCTTACACGATACACATATATAGTATACCCTATGTACAACATGTTGTGTTTTAAGGAATACGTTAATTACATATTTCGTGTTTTTGATAACACGATGCAGATACAAAAAATTTCAGCTGAAGAACGGCGGTGGAAAAGGTAAGCCTGATCGATGCTCCCCTTCCTTAAGCCATTTGCGTATGCTATTATTTGACCTCCTTCAGCTTGTCGATGGGACATCTTCCACATTGGGGGGCCCGCCTTGTGCACTGGTACATCATTTGCAGGTTGTGGCCCAACTGACCACATGTTCCACATTTTCGTGGGGCCTTGAGAGGCAGTTGTGACTCTATCCGATTTTTTCTTGGACGCCCCCACTGCTTTTGAGGGATAGGTGGGCTGAATGTAGGCAATTTTAGCCAGTGCCCACTAGTGCCGATCCTTCGTTGGGTGTAAGGGCTCTTGATAGGTCAGTTTATACATTTCAATAGAGTATCATCTTTCGCAATACTCAGACACGTAGAAGTGTCTATTATCGATTGCTGCGATTGCATGCTTATATGGTAGACCCAAATGTTGAAACCTTCCAATGTGCTGGTACGATCAACCAGGTTAACCACTTCCCGTGATGAAAATATCATGAGTATGAGCGCATCAACTTACATGTGCAGGTACGATAAACGACTTTCTCGTATTCTAGATTACACGACGTGTCATACGATCGTTAAGTAAAATCGTATCTACTTACACAATGAATAAAACTAACGTGTTTAAACTAACACAATACGAAGCCCTCATGCATAAATGAACACACGCTATGTGCATCGTCGTATGAATGTAATGTAGCTGGTGATATAGCGAGTTAACCTGGAATTCATACATTAACACAGGCAATACAATCACATTCCTGGTTTCTTCTAGCCAGTTTTCAATGTGTTTTCGGGCAAATGGAGTTAACTCTTCCATCATATTCTGACTGTCCATCCGACGTTTTTCAAATAATGCCATCGCGTGCTCCCTCATGTGCTCAATTAAACAAGTTATAGGCACTGATCTAGCTTTCTTGAACATTGCATTTGCACTTTTAGATCTATTTGAGCTGAGGGTCCCATATCTTTTCCCAGGAAATGATACATTGGCCTAGTAGTCCAAACTTATCTTATTTAGCCAAACATATGTTTCTGGATTATGTTCTTTAATGTTGTTCATTGTTTCATCATACACATTATGTCTGACCGTTTTGGCTGCAACATGGAGCTGATTCTTTAGGTAGTTGTCCTTGAATCTGTCCAGCATATTTGCTGCCATGTGATAGATGCAATATCTGTGGTGTGTAGATGGGAAAAACTTCTTCACAACATTTGCCAATCCCTTATGTCTATTAGAAACAATTGTATCCAACTTGGCTAGAGGATCAGAGAATAAATGATTTCTAAGTAACTCAAGTAACCAGCACCAAGGTTTCTCACACTCGTTCTCAACCACTGCAAATGCAATGCACAACATATTATTGTTCCTGTCTAGTGTAGTTGTTATCAATAGCTGTCCAGGATACTTTCCTTTCAAGAAAGTTGCATCAACCGTTAGCAATGGCCTCAGGGTTATTCTAAAAGCTCTTGCAATGGGGCCAAACATCCAGAATACTCTTTTGAAATCGTACCCACCCATAGGACCAGGAATATCACATGATCTCACTAGCACAACTACACTTCCCGGATTTATATATTCTATCTGCCCCCCATAAGCAAGAAGTAAGCAGTAGGATTCATCTGAGTCACCATCTATTAAATCAGTCAAAGCTTTACCTGCACAACTGAATACAATTTAGTAAATGTTATACGACACTGGCTTATATCGTGTTCCCGATCGCTATACATTTTATGTTTTCGTGTGATGGGAATCCATACACGATGACTGGTCGTGTTTTTGGTAACACTATATTGATGTATGTCGTGTGAGTGCATATTCTGACTATAGTTTAAGCGTGTAAACGATAACACGCTAGACTAACATATTGTGACACTAAATCAATACTTCGATTCTTCTCATGCATTACCTGCACGCTAGCATTTCTTGTAGTTGGCAGTTAAGTCCCAATGCTTCGATATATAACTTGCTATGCTCTAAGGTGTAATGTCCACAGAGTCTTTAAAGAGGCCATAACATTTTCTTGCTATCCACAAGTGCGATGTTAGGGGATATGTCAGTTGACTTCCTTTAGGTTCCACATGAATGAGTCGGCACTAACCTCATAATAGCCACATAATCTCCTATATTTGAAGCCCTTATGTACCAGTTACAAGAATCATTGGAGCACTTTGTAGCATACGTATTCCGTTTTTCATCCACAACACGATATGTGAAATTTGCCTTTATTGCTAAGTCAATCAGGACCCTCTTGAAATGCAACAGGCTTAGAAAATGTGCACCCAATTTGAGGACCTTCTGGTAATCCTTAGCTTGCAAACTACCCGTCATTAACTGGCCTTCACCAATATTCGGTTCTAACATATTTAAATAATCAACTGTATCCCAATCTGGCTCTGCCTCAACGTGGACATTACTGGGAACCTCGCTGTTTCCAAATTCTTTGTGGTCGGACATACTTTCTATGTCAATTATATCATTATCGTACTACAGATTCTCATCCCACATATTTTCAACTTCTTCGCCTTGTCCACTATCGTAATTATAAGGGTTATATGGAGGTCCGTAGTTATCAAATGAAGTCCTTATCCCACCCATCATTGGCTTCCATTCCTCTGATCTATTCTGATTGACTTCTATTTCATGTTCTATACTCGTTGGATTGATGAAAGTTGATTGACATGGATTTGTTGAGGGCAAGTATCCCAGTTCTCCCAATCTACATTGCACATTATCGTGTTAAAAAAATACGACATCAGTCGACATTGTGTATTCTGTTAACACGCTTACATTTCAAAACATGTTATCGAAACAACGACATGAATGCATGTCGTGTTATTATATCTACGTTACAACTCATAATTGATATATTGCATGTGTATATCATGTAATTACTAATGTGATATATTACGCGTCATGTTTATTACTTCACACGATATTATTTACCCTTAACAAGATACATTCAATATCACGGTCTCGAGTACATGAAATATTCCTATTGCGTATAATCTAAAGATTCATTGTTACCTAACAGTTTCAAAGGTGAACTGAGTTTCATTGAATCCGGAATGAAATCTGACATTAGAGCTGGGATGAGCCAATACGATGGGTGATTCAGCTCTATTGAATGTCCAGTTCCTTTCTACGGAGGGTGATGGTGATTTATCACTGTTGTGGGGTTGTTTCATCATGGCATACAATGACAACACTTCCTTATTTGCCTTCTTATGAATGAAGAACAATGATTGGAGATCCCCATCATATTGTAATTCATATATCATGGATGATTAGAGGATGAAATTAAATACTTCAAACTGATATTACCATTGACGGAAAGTCGTGCTTTGACTTGCCTCAGCAGCTCATTGAAGCTCACCGATGAATGAATGTTCATCAACCGTGCCATCCTACTAATATGCACACCGTCATTGCCTACTTCTCCATTATAATGAATGCAAATACCGATCCTATCCATTATCGAGGTGAAAGAATGATTGTTTCTGCGAAATGCAACATTTAGAGCACTCACACAGCATCTGTGGTGTCAAAAATCATTTTTTTCTTATTTATCGATGCTCACCGATGAGTCACCACCAGTCAACTTCCATCGGCGAGTTTCATTCGCCACTTATGACTATTAGCACACCAGAACGGCGCAACACTGTTCTAGTTCATTAATTTATTACTCTCTACATTAAAACCTAATATAATGGAAATCTAAGGGTATTTTGGTCCACAAATAGGTTATATGGTATTTTCGTTTAAAATTTAAGAAATATAAAATATTTCATTTATCAACTAGGCAATATGAAAAAAAACTCTTTTAAAAAAAATATCATTCATGTTTCAATTATGACCAGATAGAGGTTGTCTTGTCGTTTCGGCACATGGCTTACCCTACAAGTCGTTTTTTTTAATGCTATAGTAAATATGGCATATTGGAATCCCACAATCCAGTTTTGTAGGCCATTGTGTGAGTGTGATGTGTATGTGTGTTTTTATTTAATAAAACACTTCTTGAAATTGTTGATCTACTTCATTTTGATCATGTAATTTTTAGCAATATTATATCTCAAAATTACAAATATTTGACAATATTATTCTTATCATCAAATTAAGTCAATATAAACCTTTGTAGTTGAAGAGGACGTGTGAACGAGGGTGAGGGAACCACCAACAATAGAGCCCTTTGCGGCTAAGTATAGTGACTGGATAGAGGGAGATGGCGGCAATTCTATGTTTAGAGCTCTTGTTTTGTTCAAATGGTGCCCACCTAATTGTGTTTCCTCGTAAGAATAGAAGAAAGGGTTGGGGCAACCTGAGTTATTTTTCCACATATGTGGGTAGGCTTCTTTGCATAAGTCTACAATTGCAGTTTTGATAGACTTGCGCTCATTTGATGTAGTACTCCTCCCCCCCGCATGTGCACAATCCAACTATGAATAATTAAGTCAAAAAATTTTAGTACCATCACCCATTCATCGACAAAAAGGGATAATACAAAAGACGCCATTCAAGTTTCAACCATGACCAGATAGAGTTTTTTCATGGTATATTTTTTTGCAGGAAAATTATAAATAGTATTAAAAAAATAATTACCAAAATGGAAGAGAGAGGAAAATAATTTTCAAAATGGTGTTCATTTTGGCCGGCACCAGGCAAATGCTCTAGACCTGCATTGCCTTTTTTTAAATTTTTTCCAATTTCGTCATTTTGAATGATGAAATTATTTTTAAGTTATTTTATCCTTCCGAAGGACGAAATCCTCTTTAGAGTGATTTCGCCCTTCAAAGGATGAAATCACTTAACTTCATTTTTTTGGTCAATTTTCGGTAGAAGTGGATGGAGCTTAAGTTGATTTCGTTCTTTGCAAAGACAAAATCTACTTGAACGAAATCTACTTGCAAATGACGAAATCACCTCACTTGGTTTTGGCTCAAATTAAAGTTCACACTAATTTCGTCATTGTTAATGTCTAAATGAAATTAAAATGTTTTATGAATAATTAAAATCGAATGCAACACCTACCCCTGTATAACATTATATATCACGCTAATATTCACACAACCAACATATAAATCACACAAGTATCCACACATCAAGTGCTTAGAAAGTCTATAAAATATATAAATTAGATACAATATTCTCAAAATGTTGGGTTTACAAAGCAAGCACATAATAACTCTAAGTCGCTCAACCTCTCCTATCCCTACGACCTTGACCTCACCTCGACCCTAACCCAGACGATGCTATACTTGCTCCTCCTACTCCTCTTGGTCCGCGTAAGTAACAAATGGCTCACCCAAACATGCCTCTAAAGATAATGGGGTATGATCTGCACGAACTGCTTGCTATTGTCTAGTATAAATTGTTAGATCAATCCGTATATCAATTGACTGAGGAAGGGCTAGATCTAGAGCAACTGGAGATGATGAACATGGAGGAGAGCTAGGTGCTGCAGATGAAGATGAAATATTTTTGAATGGAGCATGCTTCTGAGGTGTCTGAGCTGCCTCATATGTGGGATAATGTCTAGGAACATCTGTAATAACCGATTGAAGTAGTGACAAGCTACGAAGGACATCCTCATGGGTCTTGATTATCGACTGACATGATGCCAATAAGACCTTACCCGAAGTATAGGTGTTAACTACATTAGTCAAATGCGTAAATGTCTGTTGCACTAAACGAAGCTATAAAAATATAAAAATAAAAATCATATGAATAATAAATAGGAAATATGAAAATATTATCATATAATTAATTAAGATATACTTACCAAAACTACCTCAGATTTGCTCCTAGGCTAATAAGTCATCTCATTTGAATCTTTGCGTGGTAGAATATATCTTCGTATAATGGGTAAATACCACTGCATATATAGGCTACTAACATCATGCGATGTTGTAGCCCTCTCTCCTCGGATAATAGTGGCTCTCTTGTCATCTTTATCTACTTAATTTATGACGATTAAATAACATAAATAGTACATTAAACAAATATTCAAAATAACTACTTTAATTAATTAAATATGAGATTAATCTATTACTCAAACTTAACCAAGCAATTCTACTCAAACAACAAAATCAGACCAATTTTTTTTTCAAAATCTGTACTTCCTAACGTAAAATCATCATAGCACAATTCCATAGAACAATTACATAGCACAATTTCACTCCCTTAACATACAAACTTGAAAAAAAGAAGAAAACAAAATCACACACCATAGCACAATTCCAAGAAAACATCATAAACCCTTTAATCAAAATATGATTGAACAAAAAATAGCACTAGTGAAGATTCAATTACCCCTGAGACTGCACAAAAAATGCAACATGGAAAACTGTAGCTTTACACAATTTCAATTCATCCACATCCAACGTGAACTTGGAAAACATCCATATTAAAAAAACTGTTCAAGCTACAAGTTTAACAACTTCGCGAAGATATATTAGCAAACTTAGCAGATATGAAGGCATGCCACAAGTGTATCTGCATTGTATCTATACCCAAGACATATCAAATACAAATTTGTTTTGGGAACTCAATTTATACACAAAATGTATGATTAGTGATGCTTTTATTAGAGATGAAAATATAAGCATCGCTAAAAATTACTACTTGTGACTATGGAAGGTCGTATCGATACGGATGAGAGTATTGATGACTATGGATACAGGTATGCACCGATGATACTCTTGGTACGCCGTAAAACGGGTATAAACCATTTTATAACTATAAAAAATATTATAATTAATAATATATAATTATAATACTTCTTTTAGAGCATAATAAGACCGTATAATGCCGTATCAACTGATACAGGTATTTTAAAATTAGTTCATTTAGAACTATACACTATTATGCTCTCCGTCCCATACAAATTATTGCTCATTCTTTTTCGATGTTTTAAAATTAGTTTATTTTAAAAATAAATAATATGCTTAATATCAGTCTAAGTTATATGTTTAAATAAGTGTATATTTGTGGAGCACTATATGTAAAAAAATAATTATGTAAATTGCATGGACCTGATCTCATATAACTTTAAAAATATTATTTTTAATATAACAAAAATTTAAACTTTTAAAGAAGTTGGGTTTGAATTGTGTTTTTGTTTTTGAGGGAAAAAAATTTAAAAAAATTTTAATTTTTTTAATTAAAAAAATATTTTTTAAATACAGTATCGATACATATCGATCGTATTGATATAGTACAGCAGTTACGTATCGATAATTATGGTGGGGGGCGTATCGCCCCCCATACCGTATTGGTATCGGCCGATATAGCTTTCCATGCTTGTGACACATAAAAAAGTGTCGCAAAAAGGTTAACTATTAGTGATGCTTATTATTAAGCGTCGCTAATAGTCATAGATTAGCGACATATAATACAAAGAGTTGCTAATATTAAATATATTAGTGACATTGTATAATAAAAGTTGATAATAGTTATCCTATTAGCGACGCTTTAAACAAACGTCGCTAAAAGATTTATATTTTAAATAAATAAAAAAACCTAACTATTAGCGATTCTTTTTCTAATAGTTTCAACAATAGCAATACTTATTAATAAGCGTCACTAATAGTTACCCTATTAGCGACGCTTAGTAAAAGCGTCACTAATAGTTATAAATTTAAAATAAAAATTAAAAATTTATAACAATTAGTGATGCTTGTTCCTAAGCTTCGTAAATAGTTATAAATTTAATAAATTATTCTGTAATAAAAAAAATATTAAAAATTTTAAAATAAACTTCTTAAATATAATATATTTTATTTAATATTTACAATTTGTATATATAATAAGTAAATATTTAATTTTCAATAAATAGTAGTGGCAGTAATATATTAAACTTTTACTATTTATATATAATACATTTCATTTCTTAAACTTTCTTATTAATTTTAAAATATAATTTATAATAAAAGAGAGAGAGAGAGAAGAGAGCAAAGAGAAGAGAGGAGAGAGAGAGTGAGGAGAGAGAGGGGAAGAGAGAGATAGAGGAGCGAGAGAAGGAGAGGAAAGAGAGAAAGAGGAGAGAGGGTAGCTAGAGAGAGAAGGTGAGGAAAGAGAGAGAGAGAGAGAGAGAGAGAGAGAGAGTGTGTGAGGGGAGAGAGAGAGAGAGGAAGGAGAGGTAGGGAGAGAGAGAGGTGTTAGAGTGTAGAAAGAGTAGTGAGGAGAGAGTGTATAGAAAGAGGAGAGAGTTTAGAGAGAGAGAGAGAGTAGAGAGAGAGGGAAAATTTTAATTCTAATTTTTTATAATATTTTTTATTTAAAATTTAATAAATTAATATATAAAAGAAAACGTATTATACTCTTGTTATTAGCAACACGAATATGCATCACTAATACCCTTGGTATTAGTGACACATATTCATATGGATCGCTATTACTTTATAATTTATTTTTATTAATTGTAAAATATGTAGAGAGAGGTTAGAGTGCAGAAATCATGAGAGAAAGAAGAGAGAGTGTAGAGAGAGTAATGGAGAGGGTGAAATTTAATTCTAATTTTTTTTATATTTTTTATTTAAAAATAATTTAAAATAAATAAATAAAAGAAAACGTAATAGTGACACATATGAATATGCATCCTTAATACTCTTCTTATTAGCAATGCATAGGAATATGCGTCACTAATACCCTTGATATTAGCAACGCATATTCCTATGTGTCACTATTACGTTATAATTTATTTCTATTAATTTTAAAATATGTAGAGAGAGAGAGATGTTAGAGTGTAGAAAGAGTGAGGAGTTAGAGAGAGGAGAGAGAGACGGAGAAATTTAATTCTATTTTTTTTATATATTTTATTTAAAAATTAATTACAATAATAATAATAATAAACATATTAGTGACGTATATGAATATGCATCACTAATACTCTTTTTATTAGCGACACATAAGAATATGATTGGTATTAGTAATGCATATTCCTATACGTTGCTTTTACCTTATAATTTATTTGTATTAATTTTAAAATATGTAGAGAGAGAAAAAGGAGAAAGGATATAGAGAGAGAGAGGAGAGGTGGAGAGGGAGAGAGATAAGAGAAAGAGCCGGAGAGATAGAGAGAGACAGGAGGAGAAAGTAGAGAGAGTGAGAAGAGGGTAGAGAGGTTGTGTGCGGAGAGAGAGTGAAGAGAGAGAAAGAGGAGAGAGAGTGAAGAGAGAGAAAGGCAGAGAGAGAGGGAAGAGAGAGAAAGAGGAGAGAGAGAATGTCTTCTTTCTCTCTCTCTCATTCTCGCTCCTCTTTCCTCTCTCTCTACACGCACGCTCTCCTCTCTCCCTCCCTCTCTTTCCCTCTCTCTCCTCTCTCTCTACACCCTCTCTCTACCCTCTCTCTTTCCTTTCTCTCCTCTCCCTCTCCCTCTAAACTCTCTCTATACCCTCTCTTTCCTCTCTCTCTCCTCTCCCTTTACCCTCTCCCTCTTCTCTCTCTCCCCTCTTTCCTTTCTCCCCCTCTCTCTCCCCCTCTCTCTCTCCCCTCCCCCTCTCCTTTTACCTTTTTGCAACGCTTCCACTGGAAACTCGCAAAATGTGTTGCGCAAGAAAATTTCTGCTCGCACGGGGAAATTTGGCGTGAGGGCGAAATTTCGCCACTTATAATTCCACTTTCCAATCGTCCCTCACCCACAACATGCTCTCCCTCGCCACCTTCTTGGCTGTCCCCCTCTACAACATGCACTCCCTTACCAGCTTCCTGCCTATCCCCTCTTTTGACCTGTTTTGCAGTTCCACCTCCTTCCCCAATGTGGAGCAGTTCACAGCCATCCTTAGCGTGTTGAAACTGCAAAACGTGTTCCAGCTACGACTGTCGTCACCTACAACTGCAAGGACATATCTTGGGCATCACAATTGAAGAGGTGGGCCATGCCCATGACCTGCGGGGCGGAGCAACGCTCCCCCCTCTCTTTTTTCCTTCCACCCACCTCGTCTCCCAATTTTCGCATCTTCCTCCAATCGACAAACCAAAGGAGGGGGCGCTGGGTGCTGAAATCTGGTTCCCCACTGGATTCCGGATCCCCCTCCATGACCTTTCCCCTCCACTCCCCCCCTTCTCTGTTTTACTCACACCCAACCCCCCCTTTCTGCTTTAGTTCCCCCCCCCCCCCCCCCCCCCCAATCAATAGGCTGGAGGAGGGGGGTCTGGGGGCTGGAATCCCGCTCCCCGACATATTTCGGATCCCCCTCCACCCCCTCCCCCATTTGCTCCGGTTTTCCACCCCCTCCTCAGGTCGACAAACCAGAGGAGGGGCCTTTGGGGCTAGAATCCCGCTCCCTACCGGATTCCGGATCCCCGTCCACCCCTCGCCCCCAAGGGGCCCCCCCTCCTTAATTTCTCCAGTTTTTTGCCCCCTCCTCAAGTAGACAGGCCGGAGGAGGGGGTTCTGGGGGGCTGGAATACAGCTCCCCGTCGGATTCCAGAACCCCTTCCTCCACCCTCTCCCCGCTCACTTCCCCTCCCCCCCCCAGTCATCTCCCTTGTGCCCCCCTGGCAGTGCAGGATCCGGCACCTCCGCCTGATTCCAGGGCAGCCTCCATCCTCAACCTTAGTATCTCCTTCCGACGACCCTCCCATCATCTTGCCGTAGGTAGGGATTTTTTTTTAAAAAAAAAATTAAGTAATTAGTGATGCTTTGTAAAGAGTCGCTACTATGAAAATATTTTTTAATGCATATTTTGATTAGCAACGCTTCATGAAGCGTCGCTATAGACTATTTTTTAATTTTTTTTCAAAATTTTCTTATTAGAGACATATACATAAATGCCACTACTAATTTTTTTAATTATTTTCATTATTAGCGAAGCATATAAAGCGTTGCTACTGAGTTATTTTTATATTTTTCTTAAATTTTTTTAAATATTTGTGACGTATAAATATGCATCGCTAATAATTATTATTAGTGACACTTAGAATTATGTGTCGCTAAGACTCAACTATTACCAACATATAATTTCATTATTTACTATTCTAGAATCATATGACTTAGATACCAATTGATCTCACTAAGTGGTGATGGATTGATCAAACTTTCTAGAAAACCTTATGAATAGTATTGAAGGCCGATCAATCGAAAATTTATTATCAATTAATCATTGATGAATAGAAATACAATTTTCATTATTTGTCTCTTAAAATATAGAATAATTTTTTCATAACTTTCAAGTGTGTGAGTGTGATGTGTATATGTCTTTTTACTTATTAAAATACTTCTTAAAACTATTGATCTACTTTATTTTTATCATGTGATCTTCAATAATACTATCTTAAAATTATACAATATTCAATATTAATTTAATTATTAAAATAAATATATATTACTGAATATTACTACATATGTTTTTACACAACCAGCAGCTGAAGAGGGCATATAAGCAAAAGAGAAGGCTCCACCAAGAGTAGAGCCCTTTGCAACCGAGTACACTGACGGGATAGAGGGAGATGGGGACAGTGCTATATTGAGAGCTCTAGTTTTGTTCAAATGAAGCCCGCCTGATTGTGTTTCCTCTTAAGAATAGAAGATGGGGTTGCCAGAGTATTTTTCTATGTGGCTAGGCCCCATGTGCATAAGTTTACTTTGACAGTTTTAATAGACTTGCACACAATCTGATGAATTACCCATCCCCCCACATGTGCACATGTCGACTACGAATGACCAGACAGAGGTTAGTCACAATTTTTTAGTACTTTCACTCATTGACGTGCAAAAACGGATCATATAAAAAAGAAACCATTCAAGTTTCAACTATGACCAGATAGAGGTTGTCTTGTGGCTTCGGCACATGGCTTACCGTACAAGTCGTTTTTTTTTAAAATGAAATCTCTTTTATTAAATATTTTTTATGAAGCCTTTTTGTTCATGGGATAAAAAGCCACAGCTGGTGCAGTGATCTATGCATTTAAGAAGCTAAGGTTTTATCTCTCCCATTCTCTTGATAATAAAATAAATAAATCAGCTTATCTCTCCCATTGCCAAACCAGTCTCTTGATGAGATCATTCTCTTCCTCCTAATTAGAGACCATTCACATTGAAAGGGGACTAATGTTAATCCTCCATGGATGAATCATATTTAGAAAAGCCGTAGTGGAGACAAATATGAATGCACGCAAGATAATTTTTTATTGCTTCATGTTCTAGATCCTTGAACATGATTAGTTAATTTTATTTTCCACTTTTTTTTAAGAAAAATAAACAGATACGAAGCAAGGAGTGTATTTTTTCTGGTAAACTGGACCAAGTCAAAATATCATGTGCCTGAGATGAATGTCAATTGACAACAAACAGACTATAAAAGGATCAGATTGTATCTCGGCCCTTCAGCAAACTCTTCTCTTCTTCATACCATTCTCTTTCATGGATGAATCATTCAGAAAAGCAGTCATAGATTGTGCACTCCAGGTGAATCCAAAGATTTCAAGGAGCTGTCCCTTGTCCACCCTCGCCGATGGCGTTCTCAACTTACCACCAGGCTCCACAGAGGAGATAAGGAGCCTTGTGCAAAGATTAGTGTTGTACAGTAGGGCACCACCAGCAATGATGCATGTCAAACAGCTCCTGTACTTCACTATTCCAGCCTCTGATCATGAATCGTCCTACCAAAGCTCAAATTTTGATCCGGAGAAGTTTCAGCAATTCTTCACTCCTCCATTGTTTCTCGACAGATCGGCCGAAATTGGATATGTTCTAGACAAAGGTCTGTCTGAAAATCTCTCTTCCATTGAAACTAATGTAGATGACCTACTCAGGGACACAATCTTAAAAGCAGCTGTGTTAGTGGAGAATCAATTTGGCATCCTCTTCCCATCTCCAGAGGTGATGCTAATGGCAAAAACAGCAACGTACACTGGGAAGAATCCGCCCGCTGATGAGGCTTTAGTGGACCAGGCATTCACTAAGGCCACTGAGGTTGCATTGGAGAGACTGATGGAACAACCAAATTTAAATTCTTGTTTCGGCATCATCGAAATCATGGTTGCTGCCATTGATGCTGCAACTGCGGGGATGGTGCAATCAAACTCAAAATCTTGCCTCAAACTCGTCAGATTCATTGCTGATGCCATTGACGAGGCGTGGACGGAATCTGGGATGAAGATGGCCCTTGCTGAACGGCTTATTTTCTCCTGTGTGCCCCATCCAGAGGAATCCTTAGGGAGTGTTGCCCTTTTGCATTGCTTCAGGGAGACGGGGGAATATCATTCTGAGCTTTCAGCTAACTCTCTTGCGGAGGCCCTCGTAGCTGCTCTTGAGCGATTGCCAGCAGATGATACTGTGAAGCGACTCCTTAGACAGGTGATTAAGACATGCTACTGTTCTGCTACTGAGGAAACCATTGGCATTGTTGAGGAGAGCTTTAACTCATCTGTTAATGGAAAGATAGCTGAGGACAACTATCCCTCTTCTCAGACAGGCATTTGCATTACCGAGGCAAGCATTTGTTGCGATTTATTAGATGCTGACACTCCAGTGGCGCACAGAATCGGCATCAAGACCAAATTCAAGGTCAGTGCCAAGAAGCATTGATTAGGTCAGGGGTCGAGCCCTGGGAACAAAACTGCTGCTATCCAAAATGTATTTGTTTCCTTCTACATTGCACAATTTTATTTTGTCATAGAATTATATTGCCTAATTCTTCAACTTCTTTTACTATCTTCTCACTTTGCAGGGTGGTTGATCAATTATTGTGATATATTATCTATTATTTAAAAAACTTCTAAGCTAATTTTAAGCTAAATTATAAAATAAATTAAAACCATGTAAGTGGCCTTCAAGTATACATGTGTTTCCGAATATATCATGCATTTTTTTCGAAAGAGAAGTGATTCAATATGAGCCAGTACTCATTGGATTGAATTTCACAATCCAATGAGTCTGAAATTCGACCAAGGGAGAGTGAACAAAGTAAGAAGCAGACAACACATTTTGTATAGGACAAGCTCAAAGTTAAGTAAGAACATGTGAAAGGATTAAAAAATTTAACAAACGAGCATAACATGGATGGAGTATGAGCATGAATTCATGCATGCCAAGATGGCATGTTAAAAGAAAATAACAAATAAATGTAGTCTACCTCAGGAGAAGAACTTGCCTAGCAAATTGTACATGTATTTAGAAAAAACAAGAATATAATTGATTAACATATTACAAAATACTTTAAATTCCTAAGTAATTAAATGGGCTATATCTCGTAGCCCTTGATTATTTTTGGATGAGGGGTGCCCTTGGTAAATCTTAAGGGAACAATCTTACTCACACTAAAAATTTCTCAAACTTCCGTTAGTTCTTTTCTTTTAAATTAGTTTTTACGCAGGAGAAACCAAAATAAATGGCAATTCTGAAAGGAAATTTCCTAAAAAAAATCCATGATGAATGTAGATGGACAAAAGATGAGAAAAGCAAGTTTTTCGTCTGGAATTTAGGCAGTGACAAGGACATGACTCCCGAGATGTAACCTCTCTGTCAATTTTTAAGATTATTTCATTGCAATATAGTCCTTAGAGTAAAAATTCCAAAGAAATAAATGGTGAATTATTTTAAAATTGTAAAATAAACTACAAATATAGTTTGAGAATTTGTTGCTGGAAAATATTAAATACAAATTTAATTACGAAAATAAGGAATAAATAATATAAGCAAGATATGATCAATATATTCTTGACCACGTAAAACCTTCATTGAAGCAATGTTTTCTAATAAGAATCTCATGAAAGGCATCAAGCTAGGATTTTGAATGATAGTACAAATGACATTACATATAGACAAAGTTAGAAGGCTTGTTAAATCTTCAAGCCCAATTCTCGCGAAACTCTAGTTCAAGAAAAATCGTATTTTAGGTTGCTAACCAAAAAGCCTTCAAATCCTTGTGAAATCTACTAATTTGATCCAAAATACATAGAAGCCAACCTTCTAACCATGAATCAATGTCTATCCTACAGAAAATTTAGAGATTTTCCTATGAAATCAGGGTTCCAACTTCACACATTGAATTTAGACGTTTGCATCAATGGAAAAATTGTGTTTATGGAGAAATAGGGAGAGAATATTGAAGGAAGTAGGAGAGACAAAGGGGAAAGAGAGAATTGACGAGATGGAGAGGGAGAGGGCATTGGTTTTGCAAAGAAATAGAGAGAGAGAGTGAGAGAGGTCATGGCATGGGGAGGCAGAGAGAGGTTACACTTCCCACCAGGGATATAGCTCCCACCCTATGAGTTAGGATAATTAGTGGGGAGGTACCCCCATTTCTTCTTGAGGTAAATTATCAATTCATGAAGGCTTTCTTCTTAAATGTTTTTCCACATTACCTAGCCAAAGAAGCTATTATTCTATATTCCCTAGTTTTTTAAGTAAAAATCTTACGGAATCAAGACTTACACAATATTATAGGAAAATTAGACCGATATACCCTATGTTACGGTTTAGAGTTTTATATCGTCTAAACTTAGGCAAACCGTCGCATTTACCCATAAACGACCAACCATGAAGCGACCCATTGGACCACCATTCCAAATCCTATCAGTGAGAAGATAAAATGTTGTGGGGGATCTGATTTCCAACCCATCTAACTAGTGATTTTGAAATACCAACAAGTGAGACGTGAAAACACATTGGGTGGTCCAATTTTTTACCCATCCGACCAACAATTTCCAAAGTTTCCACCATGAAGTGAGGTTCGGTAAGAAGGTATACTCATGAAGATCATCAACCTATCAAGAAGTCAATCTGGTGAGGCTCATTAGCATCAACCAATCATTGACTTCCATGGTAATAGCCTATAATTCAAATTCTATTTTTTTTCAAATGTTTGTATAAATGATTGTCCATATATCATGTTATGGAGCACACGATGGGTAATGTTTGCATACACGCCACATAATCATGTTATCAATAATACAATACAAACAATATCGTGTTATCAATAATATGATATACGACATTGAGAAGTCATGTTATCGTGTATGAGAGGTAGACATATCATGTTATCAATAACATGAAATATATGACATTGAAAAATTGTGCTATTATATATGAGAAGGCATCCTATCATGTTATTGATAACACCATATATGAACTTAGCATATATTTGAATCTTAGTTACACAATGTCAATCAATGTGACTCTTTGATTTTGGTCATAATATATATATATATATATATATATATATATATATATATATATATATATATATATATATATATACATATATATATATATAACATATTTTAGAGACGAAGGCTACAAAATACAATCAAATTGTGGAATCAATGAAGGCCTCAAAAAAGAAGAAGAGAATTTACGGGAGGAGATCGAGTCTGGGAACAAACAATTTCCCTGGTGGAGTTTGACTATCAAAAGATTTCATTGAATCAAGACCAGGATGTAACATAATTTTGGAGGAGACTAGGTATAACGCTCGAGATTTTTCATCCTTTTTTCTTAAAACTCATAGAATTTTTTTTTATATACTTTAAATCGGAGTCAAAATGACAAAATCAAAACCTGTATAAACAGTTTATAATTTTAAAACATCATACGGTTAAACATCGTACCGTCAAAACAAATATCCTCAGGCGCTACTCGAAAACACACGTATGACTAAATTACCATGATCATGGATTTTCAAATACAAATAACTCCCAGGCGTCCTCGAGTACAAGTCCCATAGACAGTCTACTATCTGATCCAAATTAAAAGTCCAGAATACATACACTTAAATCTCATCAAATACATCAGATCGTGGCACCAACTATACTTGAGTCAAGGGGGAAACAATCCACCGCAGAGATGAGCATTCAACTTCAGGAGCTCTCCAACACAACCTGCAAAAGCCTCCCGAACAACGGGGCTAAAAGAAGTAGGGTGAGTATTTTCATACTCAGTAGGAAAATACCCAGTAGGGGAAATCCCAAACGGTGAACTCAATAAGTTCATAATTCATGCGTCATGCAACACAAACATGAAGCAGTCAATATATCAATCGTATACATATGCAAATAAGCACGCATAACACACCATCATATCAAACTTACACGAACACCCTTAATCAGGGTCAAACAAACATACTCGTCCCAACATACGCTAACTCATACAACTTACTCAACTTGTATGACCTTATTCGTACAATCTTACCCTTACTCGTACAGTCTTACACTTACTGTCGAACTCATATTCAAACTCTTACAGTCGTGCTCAAACTCACACTCTTACAGTCGTACTCATCCTCAATCTTACAGTCGTGCACACACTCATCATCATACGCTTACTTAGAAATGCACAAACTCAGTCATACAGTCGTATACATACTATCGACCACTGAAACTCATTACAACTAATAAGCTCCAGCGTCAAAAAGGAAAAGAATGCCACTAGGGCATCACCTTAACCTCCAGGGAGTGACTAGACGCCATGGACTTTTCCGAAGGTAAGGTACACCTATGCTCATGGGGCACATGATCAAACAGGTAAGAGTAGGTCCATGATACTACTTACCTGAGCGCGCAAACATACACCCACACAAGGGGTCATACAATTGCCCACACATAAGGGGTCTTATAGTGCCATAGAATTGCCCACCATAATGGGTCTTATAGTGCTAGAAAATTGCCCACCATAATGGGTCTTATAGTGCCATTGCCACTCTTGGGCAGAAAATATACAGTGCCACTTGGGCAGAAATGTACAGTGCCACTCTTGGGCGGAAACATACAATGCTCTCAATAGAGCATCAAACGTCTGGGCTTGTACAGCACACAGACCGAATCAAAAACATACTTTGCTCTCAACAGAGCATCAAAAGTCTGGGCTTATACAGCACACAAACCAAATCAAACATACATCGCTCTCAATAGAGCATCAGACGTCCGGTGCTCTATATAGCACATAGACAAAAATCCCGCAGGATAACCACCATGGCAAGACACAAGAAGTGCTCAGCCGATTCATTATCGGCTAGCTCAAACATGGAACTTAATCCGTTGAACCCTTAGGTCTCAAACTCACAACGCTATTATTAACGTTCTCATAATTCAAATTTGAATTAAGTATATTATGCGGTACAATTATGCCACACAAACTCAGTCCTCGACTGATCAAACTGAAACTAAGCCCGATCTGAACCCTAGTTCGTCGGGGCAGCAGACTTCACTTACCTGTCCAGGTCACACATAACTCACCGTATACAAATCCTTACGTACGCATACATCCTCTAACATCCACCTTACGATCAGACATCTTACTTACATCGCCAAACTGAGCTCCTCACAGCAGATCCCCATTATCATTCTCTTACTTAATTCCTCACTTATTATACTTACTTTTCACTTCATAATTTGTACGTTATGCTTGTACAATTATGCACACTCTTACTATCTAATAAACCCTCATAAGGCTCCAAGCCTAAGTCTTCTTACTTACCTAACCCCTGACGTATACTCCAAACCAAACTGACCCATCTCAAATCCTCGCTCCTCAAACTTACTTTCTCTGTCTTCCGTCATGCGCTTACACATCCAAATCCACATCCAACTTCATACCAAACCCTTACCAATCTTACCGTCCATCGCCCATACCTCTGCCCACACAGTCCACATACGTAACTTACTCGACATCGCTAGCCATCACTAGCATGTCCAACACACACATACGTAGCACACTAACATATTCGCTAGCCATCACTAGCGCATACATCATACATCATACACATACATAAAACATGCTTACAACTCACATACATACATATATGCATCTCAAAGTGGCATAATTCACTATCTTACATCATGCATACATGTCATGATTTAATATCCATAACATGGAATCATGCAAGCCTAGCATGCGACTACTCATTCAAAGCATGCTGTCATGAATTTACTAGTTCAAAGCTCCCCTACCTCGTAATCATGACCTTTGATGGCGATCATACGACGGTGGCGGCGTCGGTGGCGGAGTCGGCGATCAACACCATTGCCTAGCTGAGAGAGCTGTTGTCCCGAGGTTTTTAAGAAGCGCCGGAACTACACACGACCAAAAGGGGTATCAAAATCAACGCGGCAAAATCCGCAATCCACTGTGGCACACTAGGGGCAGCCGGGAGAAAGATCGTGCCAACGAGTGGCAGGTGCGACCGGAAGGCATGGTGTACTCACTAAAATTTGATCGGTGGTTGAAAAATACACAACCGGTCACAAGACGTCAAAATCGGCCATGGACAACACCCAACGGCGTCGATTTCATGTTTACCAGGGCCCACATAAGGGCAGAGGGTGTGGGTGACACTCAAGGACGGAGGAGACTAATGGAGGACTCCGATGTCAACTCCAGATGATGGCAGAGCCATCTGACGGTCGGGCGGCACCAAAGCGGCACTAATACCCTAACCCGTAAGCGCGGCTACTTGCACACGTGGCCAAGGGAAGAGGGGAGGGCTAGATGGTGTCGGCCCAAGACTCGGATGGGCAGTAGGGCCATGCCCAAGGGCGGTGACCAACCATACGGCCTTTGCCGTTGCCGTGCCGAGGCAGGCCGACTAGAGGCCAATCGGCGTCCGGCGAGGGTAAGACGGTCAAAGGGCAACACGTGGCGCTCTCTATAGAGCGGTCAGACACAATCGGCAGAGGGGAACCTGGCCCATGCCGAAAGAAGAGGGGCGGTGCCGCACTAGGGTGGCCAGCCATCCCCAGGCTAAGACCCGCCACACAAAGGTGGTCCAAGGTGTTCGACATCCAACGATGCTCGATGGCCCATAACGGGTGGAAAACCCTAAGGCACAACGACGAACAGGGTTTACTGGCGGCTCTGGCCAACTCCATCGTGGCCCTAGCAGCCGGGAGGAGCTATCTCCGGCCAGAGGTGACGGCCAAAGTCAACGGCGACACACCGGACAGATAGCACCGTGAGGAGCAAAGGCTCGGTTTCTGTGGACAAGCACATCAACCGGCGGCAACAAATCCCGTTCCAGTGGAACGGATGGGACAAAGGCTAAACTGGGCTGGGTAGAAACATCCATCATCGTTGCCTGGCCGGAGAGAGACCAAACAACGGTCTAGTGGGTCAAATTCGGTGCCCGGCTAACGGTGGCAGACAGTGAACTCCCACAAAAAGGGGCAAGATAGGGGAGATGAGAGACTGGCCGGGGAAAACCAATAAGGTGGAGCGGCCATGGGGGCGGCGGAGCTGGCCGGTGGTCAGTCTTGCGGTCCCCGGCCCGTGGCTGGCCAAATGGAGGCCGGGCGAAGCCCACTGGCCATAGTCGGTGGTGCCACAGTACAAAACAAAGAGATCGGGGGAGGAGGAAGCTGGCCGGGGGCTGATGGGGCTGGCCAGGGTGGCGGCCCTACGTCGCCGGCCTGTGACTGGGCGGATGGAGGCTGGGCGGAGCCCACGGCGGCCGTCCGGTAACTGCCGGCCAGTGGCGGCGATGCAAAATCAAGATACAGAGAGAGCGGAGTAGGCCTAACTGGAGGAATCCGAGTGGGGGAGCCAACGGGACTGGCCAGGACGGCGGCCTTGCCGTCGCCGGCTCGTGGCTGGCCGGACAGAGGCCGGGCGGAGCCCACCGGCCACCGCCGGCGCCTCCAAGTCACGAGACAGAGGGACTGTGGCGGAATCGAAAAATAGGGGAGAGGCGGAGCGGAGGCCGGGGCGGCGGAGGAGGACCACTGGGGCTGGGAGGGGTGGCCTCCCGTCGTCACCGGCCCAAGGCGGGGCCATAGCCGGCCGGCCAGGCCTTTCCGGCTCGTGGCGGCGGCGGAACAGCACAAAACAGAGAGAAATGGGCTCACCGGGGAAGGAGGCGGCTTGGCCGTCGGGGCCGGGATGGTGGCTCCCCTACCGTCGCACGGCCGGGGTGGAGCCGGTGGCGGCGGCCCTTCGGCCCACCGGCGGCCGGCGGCAGCTGGGACAGAGAAAGGCCGGAAGGGGGGTGGGCGGTGCACTGTTCACTCCAAAAATTTCTAGATCGGGCTCCGCCGAGCCCGAGCCCGTTTTCTCTATTTTTTTTTCTTTTTTCTTACTTATCCTCTGCAGTTCCGATCTTCAACGATTTTTCACGCCAGAAGCGCGTGTCGAGGCCTGTGGCCCACGATTGACCCGAGACCCGGCTCTACGGGTACGAATACCGAGGCCACATACGCCGAAGCATCACAATATATCGCTGAAAATGATCAGATAAAAATAGTAGAAAAATCGTAATAAAATCCGGGACGTTACACTAGGTTCTACCCAGTATACTATTATGAGCAATATATTCATAATATCCAGGCCGCTCTTGGATGTTCTAGTAGGTGAGTGCTTGGACGACTCACAAGAGGTGTCTAACATCCGGGGCAAAATACTACCCCTCAGGAGGAAGAAGTCGCATTGATTACGGATTTGATGGTGAAAGGAAACATGTTGAAGTTGGGCAGCGTCAACGGGAAGTCTGCCTAAGCCAAGGGGAAATTCTTCAAAAGCTTCTCTGCGAGGAAGTGGCTAATAAAGAATCTTTGTGAAGAAATGTTGAAGGAAGTGGCAAAAAATAGGCATGTTGACTCTAATGAGGACTTAACTTGCTTGGCCATAGTGCACATGGGGCCCTCATATTATTCACACCAAACAATAGATCTGTCTCCCCATCTTTGAGTGACTTCCTCGATGACCTAGCTATTGTGGGGAGGTACAAGTAGGCGGAAGCCTTTCATGACATGTTGTGTCACGGCATATCCTAAGCCCACAACATCAACAAGATCAGAGAAGATGAGCTCTTTGCCATAGCCGGTATTCTCACTGGGGCTTCATTCATGCTATAGGTAAATTTCTGATTATCAGTAGCTTGATTACTTATGTTAGCATAGAGTCAATAATACAACAGAATATTAGCATTTTAGGTATTTAGTCTTATAAATAACACACAACTATAATTAGTGTGGTTTAGATCACATACCAATTTTATTTCCATATTATTGATCAGATTCTAGTTAGGTTAGTATGTTTTGGATAACATGATAATTTACCATATCGTGTATCTTCAATTACCCAATGTGAGTATTTCATGTAATCAATGACACAATTAGTTTACAAGATACAATATATATGATATTGGATCACTATTAATGGGATTGTTTTGCTAATGTTGGTGTGGTGTTTTTAGCACACACTTCTATATGGGCTCCAAGTTCTCCTCCATGTAGTCCAAGGTGCAAGAGGTGGCCCGGGTTTACCCAATTACCGCCGGACATGGAGAAGGTCACTAAACTTGACTTGGCCAACAAAAAGTTGAGGAAGAAATTGTTAGCTCATCACAGGATGAGTAAGTGGAACAAGGAGATACTCGGGTGGCTAAAGGTAGATTCTGAAGTCATTTTGCAAATAACTCCAATAGTCGAAGATGCCTACTTTATGGTAGGCCAACGGGTGGCCCAAAAGGTGAAGAAGACGCCCATGCATTCTGCAATATAGTGGAAAAAAGTGCTTGTTCAAGCACAATGTGGCCAGGCGTAAGGACATTCTCAATTTCGTAAAGACATTATTGAGAAATTTGTCATGACACTAGATGTCACGACTAGGATTATTGATGTCAATTTGGAGAAGGCTGCCTTGTACGGAGAGTGGGATTGGAGCACTAAAAGTGTGCAAATTGCATTGCAAAGTGTTAAAAATGTTTTTGAGGTGGCCAAGGGGTTAATCGAACAAATGCAACCTCCACATGAAAAAATATCTCATATGGAAACTGAGCCTCCACACAAAGCCCCTCAACCGGATAAAATATGTTCCTCAATTTGCAAATGATGATTTCATTTTTTGTAAGTATTATTATCTTATATTCAATGATATGACCTACTTGGAAATGTGTGTTATTGATGATATATTTTCAATTTGTATTATCATAAAATCAATGAGGTTGTACGTTGTTTCATCAATAACACACTATTTTGTATTATCATCTTATATTCAAAACAACTTCATGTAGTTGTGTGATTTATGACACGGCCTTTTGTATTATCGTGTTATATTCAAAACGACTTTCAAATAGTCATTTAATCGATAGCATGCCAGTTTGTATTATCGTATATTCAAAATGACTTTGTAGTAGTTGTGTAATCAATAACACGACCTTCGATATTATCGTCTTAGAGTCAATATGACTTTGGAATAGTAGTGCCATCAATAACATTTTCTTTACTTTCGTATATATAATAATACAACTTTTTGTATGTATTTTACATAGAAAAGGGAACCCAAATATTACTCCCCAAAGAAAAATAAGGGTATGATGGTTAAACGGACTGTTATCACTAGATTCCTCAAGAAAATTAATGAGGAAGTGGTGCAAGCCCGAGCAGTAGTGGTGTCGCTGAAGGAAATGATGCTGAAGATTAAGAAACAAAAAGCTTTAAATGTTGGCCCAATGACATCTCTACTACCACCCATGCCTTGGAGGACAAGGTACATGTAAGGTCCCTGATTTTTTTACGATTTTTTGTGATTTTCCTGCTATTTTTCTGGTCATTTTTGGCGGGAAAATGTGACGTTTCAGCGTATTTATATTTGTATATTTTTCCTCTGTATTTATACCCGTATAGTCGGGTGTGGGGTGCATCGTAGGTCACAGGCCCGATGCGCACTTCTGGCGTGAAAAATCGTCGAAGAATGGAACTGCAGAAGGGATAAGTGGAAAAGAAAAAAAAAAGAGAAGATCGGGCTCGGCCGAGCCCGATCCAAACAATTCTGGAAGGAATAGTATCCCCCCCCTTCTCCGGCGTCTCTCTCTCCCAGCTGCCGCCGGCTGCCAGTGGGCCGCATGGCCGCCGCACCAGCTCCGCCCCAGCCGTGCGACAACAGGGGGACCGCGGTCCCGGCCCCACGACTGCTCCGCCCCGCCTCTCCCCTGTTTTCCCCGATCCCGCCTCTCCCTCTGTCTTGTGACTTGGATGGCGCCAGCGGTGGCCGGTGGGCTCCGCTCAGCCTCCGTCCGGCCAGCTTCAGGCCGACGACGGCAGGGCCGTTGCCCTGGCAAGTCCCACCGGCCCCTGAGTTCTTTTTCCTTTGGTGAGTTCTCTCTCCCTCTCTCACTGTCTTGTGCACCACCGCTGCCGCCGTGGGCCGCCAAGGCCCGACCGGCCGGCCATGGCTCCGCCCTGGGCCGGCGACAGCAGGAGGCCACCCCTCCCGGCCCAGTGGGCCTCTGTTCCGCCGCCCCATCCTCTCCTCCCATTTTCGCCAGTGCTCTATTTTTCGCCGAACAGACGACGCCCTCCGTTCTGGGCCTACCTTGTAGCCGCCAGTGATGGCCGGCAGTGGCC
The DNA here is from genome assembly GCA_035235625.1 of Saururus chinensis. Classification (NCBI taxonomy): domain Eukaryota; kingdom Viridiplantae; phylum Streptophyta; class Magnoliopsida; order Piperales; family Saururaceae; genus Saururus; species Saururus chinensis. The sequence continues at coordinate 6,225,732 of CP141145.1, read as the reverse complement.
ATCCGGCCACCGTGGGTTCCGCCCCGGCCTGGCGACGGCCAGGGATGGCCCCCAACCGGTCAGCTCCACCTCCACCTCTGCCCCTGTGCATTTCTCCTTCGGCCAGATGCCTCCACCTCCACTGTTCCGCCAATGTTTGGTTTTGGTGGAATAGAGGCTGACAGTTGCGAGCCACGAATGATAGACCGTTGTCTGGCTTCACCCCAGCCTGGCGCCGACTGAGCCACCGTCCCAGCTCAAGATTGCCGACCTTAGCACTATTTTGACTCCGCCCTTCCTAGCCCCTATTTTTGGGTTACGTCCGTTTTGGACGTTGCGACTGCCATTGCCAGCCGGACGTCAGACATGGCCATGTGGGCCTTTGTCCGGCTCTACCTCGGCCCAGTGTTACTAGTGGGCCACCCCTCTGGGGCCCTGTTGAGCATCCGTTCCCTCCGCTTTGTCGGAACCCTACCCGCATCCCGTGCTCGGGTGCTGAAAAATAGGGTCTCTGTCCCTCACTGTGTTGTTTGTCCAGCATGTCGCCGTTGACTTTGGCAGTCATCTCTAGCCGGAGATAGCTCTTCCTGGCCGCTAGGGCCACGATGGAGTCGGCCAGAGCTGCCAGTTACCCTTGCTCCTTTGTGCCCCAGGGTTTTCACCCGTTTTGGGCCATTGAGCATCGTTGGATGCCGAACACCCTTTGGACCACCTTAGTGTTGCAGGTTTCAGCCTGGAGATGGTTAGCCGCCCTAGTGTGGAATTGCCCCTCTCTTTCCGACATGAGCCACGCGTCCCCTCTATCGGTTGTGTTTGACCGCGCCATTTAGAGCGCCACTGTCCTACCTCCACCAGACACCGTATGGCCTCTAGTTGGCCTACCTCACACGACAATGGCAAAGGCCATCTTTGTCGGTCACTACCCTTGAGCATGGCCCTACCACCCTTCTAAGTTTTGGGCCGACACCGTCTAGCCCTCTTTCCCCTCCCTTTGGCCGCGTGTGCAAGTAGCCACGTATGCGGGTTAGGGTTTTGGTGCTGCTTTGGCACCGCCCGACTGTCAGATGGCTCTGCCATCATCTAGAGTTGACATCGGAGTCCTCCTTCACCTCTCCTCCATCCTTGAGTGTCGCCCCATGCCCTCCGCCTTTATGTGGGCCCTTGTAAACACGAAATCGATGCCATTGGGTGCTGTCCATAGCCGATTTTGACGTTTTGTGATCGGTTGGGTATTGTTCAACCGTCGATCGAATCTTAGTGAGTACACCCTGCCTTCCGGTCGCACCTGCCACTCGTTGGCACGATCTTTCTCCCGCCGCCCCTAGTGTGCCGCCGTGGATCACGGATTTTGCCACGTTGATTTTGACATCCCTTTTGGCCGTGTGTAGTTTCGGCACTTCCTAAACATCGGGACAGCAGCTCTCTCAACTGGGCAATGGTTTTGACCGCCAACTCCGCCACCGACACCGCCACCGTCGTGTGCTCACCATCAAACATCATGATTACAAGGTAGGGGAGTTTTGAACTCGTAATTTCATGACAACATGCTTTGAATGAGTAGCAGCATGCTAGGCTTGAATGATTCCATATTTTGAATATTAAATCATGACATGTATGCATGACGTAAGACAATGAATTATGCCACTTTGAGATACATGTATGTATGTATGTATGTGAGTTGTAAGCATGGTTATGTATGTGTATGATGTATGATGTATGCACTAGTGATGGCTAGCGACTATGTTAGTGTGCTACGTATGTGCATGATGGACACGCTAGTGATGGCTAGCGATGTCGAGTATGTTACGTATGTGGACTGTGTGGGCAGAGGTATGGGTGATGGATGGTAATATTGGTAAGGGTTTGGTACGAAGTTGGATGTGGATGTGGATGTGTAAGCGTATGACAGAAGACAACAGACGTAAGTGTGACAGGCAAGGAATGGAGCAGATCAGTTTGGAGCATACGTCAGGGGTTCGGTAAGTAAGAAGACTTAGGCTTGGAGCCTTATGAGGGTTTATTAGACAGTAAGAGCATGCATAATTGTACAAGCATAACGTACAAATTATGAAGTGAAAAGTAAGTATAATAAGTGAGGAATTAAGTAAGAGGATGATAACGGGAATCTTCTGTGAGGAGCTCAGTTTGACGATGTGAGTAAGATGCTTTGACCGTAAGGTGGATGTCAGAGGCTGTATGAGTATGTAAGTATTTGTGTACGGTAAGTTATGTCTGACTTGGACGGGTAAGTGAAATCTGCTGCCCCGACGAACTAGGGTTCGGATCGGGCTCAACTTCAGTTTGATCAGTCGAGGACTGAGGTTGTTTGGCATAATTGTACCGCATAATATACTTAATTCAAACTTGAATTATGAGAAAGCTAATAATAGCGTTGTGAGTTTGAGACCTGAAGGTTCAACGGATTAAGTTCCGTGTTTGAGCTAGCCGATAATGTATCGGTTGAGCACTTTTTGTGTCTTGCCATGGTGGTTATCCTACGGGTTTTTTGTCTGTGTGCTATATAGAGCACTGGACGTCTAATGCTCTGTTGAGAGTGATGTATGCTTTGTTTTGGTCTGTGTGCTGTATTTAGCCCAGACGTTTGATGCTCTGTTGAGAGCGCTGTAAGTTTTCGCCCCTCGTGGGTTCTGTATGTTTCTGCCTATAGATGGCACTGTATGTTCTGCCCAAGAGTGGCACTGTAAGATTTCTGCCCAAGAGTGGCACTGGCAGTATAAGACCCATTATGGTGGGCAATTCTATTGCACTATAAGACCCCTTATGTGTGGGCAACTGTATGACCCCTTATGTGTGGGTGTATGTATGCGCGCTTAGGTAAGTAGTATCATGGATCTACTCTTACCTGTTTGATCCTGTGCCCCATGAGCATAGGTGTGCCTTACCTTCGGAAAAGTCCATGGCGTCTAGTCACTCCCCGGAGGTTAAGGTGATGCCCCAGTGGCATTCTTTTCCTTTTCGACGTTGGAGCTTATTAGTTGTAATGAGCTTCAGTGGTCGATAGTATGTATACGACTGTATGACTGTGTTTGTGCATTTCTGAGTAAGCGTATGATGATGAGTTTGTGCACGACTATAAGATTGAGGATGAGTATGACTGTAAGAGTGTGAGTTTGAGCACGACTGTAAGAGTTTGAATATGAGTACAAGTGTAAGACTATACGAGTAAGGTCGTACAAGTAAGTGTAAGATTGTATGAGTAAGGTCGTAGAAGTACGTGTAAGCTGTATGAGTATGCCTTTGATGATACGAGTAAGTTTGTAAGACCGTGATTAAGGGTATTTGCGTAAGTTTGATTTGATGGTGTGTTATGCGTGCTTATATGCTTATGTGCATAATTATGTTATGTTGTTTGCCTCATGTTGAGTTGCATGACGCATGTTTTTATGAACTTATTGAGTTCACCGTTTGGGATTTCCCCTACTGGGTATTTTCCTACTGAGTATGAAAATACTCACCCTACTTCTTTTAGCCCCGTTGTTCGGGAGGCTTTTGCATGTTGTGTTGGAGAGCTCATGGAGTTGGATGCTCATCTCTGCGGTGGATTGTTTCCCCCTCAACTCAAGTATATTTGGTGCCACGATCTGATGTATTGGGTGAGATGAGATATATGTTTATATCTTCTGGACTTTTAAATTTGGATCAGATAGTAGACTGTTTATGGGACTTGTACTCGGGGACGTCTGGGAGTTATTTGTATTTAAAAATCCATGATCATGGTAATTTAGTAGTACGTGTGTTTTCGAGTAGCGCCTGAGGATATTTGATTTGGCGGTATGATGTTTAACCGTATGATGTTTTAAATTATAAACTGTTTATGCAAGTTTTGATTTTGTCATTTTGACTCTGATTTATCGTATAAATTTTTTTTCTATGAGTTTTAAGAAAAAGGGATGAAAAATCTCGGGCGTTACAGTACACAATGGCTAATCCACCGATGCAGGCAACCAGGGGGGAGGTAGACAAGGAGGATGCAGCCAAGGAGGAGCTAGCCAAGGTTGAGGCAACTAATAGGGTGACAGGCCTAGTTCGTCCAAAGCTAATTAGCAGCTTCCTAGCCAAGAAGATTGGAAAACCAACTCGGTTGGCAAGGGACCATGGGGAGTTGAGGCCAAGGGAGGAAGTTTAATTGACAGTTGTCCCTTCCACATATGTTGTCTCTGCCTAAGATGAATTTGCTACAAAGTCTCCTAACCTAGTACTGCAATGCTTCTTTCAGCTCGGCCACTATATCAGATACTGGATAGTAAATTTCAAGATGAAGCAGTTTAGATAAACACTAAGATATATCATATTTCATTCATCCAGTAATTGGCAAAAGACATATATGACCTAATATCATCAACAAAATATGATTGTGTTAGTGATAAAATGACATATGATAAGTCATGTAAATACAAACACGACACACAAACTCATCGTGTAAATGATAACATGACATACAATATGTCATGTAAATACAAACACAATAAGTACATGATAATCATGTTTTTTAAGTTATCGTGTTATTTAAACAATGACATGTGGCAATTTTATGTTATCAATAATGAAAATTTCGATCATGGCCATTGCATGATTTCACATATCATGTTATTCAAAAACATATGTAAATTTTCATGTGGTCGATAACACAAAAAAAATCAAAAACCAATTCTTACCACATTTGTTATGCACTCCTGATGAAGCAGAGACACATAATTTGTATACAGAAGCATCACCATAGACCATTGTTTGTGTGGGTTGGCCATAAAATTCTTGATTGTCTCTTAATCTTCTCTACATAAGATCTCCATGTAGAACACATGTTGGAGGTTAAGGTAGTGGCGCAGCACCACTATAACCTCATCCCTATCATTTTGCTACTTCTCAGCGTGTTCCTGGTGTACTATGTTGTGAAGCGAGTCACAGGAGTCCTTCAACCAAACTTTACTCAATTAGATATCACTATGTTGGTCAGGCCTTAGATATGTGCAACAATTCTTCATGATCAAATTGATCGGGAGTTCAATACTTTTTCAGAGGAGTTGCAGTAGTGTGTGTGTTTTTCCTCTCTTCCAATGTACAATTGGTAAAAACCAATTCTTGTTTTACATTCATTGGAACACATTTTTTTTAATCGTGAAATAATTAACATGTCTTTTTAATTAACAGAACACACACTCAATATAGGTCATTTAATTGACAAATAGATCGTGTTATCAACAACACACACACACACACCAAGTAGTTCGTGTTTGGAATAACTTGTAGTAACATTAGGTCGTGTTAATGATAACATGCATGCCAGTTAGGTCGTGCTTTGGACAACATCACACAAGGTAGGTCATGTCATCAATAACACAAGTCAAGATAGGTCTCGTAATTGACCAATAGATTTGTTATCAACAACATGCACACTAAGTAGGTCATGTCATCAATAACATGCAGTAAAGTTAAGTCGCTCATGTTATCAACCACACCCACTCAAGATAGATTGTGTGATATCTATCACAAACTGTGGTTAGGTCGTGTTAGGGACAAAACAAATTTCTCCTTTCTCATGTTATCGATAACACAAATTTCATATGTAGCAAAGTTGATATGCAAAGTGCAAATTTTATAAAACTTTCTCTTTAATTATTGGGAGTTGATGAGTACATTGTCTAAACAACAAAAAGTAAAAAAACCTACATAAATAGACCAAAAAAGTACAAAAGTTAAAAAATACAAAAATGAAAGGAAAACATCGCACATCATCTATCTATAGGAGCACAACCTTGTGAGCCACCAAAAAAAATGCTTATAGACATTTAGGACATTGAAATAACCCCCGATTATGCCTCCTCCCCCTCCAAGGCAGATGAGAAGAGTGGTGTAGACAAATTGGCAAATTCATTTCACAACACACACCATTAATCTTCGACATTGACCTTTCATCTGCCCAGAAGGCAAACAACTCATAGTTGGGCATTATTTCAATGTCCTAATGCTCATGGAGATGTATGGTGTGTGATCCAACTATTGACTTACAATCAGAAGTTGACAGTTGCCCATCAGCCATCAATTATCATTAGTCATCATGAGCTAGTCGCCTATCGATGACACAATTGTCTCCAGTAGCATTTGCCGTTGTTAGAGGCCCACCTCTATTCATGTTCCTTTGTTGGGTTTCAAGTGGGTGTCGAATGGTCATCTGATGGAATTTCTGAGGATTTTATTTGTTGAGATGGAATTAGAGATGAAGTAAGGGTTGCATCGGAAATTGGCATGACATTTTGTTTTGCTGCACCTAAAATTAATTTATTGCATTGGAAATTGATGTGACCTGGCCAGAAAAATCGATTTGATGCGTCAAAAATTGAGATAATTTAGTTAATGCTTTGGTCGTGTTTTCCATAACACGAAGTACATTTATTATGACAAAAAATATGTAATATTCATTGAAAATCCTTTTTAATTGTGTAATTGGTAACACATAATCCCTTTGATCGTGTTTTTGATTGCATAATATGTATACATAAGGTAATATGAACAATACATAAATTAACATATCGTATTATCGACATCACGAACTCGATTAAGGTCATGGTATCAACAACATAATGTGCATACAATATCGTATATGGTAACACGACATTCATCAAAAATCATGTTTTTAAGAACACGACTATAAAATACATTTCTTCTAATCAACTAATGAACGGGGGTGGATAAGGCGTATAAATCTAAAGATTCATTATTACCTAACAGTTTTAAAGGTAAACTGAGTATCATTGAATCTGGTATGAAATCCGACATTAGAGCTATGATGAGTCATTACGACGAGTGATTCAGCTCTATTAATTGTCTGGTTCCTTTTTACGGAGGGTGATGGTGATTTATCACCGTTGTCAAGCTCTTTCATCTCGGCATACAATGATAACACCTCCTTATTCGCCTTCTTATGAATGGAAAACACTAATTGGAGGTCCTCATAGTCTTGTAATTCATATATTATGGATGATTGAGAGGACGAAATTAAATATTTCAAACTGACATTACCATTGAAAGAGAGTCGTGCTTTGACTTACCCTAGCAACTTGTCGAAGCTCACCGACGAATGAATGTTCATCAACCATGCCATTTCACCAATATACACGCCATTATTGCCTATATCTCAATTATAATGGATGTAAATACTGATCCTATCTATGATCGGTATAAAAAAAGATCGTTTATGTGAAATGTAGCCTTTGGAGCACTCACATGACATTTGCGGTGTTAAAAAATAATTTTTTTCTTGTTCATCGATGCTCGCTAGTGAGTCACTGCTAGTCAACTCTCGCCAGCGAGTTCTGTTTATAGCCGATGACTTCTAACATACCGGAATGACATAACACTATTCTAGTGTTTATTTATTATTTTTTATTTTAAAATATAATATAATAAAAATTTAAGAGCAATTTAGTCTATAAGCAGGTCATATAATATTTTTATTTAAAATTAAAAATTTATAAAATTTATTTTAACCAGGTAAGGAAAAAACTATAACATTATTCAGATATCTAATATATAAAGTATTTTATTTAAGGTAAGCCACAGCTGGTGCAGGGATGAATGATACAGGATATCATGAGTTGCCGTTAAAATAATATTATGTAGTTTATTTTCCCAAGGTCCACGTGATCTGACAGCTAATCTACGCATTTAAGAAGCTGAAGTTTTACTGGCCAATAACCTTTCGTATGGGAGAAATAAATCAGATTATCTCTCCTATCGCCAAATAAATCAGATTATCTCTCCCATCGCCAAACCAGTCTCTTGATGAGATTATTCTCTTCCTCGTAATTAGATACCATTCACATAGTTGCCCTAGTGGAGACAAATAGGAATGCACGCGAGATGATTAGTTAATTTTATTTTACACGTTTTTTTAAGAAAGGTAAACAAACACGAAGCAAGGAGTATTATTTTTTAGTAAACTGGACCAAGTCAAATACCTTAAGCTGGTGACAAATAGCCTATAAAATGATTAGATTGTATCACAATGGAGCCCTTTGCGAGTGTACCACACTGACCGGATAGAGGGAGATGGCGAGAGTGCTTATGTTAAGAGCTCTAGTTTTGTTGAAATAATGCCCACTTGATTGTGTTTCCCACTAAGAATAGAAAAAGGGGTTGGGGGAGGCCCCATGTGCATAAGTATACTTTGGCAGTATTAATAAGACTCGGTTAGTTACAAATTTTAATTTTTTTTAGTCACAAGCAAAAACGGATTATAAATAAGACGCCATTCAAGTTTCAACTATGACTTACCCTACAAGTCGTATTTTTTTAAATGAAATCTCTTTTATTAATCGGATGAATCATAATCTCTTTTGTTAATATTTTGTATTGTTTAATCTATGCATTTATTTTACAGTTGGCACTAAAATAATATTTTCCAAGGGTCAATTAACCGGCAACAGATAACCTCAAAATAAAAGTGGAGACAAATATGAATGGACGCAAGATGATTTTTTTATTCATAATTAGATACCAAACGTTGCCTGAGAAGAATGTCAATTGATATCAAATAGCAAGGATCAGATTGTATCGCGCCTCCCCATCAGCAAACTCTTCTCTTTATCATACCATTCTCTTTCATGGCTGAATCATTCAGACAAGCAGTCATAGATTGTGCACTCCAGGTGAATCCAAAGATTTCAAGGAGCTGTCCCTTGTCGAACCTCGCCCATGGGGTTCTCAACTTACCACCAGGCTCCACAGAGGAGGTAAGGAGCCTTGTGCAAAGATTAGTTTTGTACAGTAGGGCACCACCAGCAATGATGCATGTCAAACAGCTCCTGTTCTTCACTATTCCACCCTCTGCTCATGAATCTTCCTACCAATGCTCAAACTTTGATCCGGAGAAGTTTCTGCAATTCTTCACTCCTCCATCGATTCTCGACAGATCGGCCGAAATTGGATATGTTCTAGACAAAGGTCTGTCTGAAAATCTCTCTTCAATTGAAACTAATGCAGATGACCTACTCAGGGGCACAATCTTAAAAGCAGCTGTGCTACTGGAGAATCAATTTGGCATCCTCTCCCCATCTCCAAAGGAGTTGCTGATGGCAAAAATAGCAACGTACACTGGGAAGAATCTGCCCGCTGATGAGGCTTTAGTGGACCAGGCATTCACTAAGGCCACTGAGGCAGCATTGGAAAGACAAAATTTAAAATCTTTCCTCAGCATCATCATCGAAATCATTGTTGCTGCCGTTGAGGCTGCGGGAATACTGCAATCAAACTCAAAATCTTGCCTCCACCTCGTCAGATACATCGCTGCTGCCATTGACGAGGCGGCGATGGACACTGGGATGAAGATAGCCCTGGCTGAACGGCTTATTTTCTCCTGTGTGCCCCATCCAGAGGAATCCTTAGGGAGTGCTGCCCTTTTGCATTGCTTCAGGGATGCCAATTTGATGGTAATTCGTTCTGAGCTTTCAGTTGACTCTCTTGCGGAGGCCCTCATAACTGCTATTAAGCGATTGTCAGCAGATGATACTGTGAAGCGACTCCTTAGCCAAGTGATTAAGGCATGCTCTGTTCATTGGGCTGCCATGGAGGACAGCTACTATTCTTCTACTGAGGGAACCATTGACATTGTTGAGGGGAGCTTTTCCTCATCTGATAATGTGGAAATCATTTGCGCTTCTGCTGCTGAGGATAACTCTTGTGAGACGCCCATTCGTACTTCGGAAGGTTTCGGGAACGGCATAATCGGCATGAAGACCAAATTCAAGGTTCGAGTAACTGACAAGAAGTATTGATTAGGTCTTCTACATTGCCCTTTTTTTTTTATCTTAGGACTATATTGCGTAATTCTTCAACTTCTTTTACTGGATCTCACTTTCCAGGGTTGAATCAATTATTGACATATATTGTCTATTATTAAAAAATCTTCTAAGCCAAATTTATGCTAAAATATCATGCATTTTCTCGGAAGAGAAGTGATTCAATATGAGCCAGTACTCAAACTTGAAACATTACTAAGATTTTCCAAAAATTTCGTAACTTCTTTTCTTTTAAATTAGTTTTTTTACACAAGAGAAACCAAAATAAATGGCAATTCTCAAAGGAAATTTCCAAAAAATTTACCACCACCTGGACAACCCAAGAGAAAATCCGTGATACTGAGAAGGGCAAGATGAGAAAAACAAGTTTTCTATGTGGAAATTGGGTAGTGACAAAGACATGACTCCCGAGATGTAATCTCTCATGACTCGTCATTGTTTAAGAGTAATTCATTGGAATATCGTCCTAACAGTAAAAATCCAAAGAAATAAATGGTAAATTATTGTAAAATAAACTAAAATATAGTTTGGGAATTTGCTGGTGCTGGAAAATATTCAATACAAATTTAATTACAAAAATCAAGAATAAATAATATAAGCAAGATATGATCAATGGATTCTTGACCACATGCAAATTGAAGAAATCTTTTCCATTAAGAAATAGCATCATAAGACTCTCATGGAAGGCATCAAGGTAGGATTTTAAACGATAATACAAATGACATTACATATAGAAGAAGTTAGAAGCCTTATTAAATCCTCAAGCCCAATTCTCATGAAAAGTAGAAGAAAAATCGTATTTTAGGTTGCTAACGAAAAAACCTTCATCTCCTTGTGAAATCTACTAATCCGATCCAAAATCCATAGACTAACCCACCTTCTAACCATGAATCAATGTTTATCCTCTAGAAAATTATGTGATTTTCCAATGAAATCAGGGTTCCAACTTCACATATTGGATTTAGATGCTTTGAATAAATGAAAAAATTGGGTTTGTGGAGAAATAGGGAGAGAATATTGAAGGTAGGATGAGGGACAAAGGGGAAGGAGAGAATTGACGAGTTGGAGAGGGAGAGCAGAGGGAGAGTGCATTGGTTTTGTAGAGAGAGAGAGAGAAAGAGAGAGAGAGGTCATGGCATGGGGAGGGTAGAGAGAGGGATACACATCCCACCCTATGAGTTAAGGAAATTAGGGGGGAGGCTACCCCCATTGCTTCTTGAGGTAAATTATCACTTCATGAAGGCTTTCTTCTTAGAGCTTTTTTCATATTACCAAGCCGAAGAAGCCAATTTTCTATATTCCCTAGTTTTTAAGTAAAAATGTCATAGAACCTAGACTTACACAATATTATAGGAGAATTGGACCAAAATACCCCTTGGTTAGGAAGGGTTTTATATCGTGTAAATTGGGCAAACCATCGCATTTACCTATAAAAGACTAATCGTGAAGCAACCCATCTGATCAGCAATTTCCAAAGTCCGACTAGTGAGAAGTGAAAATAAAGTGGGAGGTCTGACTTTTGACCTATCCATCCGGTGATTTAAAAATATCGACTAGTGAGAAGCAAAAATGCAATGAGAAATCAAAATTTTGATCCATCCAACTATCGATTTCCAAAGTTTCAGTCGTGAAGTGAGGTTCGGCCAGAGGGTTAACTGGCAAGGCTCATCAACATCAACAAGTAATCAACTTCCATGGTAATGACCTATTATTCAAATTCTAATTTTTTGCATATGTTAGTATAAACGATTGTCCATATATCGTGTTATGGAGCAAATGATAGGTAATGTTTGCATACACACAGTAATAGTCATGTTATCAATAATACATGACAAATAATATTGTGTTATTGATAATATAATATATGATATACAACATTGAGAAGTAGTGTTATTGTGTATGGTAGGCATACATATCATGTTATCAATAACACGATATGTGATATACAACATTGAAAAGTGTTGGTATCGTATATGAGAAGGTATCTTATCGTGTTAACAATAACCTGATATATGAACTTAACGTGTATTTGAACGGTACTTAATGTAAATCAATGCAACTCTTTGATTTTGGTCACGACCCATTGTTTACAATATATATATATATATATATATATATATATATATATATATATATATATATATATATATATATATATATATATATATATATATAACATCTTTTACATACGAAAGCTATAAGAATATAGTCAAATGGTAGAATCAGTGAAGGACTCAGAAGTGAAGAAGAAGAGAATTTACGGGAGGAGACCAGGTCTGGGAACAAACAGTTTCCCAGCTGGACTTTGACTATCAAAAGACCTAGTTGAATCGAGGCCGGGATGCAAGGCAATTTAGAAGGAGACTAGGCCTACCCAGTATACTATTGCAAGCAAATCATTATCTCGAGACCACTCCTAAACATTCTAATAGGTGAGTACTGGGACGACTCACAAGAGGTGTTCAACATCTAGGGCAAAATATAGCCTCTGCCGAAGGAAGAAGTCTCATTGATCACGGGTTTGAAGGCGAAAGGAAACATGTTGAAGTTGGATAGTGGCGATGGGAAGGCTACCCAAGGCAAGGGGCAATTCTTCAAAATTTTCTTTCTGAGGAAGTGGCTAGAGAAGAACCTAATTGAAGAAATATTGAAGGAAATGGCAAAAAATAGGTGTGTTGTCTCTGATGAAGACTTAGCACTCTTGGTCATTGTGCACATGGGGGTCCTCGTATTATTCATACAGAACAATAGATATGTCTCCCCATCTCTATGTTACTTGCTTGATGACCTGGCTGTTGTGGGGAGGTACAACTGGGCAGAAGCCATTCATGACATGTTGTGTTGCGGCATATCCTCAGCCCACCGCAACATCAGGAGCAAAGAAGATGAACTCTCCTCCATAATCGGTATTCTTATTGGGGCTTCATTCATGCTACTGGTAAATTTTCTATTATTGATAACACGACTATTTATATTAACGTAGAATTGATATAAGTAACACACTAGTGTAATTACGTTAGCGTATTTTGGATAACACAATAAATTACTATATCATGTATCTTCAATTACATGATGTAAGTAATGACACAATTACTTTAATAAATGTGTTCTCCATGACATGATATAGGATCACTATTAACAAGATTGTTTTGCTAACGTAGGTAAATTTTTTTTAGCACATTTCTATATGGGCTCCAAGTTCTCCTCCATATAGTCTGAGGTGCAAGAGATGGCCCGGGTTTACCCAATTACTTACAGACATGGAGAAGACCGCTAAACTTGACCTAACCGACAAAATGTTGAGGAAGAAGTTGTTGGCTCATCACAAGATGAGGAATTAGTACGAGGAGATACTCAAGAAGCTGAAGGTAGATTCTAAAGTCATTTTGCAAATAGCTCCAATTGCCAAAGAGGCCTACTTTATGGGGGGCCAACTGCCATCCGAGAAGGCAAAGAAGACGGCCATGCATTCCTTTGATATAGAGGAAAATGGTGCCTGTGTAAGCACATTGTGGCCAGACGTCAAGACAATCTCGATCTGGCAAAGATGTTATTTAGAGCTTTGTCATGCCACTAGATGTCATGATTGGGATTGTTGACATCATTTGGAGAAGGCTGCCTTGTACAGAGAGCGGGTTTGGAGCATCGAAAGTGTGCAAATTGCACTGCAAAGAGTTAAAAAATGCTCTGGAGTTGGCCACGGGGTTATTCTAAAAGATGCAGCCTCCACATGAAAAAATATCTCATCCCGAAACTGAGCCTCCACATGAAGCCCCTCAATCGGAGAAACGTCAAGCAATAACCCCTTTGCCAGCAACTAAAGGAGAGAAGTCGGTGAGGGTGAAGGCTTGAGCTTCCAAATCAAGTGAAGTTGTTCATCATTCTGCTCATATAGAACAAAGAAAATATGTTTCTCAATTTGGAGATGATAATTTCATTTTTCATAAGTATTGTCATCTTATATTCAATGATACGACCTACTTGGAAAGGTGTTATCGATAACATGACCTATTTTCATTTCATATTATCGTAAAAATAATGAGGTTGTATGTCATGTCATCAATAACACACTAGTTTGTATAATCGTCTTATATTCAAAATGACTTCTGAGTAGTTATGCGGTTGATGACTTAGACTTTTGTATTATTGTGTTAGATTCAAAACGACTTTGAAATCGTTGTGTCATCAATAACATGCCAGTTTTTATTAGCGTCTTATATTCAAAGCAACTTTGTAGTAGTCATGTGATTGATAACACGACCTTTTGTATTATCGTCTTAGATTTAATATGACTTTTGGAAAAGTCATGGCATCAATAACACATTTTGTTTGTCTTTTGTATATATACTAATACAACTTGTTACATTTGTTTTGCAGAGAAAAGAGAACCCAAAGTTCACTCCCCAAAGAAAAATAAAGGTCCTGAGGTTGAACAGAGCGTTATCCCCAAATTCCTCAAGAAAATTAATGAGGAAGTAGTACAAGCCTGGGCAGTAGTGGTGCCACTGAAGCAAATGAAGCTGAAGATTAAGAAACAAAAAGCTTTAGATGTTGGCCTCATGGCATCTCTGCTACTGCCCATACCTAGGAGGATGAGGTACACAATGGCTAATCCACCAGTGCAGGCAACCAATTGGGAGGTAGACAAGGAGGATGTAGCCAAGGTGGACGCAGCCAAGGAGGAGCTGCCAAGGTTGAGGCAGCCAATAAGGTGCCAGGTCTTGTTCATCCAAAGCCAATTAGCAACTTCCTAGCCAAGAAGATTGGAAGCCGACTCGGCTGGCAATGGAGCATAGGAAGGTGAGGCCAAGGGAGGATGTTTCGTTGACAAAATTCCCTTCCACATACGTTGTCCCTACCACAAAGGAATTTGCTACAAAGTCTCCTACCCTAGTGCGACTGAGTACCCAAATGATGGTTTCAGGTCGGCCACTATATCTGATACCTCATGATCCAGTTGATTAGGAACTACTAGAGAGTATCAAAAGTGTGATAGACATCAAAGAGCACACTGAGAAGAAGCAAAGGAACGAGGAGCTTGCAGTGGTGCCACACAACTACCATGACCTCCAACATGTGTTCTACATGGAGATCTTACTTCGAGAAGATTAGGAAACAATCAATGAGTTTATGGCCAACCCACACAAGCAATGGCCAATGCCAATGCTTATCCATACAAATTATGTGCCTCTGCTTCATTAGGAGTGCATAACAAATGAGGTAAGAATTAGTTTATGGTTTTTTCGTGTTATCGACCACACAAAAATTGACATATCTTGTTTTGAATAACATGATATGTGAAATCACGCAACAACCATTACCGGATTTTGCATTATTGTTAACAAAATGTCGTGGTTTCAATAACACTATAACTTACAATACACGATTATCATGTACTTATCATGTTTGTATTTTGTTTGTGTTTACATGATGTATTGTATGTCATGTTATCACTTACATGAAGGGTTAGTGTGTCGTGTTTTTATTTACATGACTTATCGTATGTCGTGTTATCACTAACACAATCATATTTGTTGATGATATTAGGTCATATATGTATTCTTCCAGCTATCCTCACATTTATCTGAATTGTTTCTTCTGGAAATTTGCCATCCAGAATTGCTACAAACATCGGGACGCAGAATGACAACGTGGAGGTGCATCACAAAATCGTCAACAAATTGATGAAATAGCTTAATGTAAACATAGATTATGCCTTCATTCCAATCCCTCTCTACACACTCTCTCTCTACCCTCTCTCTTTCCTCTCTCTCTCCCCTCCCTCTCTGTATCTCATCTCCCTCTACCCTCTCCCTCTTCTCTCTCTCTCTCACTCACTCTCTCCTCTCCCCCCTCTATCTCTCACTCTCTCTCTCCCCTCTCTCCCTCCCCCTCTATTTTAACCTTTTTGCAACGCTTCCACTGGAAGTGTCCCAAAATGTGCCACACATGCAAAATTTTGCCCATGCGGGGAAATTTTGTGTGATGGTGAAATTTTGCTCACTTATATTTCCCGTTTCCCAGTCATCCCTCCCCTGCAACATGTTCTCCCTTGTCAACTTCCCAGTTGTCCCCCCTCTGCAACATGCACCCCCTCTCCACCTTCCTGCCCATCTCCACCTCCAATTCATTCTGCAGTTCCACCCCCTTCCCCAGCATAGAGCAGTTGCTAGCCATCCTCATTGTGTTGGAATTGTAAAATGTGTTCCGGCTATGGCTACCGCCATCTATGACTTCAAGGACGCATCTTGGGCATCACAGTTGAAGAGGTGGGCTGCGTCCATGACCTACGGAGGCAGACCAACGCTCCCCCTTCTCTGTTTTCCTTCCACCCCCCCTCTTCTCCCGATTTTTGCATCTTCCTCCAGTCAACAGACCAGAGGAGGGGCTCTGGCTGCCGGAATCCAGCTCCCTGCTGGATGCTGAATCCCCCTCGACCACCTTTCCCCTCCACTCCCCCCTCCCCAATGCTCCCCTCTCTTTGTTTTCATCACGCCCCCCCCCCCCCCTCCCCCCCCCCCCCCTCTTCCCCCTCTCTCTGCTTTGATTTTCCACCCCCCTCTGGTCAACAGACTAGAGAAGGGGGATTTGGGGGCTGGAATCCAGATCCCCATCAGATTCCAGATCCCCTTCCACCACCTTTCCTCTCCTCCCCCCATCTGCTCTAGTATTCTGCCCCCTCCTCTGTTGACGGACCAAAGGAGGGGGCTTTGGGGCGGAATCCCGCTCCTCGCTGGATTCCGGATCCCCCTCCAACCCCCACCCCCAAGGCTCCCCCCTCTCCCTTGCTCCGGTTTTCCGCCCCCACCTCTGGTAGATTGACCGGAGGAGGTGGTTCTGGGGGTTGGAATCCGGCTCCCCGCTGGATTCCGGAACCCCTTTCTCCACCCTCTCCCCGGTCACCCCCTCTCTCCCCCCACGGTCACCCCCTTCTCTCTCTCCTCAGTCACCCTGCCAGCGCCGGATTTGGCACCACCGCCTAATACTAGGGCAGCCTACATCCTCCACCTCAATATCCCCCTCTGACGACCCTCCCGTCATCTTGCCTCCGGTAGGGGCATTTTTAAATTTTTTTTAAAGTAATTAGTGACGCTTTGTAAAGCGTCGCTAATATGAAAATATATTTTTTAATGTATATTTTGATTAGCGACGCTTGAAGTGTCGCTATAGACATTTTTTTATTTTTTTTCAAAATTTT
The DNA here is from genome assembly GCA_035235625.1 of Saururus chinensis. Classification (NCBI taxonomy): domain Eukaryota; kingdom Viridiplantae; phylum Streptophyta; class Magnoliopsida; order Piperales; family Saururaceae; genus Saururus; species Saururus chinensis. The sequence continues at coordinate 6,208,740 of CP141145.1, read as the reverse complement.
CTTATTGGAGATATTTATTTTACTTATTAGCGACACATATAAAGCATCGCTACTAAGTTATTTTTAGATTTTTTTAAAATTTTTAAATATTAGCGACGTATAAATATGCATTACTAATAGTAATTATCAGCGACACTTAGGATTATGCGTCGTAAGACTCAACTATTAGCGACGTATAATTTTATTATTTACTATTCTAGAATCATATGACTTAGATACCAATTGATCTCGCTAGCTGGTGATGGATTGATCAACTTTCTAGAAAAACCTTGTGAATAGTATTGAATGCCGATCAATAAAAAATTTATTATCAATCAATCGTTGATGAACAGAAATGTAATTTTGATTATTTGTCTCTTAAAATGTAGAATAATTTTTTCATAACTTTCCAGTGTATGTGTGTGTGATGTGTATATGTATTTTTACTTATTAAAATACTTCTTAAAACTGTTGATCTATTTTATCTTTATCATGTGATCTTCAACGATACTATATTTTAATATTACACAATATTTAACATTAATTTAATTATTAAAATAAATAAAAATTACTGCATATAACTACATATGTTTTTACACATCCAGCAGCTGAAGAGGGCATATAAGCAAAAGAGAAGGTTCCACCAACAGTAGAGCCCTTTGCAACTGAGTACACTGACGGGATAGAGGGAGATGGGGACAGTGCTATATTGAGAGCTCTAGTTTTGTTCAAATGAAGCCCGCCTGATTGTGTTTTCTCGTAAGAAAAGAAGATGGGGTTGCCAGAGTATTTTTCCACATATGTGGGTAGGCCCCGTGTGCATAAGTTTACTTTGGCAGTTTTAATAGACTTGCACACATCTGATGTATTACCCATCCCCCCACATGTGCACATGTCGACTACGAATGGTTAGTCACAATTTTTTAGTACTTTCACTCATTCACGTGCAAAAACGGATCATAAAAAAGACGCCATTCAAGTTTCAACTATGACCAGATAGAGGTTGTCTTGTGGCTTCGGCACATGGCTTACCATACAAGTCGTTTTTTTTTAATGAAATCTCTTTTATTAAATGTTCTTAAGTGATGAGATAGATAAAAGACCTGAATGACATTAATCAGACATCTGATTTATGAAGCTTTTTTGTTTATGCGATAAAAAGCCACAGCTGGTGCAGTGATCTATGCATTTAAGTAGCTGAGGTTTTATCTCTCCCATTCTCTTGATAATAAAATAAATAAATCAGATTATCTCTCCCATTGCCAAACCAGTCTCTTGATGAGATCATTCTCTTCCTCATAATTAGAGACCATTCACATTGAAAGGGAACTCATGTTAATCCTCCATGGATGAATCATATTTAAAAAAGCAGTAGTGGAGACAAATATGAATGCACGCGAGATAATTTTTTATTGCTTCATGTTCTAGATCCTTGGACATGATTAGGTAATTTTATTTTGCACTTTTTTTTAAGAAAAATAAACAGACACGAAGCAAGGAGTGTATTTTTTATGGTAAACTGGACCAAGTCAAATATCATGTGCCTCAGATGAATGTCAATTGACAACAAACAGACTATAAAAGGATCAGATTGTATCCCGCCCCTTCAGCAAACTCTTCTCTTCTTCATACCATTCTCTTTCATGGATGAATCATTCAGAAAAGCAGTCATAGATTGTGCACTCCAGGTGAATCCAAAGATATCTAGGAGCTGTCCCTTGTCGAACCTCGCCGATGGGGTTCTCAACTTACCAGCAGGCTCCACAGAGGAGATAAGGAGCCTTGTGCAAAGATTAATGTTGTACAGTAGGGCACCTCCAGCAATGATGCATGTCAAACAGCTCCTGTACTTCACTATTCCACCCTCTGATCATGAATCTTCCTACCAAAGCTCAAACTTTGATCCGGAGAAGTTTCAGCAATTCTTCACTCCTCCATCGATTCTCGACAGATCGGCCGAAATTGGATATGTTCTAGACAAAGGTCTGTCTGAAAATCTCTCTTCAATTGAAACTAATGTAGATGACCTACTCAGGGACACAATCTTAAAAGCAGCGGTGCTAGTGGAGAATCAATTTGACATCCTCTCCCCATCTCCGGAGTTGCTAATGGCAAAAATAGCAACGTACACTGGGAAGAATCTGCCCGCTGATGAGGCTTTAGTGGACCAGGCATTCACTAAGGCCACTGAGGCTGCAGTGGAGAGACTGATGGAACAACCAAATTTAAATTCTTGTTTCGGCCTCGTCGAAATCATTGTTGCTGCCATTGAGGCTACAACTGCGGGGATGGTGCAATCAAACTCAAAATCTTGCCTCAACCTCGTCAGATTCATTGCTGCTACCATTGATGAGGCGTGCACGGATTCTGGGATGAAGATGGCCCTTGCTGAACGATTTATTTTCTCCTGTGTGCCCCATCCAGAGGCATCCTTAGGGACTGCTGCCCTTTTGCATTGCTTCAGGGATGCCATTTTGAGGGCATATCATTCTGAGCTTTCAGCTGACTCTCTTGCGGAGGCCCTCATAGCTGCTATTGAGCGATTGCCAGCAGATGATACTGTGGAGCGACTCCTTAGACAGGTGATTAACACATGCTCTGTTCATTGGACAGCCGGGGAGGACAGCTACTGTTCTGCTACTAAGGGAACCATTGACATTGTCGAGGGGAGCTTTAACTACGGCTATAAATGAGCCGAGCTAGCTCGTGAGCAAACTCGGTTCGGCTCGAATTAAACTCGACTTAAATCAGGCTTGACTCAAACTTTATTCGAACTCAAATAAGTTCGAGCTGAGTTTGAGCAAACCCCTGCTTGACTTGGCTCGGCTCGAATAAAACTCGAACTCGATGCTACTCGGCTTGACCTCGAGCTTGAGCTCGAACTCGAATATGATTTCCAAATTATATATAAATAATATATATAAAATAAATAATGTATATATATGTATATTTTATATAAACATAATTATTAATTTAAATATATATTTATAGCATATTCCCTCCGTTTTTAGATTAATAGCTCTATTTGATTAGTTCATTTTGAAAAATCTAATTGAGCTATTAATCTAAGATAAATGGAATATATAAAACGACGTATAATCACATATTTATATACTAATACTATGTATCGTATTGATATATGAGACCTGTTTATATGAGTCAAGGCTCACTCACGACTATGTGAGTATAGATGTCATGCATTATCATATTACGATCTAAGAATACACATAACTCAGGAGGTAGATTAGTTTATGCCTTCTTGTGTATTTGGATCTCGATCTAATGGCCCATGATGTCTTTGCTCATGCTGACGTACGAGAGTTTAAACTCATATAAAAAAATTTCATGATATATATCCTTGTTAAATTATAACGGATATATAATTTTTATATATGATATATATTTTATAAAAATAAAAATATTGGAGACGCAAACACTAATATACTCCTTTTGTCCCAAATTAATAAGGCTATTTAATTCTTGAAGATGAACTAAAATTAGTTCAATTGAAAAACCAAATAAAGCTATAAGTATATGACAGATGGTCAACATGATATCACACTAATATACTTAAAAATAATTCTAAAAGAAGAATGACATTTGTGGACCAACCTTAGTTTAGAAAAGAATGATTAGATATTCTTTTAAAAGTTAAAACATGACATTGGGACCGTCTTCATCTTACAAAATGTATATATTTTTACATGTAATTCAGAATTTTTTAGAGGCACACTAAGATTATAGAATAACTTTTTTATTGGTGATTTATGAGCATGTAAAGAAAAGAAAACACAAAAAAGTAGATGACAATGTTGCCAAAATAATTTTTTATTTTTTACATCTTTTTTAGTAATTATATGTACATAAAGAGAGAAAAATAATAATGTTACATTTATTTAGCATATGTAACTAAAACTTATTTGTCATAATTTTCTTTTTTCATAGTGACTATAATCAAATGTTCATGGTGTAGTTGTAATACTTGTTAAAATATATTTATTAATATTTAATACTAAAAGTATATTAGTATATGTGATACTTCATATATTTTATATTTATATATAAATTATTTTTAATTTTTAGTTCGAGCCCAGTTCGAGCCAAGGCTTATAATTCACTTATTCAAGTTCGAGCTCAAGCTCGAGCAAAGCTTGAGATTTCTAATTCGAGCAAAGCTCGAGTTGAAAGGTTCGAGTTTATTCGAGCTTTGAGCCAAGCTCGAGCCGAGCTTCAGCAATTCGAGATCGAGCTGTAACAGCCTAATACTCGGCTCAACTCGGCTTGTTAACACCCCTAGCTTTAACTCATCTTTAAATGGAAAGATAGCTCAGGACAGCTATCACTCTTCTGAGACAACCATTTGCATTACCGAGGCAGACATTTGCGATTTATTAGATGCTGACACTCCAGTGGCGCATAGAATGGGCATCAAGACCAAATTCAAGGTTCAAGGCACTGCTAAGAAGCATTGATTAGGTCAGGGGTCGAGCCCTGGGAACCAAACCGCTGCCATCCAAAATGTATTTGTTTCCTTCTACATTGCCCAAATTTTTTTTATGTTAGGACTATATTGTGTAATTCTTCAACTTCTTTTAGTATCTTCTTATTTTTGAAATCTTCCAACTATTGAGATCTATTGTTTATTATTTAAAACTCTTCTTCTAAGTTAAATTTAAGGTAAAATATCATGCATTTTTTCGAATGAGAAGTGATTCGGCATGAGCCAGTACACAAACCAATGAGCAGATTTAAAATAAATTAATCTCAACCCTTGGGCAGAGCCTGAAAATCAAACCAAGGGAGGATCAACAAAGTAAAAGGCAAACAACACGTTTTGTATAGGACAAGCTCAAAATTAAGTAAGAACATATGACAAGTATTAAAAAAATTAACAAAGGAGCATAACATGGATGACTGTCCAAAATGTATTAAAAATTCGGCACGAAGACCAAATTCAAGGTTGAAGGCAGTGCTAAGAAGCATTGATTAGCTCAGGGGTCGATGCTCTAGGAACCAAATCGCTGCTATCCAAAATGTATTTGTTTTCATAGGACTATATTGCGTAATTCTTCAACTTCTTTTACTAGATCTCACTTTCCAGGGTTGATCAATTATTGAGATATATTGTCTATTATTTAAAAATCTTCTAAGCTAAATTTAAGCTAAAATAAATTAATCTCAACCAAGGGAGGGTCAACAAAGTAAGAAGCAAACAACACATTTTGTATACGACAAGCTCAAAGTTAAGTAAGAACATGTGACAAGTATTAAGAAAATTAACAAACGTGCATAACATAGATGGAGTGTGAGCATGAATTCACACATGCCCAGTTGACATATGAAAAGAATTTAACAAATAAATGTAGTCTACCTCACAAGAAGAAGTTGCTTAGTTTGCGTGTTTAGAAAAAACTAGAATACGATTGATTAACATATTTCAAGAAAGTTCAAATTCCTATAATTAAATAGTTTATATCTCGCAGCCCTTAAATTTGTTTTTAGACGAGGGGCACTATAGTAGTTCTTAAGGCAACAATCTTAAACTCAAACTTGAAACATTACTAAAATTTTCTCAAATTTTCTTAAACTTTCGTTAGTTCTTTTCTTTTAAATTAGTTTTTACACAAGAGAAACCAAAATAAATGGCAATTCTCAAAGGAAATTTCCAAAAAATTTACCAACGTCGGGACAACCCAAGAGAAAATCCATGATGATTGGAGAAGGGCAAGATGAGATAAACAAGTTTTCTGTGTGGAAATTGGGTAGTGACAAAGACATGACTCCCGAGATGTAACCTCTTGTCATTTTTTAAGAGTAATTCATTTGAATATAGTCCTAACAGTAAAAATCCAAAGAAATAAATGGTAAATTATTGTAAAATTTTAAAATAAACTAAAATATAGTTTGAGAACTTGCTGGTGCTGGAAAATATTCAATACAAAATTAATTACAAAAATAAAAAATAAATAATACAAGCAAGATATGATCAATAGATTCTTGACCACATGAAAATTGAATAAATCTTTTCCATTAAGAAATAGCATCATAAGACACTCATGGAAGGCATCAAGGTAGGATTTTGAATGATAATACAAATGACATCACATATATAAGAAGTTAAAAGCCTTGTTAAATCCTCAAGCCCAATTCTCACGAAAAGTAGAAGAAAAATCATATTTTAGGTTGCTAACCGAAAAGCTTCATCTCCTCGTGAAATCTACTAATCCGATCCAAAATACATAGACTAACCCACCTTCTAACCATGAATAATGTTTATCCTCGGGAAAATTATGCTATTTTCCAATGAAATCAGGGTTCCAACTTCACATATTGGATTTAGATGCTTTGAATAAATGGAAAAATTGGGTTTGTGGAGAAATAGGGAGAAGAGAATATTGAAGGAAGGAGGAGGGACAAAGGGGAAAGAAAGAATTGATGAGTTGGAGAGGGAGAGAAGAGGGAGAGGGCATTGGTTTTGCAGAGAGAGACAGAGAGAGAGAGAGGTCATGGTATGGGGAGGGCAGAGAGAGAGGGATACACGTCCCACCCTATGAGTTAGGGCAATTAGGGGGGAGGCTACTCCCATTGCTTCTTGAGGTAAATTATCACTTCATGAAGGCTTTCTTCATAGAGTTTTTTCCATATTCTGTAAATAGAGAGGGAGGGGCTGGGGGTTGGGGGCTGGGGGAGGGCTGCACTTCTATGTAAACAAAGAGGGAGGGGGTGGGGACCGGGATCGGGGAGGCGGTTGTCGGAGGACGGCGGTGGCTGGCGAAGGACGGTGATAGCTAGAGGTGTCTGGCGGAGCCGGAGGGGAGAGGGGCGGGGGGGAAAAAACATTATTAGCGAGGCATAATATATGCATTACTAATACTCTAGTTATTAGCGATGCATAATAACAGTGTCGCTAATACACTAGTTATTAGAGACGCATAAAGTATGCATCGCTACATTCTCTCTCTCCCCTCTTTCTCTCTCTTCTTTTTATCTCTCTTAATCCTCTCTCCCCCCCCTCTCTCTTCTCACTCTCCTCTCCTTTCCTCTCCGCTCTCTCTTCTCTTTCTCTCTCCTCATCCTCTCTCTACCTTTTTCTCTCTTCTCTCCCCTCATCCCTCTATCTACCATCTCTCTCTCCCCTCATTCTCTCTCTCTCTCCTCATCCTCTCTCTCTCTCTCTTCCTCTTTCTCTCCCCTCATTCTCTCTCTCTCTTCATCCTATCTCTCTCCCTCTTTCTCTCCCTTCTCTATCTCCTCATCCTCTCTCTCTACCCTCTCTCTCTCTTCCTATTATTCTCTTCTCTTTCTCTCCTCTCATCTCTCTCTACCCTCTCTCTCCTCTCCTCTCCTCTCTCTTTCCTCATCCTCTCTTTCTACCCTCTCTCCCCTCTTTCTCTCTCTTCTCTCTCTCCTTATCCTCTCTCTCTTCCTCTCTCGATCTCTCCCTCTCTTTATCTCTCTCCTCACCCTCTCTCCCCTCTTTCTCTCTCTCTTCTCTTCTCTCTCTCTTCTTTTCTCTCTCTTCTCACTCTCTCTCCTCATTCTCTCTCTCACTACCCTCTCTCTCCCCTCTTTTTCTTCTCTCTCCCTCTCCCTCTCTTCATCTCTCTCTCTTCCCCTCTCCTCACCCTCTCTCCTCTCTATCTCTCTTCTCTTCTCTCTCTCCTCCCTCTCTCTCTCTTCTAGCTCTCCTCCCTCACTCTCTCTTCTCTTTCTCTTCTTTTCTCTCTTCCCTCCTCTCTCCCTTTTCTCTCTTTTATTTAAATTTTTGTTAAAAAAATTATAGTAGCGACACATAATAGTATGCATCGCTACTATATATTTTTTATTTTTAAAATTTTTTAAAAATAATTTATAATTAAAATTTTTCCTCCGCTCTTTCTCTCCCCTCATCTCTCTCCCCTCTTTCTTTCTCTTCCCTCTCTCTCCTCTCCTCTCTCCCTTCCTCTCTCTCTCCTCTCCTCTCTCTCCTCTCCTCTCTCTCCTCTTTTTGCTCTTCCTTTTCTCTCTTTTATTTAATTTTTTAAAAAAAAACTGTAGTAGCGATGTATAACAATATGCGTTGCTACTACACAAGGTAGTAGCAACACATACTGGTATGCGCCCGCTACTATACTATCATTCACGAAAATTTTGTTATTATATGTCTCATAAATAGCATATACTTTGATAGAAACCATGCTTGAAAATCATGAACCGATGTACCATCGGTAACACACTTGATGGGTTGGTTGGAGTGTCGATGACCATCGATGTCCCCATCAACATGCTAAATCCTTAACGATAGTGGATAGGTTGTGGAAACGCATCTTTGTTGACACCACTGTCAATTTGTAAGCCACACTTTTGATGACTAGTATAACACTGATGCAAAATAGCGTGTGCAAATTCATGTTATTGCAATCACTGATGTTGTCACCAATGTGTAGGCAACCATGTCGATGATTGGGTTGAAAAAAATTAGAAACCAAACTTGAACACAAACACTCCCTTACACTAAACATGACTCCTACATCACTTATACAGTAATCCCTCATGAAAAACATGATTTCAGGAATTTAATTTTCATGAATAAATAGTACTATCTTTTACTCTAAGCATGACATAATTATTGGAAAATAATTGCAACATGAATTGGAGCACATCAACGGGCATAAGATCTAATCAAGTATATCCATATAAACCATTAAATGGTTAAAAGGTTAGCAATTATCTCTTCGTCCCAAGAATTGACAATAGGTTTATAGAGTTCACTTGTTTCTCCACTTTCTTCAGTCTTTGACATGTCTTGTCTTCCCCTTTGATTTGAAATCAATTTTTGAAGAGATTAGGTTTTGTAGGGTATCAAATGGTATTTATAGGGGAGCAAGGTAATTAAATCTAGTGGATAACTGTACAAGTAACTACATGTAATGGCTGTCTCAAAGTAGTTTCAAACCCAGTGACAAAACATTTATTGTCCATCGACATGTTGGTGGTTTTACTAATGATTTCAAAAGAGCTACTGATGTTGTGATTGATGTGCCATTTCCTGTCAGTAGTATATTATAGGTTTCGCTGACACACACACTAATGTGTTGATCCTTTCCAACAGAAACGCACTGACTTCATCACATGACTGCCAATGTGTCAGTGTCTATCTCAATGACAAAAAATATTAACAATTTTTTTTAAAAAGCAAACCCACCTTTAAAATTACATAAAATACCTCAAACATGTGGGATGTTGCACATAAATTCTATTTTCATCATATCCAGTGACCTTGAGAACCGCATTAATGAGGGTGTTTAGGTGTCTACCTTTCTAAACAGTCTCCCTAGTCCTGGATGAGTGTTTTTATTGCTCTGAATGTATATATCTCACATTGAATGATCTTAATGCCAAGCTTAGCTTAAAACAGGAGAGAAGAAACCATGTGAAAGCCTCTAGTGCATTTGCCAACTTGACCAAACATAATGGCTCCAAGAGAGGTGGTGGTAGTGGTCAGCCTCTGAACCCCCCCTGCCCCCGAAAAAGGAACTTCAATACAAAGGGGAAGAAACCTCAAGGTGCAGGTAAATGTAATGATAAAAAAGCTAAAGGGGCTTGTTTGAAATGTGGCCATGTGGGTCATTTCAAAAACAATTGCCCCAGTGAGTGATGACCAGGGAACATGTGGCAAAGGAAACTAGAAAGGCAAAGACATAGTCTGCATATTCTCTAAGACCTTAATTGCAAATACTAATGGAAAGAGATGTTGGCTGGACTTTGCTGCCACTAAGAATGTGGTCATGGTTAGGGGAGATAACATGACTTTGCTCACATGAGGACAAGACAAAATCTACAAGGTGAACAACATATTGTACTGTGACTACTATTGGCACCTACATGATTCGTCTTCCTCAGTGGCATAATCTGGGGCTTACTAAGGTCTTGTTTATAATCACTATGAGAACTAACCTCATTTGCATTCCCCTCCTAACAAGTAAGGGGTTTGAGACCTGTTTTAAGAGGAAGCAGCCATTGTAGGCAAAGACAATAAAGTTTTATTTTCTGCAACTTTTAGTGATAATCTATTCATGTTGGTTGTAATTGATGACCTTTCATCTAATACTAATGAAATAGTTAAGTTTGATTATATATATGTCATGTCCATATACATAAACTACACAGAATGTCCAACAATGGACTACTCCCTAAATTGTCTAGGGACTTAGGCATGTGGCATGGGGGTATGTTGGTAACCCTTCACAAAGGGGCAACGTGCCACATACCTCCTGGAGGTTGTACACTCATAGGCATATGTAGGCCAAATGAATATACAAACTCATAGGGGAATGATATATTTCAATACCATTATTGAATACTATTCTAGGTTTGGTTACATGTAGGTATGGAGCCCTTGAAAATTCGAGGAATTTAAGCATGAAATAGAAACTCAATTAGGAAGGTCAATTGAAGTCATAAGAGCAAACAAAGGTGTTGAATACACTTCTATTGAGTTTAAGGATTACTTCATAAACCTAGGAATAGTTCATCAATATAACTTTAGTAGACATAATGAATACTTTAAAGGGTACAAATTTGTAGTACACCATTTTGATGGGGTAGTGGGGGTCATTGAGTTTAGGGATGCCTATTTTATAGAAAAAACCTTGACTACAAGATTCCTTGTAAGAGAGTAGAATTGCTTGAAGTAAAGAGAAAGACTTTGGTATAACTTTTGAGGAAGTCACAGGGTTTAAACTAAGAAGTGAACCTGAACCAAGAGATGCACTACCCTTCTAAGGGACTTCTATTCCAAGTTAGGAGATGATGAAGTAACTATAGATGAACCTATAATTGATGATCTCTTAATCAATGAGCAATCAATAGAAGGTCTAGATTTCAAGGATTGATAGGTAGTTGTTCAAGAGGAAATAGATTTCATAATGAAGAACCAAGTATGAGAAATTGTTTACTTCCCTATGAAAGAAGCTTATTGGCTACAAGTGGATCTTAAAAAAGAAGCACAATGTTGACGGGTTAATAGATAAGTATAAGGAAAGGATGTTAGCCAAGGGTGTTACACAAGTTAATGGGGTTGACTTTAAAGAAATCTACTCACATTTGACTAGTTTACATCTATCAGGTGTTTTTGGCTATATAGCCTATTATGACTTGGAGCTACATTAAATAAATGTAAAGACTATATTCTTAAATGGTGATTTAGAGAATGACATTTATATAGAATAACATGAAGTCTTTATTGTTCTTGGAGAGGAACATAAGGTGTGCAAACTCACTAAGTGTTAGTGAATATAGGCTCATAACATATGATTTCAATTATTATGTCTACTCCTTTAGAGATTAAATTAGATTCATGTCACTCTCTCTCTCCTTATGTTCTTGATAACATGTTAATAGGGAATGACACTAGATTAATAGTCAGTCTAAAGAATTGACTCAAAACCTAGTTTAAAATGAAAAACAAGGGTGGGACATTCTACATCTCACAGATGAAGATTGACAGAGGAAAAAAAGTAGGTAAGTTTAGTATCTCAAGAGATATGTGTTGAAAGTGTATTGAAGCATTTTTGTGTTATTGGTTGTAAAACCATTAAGTCTATTATCTATAAGGGTCAATACTTTTAAAGAGAATAATACCCTCAACTAATGAGGAATAAACTAAAGATAGAGTCTGTGTAATATGCACATGCTATTGGTAGCTTGATGTATACCATCACTTGTACTTGATTTTATTTGATCTTTGTAGTAGACTTGTTGAATAGATACTAAGCGAACCTAGTTATGCACCAAGGGTTTAGGTACCTATTGGGCACTAAGGGCTCACTTAGTAGGCTAATAGTTTGTCATTGATTAGGTATATAAATTTTGACTATGCAGGGGACATAGATGACATGAACTCCACTACTAAATATGTTTTCATACTAGGAGGCATTGCAATGTCATAGGTTAGAAAGAAACAAAAGAGTATAGCTAAGTCCATATGTGTAACACCCAAGATTTTTCCTCACATTTTACTTAAAATTCACAGAAACTTTTTGCAATATAACGACTGTAAATAAAAAAAATGACGAATACAAAACATGTGAAAGCAGTTTTTATAATTTAAAACATAACACATCAGTTTTTCCCATACAAATTTTTCTCATTCAATTAAACATCGTACGACCAAAACAAACATCCTCAGGCGCTACTCGAAAACAAACGTATGAATAAATTGCTATGATCATAGATTTTAAATACAAATCTCTCCAGGGCATCCCTGAGTGCAAGTCTCATAACAGTCCATAGTCTAATCCAAATTAAAAGTCCAAAATACTTAAACACCTTAATTCTCATCTCACCCAATACATTAGATCGTGGCACAAAATAATACTCATAATAAGTCAAGTATATACCTGAGTCCAAGGGAATCAATCCACCTCGGAAACGAGCATCCATCTCCAGGAGCTCTCTGACACAAACCTACAAAAGCCTCTCAAACAATGGGGCTAAAAAATAGGGTAATGAATATTTTCATACTAAATAGGAAAATACCTAGTAGGGGAGTTCTAAACAGTGAACTCAGTAAGTCCATACATAGATGCGTTCATGCAACTCAAACATGAAGCAAACAGGCATATCATAATCATGCTCATACGCATACAATCAATGCCAAATGCATACCAACACAAACACTCATAATTAGAGTCTTACAAACTTACTTGTACAATCATACGCTTACTCATACAATTTACACATACTTGTACGACCTTACTCATATAATCATACGCTTACTCATACAACTTACACATACTTGTATGACCTTACTCGTATAATCTTACACTTACTCATATGACTTACTCGTACAATCTTACACTTACTCGTACGACCTTACTCATACAATCTTACTCAGAATAATATTCTGACAGTCTTACTTATAAACATACGCTTACAGTCTTACTCAAAATCATACTCTTACAGTAGTACTCATACTCTTATAGTCGTGCTCATATTCATACTCTTACAGTCGTACTCATACTCATAATCTTACAGTCATGCTCATACTCATACTCTTACAGTCGTGCTCATACTCATACTCTTGCAGTCGTACACATACTCATACTCTTACAGTCGTACACATACTATCGACCACTGAAGCTCATTACAACTAATAAGCTCTAGCGTCAAAATGGAAAAGAATGCCACTGGGGCATCACCTTAACCTCCGGGGAGTGATTAGACGCCATGGACTTTTCCGAAGGCAAGGCACACCAATGCTCATGGGGCACAAGATCAAACCGGTAAGAGCATGTCCATGATACTACTTACCTGAGCGCACAAACATAAACACCCACACATAAGGGATCATACAATTGCCCGCGATAATGGGTCTTATAGTGCCATAGAATTGCCCATCATTATGGGTCTTATAGTGCTAGTGCCACTCTTGGGCAGAAATCATACAATGCTACTCTTGAGAAAAAATCATACAGTGCCACTCTTGGGCAAAATCATACAGTGCTCTCAATAGAGCATCAAACGTCTGGGCATAATACAACACATAGACCAAATAAAAAACATACATCACTCTCAACAGAGCATCAGATGTCTAGTGCTCAATACAGCACACAGACAACATCCTGCAGGATAAACACCATGGAAAGACATGAGAAATGCTCAGCAGACTCATTATTAGCTAGCTCAAATACGGAACTTAAATCGTCGAACCCTCAGGTTTTAAACTCACAACGCTATCATTAGTTGTGCTTATAATTCAAGTTTAAATTAAGTTATGCGGTACAATTATGCCACACAAGCACTTAAACATACTGCTCCACTAATCAAACCAAAGTTGAGCTCGATCCAAAACCCTAGTTCGTCAAGGTAGCAGACTTCACTTAACCCATCCATCTCACAACATAACTCACCGTACACAAATCCTTACGTAATCACACAGTCTCCACCATCCACCTTACGGCCAAAATATCTTACTCGTCATCATTGAACTGAGCTCCTCAGAGTCAAACCCAGTTATCACCCTCTTACTTATACCTCACTTATTATGCTTACTTTTCACTTTATAATCTATACGTTATGCTTGTACAATTATGCACACTCTTACTGTCTGACAATCCCCCAAGAAACCGAACCAATCCAATCCACTCCAATCCTCGCCTATCAACTTATGTCCTTTGTTTTCTGTCATACGCTTACGCATCCACATCCATATCCAAATCCATACCAAACATTTTGTCACCTCTTACCATCCATCGCCCATACCTTTGCCCACATACACATACACATATCCATAGCATAGGCAATTAGCCATCATACACACGTATGTCTATCACACATATGTATAACATACACATACTTCTATATGTAGCTCACCAACATACTCGCTAGCCATCAATAGCGCACACACAATCCACATACATTAGCTTACGACCATATTCACTAGCCATCACTAGCACATACATACATATCCAAACACGTAGCTTACCAACATACTTGCTAGACGTCACTAGCATAAATATACACATCCATACTCATAGCTTACAAACATACACGCTAGCCATCACTAGCACATACATATACATCCATATAACATCCAAAGGATTGCATCATACAATCCTAGCATGCTGCTACTCATTCAAAGCATGCTATCATGAAATTACAAGTTCAAAGCTCCCCTACCTCATAATCATGACATTTGTTGGTGAGCACACGACATTGGCAGCGTCGGTGGCAGAGTTGATGGCCAAAAGCATTGCCAAGATGAAAGAGTTGTTGTCCCGAGGTTTCAGCAAAATCCATGATCCACAGCGGCACACTAGGGCAGCCGGGAGAAAGGTCGTGCCTACATAAGTGGCGGTGTGACCATAAGTCAAGGGTGTACTCACTGAAGGTCGGCCAGCGGCTGAGAAGTATTCGGTCGGCCGCAACATGTCGAAATTGGCCATGGACAACACCCAACGGCAGTGATTTCGCATCATCAAGGGCCCACATAAGGGCGGAGGGCATGGGGCGACGCTCGAGGATGGTGAAGAGGTGGTGGAGGTCTTCGATGTCAACTCCATTCGGTGGCGGAGCCCGTCGATGGTCAGGCGGCACAAATATGGCGCCTATACCCAAAAATACATGTGTGGCCACATGCACACGCGGCCAAAAAGTGCCACTCTAGGGGGAGATGGGTCGGACAGTGGTGGCCCAAGGCCCACAAAGGGGCAACTGAGCTAGGGCCAAGACGTGGTGGCTGAAAAAAATGGCAACATAACCAATCGCCACCCACAACCTACACATTTGGTGCGGGCAACTGTGCGTCTTGCACGGTATGCGGCAAAGGCAAGTGGCCCATTTTTGGGCAGAGGTATAATCGGGCCAAATGGGGCTGGCCCTCACTGTTGCCGAGCTGGGGCAGAGCCCACGATGACCAAATGGCCCATGGCTTGCCCATGGCAACGACCCGAGACGCACCTAAAGCGTCTAATTGGGCGGAGCAAGACAATAGGGGTGAAGTGGGGTTGGAAACAACAACCCCCTACCGACACTCGGTTGAGATAGGCTAGATGGAGTTCGTCCGGTGGCTGGACGACGACCGAAAACACACCAGCGTAAAAAAAATGTGCATCGGACAGTGAGATGAAAATGTGAATAAAAACTTACCAAAGTACCGGTAGCTCACAGTGGAGTGAAGAAAGCATGGCGGCGGCTCTAGCAAGCACCTATAGGTTCCTAGCGGCCAAACAAACATAAGTCTAGTTGAGGGCGCCTGCAAACGACATCAAAATCGCACCCCCACGGCTCAAAAATGAAAATAAGAGAGGAGAAAAACCGAAGAAAAGTCCGGTACCTCGTGGAGGAGCAAAGAGGCCATGGCGGCAATCATAGTTGGTACCTACGGACTCGTGGCGGTGAGGCAAAGAGGATCCCGGCAAGAACCGGCAGAATAAGATGACGGAGGAGGGAGAACAGAGCGATCGAAATCTCACTCGGGTTCTCACAATGTCACTGGACGTAAAGGCGTCTTATGTTCTGAAATCCGATCTCGGTGCAGAACTTATATATTCTTTTCAATTTTTCCATTTATGTCCTTAACACCCGTTAACCTCCCGGTTATGCGTTGTACCTCCAAAATTCGCACCAAAAGTGCGCGACGAGGCTTGCGGCCCGCAACTAAGCCCCTCACCTGACTCTACGGGTATAAATATGGGGGTAAATATATAAATACAAATACGGTGAAACGTCACATTTTTCTACCAAAAATGATCAAAAAAATAGTAGGAAAATAATAAAAAATCATAGAAAATTAGAGACATTACAATATGGCATGAAATCCACTACTAAATATGTTTTCATATGTGGAGTTACTGCAATATCATAGGTTAGAAAGAAACAAATAAGTGTTCATGATGCTTTTAAAGCAGTATGAATTAAAGAATTTCTAGCTAGTTTGGGGCTAGAAAGCTAGCTTGCTGTAGATTTATTTTGATAATCCTAAAATCATGTTAACATTGAAAAATAGGGAGATCAGCACTAGTGGTAAGCACATTGAGGGGCATTACTATTTTATTTTTAACATGTTACAAAAAGGAAAGTTGACAACCAATCTTCTTTGAACCTTTGAGATGTTGATGTAGCTAAGGCTTTATTTACAAATATGTTAGTTCAGCATGCACATACTTTAGGGTTGCGATAGGATTAGGCGCCATTGTTGTTGAGCCAATATGAGCACTTCACCCATAGTAGGGGATGTTGGAATGAGATATGGATTTGGCCTATATTGGTCCACACATGAAAATTTGATTAGGGTGAACCAGTTCATGTCCAATAAGGTCTAGGAACATGGGGTGGGCTCACATCCTTGTCCGTCATTGTACACATTTTTGTCAACATGTGTCACATTCACCACTCACTTATATTTATGTAGTAGATTATATTAGGTGTGCATACATGCATACATTTCATTGGCCCTAGACAATTGCACAAATGGATACCAAACTCACACACAATGCTTACAAACTATCTCCCCCCACCCCCAACCCAAAAGCATGACCATGAGGTGTGTTCTAGGACATGGCGGCATTCGCAGCCACTACCAATGAACTCGTGGCAATAAGGCAAACTGGATCCCCATAAGAACCAGTGGAATCTGATGACGGAAGAGGAACAATAGTGTGACTGAAAACTCACTCTGGTTCTTTCAATATTTACTGGACATCAAAACTTCTAGACATTAAGTTTTCTGGAATCCGGTCATCAGGTTCCAGATATTTATACTCCCTTTTTTTTCCTTTTATGTCTTCTACATGCATTAACTTCCTATCTACACGTATCCAAAATTCATGCCAAAAATATGCAGCAAAGCCTGTACATGACTAAGCCCCACACCTGACTCTACGGGTATAATACTAAGGTCAAATATAAAAATATAAATACGCCAAAAAATCACATTTTCCTCCCAAAAATAATTAGAAAAATAGCAAGAAAATGACAACAAATCATAGAAAAATTAGGGACATTACAAAGGGAGAAAGGGGAAAGAGAGAATTGATGAGCTGGAGAGGGAGGGAAGAGGGAGAGGGCACTGGTTTTGCAGATATAGAGAGAGGTCATGGCATGGGGACGGTAGAGAGAGGGATACAAATCCCACCCTATGAGTTGGGGCAATTAGGGTGGAGGCCACTCACATTGCTTCTTGAGGTAAATTATCACTTCATGAAGGCTTTTTTCTTAGATTTTTTTCATATTACCAGGCTGAAGAAGTCAATATTCTATGTTCCCTAGTTTTTAAGTAAACATGTTATAGAACACAGACTTACACAATATTATTGAAAAATTGGACCAAACTACCTTTGGGTTAGGAAGGGTTTTATATTGTGTAAACTAGGCAAACCATCGCATTTACCTAGAAAAACTGACCGTGAAGTAACCCATCCCATCATTAATTTCTAAAGTTCGACTAGTGAGAAACAATAATACAATTGGAGGTATGATTTTTGACGTATTCGACTGATGATTTTGAAATACTGACCATGAGAAGTAAAAACGTGGTGAGAGATTGAATTTTGGACCCATCCAATCAACGATTTCCAAAGTTCCCACTGTGAAGTGAGGTTAAGCTAGAGGGTTAATCTAGCGGGGCTCATCAACATCAAGTCATTTACTTCCATGGCAATAACCTATTATTCAAATTGTAATTTTTTGTGCATGTTCATATGAACGATTGTTTATATATCATGTTATGTAGCACACGATAGCTAATGTTTGCATACACACAATACATAGTCATGGCATCAATATTATGATACAAACAATATATTGTTATTGGTAATATAATACGTGCAACATATCACGTTATCAATAACACGATAGGCGATATACATTGAAAAGTTGTGCTATCATATATAAGAAGGCATCCTATCATGTTAATGATAACATGATATATGAACTTAGCATGCACTTGAACATTGGTTACATAACGTGAATTAGTGTGACTTTGATTTTGGTGATGACCCATTGTTTATGTATATATATAACATCTTTTACATATGAAAGCTACAAGAATATAGCCAAATGGTTAAATCAGTGAAGGTCTCAAAAGAGAAGAAGAAGAAAATTTATGGGAGGAGACCGGGTCTAGAAACAAACAATTTCCCTGTGGACTTTGACGATCAAAGACCTAGTTGAATCAAGGCTAGGATGCAAGGTAATTTAGGAGGAGACTAGGTTCTACGAAATATACTATTGCAAGCAAATCATTATCTCTGGGCCACTCCTGAATGTTCTAAAAGGTGAGTGTTGGGATGACTCACAATAGGTGTGCAACATCTCGGGAAAAATACTACTCCTCCTAAAGGAACAAGTCACATTGATCAAGGGGTTAAGGGCAAAAGGAAACATGTTGAAGTTGGACAGTAGTGATGGGAAGGCTGCCCAAGGCAAAGGGCAATTCTTCAAAATGTTCTTTACGGTGAAGTGGCCGGAAAAGAATCTAATTAAAGAAATAATAAAGTGGCAAAAAATAGGTGTGTTGTCTCTAATGAAGACTTAGCACACTTGGTCATCATGCACATGGGAGCTCTTGTATTATTCACACAGAACAATAGATCTGTCTCCCCATCTTTTTGTGACTTCCTTCATGATCTGGCTATTGTGGGGAGGTACAACTAGGCAAAAGCCATTCATGACATGTTGTGTCGTAGTATTCCCTCAACACACTGTAACATCAGGAGCATAATAGACTAGTGCTTCTCCATAGTCGGTATTCTTATTGGGGCTTCATTCGCGCTACACATAAATTTCATATTATTGATAACACAATTACTTATATTAATGTGGAAATGATATAAATAACACACTAGTGTATTTAGCGTAGTTTAGATAACACACTATTGTGACTTTCATGTTATTGATCACACGCTAGTCAGGTTAGCATGTTTTGGATAACACAATAAATTACTATATCATGTATCTTCAACTACACAATGTGAATATTTCCTGTAAGCAATTACATAATTAGTTGAATAAATGTGTTATCCATGACACGATATAGGATCACTATTAATAGGATCATTTTGCTAACGTAGGTGTAGGTTTTTTAGCACTTCTATATGGGCTTCAAGTTCTCCTCCATGTAGTCTGAGGAGCAAGAGGTTGGTTGGGTTTACCCAATTATTGACAGATATCGAGAGGGCCACTAAACTTGACCCTGCCAACAAAAAATTGGGGAATAAGCTGTTGGCGCATCACAGGATGGGGAAGTAGTACGAGGAGATACTCAAGCAGCTGAAGTTAGATTCTGAAGTCATTTTGCAATAGCTCCAATTGTCATAGAGGCCTACTTGATGGGAGGCAAACTATCGGCCTAGAAGGCAAAGAAGATGGCCATGCATTCCTTTGATACAAAGGAAAAAGGTGCCTATGTAAGCACATTGTGGTAAGACATTAGGACAATCTCAAGCCGACAAAGATGTTAATGAGAGCTTTCTAATGCCACTAGATGTCATGACTAGGATTATTACTGTCATCTTGGAAGGGCTAAGACTAGGAGCTTAGGAGGCCCTAATCCCCATTTCCAAAGAAGAAAAGGAGATTAACGTATAGATTTGCTTAATCTTCTATTATTTTCTTAGGGTTTTTCTTAAACCTTCTAAATCTCTTATTTTGCCAAGGTTTAATCTTAATTTCTACTCATAAAGCTAATGATTTGAACCTCTATTTCAAACGTTATAAAAGGAATTTCATTTTTGAACTCCCTAAACCCTAGATCTACAATTTTTCAAGAATTTTTGGTATTCTAATTGGATTTATGTAAGTATTAACAAAAACCCTATTATGGGTGAGATTTAAAGGTGTTGGAGGATCGATTTCAAGTCAAGAAGCTCACTAAAGGTAAGCGATTTCATCCTAAATGGGTCTGTGATTTCATATTTGAAATGTAGTGGAGTTTTGTACATGTTTCCATGGTGATGAGCTTTAATAGTGGATTAAAAAAGCTTAATCTTTATTGCGATTTCTTAGTGTTTTTGTTCAAAAATTGCTAGATTTAATGTTTCCTAAGCACGGATTTGATATCATGAAGTTTGAGAGTGAGATTTGATGGTTTACATTGTTTATGAGAAGTTTTAATTTTGGGTTCGAAATGGAGAAGACAAACGAGAGCCACAGTGTTGGCGTTCGAATGGCCATACAAGCCATTGAACTGCCAAATGTTCGAATGGCCCTGCAACCACTGTGTTGGCATCACTGCAGTTTGGTGATTTTATTTTTTTTTGCTCGTTTTTTTGCTTTTCATATTAACTATCATTTCTTATGTTCAAGTTGAGTAATTATGGTAGGATGAGCTACTGGAAGGGCATGAATGTGATGTGGGAAGCTATGATGATTGTTCAAGTATTATGTGAATTACATGTTGTTGTTTAAACATGTTATAATTACCTATCTTGAATCCATGTTTTGTGATTTCTTATATTTTAATCATGATTCTAGCAAGGTTTAGCATGATAATGGACTTGTATGTCTTCACATAGTATGATTAAATTATGGGTGAATGATGGTGCCATGTCTAGCTTCAAGTGTTGTATGCATATGCTTATATAGGCCTAGTATGTGATGGCACTTGATTTGAATGATGTTTTCCGATGATTTTCACTCATGATTTCAGTTAGGAACCATGATTAAATGTTAAAGAACATATGTGGAGTATATTAATGGGTTATTTGTAATGCATGTTTGTATGCTTAGAATAGAATGTTCTACCATACATACACATACATGTGGGGGCAATCATGGTGATTGTTGATGTTTATGATTGTATAATGCATGTGGGTCTAATGGGAGCACATTCCACGAATTTGGATTCATGTAGAGATTGCTCATGTATGTACATTTTGCATGCATCATGAAATAGATTTATGAACGAGACTTTATCAAGATTACTAATGGTTAATCGATTGGATGTAATTGTGTGATATTGCTTGCTGGGTTAATTAATCGGAGGCTTATCAATTTGGTTTTATGTCCAAAAGGATGGGGTTTGGCATCCGAATAGATGGGTTTTCCTCCCCAAGTTGAGAAGAGTGGTAATTCTATAAGGAGATAAAACTGTTGAAACCATATGGACCCTAAGAATCTATGCTAGTGCAGCCGAGTGCACCAGCTTACTAGGGGCTAGTTTTAACCGTTAGGGAATGTACCTGAACTGCATAATTCCTTTAGACTTTCTTGTTGGAGAATGTTTGGAGTAAGTAGGGATTGCTTACACTTTGGCAAATTAAGTGGGGTTGTTTTTATCAACTTGCATGGTTATGATCTGTGTTAGACACACTCAATACACTAGTTGGCATGTGATGTATATGCATGATCTGATTATGTGTTAGAGACACTTCTCATGCAAATTAAGGTGATGGATGTGCATGATGTGATTGTGTGTTAGAAACACTACTCGTGCATGTTAATGTGCTAGATATGCATGATCTGATGTTGTGTTAGAGACACTTCACATATAGGTTAAATAGTTGTGTATTGCTAATATAATTATTTATGTCATGATTAGTATATTTGTGATACTTGTATGCAAGATAATTACTTATAGGTAAGTATGGTTATGATATGGAAAGTGATCAGAAATGGTATATTATATGATATATGGATCTTAATTACCATGTTGATGTGCAGTGCTTGTTTTTAGATTTTTACTATTATCGTATTCAAAGCATGAAGAACGGTCAGGGAATGCTTGGAAGTAGGCATGAAAGCCTTTGGACTTCGTTGTGTTTTCTGATATTCTCTCTTATGATATGAAAACATTATGTTTGGTTGATCATGTTTTAGACTCGTGTAACCCTTATGATTTTAGATCTATTTAAGACTTTCTGATTCGAGCCATGTTTACTGGGTTAGTATTCTATGTTTGGGTTGAGATTGAGGATTATTTCAGAGTTGTTATCCTCATTTATTTTACTTATTATTCTTGCACAAAGATTTACAATGTGTGAACTCCGTATTTGTGTTTCACAAATTAAAGGGGTTTAGTCTTTCACAGTGTTTAAATCAACAATGTCGCCCCCATGCGCTTCGACCGTCCCTTGGACCAGGTTCGACTCTGGTTGGGTGGGTGCTGGGGCGTGATAGAGAGTTTTCGGTATCGGAACACTTCTTTGTCCAAGTGTAAATAAGGTTAAGTGATGAGTCAAGGGTTAATAGCGTGTGAGATGACTAAGGTCTAGACATAACTAGCGATATGGAATTCCCTTGATTGTTTGTCTTGAATGTTTGTTTGCTTGATTGTGTTGTTTGCCTTGCATGTGTGCTAGTGTTGATTTGAGTTATTAGGTTGTATGATTAGTATTTGGTTGTTGTGTAAATGGCTAGCTCTAATCATGGAAGCGCTAATAACCATCGTTGTGCCCAAGACCTAAGAGTTGACGATGTGTTGACTACCATAGAGGGGCTAACACAGGTCGTTCAGGCTAAGTATCCTGGTAGAGTCTCTTTAACTTGAGGGATTCTAAAAGCTTAACCCTCTTAGCCTCTAAGGCGGGTTAGATGCTTCTAAGGAAAATAACTAGAGACTCTACATGGAGAAGATCTTCAGTACTCGATGATGTATTGAGGAGGAGAAGACTCGACTTGCAGTCTTCACATAAGAGGGCGAGGCTCGGCGGTAGTGGTTATCCATGGAGCAATATAGATTCCAGGGTCACGTGGGTATGCCCAGGGAGGAATTCTTGTTTGCTTTCAATGACAAATATTTTCCTCTCCAAGTCTAGGAAGAGAAGAAGGAGTTCTTGAGCCTTCAGTAGGGATCCATGAAAGTCATAGCCAATGAAACTAAGTTCGTTGAGCTCGAATGCTTTGCACATTGCTTCTTTAGCGATGAGTACGAGCGCACAAGGAAGTTTGAGGATGGACTGAGGCCCTTCATCAAAGGCCGACTGGTACGCTTTTGACATTCATTAGTGGAGTTGCTTGAGACCACTATTGTCATGGAGCAGGGCTCGGAGTACATGAGGAAGAGGAGGCAGGAGCCCAAGAGGCCGGGATAGTAGGATACCCATGCCCGTTGGAGCCATATGTGTCGTGACAGTCATCATGCGAGGCATAACACCGACCATGTGCGATCTGACTACTATGGCTAGAGGGCCAATGCCACTTGCAAACTCTATGAGCACAAGGGCATTATAGGCGAGTGTAGCGCCCTAGAATTTCAAAGTTTTGACATTTGAACGTTTGGGCCCATTAAGGAGTTTTAAGGCCCAACAATGGTTTTGACAATTGTGAGCATGATTCGTGTATGGAGCCTGAAGGTATTTGATAGGGTTCGGAAAGACGAATGCATCAAGCCTACAAACGCGTCAATCAGATATAAGGATAGTAGGCTATAGCCTCAGGAAGTGTATCGTGGGCAAGGCCCACTATATTTTTGCAAGAAAATATGCGGCATTGATTTTGGTCTTCGGATGCGCGACATGTGTCAACATCTGGAGGGCCTTTTTGCCTATAAAAGGGAGAGGGATGGAGAGGTCCAATTCGCCCCATTCCTTTATCCTCTCCTTCCTTGTGTGTAACACACGTTTGTAAGGTTAAAACACATGTTTCTTCACCGTTTTTTGCCCGTTTTTTCATGTTTAAAAATCGTTCCTACCTAATTCAAGAGTGCATGACGTTGTGAGAGGATCCATATTCTGAGTTAGCATCTCTAAAAAGGGGAAACGACCAGGGGTAAGGGGAGGCTCCGTTTGCTACTTTTGGGCCTAGAAGAAGAATTTGTGCTAATGTATGGGGAGGCTCCGTCCACCATTTTTTAGCAGGAAGGAGAAATTGTCCCGAAGCTAGAGACTCCGCCTGCCGCTTCAGAGCCCGAAATTAGATTCTATCTTGGCACAAAGGGAGGTTCTCCTCGCCGCTCCTAAGCCCACGAAAGAGACAAAGCTCCGACTGTCGGCCGTTATTCTAGAACGAAGTGTAGGTGGCTTTAACTTCTAATTTCGTGCTACAACTAATTTATATAATTGTATAATTCTATTAAATAAAATATTATTTTGAAAAGAGATGTTATTTATTAGGGGTCAGGCAAATGCTAAGATAATAGCATATCGTGCACCTCTAAATTGGATTTTATCGTGATATGAGCCTTATGATATTATTGTTTGAATTATATTTATGAATATTTGCGATCAGATTTGAAGGGCAGTTATTTGGTAAAAAGCCCAAAAACTATCAGTTTTTGAAAGGTAACTATTTGGTATAAAGCTCAATGGTTATCAGAGTTATGACTCCTAGGTACCGTCTACTATGGCATATGGCGCGTCCATGAAGTTGGATATCATGTGAAGATCCTCTTCATTTTGATCCCGTTGCCCCACAAACATAGGAGTACGTCTCTCAGGTATCAGAGATATTCTGTGTATGATGTTTATCCGATTTTGAATTATTTATCAGATTCTGGTTACAAACGAATTATTCAAATTTACAGGATTTTGTGAAGAAATATTTTGTCTGACATTTTTGTGTTGGATTCTGTTAGCCGATAATATTAACTTAAGTCGACTTTTGAATATGAATTATTAGAAGAATATTTTATGCATATTTATTTATTCTTTAGCATGCTAATAGAATTTAATTCTATCTACTGAGTATATTTATACTCACCTACGCCTAGACGCTATAGGTCCGAATGAAGACGTTGATGTAAATGAAGATTACCTATAAAACTTCAAAAGATCTATGTTTTATCACATTCTTTTGTTAAGTATTAATTTTGGATGTGCACGACTTTGATGTTATTAGGGCACAATAGGCCTTCTTTGGTAAAATCTCTGTAATCATGTGAATTAATGAATAGTAATTCTTCTATGCACGGTTGATCTTTGCCCGCTTATAATTACGAATTGCTAGCACTCTAACCTTTAAAATAATTTAAAAAGTCGGGGCATAACAACGGGAGTGTCCTTGTAACACTTAGGGTGGTTCTCATGCTGGTCCTAGGTAGCAGGGAGGACCATTGGTGAGGCCCCACACTAGACCACCTACTGAGAAGCAGGACGCTAAGGGGAAGAGGCCAAGTAACGAGTGGAGTGTGTTCACTATATCGGCGCACGAGGTGGCCAACTCCTCAAGCATCGCGGAAGGTATGATTATCATTGCTTCTCACTATGCTAGAGTACTATTTGATATTGGATCCTCTCATTATTTTATCTCTCCACATTTTGCTTATGATATTGGTATTGGTCATAAATTGTTGCCTATTCCTTTGAGAGTGTCTACACCTTTGTCTTCACTTCAGAAAGAGGAGTATCTTGAGATGGCTTCCATGATGATTGATGAGCATGGGCTATATGTGGATTTAATTATATTGCCCATGATCGGTTTTGATGTGATCCTAGGCATAGACACAATGTCCAAGTACCATGTGCTCGTAAATTATCGGGGGAGGAAGGTGAAGTTTGGTTTTTCATGAGGAAAGCTTTTCATCTTTCAGGGAGTTAAGCATCCTAGTAGCAAGTTCTTGGTATCTTCATCCAAAGCCAAGAAATAGATCGACAAGGGATGCGAGGCATTTCCTACTAGTGTCTTAGAAATGAATATAGAGTTACCTTCTTTAGATTTCATTAGAGTTATAGTGGAGTTCTCTCATGTCTTCCCTAGTGACATGTTGGGTTTGCCACCAGAGAGGGAGATTGAGTTCTGCATTGGTTTGAATCAACACACATCTCCTATCACTAAAGCTCCATTTCGTATGGCTCCAACCAAACCCAGAGAGCTTAAGTCTCAGCTGCAAGACCTGATGGATAAGGGACATATCCAATCGAGTGCATCTCCTTGGGGTGCACCAATCCTCTTCGTGCAGAAAAAGGATGGTTCTCTCTGGTTATGCATTGACTACCTGATGTTGAATCAAGAAACCATAAAAAACAAATACCCCTTACCCCGTATTCATGATTTATTTCATCAGTTATCGTGAGCACAAGACTTCTCTAAGATTGATTTGAGATCAGGTCATCACGAGCTTCGTATTTGTCTGGATGATGTGTCAAAGACGGCATTCCATACCCGATATGGATATTATGAGTTCCGAGTGATGACTTTTGGTCACACCAATGCACTAGCATGTTCATGCATGTAATGAACAGAGTCTTCCAGCCATATTTGGATCGATTTGTAATTATATATGTGGACGATATCTTGAACTATTCAGCTAGTGAAGAAGAACATGAGGCTCATTTGAGAATCGTATTGCTAACTTTACAAAAGCACTAGCTCTTTGCGAAGTTTGATATGTGCAAATTTTTGTTGAAGAAGATGCAGTTCCTTAGTCATGTTATATCAAAAGATGGTGTGGTAGTTGATCCTTTGAAACTTGAAGACTTAATGAGATGGGAGCCACTAAGGAGCGCATTTTAGGTTCGTAGTTTCTTAGGAATTGCTCGGTATTACCATCAATTCATTGAGGGCTTCTCTAGCATTACAAGCCCCATGACCATGCTCACCAGAAAGAATGAGAAGTTTGAGTGGAGTCAAGCATGTGACGAGAGCTTCCAAGGGTTGAAGAAGAGATTGACTTCAGCTCCGATCTTGACTTTGCCTTCCGAGAGTGGTGGATATGTGATCTATAGTGATGCTTCACTTCATGGTTTGAGATATGTCTTCATGCGGCATGGATGAATGGTGGCTTAATTACCTCGATAGCTGAGAGAGCATGAGCGGAACTATCCAACTCATGACTTTGAGTTAGCGGCCGTGGTCTTTACATTGAAGATTTGGGAGCACTATCTCTATAGTGAGAGGTTTGAGGTGTTCACTAATCACAAGAGCTTGAAATATCTATTCACCTAAAGGGACTTGAACATGAGGCAAAGGAGATGGTTGGAGTTCCTTAATGACTATGATTTCACTATCTCTTATTATCTAGGTAAAGCTAATATGGTGGTGGATGCCCTAAGTAGAAAATCAGCTACTTCAATCGCTTGTGTGCGTGTTCAAGAATGGATCTTGTATAAGGATGCCATTGAGCTTAAGCCAGAGTTAACTATGGAGGACACATGTACTTGGCTTGCCAATTATTCCATGCTCTCTAGCCTATAGATAATATAGTTGAAGCTTAAAAGAGGGATGACGAGACTCAAGCCTTTAAGGCTAACCTAAGGGCAAAGGTGGTGATGGACTTCAAGGAGTGGTCCGATGGGAGCTTGACTTATAGAGGCGGGTTGTGTATGCCAAACTCCTTAGAGCTTAAGGAGTATATCTTATCAGAGGCACACCACTCTAGGTTCTTTTTCCACCTAGGGGGAACTAAGATGTATTATGATGTGAAGAGGACTTTTTGGTGGAGTGGTATGAAGAGGGACATTGCTTCTTTTCTATCCAAATGCCTTATTCGCCAACAAGTCAAGGCAAAACATCATCATCCGGGTGGTTTGCTACAACCTCTTCCTATTCCAGAGTGGAAGTGGGAGAATGTGGCCATGGACTTTGTTTTCGAACTGCCTAGATTGCTGATTGGTAATGACGCAGTGTGGGTCATCAATGATTGATTCACCAAGTCTGCACACTTTCTTGTGAAAAGGAAGACTACTTCCCTTGATGTGCTAGCTGCTTTCTATATGAAAGAGGTTGTGCGATTGCATGGTATTCTGGTATCTACTGTTTCTGACTGCAATCCTTGCTTCACCTCCCAATTTTGGCAGAGTTTTCAGAGAGCCTTAGGTACATCATTGCATCTTAGCTCAGCCTACCATCCTCAGACCAATGGGCAATTTAAGAGGACTATCCAAACCCTTGAGGATATGCTTCAGGCATGTATCCTTGAGTGAAAGGGCAGTTGGGAGTAGCACTTACCTTTTGTGGAGTTTGCCTATAATAACAGTTATCAGACGAGCATTAAGATGACACTATTTTAGGCACTCTATATGCATTCGTGTTGATCTCCCCTTTGTTGGAGTGAGGTCAAAGAACATCTTCTTACCGGTCCTGATCTTGTGTAACAATCAATAAAGAAGATTCGACTCATTCGGGAGAAGTTGCAAATGAAACAAAGTCAACAAAAGAGCGATGCTGACAAACGGCAGTGAGACTATGAGTTTAATGGGGGTGATCATGTCTTCCTCAAAATCTCTCTATCCTATGGTGTAGTTTAATTTGGACAATAGGGCAAGTTGTCTCTTAGATTTATCGGCTCATTTGAGATCTTGGAACGAGTTGGTGCTATGGCCTACCATGTCACTTTTGCCACCTCGGCTTGCCAACATCCATAACGTATTTCATGTATCACTTCTATGGAAATTGAAGCCACTAGTGAAAGTCTTATGGCAAAATCACGAGGTTGAAGAGGCCACTTGGGAAAGAGAAGATGACATCAGAGAGATATATTCCAACCTTTTTAACACCGATCAATTAGAACATTTTGGGGACCAAAATTCCTAAGAAGGGAAGGATGTAAGATCCCCAAACATGAACTAGTTTATTTTATTTTATTTAATTGTGATTGGGTGGTTTTATGTTAATTCTGATCGATTTTTGATAATTTTGAAATAAAGGTGGTTAACTAAGGTTGTAATCAAAACTTTTTTCACATTAATTTTTTTTATGTTAAGATAAGTCATTTTGAAATTTTTAACTATTTTCTCAAAATTTTAGGAGGTGGGGCTTGCTGTGGGCCCCACTTGCAAAATTGAGATAGTTAGTCCCAAATGACCCTAGAAACATCTTATGACAGTAATTAAATATTTCAAAAAAATTTGGCAACAATTTGGGCTTAAAAAAAGCAAAATGTTCCATTAATAATAGTAAATTTTATTTATATCCCTACCTATTTGTTAGGTTTACCTCATCACTTACTACAAATAGAATGGAACAACCATTTTCCCAATTGGGAAGGGCTAAGACTAGGAGCTTAACAGGCCCTAATCCTCATTTCCAAAGAAGAAAAGGAGATTAAAAATTTGCTTAATCTTTTAATAATTTCTTTGGGTTTTTCTTAAATCTTCTAAATCTCTTCTTTTGCCAAGGTTTAATCTTGATTTCTACCCATAAAGCTACTTATTTAAACCTCTATGTCAAACCCTTATGAAAGGAATTTCATTTTTGAACTCCCTAAACCCTAGATCTACAAGTTTTCAAGAGTTTTAGGTATTTTAATTATATTTATGTAAGTATTAACAAAAACCCTATTGTAGGTAGGATTTGAAGGTGTTGGAGGATCGATTTCAAGTTAAGAAGCACACTAAAGTTAAGAGATTTTGTCCTAAATGGGTTTGTGATTTTAGATTTGAAATGTGGTCGAGTTTTTTTGTATGTTTCCATAGTGATGAGCTTTAATGGTAAATTTGGAAAAGCTTAATGTTTATTGCAATTTCCTAGTGTTTTTGTTTAAAAATGGCTTGATTTAATGTTTCTAAGTTTGGATTTGATTATCATGATGTTTGGAAGTGAGATTTGATGGTTTATAATGTTTATGTGAAGTTTCAATTTTTGGATCGAAATGGAAAAGATGAATGAGAACCATTGTGTTGGCTTTTGAACGGCCGGATGTTCTAAAGCCATGCAGGGCATTTGAATGGCATCACTGTAGTTTGTTGATTTTGTTTTCTTTTGCTCATTTTCTTGCTTTTCCTCTCAAGTACCATTTCTTATGTTCATATTGAGTAATTTATGCTAGGATGAGCTACTTGAAGGGCATGAATTTGATGTAGGAAGTTATGATGAATGTTCAAGTATAATGTGAATTACATGTTGTTGGTTAAACATGTTATGATTGCATATCTTAAATCTATGTTGAGTAATTCCTCATATTTTAAGCATGATTCTAGTAAGGTTATAGCATATGAATGGAGTTATATGTCTTCACATTGTATGATTAAATTACGAGTGAATGATGGTGTCATGTCTAGCTTCAAGTGTTATATACATATGCTTATATAGGCCTAGCATGAGGTGGCACTTGATTTGAATGATATTTTCTCATGGTTTTTACTCATGATTTATGTTAGGAGTCATGATTAAATGTTGAAGAACATGTGTGTTGTATGTTAATAAGTTATTTATAATGCACGTACATATGCTTAGAATTGAATGTTCTACCATATATACACATACATGTGGGGGCAATCATGGTGATTATTGATGTTTATGATTCGATATGATGCATGTAGTGCTGATGGGAGCACGTTCTATGAATTTAGATTTATGTAGAGATTGCTGACATATATACCATGTTGCATACACTATGAAACAAATTGATGAAAGAGTCTTTATTGAAATTAGCTGTAGTTAATCGATTAGATGTACTTGTGTGATATTGCTTGCCGGATTTATCGATCGGAGGCTTATCAATTGGGTTTTATGTTCGAATGGGTGGGTTTTTATGTACAAAAAAGGATGGGTTTTCCTCCCTAGTTTGAGAAGAGCGGCAATGATATAAGGAGATAAAACTATTGAAACCATTTAGACCCTGAGAATCCAGGCTAATGTAGCCGAATGCACCAACTTACTAGGGGGTAGTTTTTCTCGTTAAAGAATTTACCCAAAATGAGTAATTCCTTTAGACATTCCTGTTGGGGATTGTTTGGAGTGAGTAGGGATTGCTATTTCTTCGTCCGATTAAGCAGGGTAGTTCTTATCGACTTGCATGGTTATGATGTGTGTTAGAGAAACTTTATATGTAGGTTGGCATATGATTTATATGCATGATCTGATTGTGTGTTAGAGACTTCTAATATAGGTTAAGGTGATGAATGCACATGATGTGATTATGTGTTAGAAACATTACTTATGCAGGTTAATGTGATGGATATGAATGATCTGATGGTGTGTTAGAGACACTTCTCATGCACACTAAATGGTTGTGTATTGTTATGTTTGGATATATAGTTAATTATGTTTTAAACTCGTGTAACCCTTATGAATTTTGATTTGTTTAAGACTTTCTCATTCAAGCCATGTTTGTCAGCTTAGTATACTAAAGTTGTGGGTTGAGATTGAGGATAATTTAAGAATTATTATCCTGTTTTATTTTACTTATTACTCTTGTACTTACAAGGTGTGCACTCCCTATGTGTGTTTCACCCGCTAGAGGGGTTAAATCTTCTGGAGTGTTTAAATAAAAAAATGTTGCCCTTGTGCGCTTCAGCCGTCCCTTGGACCAGGTTTGGCTCGGGATGGGTGGGTTCCGGGGCATGACAACATTTGAGTAGTTTTGTGATTGATGATATGGCCTTTTGTATTATTGTGCTAGATTCAAAACGACTTTGAAATTATTGTGTCATCAATAACACACCAGTTTGTATTATCATCTTATATTCAAAATGACTTTGTAGTAGTTGCTTGTTTGATAACATGACCTTTTGTATTAACAACTTCGAATCAATATGACTTTTGGAATAGTCATGTCATCAATAACACGTCTTGTTTGTCTTTCGTATATATATTAATATGACTTGATACATGTATTTTGAAGAGGAAATGGAACCCAAAGCTGACTCTCCAAAGAAAAATAAGAGTCCCAAGGTTGAACGGACCATTATCAGCAAATTCGTCAAGAAAATTAAAGAGGAAGTAGTGCAAGCCAGCGTAGTGGTGGTGCCACGGAAGAAAATGAAGTTGAAGATTAAGGAACAAAAAACTTTAGATATTGGCCACATGGCATCTCTGCTACCACCCGAACCTATGAGGATGAGGTACACCATGGCTAATTTACTAGTCCATGCATCAAATGGGAGGTAGGTAAGGAGGACACAGCCAAGTTTGAGGTAGCCAAGGAGGAGCTAGCCAAGGTTGAGGCAACCAATAAGGTGCCAGGCTATGTTTGTCTAAAACCAATTAGCAGCTTCATAGCCAAGAAGATTGGAAGCCAACTTGGCTATTTAGGGAGCATGGGAAGATGAGCCAGGGGAGGAAGTTTCTTTGACAAATATCCCTTCCACATACTTTGACCCTGCCACAGAGGAATTTGCTACAAAGTCTCCTTCCCTAGCAGCTGTGTACTCAAATGTTTCTTTCAGATCGGCCACTATATCAGATACTCTTGATCTAGTTGATTAGGAACTAGTAGAGAGTGTCAGAAGTATAATAGACAATGAATAGCGCACAGAGAAGAAGTAAAAGGACAAGGAGGAGCTTGCAGTGGTACCACATAACTACCTTAACTTCCAACATGTGTTCTACATGGAGATCTTACGTGGAGAAGATTAGGAGACATTCAAGGGTTTTATGGCCGACCCATGAAAGCAATGGAAAATGGCAATGCTTAACCATATAGATTATGTGTCTATGCTTCATCAAGAGTGATTACAAATGAAGGAAGAATTAGTTGATGGTTCTTTTCGTGTTATAGATGACACAAAAATTCACATATCTTGTTTTGAATAACACGATATGTGAAATTATGCAACAGCCATGACCGGATTTTGCATTATTGATAACACAAAATTGACAAGTCATGGTTTCTATAACACGATAACTTACAAAATGTGATTATCATGTACTCATCATGTTTGTATTTTGTTTGTATTTACATGACATATTGTATGTCATGTTATCACTTACTTGATGGGTTAGTGTGTCATGTTGGCATTTACATGACTTATCGTATGTCATGTCATCACTAGCACAATCATATATGTCGATGATATTAGGTCATACATGTCTTCTACCAGCTACTGAATGAATGAAATTCGAGATATCTTGGCATTTCTATGAACTATTTCTTCTGGAAATTTGCGTTACAACAATGCTATAAACATAGGGACGTAACATGACAAGGTGAATGAGCATCGCAAAATCATCAACAACTTGATGAAGTAGCTTAATGTAAATATAGTGAGTGTCTTCATTCCTATCTGTCACTCGCCATTTCCTTCTTCTCATTGCCCAATGCAGGGAGAAGAGGTTCTAGTGTTATAATCCACTAAAGGGTGACCACAATCACCACTTTGTTGAGGTCAATAAGGTTAGAATCCATGTTGCCACAGCTATGGAGAAGACCCTAAGGATAAAGTGTATGACGAAGTGGCCACTGACAAAGATCCAAAATTATCCCTGTCTAGAGATGAACAAAAACTACAAGGTGTTCCTCATGTACTATGTTGGAAAGCTAGTCACAGGAGTCCTTCAACCATATTATACCCAATTAGAAATCACTATGAAGGTCGGGCCCCGGATATGTGCAACAATTCTTCATGGATAAATTAATTAGAAGTTTGATGCTTCTTCAGAGAAGTTGTAGTGTTGTGTCTTTTTCCTCTCTTACAATGTACAATTGGTAACAAATCAATTCTCATTTTACTTTCATTGGAACACATTTTTAATCATGTAATAATTAATACGCCTTTTGAATTAACAAAACACACACTCAAGATAGGTCATGTAATTGACCAATATATCATGTTATCAACAACACACACACATCTGGTAGTTTGTGCTTCAAATGACACTCGGTAATGTTAGATCATGTTAATGATAGCATGCATGCCAGTTAAGTCATGTTTTGGACAACAACACACCAGGTAGGTGTGCCATCAATAACACGAGTTCAAGATAGGTCGTGTAATTGACCAACAGATCATGTTATCAATAACATGCATGCCAGCTGGTTGTGTTATTAATAACATGCAGTAAAGTTAGGTCATGTAATTGTATGTTACAAATTGTGTTATCGACTGCATACACTCAAGATAAGTCATGTGATATCTAACATGAACCATTATTAGATCGTGTTGGGGACAAAACAAATATCTCTTTTCTCTTGATAACCATAACATAAATTTCATGTGTAGCAAAATTGATATGGAGAGTGAAAATTTTATATGCAAACAAATTTTTCTTTCATTATTCGAAGTTGATGAGCACATTGTCCAAACAACAAAAGTGGAAAAGTACAAAAGTTAAAAAGCTACATAAATGAAAGAAAAACATCACACACCATCAATCTATAGGAGCACAACCTTGTGAGCCACCAGAAAAAATGTTTATAGAAAATTGGGATATTGAAATTACCCCCTATTATAACTCATAGGCCTTCGAGATGGATGGGAAGAGCAGTGTGGATGATTCATGGGGTGAACTAGCAAATTCATTTGACAATACATGCGATTAATCTTTGACATCGACATTCTCATCTACCTGAAAATTGATGAGTCATAGTTGAGAATTATTTCAATGTCTTGATGTTTGCCACATTTTTCGTGATGGCCCACGAGGCTGTGCTCCTGGAGATGGATGATGTGCAATAAGTCAAGCGGCATTCAACAGTCGGCCATTGCCCAACAGGAAAGTCATCATGAGTGAGTCACCTATTGTTGACATGACCATCTCCAGTTGCATTTACCATTGTCAAGGGCCCACCTCCGGCCATGTTCCTTAGGCGGGTTGGAAGTAGGTGCCAAATGGTCATCTGATGGAATTTCTTATGATTTTTATTTGTTGAGATGGAAATGGAGATGAAGTGGCTACATCAAAAATTGGGGTGGCACTCTGGTTTGTTGCATCTAAAATTATTTTGTTGTGCTGGAAATTGGTGTGACTCTTTGGAAATTGGTGATCAAGGCCAAAAATATTAGTGTGATGTGTCAGAATTTGGGATAATTTACTTAATTCTTTGGTCGTGTTATCGATAACAAAAAGTGTAGTTATTGTGTAATTAGTAACATGTAGTGACAAAAAAATATGTAATATTCATTGAAAGTGCTTTTTTTATCCTATAATTGGTAACACGTCGCTTTGAACGTGTTTCTATTTACTTGATATGTATATAGAATACAATATGAACAATACATAGATCAACATATCGTATTACCGACATCATGAGCTTCATCAAGATTATGTAATCAATAACATGATGTGCATATAATATCATATATGGTAACACCACATTCATAAAAAATTGTTTTTCTAAGAACACTATAATAAAATGACACGTCTTAAACTCATCTAAAAAATGGGTGGATAATGCAACTCTGATTGATGTTCTTAGTCCTTATGTCATTTTTCTACTCTTTTGTTTGTCCTCCTTTGACTTGTATATGTGCCAATAACCACATTTAGAGGGTCATCTTGTGCACTGTCATAGCATTTGTGATTGTGACCAACTACCCGATTTCTCCACATTTGCATGGAGTTTTGACCTTGGGTTGTGACTCCATTCAGTTTTTCCTTGGACACCCCTACTGCTTGAATGGGATAGGTGGGTTGAATATAAACAGAACTCTAATCAGTGCCCACTAGTGCCAATATGTCATTGGGTATAATGGCTCTCAATGTGTCATTTTATATGTTTCTATGGACTATCATTTTTCGTAGTAATCAAATACAGAGAAGTATTTGTGATCAATTGTTACAATTGTATATTTACGCAGTAGCCCCAAATCCTGAAACTTTTTGCATATACAGCTATGTTCAACTAGATTCACTACATCCTATTGAATTAATATCATGTGAATGAGAATACAATAAATGAGATTATAGTATTATTGAAAATAAAACCCATTAACACATGTCGTATGCTCACAATTATTGAGTTATTTTAATAGATAAACATACATGTTATTATGGATAACAATTGAACATACACACAACATTAATTGAATTTTACCTTGTGATATAGCAAGTTAACCTAAAATTCATACATTGATACCACCAATACATGCACATTCCTTGCTTCTTTTCTTATGCTATCGATGTGTTTATAAGTAAATGTGATTACATCTTTAGTTATATTTTGTCTATCTGTCTAATATTTCTCAAAGAGTGCGGTTATGTGCTCCTTTGTATGTGGCAATATCCAAGGTGTATAGAGGGAAAATACTACTTGACAACATTTGACAAACCCATTATTCTATCAGAAACATATATATTCAACTCAGCTAGAGGATCATAAAATTGATAATTTATAAGTAATTCAAGAAACAGGCTCCAAGTTTTCTCACAATCTTTCTCGACCACTGCAAATGTGAAACAAAACATATTATTGTTCCCATCTAGTGTGGTTATCATTAGTAGCTGACCACGATACTTTCCATTTAAAAATGTCACATCTACGGTTAGCAAGGGCCTTAGTGTTGTTCTAAAAGCTCTTCCAACTAACCCAAACATCCAAAATGCTCTTTTAAAACTATATCCCCCTACAAGTTTAGGAATGCCACTTGATCTGACTAGAACTATAAGTGTTGCTAATGACTATAAGCTACATTTAAAAAGCGTCGATAAAACTGCAGTTGCTATTGTTCATTAGCGATGCTTCACACAAAGCGTCGCTAGTAGTGTGACATTATCGACATTTAATGATGCATTACTAATTATTTTACTTTTGCGACGCATAATAAAGTGTTGCTAATAGTAAATTATGCATAATTATAAGCATCACTAATAATCAGTTGCTAGCGATGCTTTATAAAGCATCACTAATTTTAAAAAATAAAAATAGCTTAATAGTGATGCTTGTATATGCGTCACTAATGATAACAATAATAGAGAAATATTAGTGACGATTATGTAATGGTCACTAATAAAAAATAATCTTTAGAGACGCTTATAGAAAGCGCCACTAGTGAAAAAACGTATTAAAAAATATTTTTGTGTATTAGCGACGCTTTATAAAGTGCCACTTATATGATAATTTTTGGGGGTCTAGCGGGAGGGACTGTGGTAGTGAATAGGGGCAAAGATGGAATCCCTCATATTTGCCAAAGAGAGGGGTGGACCCCATGAGAGAGGGAGGAGCGTGAGGGAGGGGGGGGGCTGGAATCCTACCTCCAAAGCAAGTCAATGTGTTCAACCTTGAATGAGTATATAATTCTACTCGAAATAACTTGTTTAATGAAATTATATATTAAAGTAGTTAATCATTTTACAGGGCAACTGATTATTTCCTAATCTATTGAAATATAATAAAGTCAATGATTGATCATTTACTGGAATCATACGAGTTAGATACCAATCGATCTCACTAACTAGTGATGGACTATTCAACTTTTTGGAGAACCTTGTGAATAGTATTGAAGGCCCATCAATTGAACATTTATTATCAATTAATAATTGATGAATAAAACTATAATTTTTATTATTTGTCGCTTACAATATAGAATAATTTTTTTATTACTTTCAAGTGTTTAAGTGTGATGTGAATATGTACTTTTACTAGTTAAAATACTTCTTAAAATTATTAATCTACTTTATTTGTATTATGTAATTTTTAAAAATATTGTCTTAAAATTACTTAATATTTAACATTAATTTCATTATTAAAATAAATAAATATATTACATACTACTATATATGTTCTTACCCACCCCTCCTGCTGAACAGGGCGTGTAAGCAAAGGAGAAATCTCCACAAACAGTGGAGCCCTTTGTGAGTTAAGTACACTGACCGGATAGAAGGAGATGGCAGCGGTGTCATGTTGAGAGCTCTATTTTTGTTCGAATGGTGCCCGCTTGACTGTGTTTCCTCGTAAGAATAGAAGACGGGGTTGGGGTCGCCTGAGTCATTTTTCCACATATGTGGGGAGGGCCCATGTGCATAAATCTACTTTTTGGCAATTTTAATATACTTACACACATACTTTATTACCCATCTCCTCACATGTACACAAGTCAACTCCGAATGGAGTTTCAACTATGACCAAATAGAGGTTGTCTTGTGGTTTCGGCGCATGGCTTACCCCGAATGGTTACAAGTCGTTTTATTTAAAAGACCTGAATTACATTAATAAGACATCTGATTCATGAAGCTTTTTTGTTCATGGGATAGAAATCCACAGCTGGTGCAGTCATTATTGGACGGATGAATCATACAGTGCATCAAAATAAATCAGATCTGTGCACATAGTTTACAGTTGGCAATGAAATAATATTTTGTGTTTTTTATTTTCCCAAGGTCCACGTGATCTGATCTATGCATTTAAGAAGCTGAAATTTTACTGACCAATTAATCAGGAACAGATAACCTTAAAATAAATCAGATTATCTCTCGAAATAAATCAGATTATCTCTCCCATCGCCAAACCAGTCTCTTGATGAGATCAGTGACATTGAAAGGGAATTCATGCTAATCCTCCATGGAAAAATCATACTTAGAAAAGCTGTCATAGACAAATATGAATGCACGCCAGATAATTTTTTATTGCTACATGTTCTTGATCCTTGGACATGATTAGTTAATTTTATTTTGCAATAAGTCAAATACCTTATGCTGGTGACCGCCCAATCGTTGCCCGAAAGAATGTCAATTGATAACAAATTGCCTAAAAGGATCAGATTGTATCGCGCCCCCCATCAGCAAACTCTTCTCTTCATCATACCATTCTCTTTCATGGATGAATCATTCAGACAATCAGTCATAGAGTGTGCACTCCAGGTGAATCCTAAGATTTCAAGGAGCTGTCCCTTGTCGAATCTCGCCGATGGGGTTCTCAACTTACCACCTGGCTCCACAGAGGAGGTAAGAATCCTTGTGCAAAGATTAGTGTTGTACAGTAGGGCACCACCAGCAATGATGCATGTCAACCAGCTCCTGTTCTTCACTATTCCACCCTCTGATCATGAATCTTCCTACCAAAGCTCAAATTTTGATCCGGAGAGGTTTCAGCAATTCTTCACTCCTCCATCGATTCTCGACAGATCAGCCGAAATTGGATATGTTCTAGACAAAGGTCTCTCTAAAAATCTCTCTTCAATTGAAACTAATGTAGATGACCTACTCAGGGATATGTTCTTAAAAGCAGCTGTGCTAGTGGAGAATCAATTTGGCATCCTCTCTCCTTCTCCAACGGAGTTGCTAATGGCAAAAACAGCAACGTACACTGGGAGGGATCCGCCCGCTGATGAGGCATTAGTGGACGAGGCATTCACTAAGGCCACTGAGGCTGCATTGGAAAGACTGATGGAACAACCAAATTTAAATTCTTGTTTCAGCCCCGTCGAAATCATTGTTGCTGCGATTGAGGCTGCATCTGCGGGGATGGTGCAATCAAACTCAAAATCTTGCCTCGACCTCGTCAGATTCATTGCTGCTGCCATTGACGAGGCGTGCACGGATTCTGGGATGAAGATGGCCCTTGCTGAACGGCTTATTTTCTCCTGTGTGCCCCATCCAGAGGCATCATTAGGGAGTGCTGCCCTTTTGGATTGCTTCAGGGATTTATCTGAGCTTTCAGTTGACTCTCTCGCGGAGGCCGTCATAGCTGCTATTGAGCGATTGCCAGCAGATGATACTGTGAAGCGACTCCTTAGACAAGTGATTAAGACATGCTGTGTTTGTTGGACACCTGGGGAGGACAGCTCTTGTTCTGCTACCATGGTAACCTTTGACATTGCTGAGGAGAGCTTTCACTCTCCTGCTAATACGGAAAGAAACCGTCGTTCTATGTTACGGATAGCCGGGGAGGACAGCTACTGTTCTGCTACTGAGGGAACCATTGACATTGTTGAAGGGAGCTTTGAGGGGAGCTTTTCCTCATCTGATATTTTGGAAATCATTTGCGCTTCTGATGCTGAGGACAGCTATCACTCTTCTGAGACAGCCATTTGCATTACCGAGGCAAGCATTTGTGATGCTGACACTCCAGTGGCGCACAAAAACTGCAACAAGGTTCAATCTTCTGAGACAGCCATTTGCATTACCGAGGCAAGCATTTGCGATGCTGACAATCCAGTGGCGCACAGAATTGGCATCAAAAACAAATTCAAGGTTCAAGGCAGTGCTAAGAAGCATTGATTAGGTCAGGGGTCGAGCCCTGGGAACCAAACCGCTGCTATCCAAAATGCTCTAAAATGTTTTTTTTTTATCTTAGGACTATATTGCGTAATTCTTCAACTTCTTATACTATCTTCTCACTTTCCAGGGTGGTTGATCAATTATTGTGTATTATTTAAACATCTTCTCAGCTAAATTATAAAATAAATTAAAATAATGTAAGTGGCCTTCAAGTATACATGTGTTTCCGAAAATTTCATGCATTTTTTTCAAAGGAGAAGTGATTCAATATGTGCCAGTACACAAATGACAAACCAAACATGGATGTCTGCATTCTTTAGCCTTTTTCTAATCTTTGTGGGCTCACAGCTTGCAAAGGAGCTGATGATTTATGCTTTCAAAATCATTAAATTAGCTCTGAATTTCATTCCATGGACTCAAAGACAGGTAAAGCCCAGATCTCTTTAAATTATTTAGTTTCCTAAGTCTTATGTTGGTACAGGACGTTGCTTTTAGTAGTAATAGTACTGGCCCACCATGGTTCTAGTTCGACTTGCTGGATTTTTTCTTTTTTAAATCAGTTCATCTTGATGACTTTCTGTTGGCCTTTTGCTGAAGTGTCTACCTTGTTTTCTGGATTTTCCAAAGCATTGAGATTTTTTTCTGGCTGTATTTTTTTTTACAATTTCTTGGTACTATGTTTTCTAAATCAAATTGGAATTAAATATGAGGTCATTCGGGGTTCTATTTTACATCGATCTCCATTGCCTGTTGTTGCTACTGCAGTTAATGAATTAATT
The DNA here is from genome assembly GCA_035235625.1 of Saururus chinensis. Taxonomy (NCBI): domain Eukaryota; kingdom Viridiplantae; phylum Streptophyta; class Magnoliopsida; order Piperales; family Saururaceae; genus Saururus; species Saururus chinensis. Next base: position 6,167,809 of record CP141145.1, on the reverse strand, counting down.
GCAGAGGAAACCAGATTGAAGATTTTCAGTGGCTCACCCTCCCCTAGTCCGACTGTTTTGGCCGCTTCATCTAATGCACCTATTCAAGTATCTGGTATGCCTAAACCTCGTACTGCTATAGATGAATGCAATTATTGTCATAAAAAAGGCCACTGGAAAAAGGATTGTCCACAACGCCCACAACAAACTGGTCGTCAATCTACTAGTTTACAGCCATCTGGTCGTCCCTTTCCTGGACGGAGTTCTGACTTCTCAGCCAGCCCGTACCTTTCAGCAAAATCATGGACAACGGTTCACTGGGGGTCGACCCACCGCTGCCAATACATTCTTTGATATACCAACTGAAGCCTCTTGTGCATCCTCACCATTGGTTGCCTCCACTCCTGAACTCCAGTCTCTCTTAGCATATTTGACTCGTCTACTTGGTACTTCTGCCACTCCCTCTGCTTTATCTGTCTCAGACTCAGGTTTGTTTCTTCCCTCTGACTCTATTCGTCTTACCCGTTCTGACTGGATATTTGACTCTGGCGCTACACATCATATGATGCCAAATGATTCCTTTTTTGTCAAGTATGGAGATTCTTCTCACTTTAGTGCTGTCCGTGCAGCCAATGGCACAACCATGCCCTTGTCTGGCTTGGGCTCTATTCAATCTCCATCACTTCCGTTTCTGATGTCTTACATGTTCCACAATTAACTGTTGGTCTTTTATCTGTCAGTCAACTCACTAAGCTCGGTTACACTGTTTTATTTTCCTCTTCTAGTTGTATTGTGCAGGACCCGAAGACAGGCAGGTAGATAGGGACAGGCCGTAGTGTTGGGGGTCTCTACAAATTGGATCAACTACATGCACCTGCCTCTGTTGCTGCTCATTCTACTTTGGGGGACTTGCGTCTTCGTTCTGATTCTTCTTTGTTTTATTTGTGGCATTCACGGTTGGGACATGTTTCTAAGTCTAGGCTACAATATTTAGTTTCTTCTAGTGCTTTAGGAACTTTGCCAATTAGTGATATTTCCTTTTGTAGTGGTTGTAAACTTTCTAAATTATCTGCACTTCCATTCACCTTAAGTGATTCTCTTTCTGCTAATCCATTTGATCTGGTTCATTCTGATGTGTGGGGACCTGCTCAGGTTGCTACCAAGGGTGGTTCCAAGTATTATGTTGTGTTTGTAGATGATTGTACTCGCTATTCTTGGGTTTATCTTATGCGTTGTAGATCTGATTTTCTTTTGATTTATCATGAGTTTATTGCAATGGTGCGTACTCAGTTCAATGCAGCTGTTAAGTGCTTCTGCTCTGACTCGGGTGGTGAGTATTTATCTTCTAAATTTAAGGCTCTTCTAACAACTGAAGGGACAACACATCAATTATCTTGCCCTCACACGCCACAATAGAATGGTGTTGCTGAAAGGAAGCATCGCCACATTTTGGAGACTACACGCTCACTACTCCTCTCTGCTTCTGTTCCTTGTATTTTTTGGGGTGAAGCTGTTCTTACTGCTATTTACTTGATCAACCACATTCCTTCATCTTTGACGGTCGGTAAGTCCCCTTTCGAATGCTTATACAATACCAAACCCGATTATTAGTCTATGCGTGTGTTTGGTTGTGCTTGTTATGTTTTACTTCCTGCTATTGAACGTTCAAAACTGTCTGCACGATCTAAGTTATGCGTATTTTTAGGATATGGTGTTGGTCAGAAAGGGTATCGATGTTATGATCCATTGTGCAACAAGTTGTATATTTCTCGGCATGTTGTGTTTGTTGAACGTCTCTTTTATTATAAGATCCCTCATCGTGATTCTCTTGTTGATCGCTCGGATTTGCTTTACATTGATCCTTTTCCTCCATGTATTTCTGATGATTGCAATAAGTCTGTGGATGTGTCTACTCTTGTTCCTTCTTGTCCACCTATTACGCAAGTTTACCAACGTAGAATGCAAAGCTCCACGGCCCCATTGGTGTTGCCTCCTCCAGTTGCCCCTGATGTAGATCAACCTCGTGCCCTTGTACCTGTTCAAGAGCCTAGATGTAGTCTACGTTTGGATGGCCTTCCTCCGGCTCTGCCTGCTCCCCTTGCTACCTCTCTGCCTTCGGATTCTGTTGGTCCCCTTGTGTCTTCTAATGCTCGGTATGCATGCTCCTCTTCTTTCTATACTTCTCATTTCCTTAATTTTTTGTCTGTCATTCACTCTCTTCATGAGCCTCAGTCCTACAAAGAGACTTCTAGTGATCCCAATTGGCAGCAGGCTATGCAAGATGAGTTATCTGCTTTGCACAAGACTGGAACATGGGAGTTGGTTTCTCTTCTTCCTGGTAAGAATGTCATTGGGTGTAAGTGGGTTTTCAAGATCAAGACCAAGTCCGATGGTTCTCTTGAAAGGTACAAGGCTCGGCTGGTTGCCAAAGGATTTGGTCAGGAATATGGGATTGATTATGAGGAGACATTTGCTCCAGTTGCCAAAATGACTTATGTTCGCACACTTATATCTGTTGCCGCCGTTCATAAGTGGCCCCTCTATCAGATGGATGTCAAAAATACATTTCTCAATGGTGATTTGTCTGAGGAAGTTTACATGAAACCTCCTCCCGGCCTTCCTCATAAGCACGGACAAGTTTGTCGTCTTCGGCGTGCCTTGTATGGTCTCAAGCAAGCCCCACGTGCTTGGTTTGAGAAGTTTAGTGCAGCATTACTACATTTGGGTTTCACTGTCAGTGCTCATGATTCAGCTTTATTCCTTAGAGACTCTCCATCTGGGCGTATTGTTCTTCTTTTGTATGTTGATGATATGATTCTCACTAGTAGTGATAGTGCCAGTATCTCTTCTCTCAAACGACAATTGATGGAACTGTTTGAGATGAAAGATCTTGAGTTTCTTCGTTATTTCTTGGGAATTGAGGTTGCTTACTCTTCTCGGGGTTATCTTTTGTCTTAGTCCAAGTATGCCTCTGATGTTATTGCTCGTTCTGGGTTATCTGATTCTCGTGTGGTGGCTACTCCTATGGAACTCAACTTGAAATTGGATTGTTTGGATGGTACTTCCCTTGATGATCCTACTTAGTATCGGGAAATTGTTGGTTCTTTAGTTTATCTCACTGTCACTCGCCCTGATATTCAGCATGCTGTACATATTGTCAGTCAGTTTTCCTCGGCTCCACGCTCTACACATTGGGCTGCAGTTCTTCGCATACTTCGCTATGTGCAGGGTACTTTACATTATAGTGTGCTTCTTTCCTCCTCGTCTGCTCTTGCTCTTCGTGCCTACTCCGATGCTGATTGGGCTGGTGATGTTGTTGATCGCAAATCTACTACTGGTTATTGTGTCTTTCTCGGTGATTCTCTCATCTCCTGGAAGAGCAAGAAGCAGGATGCTGTTGCTCGATCTACTGCTGAGGCTGAATATCGAGCTATGTCCAACACTACTACTGAGATTGTGTGGCTCCGTTGGTTGTTGGCTGATATGGGTGTCTCTATCATTGCTCCCACTCCCATGTATTGTGATAATAAGAGCGCCATTGCTCACAATTCTGTGTTCCACCACCGTACCAAGCATTTAGAGATTGATTGCCACTTTATGCGTCATCATTAAGAAGCATTTAGATATTGATGGCCTTGTTTTTTTCTATTGATGAATCCACCCAATTCATTCCCAAAATTATTAAGAGGTCCCACACTATCAAGTATCCATGTAGCTAATAATGGTTTTGACATGTTTTTTGATTGTTTAGACTAGACACCATCATAAGCTGAGGAAGATTACCATTCCTCAACACACTGACAATGTTCAATAAGCTCCTTTATGTTGTCAAAAGATCTAGACCAAGTAAATGTCATAAACTTTGACAATAAGATATTTCATCATATTTAATCAATAATAATCCAATACAAGCTACCAACACAGATCTAAAAAAGTGGGACAGCATTGTCGTGATGCACAGATGAATCCATTTCTAACTTAATTGATTTGTCTTCTATCTCACCTGCCATCAAATTAGATCACGGGAGATAACTCCAAAGCTATCAAAAAGCACTTTTTGAGCTTTGTAACCCGAACCTGCATACCCAAAGTTTTTTATTGCCAATAAGCAGGCCAAAGCTCAATCTCATGCTTGCTTTCACAAGATTAAAGGCTGTTATGCTTGGATTCTTCCGAATATAAGGACTTCTAGCTAGAGAAAATGATCCTCAATGTGTCAAAAAGCTGAAATTAAACCAATACGTGATCTTTCCACAAGCACAGAATCTGATAAAGCTAGTTCTAAGTGTATAGGCTTCAAGCTACGAGCAAACTGACTTTTTTTGCTACAAGCCATGATAAACAAAAGCCACAAATTGAGGATGATCATACTACATGGTGTAGCATAATAGGAGATGAGCCTCCTTCATTTTAGAAGTTTCATACCCTGCACAACATGCAAAAGAATTTTAGTGTTAACTTTAACATATAGTTCTTATACAAATTACTATAATATATAACTGAATTAGTATACATACTAATATTAAAGCAACAAATTTGCATATAGAATTTCAAACAAATCACTGAAATCAAATAGAAAATTTCCTCGCCTAAGTCGAAACATGCCTAACTCAAGGACATCCTTTCAGCTATGCCAATGATAAATGCATGCAAACTGTAACTGTAAAAAAGCTTTGTGATGTTTAAGCGGGTGATAACTAAGTTGTAGACTTAACCGTACTAAACTAATTTAACCATTTTTACTCTAAAATGTCCCACCCAAGGTTCTAGCACCCACATTCTGTGGTGGAAGAATTTATTTTATTGGTCTAAAGGCACTTGGGAAGGGGAAATATAACAAGTAAGTTAGATACTAATATTAAATATGACACCTTGCACTAACTGTTGACAGCTTTATAACCTTCCGCAGCCAAACCCCATCTCAGTAAATATAACCTTCCACAACTTTTGTGAAATGTCAAGTGAGAGTAGATACATAAATTTGGTCACACGCAAAAATGCAATAACATTTACAAAATGTGAACTGAGACTAGCTACGTAAACTCTGTCAGATTCAAAAGTTGCGATAACAAATTTAGTTCCATGTTTTTTACATTTATACTTATACCACCAAATGACAAGTGATTATATAAACAAAGGAGCTAAAGAACTGAAGCAAAAAATACAAAAAAAGTGACTTACAACGTCAGTTATCTCATCCATTAGGTATTTGCATGAATGATTTCAACATAGCAAAAGCAAAGATATGTAACACCAGCTCCCCTGATATGAAACCACAACAAACAGAGACATTTTATACATTAATATGAAAACTCTACTACCTCTATAAGAAATGATGGGAGTCTAAAGCTCAAACCTTTCGATGGTCTCACTTACAAAATGCCAGAAGCTCTATAAGAAATGAGCAGAGCGGAAAAAAGTATGAAAAAAAGTATGAGGTAAGGATTCTTGTGCAAAGATTAGTGTTGTACAATAGCGCACCATCAGCAATGATGCATGTCAACCAGCTCCTGTTCTTCACTATTCCACCCTCTGATCATGAATCTTCCTACCAAAGCTCAAATTTTGATCCGGAGAGGTTTCAGCAATTCTTCACTCCTCCATGGATTCTCGACAGATCAGCCGAAATTGGATATGTTCTAGACAAAGGTCTCTCTAAAAATCTCTCTTCAATTGAAACTAATGTAGATGACCTACTCAGGGACACAATCTTAAAAGCAGCGGCGCTAGTGGAGAATCAATTTGGCATCCTCTCCCCATCTCCAATGGAGTTGCTAATGGCAAAAATAGCCATTAGTGGACTAGGCATTCACTAAGGCCACTGAGGCTGCATTGGAGAGACTGATGGAACAACCAAATTTAAATTTTTGTTTCGGCCTCGTCGAAATCATTGTTGCTGCCATTGAGGCTGCAACTGAGGGGATGGTGCAATCGAACTCAAAATCTTGCCTTAATCTCGTCAGATTCATTGCTGCTGCCATTGACGAGGCGTGCACGGATTCTGGGATGAAGATGGCCCTCGCTGAACGGCTTATTTTCTTCTGTGTGCCCCATCCAGAAGCATCCTTAGGGAGTGCTGCCCTCTTGCATTGCTTCAGGGATGCCATTTTGAGGGTATGTCATTCTGAGGTTTTAGCTGCCTCTCTTGCGGAGGCCCTCATAGCTGCTATTGAGCGATTGCCAGCAGATGATACTGTGAAGCGACTCCTTAGACAGGTCATTAAGACATGCTCTGTTCATTGGACAGCCGGGGAGGACAGCTACTCTTCTGATAGTGAGGGAGCCATTGGCATTGTTGAGGGAGCTTTTACTCATTGTTGAGGACAGCTACTCTTCTGATAGTGAGGGAGCCATTGGCATTGTTGAGGGAGCTTTTACTCATTGTTGAGGACAGCTACTCTTCGGGTACTCTGGTCGTTGACAAGCATTTGCGCTTACGATGCTGAGGAAGGTTTTAAGTTATACGTTCGTATTTCGGAAGGTTCCGGGGAAGTACAGAATCGGCATGAAGACCAAATTCAGGGTTCAAGGTCAGTGCTAAGAAGCATTGATTAGGTCAGGGATCGAGCCCTGGGAACCAAACCGCTGGTATTTGTTTTCTTAGGACTATATTGCGCAATTCTTCAATTTCTTTTACTAGATCTCACTTTGCAGGGTTGATCAATTATTGAGATATGTTGTCTATTATTTAAAAATCTTCGAAGCTAAATTTAAGCTAAAATATCATGCATTTTTTCGAAAGAGAAATGATTCAATATGAGGCAGTACACAAACCAATGAGCAGATTTGGAATAAATTACTCTGAAGCTTGGGCAGAGCCTGAAATTCAACCAAGGGAGGGTCAACAAACTAAGAAGCAAACAACACATTTTGCTTAGGACAAGCTAAGTTAAGTCAGAATATGTGACAAGTATTAAGAAAATTAACAAACTTGCATAACATAGATGGAGTATGAGCATGAATTTATATATGCCCAGTTGACATATTGAAAGAAATTAACAAATAAATGCAGTCTACCTCAAAAGAAGAAGTTGCTCAAATTCCTATAATTAAATAGTCTATATCTCGCAGCCCTTCAATTTTTTTTTGACAACGGACTTGAAACATTACTAAAATTTTGTAAAAATTTCGTAAGTTTTTTTCTTTTAAATTAGTTTTTACACTAGAGAAATCAAAATAAATGGCAAATCTCAAAGGAAATTTCCAAAAAGTTTGCCAACGTCTGGGCAACCCAAGAGAAAATCCATGATGATTAATGAAAGGGCAAGATGAGAAAAAAAGTTTTCTGTGTGGGAATTGGTAGTGACAAAGACATGACTCCCGGGATGTAACTTCTCCTCATTTTTTAAGAGTAATTCATTGAAATATAGTCCTAACAGTAAAAATCCAAAGAAATAAATGGGAAATTATTATAAAATTATAAAATAAACTAAAATATCGTTTGGGAACTTGCTGGTGCTGGAATATATCCAATACAAATTTAAATACAAAACTCAAGAATAAATAGTATAAGCAAGATTTAATCAATAGATTCTTGAGCACATGAAAATTGAAAAAATCTTCTCCATTAATAAATAGCATCATACGACTCATGGAAGGCAACAAGGTAGGATTTCGAATGATAATACAAATGGCATCACAAATAGAAGTTAGAAGCCTTGTTACATCCTCAAGCCCAATTCTCACGAAAAGTAGTAGAAAAATTTTATTTTAGGTTGCTAACCAAAAAGCCTTCATCTCCTTGTGAAATCTACAAATCCAATCCAAAATCCATAGACTAACCCACCTTCTAACCATGAACCAATGTTCATCCTCGAAAAATTATGTGATTTTCCAATGAAATCAGGGTTCCAACGTCACATTGATTTTAGATGCTTTGAATAAATGGAGAAATTGGGTTTGTGGAGAAATAGGGAGAGAATATTGAAGGAAGGAGGAGGGTGTAATGCCCAAGATTTTTTATCACATTTTCTTAAAAATTCATAGAAATTTTTTATAATATAATGGTTGTAAATTAGAAAAAATGATAAACATGAAACGTGTGAAAGCAGTTTTATATTTTAAAACATGACACATCAATCTTTTCTCATACAAATTTTACTTATTAAAACAACATACGACCAAAACAAACATTCTCAGGCGCTATTCAAAAACAAACATATGAATAAATTGCTATGATCATAAACTTTAAATACAATTCTCAACCAAGCAATCTTAAGTGCAAGTCCCATAATAATCCACAGTCTAATCCAAATTACAAGTCTAGAAATCATAAACACCTTAATTCTCATCATACCTAATACAAGAGACCATGACACAAAAAAATACTCGCAGTGAGTCAATGATATACCTAAGCCAATGGGAACGAGCATCCATCTCTAAGAGCTCTCTGCCACAAACCTGCAAAAACCTCCTGAACAACAGGGCTAAAAAATAGGGTAATGTATATTTTCATACTCAGTAAGAAAAAACCTAGTAGGGGAGTTTTAATCAATAAACTCAGTAAGTCTATACATAGATGTTCTTACACAACTTAAACATAAAGCAGACAACATATAATAATCATGCACATACATATACAATTATGCCAAATATATACCATCAAACCAATCTTACACATACACTCTTAATTAGAGTCATACAAACTTACTTGTACGACCTTACTCATATAATCTTACTTGGAAACATACACTTACAGTCTTGCTTAGAATCATATGCTTATGATTGTGCTCAGAATCATATTCTTACAGTTGTGCTCAGAATCATTCTCTTACAATCATGCTCATAATCATATTCTTATAGTCTTACTCATAAACATATTCTTATAGTCTTACTCAAAAACATACTCTTGCAGTCTTACTCAAAAACATATACACTCTCCCATACAATCATACACATACTATCGACCACTGAAGCTCATTACAACTAATAAGCTCTAGCATCGAAATGATAATGAATGCCACTGGGGCATCACCTTAACCCCTGAGTAGTTCCATGATACTACTTACCAGAGTGTGCAAGCATAAATACCCACACATAAGGGGTTTTACAATTGCCCACACTCTAGAGGTCTTATAGTGATAGTGCAACTCTTGGACATAAATCATACAATGCCACTCTTGGGAAAAACTATATAGTGCCACTAGGGCAGAAATCATACAGTGTCACTCTTTGAAAGAATCATATAGCAGTAAATAAAGAATCAAACGTCTGGGCTTAATATAGCACACAGACCAAATAAAAAACATACATCATTCTCAACAGAGCATCAAACGTCTGGGGCTCAATATAGCACACAAACAATATCCCTCAAGATAAACACCATGGCAAGATATGAGAAATGCTCAACCGACTCATTATTGGATAACTCAAATACGGAACTTAATCCGTTGAACCCTCAGGTCTTAACTCACAACGCTATTATTAGTTTTGCTTATAATTCAAGTTTGAATTAAGTAATTTATTCTGTACAATTATGCCACAAAAACTCCCAAACATACAATGCTCCACTAATCAAACTGAAATTGAGCCCAATATGAGGCCCTCATTCATCAAGGCAGCAAACTTTACTTAACCCGTCCATCTCATGATCATAACTCACAGTACATCAAATCTTTACATATTTATATAATCTCTGCCAACCACCTTATGGCCAAAACATCTTACTTGGATGTCCTCAAAATTGAGCCCCATAGAGCTAACCCCAATTATTACCCTGTTACTTATACCTCACTTATTATACTTACTTTTCACTTAATAATATGTATGTTATGCTTGTACAATTATGTAACACTCTTACTGTCTCACAATCCCCTAATATATGCTCCAATACAAACCGATCCAATCTGATCCTCGCCCATCAAAAGCATTGCTAAGTTGAGAGAATTGTTGTTTCGAGGGTTTAGGAAATGCTGAAAGTACTCACGGACAAATGAGGTGTCAAAAGTCATGGAAATAAATCCTCAATCTATGACGGCACACTAAAGGCAGCTGGGAGAAAAGTCATGCCAAGTAGTGGCAAGTATGACAAGAAGTCGAGGGTATACTCACTGAAGGTTGGTTGGCGGTAGAGAAGTACTCGGTCGGCTGCAAGACATTGAAATCGGTTATGGACAACATACAACAACGTCAATTTCGGTTTCACAATATCCCACATAAGGGCAGAGGGCATGGGGTTAAACTCAAGGATGGAGGAGAGGTGGAGGCGGGGTACTAGTGGTCACTCCAATCGGTGGCAGAGCCAGCTGATGGTCAGGTGGCGCGAATGAGGCGCCTAGACCCTGAACTATACCCGCAGCCACTTGCACAAATGGCTACTTGCACATGTGGCCAAGCAGACCACTCAAGTTGCAAGGGTGTGGATGGTGGCAGCCCAAGGCCGAGAAAAGGGTACCTAAGCTAAGTGGCACGATTACATGTGGTGCGGGAAGTTGTGCATCTCGCACGGTATAGGCCAAGTAGCAAGCTGTCCATTCCGAGCAAAGGTGTAATCAGGCAAAGTGGGGCTAGCCCACACTATCGCCAAGCTGAGGCAGAGCCCACAATGGCCAAATGGCCCATGACTCACCGATGACAATGACCCGAGATGCACCCAAAGCCTCTAACCGGGCGAAGGAGATGGAGCATAGTGGCGAGCAGCATGGTTATGGAGGTAGCTAGGCAAGGCTAAGTTAGTGGCCATACCTTTGCCAACCCAAGGACGACTAGAAGGAGGTTATTGGGACGCTGGATGATGACCAAAAACACACCGGCATCTCAAAAATATAACAAACACTGAGACAAAAAGAAAAACATGAAAGATATCCCGACAACTCATGGAGGAGCAAGGAAAGCATGGAGGTAGCACTGGCTGGCACCTATTGGTTACTAGCGGTCAAATGAAGATAAGTCTAGCTGATGGCAGTTGCAAACTACAGCAAAATCTCCTTCCTATAAACCAAAAATGAATTTAGAAGGTGAGCAAAACCGATGAAAAGACGGTACCTTGTGGAGAAGCAAGTAGGACATGGTGGCATTCGCAGCCAGTACCAATGAACTTGTGGCAATAAGGCAAATTGGATTCCCATAAGAATCGATGGAATCCGATGACGGAAGAGGAACAACAGAGTGACTGGAAACTCATTCTGGTTCTCTCAATATTTACTGGACATCATTACTTCTAGACGTTATGTTTTCTGGAATCCGGTCATCGGGTTCCAAATATTTATACTCTCTTTTTTTCCTTTTATGTCTTCTACATGCATTAACTTCCTATCTACACGTATCTAAAATTCATGCCGAAAATATGCAGCAAAGCCTGCAGCCCATGACTAAACCGCACACCTGACTCTACGGGTATAATGCTGAGGTCAAATATAGAAATATAAATATGCTAAAGCATCACATTTTCCTGCCAAAAATAGTTAGAAAAATAGCAAGAAAATGACAACAAATCATAGAAAAATTAGGGACATTACAAAGGGACAAAGGGGAAAGTGAGAATTGATGAGCTTGAAAGGGAGAGAAGAGGGAGAGGGCACTGGTTTTGCAGATAGAGAGAGAGGTCATTGCATGGGGAGGGTAGAGAGAGGGATACATATCCCACCCTATGAGTTGGGGCAATTAGGGTGGAGGTTACTCCAATTGCTTCTTGAGGTAAATTATCACTTCATGAAGGCTTTTTTCTTAGATTTTTTTCATATTACCAGGCTGAAGAAGTCAATATTCTATATTCCCTAGTTTTTAAGTAAACATGTTATAGAACACAGACATACACAATATTATTGAAAAATTGGACCAAACTACCTTGGGGTTAGGAAGGGTTTTATATTGTGTAAACTGGGCAAACCATCGCATTTACCTAGAAAAACTGACCATGAAGTAACCCATCCCATCAGCAATTTCTAAAGTTCGACTAGTGAGAAACAATAATACAGTTGGAGGTATGATTTTTGACGTATTCGACTGATGATTTTGAAATACTGACCATGAGAAGTAAAAACGTGGTAAGAGATTGAATTTTAGACCCATCCAATCGACGATTTCCAAAGTTCCCACTGTGAAGTGAGGTTCAGCTAGAGGGTAAATCTGGCGAGGCTCATCAACATCAAGACATTTGCTTCCATGGCAATGACCTATTATTCAAATTGTAATTTTTTGTGCATGTTCATATGAACGATTGTTAATATATCATGTTATGTAGCACACGATAGCTAATGTTTGCATACACACAATACATAGTCATGGCATCAATATTATGATACAAACAATATATTGTTATTGATAATATAATACGTGCAACATATCACGTTATCAATAACACGATAGGCGATATACAACATTGAAAAGTTGTGCTATCATATATAAGAAGGCATCCTATCATGTTAATGATAACATGATATATGAACTTAGCATGCACTTGAACATTGGTTACATAACGTGAATTAGTGTGACTTTGATTTTGGTGATGACCCATTGTTTATGTATATATATAACATCTTTTACATATGAAAGCTACAAGAATATAGCCAAATGGTTGAATAAGTGAAGGTCTCAAAAGAGAAGAAGAAGAAAATTTATGGGAGGAGACTAGGTCTAGAAATAAACAATTTCCCTGGTGGTCTTCGACCATCAAAGACCTAGTTGAATCGAGGCCAGGATGCAAGGTAATTTAGGAGGAGACTAGGTTCTACCGAATATACTATTGCAAGCAAATCATTATCTCTAGGCCACTCCTGAATGTTCTAAAAGGTGAGTGTTGGGACGACTCAGAAGAAGTGTGCAACATCTTGGGCAAAATACTACTCCTAAAAGAACAAGTCACTTTAATCAAGGGGTTAAGGGCAAAAGGAAACATGTTGAAGTTGGACAGTAGCGATGGGAAGGTTGCCCAAGGCAAGGGGCAATTCTTCAAAATGTTCTTTACTGGGAAGTGGCCGGAGAAGAATCTAATTAAAGAAATAATATAGTGGCAGAAAATAGGTGTGTTGTCTCTGATGAAGAACTAGCACACATGGTCATCATGCATATGGGAGCTCCTGTATTATTCACACAGAACAATAGATCCGTCTCCCCATCTTTCTGTGACTTCCTTCATGACCTGGCTATTGTGGGGAGGTACAACTAGGCAAAAGCTATTCATGACATGTTGTGTCGCATTATTCCCTCAACACACTGTAACATCAGGAGCAGAGAAGACTAGTGCTTCTCCATAGTCGGTATTCTTAATAGGGCTTCATTCGCGCTGCACATAAATTTCATATTATTGATAACACAATTACTTATATTAATGTGGAATTGATATAAAGAACACACTAGTGTATTTAGCGTAGTTTAGATAACACACTATTGTGACTTCCATGTTATTGGTCACACGCTAGTTATGTTAGCATGTTTTGGATAACACAATAAATTACTGTATCATGTATCTTCAACTACACAATGTGAATATTTCCTGTAAGCAATTACATAATTAGTTTAATAAATGTGTTATCCATGACACGATATAGGATCACTATTAATAGGATTGTTTTACTAACATAGGTGTAGTTTTTTTAGCACTTCTATATGGGCTTCAAGTGCATGTAGTATGAGGTGCAAGAGGTAGGTCGGGTTTACCCAATTATTAATAGACATCGAGAAGGCCACTAAACTTAACCCTGCCAACAAAAACTTGGGGAATAAGTTGTTGGTGCATCACAGGATGGGGAAGTAGTACGAGGAGATACTCAAGCAGCTGAAGGTATATTCTGAAGTCATTTTGCAATAGCTCCAATTGTCATAGAGGCCTACTTGATGGAAGGCAAACTGTCGGCCTAGAAGGCGAAGAAGACGGCCATGCATTCTTTTGATACAAAGGAAAATGGTGCCTATGTAAGCACAATGTGGCCCGACATGAGGGCAATCTCAAGCCGGCAAAGATGTTAATGAGAGCTTTGTAATTCCACTAGATGTCATGACTATGATTATTAATGTCATTTTGGAAGGGCTGAGACCAAGAGCTTAGGAGGCCCTAATCCCCATTTCCAAAGAAGGAAAGAAGATTAAGGTAAAGATTTGCTTAATCTTCTATTATTTTCATAGGGTTTTTCTTAAACCTTCTAAATCTCTTATTTTGCCAAGGTTTGATCTTGATTTCTACTCATAAAGCTACTGATTTGATCCTCTATTTCAAACTTTATAAAAGGAATTTCATTTTTGAACTCCCTAAACCCTAGATCTACAATTTTTCAAGAGTTTTAGGTATTCTAATCGTATTTATGCGAGTATTAACAAAAACCCTATTAAGGGTAAGATTTGAAGGTGTTGGAGGATCAATTCAAGTCATGAAGCTCAATAAAGGTAAGAAATTTCATCCTAAATTGGTCTGTGATTTCATATTTGAAATGTGGTGGAGTTTTGTATATGTTTCCATGGTGGTGAGCTTTAATAGTGGATTAGAAAAGCTTAATCTTTATTGCAATTTCTTAGTATTTTTGTTTAGAAATGGCTAGATTTAATGTTTCCTAAGCACGGATTTGATTATCATGAAATTGGGGAGTGAGATTTGATGGTTTATTTTGTTTATGTGAAGTTTTAGTTTGGGGTTCGAAATGAAGAAGACAAACGAGAGCCATAGTGTTGGCATTCGAATGGCCATACAAGCCATTGAACGACAAAATGTTCGAATGGCCCTGCAACCACTGTGTTGGCATCACTGCAGTTTGGTGATTTTGTTTTTTTTGTTTTTGCATGTTTTTTGGCTTTTCCTATTAACTATCATTTCTTATGTTCAAGTTGAGTAATTTATGGTAGGATGTGCTACTGGAAGGGCATGAATGTGATGTGGAAAGCTATGATGATTGTTCAAGTATTATGTGAATTACATGTTGTTTAAACATGTTATAATTGCCTATCTCGAATCCATGTTTTGTGATTTCTCATATTTTAAGCATGATTCCAGCAAGGTTATAGCATGATAATGGACTTGTATGTCTTCACATAGTATGATTAAATTATGGGTGAATGATGGTGCCATGTCTAGCTTCAAGTGTTGTATGTATATGCTTATATAGGCCTAGTATGAGGTGGCACTTGATTTGAATGATGTTTTTCGATGATTTTCACTCATGATTTCAGTTAGGAGGCATGATTAAATGTTAAAGAACATAAGTGTAGTATATTAATGGGTTATTTGTAATGTATGTCTGTATGCTTAGAACTGAATGTTCTACCACATATACACATACATGTGGGGGCAATCATGGTGATTGTTGATGATTATGATTGTATGATGCATGTGGGTCTGATGGGAGCACATTCCATGAATTTGGGGCTTCATCGCACGACATGCAGTTGATTAAGATCCTTTGTATGAAGAGCAGTCGGGGAATGCTTGGAAGTAGGCATGAAAGCCTTTGGACTTTGTTGTGTTTTCTTATTTACTCTCTTATGATATTAGAACATTATGTTTGGTTGATCATGTTTCAGACTCGTGTAACCCTTATGATTTTAAATCTATTTAAGACTTTCTGATTCGAGCCATGTTTATCAGATCAGTATTCTAAGTTTGGGTTGAGATTGAGGATTATTTCAGAGTTGTTGTCCTCATTTATTTTACTTATTACTCTTGCACAAAGATTTACAATGTGTGAACTCCGTATTTGTGTTTCACCCATTGAAGGGGTTAAGTCTTTCACAGTGTTTAAATCAACAATGTTGCCCCCATGCGCTTCGATCGTCCCTTGGACCAGGTTCAACCCTAGTCGGGTGGGTGCCGGGGCGTGACAGAGAGTTTTCGGTATCGGAGCACCTCTTTGTCCAAGTCTAAATAAGGTTAAGTGATGAGTCAAGGGTAAATAGCATGTGAGATGACTAAGGTCTAGACATAACTAGCGATATGGAATTCCCTTGATTGTTTGTCTTGAATGTTTGTTTGCTTGATTGTGTTGTTTGCCTTGCATGTGTGCTAGTGTTGCTTTGAGTTATCAGGCTGTATGATTAATATTTGGTTGTTGTGTAAATGGTTGACTCTAATCATGGAAGCACTAATAACCATCACAGTACCCAAGACCTGAGAGTTGACGATGTGTTGACTACCATAGAGGGGCTAACATAGGTCGTCCAGGCTAAGCATCCTGGTTGAGGGATTCTAAAAGCTTAACCCTCTTAGCTTCAAAGGCGGATTAGATGTTTCTGAGGCAAATAACTAGAGATTCTACATGGAGAAGATCTTCAGTGCTCGATGATGTATTGAGGAGGAGAAGACTCGACTTGCAGTCTTCACTTAAGAGGGCGATGCTCGGCGGTAGTGGTTATCCATGGAGCAATATAGATTCCAGGGTCACGTAGATATTCCCTGGGAGGAATTCTTGTCTGCTTTCAATGACAAATATTTTCCTCTCCATGTGCAGGAAGAGAAGGAGTTCTTGAGCCTTCAGTAGGGATCCATGATAGTTGTAGCCAATGAGACTAAGTTCGTTGAGCTCAAATGCTTCACACATTGCTTCTTTAGCGATGAGTACGAGCGCACGAGGAAGTTTGAGGATGGACTGAGGCCCTTCATCAAAGGCCGACTGGTACTCTTTTGACATGTCATTAGCAGAGGTGCTTGAGACCACTATTGTCATGGAGCGGGGCTCGGAGGAGTACATGAGGAAGAGGAGGAAGCAGTCCAAGAGGCCGAGACAGGAGGATACCCATGCCCGCCAGAGCCATATGTGCCATGACAGTCATCATGCGAGGCATAACACCGACCATGTGTGGTCTGACTGCTAGGGCCAGAGGGCCAATGTTACTTGCAAACTCTGTGAGCACAAGGGCATTATAGGCGAGTGTAATGCCCTAGAATTTCAAAGTTTTGAAATTTGAACGTTTGGGCCCATTCAGGAGTTTTAAGGCCCAATAATGGTTTTTCTTAAAATTAGACAATTGTGAGCTTGATTCATGTATGGAGCTTGAAGGTATTTGATAGGGTTCAAAAAGACGAATGCATCAAGCCTACGAACGCATCAATCAAATATCAGGATAGTAGACTATAGCCTCGGGAAGTGTATCGTGGGCAAGGCCCACTTTATTTTTACAAGAAAATATGCCATTGTGTGGTCTTGTTTCGTAGGGCTCATCGATACGAGTCCAATGGTACTAAGAACACTTAATTCTGCATTCGGGGTAAGGAGTTAAGCTTAATTGAATATTTTAATTTTGTTTTATATAAAAAAAATTAAAAAAAATTATGAAAAAAATATAATTTGACTTAGCTCTAGCATCAGCCAGAGTCAGCCAGCCAACCCCCTTGCCACATTGCAACAGGGTAAGGTGCTATATTGCGGTAGTTCAACTGCCGCAATGTGACATTGATTTTGGTCTTCAGATGCGTGACATGTGTCACACATCCAAAGGGCCTTTTTGCCTATAAAATGGAGAGGGATGGGATGGTCCAATTCACCCCATCCCTTTATCCTCTCCTTCCTTTTGTGTAACGCGTGTTTGTAAGGTTAAAACACATGCTTCTTCACCATTTTCACAGTGTTTAAAAATCGTTCCTACCTAATTCAAGAGTGTCTGACGTTGTGAGAGGGTTCATTTTCTGAGTTAGCCTCTCTAAAAAGGGGAAATGACCAGGGATAAGGGGAGTCTTCGTTTGCCGCTTTCGGGCCTAGAAGAAGAATTTGTGCTAACGTATGGGGAGGCTCCGTCCGCCATTTTTGAGCCTGAAGGAGAAATCATCCCGAAGCTAGGGGAGACTCCGCCCGCCGCTTCGAAGCCCGAAATTAGATTGTATCTTGGCACAAAGGGAGGTTCTTCTCACCACTCCTAAGCCCATGAACGAGACAAGGCTCCGACTGCCGACCATTATTCTAGAACGAAGTGTAGGTGGCTTTAACTTCTAATTTTGTGCTACGACTAGTCTATATAATTTTATAATTCTATTAAATAAAATATTATTTCCAAAAGAGATGTTATTTATTAGGGGTCAAGCAAATGCTAAGATAATAGCGTGTCGTGCACCTCTAAATTGGATTTTATCGTGATATGGGCTTTAAGATATTATTGTTTGAATTATTTACGAATGTTTGCGACCAAATTTGAAGGGTAGTTATTTGGTAAAAAGCCTAAAAATTATCAATTTTTGAAGGGTAACTATTTGGTATAAAGCCCAAAGGTTATCGGAGTTATGAGTCCTAGGGTACCGCCTACTAGGCATATGGCACGCCCATGAACTTGGATATCATGGGAAGATCCTCTTCATTTTGATCACGTTGCCCCACAAGCATAGGAGTGTGTCGCTCGGGTATCAGAAATATTTTGTGAATGATGTTTTTCCGATTTTGAATTATTTATCAGATTCTGGTTACAAACGAATTATTCAAATTTATAGGATTTTGTGAAGAAATATTTTGTTTGACTTGTTTGTGTTGGATTCTATTAGTCGATAATATTAACTTAAGTCGACTTTTGAATATGAATTATTAGAAGAATATTTTATGCCTCTTTATTTATGCTTTAGCGTGCTAATAGTATTTAATTCTATCTATTGAGTATATTTATACTCACCTACGCCTAGATGTTGCAAGTCCGAATGAAGATGTTGATGTAAATGATGATTACCCGTAGAACTTCGAAAAATCTGTGTTTTATCACATTCTTTTGTGTATTAATTTTGGATGTGCATGACTTTGATCTTGTTAGGGCACGATAGGCCTTCTTTTGTAAAGTCTTTGTAATCATGTGAATTAATGATTAGTAACTCTTCTATCCACAGTTGTTCTTTCCCCGCTTATAATTACAAATTGCTAGCACTCTAACCTTTAAAATAATTTAAAAAGTCGGGGTGTAACAGCGGGAGTGTCCTCGTAACACTTAGGGTGGTTCTCATGTTGGTCATAGGTAACAGGGAGGACCATAGGCAAGGCCCCACACTAGACCACCTATTGGGAAGTAGGATGCTAAGGGGAAGAGGCCAAGTAACGAGTGGAGTGTGTTCGCTATATCGGCGCATGAGGTGGCCAACTCCACAAGCATCGTGGAAGGTATGATTATCATTGACTCTCACTATGCTTGAGTACTATTTGATATTGGGTCCTCTCATTATTTTATCTCTCCACATTTTGCTTATGAGATTGGTGTTGGTCATAACTTGTTGCCTATTCCGTTGAGAGTGTCTTCAATTCGGAAAGAGGAGTATCTTGAGATGGCTTCCATGATGATTGATGAGCATGGGCTACATGTGGATTTAATTATATTGCCCATGATCGTCTTTGATGTGATCCTAGGCATGAACATAATGTCCAAGTACCATGTGCATGTAGATTATCGGGGGAGGAAGGTGATGTTTGGTTTTCCATGAGGAAAACCTTTCATCTTTTAGCGAGTTAAGCATCCTAGTAGCAAGTTCTTGGTATCTTCATCCAAAGCCAAGAACTAGATCGACAAGGGATGCGAGGCATTTCCTGCCAGCGTCTTGGAAATGAATGCAGAGTTATCTTCTTTAGATTTTGTTGGAGTTATAGTGGAGTTCTCTCATGTCTTCCCTAGTGACTTGTCGGGTTTGCCACCAGAGTGGGAGATCGAGTTCTGCATTGATTTGAACCCAGACACATCTCCTATCTCTAAATCTTCATTTCGTATGGCTCCAACCAAACCCAGAGAGCTTAAGTCTTAGCTGCAAGTCCTGATAGATAAAGGAGATATCCGACCCAGTGCATCTCCTTGGGGTGCACCAATCCTCTTCGTGCAGAAGAAAGATGGTTCTCTCCGGTTATGCACCGACTACCGGATGTTGAATTAGGAAACCATAAAAAACAAATACCCCTTACCCCGTATTCACAATTTATTTGATCAGTTGCAGTGAGCATAGGTCTTCTATAAGATTGATGTGAGATCAGGTTATCACAAGCTTCGTATCTGTCCAGACGATGTGTTGAAGACGGCATTCCATACCCGATATGGATATTATGAGTTCCTAGTGCTGACTTTTGGTCTCACCAATGCACCATATTGTTCATGCATCTAATGAACAAAGTCTTCTAGCCATATTTGGATCGATTTGTAATTATATCTGTGGACGATATCTTGAACTATTCAGCTAGTGAGGAAGAATATGAGGCTCATTTGAGAGTCGTATTGCAAACTTTACAGGAGTATCAGCTCTTTGCGAAGTTTGATAAGTGCAATTTTTTGTTGAAGAAGGTGCATTTCCTTAGTTATGTTATATCGAAAGATGGTGTGACAGTTGATCCTTCGAAAGATGAAGACTTATTGAAATGGGAGCAACTAAGGAGCGCATTTTAGGTTCGCACTTTCATAGGAATCGCTCGGTATTACCATCAATTCATTGAGGGCTTCTCTAGCATTAGAAGCCCCATGACCAAGATGACCAGGAAGAATGAGAAGTTTGAGTGGAGTCAAGCATGTGAAAAGAGCTTCCAAGAGTTGAGAAAGAGATTGACTTCAGCTCCGGTCTTGACTTTGCCTTCCAAGAGTGGTGGATATGTGATCAATAGTGATGCTTCAATTCGTGGTTTGAGATGTGTCCTCATGCAGTATGGAAGAATGGTGGCTTAATTACCTCGATAGCTTAGAGAGCATGAGCAGAACTAACCAACTTACAACTTGGAGTTAGCGGTCGTGGTCTTTACATTGAAGATTTGGGAGCACTATCTCTATGGTGAGAAATTTGAGGTGTTCACTAATCGCAAGAGTTTGAAGTATCTATTCACCTAAAGGGACTTGAACATGAGGCAAATGAGATGGTTTGAGTTCCTTAAGGACTATGATTTCACTATCTCTTATTATCCCGGTAAAGCTAATGTGGTGGCAGATGCCTTAAGTAGAAAATCAGCCACTTCAATAGCTTGTGTGCATGTTCAATAAAGGCTCTTGTATGAGGATGTAATTGAGCTTAAGCCGAAGTTAACTATGGAGGACACATGTAGTTGGCTTGCCAATCATTCCATGCTCTCTAGCCTGTAGATAATGTAGTTGAAGCTCAAAAGAGGGATGGTGAGACTCGGGCCTTTAAGGCAAAGCTAAGGGAGAAGGTGGTGATGGACTTTGAGGAGTGGTCTGATTGGAGCTTGACTTATAGAGGTAGGTTGTGTATGCCAAACTCCTTAGAGCTTAAGGAGTGTATATTATCAGAGGCACACCACTCTAGGTTTTTTATCCACCTAGGGGGAACTAAGATGTATTATGATGTGAAGAGGACTTTTTGGTGGAGTGGTATGAAGAGGGACAACCCCTTTCTATTCACCAAATGCCTTATTTGCCAACAAGTCAAGGCGAAACATCATCATTCGGGTTGTTTGCTACAACCCCTTCCTATTCTAGAGTCAAAGTGGGAAAATGTGGCCATGGATTTTGTTTTTGGACTGCCTAGATTGCTGAGCGGTAATGACGCAATGTAGGTCATCATTGATCGACTCACCAAGTCTGCACACTTTCTTGTGATAAAGAAGACTATTTCCCTTGATGTGCTACCTGCCTTCTATATGAAAGAGGTTGTGCGATTGCATGGTATTCTAGTATCTATTGTTTCTGAATGCGATCCGTGCTTCACCTCCCGATTTTGGCAAAGTTTTCAGAGAGCCTTGGGTACATCATTGCATCTTAGCTCAGCCTACCATCTTCAGACCAACGGGCAATTCGAGAGGACTATCCAAACCCTTGAGGACATGCTTTAGGCGTGTATCCTTGAGAGGAAGGGCAATTGGGAGCAGCACCTACCTTTGGTGGAGTTTGCCTATAATAATAGTTATCATGCGAGCATTAATATAACACTATTTGAGGCACTCTATAGGCATCCGTGTTGATCTCCCCTTTGTTGGAGTGACGTCGGAGAACATCTTCTTATTAGTCCTGATCTTGTGTAACCATCGGTAAAGAAGATCAAACTCATTTTGGAGAAGTTGCAATCAACACAAAGTTAGCAAAAGAGCGATGCTGACAAACAACAGTGAGACCCTGAGTTTAATGGGGGTGATCATGTCTTCCTCAAAATCACTCCATCCTATGGCATAGTTTAATTTGGCCAATGGGGCAAGTTGTCTCTTAGCTTTATCGACTTATTTGAGATCTTGGAATGAGTTGGCGCTATGGCCTACCGTGTCACTTTTGCCACCTCGGCTTGCCAACATCCATAACGTATTTCATGTATCACTTCTTCGGAAGTACTAGCCAAACCTAGCACGCATGTTGGACTTCGAGCCGTTAGAGCTATAGGAGGATCTTCCACTGTGGATACATCCGTTCATATCTTGGATAGGAAGGAGAAGATTCTTCGGCAAAAAGTGATCCTAGTAGTGAAAGTCTTATGGCAAAATCACGAGGTTGAAGAGGCCACTTGGGAAAGAGAAGATGACATCATAGAGATATATCCCAACCTTTTTAATACTGACCAATTAGCAAATTTTGGGGACCAAAATTCCTAAGAGGGGAAGGATGTAAGATCCCCAAACTTGAAATGGTTTATTTTATTTTATTTTATTGTAATTGTGTGGTTTTATGTTAATTCTCATTGGTTTTTGACGATTTTTGAAATTAAGGTGGTTAACTAAGGTTGTAATCAAAACTTTTTTCACATTAATGTTTTTTATGTTAAGATAAGTCATTTTGAAAATTTATGGAACTTTTGAAATTTTTTACTATTTCCTCAAAATTTTAGGAGGTGGGGCCTACTGTGGACCCCACTTGCGAAATTGAGATGATTAGTCCCAAATGACCCTAGAAACAACTTATGATAATAATTAATTATTTCAAAATTTTTAGACATCAATTTGGGCTTAAAATGAGCAAAATTTTCCATTAATAGTAATAAATTCTATTTATACCCCCACTTATTTGTTAGGTTTACCTCAACACTTACTATAAATAGAATGGAACAACCATTTTCCCAATTAGGAAGGGATGAGACTAGGAGCTTAGCAGGCCCCAATCCCCATTTCTAAAGAAGAAAATGAGATGAAGGTAAAAATTTGCTTAAGCTTCTACTAATTTCTTAGGGTTTCTCTTAAATCTTCTAAATCTCTTCTTTTGCCAAGGTTTAATCATGATTTCTACCCATAAAGCTACTTATTTGAACCTCTATGTCAAACCCTTATGAAAGGAATTTCATTTTTGAACTCCCTAAACCCTAGATCTAGAAGATTTCAAGAGTTTTAGGTATTTTAATTATATTTATGTAAGTAATAACTAAAACCCTATTGTGGGTTGGATTTTAAGGTGTTGGAGGATCGATTTCAAGTTAAGAATCATACTAAAGTTAAGAGATTTCATCCTAAATGGGTTTGTGATTTCAGATTTGAAATGTGGTGGAGTTTTTTGTATATTTCCATAGTGATGAGCTTTAATGGTAAACTTGGAAAAGCTTAATGTTTATTGTGATTTCCTGGTGTTTTTGTTTAAAAATGGCTTGATTTCATGTTTCCTAAGTATAGATTTGATTATCATGATGTTTGGAAGTGAAATTTGATGGTTTATAATATTTTTGTGAAGTTTCAGTTTTTGGATCGAAATGGAAAAGACGAATGAGAACCATTGTGTTGGCATTTGAATGGCTAGATGTTCTAAAGCCATGCAGGGCATTCGAATGGCATCACTGTAGTTTGTTGATTTTGCTTTCTTTTGCTCATTTTCTTGTTTTTCCTCTTAAGTACCATTTCTTATGTTTATATTGAGTAATTTATGTTATGTTGAGCAACTTGAAGGGCATGAATTTGATGTGGGAAGCTATGATGAATGTTCAAGTATTATGTGAATTACATGTTGTTGGCTAAACATGTTATGATTGCCTATCTTGAATCTATGTTGAGTAATTCCTCATATTTCAAGCATGATTCTAGCAAGGTTATAACATATGAATGGAGTTATATGTCTTCACATTGTATGATTAAATTATAAGTGAATGATGGTGTCATGTCTAGCTTCAAGTGTTATATGCATATGCTTATCTAGCATGAGGTGGCACTTGATTTGAATGATATTTTCTAATGGTTTTTACTCATGATTTATGTTAGAATTCATGATTAAATATTGAAGAATGTGTGTGCAGTATGTTAATGGGTTATTTATAATGCACATACATATTGTTAAGCCCGAGGTTTTCAAAATAATTTTCATGAAATTGAAATAAAAATTCTGCAATATAACGGCTATAAATTGGTGAAAATTGACGAAAATACGAACCCTGTGAAAAATATTTTTTTATAATTCTCATTCATTTGTATCAAATTCATCTCAATATTTTTTTTTCAACTCAAAACAAAGATATAACAACGATAAATCATTCAAATCCCGTAGTTCATTCATCCCTGGCGTGAAAACGAACAAAAGACACATTTGCCATGGCCATGGCCTTTCAATATATTTTTCCCAGGCATAGCTAGGTACAAGCTCCATAACAGTTGAAAGTAATAAAACAGTCCATGTACAAGGCCAAAATAATACACGTAATAGCGCTCACCTCACTTAATACATGTACTTCAAAATTTATTTACAACAGATCGTGGCATAAATTAATCAATGAGCAATAGAGTCAAAAATCGACCTGCACTCCAAAAAGTGTATCCTCAAATGCTAAGCAGCTCTCGAACTAGGCCCCACGGAAGTCCCTGGAGTGTCTGAGGATTAGAGAAAAAGAAGATGAGTATTTTCATACCCAGTAGGAGAATTAAAATCAGTGAACCTTAGAAGTTCACACCCAAGATGCTCTACAAGACAGTAGCATACCAAAAACCAGGAGAAGATAAATATATAATCTCAACCAGAGTACTACAATTCCCCTGAGCTCCCTAGACTTACAAATTTTCTTCCCACCTTAATTATAACAAATCACATCCTATCAAACTCTTATTCTCATGTACATACTAATTACGCTTATAGTCTTACGTTTATTATCTTACACTTACACTCGATGAATAGAACTAATTAAATCTCAATTATCTCTAATGTTGAAAGGAAGGAATGCTACTAGGGCGTCACCTTGACCATCGGAGAGAACCTACGCGCTAAAAAGATTCTGAAGGCAAAGTACACCGGTGCTCATGGAGCATAGGATCAAATAGGTAAGAGTAGATCCATGATACTACTTATCTGAGCGCGCAAATGCCCACTCTCTGGGGCCATACAGGGCCAAGAAAGGCCTAATAGTGCCAATTAAGGCAGGAAAACTTACATAGCCACTTTTGGGCAGAAAACTTACAATGCTTCTCTTGGGCAAAAAACTTACAGTGCTCTCAACAGAGCATAAAAAATCCTAACTTACACATACATTACTTCAAAGGTATGAACTACGTTAATCTTACAAGTGAAACTGACCATCTGTCAGTCGTCAACCAATGCGGAATTTAATCCGTCAATCTAGCTAAGGACTCACTCTTATTATCCAACTACATACTTTAATTATGTTGAGATTATAGTTTATAAGTTATGCGGGTACCATTATGGTTTGCAAGCTTACCAATAGCTCAAACCTAAGCCCTGATCATTTATGAGCCTATCTATGAAATTCTAATCCGTCGTAACTGATCGTCATAAATCAAACCTACACACATCATCTGCACACGTATAACTACTCGTAGTTCTGAACTAGACACCACACATACACCTTACAACATGTTTTATAACCTTTAGAACATGTAAACATAAGTCTTCACGTAAACATAACAACCACTCATGCATTTAGCAAGAAATGAAATATAATGAATTACATGGGTTTTCTGCTCATCCATCTATCGCAATCATGAAGAAGTCATAATGTAAACGTCCGACTAATAAACTAACCAATACACAGATAATTTTAAAATACACGCATATCGCCACTATAATTAACCTTTGCACTTGACATCCTCTGCATTAATATACATCTAACATCATGCAATTAAACACCTTACTCCTAGCATGCATTCTATCAGAAAAGCACGCTAGAGTGAATTTCTAAGGTTCAAAGTCTCCTACCTCAATGTTTGGGCTAAAATTGATGTCAGGGCGTACCACGAAGGCTGCGTTGGTGCATACTCAGCAGCACACGCACCCTTACACTATGAGAGACGGCTTTGGGGTGGAAATTGCAGTGGAGGTCTCCAATTAATGCTCGCGGTTATGAACGTCTCTCACAATACCCACAATGGTGATTCGGGATGCCTGCACGCCCAAAAAGAGCTTAGGTCAGTCTAATAGTGTGGGTAAGGCATTGTCATGGAGGTGATCTCTAGCCACTGGCAAGGCGGAATGGTCACTGGGCAAAATTTCCTCGTGAATTATTATGGTGGATAAACATGCAGAGAGGGCAAAATAAGATTGGAGAAGAGGAAAAAGTAAGTGAGGAGATAAGTCAGGACCGGAGGTGGGAGAGACGGCATTTGGACCGGTAGAAAATGGATCAAAACAGTAACTTTTGCCGGTCCCAACAGCGGTTTGGCCCAAAAATAGGGCAAGTCTGCGAGAGGTGGTTGATCAAAGTGAAACAATCCGGGTGCATGGCCACTCTACAGCAGCCCAAAGGGTAGGCGAGTAGTCGCTGGCCGAAAATAGCTCACGACGGCAAACCTCGTCAGCTACAATGGTCATTCGGCCCAGAACAACTGAAATTCCCAAAACCGACCGCAAATAGAATTTCTGGAGAAAGGGCCGACCAAATTAAAATTGGGGAAAGGGGGTGTACCTCCCAATTCGTGGCGGCTAGGCGACTGCTCCGGCCGATTCCGGTGGCTCCGGCGGCTTTCAACAGCTCTGGTAGCGTTTCACCCAAAACAGAGCTTCTTCCTTAATTATCCTGCGAATCGCTATGCAGGTGAGGTGCGACGGCGGCCACAGGCGGCGCGGCCCATCTCACTGTGACTGGACAATCAGACTCCGGCGAAGGCAAGGGGCAGTGGCAAAGCTCTAGTGAAAAGAAGTGGGGGGAGGGTCTCTCCTTTCCGCCGGCGGAATTTACTGTGCAGAACGCAAATTGTGTTCTGCGTTTTGCGCTCTATTTTATTCCTTCTTTTTTTTGTTTTTTAAATTTAATTACAATCATGCACCTCTACCTTGCGCGTCTCCACTTCTTCTTCAAGCGCGAGAACTCCCGACGCACGATGAACTCCCCCTTAAGAACACGCCTTGACCAAAACAACTTTACTTTTAATCCAAGAGCCCTAATTTAAGGACCGAGTTTTTAATTTAAGCTTTGTAACCTTAACTTACACGTTTAAACTCTTGAAAATGCACAAACCTTTTCCACCTACAACCGAGGCTACGTACAACACTAACACATAATTATCGAGAAAATAATACAGAAGATTAAAACAAATAATTAATTTCCCAAGAAGCAAATAAATAGCCATAGAAAAGTCAAGGTTATTACACATATGCTTAGAACTGAATGTTCTACCATATATACACATACATGTGGGGGCAATCATGGTGATTGTTGATGCTTATGATTCGATATGATGCATGTGGTGCTGATGGGAGCACATTCTATGAATTTAGATTTATGTAGAGATTGCTGACATATATACCATGTTGCATGCACTATGAAATGAATTTATGAAAGAGACTTTATTAAGATTAGTTGTAGTTAATCGATTAGATGTACTTGTGTGATATTGTTTGCTGGATTTATTGATCGGAGGCTTATCAATTCGGTTTTATGTCCAAATGGATGGGTTTTTATGTCCAAAAAAAGATGGATTTCCCTCCCTAGGTTGAGAAGAGCAGCAATGCTATAAAGAGATAAAACTATTGAAACCATTTTGACCCTCAGAATCCAGGCTAGTGTAGCTGAATGCACCGGCTTACTAAGGGGTAGTTTTCCTCATTAAGGAATTTACCCAAACTGAGTAATTCTTTTAGACATTCCTATTGGGGATTGTTTGAACTGAGTAGGGATTGCTATTGCTTCGGCCGATTAAGCAGGTTAGTTCTTATCGACTTGCATGGTTATGATGTGTGTTAGAGACACTATATGCAGGATCTTACGTGGAGAAGATTAGGAGACATTCAAGGGTTTTATGGCAGCCCCATGCAAGCAATGGCAAATGGCAATGCTTATCCATATAGATTATGTGTCTATGCTTCATCAAGAGTGCATTACAAATGAAGGAAGAATTAGTTTATGGTTCTTTTCGTGTTATAGATGACACAAAAATTCAAATATCTTGTTTTGAATAACACGATATGTGAAATTATGCAACAACCATGACCAGATTTTGCATTATTGATAACACGAAATTGCCACACGTCGTGGTTTCAATAACATGATAACTTACAAAATGTGATTATCATGTACTCATCACATTTGTATTTTGTTTGTATTTACATGACGTATTGTATGTCCTGTTATCACTTACACGATGGGTTAGTATGTCATGTTGGCATTTACATGACTTATTGTATGTCATGTTATCACTAGCACAATCATATTTGTTGATGATATTAGGTCATATATGTCTTCTACCAGCTACTGAATGAATGAAATTTGAGATATCCTGGCATTTCTATGAACTATTTCTTCTAGAAATTTGTCTTACAACAATGCTACAAACATAGGGACGCAACATGACAAGGTGAAGGAGCATCGCAAAATCATCAACAACTTGATGAAGTAGCTTAATGTAAATATAGTGAGTGTCTTCATTCCGATCTATGTCACTCGCCATTTCCTTCTTCTCATTGCTCAATGCAGGGAGAAGAGATTCTAGTGTTATAATCCACTAAAAGGTGACCACAATCACCACTTTGTTGAGGTCAACAAGGTTAGAATCCATGTTGCCACAACTATGGAGAAGACCCTGAGGATAAAGGGTATGACGAAGTGGCCATTGACAAAGATCCAAAATTATCCCTATCAAGAGATGAACAAAAACTACAACGTGTTCCTCATGTGCTATGTTGGGAAGCTAGTCACAAGAGTCCTTCAACCATATTATACCCAATTACATATCACTATGAAGGTCAGGCCACAGATATGTGAAACAATTCTTCTTGGAAAAATTAATTAGAAGTTTGATGCTTCTTCAGAGGAGTTGTAGTGTTGTGTTTTTTTCCTCTCTTACAATGTACAATTGGTAACAAATCAATTCTCATTTTACTTTCATTGGAACACATTTTTTAATCATGTAATAATTAACACGCCTTTTGAATTAACAAAACACACACTAGAGATAGGTCATGTAATTGACCAATATATCATGTTATCAACAACACACACACATTCATGCTTCAAGTGACACATGGTAATGTTAAATCATGTTAATGATAGCATGCACACTAGTTAAGTAATTTTTGGACAACAACACACCAGGTAGGTGTGCCATCAATAACACGAGTTCAAGATAGGCCGTGTAATTGACCAACAGATCATGTTATCAATAACATGCATGCCATGTAGGTTGTGTTATTGATAACATGCAATAAAGTTAGGTCATGTAATTGTATGTTACAGATTATGTTATCAACCACACACACTCAAGATAAGTCGTGTGATATCTAACATGAACCATTATTAGATCATGTTAGGGACAAAATAAATTTCTCTTTTCTCGTGATAACCATAACATAAATTTCATGTGTAGCAAAATTGATATGGAGAGTGAAAATTTTATATGCAAATTGTTGTGGACGGTTGTCCACAACAGCGAGGTAGCCGGCATAGGTGAGGGGAGCGGTGCAGGGAGGCCGGGAAAGAGGGGGAGGGGACGGCATGGCCATTAGAAAGAAAGTGGAGAGACACAGAAATAACTAATAATTCACTTCATTCATAATCCCATCAGGGCACATCCCTTACACTTAAATAGATAAACCTAATGGGCTCACTAATATGTGCCTAAGGCCCATTAGCATAATTAAAGGAAAATACTAATTAAATTACCTAATTACCTAAACACCCCTTATTACATAATTACCTAGTAATAGGCCCTTAGGACGTTCACAACACAAACAAACTTTTTCTTTCATTATTCAAAAAATGAAAGAAAAACATCACACTCCATCTATCTATAGGATCATAGCCTTGTGAGCCACCAGAAAAAATGCAGATAGAAAATGGGGATATTGAAATAACCCCCTATTATAACTCATAGGCCTTCGAGACGGATGGGAAGAGCGGTGTGGATGATTCATGGGGTGAACTATCAAATTCATTTGACAATACATGCGATTAATCTTTGACATCGACCTTCTCATCTACCTGAAAGCTGATGAGTCATAGTTGAGAATTATTTCAATGT
This sequence comes from Saururus chinensis, assembly GCA_035235625.1. Lineage (NCBI taxonomy): Eukaryota > Viridiplantae > Streptophyta > Magnoliopsida > Piperales > Saururaceae > Saururus > Saururus chinensis. The sequence continues at coordinate 6,137,663 of CP141145.1, read as the reverse complement.
CTTGATGTTTGCCACATTTTTCGTGATGGCCCACGAGGCTGTGCTCATGGAGATGGATGATGAACGATAAGTCAGGCAGCATTCTACAGTCGGCCATTGCCCAAGAGGAAAGTCATCATGAGCGAGTCACCTATTGTTGACATGACCATCTCCAGTCGCATTTACCATTGTAAAGGGCCCACCTCCGGCCATGTTCCTTAGGTGGGTAGGAAGTAGGTGCCGAATGGTCATCTGATGGAATTTCTTAAGATTTTTATTTGCTGAGATGGAAATGGAGATGAAGTGGCTACATCAGAAATTGGGGTGGCACTTTGGTTTGATGCATTTAAAATTAATTTGTTGTGCTGAAAATTGGTGTGACTCTTTGGAAATTGGTGATCAAGGCCAAAAATATTAGTGTGATGTGTCAGAATTTGGGATAATTTACTTAATACTTTGGTCGTGTTATCGATAACAAAAAGTGTAGTTATTGCGTAATTAGTAACATGTAGTGACAAAAAAGTATGTAATATTCATTGAAACTCCTTTTTTTATGTTGTAATTGGTAACACGTCCCTTTGATTGTGTTTCTATTTACTTGATATGTATATAGAATACAATATGAACAATACATAGATCAACATATTGTATTATCAGCATCATGAGCTTCATCAAGATTATGTAATCGATAACACGATGTGCATATAATATCAACACGATAATAAAATGACATTTCTTAAACTCATCTAAAAAATGGGTGGATAAGGCAACCCTGATTGATGTTCCTAGTCCTTGTGTCATTTTTCTACTCTTTTGTTCATCCTCCTTCGACTTGTATATAGGCCAATAACCACATTTAGAGGGTCATCTTGTGCACTGTCATAGCATTTGTGATTGTGACCAACTACCCGATCTCTACACATTTGCATGGAGTTTTGACCTTGGGTTGTGACTATTCAATTTTTCCTTGGACACCCCTACTGCTTGAATGAGATAGGTGGGTTGAATGTAAACAGAACTCTAATCAGTGCCCACTAGTGCCAATCTGTCATTGGCTATAATTGTCACGCCCCGGCGATGCCTCACCCGAGCCGAACCCGGTCGAAGGGCCGGTCAAGCGCGCGGGGGCGACGAAGGAAGATTAAGAAACGATCTAGCGGAAGACTTAACCCTAACCACGAGCGATTAACAGAATTACGGAGTACACACAATCCTTTGAGCAAGAGTAAATAAGAAGGAAAGAAAAGTGTTGCTTATCACAAAGTAAACAACAATCTCAAACCCACAAGCTTAGTTAACTAAAGCCCACACCGGCTCAAAATATGTCATAAGCATCACAACTATAAAATGTGACATAAATCCAAAACAAAGAACCCTACACAAAGTCCTAAACATAAGCATAAAACCAAAGAAGATAAGTCACACAACAATCTCCATGATCACATCCAAGCCATCTCCGACCTTTCCTCAAAGAGGAGATCTTGTCCGTCTGCGTGTCGCACCATGCAGCCCCAAAACAAAACACAAGAAAGAGGGGTGAGTTTAACAAACTCAACAATGGTTTTTAATATCACTATCAACATCGAAAATACGATAGTATAGCAATATAATCATTCAGATCAAAGATTTACATTGTGCATCATTTTCTGATCACGCATACACATCACCTAAAACTGCATCATAGTGCATAATCCACATAATTTTATTCTCATCATAACACCCTGCATGAAATGTATCTCTAACATATATATTCCATCATGCATCACATCATAATAACCTACATGAATATATCTCTAACATACATATTCCATCATGCGTCATATCATAACAATCTGCATGAATGTATCTCTAACATACATATTCCATCATGCATCAACATTCTCATTCATCATGCATGTATAAGTGTCACACACGTACACTAGTCCAACATGCAAGTCCATACCCATAGAGAATAAACCTTCTCTTCAAGGCCAGAGCCCTCGAGCAAACACTTATTAGATAAATATGCTCCTCAAGGCCAACGCCTACGAGCAACTCCTGCTCCTCAAGGCCAACGCCTTCGAGCAATCTCCTGCTCCTCAAGGCCAACGCCTTCGAGCAACTCCTGCCCATCAAGTCTAACCTCCCGGGCAACCCTCAAATTCTACATAAGAATTTAAGAAGATTGGGGTAGTCAATCCCTAATTGCTGCTCACCCCAGACGATCCTGGCTAAGGATGTCACATTCTCACGAAGAGAACCTAGAGCATGGGTGTTCGTTCTGGGACATCTCATGCGGAGGGGAGAGCCCGAGTTCCCACGTAGGAAACCCACGAACACATGGTAGCTGGTGCAAGGAGCATACCATACTAGATTCTCAGGGTCCAGGTTCGACTGTCTCAATAGATAAATCTCAACCGCATTAACAATTCAGAATAACCAAACTTGACTCGACTCAGCCCGGGGAGCGCACATGTTCCACAAAGGAACTCAAATCAAAAACATGTCCTTTCAGACCAATCAAATTTTGATTAAGTCAACGACCAATTAAACCGGCACACAATTTCACTACATTTCATCCAATCAATCAAATTCGATTAATCTCGATAAAACCTCGGGGTGTGCACGTAAAAGTACTTCTATGTCGACTCTAGTCCTCACGTCCCATACCATGAGTATTCATGACACCATAGAAGCAAATTTAACTAAGCACTAGCGCAATGAACCTTAGAGCTATCCATTGACATAATGCGTCCCATACCACAAGTGTCTAATGGTTTCTCCTCGGCTGTTCCACACAACCGATCAATTGAAAATACATTTTCATAATGCGTACAACATGGTACATACGTGGGCAAAGCATACATGAATTCTAATTTATTATAGGTGCTCTCATCAGCCATTCATGCATCATTCATAATCATAATAGCAAACCTCACCATCATCATTAAACCCCACATGTGTATGTGTGCACATAGTAGAAGCACTTCACTAAATGCATATCAACATGCTTGTAATTCACTCACCATCACACTACACATGAACTTTAACATCTAATCATGAATTCCAGCAGAAAATCATAGGAGAAGAATCATTGAAATCGTAATTCAAATCAAAGCTCAACCACGAAGGCTAAACACATATAAGATCATTCATTTCATCCTTGAATCATGGCATTAACCAACATCCACACATCAACTATCCACATTCTATCATGCCAAGTTAGTCCAATAATAGGTTGTAGTTCTACTGAAAATATGCTTAACCAAAGAAAATCAATCATTCATAAATTCAAGATGACAATTCCAACATCATGCCACAAAATATAAGTCATACCACAAATCTCTAAACATATATCTCAACTCAATAACCTCAATATCATGCCTTTCCAATAGCATAATATAGCTTAAAATACTCCACATTCATATGAAATTGGCAAGCTAAAGTGGAATCATAGAAATAGACATCATATGCACAACATACAATTTTACTGTGTAGGCGTTTGAACGCCCTTTAGGCCGTTTGATCGCTTAAACACAAAAATTTGAAATTCACGGTTTGGTCGTTCGAACGCCCAGCAGGCCGTTCGATCGGCTGAACTGGAAAACTGCCGTTCCGGCAGTGTTGCCGTTCGAACGCCCAGTAGGCCGTTCGAACGCCAACAAGGCAGAACAGTCCATCTTCTTCCCTTCGCAAATCCAAACCGAAACACCATTGATAACACTTCAAATCCACATCTAACACCCTAATCATAATCAAAAGTCCTTGACTTCCAGAATATCAAACCATATCATAATAATGCAAAGCCCTAAGAAATCAGGATTAAATAATTCTATTTTCTAATCTTACCATTAACACACCAAATCAAGCAACTCCATTCGAAATAGGCCAAAAATCAAAAATTTTACCATGGATAAACTGAGATTTCGAAGACCCATTACCTCAGCACTTGATTAAGCTCGGATTGGAGAGTCACCCTTCTTGAAATCCTTAATCGGCTTTTAATTCGGGCCTAATTAGGGATTAGGCCAGACCTCCCTCCTTAGCCTATTCCCAAAAATAGAAATGGCTCAGGTCTGCCCTTTTATAGTAAGGGTTGGGGTATGCATGAGCAAGTTATGGGGTGCAAATAGGAAAAGTAGGCTAAAAATGGATATTTTGCAAATTTAAGCATTAATTAAGGTTAGGAAAATTCTGAAAATTTTTGTATAACCTTAGGTTGATGTCTGAGTTCATTTGACCCAAAAACCGAAATTTTGACGGTGGGGCCCACAGGGGTCCCGCCAAAACCCTAATTTTTGGAAAAATAGTAAATTCTAAAAATTCCAAAACTTCACATTTAGTTTTAAATCACTTAAAACTACTAATATTAAAGTTGATTTTGGTTAAAACCATCACAAACACTATTTATTCACGAAATCACCGAATAAGATCAGAAAACATGTTAATCTCACGATAACCGACAATTAAAGAAAACCAAAACCGGTTTAAGATCAGGGATCTTACAATAATGGCTCTCAATGTGTCATTTTTTATGTTTCTATGGACTATCATTTTTCGTAGTAATCAGATACATAGAAGTATTTGTGATCAATTGTTACAATTCTATATTTAAGCAGTAGCCCCAAATCCGGTAACTTTCCGCATGTACAACTATGTTTAACTAGATTCACTACATCCTATTGAATGAATATTACGTGAATGAGAATACAATAAGTGAGATTATAGTATTATTGAAAATAGGACCCATTAACACATGTCGTATGCTCACAATTATTAAGTTATTTTAATAGATAAACATACATGTTATTATGGATAACAATTGAACATACACACAACATTAATTGAAGTTTACCTGGTGATATAGCAAGTACCTAGAATTCATATATTGATACCACCAATACATGCACATTCTTTGCTTCTTCTCTTATGTTATTGATGTGTTTATAAGTAAATGTGGTTACATCTTTAGTTATATTTTGTCTATCTGTCTAATATTTCTCAAAGAGTGCGGTTATGTGCTCCTTTGTATGCTCAATTAACCAAGTAATATGTATTGACTTGGTTTTTTTGAACATTTCATTAGCACTTTCTAACCTATTTCAACTGAGTGTTCTATATTTTTTGCCTGGAAATGCAACATTAGCTCAATGCTTTGCATCTATCCTATTTACACAAACAAATATTTTACAATTGTGTTCTTTAATATTGTTTATTATGTCATCATGCATGTTCTATCTAAATGTTTTAACTATCACATGGAGTTGGTTTTTTAATTGGCTTTGAATCTGCCCAACATATTTGTTGCCATATGACAAATGCAATATCTAAGGTGTATAGAGGGAAAATACTACTTAGCAACATTTGACAAACCCATCATTCTATCGGAAATATATATATTCAACTTAGCTAGAGGATAATAAAATAGATCATTTATAAATAGTTCAAGAAACAAGCTTAAGTTTTCTTGCAATCTTTCTCGACCACTGCAAATGTAAAGTACAACATATTATTGTTCTCATCTAATGTGGTTGTCAAAAATTGATAAATAAAAATATAATTTTTATTATTTGTCTCTTACAATATAGAATAATTTTTTTATTAATTTAAAGTGTTTAAGTGTGATGTGAATATGTACTTTTACTAATTAAAATACTTCTTAAAATTATTGATCTACTATATTTGTATTATGTAATTTTTAAAAATATTGTCTTAAAATTACATAATATTTAACATTAATTTATTTATTAAAATAAATAAATATATTACATACTACTATATTGTTCTTACCCACCCGTCCTGCTGAACAGGGTGTGTAAGAAAAGGAGAAGTCTCCACAAATAGTGGAGCCCTTTGTGAGTTATCATGTTGAGAGCTCTAGTTTTGTTCGTATGGTGCCCGCTTGACCGTGTTTCCTCGTAAGAATAGAAGACCGGGTTGGGGTCGCCTGAGTCATTTTTCCACATATGTGGGGAGGGCCCATGTGCATAAATCTACTTTGGCAGTTTTAATAGACTTAGGGTCCGTTTGTTTCGGCTGAATCTGAATCTAAAAAGTTATCTTAATTAGCTGAAAAGTTAATTATCTGATTTAGCTGAATCTGAAACTGAATTAGCTAATCTGAAACTGAATCTGGAGCTGAATTAGCTGAATTTAAATCAGAATCGAGAGACGTTTATAAACTAGTTAGGTCCATTTGTTTCAACACGCTTTGAAGGTATGATTCCGGAAAAGGCTTAACATGCATTTACATCTCTTTAACATCTGAACAAGAATGTGCCCGCAGGAGACAACCTCCTAATTAAGGTAAGTATGCAAAGAAAAGCAGAATTTTGAAGCAGTCTGCCCTGGGAACATGAATGCACCAGAGGCCACATATTCCTGATTGATCCCAGGAATCACCTCTCTTTAACTCCTCCTTTGCAATGTAGCATCTGTCTTATAAACACTACTTCCAGTTACTACACTCTCACCAAACACTGTAAAGGGCAAGGGATTTTTTTTTGGCATGTGTACATAAAAATTGATATTTTCAAATTCTAATCCAAAATTTAACCTTGAGGTTTGAAGTTTATTAGAAAACCATGTAAACGTATAGAAGATAAATTATTTGATGTAAAAACTCTAGAACATGAATTTCCACACAAAATAGCATTCACCACTAATAAGAGAATAACATTTTTAACTAAACAAACGGACACTTAGAAGCGACGGCGTGAATCTGAGTTCCTTCGCAGAGGGATGCCGAAGCTGCCAATTTGCTGGGTTACAGGCTTACAGCTCATTCTAGTAATGAAATAATATGAAGCGGTTATTGAATACTTAGTGTGCAAGAAGCTTAGGTTGTACTCGTCTTGTCTTTGCTCCTATATATTGGAGACCTATTTAATCCAGTAGGATTAATACCCTTGGCCCGTACGTGAATCTTAATTAATAAATAGGTAGGACTTTTCACATGGCTCAAGCAAATTTTGCTTGCACAATTTCATTTTTCAATAGATAAGGAGATTTGATGAGCTGTACTTACTCCAGTGTGTGAAGTGTCCCTTCCTTGGTGTTGATGAGGTTGAAGGGCCATGAGGAGATCTCGGAATGGATGATGCTGAACCAGCTTCCAGATATTCTACTTTTAGATTCTCAGCATATTTCACAAGGTTATCATGCGATATTATCCTGCTTCGCAGTCTTGATGTGTCCTGCAATTTCACAAGCTTGTCAAACATATTAACAACAGATTAATGTAAACATATGAAAAACATACATGTAATTATGTAAAGCAGGAAATTTCAAGATGGAACAACCAAATTTCAGTAGACAACTCGTGGGAAATTTCACTAAATAATACTAGCTCAAACAAGCTGAATAACATTGAAAAGTTAAACATCAGTAACCAAAGATGCTACTAAATAAGTTAAATGATTTATGTAACAATGATTTCTAATTCTCATGCACTCAACTTTATCAAGTTCTTTTTCTAGTAGCAGCAAGAAAAAAACTCAAAAGAATAATTTACACATATAATATATAAACGTCAAATTACTCACATTTAAAGCTTGAAGGACAAACAGGGCATGTCCTAGAAAAATAGCATCCAAACTAGTAGGTCTGCATATTCAAATAAGAGCCAGGTGAAAATGCATATCTCTTAACAAACGCAGTCAGAACCATTGATATTAAACGAAATAAGAAAAGGAGCAAAAAATAAAGACAAATGAATACCTATTCTCAAAAAAATAATGTTGATCCGTCAATTTCATGGATAATGCTTCATAAGCTAATGTTGCCTTCCTGTAAATCTGACCATGTAAGAAAATGAATCTAGTGACTATTCAGAGACCATCACATCGCTGCAGAACTAACAGATATCTTCGAAAAAGATTTTTCATAAGGTTACACAGCCTAAAGATCCCAAAGAATCCACTAAAGAAACATATCAATGAAACAAAAGCTCAAGTTTTAAACAAATCTCAGTCATAGCTCTTCTCCATAAGTATCCAAAAAAAATTGAAATGTGGAAACCTTAGGTTACTTGCTAAAATGTCATTACATGTAACCAAAATATCAATAATCCAAATTTATTGTATTTCAAACAATAATCAAGAATAAAATTGATCAGCACTAAGAACTAACAAATTATTGCAAAATCGAAGTCTTTTTGTTTCAGAGCTTTAAGTTATTTTCACTAACCAATAAGCCTTCACACATGGGAAAGGGGCACTAATTGAGCCTGTAGAAAGGGAACAACTTATATACCATAGGTGTCAATCTTACTCCTACAGTTCTCCTAAATCCAAACACCTTTGATGCAATACTATAAAACTCTCAGTTTTTTTCATTATACTTTTATAAATGACAAAGAAAACCAATTATTTCGAGAAAGCTTTTTCAATGAGCAATAACAACAAAGAATAGAGGAAAGCCAACAACATGATTATATTTAATTTCACAAGTAGAACCTGAAAACCATAGATAGAGAAGGAATTAAATTCATGCAGACAAATGAAAACCTCAGTTTCTCTTTCTTCAGCATTGATGCTTGTAATCCCAAGTACTTTCTTGACAGCTTGAGTTTGCTTCCAGTGAAGAACTTTTGCAATCGGCCAGGGAAGGGGGAAAAAACAAAATTTTACCTTTTCTTGGAATTGGGTTGCTCAGCACCACACACATCCTCAATCATATCATAAATCTCCATGCTGCCATTTTCCAGACTTCTCAAACACACAAGCAAATGATCAGAATTCAGATCTCAGCTTCAAAACCATCAAAATAATCTAAAAAACTAGAATTAGATGTTACCACGAATTGGGCAGGCTGTTGAATCCGTTGAGAGGCCAATGCAGCTCTCCCTCCGTACCGCCGACGCCGTCGATCAGGTGATCCCCCAGGATAAAATTCGGCTCCATATCCGCACCAAAAAATTGCAAAGAAAAAACCCCGCTTTCAGAAATTCAGAGGGCTGGCGATTCGGCCCCTACTCCGAGGATTCCCGACTCGACGACGAATCAACGGCAACAAATCTAGGGTTTCTGGGGAACGAGGCGCAGCAGTCCGATCGATCAGCCCATGGAATCGGATTGAGACGGCCGGGAAAAAGAGAGATCTCGTACAGAGGAGGAGAGAGAGAGAGAGAGAGAGAGAGAGAGAGAGAGAAGGACCTGCTGTTCAATTATGGAGGTAGAAAGGAGAGGGCTTCAGCCATGGAATATGGTAGGTGAAGGATGGAAGAGGGGAAGGAGGCGGGGGACGGAAATCGCGATGGATTTTCAGCAAATCAGCCGGCAAAAATCATCTTATTTTGTGGATAAAATAAATAACGTAAGCTTACTTTTTAACTTAATCAGCTCAGATATAAGTTCAAAACAAACAGTCTTATAAGTAGGCTTTTACCTTACTTATAAGTTACTTAATCAGTTAAGATCTGATTAAGGTAAACAAACAGACTTACACACATTATTTATTACCCATCTCCTCACAGTACACAAGTCAACTCCGAATGGAGTTTCAACTATGACCAAATAGAGGTTGTCTTGTGGTTTCGGAACATGGCTTACCCCTTACAAGTCGTTTTATTTAAAAGACCTGAATTACATTAATAAGACATCTGATTCATGAAGCTTTTTTTGTTTATGGGATAGAAATCTACAGCTGGTGCAGTCATTATTGGACGGATGAATCATACAGTGCATCAAAATAAATCAGATCTATGCACTTAGTTTACAGTTGGCAATGTAATAATATTTTGTGTTTTCTATTTTCCCAAGGTCCACGTGATCTGCTCTATGCATTTAAGAAGCTGAAATTTTACTGGCCAATTAACCTCAAAATAAATAAGATTATCTCCCCCATCGCCAAACCATTCACATTAGAGACCATTCACATTGAAAGGGAATTCATGTTAATCCTCCATGGAAAAATCATACTTAGAAAAGCTGTCATAGACAAATATGAATGCACGCCAGATAATTTTTTATCGCTACATGCTCTTGATCCTTGCACATGATTAGTTAATTTTATTTTGTAATAAGTCAAATACCTTATGCGGGTGACCGCCCAATCGTTGCCTGAAAGAATGTCAATTGATAACAAATTGCCTATAAAAGGATCAGATTGTATCGCGCCCCCCATCAGCAAACTTTTCTCTTCATCATACCACTCTCTTGCATGGATGAATCATTCAGACAATCAGTCATAGAGTGTGCACTCCAGGTGAATCCTAAGATTTCAAGGAGCTGTCCCTTGTCGAATCTCGCCGATGGGGTTCTCAACTTACCACCTGGCTCCACAGAGGAGGTAAGAATCCTTGTGCAAAGATTAGTGTTGTACAGTAGGGCACCACCAGCAATGATGCATGTCAACCAGCTCCTGTTCTTCACTATTCCACCCTCTGATCATGAATCTTCCTACCAAAGCTCAAATTTTGATCCGTAGAGGTTTCAGCAATTCTTCACTCCTATATTGATTCTCGACAGATCTGCCGAAACTGGACATGTTCTAGACAAAGATTTGTCAGAAAATCTCTCTTCAATTGAATCTAAAGTAGATGGCCTACTCAAGGATACGTTCTTAAAAGCAGCTGTGCTAGTGGCGAATGAATTTGGCATCCTCTCCCCCTCTCCAAAGGAGTTGCTAATGGCAAAAACAGCAACGTGCACTGGGAAGAATCCGCCCGCTGATGAGGCTTTAGTGGACCAGGCATTCACCAAGGCCACTGAGGCTGCATTGGAGAGACTGATGGAACAACCAAATTTAAATTCTTGTTTTGGCCTCGTCGAAATCTTTGTTGCTGCCATTGAGGCTGCAACTGCGGGGATGGTGCAATCAAACTCAAAATCTTGCCTCAACCTCGTCAGATTCATTGCTGCTGCCATTGACGAGGCGTGCACGGATTCTGTGATGAAGATCGCCCTTGCTGAACGGCTTATTTTCTCCTGTGTGCCCCATCCAGAAGCATCCTCAGGGAGTGCTGCCCTTTTGGATTGCTTCAGGGTTGCCATTTTCAATTATTCTGTGCTTTCAGCTGACTCTCTTGCGGAGGCCCTCATAGCTGCTATTGAGATATTGCAAGCAGATGATACTGTGAAGCGACTTCTTAGACAAGTGATTAAGACATCCTCTTTCGGGATGACATCCCTTGTTGTGCTACCGAAACCCTTGTTTACCATTAACCTTGTTGATAATGTGAAAATCAATGAGAACATGACCATTTGTACTTTACCCTCCTCTGTTGCTGACACTCCAGTGATGCACAGAATGGGCATCAAGACCAAATTCAAGGTTCAAGGAACTGCTATGAAGCATTGATTAGGTCAGGGGTCGATCTCTGGGAACCAAACCTCTGCGATCCCAAATGTATTTGTTTGCTTCTACATTGCCCAATTTTTTTTATCTTAGGACTATATTGAGTAATTCTTCAACTTCTTTTACCATCTTCTCATTTTGGAAATCTTCAATTATTGAGATATATTGTCTATTATTTAAAAATCTTCTAAGCTAAATTTATGCTAAAATATCATGCATTTTTTTCGAAAGAGAAGTGATTCAACATGAGCCAATACACAAACCAATGCGCAGATTTAAAATAAATTAATCTCAACCCTTGGGCAGAGCCCGAAATTCAAACCCAGGGAGCATCAACAGAGTAAAAAACAAACAACACATTTTGTATTGGACAGGCTCAAAGTTAAATAAGAACATGTGACAAGTATTAAAAAAATTAGCAAACGAGCATAACATAGATGGAGTGTGAACATGAATTCATGTATGCCCAGTTGACATCACATATTAAAAGAAATTAACAAATAAATGTAGTCTACCTCTGGAGAAGAAGTTGCCTAGCAAATTGTACATGTTACAAAATAGTTCAAATTCCAAAGTAAATAAATAGGTTAAATCTCGTAGCCCTTAATTATTTTTTGGACAAGGGGCGCTATGGTAGTTCTCTCAAGGCAAAAATCTTAAACTCAAACTAGAAATATTTCTAAATGTTTTTCAAATTTTCGTAAGTTCTTTTCTTTTAAATTAGGTTTTACAATAGAGAAACCAAAATAAATGGCAATTTTCAAAGGAAATTTCCAAACAATTTACCAACATCTGGACAACCCAAGAGAAAATCCATGATGATTGGAGAAGGGCAAGATGAGAAAAACAAATTTTCTGTGTGGAAATTGGGTTGTGACAAACATTACTCTCAAGATGTAACCTCTTGTCATTTTTTAAGAGTAATTCACTGGAATATAGTCCTAATAGGAAAAATCCAAAGAAATAAATGGAAAATTATTGTAAAATTATAAAATAAACTAAATAATGGTTTGGGAACTTGCTGGAGCTAGAAAATATTCAAGACAAATTTAATTTCAAAATCAAGAATAAATAATATAAGCAAGATATGTTCAATAGATTTTATAGATTTTTTCATATTGCCTGGCCAAAGAATGAAATATTCCATATTCCTTGGATTTTAAACGGAAATGCCATATGACCTGGAATAACATGATATAAGTTAAAATTTGGACTAAAATACCCCTAACCGAAGGTAGGGTTTTATATTGTGTTAAACCCTCACAAAGTGGCATTCATTGACATACGACTTCAGACGCCGGCGATTCCTCCAAGTGAAAAACTCCGTTCCGATTAAAAACTCAGTTCTGATTGGAAAGTCCTCTATTTGAGCAAAGTGTAAGTGGCGTGTGAGACTTTTTTGCGACCTATCCAACCAAAACATCAAAGAGTAGGGATTTTCTGTTCTGGAATGAGTTTGAGTTTGCGAAGAACAAGTTTTGGAACAAGGGTTTCTCCTAAGCTGAGTTTTGAAACTGTACCCCCCAAAACTGGTTCTTGTTTATAGCGCAATTCAGGTTTTCGATGATCCCTAAAAAGCAGTGGCCGAACGAGTGTATTAGGACTCATATAGCATTGCTCATGTATGTACTATGTTGCATTTAATATAAAAATGATATATGAGTAAGATTTATCATGATTAGTCATGGTTAATCAATTGGATGCAATTGTATAGTATTGCTTGTTAGATTAATCAATCAAATGCTTATTGAATTGGTTGGGCCTGAAATGACATGATTTTGTTTTGAGTTCCTTTGGGAACATGGTACCTCCTCAGGTTGAGATGTGTTAATTGCGTGTTGAGATGAGCTAAATGCTATGTAAGTTAATTGTTAAGTTAGCTTGACCCTGAGATTATAGCATGGTATGTCCATGTTCACTAGCTTACCAGAAACTACTTAGGTTCTAGCCATAGTGGTACGTTTACTTAGGCGTCGACCAAGGTGAGTTGGTCTACTTAGGTTACTGCCAAGGTGGGTAGGTTTGCTTACACTTTGACTAGGGTGAGCAATAGGTCTTCTTAGGGTTTGGCCAGTTGAGTAGTAGGTCTACTTAAGTTTCAGCCAGAGTGAGCAATAGGTCTGCTTGGGCTTTGGCTAGGGTGAGCAGTTAGTCTGCTTAGGCTATGATTAGGGTGAGCAATAGATCCACTTAGGCTTCCATGACGGTGAGTGGGAATGTGGTTTTTCTCAATTATTAGGCATTCACCATTTATGGTTACATATGTATGGATTATTATTATGCTTATTTAGGCAAGTTGTGTAGGGTTAATAGGGCTATGTAGCACATGTAGGTATGGCTTAGTTTGCATATTATGTAGGATACTATATTTGAGACACTCGAATTGCAGGGTAAATGTTTTCATTCAAACTAGATACGCATTATATGTTTATGCTGAAATATAATCTATGTAGAATATGATTATGTTACTTATGACATGCATGGTTGGTGTGATGTTAAACCCATGATGTTCAAAAGGCTAACATTTATGGTGAGATGTAATAGGTTATAATATGATATGCAGGGAACGTAAATTGTGTGATTTTATGATATGTCATATAGTACATGATATGATAATGCTATCATGAGTAGATGCTTATGGATGGTAAATTATGACATGAATGCACAAGTTATGTGGATATCCATAATGTATGAGTATGATGGTTGATGATGTGAAGAACCTTATGTGATTTACCTTTGATGTCTTTTAGATTTACTTTCCATAATTTTAAAACCCTTGTTGAGCTTGTGACTCACCCCTCTTTCTCGTGTTTTTGTTTTGGGGTTACATGACGTGCCATGAAGATGGTCAGGATAGACTCTATGAGGAGGGTGTGGGGAATGATCATGCTTAAGAGGGGATATTTAGAGATCTTGTGCTCTATGATTGTTCACATAGTCTGTTGTATAAAGACTTATGTCTACTTGATTATGTTTCATACTCTACTTACAGATATCGGCTTAGACTTTTGTAGCCTATATGAGCTTAGACTCTATTACTTGAGCCATATGAAGGCTATGTTGGACTAAGTGTGTGGGTTTTGCGTAGATAATAAATAATTTGTGGTCCTTTATTTTCCCATTCGCTCTTGTACAAAGCTTAATGTGTGCTATTCAGTTATAAATTACCCTATTTAAGGGTTAAGTCTTCTTCATCAAACACTATTTCATCACGCCGCACAGTGTCCTACACTTTGACCAAGTCCTACTAGGGGTTGGTGGGTGTCGCGGTTTAACAAGTAAGTTTTTGGTATTGGAACACATCTTTGTTCAAGAGTAAATGAGGTCAAGTAATGAGTCTTGAAATGAGAATGCAAGGTGATAAAAGCTTTAGGCATAGCTTATGAGGTTGAAATTTCGTTAGATGTTTGTTTGCTTGATGTGTTGTTTGAAGCTTGTATTACTTGTGTTATTAGGCCTTATGATTAATGTCTAATTGTTATATAGATAGTAAGATCTAATTATGCAGGTGCTAATAACCATCGTGCTACTCAAGAATCTAGAGTTGACGACATGTTAACTACCATCGAGGGGTTAACACAGGTCATCCAATCTAAGCATGCTGCAAGCGACAAGTATGAGCATCTCTCCTTGGAGGGATTTTAGAAGCTTAATCCTCTTGATTTTTAAGGGAAGATGGATGCAATTCGGAGGCAAATAACTAGTCTTCATGTTGAGAAGATCTTCAGTGCTAGATGGTGTTTAGAGGAGGAGAAGACTCGTTTTGCAGTCTTCACCTTCGAAGGAGAGGCCCAGCATTGGTGGTTGTCTATGGAGAGACAATGGTCATAGGGGTGCGTAGACATCCCTTGGAAGGAATTCTAGTCAGCCTTCAATGATAAGTATTTACCTCTACATGTGTTAGAGGATAAGAAGAAAGAATTCTTAAGCCTTTAGTAGGGATCTAAGACAGTCTTGACCTATGAAACTAAGTTTGTAGAACTCGAATGTTTTGCTCCTCGCTTCTTTTGCTATGAGTACAAGCATGTAAGGAAGTTTGAGGATGGGCTAAAACCATTCTTTAGAGGTCGAGTGATCCCTTTCATGCACAAGTACATTGGTAGAGGTTCTTGAGACCGCCATTGTTGTGGAGAAAGATTCGGATGAGTAATTACTGAAGAAGAGGCAGTAGCCCAAGAGGGCAAGGCAAGAGGACTCCCATGCTCCACTGAACCAAAGGCGTTGTTGTGGTTATGATCTGAGGAACTATACCAACTACATGCAACCGGATTGCCTCAACCACCGTGCCGATATCGCCTATTTCTTTTGTGGACAAAAAGGACATTTCAAGAATTAGTGCCTTAAGAGAACTCATGATGATGCACCGAGGCGTCAACCGGTTCTACAAAATCATGGCCCAATCAAGCACGGTGCCGACATTTCTTACTTCTTTTATGGACAAAAGGGGCACTTCAAGAATCAATGTCCTCGGCGAGCTCAGGGTGGTGCATCTATGTGTCTGCCAACTCCACAGAACCAAGGAAAGCCCCATGGTAGAATACAAGCTAGGCAACAAGAAGCAAAGGGGAAGAGGTCGGTCAACGAGGGGAAGTTTAGGCTATTTCAGCCCACAAGGCAGCAAACTCCTTAGCGGCAATGGAAGGTATGATCATTATTGCCTCTCACTATGCTAAGTTGTAATTTGATACTGACTCATCTAACTCATTCATTTTACCGCATTTTGCTCATGAGCTTGATGTTAAGCATAAGATGTTATTTATTCCATTGTGTATGTCTACTCCTTCGTCTTCCCTTTGGTCAAAGGAATATCTTTAAAAGGTCTCTATGTAGATTGATGGGCATAAGTTGCATGTTGATTTGATTATCTTGCCTATGACTGACTTTGATGTGATTTTAAGCATGAACATGATGTTTATGTATTATGTACATGTTGATTGTTGTGGGAAGAAGGTGGTGCTTGCATAGTCGTTTGAGCCTTCCATCTTCCAGGGTGTGTGATGGGCTAGCAACAAATCCTTGTATTTCTCTAAGGCTAGAAGGTAGATTACACTACAACAAAAAAGACTATTAGCGATGTTTTTAAACGTTGCTAATAACCCCTTAAATGTGGCTAATGATTATTAGCGACGCTTATACAACGTCGCTAAAATCATTGAAAATAATGTTGTCGCAACTACTCATTAGCGATGTTTTGCAAAAAGCGTCACTAATAAGGAAAATATTAGCGACGCTAAATTTTTTAGTCGCTAATATGAACTGTTTAGCGATGTTCCTAAAAGCGTCGCTAATAATGTTTATTAGCAAAGCTTGTATAGGAGCGTCGCTAATAATCACTATTAGCGACGTTTATAAAACGTCGTTAATACAAAAAATAATTTAAAAAAAAATAGAAAAACCTTATTAGCGACTTTACATAGACGTCGCTAAAACGCTTTAGCGACGTTTAATAAACGTCGCTAAAAAATTACGACGTTTTAAAAAAATGTCATTGATAAACTGTTAATCATTTACAATGAGTAAGTGTCGCTAATATTATATTATTAGCAACGCTTACATTAAAACGTTGGTAATAATATATTATCAGCAACGTTGTAATGCGTCGCTAAGAAAATATTTAATAATTAACGACCTCACTAGCGACGCTTATTTTAGCATCGCTAATATGATAATAGTTTTTTTTAAAAAAACAACCAACTGTAAATTCCCCACTGCCTTAAGACCATGGAAGGCTATATCGATACGGATGAAAGTATCAATGACTATAGATACGGGTACGCGGCGAAACGGGCATAAACCCTTATATAAACATAAAAAAATATTATAACTAATAATATAACATTATAATACTTCTTTTAGATCATAATAAGACCATATAATGCCGTATCAACCAATACGAGTATTCTAAAATTAGTTCATTTAGAACCATACACTATTATGTTCTCCATCTCATATGAATTATTACTCATTCTTTTTAATATTAAGTGCTTTAAAATTAATTTATTTTAAAAATAAATAATATACTTAATATGAGTCTAAATTGTATGTTTAAATAAATGTATATTTATAAAGCACTATATGTAAAAAAATAATTATATAAATTGCATTGACCTACCCGTATTGATCTCATATAGCTTAAAAAATATTATTTTTAATATAACAAAAACTTAAAATTTTAAAGAAGTTGGGTTTGAATTGTGTTTTTGTTTTTAAAAAATAATTTCAAAAAAAAATAATTTTTTAATTAAAAAAACAATTAAAAAATTGGTGCGTCCATTATAGAAAAATACAATTGTATGCGCATCCATTTGTAGACCATTATTTGTGCAAAGCTTTGTACATTTATATTTCTAACGGAGCTCTTAAGTTACATAAACTGGTGCGTACAAATTACAAAAGAAATGATTGAAAGTAATGAGTTTGACCTCTAAAAAAAAGGTGCACTAAATACAATATTTCAGAAATCTTTAACCAATTAATAATCTAAATGAGAAAGAGACATCAACCCCTTGGCAGGGAGCAAGTCTTGAAATACTGTGCAACTTTACAACAAACGCAGTTTCGAAGTGTGCCACATCCCTATGAAACTTCACCTGCCACAGTTCATACACTACTTCAGCAGATTTATCCTTGCAACAATTATAAGCATGTTCATATAGAAAGGAAAAAAGAAAACGTACAAACAAGTGGGAAACATGTAAATTTTCACTTAATACAAGCTCACATCATTGTATAACTTCGATGCTGTGACTGGTTGAAGGTAACTTGTGTATCTGGCAGTCATTAGAAAAATCATGCTTAATCACGGGAGTACATTTAATTTATGGACTAATGTAACAACAATAATATATTCAAATGAGAAATCTACATACTATGATGGTATAGAAATCCATTGGGCTTTAGAAATCTCTTTGCTCCATCAAGACACTCAGGAGAAAGCTCATTGTCACCAAAAGATCCGAGCAACTCACTCACCTAAAGGAAGGTGCGAAAGAGTTACGAATTAAAAAACATAAAAGGATAAACAATGCACACAGAAATAAACCTGAAATAAAATAAATTAGTACCCAATCACTTACTAATTTGTCAGCACATATCATTCCAACAACACATATCAGTGGAAACTATATTGTACCCAACTCTTAAGTTTGACAAGGCTCTATTTCACCTGAAAAAAATAAAATATATAAACAAAAAGATTTGAATTGTAGAAAACAACTTAGGAGCAAAAGAGCCATCACTAAACTTACGTGATATATAAACAACAAGGTTTGAAGAAAAAAAATATTCCCAGAGCTGTAGTGAGCTGTAGCTCTGGCTAGCCCTTCTCTTTGAATTGTAGAAAACACCTTAGGAGCAAACGAGCTATCACAGAACTTATATGAATAGTCACAACAGCATTTGGATTTTTCTCCACTGCATAAACCTTCAGTTTCCTGTGAGTCTCTTCAGCTGACTATGTAAGTTTATAACGAGAGACACTTGTTAGAAAATAGACCTCAAACAGCACCCTCAAGATCAAATTAGTAAGTAAAATGCAGGACAAATATTTGTACCTGTAATGATGCCCTTATAAGAGGTCCTCGTCCTGCCCTGGCAACCATCAGCACCTAGGCAACCCAAGATTGTAGAACTTATGTTAATTTTTGTCAATTAACTAGTTTACCCAAGAGCATAAGTTACTAAGGAAAGGAAAGGACCTACTCATTATATTAACAACTCTAACTCTAACCCTAACCTCCTCCTGCAAACACCACTGACCATTGCACATGAGCACACATGGAGGGGACTGCTTCCCCAGATACTGAATTACACATCTTCTCTCTCTGCTCTCTTTGTTATACTTTACCTAAAAGCCTAGCTCTAAAGAAAAGGATAATAAATATATATGTTAATGACACTAACATATCAGGTAGGAATGGAATCTTTTTTTCTTTTTAGTTGTGTGAAGATTTCGTTCCATACTTTCTATCTAAGCTACCCCAAGTAACAATATATCATGCCATTTACAAATTTAAAGAGCATTTTATGTAATGTACATGCAACTTCTATCACATCAGTTTATTAAGAAGTACTAGAATGCAAAAGTAGACCTGGGAGCATTTGTCAAAAGTGCTTTTGATCCTACATAGAGGCTGAAGGATTTAGCTTATGTGCAACAACGCCATTATGAGACATCCTATTCCAGCTGTCTATGTTATCAATTTAAACTTGAGTTTAATGATCCTTTTGTTATAAAATATGTAACTTTAACAATTGATGCAGACCAGAAGGTATAATTTTCTTTGGTAAAATATAAAAGTTCAAAAGGGATTTTTTATTTCCTACTGTGTTGAGAACTTCCCAAGTTAGCATTTTGCCCCCACCCACCCCCCCGAAGGATTCAATAATACAAAAGACTGGTGCTCAAAGCTTAATACAAGCTTGAGATGACATGTGACAAAATGAATTGTATGCGACAAGCAAGTATGGGATAAAATTGTTTGTCAATTGATGAAAGATTACCTCTCTGTTGTTGCAGGGGAACTGAATATCTTGTCTCCGGGCCTAGGTTTTCCCTCTATCAAAACCGTGGGGAAGCACGGCCGGGATCCTCTAATACCACTATAGTCTAGCGGCTTAATATCGGATTATGGGGGGTCGATTGGCGGAATTTTGCAGGGAGAGGGCTGATGATGGGGCAAATGAGTGTGTGGGGAGTCTCTGGAACAGAGATTAAGGGAAGTGTGAGGAAGAGGACGGAATAGGGGAGATTGGGTTGGGCAGGGGGTGGCTGATGGAGGGCGACTGAGGGAGATTATGAGGGGGTGACCGACAGAGGGGTACTGAGGGAGATTGGAAGGAGAGGACGGACGGCGACCGAGGGAGAGGACGGAAGAGGGGAGATTGGGTGGGCAAGGGGTGGCTGACGGAGGGCGACTGAGAGATTTTTTTATTAAGGCCGACGGAGGGGCACTGAGAGAGATTGGAAGGGTGGTCGACGACGCTTATGGCGGGAGAAGATCACTGGCGCGCGAGAAAACTTGGCGGAGGAGATTGGGAGGGAATGGGCTCACTGGCGCGGGAGAAGAAAGTGAACTTTCGTGCTGGAGGATTGAGAGGGAGATGGCTCACTAGTGCGGGAGATTGGGAGGGAAAGCGGGAGATTGGGGAAGGAAAGGGCGGGAGTTTAATTTCCATGGACTTGTGGGCCCGTATTTTTAGCCCCCTTATTACTCGGGCCCGTTATAGCCCCCTCACTGGGTTGGTGGGGCTGGCCCAGCTTAAGGGGGAGGGGCGCTAATACATCATATAGTAGCAAAGGTTATTAGCGGCGCTTGTTGCTGAGCGTCGCTAATACATCATACAGTAGCGACACTTATGTCCTAGCGTTGTTACTAATTAATATAATAGTGACGCTCAATATTGAGCGTCTCTAATAGCCTATGCTTTTTTAAAAAAAAAAATTGATCTATTAGCAACGCTTAATATTAAGCGTCGCTATTTAAATTGATTAGTCGCGACGCTTGTACATAAGCTTCACAACTGTATGTCGTATTAGTGACTCTCATAAGCAAGCGTCGCTAATAACTTGATTCTTTAAAACTTTTTTCTTTCCCACTCTCTTCTCTCGCTACCCCCTCTTTCTCTCTCCTCTACTCTCCCTCCTCTCTATCTATACATTCTCTCTCTTCATCTCTTCTCTCTCTATGCACTCTCTCTCCTCTATCTTCGTCTCTTCTCTCTCTATGCACTCTCTCTCCTCTATCTTCCTCTCTTCTTTTTTTACCCTCGCTCACTCTTCACTATTTCTCTGCACTGTCTCTCCTCTATCTTCTTTTCTTCGCCACTACCCGCCAACTCTGCCCGTCCCCTCCCCCTGGCTACACCCCTACCTCCCCCCCTATTGATTGTTCCCCCTTTCACTGTCTCACCGGCACTATGGGAGGATAAAGCAAAGTGAAATCTAGCTCCACCACCTCATTCTAGCGCCCCTCCCCCCTGGCTACCACCTCTCCCCAATTCCCCCTACCCCTTCCCCTTACCCATATTCACCCCTTCCAAAGCCCCGATGGTGCCAAATTCAGCCCCGCCACTAGATTCTTGCTCAGCCCCCTCTTCGCTCCCACCGGAGCCCCCCACCCCTTTACAACTAACGAAGGAGGGGCACAAGACTCTGGTGGCCCTTTATCTTTTTTTTGTAATTTTTTAAGTTAATACGATGCTTTTTAAAATATTGCTCATAAGTGATTTTATTTATTTTTTAAAAAAAATTAAGTTATTAGCAACGCTTGTTTCAGAGCATCGCTAATAAATCATACAATGGCGACGCTTCCGTACAAGCGTCGCAAATAATCACTCTGATAGCGACGATCAATATTGAGCGTCTCTAATAGCCTTTGTTTTTTTTAAAAAAAATTGATCTATTCGCAACGGTTATTATTAAGCGTCGCTATTATATTGATTTTTTGCGACACGTTTTGATATATGTCGCAACTGTACGCCATATTAGCGATTCTCTTAAGCAAGTGTCGTTGATAACCTATTTTTTTAAAACTCTTTCCTTCCCATTTTCTTCTCTCTCTACCCCCTCTTTATCTCTCCTCTCCTCTCCCTCCTCTCCCTCTATACATTCTCTCTCTTCATCTCTTCTCTCTCTATACACTCTCTTTCCTCTTTCTTCCTCTCTTTTCTCTCTAGCCTCACTCATTCTTCACTATCTCTCTGCATTGTCTCTCCTCTATCTTCTTTTCTTCTCTCTACACGCTCTCTCTACCCTCTTTCTTTCTCCTCACTCTCTCTCTACCCTCTCTCTCTCTCTCCACTCTCTCTCTAGCTATCTACCCTATCTTTCTACACACTCTCTACCCTCTCTCACTCCTCTCTCACGTGAGTCAACGTGAACCTCGGCTCCAAGGACAAGAGGGGAGAGTGTAGGGGAATTTAATTTTAAATTTTTTATATTTTAATTATATATTATATTTTTAAAATAATAATTATAAAATAAAATAAATATATTAGCAACGCTTGGGAGATAGCATCACTAATATCAAACATATTAGCGACGCATAATCATATGCTTCACTTGGGAGATAGCATTGCTAATACATTTCTTTTATTTTTTAAATATAATATTTAATTAAAAAAAATTCAAATCAAATTCCACCGTCTCTCTCCTCTCTCTTCACTTTCTCTCTTCTCTTCTCTCACTTCTCCCTCTCTCCTACTTCTCTCTCTCTACCCTCTCCTCTCCTCTTCACTATTTCTCTCTTTACCCTCTCTCTCCTTTCTCTCCACTCTCTCTACCCTCTCTCCTCTCTCTCTTCACTCTCTCTACCCTCTCTCTTCTCTCCCTCCTTTCTTTCTCTCCTCTCTCTCTACCCTTTCTCCTCTTCGATCTCCCTCTCTACCCTCTATCCTCTCTTTCCCCTATCTTCTCTCTCTTAACCTCTCTCTTCTTCTTTTCTCTCTCTACACTCTCTCTTATTATAAATTATATTTTAAAATAAATAAGAAAATTAAAATAAAGTATATTAGCAACGCTTTTTTTTAAATCCCAAAAAATTTCTTGCCCCTTATCTACCTCCTCTCTCCCACCCCTCTTTCTCTTTTCTCTCCACTCTCCTTATTTTTTAATTATTTATTATATATAAAAATAATATATATTCAATAAATTATTGTATATTTAAATAAAATATATTATATTATAAGAAGTTTATTTTAACTTGTTTCATAATCATTTATTATATATAATATATTTATAAAATAATTATTATTACTTAAAATTTATTAATTAATCTATTAGTGACGCTTTTGAATAAGCGTCGCTAATAGTAATATTATTAGCGACGCTTAGCGCTAGTAACCATTTTTTTTAAAAAAATTAAATACATTTTATTTGCGACGTTTGGTGATAAACGTTGCTATTACACGTACTATGTGCGACGTATAATACAAATATCGCAAAGAGTTATAATTTTTTTATTTTAATTTAAAAATTAAAACTATTAGGGACTTTTTTAAAATAGTGTCGCTACTAGTATTAATATTAGTGACGTTATATATATACGTCGCTAATAGTAAAACGTAGTAGCGACGCTTGTAGCAAGCGTCGCTAATAATAAGACCTTTTGCACCATTTTAGTTTATGTCGTAAATAGTCGTAATTAGCGACACTTATCTATACGTTGTTAATAAAAGCGTCGCTATTAATACTTTTTGTTGTAGTGTTAATAGAGGGTGTGTAGCTTTTCTTACAGGATCTTGGTGAAGAGTGTGGAGTTACCTCCTCTTGGATCTGTATGATTAGTGCCAAAGTTTGTGGATGTCTTTCATAACAACTAATCATGATTGCTTCTTGAGAAGGAGATTGAGTTCCTTGTCGATCTTGTTCCGGGCAAAACTCCTACCTCAAAAGCCATATGACCAAGTTGAAAAGGAAAAATGAGACGTTTGAGAAAAGTCAAACATATGAAGAAAGCTTCCAAGAGTTGAAGAAGAGGTTGTCTTTAGCTCTGGTATTGACTTTGCTTTCGGGAGTGGAGGATATGTGGTCTATAGTGATGCTTCACTTTGTGGGTTGGGATGTGTACTTATGCTGCATGAGATAGTAGTAGCTTATGTATCTTGTCAACTTAGTGTGCATGAGTAAAACTATCCCACTCATAACTTGGAGTTAGTGGTCATAGTGTATGCATTAAAGATTTGGCGACACTATTTCTATGGTAAGAAGTTTGAAGTATTCACTTACCATAAGAGTTTGAAGTATCACTTCACCCAAAGAGATTTAAATATGAGGCAAAGAATATGGATGAAGTTCCTTAAGGACTATGGCTTAACTATCTCTTATCATCCCAAGAAAGCTAACATGGTGGTGGATGCCTTGAGTAGAAAATTAGCCACTTTGGTAGCTTGTGTACATGTCCAAGAAAATTTTTAACCACATAAATTATTTATCCCTACAAAGGAGATCAAGATGACAGTGCAACTACAAGAATGAATCTTGAGGGACTATCCAAGGAGAACAAAGCTATATAAGAATGGAAAAGAATGTACATGTTAAGGAAGGACAATGTAGAATAACTACAATATCCTCCTACCTTATTGTGCAGAAAGGGACTCTAGTGTGGTTTTTTATATGAAATTTTATTATGTAAAACATCTTATGTAAGCATGTACATGATCTTAGAAGTTTTCATCCTTAACTTGATGAACAATTGTATCAATAACAAATATTGGTGAATATCGTGTCATCGATAACATGTTATGACGAATATTGTATTATAGTATATGCGATATATCATATTATCATTAACATGTATTGTTGGCATATTGTGTTATCAATAATACGCTATGGAAAATATCGTATTATCAATAACATACTATGGCTAATATCATGTAATCGATAACATGCTATGGAAAATATTGTGTAATCAATAACATACTATGCCAAATATTGTGTAATTGATAACACGTTATTTCAAATATCATGTTAGCAATAACAAGCTATGGCGAATATCGTGTTCTTGATAATATGCTTTGGTGAATATCTTGTTATAATATATGCGATATAGAGGAAAATAAATAACACATCTTGTTGGTGTATCGTGTTATCGATAACACATTATACCAAATATCGTGTTACCGATAACACGCTATGGCTAATATCGTATTATTGATAATAAGGTATACCAAATATTGTATTATTGATAACATACTTTGGCGAATATAGTATTATTTTATATATGATATAGGGGTAGCGTAGCATATTGTATTATCAATAATACGCATTGTTGGCATATCTTGTTATTAATAACACGCTATGGCAAATATTGTGTTATTGATAATATGCTATGGCGAATATCCTGCTATAGTATATACGATATAGAGGAAAATAAATGACATGCCTTGTTGGCATATTGTGTTATCAATAACATGTTATGCAAAATAACATGTTATCAATAACACACTATGGTAAATATCGTGTAGCGAATATAGTGTTATTGGTAACATGCTATGGCGAATATAGTGTTATTGATAACACGCTTTGGAAAATATTGTATTATCATATATGTGATATAGAGGATATTGTAGCATATTATATTATCAATAACATGCATTGTTAGCATATCGTGTTATCGATAATACACTATAACAAATATTGTGTTATTGATAATACACTGATGAATATTGTATTATGGTATATGAAATATAGAGGATATCATATTATAGGTTGTCGGTTCAAAGAATACATATTGTATTATCAATAATGTGTTTTATTGACATATCATGTTATCATGTAGGTGATATGGATTAAGTGTTGGACACAGGCCATGCAAGGCATGAGATCTTTGGTCTGTCTGTGGGAGTCTTCCTCTTGTTCTGACATTCTTGGGAGACTCACGAATCATATAGAGTTGATGTACTCTACATATGGGATTTGTCCTAAACCAGGTCATATGAGATTAAGTGTGAAAATCTAAGGAATATGGAATATTTATATATCGAGCTAGGTAATATATAAAAAACTCTTTATTTATCAGCCAATCACACTTGTCATTTTCTTACAATGTAGCCAGGAGCTAACCTCATATGTGGCCTACTTCCTACTGTTCAAAACAAGCATAATGTTTCTTTAGTTGCCACCCACTGATGTTCCCATATGGCAATATATCTTTTTTAGCTTTTGTTATCTTGAGCAATATTCAATTAGCTCTCACCCTATTCTCTCTAGTGATGCAGTGAAGCCTTTTTAATGTCATCAATTTGTGATAGTTGTAGGTTTATGGGAACAACAAGAGGGGATGTAAATTCAATTTTAATCAGTACTACTCCCCCCTAGAACTTGTAGTGAGCTCATCTATCTTAACCAAGGATTCTTCCTAGTGGATGATGCATAGAACTGAAATTATCTTTAAAATTGCATTATTAGCATTGTATTTTCTTCTATTAGATTCTCAATAGTCATCTCATACACATAACAACACCTACTCTCCCATCGATTTTCAATTGCATTTGTAGTTTTATATTTTGTGTTTAGTTTCTCCCATCGATTTTCAATTGCATTTGTAGTTTTATATTTTGTGTTTAGTTTTTTTCTATATTTAATACTCCTTCCTTGGCCATACAAAGCAGCATCCACCCTCTAGACACAATGATAGGAGCCGAATATAGGACATGGACTTATGCTTGAAATGACACCAAATTTGGGACTAGGGTCATGATTTACAACTTGTTAGTTGGGCATTTTTACATGGATGGTCTGAGTGGCCGATGCCAATGCCACCGAGAACGACGCCTCAGTTGAGGCTGACTTCTTCTACAAGAAGTGAGGAAAAAATGTAAATGACAAGAAGGGATGGGCGTCATTGATGCCCTACCCCTGCGGCCAAGGAAAGAGTGTGAAGGGAGAGTGCGGCACTGATGATATACCCTTCTGCAACTGAGTAGAGACAGTGGAGAGTGGGAGAGGGTGGCAATGCTTTGTACATTATTCTGCTCTATTCAAATGATGCCCAACTATTATGTAGAGAACATGAGAAAGAGGTCAGGGTGATAGACAAGCTCACATGTGTGGTCTACTTGGGCAATTTCAGCAGAACATATTTAGCATGGAGTACATGTCTATTTTGATAAATTTGTTGTCTTTACATTAAAAAATCTGAATATCTCCCTTAATTTCAACAAGATTTGTTACTTCATGCACACTCCTTGTCATACTCATATTGCTTCTACTAATCGGATTTTACAGTATGTTAAAAGGTATGCTTGGGCTTCCCTTCATTTTATGGAAGGTCATGCCCCCATTCTCATAATATGGGAAGCCAAGAGAAAGGTCACTATTTTGTGATCCAATTGATCACAATTCGCTATCCTTACTTCTTTCTGGGTGTGTCTGAATGGCTGGACTTGTTTAATAGAACATCTTAGCATCAAGTTTCGTGCTACCTGAATACTAATTTCAACTTGATGGCGCTATATGCGTAACAGTCCAGGCCCACTCGGCCCATTGACTCAATGTTGCCATGTTCTAGCAGGTGTAATGGTTTCTTCCATGATTGTCTCTTCTATGTGTGCACATCTTCTCCGTTACTATAAGGACTCTCATTTCTAAACCGGTTTTTGTTTCTTTTTAATTATCGATTATGGTGTGGTTAACTCATTTTCTTATTATTCGGTGGTTTCATAAATAAATAGTGTTTTTGATCATTTTAATCAAAATCAACTTTACAATTATTGGTTTTAAGTAATTTTGAGTTAAATCTGAATTTTTGGGATTTTTCTGAATTTTTACTAATTTTCCAAAAATTAGGGTTTGGCGGGACCCCCTTTGGGCCCCACCGTCAAAATTTGGGTTTTTGGACCAAGTTAACCCAGAAATCAACACAAGCTTTTACAAAAAAATTCATAATTTTTCCAGGTTTAATTAGTGCCCAAATAGTCAAATTACCCATTTTTAGCCTATTTTTCTATTCATACCCCAGTAATTACCTATGTATACCCCAAAACCTACTATAAAAGGAAGGACCCGAGCCTTTTCCATTTTATAAATAGTCTGGGAAAGGGAGGTAATGCCTAATTCCCCAATTAGGACCGGATTAGAAGGTGTTTAAGGTAAGCCTCTTCTAATTAAGCCATAAATCCTAGATTTTCTCTTAATCCTTTCTAGATATATCATTTCCCCTTTGTTTTGATTCATTTTTAAATATCAAAACTACTGATTTGCATTTTTATTTCAAACCCTAGATCTAAAAATCCGATTTTTATGTTCAACAAGCCCTAGATCTAAGTTTTTCATTAGGGTTTTCTATGTTAAATCGGTTTTAATGGAGTTTAATTTAAATTCTATGTCCTTGTAAGGTTTTTAAGAAGGGTGACCATCAAATCTAAGCCTAATCAAGGGATAAGGTAATGGACTTTCGAAATTTTAGTCTTCCTATGGTAAAACTCTTGATTTGTGGTTTATTTTGAATGAATTTACTTAATTTAGTGTTTTAATGGCATGATTAGTAAATGGTAATTTTTAATCCCGATTTCATAGGGTTTTATCTTGTTATGATGAGGATTAGCTTTCTGGAAGTTATGGTGAAATTTTATTGGCATTTAGGTTGTTAGATGTAGATTTTAAGATTTATCAATGGAGTTTCGGTTTGAAAATTCGAAAGGAAGAAGAAGGTCGAATCTGCCTTGTTGGCTTTCGAATGGCCAGGAAGGGCGTTTGAACGACAACACTATAATTTTGACATTGTCCAGTTCAGCCGATCGAACGGCCCTTCTGGGCGTTCGAATGGCTACACAGCAGATTTTAATATTTCTTATATTATGTTTTTTTCGGTGATTCTACTTTAATATGTCATTTTCATATGAATGTGGAGTGTTTTGAGCTATAGTATGCTACTGGAAAGGCATACCATTGAGGTTATGAAGTTGAGGTATATATATTTAGAGTTATGTGGAATGGCTTGTGGTTGGATGTATGATGTTGGAATTGCCATCTTGAAGTTATGAATGGTTGATTCTCTATGGTTAAGTATATTTTTGGTAGAGCTATAACATACTAACGGACTAATATGTCATGTTAGAATGTGGTTAATTGATGTGTGAATGTTAGTGAATGTCATGGCTTAAAGATGAAGTCAATGATCTTATATGTGTTTAGCTTGTGGTTGAGCTTTGATTTGAGTTATGATTTTAATGATTCTTCTCATATGGTTTCCGCTGAAATTTATGATTAGATGTTAATGCACATGTGTAGTGCGATGGTGAGTTAATTATAAGCATGTTGATATGCATTGAATGAAATGCTTCTACTAGGTACACACACACATATGAGGTTTAATGATGATGATGAGGATTGATATTATGATTATGAATGATGAATGAGGGGCTGATGAGAGCACTTATCACGAATTAGGATTCATGTATGTCTTGCCCACATATGTACCATGTTGCATGCATCATGAAAATGGATTTTCAATTGAGGCTTTATCGAGATTAATCGAATTTGATCGATTGGATGCAATGTGGTGAAATTGCGTGTCAGATTAATCGGTCGTGGCTTAATCAAAACTTGATTGGTCCGAAATGACATGTTTTGATTTGAGTTCCTTCGTGGAACGTGTGCACTCCCCTGGTTGAGTCTAGTTAAGTGGAATTATGTGGGGGACGAGTTGTGTACTTGTCTTCCGATTTGAGATTATTATTGTCTTCTGGACCCTGAGAATCCAGTATGGTATGCTCTGTGCACCAGCTACCATATGTTCTAGGGTTTCCTATGTGGAAACTTGGACTCTTCCCCATCGCAGAAGATGCCCCAAAACGAACACCCCTACTCTAGGTTCTCTTCATGAGAATGTGACATCTTTGGCCAGGATCGTCTGGGGTGAGCAGCTTTAGGGATTGACAACCCCAAACATCTTAAATTCTTGTGTAGAATTTGAACCAGACATGCCTTCATGGCCTTGTCTATGTTTAAATTGTGATTACTCCTTGATGGAGGTATTCTTTATATGATGTAATGCATGATTTGATATGTATGTTAGAGATACATTTCATGCAAATTGATATGATGTTGAGGCATGATTTGATATGTATGTTAGAGATACATCTCATGCAGGTTGATATGATGTGATGCATGATTTGATATGTATGTTAGAGATACATCTCATGCAGGTTGATATGATGTGATGCATAATTGAATATGTATGTTAAATATACATCTCATGCAGGTTGATATGATGTTGAGGCATGATTTGATATGTATGTTACAGATACATCTCATGTAGGTTGATATGATGTGAATGACACTATGTGGATTATACACTATGATGCAGGTTTAGGTGATGTGTATGTGTGATCAGAAAATGATACATCTTGTTAATCTTTGATCTGAATGATTATATTGCTATACTGTCATGTTTCCGATGATGATAGTTATATCAAAAACCATTACTGAGTTTGTTAAACTCACCCCTCTTTCTTGTGTTTTTTTGCTTTGGGGCTGCATGGCGCGACACGCAGATGGTCAAGATCTTTTTTATGAGGAAAGATCGGAGATGACATGGACGCGATCGTGGAGACCCCTTATGAGGATTGTTTCCCTTGTTTATGTTATTTTAATTAGAACCTTTGTGTGTGGTTCTCATTTTGGATTGTGCCATTTTATACATTTGTGTTGCTTAAGACCTATTTTGGAGCCTAGAGTGGGCTATGGTTTAACTAAGCATGTGGGTTGAGACTTTTGTTATCTTAGAGTTAAAGTAACTCCTTTTAATTCTACTCATTTACTTTTGCTCAAAGTGGTGCAATTACTCCGTAAAGTTTTAGATCGCCTATGCTTCGGGCATAAGTCTTCTGCTAAATCACTTTTTCTTCAATCTCCTCGTCGCCCCCACGCGCTTGACCGGCCCTTTGACTTGGTTCAGCTCAGGTCGGGCAGCGCCGGGGTGTGACAGTTACCATGTGCTACAGCTTATAAATACTCTTGTATTAGTAAGAAGAATGTGTCTATATTAGTAAGAAGAATGTGTCTATATGTATCCTAATAATTCGCTTGATACTTCATTTTACTCGTAAATTTATAATGTTTAGGTACTAAAAATTTATTAGGGTATTAGGTATATGTAGACGCATTTTATTTAAAAAGCATGGTTCCTCTTGTCCACTAAGAATGTGCTCAGAACTTTCCTTGAAACCTTCAAACTCAATTAAAACACGCAGGTTAGACCTGGGCCCTGTTTTCGACATATCAACTCATTAGAAATCTTTCGTAGCCTATGAAAGTGATTTATGTGGAATTCTCCCTCCATGTGCATCAATGCTATCGAAAATGATGGGCAGTGGACTAAGAAGATGACTTCTTGATTACATCATATTTACTTGATATTGGAATTTTTTATTTTATTTAGTTATTGGGGTATTACATCTGGGCTAATAATTGGGCCTTTTCTGGGCCATGTGCGCAGTGCAACAACTCCTACTTGGGTTTGGTCCACCCTTTGCTCGTGGGATGTTTCCTCTTCTAATCTCCTCTTGGCCTCTCCAGTCTACATGGTGGCAATTTTATATTCAAGATTTGTGGTTCTTGGATCCGGAGAAGTTCTTTGGTTAAGGGTTTGCAATAAGATATTGTGGGGATTTGTGTCAACCACTCACTTGGCTAATAAGCATGACCCAAACATTTTCTGATCTATCTATCCAATCTCATTGCGTTTTGAATAATGGAACCAGAAAAGGTATGGTGCCCTAATTAATAGAGGCTATTTAGCCAATTACAATGACAAATATTTGTGAATTTTTTTCGCCATACAAAGTTACATATTATTACTGTTAACTCTCGTTGTCATTTGTCAGTATTATTACCTCAAATTAATCTCTATTCTCTTGTGTTCTTCTCTTTGATCAATCAGTCACAATGTTTTGCTGCCTGCTTTCGTAGCTCGTCTCCAAGTCTAATAAGCAGCTGAAATTAATGCTCTGACCATGTGAGTACCATATCAAGTTGAGTGCTGTAGCTCTATAAACTATAGGAGGTTTGCAATTGGCAGATAAAGGTCCCCAATATTCTAACCAGCCATATAATAGAGATTTTTCCATATTACCTTACCTAGAATACAAATATTCTATATTTCTTTATCCTATAAAAAATATTCTATAATATTAGAATTTACATGAAATTTGAAAAACATCTAACCAAAATATCCCTAAAACAAGGGTTAGGGGATAAATTGTGTAAACCCATCTACAATGGTGCATAAGCGATCAAAGCTTAACAACAATTTCCAATTTTTGCCAAGGGATTCTCGTTAGGATTCGATGTTGGGTGATTGTTTACCTTTGCTACTTCATTAGTGATCACTCTTCTCTAGTTTCTGTTAAAATATTTCAAACCACATAAGCCACTTATATGTTCAAAGGAGAGGATGACACCTACAATTCAAAATATGTATTATGGGGGACTAGTTGGGGAGAACATGATTATATAAAAATGAAGAAGAATGTGGATGCTAATGAAAGACTTTGTAGAATAGCCATGATGACATCTTACCCTACAATGCAAATAGGGACTCTAGTACGGTTTTTCATATACAAGTTTTATTGTGTAGAATATCCTGCATAAGCATGTACACGAACTTAAAAGTTTTCATCTCTGACTTGATGAATACTTGTATCAATAACATATATTGTTGACATGTCGTATTATTATATACATTATATGAGCCAAATCGTATTATGGATCACTAGCTCAAAGAATACATGTTGTGCTATCGTTAATAGGATAACATCATATTGTATTATTGTATATATGATATAGAACATATTGTATTATTAATAACACATATTATTAACATGTTGTATTATCGTATATGCGATTTAGTTCACATCATATTATGGGCCATTGGATCAAAGAATACATGTTGTGTTATTGTTAATACAATACGGAGAATATCGTGTTATCGTATATACGATATGAAGATATTGTATTATGGGCTGCCGGCTCCAAGAACACACATCATACTAATAATAACACAATATGGCAAATATCATATTTCAATATATGCGATATGAAGGATATCATATTATCAATATCACGTATTACTGTCATGTCATTTTATCTTATGTGCAATATGAGTCACATCGTATTAAGGGTTCTTAGCTCAAATAATATATATATCGTGTTATTATTAGCACAATATACATCGTATTATTAATAACACATAAAATTGACATGTAGTGTTATCATTAATGCAATATGAGTCACATCGTATTATGAGTTACTCTATCTAGTATTTTAAAATCCCAAACTGGCCGAGTCGTCCGAGTTGTCGAGCGAGGTTGACTTGGGCAGGTAAACATTACCCACATAAAAACACATACAAGACATTATGTATTGAAGATTATTGTTGGGAAGATTAAGAAAATATAATATTTATTTAAAATGAGGAGATAAAGATCTATTTTGATCAAAGAGTAAAATGAGGAGGAGATCAAATTATAGCCAGTAAATAGCAAAGGGATAGTTAGATTCAAAATTTAAGAGTGGTGTGGAGAACTAGCTATTTGAAGAAAAAAATGAGTCTTTTGTATTTGTAATCAGTAATTCTGCATTCTCAAGTTTACATAATGTATAGTTTATCTAAACAGAATATCCCATGGTTTTTTTTAGGTCGGTTTCCATGTAAAAATTCTAGTGTATTTGTTTGCTTATTTGGTTGCAAAATTTTCATTAGAATACATTGGAATTAGGCATTATAATTTGAACAAACTATGTGATTATTTTATTTAAAAAGATAAAGATAAATTTCGTAACTTAATTGTGAGTGAGAGACATTTTATTTTTCTTAATTTGTCTATGCTACCTACATAGTTCACAACCAAAACTATAATGGCAATGTAACTTCTTGAGGGGTATATACATCGCACCCACTTTTTTACCGTTAGCTAAACCTAAAGCAACCTTCATCATCTTCCACATGTAACCCATAAAAGAGGGGACTATGCTATTTTCATCCAATTGACCAATAGATATCAAATTTCTAGTTAACAAAACACCTCTAATTACATCCTTTAGACTCAATATTGTATCCTTTTATTGAGTTATTTTAACTTCACCTTTGCCAATAATATTGTAGGCTTTATCATCTCCATGATAAACTTTCCTAAAATCCCCTTGCACATAAATTTCTAATATATCGTTTCTAGATGTAGCATTAAATGAAGCACTAAAATATACTATTTATCAGTATGAGGTTCTAAAGACAATGACATGTAACTAGAATCCCTTATCTATCTTATATTAATAGCTCTATATGAAAAATTGTGGTTTTTATTCAATAGTGAAACCCATATTTAAGAGATAGAAAAATAAGCATATGATACTCTTTTTTAGGTACCTAATCACTTAAATTGAACAAAATAGAGCTATTAATATAGAACAAACTTTTTTGCTAAATGGAGCTATTAATTTATGACGGAGAGAATATTATCTTTACCTCCCTTCATAATATCCTTGTCCTTCTTAGGTGCTTTGCAGTCCATTCTTAAGTGCCCACTTTTGCCACAATACCAACAAGTGTTATCTCCTTTCCCTTAGCGAGATTTTAAGCATACCTTGCAAGACTTCCTACAACCATCATGTTTTCTTCTAGCCACCTTACAACTATGCTCATCATTGTTCCTTTTGAATTTTTCCTTTGAATTCTTCAACGAGGAGTAGATATCACTAGTAATTAAGATCAACTAGCTTGATTTACCGATAGTAGATTGAGATTTTTATTGCCACCACCAATCCATCCCGTCTTTTTGGTAGTCTCGACAATAGGATAGTGCTCGAATTCCATCTTCACAATTTTAACTTATTCCAATTGATTGCCTAATTGAAATTGTTGTGATGCTTTGTGACACTATAACGCCTTCAACCACAATCAAATTAAAGGCTTTTTTCACCAAATATACCTAGTTTGACACATATTATGGCTGAGAAGTGGGTCGGGTCGGGTTATCCTTGATATGCATATAAATCGGGCTAGGTTATGGCTGACCCGACCCTATTTGTTAATCGGGTTGAAAACCCAAATTCTAACACTATTATGGTTGGATCGAGTTGGGTATGTGAGTAACCCTACTTTTTTTTGTCAATTTTTTTTTCTTATCTTAATATTTATACATTATCTTTACATGAGCCAAATATAAAAAATTTTTAAATACATTACAACATTATAAATTATTGTCAAATAATTTCTACTTTATTCGAGAAAGTGAGAGTTAGAGAGTGAGCATTGCAACATTATTAGATACAAGTCCAAAATTATAAAAATCTCATACAAATGTAATAAATAACTATTAAATAAAATAAATATATAAAAAATAAAATTGTAATAAAATTTCTTTCTAATCTCTTCATCTTATGTCATTACTTCATTAAATAATAGGGTCAAGGTCGGGTTGTACAGGTAATGCGGGTAAAGCCCAACCCAACCCTATTTTTAAAATGGGTAAAATTTTTATACCCTAATTCCAACCCTAACTGTATTCGTGTTGGGTTAGGTGAGTTGGGTAGATGGGTTGGGTTGAACTTTGCCAACCCTAACACCTATGATTTCTCATAAACTTTCTCCAATGTATCAGATAACCCTTATATTCCAACCTCTCTCTATGTGAAGCCTCTACTCATAATGAGGAGAAAGGATTACAAGCAATCACACTGCTCACTTCTCTCTATGAAGCCTCTACTCTACTTTTTCCTCCCCTAGAAAATACTTGAATTGTTACTTCCTAGAGTTACAACATATCTATGTATACCTATAAGCCTTAGAACCTCATCCAGGAGTCCAACCATAAAAGGATTTTTTTAAATAAAACAGCCATAAGTAGGTTCTAAAATAAGCTTTCACGTGCCCAAGCCGAAGGTTTGCTCGAGCATTCGATTGATAATTTAGATTAAAACCTCTTTTTGGACGAACATGTGCCATGTTATTCGAAAGTTCAGCCGAACGTATGATGTGTCCAAATCAAACTCGATATCACAAGCAGGTCCCACGGTAGCAATTGTTGCAGAAGCATTTGTCTTCCTACATGGTCTTTTTGTTTCTAGACATTTCAGTTTTTCAACATTACTAATCATGATCTAATGTAACTCTCACAGTGTTTACCATGAAAGATCCAACCATTTCAATCAAGTTGATATTAGGCATGTATATCCGAGAGTCAAATTCAGTGGCTGATTGCCTCGATAATTACGCTTTTAATAGCAATTCTTGTACATGGATCACGGGTCCACCACCCTTTTTCCTCCACCAGCTCTTGCATAATGATATATACATATTGTAGAGTATTATCTAATAAAAGTCACAAACAAGGATATTTTATTGCCAAAAAAGTACCCAGAAAGTTTTCACAAAAAGGAGCAAATTGCATGCGGTCGTTCTCGAATAATTCAAAATCAGCTGGTGCAGTCGCTGATGTAGTTCACCCATGGTTGATGGCCTCAGATTGAAGAAACACATGGAAGTGTACAAAGATTCACGAAAAATACACTATGTAAGTAAATTTTGTAAGTTTTCGTTGTAGATTTATGGCCATAAATAGCTTGTGAAGTTTCACCTGCGTGCAGATTTAAAGTCGCCCTGGAGCACCCCAGACTCTCACAAAAGGAGCTACGATATAGATTCTTGCAAGGGTGTGAATATGGGTTTTATTATTGAGAAAGATATTTGGTGTCTAAATTAAACCTACTTAATTATGTATGAATATTCTGAACTACACCTTTCCTTCATTGAAGTTTCATCAACTTCTATTTTTGAGGGATTAGAACCACATGGTATTCTCTGAAGCCCACATGCATTTCCGTCAATGGGGTTTATGACTTCCCCCGGAAGCACTAGAAAGTTTTGATGACTTCTCTGTTAAATATGCCTATTCCATGTCTTCTGGGTGTTGGGTCTCTATATATTTCATCAATTAATGTTCAATGTTCTCGGTTGGAATGCCTTTTTATGCAATCCCATTATGCATCTCTTTGGGTTTCACATAGATTTGAGCTTCAAAATTTGAAATATATCTACATCCAAGACCATATTAATAACTCCATTTTATTTTTTAAAATTATCTAAAATTACTTTATTTTGAAAAATTATATAGAACTACTAATGTGAGGTAGATGAAGCAATTATAAAAAGAGGGCTCTAATGTAGACTAGGCGTTCTGCGCCTAAACCAAAGGGCTTCAACCCCCATTGAGTGGTAGGCTAGATCTACTAACGACTTTGCTTGCTTCTCACCTGCTTTGCCACAAATTTTGACGATATACACCAAGGGCTCGCTAGGTGGACAAAGCAATATACAGATTTGGGTTTAATTGGGCAGATTATTCACTGAGGCTTAATTTTGTAATTTTAAAGAATATTAATCAAAATTCAAAAAACTTTGTCCCAATAGTGTGTTGTTGGGTATAAAGAAGCAACGCAACACCACACCCAACAGTGTGGTGAAGTGTAGTGTTGGGTGGTGAGAGTCGGATCTATTTTTTTTGACATGTCTATAAGCTAAGTCGGTTTAGAAGATTGTTTTGACAAAATGTAACATCTACATGATTATAGCTTTTCTTTTGAAAATCTTGTCAACATTTATATCACTTTTCTTTGGTTAGAAAGAAATAGTCATATTTTTGTTGATAGAAGGGTCCCTATAGGTAGATTGGCTAAATGTATAATTACTTAGGAGCACTTTATTTCAATTGCTTTTGGACTAAGATAATCTATTGTTTGTCATTGTTCATTCTTTACTAATTTTTGATTGGATTGATGATTTAAGTTTTGTC
This sequence comes from Saururus chinensis, assembly GCA_035235625.1. Classification (NCBI taxonomy): domain Eukaryota; kingdom Viridiplantae; phylum Streptophyta; class Magnoliopsida; order Piperales; family Saururaceae; genus Saururus; species Saururus chinensis. The sequence continues at coordinate 6,100,115 of CP141145.1, read as the reverse complement.
TTATTGGGGATTATTTTTCTCCTTGTTTTTTTTATTTGTTCTTCATTTATACTTTTTAGAAGGGTTGGCTAGTTTTGTTTACTTTTATTGTACCCTTTTTTAGTTGCTTAATATGAAGCAACGACTCTAAGCTTATGCGCTAGAGCAGTTTTCCACTTAAAAAAATTGTGGGAAAACATTAAAAAGCTAGATGGTTCAACAGAAATCACAATAACAAAGTAAACTAAAAATTAAGTGGAGAAAAAAATGAGAGAGTTAGAATGCACATTGGCCTTCCCAAATTGATTAACACAGGGAAGTTTCCTAAAAAACAAGAAATAGCATAGCTTAGAAAATCAGTCATTCTGTCTTCATTCTAACGAAAGCTTCTCTTTACATCGCATCTTAATTGCAAAGCTTCCACTGGCATGAGCTTCCGCTTAAAAAAATACATATCTTTAAGAGTCAGCCACAGAAACCCAAAAAAAAGGTGGTCCTTCATTAGGGCATTCCAGGGTTACTGTGGATTATTGTTATAAGGGACATATTTTAGGGTTTTATGTGACGCCAGTTCTTGCTAAGCTTGTCACCTTCAACAGATCTTCCGGCCATTGCCAGCGCTTAAGACAACATAACAGTAGTTTGAATAATCTCTTTGCTTTAATTATACCATATAGAAAGAGAGAAAAATATACTTCTATAAAATATGTATTTGACTAGATGTATGTCCGCTGTAAGTATACACATGACTTATGTACAAGAAGACAAACCCTCTTCTCTCTCTCTCATCCCTCCTTGTTTTGCTCCTCTTCTCCTGCCCTTTTCAAGGCTAAATTGTCCCCCATAATATACTCTCACCAGTCACCACCTTATTTGTTTTCTAGTCCTCTTGTCTGCTGCAATAACAAATCCAGCAAATCCCGCCTCCCTTGTTCTAGTAACTAACAACACTCCTCTTCCACTATGGTTTTCTTTATTCTTGTATTTATCTGAAGACTCTCTCCTCAGCTTATTCCACTGTGTTTTACCACCTAGTCTTCACCATCCCCTGACCGTTTCCTCTGCAGTTGGCATGGCTTTTGCTGCACTCTCTTGACACTGCTCTGGTGGGAGAATGGTGAAATATTTCTTTTTGTTGTTTTAAAGTCTTAGACCATTTGCCGGTCATCAGCTTTACTTGTATGCATGGCTACTGCTTTCTACGTCCAAGGCTATTGCTAATAGTGTGTATTGAAGTTCGTAACATCTATAAAGAAACCCGTTTATATGCACCTGGTGGCGCGCTAACGCTTTTGGGTCACACAATTTTAATTTGCACGCCCCATTAGACTCAAAAGGCAAGCATTTTTGAATCACCCATCTGCCCCTGACATGAGATTATGATCAGCGACATGAGATTACACAACGCGTATTAACTTTTGCTGTGTATATAAATAATACTTATAGATATGAGTTGGTAAGCATATATCTATATATTCTGCTCCAGTATCACATTAATTTACCATTTGAAATAAAGTGATTAACTGGTGAATATCCAAGCACAATTTGCGTTACAATCAAGAGACTGTTTCCATCAACATTTTCAATTTTCACTAGAAGTTTCCACTATTTTCCACCGAATGTACACGTCAGTCGGATGTGTTCATACAGCCTAATAGCTGGAGTCAAAGAAAAACATGTAGCAGGAAACATGAAAAACCCTAAAACGGATCCTACTTTACAGAAATACATAAAAGACAAGAATATAAAGGGAAATAGTTAAACTCATACAGACATGTTTCAATTCTAAAAAAAGGCAAAGCTAAAAGAAACCGATAAGTCCATGAACAGTCATAGTCTTTGCTGAGCCTGCCAGCAGAAAATTCCCTTTTCTGTGTGGCCAGTCAGCGCCCACAGAAATCAGTCCATAAGTTTTCTTTTTTTACATAGATATCTTATATTTTTATGACCAAGGCTTGTGAGCAATAAGAGGAAGCCATTACACCAAAGAGAGAAACTTAGGATTTATTAGTTCTCTTTATTTATGTTGTATTCCCTCTGTCCTACCTTAACTGATCTATTTAAAATTTTAAAATAAACTAATTTTAGTTTATTTTGAAATCCCCAATGAAGCTATTAAGGTGGGACGGAGGAAGTATAATCTTAGTATTTATTTCTAAAATATCTTGTGATTTATAGAAGAGTTCCCCAGCCCCCATTTACCCATAAAAAAATGGAAGCCCAAAAGTATGAGTGTCTTAAAAATTATATTGAGTACAATATCAACGATAGTACATTCTTCAGCCAAACTATCAGATTTGGCCACTGTGTCCATGGGCTGTCCCTTTCTCCCTACTAGAAGATTTGGCCACTGTGTGTTTATCCACTTAGCTAGCGCATCCTTCGGCCAAACTATCAGATTGTTTGGTTGATGGTAACTGAATTTTTACTGAGCACTATAATGGATTATATGATTTTTGGTTGTTGAATCCTTAAAACCCTCTCTTAACAAGGACAATAACTCTGTTTCGTGGGGTTCCTCCTCCCACGGCCGATTTACCACCACCTCTGCTTATACCATTATAGTATGGCTAGTCCTGATATGCATTGGAGTTCATTGGTGACTCCTCATTCTGGACAACTTGCAGAAGAGGGGTATTCTCCTCATTAAGTGTTGTGTCTTTGTAATTCTAGTCATGTGTCCACCACACACACCTTCAAATGAAACTATTCCAAAATAAATTCTTGTTTCCATTTTCGGAATCCTGAGATGGGATCTTCCCAGCCGTTTTGCTAATTAGTTTAACAATATTGTTACAAATTATATTTGCCCAGTTTTGGAGGTAAGTCTAGATGTTATAGTTTGGTCTCCATCCTTCGGCAAATTCTTCAATGCTTTAGCCTAAAACATTTGAAGAATTATTTAATTAGACTTAAGTGGAGTGATTTAGTGTTGGTATAAACACTGTATTCCATGCCACTCCTTCATTACTTGACTTATAATCCATTGCCAGTTACTTACCTTAGACAGAATTCAAAAGTGTGGTGTAGCTATCGTCAATCAATGTTTCCAGAGTAAAAATGATATGGGGATAGCTAGTCGTCTTTACTTTCATTGCTCTTACTCTAAATAGATTTTCAAGTCTATTCGGATGGGTTGGTTCATTAAAGATGCTTTCTTCATTGGTCATCATCACCATGATATTGGCAATATCCTGTAAATCTTTTTGAAGGTTGCAGTCTATTTTCTTGGCAGGGAGAGTAATCAGAGAATTTTTAGTAGTGAATCATCCTATAAGATGGCTTTTTTCAAGCATTGTGAAACAGAAGTCCGGTCTCATATCATATCTCATCCTTCCTTTTCTTTCTGATATATATATATATATATATATATATATATATATATATATATATATATATATATATATAGTGATACGAAGACTTTCATGTGGAATGTGCGGCTGGGATGCTTTCTTAATGTACAACAATGAACTTTATTTGGAGGGATTGGATACATAATCTTTCAAAACTGCTTCACCCACAAAGTTCAGCTCCTCACATCTTAGGAAAATGAAGTCCCAACTTATGTCTCTAACTCCCCTAAGTTATGACCCATTCTCAATGAGTTTCCTTTTCTCCTTACCAGATGGCATTGTATTATTTGATGCTTCCATATCCATTGTACATTTGACTAAGTAATCTTGTTTTGAGCTTAATAGAATTCCCTTATCCAAATAAAATGAAGCCCAAAAAAAATTGATGCTTATCATTGGCGATAAAGCTTCATATGTTTAAGAAATACTAAGTTTGCCAATTTAAACCACCATGTACACTTTCTGTCCATCGTATGGCAGGAAACAATGCTCTCTCGAGTGTCATTAGGTTTTCAAGGCTCCCGTGAAGGCAAACAGGGGATTCCATTTTGTTGGTAATTGATTATATTTTGTGAATGAGTTGATTTTCTATTTGAACTGAGGAATATATTAAGGGAGGCTTGCAAAGAAGTTCTTGAATCTAATCTGTCGTTATCAATGAGTTTTTGGCTGTTTCCGAAAGTGGGTTGTCCATAAGGATCGGATCATTTAGATTATAGGTGCTCAAGGTTCAGCGTTAGGTGATGATGTGATATGGCCTCAAATCATTTAATTATACTATAATGTTTAAAAGATCTCAGATTCAAACATACATTTCATTTGCCAAGTAGACTTTAAATCCATGCCACCATGTTGTTAATGCAGATTCCAATCCCACATAAACATGATATATACTATTCTCATAAAAAAAATGATATATACTTTAGGCTACAAGTAAACATATGTATCTACCAATAGAGAAAAAGTTTGAAACATTTACATGGTATAAACTTGAGTTTTTTTTATTAGTGGTTAATTAATGATAAAAAATGTGGTTTAATTTCATAAATCTAAGCAGATAATTTGCTTGCAGCTCTGGCTCCTTATAATTATCTGAGATGGGAAACCTCCAAATCCCTTTGAAGCCAGCCTGTTGTCACCATAAGTATATCTATCAAGCTATCTGCCAAACCGGTTTCTTTGTCAGGAAGCCCATTTTTGGCTAGCAAAGGAGACATGTCCACAAAAGGTTAGGCCAGGGAAAATGTAATTTCAATATTTTCTGTTGAACCATGATTCAATCAGTGAGACAAAAGCATTTATAGCTGGATTATTATATGGGCTGAAGGCTTATCTTAAGCTGATCAAGCAGCAGCCATTTGTTGTAATACTAAAAATCCAATTAGGCTAGCTCCAAATGACAGATCTGATAATAAAATTATAAAAGGAATTAGGGGTAAACAGACACCCTTTTTTTGCTAAGCCATCGTTGTTTGCTTCCACCAATAGATAAACTTGTCCGTTTTCTCAAAAGATGCAGTGTTCGACAAATAATTGTATCCGTATGCTGATTTCCGCGTCCATTTGTTTGATAACTTGTTCCGTGATCATCTTAGATTTCTAATTCCAAGTCCGGTTCAACAAAGGCAATGAACAGTAGAATGGAGCAAACTGTCTGTTCATTTGTCCGCGACCATGTCTGTCCATTTACAATGGTGTAGACCAGTTGAGGTAGGAAGTAAAATTTCACTGTTTCTTTGACCCATTGCTACTGCATCTGACCATGGACTACCAGACATAGCCATGTGTGTAGGACCACTCCAGCTTCTACTACTACCACATTTCTTTCTCTTTTTGTGTTGCAGAATATACTAATGCTCAAACCCCTCCTCCAAAAAAAAATATTATATTTAATCCTCCCACCTCTTCCCTTCTATCAGCAGCTATCAAGTAGCTCAAGCCCAGTCCAAGAGACGACAGATTGTTTTAAATAACACAGGAGAAGATGGTGAGAGAGTGTGTGAGAGAGAAAGAGAGGCAGCAGGGAGGGTGGCGGTTCAGGGAGGAAGTTAGTCACTAGTGTGAAGTTTTTCTGGCATCCTCTTTAGAATCCTTTTTGGTATAGCAAGAAGACACCGGAGAGATTCAAAGTACTGACTCCCATGCTTTAGAGTCATGGGCAGTCTGTATGATTTGCTATAGAGATACATAAACTGTATTCATTTACTAAATTCTTGAGTGCGGTGGATAAAAAATGTTGTTAAGTTGTGATCCACATGATGAAGATGGGAGCATGCAGCTTATAGAGGATCTGACAACAAATGCAGCTCAGTATCAACATACAATTCTCAAGGAGATTCTCACAAGAAATGCAGACACCGATTACTTAAGGGGCTTTCTTAGAGGTGAGATTGACAAGGAGCTATTCAAAGCCAAAGTGCCCATAGTGAATTATGAAGACATCAAGCCTTACATTACAAGAATTGCAAATGGAGAACCATCTCATATCATTTCTGCTGAGCCCATATCAGAGCTGCTCACTAGGTAAAGTTGGAGGGTTAAAAGTTCAGATTGTTCTTATTTGTTTTTGTTCGAGTCCTTTTGAACGTTCATATCTATTTATGTTTATGTTCCATTCTGCCAGTTCAGGAACTTCAGGTGGCCATCCAAAAATGATGCCATCAACAACAGAGGATCTAGACAGAAAGACCTTCTTATACAACCTCTTGGTGCCTGTGGTGAACAAGTATGGAATCAAACACTTTTTGATTGATGTAACAGTGAAAATGTTTCAATTTGGATTCTCAACACCTACGCATGTTTTACTTGTTACAGATATGTCAGTGGACTGGACCAGGGCAAAGGCATGTACTTGCTATTCATAAAGCCTGAAATAAGCACTCCTTCAGGCCTGATGGCTAGGCCAGTCCTAACAAGCTACTACAAGAGCCCAAATTTCAGAAACAGGCCCTTCAACAAGTACAACATATACACCAGCCCGGATGAGACCATCTTGTGCCCGGACAGCAAACAAAGCATGTACTGCCAATTGCTCTGTGGCCTTGTCCAAAGGGACCAAGTTCTGCGAGTGGGAGCAGTCTTCGCCTCGGCCTTCTTGAGGGCCATCAAGTTCTTGGAAGACCATTGGCAGGAGCTTTGCTCCAATATAAGATCAGGCCAAATCAGTGACTGGATCACTGACCCAAATTGCAGAAGCTCTGTCTATAGAATCCTTGATCAACCAGATTCGAGGCTCGCCGACCTGGTCGAGTTGGAATGCAGGGGAAATTCATGGGAGGGGATTATCAAGAGGCTGTGGCCAAGAACAAAGTACGTGGAGGTCATAGTGACAGGCTCCATGGCACAATACATTCCTACTCTTGAGTTCTATAGTGGTGGTCTGCCTCTTGTTTCAACCATGTATGCTTCATCAGAGTGCTATTTTGGCATCAATCTGAAGCCACTGAGTGAGCCTTCTGATGTATCCTACACGCTTCTGCCTAACATGGCGTACTTTGAATTTCTACCGGTGGAGAAGAACCACGGTGAGCAAGAGGCTCAGTGCAATGGAGTCCAGGACACAGACTGCCTGGGACAAGCAGAAGAAGCTGTTGACCTGGTGGATGTGAAGCTTGGCCAATACTACGAACTAGTTGTCACAACTTTTACAGGTGAATTTTTCAATTCAGATCTGACCCACATTGAATTTCTCAATCTAAGCTATCTTTAATCTCTTTTAACAACGTCTAAGGGAAAATGTCAGTTATTTAAAATTCCTCTAAGGACATCAGATCTCAATCTTATCGGTGAAATAATTTCCTTAAAGAAACATAGACTTCATTCATTTGGTTCACAGCTTCAAATCAATCACCCCATCTGTCTTTACTTACATCGGAATTGACGTCAGGCCCCAATTTGATTGACATCATAGCGGATTAGCCAGACAAGGCCAAACGTGTATGTTGACTAATACCCGTCATCTAATCCTGCTGTCCCCATTTGTTTCAGGCAGAACACATCAATCACTTAAATTTGTCTCACTTATTTCCCCCTTTCTTCTTTTACCCAAAATTGCAAACTAAATAAACTGTAAAACAATTCAAAACCATATAACTTGTTGCTATTTATTTCTTATTGACTTGATCTATGACATATAATGTGTCCCCTCATTGGGGCCATAGCTTGATGCTATTCATTTCTTATTGACTTGATCTGTGACATATAATCTGTCCCCTCATTGGGGCCAATTGAATGGAGTAACCTCTTCGAAGATAATCCCTTTGTCTCATATTAAATGTCTCATTAAAAATAACACACTAGTCCCATATTAAGTGTCTTATTTCTTATTCTCCGAAAGCCTGTAATATACTTCTTTCAATAATTAAGAGAAGCTGGGGGATCCAAGCTAGAAAAAGAGCCCTAAAAAGGTGTTGAATTTAGTTTTTTTTTTTTTTTGTCTTTTTGTATTCTAAGCTGCATCTCACATTGCATAAAATTTACACTTTCTATTAATAAGACAATAAATATGGGACTGACTAAAAATATATATTTTTTGTACAGAAGTAGAATTCTTATAAATTGCACACTCGATTATAGACAGATTATGAAAAGCATCAATGCTAATGGTTCCTCTGTTTCTTCTAATCTTCAGGTCTATACAGATATCGAGTAGGTGACATTCTAATGGTTACCGGATTCCACAACTGCACGCCAGAATTCCGATTTGTTCATCGGAGAAACGTTGTTCTGAGCATCGACACGGACAAAACCAATGAAGAAGACCTCCTGAAAGCTGTAACACAAGCAAAGCTCCTGCTGGAGTCTCTAGATTGTTTGCTAACAGAGTACACTAGCTATGCTGAGACTTCCTCAATCCCTGGCCATTATGTGCTATTTTGGGAAATTAAGGCCAGGGGTGGAGCCGAATTCTTGAAGCTCGATCAGTTGGTGATGGAGGATTGTTGTTCGACCGTTGAGGAGTCGCTGGATGCGGTCTACCGGAGGTGTCGAAGCAAGGACAAGGCAATAGGGCCATTGGAGATCAGGGTGGTGAAGCATGGCACATTTGATGTACTCATGGACTTTTGCCTGTCTCAAGGGTCTTCAGTTAACCAGTATAAGACTCCTAGGTGCATCAAATCAAAAGAGGCATTGGAGATATTGGATTCAAGAGTGGTGGGTAGGTATTTCAGCAGGAAGACACCCTTTTGGCAGCCTTGCAGTGTACCAGGCGGTCGTTAATTTGTTCAGCTGCCAAATTCGGGTGGACTTGTTGCTGCTCGACAAAGAGAGAAGAAGGCTTTAAAAATTCAAGTTTCATATAACTGTAAAAGCTTTCTTCCTTCTTTATGTGCATTTTGTGTCCTCTTGTGTTGTTTTGTGTATGATTAATTCCAGTTAGTCACGTCTAGTTCGATATGGTTAGAATCTGGTCGAATGACATAAATACCTTCCAGATTGGTTGCCAGAATTAGGAGCAAAGAACAAATTGTCTTTTGGTTTTCCTCGTGTAGTTTACTCGTGAAAGGGAAGCTTTATCTGCAAGGCAGTATGGGGTTGTACTTGTTTATCTTTCAAGAGAGCATTTAAGGTTTAGTGGTGTAATACTCCTACCTGAAATAAGTATCATTTGGGAAAAAGCAAATACTTAAGTCATGTGATGTGAATCAAAAGCCAAGACACTATTCTCAAAAGAGTTTTCCATATTACCTGGTTGAAGAACACAATATTTCATATTCCCTGAATTTTCCAAAAAAATGCTAACAAACCCTAACTTACACTATATAAGAATTGGACATAAACACCCCTATTCAGGGTTTAAGATTTTATATCGTGTAAACCCCTTACACAGTCGTATTTACACAAAAACGGCTTCACAAACTGGCAATTTCTTAGTGAGAAGCCTTGGTTCATATTTTTGACCCATCTCATTGGCTATTTTGTAGTCAGAGCAATCACAAGCTTACACACAGCGTGAGTTCAGATTTTTTTACCCCCATCCCACTGGCGATTTAAAAAAAATTTAGTCAGTTTTCCGCACAATCGGCTATTTCTTGTTCTAAAATGAGGTTTTGAAAAAACTCCGGCGTGAGTTCCAATTCTCTTATTTTTTAAAGGTGATTTTGAAAATTTCTGCCCCAAAACAAGCTTCGGCCATGAAGTGAGGTTCCATTGGGCTGTATATTGACATGATCTCGGCAAAGCAGTGAACTTTAGAGAAAATCACCGGCCAATCGAGGGGATAACCTGGCTTGGATTAATTTAATTCATAGTAAGGCATTTTTCTAGCTCTAGATTGTATGTTCGCATGCACGATTTTTGATATGTCGTGTTATAGAACACATGAAGTAACATATTATGTGATCAAGTATATGATAAGTATATATCGTGTGTTCGAAAATATGATAATCGATATAGATGCCCTCTTATTGTGTATGTGTAGCATACAAAACGTGTAATTATTAAAACGAGAAGCAAAAGACGACATTCAAGTGTTGTGCTGTCATATCTGAGAAGGCATCATATCGTGTATTCGATAATACAATATATGAATGTAGCATATATATGCATGTTAGTTACATGATGTGAATCAACACGACTCTTGATTTTGGTGACGACCCATTGTTGATATACATACAATATATATATATATATATATATATATATATATATATATATATATATATATATATATATATATATATATATATATATATATATATATCAAATTTTGCAGACAAAAAGCTAGAAGAATAGAGGCAAATGGTAGAATTAGTGAAGGTATCGTAAGAGAAAATAAGATAATCTATGGAAGGAGACTGGGTCTGGGAACGAATAGTTTCCCCGCTAAACTCTAACTTTCGAAAGACCTTGTTGAATCTAGGTTGGGATGTAAGGCACTCTCAGACGAGACTGGGTTCTACCCAGTACATGATTGTGAGCCAATCATTATCTCCAGGCTGCTTCTGGATGTTCTAATTGGTAAGTGTTGGGACAACTCACTAGAGGTGTTCAACATTAGGGGCAAAATACTACCCCTTATTGTGGAAGAAGTCGCCCTAATCACAGGTTTGAATGAGAAAGGGAACCCATTAAAGTTGGAAAGTGACGAGGGGAAGCTTCCCAAGGCAAGGGGTAATTCTTCAAGAAGTTCTTTCTAGGGAAGTGGTCGGAGAATAATCTGATTGAAGAAATGTTGAAAGAAGTGGTTGACAATAGCTAGACTATCTCTGATGAGGACTTAGCACGGTTGGCCATCGTGCACAAGGGGGTTCCTCGTTTTATTTACATAGAGCAATAGATTTGTATCGCCATCTCTATGTGATTTCATAGATGACCTGACAGTTGTGGGGAGCTATAATTAGGCTCGGGCTGTTCATGATATGTTGATTCGAAGCATATCATCAGCCCACCAAAACATCAGGAGCAAATAGGATGAGTGCTCTGCCACTGCTAAAAATTTTGTTGAGGCTTCATTTGTGCTCAAGGTAAATCTTGTCTTATCCATAACATGATGTGGTCAATTAGCATAGTATGCATGACATAATATGTTTAGCTTGCTTATGTATATCTTTGTCTTAATTACATGATAGCATGTGTATTGTGTGTACGAAAACGCGATGTATAACACATAAGTATGCTTAGCGTATTATCGATAAGACAATTTAGTACTCTATCATGTATATAGAATTGCATGATAATAGACTAGTGTTTAAGTGAAAACACAATGACGGAGTGACGCGTGTTATCCATGACACGACATACATGACATTTGTATACTACTGACCAGTTTGTTTTGCCTTGTCCACTAGGTGTGGTTTTTTTAGCATACCTCTATATGAACTCCAAGTGGTCCTTCATGTAGCTCAAGGTGCAAGTGGTGGCCTAGGTTTACCCAATTATTGACTCACATGGAGAAAGCCACAATACTTGACCTGGCCGATAAAAAGGTAAGGAAGAAGCTACTGGCTCATCGCCAGATGAGGAAGTGGTATGAGGAAATAATCATGCGTCTCAAGCCAGATTCACAAGTTACCATCAAAATAACTCCAATAGCCGAAGAGGCCCACTTGACTGATGCCTAAAGGGAGGCCTCGAAGGTGAAGAAGGTAGGCACATAGACCACAATTCATAGGACAATTATACACATTCACGCCCACCATGGCTAGACGTCAGTGCAATTTCAGTACGGCCAATATGTAATTGAATCCTTCATCATGCCAATAGATATCATGACATGGATTTGTGACGTGGTTTTAGAGAAGGTAGTTCTATATGGGCAGCGGGGTTGGAGCACTGATAGTGTTCAAGTTGCACTCCAGCTGGTTAAAAATGATTTGGAGGTGGCAACGACCTAATAGACAGATGCAACCCCCACCTGACGTGGAGACAGAGCAACCGCATGAACCCCCTCAACCGAAAATTGGGCATGCAATAACCCCTCTGCCAATCCCCAAAGGAGAGATGTCGATTTGGGTCAAGTCTAGAGCTTCCAAATTGTGAGAAGTTGTTCACTGATCTACTCTTGAAGAGCAAAGATTTACCTATCCCTCAGCCTATCGACTAGGATTTCATTTTGCGTAAGTACAATTTGAAAAACACTACATTTTTCGTTATCATGTTAGTATGGGGATAATCGTGTAATCAACCACACACAAACATACTTAGTCGTTAGCTAAGAAAATGATATGGTAGTGGTCGTGTGATAGATAACACGACTATATATATCAATGTATTTATGTCAATATGATAGGGGGATACGTCTTGTCATCCAAAACACGCTTGATTCACATATCGTGAAATTACTAATACAATTTTTTAGTTCTTATATGCAAAGAAATGGGAGCCAAAATCTGCCTCCTCAATAAAGAAGAAGAAGAAGGGTCTGAAGGTTCAAATGATCGTAATAACAAGATTCCTCAAGAAAACAAACGAAAAAGTTGTTCAATCCCAGGATGTTAAGGAACAATCTCGGGAGATCAAGGAACAATCCCGAGAGCTTAAGGAGCAATCCTAGGATGAAAAACAAGAGGAAAGCAGAAATAAGACTCAAAATAAAGAAGTGGTTCCTTCAAAGTAAATAAAGCTAACAATAAAGAAGTAAAAAGCTTCATATGCTGGCCCTATCGCACCCCTCCTACCTCCGGTGCCCAGGAGGATGAGGTGCACGTCCCAATCCACCAGCTCATGCATGTAAGGGTGAGGAGCCAGCTAAGGAGGTGGCCACTGAGGGCTTGAAGAAGCCAAAGCATTTCAACAGCTACATAGAAGAGAGGATAGCAAAGTCGGGATGCACAAAAAGTGAAGCGCAGAAAGCAAAACCAGAGGATGAAGTTCCATTGGCATCCGTCCTTGTCCCTGTGCTATCCCTCCACCACAGGCTAAGTCTCCCACCCTAGAAATGGTGGGCTCAAATTCTGCCAATAGTAGTGCCACAATATCGGATACCCTGCCAATTGATGAGGAACTACTAGAGAGTGTCTACCAAGTGATAGACGTGGAAGTGCATGCTAAGGAGCAGATTAACAAGGAGGAGGTCGCTTTGGTGCCACATGACTATTTTATGACTATCGTATTTGTGATTATATGATGATAGATGGACTCATGTCTTCAGGTACATGATATGTTAACATGTCGTATTTTGATTGGCATGACTAGTCGATCATCATGTTATGACTAACACGATTGGTTTATTGATGAATCTAGGTCATAGATGTCTTCTCCCAACTTTTGGAGGAGCACAATGAGAGAAATCCCAACCTTTACCCCAACTATGTTTTTAGAAAGTTTGTGATCCAACACTATTACAACATTGGGACGCAACACAGCCCAGAGGACAGGCTCTCCAAAGTCGTTGGCATCTTGATGAAGAGGCTGAATGTTAACACTGAGAGTGGTTTCACTCCAATCTATCATTTGACATTTTTATTGCTAACTGTCCACTGCAAGGAGAAGTTTAGGTAGTACAACTCACTAAAGGGTGACCACATCCACCACTTTGCAGAGGTGGACCACATTAGGAAACGTGTTGCCCACTAAATGGAGAGGGTCCTGCACATAAAGGGTGCAACAAAGTGGCCACTGATGAAGATCAACAAATGGCCATATCAAGAAACCAACAAAGATTGTGGTGTGTTCATCATGTATTATATAGCGAATTTGGCAGGAGGAGTCCTTCAACCAGATTTTGCCCAAGCTGAGAACACAAACTTGGTCACGCCTCAAATCTGTGCAACAATTATTCGGGGCCAAATGGATATGGAATTCGATCCAGATGTAGATGAATTACAATAAGGCAATAGACAGTTTACAATTTATAGACATGCAATACACAAATTGCAAGTACTCAGTTGTTACTAACACTACACAGTTTATTAATTGACAACTATTTTTTTTGATTCCATATCATGTAATTATCTACTCAAAATGACCTACATCATGTAATTGATTGCACGACTTATGTATGTGTACTTAGTCATACTAGTACTTACACGAAGATGTGTTAAGTCATGAGTCCAATCATACAACCAATGTTGATATCGTGTTATTACGCATATGATCGTCATGTTGGTCATTTGTCCAAGTAGACGACCTATACTAATATTGGTGTATTATTACGATGAGCGTTTATGGCACAAAATAAATACTTGTAGACAAATGAGTATGGGGAAAGATATAATTTTTATTGATATATTTCTTTACGCAATAGACATCCATTACATTGATGTTCTTTACAAATCATTAAAAAATAACTAAAAAAAACCCTCAATCCAACACCATGTGTTCCCCTTCCACGCTTAGTCTCCTGGACTTCATTTTCCACCACTTGCAAGTGAGTCATAAAACAAAGTCAATATAATAGTGGAAAATATGTGTGGAGATTTTAAAGAGGACCATACACCAACTATCTCTATGTCCATAGCATTGTCAGCCATCAGATATTTGGGACATTAAAATAATACCCGATTATGAATCGTCAACCTAGAGGCAGTTGAGGGTTTCACAAGTTTACTCATTTGCCTGCTAGGATTGATGAATTCATGATCGGGAGCTATTTCAAAGTCTAGATCGACTCATGCTTTATTTGGATGGTAGATCATGTTGTGCACAGGGAGACAGATGATGTTTTATCCATCCCGAGCATGATTCTGATAGTCTAACCGGATATCCAGATTTCAAATGGCCAAATCGAGTGGAGTCTGGTGTCGGTTATTGGAAACGGAAGTATGTTTAATGCCCTCAAATTGGAAACAGAATGACTCTTCAAAAACAGAGCGACACTTTGAAAATTTAAACGTTCATTTAATGTTTTTATCGTGTTATCGTTATTACGACATTGTGTATATCGTGTCATTGGCGAAAAAAAATCTTAGACGAGTAAATATATAGATTGTGTAAGGAATAATACGCGAGGGTTTAAGTCATTTCATCATTCACACGACTTTCATTAACATCGTGTAAGTAAACCCACGCCCGTTGCTATTGTCGTGTATTCGATCAAACAATATTTACAATTGTGGTGTCCCTTGAAACAAAATACTTAGATAAGTAAATAAATAGATCATTTAAGGAATAGCACACGAGGGTTTATGTCGTTTCATTGTTCACACAACCTTCACTGACATCGTGTAAGTAGACACAGCCCATTGACGTTATTGTGTATCCTATCAGACAATATTTACAACTGTGGTGTCCCCGAAAATGCGATTAGAATGATTTTGTCCAAAATAGTTCCAGAAGACAATTTTGCTTGGGAAAAAAAGACATAACCTTTATTAATATATTCCTTTACAAAATAGTGCTCCATTACATTCACCGCCATTACAAAAGATAAAAAAAATACATTCGTAGACCACATTCTTATCACTGATTGCAATTCTAAGAAACAAAATATCTTTCATCATCTGCCTCTATGACCATAGGCTACTGATCAT
Source organism: Saururus chinensis (assembly GCA_035235625.1). Taxonomy (NCBI): domain Eukaryota; kingdom Viridiplantae; phylum Streptophyta; class Magnoliopsida; order Piperales; family Saururaceae; genus Saururus; species Saururus chinensis. The sequence continues at coordinate 6,084,871 of CP141145.1, read as the reverse complement.
CAAGTAAAATGTGATTAGACATTCACGACATTGAAATAATGCCAGACTATGACTCATCCTCCTTAGAGGCTGGTGAGGACCGCACGTCTCTACTTATCTGCCTTGGAGGGTGACGAATCATGATCTGACACTATTGCAATGTCCTGATGGCTCCCACATTTTTAGCTAGATGACTCAACATGATGTGCTTGTGGAGATAGATGGTATTCGACACATCTTGGTGCGGAAGTTCCTTCAGCGAACATTTTGTCGGTAGGCAGACTCCCAACAGTGGGCACCGAATAGTTACTTGATCTAACAGGAGGTGCAGATTTATAATTGTCGATTCAGAATTAGTAGTGGAAATTGGAGATGACTCCTCACGAATTGGTGATTCAGATTTATAATTGATACGTTGGAACTTGTATTGACTCTTTGTATAGTGTAACACAACACTTTCTAGGAATCATGTTTCTAAGACCATGACTATACATTGTCATTTTCATCCATCATTTAAAGAACGGGGGTGGAAAAGGAAGCCTTGATCGATGCACCCATTTCTTACGTCATTTTCCTACTCTTTTATTTGCCCTCCTTCAACTTGTAGTTGGACCATCTACCATATTCAGAAGTTCCTCTTGTGTGCTAGTACATCATTTGCGGTTGTGACCGAACTACCTGCATGCTCCACATTTTTGTGGGGCTTTGACCTTTGGTTGCAACTCTATCTAATTTTTTCATGGATGCCCCTACTACTTGAGTGGGATAGATGGGTTGAATGTAGACAGAACTTTAATTGGTGCCCATTGGTGTCTATCAATTATTGGGTATACTGGCTCTCAATATGTTAATCTGTATGTTTATGTAGAGTACTATTTTTTGCAGTAGTCAAACACAAAGAAGTGTGGGTGATCAATTACTGCGATTGCATGTTTACAAGGTAGCCCCAAATGCTAAAACTTTCCACATGTGCAACTATGTTCAACCAGATTCACAACATCATGTTCAATACATATCATGTAAATGAGTTCATGATATATAAAAAATGTCGTGTTACCAGTTACATGACCCGTAATGCTAACCATACGATCGTGTAAGTATAATAGATACACTTAAACGATATGGACAGTAAACATATACACGTACACACAATATTGACAATAACTTATAAATGTATTGTACCTGGTGATATAGCAAGTTAACCTAGAATTCATACATTGACACAGGAAATACATGCTCATTCCATGCTTCTTCTTGTTTGTCTTCGATGTGTTTGTGGGCAAATGGGATTAAATCTTCAGTCATATTCTATCTGTTTGTCCAATGTTTATCAAATGATGTGGTTGTGTGCTCCCTTGTATGTTCAATTAACTGAGTTATAGACATCGACCTAACTTTTTTGAATATTGCATTGCCACTTTCAGACCCATTTGAGCTGAGGGTTCCATATCTTTTTCCTAAAAATGCGACATTGGGCTAGTGCTCTGAACCTATCTTATTTAGCCAAGTGAATGCTTTAAGATTATGTTCTTTAATGTTGTTCATTGTTTTGTCATGCACGTTCTATCTAAAAGTTTCAGCTACAACATGGAGCTAGTTCTTTAGGTAGCTGTCCTTGAATCTATCTAGCATGTTTGTTCCCATGTGACAGATGCAGTATCTGTGGTGTAGATGGAAAAAACTACTTAACAGCATTTTCCAAGCCCTTCATTCTATCAGAAACAATTGTACCCAACTCGGCTAGAGGATCATAAAATAGATGATTTCTAAGCAATTCAAGAAACCAACACCATCTTTTCTCACACTTGTTCTCAACCATTACAAATGTGACACATAGCATATTATTGTTCCCATCCAGTGCAGTTGCTATCAATAGATATCATGATACTTTCCCCTCAAGGAAGCTTCATCTACAGTTAACAATGGCCTCAATATTATTCTGATTGGTCTAGCAATAGTCCAAAACATCCAAAATACTCTTTTGAAATCGTACCCTTTATAGGTCTGATAATATCATATGATCTTATTAGAACAACTACACTTCCTAGATTTATACATTCTATCTAAATTTTGTAAGCAGGAAGTATGCGATAGGAATTGTCTAGGTCCCCATCTATTAAATCAGTCAGTGCTTTACCTACACGACTGAATATTAAGTTGTTAACATTTTAATAAAGGTTTTACGACAAGTGCATTCATCGTGTTCCTGATCACATGACAATGTTTATAGTCGTGATATCATAAACTAGAACTCATTAATCATCGTGTTCATGTTAACCTGATAGGTAATTAAATCATTTGATAAGAATAAACACTGAATTCTTATCGTGTGCTTAATAATTCATCTTATGGAACACACACTTCAAGGAGTCTCCTAAGTTTATATTACCTGTGCGCTAGCATTTCTTGTAGTTTGTAGTTATGCCCTAGTTCTTTGAAATATAACTTACTATGCTCTTAGGCGTAATGTCTACTAAATCTTTAAATAGCCCATAACATTTTCTCTCAATCCAAAGGTGCGATGCAAGAGGATGGTTAGTTGACTTCCTTTGGGTTCCACACGAATGGTTTGACACTAACCTTGTAATAGTCACATGCTCTCCTATATTTGAAGCTCTTATGTACCAGTTATAAGAATGATTGGAGCACTTTGCGGCGTACATATTCCTATTTTCATCTACAACAAGGTATGTGAAATTCGCCTTTATTTCTAAGTCGATCAAAACCTTCTTGAAATGCAATAAGCTTAGAAAAAGTGTGCCTAATTCGAGGATCTTCTGATAATCCTTTACTTGTAAACTACCAGTAATTAGCTTGTCTTCACCAATATTCGGCTCCAACATGTTGAGATTATCTACTATCTTTCACTCTGCCTTGGCCTGAATGTCAAATTTACTAGGAACCTCACTCTTTCCAAATTCTTCGTGGTCAGACATACTTTCCATGTCAACAATATGATTATCGTTCCACTGATCATCACTGATGTATTGAAATAATGTTCAATTAAATGTTCTCAAATTTTGAATTGCAATCATATGTTGTGTTAATTCATTGCTTATTTGGGCTATTTAAGTTTTGAATAAGTTAGTTGGACCTTAATTGAGTTTACATGTCTAAACAGGCTTCAACAGGATCCAAGTAGAAGAGGAAGTAAAGCCCATCTACCCAAAGCTATTTGAAAGTCAAGAATGGACTCCTAATGCTCTAAACATGCATGAAATGGTAGAACACAACCTTTTGAACCCGTTGGATTTGAGATTTGCATCAAGAGAACTAAATTAGGAAAGAAGTTGATTCGGACGAATTGACACAACCTTAGTATTTCGATCATATCTCACTATGTATAATTCAGATTGATACAATTCTAGCGGCATTGTAAAGAATACTTCCATGGCTATAATCTTTATTTTAGGAAGAAATTGAAAATTTTGAAGATTTATGGCTCGAATTCAACATGCAAAGGGACATCTAGTTAACTAACCCGAGGCTAGCACTTGGAGAATCTTTTTTTTTATTATGATTGTTATACATAAGGAAAGACAATGAGGATGATTGGATAACTAAAGAAAGACTCAAAGATAATTATTTGCTAAATAAAATATTGATTTAGAATCTAATCATTGCCAAAGAAGCAACCAATCAGGTAATTAATCAGGATGCAATCTAGAGATATGATTTAACTTTCCCCTTTAAAGCAACCTCTTCTACTCTTATAAATAGATGGGTGGATATGATAGAGGCATCATCCCCTCCTCTTTGGAGCTCTATTCTCCTATTTTTCTTCTTTTCTTTTGTATTTTTGTTTTTAGTTTTATTGTAATGGCTTTCTAAGTTTTCAAGCTAAGGCTAGAGGTGATTTGTAACAATCTAAAAGAGTTCTATTCATGTTTCATCAATAATTTCAAGCAAGTATTGGTTATTTGAAGTGATATTTATTTAATATTATCCTTCTTCTTATTTCTTTGTGATTTGGATACATAAGATGCTTGAAGGCTCTCCTTCTTGATCTTTTGTGATTTGGATCTTCATCTATCCAAAATATTTTCTATATTTATTTTTAATTTTAATATTTATATATTCCAGTTAGATAGAATTTTCATTCGATTCTAACTGAAATAACATGTCACAGAACATCATTAGATGTTATAATGACCCTTAATACCTTAGTGTTTTCTCTTCTTGATTTCTTAACTCACTATTCCCTCAATACTCTTCTACTCTTTCTTAGTTTTTTTTCCTCTATTTTTTTCGTAACCATTTTCTTTGTTGCACAAGGCTTTCCCTATGGATTGACCTTGTCTACTACAATAGGCAAGTAAAACAAATCTGAATTTGACTTCTTCATAGTCTTGTTTCAGACATAACAACAATCACCCCATGCTTCTTCAAATTCTTCACCATCATAATTACAAGGGTTGTATGGGGTTCATAGTTATCAAATAAAGTCTTTGTCACACCTATCGTTAGTAACAATTCTTCTAATTCAGTCTGTTTGACTTCTATCATAGGTTTTGTAGTCATTGGATTGATGTAAGAAGAATGACATGGATTTGTTGATGACAAATTTCCTGGTTCTCCCAATATTCATTGGATATTAATGTGTTAATAAATATGCTATATAACTCGACATTGTGTATTTGGTTACATGCTTACAATTAATATCGTGTCGTGTTATTACATCTATGCTGAAAATCATTATTGGTATATATCATGTGTATATCAAATCATTACTTACGTGATAGATTAAAAATTGTCTTTTTTCTTCACACAATATGCTTCAACTTAACACAATATGTTCGATATTGTGTGCTTGAGTACATGATAAAATACAATCTCATGTAATCTAAAAATTCATTGTTACCTGATAGTTTCGAAAGTGAACTAAATATAAACATTAAAACTATTCCTTGACCAACTCATCTAAATCACAAAAATTGGTATCGATGCAAATATTAAAACCATATCAATCTATCATATACAAGACAGTAAATTAACATAGATTTTTATAAATATGTAAACTCTTAAATTAAAAGAGAAATCCTTGTCATACAATTATAGTTATTTAAGAAAGAATCATTAATTGAATTAATGACATGAACTATCTTCGACAATAACATGAATCATCTACACTAAACTAAACTAATAGGCAGGACTCGTCTAATCATTACATAACTCATCTAGTTCATTAATCATATGAACATTAAAAATATTGCTTGACCTTCACATCTAAATCACAGAAATTAAAATTGATACAAATATCAAAACCATATCAATCTATCATCTACAAGACTATAAATTACCATAGATTTTAATAAACATGAAAACTCTTAAATTAAAAAAGAAATCCTAGTCATACAATTAGAATTATTTTTGAAAAAATTATTAATTAAATTCATGGCATGATCTATCTTCGACAATAGCACAAATCTTCTACACTAAATTGAACTATAGGTATGACTCTTCAATCTTTGCATAATTCATCTAGTTCAATAATCATATAAACATTCAAACTATTACTTAACTATCTCATCTAAATCACAAAAATTAGAATTAATATAAATATCAAAACCATACCAATGTATCATCTACATGACAATAAATCAACATATATTTTAATAAACATAAAAACTCTTCAATTAAAAAAGAAATCCTTGCCATACAATTAGAATTATTTTACAAAGAATCATTAATTAAATTCATGGCATGAACTATCTTTGACAATAGCATAAATAATCTACACTAAACTAAACTATAGGCATGATTCGTCTAATATTTGCATAACTCATCGAGTTCATTAGTCATATGTACATTAACACTATTGCTTGACCATCTCATCTAAATCACAGAAATTAGAATCTATACAAATATCAAAACCGCATCAATCTATCATCTACTAGACATAAATCAACATAAATTTTCATAAACATAGAACCTCTTCAATTAAAAAAGAAATCCTTGTGAAACAATTAAAAATATTTTAGAAAGAATCATTAATTAAATTCATGACATGAACTATCTTCAACAATAGCACAAATCATCTACACTAAACTAAACTATAAACATGACTCATCTAATCTTTGCATAACTCATCTAGTTTATTAATCATATGAACATTAAAACTATTGCTTGAGCATCTCATCGAAATCACAAAAATTAGAATTGAAACAAATATCAAAACCACATCAATCTTACATCTACAAGAAAATAAATCAATGTTGCTTTTAATAAACATGAAAACTCTTCAACAAAAAAGAAATCTTGGTCATGTAATTAGAATTATTTTAGAAAGAATCATTAATTAAATTCATGGTATGAACTATCTTTGACAATAACACGAATTATTTATGCTAAACTAAAATATAGGCATGACTCTTTTAATCTTTGCATAACTCATCTAGTTCATTAATCATATGAACATTAAAACTATTGCTTGACCATCTTATCTAAATCATAGAAATTAGAATCAATATAAGTATCAAAACCACCAAAATCTATAATCTATAATACAATAAATCAACATATATTTTAATAAACATGAAGAATTTTCAATTAAAAAAGAAATCCTTGTCATACAAGTAGAATTATTTTAAAAAGAACCATTAGTAAAATTCATGGCATAAACTATCTTCGATAATAGCACGAATCATCTATACTTAACTAAACTATAGGCTTGACTCGTCAAATCTTTGCACAACTCATGTTGTTCATTTGTCATATGAACATTAAAACTATTTGTTTGCCATCTCATCTAAATCATAGAAATTTGAATCTATACTAATATCAAAACCACATCAATCTGTCATCTACTAGACAATAAATCAACATAGATTTTAATAAACATGAAAACCCTTCAATTAAAACAGAAATCCTTATCATATAATTATCATTATCACAATTGAGATCTAAATTAAAAAGAAAAAAAAACTAAAACTTATCTATTGTTTCATCAACTCCTAAGTAAATGAAAAACCTAACGTTGAACAGGAGAAAAATGGTTGTTCAATGTCCATAGAAAGCTTTAATTGCTTCTCCATCTTCTTCTCCCTTTTTCTTTTGAGAAAATCTACTATAATTCATTAATTTTTAACCCCATATGACTTTATATTGGCATAAGAGTCATAATAGGAAGTTCAATGGGAGAAGGACTCAAAACTGGATGAAAATAGGAAACTGCACATTATGTCGTTTGATTGTCTGGCATGGCTATTTGAACGCATACATTGTTTCTGCAATCTAGACAAATCTATTCAATTTTGTGTCCAGTTTCTATTTAGAAAGTTGTCTGTTCATTGGATAGTCGATATTCTTGTCCATTTTTTTGCTATGTTCATTAAGCTCTTTTATTTATCTTATATTAATTTCAAATGTGTTTGTGACTCGAGAAAATTATTCAAATCACTCATAAGTATGTCAAGAGTGCAGTGAATTGTTCCACACATCATCCAAATGCCTTGATAAGCGCACCTTACTTGCAAAACATAAAAAAATCATATTTGGATGTGTAGTACCTAAATAAAATCCTGATTTTATTTAAATGCAGGACTAAACTACTAATAGTACCAAAAATTAATAATTAAAATAAAATATTAAGATCTTTCTTAACATAAATAAACCATAATTAACCCTAAATTAACTTCATACTATACTAGCAAATAGAATAAAAAAGCATATAAAATATATTATTTCACACTTATCAAATATCCCCAAACCTTTATTTTTCCTGTCTTTGTGTAAACCAAAAAAAAATCTAGAAAAAATATTTTGCTTTCATTGGGAATAACGATTGCACTTTGGATATGTAACAAGCCTTTAAACCCCTAGGTGCCCCTAGTTGGACGAATTGTGTCTCATGAATATATGTAGCAATGATACCCACAAACACCCAAGCCTAAGAAAATAAAAAAATAAAAAAACTAGAAAAATAATATTCTCTTATAATCAAATAACTATTTTTCAAAAGAAACAACCACAGATACTTGAACAAGTAAATATTTTTGATCCAATCAGTTTTAAGTACGAAGTCATTCATTCTATAATGTCATCTTTAAAATACTTGCACAACTATATTATATGCATTTCAAAAACTTGAAGTGTAGAAACATGTAGTCATACAATTTCAATTTTTATTATTAAGCATATCTCAATGTGACCCATTAACTAAGCTTATTAAAGTTCACTAAGTCAAAAAATATAACAATGATAATCTTTCATCCTTAACATCTCATAATAAAGCCTCTTGTAATAACATTCAAAATTTTAATCAATTTAAAAGACTAAGAGCATAAAATACCTCAAATAATGATTCATGCAATGCTTAGTCCTCTTAAGTTTTCTAAATAGTCTATGTAACAAGTGTTAGGTCATTTTCCCTAACCTAGTTAGCTCAAGGCATTAGGTATTGAAACAACCATCCGACTTAATAACTCAAACTATAAAGGCTAGAAAAACAAATGAGTCACAAAAAGAATTTATTTCAACCTTCCACCTTTTCACACGAACCCCTATAGTTGACTTGGCACTAGTCTGATTGCCCAGTGAAAAAAGAAACAAACCTTTAGTATTCTTTCTTTTATTTTTTAATTTTTTCTTTTCTACTATTTTTCTGTCTTTTCATTATACACTTATCCCAATTTTTTTAAGTAATAGCCAAGCATCAAGATCTATCATAATACATTAAAAATTACTTGAATATGCCATGTTTTTAAAAGTATGCTCAGTTAAAGATATCTCACTAAGAGTATAAGCAAAAAATCATGAAATTATTCGCTCAATCGCTTTATCCCTTAATTAATTAGTGGAACTTTCTAAATGAAATTGATCTTAAAACTAGATATATATTTTTAAAAGAGAAATAAAATATAAAAACCTACATAAAATAAAAACAAGAAAATAATGAAATATAATCTAAAATATCCTAAAATAAGAAAGAAAAATATCTTTATATCCACTTAAACCATATATTGTTCGCAATGTTAAAAAAATATATACTACAATGACAAGAATAAGAAGAGAGGGAAAGAAAGATATTACTAAAAAAAGAACAAATCCACTAAGCTGAAAGTTTAGTACATAAATTTGAAAGCATGAGATACATACATGTGATGAGCATCCCCAACTCCAAGAAAAGAAACAACTACTATAAACATAAAAGAACAAAATAATAGAAAAGAAAAGAGAAAAATAGCTCTTGCATATTTAAGCATCGACATCGTCAAAATCATCCTCAACAGATCTCTCATCTCCAACATCCGCATTTGATACAACTGAGAGGCCACAAATCAAATCAGCCAATCCCTGAACAAGTCCACGCATCTCAGCCATCTAAGATATGCGCGGTCATCCATGTCTACAGCTATGCTTGAGAAGCATCCATAAGGGCCCAATGGCAATGCTCTATCTGAAGTAAATGGTAGCCAACAAAAGAAGGTGGTGGAATGCTCTCCTTAGCTGTGACCTTTGGCTTTCCCTCTATGGCATCCTCCTCCTCCCCTACCGCTAGTCGAGGTGGCAATATGTGACCATCCAGTTTAGGGTCGCCTGGGAAATGATCCGTAAACCTCGGCTTGTCAGTGCATGTGGAGAAAAATCCAACCGAAAGTGATAAAAAATCTGCTCAAAGATGAAAAGGTAAGCTTACCAAGTGTCCGCTAGTCCAAAGACAATCTCTGTTATCTATGAGAGGACAAAGGAGGGAAAGTCAATGTAAATCCGATCCGCACGGCCCAAAACATAAAGAAGACTGACTAGGGTGTAATCTACCTTCTTATGATGGTGGAACCATATGTCATACTCCAAATTAGATGCGCAAATGATAGTCCCACATCATGAAAGAAGTTGACAATCTATAGGTGAGAGATTTGATCCACTCCTACGCCATAAGAGTCCTTGTAATAGTGAAATCGTTTGGGACCTTGAAATTAGCAAAGGAGGGATAGGTGAAGGTGAAGCGCATGGGACCCATCATTGTGGCTATAAGAGTGGGGTAACCATAATAGTGATGGATCCAATGGTGCTAGAAATGTATACCTGCTCATCAATACATGCAGACGCGTAGAAAAAATGCACCTGCTCGTGGGGCACTCGTGCATTGAAGGCTGCAATTTGTAAGAAGGAACACCAATCACCCTGATCCATAAGCCATGTCTAAATGCTGGTAATGGTGGGGGGCAAACTCCACATGCCACTCATAAACAATAGCTCGGAGAGGCAGCTTAGTAGCGGCTGTGAACAATGAAGCGCCCGGAGTAGAATGGGCGCTCTTCCTCTTCTTTGGGGCTTTAGAACTAGAACCACATGCCATGGATCTACAGAAAGCTCTAAAGAAGTGCTAGAAGTATTATGGAAGTGAATAAAAAGCAAAATAAAATTTACATGCCCTAGCAATGTTAAATCACAAAAATGCCCCTAGGAAAAATGATATAAAAAATTACTCAAATCAGAGCATAATATGTACAATTAAATTATAAATATCTTTAAGAAAGAAAGTACATACAAACTGATCCATTAGCCTAAAAATTGGAATTTTCTACAAAAAATGACGTGCAATGAAAAATTCAAAATTAAACATGCACAACGCACCATTTATGCAATTAAAACTAGACCAAATAATTGACCACAAAACATTGCATTAAAGTTAGCCAAGAAACAAAAGAAAAATCTAATGAATTGAATTTGGGGCTTACCAAAAAACATCGTGACAGTGAGAAAGGGAGGCCGATTCGGCTCAAACAAACACTGGAAATAGATTCTACATGATAAATTGGGGAGGTGGGGGGATGATTTTGGACAAAAAACATGCGTCAAATAATGGAGGCAGCACGATAGAATAGAGGAAGCATGACACAGAAGAAACACGGCAGCCAGCTCAGGTCGCTGCACACGTGCTTTAGCAGAAGTTGGGACCATTCGATCGGCTAGGTCGATCAATCGTCAGCCCCTCAATCGATTGGGGAAATGCACCCAATTGATCACCTAAATTTGTTTTTTTATTAAACATGATAACTAATTGGAAGAATTGGAAAAAAATACTAAAAGTAGCTGTAAATTAAATTAAAATAAAATCAACGAAAAAACAAATAAATCTAAAGGAAAACAGGGGTTGCCTCCTAAGAAGCACTAAGTTTAAAGTCTTCAGCTAGACAATGTGCACTCCCTAAACAAGTGGATTATTCAAATTAATAGAGTCAATGGTACCTCTCAATATCTTTCTCAATGATAGGTTTAACATTCTGACCATTAACTTTGAAATTTTGATTATCACACAGGTCATATATTTATAACTATCTATGTGGAAAAACCTGAGTAACTACATAGGGGCCATCCCATCAAGATCTAAGCTTATCGGGGAAGAGGTGTAATTTTGAATTAAAGAGCCAAACTTTTTGGTTAGGTTGAAAGGACTTTCAATAGAGTAACCAGTCATGCAAAGTCTTTGTCCTTTGTTCATATAAGTTGGCACTCTTGTAAGCTTTGTGATGAATCTCTTCCAATTCATTAAGTTAGAGTTTGCGGTGGGAACCAGCTTCGTCTATGTAGAAATTAAATGATTTAATTGCCCCAAAAGCACAATTCTCCAACTCAATGGATAGATGACACGCCTTATGTAAACAAGGCGGTAAGGGGACATGACAATGGGGGTTTTGTAAGAAGTATGATACACCCACAAGTCTTTGTTAAGACGCAAGGACCAATATTTTTGATCAGGGTGTACCATTTTCTTAAGGATTTTCTTAATCTCACAATTGGACACCTCGACCTGACCACTAATTTGAGGATGGTAGGGGGTGGCGCTTTGTGTGTGAAGGAATGTTTTTGAAGAATAGCTTCAAAAGAGCAGTTACAAAAGAGGCTACCCCCGTTGCTAATGATTGTACTAGGTGTACCAAATGGACAAAAAATATGTTCCTTGAGAAATGTCACCACTACCTTATAGCCATTAGTTTTCGTTGCTATGGCTTCAATCCATTTGGAGACAAATAATCTACGGTGACCAAGATGTAAGTGTAGCGAAAGGAGGGTAGAAATGGACCGATGAAATGAGGATGGGTTGAAGAGGCATCATGTCTCTTTGAGAAGGAGCCCTTAGATGCTTCCATCTATCGTAAGACTTACAAAACTCATGAGCATCCTAAAGAAAGGTGGGCTAATAAAATCCACTCTAAAGGACTTCACCATAGTTTTCTTTCCCCAAAAATGACTGCCACATGCTTGAGAGTGACAAAATAAGAGATTACTATGAATTCACTCTGGGACACACATCGTCAGATAATCAGGTTGGAACAAAACTTAAAAAAATCAAGGTTTTCCCAATAATATTGCCTAACATGAGAAAAAAATATTTATCTTTTGTCGTCCAATTATAGGGAATGCAACCTACGACAAGATAATTGACAATGTGGGTGAATCAAGGAGGTGAGGTGGTAGTGAGAGTGAAGACCTGCTCATCGGGGAAGGAATTATGATGTGGTTCAGGTTTTGAAGGTTCCTTGAGTGAGATCCTAGACAAATGATCAGCCATGACATCCTCAACACCCTTCTTGTCCTTAATTTCAAAATCGAACTCTTGGAGGAGCAAAATGCAATGGATGAACCTAAGCTTGGTACCCTTCTTGGAAAGAAGGTAGAGTAAGGTTGCATGGTCAAAATATAATTATTTTGGATCCGCAGAGGTACAATCAAAATTTATCAAGGGCATATACAACAACTAGAAGTTCTTTTTTCATGGCAGGGTAGTTCAGTTGGGCATCAAAAAGGGTTTTGCTAGTGTAGTAAAATATGTGGACTTTGTTCACTCTTTTGCCAAGAACTACTGCCACAACATAGTCTAAGGAATCATACATAATCTCAAAGGTAGGGAGTAGTCTGGGGGCTGAATGATAGGGTGCTAGAGAGGTGTGTACAAAGATTGGTGAAAGCTTTCATACATGCATTAAAATCAAAAGGTATGTCCTGGGCCAACAAATGGCACAATAGGCTAGAAATCTAACTAAAGTCCTTGATGAAACACCTATAAAAATCAGCATGGCGAAGAAAAGAATAAACTTGTCTCACTGTGGTGGGGGGAGGTAGGTTAGCTATAAGGTCAACTTTGGCATTGTCTATTTCAATACCTCATTTGGAAACAACATGACCTAAAATGATTCCCTCTTTAACCATAAAATGCAAGTTCTTCCAACTCAAAACCAAATTGGTCTCCTCACATCATTTAAGCACATGGGAAAATGTAAGATCTCTAAATTTAACATGGTTTAATTTCTTTTTTATTATGTGAATTTTTGTGGTTTTGCTTAATTGTCATTTTGAATTGATTTTGGGGTTAAGGGTTGTTAATTATGGCTTTAGCAAGGTTTAATTTCATTTTCTATAAGTTTTAGTGTCAAACTTGATTAATCTAATTTTTATATCTTTTATGGGATTTTATGGTAATTTTTTTCTTAATTAAGGGTGTTGACCCTACTCTGGGCACCACATACACATAGGACGGCGTGATTTGAGCCAATTAGTGATTTTTAATAAATCTTAAAAAAACCCCTATTTTGGGTAAGATTTCTTGAGAATTAAAGCTTCTTCTTTGTATTGTTTTATCCATGGTAATGCATGATTTTAGATCTATGTGGGTTCTTACTTCATTTTGTGCTTTAAAGGTGTTTTATTGTAAACATGTTATTGATGGCCATTTTCTTATGATTAAATATGAAAATGATTCGATCTATCATGTTCTAGGGTTATATTTTGATTATATGATGTTCCATGGTGATTTTAGAATTTATCTTGAATTTTAGGATGTTTTCAGTTTTAATTTTGGAAGGTTGAAGACGAAATAGGAAAAAGTAAAAAGTGGATTGTGAAGGCCGATCAAACGGGCTGTCTGGCTAATCGGACGACCTTGCATACCAACGACCTAGTAGGGTGTTCGAATGACATAACAACAGTTTTATGTCTTTACCTATTTTTGAGTATTTTTTACCATATCTTGTTCTCTTCTCACAAATCTAAGTCTTTGTGATTAAAATGGCTTGTGATTACCTATAAATGTTGTTGTGATTACATGAGGACCATCTTTGAATTATGATTTAGTTCTAGCATGAATAGGACTATATTTGATTAATTTTAGTATGATATTCTACTTATTTTCAATTCATGTTTGACGACTCCTTCAAAATTATTTGATCATTTTAGTAGGTCTTAACCATTATCATGTATATATGCTTGCATATGTTATGTTAATGTTAGAGGGATTATGTTTCACATGTTTTAGCTTAAGTATGTTTACATTTATACTTGTCTAAGTCTAGCATGATGTTATACTTGTCTTGAACTCGTAGTTCGATGTCTTCATTGCATTTACTCCATTATTCCAGTAGGGTAGGACTATGATAAAATTATGGATGCTTGCATATATAACATTTATTATAGTTTGTTCATGTTTCACATGTCTTAGCTTAGGTTTGAATACTACCACTTATGTACACTCTTGCTTAGATATTTATGGTTTTGTTTGACACAATTGGACCATGTTTTATGCACATATGGACTAATTTGAGCATGTTTACTTATACTTGGACTCATGCAACATTTACTCATGTATGTACCATGTTGATTGCATCACAAAATTGATTTATAAACAAGGTTAATCGTGATTAGCCGTGATTGATCAATTGGATGAAATTGGATAACATTGGATATTGGGTTAATCATTCGGAGGCTTATCTAATTGGTTTTGCATTCGAAAGGACATGGTTTTCATTTTACATTCTTTTAAGAATATGGTACCTCCTCGGGTTGAGAAGAGCTGATTGCTATATGAGTTATTTGATAAGTTATTTGGACCCTGAGAATCTAGCTGGTCTGTCATGTACACCAACTTACCAAAAACGGCTTAGGCTTTATCCAGGGCGGGAAGGTGTTCTTAGGCTTCAGTCAGGGTAAGCAGGTCTACTTAGGCTATTGCCATAGTGAGTGGGTCTATTTAGGCTATGGCCAAAGTGACCAGTAAGTCCGCTTAGGCTTCGGCCAAGGTGAACAGGATAGTTGTATTTCTTAATTGTGAGACATTCACCATTGATTTGTTACATGTGTATGGGAGATAATTCTCATTGACATAGGGATATTTACCATTGATTTGTTGTATAGGAATATTAATGAGTTTCATATGTTTACACATGAGGTGTATATGTGTTATGAGCTATGGTTGAACCCATGATGCACAAGTGGCATGGTATGTGCTCTAGAACGTAGGTTATAGCATGATATGCATGCGGCATGACTATGTGTTGATGAAATATGTTATACGTAGCATGATATGCATGTAGCATGACTATGTGTTGATGAGATATGTTATATATAGCATTATTTGTAGGTTGCATGACTATGTGTTGATGAGATATGTTATATATATATAACATGATATGCAAGTGGCATGACCATGTGTTGATGAGATATGTTTGTCACGCCCGAGATTTTTCCTTACATTTACTTTAAAATTTTACTAGAATCTTGTTTCAAAATATAGATGTAAATTAAAGGAAACTATGAAATTCAAAAAGTGTGAAATTTTTTTTCATAAATTAGTCCATCACAACAAAACCAACATTCTCAGGCGTGACAAAACAAAAACATAAAAATGAAACCTACCATGGCCATGGGCTTTAAAACAAATACCTTTCAGGCATGTCTGAGTACAAGTTCTTTAACAGTCTGAAAACTAAATCATACATACATGTAAAAGTCCAGAAGAATAACACATTTAACTCTTACCTCAATCAATACATTAGATTGTGGCACCAAAATAAGCATAGCCTCACTACGAGACCGATGTACTCAAGGTCGAGGAAGAATGGTCCACCACAGGGAATAGTCCAATCCAAGAAGTTGTCCATCAACCTGCAAAAGCCTCTAGACAAAGGGGCTAAAAAAATAGGGTAAGTGAGTATTTTCATACTCACTAAGAATATACCTAGTAGGGGAAACAAATCAATGAACTTTGTAAGTTCATACATAGATGCATTCATGCAACCACACATGAAGCTGGAAAGATATAACATATAAATAGAGTCTCACACATAAATCATCATACTAACTGAATGTACACTTACTCTTATGACAAACTCTTACACTTACACTCTAAATGAGAGTTTTATCAATTTACTTGTACAATCGTACACTTACACTAACAACATGCATATACTCGTACTACCTTATTCGTATGAATTTACTTGTACGACCTTACTTGTACAATCTTACTCTTACTCAAACATACTCTTACCGTCTTTCTTAGAAGCTCACACTTACACTTACTTTGAATCTTATACATACTACTTACTCAAGATCTAATACATATAAGTTACTCTTACTGTCGTACACATACTATCGACAGTTGAAGCTCATTACAATTAATCAACTCTAGTATCAAAAAGGAAAGGAATGCCACTGGGGCAGCACCTTAACCTCTGGGGAATAGCTAAACGCCATGGATTTTTTCCAAGGCAATGCACACCTATACTCATGGGAAATAGGATCAAACAAGTAAGAGTAGGTCCATGATACTTCTTACTTGAGCGCGCAAATGTCCACTCTCTGTGGCCATAGGTGCCCACTAAAGGCCATACAATGCCAACTGAGGGCGGAAATTATACAGTGCCACTCTTGGGAAGAACATAGAGTGTCGTTTGTAGGCAAAAAGTCATACAATGCCCATGAAGGGCAAAAACTTACATCACTCTCAACAGAGTATCAAACATCTAGGCCGAAATAAGGCACCAAGACTAGATCCCACCGGATAACACCATGGCTAGACGAGGAAGGACGCTCAGTTGAATACTAATCGACTAGCTCAAACACGAAACTTAATCCATTGAAACCCTCATTCTCAACTCACAACATTATCAAAGTAGGGTTACTTACAATTCAAGTTCATATTAAGTAACTTATGCATGGATAATTATGCTCGAAACTACTTTCGTCTTACATTCTTTAGCCAACAAGGCTAAAACTGCGTCCAATCTAAAGCTCCAATCCACAAAGGTAGCATTCTTTACTTAGCTCATCCCCCACCCTTACACTTACAGACTTACGGATCTCTGAATAGCCGTACTTGTCAACTCCAACACCATACCAACATATTCTTACTATCATCTACTGACAACCTTACATTCCACACCATTTGCCTTAGAAGTAGATCGTCTTACTCAAACTCCTTAGGAAAACCCTTTAGACATAAATCCCATCATCAAACCCTTACTAATTCCTTACTCATTATTTTTCTGTTACAATTCATATTATGTACATTATGTGGGTACAATTATGCTGTCCACTTTCACTAATTCACAATCTCCCTAATACATTAAGAATCTTGAATCTTCCAAATCCTTACATCACTTAGGTCTTCTCCTCATTGCTCCAACATACCACCCGACTCAATCCAAACAAATTCTCTAATCTCATCATAGGCCATGAAGTACCCCTTCAACAAACTTACAATCAAATGCACATACTTGTGCCCGTTGACCACACAACACCAACCCACAAACGAAGATCTATCACACGCTCTAATCACAGACATGTAATTAATAACAACTTACAACCGTACCCTTAGTCTTCACTAACATACGCACCATTCACATACATAAAACATGCTCATTTAATCAGCATTAATTATGCAAAGCATTAAGTTATAAACTCCTAGCATGCTAGTACACAATCAAAGCATGCTATCATGAAATTACGAGTTCAAGGTTCCCTACCTCATATTCCATGTGAATTTGATGGCGAGCACAGGAAAGTGGCGGCGTTCAGGGCGGAATTGGCGACCAAAAGCATTGCACTGAGAGAGTTGTTGTCCCGAGGATTTTCAGAGTCTCCGGAATCAATCTCTGTAATGTTGGGCTAATTTCACTTGAAGCAAAAGATTGGGCACACTATGGTGGCCGGCTCAAGGTTGTGCCACCAGATAGGGCAATTGCGACCACATAATGAGGGGGTGACTAATTAGAGGCCAGGCAACTACTAAAAATACTTTGTCGACCACAAGACGTTGAAATTGACCTGGGACCACATCCAGTGGCAACAATTTTGCATTTTTGAAGCCTCACAATAGGGCAGAGGGCTTGATTGTATACACACGGACATAGGAGAGATAGAGGAGGGCTTTAGCGACCATATTTCCTAGTGGTGGTGTCGTTCAATTGTCATTCCTTTAACCTAAACTGCATGCAGAAACGTGTGAACGGAGAAAGGGGAATCATTAGGGGGAAGGATAGGTTGTCGGTCCATCGCCATGCAACTCAAGCCAATGGGAGTAGGATCCGACCCCTTGCTGCAAGATCAGCTATTGAACAACATATGCACATGCTGTTAGGGCCAAACGTTAAAAAGGTGGTCTTTTTAGGGGGTTAGGGTGGTCGATCATGGATAAGGTGAGGTTCACCAGTTGTAGTTGCCCAAACAAAAGTTGATGGCACTAAGGGCTGGAGAAAATGGCCAACAAAGGAAGCAACATTTCTAATTGCTACCCACACTCAAACTATTGTATGGGAGGTTGTGCATCAAGCATGACTTAGATGGAGGATATGGGCATGGCAGCGGTCAAGCCTTCGTTAGCCCAAGGCTAATGGGCGATAGTGCTACATTCCTTTGGAAGAACTAGGAACTAGGGGCTCTTTTCTGCAGGTTTTGGGCCATGTGGAAGGGAAAGTGGGGGTGCAGAGGTGGAATTGGGCCAGAAGTGTTGGCCATTGCTATCACTGGGCTAGGGCAAAACCCACATCGTTCGAATATGTAGACCAGGTCTACACAATGTCAAATAGGACAGGCTGGCCCTGGGCTAGGACAAGGCCCACATGACAAAGGTAAGAGACATGCTCCAACTTTGGGGTGTCCAGTATTGTTAAAAGACATGCAAGGGAAGTTGGAAGCGGTGACCCCTTGCCGTTGTTGGGTTAAGTTGGCGTCTATGCCTATCTACTCGTTGACACTGGTGGTGGCGAAACCCCTATTAGAAGGAACAAAAGTGCCTGATTTAGTCGGGGACAAGAGCATTCCAAGCTAGGGCTACAGACACACCGTCGTTGAGCCACGAACGGTTAGACATGGATCGAGGGACAAACCTAGATGATGGTGGCGATCTAGCAATTACCTAACTGCGGTGATAAAAATAGACATCGGTCTGATGTCATGTGACATATGGCAAGAGAGAACATACATTGTTGGAGAAGAAGAAAAAAAGGTGCAAAGATCCGTTCGCGATCGAAAGAGGGCAAAGGAGGGTGTCGGGGAAGGCAGCGATTCGGGCTAGGATGACATCCTTACCATCACTGGGCCAGGGGAGGGCCAAAGGCTAGTAGCGGTGGCCGGCAACCGGTGGCACAACCGTGGTCACAACGCACATAAATGGGGAAAAAGAAGAGCAGAGTGAATTTTTATCTCACACCGGTGAAGGAGGGGCAGGGAGGCTGAGACAGAGGTGTCACGAGGTGGTCATGGCTGGGGCAGAGCTGTGGCGGCAAGCTGGAGGCCATGCAGTCAGCGACGGTGGCCGGCGGAGCTAGGCCGGGATGATGGTACCGGCCTCTTAGCCCGAGGTAGGTCGGGCAGAAGTCGGCGGCCGGCGACGGGGGCCCCTTCAGTCTCATAGAGTGAAGGGGGCTTTTCCCTTCATTGTCCTCGAACAAGTCAGGCAAAGGGGAGGTTTCGTATGGCTAAAACGGAAAGGGATAGGGAAAGGGGGTGGCAGTCAGTGGGGCCGGGCCAAGGTTGGTGTCAACGGCGTCTCCAAGCTGAGGCCGACCAAGTGGAAGCCGGCAGCAGCGCCGCCTCTAGCTTAACAGTGGATGGGGCGGAGGTTTCCCTCTGCTCCCAAGGGGTCAGGCGCTCTGCGCCCTATTTGTTAACTTTATGATATATTTTTTATTTTTTTCCCTTTCCTCTCCTTTTTTTTTTTTTTTCTGTTTCTCCTTTGCTTCGCACCACTTTCTTTTCTCTCCCATTTTTGCGCTAAATTTTTTTGTGGCATGTCTATGACTAAACACCCCTCTTAACTCTTACGGTTACAAATATTGAGATGAATTACAAATACAGATACACCCAAAGCGACAAATTTCTTCATAAAAAATACAAGCAAAAAATAGTAGAACAATTCCAAAAAATAGCAAACAAATGCAAACAAATTGTAGAAAAATAAAGGATGTTACAGTGTTATAGATAGCATGACATATGGGTTGCATGAGTATATGCTTATGGACTTGTAAATTATGACATGATGCACATGTGGCACAAGTTTATGCGATTATTTCATGATGAATGGGCATAGTGTTTGATTATGTGATGAGTGTTATGTTAATTATGCATGTGTGGTCATTATCAATTCACATTCCATATTAAAACCCTTGTTGAACTTTGGCTCATCCCTCTTTGTTTTGTATTTTATTTTGGGGTTGCATGCCATGCCATGTAGGTTGTTCGGATGAACTTTATGTTGAGTATGTGGATGGCGCCGATCATTGAGATGAGATTCATAGAAATATTGGGTTTTATTTTAGCTTCTTTATGACATGTTGATATATTTATACACTTGACTCTACTTCACACTTTCATGTTTTCCATTGTTGGCTTAGACTCTTGTTAGCCATTGTTGGTTTAGACTTTTTTTAGCCATGTGTGGGCTCATTTATGACTAGTATGTGGGTAGGAGTAGACAAATGCGTTAAATAGTAGTCCTTCCTTTGGTCATTTTGTGTTTATACAAAGTATACATGTGCAACTTTGTAGTGTGTTCTACCCAAGGATGGGTTAAGTATTCCACAATTCAACTCCACCTTGTCTACTCCTACCCACTTCCTCCTTGGACTGGGTTTGGCTTGGGGGTGGTATGTGCCGGGGCATGACAAGTAAGTTTTTTAGTATCGGAGCATGACTTTGTGAAAGAAAAAAATGGGTTTAAGTAATATTCTTAAATGGTAATGGGAAGTGAGGTGATAAAAGATTTTGACAATGTTATTGACGTTGAATTCCTTTAGTTGATTTTCTTGTTGTTGCTTGCATGATGTGTTGCTTGAAGCTTGTGTTTGTTTGTGTTATTAGGCCTTGTGATTTAATGTCTAGTTGTTGTGTAGATGGCTAGACTAAATCATGCAAGTGCTAATAATAATGGCACGGCTAGAGACCCAAGAGTTGACGATGTATTGACTTCCAAAGAGGGGTTGACACAAGTTGTGCAAGCAAAGCATGCGAGTAGTTGTGGGTTAGAGCATCTCGCCTTGGAGGGCTTCAAGAAGCTTAATCCTCTTGGCTTCCAAGGGAGGATGGATGCTTCAAAGGTGAATAATTGGAGGCTCCATATGGAGAAAATCTTCATTGAGAGGCAATGCTTGGAGGAGAAAAAACCTCATCTAGTGGTTTTCACCTTCAAGGGAGAGGCACAACGATGGTGGTTGTCTACAGAGAGGCATAGGTTCTAGGGACGTGTTAACATTCCTTGGGAAGAGTTCTTGTCAGCCTTCAATGACAAGTTCTTCACATTGCATGTGCAGGAGGAGAAGAAGGAGCTCCTCAGTCTCTAGCAGGGCTTCATGTCTAAGCTTGCCTATGAGGCTAAGTTCATTGAACTTGAACGCTTTGCTCCCCACTCCTTTTGCGATGAATATTAGTAGGCAAGGAAGCTTGAGGATGGACTAAAGCCTTTCATAAAAGGCCAGGTGGTCCCCTTTAGGCACAAGACATTGGCAGAGGTTCTCAAGACCGCCATTGGGGTGGAGAAAGACTCAAAAGAGTACATGAAGAAGGAGCAACAACCTAAGAGGCCACGGCAACAGGACTCCCATGCACATCGGAACCAAAAGCATTGTGGTGGTAACTTTGTGAGGAACAACACCAATTACGTGAATCCGGATCGCCTTAACCACCGTGCCAATGTACATCACTTGTTTCTTTTGTGAGCACAAAGGACATTACAAGAATCAATATCCTCAGAGAGCTCATGGTGATGCACTGAGGCATTAGTTGGTTCCACCAAATCATGGCCCAAAGCAGCAAGGAGGACAACAAGAGAGACCACAAGGTGCGCAGTAAGAGGGATAAGAAAAGAAGCCAATAAACTAAGGAAAATTCTATGCAATTTTAGCTCATAAGGTGGTTAATGCTTTGAAAGTGGTGGAAGATATTATTGTAATCTCCTCCCATTATGCTAGCGTGTTGTTTGATGCCAGATTTTCTCATATATTCATTTGACCTCATTTTACTCGTGAGTTTGATGTTGAACATAAAAAAGTTGTCAATTCCCTTGTGTGTGTTTACTCTTGCTTCTTCCCTTCGAGCAAAGGAATATCTTCAGAAGGTCTCTATGTTGATTGAGGGGCATGAGTTGTGTGTTGGTTTGATTATCTTGCCTATGATTGACTTTAATGTGGTTTTAGGCACAGGCATGATGCCAATGTATCATGGACATGTTGATTGTTGAGGGAAGAAAGTGGTGTTTGCTTTGCTGGATGTTGAGCCTTTCATCTTTAGGGTGTGAGATGGTCTAGTAGCAAATTCTTGGTGTCTTCCTCTAGGGTAAGGAAGTGGATTAAGGACTAAAGGTATGACAATAAGTAATTGGTGAATTATATGTGTGTGATTTGAGTATGTGATAAATATGTGTGGTCGATGAGCACGAGTATGTGCGTTTGTTTGTAAGTTTGTCGAAAGGGTGCTTCGTAGGCTACGACATGGAAATTGTGACGGTATGACGGGTGAGGAAAGATGTAAGATGGATTGTTGAAGGTTGGATTTGATGAGATTAAAGAATTGGCTTAGATTGAGTTGGGTAGTACATTGGAGCAGTGAGTAGAAGACTCAGGGTTCTTAACGTCCTTGGGGGATTGTGAATTAATGAAAGTGGACGCACTACATAATGTACGTAATATGAATTGTAACTGAAAAACAATGAGTAAGGAATTAGTAAGGGTATGATGTCGGGACTTAAGTCTAAGGGTTTCATTTGAGGAGTTCGAGTAAGATGATTCAGTTTTATGGTGGATGGTGTAAGATGTAAGGCCGTAAATGTATGATGGCAAGATTATCAGTATGCATACGAGTTTAAGTAAGACTGTGCAGAGATTTGTAAGACTGTAAGTGTTAGGGTGGAAGATGAGCTAAGTAAAGGATGTCACCTTTGTAGATTAGAGCTTCAGATTGGGTATAGTTCTAGCTTGGTTGGCTAAAGATTGTAAGTTGGAAGTTGTTCTGATCATAATTGTAAATGCATAAGTTACCTAATATGAACTTGAGTGTAAGTAAACCTAATTTTATAACGTGGTGAGTTTGAGACTGAGGGTTTCAACGGATTATGTTCCGTTTTGTGCCAATCGATAAGTAATCGACTGATCGTCCTTTCTAGTCTAGCCATGGTGTTTTCCTATGGGAGTTAGTCTTGGTGCTATATTTTGGCCCATACGTTTGATGCTCTTTGAGAGCGCTGTAGGTTTCCGCCCTTCGTGGGCCCTGTATGTTTTCTACCTACAAATGGCATTGTATGTTCTGCCCAAGGGTGGTACTGTAAGATTTCTGCCCAAGAGGGGCACTGTATATTTTTTTGCCCTTAATTGGCACTGTATGGCCCTTGTTGGTACTGTATGGCCCAGAGAGTGGGCATTTGCATGCTCTGGTAAGTAGTATCATGAATCTGTTCTTACCTTTTTGATCTTGTGCCCCATGAGCATAGGTGTACGAGTAAGCTAATAAGACTGATTCAGAATGTAATTGTGAGAGCATGATTTATGAGTAAGTGTAAGTTCAGCTTAGACGATGATTGTATGCGTGACCATATTTATGTTTCTTATTTTGTTTGCTTCATGTGTGACTATATGGAAGCATCTTTTTATGAACTTACAGAGTTCATTGATTTATATTTCCCCTATTGGGTATTTTCCTACTGAGTATGAAAATACTCACCCTATCTTTTTAGCCCCTTCGTCCAGAGGCTTTTGTAGGTCGATCGATAGTTGTTTGAGACTGGACTTTTCCCCATGGTGGACAATTCTTCCTCGACCTGGAGTGCAGCGAATTTGTAGTGAGGCTATGTGGATTTTAATGCTATGATTTCATGTATTAATTAAGGTGAGAGAAATATATTATCTACTGGACTTGTGTATGTATGTACGATTTATTTTTAAACTGTGAAAGAACTTGTACTCAGAGATGCCTGGGAGGTTTTTTACTTTTTTTTAAAAAACCCATGGCCATGGTAGGTTTTATTCGTATGCTTTTGTTTTAGGTCATGCCTGAGAATGTGGGTTTGCTTTAAGATGATTTAATTTATGAAAGTTGTTTTCACACATTTTGAATTTTGTTAATTAATTTGATTTACATCCTTGTTTTTAAAAAAAAGATTTTGGAAAAATTTTAAAGTAAATGTGTAGAAAAACCTCAGGCATGACAGTGTAGGAACAATGAAGCTTATTTTACACATGTGATTATAGTATGATTTGGATGGATATGTCGGATGGTGTGTAGTTGATGTACTTGATGTTGTAGGGTGAATATTTTTTATTGATAAATGATTATGCATGAGTTTATATTGAGAATGATTCATACAGGATGTGATTATGATAATGAGTTTCATATGTTTACACATGATGTATACATGTGTTATGAGCTATTGTTGAACCCATGATACATAGGTGGCATGGTATGTGCTTATAGAATGTGGATTATAGAATGATATGCAGGTAGCATGGCTATGCGATGATGAAATATGTTATATATAATATGATATACAGGTGGCATTTATGTGTTGATATGTTATATAGAGCATGATATCAAGTTACATGACTTTGTGTTGATGAGATATGTTATATATAAAGTATGATATGCAGGTAGCAAGACTATGTGTTAATGAGATATGTTATAGATATTATGACATGTTGGTGGTATGAGTAGATGCTTATGAAATTGTAAATTATGACATGATGAACAGGTGGTGCAGGTTTGTTATATTATTCTCTAATGAATTGACATAGTGTTTGATTATGTGATAAGTGTTATGTTGATTATGCATGTGTGGTCATTATCAATCTACATACACACACATCACATACACACACTTGAGATAAACTATTTATTATATGAGATTGTAGGAAGAGAATGTGTGAAAAAATAACATAAGTATGTAAATTTAAGATTCGTGATCGATAGGAATTCAACGGATATCAAGTTATGCAAAAATAGTTTTTTGGTAATGTAGTAGTTATACGAACATATGGGTCATACATAATATAATTAAATAATTTTAATTATCAAAACAATGTCTAAACTTCATGTTTATTTTAGTCTTAGGAGTTTGACTAGATGTTATTATAGTTGAGTCAGATTAGTAATTAATTGACTTAAAAAATAATGCAGACATGTTCTTAAAGTTCAAGGTTGAAGATTAAATTGAGTGTCAAAGAAAAAAACTATATTTTCACATACTCATGTACACAAATCACTTAGTTTTGATTTGATATAGTTAGCCAAAGTGATTCTAGAAGTTTAAGGCAAAATTCAAGTAAAATAGAAAATTCTATGTACATTGATTGATTACTGCAATTTACACTCAAGTCGTCAATTGATCGACACTTGAATTTGCCTTTATAAATTTTGACTAAAAGTTAATCAATCAATTGACATATGCAAGAGACTAATCACTAGATGAGTTTTATCTTAATTGAAATAGTGACCAATCAATCATTGTTTGAACCGATTAATTGCGGTATGTGTTAGCTCACTTTTTGCTATTTGTGTCAAAAAAGGGAGAAAAGATTAATGAAAATCAAAGTGTTTATTTTCATGCCTATATTTGAGTGGTGCTATGTAAACAAATTTTTTTGTTTGTGTGCAAGTTAAGCACAACTTTTACATGGCTTTTTAAGATCAATTGAAATGGTCTTAGTTGAGTTTAAGTTGAATCACATCATATGTATAAGTGAAAGACAATCTACTATCTCATGAGTTGTATTTTTTTGTTGATTTTTATACTTAATAGTATTTTGTCAAAATAACTAAAAGGGGAGATTGTAAGAACATATAAGAAATGTGTCATGTAATTGGTTAATTTCGATGGCTAAGCAATGCGTAATCTTTATATACATTTTAATCTTAGGAATCTAACTAGATGTTGTAGTCAAGTTAGATTTGAAATTGATTGACTTAAAAAATGGGAGTAAACATATTTTTAAAGTTCAAGGTTGAAGACTAAGTTGAGTACAAATAATAAAAGGTGAATTTTTATGCACACACATAAACAAACACTTAATTTTCATTAGAAATAATTAACCAATGTGAGTCTTGAAGTTTAAAGCAAAATTAGGATAAAATGGAATATTCAATGTACATAGATCAATCGCTGTAATTTACACTAGAGTCATCAATTGATTGGCACTTGAATTCACCTGAAATTTTTGACCGAGACTTAATCGATTGATTGGCATCTACAAGATATCGATCACTAGATGACTTTTAACTTAATTGAAATAGTGATGAATTGATTGTTGTTTGAACCTATCGATAACTAAGTTTAAGCATTTTGAGAAAAGTTTATTCTTTATTGAAATATATGACCTAAACTCACTTAATGGACTATATAAAAACTTGGTAAACATAAAATTAAAGAGAGAAAAACCTAGAATTTAAGAGAGAAAAGACATGTCTTTTTTTCCCTCAAGATCATCATTATGCATGAATGAATTATTCAATAGTGATTGTTTGAGAAGAGGTACACAATTAAGAAAGTTTTACACAACAAACCTAAGGAGAGTGTCAGCCAAATTCAATGGGAGATTGAAGATACATAAGGCTAAAGTCATAGTTAAGATGAGTTTGATTGGAGAGGCTAAAAGAAGACAAAGACAAATCAAGGAGGAATATCGCTTCAAGACTTAAAGAGAGAAATCTTAAAGAGAGATGATTTGAAGGCAAGCAAAGAAATGTTGTGCTAGAGTCTTCATGAGAGGTTGGTGGTAAGCTTGTGTCATGTAAGGCCTTGCATGCTTTGTGGTTTGATTGTTGATAGATTAATCGTTAATGTGCATAGAGATTAGGTTTTTATCGTTTTTGCTTCATAAAAAAATTCTTGAGCAAAGAGGCTAGAACTCTTTATTCTTACTTGTAGAAGTACTAGTTTGATGAGAAATATAGTGATCCACTAAATTCATTAGATTAATATTAAAATCTCACTAGTATTCTAGGATGTTACTATGGAGGTACTATTCATCAATTAGGCAATGTAGCCATCGATCAGGTACTATTTCTAGAATTTCATGCTATAGTGATCAATCATTTGATGCACAATTTCAAAAAATAGGTCATTCTGAGTAGAATTTGAATCATATTCAAAGTCTAATTACTAAACTAAATTTGGGCTCCATATAAGAGGTGTTTTGGGCATGGAAAAAGGGTAGGAAAGCCATTGTTAGCATAGATATGATGAGTCAACTATATTTGGATTTGAGTATCTAAAATTTTTCTTTGGCAACATGCTTTGAAAATCAATTTAATTAGCTAAAAGTGAGGAAAAATCTACATCAACACACAACACAAAAGGAGTTGCAGCAGTGTTCATCATCAAGTAGTGACTGAAGAAATTCAAAAGATGATCAACAAGCAAAAAAGGGTCTATGATTAAGGATCCAGAAGACTACAAAGATAAAACATGAAGAGGGAAAGCTTCAAGGAATCGAGGGAGCAGAATCTTGAACGCCAACAATAAAAGAGGACTAAATCAAGAAAAGAAATTTTCATTTGTGTCCAGTCAAGAGGTTGGTTGTTTCTTTTGGGCCTTATACGTTTTTGTTGTCTACTGAGTTGATTGATTTGGCCTTTGAGGTTTCCATGGCTTTTCTATGTAAAAATCATTGGGTGTTCCCTTTCTACCTCTATTTGAAATTGTTACATTACATTAGCAACGGGCACCGGGCCATAGTTCGCCAACGGCCAACGGCCTAGTCACCCTTCTCAGTCCCTCTGCGAATCCTCCCTAGTTAGTATGGTAAGATTATTTGCAACTCCTACAGCCATCTCAAGGTGGCTGGCTGAATTATGGACCCTTCCTCTATGGGTCGAGGTAGAGCAGAGGAGGGGCAATGCTCCTTGGGCCACCAGATACCACCTCTGTACTCAACTTTCCCCTTCACTCAATCTGGCAGAGCTAGCCTTCCACTGCCATGTGGGCCACCATGGGGAGGGGAAAGCTCTCCATTTTTTCCACCCAGCAACTCTCCTTTCAGTTGCAAAGAGTAGGCAGAAGGGAAGGTTGGTTTGATAGCCAGCATTCTACCAAGCCTAGTGGGGCTAGAAGTGATCTGCTAGGCTGTTGGGCCAACCTACGACATGTCAACACCAGTGGGGTTGTCCTTAACATGCCTATATGGGATCCGTAGTTGTCTCCACGATGAATATGACTATTGGACCGGGGATTTAATCTCTGGGCCAATCAAGTCTAGGAAAAAAAACATGTGAGGCCTAGAACTAGATCCAGTTTAGGGCCTACTTTTTCAAAATAATTAATTATTATTTGATTGAGATAGTGTTGAGTGTCTTGACCAAATTTTAGACTAGGGAAGAATATTATAGACTGTGAAAACACCATTTTACCATTGGAAGTAAGCCATAGTTCAATTACCGAACTTAAGCTCTAGTTCAAAGGCCTACTTATGGAATTAAAAATTGGAAAAGATATAAGTGAGAGGTGAGGATGTACCCAATATTTCTACTAAGACATATGGTGGGGAAAAATCTAAGTAAATAGGTAATTAAACATTTTACCCTTAAGTTTAGAGTGTGAACCAAGGTCGGTTCACAGGGTTCATTACCTCATAAAATACCACAAACCTTAGCACAAGTCGATGAAATAATATAGAACCATTGGTATTAGTTTTGGACACATTAGAGTTTAGGAAGACCCTAAACAAAATGATATAAATACCCCTAGGAGCAGACCAGCCAACATTCACATTAATTGAATCACGGGCCAATTGGAGAGTGAAACTTCTTAAGAGGTTAATGACTTAAAACCTAAGAATGGAGTGGATTGTGTCCTACGTAGGAAAACTACACTAATGCCCTTAGGGGTAGTCTAACCCATTTTGATAAAGATACTTAACATTAACACGAGGAGAATGAGGACATGAGAGCACAAGACTTTCAAAAGCCATAATTGAGTTTGTGCCTTGATTGTACTATCTTTTCAGGCTTGTGTGAGCCCATATTATTTATGTTGTTATTTGTTTAAATGTTTGTTACTAACATTGTGATAGCAATTCATCCCTAGGTTGAGATTGATAAAAGATTAATCAATAGGGCTAAGATAGATTTGTTTTGTGCGAGAATACCTAATTAAGATAATGAGTAAAATACACTCAAAGGGGTCGGGGACTACTTCACAGAGTAAACAATTCCCTTGACATGACAATTTTCCTTGGTTAAGAACCTATGGCAATATTGAGTCTTGACCCCACTCTCAAAGAGACTAATAGGGTTTGAGATAGTTATTTTAAATCTTGCTTGTTGGATGAGCACTAAAAGGGTTTGGGATGAACTTTCAGAGTCTTAGCTCTATTGAGGAGCTATTGGTTTTGTTGTGTCACGACACCTCCATGTTGGAAGGAGCTCTGTGTGAGCCTTCGCTCACAACTGATCTATTCATGATGATTTAATGTACATGCATTCAAAATTATTAACATCCTTCTTGGTTGGTATCTCTCACCATTTTTGTTTAGGTGTAGTTGTGGTTCATGCCCTTCCACTCTAGCCAGATTCTTAAGGCCTAGGTTGGGTCGTAATATTTCTTAGTGGATTCTAAGGCCTCACTATGGATATTACCCTTTCAAGGATGGTCCATGGTGTTTGTTACTTAAGTTGATATTTGATGAGTTTGTCTATCTTTGGGATTAAATGGGGTTATTAATTATAAATCATGGTTTATGATATTATTAATTAGATTTCTTGTTATTGATTGTTTAATTAGAACAAGTTGAACAACTAAAGGACCTACATATATTGTATGTTGATTTAAGACACTTAAGCATTCATATATGATGTTATGCTTCATGAGAAGGTGATAGTTCTAGGAAGAACTATTTCTAGATCCGATCTTGTTGACAGTAACATTAAAGATGTTGTTGAATGACGTAAACAACTAACATCTTGGAAATTTTATTGTAATTTAAAAAAGACTAATTAATACTTTTGTTCATTTGGGAACACTCCTTCTTTGGAAGGAGATATTCCATTGTTGTTCACTTTGTTAGTTGTAGGTTCTTCAAGCAAAGACTAGCAAAACTAGGATTGTTAGTGGGGCATTGAGGATGACATTATACTAATACAATCTAGTTTTTTACTTCTATAATTTTATAAGTATTTGTAATTACTGGCGTGAGAGTGAACTTTATTTGGTTATTTATTTTCAGACAGCTATCAAACTTATATATAGAGGGTTGACCAGCTATTTATGGACTTTTGACACATGTAGTAATATCATATATTTTGATATTTATATTTATGAACCCAATTATAATGATTTGGATGTTTAATCAGATGATTTATTTTACATTTAAGAAAAAAAAATCCTTGTGATTTATGGAACAATTTTTTAGTCCAACATCAAGATGAAGAAATTTTATTTACTGTCCACTCACCTTGGCGCATTCGTCTTTTAGTTAAGAATCAAAGAGCACTCGTCATGGTATTTTTCAGCTTTTATTATGAGCTTCAAGTATCAGAGATTGAGCTAAACATAAAAAACAAAACAAAAATTAAGCTACTCTAAGAGACAAATTTGTTTGTGTTTTTTCGTTTTTCCATTTTGTCATGTTTTTTTTCATGAATTTATGTAAAACATCAGCAATCAAAAACTAAGAAATAAAAAACAAATACAAAGATTTATCCCAAATGATTGAAAAAATTAAATTAAGGGCATGAAAAACAATCTCTCTATTTTCCAATAAACACACACTTAGGGGTTGTTTGTGTATGGAATTTTTGTAAGATTGTGTTGATTTTGCCCCAATTATGGCTCGAATTATCAAAATCATGTTTGTGTGTAAAAGGTGGGTAGAATTTTTTGATTCTAAGCCATTTCAAACCAAAATTGGCCAGAATCACCTCATGAGGTAATTCCGGCTTCCAACCCCCTTTTCAAAAATTATAGATTCTATTATTTTTCAATGGTTACCTCTCATATCGATTTGGGCCTTGAGAAGTGTGCTACATATGTAGGGTCCACTTTAAAATTTTAAAATTACCTACCCTTGTGGGATCTTGTTTGATAGAGCATGAATTTAAGAGTGTAATAGTACCAAGAACGTGGATATCCGAGTTTGGTAGAAAGAATTATATTAGATTAAAGTTTTAAAATTAGATTTGACCTGACATCTAAAGTTATTCTAAAAAATTTCATTACCAACCATAATTTGCATTTGGTAGTGAATGTTTAGAATTAACTCAAAAACAATTCCACTTACATTTCTAAAAAATCTAACCCCCAAACAACCACCTAATTTTTCTTAACCATATGATCCCAAGGCAACCAAAGGTGTTCATAGACATTTTCCCTATTTGACTTCTCAAGTACTCAAGGTCCACTTTTCTAATCCACACTTACTTGGTTATGGTCACTTAAACTTGGTGAGGGAATCTAGGTTCTTGAGATATTGGGAAATGTGAGGGATCTAGGTTCTTGAGTTATTGGAAAATGTGAGGGAATCTAGGTTATTGTGTTCAACAAATGCTTTATCAACTTCCTAAGATCACTCTTTTATGAGGGCTAATTAGGACAATTTGTTATTGTTTGTGAGTCTTTCCAACACAAGTAACAAATTCCACAGAGACTTGGCTTGAAGTTGATTGGTCTTCCTAACTTAGGCTTGTCATGTGGAGGCACTATAAGTTTATTACCTTTCAAAACTAGAGGGTCACCACAATGCCTCTAGACCAAAAGAAAAAAGGTAGTGAGCTACAAGATGTGGCCCCTTATGTAGCAAATCAAAATTGCTATAAGTGTGGATATTGAAGCACAAAATCACGTAAAAGTTCATATAAGAAGTTTTTTATACAAAAATCCACTGAGGAAAAACCACACAACCACTCGAGGATGATTAATCAATGCACTATGATGATATAAAACTTACAAGACAGTAAAGTTACCAATTTCCACTTCTAGAAGTCCTA
This sequence comes from Saururus chinensis, assembly GCA_035235625.1. Lineage (NCBI taxonomy): Eukaryota > Viridiplantae > Streptophyta > Magnoliopsida > Piperales > Saururaceae > Saururus > Saururus chinensis. The sequence goes on along the minus strand of CP141145.1, from coordinate 6,052,717 downwards.
TCTCTAGGTATCTTGTCCACCAAAGTCCATCTTCGTGCTTACAAATAGCTTTGCCTTCCAACCTCTTGATCCTCTTGAAGATGCAATCAAAGTCTTTGATTTGCTTCAACAATCAACCCTTGTTTGTGATGTGTTTATGAGCCTCCCAACTCACCAAATAAATTCATAAAGAAATTATGATTCAATCACTCACCTCTTGTGTTTGAAATGTTTGAAAGAATTCACCATAAATACCTAAATTTTCTCCTCTTAAAATATTATTCTTTCTTTCTCCATGTTGTTGCCATATGGTACTTAAATAATGTTCTAAGTTGGTTTAGGTCATTGACTTTTCATAGGAAAAAACTACTCACAAAATAACCTATTTCAAGTAACCACACTAGAGTCCAGTTGATCACATAGGGTGATCAATTGTTCCCTATTTTTTGTTTAGAAAACCTAGAAAATAAATTGATTATTTCAATAGTGTGATCGATCATTCACTGTTCTAGACCTTACAAACTCACTGATACACTGAAATAATGTTGATTTAAATATCTTCAAAATTTGAATGTTAATCCTAATTTATGTTAATTCATTACTTATTTGTTTTATTTGTAATTTGAATAGGTTTATTTAAATAAATTTATGAGATGGGTTGGACCTATATGGTGGTTAGATGTTTAACAGGTCTCAACAGGATTTAGCTTGAAGAGGAAGTGAAACCCAAATACCTAAATACATTCAGTAGTAAAGAATGTGTTATTGTCTAAAAAGACATAAAATGGTCGAACAAAACCATGTGGACCATTGGAATTTAAATTTGCTTAAAGCAAACTAAATTTAGGAAGGAGTTCATTTGGACTGATTGACACACCAATAATATCCTAATCATAACTTTAAAAAAATCATATTGACATGAACTCATTGGCAAAGGAAAGAAGAGTTATGTGGCTACAACACTATTGAAAGTTAAAATTTTAAATTCCAACTATTTATGGGTCAAAAAATACTTGCAAAGGGATAGACAACGAATCAAGATAACGCCAGCACATGGAACATCATCCTAACTATTGTGATTGCTACACATATAGAACATTGATGAAGATAATTAGAATACTCAAAAAAAAGTAAATTATACTTATTTGATGAAAAAATCTTTGATTTATTTGATTGATCTAGAATATAATCATTGATGAAGAAATAATAAATAAGGTAGCCAATCAAAAATCAATAAAGTGATGTGATTGACCTTCTCCTTGAAGCCACTCACACTGTACTCCTATATAGAGATGGGAGAACATGGGAGGACGATCATTCCCTCCTCTTTGGAGTTCTTTTTTCTTATATCTCATCTCTTTTTTCTTATAGAACATATTTATTTGTTTTCTTTATTGTAATGTTTGTTTAGCTTCTAGCTAAGGCCAGAGGAAACTTTTCTTAACGATGTTTCCTTCATATCATGTAGTGGTTTTTTATTCAAATATTGGATAGTAATAGTGACATGAATTTATTTCTACTCTTTTTCATTCATAGTTATTTAGTACATGGAATGCTTGGAGGCTCTTCTTTTTTTTTTTGTGGTTTTAAAACATTGATTTCTTGAAAGATACGTTCTTTTAATCATTTAACTATTTAATTCTTACCTAGTTTAATTCTTTTTATAATGTTCAAATCATCCAATTAGACAGATTCTTTGTTGGACTCTGATTGAAATAAATTGATACATGGAGAGAACCTTTAGATGGTACAAGTAACTTTGATGTCTTAGTGTTTCATCCCACTAATTCTTAAATTATTTTCATTTTTGTTAACTATATTGTCACCCTTATTTCAACACTATTTTTCTTCTTTTAATTTGTAATTGCTTCTTTAGTTCTACAAAAATAACCCTTGTGGATTCGACCATGTACTTCTACAACAACTTGTACAATTGTAAGTTAAAACAACCTTAAACTTTGGTTCATTTTTATGAATCAATAGTTTATGTGTAACAAGTATTTAACACCATTGTTGAGGATTGCAATGTGTGACGATAATACAAGTTACAAAATACTCTCTCTTATTTTTTCTTATTTGTTTATCTTTTTTTATTCTTTTTTTTTAAGTGAGAGAAGTGGGATGAAGAATCCTTGAAGGAACTCAACCGGAAGGAGCACTTAGACTTATCAATGCTCAAATAATTAGAGAAAACCACTTATAGTAGTTTGGGTAGTCTCATTCCACTTTTTGAATTATTTTTTTAAATATCAAATTTGAATTTCATATTTTACTTTGGGTTAATTTATAGATATTTTTTAAAAATTTCTTTTCTTAAATCATTTATTTTTGTATTTTTAAAAAAATATTATGCACTCATGGCAACTTGACTAAAACGGCCACTTGGAAAATGTTGATATTTCTCTTAATATATCTATACTTTTTCTTTCATCGAACACTATGGATAAGGGTACAAGTAATATTGATGTTAATGAAGTGAAAAATAATCAACAAGTTAAAACCGTGTGTGATTATTTCCAACAAACTAGAACAAATTCTCCTTCTTTTATGATTTTTTCAATTATTGTGTGTAATTTTGATCTCAAGTTGGGAGTTATTCAATTTGTACCAAAATCCCATGACATACTCCATAAGCCCATATTTACTTTTAAAAGAGTTTGAAAAGGTTTGCAAAACTTTACAAAACCAAAATATTAGATGTCAAAAATCTTCCTATTTCTTTTAAAGAAAACAAAAAACATTTGTTAGATTCTTCAGAACTAAGATCCATTGGAACATGGCAAGAAATTTGAAGAAAATTTTTGAAAAAGTTTTACTATATCCATAGAATTAATACTCTTACAAAGAATATTGTGAACTTTTCACTAAAAGAAATTTAGACTTTCTTCTAATGTTGGGAACAATTTAAAGAATTTTTGTTGTTTTGCCCATATCATGGATATGAAAATAACATACAATTACTTTCATTCATAATGGCTTCACCTTTCAAATGTGTCAATTTGTTAAAATGATGTGCAATGCAGAGTTTTTAAGTAAAGAACGTGAGGAAGCATGAGACTATTTTTATGGATTGACATACAAATGAATTGGAAAAAGCTAATTAGACCAAACTTAACATGCCAACTAAGAGTGTTATGTACCTTCTTAAAGAAGAATAGGATGTGAAATCTCGCAAATTTAACTAGAATGGTTTAGGCTATGAACTTTAAAAAAGAAAACATATCAAAGTCCTCCAAAAAAGCACATTATATTTGTATTATATGTGAAAGTAATGGACACAAAACTCAAAATTGTTCAACAATCCATGCTTTTTAAAGGTGTTGCATAGTCAAGCAAATGTCGCAAACACTTACTAAAGGTATTTTTCTTCTCCTTATTCGAAAACTTATACTTCTGATTGGAGAAATCATCTAACTTTAGTTGGAGAAATGAATCTAATGTTCAAGTACCACATTCTTCTTCAATTTATACACCACCACATAAGAAGACTCTTGAGGACATATTGTAGACATTTATGTAGAGTGAAGCATCAATCAACAACCAAATAATACAAGCCATCAATGACTTGAAGGCTTCTATCACCCAGTTGACCACAAATTTAAGTACTTAAGAAAAAGAGAAGTTTCCTTCCCTAGCTCAACTAAATCCTACTGGTTAATTTACAATTGAAAATATGAAATTTTCAAGGTCACAAGAGGCTAAGTCAATTACTATCTTGAGAAGCATAGAAGTCATTAATAGAAATATTCTAAGGTAAGTTGTCGATCCCAAGAAGTCTTTAAATTAAGAAAAAAGCTTACGAACTTAAGAAATTTATAAACGACCTTTGTACAATAAAGCATGAGATAAATGTACAAAAGAATGCATTTTTGACCGAAGAAGTGAGTACATTTTTGCAACATAACACCCCACCTAAATATAAGGATTCTAGTTGTCAAAACATATCTTGTATAATTAGGAATTATAGAATAGAAAAAAACATCTTGTTCTTGGGGCAAGTATAATTCTCTTACATTATTCTTGATTATGAATAATTGGGCTTTAGTGAGTTGAAGCCCACATGCATTATACTTCAACTTGCATATCATTAAGTTAAAATTCGAAGAGGAATTGTGAAAATGTGTTGGTTGAAGTGGATAGATTCTACTTTCTTATTAATTTTATTATTTTGGACACAACCAGTTTTGAATGCTTGTACTCAGATTTCTTTCATATTAGGTGATCAATTTTTTGTTACATCTAATGCTCTTATTAATTGTGAAAATAGTGTTATGAATCTTTCTTTTAGAAATATATTTGAAACTTAATTATTAATATTTGCAGGCAACACAAGTCTCTTATTTCTTCATTTTCTGACCCTTTTGAGGCTTGTCTTTCTCATTTTAATTTTAATGATGAATATGTGATTGATGATGTAAATTCTTTATTATAGTCATCCCTCTTGTTAGACACCAACTAGTTGAAGGCACACTTCGAGGAATTACCTTTATCCTAATAGCACTCCCCTCCCTTTATGTGTCCAAATAGTCAAACTTGACTTTTTTTTGTTGAACTTAAATATGCACTTTTTTGGTGAAGGAGAGACAAACCATGTAGTTCTTTCCTCACAATTGGACCACACACAAGAGTAGAATTTACTCTATGTCCTTAGAAAACTCAAAAATGTAATTGATTTGACCATAGCTGATATTAAGGGAATTAATATCTTAGCTTTCATTGGTAGGATTATCTTGGAAGATAAAGTCGAATCATCTAGACAATTGCAATGTAGGTTGAACCCTAACATGAACCCTAGTTGGGATGAACTCATCATTTGCATTTTTTACTATAATCACTCCAAATATCTTGGACACCACTTGGGTCAGACTTATTTGCTAATAATCAAAACAAGGTATGTGATCCCTACATCTAACAATTTTACATGTCCATTTGATACCTTTGATTATTGAATGATTCCATTTGGATTGCGTAATGCCCCTTCCACATTTCAAAGGAGTATGATGAGTACATTAAGTGACATGGTGGATTCTTTTTTGAAGATTTTATCGATGATTTTCCTTTCATTGAGATTCTTATGATTATTGCTTAATAAGCATAAAAATGTTTTGATTAGATGTGAGGAGATAAATTTAATTTTAAATTGAGACAAATATCATTTTATGGTAACTAAAGGAATTATACTTGACCATATTGTTTCCATGCAAGGAATTCAAGTTGATAAGGCAAAAATTAAATTGATTGCCAATTTGTTGAGCCTAAAGAAAAGTAAAGATGTTAGATCTTTTTCGAGCATGCAAGGTTTTATAGAAAGTTCATTAAGTATTTCAGTGTCTTATCGAGACCCATGTACAAACTTCTATCAAAGTACAACTTTTTTGTATAGAGTGAAGCATTTGAACAAGCCTTCACAAAGCTAAAGAATATAATCATTTCTCCTCCTATTAAGCAACCACCTAATTGAAGTTTGCTCTTTAAAATCATGTTTTATGCTAGTGATTATGTTGTTAGGCCTGTTCTTAAGCAAGAAGGATGCAAAGCCCAAACTACTTAGGTGGATCCTCCTACTCCAAGAATTTGATCTTACTATTAAAGACAAGAATTTAAATTATCACTTGTTTAAATTAGACTTTTTTGATTCACTAAAACCACTACTATTTCAAAACTCTTTTTATTGTGAACAATTGTTTAGCACTACCCATCTTCCATGGTATGAAGATGTTACAAACTATCTAGTGACATGTAAAATTCTCAATCATTGGACTCAATAGGATAGAAACAAATTCTTCACAAAGGTAAAATGTTTCTTTTGTGATGATCCATATTTGTTTAAATATTGTCTAGATTTAAATAATTAAGAGATGTGTGCCTAATTTTGAACATATGAATGTGATCTTCTTGTGCCATTCTTAAACATGTGGTAGTCCATTTTTCTGCAAAAAACACTACTACAAAGATTTTGTAATGTGGTTTTTTATTAGCCAACTCTCTTTAAAAACACTCATGATTTTTTCAAAGAGTGTGAAAGCTATAAAAACGTAGGAGCCATATCCCATACAAATATGATGCCATTTAACCCAATTTTAGTTGTTGAAATTTATATTGTTCAGATATTGATTCCCTAACACTTTTTCCTCCTTTTGGATATTTTTATACCTTGGTAGCTATTGATTATGTGCCTAAATGGATTGAGGTTATTCCATGCAAAACTAGTGATAATAAAGTTGTGCTGTTTTTAAAAGAAAATATTTTGTCAATGTTTGGAACACCTTAAGACATTATAAGTGATTAGGGTATGCACTTTTGCAACACGTCTTTTGAGGGCTTGATAACAAAATATGGAATTACACATAAAGATGCTACACCCTATCACCCACATACAAGTGGACAAGTATAAATTTTTTTATTGAAATATAAAAAATATTTTACAAAAAATGGTGAATCCAAATGGTAATAATTGGTCATAAAGACTAATAGATATTCTTTGGACTTATTGTACAACTTTCAAAATTGTGATTGTAATGTCCCATCGTCAATTAATTGTTGAAGAGACTTATCACTTGCCTCTAAAGCTAGAGCATAGGGCATATTTGACAATTAAGGTTTTCAATTTCAATCTTAAAAAAGTTGGGTTGCATAGAAACTTGTAGATAAATGAATCAGAGCAGATTTGGCATGATGCTTATGAGAGTACAAGAATGTACAAAGAATGAAGGCATTTTGTGATAAAAACATACATAATAAGAATTTAGGACCATCTCAAAAAGTTCAATTGTATAATTCAAGGCTTCAATTATTTTCAGGAAAATTGAGATCTCATTGGACATGTTCTTTCACTGTAAAAACAATTTATCATTATTAGACTTTTGAGATTGAACACCCAAAAATGGTAATGTTTTTAAAAGCCAATGGACAATGTTTAAACCATTTTTGGCACATTTAGTCCAAGAAGTTGAGTCCACAACTATGGAAGATCTTACTTATGACAGTTAATGTTTTCATTTATTTTTATTTTTATTTTTCATTTGTTTTTCCCTAAAAAACAAAGAAGAAAAATTCAAAGAAAAAAATAAAAAACAAGATTATGATGGCACATGTTTATTCTTCAAAATAAACTGACCTTTTGTGACGATTCATTTCTATTAGCTTTCATAAAGAGGATCTTAGAGACAAATGTTAGTTTTCAAAATTTCACTCATACTTGACTAATTTTTAGAAATGAATTTGAATTAGTGGTTGTTGTTCTAATACTCACCCAGAATGTTAGGAGACACCAAGTCGAATGAACTTCAACCTCCTTCACTTGGTTGGTTGGGAAAGAAGAAAAAAGAAAGTGTAGTATCTTCATTATGGAAAGTAACCAATGAATTAGACTAGGTATATCGAAAAGGGCTGCCTATCAAAGAAAAAGGAGAAAAAAAAAGTAAAATAATGAAAAAGTGTGTTGGAGATACAATAAAAATATATAGTTTTTGCAATAATGTTTCATTTTGTAAGGCAAGGTGAAAGCCCTCATTGTAACAACATGAGCAAGATGGAATATCACAATTAAAGCCCATTAGGTATTAAAGTGAACCGCTCGTTATCTTGAATAGGTTGCTAAGTATAGAAGTGGTTCTTTTGGCAATCACTTTAGGACATTGATCTTCTAGTTATTTTGTTAAAATTTTACATGGGTTCACTGGCACATTCTTTCTAAAGTTACTCTATAGATAAATATAATGGTTTGACATCTCATGTATATTTTAAAATTAATAATCTATGATAATTAATGCTTCAGTATTTTGGAGATTTATTATTTAGTTTTGAAATTTGGTAAGAAACGATGAAGGGGGTTTTGGTCTTTCTTTACAATTATTACCTTATACTCTACCTCCTCAATTTAAGTTGATAGCATTGTCACTCAATGTTTTACCTTTTGTTTCTTCTTGTTTGCTTTGTCTGGCTAATGACATAAAACTAAGTGGTACATGGGAGGAACTATGGGTGTTTGAATTTTGTGGGTATATTCATTGCAAACCCTAATGTGACACAACTCATCCACTAGTGCAAACTAGGGGTTAATGGCTTGCTACATGGGATAAATGTAGTTGTGATGACTTACAAAAGTGGCAACTCTTTCTTGTTCCTTTTGTTTTCAAATGTAGAGATTACTAGACTGACTAGCAAAATACTGGTTAGGGGGTATTTGATGCACTAAAATAATTTTGAATTAAATATCTTCTAATTTTGTGTTTGAATCATAATTTATGTTAATTCATTACTTATTATAGTTGTTTATATTTTGAATAAATTTATTTAAATTAGTTGAAGACATGAGTTAGAACTCTACTATGTTTACATTTTTAACAGGTCTCAACAAGATCTAGCTTGAAGAGAAAGTGAAGCCCAAATTCCTAAAGATAATCAAGGGTTAGGAATTCATAATAGTCTAAAAGTCATGGAATGTTGACAAAGACCATTTGGACCCATTGGAGTTTAGATTTGCATTAAGATAACCAAAATTGGGAAGGAGATGATTTAGACAAATAGACACTCCTTTAGAATATCTAGCATAATATTTTATAAAAAATTCACATTGACATGATATCGATTGCATTAGAATGAAAACTTCATTACTACAATTCAAGATGAAATTCAAGATTCCAACTCTTTATGGGATTAAATACACATAAAAAGGGACTATCAATCAATCAAGTCGATGCCAGCACATGGAATATCATTCCAATGGTTGTGATTGCTACATATATGGAAAGTTGATGAGGTTGATTGGAATACTAGGGAAAGTGTAATGACTATGAATTTTTTGTACTATTTTACACCTCTAACAAATCTAATTTTTGAGTTTTTCATGATTTAAAAATTATTTAGAGGTGGCTATTTGGTGGGCATTCTTAAGGTTGTGATAGAGCTCTGAAAACCAAGCATAACAAGCCTTCAATGGCTAAACCGGACATCGAGGGTTGAAAGTTATGACTTCGAGAAGAGTACCATATGCGGAGACCCACTTGAAAAATATATGATAACTTTGCTTGAAGGGTCTAGTTTCATAGGGGTCATTGATACAAGCTCAAATGTACCAAGAATGCGTGAATCCTAGTGCTAAATAGAAAGTTATGGGTATTTGAAGATAAAAATAAAAAAAGGAAATGGTGTGTGCGATGCATAATAGACCCATGCATCCTGTCGCAGGCCTGTACGTTGCAAAGTGGACCCATGCGCCACAACACACACGGTCATCACCCAACAATGAGCAACTACAAAACCACGGGTGTGCCACCGAAAACGGTGGCACAGTGACATTGTTGTGGCGCGTCACGATCGAGAAATAAGGGTTTCCAAGGTTTTTGCTTATCCAGACTTCATTTACTCTGTTTCTGGTCATTCTGAGTTTGATTTAGTATGTTCAAAAGGCATTCTTGACTAAATCGAGGGTGTTCTATGCTTGGGTTATTTTTAAATTTTCATTATTCTAAAGTAAAAAACTTGATGTGACATCACTTGTCCCAGGATTCAAACTTGTTTTACCAAATTTTGAGTCATTTTAAGTCCGAATTGAGTCATTCAAGAGGAGATCTTACCTAAATTAATCATTTCAGATGTCGTGGCAAGATTTATTTTCCATTTAAAGAGCTTGAATGCCAAAAAAATTGACATCCAAGTTCATGGAGTCCGATTCATCGTCTTTGAACACTTGCGGAGAGCAAGGTAGGGTTTTTTATCCTATCTATGGCATAAATATTTACTTTGGTTGTCTTTTGAACTCAATATATGTACGACTCTAGCATGATAAGTGTTAGAGTTAAATTCAAGTTATGTTTTATGATTTTTGCACATATGTGATTTATCAACTGATTATCGATTGGAGTAGGATATAGATTATATACTATATGTTTTATCATATGATTTATATACAAAGATTTTATTACTACATCATATACTCATTTTATTGAATGGTTTATCCTTTAAACGTGATTATGAATTATGCACATTGTAGCATGTGAGATAGAGAAAATCTTACTTCACCACTATTCTAATAGAAAATGACTAATGTAGGTTTGAAAAGCAATTTTAGGGGATCATTCCCTCTAGAAGGATTAGTCTCAAAATTATTTTCAAAAATATGTAAAAGCATGGTGATCAAGTTACTGAAATGGGATAAAGAAAGGGTAACTGTCTCATTTGGCGAGCGGCTAACCCTATATTTATAGTCATTATTAGTGATGCCCCCATGGCTTGTAGAGGCAAGACTAAATATAAACATTAGAATGGGATGTTTTGGAAGAAAAATTGCCCTTTATGATTATGGGAACTCATGATTGATTTATTTTTCTAGAGCTATTGTTGGGCACCCTGATAGAGCTCTGTGGAATAGATGAGGGCATAATCATAATCCAGTTTGGAATTGGATGCACGATACACACTGTAGCATGGTTATCACCTAACAAAGAGCGGGAATCTTGGTTAGCCCCTAACGAAGGGTGGCAACCATTAAGAACGCCATGCATGCTAGGGAAGACTCTCTATTCTCTTGATTTTGGCACCCCATGGGCACGGGTGGCTCTTCTCTTAACAAGCACCAGGTGTTTTTGTGATGATTCATGGAGCAGTAGGATGTTGGTGCTTTGTACATGCAGTAAAGTCCATAGGATGGAATAGGTGTTTAGGACACACTCATAGCAAGCCATGAGAGCTTTCAAACCCTATGAGCATCTTTAATATGTAAGAAGAAACTCTAGGAGTGGTTTTGGGTGAGAGGCACACCTTATTTTTATAAACAATATTATTTATATTATGTGTTTTGAAATTTTCATATGTTATTTTATGCATGTAGTATAAATTATCCTACTGAGTATTTTAAAATACTCACCACCCCCCAGACAATACAGGACCTTACGAAGCTTAGTGTCCAGGTAGAAGGGCCTACTGGGGAGTTCTCGATATGATTTCAAAGAATTTCAACCTCACTTAAATCATAGTAAGAAATTTTATTATTTTTCAGCTTGTTTATTTATACATAGACTGTATATATTCCTCAGTAAATGCCCCTCAGTAAATGCAATTTTATAACATGCTTATGGTAAGTAGCTCTAGTCGCGGGCCTAAGAAAACTACGATACTTTTATTAAAACTTTTATATGTGCTTCTGAAAATCTCAGGGTGCCATAGAAAGAGTAACTAATATATATTTTCTGAAGAAATCTTTGACTTATTTGATTGATCTATAATCAATCATTGACAAATAAGTAACTAACAAAGCATCCAATCAAGAATTGATAAAGGGATGTGATTGAACATTCCCCTTAAAGCTAGACCTCCTCTACTCCTATATAAAGAGGGGAGAACATGGAAGAATGATGATCCTTTCTTCTTTAGAACTTTCTTCTCTTATCTTTCCATCTTTTCTTTTATGTAGTACATTTTTATTTGTTTTCTTTATTTAAATGGATTGTTAATCTTCTAGCTAAGGCTAGAGGGAACTTTGTTATATTCTTAATGGTGTTTCTTTCAGATCATGTACTAGATTTCAATTCAAATATTGGATTGTAGAAGTGATATGAATTTACTTCCACCCTTTTAATGCATAGAATGCTTTGAGCTTTTCCTCGATTCATTGCAGTTTTAATACATAGAGTTCTTGAATATGAAGAGGTATGTGTTTTAACCCTTTAACTATTCAATTCTTAGCTAGTTTAATTCTTTTTTATAATGTTTGAATCATCCGATCAAAGAGAATCTAATTCGATACATGAAGTGCACCTTTAGATGTTACAATAACCTCGACGGATGCCTTAGCATTTTCACCAATTAATTCTCATCTTAGTTTCTTTACATTCTTCTTCTTTTAATTTGTAATCACTTTTAGAGTCATACAAATGAAATCCTTGTAGATTCCACTATGTACTTCTACAACAACTTCTATGCATGCAAGTTGAAACAACCCAATGCTTTGGTTTAGTTTAATGAATCAATTGTTTATGTGTAATTACACTCACTCTGATCGATCTATTCACACAAATGATCATTTAATGTTCTAGAAAAGGTCTCAAAATTCATTCAAGCCTAATCATTTGCTCTTCAAAGATGATCAATCGCTTAAGAGCTACTTTTCAAATTTTGTCCCTTTTCCATCCATTTTCTTCATAAGAATAGGGTGTTTCTATAAAACCCTAAGTGTTTATGACTTTTGTGTGTGTGATATCTACCTTTTACTCTTCAAACATTAATCACGTTAATTTCTTCTACCTTAATTCTTTAGAACACATGTATTCTAATTCTTCAAGTCATTCAATTGTAACTCTGACTCAACACATCACTAATTTTGTTAAACATCATAAGACTTGGATACAAACATGAACAAACATAGTTTTTATTTTCAAAATATGGCTAATTACAACACACATGTTATACATGTTCTTTGAATCTACCCCTTGGGCTATTTCATGATAAACCCTATAAAGTATGGATATAAGAAACTTACAACTTTTTGACTTTAAGTGCATTGATTTTCACTTATACAAAAAATAGGAATTGACTCAACTTGACTCTCTAAGACTTTGAAAGACATTTTAGAATTGTACTTGCAAATCCTTGTCTCTTGTAATTAATCAACACACTTTTGTAAAAATAACTTGCATAGTACCGCTAAAGAAAAAAGCGTTAATTAATCACATTAAAATAATTTTCTATAATTTCTCTTCTCTTTTGATAAATATTGTCAAATAGTGATCAACAAATATAAAAAACTAGCAATTGAACCATGTCAAGATAAGTAAAGTAACACACAGACATAGAAACATCCACAATCATCAAGCACATGTCTATCCAATCATAGACATCATTTCAATATACATAAAGTCAAGAAATAAAGTACATATCATGAATTGGAAAAAGAAGAATGAAAATACATAAGAAATCTTCATCGTCATCAAAAACAGTCTCATATTGAGGAATTGTCAGATCATGTCCATAAATCAAGCTCTCGTTGGCCTCACTCCGTAGGAAGCATAATATGTCTCCTGAATCTCCTTTGGATACTTAACAACAACTCTCCTCAATCATTTAGGTCTTTCCCTTTTGGATGCTTCCCCTCAAACTTTTCTCTGCTAAGTGGTCTCATCCTGCAAAGAATGGCAATATCAATGGGATACATCCCAACATCTGAAACCTCTCCTCTCGAGATGTAGATGCCTTGATTTTGAGAAATCCTAGATAGGATGTGCAGGAAGGCTAACATCTCTTTGGAATGTCCATGAATGAATGTATAGAGGTGGTCAAAAATTATGATGGTAGGTCAATATGTCAATCGGGCTCTAGAAGAAGATGCAAAATTTGCACCATGGTGCGATCCACTAGCTCCTTTCGTGTATAACATATGTCCTACTAGGTGATAATATGATGCATAACATATGAGTCATGTTGTTTTATCTAATCGATGTATCCAAAAGTCTTCTTCTCTCTAAGCCCTAGAGACAGCCGATGAACATGCTCTCCTCTAGCAAGTCATATCCCTCTAACAAGGGATAGAGTATGGGCACTATGTCTAAGCCCATAGCTTAAGCTACCACATTTGCAGAAATAGTGACAGTGGTATCGGTAGCTTGACTAACAATAGTTAAGTTATCTAGGCTCGCCATAGAAGAGTAAAACTAGCATATAAGTTAGGGTATATAGGGGGTCAGGTGGTTGAAATGGCGGTAAAGTAACCTACCCATTGAGGGCACTAGAATTACCTGTGAACTATTTTGAGTAAAAATGGATTGTATTTCATCAAACATTTTTACAAACCCACTTCTACTTTTTTAGTTAGACATACAGACACCTGTACATATATGTGAGTATAATACTTCAAACAAACATAAGAGAGTAGAATAGAGTATTTGACTTTGACTCAGTGACTTAACATCCCACCTCAATCTCATGGGGAAGGTTGAACCGTGAGATTGGTAGTAAGCTACTGAAGTTTAGATAGTGGTAAAGACTTGGTAAATATATCAGCAAGCTGAACATCTGTAGAAACATACAAAACTTGAAGTTTGCCTGCTAGAACTTGTTCTCGAATATAGTGATAATCAACTTCTATTTGTTTTGTTCTAGCATGGAATACAAGATTAGAAGATAATGTTATAACAGACTTGTTATCACACCGTAAAACAGGAAGAGAAGCAGGAGTAATAGATAACAATCTTAAAATCATTTGTATCCAAGAATGTTCAGTGTTTGTATGGGCCAAAGACTGATATTCAGCTTCAATGGAGGATCAAGCAACGGTTTCTTGTTTTTGGGATTTCCACAAAATGGCATTTTGTCCCAAAAACATACAATATCAAGTAACAGATCTTCTATCAATTGGATTTCCTGCCCAATATGCATCAGAATAGGCAGTATGATCAAAATTTTCTAGCTGGGTGAGAATTTCTTGTGTAAGAGAACCACGTATATATCGAAGTATATGCTTCATTGCTATATAATGTGAAGTTGAAGGCCGGTATTGGTCAGATACTGAAGTGATCCAACAAGACTGCGATAATGTTGTGGGTCATCATACAAATCAAAATGAGTAAGCTGTTTTGCTTAGAATGAGAAGGTGTATCAGCCAATTTGCAATTTATCATTGATGCTCGATGCAATATTTACAAAGCATAGTGAGATTGACAAAGAAAAGAAACCTTTAGATGATCTATGAACCTGAATTCCAAGAAAATGATGGACATGTCCCAAATCTTTTAGTGCAAACCTAGAACAAAAATCAAATATAAGGTGTTGAATATATATAGAATCAATTCTAGTAATAATGATGTCATCCACATATACTAAAAGAATTGTTGTTCTTGAACCATAAACTTGAATGAAGAGAGATGTATGAGGAAAACAGATTTTAAATGCCCGAGAAGTAATAAAGGAAGAGAGATTGTCATACCATGCCCACATGGCCTGTTTTAACCCATAAAGAGCCTTTTGAAGCTTGCAAACATAATGCGGATGAGCTAGATATTGAAAACCTTGAGGCTAAGACATGTATAAGTCCTCTTCAATGTCACCATGTAAGAAGGCATTGGAGACATCCAATTGTTTGACTTGCCAACCTTTTGAATAAAAAGAACAATTCTAATTGTAGATTGTTTAATAATAGTGCTGAAAATCTCATTATAATTAAATCCTTTAAGTTGATAAAACCTTTTGGCAACAAGTCTTGCATTATATCGAGCAATAGAACCATCAGGATGCTTTTCTATTTGGTAAACTCTTTTACAACATATGATATTACAATTGAAGGGAGGTGGAACTAAAACCCAAGTTTTCTGTAGTTGAGCCTTGTACTCATCATTCAAGGCATCATTTCGTTGCCAAAATTTAACAGCAGTTTTATTTCAACTTTTAATCATCCCTTTCCAGGCGCACCCATCAAATGCTTGAAAAAAAGCTCACAATCTTATTTTTCTATATTGAGAAGTTTTGCCCATCAAACAAGGGTGAACTATTCATTGGATTACCCAAATCCTCATATTCATTCATTTAATTATTTAAACCAACTATTAATTTTAATCCAACAAAAATCAACCAAGCAACACACTTTAAACAATTAAAGCAAGATGAGAATTATAAGAAAAGAAAACTAACAATCTAGGGCACACAAATATGCAAGTTTAAACAAGTAAATCTAAAAGAAAAATTAGTAAACTAAGAAAATTTGAGGAATTAAACCCAAGCCCAAATTATCCAACACAAGAAATCAAACTATAGGAAGATTAAGCAAGATAATAATGCACTAACATGCGAAAATAAATTGACATCATAGAGCAAACTCAAATTGTCAATAAATAAACTCAGCTGACTTTTGAGTTTAATACGTCCAAAAGAGTATAGTGGATCACTAGATTACTTTTAAAACTATTACTTTGACAAGTAAGAATTTTGAGTTCTAGCCTCTATGCGAATATTTTTTCCTACAGTAGAAACAATTAAATCTACTTTTTATGCACACTCACCATGAAAAAATATATTAAACCATCATGCATTAAGCATTCAAACCACACATAAACATACAACAATTCAACATAGAAAACCCAAACTTGGGTAAGAAACATCAATAGTTCCAACAATGAACTAAATCAATACACTACTAGTAAGCAAGACAATTACTTTAGCACAAGCAAGCCACCAACCTTTGTTTTCAATCTAAAACAAACTCCTTTTGTTTAGATCACCAAAAATTTTTGTTGTTACTGACCTTTAAGTCTTCTCCCTTAAGAACTTAAAACATTAATTCATCCTTGCTTTGTTTTTGTCTTCTTCTAGCTATCAACAAGATCTTCATGTTATATTGACTTTAGCTTTTTTTATTTTTCAATCTCTCATTTAAATAGCTTCACAAATTTACTGTTGATTTCCTCTTCAAACTCTGTGAATTCTCAAGGAAAACTATGAGCAAAGGTCTCTCTCTTCCCTATCCTCTCCCTCTCTTCCCTCTCCTCTTTCTCCTCTACTCTCTCTCTCTCCTCCCTCTCCTCTCCCTCTCCTCTCTCTCCTTTCTTCTCTCTCCCTCCCTGTTTCAATTCTTTAATATTTTTTATTCTTTAAAATTAATTTTAAAAATAAAAAAAATTAAAAGAAATCATATTAGCGACATATATAATTATACGTCACTAATATGTCACATATTAATGACGTATAATTTTATGTCACTAATACATATACTAATAGCGACGTATATGTTTATATGTCACTATTATTATATATTTTAAGTTTTATTTTTTATTTTAAAAATATAAAAATTAATAAAAATAAATTTTAAAATAAAATTGCTCTACCTCTACTCTCTCTCCTCCCTCTCCTCTCCCTCTCTTCTCTCTCTCCCTCTCCTCTCCTCTCTCTCTCCCTCTCCTCTCCTTTCTCTCTCTCCCTCTCCTCTCTCCCTAACACTATCTCTCCTCTAATTTCAATTTTTTAAGATTTTTTATTCTTTAAAATTAATTTTAAATTTTTTTAAAAGAATTAAAAGAAATCATATTAGCAACGTTTATAAGTATACCTCACTAATATGTTATGCATTAGTGATGCATAATTTTATACGTTGCTAATACATATACTAAGATTGACGTATATGTATATACGTCGCTATCAGTATTTATTATAAGTTTTATTTTTTATTTTCAAAATATAAAAATTAATTAAAAAAATTTTAAAAATTAAAATAAAATTACTCTCCCTCTCCTCTCTCATCTCCCTCTCTCTCTTCCCTCCCCTCTCTCTCTCTCTTCCCTCTCCTCTCTCTCTCTTGTCCCTATCCTCTCTCTCTCTTCTCTCTTCCCTCTCCTCTCTCACTCTCTTGTCCCTATCCTCTCTCTCTTCTCTCTTCTCACTTCTCTCTTCCCTATCCTCTCTCTCTTCCCTCTCTCTCCTCCCTATCCTCTCTCTCCTACTCTCACTATATATTTTAATTTTTAAATTTTTTTAAAAAAGCCAATAGCGACGTATATCTCCATATGTCGCTAATACTATAGTGTATTAGCGACGTATACATATATACGTTGCTAATACTCTTTTTTTTTAAAATATCCCCCCTCTCCTCTCCTCCCTCTCTCTCTCTCCCTCTCTCCTCTCCTCCCTCTCCCCTCTCTCTCTCCCCTCTCTCTCCTCTCTCTCTCCTCCCTCTCCCCTCTCTCTCCTCTCTCTCTCGCCTCCCTCTCCCCTCTCTCTCTCCTCACACTCTCTCTCCCTCTCCTCACTCTGTCTCTCCTCACCCTCTCTTTCCTCACCTTCCTCTCTCCTCACTCTCTCTCTCTCACCCTCTCTTTCCTCCATCTCACTCTTCCCTTTCTCTCTCTCTCCACTCTCTTAGATCCCTTTCTTCTCTTTCTTCACTCTCTCTTTTATTATAAATTATATTTTAAAATTAATAAGAAAATTTATAAAATAAAATATATTATATCTAAATAATAAAAGTTTGATCTATTATTAACACTACTTTTTATTAAAAATTTAATATTTATTTATTATATATACAATTAGTGAAATTTGAATGAAATATATATTATATTTAGGACTTTTTTATTTTTTTATTATTTATTATATAAAATTAATAAAGCTATTCACAACGCCTAAAAATAAGCGTCGCTATTACTAACACTACTTGTGACGCTTATTTTAAAGTGCTGGTAATAATTTTATTTTTTGATTTTTTTATTTTAAATTAATAACTAATATCAGAACTATTAGGAATAGTCCTGACATTAGAGACGCTTGTGAATAGCATGGCTAATATCTGGACTATTAGAGACACTTGCTATAAGCGTCGCTAATAGTTATCATTTTTTTCTTTTTTTAGTTAAAATATATATCTTTTAGCGACGTTTGTATAAAGCATCGTTAATATGATTAGTACTAGCGACGCTTCAAACTATGTGTCGCTAATAATTCACTTTTTTGCGAAGCTTTTGTATGCGTTGTAAATAGTTGTTTTTAGTGATGCTTACATTTGCGTCGCTAATACTATATTTTGTTGTAGTGATCCTTTAGTCTTCTATCTTTAGCCATAAGAACATGTCTACTCCTATTTTCAAGTCTAATTCCAAATTATACTCAACCACAACTTCACCTAATCAGATTGTATAACTAATTACGTACTCAAGGTCTCTAACTTAATTTTGACAAAGAAATTAGCTAATTCAGCTAACATATGACATATATTTACTTATAGCCCCTTGCACTGTTGAATGTTGATCTCACAGTTCTCAAAGCCCAGCTCGTAAAAACAAGACTAATGAAATTAATTAATTTTTCCTTTAATATATATTATGTATTGTATATTAAATAATATATTATTTGATTTAAATAAATATATAAAATAAAATAATTGAGTATTTGCGACATATATGTTTAAACATTGCAAATAACATACGACGTTCAATCATATGCATCGCAAATAGTCAAGGTAATTTGTGATGCATATTCCTAATGCCACAAATAACCTATGTTGTTCACGACATTTAAGAATATACATTGCAAATACTCCAATTTTTTACGATGTATATAATTATACTTAAAAAATAACATGAATTTTATTATTTAAATTACAAAATATATTGTTACTATCTTGATGTTGTCTATTTTACAAACTTGTCCTTACTTTATAATACTTATTTGTGGCATCAAAAATTAGGATATGTTAACTTCAAAGATAACCAAAACAACAAAGAGTGGAATCATTAGAGGTGCCCCTATCTTAAAATCCCCTGAAAACCTTATGTGGTGCTTGCCAAAAGAGAAACTAGGCTTCACATAAGAAATTGAAACATGTTAAAAATGTGAAACCACTTAAGTTAATTCACATGGATTTGATAATTCCCATGCAAACTAGATGTGTAGGTGGGAAGAAGTATATATTGGTGATCGTAAATGACTTGTTTAGATTTAACTTGGTTGATTTTTTTAAGAGAAAACTAGATGCTTTTAAACATTTAAGATAATTGCTATTTCCATTCAAAATTAAAGTGGGTTGACTATCAAAAATATTAGAGGTGATAGGGGTAGTGAATTTTCTTACTGTACATTCAAAGAATTATGTGATAGATATTGAATTCACCATGTGTTTTTATGCCCCTAAAACCACACAACACAAGGGAGTGGCGGAGAAGAAAAATAGAGTGAATTAAGAGACTACTAGGGTTATGCTCCATGAGAAAAACCTTGCTAAATACTTTTTGGTTGAAGCAAATAATGCTGCAAGATACACCCTTAATATAATTTACTTGAGACTTGAAACTGTTAAAACTCCTTACGAGTTATGGAAAAGGAAAAACCAAGTATAAAACATGTTAGAGTCTTTGAAAGTTCATGTTGCATCCTTTAGAAATGGAGACATTTGGAAAGTTTTATAATAAGAGCATTTGATAATAAAAGTGATGAAGGAATCATTCTTAGTTATTCCTTGACAAGTAGATCTAATAAAGTGTATAACAAGAGAAGTCCAAGTGTGATCAAATCCTCAAATGTCATTCAAGATCGATATATCGTTGTTCAAGGACAATTGATTGCTTACGAACAATTTTGCAATATTTATCCATTTTCTTCCATTCTCTTTCCAACACTCTCATATGATAAAAACATTAAAAACCTAAGTGTAACAATGTGCGCATGATTCATTACCTCATTTCCTTAATGTCTTCAAACATTTTGCATGTCTTTAACCTTGAAATTTTCAAAGTGAGTTTGTTCAAATTTTTTAAGTATTTCAATTCCAAATCTGACTTCATACATCACTAATTGAGCCAGATTCTGCAAGACTTAATTACATACAACTCAAATGGACATATTTTTATCAACAAAATAAAGCCAATATAATTATGTGTGTCACATATGTTCTAACAAAAGCTATCATCCAGTTTTTACAAGGAATATGCTACGAAAAAAAAACATGCAAGTTAGAGAGGATTCAAAAAAATCCATGCCATAGAAAATTAATTAGAAATCAATTGGCATGGGTCAATAATGGTATTTAATGTTGTCATTGCAATATCAGTATCTGATTTCATTGAATAATTTATGAGTTTTTTCAAAATCATTTTTTCCACTTTTGACTCTTGAATTTTAGTGAAAATTATATTTTTGGAGTCATGTTGGATGTTAAGTTTTACTAAAGAATGCTTTAAATTGGGTGTTCAATTTGAAGTAATACCGATTGAGTAGATTGATCACCCTTAGAGCCACACAATTTGATGGCTGACCAAACTCACCCTTCATTTTTGGGCCATTGATCTTGGTTTGAAACCATATACCTATGTCGTTCTCCTCATTTCATATGAGATATACCTTCTTTTAAAGGATTTTGGCACCCATTCCTCATTTTGGTAGCCTCTTGATATGACCCCTCTTACTTCGAACAATGCATTGCTAGTTATGTGGTTAATTCCTCATGGCATTCATTTTGGTCTTGGTGATTATTTCCTTCTTGATGGATGGTGGTGGCCATTGTCATACTCTTTAACATGGAGTCCCTAGGTGTAACACCCCAAGTTTTCATTCACATAAGCATGTGGCAATGCTAACTCAGGGTGTTAACTTGTCAAGCCAATACCACAACACATAAGTAAATAACCTACTAAAGCAAAAACTTCATTAACCAGGATCTTGGCTCAACCAAGTGCAAGTACTATAACATAATAAAATAACATGATTAGAAATCTGATGGCAACACAGTGCCTTATTACAATTTAGCAAGAAGTAAATAAACTAAAGTCCTACTGGCTGTGGAGAATCTACCCTACTAACACTGGGCAACTCCTGCTAAGAAAAACTCCTATTCTAAAACTGGTGTTGATCCTGCATCAAAAGATGCATGAGTATTTCTACAAATACTCAGTATGTGGCATGAAAAACCACCCTAAAATAGAAGATTATGATAATGCACCAAACAGTATAAATAAACTGTGAACACAATGCAAAACATCCTGCAGAAGGTATCACATAAAGGTAATATACAGAGTAATGATTATCAAATAAACCACACTCCTAAACTGGCAACTAATGCAAACTTACATGACTCAACTAATATCTACACCGTTTAGAAAACAACTCATTTATTGTCATCTAAAAAACCGACTCCCGTTCACAAGGAGTATTGCACATAAGCAGGGGAATCCTAACATCCCTAGGGATCCACTTAGATCAGCCATGGGTCTAGAGATGTAGGTACTAGCTGTGCTCATGGACACACTGACCGGAGGTAGGTGAGTCTTCCATGATGCTCAAAAACCTGGGTTGCGCATTTGTAAGGATCCATCATCCCGAAGAAATGGAGACCATGAAGGTCTAAAAGATTACTGCCATGGCCATTGCTGTGAACTAACATAATGCTAAATGAACATATGACTTAATGCATCCAAAGATTTGATATTAATCATAACCTATCATGCATGCAACTGACTCTCATGATTGGCAAGATAATATGCAGATTTAGACTTAAGCATGTGAACTAATCAACATGACAAATTCAAGCTGATACAACCATCAACATTCAACTTTAGATACATCACAATCAAGGCTGAAATTCAGAGACATCATAAGCTAAATTCTAAAGGCATCTCAAGCTCAAATTCAAAGACAGCATAAGCTGAAATTCAGAGACATCATAAGTATGAATATGTCATGAATTAAGACTCAAAAATTAGGGATTCAATCAGCAAGATTACAACCTAAATCAAAGCTGAGAATCAAGTATTGGAAAGGCAATAATGCAACCTAAACTAGGGTTGAAACTTAGGTATTCTCTCAGCATGATCATAACATAAATCAAGGCTGAGAATTTGGTATTACTTTGGCCAAAATAGAGCCTAAAACAAGGCTATAAAATAGGGATCTAACTAAGCATAAGTAGACCTAAAGTAAGGCCACAAACCAGGGAATAAATTGGCCAAATTATGGCCTAAAGTAAGGCCACAAACCAGGGAATAAATTGGCCAAATTATGGCCTAAAGTAAGGCCACAAACTAGGGAATAAGTTGGCCCAACTATGGCCTTAAGTAAGGCCACAAACCAGGGAATAAGTTGGCCAAACTGTGGCCTAAAGTAAGGTCACAAACCAGGGAATGAATTCAGCAGAGTGTATGCCCAAATCGTTGATAATAAACATGACTAGAATAAGAATTATTCATGCCTAACATAGGGCTAAGATAGATGAAAAAAATTCAGCAACATGTTTGCATAAGTTAAGGTTAATTTACTTGACAAAAATGAGAATTATGCATGCCTAACATAGGGCTAAGATAGATGACAAAAATCAGCAACATGCTTGCATGAATTAAGGCTAGTTCATGACTTCAAAAGAAACCCCTAGAACCAGGCTGAATTATGGCTGAATTACATCTATCAAAACCTCAAGTTCCTAGCTGAATTATGGCTGAATTACATCTATAAAAAGAAGTACCTATTTGTACTAAGTTGTCCCCAAGTTCCTAGCTCTTGCTCTTATGCTTCTAGGCCTTGAATTTAATCTAAAGGTAGCTGATTTGTTCCCTCTAACTTGCTGGTTATTGAGGTCCTTGCTGTCTGAAGGAAGATGATGGAAGAGGTGGAGAGAAAGGAGGCTAAACAATGCCGAAAAGAGCATGGTCTGCCCCCTCCTATCCTTTTTATAAGCACTCCTCCTAGTTCTAGAGTTTTTAGGCCAATAGGAGGGCTGACCTAATGTGGGTGGACTCCTCTTTAAGAGTCATATACTTCCCCCCTCCTATTATGATAAGAACTTGAGATAGAGTCCTAAAGACCTCTCCTTTGCTTATAGATTTCACCCCTAGACAGTAGAGGACGCCCCCTACACTCTAAGGCTGCCCCCTCTATCTTCTTTTGGGTCTCCTAGATGTCTTGGACTCCTCCTAACTTATAATAAATTGATTCCTTTAGGACTCCCAACTCCTAACATGAGTAGGACTCCCAACTCCAAGCACTATTAGGACTCCCAACTCCTAGCATGATTAGGACATTTAACTTCTAGCACGATTAGGGCATTCAACTCCAAGCACGAGTAGGACATCCAACTCCTAGCATGGTTAGGACATCCAAATCCAAGCACAATTAGGACTACCAACCAAAGTTGGACCCCTTCCCCCCTTGCACACAAGGGTTGGACCAAAACCTAACTGGTTAACCCACAACATAATCGTAGGGTTTGAAAGCAAATACGGGCAGCAAATAGCGCACACACAAGCAAAGCAAGGAAAAAAAATTTACCTAAAATTAGGGGTGTTACACTAGGACTCAAGGTGGATGCATTCCTATAGCTTCCTTTGAAGCCAATCCAAGCTCTTCATCTCCTCAAGCATGAGTTTCTAATTTCCAAGAGTTTTCTTAGAATGTCTCTACCTCCAATCTGGCCAGGCATAGGTGTATGATGTCTACTCCAAGTTGAACAAAAGGCAAACATGTAGTACCTAGAGCACCTTTCCATTAATGCTTTTTATCTTAAAGAGGTTGGAAACTGATGTTTTCATTGGAAGGTCATTCTTTCAATTTGGGCACCATGATGTCTTATGTGAACTGCACACAAAAAGATTGTGGTAGTATGATTGATAGGACATCAATATTTCAAACGGATATTGTCTTCACTTTACCTACAAGTGAAGATGACCTAGACATTGTAAGGCCTAAAGGCTCAGCTGGTGGTTATCCACCCACTTCAAAAGATACACCCATGCTTGAGGTATCAAAGTTTTTATGTGGACAACTTATCATCTTGATAGGTTCTTTTGCTCCAAACCTACTCAATAAAGAATATTGATTTCTTCATTTGGTTGTGGGTACCTTTTTGGCCCAAGTAGAGTAGTCAAGAAGGAAGAAACTATGATCAAGTATATGTGATTGATTGCAAACAATGGGACTATTGATCGTCTAGTCATTATGCAGGCTACTTTCTTCACAGATCCAAGTAATCTACCTAGGCAGCCTCTTGTATTTCCCATTGTGATTACAAAGCTAGTTCAAGCTACTGGGATTCATATTTCACAATTAGATGAGACTTTAAAAAGGCCAACTCCAATTAATGTTGCTTTTCTATAGATATTTGCAAGTCATAAACCTTCTTTCAAAAGACAAAGAGGTGTATCTCCAAAGTATGATGAAGATTTTGATGCTTATATAAATGAAGCACATCCTCTTGCATCTGTCGGCACATCTTTCTCTAGCTTTACCATTGCATCTATTATGGAAAAGATACTTGCAATGGGGAAAACTAGCTTGACAATGGATTCTAAGAGTGTGACAAGTTTGGATGCAATGACTAGAGAATTCTCTCATTTTTAAATATAGTAAAGGAGACTTGATAAGAGATTTGTCAAAGTGGAGCTTAAAGTCTTAGGCACGAGCCTTAATCTTCATTAGGTTTTGAAGAAGAATAAGAAGACCATGAGCAGCACTCTAGCTAAGGCTATAGGTGATTTGTTACAATCTAATGGAGTTCTACTCATGTTTTATCAATGGTTTCAAGTAAATATTAGTTATTTGAAGTGATGTTTATTTAATAGTATTCTTCTTCTTGTTTCTTTGTGATATCAATATATAAGATGCTTGAATGCTCTTTTTCTTGATCTTTCGTTATTTTAATACATAAAATTCTTAAAGAAACAATTATTTTTATCCTTCATCTATCCAAAGTATTTCTTATCTTTATTTTTTCTTTTAATGTTTATATCTTCCAATTAGATTGAATCTTTATTCGATTCTAACTAAGATAACAAAACATATGAAGAACATCACTAGATGTTACAATGACCCTCAATGCCTTAGTGTTTCATCTTATTTATTTCTTAAATCTTTATTGCCTCAAAACTCTTCTACTCTTTCTCTATTAATTTTGCTTTACTCCTCTTATTTTTTAATCATTGTGATAGTCACACAAAATCAATCCCTATGGATTCTACCTTACAAGACTACATCCACTTGTGCACTTGCAAGAATATAACCGTAAGCTTTGGCTCAATTTAATAAATCAATAATTTAGGTGTAACATATATATTCATGGTGGGAAAACATACTGAAAAACAACTAGCAAAATTAAAAATAATTGTGCAAGTCTTACCTAACAATGCACTATATTGCATAAAACTAATTATTACATTGTGATTGATTCTAATTTTTTAGAAAAACACCTAGAGACCTCATATGACCATAGAAGTTACATAGGAACTAATTGGAAGGATGAAGTATTAAAAACTAAATTTGTAACCGAATTTGGCCAAGGAAATTATTTTTTGGGGGCATAATGTGAAGGAAAAACCATAATGAAGTGAGATAGTCAAGATAGTGGAAATCAACAGAAACAAGGCTAGGGGAAAACAAAGGCATTCTATTGGGGAATACTCAAGAGTAATTTATTGAATATTTTACCATAAAAAATGAAGGTGTCCTCAAACCCTCATATTAACAGGAAGGGGATGAACTAATATAACCATACCAGGTTCATAGAGAACCCTAAGAAACTTCAAAAGAGTAAAAAAACCAAGACACTTAAAAAAATCAAAAATTGGTGGGCATTATTATACATAGTAAAGTACACATCAGCACGATAAAATCAACTTATAATTAGCAGAAATTCATCGTAAAATTTTCTCCAAAATAACAAGCAAGCATTCATCAACATGAAACTAAAATAAAAGTCCACTCTTTTGACATGTAATCAACATCCTAGTCATTCTATTACTTTAATCATCAATACACCATGAAACCCTCTACAAAAAGATGCCAAAATTGATCCCTAAGAACATCATAGCCTTGTGAAAAAGTGGAGTATTTACAACCTTTGATGATAGCATTCCTCCACAAAGTTGTAGACAAAATCCTCTTATTTGTAAGCTTGTGCTAATTCAGCAAGCCCATTTGTAAGCTTTGAACTAAGGGTTTAAAGGCTGATTCAATTGTAGAACAAGCAACTAGTGAGGGAGGGGATAGGGATGGAGGCATCCAAGAGAGAGATAGAAGAGAGAGAGAGAGTTGGCGTGTGGAGAGAGAGGAGGTTGGCTTTGTATATACGATGGTTTCCCTATTGGTGCGGATTCCTAATATGATTTAGTCTCTTCCAATTTCAGACAATCTAAATTTGACACTTAGAAATCTGAAATTTCCTCACCAAATCAGGAGAGTAAAGGTCTCACTCACTTGGAACGAATTCTAGACCCTTGGGCAAGCCAGTTTGGTGTGTACCTTACCCATCTACTACCCGTTTACATGTTTAACTGTGTGGTGTGAACCAATTCTGTCTCGTTTCATCTTGATTAATTAATAATATACCCACCATTAGGCTAAGGCTTCACAAGTCCACTCCTGGAACAGTCTCGTAAGTTTGTGAGTTCATATCCATGCTTGAGTCACTACAACTTACATCTTATGTATCCAAATTATAAAGAAACAAGAAAAAGAACAATATTAAATAAATATCACTTCAAACCATTGATGAAACATGAATAGAACTTTATTATATTATTACAAATCACCTCTAGCCTTAGCTTGAGAGCTTAGAAAGTCATTACAATAAAACTAAAAATAAAAATACAAAAGAAGAAAAGAAAAATAGGAGAAGATAGCTCCAAAAAGGAGGGGATGATGCCTCTATCATGTCCTCCCCTCTATTTATAATAGAAGAAGGGGTTTCTTCAAAGAGGAAAGTCCAATCATATCTCTAGATTACATCCAAATTGATTACCTAATTGGTTGCTTCTTTGGCATTGATTAGATTATAAATCAATGATTTATTTAACAAATAAGTATCTTTGAATCTTCCTTTAGTTATCCAATCAGCATCATTGTCTTTCCTTGTGTGTATTAGTCACAAACAATGAAAATATTCTTCATGTACTAGCCACGGGTTAGTATACTAGTTGTTCATTTGCATGCCGGATTTGACCCATATAGATTTGGAATTATTAATTTCTTCTTGAAATAGAGATTGTATCCACAGAAGTCTTCTTTCTAATGCCATCATAATCATATCAACACGAATTATATATAGAAAGATATAGTCAAAATACTAAGGCATTATTAATCTGTCCAAATTAGCTTCTTCCCAAATTTAGCTTTCTTGATACAAATCTAAAATCCAATGGGTCCACAAGGTTGTGTTCGACCATTCCATGCATGATTAGACCATTAGGAGCTCATTCTTAACTTTTAAATAGCTTTGGGTAGTTGGACTTCACTTCCTCTTCCAGTTGGATCCTGTTGAAACATGTTTAGACATGTATGCTCAATTAAGGTCCAACTAACTTATTCAAAACATAAATAGCCAAAATAAGTAATGAATTAACACAAAATCGGATTGCAATTCGAAATGTGAGAATGTTTAATTGAACATTATTTTATAGCATCAAATTCACGAAGCTATTCCACAACTATAAAGAGATTTCACATAGAAGTTTCAAAGGGGAGTTACAGCTTATCTTCAATGGGAGATTGAAGATTTCAAGTGGCCAAAGTCAATACAACAAGAGGAGTTTTTGAAGGCTAGAAAAGGCCAAGATTTAACAAGGAGGGAAAAATTTTCAAGTGCTTCAGGTAGAAAACTTGGGCTAGCAACGACAAGAATTTGTGGTGATCTAAAAAAAAGTAGTTTATATTAGAGTCAAAACAAAGGTTGGTGGTTTATTTGTGTTGATATAATTGTCATGCTTGCTAGTAGTATATTGATTTGGTTCATTTTGAATTGTTGTGGCTTTTTGTCCAAGTTTGGGTTTTCTATGTTAAATTGTTATATATTCAAGTGTGGATGAAATACTTGTGGTTTGATTGATTAATACATCGTGAATGTGCTTTAAGATAATATTTACTTGTTTCTACTATATAAAGTGTTCTGCGCAAAGATGCTAGAGCTCTTAATTTTTACTTCTCAAAGTACTAATTTTAAGAGAAATTTAGTGATCCACTAGTTTAGTAGATTAATATTAAACTCACAAGTAGTAACTGAGGTTTAACTATTAAAAATTTAATTTTGCTCCATTCATCTGAGTTAGCATGTTAGTGTTTCATTATCATGTTTAATCTTGCTTGCTCTTCCAAAAAAGTGTGTTTTGTCAAATTTGTTTGCTAGTGCTTATTTATTTCATCATGTCTAGTTCTTATTCTTCTAGAGATAATGATGATTTAGATTTTGAAAGTCTTTTTAGACAAGCCATTGAATCAAGTAAAATGTCTAAGATGTTAAAGAAAATTGTCAAACCTAATGCAGAGACAATTAAATATATTTCTATTGAAAATTTTTAATGGGCTGAAGATAAAGAACTAGAAAAAGTGATTCAAACTTTGAGGAGTAAACTTTAGAAAGAAAGCATAAATTCTAGATCTTTAGAAAATAAACTTGTGTTTAATACTGAAGAAGTTAATGTCTTCAAATCTAACAAAAGTAAAATTCTAGAGAAGATAAAATTCTTAGACAAGGAGGTTAATAAGAAGGGAGGGACAAATAAACGTTCTTTGAAGAAGATTTTAGATCTAGGGAGTAATTTAGAAACTTCTCATGAAAAATTAAAATATTTCACTTAGGGTAAGAGAAGTTGGGCAAAATCTTATATATAGAACAACATATTTGTGATAAAAGAGGACTACGGTTTAAAGAGTTAAAGTCTACTAGTTCCAAGGGTTTCGTAAGTTTGTTAAAACTAAAGAACTCATGCACAATAAGAAGGTTGTTCCAGAAGTTGACAATATGTCCAAAGTCTAACTGTAGGAGGTGACAACAAAAGACTGATAATCATAAGTCAAACTTAATTAGATAAATTCAAGCTATGAAACACAACATAAATCGCCTTAGTCAATGTGTCATGAACAAATCTAAAACTAAAGAAAGTTTGGTGCTTCATACATGAACAATTTACTCTTTGTAATTATTTTGTGACTGGTATATAAAGACATGATGTGCCTCAATTTTTTATAACCATCTGCTCTACATGCAATGATCATAGGCATGTATTTAAATTTTACTATGCTCCGTGAACTTGATATTTATAATATTTTGGTTGTGCTATTACTCCAGTGTGTTTTTTAGTTTTTACAATGTCATTTTCATATTTTGTATGTTATATGCACTAATGACCATCACATTCGATCACACGAGTATAATTTGCATGTGTTGGACAAAATTATGATATTTATTATACCATTTAAAATGGCGATTGTCACATTTGGTATTGGAGCCTAGGATCACTGTGAGTAGAGAGTTAGTTTTAACCAGTCACATTAGCCCTAATTAACCTTTTTATAGGCATGTAGATTAGGGTTCCTAATCTATTTAGGCCTATTTTTTATTAATTTTTGTCACTAAAATTAATCGGGCCCATATAGATACTTGAAAGGCCAATTTACGTGTCCAATTCGGGTAAACGAGCCCTGGACACTTGTAATATCCCTAATTTTTTGTAATTTTTCTGTATTTTTCTATTTTTTCCTGCAATTTTTGCAATGTTCTGCAGTTTCAGGTTGTATTTTTTATAAATAAATTTGACACTTTGGCGTATCCGTATTTGTATTATTCATGGCCATAAGAGTCGATAGTGGAGTTTAGTTGCAGGTCATGGGCCTCAACGCATCCCAGAAATTTTTTGGAGCGAAAATCGGACGCGACACGAGATAACAGAATCGAGAAGAGAAAAAAATAAATAAATAAAATATGTATGGCAGATTGGGAGGCTGAGGCACGCTCAACCCGCATATTGAATAGTGAATGGGGGGCAGCCCCCTTCACTGTGTGAGGCCAGAGGCGGCACCGCCGGTGGCCGTTAGCTTCCACCCTGCCAGAATCGGCCTATTGACACCGCTGCCACGTCCCTGGCCTGGCCCCGCCAGCCGTAGCCGGCTATTTCCTCTTTTCCGTTTCAGAACCAGAAAGACACCAGATATTGATTTCCTCTCCGATCCGCCGCCGCCTCCACTTGCATGGATGTCACCCCGCTGCCACAGCTTCGCCCTGACCACAGTGACCTCTGGCCATCGCCGTCCCGGCCTCCCCACCCCCAGTTAGCCGCCATGAGGTAAAAATTGTTCTGCCTCTATTTTTTTAGTTTTCTGTTCAATTCGACCTGCAGTTGTGCCACTGGTCGCCAGCCGCCGTCGCTGGGCCTCTGGCTCTCTTTTGGCCTAGCAATGGCATGGCCACCACCCCATGGCCCAGACCACTGCCTCTTCAGACCATGACCCCTCCTATTTTCCGGTCCGGATAGAACGATTTGCCCATTTTTTTGTTTTGTTCTGTCTATGTGTTGCAGCTGTGGGTCGTGCCACCAATGGCCGGCTGCCGCCGAATTGCCTTTGGTCCTCCCCCGGCCTAGTGACGACATGGCAGTCACCCCGGTCACTGCCTCCCTGACCCCTTTGCCCAATTTTGATCTGAACAGAAATTTTGCCCCAATCTTCTGCCTAGTGTTTATGCTGTCCCCCGCAAACCACTGATTCACCTTCAATATGCCACCTTGAGCCGATGTTGGCAAGGTGCTTATGTGTGGTCTCTCTTGACCCAATTGGTCCATTTTTGCTCAACCAGCCAACCCTTGTCAGAGAAAATTATGCCCTTTTCATCCATTCTCTGCAGTCAGACGTCTGGCATCACAACGACGTCCATTTGACTTGCTGCGATCTGGTGATTGTCAGGTCCCGCCGTCTTCTAGGTCTAGTCCCTGGCCCCTCCTGGCCATTCGTGGCCCGACGATCTATGTTTTCTACCCCAACTCAACGCACTATCGCCCTCAGCTAAACAGAATTTACATCTTTTAATTGAAGGTTTTGCTATCACTAGAGTTAGCTAGAGGACAGTCACAACCTTGGCTTGACCCATTAATTGCAAGGGGCCACCACTCCCGGACTCCGTTGCATATCTTCTGCACACACCAAACGCCCATAAACTTCAGGGTACATCTCTTACCGTTGTCGAGTGACCCACCCCAACCTAAGGCCAACCTAGTGTCCCGCCTGACGTTGCGTGGACTTGGGCTGTATGTCCAACTGACATGGGCTTTACCTCAGCCCAGTGACATCAAGGGCCAATAATCCTGACCAGATTCTAGCTTTGCACCCCACTTTTGTTATGCATGACCCAAAACCTACGGGAAAGAGTTCCCGAATTCTGATTCTTCCAAGGTAAGTATTATTGTAAGCCATTAGAATCAGCCCATCAAAGGCTCGACCGATGTCATGCCATATCTTCCACCGTAAGCCGTGCTTGATGCACGATTGTCCGTACGATGAATTGGTTGTGGGTAGCATTTAGAAATGACACCGCCTTTGTCGGCCACCTACTCCAGGCCTTAGTGCCTCAACGTGTGTTTATGGAACGACACTACCACTAGGCAATATAGCCATTAAAGCCTTCCTCTGCCTCCCTTATGTTCGTGAGTACGCAACTAAGTCCTCCATGTTGTGAGGCTTAGACAATGCGGAATTGTTACCGCTAGAGATAGTTTGCAATATATTTTAACGTTGTGGCCAACATGCGTTTTCAACCATTGGCCGACCCCCAATCAGTCAGCCCCCATTTTGTGGTTGCCTTTGCCATTTCTTGTGGTACAACCTTGTGTCCGGCAGCCTTAGTGCATCCAAACCTTTGGCTTCGAGTGAAATTAATCTAACTTTATCGAGATTAATTCTAACATCTTTGAAAATCCTTGGGATACAACAACTCTCTTAGTGCGATGCTTTTGACCGCCTATTCCGCTATCGACGCCGCCACCGTCGTTTGCTCTCCATCAAACTCTTGTGGATTACGAGGTAGGGAACCTTGAACTCGTAATTTCATTATAGCATGCTTTGATTGTGTAGTAGCATGCTAGGAGTTTATAATTTAATGTTTTGCATGATAATGCTAATTAAATGAGCATGCTTTATATATGTGAATCATGCATATGTTATTGAGGACTAAAGGTATGATAGTAAGTAATTGGTGAATTATATGTGTGTGATTTGAATATGTGATAAATATGTGTGGTCGATGAGCACAAGTACGTGCGTTTGTTTGTAAGTTTTTCGATAGGGTGCTTTGTAGGCTACGACATGGAAATTGTGATGGTATGACGGGTGAGGAAAGATGTAAGATGGACTGTCGAAGGTTGGATTTGATGAGATTGAAGAATTTACTTGGATTGAGTTGGGTAGTACATTAGAGCAGTGAGCAGAAGACCTAAGCGATGTAATGATTGGGAAGATTCAGGGTTCTTAACATCTTTGGGGGATTGTGAATTAGTGAAAGTGGACTACATAATTGTACCACATAATGTACGTAATATGAGTTGTAACTAAAAAACAATGAGTAAGGAATTAGTAAGGGTATGATGTTGGGACTTAAGTCTAAGGGTTTCATTTGAGGAGTTCGAGTAAGATGATTCAATTTTATGGCGGATGGTGTAAGATGTAAGGCCGTAAATGTATGATGGTAAGATTATCAGTATGGAATACGAGTTTAAGACAGACTGTGCAGAGATTTGTAAGACTGTAAGTGTTAGGGTGGAAGATGAGCTAAGTAAAGGATGTCACCTTTGTGGATTAGAGCTTCAGAACGGGTACAATTCTAGCTTGGTTGGCTAAAGATTGTAAGATGGAAGTTGTTCTAATCATAATTGTACATGCATAAATTGCCTAATATGAACTTGAATGTAAGTAACCCTAATTTTATAACATGGTGAGTTTGAGACTGAGGGTTTCGTCGGATTAAGTTTCGTTTGGTGCCAGTTGATAAGTAATCGATTTAGTATCCTTTCTGGTCTAGCCATGGTGTTTTCCTGCGGGATTTAGTCTTGGTACTGTATTTCGGCCCAGATGTTTGATGCTCTTTTGAGAGCGCTGTAAGTTTCTGCCCTTCGTGGGCTCTGTATGTTTTCTACCTACAGATGGCATTGTATGTTCTGCCCAAGAGTGGCACTATAAGATTCCTGCCCAAGACTGGCACTATATATTTTTCTGCCCTTAGTTGGCACTGTATGGCCCCAGAGAGTGGGCATTTGCGCGCTCAGGTAAGTAGTATCATGGATCTGCTCTTACCTGTTTGATCCTATGCCCCATGAGCATAGGTGTGCCTTGCCTTCGGAAAAGTCCATGGTATCTAGTTGCTCCCCGAAGGTTAAGGTGACGCCCCAGTGGCATTCCATTCCTTTTTGACTCTGGAGCTTATTAATTGTAATGAGCTTCAGTTGTCGGTAGTATGTGTACGATAGTAAGAGTAAGTTGTGTGTTTTAGATTTTGAGTAAGTTGTACGTGTAAGATCCAGAGTAAGTGTGAGCTTCTAAGGAAGACAGTAAGAGTAAGTTTATGTGTATGAGTAAGATTGTATAAGTAAGGTCATACAAGTAAGTTCGTATGAATAAGGTCATTTGAGTATGTATATGTTGTAAGTGTAAGCGTACGATTGTACGAGTAAGTTGGTAGAGTTTGATTCAGATTGTAAGTGTAAGTGTAAGTGTGAGTGTAAGTGTGAGCGTAAGTGTAAGTATAATTTCAGCTAGTACGACTACATGTGTGTAAGATACATTATTTGTGCTCCATGTATTTGCTTCATGTTTGATTGCATGAATGATGCATCTATGTATGAACTTACGAAGTTCATTGATTTTTCCCCTACTAGGTATTTTCCTACTGAGGATGAAAATACTCACCCTATCTTTTAAGCCACTTCGTCCATAGGCTTTTGCAGGTCGATTGATAGTTGTTTGAGATTGGACCTTTCCCCGTGGTAGACAATTCTTCCTTGACCTGGAGTGCACTGAATTTGTAGTGAGGCTATGTGGATTTTAGTGCTACGATTTCATGTATTAATTAAGGTGAGAGAGATATATTATCTACTGCACTTGTGTATATATGTACGATTTATTTTCAAACTGTGAAAGAACTTGTACTCAGAGATGCCTGGGAGGTTTTTGTTTTTTTAAAAGCCATGGCCATGGTAGTTTTATTCGTATGCTTTTATTTTAGGTCACACCTGAGAATGTGGGTTTGCTTTAAGATGATTTAATTTATGAAAGTTGTTTTAACATGTTTTGAATTTTGTTATATAATTTGATTTTCATCTGTGTTTTAAAAAAAATTAGAAAAATTGTAAAGTAAATGTGTAGAAAAACCTCGAGCGTGACAATACTAGGTTAAACTTCAAAAGGTCATATCTCCCTCATTTAAACTCCAATTCGTGCATTATTGGTGGCATTTCAAAGATCTTTCAGTCTACTTTCTATCCATATAGGACTCAAGCATCATTTCTAACTGATGATCAAGTTATTCTCATAATAAGGTCAAGGGGTCAATACACTAATTTCCTCGTGGTCGACTTCAGGAGGTTAGAAAATTCTCGGACATTACATTCTTCCCCCCTAAAAAGGAATTGTGCCTCCGCAATTCTCCAAATCCAATACTAAACAAGCTTGGCCCTGGAGGGCATACTCACCCCTTCTAGGTTTCACATTAATCCCACTCGAACATCAGCTTCTGCTGCGCACTCAAGTTAAAAGAATCACTACTAGGTAACATAACTCAGAATGTGCACGTAAAAGTACTTCTATGTCGACCCCAGTACTCACGTCCCATATCATGAGTATTTGTGATGCCACAAAAGTAAATTTAACTATGCACTAGCGCAACAAACCTTGGAACTATCCATTGACATAATGTATCTGATACCACAAGTGTCTAATGGTTTCTCCTCGGCTGTTCCACAGCTCTTTTGCCATGAAAACCTGGGGTACTTCTTACCCAAAACAACATCCACCTCAACTAGATAATAAATTTTCAAATAGCTTCAAACTTGTAGTTAGATAAATGGCTCCGATATGTACTATCACAACCCGGATTTTTAAAAGCATTTTTAAATAGCACGAACGATAAGTCATGAGAAATTTTTAAAAAATAAAACATACGCTAAGTATCCACAGCCACGGCTAGGGTCACCGTGGATAGGGTCAGTGTGGCCTTCACCATCAACGTATTCGACGGCAGGGCTGGTGGCCGCCAAATGTTCACCCAAATTAGATGAATAGTGAATGCAAGAAATTATTGTTCATCTAAATTACAATTATAATTTATATTCATAATTACTTAATAAAAACTATTTTAATCGACTTGAAAACATACCTGGCCGAGTTGTCATCGAGGAAAATTTCAATGATGGCTCCTCCTCCTTCCCTTAACGGTCAAAAGATCCCCCTTCCATTAGCCCTAATTACCCTTTTTATAGGCATGGGAATTAGGAACCCTAATCCCCTTAAAAGTTGGGCTAAATAGGCTACTTGGGCCTATTTTTGATTAATTTCTGTCACAAAAATTAATCGGGCCCGTATAGCGACTTAAACGGCCAATTTACGCATCCAATTCAGGTAAACAAACCCTGGACACTATATTAAACTTCGAATAGTCGTATCTCCCTCATCCGAACTCTAGTTCGCGCATTCATGGTGGCGTTTCAAAAATCTTTTAGTCTACTTCCATCCATATAGGATTCAACCATCACTTCCAAATTATAATCAAGATATTCTCATGAGAAGTTCAAGGGAGCCAATAACCTAATTTCTGCGTGGTTAACTTTGGGAATTTAGAAAATTCCCGGACGTTACAATTATACCAGGAATGAAAATTACTATAACATCTGATGGATATGCATTATCTCAATCTCATTACATTGAGAAAATTATAGAAAAATTCAATAAGAATGATAATCATCCAGCGAGAATAGCTATGGATGTGACATTACAATTAAAAAAAATACTAGTGAGAGTATATCACAAATTTAATACTCCAAAATTATCAGTAGTTTCAATCACATAATGAATTGTACGAGACCGGACATGGCATACTCATTGGCTGACTAGATATAATAGCAACCCAAGGGCATACCATTGTAAGGATGTAGTTAGGGCTCTTAGATATCTAAGATATACCTTTAACTATGGAGTACATTATACAAGATATCTAGCAGTACTAGAGGGTTACTGTGATGCAAACTAGATATCTGATACAAAAGACACAAAATCCACAAGGGTATGTCTTTACTCTTTGAGGTGTAGCAGTGTCTTGGAAATCCTCTAAACAAAAGTGTATAGTAAGATCTATAATGGAATATGAATTTATTGCACTTGATAGAGCAGACAAAGAGGCTGAGTAGCTTTGTCATTTTTTAAAGGATATTCCAATGTGATTGAAACGTATGTCACCTATTTACATCCATTGTGATAGCCAATCGGCTATAGGAAGGGCACAGAGTAACTTGTATAATGGTAAGTCTCGACATATACGTTAGAGGCATAATACTATAAAATAATTGCTCTCTAGTAGAACAATTTTCATTGATTATGTTGGTTTAAAAGAAAATATTATAGATCCGCTTACAATGGGTTTAACCAAAAAACAAGTTAGCAGTTCATCAAGGGGAATGGACTTAAAGCTTGTGCATTAAGAGTCACCATAATGGCAACCTGACCTGGTTGACTAGAGATCCTAATATCTAGGTTCAAAGGAATAACCAAATTGTGGGGGATTCAAGGGAATCACTATTAAGATAACATCTCATCCATATTCCCATGATAAGATAGTGATGCTTGCATAGTGAATTAGGATAAACTTTGCTTTTAGTAGTTCTTCTTATAGCTTAATTTAATTTAAGTGGTATTGCAGGATACTCCTAATAAGAATCACTTAAATAGGTGTGAAGGGGTCACTTTTATGAGGATTTTAAGGCTAAATCTTCTAGAGTGTTTATGAAAATCAGGTTTGTTCAGGGCCGAAATGAACACAATCATGAGAACCATATTAAGAAGTGACTGTGTAAATTCTATTGTCCTCGTTTACACAAATGGCTAAACAGTTTAAGACATTACGTTTACTGATAAACCAGTAGACCCGATAGTTTTCACAAGGGAAGGTTTAAACCCAAAGGCTACCTTTTCCCATGTATGAACTTTTTGATATTTGCTTTCATATTTTATCTGTATTATTTTACATAATTATCCAGCCAATTCTTATTCATGTGGGGGATTATTAGAATGGGTATATGGGCTAAGCCCGTTTGGGTATTGAGAACCCAAACCCACTTTTAAGTGATTAAGAATCACACATATAAATTAGTTGAAGGTTGTGAATAGTCCCAGATCGCCTAGAAAAATGTGATAGTGTTGTTATATAAGGCATAAGTTTGGTCTTTCAAGTTAGGCCCTAAGGCCACCCCACTTTTGTGGAGGAGATACATGTTAGACCCATGCACCTAGGTGGGCTAACCCACACGCACACTGCTGCAACTGTCTGACTAGCTTGGTTCATAAGCGCAGCCAAATGGGTTGGGTCAGGTTGAGTTGGGTCAACAAGATAATTATTTTGAAGACAAATTTATTTGGTTTTCTCTAAACCCAAAATGTGTCTGGTCTTCTGTTCACCAAACGAAATCATCCTTTACTAGATTTCATCCCTGACTTCTATGAAAGCAAGTTCATAACATTAGTTCTCTACATATGCGATGTGAAAGTGCTTCTATAATATATGGTATCCTGTGAGGCAAACACCCAAGTGATTCCTAAGCACCATTAGGGAGAGTGAATTCTGCCATAAGAATAGAATGTACAGGCTTGATTCGATCAACTTCTTTTTGTGAATTTCTTTCATAGCAACACTTTACTAGGGTACAAAAATTAACACATGACTATATTGTTGTTTATAAATACTCCTCTGTCCCATATTAATAGCTACATTTAGAAAAAATCATATCTAAGGGAATTAAAAATAAGTTTATGATACTATTTTTTAAATACCTAACAATTTAAATTGAATAAAATAAAATTATAAATATGGAACATACTTTTTTGCCAAATGGAGTTTTTAATTTAAGATGAATGGAGCATGTAAGATGACTTATAACTCATCATCATGGCGGTTATATGCAATAATTTTTCAATTATACATGTATGTCGTAGATCTAGACATGCACAAGCTATATATTTGAGGATATGCCACAACCATGTACTTGAATATGATTGCAATCATTTTTTGTTAGATATCATGAGGATATGAACGACCAAAAGGATCATCTGTCTTTCATCTTTACAGTATGATATTCATGTACACATAGGCCCTAATGCTGCACATTCACTCACAGTTTAAGCTCATGTCAATACTAGTGGCTGTCCTAGTGGAGAAGATAAGGATTGGATCTCCCCTCCACAGCATCAACCAAATAGCATAAAGTGAGTTGAAGAGGAAGAAAGAGCAGTCGCTATCTCAAGGATAATGACCTTCAAAAGCATTCATCTTTGAGCAGGCGACTTTGTCGACGATGAGAGGGCTAGAGGAGGAATTCGTGTCTTTGATGGAGGGAGAAAGAGGATAGATAAAGAGGATGAAAGATGACAGACGAAGAGGCAAATGTTTTTTTTTATTTGAATAGGGAAATTATGCTCTTTTGGTGGCACTCATGTGCCCCTTCTCACGTGTGTAGATCTATTAGTGTCAATAGCCAAAACCTCCACGCATTTTTGTTAATGTGAAGAATTCTAAAAAAATTCTCTTCTATCTTGGGTATTAATTTGATTTTTGAGGGAGGGCATATTATCATAGAAATAGAGGACCCTTTGAAGGTGGAATGAGAATATTAGAATAATAGCAAACATTACTTCATGAAAACCTGTTGTCTGACTCGAGAAAATACTCTCTCCATCCTACTTCACTTGAAAATACTCTCTCTTCATCCTAAATTAATAGCTCATTTGACAAAAATATTTATTTCATATTAATAGCTTAATTTTGTTTAATTTAAGTTGTTGAGTATTTAAAAAGAGTATCATAGGCTTAGTTTCCCTTTCCTTTGAAGTAGGTTTCATTATTTAAAAAAAATTCTTATTTTTTACATATAATTATTAATATAAGACAGAAGGAGTACTTACTAAAAAAATGCAAGCAGCCCAAATTGACTCGAGACAGGCATTGATAAATGATAAATGTGATATTTATTGGTGCAACATAAGTGGAAATTTCCACTAAATTATCATATGTTCATTAGATAATCACTTATATAATGAGCTAAAGTTACAACCAAGGGTTCATGTACCCCTTATCATATTAGTCAGCGTCATGGTCATCAATCATTGTGAAAAAATAGGTGTCTATATACGCATTGAATCTAGTTGGTACTTATTTAAGCATTGAATCTAGTTGGTGGGCATGGGCCATGGAGGAAGGTGACCATAAAAACCTACCACACGTGCATTGGACAAGATATGCTTAAAAGTTATGTGGAAAAAGGGACAGTGTATCCTTTGTCCTTTACGGCTGTGTCACTGGTGGGTCAATGGTGTCATAAGCAAATAGTATGAGATAAAGACATATCAAACGTTGAACAGTGAGTAGAAAGCAACCTCTCCTAGGGGATTGGGGGTGAGGAGGGCCTCATGTCGCTGGTGACGAGCCACAAAATGCATGGCCAAGAGTGAATGAAGCCTTATTAGTATGTTGTCAATTGCAAATTCATGTCCTCCACTTGTCTACGTACTCCCTTAACAGCGATGCATTGTGCTCCTTTTAGATGATAGCCACTGAACTGGCAGTTGGTTTCATGATCGAGGCATTTTGTAATATAGACCAGTTATATATGTTGAAGTCAAAAGACAAATGAAACTTGTTGATGGCATTCATAGGTACCTCTAAATGGGGGAGAAATCTAAGTCTCTGCTTTTCGGCATTGGCATTGGCATTGGCATTGGCTAGATTATTATATGATGGCCAACTCCCTAGCTGTAAGCCCTGGTGCGGCCTGTCTAGGTTGACTTAGCCACATAGCAGTCTAGGGCAAGTGTTGTCTTAGAAAGCTGCACACAAGTACGCTGCAGCAACAGAAGGAGCATGCCAAGGCGGGCATTTCATGTGCAGATGATGGTAGCGGCCTTACGCACACGCTGAGGAGAAGGCAGTAAGTTATGGGCGTGTTGGAGCTGGTCATGTCTCAACATGCTAATTGGCACAAGGGTAACGTGCTAAGGCTGGCAGTTGTATTACTGACCAGCATGATTCCCACTAAGGCCTGAGTGCATAATGGGAAGGAACATATAAATAGTGACTGATGGTTGCTAAAGTGGTTGCTGCACACATTTGGGCATAACTACAAGACGGTTACATGCGGTTACAGATAGTTACGTATAAACTAGTGGGCTAAGTCATGGGGTTATGTTGCAACCGCTTGGCCACGGCCAGCAGGTATAAAGGGGTGGGAAAAATAATGTAAGCTCACATGAGAGTAAGTGGTTTTGGGTTTTGATACTAAGATTCAAATTAAGTGCTTGTACAATATCAAGTATGAAAGGATTTTTGGGCTAGGCCTTTTTTCCTTTACTTCCGTTGTTCTTTTAAGTGTATGTGCATTCCTTGTGATCGTGTGTGCACAAAGAAGGTGAGAAGGCTACTGATTGTTAAGGACATTCAGGCCACATGAGGCGTGTAAAATCTAGCAAAATCCGTAC
Organism: Saururus chinensis; assembly: GCA_035235625.1. Classification (NCBI taxonomy): domain Eukaryota; kingdom Viridiplantae; phylum Streptophyta; class Magnoliopsida; order Piperales; family Saururaceae; genus Saururus; species Saururus chinensis. Next base: position 6,011,803 of record CP141145.1, on the reverse strand, counting down.
CTTGTGACACCAGCCAACGATGAAGTTATAGGGCTGGCTTAACAAGCTCATAAGTTTGGTTACTCATGTACAAACTTTTGTTAGGTATTTTTGTTGTGTGAATATCACTATCCCTCAAATAAATATGTTGAAACCCCTCAAAATCGTAAGGGGGCCATGGAAATAACAAAAAGACCAGTTATGACATAAGCCAGCATACTTAAATGCAAAACATAATTGCAATACTCGTGCATGAAATTTATACAAAAAATAAAAATCCTGATTAAGGCAAACTATATCCAGTGTCTTTACTGGGTAAAACCAAATTGCTCCATGAACTATTTCTAAATGATTTCAAAGGAGTCATCAATGAAGGAAAAGTTTTTCTATTCTCTGATCACCATGAGCCTAGTATAAGAAATATATGTAAATTATTTATTTTTAAGATCGAAGAAGGCGCACACATTAGCGCACATTAGCACACTAATATATACTAGTGTATACACCTTTGATCTTAAAATTAAATATTTAATAAATATTTTTTCACGCTCAGCTTATTGTTAAAGGGGAGCATAAATAAACTCTTCCATCAATAAGAGGCTTAAAAGCCATTAAACCATGAGGGTCCATTTCGAATGTCTTAGGTCTAAATGGGCTTTGAGTACTGGAAGTGTCTTGCTGGGCCACATGCATGTAAATCAGCTGTTGTACGGCCCAGCTTTTTAGATTGAAGTTTTTTTCAAATAACCAGATTGAAATACCTACAACACCTACATCCAAAGCTTTCCAACTATCCAGTGAAACACCTACAGCACCCATATCCAATAAACAATGTACATATACATATTTGGTGAGGGTGATGATAAACTTTCACCGAACTATGTAAAGTTTTGATTGGGTAGAAAAAAGTGTTTCACATCAAAAAAAAATATTATTTTCACATCAAAAAGGCACACCAAAATAAAAGTTTTGTCCAATCAAAACCCAGATACATGAGTTCGGTGTAAAGAAATTATTTCTTTGTTGCTTTCTTATTGCCATTTACATGAACTACCGCTAGGCCTACAATTTCAAAACCAAAGGAAAATTTTTGAAGCACTTAGGAAGACCAACACTTTCTCACCGAGTTCTTCATAGTTGACGCCCTCCCATTCGGCTTAACATGTACTGAAGCCCAGTAAAGAAGGCCATTCCAGTCCAAAAGGTGTAGGCTGGCATTCGCCGTCTACATTTTCCGGATGAGCGAAACATATTAGTGTCATACCTAATTGTTTTATGTATGGCCATCGACATGCAGACCCAACTGTAAAAGCGAGCTGCAACGGGGCCACTAAGCTTCGCAAGAGTTCAAACCTGCATGCCTTACAGAAACAGGAGCGTCTTAAAGCGAATACTGTTGTGCAACATTCACCAAATTAGGAAAGCTGTTAAATAAAGGGCTAACAATGCGCTTAACGTAAGCTATACATGGAACTCATTCATCCACAAAAACTACGGCACATTAACATGCGTGTATATCAACAAACTTGCATAAAGCATTAAGAACTCTTCCTAAATAAAGCCATACAAGATCTAACAGAAGCATCTATCAACGTCGATTTTATCATAATATTGTCCAATGGTGCACATCAGCGAACGGCCAGACAGGTTTAAATTACCACCTGTCCCCTTTATTATGCACCCCATCGAATCCAACAACTCGTGATCCTAGGCTCAGGCATGCCGGCGTGAGCTAACTTTTTCCTATTAATAATCCTCTATACCCAGCAAAGTGAAAATCCACTTATAATGGAGATTTTTCTAATTGAAGCTACTATAGAACCGACGATCAGATATGCATTTGTTGAAACTCGGATGAGACAAGTCCGACTGCTAAATAATGTCTATTGTTCTTATACAACTGGCAATCCTCTAAACAATTTTGTACATCAAAAAAAAGAAAAACGATAAAGCCCAAATACTTTATCCTCCCCCTCCCTGGTAAGATAAATGAAAAAAACACTCCAAATAACAGCCAAATTTTACGCAATGGGCTCTTCCCAATAACTTGTATGAAGAATTTGTAACTGAGTACACTTTCGTCAGGATGTTGTTCCTGGAAGATAGATACGATGAATTTTGCTGAGGGTAAGTTTAGCCCGGCAGGTTGGGCACCGGTGCTGAGTCTTAATGCTGTACGTTATGCAAGGTTTGCAAAAAATATGGCCACATACAGTTGATGTCTCCTCTTTCATGGCGTCCATACATATGCTGCATTTCAGTTTTATCTCCTCTTCATTCGGGTCATGGTTACCATAAAATGGTTGCTCCACTTTCCGCTTCTGCTATAGCCAAATGAGAATATCATTTACCAAGTTTCCAGCACAACGGCTAAAATGTGTAGATTATGTTAAATAATATAAAAAAGTGGAGTGTAGATATTGCAGATTACGCCAATCAGCACTCCCCTTCTTGTATAGGCTTTAGAAGAAACAGAAATACAAGGGCCCATGATAAGATTAGGAATTACTCAATCCCTTGGGTACTGATACAAACTCTTGAGACCTTCTACTTTAACAGGTTACAATGGAAGCAAAAATCTTGTACTGACAGAAATGAACTAACAACACATCACACAAGTTGGACACAACTTATGGACTAATTTGTACGCAAAATGGAAAAGACAAGACATAACTACATCTAAAGCGAAAAAAGCTTTGAGAATTCTTCTTAACTCATACAATCACGGTGCTGAAAAAGTTTCTCTTAATATCTAGAGGTTCCAAAAACCGGCCCGGTCAGGCCTGATGAACTCGGTTCAACAGAACCCGGTCAGCTGTCTGGGCAGGGCAATTTTCAGGGTTTTCCTAGGTCAGCCCAGAATTTGCCTGGTTGAACCAGGATTTCACCTTGGTACCAGGTGACCATTCCGGGTGAGTGGCCAGGTCAAATTTTAAAACAGTGGTTAATACGTTGAAGACAAACACTTCAACTAAAACCTAAAAGAATTACACTACAGCAAACAGGTCTACCAACAGACACAATGCAACCAGTAAGATTGGCATCTTTGGCACAAGTACACTACTTAATGTAAGACTCCCATCTATAAATTAAAGCAATAAAGGACATGTACCTTTCTGGCTCTGCTGGTAATACAATCATCATCTTCGCTTACCAGCAAATCTACCGCACCATAAGCTGAAATGGGAATAAATAGATGAAACAATTGATATAGACATTCTGATCTTCCATATGTCAAATATTTCGTTGGTTTTAACATATAGATTGTCATGAAAATAGAACAATCAGGATTGGCATATCAAGCAAAGTGCAGCTATTATCAAGAAAAAATCAAATTTTAGTACATGACCGCAGACAAAGCTTGGATTGGCTTTTTGACACTTCCTTGATTAGTAGAATAAGTGCATAAACTGCGTAACCTCTTTATGACTTCACTATTTTGTTTACTGAGCAGCCAACATCAGCTTAAACAGAGCAAAAACCAGAAAATGTGATATTCAAACCCTGCTTCAGCTTCAATATTTCCTGGTTGGATGCATGGTTCGCAATATATCAGATATATAGATACTGAATCTAAGATAAATCTCAGATATATCTGTATCTATGTCTATTGCTTGGCAGTGTATCTGTATCCTCCCCACTTTTCACAGATATATCTATGAAACCTGAGATAAACTAGTGAAAGTGTATGTGCATTGCAGGTGCTCTAATAGGGGCAATAACAGACTAATGGCAGCAGCAGCAGTGACTATTGAACTTACAATGGCGCTGCTACCCAAAAGGCTTAGCAAAATTCATTTTATTTCTATCTCAATATTACCAAAACATACAATTACATCTGATTAGAAATCAAAGCTCATAAACTACCAGCAGCAATTCAACAACACGTTTTCCACTCAAGCAATTGATGACAATGTGGGTTTTTTAGTTCATTTTGAAAACTCAAACAGGACACTTGTTTTGGAACAGAGGGAATATCTAATATTGTACCAAAAACAAATAAAAAAATCATGTCTTGAACTTTAACATAAAGAGAATTCCAACATAGCTGATAAATTTCCTCGTCATTCATTTGCATAATCTTCAGCTTCCACCTTCAGTACAGGTAAAAAACCAAATAAAGCAAGTTTCAGATGAGGGACCCATAAATTTTTTAATCATTTTGGCTTTCCTCCTCTGCTTGCTTCCACACTGTCCTATTCAAGAATTTTTACTAACAGTCAAGCATTTACCTCCCCATACCCTCATTCCTCCACAACAAGTTCTATAGACTCGTATACAAAACTTGATTTAACTTTTTTCCGTCTTTTACTTAAAAAGAAAAATTGTTGCTCTAGTGAAGTTTCAAACTTGCTCATCCTTTCCAAGATTTCAATCTTCTATGATGTGTTGGACAATGGATGTAGCTCATGTGTATGGCTAAGCATGAAGTTTTAGCCATGCCATCTAAGCATCGAATACTATACTTCCTTGCTACCATCTTCATTTGTTCCCACTAAACATCATCTTTGTGGCTGCTACCATGACCAACGAGCCTGTGGCCTCTTTTATCATATGGAGTGCAAAGGCCAGGCAACAGTGATAGGACATTCAAGGCAGATACGTAACAAGTATTTGTTTTATCCATTTATGCAAATTCTACTTGGCCGAACCATTAGGCTAGAGAGCTGAGTAAATCTTCTCTACTATGTCAAAGTGAACAGATAGAAATAACAAAGAATCATATGGCTTATCAGGTAGCAACACTCAAAAATTTCTCCCCGTTCTTGTTCTAGCATGAGCAAACAATAAAATCTTAATCACACAGTCTATTCAACAAGGAAGGCCCTATGGACTCATTCTCCATTCCAAAACATGTCATCAGTGGAAGGAGCAAGGAGTCCTCAACTAATTGGAAATCTAAAAGATTGATGCAGAGTCCTCGGCTAATCGGAAGCCTAATAGAATGATGCATCCAATCTGACTAAACACGAGGGCATACTTCAATATAGGGAGTCCATAAATAAGAATATGCAAAAAGCACTTTAGGGGTAAATCAATATGGGCGATCAATAAATAAGACTTAATAAGTATTGGGCAATTTAGGTATTCTACAACAAAAATCTATGCCCTCCTTTTCACTTTAAATGTAGTATATATTAGGGGTAAATCAATATGGGAGATCTGTAATTAAGACTTTATGAGTATAGGGGTAATTTAGAGATTCTACAACAAAAATCTCCCCCTCCTTTTCACTTTAATAGTAGTATAGTTATAGATATAGATATCTCAGATATTGGCAATATATCTAAGATATTTTGCAATATCTTAAGCCAACCCCCACTCACCCGCACCCTTCCAAAAACCCAGTGACAGCATTTAGCTTTTGGCTACTCTAACACCCTTTCCAACATCTTCTCTAGTGTTGATGACTTGTTTTGACCTATAAGCTTTATTTAGATTATTTAAATATTTAGATATAGATCATCATACTACCTTCAAACTTGATCTTCTTTATCACTATTGATTATGATTTCCACGTGATAATTGTAATTTATGTTAGTATAGTGCATTCACATGGTGTTATGATTGTTTGAGATTAGCATTAGGGCTTCTAGATGTTAATACAAACTTAGATCAACAAGATACTTATGAAAATATTTTCAGGTTGCTAATATTTTTTCCCAATATATTCTATCTTTAGGTCACCGTATATCTCCGATAAAAGATATTGCAAACCATGGTTGGATGTGAAGGTAGTGAAATAATCATAAAATGTAATATATTAATCCAGTATATATTTTTGAATAAAAGAGTTTCTTCACTACCTTCACAACCTATAAAAAGAACCATTAACATAACTTGGAAAGCACCAGATACTTATCACAAGCATAATATCGCTTTTCACAAGATTTGTAGTTGCAAAAAACCAGTAGCATGGTTTTAAAAATTGACAAGGTGCAAACAATTAAGTGTTAACGTGTTCCATAAGTTGAAGCAAAATCAGGGGATGAATTCAGTTATAAGAGACAATAAAAAAAGCTTCAGCCAATACAAATGAAAAACAACCTTATCCATATTGACAACCGCAATTATTTCTATCAATATGGATACTTAAATGTTGACCAGTAGCAATGGCATGATTCTATCATGTGTGGAGTGAAATCTTTTCCAGTCACCTGGGAGTTTTTGAACTAGGCCCACAACATAAAACTTGAAAATCATCCCATGCACTAAATATAGAAACTACTAATACTTGTGGAAGTAGTAAATTAAAGAATACAAGCAAGAATAACACCAATATGTCAATTAAATGCATTGCTTAAGGAAGTTGTCGAAATAGCAGCACTATGTTAGCCATAGTAGCAACCAATGAAAGAACTCAACAGATCACCTCTAAGTCCCAGCCGAAGCTCCAAGTCTTGATCAGATATGAATGGCACCTAAGCAAACCAGAGAGAAAAACAAATATTCTCCTGACTGTCACAAACTTTAAAAAATCACAAAAAATGTAAAATTCAAGAGATTATTAGACTATTTAGTTGATACCACAGATGACGACCTCTGAAACAGTACTTGTACTTCATCATCATCATCATCATCCTCAATCACAATCATATCAGAATTGCACCCCAAACTAATCGCTCCCTTAGGATGAAAAGGAGCTAGTCTTAGTTCAAGATCTTGGCCATTCTTTCTGTTTGATCTAGATCTATGCATGATCAAAACGGATTTCCTGTTTGTAAAGAAACAGCATAACAATACACAAAAATAAATACAACTATCAAAGATATTGCAACAGCAAGCAGCTAAATTTCTTTTAAAAGTACAAGTTATGCAGATTTTCTGAATTATTTGTAGGAAAATGACAATGAGGAGAACATCAAACAAAAATCAACCAAACCTATATGCACGAAAATTACAGGGAAAAAATAGGAATGAACCAAACTCCAATCAACTTTTCTCACTTTGCATCCAAAACGATAATGATTGCTCCCACAACAAACCAACTACCTTTACTCTTTGTCGTCCGCAAGTTAATTCACAATATGACCTATTTAAACTGGTACATGATTCTCAGAATAGCCAAAACAAAATAAAAAAGACTAACAAAAAGCTTAAAACTCATAATCTACATAATAACACTGGGAATTAATGCAAAATTAATTCAAACGACAGAGGATCATTCTAAATCAAGTTTCCTCAAATTTTCCACATTTCTTCCCCAACCCAAATCCAAACTTCAACAAAAACAATCCCATATGCAAAAAGATTGGAATTTTCATCAACCTGCAGTCCCGACAATACTTTTCTATCAACAATTATATACAATGGATAAAAAAGAACATCAAACGGCACCAACTGAGAAGGTATAATTTTCAGGAAAAAATAGCAAAATCAATAAAAAAATCAAAATTTTCGAGGGACGAGGCCTCACCTGGACCGGGGGACGGAACCCTCCCGGCGATGGCCGATCGAAGGCAGATTGCCGACAAACTTGGGGGACGAAACCCTAGGTTCCGATTCTTCCAGAGAAGAGACAAGTAGGGCTTGTAACCGAGACCCAGACGGAAGACGAGGCCATTTTATCACGAGTATTAGCTACGCTCCCGTCCTGCTTAAGCGTCCCATATATATGCATTCTGACATGGCGAAGAACATGGAGGAATTGTTTTTACAGGCCACGTCAGGGAGGATCAATTTGGTCTAACGTAATAAGAATAAAAATTTGGGTTCTTGTCAGTTGTCACCGACTATAAACAAAATTTTAAAATTAGCACCAGGACTAATGGACCAAATTGCCCGTGTGTTACTGTGTTTTTTTTTTTCACTCCTCTTCGGGTGATTTTGTGAAAAGTAATTATTGAAAAATTAAAATCATATTTGGGGCCGTTTGGGTACTGTTTTGTAGTGGAAACCTTGATTCCTTATGGAAGAGAAAATCAAAATCTAATGACGATTCGAGGGATAGTGAAGAAAAGCCTTTTATGTACAGCTTGGTCGTATGGATGGGCTAACTGGAAAAGTGATTTACATAATTTGAATTGAATGCTATAACCCTAATATAATTCATTGTAGGCATAAAAGAACCCTAAAAGAAGTCGCCAATATCTCTAAAAAATTTCATATTTGTCAAAGAAATAACTAATTAAAGGACTAAAAATGAAATAACCTAATATAAATATATAGAAGCTGACTTTGACATCAAGGAATGCATACTACAACAAAATATAGTATTAGCGATGTATTTATTAACAACGCTTAATTAAACGCCGCTAAAAATAACTATTTGCAATATATAACGAAACGTCACAAAAAAATGAACTATTAGCGACGCATTTTTGTATGCGTCGCTAATACTAACCATATTAGTGACGCTTTATTATAAGCATTACTAATAGTTCATGTATTTGCAATGTTTTATATAACCATCACAAAAATAAATATATTTTAAATAAAAAAATATAACTATTAGCGACGCTTTTCTTAAGTGTCGCTAATAACTTTTACAATAGTGACGCTTATTTAAAAGCGTTGCTAATAGTTATTAATTAAAATTTTAAAAAATTAAATTTAAAATTATTAGCGACGCTTTACCATTTCTAATAAGCTTTATTAATTAATTTTATTTAATAAATAAATATTTAAAAAATTATAATAAACTTCTTAAATATAATATATTTTATTTAATATTTACTATTTGTATATATAATAAATAAATATTAAATTTTTAATAAAAACTAGTGTTAAGAATAGATTAAACTTTCACTATATTATATAATATATTTTATTTATTAAATTTGATTATTATTTTTAAAATATAATTTATAGTAAAAGAGAGTGCATAGAGAGAGAGTAAGAGTGAGGAGAGAGAGGGATTGGAGAGAGAGAGAGGGGGGGGAGGTGGGAGAGTGAGGTGAGAGAGAGGAGTAGTGATGCCACTGGGTCGGGTTTTGTTAAACCCGAACCTAATACCACATAAGAAAACTATGACCCGAACTCGACCCGACCCAACCCGAACCCTACCCATTTGACCCAAATAGAATAAAAAAATTTTAAATTTTTTTTAAAATTTTTTTAAATTTTAAAAAAAAATATTAAAAAAGTATTAAAAAATTAAATTTTATATTTATATTTATATTCGGGTCGGGTTGGATTGGATCACCTAAAACCCGAACGCGCTATTCAGGTTAATTTTTAAAAACTAAACCTGACCCATTAGGGTCGGGTCGGGTTTACCATTTACCCGACCCAAGTGGCATCCCTAGGGAGGAGAGAGAGAAGAGAGGGGACGTGATAGAGGAGATAGAGGGTAGAGAGGGTGAGGAGAGAGAGGGGAGGGGAGGGGAGAGAGGAGATAGATGGTAGAGCGAGAGGAGAGTTATTTTGGTTTTTTTAAATTTTTTTAAATTTTTAAAATAAAAAATAAAATTAAAATAAATAATAATAAAAATAATTTTTATTTCTTTTAATTCTTTTTAAAAATTTTGAAAATTAATTTTAAAGAATAAAAAATCTTAAAAAATTTAAATTAGAGGAGAGAGAGAGGGAGGGAGGAGAGAGAGGAGTGTCATGGCCCAAATTTTAAAAACCCTTTTTACAATAAAGGACACACGATAAATTACGATAATTTTTTTTTCTTTCTTAAACACAAAATAAATCAACTGATTAAATATCCAGGTCATGATAACTGCGGTTCACAAATACGAATATCAAAACATATGATATTATTACATGTGTCAAATTTTATAAATAGCAGGTTAACCCTCTAAGCACAAGTCTGTCATCGGTCCGAAAATAAACAACCAAGTACAATTGACTCTGATCACGCCAGTAATCACAACTACTTACAAGATTACAAAAAGAAGAAACTAGATCCCACTAATGCAACATTGTCGTCAGATCCTCACCAACATCCCGATCTCGCAACATCCCCATCTAAAGAACCTACAAGCATACAAGACCAAACAGGCAACAAAACCTCCCCTCCCCTTGGAGGAGCATTCAAAAGAACAAAAATATTATTTAATATTTTTTGGATTAGTCCAACATCATCCGATGTTAGTTGCCTACGTACTCATCGAACAACATCTCCAATGTTTCCAACAAGATCGGATCCAAACATAGTTTTGCCTAATACTACACTATACTAAGAAGCATAGCATTACACATGCAATGTTTAAGTATGATCACGCAACCTACATTTTATGCAGGTCCTTTAATCGTTCTACTTGTTCTAATTAAACAAGCAATATCAATCAATGTTATTAATTATCTCTCGAACCATTATTTGATAATTAATATCCTCATCTAATCCCAATGACAATAGACTCATCATATGTCAACCTAAGTAATAAACGATAACAAAACACCCTAGAATCCACTAGGCCCTTAAAATCCACCAGGAAGTACCATTACCCCTCCTAGCCCAAGAAGGACCTGACCAGAGTGGAAGGGCATGGCCCACAACTGCCCCTGAACAGAAGTGGGGAAAAAAGCTAACCAAGTAGGAAGTCAGCTAATCTAATTGCGTGTACACTAAAAGATCCTCAATAGATCTGTGGTGAGCCCGGCTCACGCATAGCTCCCTCCAATGGGGAGGTGCAACTACATGGTCAAATCAGCGGCTCCTCATTAGAGCTAAACTCAAAAAACTATTCTGAACCCTATCTTGCTCATTTATAAGCCAAGATTCCGAATGACTATCCCAAACCCTATTAGTCCCTTCTAGACTAGGGTTTAAAACTTGAAACTGCCATCAGTTCATCAACCAATACTTATTGTCAGGTCAAAGGCTTTGTTCACTGTATGAACTAGTCCCAGACCCCTATGAGGTATTTTAGTCTTTATCTTGATTAAGTGTTCTCGTTCAATCCAAAGCTATCCAGCCAAACAATTATTCTTTCAATAATCTTCAACTAGTGATAAGTTACTATCACAACATCAATATCAAAAATTAAAACAAAGAAGAACATAAACAATTAGAAGCACAAAGGTCCAAGCATATCATAATACCAATAATCAAAATCAATAATGATATTATAATTACTCGAGCTCTCATGCCCTAACCCTCCATGGGTTAACTTATTAATTCTCTTAAAAAAAACTCATCATAATGCACCTGAGGTCATTAAGGTAATTATCCACCATTGAATATGGTCCTCTCTGCTCTCGGGTAAGTCTTTAACCTCTCAAAAGGTTTCAATATCACATTGGCCTGTTAATAACATCCACGTGAATATGGGCTGGTTTACGTAAGGGTATTTCTGTTATTAGGTTTAAGGCATTAATGACATCTGATGGGTCCAAAATTAAACTCAATCGCATTACTTGACTTCATGGACTCTGTGTAATTTTCCTAGCATGTGACGGGGTTGTGAACCCCTTGAATCGACCTAGGTTGACTTAACGGTTTACGATTAACCCTAGGGACAAGAAGGTCAATTACCCACTCACTGGGATTTTTTCTCACCAAAAGGTTTGGCCTATAATTATGTTACCCATTAAACTCTCACTAAGATTTTTCTTAATTTTTAGATCCACTCATAGGCCCTTGAACCAGAGCCTTGAACTCTGGTAAGTTAATATTATACGATAATTAACTAATAGGGGCAAAAAGGTCATTTTATAGTCTCTGGGATTTGTCCCAAAGCGGAAACTCAGTCAGAATAATCCCAAACCTCTCTAGGTACATGAATATTTTTCTAGAATTTTTTTGACACTTTTAGCCCCATGAACCAGACCCGGTTCACTCCCCTCCTCAATTCTCTTTCTTTTTTTTTTAAAAACCGAACCGGCTCAGGTCTTGAACCACATGGTTTGGGTCACCCAACCTGAACCCGGGCAGACGACCCACAGCGGGTCATCTTCCGCACGTCCGGCCAGAGGCAAAAATGCCTCTGGCAGCACCGCCCCTGGCAACCACGGCAGGGCGGCGGTCTAGGCTCCACCGGATTGCCTCTAGGTGGTTATCCTATTCAGCCTGGGTCGGCTGCCTCTCCGTGGCCGTCCGACGGCCATCAAAATGTTCCCCTTTTTTTTTAGAATAGCGGAGTCATCGTGACGGCAGGCCTCCACGACCGGCTGATGGACCAGACTCGACCGGATCACCATCATCTGGCGATTCCGACAGCCCTAGTCCATCCTTCGGCCAGCGGTTGCGCTTCACTGCCGTAGGTCCTCCTTTCCCTTTTTTTTTCTATTGAGATGACCCAGTGAATGCGGCAGCCAATCCGCCGCCACCAAGGCTGCCGGATACAAGCTACTGCGGCCAAGGTCATGACCACCGCGGCCATGGCCACGACGAGGGCTGCCACGGCCAAGGCCAGTGCGACCGTTTTGGACGGCTATTTCGGCGACTGAGAATTCAAAATACTGTTCACATAATTACAAGAATAATATTTGCAGAAAATACTATTATATGCAGAAACCACTATAATTTTCATTTAATTAGTTAACAAAATTGATAATAATCTAAACTTGTTATCCTACCTCCGTGGCCGAGTTGACGTCGATCCACCACCACTGAAGTCTGACCAGAAAATTCCTTCAGTAGCTTTCTCTGCCCTCTCTCCATCCTCCACCAAAAACCCCCCATAATTGTGCCATAAGAAGGCATTTTATAAACATGAGAATTAGGGTTTCTAATCTCTCTAGAATTTTGGTCAATCCTCTTTACTTAGAGACCCTAATTAGGCATCTAAAAATTAATTTTGGAATTTTAATTAACCGGGCCCGTAAGACGACTTAAATGGGCCAAATACACATCTAAATTGGGTAAATAGGCCCTACATGAGATGTTCAACTTTAAACAGTCGTATCTCCCTCATCCGAACTCTGATTCACACGTTCTTAGTGGCGCTTCAAAGCTCTATCTGTCTACTTTCTAATAAAATTAGTTTTAGACACAAATTCATTCTAAGGAGGTAGTTATTCTACTAAGAATGTCAATAGGTCAAACACCCTATTTTCCACATATTTAATTTTTGAAACTCAGGAAAATTCAAGATATTACAGGGAGAGAGAGGGTGAGAGGGAGAGAGATAGAGAGAGAGAGAGAGAGGAGGGAGGAGAGAGAGAGTAGAGAGAGAGGGTGAGAGAGAGGAGGGAGGAGAGAGAGAGGGTGAGAGGGAGAGAGAAAGAGGGGGTGGAGAGAGAGAGGAGGGTGAGAGAGAGAGGAAGGATGAGAGACAGAAAGGGAGGAAAGAGAGAGGAGGGAGGAGAAAGAGGAGGTGGAGTCAGGGAGAGGAATTTTATTTTAATTTTTTTTTAAAAAAATTATTAATTCTTTTAAAATAAAAAAAAATTAAAATAAAATAAACACTATTAGTGACGTATAATTATATATATCACTATTTGTATATGTATTAGTGATGTATAGATGTATACGTCGCTAATACGTGACGTATAATTTTATACGTCGCTAATATGATTTTCTTTATTTCTTTTTTTAAAAAATTAATTTTAAAGAATAAAAAATCTTAAAAAATTTAAATTAGAGGAGAGAGAGGAGAGGGAGGAGAAAGAGAGAGGGAGGAGAGAGAGGAGATAGAGGTAGAGAGAGAGAGGAGAGAGTGAGAGAGAGGAGAGAGAGAAAGAGGGAGGAGAGAGAGAGAGGGTGGAGAGCGGAGGAGAGAGAGGGGGAGAGAGGGAGAGGGAGGGGAGAGAGGGTGAGAGAGAGAGAGTAGAGAGGGAAGAGAGAGAGGAAATTTTTTTATTTGTTTTAAAATTTTTATTTAAAATATAATTAAAAATAAAAAAGGAAATATGTATTAGTGACGTATAATCGTAGATGTCGCTAATACATACACGTATTAGCAATGTATAGAAATATACATCACTAATACATTTTTCTTTTTTAATTTTTTTAAAATATATAAAATACAGAGATGGGAGAGAGAGGAGGGAGAGACAGAGGGAGGAGAGAGAGAGAAATAGAGAGAGAGGGAGAGAGAGAAAGAGGGAGGAGAGCGAGAGAGGAGAGAGAGAGGAGAGAGGGAGAGAGAGGATATAGAGGTAGAGGGAGGGGAGAGAGAGAGGAGGGAGAAGAGAGAGAGGAGAGAGAGAAGATGGTGGAGGGAGGGGAGAGAGGGTAGAGAGAGAAGGGAGAGAGAGGGTAGAGAGAGAAATAGGGAGGAGAGAAAGAGGGTGGAGGGAGGGAGGAGATAGAGGAGAGAGAGAGAAGATGGTGGAGGGAGGGGAGAGAGGGTAGAGAGAGAAGAGTGAGGGAGGAGAGAGATAGGAGATAGGGAGAGAGAGGAGAGAGAAGAGAGAGAGGGGGGAGGGAAGAGAGAGCGGAGGGGATATGATTTTTTTTCCAAATAGGAGTATTGGTGACGTATAAAATATATGTCGCTAATATAACATAGTATTAGCGACGTATATACTTATACGTCACTAATACTATGTTGTTTTAGCGACGTATAAGCTATATGTCACTAATATAGTATAGTATTAGCAACATATACACTTATACGTCGCTAATACAATTTTTTTAAAAATAATTTTTTGGGCAAATTAACACCCGCGCTGCAAAATTTCGCACGCAGATAAAATTCCCCCGCACGGAAAAATTTCACGCATGGGAGAAATTTCCCTGCGCACTTCTTATAAAGCCCCCCCGGACCCCTCTGCGCCCCGCCGCCCTGCCTCCTCCTCCCCTCGCCCCGGACCCCAACCCCTCCGGTTCCCCCTCCTCCCTCCTGGTCCCCCTTTCCCCTCTGTGACACCCCCCCCTGAACATGGTATCCCCTCTGCGCCCCGCCGCCTCCACCACCCCGCTTCCTCCATCTCCGCTGCCCCGCCACCTCCTCCTCCCCTCGCCCCGCCTTGACCGGACCCCACCCCCTCCGGTTCCCCCTCCTCCCTCCGGTCCCCCTTTCCCCTGGACCCGGTATCCCCTCTATGCCCCACCGCCTCTACAGCCCTGCCTCCGCCTCCCCTCCCCTCGCCCCGCCTTTCCCCAGACCCCACCCCTCCGGTCCCCCCTCCCTCCCGGTCCACCTTTCCCCTCTGTGACGCACCCCCAACTCGGTATCCCCTCTATGCCCCGCCGCCTCCGCAGCCCCGCCTCCTCTGCCTCCGGTGCCCCGCCGCATCCTCCTCCCCTTGCCCCGGACCCCACCCCCTCTGGTTCCCCCTCCTCCCTCTTGGTCCCCCTTTCCCCTCTATGACACACCCTTGCCTCTGCCGGCCCGCCGCCTCCACCTCCCCTCGCCCGCACCCTGCCTGCTCCCCCCCCTCCTCAACCCCTCCCCCCTCTCTCCCTCTAATTCCCCCCCAGGTGTGGGGGCTGCGGAAGGAAGGCAGCCCTCCCCCCTGCTCTCCCTCTTATTCCCCCCCCTCCCCGGCTCCGGACCCCCCTGCTCCCCTCTCTCTACCCCCTCCCCAGCTCCGGACCCCCCCGCTCCCCGGCTCTGGACAGCCCTCACCCTGCTCTGCCCCTCCCCCTTCTCTCCCTTTGATTCCCTCCAGAGTGGGGGGCTGCCGGAGCGCCCCCCCCCCCCCAAGCCCCTTCTCTCCCTTTGATTCCCTCCAGGAGTGGGGGGTTGTCGGAAGAAGGTGGCCCTCCCCCACTTCTCTCCCTTTGATCCCCCCTCCCCGGCTCCGGACCCCCTTGCTCCCCTCTCTCCCCCTCCCCTCCCCGGCTCCGGACCCCCTTGCTCCCCTCTCTCCCCCTCCCCTCCTCGGCTCTGGACCCCCCTGCTCCCCTCTCTCTCCCCTCCCCTCCCCTCCCTCCCCTCCCGGCTCCGGACCCCTTGCTCCCCTCTCTCTCCCCCCTTCCCCGACTCCGGACCCCCTGCTCCCCTCTCTTCCCCCCCCCCCCTCCCCTCTCTTCCCCCTTCTCTGGACCCCCCCTCTCCCTTCCTTGGTGGGCCCGGTGGCGACCAGGGATTTTCTTTTTTAAAAAAATTACTCTTTAGTGACGCATCCATATGTGTCGCTAATAATTATTTTTAATGATACTTTTCTATATGTCATTAATAAAAAAAATTTATTTTTTAAAAATAGTTATTTTATTAGCGAGGCATAGAAAAGCGTCGCTAATAGTTGTTATTATTATACGTCGCTAATAAGTAAGTATTAGTGACACTTATTTTTAAGTGTCACTAATGATAACTATTAGCGACGCTTTTCTATGCGTCGCTAATAGAATAACCATTTTAAAAAAAAATTAATTTATTAGCAACGATTTTTTATACGTCGCTAAAGGGTATATTAGTGACGTTTTTGTTTATACATCACAAATACATAATAGCGACGACACTTTTTTTGACATTTATAGCAACATTTATTATACATCGCTAATAGTCATTAACGACATTTAGTGGACTATTAGCGACGCATAAATGTGTGGCTAATAGTCCTTTTTGTTGCAGTGGTAAGACAACTCTAGATCGAAAATCAAACGAGTAGATCAAGGGAAGATCGTATTTACCTTATGGGGGGCCGCAAAATAACCTCCTTTTGATGTTGTTGATGAATGAACAAGACTATTGGGTACTTTGTGGTGAACGGTGAACTGAGGATCTGCAGTCGGAGTGATGGAGGATAGGAAATCTGCGATCGAAGGGTTGGCAGATGGACGATATGTGGTCGGAGGGACGAAGAATGGTGGATCTGTGTTCAAAGGGATGAAGGACAGAGGATTTGTGATCAGAGGGATGGAGGACGGAGGATTTGCAGTTGGAGGGTTGGAGGACGAAGGGAGGGAGGGAAAGCTAGGGGCCTGCAGTGGGATTAGGGTAAGCGGGGTGAGAGATGGGAGAAAGCGTGAGAGATGGGCGAGAGGGAGACGGAGAATGGGGTATTTTGGTCACAATAATGACATTCATAATTTCTGCCTTCCATAGAAAGTTCTTTCTACGAGAACTCTCCTCAGAGTTCTCGTAGAAAGGAAAAAGGGCCAAGAAAGTGATTTCTGCAGAGATTTCCCTGAAGGAAAAACACCCTTCCATATGATTTTTGTCCAGGAAAAAAATTTCCACCCGAAACAAATTGATTTTTAAGGGCGGAAATCACCTCCCAAATAGGGCCTTGGTTATAGTACGAGGAAAAACATAATTTGTCATAAATCACATTTGGGTGGAATATATAGGAGAACTAATTTTTGTAAGTTATATTACGCATATAACCTTTAAGAAAAGCAATTGCAGATGTCCAATTAAACATAGGACTGTGATTATTAATTTACTTGATAAGAGAAAAACCAAATAAACAAGTTGCCATATATTATGTAAGCTTTGGCCCTTTTGCCTTGCTTATTGCCATCTGTCCACCGATCATCCGCGCCCTTCCCCCACATCGATCCAATGCCCAAACCCCCAAATCTACCCTTTTAGTTATTTTCCCTTTCGCACTAATAGCTCCCTCCACTCCTTCAACAGATTTCCAGCATGCCTACAAAATGTAGCATCGTATGGTTTGCGTAGGTTGTGGAGGATGTTGACGGCATATCAATTTGAGTAGCCACTTTTCAATAGCGCCACTGTGAGATTCTCATGCCTAACCTTGCTCGCACCACTCCTAGCCTTGTTCGTATAACATATGATTATGAATCTATTCATAGAATTTTAATTGTTTATGTGTATGGATGTTTGCTATAATGATTAATTTATTGTCAATTTTTATTTCATGCTGCATGCTTTTCTGCTAGTTTAGGAACTTTAATGTTTTTTTATGCTCCATGCCTTTCCTTTCCAATCAATTGTTGTCTTAGGATTTATTTTTTTTTACATCATGAATTTCTACTAGGTCATGAATTGTAATCAATTTTATGCTCTGAATTTTAGCTAGGTCATGAATCTAATAAATTTTATGTTGTTGGCCCAATTACTAGGAAATTTTGTTTGCATCATGAATTTTTACTATCATGCATTATGAAATTCTACATGACTTTGGATTTGAGTCAATTGTTGTTACCCCAATGTAATTTAATGTGACTTTGTTCTTTTATTACTGCATGATTTTCTACTAGATCATGAATTGTAATCCTTTTTATGATACATGAATTTAGATTCCAATCAATTGTTGTCGGCCCAAAATAATTTATAATGATTTTTTTAATCATGCTGCATGAGTTTATGCTAGGTCATGAATTCTAATCCTATTTATGCTTCATGGCTTTGGATTCGAGTCAACTATTGTCTCCCAAATGTAATTTACACTATGAATTTTTTTTATTATGTTGCATTATTTTATGCTAGGACTAGCTTTGGATTTCAATTAACCGTTGTCATGCCAAAGTAATTTATACTGTGATTTTTTTTTGTTGCATGCTTTTCTCATAGGTCATGAATCCTTTGTATGTTGCATCCCTTTGGATTCCAATTAATAATTGTTGCCCCAAAGAAATTTACTGTGAATTTTTTTTTGATGCGTGATTAATTTTCCTCTATGTCAGGAACTATAATCATTTTATATTGCATGCCTTTGCCTTTAAAGTCAATTGTTGTGATCACCCTAAAGTACATTGAATTTTTTTTGTTATGTTGCATGAGTTTATTCTTAGTCATAAAATCTAATCCTTTTTGTGCTTCATGGCTGTGGATTCAAGTTGACTGTTGTCGCCCAAAAGTAATTTATACTTTCAATTTTTTCTATTATGCCACATAATTTTCTACTAGGTCATGAAATCTAATTTTTTTAATGATTCATGGCTTTGGATTCCAATCAACCGTTGTCCCCCCAATGTGATATTTTATTATACGATGACATTTTTTTATTATACTATAATATCTGTGATTTTTTTACGCATGCTTTTCTGATAGGTCATGAACGATAATCCTTTTTTATGTTGTATGCCTTTTGATTCTAGACAATTGTTGTCGCCCCAAAGTAATTTACTACGAATTTTTTTCTCCCCTCTTCATGATTTTTGCTATGTCATGAACTGTAATCCTTTTTATGCTGCATGACTTTGAATTCTAATTAATTATTATCGCCCCAAAGTAATGTACTATGAATTTGTTCTTTTATTGCTGCATGCTTTTCAGCTAGGTCATGAACTGTAATCCTTTTTATGATGTATGCCTTTGTATTCCAATTAATTATTGTCGCTCCAAAGTTTAATTTATCGTGAAATGTTTTATTTCTTTGCTGCATGATTTTTTGCTAGGTCATGAACTGTAATCCCTTTTATGCTACATGTCATTCCTTTCTGCTTGGTCACGAGCTGTAATCCTTTTCCACAGGGTCATGCCTTTCCTTTTTTATTAGGTTGCAGAGATGGTTCTTTCGTCTAATGATGCCCTTTGTTGGAGCCTCATTTTTCAATATTAACTTGTTCTTAAGGATTAATGTGCTCAAGTTAGTGGTTTTTTGGTGGGGCTGTATCTTGTACTTAGGTATAATATACTAATGGGTTTTTGTTTTGGGTTATGCTCCCTATAGGTATCATACGAAAAAGACTTGGTCATTTATGGAATTTCAAACTGGAAACCCTTTGAACTGGATTCTCCTTGTGCATTAGGTTTCGGCTTATCCTGATTTGTTTTGAGAAGTCTAAAATCCTTTTTCACATGTCCCTTCTTCTAGCAATTCCAACACTTCAGCTTCTTATGCCCTTTTCACTTTGATCTTGGTTTATCTTTGTTACTGTAACCTCTCTCAATAGATCTGCCCGTTACTATCATTGCTTCACTTGCAGGATTTGCACTTGATTTCCTACGAGATTCTTTGGATAATAACAAGAAACAACATAGTATATAGTGAGGCCCTTACCGTTAAAGAGATTCATAATCAAACCATCCCATGAATTAGGCATTGAGCAAAATAATAGAGAAACTTTTTCCTCATCATCAAGTTAACACCAACTGTAGTTAACTTACTAGCAAGAGTGTTAAATTCATTCAAGTGTTCTTGAAGATAAGAACCATCTTTCATCCTCAAATTATAGAGTTGCCCATGAGGAAAAATCTTGTTCAACATATTTTTCCCTTCCTATAATGTTTTCAATTTATCTCAATCCTTTGCACTGGTTTGATCAGATACATTAAATAATACTGAATCATCCAAAGCAGGAAGTAAATCTGCCACTTCTTGTTTATTCTTTTTATCAAAATTAGTAGCTTTCATATCTTGAGGTTTATTTTCCTTACCTTCGATTATGATTGCACATCCTTCTCTCACAAGAACAGTGTGCATCTACAACTTTTACAATGGGTAGTTAGAACCATTGAACTTGGGTATTTCAAACTTGGCAGAAACCGCCATCACAGTATAGTTTGTGCAACCTTGAATAAAAAATCTCGTGCATAAAAAAGTGTGAACTTAAATTGCTCTGATACCACTGTTCAAAATAATCATGCACACACAAATCTAATAGGCAAAAAATAATCACACAAAAAACGCAAATAAGAAGATTTACGTGGTTTGGCAATTTACCTACATCTAAAGGACAACAGAGCAAAGTTTCTTTATTATATGAGTAGAGAAAAATGCAAGAAACATATTGATCCTCACCATACAAAGAAAATATCACCTTCTTATGAGTAAGAGAAAGTCTCTTCTTGTGTATGGACAACCCCAAAACACCTCACTATTTTCACCCAAAAACAAGTGGGACGTGTAGCACACAAATAAAAGGATAAATTACCCCTTGACACATAGGACTCTCCTTAGTTATTCTTAACAAAAAACTCCTAAAAAAGCCAACCACATACCAAAGTTATTATGTGAAATATGGTTCCTAAAGATAGGGACATATCCCACTTTTTAAGGATTCACTTATATGATGGTAGGTTGGAGGGGCGGGTAGATGGGAGGCCACGAGGTGAGGGGGTTGGCTGGAGTCAGTGAACAATTGTGAAGCTAGCCACGCAGCCTCACCAGCCAATCCATCCCCGTTAGTACCACTACTTGGGTGTGAAGGGTTTGGTCAAAAACATGGTATTAGGTTTGGTTGGAGGATTGCTTGCCTCTGTGCCCAATGGTACCCCTTGAGTAGCTCCTTTTGATACCAAAACAAGGAAAGCCTGATAATTAATAAAGTTAAAGAAGCAAAGGTATATGTTGTAGGATCTGGATTTTCTTTTTTCTTTTGAGAGAGAGATTGGCTTAAATGTAACTATTTTTTGAAGGGGACTTACATATGTTGTGGGTCATGTGGTAGATCAATGGTGTCGGAAGTTAGGCAAGTGCTAAACATTGATCTTTCAGCCAAGCATGTGTTAAGGGAAGGAAATGGGGTTATTACATTGTCTTGCTGGATTCCTTTAGCCTAATCAAATTTCCTTACTAAATTTTTGTGATTGACAATGAGAGGCAACTATATCAACAAATAAAGGAGCCCATAAGGTATCTAGCGGAACTGGTATATTCTACCATGTGGTCATGCATAGTAGTTTTGTGACGGACAATGAGAGGTAATTATTTCAACAAATGATGGAGTGAAGAAGGTATCCAGCGGAACTGTTCTACCACGTAGTCATGCATAGCGGAACTGTTCTACCACGTAGTCATGCATAGGTCCATTCATGTTTTAACGTGTATGTAGAAACTATCTAAATGTGTAAAATAGTGAATAGACATCTCTACCACATGGATTATGAAATAGCTATGTAGTTCGGAATACATTTCTGTTGTCTGGCTAGATATGTAGAGTGCCAGTTTTTTGAACAATACGACTGCTGATTTGTCCCATAAGTTGGAAACAAAAAATTAATCGCAAAAAATAAAACATGCAAAAAAGATAATTTATTTGGCCACATGGATCCTTGCACACTATATAAATAAACACATTCGGGGGGTATTTCCCTTCTTGATAACATTACGTATCATAACGTATATATGTTTATTTTTCTACTCCCTCCCTCTCCCTCTCACTGTGGGAGATTAATGGGCCTCAGTTGAAATGGGCATACTGTGGAGGACAACAGTCTCAACAGTCAGGCCCGGCCCAAAGCCAAAGAGCACACCCCATTCCAGCCCCTCCCCGGTGGTGGCTTTCCCTTCCTCCGCACTGGCCCTCCTCATCTCGTCCAGTATGAACAAAACACAGGCGCTGGACATGTTGCCATAGTCCCTCAGCACTGCTCTGGTGGCCCGCAGCTTTTCCTCCTTCAGGCTCACCTTGGCCTCCACCTGATCCAATATGGCTGGCCCGCCGGGATGTGCTATCCAGAAGATGGAGTTCCAGTCTGAGATACCGAGGGGGTCGAACGCCTCTTTCAGGCTCTTCTCTATGTTCTTGGAGATGAGGCCCGGCACGTCCTTGAGCAGATGGAAGGTCAGCCCCACCTCCCGGAGATGGCCGTCGATAGCCCCATCGGAGTCCGGGAGGATGGTCTGTGCAGCTGAGATGAGCTGAAACAATGGTCGCTCGATGGCAGGGTCGGGGTCGGCGCCGACAATGACAGCGGCCGCGCCGTCACCGAAGAGAGCCTGCCCGACCATGCTATCGAGGTGGGTGTCGGTGGGGCCTCGGAAGGTGACGGCGGTGATCTCGGAGCAGACGACAAGGACGCGGGCACCCACGTTGTTCTCCGCGAGGTCTTTGGCGAGGCGGAGGACAGTACCGCCGGCGAAGCAGCCCTGCTGGTAGAGCATGAATCGGCGGACCGAGGGGCGGAGGCCAAGGAGCTTGGTGAGCTGGTAGTCGGCGCCAGGCATGTCGACGCCGGAGGTAGTGCAGAAGATGAGGTGGGTGATCCGGGATTTGGGCTGTCCCCACTCCTTGATGGCCTTGGCCGCGGCCTCCTTGCCCAGCCTGGGCACCTCCACCACCACCAGGTCCTGGCGTGCGTCCAGGGAAGAGCCCATGTAGGCGCAGATGTTGGGGTTTTCCTTGAGCAGCTCCTCCGTCAAAAGCATGTAACGCTTGCTGATCATACTCTTGTCACCTGTGCAGCATCAATCACCATCATTAATTCACAAGTTCCAGCTAATGATCTGTCTGAGTTATAGTAATGAACCTTTACATATATATGGGGGAGAACACTTCATAATAAGGAATATTTTAGAACAAGAAAATGCATATACATTAGAAATGGAATTTCATTTTAGCATTAGTCTACTAATTTTTGTTTTAGTATTCCTAATTAAGGTTTATTAATTGGATTTGAATTCTGTGAAAACAAAAATTAAAAACTCCAGAAACAGTAAAAAAAGAAGATAGGCAGGAGTCCTCTCCCTTTTAATTTTTACCATTAAAAAAAAAAAAGAAGATGGGCACGTTTAGCTATTAGCTAATGGCAGAGCATGAATCGGCGGAAAGAATTAATGCAACCACATGAAAGCAACGCGAGATGTTAAAGCCTGTGATCATTTCATCGGTGATATTCACAAAAATGGGAAATCATTTAAAAGTATTAAATTAGAATGGACAGTTAAAAATTTGTTCTCTTGGAAGAAAAGCAACAAAGGAAGAAATTAAGTACGAAAACAGAAAAAAAACTCCAAAAGCCACCAATTGAAGTCTGATTTAGTCCCACTAAGTTTTGAATTAGTATTTCTAATTAAGATCTTAGTAATTTCATATATAGTTTATGAAAACAAAACTTGCAAACACAAGAAGGAAATGAAGGAAAATAGGGAACAAATTTAGCTATCTGGAAATGTAATTCATTGAGGCCGGAAAGAATCCGTGCAATCACATGCATTCAAGCCAGTTAAAATAAGCCTAGCGCGTCCATTGGAGAATTTTTTACGATAATAAATTAGATTTAAAACTAAGAATTTATTTTCTTAGAAAAAGAAATGAAGGAAAAAAGCATGAAAACAAAGTTTTTTTTAAGAAAGATAATTGAAAGTACAATAAAATATTATACAAAATTCAAACAGATACTTACACATGCGCTTGAACTTTTCCTTAAGCTCGGTCATGTGCTCGCTGTTAGTAATCCGGAAGTAGTAGTCCGGGTAGGTGTCCTGGTGCACCACGTTCGGCGGTGTAGCCGTCCCGATGGCGAGGACTGTTGCCGGTCCCTTGGCCCTCTGCGCCGCACGGATTTCCTCGATGGACTTCGACATCACCACGCCCTCTCTCTTCGTCTCCCGCCGGCGGAAAGAACCAGTTAAAATGGCCACCTGAAGGTCGGGCACCTAGCTAGGGGCCGGACCAGTGGTAACAATCTGATCTTCTTAAGTTCTAAGATAATGTTGTTGTATAAGAATATAGGCAGGCTACTGTGGAGAAGATGAGAGAGCTGAAGCAAAAAGGGCTGAGGGTGGTGAGTGAGATAGAGGAGCCATGGGGTGGTCCGGTTTTATATGGGGTGGTAGGTTGGAGGAACGGGCAGATGGGAGGCCACGAGCTGAGGAGGTTGGCTGGAGTCAATGAACGATTGTGAAGCCGGCCACGCAGCCTCACCAGCCGGTCCATCTCCCTTAGTACCACTCCTGGGGTGTGAAGGGTTTGGTCCAAAACAAGGTATTAGGTTTGGTTGGAGGAGCATGTGCTTGCCTCTGTGCCCAGTGGTATCCGCTTGAGCAGCTCCTTTTGATGCCAAAAATGGACTTGACTGTTAAGAGTATATGTTTTTTTTTGGCTGGTTTCAGTCATATGACCCATTAATTGGTTTGACATACAATCATCTTCTTAAGTCATTTAATCTTTGATGACTGTTTTAGGCAGCTTTCTTTTGTTTGTTGTTGATGGCTGATTGGTAATTTGGACTGCAAATAAATTTTTTGGTAATTGACTATATCGAAATTGTTTTATTGTATTAATCACCTACTTAAGCTCAATAACCTAATTCTTAATAACTTGGATTGAAAGAGGATGATGGCATACGAGTTGTCTTAATAAATCTCCTTGTTAAGTCTGATTACATGAACAATAGAGTGAAGATGGGTGGCAAAGAACTGAGGTTAGCCTGTACAGCGGGATTACTTAAAGCTTCTTAATTTGTTTGTCAAATAGAGAGAGAGGGAGAGAGCAATTACTCTTGTAAAAATTTCAATTTAGACGGTGGAAACAACTGAATTTTAAGTTGAATCACATCTTTTATACAGAATAATTTATGTATAAAAGATGAATGCTTCCTAAGTATTCTTTACACTGGGCTCATGGAAAGTGGACATTATAAAAAATGCTTCCTAATTTGTAGCTTACAAGTCATCTCCAAATTAGTACTCCTTGATTAAAATGGACCGTGCACGGAGCAGATCACATTGCCCATTTTCTAGTTAATTTGATTAGGTTCGTGGAAGATGTAATTGGTCACTCAGGTTTCAACATCATCAATTTCAATTTATGACAGTTGTAAACTGCCCAGTTTTTAGTTAATTTGATTGGGTTTGTGGAAGAAGTAATTGGTCACTAAGGTTTCCTCTTGCAGAAGGCATGGCAACATCATCAATTTTAATTTATGACAGTTGCAAACGGATATTTTCATATAAGTATTTTTAGTACTCTCTCCGTTCTATATTAAGTATCCCATTTGTTGTAAGTGTAAAGTTAAGAATGGTGAAAAGTACCTTAGACCACTAAAAGACATAATTGTAAATAATGTAAATTCTCAAAATTCTAACTTAGGTTCTTATACTAGTCGTACTATGATAAGAAACATATTAGAAAATTAATACTTGGTAGGAGTATGAGAAATAGGACACTTAATACGGGGTAAATGTTTTTTTTTTAAATGTGACTTACTAGTCCTAGAGGGAATATTCTTTTAAATTAAAAAAGGAATATTAATGTAGTTTACATTCTCATCACCTTCAACATTTCCAAAGTCACATACATTTCTTTTTAAGAAGAAAGACAATTTATTGATCCATTAAAACTTGGGGCTACCTACTGTTGACCTTGAGGTAAAACATCTTTTTCTTCCTTTCTTAATATGAGTATCTTTGTCTTACCCGTTGTGATAAAATTGGCATCTTTCAATTTTGCTTAGTATCTTGGCAGATGTAAATTAGCACTTGACTGAATCACAGTTCTAATTATTAACTCAAATGGAACACAAATGGCATTTGATAATTCCGGTGGAAAAAAGTCTGTTATTATCAAAATAATAGACACAAATCAATTATAACAGCCATTGCCAGTCAGTTTTAGAAAGAGATTAGGTGACTCCTGCCACTTGCACTACAATTTCTACATTGCCAATGAAAGAAGGTAGTTAGATGCAACTTCAATGTTATGGTTGGGTTGTTCTCAAGTTTGTAGGCCAGTCCTCGTTAAAGCTCAGTTTCACCACTTGCAAAAAATTCTTATTGGAAGAATAACCAAAATTGCAATGTCACAAGTTATTTGAATAATGTGGCCAACAAACTAAAAAAAACAAAAATGTAGTCCGTCCCCAATGAAGGATTTTATCAGCTAAATCAATCACTGCAAAAAAAAATGGTATGACAAGTAATTAATAAAAAATTCGAATGTTCTTTAATTTTCCCTTGATGCAGTATATGGTTTCCCAAGTTTGGAATATCTTTTTGTTTTTGTGAATGTAAGTGAGGCTTAGCTCCCAATCTAGAATTGTTTTCTTAGTACTCGACCGAAGAAGCCAATATAACATATTCCTTGCTTTTGAAGTAAAAATGTCATATTACTTACTTTAGGAAAAACTGCACTTAGGTTTTAAATAAACCTAATCCTCATAAAGAACATAAATGAAAATTAGAATAGTATAGTGCCGTTCCGGTGGAGAGGATTAATCGGTGGCAAGTCAGAATTCGCTTGCAAGGGGTGACTAGCTGTGACTCTCCAGCAAGTCATTGCAGACAATAAAAGCCCTTTTTTTCCATGACAAAAGTTGTAATGGGTGAAAAATGTTTTATTTCGGCGGATCTAATCACCTTGTAACCACCATAATGGAGAGGATAGGTATTTTCATCCATTATAATAGAGAGGTAGGCAATAATGACATAGATGTAGCTAGGTAGAAATGTGTGGTTAATGAACATTGATCTCTTTGCGAGTTTAAGTTAAAGAAAGATTTACCATCAATGGTAATGTGACTTTGAAGTATTTGATTCCATCTTTGCAATCATCCATTTATATGAATTAAAAGATAATGAAGACCTGCAATCAGTGTTTTCTATTTTTAAGAAGGCAAATAAAGAAGTATTATCATT
Organism: Saururus chinensis; assembly: GCA_035235625.1. Taxonomy (NCBI): domain Eukaryota; kingdom Viridiplantae; phylum Streptophyta; class Magnoliopsida; order Piperales; family Saururaceae; genus Saururus; species Saururus chinensis. The sequence goes on along the minus strand of CP141145.1, from coordinate 5,984,824 downwards.
GTATGTGGAGATGAAAGAGCCTGACAATGGTGACAAATCACAATGAGTGAAAAGGAATTAGACTATCAATAGAGATAAATCACTGGTGGTAGCGGCTCATCCCAGCTTGAATGGTGGATTGCAGACGAGATTCAATAATATACAATGCAGTAGTGAAATAGTCAGCTAACAATGAAATTTAGAATACACAACATTATGTTTATCATATAAACACACAATATTTATAATACCATGTTTAGATAAAAGAATATCATGTTCAACAAAAATATGATATTTATTATATCGCATAACTAATGATGCAAAAAACAATAGTGATATATCACAAATTTTGATTAGCATAGATATAATAACATGACTTGTATGAATATCATCCCATCAATAACATGGTAAATTTTGTCAACATGTAACCGAATAAACGATGTTGAGTTATATCGCAAATTGATTAACATGTTAATAGCAATTGCAGATTTGGAGAATTAAGAGATTTCAACTCAACAAATCCATGTCACACATAGTACAATATTCCAATGCCTACATAACCTGTAATAGAAGTTAGTCATACTAGATTTAAAGAAATGTCGCCCACGATTGGCACTACAACAAATAGTACTATTAGCGATGCTTTTAATAGTCGTTAACGATTATTAGCGATGCTTAAAAAGCATTGCTAAATGTATCAATAAAAATGCAGTCGCTATTGCTCATTAGTGACACTTAACACAAAGGGGTCGCTAATTATGTCACATTAGTGACGTTTATTTATGCATCGCTAACTATTTTACTTTTGCGATGCATAGTAAAGCATCGCTAATACTAAATTAATAGCGATGCATAATTATAAGCGTCGCTAATAATTGGTTATTAGCAATGCTTTATTAATCATCACTAATATAAAAAATATTAAAAAAATAAAAAATATCTTATTAGCGACACATAATTATTAGCTTCGCTAATAATTATTTATTATGACCCTTTATTAAGAATCGCTAATATTAAAAATATTTTTAAAAAATAAAAAATTGCATATTAATGACGATTATTTAAACATGGCTAAAAAAATAAAAAATAGTTTTTAGCGACGCTTATGGAAAGCACAACTAATGATAAAATATATTTTAAAAAAAAAAATTCGTGTATTAGCAATGCTTGAGAAAGAGTCACTAATACATCAAAAAATAAAAAAGGCTTTAGCAACACTTTTAGAAGAGTCGCTCAAAACTTTTAATATATTTTTTTAAAAAACCGCCAATGGCTAGCTTGGATGGATTGGTGAGGGGAGGGGGGGGTGGATTCCGGTGGGGCACTGGAATCCGCCCTCCTCTCCCTGGTTCCTTCATCCCCTCTCTCTCCCTGGGTCTCCCCATCCTCTGTGTTGGGGGGGGACCAGGGAGAGGGGGCAAGAGGACTGGATTCCGGGCCCCTCTCCCCGGTTCCCTCCTCCCCCCTCTCTCCTTAGGTCCCCCCTCCTTCAGCAGAGAGAGATGACAAAGAGAGAGGAGAGAGAGAGACGAGAAAGAGAGAGGAAAGAGAAGAGAAAGAGGAGAAAGAGATAGGAGAGATAAAAGAGGAGAGAGAGAGAAGGGAAGATAGAGAAAATAGAAGTGAGAGAGGAGAAAGAGAGAGGATAGAGAAAAGAGGAGAGAGAGAGGAGAGAGAAAAAAGGAGAGAGGAGAGTGGAGAGAGATGATAGAAAGAGGGCAAGAGGAGATAGGGTAGAGAGAGAGGAGAGAGAAAAAAGGAGAGAGGAGAGAGAGGAGATAGGGCAGAGAGAGGGAGGAGAGTGAGATAAGAGAGAGGGAGGGAGGAGATAGGGCAGAGGGAGAGGGAGAGGGAGAGTGGAGAGAGAGGTAGAGAGGAGAGAGAGAGAGGAGTTAGGGCAGAGAGAGGGAGAGAAGGAGGAGAGAGATGGGAGTTGAAAGAAATTTTCATTAAAAATTATTTTAAAAAAATTTAAAAATAAAAAAATTTATATTAGCGACGCATATCTATTGTGTTGCTACTACATAGTATAGTAGTGACACATACAGTTAAGCATTGCTATTATTTTTTATTTTAAAAAATTTTAAATAAAAGACAGAGAAGAGAGAGAGTGAGGAGAGAGAGCGGAGAGGAGAGGAGAGAGAGGATAGAGAAGAGGGGAGAGAGAGAAGGGAAGTGAGAGAAAAGAGAAGAGAGAGAGGAGAAAGAGAGTGAGTAGAGAGAGAGAAGAGAAGAGAGGGTAGAAAGAGAAAGGAGGAGAGATAGGGTAGAGATAGGGTAAAGAGAAATGGAGGGTAGAGAGACGAAGACGGTAGAGAGAGGAGAGGATGAGAGAAAGGGTAGAGAGAGAGGGGAGAGAAACGTAGAGGAGAGAGAGGAGGAGAGAGAGAGGGTAAAGAGAAATGGAGGGTAGAGAGAAAGAGAGTATAGAGAGAGAGGAGAGGATGAGAGAGAGTGGGTAGAGAGAGAGTGAAGAGAGAGCGTAAAGAGAAAGAGAGGGAAAAGAGAGGAGAGGATGAGAGAGATAATGTAGAGGGAGGGAAACAAATTTTTTTTAAAATAAGACTATTAGCGACGCTCTTTATAGAGCATCGCTATTAATTATAGTGCTAGTGACGCTTAATTTCAAATGTTGCTACTATTTACAATATTAGCGACACTCATTTCTAAGCGTTGCTAAATGACTATTATATAAAAAAATACATAAGATTCAGCCTCTCTTCTCTTTCTACCCTATCTCTCTCTACCCTCTCTTTCTCTTCACCCTCTCTCTCTCTCATCCTCTCCTCTCTCTCTCTACCCTCCATTTCTCTTTACCCTCTCTCTCCTCCTCCTCCTCCTCTCTCTCTCTACCCTCTCTCTCCACTCTCTCCTCTCTCTACCCTCTCTCTGTCCTCTCTCCCTCTCTCTCTCCTCTCTCTCTCCCTCTCTCTCTTCTCTTCTCTCTATCTCTACCTCTCTCTCCCTTCTCTCTCTTATATTTTAAATTTTTTTCAAACAAAAAAATATTAGTGACGCTTACTGTATGCGTCGTTAATACGTTAGGTAGTAGTAATGCCCCCAAGGTAGTAGCAACAAATATTGACATGTGTTACTAATACAAAATTTTTTAAAATAATTTATAATTAAAAATTTTCTTTCCTTTGCCCTATCTCTTTCCTTTCTCTCTCTCACTCTTCCTCTCTCCCCTCTCTGTCTCTATCTCTCTCTTCACTCTCTCTCTTCTATCTCTCTCCTCTCTACCCTCTCTCCTCTTTCTCTCTCTTCTCACTCTCTCTCCTCTATATCTCTCCTCGCTCTCTCTACTCACTCTCTCTCCTCTATATCTCTCTTCCCTCTATTTCCTCACACTCTCTCTCCTCACTCTCCGTACACTCTCTCTCTCCTCACTTTCTCTACACTCTCCTCAATATCTCTCTCCTCACACTCTCTACACTCTCCTCAATCTCTCTCCTCTCCTCTCCTTTGTCTCTATGCACTCTCTCTTCATCTCTTCTCTCTCTCTTCACTCTCTCTTTTTTATTATAAATTATATTTTAAAATTAATAAAAAAATTTAAGAAATAAAATATATTATTTATAAATAGTAAAAGATTAATCTATTATTGACACTACCTTTTATTGAGAATTTAATATTTATTTAATATATATATAAATATTAAATATTGAATAAAATATATTATATTTAAGAAGTTTATTTTTAAATTTTTAATATTTATTTATTATATAATTATTTATTAAATAAAATTAATTAAATAAATCTATTTGCGACACTATATTAAAAGCGGTGTTAATAATATAACTATTAGCAACTCTTGTAGGAAAGTGTCACTATTATTAAAACTATTTGTGACGCTTTGTTAAAAGTGTCGTTAATAGTTCTGAATTTTTAATTTTTGATTTCAATTTATAACTAATAGTGATGATTTTGGTTAAGCGTCGTTAATAGAATAAATATTAGCGACACTTTTTAACAAACATAACTATTGTTAAAACTATTAGTGACGTTTAAAAAAAGTGTCGCTAATAGTAATCATTTTTTTCTTTTTTATTTAAAACATACATCTTTTAGTAACACTTGTTTAAAGCTTTGCTAATAGCATAACTATTAGTGACATATATTAGCGACGCTTAATAAAAAGCTTCGCTAATAGTTAATTTTTTTGCAATGATTTTTTATGCGTCGCAAGTAGTAGTTTTTAGCAACGCTTTTTGTTGTGTCGCTAATAAAAGCATTGCTAATAGTACACTTTTGCTGTAGTGGGGTGCAATAATAACTTCATTTAATAACTATGTTCTTCCATATAGCCTAAAAATTACAATGGCCGAGAATTGCAAAAGTTTGGGGTGATGACCAAAGGAATGAGAATGTCATAATTTACATGGAAAGTATGTTTGATCATGAAGAATTTAGGACAACAATGAATATTTTGGATGTTTAGGCTAGTTGCAAGAACTTTTAGAAAAACAATGAGGCCGTTACTAACGGTAGATGCGACTTTCTTAAAGGTAAAATATCCCGGTTAGCTATTGATAGCAACTACACTAAATAGGAATAATTATATGCTATGCGTCACATTTGTAGTGGTCGAGAATGGGTGTGAGAAAACTTGGAGCTGGTTTCTTAAATTGCTTAGAAATTATCTATATTTTGATCCTCCAACCGAGTTGGATACAATTGTTTCCGATAGAAATGAAGGGTTTGGCAAATGCTATTAAGCAGTATTTTCCCTCCAAATACTACAGATATTACATCTATCACATGGCAGTAAATATGTTGGACAGATTCAAAGACAACCACTTAAAGAAACGACTCCATGTGTTAACTAAAACTTTCAGACAGAATATGTATGATGACATAATAAACAACATTAAAGAGCATAATCCTGAAGCATTTACCTAGATGGATAAGATAGGTGCAGAGCACTGGGTTAATGTTACATTTTTCAAGCAAAAGATTTGGAGCACTAAGCCCAAATAGATTTGAAAGTGCTAGTTCAATGTTCAAAAAAGCCAAGTCGATGCCTATTACTTGGTTAATTGAGCATACAAGAGAGCACACAACTACCCTCTTTGAGAAATGTTAAATAGTTGGCCAAAATATGACTGAAGATTTAACCTCATTTGCTGGTAAACACATTGAAAGCATAATAGAAGAAGCAAGGAATACCCATGTAGGTTAACTCACTTTATCACAAGGTAAAATACATTTAATGTTGTGTGTATATTCATATGTTATCCACAATAATGTGTATGCTCATGTGCTAAAATAACACGATAGTTGTGAGCATACAACATGTGTTGATAAGTCATTTTTTCAATAACACTATCATATCACTTATTATTTTCTCATTCACATGATATTTATAAAACAAGATGGATTGAATCTAGTTGAACGTAATTGTACATGCAAAAAGTTTTAGCATCTAGGGCTACCATATAAATATAAAATTGGAACAATTGATCACAAACACTTCTATGTGTCTAATTATTGTGAAAGATAATACTCTAGAGAAACATATAAAATGACATATCGAGAACCATTATACCTAACGAGGATCGTCATCAGTGGGCACCAACTTGAGTTTCTACTACATTCAACCAACCAATCCCACTCAAGCAGAGAGGGCATCTAAGGAAAAATCAGATATAGTCACAACCCAAAGTCAAATCCCCACACAAATGTGGAGCATGTGGGCAATTGGGTCACAATCATAAACATTACGGTAGCACACAATATGACCCTCTAAATGTTGGTGCTAGTCAAATTATAAGTTGAAGGAGGGTGAACAAAAGAGCAAGAAAATGAAATAAGGATGGGGAACATCGATTGGGGTTACCTTATCCACCCCCATTCTTTAGTTAAAAAGAAGAAATGTCATTCCCAAAATGTTGTGGTCATGTTCACAAAACACGCTTTTTGATAAATGGTGTGTTATCATATACGATAGTGTATACATGTGGTATTATTTGTAACATGGCCTAAATTGAGTTTGTGTTGTCAATAACATGATAAGTTGATCAATGTATATTGTGCTGATTCCTGGAGATGAGCACAAGGTGTGCAAGCTCATAAAATTATTGTATGGCCTAAAACAATCTCCCAGGCAATGGTACTTCACTTTTCATAAGGTGATTAGTGAGTATGATTTTATAGTAAACGAACACGATCATTATGTCTATACCTTCTGGGATGGGACTAGGTATATGATGCTATCATTGTATGTAGATGACATACTCTTGATGGGGAATGACCTTAGTATGATAGTCAATTTAAAGGAATAGCTCAAAACCCAGTTTGAGATGAAAGACATTGATGAGACATCCTACAACCTCGGGATGAAAATTGACAGAGATAGAAAATCTAGGAAGCTTAGTATATCTCAAGAGTCATACATAGAGAGCATTCTTAAACGCTTTAATGTCATTGGTTGGAAAACCATTAAATCCCCTATATACAAGGGTATTGTGTTGTCTAAGGGTATGACTCTTTGGATAGAGGAAGACCGATTCCGGATGGAGTCAGTACCATATGCACAGGCTATCAGCAGCTTGATGTATGCCATGACCTGTACTCGACCTGATCTGAGTTTTGTGGTAAGCTTGTTAAGCCATTACCAAGCAGACCCTAGTCTTCAACAATGGCAAGCAGTGAAGAGGGTATTTCGGTACCTTTTAGGGTCTAAGAGTTTAAAACTCACCTATCAAGCAAAAAGTTTGTCATTAGCTGGATATAGTGATTTAGACTATGTGGGGGATCCAGATGACAAGAAATCCACTGCTGGATATGTCTTCATGTTTGGAGGCGGTGCTATATTGTGGGCAAGCAAGAAACAGAAGAGTGTTTCTAAGTCTACAATGGAAGCTGAGTTTTATGCATGTAGTATTGCAGCTTCCCAGGTAGTTTGGATTAAGGAGTTTCTAGCAAAATTAGGGCTAGAAAACTGGACTCATGCTCCTGTCCAGATGTATTGCGATACTTTGGCTACAATGTCAACATTAAGAATGGGGAGATCAGTGCCAGGGGTAAGCACATCGAGGTGCATTACTATTACATCTTCGACATGCAACAGAGAGGAAAAATGACTGTGAGCCATCTTCCTACTTCTGAGATGTTGGCAGATCTGTTCACTAAGGCCTTAAGAACGGATCTATCTTCTAAGCACCCTCATAGTATTGGTCTTTGACAGGACTAGCGCTGGTCACTGGTGGACCATATGAGCCATTCACCCATAGTGGGGGATGTTGGACCATGGTATGGGCTCGGGCCCGGTTTGGTCCAACAGTGTCGTGGTCCGGGTGAGCCGGTACGGGCCACGGGGTCCAAGGGTGGTGGGGGCGGTTGCACCGACCCCACATGTACCTTCTTTACACATAATTCGAGTGGAACCCACACATGTCACACACGTACACTAGACATACATCTAGGTGTGCATTTACACATTGTGGGGCCCAGACACGCGAATTGTGTGATGATGGTGGGACCCGCGTGATCAGCGAGGGGTCGACCCTATCGCAGGCTTGGCTATGTGCAGGGGGTCTAGGCCTCCGCGGGCTCTGTCGGACAAAGCCTGCTCCCGTTGTGATTGAGCCTCTATGAAAAACCAGTTGGAATTATGCAAAATAAGCCCATATAATCTCAGCCCAAATCTGAGCCCAAATCAGGCCCGCCAAATATTGAAAGCAAGGAGGTTTAAATAGAGAAAGAGAGGAGAGGCTGGCCTAGCTTTGGCTGGCTGCCCCTCCCTCTTCTCCTCTCCCAAAAACCAGTTTGCCCCCTTCCCTCTTGGTTTTGGGTGTGGCCTGCACCTTTGGTGGCTGGCTGCCCTCCTTCCTCCCTTCTCTTGGTCATTATTGGCGGGCTATTTAAGGGAGTGCTTCTTCATCTCTGCTGGGACGTGGAGGATTGAAGAAAGGCTGAAGTTAAGAGGCATTTTGCTGATTATTCCTTCAATCCAAGAATCGGTTTAAGAGGAATCATCACAAAAAGGTATTATCTTAATCTCTTCCTTTTGATCTTGCGATTGATGCTAGAAGGCTGATTTGAAGGGCGTGCTAGGGCTGGATCAAGCCCAGGTCAGTTTGTATTTTTCCAATATTTTATATTCATATACTTGATTTGATCATATACATGTTGATATTGCTAATTGTTATTAGTTTATTGCATGTATTGTGTAGATCTTTTATAAAGTTTCGATTTTTATGTGCGCCACCTCCTCCACTAAGTTTTCCGCTGCTGGCCGGCCACTCTACATTGCAGGTGGCTCCTTGGGAGAAATTCCTATTGCTTAGCTTCCATCAATTTTATCCTGCAACTTCATGCTTCCATCAGGCATATCTCTCGGCACATCAATACGAGGAGGAATTTTTTCAGTTCCATGTGATTTTATGTGACTCTTGGCGAGATGCTGAATAATAAAACTGCTTTAAAAACTGAAACACCTACAAATAAACTATTAATCAAAACCTTCAAGAGACGAGAATTTAAACCATATAGGCAAATAATCAAACAGCGAGCCTGATACATTATCTTTCCCCTTTATAAGACTCTTGGTGGAATCGAACCACCAAATTCTTGGGGAAGAAGTAAGTCTCAAGCGCTGTACCAAAGCTAAAGACTCATGGCATTAATAACTCAATAAGAATCAGGCTACTGGGTTTGAAGTACAAAGAAAAATCAAACTGCACCAAGAATCGGTTTAAAGTTGTGATTTTTATGTAAGGCATCACTCCTAGGGATTTCCCTACTTACATGCTTCCCCTTTAATGCCACTCATTAAGATTGACGCAGTCAAAGAGCTGTGGAGCTGAGAGATAACACAGTTGTCAAACCTGTTGAACAAAACAATTGAAATATAGGTTTCCTGAAGGTAAGAAGAAGAAGAGGGAAAATTAACATGCACCTCTAAATAGTGGTGTTCTGTGTAACACCCAGAAATTTTGGTGTATAAAAATCCCCTTCCTTACTAAAATTTTAGCCACTGAAAATTATTATACTATGCCATTGACATGCCATCAACACGCTCATCGATGTGTGTCAATGAATCAAACAGTTATATTGTGGGAAGTATGAAACTACATGACTTTGACAGTTACATTGTGGGAATCGATTTCTCCTACCAAATAACTAATCTTGACGTGTCTTGAAGTCTTGGTACTCCATTTTAATCCTTGGAAAGAGAGATCAAAGATTGAATTGAAGAAGGAACACGAAACCATGTGGATTACGATCATCAAAGTGTGAAGGCAAGGAGAAAGGGATCTCGCAAAGATGTAGGATCGCTTAAGCTCCACAATTCAAATATTTATGCATGATTAGCTTTATCCCAAGATTCTATTATATGAAGTTGCATATAACGGAGAATGATATGTGGAAAAGATGCATGATAATGGTATAAATAGTTGATTTTGCTTCTAGTATGTATTATTTTTATGATGAAGCGAGAAGAGATAATCATCTTAGTGAAATCTCAGCTATTGTGATGATTTCGAGGGCAAGGCTTGTTAAAAGCCGAATTGTACATGCCCAGCTTTCCAAAGTGGTAGAGAAGAAATTATGGGTTATGATTTATGAATTATTGACCCATAGATTTTTGGATTAATATTCGAGTGTTTACCGTGTGAAGATAGTGATATGGAAGCCATGAAGAGATGTGTTGTAGAAAATCTAAAAAAGAAATTATTTGGTCGCATTGTCGATGTTGGCACTGATCTGTCAGCAGCATATCAATGATGGGAAGAGTCTTTTGACAGTTTTACTATCAATATAGGTCGATGTGCCAGTGGATATGTCAACACATTATAGGTCGACGTGCCATAAATCAACACGTCGATATATACTGTGAGTGGTTGATATCATAAGTGAAATTCCACTATTGATATGGATTGATGTGTTAATGATGATGTTGGTGATCATCAATGCCAATGTCAATGTGTCAATGAACATGACATGTCAAATCAATGTAGGCAAGAAGTATAAGATTAAAATAACTGCCCCAAGCCTAAGTGAGGTTAACTATAGGCGATTAATGAGTAAGATAGATGAAGGAAAGCTAAGTCATTGGAATGATTATCTAAAGGTGAAATAATAACCCGATATATATAGCAACCCTAAGTGAGGGTGTTGACCTTGAGAGAGTCACCATGGTATATTGTCAATTGTACTACATAGAATTAGACTTCAAATGGTCTTGACATCACTACATATTTCTTTAAAACATGGGATGCAAGGCTATTTGGCTAATGCTTTTAAGTAGAAAGAAAATCGATTTTTATTCTAATTCTTTTTAAGAAAGGATAATTTTGATGATTTTTAAAGAGAAATATACTTTTAGCTCACTTTTGATTTTTGTGTGTAAAATAACAAAAATATCCTCCAACATAAAGAAGAAAATAAAATGAATGATGGATAAAATGTCTTTTCACATCATTTCAAAAAAGAAATGACTTTCTTCTTGAGGAAATTAGATTTTTGATCAATTCAGTATGAATTGACCCAAAATGTGATTTTTAGTTAGAAAAGTCATATCAAGTTGAAATGAACCCTCCATACGTGTTTGAGGCCTTAAAGCCATTTCCCATGCCTGGAAAGCAGTTTCCACTGCTGGAAAGCATCTCCCAAATAGGCCAAAAATAAATGGAGGTAGGTCTTCAAAGGACCATAAGTTTAAGCCACAACGAGAGGGTACTTGGCCTTTAGCGAGTCATTGCCTTTGCCTCTCATGTAAAACGGCTTGGGAATTTCCTCCTTGTGTATAGTTCTCTAAAATATGGGACGAGAAATGCACATGATGCTGATCTTCAAAGGATCATAGCGTAGCATGACCAATGTGGTTTATGGCAATCATAATAAACTAAGAATTGTCTTCACTTGGGTCTAGAAGCTCTTGTGGGACCTCAACTTTGTTTCTCGGATAGGGCATCATGACATCCCTCATATAACACAACCATAAAAGTTTGAAATAAATACTCAAATAGTGACAACCGATAAAATCCATACTCATAAAATTAACACATAGCGATAAGAAAATAAGTGCCATGGATTAATGTGGATAGAGTTATTAATTTATTTAGAGATTTATCTTCAAGCATCTCATGCCAATAAACATCAGTCAACATAAGTATTTACCATACTTTAACTGCAACAAAACACAAATAATTCATTTAGAATTTTTTTCTTCTATCACCTCCCCCTTTGCTACAACACCTATAGAATCTGAGGGTGAGTGAGTATATTTATACATAGTATGTTGTGCTGAATTTTATAAACATGTTGATCAATAGTCTATATAAAAACTCTTAATCTTAGCATCGAGTTATTCGAAAAATAAATAATCTCACATAAAATAAATCAATCTCAGAGCAATCTAAATCTTTTCATAGAATCTTTTGGAAAATAAATCATTTGATAACAGATTAATCCAGAAGCTGTGAAACTAATGGCCTACTCCTATACTTACGAGACCATGAAAGTCAGAAAGATAGGAGCCTTCCCATAATGCTTCACATCTATGCGTGCCAAAGCCTAATATGGTAGGTATCCAAAATACCATCATAATTCATGGTTTATTTACTAAGGAATCATCTAGAGAGTATATGCACGCAAAACATATCATGGAATAAATAAATCATTACATAGACAACTTTTTTATGGAAAATATAGCCATAAAGCTTATAATAACATGATATTTTAACATAATTAAAATCAATCCTACATCTTGACATATGTTTCCAAGTTAGAACTCCCTGCCTCCTTTGATGACGATTTTCTTAGTTCTAGAGAACTCTAATCACGAAACCCACCTTTCAAAGAATTCCAACATGCTCAATTTATATAAAATTGTCTTCTGAACCACCTTATCAGACTTAAAACAACTTAGACATAGAGATATGAAGTTTGAGGAGCCTGTGGGAGTGAACATTGGAAAAATCACCCCCCACGCCATTTTATGGCCTTGGTGTTGTAAGTCTAGTAAGTGTCAATTACGTGGCGCATGATGGCAATGCATCTTGTGGCAAGACCAGTCACGTGAAGCACCACACATCCTTGTTATTATTTTATTATTATTATTTTTTAAAAAAACACCCCAAAATTTAAAACGCCGTAACTTTTTACCCCGAAGTTTGATCAATGCTTTCTTGGTACCATTGAGCTCATATCAATGAGACTTATAAAACCAGACCTACATGGCTAGGTTATCCTACACTTTTCAAGTGGGTCATACCTATGTGACACGCTTCTTGAAGTCATAACTTACAACCTCAATTTCCATTTTGCGTGGTTCAAGACTCGTTATACTCATTTTTTAGAGCTCTATCATAACACTAAGAAAAGTCACTAAGTAAAAACTTCCGAATAAATAAAATTTACTAAAAACACTTTATTAAATAGAGAAAATCTTACTATCGTTACAACATCTCTAGGAAAAAATCATTTGAGAAATAAGTCAACTTTGGATATGAGGAAAATTTTGGAGATAAAAAAGGAGTACGTAGGTTCCCTCTCTATTATAGTCTTTTCACCCAATGAGAGGTTATGAGAAGGTAGAGAACTTGAGTTATGGTTTACGTAATGATTGAGTGATAATGATGACTTTATTTATTGCTAAGTTATACTATAACACCCAAGAATTTCTAATAACAATATTCCTAAAAATTTGAGACCATCGGCAAGTCACTGATGTATCAATGAGTGCATTGGTGACATGGATAAAATTAGTTATGCTCAAATGATGTAGTTACACATTTATGGGCTGATGGGGTTAGTTACACTTCTTAAAAAGGGGAAATATCACTAGAATATGGATTCTCCTTGACCCTAAAGAATCCATAGAGCAGTGGGAGATTGGGAGTTTACGACCAAGCCCATTAGCAAGAGTTCTAGCTTGAAATGTACAAGTGAAATTCACACTAGCATCTAACACAAGGAGATAGCGGAGTAGAGGAAGAATACATTGGCCTATCTCTTGTCTAGAGGGGGGATAGACTAACCTCAACATATGAATTCTTTTCAAGATTTCTCCAAATCAGGATATACATATGTATTATCTGTGACAGTTTTGTATTAAAGGTGCAAAACATGGTTCAGTAGGTTGAAAATCCTTCTACAAAATTCAAATATTCAAGTTTTGGTTGAATCCAAATGTTTCCATGTTAAATAATAGCCTCACCATGTGTTAAATTATGTTTTTCAAGTGTTTTGGTTGATGAATGGGTGTTTAGTCCATTGCGAGAATTGATTTATCTTCTTCTATAATCACCGATGTCATCACTTGCGTGTTGATGGGGACCGTTGGTTAGTAGTAGACAAATTACTTCCTGCACATCTATGTGCCAAAGGCATGTTGTTGGAAGAAGCAATGGATATTGGCAAGGAGTGCAACATGTCTATGGACACGTCAATGACCTGGGTTTGAGCTAGCCTTCTCAATGTTGGCAAAGACCAATGTGTTGTTAGAGGTGTCGATGGTCATCGACACTAACACTACTGCTTCAGTGGGACAACCAATGACAGTTCAATTTATGTTTTTGAAATGATTATTTATGAGACCAACCACCCTCACTATACAATGATTTACCACAACTTAACTTTAGCCTCTTCCTAAAGCTAATGCCCAACTCTATCCATGCCACAAAGTGAAGGTTTGCAAGGGATCTTTGACCCAAGTGGTTGATATCTTGACTTCCATAATCATTGAAACCTCTTGCACTGCATGACACTAGATTATTCATCTTTAATTCTATGATCCATTTGAACCTAACTCTTGGGCTAAGGGAATGACTCTATATATAACTCACTTTTTGAGAGCCAGAAGACCATGATCCTATTTTATTCCACACCCTTCCATTTACATGGCTAAAATGACTAACTTTGGAGATAGCCAAACATGAGGATCCTCTATCCTTGAATGTCAAATTCAGGGGTTAAGGGGCGACTATCCATTACAAGGTTACACATGAATAAGGCTTACTTACCCAAATATCAAACATGTATAGTTTAACACGCATTCATTTATTCATCAAACACAACAATTATGTCATTATATGTCTTATAAATAGCATATACTTAATTAAAAAATATGTTTGGATTTCCATAAACTAATTCACCATTGGTGACTTCACCAGCGTGTCGGCCAGGGAGTCGGTGATCACCATCATTCTGTTGATGCATCGAAACCCTATTGATAGTGGATAGCTTGTGGAATCCCAACTCATTGACACTACCACCAATGCATCACTCACATTGCCAGAGATCAGTTCAACACCTTCATGTTGATGTCAATACTATTAATTGTCCTCTTATTACCAACATTGTCACTGACATGTCAATTGTCATATAGATGGTCGGGAAGAAAATGAAAGATACCACACTAGTTCACCCTAAGCACTCAAAATAGTAAACATGATTTGTTCCTCTCGTGATCCACAATCCCTTCATGAAAAACATGATTTTACTATAACTTAATCAACATGAAATAAAAAATAAGAATTGTAACATGCAACTTTATATAAGTAAACATGATTTCAAAGTTCGCATTGTAAGATGCAAAATATTTCAAAAATAAGAATGTCAATTATCTATCTTGCAAACACTGTTGTTGACTATTTCAAATATTATAGCTGAATAATAATAGTAAAAAGTGGTGTCATTATATGATTTTGCAAACCCCAAAATATATACCAAAGTAGGGTAAGAACATGGAGGTATTGTAGTGTTACTCATGAAACTATTAGAGTCAGAAGAGCAAAATTAGTTTGATCAACTGAGTGGTGACCGGTAATGAAAGAAAGGACACAAATGGCTATAACACTACAACAAAAAGGACTATTTGTGATGCTTTGTTTGGTGACACTTAAAAAAGTGTTGCTAATAAAGATTTTTTATGATGCTTAAAAAAGTGTCGCAAATTTTTTTACTATTTGCAACGATTGAGCATAAGCGTCACAAATAGGAGCCCTATTTGTGACGATTTTATATAAGTTTCATAAATAGTGATCAAATACTATTTTTTTAAAATAAAGAAAATTTTATTTCTATACTATTTGCGACACTTATGCTAAATCATCGTAAATAGGAGCCATATTTGCTATGCTTTTGTATAAGCATCGCAAATAGTACCACTATTTGCGATGCTTATACAAAAGCATCGCAAATACTATTATTTTTTAAAAATATAAACAAAATTTTATTTGCTTACTATTTGCGACGCTCCCAAATGGGCTATAAGTGAAACAATTAAAATCCATATTTGCAACGCTTATACAAAAGCATTGCAAATACCATATGTTAAAAAAAATTAAATTACTTGCGATTCTTATGACTAAGTGTCGTGTTGCGCCCTGGGATTTTTGAAGCATATATAAAAGTTTTAATAAAAATAATAATTTCCAAGGAATTACCGTCATTGTACAAACACAAAAACTAAAAAATAATAAAGTTACTAAAATTTACGTTGCAGTTTGAAATCCTTCAAATCATCTTGAAAACTTCCAAGTAGGCCATTCTACCTGCACTCTAAGCTTAGAAAAGTCCTATAGGGTCTAGTGGGTGGTGAGTATTTTAAAAACTCAATAAGAGAATTTATACTATTAAGCATGAAGTAACACATGGAAGTTTCAAAGCACATAATAAATATATACTGCTTTTCATGAAAACAAGGGTGTGTTTCTCACCCAAATCCACCACTAGATCTTCTTCCTAATGTATATCCTTTAAAAAAACCTAGCCTTGCCTCTAGAAGACATGAGAATATCACTATTAATGACTACAAAGACATGGTTGGTCGCTCATTTTAATGAGACATTTACCCTTTTTTCATCCCGTTTCTTTAACTTGATCACCATGCTTGTACATATTTTTAAAAATAATCTTGAGAATCGTCCTTCTACAAGGAATGATTATCTAAAACCACTTTTATAATGTACTTTAGTGATTCGTAAATAAAACATTGGCGGAGCTAGATTTTCTCTATCCCGCATACTTCAATGTGTATAGATCATAATCAAAATCTAAGGATAAACCATTTGATAAAATGAATATATGAGCTAGACATAAAAATCATAATAGGTAAATCATATCCAATTCCAATGGATAATCATTTGGCAAACTGATTATATGCAAAAATCATAAATCATAACTTGAAACTAACTAAATGCTTGGCATGCTTGAGACATATGCATATTAATTTCAAAAGACAACTAAATTAAACATTCATGCCTTAAGAAAAGATAAAACTCCTACCTCACTCTTTGAGTGACTTTGAATAGGATGAAACGGGCTCCACGCACTTGGACGTCAATTTTTTAGGCTTTATAACTCTCTAACCGGAATAATAACCCCACCACAATGTCTGGTAAGCTCGATGGTGGTGGACAGAACCTCCCCTTCTACTGCCCGGAGTAAGAGGAGGATACGGTCCATGAGCAGAGGATGAAGCCTCCTCTTAGTCCGGGCTATTTCTTTGTCTCTATGGGCCTGAGGGCATCGAGCAGAGCCTCCTCATGCCCTGAGCCATTTCCCCCCCTCTCTAGTCGCTAGTTTGAGGAATGAACCCTTCCATTGCATAGAGCACCCTCGAATGAGCTAAGAAACCCTTTTGAATCAGACTTAAAACAACTTAGAAAAAGCAAAATGAAGTTTGAGGAGTGTGGGAAAGAAGAAACTGGAAAATTGGAAAACAGAACACCCATGTGCCTTTAAATAGGAGTGTGAGGTAGTTTGGGATGCCACGTGATCACGCGCACAACGCATGATGTGGTGGGCCATCAGCATGGGCCCAGCCCCCAAATGTTGTGGAGTAAGCATACTGTGCCCTCCGCACATTGTGCGGGCTCCTGGTGCACATCGTGGCTTGCATCAGTTGTTGATGCAAGCATGATGCAATAAATAAATTTCTATTTCATACTTTTTTCAAAAAAATCAAGATCTTTAAACATGAATAACCTTCTTGAACTCCGATTTACGTGTTCTTGTTACCATTAGGCTTGTATTGACAAGCCCTACAAAATAAGACCCCACATGGGTAGGTTATCTTGCACTTATCAAGTGGGTCCTGCCCATATTACACACTTCCCAAGGCTATAACTTTTGATCCAATGTCTAATTTGCTCAGTTCAAGACGCTCATTTTTTAGAGATCTACCATATCCTTAAGAAAGACCACCGAATAAGAACCTCTAAATGATTTAAAATTGCTAAAAACTCGCGAAGTAGCTTTATAGAGGCATAAACTTGTACCAAAAATTTATAGTAGTTACACGTCGCAACTAAGACAATTAGTTATGACACTTATGACTAAATGTCGAGTTGTGACACCTTATATTAGGAAGAAAAATTATAAACTATTTATGACTAAATTAATTTTGTTAACCCTATTTTTGTAAGACTGGGCTCACACCTTGCTCTATTTGTTGTTGAATTTCAAAAAAATTCAACTTAAACTAATGGTCCACAAAGCCTGAACTCAGGCTTTCATGTGTGACCGTATCTCACACAAATGGGATTGAAGATATTAATTTAATTTTTTTAAAATCTGACTGCCCACAAAGCCACGGCGTGAGCCCAGTCTCACTCAAATAGGACTTATGAAATTAATTTAGTTTTTTTATATTAGATAGCGGAAGGGGACATGCATCCTACCGAGCCCCTAAGTTATGTTTGTCCCACAGAGTGGGAGCTCACAGTTACGCGTGTGAGCTTAGTCTCACGGAAACATAACTAAAGAAATTAGTTTTATTTTTTTGTAATTATAAATCATATATTTATATATTGTATAATATACTATGTAATTTAAATACAAATTAATATTAAAAATAATTCTATTTTTGATGCTAAATATAAAGCGTCACAAATATGTAGCGACGCTTAATATAAAGCATCGCAAATACACTACATTACCACAATGGGAAGCACAACAAGTGAGGCTCAGTTACCACAATTGTAAGTTGAATGCCAAAGGTTAACTAGTAACCAAGTTAATGAGAAAATCATGCACAAGATGCGGACAATTGCAAATTACTTCTACTAAAATAATAGTGGAAGTCTTAAATAGAAATGTTTGATGATGATATCAAAACGCCAAAGGTAAAAGTTGAATTTTTGCAAATAATTAAATTAATATTTCCAGTTTTGTTTGTATGAGATGGTGTTACGTGCATTAGCGTGAGCCTCAACCATGTAGAACATCAAATTTTGAGGTGACGACATACATAACTCACACAAACAGGACTAACAAAATTAATTTAATTTTTTTTTCATATCCGATGGAAGATGGGGACATGCAAGCTACCTGCCTTCTTAATTATTTTTGTCTTCGGATCGAAATCCGATGACCCATAGAGCTGGGGCTCATGCTGACGTGGGTTTGCTCAGTCTCACAAAAATGAGATTTAAGAAAATAATTTAAAATTATTTTTCCTTAATTATGTGTCATGTTATATATATTGTACAAATGTTGCAAATAGTAGCAAAATAAAATTTGGCTTATATTAAAAAAACATAATATTATTTGCGACGCTTATACAAAATTGTGGCAAATATGGCTCTTATTTGTTACAGTTCAGCATAAGTGTCACAAATATTACCAAAATAAAATTGAAATTATATATTTCTAAAAAGAATAGTATTCATGATGATGTTGTATAAGCATTGCAAATAGTGGTATTATTTGTGAAGCTTATGCACAAGTGTCACAAATAGGTGTTCTGTTTGTGATGCTTGTGGTGGGGCGGGCAAAATTTCACATGCACATTCTTTTATCCCTTCCTCCACTCCTCTTTGCCTCTTACTCTGCCGATGCGACCGCCCCCCACTCCCCCTTTCCCTCTACCCTGATTTACATGATCTCCCATCGGAGAGAAGAGGCACCAGATCCAGCTCCCCCCTCTCTCTTGCTGCCTCTTGGAGGAGGAGAGGAGGGGTGCCAAAGTGGCGCCCCTCTCTTATGAGTTTCATATCCTTATAGAAGAGTATAGCGAATCACTACATTGTTCCTAGTCCGATTATCAACAAAAATGAAAATTACGAGTTCTAGCCTCTTTGGAGAGAATTTTTATACATAAAAAAATCAAACAAGTATTCTCTCAAACCTCACTTACAATATAATTGTAAGAACTCTTATCTTGAATCGGTTTACTTTCACTTTTATCTATTATTTAATGGTCATCATGTGGTTTAAGTTATTTTTTATTTATTTCAAAGATTTTTGAAATAAAGGTGGTTTCCAAAGGTATTAAAGAAAAATAACTTCACTTTTACGAGTTTTAAATGAATTTAGGTCAATTGTGAATTTTTGGTATTTTCTCAAAATTTTTAAAAAGTAGGGTTTGGTGGGACCCTTTGTGGGCCCTACGGTCAAATTTGGGATTTTTGGTCCGAAACCTCCTTGACATTAAAACAAGTCCTTATAAAAATTTTTAGAATTTTTTGGTCTTAATTAGGGTTTAAATAGCCAAATTACCCACTTTTAGTTAAAAATTCTATTTATACCCCTATTTTTTATTAGGTCCAACCCCTTCTTTACTATAGAAGGAAAGGGCTGGGCCTGGTAATCAAGAGGCCTAAACCCCATTAGCCCAAAGTGGAAGGTGATTTGAGGTGAGATTTTCCTAATCTTTATTTAATCATTAGGGTTTTTCATAAACTTCTTCTAATCTCATCTTTCTCTAAAGGTTAATCTCGTTTTCAAGCCATTAAGTCACTAATTTGCATTTCTACTTCAAACCCTAGTCTTCAAATTTTCGTTTTTGAGTCCCTAAAGCTCTAGATCTTAGCTTTTTCCAATAATTTTCAAGTTCTAAATCTGATTTAGGTGGGTATTAACAAAAATCACATTTTTGGGTAGGTTTTAGAGGAGATTTAGGAGCTAATCCGACCCAAAAAGAGGTGAAAGGTAATGGGTTTAATCCTCAAGCTTGCTATGTTTCAAATCTTAGTTTTTGATGTGTTTTCTTGAATGGATTCTATGTTTAATTCTCTAATGGTAGATTAGTAAAAACTTAATCTTTTGTACTAATTTCTTAGGGCTTTGATTGAAAAATGAGTAGATTTAGCATTTTGGAAGGTTCGATTAGATTTTTATGATGTTTGAGGCTTTGAATGGTGGTTTTAAGTTTGTTTGATGGTGTCTCAGTTTGGTTTTCAAAAGGGAGAAGACAAATTAGATTTGTCGTTATGGAGATCAATCGCCCTTACAGGCCGATTGATTGGTCAAATGGCTTTATAGGCCAATTTTGAGGCCAGTCAATTGAATGCCCTTGCAGACCGATCGATCGTGTACAATGTAGATTTTGGGCATTTTATTTCCTATGTGTATTTCAATATTTTTACTCCCAAATGTTGTTTCTAATGTTCATGTGGAGTGTTTTGAGTTAGAATAAGTTACTGGAAGGGTATGCTATTTATGTTGAGATTTATGAAGCATGTTTGAGCATTATGTTGAATTACATGTTGATGGTTAGACATGTTAGTATTGAATTCTTGAATCTATGGTTGTGAATTATTATGCTTTAAGCATGCTTCCAGCAAGGTTATTGTATGACAATGAACTAATGTGTCTTTTTATAGTATGAATAAATTGTGGGTGAATGGTGATACTATGTTTTAGTTTCATGTGTGGGTTAAATATGCTTGTAGGAATTGAGCATTATATTTCATATGATTGGAATGGTGGTTTTGGATGGATTTCACCCAAGATTTCAGTTAGGAACTATGTGTAGATTTTATCAAAGCATGTGTGTATTGCCTTGTGAGCTATTGTCATAGCATGGTCATGTGTTTAGGAATGTATGAACACATACATGTGGGGAATTTATTATAAAATTATTGTTGCTTATAACTCGAATATAATGCATGTGGGGACTAATGGGACCACATTCCATGTGTTGGAATTCACGTAAAGATTGCTCACATATGTATCATGTTGCATGCATCATGAAGTGGATTTCATGAATGAGACTTTATCGATGTTTAGCTATGGATGATCGATTGGATGCAATGTCGTGAGATTGCATGCCGGATTAGTCGATTGTAGACTTGATCGGAACTTGGCTGATCCGAAAGGACATGATTTCAATTTGAGTTTTTTATTGGAACATTGATCCTCCCCGGTTTGAGAAGAGCAGAACTGTTATAAGGAGACCAAAATATTGAGATTATCTAGACCCTAAGAATCTAGCTAGTATGCCCAAGTGCACCGGCTTACCATATGTACTGCTTAGGATTTGAGTCTTGACAAATAGGGTTGCTCGAGGGCTTCGGCCTTGATTGGCAGGGGCTGCTCGGGAGTTTAGGCTTGATGGGCAGGGGTTGCTCAAGGGCTTTGTCTTTGATGGGCGAGTGTTGCTCGAGGCCGAAAAGTCAATTTGATTTGAGTTTGCTCGAGGGCTTCGGCCATGAGGAGCATGTTTATTCTCTCTATTTATGAATATGCATGCTAGATTAGTGTGTTTGAGACACTTATACATGCAGGATGAATGAGAGTGATGTTTATGCATGTCTGACTGTGTGGTTGGGACATTTCTCATGTAGGTTTATGTGATCTTGTGTATGATCTGAAACGTGTGTTAGAGACACTATTCATGCAGGTATAAGTGATATTTGCATGATCTGAATGTGTGGTAGAGACATTTCTCATGCAGGTTTATATGATATTATGAATGATCTGAGATTGGATGAGAATCACAACTTATAAAAGATGGATACTAGGTCATAACATGATCATTTATGCCTTGACTTGATATAGGTGTTATATGCATGCTAGATCTTTTACTTATGGATAAGTAGAGGTTAGAAAGAGGATGATAAGAAAATGTTATAATATGTCAATTATGGATCTGAATTGCCATGATGTTGTGTCGTGATGATTTTCTGATTAATGTTACCGCTTTTAAACCATTATTGAGTTTTGAACTCACCCCTTTTTGTGATTTGTTTTGGGGCTGCATGGTGCGACGTGCAGACATGCAGGACACCTTATATGAGGGACAACATGGGTACTAGTAGGATTAGCCTTCGTTGCATTCTGATGATGTCTTATTTTATGATTTTCTCATATTTGATACTCGAGAACATTGTATGGTGGGTTATGTTTTATGCTCGAGTTTATCTATTGTTCTTAGACTTGTCTAATTTTTTTTTTCTGATTTCGACCCATGTGTAGGCTCTGGAGATTATTATGTGGATTTGTGTGAGGATTATCATAGTTTATTATCCTCTTCTTTATCCTTATTTCTCTTTCTCAAAGGATGTAAAGTGCACTACTCCGTTAGTTGAATCACCCGTTAGAGGGGCTAAGTCTTCTGCAATACATTAATCCGTAAATTTCTGTCACCCCCGTGCATTGACTGGCCTTGGACTGGGTTTGGCTTGGGTCAGGTGCCGGGGTAGGGAAAAAATAATCAATCAACCACCATCACACATGAATACAATAATTGAACATGGAAAAACCTAATACGACTAAAAAGCCATGGCAACTCCAAAAGATCCAAATCAATGCACTGAAACCAAGGCATTATATTGACAGAAGCAAACCAGCAACCTTATTTAGACTTTAACATAAGCTCCTCATGTTTAGATCATTATTACTTGCCTTCAAGTTTTCTCCCTCAAGCACTTGAAACTTATTCCTCCTTACCTTATCTTTGTCTTTTACTAATCTTCAACAATCACCTCTTATTGTATTGACTTTGGCCTTGTGGAATCTTCAATCTCTCATTGAAGATATGTTGCAACTCCTTTGAACTCTCTATGTATAATCTCCTTTAGTAGTGGATTAATGTCTTTAATTTTCTATGCATTTTCAACTCAAAGCTTCATGTGAATTCTCCTCGAAAAACAATATGTAAAAGGTATGAACCCTTTTTATCTAATCTCCTCCAGGTTTTCAACTCTCAAACATTGAGATTTCTTAATCCTTATATAGCTCTTTTAGTTGGTTTAGGTCTTATACTCTAATAAGGAAAGAAATTGATATTCGAATGGCTTAATAAGGATAACTTGTCCTTGAAGTGACCAATTGTTCCAAACAGTGACCGATCATTCACTATTTGTTTTGTGCACGATACTTCAAGTGATTGATCAATTTAAGAGAGTGATCAATTGATAACTCTCAACTTTTTTTTGCACAAGGTAAAATCTGTTGCCAATCGATCATGTGATTCCTCTTATTTTGTAGTGATTGATCATTCTGCTTGTTATTTTACTCTTTTGCCTTTTTTACCCTAAACCTCTAAAATCACTTCTGAAACTTGTCTAAGTGATTTTTGTATGCAAATGTGATATAAATATGCTTCAAAAACCTTCAGCATTCTTTAGTCTTCTGTCTTGATCAATAAGAATATATCTGCTCGTATTTTTTAAGTCTATTAATTCTAAATCTGACCCAACCACAACAACCTCAAATATGTTTTTAAGACTCATTATATACACAAGGTTTTTAGACATAAATTTGACAAAGTTAATAACCTTGACATATGACTCATATGTTCTTATAATCTCCCCCCTTGGTGATTTCTTGTCAAAACACTACATATTTGAAATTAAAAGAAAATTACAACTCTTGACATAGTGCATTGACTTTCAAATTGTATAAAATAACTTGACACTACAAAGACTGTACATAGACTCATTTAACTTAAACTCATTTATTTAGATTTGAGCTTGAAAAGCATTGTATAACCCTTTACTTATCCCTTCACACTTAAAATCAAATTGATTGGTGCAGTATTGTTAATTAATTATAAAGATATGCATTTTAATTTTCATTAACCACTTCTTTGCCTTTCTGACATAAATAGACAAATATTAGAAAAAAATTAAAATACTCATTAAAGCTAAATCAAGTTAAGATCATCGCTGAAAGACAATAAAATACATAGAAATATTAAACCATCACATATCCCAACATAAAATTAGTTTCAAGGCACATCTCATCATCAAGATGAAACATTAAAACATCAGTCAGCAGCCTCATCACCATCACCATCATCATCACTCTGCTTCCCCTCATTACTTGTCATGGAAGTTGGGATCTGAGAAAGCAACCAAAGTATGTAAGCCTTTAGAACACTGCATCTTGAAATAATATGAACTCAGCCAAAGTCACTGGTTGATCTGAATCATCCATCGGTGCTTGTGGCTCTAATGTTGTATCTACTGCTCCATGTGGCTCATGATCTTTACCCTGATGGTGAGATAACATTCAGGAAACCACTCCAAGATCTATCAGTCTCATCCTAGTCATAATAAGCTCTGCTCTAAGTATCCTCACATGGACCATTGTGAAAATCCTGCACTAGAAGTATGGATAAGGCAACATCTCATGTGTGTGGCCATGCAAGAATGTCATAATCCTCCCAAAAATAATAGAGGGTAGATCCAACTCAAGATGTGGTTGTGCCAAGAGGTGTAGTGGTGGTGCAATTGTCCTATCTACTCTCTCCTTCCTAGCATTCCATATGTCAAACTGAGCAATGACATGAAGAAGCCTGATGTCCCATGTCATTGAAGTGCTAACAAAGACACCTCAAGCTCTGGTCCTCTTAGCAAGCTAAGCAAAATTAGCAGTTAGCTCACTATCTAATGGAAAGTCATATCCATCAAACTATAGAAATGTCAGCTCTCTACTTTCAAAACCAATCACATCAGCAATGATGTCAGGTGTCACTCTCACCTGAAGTCCGCCAGCAACTCCAATGAGTGCACCATCATCCTCCAAACAGAGTGATGTATATCACTGCATAACTAACCTAATATATACATGCTGACCAGATGTAGAAATAGTTGGAAAAATAATTTATCCAATATGGCCTAGCCTCAATCTACCTTACAACACTCTCTAGAGGTATATGAACTAATCTCCGCTCACATCTAATAGGCCTCAACCTGTCTAACCCACTAATCAATGCCCCTCGGTCCCCTGAGCATGACTTGATAGTCTTTTCCATCTCAGCTCTCCCCATCTAGATTAAATGACAATAAAGAAACCAAGGGCTTAGCATAAACTAGGAATAAAGACATAAAAATAATGAAATCCTAGAATTTAAAAAAATGTTGAAATGCATGCCAAAAATTCAAATTTGAATTTTAAATAAAACCTAAATTTTTTATTTCAAAATGGCTTTAAATTTAAACTTAAGGTAGATATTAGTGAGTATGTCAAATTTTCTAACTGTACCAATTGTCTATTTAAATAATAAATGACCAATTTTGAAAAATCCCCAAATTTGTTTAAAAACATGAAACTGACATTGTTTTCGTGAAATAAAAAATTTTAATGAATCAAATTGCATGAAACTTTAACTAAAGCTAGCTTAACCTATTTATAACATTCTTATCGGTTCAAATCACATGAAAAACAATTCAAATTCAACTAAAAAAAATAGTTTCAGAACCCACCTTGTTTGAAAATAAATTGTTGATTTTGATGGAAAAAGTGGTATTTAATTGTACAAAAACACTCCAATTTGCCTCTAATCACCTGAAGCACTATTTTGAAGAGTTTGGAGTGAAACAAACTTGAAATCAATTTAAAACCAAGCTTCAACAAGAAAAACCTATCCCATGATCAATTGTTCTTGTAATAAAATCGATTTTTTATTTTTCAAAGTAATAAAAATTATAAAAAATCAAAATTCCATAAAATTTTCAATAAATTTATAAAAATATTTCGATTGAAAATAAAAAAAATTTGAAGCTCAAAACTCAAATAAAAAATCAGACACTTTAAATCGGCAAAGTTGAGCTCTTTTTGACGAATTTTTAATTAATTATCTTTTAATCGAAGTGTATCCACATACTATATTTATTAATACCTTACTTTAGATTAGTTAACACCATTGGTATGTGATTGTCAATTTTATTATCTTCTTTTTAACACATAAATCCTCTTTTATTAATTTTTGAACAAAAAAACTACCAATATAGTCAACCCTTGTCTCTTGTAATCTTGAATCTTGCAAGATCACTCTTAACTAAACTGAGACAAATTTGTTCAAACCTTTGTAAAGAGATAGAATATATGTACATAATTTTTATAAAAAGATAAATTTAATCAAAAAGCTCATAATCAACATGCACATGCATTTTTCTTTTCTGAGTTACGATATCTTTCCTCAATTCATTTTTCTAGGGCTTAGCTTTTTCTGAATCCTTTCAACTTGCTTCATTTTTTTTTTTATGTTTTATTCTTTTCTTTATTTTTCTTTATTTTCTTGATGTTTTATTCAAGGATAATTCTAATATCTATAGAGATATTAAAGTTTATAAACTTTAATGTACATTACACGGAAATTTTTTTCTTTCAATTCTAAATATAAATTTCCTTAATGTATTCTCATCTTAGTTAAGGTATGTTTGACCAATTAATTATGCCACTTTTCACCTTAATAGAAAATTAATCTCAATATATCTCAAGAGCCGAGTTTATTAAAAACAAAAACAAAGTTAATTACAAACTCAAGAAAAAGCTAAAATAATTTTTTATGTTTGTGATCATATTCTAGTTTTTTGTTGTTTCAATTTAAAGCTTATGAATTAGAATCAATTAAAACAATATACAATATGATAAAACTAAAAAACATGAATTTCCAAAGGATAGAAAGAATTAATCCACAGAGACAAATCAAAATCTCTTAGAGATTTGACACTCCTTAGACTTGCCTAGCCATCCAATCCTAGGGCAACAAAAGGTAGACTTTCTTGTTTTTCCTAATTGATCCTTTGAACCTTAAAGACCAACTTTCTTCATCCCCACTCTCTTCATCTTCTTTTTATATACTTGGTGGGGCAACTTAGAGCGTATTTCTTAGGACATTCTCTTCTAGTATGCGTCTCACTATAGCAAATGTCACACACCTACTGTAAGATCCCTGATCTTAAACCGGTTTTTGGTTTTCTTTAATCATCGGTTATCGTGAGGTTAACGCGTTTTCTGATTTATTCGATGGTTTCGTGAATAAATAGTGTTTATGATGGTTTTAATCAAAATCAACTTTAAGATTGGTGGTTTTAAGTGATTTTGAAACAAATGTGAATTTTTAGGATTTTTCCTGAATTTTCATTAATTTTCCGAAAATTAGGGTTTTGGCGGGACCCCTGTGGCCCCCACCATTGAAATTTTGGTTTTTGTGCCAAATGGACCCAGACATCAACCTAAGGTTATACAAAAAATTTCAGAATTCTTTTAGACTTAATTAGTGCTCAAAGTTGTAAAATACCCATTTTTAGCTTACTTTTCCTATTTACACCTCATAACTTACCCATACATACCCCAACCCTTACAATAAAAGACCAAACCTAAGCCCTTTCCATTTTGGGAATAGGCTGAGGAGGAGAGGTCAGGCCTAATCCCCAATTAGGCCCGGATTAGAAGGTGTTTAAGGTTTTCAAGAAGGGTTACCCTCAAATCCGAGCTTAATCAAGTGCTAAGGTAATGGACCTTCGAGATTTCAATTTATCTATAGTAAAACTATTGATTTTTGGCTTATTTCAAATGGAGTTACTTGATTTGGTGTGTTAATGGCATGATTAGAAAATGGAAGTATTTAATCCCGATTTCTTAGGGTTTTGTATTATTATGATATGGTTTAACATTCTGGAAGTCATGGACTTTTGATGATGATTAGGGTGTTAGATGTTGATTTGAAGTGTTATCAATGGTGTTTCGGTTTGGATTTGTGAAAGGAAGAAGATGGTCAGTTCTGCCTTGTTGGCGTTCGAACGGCCCTTCTGGGCGTTCGAACGGCAACACTGTCGGATCGACAGTTTTCTAGTTCAACCGATCGAACGGCCTACTGGGCATTTGAATGGCTAAACTGTGAATTTGAATTTTTCCCGTTTAGCCAATCGAACGGCCTGAAGGGCATTCGAACGGCTACACAGCAGAATTGTGTTCAAATGCATGATATCTATTTCGATGATTCCACTTTATCTTGCCAATTTCATATGAATGTGGAGTGTTTTAAGCTATATTATGCTTTTGGAAAGGCATGCTATTTAGGTTATAGAGTTGAGATATATGATTAGAGATTTTGTAGAGTGACTTATGTTTTGTGACATGATGTTAGAATTGTCACCTTGAAATTGTGAATGGTTGATTCCCTATGGTTATGCATATTTTCAGTAGGACTACAACCTATTAATGGACTGATTTGTCATGATAGAATGTGGTTAGTTGATGTGTGGATGTTGGTGAATGCCATGACTCAATGATGAAATGAATGATCTTATATGTGTTTAACCTTTGTGGTTGAGTTTTGATTTTGAGTTATGATTTCAATGATTCTTCTCCTATGATTTCTGCTGGAATTCATGTTTAGATAGTAATTCACATGTGTAGTGTGGTAGTGAGTTTAATTTCAAGCATGTTGACATGCATTGTGTGGAGTGCTTCTACTAGTTACACACACACATTTGGGGGTTAAATGATGACGTTGAAGCTTAATATTGTGATTATGAATGATGCATTAGGGGCTGATGAGAGCACTTATCATGGATTAGGATTCATGTATGCCTTGCCCACGTATGTACCATGCTGCATGCATCATGAAAATAGATTTCCAATTGAGGTTTCATCGAGGTTAATCGAACTTGACCGACTGGATGCAATGTGGTGAAATTGTGTGCCGGATTGATCGGTCGTGGATTAATCGTAAGTTGATTGGTTTGAAAGGACATGTTTTGATTTGTGTTCCTGTGTGGAACGAGTGCACTCCCTGGGTTGAGTCTACTTAAATGGAGTTAAGTAGGGATGAGTTGTGTACTTGTCTTGCGGATTGAGATTATTTATGATTCGCTGGACCCTGAGAATCCAGCTGGTTTGTCCGAGTGCACCGGCTTGCTAGGTGTTGTTGCTTGGGACTGTAGTCTTGATAAGCAGGGTTGCCCGGGAGTTTAGACTTGATGGACAGACGTTGCTCGAAGGTGTTGGCCTTGAGGAGCAGGAGTTGCTCGAAGGCGTTGGCCTTGAGGAGCAGGAGTTGCTCGTAGGCGTTGGCCTTGAGGAACATGTATATTTGATAAGTGTTTGCTCGAGGGCTCCGGCCTTGAAGAGCAGGTTTATTCTCTATGTGTATGGACTTGCATGATGGACTAGTGTGAGTATGTGACACTTGTACATGCATGGTGAATGAGAATGATATGATGCATGATGGAATATGTATGTTAGAGATACATTCATGCAGGTTGTTATGATGTGATGCAGATGGAATATGTATGTTAGAGATACATCCATGTAGGTTGATTATGATATGATGCATGATGGAATATGTATGTTAGAGATACATTCATGCATGTTGTTATGATGTGATGCATGATGGAATATGTATGTCAGAGATACATCCATGCAGGTTGATTATGATATGATGCATGATGGAATATGTATGTTAGAGATACATTCATGCAGGTTGTTATGATGTGATGCATGATGGAATGTGTATGTTAGAGATACATTCATGCAAGTTGATTATGGTATGATGCATGATGGAATATGTATGTTAGAGATACATTTCATGCAGGGTGTTATGATGAGAATGAAATTATGTTGATTATGCACTATGATGCAGTTTTAGGTGATGTGTATGCGTGATCAGAAAATGATACACCATGTAAATCTTTTATTTGAATGATTATATTGTTATGCTGTTGTATTTTCGATGTTGATAGTGATATTAAAAACCATTGCTGAGTTTTTTAAACTCACCCCTCTTTCTTGTGTTTTGTTTTGGGGCTGCGTGGTGCGACACGTAGACGGACAGGATCTCCTCTTTGAGGAAAGGTCAGAGATGACTTGGATGTGATCGTAGAGATCGTTGTGTAACTCAGTTTCCTTTGGTTTTGGATTTATGTCACATTTTACAGTTGTGTTTGCTTAAGACTTATTTTGAGCCAGTGTGGGCTATAGTTAACTAAGCATGTGGGTTTGAGATTTGTTGTTTACTTTATGATAAGCAACACTCTTTCTTTCATTCTTATTTACTCTTGCTCAAAGGATTGTGCATACTCCGTAATTTTGTTAAATTGCCCGTGGTTAGGGTTAAGTCTTCCGCTAGATCGTTTCTCAATTTCACTTCGTCGCCCCGCACGCTTGATTGGCCCCTGGATCGGGTTCGGCTCGGGTCAGGCATCGTCGGGGCATGACACCTACAATACTAGAATTTATCCTTCCTCATTTTACTCTTGACATAGGTGGGTTGGGCACTATCTTAGGGTCTTTATCACTCTCTTGTTCTTTCACAAAGATAGTAGGTTTTCCTAATGAGGTAGACAAGAAATTCCTAAAACCTAATCACATTTTATTGGTTTGACCAATGTTAAGCATAATCTCCAACTTCTTTTTCCCACTCTTGAATCAATCTAATTTCTATTTAGAGGACAGGAGTTATCTATTGAGAGCACTAGAATTCTCCTTCTCACTCTCTAGGTCTTTCTTAAGGTTATGCACCTCTCTTTCTATCTTGTTATTCAACTCCACTAACCTATTCACCTCTTGAGAAGACAAAACTAGTTCATCTTCTTTCTTCTTCAATTCTCTCTCAAGGCTTTTGGTTTTCATAGTTAAGACTAAGAATTATTAGACGAATTTTATAAACTCATTAGAATCAACCTCAGACTCTGAGTTCTCTTCAAGGGAGTTGGACTCATAAGAATATTATTTTGAACTATCATCATTCACACATCCATGGAAGGCAGTATAGTTGCACATTTTTCTTTTTGAGAAGAGCTTTTATCATAGTAAGTTGCATGAAGAACCCTTCCTTTTTTCTTATATTCAAACCCCTTTGATTTCTTAGGCTTATCATCAAAAGAATTGTTAGAATTCATGTTAAGACAATCAATAGCAAAGTGACCTAAATTACCACATTTAATGCATTTGAAAATTTTCTTATCTTGTTTAGTGTGCCTCTCATATAAGGTGTTTAACACTTTATTTTTCTTGGAAGTTCTTCTAGATGCTTTTAGGGCATTCTATTTTCCCTTTGAATTTTTTGACGACTTTTTTTTGTTCTCATAGGACTCTTCTTGTATCTCAAAGGTTTTGAGGTTCCTAACCAACTCCTCTATGACTAAGGTGTCAATTTTCATAGATTCATTAATAGCAACTGCCTTAATTTTAAAATTTAAGGATAAGGACCGCAATAGCTTTCTCACAACAAGGTATTTAGGTATAGGCTCTCCTAGTTAATCACGTGTGTTGACTATGTTTGAAATTTTAGTATAATATTCAGAAATTGTCTCATCTCCAAGCATTATAATGTTCTCAAAATCTAGAGTCAACATCTATAGTCTAGACACCTTCATAGCCTCAGTTCTCTCATTATGTTTTATCAATTTTTCCCAAGCAACATTGGCAGAAACAAATTGCAGATCAACTTACATCGTGATTTTTCTACGACATTGAATAATGAACTAAGGACTTTATTATTTTGATTAGAAAGAATGGTATCATTTTTATCCCATTTAGCTTCATCTTTTAGAATTTAGTTCCCTTCCTTATCTTTGGTCGTTGGAAGACTCTAGCCTTTAACAACCGCTTTCCAGGCACTCCCATCAAGTGCTTGTATAAATGTGCTCATCCTATTTTTACTATATGAGAAATTTTGTCCATCAAACAAAGGAAGTATATTCCTAAGTCTCCATGTTCTTTCATTGAGTTATTCAAACCAACTATTGAATTTTATCCAACAAAAACAACCCAAGCACCAAAAATTTAGCACTTAAATCATGGAAAATTATAAGAGAAAAGCCTAGCAATCTAAGGAACACAAATCATCAACTGTAATCAAATATTTCTAAGAGAAAAACAAGTAAACTTAAAAAAATTTAATAATTCAAACCTAGAACAAGAAATCTAGCATAAGTAATCAAACTATGGAAGTTTAAGCAAGGCTATAAAGCAATATCATAACAAATCTTATTGATATCATATAGCAAAATAAAATTTTGAAAAATTTAACCCCAACTACCACTTGTGAATTTAATATGCATCTAGAAAATTTAAACATTTTAAAGGATCATTAGATTGCCCTAGTTCAATTATCAACAAGGATAAAGACTACAAGTTCTAGCCTCTTTGCACAGAATTTTTATAGGTAGCGGAATCAAACAAGTATTCTCTCAAACCTCACTCACGATGTATCAATCAATTAACTACCATCATTCAATCTACACATGAACATAATTTATCATGGAAAACCCTAACACGGCTAAAAAACCACTTCAGTTCCAAAGGACCCAAATCAATGTACTACAAACCAAGACATTACATTAACATAAGAAAACCACGAACCTTGTTTAGACTCTAACACAAACTCCTCTTATATAGATAGTTGTTGTTGGCCTTCAAGTCTTCTCCCTTCAAGGTATCTCTAGGAAACTGACTTTCAAACGAGATTCACCGCCTTTGTGCAAGGCTTCTCCGGCAACCTAGTCCCAAGATATAACAAATATCTCCTAGGCATCTTGACTTCACTCCGAGAAATCCTAATGTGAATTTTGGAAGAAATGTGTTGCCCACACACTAAATCACTGAAAGATGACTCCCTTTTTCAATGAAAACACTCTTGAAAGAGAGAAATCTAAATAGTGGAATCCATAGGAAAAGGTTCTTCTATAAGGAATAATGGGTTGAGATATTCCCTTCTTCTTGGGATACCATAATGCCACTACTTAGAGATATTTTAATAAAAAATAGAACATTAATTGGATCAATTTGACCTATTCCATAACGAAAAAACCAGACAATTAATTGGTCATTTTTGACAAAAAATCGATTGCCATCTCTTGGATTAAAATAATAAAGGACAGAAACAGGAGCCAATCGATCGTTTAATAGTAGAATTACCGATCAATTGCTCCTATCCAGCGATCGATAGTTTCACATTCTATTTTAAATAAATCACTTTCCAACATTCCCCACATGATTTATTAAAATAGCAAAACATATTTTAAAAGTTTTGATGGCTATAGGGCAACAATACACTATGTTTTCGATGCAAGGTGCCTTCCTAGCATGAACCTCGACCTAGTTGATATACCCCTATCACTCCAAGTTCTAAGCGAACTTTGTCTTGAACTTGAACCTTTCAAGAAAGACTTATGATATATCGATGTAATAACCCTATTTTTCTCATATTTTATAAATTTTATTATTATTTTAAGTCTAATTATAATTCGTTAAGACAAGCAAAAATACAAAAATTTGAGACCGGAAACAAAAGTTACGGCCTCGGGAAATGTGCTCTAAACCAGCGGCACCCACTTCATATGTAGGGGTAAACTAGTCCATAAATGGTCTAGTTTTGTAGGGCTCGTGAATACGAGCCCAACGGTACCAAGAACGCACAAATCGGAGTTCGGGATAAGAAGTTACGATTTTTTGAAATTTTTGGAAAATAAAATAATAATAATAATAATAATAAAAAATCGGATCGGCTCGGCGCGGCGCGGTGCGCGCCGGACGTGCACGTTATACGACATGAACACGTGACTGGCACGCATTTGACGTGACAAACGCACGTTCGTCACCGCGCGTGTGACGAACGCGCGTTTGTCACGCTCGCCTGCCACGAACGGTGGCGCCAGCGGGCGCCGCCCATTTTCTGCAGCGGCTCCGGTGGGCACCCGCTGGAAACCACCGCCTCCCTTGCCTATAAATAGGCCATTCCGGCCAGTTTCTACTCAAACTTCCGATTTCTCACCCCTTTCACTGTTTTCTTCATTCCTGACCCATTTTAAGCCCGAATTATGTGATCCAAGACCCGTTTGCTACCAAATCATAGGTGCTCTATGCACTGGAAGTGTTATTTTCTCAAGGTGACCCCTCTAAGACCTCGAAAAATGTGCCCCTTCTCTAATCTTTCCCTTTCACTTCTTTTACTGTTTCTGGACCATTTTACACCCTTTTAACCCGTTCAAAAGCCGTACCCCACTAAATCGAGGGTGCTCTACGCGTTGGGACCGTTATTCTGCCAAATTTTTTGCTCGAAGGAAGGATCTTCTATGAAGGGATTCTCTTATACTTCGTGTGCATTATAGGTAGGCGGCTTTAATTTCTAAACCGTATGCCAAGATTTTGACTCGCCAAAGCTTTGCTAAAGATATTTCTCAAAGAAAATTCTGTCTTTAAAAGCCTCTCCTCTTTACGAAAAATTCTCCGAGTTTTGGGTAATTGTACCCTCTGGATAGTCCTTGGTTTCTTGAAACTAAGGGTTATTATGATTCTGGATATCGCCAAATTTGGCTTCCGCCACGCACAGGACTGGGATATCATGGGGAATTCTCTTTCCTTCCGTCTCCCATTGCCCCATGAGCGTGGGTGTAAGTCGTCTGGTATTGCGACATTCTGTGACGATCGATATTTTCAGATTTTGAAAGAAAGATGACACGATATTTCTACGTGTATATTTTTAGAACTTAACTCAGCCTATTGAGTATAAATTTTGTAATGTCCAAGAAATTTTAGGTATTTTTTTAGAATTTTTCCCTATTTTTCTGGATTTTTTTAGGAATTTGCAAGATTTGGGGTATGCAGAATAGTTTTTGGGTTGTGCAGAAAGATCTGCATAGCCCATTGCAGGCCCAATTAAGTGGTGGACGGACCACTTAATTTGGGAGGGTTTAAACCACTTAGGATTCCCTATCCTACTTGGTTTAATCCTTACCCAATTAAACCCTAATCCCCTCTCTATAAATTTAGATGTTCCCCTAATTATAATTCTAATTTTGCCTTAAAAAAATTAGAGAAGAAGGTGATTGAAGGTGGAGCTCCGGCGTTTGTGGATCGACGACAAATCGGCGTTTGAGGTAGGTTCGCTGTCTTAGTTTAGAGTCAAGATTAATAACTGTTTGTTAAATAATTAAAGTATAGATATGATGATTATGAAAATCTGCATATAGTAGTGTAATTCGATAACTAAAATGCAGAGATTACTGTAATGTAGAGAATACTGTTTAGAATGCAGAGATTACTGTTTTTTTTTAAAAAAAAACTCTAAGAACAATATATCGGTGTTGTTTCAAGGGATCGGTTGCCGGCCGACTACCGGCCAGCCGACCACCGGCCGGCCGGTCTTTCTTCCTTGAGTAGTCGGATCTTCACTTCCGACCCAAATTTTTGGTCGCCGGAAGGGAGTTGCACGCAAAAAAAAAAAGGGGACTTTCTGGTGGCTCTGCTCTGTTCGGGCCAGAGCAGCTTCACCGTCGTTAACTGGCGAGACGAAGTGGGATGAAGAGGCCGCCTTCTGCCACCAGCAGTAGCGACATGATGTCTCTTGGCATATGCAGAACGGACGACAGAATCCCCGGAGGACTGCGGAATTGTTAGTAATCGGCTGTCGATCGGAATTTTTGTTGCGTCTGAGCAGCGAAAATTCGATTAACCGTCTTAGAATCTCACTTGACCGGCGACTGATGACCGGAGGATTGAGATCATCCCAGTCGGCCTTGCTTCGCCGGGTGGATCTCAGTCTTCCGGAAGGGTCGGGATAGCTGTTGGATGGCGGAGGAGGAGACGCTGGTCGTGTAGGTTGGGGGTGGCGTTCCGTGTCGTTTCTCTGTCGTCTGACGAAGCCCCGCCGCCGTCGCGCGCCTCAGGAGGGGAAGAAATCACAGACGCGCTAGCCGTCTGGAGGTTGAAGATGACCTCAGGCCGACCCGGCCTGAGGTCATCTTTTCTGACCCGGCCCGAACCGGGCCACTGGGCTGGGCCCAGTGGGCCGGGTTTCAGGGCCCAAACCCAAAAAAAAAGAGCAAATTATGTCAAACGTGTCTGGGTAGAGGTGCCCGTTGGGCTTATTGAATCGCAGAAATATATATATATATATATATATATATATATATATAAATATATATATATAACGTATCCTACCTAGTACATATATGTGCAGTATGGTACATAGGAACTGTTATTGAAATTTAAGTGGAATTCGACCGTTCTATCAGCCCGAGCCCTATGCAGATAGTGAAGCTGGGCTTTTAGTGATTGTTGAGCCTGAAACACAAATAGTTATGGCTAAATTATTTATGAGTTGTTAGACTTTATTAAATTGTTCTGTGTGTATAGTTGCATCTTGAGAATTAATGCATAGAAATTAATACAGAATAATGGTTAAGGGTAGAAGGCTTTGGATTGGAGGTTAACACCTAATCAAGATAAAGACTAAATTACCCTTAGAGTGGTCGAAAACCCGTTTATGAATTGAATGGGGGTTCTGACCTGGCTTTTGACTTGGTTGATGAACCAAGGATGGTTTTTGGGGGGGGAAACCTTAACCCAGCCTGATGAGGCTATTGAGGTTAGGGTTGACCTTTGAGTTAGCTCTATTGATGGGCCATTTGATTTGACCGTGTAGTTGCACCTCCCCATTGGAGGGAGTTGTATGTGAGCCGGGCTCACACTGGTTTATTGAGGATCACATAGTGTACACGCATCTACGGTCGCTGACATCCTGCTTGGTTGACGTCTCTGACCACTTCTGTTCAGGTGCAGTTGTGAGCCATGCCCTTCCACTCTGGTCAGGTCCTTATGGGGTAGGTTGGGAGATGGCACTTCCTTGTGGATTCCAGGGTCCTGGTGGATTCCAGGGTTTCATTGTGGATCATCCTTAAGGGGTGGTCTATGGTGGGTATCATTTGTCACTTAGGATGACATCTGATGTATGTTTTTGTCTATGAAGTTAGGTGGATTATTGGTTTTTCCCAAGAGGGAGAGACTAAAGGGAAATTATAATCGGAATGATTTGATAATTGGTTCAAGTGGAAACCTAACAGTTTTGCATAAAATGTAATAACATTTTGCATTCATATTATTCAGCTTCCTACTGGGTATTAGTATACTCAGCGACCTGGTTTTGCAGGATCTTCTGGTGAGGACTAGCAGGATCGGGACTGGACTTTCAGATTGAGGATGGCTTAGCTCTAGTAGGATTTAGTTCCATTATTTCAGTACATTTTGAATGATTGTAATAATGGCGTGAGAGCCAACTTTGATTAGTTGCTTATTTCCAGACAGATGTAAGGGTTGCACTTAGATGGATGGTTCATTTATTTGTGGATTTTTGGTTACTCTTATATGATATTATATGATTTGCTATCCGTATTTACGAACCCCAATGATTATGACCTGGATATTTAGTCGGCTGAATTGATTTGATTTTTTAAAAAAAAATTATCGTGATTTATCGATGGTTCTGCATTAAAAAGGGTTTTTAAAAATCCGGGTCGTGACAGTTGGTATCGGAGCAATCATCTATCTGCAAGTCTAAAGTTGTCTGGAGATGTAACTGGTTTGAGTTGTGGGATTGGGTAGAAGTAACCTTCTTGTCATTGTCTTGTAGATCAATGGAAGGAGGTCATGATCTAGTTTATCGACGTGCCAAAAATCGGGGAAGTGGAGTGCAGGCTGAGGAGAACCGAGAAACCACTCCTAATCCACCTATATCACCACGGCGTGCAGAGCCCTTGGGAGCAGAGGCGATGAGACGGGTTGAAGAAGCTCATGTTGCTTCCCCCTCCAACACCTCTAAGGGAAGCAATGAGAGCCGCTTGTTAGTGATGATTCAGGGTTTAGCAGATTTTGCTCAAACTCAAGCTAGTCTTCGCCCTGATCCTAAGAAGAAGGCAGAAAAGGATCAAGGTACTCTGGTTCAGCACTTCAAGTTGTTGACCTCACCTTTCATTGGGCTGGATGATCCAGATAAGGGAGAAGAGTGGCTACAGGAGGTCGAGAAGGTATTTGAGGCATTGGCGGTGGCAGAGGACAATAAAGTCACACTGGCCACTTTTGTCCTCATCGGCGAGGCTCATTTCTGGTGGAAGTCTACTAGACGGACACACTTCGAGGATTGGCCAAGTTCTCTTATCTTGTAGGCAGAGTTCTTGGAAATGTTTAATAAACAATACTTCCCTGAGCATGTGCAATAGACAAAGGAGCAGGAATTTCTTGCTTTGGAGCAGGGTGAGTTGACAGTGCATCAATATGAGACAAATTTTGTTCGACTACAGAGATTTGCACCGGACCTATGTGCTACTGAGGCTAAGAGGATCAGGAAATTTGTTTATGGGCTTAGGGATGGGCTCAGAGCTAAGGTGATGAGCACAGATCCCAAAACCTTTGCAAATGCGGTTGAGCATGCAAGCAGATTTGAGAAAGATTTTAATAGATGCAAAGACAACAGGAAAAGACTCACTTCAGGGACATTGAGGACAGAAGTTAAGCAGGAGGCTAAGAAGGCAAAGGCTTTTGAGGGTCAGAATAGGCCAGGGGCTACCAGGGATTCTAGTTCATCATTCAGACAACAACAGAGGGGTCCAGGGCAGCCATCTTCAAATCAGCACCAACAACAGAAGACTAGTGATAAGCTGAGTTGTCGATCTTGTGGCAAGCATCATCCAGGCAAGGTTTGCAATCCAGGGGATAGGATCTGTTATAATGCAGGAAGACAGGTCATTTAGCCAGAGGCTGTCCAGAAAAGAAGAACCAGGGGGGACAAGGTGACTCGAGTAAAAAGATTCCTCCTCGTGTCTTTTCACTTACATCAGAGGATGCGCAGAAAAATGCTGTGGTTGAAGGTACCATGTCTATCTTAGACTCTTATGCTAAGATTTTGATTGATCCTGGTGCTACTCATTCTTTTATTTCCCCTGAGTTTTCTCTATTCATGAATCAGCCTAGTTCTAAACTTAAACCACCTTTGGTTGTAATGACACCGGTAGGAAGCTCTATATCTGTGATAGATTATTTTGAGAATGTTCCTATTTGTGTATGTGAGAGAATTTTGCCTGCAGACCTTGTTCTTTTGGACATGGTTGATTTTGATGTAATCTTAGGGATGAATTGGTTGTCTACTTACTCTGCTTTGGTAGATTGTAAAAAGAAAAGAGTTACATTCACTCTATCAGGGGGGACTACCCTTGTCTTTCAGGGAGTCAAACAGGGGAGTAATTCTTGTATTGTCTCTGCCATGAAAGCTCATAAACTCCATTACTTGATAAAGATATTTCTTGGTCATGCACAACCACTTTACCTTTTTCTGTAAAAGGGAAGATGTGCCCAAAGAAAGTTGCATCATTGGATTCCTTTATGGTATTAGCCACATAATATAAGAGATTAGACCTTAATACCAAGAATGTATATAAATTACTATTTTGCGCATAACGATTGAAATCTCCATCATAAGTCTTAGGTCCTAGATTGTTTACCTTTATATTGAGAATTTTAACCTTGGCAAGGCATCCCCACACTTCGAGGAATTTCAAACTAGGTTTTCTTCCTTTCATTAGTTTAAATGGAGTTTTATTTTGACCTTTATATGGAATTCTATTCAAAATTGAACAAACAGAGAGAATGGCTTCTCATCACATATTTTTGGGTAACCCTGAAGACGATAACATAGTGTTTATCGTATCTAAAAGTGTTCTATTTTTCCTTTCAGCCATGTCATTAGATTGAGGAGAGTATAGGGCCGTGGTTTCATGAATTATCCCATGGTCTTCGTAAAACTTGCTAAACACATGTGGGCAATATTCTCCACCACAGTCCATCTTAACCTTATAATTCTCAAATCAGTTTGGTTCTCAACCTCATTCTTGAAAATTTTAACCCTCTTAAAATCATCAATATTGAAAGCAAATGAACTCTTATGACAAAAGGAAATGTCATTACAACTAATAACATTTGGCTTAAACAAACTATTGCAAAGAAAACCTTTTCCTACAAACAATCCAAATTTAGAAATTACAACTTTATTTAACTCACACACTAATTTAAAACCCTCTTGACTAAGAAGTGCTCCACTGACTATGTTCTTCATAACATCTGATACATGCTGCACCTTATGGAGAGTCAAGGTGTTTCCCAACGTGAATTTCACATCCACCTTTCCTTCTCCAACCACTTGTGCTACTGAGCCATTCCCCATTATTACAGGTATCTCTTTCACCTCCTAATACGAAAAAAAGGAAGATAGATTGGAATAAATGTGGACACTAGCTCCTATCTACCCACCAATCACTAGGTTGACTAGCCAAATTTAAAACTAGATCACTAATATAATATTAGCGACACAAAAAAAGATCTCTAATAGTAGTACTTCTAGAGACACTTTTTGATATGTGTCATTAATTAGCAATTGCGACGGGACTAATTTTAAGCATCACTAATAACTATTTGTGATGATTTTATGACTATTAGCAATGCTTAAAAGCATTGCTAATAGTCTTTTTGTTGTATTGTAAGTTAAAGAAAAGGTTAGCCAATGCCCATTTGAGTTGCAAATCAAAGCACAACAAGCATGAATTTCAAAGTCATGAAATCATCAGGAAAAACTTATCAATTTCTATGGTGTATCAACATACCCACAAAATACATCTTAAGAGAATAAAATAAAATATAATTAATCTATTAATACATTGTCCACATTAATATTAATGATGAAATATCAAATCGAACCCATTATGCAGCGCCATGAGTAACAAAGAAAATGTAGATCA
This sequence comes from Saururus chinensis, assembly GCA_035235625.1. Lineage (NCBI taxonomy): Eukaryota > Viridiplantae > Streptophyta > Magnoliopsida > Piperales > Saururaceae > Saururus > Saururus chinensis. The sequence goes on along the minus strand of CP141145.1, from coordinate 5,944,364 downwards.
ACAACCTAAGGATGTGGAAATGACATTCACTTGGCAATGTTGCAAAGTGGGAGCCGCCAACTTTGACCCAAACAAGGAAGAAAAGACATACTTGCTAAACAAGGAGGAGTGGCAGTAAGCCTCGCAAGGATTGAAGGCAAGGCATGAGGTCATGGAACCTTGGAACATCAATCCATAAAACAATGTGATGAGGTCAGCCAAGTGGTAATTCACGAGCAACCAATCTTCACCTCGGCCATCGGATGAACCAGTCAGAGTATTCAAAGGACTAAATACAGCCATCCTGCTCACAACAACGAACATGCAGACGGAGACGAGCCAGGTGCAGAGTGGAGAAGCAACCCCAAAGACCATTGTTACTGCTGCACGCTTTTGAAACCTCCCATATTTCATAGGGAGGGCAATGCTTGCCAGACGAGGTAAGCCCCGGGAGGAGGGTTACAAAATCATTAACAATAAAAAATTATTTTCATAATCACTAACATTGCTTGGAAATATAGCGTTACCATGTATGATGCTAGAGTTATAGTGAATATGATGTTAGAGTTACCACCAAGAAGATCAGCAAACAATTAGAGCAATGATCAAAGTCTGAGTTGCCTCCAGGCAACTAACTTTGAAATGAGATTCACCTCCCTAGTGCAAGGGTTCTCCGGTGGCTTGCTCCCAAGATACAAGAGACCTCTTCTTAGAATCTTTGGTGCAATCAAATGATTTGCAAACGAACTCTAGGTGAGAACTATTGCCCCACACAAAGATTTACACAAAACTGTCTCCTTTGGGATGAAAACCACCATTGAAGGAGGAAAATATGAGAGAAAATTGATAGGGAAGAAGTTCTCTCTTAGAATAAGGGTTTGAGACGTTCCCTTATGCTTAAAGACAAAAACATCCACATTCTAGAGAAGTTATGGAGAAGGAAAACTCATAATAGATCAATTTGATCCGTTCCATAATGGAATCCATGACTGCCAATTGATTGCTCATAACAAGTGATTGATCGCTTCAAAGGAAAATCGAAAAACCATTGTCATCCAAAATTAATGAAAGGTAGAAATAGTGTCAATTGATCACTCCAATTGAGTGATCGATCTATCTTCTATTTGAATTAATCACATACCAACATCCCCCACTTGATTCATTATTAAAAAAAAAGATTTTAAAAATCCTTTTGATAGAATAGGCCAACAGTACACTATGTTTTCAATGAAGTTGCCTTCTAGGCTTGAACTTCAGCCTAGTTAATATAGCTCCATCTCTCCAAGTTCTAAGTGAACTTTGTCTTAAACTAGAACCTTTTAGGAAAAACTTATGGTATATCAAACTCATAGTATATACTCCTCGTTGAGTTCTACTAGGATGGCACTTTTTGACCATGCACATATATCTTGATTTCATGAGTACATCATCTAAACAATTAGCCCATGATCCTTATCAGATATAATGGCCCATTTTTTTTAATTATGTCGAATGGTAAATATAAAATTTTGGATAATATTTAGAGAGTTTTGAGAGGTAAAATCTCTATACATAGACAGAGCTCGAAGTAACGAGCATAAAGAATTTAAGAACGCATGAAACGGAGGTTGGGAGTGAAAGTTATGACCTTGATAAAAGTGCCACATGGGTAGGAACCACTTAAAGCATGTGGGACAAACTGCCCATGTGTGGTATAGTTTTGTGGGGCTTATCAATACAAGTCCAATGGTAAAAAAGAATACGCGATTCTAACTTTGGGGTAGAAAATTATTACATTTTGAAGTTGGAGACAAAAAGAAATAAAATATTAAGAAAAAAGGCAAAAGAACTGACATAGGTGCTGACATGTGCTGGTGTCAACCATGCCAGATGGCGCATGGAGCTGCAGGATCGTGGCCATCTCTGCAAGATGCACCACACCGTGCATCATGGGGGTAGAATGGTTCCCGTGCGCTGTAAAGCAACGCCGCACGATCCATGCATAGAGAGCGACACATGCATGGCCATGGCAAGCGTCTCAAAAGTATACGACATGTGGCATGCATGCACGCAGGTGGTCTAGTACACTCATGAACTCTTCCATGTAAATAGAAAGAGCTATTCAATTTTTGGGAAAGTTTTTCTTCCCATTTCGAGTCCAATTTTGCTTGTTCAAGAGGCATTCTTTCCAAATTCAAGAGTCCTCTACACGATGGAAGGGTCAATTCCTTGAGTTGGAACTCTAGAGGGGTGAAGTGGCCTGAAGAAAGAGGAAGCTCCATCCTCTGCCATCAGGCCACAACAAGAAAAGTAGCTAGAGTAAGGAGAAGCCCCATCCTTTGTTGACAGGCTACAGAGAGACAGAGAAACATTCCCGGGGAAGGGGATATTATGTCCACCACCTTCAAACAGCAAAGAGAGAAAACCTTGGGGAAATGGGAGATTTGACTATTTCCTTCATGCACAAAGAGAGAGAAACAGCCTGGAGTAAGAGGAGGCTCTATCCTCTGTTGTCCGGCCGTGAAGATATGAGCATCCCAGGGAAAGTGGAGGTTTCGTCAACTGCCTTCGAGCAAGCAAAGAGTGAAGAGTCCTAGGATAAAGGGAGTGTCACACCCTGACACATGTCAACCCCGAGCCAAACCTGATCCAAGGGGAAGATGGCATGCGGTGCAATGATGTATTGTCGGATTGCTGAAGACTTAACCTCTTATTCGGGTAGTTCACTACGGAGTTGTGCACATCAACTTTATACAAGAGCGAAATGAGCAATGATGGACTATTAACTAAACATTAGTCTACACGCAAACCCACATACTTAGTCGAAAACAGCCCACACATGGCTCAAGTATTCGAGTCTAATCCCACAATTGCTAATAAAAGTCTTTGCCGACATTGGCTAATTAAGTGTGAAGTATAAACAAGTCTATACATGTCTCAACACAACATGCCATAGAAACAATCATACCATGTAACCCTTCCTAAGTATTATCGCCAACCACGTGCTCCACATAAAGCTCATCAAAGATACCTGCATGACACGACATGCAGCCCCAAAATAAAACATAAAAAAAGAGGGGTGAGCCACAAGCTTAGCCAGGGTTTTAAGTACATAAAGTAAATCCAAATATGATAACACAGACATAAACACATAATACTTATCACATAATCAACCACAATGCCCATTCCTCATGGGGTATCCACATAAACCTGTGCATTCATGTTATAATTTACAATACATAAGCATATACTCATGCCACATGCATGTCATGTTGTCACTAACATATCTCATCAATGCATTCTTATGCCATTTGCATATCATGTTGCATGTAATATATCCCATAAACAGATTTTTATGTCACATATATATAATGCTATGTGACATATCACATCATCACGTATTCAAGTCACATGCATTTCATGCTATATGACATATCACATCATCACATATTCATGCTTCTTGCATAACATGTTATATCTAACATATCATGCTATGATTCATATTATCTCATTATCACATATTCATGCCACCTGCATATCATATTATACATGACAATCTCATCATTACATGTAAACCTCATGCGTAAACATGTGGAATTCACAAATAATCACATCATGCTTGAATAACTTCTCAATATAAACATATCATGCATATCTATTTTTCAATGAAAGCATTCACCCTACAAATCAAGTGTCTCAAACACACTATCCTGCATAATATGTAAATTAAGCCACATCCACATGTGTAACATACCCTTCATTATCACTACACAACCTGTATAAATGAGTGTAATATTCCAAACACATGTAATCATCGAAGGTTAATTTCTCATAATTGAGAAAAGCAATCATTTCACATGCCAAGGACAATCCCTTGTGGGGAAGGTCCAATTTCCACAAAGGAAACCTAGGACATTGGGGAAGTTACCCCCTTTGCTCACAAAGGACAATCCTAAAAGGAATGTCATATTTCCACAATAGAAACCTAGAGCAATCTGCTCGCCAAGGATGAAACTCACCTAGAATGTCCGATTTCCACAAAGGAAACCTATTGCAGTGTGTTGCCAAGGACAATCTCTTACGGGGGAGAGTCCCCAGTAAGAGCACATGGTAGCCAGTGCACATGGACACACCATACTGGATTCTCATGGTCCAGACAACTCAACAAATAAATTCATACCGCAATCAACTCATTTCAACCTGGGGAGGTACCAAGTCTCGAGCACTATTACTTATCAAGACTGAGCTGAAAACAAAATCATGTCCTTTCAGACCCAAACTGATTTGATAAGCCTTCGATCGATTAATCCGATAATCAATGGCATTCACTTGCATCCAATCGATCAAACATGACTAATCACAATTAATCTCATTCATAAATCATTTGCATGATGCATGCAACATGATACATAAGTGATCAATGCTGCATAAGCCCAAATACAAGAGACATGCTCAATGCAGTCCACATGTGCATAAAAAATAGTCCATTTGTGTCCAATAATCTCATAGAATTCTACACAAAAGTGTTTATAAGTGAGAGTGTTCAACTCTAAGCTAAAACATGTGAAACATGAACAAACCATAATCAATGTCATATACATACATCCATGATTTTATCATAGTCCTTCCCTGCTAAAATCATGAAGCAAGTGTGGTGAAAACATTGAAATACGAGTCCAAGATAAGTATAACATCATGCTAGAACATGGAAACATAATTCACCAATAGTTAATATAACATATGCAAGCATATATGCACATCCTCATGGTTAAACATACAGAAATCATCAAGCAATCATGAAGTAATCTTTAGCAAAAGGAATCTTATAAACACCCATGATGATAATAATAGCAAAAGGAATCTTGTTTCAAAATTGTTGATAAATATAGGGTTACCATGAATATGATGTTAGAGTTACCACCAAGAAAATAAAAAAACAATTAGATCAATGATCAAAGTCTGAGGTGCCTCCAGGAGACTAACTTTGAAATAAGATTCGCTGCCTTAGTGAAAGGATTCTCTGGCGACCCATTCCCAAGATACAAAGGACCTCTTTTTCGAATCTTTAGTGAATTCCAATGATTCACAAGTGAACTCTATATGGGAACTATTGCCCACACAGAGAATTGCTAAAAATGGACTCCTTTGGAATGAAAACCACCGTTGAAAGAGGAATATCTAAGCGAAAATTGATAGAGAAGAGGTTTTCTCTCAAAATAAGGGTTTGGGACATCCCCTTGTGCTTAGAGACTCAAAAATCCACTTCTAGAGAAGTTGTGTAGTAGGAAAATGCATAGAAGATCAATTTGACCCATTCTGTAACGGAATCTATAACTGGCGATTGATCGCTTAAAAGAAAAATCGAAAACCTGCTCTAAGCCAAAATTAACAAAAGGCATAAATTGTACAAATTGATTGCTCCAATCTAGTGATCAGTCAATACTCTATTTTAATATAACCAATATCCATGGCCCATGACCATGTGGTGAGGGAAACCTCGGGAATGGTTAAATCTGGTTTGTAAGTTTCTATGTCACCACTTTCTTGGTGATGTGGCAACCCCCTATTGTTGGTCACCATGATCATGGTAGACAATTTCTAACAACCGTCTTATCATATAAAATAATGGTTGTGGAGTATCCCAATTGGCTTTGAACAGAGGGGCCATATAAAATGACTCTTTATATATATATACTTTCTATTATAAAACAAATTGGTGTACTATAGAGCTTTCAAATTTGTCTATTTGACCTATGTTTTACACCATTAATCCCTATTTTACCTTTATTTGAAGGATCTTAATCCCCCAAAAGTGAAAGATATTAGAATCTTAATTTTTTTAGGGTATATTGATTTTAATTTTATAATATTATTTCTTTCACTCTTGAACTCAAATTCACATGTCATTGGCATCGTTAGAAAGGTCTCGACATGCTCTATTAAATGAGATCCCATATGACTATGTTTTCTTGAATTTTTCTGTAGATCACACACATATAGTATACTTCTTAATAATATTTTTTATATTTTTACATATATTATACATATTTGGATTTACATATTTTTAAGGTAATTGGAAAACCCTCGAAGAGTTTCATCAAATGAGACTCACTACCAAGTTGGTCCTAAATATCAATAAATTGCTTCACAACACAAAGTCCTTCAAAACCTTTATCTTCGTTGACCTATGACATAATATTTAGCTTATAACATTTAGATTCCTAGTTGCCTACTACAAGTGTATATAATTAGTGTATAGCCACTACAACAAAAAGGGCTTTTAGCAATAGTTTTATTAGTGACGTACATAAAAGCGTTGCTAAAAGTCACTCATAACGACATTTAATGAGTGTCGTTAAAAACATTGACTTTTAATGACATATTTATACAAGCGTCGCAATTAATATTAGTATTTGTGACACATCAATCATGCATCACAAATACTATTTGTGACATATATATGTAAATGTGTCACAAATAATATACATCATTTGTCACATATAGCTATATACATTGCAAATAATACATATTTTATTTAATTGATGCTATTTAAATTACAAAATAGTTTTTTTAATATATAAATATATAGTTGTATTTAATTTATTTAGAAACACAAAATATATTTTATTTATAATGTTTGTTTAATTGCAACATATATAAGTATCTGTCACAAATAATATGTTATTTGCAATATATAGTTCTAAACGGCAAATAATATAGATTATTTGCGACATTTAGATCTATACGTCGCAAATAAATAACATTATTTGTGACATATATATGCATATATCACATATAATATATATTTATTTTATTTTAATTAGATTATATAATATATTATTTATATATAAATATATAATAAATAATTTTAGAAAAAAATAAATTAATCTTTTAGTCCCATTTGTGTGAGATTTGGCTCAATCACATTAGCATGAGCACCGGCCTTATGGGCAGTTGAATTTCGATCCAACATACATATCTCAGGGGGCAGGCAAGTTGCATGCCCCTTACATTGTCAAATATAAAATAAATAAATAAATTTATTTCTTTATTCCCGTTTACATGAGAATGGCCTAAGCACAACAGCATGTGCTTGGCCCTTTGGGATGTCCGATTTTTATCCAGTGGCGCATATAACTCAGGGGTCAGGCAGGTTGTATGCCTCCTTGTGTTGTCAGATCAAGATCCTACAGTTCTCAAAGCCTTGACTCCCAAAAATGGGCTATTGATTAAATTTTTTTGCATAATTTATATATCATGTTCTTATATATTAAATAATATATTGTTTGATGTAAATAAATTAGAAAATATGAGTATTTACGATGTATATATTTAAACTTTGCAAATAACATAGGTTATTTGAGAAGTTTAGTCTTATACATCACAAATAACATGAATTTTATTATTATAATTCTAAACAAATTATTTAACATATAAATATAATTGTGAAAGAAAATTAACTTAATTTCTTCAGCCACTTTTGAATGAGAATGAACTCGCGCGCATCACCATGAGCCCAACTTGTCGAATTTTGATACAATGACACAGATAACTCGGGGGGTAGGCGAGTTGCATGCTCCCTTGCGCTATTGGATATCAAAAAAATTAAATTAATTTCTTTAGTCTCATTTATGTGAGAATGGGGTCGAACACATCAGCATGTGCCTCGACCCTATAGGATGTCATCTATCGATCCAACGACACACGTAACTGAGGGGGCAGGTAGGTTGCATGCCCCATTTCACCGTCGGATCTCAATTGACTCTTCTCAAAGCCTAGGATTTAAAATATGGGACTCATAAAATTAATTTAGATTTATCCCATAATTATAAATCATGTATTATATATTAGATAGTATATTATTTAATGTCAATAAAATATATAAAATAGAAAATATGAGTATTTGAGATGCTTATATTAAATGATGCAAATGACCTACGTTAATTGCAACATCTAAACATATATGTTTCAAATATAATATTATTTTCCACTTATATGCCTAAATGTCACAAAAAAACTATATTATTTGCCATGTTTAAGTATAAACGTCATAAATACTCTAATTATTTGTGGCATATATAATTATAAGTCACAAATAACATGAATTTTATCATTTAAACTACAAAATGATAAAATAAAAATATTAGTATTTGCTATGTATATGCCTATAAGCATATATGTCTCCAATACTCATATTTTCTATTTTATGAATTCATTTAAACAACTAACATTTTGACGCCTATACCTAAATATCGTAAATAGCATTCCTATTTACGATGTTTAACTCTATGTGTTATAATTAGATATACTATTTTATGTAAACAATAATTGTGATATTTAGGATAAACGTCACAAATAGCATACTCTAGTTGCGACATTTATCACTAAAAGTCTCAAATAGATTGACATTTGCGATGTTTATATATAAACGTTGTAAATAGATACTATATAATATAAATAACTGGTATTTGTGATGCTTGTCAATATACTTTGTAAATACCCGTGAATTGGGAACTTGCATAAGTATTTGTGACCCTTTTGTAAAAACGTTGCGAATAACCTCCCGCCCTTTTTCTCACCCGCCCACCTGCCCTCCCTTTGTTTCATTTTTATCCCATGATCTCTTCTCTTCATTTTTTTTCTCAACATTCTCTCAATCCGGCAGCCCTCTCCCCTACAGCGAGTCCGCCACCTCTGCCAAGCTGCCCTCGCTGAACTCCAGAGCGCCGATGCCGGCGTCCTTGCGCTCCCGGAGGTGGTGCGCCAGAGCAATTTCACTCTCCCGCCACTTGCCGACATCCCCCCTGAATTCTCATTCCCAGTCTTCGGGAGGATCTGTTCAACATTCCCCCACGATTTCCCAATTCGGTCTGCCTTCTCTCCTCTGCTTCTGGTGTGCTCCAATTGGGCTCCCAACCTCGTCGCTGGAACCCTACTTCCTTTCACGTATTTGGCTCTGCTGCAGGGCTCCCCACCTCCTCGGTCACATCCTTCTTCCCGCCATGGCGTCGACTCTACCTGAATAGGGGCTCCCCACCTAGACATCCTCCTCTCTACTAGCTCCCCTTTTCCTCATTTCTAATGGGTTTGCCTTGTTCTTTTTGGTTGATAAAAAGGGTTTCTTTTTACGAATTTGATGCGTAGACGATTCTTACTGCAGGAGGTAAGCCGGTGATACTTGTGGTAGTTTGAGTTGGGTTGTTTGATTGGGATCTGGAATACTTCACATGCGACTCGTTTGTTTCGTGGGGAGAATTCATTAGATTTTGAGTTGAAGGTATGAAGACTTTTGAACGTCTAGCAAATTTGGCTCTACCTGGTTTGTTTTGCCTCTCTCTCTTTCTCTCTACAGTAAGTTGTAACAATTGACATGTGGGTTATGGTGTCTACATTGAAGTGGGATAACTGATCGCTAATATTAACAATCGGAGTAAAAATGTGAATTTGTGGTAATCTGATTTGAGGGAAAATTGTTGAAGTGAGACAAGATATGGAAAAGATCCGAATATGGTAGCTTTCTGTGTGCTTACAAGTATAATAAATAGCTGGTGCATCAATGCCATGGGTCAGGTGAAAAAATTTTTGCTTTTCAATCTCACATATGGCTATCGTGTTGATTGATTATATTCTTAAGTTGAACTGTCCTTTAATTTTGTTTTGACAACTGATAAAGGTTTATTTCTGTGATTTGAATAATCTGAATCATGTTCAGGTTTGTGCCATTTGGTCTTTTCTTATGATGATTTTAGGACGTTACTTGTGATTATATTATGTTGTTATGAATTGCCATCACCACGATGGAGCAATCTGGCTTGAATTCATGGATTATACTTCAGTGTTATATTCTCTTGAAACCACTGATGCAGATCCCATTGATGCCTGGTGCCTCTGCTGCCAGGATACCGGGTGCCCATGTCATGGTCGAAGAGCAGGGACATTGTGAGATTGCTTCTTGGGTTAGCTTCGGCTGTCATTGTTTGTGATTTTGCTTTCCTCTTAAATGGGTGAAATTTTGTTGTAATGGCTTCTCTTTGTGATGGTAACCTGATTATTGGAGTAGTTGAAACCTTAGAGGTGGATTTATAAAGATGGAATAACCAGTTCTTAGTGACCATGGTCCTTTGAAAATGGCGATATTTCTCCCGTTTGGGAGCTGTTTTCATGGTTAATTCATTTTGGTGTCATTATAACAATTAGTTGTTTCCACAACCACTTTATTTAAGGCTGACTGTGAATACTTGGGCCGGGCCAGTGAGAGATATGGAATGCTATTAGTACCAGAAATCACCTTTTGTGGATAGGCATTTTCGTAATCAATAAATTCCACATATTTAGCTTGTTGTCAGTTTGCTTTGTACTCTATTGTTAAATTGGAGTGTGACCATTTTGTTCTTGCACTTCATAAAGTGAGTGATACGAACTCACCACTATGTCCAAAGAGTGTTTTGACATTGAAGCAAAAGGGAGAGATCGGTATATAATACTTCATGCCATTTTGGCTCCATCTATTAAGCTCATTTGTCTATCCAATGGCAATTACATATTGGTGTGGAAATGTGGTATCCTTATCAGTGAAATTTGGAACCATCTTTGCCTTGCTTCAAAGCAAATTCTTTCTCAACTGTAGTGTATATGACATTATGGCAATTCTTTTAATTGACCTGAAGTCTCCTGAGTGATCTATTCTCATTTTCTTTCAAGCATAAAGAAATTTTATGTTGAGCAATTGTTCCGCATACAGAATAAAGCATGAATAACATGGTTGACTTTTGATTTGCATATTTTGTTTGATAATGTTCCTCACCACAAACTTGTTGAATACAAGGACCAGAACAAAAGATGAGATGCACAAAAGAGTTTTTTTGTGTACACAATCTGCAATTGGCTCATTCTTTTTTTAGATGTTTTATGAATCTATCTCATTATGTGTTTTTTCTCCCTTCAAGTCCACTGGATGATTAGTCTTCATTTCGTAGTGATGATGGCACACATTGAATGCATGTCTGGTTCAACCTATAGTTCAACAACTTGCCTGCCCTGTTTTTGAAGAAATTCCTAGCTTAGATTCAAGGACCATTCTGCCCACCCAATCATGGATTTTATTTTAGAATATAAGCCATTCTCTGAACAGATTGTATATTTTTTATGCAGAACTTACAAAGAAGTTTTACACTATATAAATATTTGCATAAGGTTTATTTAACTGTTTTGTGAATGTGAATTTTGTTGAGCTTCACATGGCCATATTTAATGTACTGATTGATTGAGCTATCATGGAGAGGGACTAGATCAACAGGTGGCGAATTTTTTATCCTCTTACCTCATCTCAACCTTAAATGTTAGAGTTGATACTAATTGAAATGACCCATTGTTGGTGAAAGATGATTATGTTTTTAGTTTGAGGGCTTGACGACTAGTATGAATGCAACTGAATGTGAATTGATCTTTTTTATTTTGTAGTAAAGGAATAGGTGCAATGTTCAATGTAATGTGCTTGAATGATCAAGCAACACATGTATCTATGAAAGCACCAAAGATGATGGTATATTAGATGAGCGAAACAGAGCACATCAAAAGTTTCAAGAAAATTAAAATAGTTAGATGCTTCTCTTCTTTTGGCTGCAGTATGCCCCTTCTTTCTTTTTCGTGTAAATTACCATGTTAGCAAACAAGTTGTTTCACCCTTACACCTTACCAGATTGGGGTAAAATCAATTCAAAGGGAAAAGGAAGAGATTATTCAAATGAAGGAAATGAAAATGGATTGGGTTCCATGCATTCTATTGGAGGTTAGGTATCTCATTCTTTCTAATGCCTTTGCCTTCCTTTCAACCAAAATTAATTGGAGCATTTAGGTGACATCTATGTTTGCTGTGTGCAGTCTCAATTAAGTAGATAGATTGAAGTCTCAGATTTTACACTAAGCTGCTCACAAAGAAGGTATTAAATTTTTTTTTAGGATTATTGCTTTAAAGTTGTTGTTCTATGTTATAGCTATTTTAATTTCATTGATTAGGAAATTTTCTCATCAATTTAAAGTCTCCATGATATAGTTATATAGTTGGAAAATCTATTGGTTGCCATGTTTATATACATAGAAAATCTCTAGGTCGCCATGCTTAAATCTTAGCTGCTTTAATTAGCTCTTTTTTGGTGAGGCTGGGGAGGGGATTAAATCTATTATGTAAAATGTTGATAGATGTCTCTTGTCGGTGCATTGGAGCTTGTTAGGAAATCAATTGGAGAGACACAGGTGAAATCAATTGGAGAGACACAGGTCAGAGATGTTGCTTATTCTATTGATACAATTGGATTACTTTCAGCACCCGCACCCTTGCAATGTCCATTGACTTGTCCAAAGAACAGACACAAGTATTTTAAAATTGTAAAAGGGATGTTAGCATTTTTTTATTAGGTTAAAGGGTAATTATTTCTATTGAACTATGCAACTGGCTTATTTTCTTTTTGCTTTGATGTGGGTGATGATGGGCTGCTGTTTATAGTTGATGTAAATTTATGTATATGCATATGGAATTTGGATGTGTTAGTAATTGAAATACTGAGGTGCTTAGTTTATTTATGAAGTATGGGGTTGTTAATAGTTTTCTTTTAATATCTTATTGGAATGAGATGTTCATGTTATTTAACATTAATTTTTTATTATTGAGGGTTGTTATTTATTGGATATTACCTTTTGGATGTCAAAAATGGTAATCCATTCATATAACTTATTTTGTAATGATTTACCAACAATTATCTTTTCTTTGACTTTGCAGAGGAAGCGAGTTAGAATTGTAGACAAAAATAAGAGAATTGCAAAGGCCAAGGAGAAGGTTGCTGACTACTAAAAGGTACTGGCAACCAGGTTGAAGGAGTAACACGACTGAAGGAGTTGAAAAATTCTTAAAAAGAACATCAAATCTAGCCTTTTTTTTATTTTATTTGAAAATTTTGAAATGAAACAAGAAGATTTTAAATCTTTAGAGATGAATGATAATATAATGTTTGGAGGTGTTGAATGCATTTATTCTCCTTTAAACATATTTTGTGGATTGGATCTTATTTTCTATGCAATTATAATTAAATTTTTTTGTAATAATTTCTTTATCAGCAATGCTTTATAAGGGTTGCAATTAATATTATTAGCTAAAACACATCGCTAACACACCTATTACATTAGCGACATTTTACTGAAAATCTATTACAATAGCATTGTTTTACTGAAAACATCACTAATTCATATGCCATTAGTGATGTTTAACAGAATTCGTTGTTAAAAATTACATTATTGGGACACTAAATATTTTTTTATTTTTTTGCTAATTATTTTTTATTTGTTATGCTCTCTAAAACACTGCTAATAAGATATTTTTTATTTTTTTCAAAGTAATTTTTTTTATTTGAGACACTTTCTAAAATATCGCAATAAGTATTCATCAGTGCCACTTTACAAAAAAAGCATTGATAATAATATTTATTAGCAACACAATAATAACCGTCACTAAAATATATTTTGAGACTCTTATGTTTTAGCATTGTTATTTATTAATTGCAACTATAGCATTAGCGGTATTTAATAAATGTCGCAAATGTATATTTACAATTCTTTTGGGACTATTAGCGACACTTAATGAGCTTTTATTTATAATTAATGATCGTTGTGATCCTCAAAATAATATATTTTACCAGTAGCATACAAGAGAGATATTTATTCTATACATATGTTATTTCTAATTTATCTTATCTAATGTATATTTATATGTATATTATATAAATTCTTGCTAATTGATAATAAAGCAAAATATTGTTTCTTTTAGGTGCTCGGATATTGAGTGTTCTTTTTTTTTTTTACGTCATAGTCCATTCTCACCCTTTCAAGCCACTTCACAGCTCTTCTATTAGTACTTGTGCAATTGCAAATAGGGCCTGTGCGACAAACATCCTTTGGAGGGGTATTGGAAGCCAATCTTGTTGAAGTGATAAAACAACTGGCAGTGACCCACATGACAAAGCTTTAGTGGCTGAAGTTTGTGATGAAAGTTCACAACTCGAATGGATAGTTTCCCGCTTTGGAATCACAAAGAACATATAGAAGAAAGGAATTAGTACACCACAAATTGCCCTCTTTAGAATTAGTGGAAACTTATATTTGCTACGGTGGTTATCAAGACATGCACTTAATCTTTGTAGCGACAAGATTCTCAACCAAAAAAATGTATACTACACGTTCCTTATAAAAAGGGGAGATTTAGAACTACAGGGCATTAGTTGTTCTGTATTTTAGATTGATGTATCTTAGATGTTTGATTTTAAATTGCATACCAAAATCCTGCATTTCATACTCAAGATTTTAGATTGCATCCTAGAATCCCAATTTTTAGAATGCAAGATAGAATACACAACAAAATTTGATTTTCATCTAAACACAAGATGTAACATATTAATCTCTAAAATCTTAGCTAGATAAGTAAAAATAAATTATCAGTTCACAATATAATAATAAAAATAGAAATTTAATTTTTAGTACATAGATATACATAAACTATAACACATGGTTAGATAACTAAAAAAACTAATACAAGTCCACAAAATATAGTCCAATTCTAGCATCTTCTCTCTCTGATCGGAAAATATTGTAAGAGACAAGAAAGAAAAGTGAAGAGGCTATAGGAATGAAGAAATTGGAGAGGTCTCATAAGGAGCATAGTGGCGCAGCATAGTGGCAGAGCATGTGCAGAGGAATCATGGTAGCAGTATGAACATACTAACAACACCGACTCATTACCACAACCCAATAGATGCATAACATTTCAAGTCATTGCTCTCTAAATTATTTAGTATTATGGTGGAATAGGTGTTATTCTTGTCTTCTTAAGAAATAACAAATAAAAAACAAAACTGAGTAAACCTTGAGGTTTAGAAAAATTGAATGACATGCCCCCTGAATTTACAGTGTTGTAGAACTAAAAAAAAACATAAGGACAGTAGAAAACACGAGATAACAAATTAGGCTTCAAATAAAGTACAACTTGGTTTCTAAGCCTCCCATTCAATCAAGAAAAGAGAGAAATATGTTGACAACTGTACTTTAAAGTACTCAAAATAGCTAGGAAGAAACTAACATAACAAAGCTAAAAAAAACATGATCCCAACTTTAAGTGAACAAACAAAACAAGTCAACTGGCTGTTACAAGCATTCTACCTCCTAGTTCATTTCCACATTTCTTTCACCAAAAATTGAGTAAGAAAGTTTCTCACTCAGTCGTGTGAACTCAAATAAAACATGGGGGATAGGAAGACTGAATGAATTTTCCCTCCAAACACACACCAAGAAAACAAATAGCTCCAGCTCAGTAATTTGAGATTGTGCTCTTCATCAAGTCAGCAATCCATTAGAACAAAAAAAAAGAATCTTTTTCTAGCTACCCAGTACCCACTATCGACCCATACTGAAACTCCAATCCAGAAACTCAGAAACAACAACAGTGCTCTAAGGAACTCCACAGCCCAAAATTCTTCCAAAAGAAGAAAACTAAAATACACAACTTTTATCAAACCCAAGGGGGCATGTAGCAAGCACCGGCGGCCATAAAGTCACTGCTTTCATGGCCACTAGTGCAGGTAATATCGGCTAGCGGCTAGTAGTGCTTGTAGCAACTGCGATCGGCTAGATCTGGCCATTCCTGAGCTTTGCCAACACCCACGGCCATGCAAAGTGTGGAGGCATGCATGGCCATGGCTGCCCACATGAGGCGAGATCTACCACTACTAGCTGCTAGACATTCAACCAGAAGCGGAGGGGGGAAAGGAGAGAAGAAATGGGAGAGATGGCCATGCCGGAGGTGAGGAAGGAGAGAGAATGGGAGAAAGAGAAACTGTTGGCGAGAAGATACAGTGCCGCTGGAGAAGCTTGCAGCGAGCTGGAGGAGAACCTCTAAAAAGAGCTAGAAGGAGGTGTTATTAATTAAGCTGGAGCATCTGGTGTGTTTACTTCAATTGACTTGCATTTTCAATTACGACCTTCGTAATTGAAAATGCACGTAGCACGTACAAATAAGTAATCTTCATGCATTTTAAATGTTACGGTTGTGAAATGACAATTTAATTGACTAACGCCACCTTCTAAAATATGCACACAAAATCCCGAACCACTAACGCCACATTTTAAAATATATGTATAATATCCGCAAAGACTAATGCAACATTTTGAAATCAGTAAATTGTAATTTAAAATATAAAACTACTAACGCCTTGTAAGTTTAATATATATGCAAATAAACAGCTGCCATGCGCAAAAAAACATCATAAATATATTTGCATGAGAAAGTTTTGACCAAAATATGTTTTGGTAAACACGGAACGAAAATAAGAAAATGGCACTGACATTTTATACTAAACTATTATTTTTTACTTAAATTAATTTCCTTAGCCTCCATCCTGATATGACGGGATTGCAGTGCTGATTCAAAAGTTTGAGAAAAATTTGGGATGATTGAGAAGTGACCGTCATTATATTATTTGTTTTATATAATTTTTTCTAGAATTAAAGAATTTTATCAACTCAAAAGGAAAGTGTAAGAAAAAAAAGATGAACATATGATGCTCTTCCCGGGAGAACAGGCCGATTTATATTACTTGCTCACAAGTGGTAATGTGCCTAGGGAGTTCATGAGAAAGAGACATTGCTCTGACTTTAAACTTCTCTAAGATCCCTTAAGAGAACTATGCATTCATTTATTAAAATGCACCATGTGTATATTAATCTTTATCCATGTCTTTTTCACATTTACAACGTATCAAGGCTGAACCATGCTGTTGAGGTCCTCATTCCCGTGATGCCCATTGCCATACGGCGCAGGCGCGGCCACCGCAGGCTCTGGCGCGGATGCAGAACAAGGCTTTACACACGAAAGGCCATCTTCCATACAGTGGGTGAAACACTCCGGCGCTTCCAATCCCCGTGCCGGGCAGGCAGCAAGGCAAACGACTCCGCTCAACGAGCAAGTTGATACACACTGTGCGATGGTGATAGGCTCCACCGTCACCGTGGTCCCATGCGATGGCGTGGTTATCGAGATCGACGGCCCGAGCATCACTGTTGTCCCATGTATCATCAGGGGACCCAGCACAAGGAGGAGGATGAGCAGAACTCGCATGCGGCCAATGTTAGTAGTCACCGCCATGTATTACTGGTTGAGTGGATAGTAAGAGAGAAGTGTTATATTTCCATCAAAAGGTAGGGGTTTATATAAGTTGTCAAAAGTGTTGGATCATGTATAATGTGATGGGAAGGTTGTGTGTTTAGAGAGTTGGCTTACATTTGAAACTTATTAAGGAAACAGCATACAATGCGTTTGGCATGACCAAACGGTTGTTACGGTTGTTGAGTGAATACGAGTATATATTTCCTTTATAATTTTATTGGTGTCAACATTTGAATCTAAATTTTATGCATGAAACATGATATCTAAATTTATGCATGAAATATGGGTACTCCAGTTAGTCATCCACCATTTTATATATTTTTCCCTCCCACATAATAGCTTAATTTGGCAAAAATATTTTTCATATTAATAGTTTTATTTTATTTAATTTAAATATTTAGATACTTAAAAAAGAATATCATAAGCTTATTTTCCCTTTTCTCTTATATGTAGGTTTCACCCTTTAATAAAATTTATTATTTTTTTAAATATATCTATTAATGTGGGAGAGATAGAGTATAGAGTATATGGGAAATAAATGACTCCCTCCCCTTCCTAGTCCCCATTGAAAGTTTTAACATGCATGCAAAAAAATGTGGGTTAGTATTTGCAAGAAAAAAAAAGGAAAAAGGTATACACCTGTCAAAATTAATTAGCATTCGATAATGGAAGAAATTATTAGGTTGTACTCCTACTTTAGGTATAATAAGAATCAAGGACACACATCTTAGTACAACTTTACAATAGGCATACTTGTACTAACGTGCATTAGTTTATGCACTTGCATTACCATGTATTAGTGTGTACACCTTTAATCCTAGGATCATAGGATATAAGGCTTCTGTGTGTAGAGTGGATTTAAAGCATAAGCATGAAAGTGGGCGTGGCGCTTTGTATAGAAATTGCAATTTTATATGAAAACCTCTACACAATCACATGAATAAAATTACATATAAGCAATATACATATAAATATGGCTAATTATTAATTAAAGATGAAATTAAAGAAAGGTATCGACTGACCTTTGGGGTTCATCAGCCCCCCTATATGTTCTTCCTTCATTCTAACGCCCAAATACAATTGAATGTCAATTTAGTTAAACAAGAGAGGAGATTACCTTGTGTTCTTGTGTAGATCCCTTAAAGCCCCTTACTTCGATAGTGAAATCAGTTAAGAGGAGCACTCAACCTTTGTCTTGAAGCCACACTTTCGTGAGGAAGAAGATCTATCTTCTTGCACCACGCACAAGGGAGAGGAGGGGGCGACCAGCCCCTTCCTCTTCTTTGGACTAGGGTGCCATGCACCAGAAGAGGGAAATGGGTAGAAATTGGGAGAGAGAGGAGAGTGAGGGCTACTCTAATGACTTAGGGCTTCATTTTCTCTCTTATGTTTATTTATATTCCTCTCTCATTAATCCTATGTGAGCTTTACTTAAGCGGGCTTCCTTCTTGATTTCATCGGGTTTTCTTAGAGGTTTTGACACAACGTAAAAAAGAAGCAGAGCCCACGGGGGCTTAGACCCTTTACACATGGCTAAACCCGCGACAAGGTTAACCCCTCACTAACCACAGGTCCGACCAATGACACTAATTTATAAGTCGGGCCCTATAATATAAATATTCACACTTTAGTCATATGGCTAGTGTGTATGTATGACAGATGTGAGTCTTAATTTAATTTATATCACGATGGTTCATGTGGGGTCAGCGCAACCGCCCCCACTATCCTTAGATCCCGTGGCCTGTACCAACTCACCCAAACCGTGAATAAAGTGGACCAAAATAGACCTGAGCCCATACCTTGGCCCAACAGTAAAAGCATACCCGTGACAATCTCATGGCACAAATAATTTCTAGCGTTGGGGGAGTGGGGCATGAATACTCATGTCCACTACATATATGTTCGATAGCTGCATACGGCTTGCAACATTTGGTTTGGAGATGAAGTGCAGGCCACATGTAGAGCAATGCCTTGGCCCCATTGCAGCGAGCGTGTTGTGAACCTTCATCTGTGCAAACCACACGTAATTTTTTCCGCTGGGCAGGAGCCCCCAACAAGGGACAGTCCAGTCAACTCAATGGGTGTAACGAACAACAACTTTACATATTAGTGTTTTAAAATATGACCCGGCCCGGCCCGATTAGTTAGACCGGGTTCAATCGGACCTGATTTATAAACTGGGCTGTTAATCTGGGTTAGGGGTCATATTGATCCGATCAGCTAAACCACCGATCAGTTGGCCCAATCGCAATGGAGGTCTTACAAAAAAAGATATTTGTCTCATAACGACCCATGTTAAAGCCCATCGAGAACACTTAACCCACTTCACTCAATTATTTTATTTAATATTAATCTACTTTATAATACTCCAAAAATATTTTCTTCGTAGGTAAAAAATCAAACTGAAATCTAAAACAGAATTGATATATGTACTCTATCCACTATGTTACGGTGATTTTATTTTATGTAAATATTATACATAATGATTATATTTAATCCAACATATGAAAATTTTAGGTCAACTTGGGTTGGCCTGCAGTTGAACCCAATTGACCCCGCTCAGACCGGGCCAATTTTAAAACATTGGTACATATCAGTTCAAGCCCTCAAAAAACTTCTTTTGGATCCCAATCCGACAAGTTCATTCTTACATTCATCTCCATCTTTGTTGCTAACAAATCTCCCGCGTTTGTAACTAATTTGAATCAATAACAATTAACAAGAAGGTTATTGAATTGAATCTGACCATAACTCCATTTTTGCTTCATGTGTCCAATAAATATCCAGCTCAGGAGGGTAGAGGTGCACAACCTCTAAGCTGTGGTATCGGATTGAGGCTTGATAACTAATTGTTTTAGAGAATTGGGGGTGATTTGCATGGTTTGAAGACAGATTCCACACAGCTGCATTAGTTTGGAGGAGTGGAATAAAAAAAGATTTGGATCGATTCATAGGCAAATTTACCAGTCAAAGAGGGGGAAAATATTTCCTTTCTTGCACTTTTCCGCTTTTTTTTTCTTCTAGAAAAAACATACCTTATAGATATGAACTTGTCCTCCTGAAAACAAACTAAGCCGCTGTAAAGGTCCTTTCTAATGACAAAAACGCATATTTAAACTTTCCCCCAACATCTCTGCCTTTTTATTTAATTTTTTAAAAGAAAAAAAGCCTCATTTAACCAAAAAGTCTTATAAGTCATAACCCTTAAGTGGCTTTTTCAGAAAAAGAAAATTTTCAAAGAATGTTGCAATTTCCTTCTTAAAATATTGCATTAGTTTGGACCAGCCACTGTCTAATAGCGCTTGTGCATAGCGACCACAACCAAAGCCACAGAAGGCTACATCGGTTCGTGACTAGGCTATAAATC
The DNA here is from genome assembly GCA_035235625.1 of Saururus chinensis. Taxonomy (NCBI): domain Eukaryota; kingdom Viridiplantae; phylum Streptophyta; class Magnoliopsida; order Piperales; family Saururaceae; genus Saururus; species Saururus chinensis. The sequence goes on along the minus strand of CP141145.1, from coordinate 5,923,836 downwards.
GCTTCCTGGTGCTAGCCATGATGGCTATGCTAGAGCTTTATTGGTCTCCACTCTTTGCAGCCTGTGCACAATTTGGCCTGTCCAAAGCCCCGGCATTGGCCACGTCATCTAGGCTGGCTGGCCTACCGTGACTAGGGCCCTACTTCCAGCCCTGGCCGAGGCAAGGATACACCTAGGCGAGTTGCAGTGAGACATGTCTGCCTGTTCTCCCTGACTTGGCCCCCATGACCCACACTCTCTACGGTGAGGCCAATCTGGCCTTGGCCCCATCTCCCTGTGATGCAATTGTAGCTCCTCCATGTTACTAATTGTTGAGGAGGTAAAAGAAGAAAAAAAGGGGGATATGAGTTTAGTATCTGTCACCTTAGTGGATCACCACATTTCCTAATACCTAAATATTTTAATTAAAAGCAAAAAACTAAAAGATAGAGCCACTATTTATGAAATTATGAAGCAATAAAAATTCAATCACTATTAATCACACAAGCAAGTAATTACCATCACACAAAAAGATTTTTTATATGAAAACCCCAGGCGGAAGAAGACCATGATAGCCTTTTATGGCTAAAATCAATGCACTAATTGTTAGAACTTAGAAGACCAAAGCTACCAACCTCTACCCAATACAATAAACTATTTCTTTCTAAAGTTGTTAGCCTTCAAGTTTCCACCTTTATTCTTGATGCATTCTCCTTTCGAGCTTGTCTTTGTCTTCTCCAAAGTACTTTAATCAAAAACCCTTTTTTTGATAGTTGATGTAGAGCTCATTCAAAGAAGAACTTCTTCAATTGTGGTGTTATGATGTGTTTGAATCACTCAAACCTTGATTCATACAAAAACTATGAATCAAAGCCTTAACATCTCTTCATTTGTTCTATAATCATAGGTAGTTTAGGGAAAAAATATTCTCTTGAAGCACTCAACTTTTCTCTCACAAAATTTTCTTTCCCTTATGTTATTTCATCCAAAGCTGACCCTTATATAGTTTCCCAAGGTGACTATGGTTATAATCTGTGATCGATTGTTTAGTTTACTATGATGTATGAACACTTGATCAATTGATCCATTTATCAATTGTTCAATCAATTTAACTAATGTTAAAAAATCTCAAGATCATTCAAAACCAAATTGATCCATTTCTCTACAACGATCCCTCACTGATGAACAATAATTGTGATTTTTTCCAAATTTATCCCAAATACTAATTAACACTTTCTAAGGTTATTTTAATTATAATTAAAGTATTTTGTGCATGTGAGTGTGTTTAAAATTTACCGTAAAACATAATACTCAGAATAGTCTTCAACCTTAAACTTTCAAAACTCGTATGCTCCTATTTTTTAAGTCAATTAATTCTAAATCTGATTTTGATTACATCACTAATCTAATCATATTCTAAAGACTGAAACATAGATATTTTTTGTACATAGTTTTGATCAATGAAATATAACCAATTATAAGACATATCCTAATGTATTCTAACAATCGCCCCCTTTGGCTATTTTATGACAAAATACTACATGTAATGGACATAAAAAATTACAGCTCTTGACAATTTAGTGTATTGACTTTCACTTGTACAATTTATATACTTGACAACCTAAAATTTATTTAAGACCATTTGGAATTAATCTTGAAAAGCCTTGCATCTGTACTAAACCTACACACTTAGACAAAATTAATTTGCATAAAACTCCTCAATTAAGTTTGAAGTGAAGCATATTGATTTTTTATAATATCTTATCTCTCTTTCTATCTAAAATATAGAAAATACACAATTAAGAACCATATGCCAAGCAATCATCCATTAAAACATTAAATAAATATGCAATAAACTAGAAATGTTTCATAATATATACTTGTAACGCCCGAGATTTTTCACACATTTTTCTTAAAATTCACGGAAAATTTTTTCAATATAAAGTCTGTAAATCGGAGGAAAAATGACGAAATCAAAACCTGATAAAACAATTTATAATCCAAAACAGTAAACATCCATTTTCCATCTAAATGTTTTCATCATACGGTCAAACATCGTACGACCAAAGCAAATATCATCAGGCGCTACTCAAAAACACACGTACAAATAAATTGCTATGATCATAGACTTTAAATACAAATCACTCCCAGGCATCCCTGAGTGCAAGTCCCATAACAGTCCACAGACTCATCCAAATGAAAGTCCAGAATAAACATCTTAACATCTCGTCTCACCCAATACAGGAGATTGTGGCACAAATAAACTCGCAATGAGTCAAGCAGATACCTGAGTCAATGGGAATCAATCCACCGCTGAAACGAGCGTCCATCTCCAGGAGCTCTCCGCACAACCTGCAAAACCTCTCGAACAACGGGGCTAAAAGAAGTAGGGTGAGTATTTTCATACTTAGTAGGAAAATACCTAGTAGAGGAATCCAAAACGGTGAACTCAAAAGTTCATAAATACATGCGTCATGCAACTCAAACATGAAGCAGAAGCATATCAATATCATGCTCAAACTCATACAAACATACCAAATGCACCATCGTGCCAAGGACATACCGAAAGCACCATCGTGCCAAAATCATACCAAAGGCACCATCGTGCCAAAATCATACTGTCCAATCAACTTACACAAACACCCTTATCCAGGGTCATACAAACTTACTCGTATCACTATATGCATACTCATACAACACACGCATACTTGTACGACCTTACTCGTACAATCATACTCGTACGACCTTACTCGTACAGTCTTACTCAAAATCATACTCTCGCAATCGTACTCATACACAAACTCTTACAGTCGTGCTCATACTCATACGCTTACAGTCATGCTCATACTCATACAGTCGTACTCATAATCGTACACATATCAACGACCACTGAAGCTCATTACAACTAATAAGCTCCAGCATCGAAAAGGAAAAGAATGCCACTGGGGCAACACCTTAACCTCCGGGGAGTGACTAGACGCCATGGACTTTTCCGAAGGTAAGGCACACCAATGCTTATGGGGCACTGGATCAAACAGGTACGAGTAGATCCATGATACTACTTTCTTGAGCGCGCAAACATAAACACCCACACATAAGGGGTCATACAGTTGCCCACCATAATGGGTCTTATCGTGCCATAGAATTGCCCACCATAATGGGTCTTATAGTGCAAGAGAATTGCCCACCATAATGGGTCTTATAGTGCCAGAGAATTGCCCACCATAATGGGTTTTATAGTGCCATTGCCACTCTTGGGCAGAAAACATACAATGCCACTTGGGTAGAAACATACAGTGCCACTCTTGGGCGGAAACATACAACGCTCTCAACAGAGCATCAAACGTCTGGGCTTACACAACACACAGACCAAATCAGAAACATACGTCGCTCTCAGCAGAGCATCAGACGTCTGGGCTTCATACAGCACACAGACAAAGTCAGAAACGTACATTGCTCTCAACAGAGCATAAAACGTCTGGGCTTATACAACACGCAAACCAAATCATAAACAGCGTCGCTCTTAGCAGAGCATCAGACGTCCGGTGCCCTATACAGCACACAGACAACAACCCGCAGGATAAACACCATGGCAAGACATGATAAATGCTCGGCCGACTCATTAGCGACTAGCTCAAACATGGAACTTAATCCGTCGAACCCTCAGGTCTCAAACTCACAATGCTATCATTAGCTATGCTTATAATTCAAGTTTGAATTAAGTATATTATGAGGTACAATTATGCCACACAAACTCACAGTCCTCGACTGATCAAACCGAAGCTGAGCCCGATCCGAAACCCAAGTTCGTCAGGGCAGCAGACTTCACTTACCCATCCACATCATGGACAAAACTCATCGTATAACAAACCCTTACAGTCTTACATACTTCGCCATCCATCTTATGGCCAAATCCTCTTACACTGACATCCTCAAATAACGCTCCTCAGAGCCAACCCAGTTGTCGCCCTCTTACTTATATCTCACTTGTTATACTTACTTTTCACTTCATAATCTGTACGTTATGCTTGTACAATTATGAACACTCTTACTGTCTCACAAACGTTCAACATACCATCCAACCCAAACCGATCCATTCTAATCCTTGCCCGTCACACTTTCATCCTCTGTCCTATGTCATACACTTACACAACCATATCCAAATTCAGACAATGCCTCTGTCACCTCTTACTGTCCATCGCCCATACCTCTACCCACATACACTTACACATAACCATACCATAGGCAAAAAGCCATCATACATACGTATGTCTATCACACATACGTATAACATACACATATGGTCATACATATGCAACTTACAACATGCTCACTAGCCATCACTAGTGCACACATACATACGTCAAACTTACACGCTAGCCATCACTAGCACATGCATACATACGTCAAACATACACGCTAGCCATCACTAGCACATGCACACACATTCATACATACTTCAAACATGCACGCTAGCCATCACTAGCACATGCATACATACGTCAGACATACACGCTAGCCATCACTAGCACAAGCATACATACATACTCCAAACATGCACTTTAGCCATCACTAGCACATGCATAATTCATACATACTCCAAACATGCACGCTAGCCATCACTAGCACATGCATAACACATACGTAGCATACTGACATATTTTCTAGCCATCGCTAGCGCATACATAATCCACATCCATAAAACATGCATACATCTCATGCATATCAATCATACCATACAATCATGCTTACATGCACATCATGCAATCGGAGCGTTACTTAACATCCAAGCATGGAATCATACAATCCTAGCATGCTGCTACTCATTCAAAGCATGCTTCATGAATTTATGAGTTCAAAGCTCCCCTACCTTGTAATCATGGCGTTCGATGGCGAGCACACGACGGTGGCGGCGGCGGAGTTGGCGGTTAAAACCGTTGCCTGGCTAAGAGAGCTACTGTCCCGAGGGTTTTAGAATGTGCCAGAAACAATTACGGCCAAACAGGGTGTCAGAAGTCAATGCGGCGAAACCCGTGATCCACGGCGGCACACTAGGGCGGCCGGGAGAAAAGTCAAGCCAACATATGTGGCGGTGCGACCATAGGTCGATGGTGTACTCACTGAAGATCGGCCGGTGGCTAAGACATACTCAGCCGGCCACAAGACGTTGAAATCAGCCGTGGACAGCACCCAACGACGACGATTTCGCGTCAACAAAGGCCCACATAAGGGCGGAGAGCATGGGGCAATGCTCGAGGACAAAGGAGAGGTGGAGGAGGGCTACGTCAACTCCATTCGGTGGCCAAGCCAACCGATGGTTAGGCGGCGCGAATGCGGTGCCTAAACCCAAACACACGCATGTGGCCACATGCACACGCGACCCAAAGGGGCGGGGGAGAGGGCTGAAAGGGGGCGACCCAAGGCCCACAAAAGCCAACAGGGCTAAGGCCCTTAGCTGTGGCCAATCTAAGCAGCGACATTGCCGATCGCCACCCACAACCAATACCCATGGTGCGGGCAGCTGTGCATCTCGCACGGTATAGGGCAATGACAAGTGGCCCATTCCGGGCGGAGTGTATAATTGGGTCAATCGGGGCTGACCCTCACTGTCACCGAGCCGGGGTAGAGCCCATAATGGCCAAATGGCCCATGGCTTGCCGATGCCAATGACCCGAGACGCACCCAAAGCGTCTAATCGGGCAGAGCAAGGCAATAGGGCGAGGCGGGGTCAGAAACGGCAAACCCCTACCGACACCGGGTCGAGGTAGGTTGGACGGAGTCCTACCGGTGGCCGGACGATGACCGGAAACACGCCGGCGTCCAAAAAATCCCACGGACAGTGAGATACAAATAGTAATAAAAACCCGACCAAAAGATCGGTAGCTCACCACGGAGCGAACAAAGCATGGCGGTGGCTCTAGCCAGCTCCTATGGGTTCCTGGCGGCCAACTAAACATAAGTCTAGTTGAGAGTGGCCGCAAATGATGTCAAAATCATACACCCATAGTGCAAAAACGGGATTGAAGGAGAGAAAAACCCGAAAAAAGTTTCGGTACCTCGTGGAGGAGCGAAGAGGCCGTGGCAGTGGTCATAGCCGGTACCTACGGACTCGTGGCAGTGAGGCAAAGCGGATCCTAATAAGAATCGAAAGAATCCGACGTCGGAGGAGGGAGAATGGAGTGACCGGAATCAACCTCGGGTTTTCTAAAAACTCACTGGATGTGAAATTTTCTTCTGGAAGTCGGTTATGTGAAAACCGATAGATGGGTTGATTTTTATATAAAATCTTTTTAATTTTTACATCTATGTCCCTAATACGCATTAACTCACTGGTTATGCGCTATAGCTCCAAACTTCACACTGTAAGCGCGCAGCGAGGACCACGGCCTGCGACTAAGCCCCACACCCAACTCTACGGGTATAAATATGGGGTATAAATACATAAATACAAATATGCCGAAGCATCACATTTTCCCGCCAAAAATGACTAGAAAAATAACAGAAAAATCCCAAAAAATCGTAGAAAAATCAGGGACCTTACAATACTAGTTAAATAGCCATTAGTTTCACAATGTATAAAAATAAACATCCAAACACTCATCATGAACTAAACAATGTTTTAACCAAAATACATAACAAACATAGAGTAAAAAAAATCAACTCATCAAGAAGCAGTAACACCAACATCATCATCATCATCTACATCCTCCCCCTCAACTGTGTCATCGTTTGAGAATAAGGAGGAGAATAAGGAGTAGAATGAGTGATGACGTACTAGATCCTCATGCTTATCAAACTGCTGATTAGTAGAATCTAGTAGCTGACAATGAAGTGCCATACACTCCTCATATGTCATGTATCTCAGGGCATCTGCATCCGCATTTGAGTGTTTGCACTAGGTCAGTCTCTCCTCATTCTCGGCATTAGGCATCTGCTCATCTTCTTGAGGAATTCGATCCTTGTTGTGAGAATGAATTCGATAAACCATCCTCATCAATTTGACAATCTCGTAGGCTATGTCCTTGCAATCTCGTCGTCCTCCTATAGAAAGATCCTAGACAAAATATGAGGAAATGACAATAGCTCATGCATGTGATGATTAAAAAATGTCACAATATGATCGAAAATGACTGAGGGAAAGTCCAAGTCAATGTTGGTCTCAGAAATCAAATAAAGAAATTTCCATGATCAGATTCACTCTCTTGTTCATGTGCCCCATATGTCATATTGTGCAACTATGTGCATGAAGTGGAATGTTGGAGTCTTGTTGTGTACCTGGATGGATGTGTCTAGCAAACGACCATGTTCCTGCCTCTAAGCCTCCCACTGATGAGACTATCCTTGGGCATCACAAAATCCTCACAGGTTGGATACTAAAATGCACCCCTCCTAATCACAATAGCAATGATGTTAGGGGAAACTATGAGAACTATCCCATTCATTACTTTAAGGAGGGTCAACTCGCCCTCACTCCTTATCAAGGAGTACCACTATCAAACAAGTCTGCTGTGGATAGGTGGTGGTGTAGTGCATATGAACTCAAGAAAGGAAATTTAATGTGGTCATACAATCAGTAATGTAATCCAGTCAGATTACAACCTAAATTCTACAGACCGCTCAAATCTTATGGGTCTATCCTTTGACTGAGTGGAGGATGACGCTTGTGGCGTGCTTGGAAGGTCTAAGGTCGGAACCTTCTTGCTTCTAGCCATCTAAAATTTTGACAAATGAAAAACCTAAGGCTAAAGCTAAAACTAGGAAATGAATCATGCAAGTAAACATCAAAACATTTTTAAAATTTTTTAAAAGAACAATTTTGTCCACCAATATTTGAAATCATGAAAATACCCTTGGTAAAAAAATTTCCCCGATTGACCCCAAATTTTAGTATGTGGTAGATAACAATGAAATAAATAGCTATTACAACTACAACTACAATTTCAGCTAAAAACCGATTATTTTTTACATCCTGGCATATTTCCAAAACCTTATATTAAAAAATTGTTGAAATCTCAAGATTTAACATTTGAACTTAGTTTAAATTTAAAAAAACATAAATCTATCAATTTTAAACTATCATATTGGATCAGATTTTGGGTTTGACAAATTGATGATGAGAATATGTGAAAACAAGTTGCAAACCAAGCCAAATTGCCTTCCACTATACCACTCCACCTCCTCTGAGAATTTGGAAGTGAATGGGGATGAAATGAGCTTTAACCGGTTTTAAAATGTTCTCTCAGCATAAACTGTGAGGTCAACTATCAATAGATCGCTTTAGGACAATTTTGAGAATAATTTTTGAAAAATAAAAAAATTCAAATAAATCCTAATATTAAAAAACAATCAATTTCCATTGAAAACACTTCTATTTGACCTCCATAACTGAAAATAAAAAACTAGTAAAACAAGCAATGTTGAGCTCTTTTATTGAATTTTATTAATTGGTCTATGAAACTAAGTGCAACCACAAATTGATGATATCCCTCCTTAGATTAGTTTACTCCATTGGTTTGTGAATTTCAATTCTCATTTCTTCATTTTAACTATCTTTTATTATGTTTTGAAGAAACCACCAATGTTAACTCTTGTCTCTTCCACTCATAAATTCCTGAAGGTCATTTTTATTCAAAAGAGACAAAGTCCTCTAAACTCTAGCAAAGAAAAAATTTTCATTTTCGACACACTTAGATAAATTCTATGTACAATAATTTTTCTAAAAGAAAGATAAAACAATAAGATCAAAATATTATGTCTTTGATTTTTTATGATTTTTGACCTTTTCTTTTCAATTTATTTTTCTAGGGCTTGCCTTTTTCTAAATCTATTTTAGTTGCATCATTCAATTTTTTTCTTTTTATACCATTTTTCTTTTTTCTATCAAGTGGATGGGAGCTTTCATAGCAGCCTAGGCCGACCTAAGTAAGTAGCCTTTCTCATCATCTTTACGAGGACAATTCCTTTGTAAAAATTAAAGAAGCAAACATTTGCAAGCATATGACACATTAAAGGAATTTTAGCCTTCAAGTTTCCTAGACATAAGTCTAGCAAAGTTCATTTAATTAGATCACTAAGAATCCACTAAAATCTAAACTCTTAAGTGAAACAATGTTTAAGAATTCTCTTTTGAACAATAATTTTGAATTTGACTTGAGTTAAACATGATGTGTGCAACTTTTAAAAATAAGAGAATTACAACATCAAGCAAAAAAAAATTAAAATTATCTTCATTATCCTTGGTGAATTCTTCTCTTAGTTAAAGTAAATTAACCACACATTATGGTATTTTTATCTTAATTAACAATTAACAATCTTCAAACCATGAGTTGAACATTAGAAAACCACAAAAAACAATCCATGAAACCTAAGTCAACAACTAATGTTTTTTCTATTTTTTTATTTTTTTTTATTTTTTATTCAAAACTTATGAGTAAATGCAATCATGAAAAACAAAGTAAATGAAAGCAAAACTAAAAAACATGCGTATGCCCAACAAATAGAAAGAATTAACTCATGGATATAAAAAACAAAATCTCTAAGTAGAGATCTTATCTTCCTTAGCCTGGCCTTAGTCATCCAATCCTAAGGCAATCTAAGGGCTTCTTGCTTGTCTTCCCAATTTGATCCTTCAAGAAATGAGGAACAACCTTCTCAATCCACACTTACTTCATGTTGTGACACATACTTGGTATGATAACTTAGGCTTTCCATGTTTAAGGGCTTTCTTCACCTTCCTCTTAGGGTTTGGCTTGTGAGGGTTATTAGGGCACTCAAATCTAGTGTGATTAACTTTATGGTATATGTCACAAATTCCCATAATACTAGTATTCAATTTAATCATTTTCCCGCCTCTTAGCTTTTAATGGGTGGGCAGTATCTTTGGTGTGTGATGACTCCTTACTTTCAAAAAAGGTGGTTTAGCATTTGATGTGTGTATGAAAGGCTTAAAACCTGAACTTTTCTGTCCCTTTGACCAATGCTCTCTAAGGACTTCTTCCCACTTTTGAATCCTATTAGTTCTTCTTAATAATGCTTTGTTAGGTATTTTGTTAACTTGTCACACCATGCTCTTGGAGCCTATTTCAATCTATATAAAGCTTTATTCAACTTATACAGATAATCAAGATAGTGAGGGTCTATAAAACCTTTAGGTTGTTGAACATAAACTTCTTCTTTCAAGTTCCTATTCAGAAAGAAACTCTTGACATTCATTTTCACACCTTAAATTTTAAATGAGAAGTCATAGCAAGAAATAATCTAATAGATTCAAGTCTAGCAACATGAACAAAAATTTCATCAAAATCGATGCCTTCTACCTATGTGTACCCTTGAGCAACCATATGAGCTTTATTTCTAATCATATTACCTTGTTCATCTGTTTTATTTTTGCAGATCCACTTAATACATATCATATTTCATTATTTATGTCATGACCCAACACACACCACCCCCAAGCCGAACCCGGTCTAAGGAGAAAGTGGCAAGCGGTGCAACAAGGTGGTGTTGACTTGCGGAAGACTTAACTTATCCTTGGGTAGAACACACTATGGAGTTGCGCATAAATACTTTGTATAAAAGTAAAATGAGCAAAGAAAATACTACTAATTAAAGCATTAGTCCACTAATACCCACATACTAGTCATAATCAAGCCCACAAATGGCTAAAATAAGTCTAAGCCAACAATGACTATATAGAAGTGTGAAGTAGAATCAAGTGTGTGTGTGTGTATATATATATATATATATATATATATATATATATATATATATATATATATATATATATATATATATATATATCTCACATGACATAATCAAGCCAATATAATAGCCAGCATCTTTATGAATCCCCTCTCAATGGTCAGCGTCATCCACATGCTCAACATAGAGCATATCCGAACAACTTGCATGACACGACATGCAAACCCAAAACAAAACACAAAACAAAAAGGGGTGAGCCAATGCTCAACAAGGATTTTAATATGGAAGGTATAGTCATAATGACCATGTAGGCATAATCCACATGACATTCATCACATAATCAATTGCTATACTCATTCATCATGAAGTAGGCATATAAACTTGTGTCACCTGTGCATCATGTCGTAATTTACATTCCATAACATATACTCATGCCACATGCATGACACCGTTGGGCTTGTATCGACGAGCCCTACCAAACTAGACCCCACATGGGTAGGTTATCCTGCACTTCTAAGGTGGGTCCCGCCCATGTGGCACCTTTCCCAAGCAGTAACTTTCGGCCCCGGTGTCCAAATCAAGCATTTCGAAAGCCATTACACTCTCTTTTCCGCACTCTACCATAATCTCATGAAAATTAAATATTATAACTAATTAAAAGAATGCTACCAACTCCATAATTAACTTATTAGAATACATACTGGAAATTCAGGGTCGTTACATCCCCTACCTAGTAATAATGATGTTTGATGGTGAGCACACGATGGTAGTAGCATCGGTAGTGGAGTTGGCAGCCAAAAGCATTGCCAAGTTGAGAGAGTTGTTGTCCTGAGGATTTAGGAAGCGCCAGAAGTACTCACACCCAAATGGGGTGACACAAATCAATACAACAAAATCTGCAATCCAAGATGACACACTAGGGGCGGCCTGGAGAAACGTCATGCCAACGAGTGGAAGGTTGACATGAAGTCAATGTGTACTCACTAAAGGTTGGTTGGTGGCTAAGAAGTGCTCAACTGGCCGCAAGACGTCGAAATTGGCTATGGATAGCACCAACGGCGGCGATTTTGCGTCATCGAGGGCCCACAATAGGGTGGAGGGCATGGGGTAACGTCTAGGATGGAAGAGATGTGGAAGAGGGCTCTGATGTCAACTCCATTAGGTGGCAGAGCCATCCGATGGTCAGGCTGCATAAATATTGTGTCACATGCACACGCAACCAAAAAGTGCTACTCTAGAGGGAGATGGGTCTGATGGTGGCGGCTCAAGGCTTATAACAGTGCAATTGAGCTAGGGCTAGGAGGTCGTGGCCGATCAAAATGACAACATCGCCGATTGCCACCCACACCCAAAACAAATGGAGCAGGAGGTTGTGCATCTCACACATAAAAGGGCGAAGGATGACTCAAGGTCGAGCAGTGGCAGGGTAAGGGCCACAGTGAAACAAGGTTAACCCCAAGGCTAGCCGGAGGCCAATCAGTGACCGGGGCATCATAATGGAAAAATGGCCACGAAGGGTCGTACCGGTAAGACCCAAATTAACGCATAAGGGCGGAGCATGACAATAGGGGCGAAGCAGGGTTGGAAATGGCAACCCCCAACTGACACTGGGTCGTGGTTGGCAGAGTTCGTCTAGTAGCCGGACGATACCAGAAACACCAGTGTCTTAAAAAGTATCACAGATAGTGAAATGAAAACATGAACAAAAACCAAACAAAGTACCAGTAGCTCACTGAGGAGCAAGGAGAGCATGGCGGTGGCACTAGCCAGTGCCTATGGGTTGTTAGCGGCCAAACAAAGATAAGTCTAGTTGAGGTCGTCTACAAACGACATCAAAATCGACCTCCTATGACCTAAAAACGAATTTAAGAGGTGAGAAAAATCGAAGAAAAGACCGGTGCCACATGGACGAGCAAAGAAGACATGGTGACAGTCATAGCCTGTACCTACAAATTCATAGTGGTAAGGCGAAGTGGATCCCGATGAAATATGGACAATGGAGCGATCGGAAATTCACTTGGGTTTTCTCATCTTACTGGATTTAAAAAAAATTTGGACGTCTACAAGTTTTTGGAATCTGGTCAACAAATTTCATATTTACATATTCACTTATTTTTTCCTTTGGTCCCCAATGCACGTCAACTTTCTGTTTACGCATATACCTCTAAAATTCATGCCGAAAGCGCGCACCGAAGCCTGCAGCCCATGACTAAGCCCCACACCCGACTCTATGGGTATAATACTGAGGTCAAATATATAAATACAAATATGCCAAAAAGTTATATTTTCCCATCGAAAATGACCAAAAAATAGCAAGAAAATCATAGAAAAATCAAGGACATTACATATAGTTAGGTCTATATATGGGTAGGTTAATAGGAGTGTATATTAGTGATCTTGTCAAATGTAGCTTGTGTCATTGGTGATTAGTTTAAATGCATGTCTTTAAAGGAATGCAAAAGCTTTGGTCATAATTCTTTGAGGATCAAAATTTTGTTGGTAGGCTAAGTCTGGAAAATATTGCTAGTTAGTTTCTTTTGAACCATTTTTTGTGATATGTGATATGATGAATACTAAGGGGGATACCATTTAAGCAAGTACATATGCTATAGACGAAGTTAACTGATAAGGCCTAACTATTAACTTGTAGATTTTAGGTTGCCTTTTTTTGCAAGGTAGATTGTGTAGGCATTAGACTTGATACAATTAGGTCAATATATGGGTAGATTAATAGGAGTGTATGTCAGTGATCTTGTCAAACAAAGCTTGTGTCTTTGGTGATTAGTTTGCATGCATGACTTTAAAAGAATGCAAAAGCATTGGTCGTAATTCTTAGAGGATTGAAATTTTGTTGGTAGGCTAAGTCCTGAAAATAATGTTCATTAGTCTATTTTTAACCATTCTCTGTGATATGTGATATGATGAATACCAAGGGGGCACCCATTTAAGCAAGTTTATATGCTATAGACCAAGTTAATTGATAGGGCCTAACTGTTAATAGTAGATTTTAGGTTATTTTTTATGCAAAGTACATTATGTGGGTATTAGACTTGATATAGTTAGGTCTATATATGGGTAGATGGCCTAGTGTATATGGTTATTACAAAGTTAACTAATAGGGCATAACGGTTGACTTGTAGATTTGAGGGTTTTTTTTGTTGACTAATAGTACATTGTGTGGTAAGTAGATTTGATGAAGTGAGGTTTACATATGGGTAGATAAATATTGTTTTTCTGAGTGTAAGTTATATTGTTAAACTTATATTGTCTGTTTGGTACTTAGTGTGCATGCATTTGATATTCTACAAATTGTGTTTGTGTGATGCAAAATACGTGCTGGTTACATAAATATTTTCCTATATGTATGTGGTATTGGAAGGTTACATGCCAAATTATGACCATGCTTTGCTTGTCGTGAAAAATACATTGTCTAATTGGTATGAACATGTTGTGTGTGTTATGTATATGACTATATATTTGCATAGATGGTTATTATAAAGTATAACACATTTGTAAAATAGAATTGTCAAACATTGGAGGGTGAAGATACCAAGTAATGCTGCAATGATCATTAAGCCAGTGGAAGCTGATAAGGATAGAGCCCATTAGGGCGACCCTCAACCCAAATCAACCTATGCTTATATAAGGAGTCTTAAAGACCATTTCAATAAGCATAGATGCCAGGCAACCCTGTTTGAAGGATTATGTTTCGGAAAATATTTGCAGTTAGACATAGAGAACTTCATGTTCCCCCTTCAAGCCTTGCACCACATAATAAAAATGCATCAGGGAGAGTATAGGTTTCAACTGATGGAAGCCTATTCTATGAAGTTGTCTCCCATTGAATCTACCCAAGTAACTGGTCTGTGTATGGCAAATATGCTCCCATGCCTTCCAACAGTGCTCAAAGATTTGAAAAAGGACTCTCAACTTTATAGGGTGTTTGGCAAGGAGAAGCTGCATATAACAAAGGAGTAGATATACTAGAAGATCATCATAAGCAAAAGTGATGATGACGCGGTAAAGCTTGCCCATGTATTGGTTTTGGCTTCTTTCATTGTGGGTAGAGGGTGGGAGCATAAGGTGGACTGACGGTTTTTTTTGTTGGTTGATGATGTAGAGTAGTTCGATTCCTATCCTTGAGGTAACATTGCATATTAGGATACTCTCCATGGCTTGGAGGAAGTAAGGAAAGCCCTAACCAAAACCACTTACATTTTGCATGGATTTTTACCGGCACTGCTGGTATGTTGTTTGGGTAGTTTGATTGAGGATTTAATGAATTGGTTTTTTGCTTCTTTCATTAGCTCCTCTGGCATCATTACCCTCCTTTGAGTTGGCCACGATCTCTTCAATTTTTGATATGTTCACATCATCAACTTCAATCCTTGCAATGGGGACCTCTACTAGTTCTTCATCCTAATCGGAGTGCAAATATAAGTAAACAGGAGGAGCTTTCTTTGCCTCAAACTCCCTGGCCTCACACAATAAGTCATCTACTTCTATGTCGTCACTCAAATCCATTGTGCTCTTGTACAAAATGTCCCCATCTACCGCAACACTTGACAATGTCTCATTGCTTTCTTTTGCATCACTCACTCCTACTTCCTTCACTTCCACCTTCAGGTTAACTTCTTCCCCATGACTACTAGGGACTTTGGTAGCATTCGACATAATCAACTTCTTAATCATCTACTCGGATACATCAAATTTTGGGTCACATTCATGGAAGACAAGTACATTTCGCACTTTTGTTATTATCAATGGGAGACCATCGTCCCTGGTCTTAGCATAATGCAGAAAACAATGGCGAGTCCTAGTATCATGTATTTCTGTTAGAGGTAGGTCCATGGGGATCGCCAAAGGATATGTAAAACTCATTTTCAAAGAGTATTCCTTGCTACAATATCCTATTACTTCGTTTACTATGGTCACCAATGATTCGTATGACAATGAGCTTCTAACAAATATGAGATCTGACTTGGCATTGGAGCTATCATACTTGTATTCACTTGCATTCCACTCTCCCGCCCCCACACACACATAATACAGGTTGCTCATCGGTATCCATCCATCTAAACATGCTTCACACACCCGTTAGTCGATCCAATTGGAAACCGACAAATAGACCCAAGAGTTATGTTAGTTAGGCACTACCAGTTATCAGTTGAGACATATCAGTCAATGTTTTGGGTCTCAATTTTTCCACCATTTCTGTTGATGTTCTTCAATTTGATTCTTAACCCCACTCATTCTTTCCTATCTTACAGCTCTACATGCGGCACACCCACTCTATAAGTGCTTCCAAAGTAAAGATTAAATGTACCTGAGAGTTACCTCATTCAGGCACTACCAATATTAAGTTGACCAGTATGAGTTAACGCTTTTGGCGAGTGTCTCCACACCCAAAAATGTGTTGCCTTTCTTGTTTCATCTTTAGAGCATAATAGGTATCAACTTGTGCATCCACAAGTAAAAAGCTTAACCTATCCTCCATATCCAACCTCACCATTGTTCCAGTACGGCCACCATTGGGTAGAAACACGACAACCCCTGTCTTGCCTTCATGAGTTAGGATACATATGGGGAGGAGGCTCTTAGACATCCACCCTTCACCAACCTATAGTCCCATGATCAACTTGACACACAGATCCACTTTGTTAGGATAGTCCACCAGCTAAGAAGTGATGGAGGTGGCCCAGGAGATGAGGAACGAGGAGATGAGGGAGCAAATGGGGGAACAGAAGGGGGACAAGAAGATGAGCCTGTAAGAGAATAGTTTAGAAGATTGTCTAGGAAGAAACCTTCGGTTGTTAAGAAAACACAAAGTTTTTCACCTTTATTACAATGGATGGGCTATTTCTATTTATATGCAGTGTGCGTGTGGACAACTCCAACATGCCTAAGTATCTTGCTTCCCATGATACACAATGGAAATATATAGCCAAATCTATATAAAGGGAGAATATCCCATCATTGAAAATAACATATGTGAGACTCCTAAAGATGTGAATAGTCTTAAGTTGAGGGCTCCCAAGGATAATGCATGTAACGCCCAAGATTTTTCATCCCTTTTTCTTAAAACTCACAGAGAATTTTTTTATACGATAAATCGGAGTCAAAATGACGAAATCAAAACCTGTATAAATAGTTTATAATTTAAAACATCATACGGTTAAACATCGTACCATCAAATCAAATATCCTCAAGCATTACTCGAAATCAAACGTACGACTAAATCACCATGATCATGGATTTTTAAATACAAATAACTCCCAGGCATCTCTGAGTACAAGTCCCATAAACAGTCTACTATCTGATCCAAACTAAAAGTCCAGAATACGAAAACATTTAAATATCATCTTACCCAATACATCAGATCGTGGCACCAAATATACTCTCCTTAAGTTAAATATACTTGAGTCGAGGGGGAAACAATCCACCGCAGAAACGAGCATCCATCTCCAGGAGCTCACCAACACATACCTGCAAAAGCCTCCCGAACAACGGGGCTAAAAGAAGTAGGGTGAGTATTTTCATACCCAGTAGGAAAATACCCAGTAGGGGAAATCCCAAACGGTGAACTCAATAAGTTCATAAATCATGCATCATGCAACACAACATGAGGCAAACAACGTAACATAATTATGCACATAAGCATATAAGCATGCATAGCATACCATAAAACCAAACTCATACAAACACCCTTAATCAGGTCTTACAAACATACTCGTACCATCATACGCTAACTCATACAACTTACTCAACTTGTACGACCTTACTCGTACAATCTTACACTTACTCGTACGACCTTACTCGTACAGTCTTACACTTACTGTAGTACTCATATTCAAACTCTTATAGTCGTGCTCAAACTCACACTCTTACAGTCGTACTCATCCTCAATCTTATAGTCGTGCACAAACTCATCATCATACGCTTACTCAGAAACGTACAAACTCAGTCATACAGTCGTATACATACTATCAACCACTGAAGCTCATTACAGCTAATAAGCTCCAACATCGAAAAGGAAAAGAATGCCACTAGGGCATGACCTTAACCTCCGGGGAGTGACTAGACGCCATGGACTTTTTCGAAGGTAAGGTACACCTATGCTCATGGGGCACAGGATCAAACAGGTAAGAGTAGATCCATGATACTACTTACCTGAGCACGCAAACATACACCCACACAAGGGGTCATACAATTGCCCACACATAAGGGGTTTTATAGTGCCATAGAAGTGCCCACCATAATGGGTCATATAGTGCCATAGAATTGCCCACCATAATGGGTCTTATAGTGCCATGCCACTCTTGGGCAGAAAACATACAGTGCCACTTGGGCAGAAACGTACAGTGCCACTCTTGGGCGGAAACATACAACGCTCTCAATAGAACATCAAACGTCTGGGCTTATACAGCACACAAACCAAATCAAAAACATACTTCGCTCTCAACAGAGCATCAGATGTCTGGGCTTCATACAACACACAGACAAAGTCAGAAATGTACATCGCTCTCAGCAGAGCATCAAGCGTTTGGGCTTATACAGTACGCAGACCAAATCAGAAACAACGTCGCTCTCAGCAGAGCATCAGACGTCTGGTGCTCTATACAGCACACAGAAACCATCCCGCAGGATAAACACCATGGCAAGACACAAGAAGTGCTCAGCCGATTCATTATCGGCTAGCCCAAACACAGAACTTAATCCGTCGAACCCTCAGGTCTCAAACTCACAACGCTGTTATTAACGTTCTCATAATTCAAGTTTGACTTAAGTATATTATGCGGTACAATTATGCCACACAAACTCAGTCCTCGACTGATCAAACTGAAGCTGAGCCCAATCCGAACCCTAGTTTGTCGGGGCAGCAGACTTCACTTACCTGTCCAAGTCACACATAACTCACCGTACACAAATCCTTACGTACGCATACATCCTCTGACATCCACCTTACGATCAGACATCTTACTTACATCGTCAAACTGAGCTCCTCACAGCAGATCCCCGATATCATCCTCTTACTTAATTCCTCACTTATTATACTTACTTTTCACTTCATAATTTGTACGTTATGTTTGTACAATTATGCACACTCTTACTATCTAATAAACCCTCATAAGGCTCCAAGCCTAAGTCTTCTCACTTACCAAACCCCTGACGTACGCTCCAAACCAAACTGACCCATCTCAAATCCTCGCTCCTCAAACTTACCTTCTCTATCTTCCATCATGCGCTTACATGTCCAAATCCACATCCAACTTCGTACCAAACCCTTACCACTTCTTATCGTCCATCGCACATACCTCTGCCCTCACACAAAGTCCACATACGTAACTTACTCGACATCGCTAGCCATCACTAGCATGTCCATCATACATCATACACATACATAAAACATGCTTACAACTCACATACATACATGCGTGTGTCTCAAAGTGGCATAATTCACTATCTTACATCATGCATACATGTCATGATTTAATATCCAAAACATGGAATCATACAAGCCTAGGATGCTGCTACTCATTCAAAGCATGCTGGTCATGAAATTACGAGTGCAAAGCTCCCCTACCTCGTAATCATGACCTTTGATGGCAAGCACATGACGGTGGCAGCATCGGTGGCTGCGGTAAACACCATTGCCTAACTGAGAAAGCTGCTGTCCCAAGGTTTAGGAAGCACCAGAACTACACACGACCAAATGGGATGTCAAAATCAACGCGGCAAAATCCGCGATCCATGGCGGCACACTAGGGGCGGCTGGGAGAAAGATCGTGCCAACGAGTGGCAAGTGCGACCGGAAGGCAAGGTGTACTCACTAAAATTCGACCGGTGGTTGAAAAATACACAACCGGTCGCAAGACGTCGAAATCAGCCGTGGACAACACCCAACGACATCGATTTCACGTTCACAAGGACCCACATAAGGGCTGAGGGCAACACTAAAGGACGGAGGAGAGGTGAAGGAGGACCCCGATGTCAACTCCAGATGATGGCAGAGCCATCTGACGGTCGGGCGGCGCCAAAGCGGCACCAAAACCCTAACCTGCACACGCGGCTACTTGCACACACAGCCAAAGGGAGGGGAGAGAGGACTAGATGGTGTCGGCCCAAAACTTGGTAGGGCGGTAGGGCCATGCCCAAGAGTGGTGACTGACAAAGATGGCCTTTGCCATTGTAGTGTCGAGGTAGGCTGACTAGAGGCCATACGATTGCCATTGTCCGGTGGAGGTAGGACGGTAAGAGGGCAAAACATGGCGCTCTCTATAGCGCGGTCAGACACATAACCGGCAGAGGAAGAACCTGCCTCATGCCGAAGAAGAGGGGCCACACTAGGGCGGCCAGCCATCTCTAGGCTGAGACCTGCCACACTAAAGTGGTTAGAGGGTATTCGTCATCCAACGACGCTCAATGGCTCAAAACGGGTGGAAAACCCTGAGGCACAAAGGAGCGGGATTTACTGGCAGCTCGGCCGACTCCATCATGGATCTAGCGGCCAAGACGAGCTATCTCCGGCCAGAGGTGACGGCCAAAGTCAACGGCAACATGCCTAACAAACAGCACAGTGAGGGACAGAGACCCTGTTTTTCCAAGTGAGAGCACCCGAGAAAGGGATGCGGATCGGGTTCCGACAAAGCGGAGGGAACGGATGCTCAACAGGGCCTGAAGGGGTGGCCCACTAGCATCATTGGGCCGAGGCAGAGTCAGACAAAGGTCCACACGGCCATGTCCGATGTCTGGCTGGCAATGGCAGTCACAACGTAAAAAACGGATGTAACCCAAAAATAGGGGCTAGGGAGGGAGGAGGCAGAATAGTGCTAAGGTCGGTGAACCTGAGCTGGGACGGTGGCTCAGTCGTCGCCAAGCTGGGGTAGAGCCAGACAGTGGTCTATCATCTGTGGCTCGCAACTGCCGGCCTCTGTTCCACCAAAACCAAACATCGGCGGAACAGTGGAGGTGGAGGCATCTGGCCGGAGGAGAAATGCGCAAGGGCGGAGGTGGAGGTGGAGCTGACCGGTTGGGGCCATCCCTGGCCGTTGCCAGGCCGGGGCGGAACCCACGGTGGTCGGCTGCCACTGCCGGCCATCACCGGCGGCTACAAGGCCCAGAACAGAGGGGCGTCGTCTGTTCGGCGAAAAACAGAGCACACGGGGAAAGAGGACTGGGGCGGCGGAGGAGGCAAAGTGGGGCCGGGATGGGTGGCCTCCTGCCATCGCAGGCCCAAGGCGGAGCATTGGGATGCCGGCCAGCCTTCGTCGGCGCGAAGCGTTAGCGGTACAACACCAAACAGAAAAAAATGAAAAGGAGGGGTTAACCAGGAGGAGGGCGGCGCGGCCGGGGGTGGTGGCCCCCTGCTGTCGCACGGCCAAGGCTGAGCCGGTGTCCCTATGGCCCACCGGCGGCCGGTAGTGGCTTGGATAGAGAGAAGCCGGAGGGGGGCAGTGCACTGTTCCTTCCAGAAATTTCTGGATCGGGCTCGGCCAAGCCCGAGCCCGATCTTCTCTTTTTATTTTCTTTTTTTATTTCCTTTTCCACTTATCCCTTCTGCAGTTCCATTCTTCAACAATTTTTTGCGCCAAAAGTGCGCGTCGAGACCCGTGGCCTACGATGCACCCCACACCCGATTACGGGTACAAATACGCCGAAACGTTCTATTTTTCCACAGAAAAATCTCAGAAAATCGTAGAAAAATCAGGGACCTTACAATGCATGACCTAAAAAATGTCTTATTTCATGTCATCGAACATAACAAATTTCTGATTTCATTCGCAATAGATATTGGCAACACCTAGGCTGGGCAATTGCTATTTACATTACGATCTTCTGACGGTCTCTTTAGCATTTATATTAATGGGTTTTTCCATGGCAAGAGTTATTGGTGACGGATACTCCTCCGTCGTGATTTAGGTTACTTTCACTGACAGTATATTGACCGTCAATGAAGCCTTTACATCGAAGGCTTCACTCTGTCGAAATATCCATTTGCCATGGCGAATTATAATAATCGATATTGACTTTATTTAACTCTATCTTTGTTTTCAATGACGTCTATGCGAAGCCATAGCTATTGATTTAAATTTTATTATTTCCTAAATAATATATATCGTCAAGATTATAACAACCACAAAATTTTATATGAATGCATTAAAAACTATAACTTCTATTTCCACCAATCCCATGTACATTATCAAAAAAATTATATACAAATGTAATTCTATCCATGAAAAACCATTGCATGTACATTATCAACTAAACTGTATACGAAGGCATTTTCTAACCATTACAACAAATCCCATGTACATTATCCATCGTGCCCATACATGCTAAATATACAAAATATCATTAATTCTATCATGTGCGGCATATGATTTGATGTTGGTGGTATTTGGCAATATGATCAGACATATTCTTTGTCGATTATATAGAGTGATTATTTTGGATCAAAGAATGTAATTGAATTGGAGAACAATCATTCATGCACATTACAAAGTTTAATCATTAGGAGGTGGTGATGGCAAGATGAAGTGCACACGTATAGTTATCATTAACTCATATTCTGAAGATGTTACATTTAAGGTGAGAACTGATATGTTATACTATCACTGATTTATTTAATGGTTGTATAGCATATCATTTCTCACCTTAGATTTAGCATGTTCAAAATAAGAGTCAATGATAATTATAGTTTTCTTCTTTCGCATGCCACCACCAACGCCTAACAAAGAAACTTTGTTATGTGTAGAATGATTGCTCTCCAAATCAGATCACATCATACTCATGAGTAAAACTAATTGCATATATTCTTCTTACTTACCCTACCAACAAAACATATATATTCATTTACTCACTTTCCATCTATTAAAATATATTACACAAACTAAGCACCAAACACACAAGATAAAGTTGAAATTATTACTCACTTACACTTATTTATCCACCCATATGTAAACCTAACTTGCATAAATCTAATGATCACCCAATGTACTTCTAAAAATATAAGCCTCCTACCATCTATCAGTCAATAGTTAGGATGTATCAGTTAACTTTGTTTTAACCTATCTACTAGGTCATATTATCTCCTCCTCGCTAAATATCATATCACATCATTCAAACCTACCATGTAATCCCATCTTAAGCAAATCTAATGACCACACAATGTACTTCAAAAAATAAAAATCCTCCTACAATCTACCAGTCAGCAATTCGAATATATCATATAACTTTGTCTTAACCATATATTCTACATCATATGGTCTTCTCCTTGCTAGATATCAGATCACACCATTTAAACCTCAAAATGTGCTTGGACAAAGTTAAGCCTCCTAACATCTACCAGTCAACAGCTAAGTTGTATTAGTTAACTTTGTTTTACCCATAAAAACTAGGTCATATTGATGAGCCCGGTGTGGCACAATTGGTACCTTGGAGTTTCACATAGGGAAAAGGGAAGGAAGAAAGAAGAAAGGGAAGAAGAAAGTGAATATCCAATTACATAACCAACAAAGAAGAGAGGGGCGACCCATATAGGGAGCCGACCCACCCACCTAGGGAGTCATGCTAGCTAGAGGGTTTGGCTATCCCATGGTCCACTAGCTGGCCCTGTAACAACCCGTTTTCCGGTTACGCTTAACCAGAGTGGGTTAAGGGTAATTCGGTAATTTGGGGTCAGTGTTAAGGGGTTTCATTAGGTGAAATCACCGTATCCGGGTAGAGCTCGTAGTAACGAGCATGACAAATCGAAGAACGCACGAAATGGAGGTCGGGAGCGAAAGCTACGGCCTCGGGAAGCATGCCGCATGGGCGGGGCCCACTCGAAAAGAGCGGGATAACCTACCCATGTGTGGTCTTGTATTGAAGGGCTCATCAATACGAGTCCATCAGTGCGTAGAACGCGCGATTCCGACTTCGGGGTAAGAAGATATCGCGTGTTGAAGTTTAGATAATTTTGACTTAAAATAGTATAGAAAATATATTATTTTAATCACATAAGGACGAATTAGCTGGCATCAACGTGATGCCAGTGGCGCCGCCTGATGCGTGGCGCGATGCCGCATGGCGGGGGGGCCCGTGCGGTGACCCGCGCGACGCGCGGTCACCCGCGCGGATGCGGGACGGGGCCCGCTTCGCGGACCGGCTCCCGCGCGACGCGCGGGAGCTGCGCATCGGCCCGCATGGCCAGTGCGTCGCACGCCATGCAGGCGCGTGACGCATGGCACGCGCGTGTCCGGGGGCATCTCGTATGCTCTTGGCTCCTCCTCTATAAATACGGATCCCGTTCTATTTTCGGGAGGAGTTTCTAGACTCATTTGGAGTCCGTTTTCTTCCATTCTTAAGGCGTTCCTAGCAAATTCGAGGGTGATTTACGCAATGGCATGGTCCATTCCTCGAGTTGGCGCTCCTATGAGGGTGGAACGACCCAGGGCAAGAGGAGGCGATGTCCGCTGTCCTCCTGCCTCGAGAGTGAGAGAGAGATGGCCCGGTGAGAGAGGAGGCTCCATCCTCCCTTACCGGGCCAGAGCAAGAGAAGTGGCCCGATGCGGGGGAGGCTCCGTTCTCCACCGAAGGGCCACGGCGTGTGAAGGACACCCCGAGTAGGGGAAGTTCTGTCTGCCGCCCACGGGCGCAGGAAACGGGGTTTTCGGGAAAGGGGAGAGTTGGTCGGGTCATCTTTGGTGCAAGGTGATGAACGTGCAGAGGCTAGAGGAGGCTCTGTCTGCTGTCTCCAGATCTGAGGGGGAGGATGCCCAGAAATGAGCGTCCCGAACAGCGCTACCTCGTGTGACATCAGGGGAGTAAGGGTTTCTTACCTTCTATTTAATTATAGAATGACATGTGTTAGTTGTGGTGTGTGTCATCTCACCCTGGATTAGAGAGAGACGGGTTGTGCGTGTGTTATATTATGATAGGTGTTGCTCATATGCATGATGTGTGCCGTCTCGCTCTGGGTTAGAGCGAGACGGGTTGTGTGTGTGTTCAGTCTCGGCTCAGTGATAGAGCGAGACCTATGATTGTGTTTATATATTATTATGCTATGCTTATATGCATGATGTGTGCCGCCTCCCTCTGGGTTAGAGAGAGACGGGTTGTGCGTGTGTTTATCTTATGCTATGCTATGCTTATATGCCATGATGTGTGCCGTCTCGCTCTGGGTTAAAGCAAGACGGGTTGTGTGTGTGTTTGGTCTCGGCTCAGTGATAGAGTGAGACCTATGATTGTGTTTATATATTATTGTGCTCTGCTTATATGCATGATGTGTGCCGTCTCGCTCTGGGTTAGAGAGAGATGGGTTGTGCGTGTGTTTATATTATGATATGCTATACTTACATGTCATGATGTGTGCCGTCTCCCTCTGGGTTAGAGAGAGACAGGTTGTATGTGTGTTGTAGTATGATATGCTATGCTTATATGCCATGATGTGTGCCGTCTCGCTCTAGGTTAGAGAGAGATGGGTTGTGCATGTGTTTATATTATGATATGCTATGCTTATATGCCATGATGTGTGCCGTCTCGCTCTGGGTTAGAGAGAGACGGGTTGTGCATGTGTTTATCTTATGATATGTTATGCTTATATGCCATGATGTGTGCCGTCTCGCTCTGGGTTAGAGCGAGACCTATGATTGTGTTTATATATTATTATGCTATGCTTATATGCATGATGTGTGCCGTCTCCCTCTAGGTTAGAGAGAGACGGGTTGTGCGTGTGTTTATCTTATGCTATGCTATGCTTATATGCCATGATGTGTGCCGTCTCACTCTGCGTGAGAGAGAGACGGGTTGTGTGGGTGTTTATATATTGTTATGCTACGATTATATGCATGATGTGTGTTGTCTCGCTCTGGGTTAGAGAGAGATGTGTTGTGTGTGTGTTCGGTCACGGCTCAGTGATAGGGCGAGACCTATGATTGTGTTCCGTCTCACTCTATGATAGAGCAAGACGTGTGATGCGTGTGGTCTCGGCTAATTGATATAGCGAGACGTATGATGTATGTGGTCTCGGCTCAGTGATGGAGCGAGACGTGTGATGTGTGGTCTTGCTCTAGGATAGAGTGAGGAACGTTGTGATGGTCTTGCTCTAGGATAGAGTGAGGAATGTTGTGATGGTCTTGCTCTGGGGTAGAGTGAGGCATGTTGTGGTGGTTGTGTGGTGCTCGTCTCTATGATAGAGCGAGATGTGTGTTGCCGGTGTTTTATCGGGTTTTCGTATTGGTTGTGTGGTGCTCGTCTCTATGATAGAGCGAGATATGTGTTGCCGGTGTTTTACGGGTTTTCGTATAACCCCAATTAAATATTCGGGTATACGTATGTGTTTTCGTATGTTTTGATGTATGTAGTAGCCAGTAGGCAGAACTACGTCCGGATCCGATCGTATTGGAGTAACATCATGGATGTTAGCCGATATGTACGTAGGCAACCAACGGCAATGCAACGTTGGCCCGGTCCGAATTAGTTATATAATTAGGCCAGTTCTTGCCTACGCGCAACGGAGCGCTAAAGTTCTGTAGCACGTAGAGGAACGTGAAGACTCTCGCACTCAGAGTGTGCTGCTTTTGGTTCTGGGTTTGGTTTTCATTGGTGTTCATCGATTTTCCGACCCCCGGCCCGGGTCAATTTTTGGGTCGGGGCGTCACAGGCCCAATACAATTATTTCTCCTAATTCATAAGTTAATACATAAGAAAATACTAAACTTATACATAATAAAATAGCCTAATGCCCTAAAATAACAAGGAAATAAAGTAGTCTGGTAAATGTGCACAACACTCCACCATGCTTCCGTAATTCACCTTGACCTTAAGGTGACCAAGCCAAGTATCGAATCATAAACTCGTCCTCAAAAATCCACGTGTCATCCTCAATGGGCTGACCCTACCAAGAAACAAGCACCTCAGTAGTGATTCGACCCGAACAACAAACCCGACGCTTATCAAGCATCGAGGCCAAAACAGAATTTGAAGGCTAGACCGGTCACATCAAGGGAGGTGGTGGAGCATCAGTGGCCAAGGACGTGTCACCTACGCAATGGCATAGCCTAGAGACATGGAAGATGGGGTGGAATAAGGAGTCAGGCGGTAAGCCACTTGGCCGATACGCTCCTCCATAGCATAGGGACCATGGAAACGAGGGGCGAGCTTGGAATGCTCGAGCTGAAACAAGGATGTCTGGCATTGAGGTAGAACAGAGACATAAACCAAGTCACCCACCGCGAACTCCCTGTCAGTGCGCTAACCATTATAAATTTGCTTCAGTCTTTTCTAAGCATAAGACAAGTTCTCCTTGAGCTGTTGAAGAACCTAGTATCGTGTCTAGAGCATATAGTCCACTTCCGCCACAGAGGAGTGGTGAGGAACATAAGATAACACTATTGGGGGGGGGCATACAGTACCTCGAACGAAGTAAAATTGGCACGAATGTGATTGGCGGTGTTATATGACCACTCTGCCCAAGGAAGAAGTTGAAGCCATTTGCGGAGCTGAGACATTGTGAAACAACGGAGGTACTTCTCTAAGCATCAGTTGACCACCTCTGTTTGGCCATCTATCTGGGGGTGATAAGTGGTGCTCATGTGTAGAGAAGTGCCCTGTAATATAAAGAACTCATGCCAAAACTGAGATATGAAGATCTGGTCACAATTAGAGACAATAGTGTGAGGCATGCCGTGTAGTTTGGCCACCTCCCGAATATAGAGCTTTGCCACTATCTTGGCGGTGAATGGATGTCCCAACGCACAAAAGTGAGCATACTTGGACAACCGGTCCACCACCACTATAATCACCGACTTGCCTTGAACCAAGGGCAAGGCCTCCACAAAATCCATAGAAAGATCCTCCCAAACCTTATTAGGGATAGGCAAGGGCTGAAGCAAACCCACATGAGAGGTGGTGGCGGCCTTAGCTCGCTGACAGACATCGCAAGTAGCCACATACTCCTGGACTGCCCGTTGAATACCATGCCACAAAAAACTCTAGTTGACCCACTTACAAGTATGGAATGCTCCTTCATGACCGGTGACTGGAGTGTCATGGAAGTCGGAGAGAACACGCCTGTGAAGATCTTCAACATCGGGAACCCAAAGGCAGCCCTTCCAAAAGAGTAAGTCATCTCGCCACACAAAGAAAGGACGAGCAGCTGGGTCAACTTGGAAAGCTATAATTAGGGTCTTCATCTGAGAATCATTCATGTATGCCTGCCTCAACTCATCAATGAAGGGGCAGGACGGAGTAGAAAGGCCCAAGCATGATCCCGGGCGAGAGCTATGAGAAAGGGCATCGGCCATAGTGTTTTCCGACCCTCTCTTGTACACGACCTCATAATCATAGCTAAGCAACATACTAACCCACCGCTGCTGTGAGGGAGTGGACACCCGCTGCTCAAGGAAGTACTTCAGAGGTTGGTGGTCAGTACGAATCAAGAACCTATAGCCAAGTAAATAGGGCCGCAACATGTCAATGGCGAGGACAATAGCCAACATCTCCTTCTCATAAATGGACAGGGACAAAGAGCGGCCAGCCAAAGCCTTGCTAAAGTAGGCAATGGGACGCTCATCCTGCAGAAGAACTGCCCCTAGACCAGTCTCTGAAGCATCTGTTTCAACCACGAAGGGGCAGCTGAAATCGAGTAAAATCAGGACAGGGCCGATGCCATAGCTTGCTTCAGCTCTTCAAACACTGCATGGGCAACCTCATTCCAACTGAATGCCCACTTCTTGAGAAGCTCTATAAGCGGTCAAGCAATCTCCCCATACCGGCTGATAAACCGCCTATAATAGCCAGTGAGGCCCAGAAAATTCTGGAGCGCAGGAACACACGGGCGGCAGCCACGAGAGTATGGCGGCCACCTTCGACTGGTCAGTGGTGACACCATCCCACAAGATGATATGCCCCAAGTAATCAACCTGCGGGCTACCAAAGGCACAATTCGAATGCTTAAGAAATAACAAATTAGCTCTCAGAATAGAGAAGACCGACCTATGATGCTCTGATACCAATGATGTGCCTGAAAGCTCTTATACCAATGATGTGCCTGAAAGCTCTGATACCAATGATGTGCCCGATGCGGCACAATCAGTACCTTGGAGTTTCACGCAGGGAAAGGGGAAGGAAGAAGTAAGAAAGGGAAGAAGAAAGTGAATATCCAATTGCATAACCAACAAAGAAGAGAGGGGTGACCCATATAGGGAGCTAACCCACCCCCCTAGGGAGTCATGCCAGCTAGTGGGTCTGGCTATCCCGCAGTCCACTAGCTGGCCCAATACAGTTATTTCTCCTAATTCATAAGCAAATATATAAGAAAATACTAAGCTTATACATAAAAAAATAGCCTAATGCCCTAAAATAACAAGGAAATAAAGTAGTCTAGTAAATGTGCACAACACATATGTTCCTGTCCTTGCTAGAAATCTGATCACATCATTGAAACCTACCTTGTAAACCTATCTTGCTTAAATCTAATGACCACGTAATGTACTTCGATAAGTAATAGCCTCCTACCATCTACCAGTCAACGGTTAGGATGTATCAGTTAACTATGTTCTACCCATGTAAACTAGGTCAAATTGTCTCATCCTCGCTAGATATCAGATCAATCATTCAAATCTTGAATTAAACTAATAAACTATATTATTCTTACTTAGCCTACCAACAAACCACGTATAATCATTTATTTACTTTCCATCTATATGATCACATATAGAAAATTTGAGTTGATTGAACAACATATGCCAATTGTGGCCACATGAGATTATTAAACTAAATATACAAGCAAAATACATAATCCATTACTTTTACCCTGAATTTTTGTATTATGTCACCCTAGAAGAGCATAATTCATCATATACAATCAAAGTAAAACCATACATTACAAACCCAAGTGATACAACCTGACTGCCCATTTGATGGGAAATTGTAGCAAAAAGCCAGACAATACATATTCGTCAAGATTGCGAACACAACAACTTGATATCAAACCTAATTACGATCGTAGTCAACATATAAACATCTGTACATTCAAGGCATTCTTTCATGAAAGTTACGTGCAAACAAGGGCAAAAGATACATCTACTATCTTACCTTTTCACAACATAATAGCATCATATGATCCTATTCAAATTTAGCATGGGTAAATAGATGAGAAAACAAAAGTTGACATGTACATCAATAACTGAATAAACAAGCATAAAATTGAAACAAAATTTCCGAATTGGAGCTTTCTGAATTCGGACAAAATTATAAACTGTGACAACATAGGTCCTATTCAATAATCATGGTCGCATGAGTTGAATGATCAAAGAAAATAGAGATTGAAGCCCTTTTCTCTCAAATATTTATCCACACAAACTATATGACCATATATCATCAGATGTCATCAAACTAACATTACACATCCAAGTGACCAGACACCAGATCTGCCCCCCGATGTTGGTGAAAATCAAACCAAATAGAAAGTGCTCTCCTTTTTAACTAAGCATTGCACAACCATGAACTACATATTACATATACTCAATATCAAGAAATATCTCCATATCATATATGCGGACTCTAAAAATGCAAGATTTCAAGAAATACAAACCTCAAAACCGCCATGCATCTTCACTTTGCTGCTATTTTCTGGTCACCCTGCCGCGACGGACGAACTAGGTTCAATTGTGCTGGAGCATGACCTAAGCAGCCGAGGGACCTTCTTCGACTAGACGAAGAGTATGTAGAAACGAGGAGGAGATGAGGGTGGAAGAGATCTAGGAGAAGATGATGGAGGAGACGAGGGAGGAGGAGAGCAGGACAGCAGCTCCCATGAGGGGCTTCATGCCTTTTTATATTGCCAAAAGGTATTATTGGCAATTCAAGCGCACATGTGGAAAAGTTGAATGTGCGTAAGTCTAATTATGCAAAATCGATTTACTTGACCTAAATTTGTATTTTGGCCAATTGTAAAGTCTAATTCTAAAAAAATCACTATTTGAGGCATATTTGAATGTGTTGTGATTGTAAATCTAGAAAGGACAATATCTAGTCATGTCAATCATAGGTTAGTTTAGGTAGATTCAATAAGCATGATTATTTTTTGTATCTTTACCGGTTTGTAAAAGTTGTAACTATAAATATAAATCTGAAACACACCTGTGATTTAGAGGGCAAAATACAAATTTACTAGATTTAGTGATGGGTATCATTCAAAAATATGTGCATTAATTGCTAGTTTTGAGGTGGTACTATGGATTTAATGATGGGTGACATCCTCTCGCAAACCAATACTAAGGTTTCTTGTTCTGTATTTGATGACTTGCATGCATAGTGTGCATAGTTTCGATCATGGGGCAACCATTTCATCCCTGATGTCGGCCATGGTCTCTATCACACTTGTCATTCATATGTCGTATCTATACTTTGGCAATCCGACCCAACCCAGTCTACCTGGTGGAATTTGCATGTTGTCGGCCACCTACTCGGCACCTTTCTCCTTCTTCATCGACCACATAAGTATTCCATTCCAAAGCAACCCAAAGCTTTGGAAATTCTAAGTCTGTCACGCCCTCCCCCAACTAAACCACTACATGCACGAATATCTTCAATAGTCATCTATGAACATAATAAAATACGTCATCTCTCTGTGGGTCTGAACATTCAGAGGCCCACAGATGACAGAATGAACCACCCCTAAGAGTTCATTTGCCCTTTGTCCCTTTTGAAAGGATTGCCTGCTCATCTTTCCTTATATGCAATCCTCACACGCACGTAGGTCTTTTGATAATTTGGGTAACAACCCAACGCTTGACATCCTATGTAGCTTGTCTACATTTACATGACACAAACATATATGCCACAACAGGGCAACATCCACAGACAAAACAATATACTCAAAAATGCTTATTTCATTAGATTCAGTAGAGTTCACTAAATCTAAGCAGTACAGCCCATCAACTAAATAAATAGTAAATAAAATAGTCCCACCCTTGCCACAATAGCCTTACTCCCCTTGAACCTAACTTCAAACCCCTTCTTGGTCAGAACAGGGATTGAAATCAAGTTTCTCCTAATAGAGGGAGCAAAGAGTACATCAATCAAGACTAGGGTAGACCCATCCTTTAAGGGAATCCTGTAGTTCCCCATCACCTCCACTTCGCAGTATGCGTTGTTCCCATGAAGACTTTGTTCTGACCCGACATCAGGTTGATCATCTCTCACCTGGCTCCCCTAGAGTGAGACACATGCACAGTAGCTCCTGAGTCCAGCCACCAAGTCTTCTACTTGATGTCAGCTATCATCACTTCATAGACAACACAAATGATCTCCTTGCTCTTGCCCTTGTCATTGCATGAATGGTCATCCTTCTGGGGACAGTTAGCCTTGAAGTGGCTCACCTGGCCACACTTGAAACATGCACTTTTGGGTTTGACATTCCCTTTTCCAGTGCCCTTGTTTTGAGGCTTCTTCCCCTTCTTTTTGAAAGCTTTCTTAGAGGGACCCGGCCCCTATCCACCTTTCTTGCCCCCACTAGAGTTGTGTGCTAGGTTGGCAGTAGCAGCACCCCCAGAAGCCTTCACATGGTTCATCCTTTCTTGCTCAAGCCTTAGCTTGGCAATCAAAGCCTCCAATGTGATCTTCTGGTCACTCATATTTAGATAGATCACTACACTCTCCCAAGATTTGGGAAAGCTGTTCAACACTGTAGACACTTGGATTCCCTCAGAGATGGGGTCCTCCAGTGTCTCCAGATCATCAACAATAATGGACATGACACTCAGGTGCTCATTCACATCATCTCCCTCCCTCATCTTGAAATTTTGATACTTGGAGTATAACATCCTCTTATGAGCTTAGTCTGCTCCCCATACCTCATAGACATTGCATCCAGCATCTCTCTAGCAGTCTTGTACTTCTCAAAGAGCCTTTTAATTTTAGGCTCCATGAAAGTCAGAATAGTGGACCTTGCCTTATTGTCATCATCCCTCAATTTTTCAAGTGCTTTATTCTGAGCAGCTGATACACCATCAAGTGGTGGCTCAATGATTTGCTAAAAAACATGAGCAAGATCCTGTTCAGGTTAGCAGTTGTAGCACCCCTAGAAGCCTTCACATGGTTCCTCCTTTCTTGCTCAAGCCTTAGCTTGGTAGTCAGAGCTTCCATTGCAATATTCTGATTACTCATATTCAGATAGACCACCACACTCTCCCAAGATTTGGGAAGGCTGTTTAACACTGTAGACACTTGGACTCCCTCAGAGATGGGGTCCTTTACTATCTCTAGGTCATCAGCAATGATAGATATGGCACTCAGATGCTCATTCACATCATCTTCCTCCCTCATCCTAAAGTTTTGATACTTAGAGTGCAACATCCTTTTATGAGCTTCAGTCTACTCCATTGTTGTGCACGAGTGCATTTGGCTTAGTACTTACCTTTATTTTAGTACTTTATTTCTGTTCATTAAGCTAGTTTACCTTATGATTAGAAGATGACTATTATTTGTATTTTTAATGACTTGTAATGGGTGCACTAGTGGACCACGGGTGAATCAGGCCCACTAGTGGCACGATCCCCAATGTGGGGGGTGCGACTCCCGATAAAGGGGTCGTCTCCCTCCTTGATTGGTATGCTTAATGAAATTCCAGTTATCTTCTTCCCTTTCTTCCTACTTCTTTTCCTTTCCCTACGAAGAACTCCTGTGTACCGATTGTGCCTACACTGGGCACAACATTGGTATCGGAGCTCTTATGATCCCCGGCCATGGCTTGAGGCAAGCAAGCTGCCACGGCCCCGAAAAGTCAGCCCAAGAAAGAGGTTCTTGCCTCTGCGAATAGTCCCAAATCAGCGTCTGAATCCAGCGTTGAGTTCACGATAGCACAACTCGTGGCGGAGATCAAGGCTCTAAGCGTGGGAGTAGCCAAGATCGATGCTTTGCGGTTGGTCATTGCCCAGCTTCAGGAAGAGCGCGCACCACCTCTTCTGTCAAAGCCACCAGCTTCTATGGAGAAGGGGGGTCCGTCCCAGGCTCCAGAACCTCTCTGCTTTGACTTCCCATCGCTGACAGACCACGATACACGCTTTGCCCAGGACGGTGTGCGCTTTGGCACTGTTGACCAGGCCATGGATGAGAGACACCAGGCCTGGGGCTCGCGAGGCACACCAGGTGTTCGGGAAAATGCCCCAATGGTGCTGCCTCCTTGAAACTTGTACCAGGAGATGGAGGATGACTGGGAGGAGTACCCAAGACACCACGGAGCACCCCGTGGTGGGGCGGAACCTCGTTTGGCCCGCCTACAGTTCCCACGCTATAATGGGGATGATGACCCCGTGGAGTGGTTGTACAAGGCAGAGAAGTTTTTTGCCTACCAGGGTACGCAGTCGGAGGCTAAACGACTGCGAATAGCGGCTTTCCACCTTGATGGGGATGCCTTGGTATGGTTTCAGAGCTTTGAGAAGGAGGTGCACTACCCCACTTGGACTGCCTTCTCCGATGAATTGTGCGTCCAATTTGGCCCGAATGAATTCCAAGACTTCAACGAAATGCTCTCCTCCATGTGCCAGACATCCACCGTGCGAGCATACTACACGGAGTTCATGAAGGTGGTTAACTGCCTCCCTGATTGGCCGGTGGCCGCCTTGGTGGGCATGTTCAATCGAAGGCTCAAATCAGAGATTTCTAAGGAGATGCACCATTTTCCCTGTTCCAGCATGCGGGATGTCGTGCGTCATGCACGCATCGAGGAAGAGAAATTGGCTAGACAGAGGCATGGGGGTAGGCTCAGACCCTTTCCTCGGGCTACTGTGACCGCCTCCCCTCTTGCCGCTCCAGCCAGTAGCTCAGTGGCTGGCTGCACTGGCCAAGCACCCCCTCAGATTGGCCCGATTGTCCATCGTCTCACTCCGGCGCAAATGGAGGAACGCCGTTCAAAGGGGCTTTGTTTTCGCTGCGATGAGTAGTTCGTCCCGGGGCACCGTTGTTCCATCAAGGGCAGTCTCTTAGTGGAGGAGATCGATGAGGAGGCAGAGGTGATGGAGGGGCTTGATTCTTCGTACCCTGCCTATACACTGCCGGAAATTTCTGTGCATGCTTTTTCAGGGGCTTTCAGTCCATGCACCATGCGAGTACAGGGTTACCTTAAGTGGCAGCAGGTTGCTATTCTGATTGATAGCGGGTCTACTCACAACTTCATCAACGACAAAGTGGCTCAGCGGCTAGGCTGCTTTGTGTCTGACTCGACACCGTTTGATGTCTTGATTGGTGATGGTAAGCACCTCTGCAGTTCCGGGGTGTGTACCTAGGCCGCACTCTCCATTCAGGGCCACACATTCATGACTGACTTATTCTTGCTTCCGACGAAGGGGGAAGACATGGTGTTAGGGGTGCAGTGGCTCCAAGAGCTTGGGGACGTTCTCTGGAACTTCAAGGACCTGGTGATGGATTTCGCACTAAACGGACAGTGGGTGCGCCTCCAAGGCTCTCAGCTAAGCACTCTCCTTTCTGCTCAGGTGATAGGGTCCTTATTCCAGTTCGCATTGCAGGGACTACTTCTCCAGCAGCGGGCATCGGCGGACGTTGTGCAGGATGACTTGCAGCAAGATCTTCTTGACCTCTTGGCAGAGTATGGTACTGTGTTCGCTGAACCGCGGGGCCTCCCTCTGATGTGTCACATGACCACTCTATCCCGATCATTCCAGGTGCTTCTCCAGCCAATGTCCATCCATATCGCTATCCATACATTCAGAAGGCTGAGATTGAATGGTCTGGTGGCAGACATACTTCATTCGGGTATCATTCGGCCCAGCACAAGCTCCTTCTCTTCCCCAGTGTTGCTGGTCCGTAAGAAAGATGGTACTTGGCATTTCTGTGTTGATTACCAGGAGTTGAATACTATCATAGTGAAGGACAAATATCCTATACAGGTGGTGGAGGAACTTCTGGACAAGCTTTCCGGTGCTACTATATTCAGTAAACTTGACCTTCGTTCAAGTTGTCATCAGATCCGTATGCAGCCCACCGATGTGCACAAGACTGCCTTCCGCAGTCATGATGGTCATTTCGAGTTCCTGGTTATGCCGTTCGGCCTCACGAATGCCCCCTCTACATTTCTGAGCCTTATGAATGACCTCTTCTGGCCCTTCCTCCACCGCTTCATTTTGGTGTTCTTCAATGATATCCTTGTCTATAGCAAGTCGTGGGGCGACCACTTGGAGCATCTCAGGTCTGTCTTTGATATCCTACAAGCTAATTCATTGTTTCTTAAACGATCGAAGTGTTCGTTTGGAAGCCCACAGGTGGAATACTTGGGTCATATTATCTCTCGTGATGGCGTGGCTACAGACCCCTCTAAGGTGACCGCCATGCTGTCCTGGCCAGCCCCTACTTGCGCCCGGGCGCTGCGAGGCTTCCTTGGCCTTACTAGCTATTATCGGCGCTTTATTCACCGCTATAGTGAGATTGCTCGCCCTCTTACTCAGCTGTTATAGAAAGGCACCTTTCACTGGTCGGACACTACCCAGGCGGCCTTTGAGGAGTTGAAGCAAGCTATGGCGACCGCCCCTGTTTTGATTCTTCCTGATTTCAGCCGGCCATTTGTGGTTGAGACCGATGCTTCGGATGCCGGCTTGGGGGCGGTACTACTTCAGGAGGAGCATCTCATTGCCTACTTCAGCAAGGCTTTGGCTAGCCGTTCCCTATTCCTCCTTGTCTATGAGAAAGAGATGCTAGCCATTGTTCTCGCGGTCGACAAATGGCTCCCTTATTTGCTTGGCCGGCGGTTTCTCATTCACACTAACCATCAACCGCTCAAGTATTTTCTCGAGCAGCGGGTGTCCACTCCTGCGCAGCAGCAGTGGGACAGCAAGCTCTTGGGCTATGACTATGAGGTTATGTACAAGAAGGGATCTGATAACACTGTGGCTGACGCACTATCTCGCCGCGCCACCCTAGGTTCGTGTTTGGCTATTTCTGGTCCAGTTTATCCATTCCTTGATGAATCGAAACAGGCGTATCAAGAGGATTCCCCAACCACCACACTGATTGCGGCCCTCCAGTCTGACCCGTCAGCACGCCCTTGCTTTGCCTGGAAGGATGGCCTTCTCTTCTGGAAAGACCGCCTTTGGGTACCTGAGGTTACCGACCTGCGCCAGCGTATCATAGCTCACTTCCATGCCTCTCCCTTGGCGGGTCATGAAGGTGCCCTTCGCACCTATAAACGGGTCAGTTAGAGCTTCTTGTGGCAGGGCGTCCGTCACGCAGTGACTGCTTATGTGGCCGCTTGTGATGTCTACCAGCGTTCCAAGTTAGCCACCACATCTCCTGCCGGGTTACTTCAGCCATTGCCCATTCCAGATCAGGTTTGGGACGATGTTTCTATGGACTTTGCGGAGGCCTTACCGTTGGTCCAAGGCAAGTCGGAGATCATGGTGGTAGTGGATCGGTTGTCTAAATATGCCCATTTTAGTGCTCTGGGTCATCCCTACATCACCAAGTCAGTGGAGGAACTCTATGTCCGGGAGGTGGGCAAGTTACATGGTATGCCTCGCACTATTGTTTCTGATTGCGACCGGGTTTTCATCTCTCAGTTTTGGCAGGAGTTTTTCACCTTGCAGGGCACTTCTCTAAGCATGAGCACCGCGTATCACCCTCAGACGGATGGTCAGACAGAGGTCGTGAACCGATGTTTGGAGCAGTATTTGCACTGTTTCACCATGTCGCAGCCATGTCGTTGGCTTCAGCTTCTTCATTGGGCAGAGTGGTCTTATAACACCGCCTACCACACTCGTGTCGGATTCACTCCTTTCGAGGTCCTATATGGCAGGCCGTCTCCTACCGTGCTCTCCTATGTTCCCCATCGGTCCTCAGTGGTGGAGGTTGACTACATGCTCTAGACTCGGGATGAGGTTCTTCGCCAGCTTAAGGCAAACCTGTCTGAGGCTCAGAACCGAATGAAGCAGATTTATGATAGCCATCACACCGAGCGCGAGTTTGCCGTGGGGGACTTGGTTTATGTCTCCGTTCTTCCTCAGCGCCAGACCTCCTTGTTCCAGCCCGAGCTCTCGAAGCTTGCCCCCCAATTTCATGGCCCTTATGTTGTCGAAGAGCGCATTGGATCGGTTGCCTACTGCCTCGCTCTGCCGCCGGGTTCAATGGTCCATCCTATTTTTCATGTTTCTAGGCTGCGCCGTTGCATTGGTGACCCTTCCCTGGCTGTGGATGCTTCACCTCTTCCATTGATGGGTCCAATGGCTTCTTCTGACCCCATTCCTACAGCACTACTTGATAAGCGCCGTGTACGCCGCTCTGGTCGTATTACCACAGAGGTTTTAGTCTCTTGGCAGGGCCAGCCACTTGAGGATGCTATGTGGTTGTCTGAGGATGAGTTTCTGCTCCGGTATCCTTCATGGTCGCTTTGAGGTCAAGGCGTGTGCGGAAGCGTGGTGGAGTGTTGTGCATGAGTGCACTTGGCTTAGTACTTACCTTTATTTTAGTACTTTATTTTTGTTCATTAGGCTAGTTTCCTTTATGATTAGCAGATGACTGTTATTTGTATTTTTAATGACTTGTAATGGGTGCACTAGTGGACCACGGGTGAACATGGCCCACTAGTGGCACGATCCCCAATGTGGGGGGTGCGACTCCCCATAAAGGGGTCATCTCCCTCCTTGGTTGGTATACTTAATGAAATTCCAGTTATCTTCTTCCCTTTCTTCCTACTTTTCCTTTCCCTACGAAGAACTCCTGTGTACCGATTGTGCCTACACAGGGCACAACATCCACATACCTCACAGGCACTGCTTCCAACATCTCTTTGGCAGTCTAGTACTTCTCAAAGAGCCTTTCTATCTTTGGCTCTATAAAAATCAGAATAGTGGACCTAGCCTTATTGTCATCATCCCTCAATTTCTCATGTGCTTTCCTCTGAGTAGTTGATGCACCCTTTGGCAGTGGCTCAATGATCTGCTCAAGGACATGAGCAAGATCAGAAAGAGTAAGGATATAGTGTATCCTCCTCTTCCACACCAGATGATTGTCAACATTCAGCTTCTCATTTTTCCCTAATTCAAAAGTAACCATCTTAGAAGCTATTAAATACAAGGAAACATGTAAAGAGCAGGGAATTAATACTATATGTGGAAGGCAGGCCACTTCTAAGAAAGGTAAGTGCTTAGAAAAACTCTTAATCTAATTATAAGCCTAAGGGACAATCGAGTATATTATGTTGAGTATCTATATCGAACACACCTTAATTAGGGTTTGGGTCACTTTCTAAAGATAACCCTAACTACCCCTTAACCCCCTTAAGGAAGTTACTTTAATTAGGTTATCTAGGTGTTTTATGATTTTAGAGTCCTCTAAACACCCTACTCAGCACTTATACACAGCAAATAAAAAATTTAGAGACTGCTGGAATTTTATATTTCTGTCCAGAAGAATTTTAGTACAAATTTACCAAAATGCCCCTAGGGCTCTTTTGGTCTTTTCTACCCTTAAGGACACACCAAAAATTTCACACAGCAACTTATAAAAGAGTATTGAAATCAGTGAACCATAATTCTGGACAGAGAATTATCAAAACACACACAGCAAGTGTAAATTGTCCAAAATGCCCCTAGGGCTAAAACGGTCAATTCACATGTTTATAATTCACAAAAATAATTTATTTCAATAAAAAATAAATCACTTACCACTTTCCGACCAGAAAGAGGGTGTGTGTCCAGATCATGATCAGAGAATTAATTATGAAAAAAATTGCAAGATCAAATTGACTATTTTGTCCCTCTAAGCATACAATCATGCAATCTCTAATTAAAACACAAAATTACATCAAACCAGTGAGCAAATCAGTCAATATAGTCCAATTTGAACCCTAAAACAAAAGCCCCATGATTGGATCAAGTAGATTAATCAATTTCCCAAAATCCCCAATTTTGGCATGCAAAACCTAGATCGGGTAATCAAAACTGATTTTTGATTGAACCAATGACCCCAAACCTCGCTCTGATACCACTGTTGAGTAGCCGGACCTGCGGAAGCACGGTGGGATGGAGGTGGCGCACCAATCAAAAATTAATCTTTAATTTAATCTACAAAAGAATCATGCATATTACACAAAGCAATTAGCAATAAACCATATCCAATCAATGAATCATGCAAACATAAGACTCAAATTGGATCAAATGCATATTGGGCTGTCCAGCCCTTGCACACCCTCCAAGATATCATCCCTTGCACGCCAATCACAAGAAACAACAAGCAATAGAAATGAGATTACCTCTATGTGTTGATCCTTCAAAAGCCCTCTCACTTGGATTGAATTCTCAACAAAGCCCTTTGATTCAATGCTCCAGCCAACAAGGACATCCACCACCTTCGTCAGCCTCGTCAAGGATCGAAGGAGAGGAGAGGAGGAGGGCAGCCAACACGGAATTTTCCCCAATCCTTGTGCTGGCCAAACTTGGGAGAAAGAGGGAGGGGGCAGCTGATTGGGAGAGGGAGAGGAGCAAGAGGGGGGGTGAACCACTAGGGCACCCCTCTCCCTTCCCCTCTTTCCCTTTTATATCCTCCACATTCCTCTTTTAGGTGGCTTCAATTTGGGCTTTCTTAATTGGGCATTCCTTGCTAAGACTTTAGGCTTATATCAAGAAGGACAAACACAATGGGAGCGGGTTTTGTCTCTCAGAGCTTGCGGAGGCCTGAACCCCTTGCACAAGGCAAAGCCCGCGATATAGTTGACCCCTCGCTAACTACGGGTCCCACCCTCGACACATAATTTGCACGACTGGGCCCCACAGTGTGTTAATGCACAACCTAGTTAAATGCCTAGTTTGCATATGTGACATTGGAGAGTCCTAATCAAATTAGTATAACAATAGCACATGTGGGGTCGGTGCAACCGCCCCCACCACCCTTTGACCCCATAACACGTATCGGTTCTCCCGGACCGTAACAATGTTAGACCACTAGTCCAACACAGGGTGGTAATCACTATGCATATTTGATTCCCTCTCCTCCAAGACTACTAGTAAACCCGAGTAGATCGACATACTGAATGCATGCAGCGTATTCTCGCCCACCCCGTCGTTGACATTCATGTTATCTACCGGTATAAGATGTGTATCAAGGCTTAGGAGTTCAACCTCACCCTCATGGGCTGCAGTGCGAAGATGCTATATCTGGATTTTGTCAAGAACATGTTGCAAATGCACCCCCAACTCGTACTGCCTCATCGTCATTACCGAGATCCTCACTTCTTCCAGCTATCTTAGCGAGATCCAGTCGATATTGGTAATAAACTGCATTTTTTGCATGTGCGTTGCTGCCATGAGTGCATTTAACAAATCCAGTGAGTAGGAGAAGCTTTTAATGCCGACCCTCCAGGCTCGCCTTACCCGGCCGGTAAAAAAAATTTTAAATCCATAAATATCATGATTAGTTATAAATAACTTTATTTAAAATTAGAAATTGTTTTTTTATAATTTATTAAACTTTTTTAATAAAAATATTTTTAATATTTGTCTTAAAAAATATCTTAACCAACTTGGGTAGAAATGTTTTATGTAGATTTCGTTAATTAGGAATAAGGATACTACCGGGTTGGGTTTTTCGGTTTTAGTAATCTCAAATTTAATATTATTTAAAAAATAATAAATTTAAATTCGATTCAAATAGTTATTTACCTTGAATTTAAAAATTTAAACATGACCCATTAAAGTTAGATTGGGTACAATTTTATTAAAATATAAAAAATAATTATATTAAAAACTTTATTTAGGTCAAATTTTATTAAACTCGAACCTAATATTATTTAAGAAATAATAATTATAAATTTAATTTAAATAATTATTTTGGTTAAATTATAAAATTCAAACCTAACCTATTAAAGTACTCGTAATACAAATTAAAGTTTTTACCATGCGGCAGTACACACGTGTGAAATTTTTCTAAGTGTAATGAGCGTAATTTACTGCCTCACCTTGCCGCCTGACTCCTTGGTCCATTACGTGTTCCATGTGTCCCGTCTTCGCAGGTTTGTGGGTGACCGGACGTTGGCTGTGGATGCTCTACCTCCGCCTTTGATGGGCCCTGTTCCGCCCTCTGACCTGGCCCCTGTGTTTGTGCTTGAGAAGAGGCGGGTTCGTCGCTTGGGTTGCATTGTTACTGAGGTTCTGGTTTCATGGCAGGGTCAGCCGTTAGAGGATGCTACGTGGATGTCTGAGGACAATTTCTTGGCTTGTTATCCTGCATGGTCGCCTTGTGGACAAGGCGACTAGCAGAAGCGTGGTGGAGTGTTGTGCATGATTGTACACAATGATCAGACTCTCTTTTTATTACTTGCTTGCATTGAATTATTTAATTGTTATTGTAGTATTTTATTATCGTATTGTGTTGGTTCAGTTAGTGGCCTGGGATAGCCGACCCACTAACTGGGTTATATTGTAAGAACTAGACCGGTTTGGTTCAATTGGTTCGGTTCCCTAGGAGGGTCGTCTCCTATATGGGGCGGCCTGGACTTATAGTTGGAGTTATGCAAATTGAGATTCTTTGTTCCTCCCCTTTCTTCAATACTTCTCCCTTTTCTCTGCGTAATTCTCCTTGGTACCGATTGTACCTACATCGGGCACATCAATGCACTAACCTGTCAGCTAAATATCTCCTATTACTAAAATATGTGTAATAGCTTAATTAATAATTTTAAATCTCAAAGTGTAAAAAGAATTATTTTAAATAAATTAATTTAATTAATATATTAATATTTTATTAAACATAAAAATTAGGCACTTAAAACGTCGCCTTAGGCCTCCATTTGTCTTGAGCCGGCCCTGGTAATCACTATGCATATTGGATTCCCTCTTCTCCAAGACTACTTAGTAAATCCGAGTACATCGACATACTGCATGCGTACAGCGTATTCTCACCCACCCCGTCGTTGACATTCATGTTATCAACCGGTACAAGATGTGTATTCTCGTGGGCTGCAATGCGAAGATGCTATATCTGGATTTTGTCAAGAACACGTTACAATTGCACCCCCAACTCGTACGGCCTCATCGTTTTTACCGAGATCCTCACTTCTTCCAGCTATCTTAGCGAGATCCAATCGATATTGGTAATAAACTGCATTTTTTGCATGTGCGTTGCTGCCATGAATGCATTTAACAAATCCAGTGAGTAGGAGAAACTTTTAATGCCGACCCTCCAGCTCGCCTTACCCGGCCGGTAAAAAGATTTTAAATCTATAAATATCATGATTAGTTATAAATAACTTTACTAAAAATTAGAAAGAAATTTTTTTATAATTTATTAAACTTTTTTAATAAAAATATTTTTAACATTTTTTTAAAAAAATATCTTAAGGCTTTCAGCCAACTTGGGTAGAAATGTTTT
The DNA here is from genome assembly GCA_035235625.1 of Saururus chinensis. Classification (NCBI taxonomy): domain Eukaryota; kingdom Viridiplantae; phylum Streptophyta; class Magnoliopsida; order Piperales; family Saururaceae; genus Saururus; species Saururus chinensis. The sequence goes on along the minus strand of CP141145.1, from coordinate 5,880,801 downwards.
ATGTAGATTTCGTTTGTTAAGAATAAGGATATTACCGGGTTGGGTTTTTGGGTTTTGTTAATCTCAAATTTAATATTATTTAAAAAATAATAAATTTAAATTCGATTCAAATAGTTATTTATCTTGAATTTAAAAACTTAAACGTGACCCATTAAGCTTAGATTGGGTACAATTTTATTAAAATATATAAAGAAATTATATTAAAAACCTTATTTAGGTCAAATTTTATTAAACTCGTACTTAATATTATTTAAGAAATAATAAATTTAAATTTAATTTAAATAATTATTTTGGTTAAATTTTAAAATTCAAATCTAAGCTATTAAAGTACTCGTAATACAAAAGTTTTTACCATGCGGCAGTACTCACGTGTCAAATTTTTTTAAGTGTAATGAGCGTAATTTTTGCATTGCCAAGTGGGGTGCCCAATCTGATCCAGTCCTTCACTCAGTAGCAGCCTCTCCTCTCCCACTCCACCAATGGCCATGGCCTCCTCTGCTTCAACCACCTCCATCCTCTCCCTCATTCTCTCTCTCCTGTTCCTCTACACCTCCTCCTCCGCCTATTCTCTCGCAGATCCATCTCCCTTGCCGTCCCCGTGGCCGCACCAGTTCCACTCCATCCTTTTCATGAACTACAGCGGGGCCCTCTCCCTCATTGACCTTTGGTACGACTGGCCCAACGGAAGGAACTTCAACATTATCCAGGACCAGCTCGGCCGTCTCCTCTACGACCTCGAATGGAACAATGGCACCTCTTTCTTTTACTCCCTCGACGAGACCAAGCAGTGCCGGAGCGTGCAGTTGGAGGTGGGCATCCTCCGCCCCAACTGGCTCGACGGTGCCCACTACCTCGGCCAAGAGTACGTTGATGGGTTCCTCTGCAATGTGTGGGAGAAGGTGGATTTCATCTGGTACTATGAGGATGTGATCACCAAGAGGCCCGTTCACTGGGTTTTCTACACAGGTCAACTACAGCTCCAATGGCAAATTTGATTCCATTGAACTAGCATGGGCTTCTTGTACTATTCATTTATATCAATTTCAAGTACATTTCAAGCTTAATGAGTTTCTGGGTGTGTTAAACCTGTGTCGTCTCTTTCTCTTTCTTCTGCCATTGTCAATTGCCTTAATGTGTTTCTCGGTGTGTTAAGTCTGTATGTTTTCTCTTCCATTACCAATTGCCTTCAATTAACTTTCTCAATAACCTCTTCTATCATTTATTTTTATCATTCTTAATATATATTGTTGTTAAAATCTTAGGTTGGTTCTTAATGTTCTTTAATGTGCCATGAGACCACTGTCTAATGCATTTCTGAATTTGTGTAGTAAAATCTTTCTGTTATATCTCTGATTGTGGCTACTGTTTTTTTTTTCCTGCTTGAAATTGCTATGAATAGTTACTTACGGTATTGGGTCATATGGGTTGTTAGGAGATCGGAGGAAATTGCAAGGAGAATTTTATTTTAGTTGATTAATTATCGGCAAGGGAGAATTAATATTGATATTAATTCTGTATTTTTGTCCCTTTCAACCATTTTATTTGTCTGCGTCAAAGTTTCTCCTATTTCTTCCTGGAACCGTTTGCTTTTATACAATTGGATAACTTTCTCTATATTTCATCTTCTTATATTTTAATTATCTATGGTGTCGTTTTCTATACACCCCAGCAAGATATTATTGTATAACGTTAATATTCCAGATTTGGTTCGTTCCTCTTGGTTTCTTCATGTTCTAGAATGTAGATGTGTTAGGGATCTTTCATAGCTCGCAACTGTGAACTGTATAAATAGATATCAGGTGTTTTGTGTATTGATTATTCATATATCTTTTTCAAGTACATCTCCTTCTTGCTATCTTCTGAACTATGAACAGTTACTCAGACATAAAAAAATAGAATACAGTTTAGGAGTTAGATATCCTGTTCATATCTAGACGGCAGACTTTTCCTTTCCTTTTATTTGAATGGCTTTTCTTTATCTATGGTTGAGAAATTCAACTTAAGCGACTTAAGTATATGAATCATAACTTTGCCATAGTTATTTCGATAGTAAATGTTGGAATCATATGTTCCTTCTTTTTGTTTGTTTGTCATTTAAGATATCCTTGACATAAGGTGTGTAAATTTTGTAGGAAGATCTGCTCATGTCATGACGTTTGAGGTTGGTGCCGCTTTGGAAGATGAAAAATGGCAAGCACCTGTCTATTGTTTCGACAAAAAAGAGGAAAGCAGCTCAAACCTCCAATCTTCACTTGTAATAGCTGAAAGTACTGTAAAATCTTTGATGCGTAATAGAGCTTTCACAGGCTTTATGGGGGCATGGGAAAAAGAATAAGAAGAAACAATTTTTTTAGAACTGTTTTGCTGGCTTCTAAATGTATAAGATTGCCAACTTTGTTGATGATGACAGTGTGACCAGGTCGGGCTTGGACGCGATACATGTAAATCAGTTCGGGATCTTTTAGCGTTGAGCGAAGTGTAAGCATTTTGGCATTTGCATTAGGTTGAATACTGCAATGACAAGCTTTTTCATGAATGGCCGATTATGGAAGATGTTGAAAAAAATTGTACTGATTGTGAGAAATGCTTAAGACCAACCTTACTACCTTAGTATTCTTTTCATTTCAATGAATATATAGATGTACAGTATGTTAGTTATACAAGGAAGGGATTGTAATGATCTTCTCAATATTCTGGTTTCTAAATACAGAAGATTTATGATACAGATTGTACTAGCTACAATTGTGGGATTGTAAGTTGGCGTTGACTAATTCAAATTCAAATAGACGGTTTGTGGTTTTCTTTGAGGGAGCTCCTTAAGATTGAGCTTGCTACAAAGTTGGAAAAAAACGAGGATTTGGGAGACTTGGTGAAAATGTCAGCAAGTTAGTAGTAAGAACATGGAATATGAGCAACCTTCAGTGTCTCGTTCTTAACATGGTGGCAAATGAAATGGATATCAATTTCAATGTGTTTGGTCCGGTTGTGGGAAACAGAATTCTTCGACATGTGAATGGCGCTGATGTTGTCACACCATATAAGAGGAGGTGAAGAAAGCGGGACCTTAAGGCATCGAAGAAGATAAGAAAACCATTAAACTTTGGAGCATAGTACTCAGGTTTAGCACTGGATTTAGAGACGATAGCTTGCTTCTTAGCACCCTAAGAAAGAATATTAGGACAGAGAAACACTACATAACAAGAGGTGGAATGGCGAGTGCGAGGACAACCAGCCTTGTTTGCATTGAAGTAAGCCTTTAAAGTGAGAGACGAACTCTTGTGAATCTACAAACAATGAGATAAGGTCCCTTTGACATGGCAGAAAATGCCTTTAACAACTTTTAGATCAATCGTACATGACTTGTACATTAGAAAGGCCAGATCAAGCCACATTAATGTAAGATATTGCAGAAAGGCCTCCATCTGTCTATAGATAAAAGGGTCAGGTAGAGGCTCAAATCCTTCGTATCAAAATGTTGAGAGAGGCACGTAATAAAACTTTGAACGTACATGGATTCAGTCCTTGTTAAACCTGTTGCCCTTGTTGCCAAATGAAAAGAGAATTATCATATACAAAGCCTTGGAAGCTGGAATGTTGAAGATAAGTGGTGAATTTATGTGTATCAGGCCCATGGGGCTTCCTTGAGGCTATACAACGCTTTGTGGATGACCTGGTCATGTAAAATCGGCAAACCCTGATAAGATGAGGCAATAACAATTGGATCGAAGGTTTCTTTAAAACTGAAACCTTGACACTGGTTGTTGCCTTTAGCTACAAGATGGTCTTTTTATCATTCAATGCTACCATTAGCCCTTTGTTTTAAAAAGTAGAGCCACTTACACCCAATGACCTTCATGGAGGGGTGAAAGGGAACAAGAGTCCACTTTCCATTACACTCAAGGGGAGAACTCTTTATTCATTGCTTATACCCAATTAAGATCAACAACAACTTGCTTGTAGGTGGTAGGTACAGGTGGATGTTGAAGATGAGCAGCCAACAACCACATTGGTAGGGGGTGACATGTAGCAAAATATACTTTACGGTTGAGGGAAGCAGCTTGCAATCGAATGACCATAGAATGGCTTCTAACAAGTACAAAAGAAGGCACAATAGAATATGTATGTGGGACAGGATCCAATTGAGACAAGAGCTGCACAAAAGAGGAAGATGTGGGCACAATAGGAGGAGAAAGGCGCTGATGTGTAGACACCTTGGAGAAGTATGGTGAATGGGGTTGTGGATACTAATGGCAGAAGAGGAGAAGAGTTTTTTCAATATTGCCTAGCCAAAGAATGAAAAATCTCATATTCCCTAGATTTTAAACAAAAATGCCATATAACCTATTATGGACCAAATTGCCCTTAGGTTTCTACTATACAATATTTTAAAATAGAGAGTAATAAATGAACACCGGAATAATGTTGTACCGTTCTGGTGTGCTAGGAGTCATCGGCGGCAAATACAACTCGCCGGCGAGAGCTAACCGGTGGTAACTCACCAGTGAGCATTGATGAATAAGAAAAAAGCATTTTTTGAAACCGCAGATGCTGTGTGAGTGCTCCAAAGGCAGCATTTCGCATAAACAATCCTTCTTTTACATCGATCATGGATAGGATCGATATTTGCATCCATTGTAATGGAGAGGTAGGCAATGACAATGTGTATATTGGTGGAATGGCACGGTTAATGAATATTTATCTGTCGGCGAGCTTCGGCGAGCTGGTGGGGCAAGTTAGAGCACAACTTTCCATTAATGGTAATGTCAGTTTAAAGTATTTAATTTCGTCCTCCCAATCATCCATGATATATGAATTACAAGACGATGAGGATCTCCAATCAGGGTTCTCCATTCATAAAAAGGTGAATAAGGAGATGTTATCATTGTATGCGGAGATGAAAGAGCCCGACAACGGTGATAAATCACCATCATTCTCCATAGAAAGGAACCAGATAGTCAATAGACCTGAATCACCTGTCATAATGGCTCATCCTAGCTCTAATGTCAAATTTCATACTGGATTTAATGAAACTCAGTTCACCTTTGAAACTGTCAGGTAACAATGAATCTTTAGATTATATGCAGTTGGAATCTTTCGTGTACTCAAGACATGATATTGACCATATCGTGTTAAGGTTAAATCATATCATGTGAAGAAATAAACACGACATGTAATATATCGCATTAGTAATTGCACGATATACACATGTGATATAGCAATTATGAGTTGCAAAGTAGATTTAATAACACGACATGCATTCATGTCGTAGTTTCGATAACACGTTTTGAAATGCAAGCGTGTTAACAAAATACACGATGTCGACTGATGTCGCATTTTTCTAACACGATAATGTGCAATGCAGATTGGGAGAATCGAGAAACTTGCCTTCAACAAATCCATGTCAATCTTCTTTCACCAATCCAATGAGTACAAAACTTAAAATAGAAATCAATCAGAATAAATAAGAGGAATCGTCACCAATGATGGGTGAGACAAGGACTTCATTTGATAACTATGAACCTCCATATAGCCCTTGTAATTACGACGGTGAACAAGGCGAAGAAGTGGAGAATATGTGGAGTGAGGAGCAGTGGTATGATAATGATATAGTTGGCATGGGCAGTATGTTTGACCACGAAGAATTTAGAAACAGCGAGGTTCCCAGTAACATCGACATTGAGGCAGAGGCAGATTGGGATAAGGTCAATGATTTAAACATGTCGAAACCTAATATTGGTGAAGGCTAACTAATGACGGGCAGTTTGCAAGCTAAGGATTACTAGAAGCTCCTCGAATTGGGTGCATGTTGTCTAAGCCTGTTGCATTTTAAGAGGGTCTTGATCGAATTAGCAATAAAGGCGAATTTTACATATCATGCCGTAGATGAAAACCGGAATACGTACGCTGCAAAGTGCTCCAATGATTCTTGTAACTAGTATATAAGGGCTTCAAATATAGGAGATCATGTGACTGTCGTGAGATTTATGCTGACTCATTCATGTGGAACCCAAAGGAAGTCAACTAACCATCCCCTAGCATTGCACCTTTGGATAGCAAGAAAATATAACGGCCTCTTTAAAGACTCAGTAGACATTACACCTAAGAGCATAACAAGTTATATTTCAAAGCGCTTGGGCATAACTGTGAACTAACAGAAATGTTGGCACGCAAGTAATGCATGAGAATAATCGAAGTGTTGATTTAGTGTCATGATATGTTAGTCTAGCATGTTTTCGTTTACACGCTTAAACTACAGTCAGATTTTGCACTCACACGACATTCGTAAGTATCATTTTAACATAACATGACCAATCATCATGTATGGATTCTGATCACATGCAAACATAAAATGTCGTGTGATCAGGAACACGATGTAAGCCGTTGTCACATAACATTTACTAAATTGTATTTGGTCGTGTAGATAAAGCACTGACTGATTTAATAGATGGGGACCCAGACAAATCCTACCACATACTTCCTGCTTACGGAAGGTAGAGAGAATATATGAATTCCAGAAAGTGTAGTTGTTCTAGTTAGATCATGTGATATTCCCGAACCTATGGGTGGGAACAATTTTAAAAGAATATTCTAGATGTTTGGCCCCATTGCAAGAGCTTTCAGAACAACACTTAAGCCATTGCTAATGGTAGATGCAACTTTCTTGAAAGGAAAGTATCCTGAATAGCTATTGATAGCAACCGCGCTGGATCAGAGTAGTAATATGTTGTGCATTGCATTTGCAGTGGTTGAGAATGAGTGCAAGAAAACTTGGTGCTGGTTTCTTGAGTTGCTTAGAAATCATCTATTATCTGATCCTCCAGCCGAGTTGGATACAATCGTTTCTGATAGACAGAAGGGATTGGCAAATGTCATGAAGAAGTTTTTCCCATCTACACACCACGGATATTGCATCCGTTACATGGCAACAAATATGCTGGACAGATTCAAAGACAACTACCTAAAGAATCAACTCCATGTTGCAGCCGAAATGTTCAAACAGAATGTGTACGATGAAACAATGAACAACATTAAAGAACATAACCCGGAAGCATATGCTTGGCTAAATAAGATAGGTTCAGAGCACTGGGCCAATGTATCATTTCCAACGAAAAGATATGGGACCCTAAGCTCAAATAGGTCTGAAAGTGCAAATGCAATGTTCAGAAAAGCTAGATTGATGCTTATAGCTCGTTTAATTGAGCACACAAGGGAGTACACGATGACATTATTTGAAAAACGTTGGATGGACAAACAAAATATGATGGAAGAGTTAACCCCATTTGCCCGAAAACACATCGAAAACATGCGAGAAGAAGCGAGGAATGTGATTGTATTGTCTATGTCAAAGTATGAATTCCAAGTTAACTCGCTACATCACCAGGTACATTGCATTCATACGACGATGTACATAGCATGTGTTTATTTATGTGTGTGGGCTACATATCGTGTTAGTTTAAACGCGTTAGTTTCATTTATTGTGTAACTGGATACGATTACATAACGAACGTATGATACGTCATGTAATCAAGGACACGACAGAGTTGTTTATCATGCACTTATATTCACAATATTTTCTTCACAAGATGTGGTAAACTTGGTTGATCATATCTGCACATGTTGAAAGTTTCAACATCTGGGTCTACCATGTAAGCATGCAATCGCATCAATCGATAATAGACACTTCAATGTGTATGAGTATTGCAAAAGATGGTACTGTACTGAAATGTTTAAACTGACCTATCGAGAGCCCTTACACCCAATGAAGGATAGACACCAATGGCACCGGCTGGAGTTATGCCTACATTCAGCCCACCTATCCCACAAAAGCAGTGTGGGCATCCACGAAAAAATCGGATAGAGTCGCAACCGCCTTTCAAAGCCCCACGAAAATGTGGAACATGCGGTCAGTTGGGTCACAACCACAAATGATGTACTAGGACACAAGGGGAGCCTCTCAATGTGGTAGATGTCCCAATGACAAGCCAAAGGAGGTTGAATAATAGAGTACACAAATGGTGTAAGGAATGGGAGCATCGATCAAGCTTACCTTTTCCCACCCCGTTCTTCAGCTAAAATTTTTGTATATGCATCATGTTATCAACAACACGTAATATGTAATTAACGTGTTCCTAAAAATACAAAATGTTGTACATAGGGTATCTTGTATATTTGTATCATGTAATCGACAACACGGCCAAAAGGGGTTACATGTTACTAATTACACGATAAAATCAAATGATAATAAAATCTTTTGTCAAGAGTGTCCATTGCTTACACGATATTGGTCATCTCGTGTGTTCGAACACATGACAATTGCATGCTAATAACAACCCCATTCCCGATGCATCATTCCCGAAGTAGCACCAAAATGTCTGTTGTATCAATATCTTCCATAACCCGGCGGTTCGTAACCCTCTCACCATGCTTATATATATTAGGGTTAGGGTTTGAAGAATGCTTGCCCACTGATGGTTGGCGCTGAGATGGATTATTCCGGAGATTACTTTTGTGCCTGATGGTGTATCTTCCCCCGTCAGATACGGTCCTCACCTGCATCTAGGGGGGAGAACACATTCAGGTGTTATTGCAATGTCTCAAATGGTCTATCCCATTGCATCTAATCGGTCCTCCCCAGATAAAATTTTCTTACCTTTTTCCAGACAGTTGTATTGCATTATATCTGAGGAGTTTGTCGAGAGATCGCTCGCACAGTGATGATCTTCACGAAGACGGATCATTTGGGAGATTGCTTTAGTAGCGGCTAGTGAATCACCCCACCATCGGATATGGTCATCACCTATAACCGATGATGGGAATGACTCACTAGATGGTGATATATCAATGCCTTGAATGATCCATTGCATTCGCGCCCTATCTGTCATCAACATACTCTGTAGTGGTTGTCCAGAATGTTATTTTATTTGGTTATCGTTTGAACATGTGATGTGAATAATAGTATTTTTGATGTCATGAACTAAGGTTATGTAAATTAAAATAGAAGTAATAGTTATTGATTTTTTATCCAAACAAACCAATGGAGTAATTATATGTATATCGTTCGTTTTGATACATGACTAACACGCCAATCATCTTTGTAATGACACTCATTGAAATGTATCATTCAATAAGACAAATGATAGGATTTACTGTGTGTCATATATACAATAGCGCAACCTAAGCAACAATCGTCATATCGGTGAGATGATATGCAGAAGTATTCTTCTAATCGCATGTACTAGGACACGACATTGTACATATCGTTTGATCGAATGCACGACAACATCAACGACTAGGTGTCTCCAAGTATGTTCAATACGATCGCATGCTTACTAACATGTAAGCTAATGAATCGTATGCTAAAACACACGACTAATTGCACCATCATGTAAAAGCACGATATCCATAGAAGACCCCGTTTAAACAATAACATGACCTCAACGAGTATCGTGAAGTCGATAATATGATAGGATGAAGTTAAGCGAGTATCATGAACAATGACAGGATTGTGATACATTTCGGGTTTCCAATTGAATTCCCAAGGATTTAGTTCCCGAAGAGTCACCACATTGAACATTATTCTACTTAAATTCCCGAAGAGTAACTCCCGAAGAATCAGCTCAATTTTTGGAGTTTCAATAACTTCCATCACTTCAGGAAAATCCCACCATGCCTATAAATATAATAGTGACCCATGGGCATACCAAATTCAAGAGGAGGACGAGAAAGAGAGGAGAATCAACTGCACCTCGGCGGAACCTCCATGACTTTGCTATCTCACCATTGTTTGATCCCATCACCTGTTATAAGCAGTTGTCTCGGGCCTAGGGCGGTAGCTTATAACGAGAACAGGTTCGGTGACTGGTGTAATTTCAATGTTGCGGATGTTTCATCGTATCTGTATAGCCTGGTCCAATAGTCTACAAGGAGATCTGACATGGTGATTGCTCACCCTATGTTGTTTGTGCAGAGATGGATCCTTCAGGAGATTGCTTTAGCGGCGGCTGGTGAATCGCCCCTCCATTAGATATGGTCCTCACATATATCCGATGGCGGGCATGATTCCCTAGACGACGATATATCAATGCCTCGAATGATCCATTGCAGTCATGCCCTATCTATCCTCAACATCCTCCCCAGTTGTCATCCAGGCAATTATCTTTGTTTTTTGTTAAAAAATAATTATTTGTTGATGTATTGGACCAATGTTATATAATGAAAAGTATTAGTTATAAATTTGTTTGTCCGCATCAGAATATTACTTAAATTAATTTGTTTTTTTCCTCATGTGATTTATGAATATTGGTATTTCTGATAACACGACCTAAACTACTATTGTAAGATCGATGATACAATGACCACCAAGTTATTCGAAATAATATGTCATCGGTCTATATACACGACATTGGTAGATATCGTTTTCTCGATTACATGAAAGAATCATTGGTCATATGTGTAACTCGTGTTCTTATTAGCACTATGTGAGATACATTCAGCGTATGCTCGGTCACACGACTAATATATTGGTCGTCTATTCGGTAACATGAAATGAGGGCAAGCTCATCGAACCTCATGGTTTGGGCCGCACTTGCTAGTGCAGTCCCAACCTTATCATTTGGGCCGCTGAGCCTATCGGTTTGGGGACAATAGACATTCTCGTGTGGCCAAACCATCGGGTTCAGGCCGCCTAGCCTATTGGTTCGGTGTCATATGAACAGTCGCTGTCTTGTCTCACTATATATTAGGGTTGGGTTCGGGCTCGGCCAGCGTGTGTTCAGCGACGAGATGGATCATTTAGGAGATTGCTTTAGGGCAGCTTGTGAATTGGTGCCATATCGGTGGAGTGTGCATGGAGATCATAAACACACTCATGTTCTTCGTAGAGACGGATCATACTGGAGATTGCTTTAGCAGTGGCTAATGAATCGGCCCTCCATCGGATACGGTATTCATCTATATCCAACGGTGGGCATGATTCACTAGACGGTGATATATCAATGTCTCCAATGATTCGTCCCTTTTGTGACATATCGGTCATCAACATCCTCTGAAGTGGTCATCAAGAACGTTATTTGATTTGGTTTATTGTTTGAAACTTTCCTATGACTATCGTCATTCGTGAGATCAATTGGTCGTCGGTTAGGATAAACAACATTCCTATATCTCTACCACCGTCTTGGCAGTGAAGGGGTGCCCCAGGGCGCAGCAGTGCGTGTACTTGGACAGCCGATCCACCACCACAAGGATCACTGATTTGCCTTGCACCAAGGGAAAGGCCACCATGAAGTCCATCGAAACATCCTTCCAAACCTTGTCATGAACGGATAAGGGCTGGAGTAATCCAGCAGGGGATTTCTTGGCAACTTTGGCTCGCTGACATACGTCGCAGGCGGCAACATAGTCCTGAACAGCCCGTCGAATTCCCTGCCACAGAAAGCTCTGGCTAACTCTCTTATAGGTGCAGAATGCTCCTTCGTGACCATCTAAGGAGGTGCCATGGAAGTGGGAGAGAATGCACCTTTGAAGGTCATCAACATCGGGCACCCAAAGGCGGTCCTTCCAAAATAGAAGGTCATTTTGCCACACATAGAAAGGGCGGCCAACTGGGTCTGCCTGGAGTGATGCAAGAAACATCTGTGTGGAAGGATCTTCATAGTAGGCTCTTCTTCGCTCAGTAATAAAGGGGCAAGACGGGGTAGAGAGGTCCATGCAAGAATCGGAGGTAGAGCTGCGAGAAAGGGTGTTGGCCACAATGTTGTCCAACCCTTTCTTATACACCACCTCATAGTCATAACCGAGCAATTCACTGACCCACCTCTACTGTGCTGGAGTGGACACCCGCTACTCAAGGAAGTACTTCAAGGGCTGGTGGTCAATGCAGATGAGAAAGTGGTGATCGAGCAAGTAGGGTCTCCATTTGTCAATGGCAAGAACGATGGCTAGAATCTCCTTCTCATAAATAGATAGGGACAAGGAACGTCTGGCCAAAGCCTTACTGAAGTAAGCAATGGGTTGCTTGCCTTGCAAAAGCACTACCCCAAGGCCAACCTCCGAAGCATCTATTTCAACCACAAAAGGGCGGCTGAAATCTGGTGGAGTGAGGATGGGTGTAGAGGTCATAAAATGCTTCAACGCATCAAAAGCAGCTTGGTAAACCTTTGTCCAACTGAATCCCCCCTTCTTCAGGAGATCTATGAGGGGGTGGGCGATCTCTCCATAGCGGCTGATAAACCTCCGATAATAGCCAGTGAGGCCTAAGAAGCCCCTTAATGCACAGACACAGGTAGGTGTTGGCCAAGAGAGCATGGCAGACACCTTCGATGGGTCCCTTCGATGGGTCAATAGCGACCCCGTCCCGGGATATGATGTGGCTCAGATAATTGACCTATGGGCTGCCAAAAGAACACTTTGAGTGCTTAAGAAATAAAGAAATAATCTCTCAGAATGGAGAAGACACACCTGAGATGTTCCAAGTGATCTGCCCACAACGTGCTATAGACAAGGATGTCATCGAAGAAAACCAAGATGAAGCAGCGAAGGAAGGGCCTAAAGAGATTGTTCATAAGAATCTGAAAGGTAGAGGGGGCATTGGTCAGCCCAAAAGGCATGACAAGAAACTCGAAATGGCCATCGTGAGTGTAGAAGGCGGTCTTGTGCACATCGACAAGTTGCACCCGAATCTAATGGTAACCTGATTGAAGATCGAGTTTACAAAAGACTATCGCGCCAGCTAGCTAGTCTAAGAGCTCCTCAATCATGGGAATGAGGTACTTGTCTTTGATTGCGATAGCATTCAAGGCCCGATAGTTGACATAAAACCGCCAAGTCTTGTCCTTCTTACAAACCGGCAGCACCGGGGAGGAGTAGCAGCTCATGCTAGGGTGGATGATGCTGGACTAAAGCATCTCAATGACGAGGCGCTCAATCTCTGCCTTTTGGATGTGCGGATAGCTGTAAGGGTGGATGTTGGCTGGAGACGCCCCAAGAGTGATGGGAATGTGGTGGTCATAAAGCCGCACTGGTGAAAGGCCCTTGGGCTCGGCAAACACCTCATGATGGTCTGTCAATAAGTCAAGAAGGTCCAGAGGCAACTCGTCTTGGTGTACCCGATCGTTACCCTTTGTTGCAAGAGGAACCCCTGGGGTGCGAACTGGAAGAAGAAGCTCACTAATTGGGCAGAAAGAAGAGTGCCGTCTGAAACCAAAGAATCTGTACCTACTGTCCCTGAACCTCGAAATCCATAATCATCTCTCTGAAGTTCCATACCATGTCCCCAAGCTCCTGTAGCCACTAAACCCCTAACACCACGTCCGGTCCTTTTGTGGGTAGTAAGAAGAGGTTGATGATGAAAATGTGACCTTGGATAGAGAGGGTGGCCTGAGCACATACTCCAGAGCTCCATAGATGCTTCACGTCACCAATCAACACATTGAACGGCTTCGAATTGTACACAAAATAGCCTAATCTCTGGGCCACCTTATCATTGATAAAGTTGTGGGTGGAGCCACTATCGATAAGGATGGCCACTTGCTAATGCTTGAGATGGCCTTGGACCTGCATCGTGCAAGGAGTGAATGCCCCCAAGAAGGCATGGACTGAGATCTCGCGCAGCACATCCTCGTTGTGGGAGGAATCAGCCCTATCTGCCACATTCTCCTCTTTGTCAGCCTCTTCCACGAGGAGGCTTCCCTTGACAGAACAACAATGCCCAAGAACAAACTTCTCATCACATCTAAAACATAGCCCCTTGGACTGGCGTTCCTCCATCTGTGCCGGTGTAAGACAACGAACAAGCTGACCTGGTGGAGGTGGTTGTTGGCCAGGTTGGCCTAATACTAAGTTGTTGGCTGCGGTGGAAAGGGGACTAGCGCCAAGAGTACACCGTAGGAAGGTTCCTAGCCACCACCTCTCCGCTGTCTAGCCAATGTCTCCTCCTCAATTTGTGCATGCCACACGACATCCCGCATGCTGGAGCATGGAAAATGGCACATCTCCTTTGAGATCTCCAGTTTGAGCCCTCTCTTGAACGTCCCTACCAAGGCTTCCACTGGCCAATCTAGAAGGCGATTAGCAACCTTCATGAATTCTGTATAATAGGCCCAAACAATGGTAGTTTGGTGCAGGGAGGAAAGCACCTCATTGAAGTCCTGGAATTCATTGGGGCCAAATTAAATGCACAATTCATCAGAGAAGGCGACCCAAGTGGGCTAGTGAACCTCCTTCTCGAAGCTCTGAAACCAAATAGAAGTGTCGCCATCCAAGTGGAATGCAGCTATAAGCAACCGTTCAGCCTCTGAGTGTGTCTCCTAGTAGGCGAAGAACTTCTCTGCCTTGTACAACCACTCCACTGGATCATCATCCCCATTGTAGTGTGGAAACTGTAGACGGGCCAAATGGGGCTCAACTTCTCCTCGTTGCCCTACACAAGACCCCGAGTACTCCTCCTAGTCATCCTCCGTCTCTTGAAACAAGTTTCTAGGTGGTGGCATCATTGGGGAATTTTCACAAAAACTTGGCGGGCCTCACATATCCCAAGCCTGGCATCTCCCAACTATAGCCTAGTCAACTGTGCCAAAGCACACGGAGGCCTGGGGAAAGTGTGCATCCTTGTTCGTTGTCGCCTGAGGGCCGGGGCAGCGTAGTTCGGGGGCCTGGGATGGCTCCCCCTTCTCCACACTGGCAGGCTGCTGCCTGGGCAACAATAACGTCGAGAGCACTACCTGTAGCTAAGCGATAGCCAGAGTCAAGGACTCGATCTTGGCATGGATTTGCACGAGTGCAGGAGCGCTGAGTGTCTCAGGAGCAGTTTTTGGGCTGTCCGCTAAGACGTTGGCCTCCTTCTTGGGCTGAACTTTAAGGGCCGCGGCTGCTATTTGCCTCATGCCATTGCTGAAGATCGTGATAGCTCTGATACCACTGTTGTGCCCAGTTTGGGCACAAGCAATATCTCGCACAATCACACAGGAAAGGGGGAAGAAGAAAGATGGAAGGGGAAGAAGAACTGAGTTTTCTATTGCATAACTAAACAAAGGAGGAGAGGGTCGTCCCTTATATGGAGCTGCGCCTTCTCCTTCGGAGTTGCACCACCTAGTGGGCCCGGCTAATCTGTGGGGCCACTAGCTGATCCGTTACACATAATTATCATACTGCAAACCTATTACATAAGAAATTACTAAATAAAGTACCCTAATGTAGTCAAATAAAGAGTAATTAGAGCCTTGATGAACGTGCACAACATTCTGCATCAGCTGGAGGAGTATATGATAAACTGCTACCATTGGAGCCAGCATTTGAGACCGTTGGTTCTGGGATGGGAGACTTTGGATGTGCTGGATAGATAATGCATGGGCCTGGGACCGATTCCAAAGGAACTTTATCACCAGGCTTTGCATTATGGGTAATGTGTCCAAACTTGGCTAACTTCTCATCAATGTAGATGCTAAAACGCTTCGGCTTCTTCGAGCCATGAGCAGAGACTTTCCTCACTGCCTCCTCACCTTGAGCACATGGTTCAACGGCGATGGACCCCGACTTCTGTGGCACAGGAGGTAAGAAGGGAGCTCCAAGAGTTGCTTTCCACTTGAATATGTGTTTTAATGCTTTTTTTGGAACTGCTCCCTTATTCACTTCCTGGGTTGCTTCCGGTCCCTCCAGGGGCTATTCTGGTATCTCCAGGTGTTCTGCCAGTCCCTACCGGGGTTGTTCCGGCCCATCACAGACTTCAGCTGGTTCCTCTACCTCTTAGGGAAGGTCTAGTTACACAATCTCCCAGGGTTGTTCTTCGACCTCCCGAGGTTATTGCACAACCTCCCATGGTTGTTCTAGGAATTCTACATTTAATTTCATTAAAAATCTAGTTATTATGATCCTTTGCAGTTTTAGACTAGTCTTTTTGCGGTTGTCATTTCTCTGTATTTAAGAAGTAAGCAATCGTGTTTGTAAGCAAACGAATGCATGCCAATCGTCTTTTACCGAACATGATGAAATTGCATATCATATTGATGGAAAAACGAAAAAGAGGACTAATTGTTCTAACGATCACAAGACCACAACCAGAGTGTTTTCTGAGGTAACAGCTAAGCAATGGTCATGTGATCGATGACACAACCATAACAAAATCAGCTTTCTTAATACACGATTGTTTAGTCTATTGTGTACTTGATTACATGAATATCCCCTAACGAAACACAATATATTAAAATGTCATACTTACTCAAAATGAATCCCTCATTCACCGATGAGGGATAGGTACTGGTTGATCTTCGGGGGCAGATGGTTGGCGAGCTTCTCTATATTTTGAAGCTCTTGCCTTTAAACGAACCGACTACAATCCTTCGGTTCTTGGAGGAGGGGGTTGGTGCTTGGGCGAGATCCGGTTGAGGGCATTCATGCGGCTGTTCTATCTCTGATTCCTTGGGAGGCTGCATCCATTCTATGAGGCTAGTTGGCACATTGAGATTGTTCTTAACACGCTGAAGGGCAGCTTTAACTCGCTCCGTGTTCCATCCCCGCTCACTATAGAGAGCAGCCTTCTCCAAAACAACATCACAAATTCCCATCATGACATCAACTGGCATGACGAATGATTCAATGACGTCCTGGCCAGAATGTACATGCCCTGACATCTCTCTGTGGAGGGCATGGGCGGGTCTGATTGGCTGGAAAGTCTGCATACCTACCTTCTTAGCCTTCGGGGTTGCCCGTTGGCCATCCTTCAAGTATGCCTCTTCGACAATTGGTGTGATTCGCATAATAATTTGCGAGTCTGGCTTTAGCCGCATGCAGACCTCGTCGTACCACTTCCTCATCCAGTGATGGGCTAGAATCTTCTTCCTCCCCTTTTCCTCAATTGGGTCAAGTTTATCAGCCTTCTCAATGCCGCTCAAAAGTTGGGTAAATTTCGGCCACCTCTTGCACGTCGGGCTGCATCGAGGACCAGTGGGAGCCCATATGGAGGTATGCTCATAAAACCATACCTGTTGGACAATACAAAAGAAAATGGTTAGTATTATGACTAGTCAGTATCGTAAGTATGACAAATTAGTCGTGTTACTGATAACACGCTTGGAGACACATCGTGATTCCGATAACATGATACTTACCCATTGTGTAATGACCAATCCACAATATTACACTTAGTCGTGTTACCGAGATCACGATAGGTCTACATGCATGTTATATGTCGTATGTCCGATAACATGATGTTCATCTTGTATGCTCATGATGTTCCACTGGGCTGCTGATATGCCTCTCATCAACATATTATGTACGGCTCCAGCCTAATTGTAGCTACTCATGACCGACCAGTCATCTATGTAATCACATAGAGCTGGGGATATGGCTCTATTGCTCTTTGTGAATAACACGAGGACACCCATGTGCACGATAGCTAACCATGCTAAGTCCTCGTTTGAAACACTTCGTGTTTCAGCAACCACTTCTTTCAACATTTCTTCAACTCCTGCCTTCTCTGGCCACTTCCCTTGGAAGAACTTCTTGTAGAATTGCCCCTTGCCTTGTGCAGCTTCCCGTCACTACTTTCTAGTTTACAAGGGCTCCTTTTTTCCCTCAAACCCGTAATCATAGCCACTTCATCCACATTAAGGGGTAGTCTTTTGCCCTTTATGTTGAAGACCTCATGTGAGTTGTCCCAACACTCACTAATGAGAACATCCAACAGCGACCTAGAGATGATGATGGGCTTGCAATCATATACTGGGTAGAACCTAGTCTCCACCAATATGGCCTTACATCCCGAATGTGAATCTACAAGGTCTTTTGATAGACGTAGTCCAACAGGGAAACTATTTATTCCCAAACCCAGTCTTCGCCCGTAGATTCTCTTCTTCTTCTCTTCTATTGCCTTCACTGACTCTGCCATTTGTTGTAATAGTCTAACTTTACGTCTGCAAAATTAAATAAATATATGTAAATCAACAATAGGTCGTGACCATCATCAATAGTTGCATCGATTCACATTATCTAACTAACTTCTAGTTATACGATAAGTATATCGATCATGTGCTCGAACATACGTTAAGAGGAACTCTCATATATGATATCATAATGGTTGAACATCGTGTGTCCAGCATCTTATCAAACACATGAGATATGACTCATCATATTTCTGACCCGATGATAGTTTGCTTCGACTGCCTATGTCGTGTGCTCTCATACACGCCAAATAAAAAATCATTCATACAAATATCCAAAAGGCCTTACTAGGAAACCACCGCTGATGTTCTCCAAGCCGGATTAACCACTCGTTCGGCCGCTACTTTTCCAAAAAGTTTACTCCTTTACCGGGATCGCCGCAAACGAAACCTCGCTACAAAGAAGAACCAGCTTTGGGGAATAGAGTTTCAAACTCAACTTGTGAAAAAACCTTGTTCCAGAACTAACGCCAGAGTGTTCTTTGCACAATCACCCTAGAACCAAAAAGAACCCTAATCTTTAATGTCTCATCGGATACATCGAAAAATCTTCTCTCATGTCGTGTGAATGCTGCTCAATCAGAGGACTTTCCAATCTGAACAAAGTTTTCAATCGAAGGAATCGTCGACGTCTGAAGTCATATGCCAATGAATACGACTTCGTGAGGGTTTTACACGATATAAAACTCTATCTCTGGTCAAGGGTTTTTTAGTCCAAACTTTACATTATATCATGTTATTGTAGGTTTTATGGCATTTTTGTTTAAAATCCAGGGAATATGGAATTTTCCATTCTTCGGCCAGGCAATATGGAAAAAACTCTGAGGAGGATTAGCTATGGGATGAGGAGGACCTACTGGTGGAGATGGTAGTGCATGAATTGGTCTAGAAGCTAATGTGGACATTGAGGAAGTGATACGAACATGCCAAAAAAGAAGTAAAACGGAAGGCAAGTAAACTCAGAATGGAATCCAAATGAAAGGAATGATATCCAAAACTAACATAGAATTCCAAAGGTTAGATATTTGAAGGAAATCAATTACTTAAGGGCATCATAAGCTTTCTCTCACAAGAGTGATGAGTTTAGCTAGGAAAGATAATAATTTTAGAGAATCAAAACCAAAAGCCCCTAATTCATTTCATAGGGGCCTTAAGATAGGCTCAAAATTCGTACATAAAGTCAAACAAAGTACATTAAAGGCTAAACTACTTTTTAGGAGCATTTAAAAGAAAAGAACAACTTCCCAAGGTGGTAGAAAAAGACAAAAGGCCTTAATGAAGAACTTAGGAGCTCAACAATCATATGCAGCCTTAACTAACCCATGGTGGGTTACCTGAGCATGGACTTTTGCTGTCAATCTTGAATTCCTTCTAAGTGGACTTGCAACTAGCTTGGGTTGGGCCTTATGCCTCCAATTTTCTTAAGTAATATTGATTAGCTAGCTAATTTACATCATCCTCCCCAAGTAGCTAAAAACTCCTTGAGTTTCCAATGTCATCATCTGAATTATCGGCTTGGAATGGTACAAGATGGTGAACATTGAACACATCATGAGTCCGCACATGGCTGGGAAGTTTCAACGTGTAAGCATTGTCATTAATTTTCTGCAAGATTTCACAAGGGCCAATCTTGCGGGAACTAAACACGAAATATTCCAATTGCGTATAATCTAAAGATTAATTGTTACCTAACAGTTTCAAAGGTGAACTGAGTTTCATTGAATCCGGTATAAAATCGGACATTGGAGCTGGGATGAGCCATTATGATGGGTGATTCAACTCTATTAACTGTCTGGTTCCTTTCTGCAGAGGGTGATGGTGATTTATCACCATTGTCAGGCTGTTTCATTTTGGCATATAATGATAACACCTCCTTATTCGCCCTCTTATGAATGGAGAACACTAATTATTGGAGGTCCTCATTGTCTTGTAATTCATATATCATGGATTATTAGGAGGATGAAATTAAATACTTTAAACTGATATTACCATTGACAGAAAGTCATGCTTTGACTTGCCCAGCAGCTTGCCGAAGCTCACCGATGGGTAAAAGTTCATCAACTATGTCATTCCACCAATATACACGCTGTCATTACCTACCTCTCTGTTATAATGGATGCAAATACCGATCCTATCAATGATCGGTGTAAAAGAGTGATCGTTCCTACGAAATACAGCCTTTGGAGCACTCACACAGCATCTACGGTGTCAAAAAATATTTTATTCTTGTTCACTGACGCTCGGCGGTGATTCACCGCCGGTCGGCTCTTGCCAATGAGTTCCGTTCATTATCGATGACTCCCAGCCACCGGAATGGCACAACTCTGTTCCGGTGTTTATTTATTACTCTCTATATTAAAACATGATATAGTAGAAACCTAAGGGCAGTTTGGTCTATAAACAGGTCATATGACATTTTCGTTTAAAATCCAAGGAATATAGAATTTTTCATTATTTGGCCAGGCAATATAGAAAAAACTCTTCGAAAAAATAGTTTAATCACCTATTGGTAAAGTCCCTTCTTCAATTTAAAGATGTCTCTCATCATTTGCTTCCTCATTTATATTGAGCTGAAATAGGTAAACAGAAACAGCAAAAATTGACACATGTATCCATAGCTACTGGATGAAAATATCATACATGAACTGGAAAATTTAATAGCAGACATTCCAAAGGAAAAACTTAAGTTATTCTAGCCATGTTGACCATCACTTGTTATTATGGACCCATAGTTTCATTGAAATCAATATCAGCAATGCATCCCATTCAATAAAAACCTTTCTGTTGTCAACTGTTTTCAATTGCTAAACTTAAAGGCTAGCTAAAAGGTTGAAAAATCAAATGCCTCTAGCAAAAGATAGAATAATCCATGGTACAAATGCATTTTAATAAATAAAATTTAATCTCAAAATGAGAAATGTTAAAAGCAGTTTCAAGACAATCTCCTTCGATGTACTTTGCAGGAAGACATCCAGCACTAGAGTATCTTCGAGAAAACACTTTGTTAGTTATTTACTCAAAATCTTGTAATGTGTAATTTCTGGATAACCAAAGAGCTTTATTTATTCAGTGTGTAGACATTACGAAGCCAGTAAATAATTATTCCACCTCTTTGTGAAATAAAACTAACCTTCCACTCATAACTTCTCCATTATCTCCACGTCTAGGCCTCGTAACAGACACATTTGATATTTGAGGCAAATTGGTCGAATGCAAAGACACAAGCCTTTTGCGCTTCAAAATTCTGGGACCATTTTGCCTGTTCTGGGAAAACAAGGCCTTCCCACCCCTATTCAAAAATACAAAAAACAAACTTAAAATCATCATTCTTTATAAAGCTAGCCAAAATGTCATTTCCTATTTGATCGAAAAAATTAGACGACTGAGCCCATTAACAAAAGTTATCGCTAATCAATCAGCATTGAACATGGAAACCAAATACTAACAAATTCCACAGAAAAAGTGAAAATAGAAAGAGATACCTAGAAAAGAAAAAACTCATGGAAGAACTAAATCCCCTCTTGCCAACATTGAACTACTGAAGAAATCAACTAATGCACATATATCTAGAATCCATGGTAAGCCCAAGGAAAAGTTGTGTCTTTGTGAATATGCCTGGGATACTCCACTAATGAAGACTTACAAAACAAGCTAAAGTCTTTGGACCATCAAATCTGATACATATAATGACCGTTCAAATCCTAAAAATCCCTAAAGATGCCAGAGTTGTCATCCGATGTGTACACGAAAGTGACAAAGTTGCTTCATATATACCTAGTGAATACAAAGATAAAGGTAAAATTTATACAAAAGGAGCGCCAGATTCCAAAATCGCACTAGAGGTACTATTTTTTCACAATTTTATATGCAAAACACTTAAAATCTGCCAAGTCAAATTATCTAGCATGGATCAAAAACGTTGAAGAACGATGAATCAAAAGAAATGAAAACATCAATCAAACGACATTTGCAACGAACACAAGGGAAGGAGAAAAAAAAGGGGCCAATCAGATCATAAGAACAGAGCAACTAGGCTGAGCCAAAATCATCCTCCAAAGAATCAGGGGCCTCTGGGCACATCTACGACATGAAAATAGAAACGCTTCCGCTGTAAGCAAAAAGACACAAAGGACAACAACTAATGCAATATTTAGGGGGGTCGGTAACAAGAGAAAGGAAAGCTCAAGGGCATCTAGAGCACAAATACGACCATGAGAAAGGTAGGTACGCTGTCATGGGCACGAAGCTTTGCATAGCGTTTGAACACGTGATAGCCTAGCTACGCTTCATAGCTAGCCACTCTCTTCCTTTCTCACTCGTATGCGCAAGGAAAACACAAGAAAAACAATAACACAAGTCCGACCTGGTGCAAGGGTCTCCACCCAAGCCATATTTCTGTCCGCTGAAATACAAGATAGGGAGAGGGCAAAGGCTGATCCACCAGGCTAGGAGCTCTCCTCTCAACTCCCTGGTTGGCTGTGCAAGAACAAATCTATCTTTTTCATCTACCATGGCCGCCTTGCTCTCCCGTTTTATAGACTCAGCCTAAAACTGGCCATCCCTATGCTACTAGGAATACAAAACCCACCCAATACAAGAGTCCTCACCCTGACCAACTCTCGTCCCATAAGCATTCCGCCCCTAGCATAGATTAGGAAACCTGCAAGATTATGTCTTCCGCTAGAAGTCCAGCGCCATGCTACCTCCAAGAGTCTGTCAATCCAAGGAAACCAGCCACTCCGACTCCTGCCCGTCTTAGGAGTGTAGCCAGCCTGCCAGTGTGACTCATGTCCGTCCTAGGAACCTACTGCCCAGACTCCTACTCAAGCTAGGAGTGTAGCGAACTAGCATAGGTGAATCTCGTCCACCTTAGGAGTCCTCCCCTAAGTCCAAGTAGTGCCCATCTTCGCTGCTAGAGTCCCGCCTGCGCAAGGACTCCTACTCAGCCTGCTCTGCAAGGCGAGTAACTTGTCTGGAACATCTCCCGCACTGTCCCAGCATCCGTCTGTGCCCAAGGGGCTGCCTAGGCTATTCGTCGCCCAAGCGAACTTGGCTATCCTCTGCCAAGCAAGGGGATAGCTGCCCCCTTTTCCCATCTAGCAAGTTAAGGGCCTAACACACACCCAGGCATACCATGGAGGAAGTCTCGTGGAAGAAGAAGAGAAGAGTTCAGGCTGGGACTTGAAGATTTAGGGGCAAATCTAGTTGTTTCAACATCGGCAAAATACATGTTCCTGCTGAGGGATGCTCATCATAGCCTAATCCTACCTATGCAAAGTACATGCCGGTGCGAATATCAGTGTCGGTGAGTTTCGGGTCCAAGAACAGAGGGACGGACTCCTTGATGCCTAATGCATCCAAGAGAAAGTCCGGCACAAAGCTCCAGTCTGAGTAGCAGTCATTGGAGAGGAGCCTGAACCCCGCCATTACTGATCCCAGGCTGGAGAAGGATGATGACTCCGGCTGCCCAATTTGCACCCAGGGGCATCGGGATTGGGGGAGGCGGATGGGGAGGGGCAGAATGGTTTCAGCTGGAAAGTGGAGAAATGTGGGAGGGAAAGGGCGGGCGGGGGTGTAAGAGGGTGATCATTAGCAATGGCCTCCTATAGTCATCGCTGATTAATCGTCTAGGATGGCATAAGTTGTCGCAGATACTCAAAAATTTAGCTGCAAGAAAGAAAAAAATGGGAGGGAAAGCATGAAGGGAATTGTGATCATCAGCCACGGCCTCATTCAGCCGTTGCAAATACAAACAATAACAATGGCTCTAGGCTATTATGGCCATCACCGATGCTAAAAAATAAGCCGAAAGATATCATCAATTGTTGGAAGGTCATCTGCGATGGATTTTGGTAGCCGTTCCAGATAACCTATCAATAGTGACAATTGTGCTCTTTAGCCACCACTAACACTCACTATTAGTGATGGCTATTTGAGTCATCGCTATTGACTGATTTTTTTGTAGTGTTTTAAAAAGGAAATTGGAGCGTTCTTTGAAAATTTTCTTTTTCATAAAAAGAGCCACTTAAGAGTTATAAAGCTTTAAGGTAAAATGAGGCTTTTTTCTTTTAAAAACTTAAATAAAAAGACAGAGTTGTTGAGGGAACGTTTGGATGTGCTTTTCTGCCATTAGAAAGAACCTTTAGAGAGGTGAAAAGATACTTCATATTGTTAGTTTGTTTGGGAGGGCAAGTTCATTTTTATAATGTATATATGTTTTAGAATTAAAAATAGAAAAGCAAAAAAGTGTGAGAAAGGATACCTTTTCCCCCTCTTTAACTCCTTAATTGGCCTCTGAATCACTCCAAAGCTTTCTTTATTCCACTCCTCCAAACTAATGCAGCCATGTGGAATCTGTATTCAAACTATGTGGAATATGTGATGGACATGTTTTATTTTGAGGATTATTGATTTTCATGTCTTATGGTGATATTTATGACTTGATTGTGCTTAATTGTGTATTTTTGTTAATTATTACTTTACATTTTGTCTATTTGTGTCAAAAAAGGGGAGAAATGATTAATGCAAATTATTTTGATTTTAAATATGCAAGATAAGTGTAGGATTATACAAGGCTTTTTAAGATCAAATTCAATGTGTCCATGTTAAGTCTTATTATTGTCAAGTCATTTATACAAATTGAAAGTCAATGCACTATGTCATAAGTTGTGATTTTTAATTATTTAGTATTTTGTCACAAAATAGCTAAATGCAAAGATTGTAAGAACATATATGTTATATGTAATGTTATTAGGCTAATTCTGTTTCCCAAACTATATCAGAAAGCTCTAGTATGTAATTAATCTTAAAAATATGATTAGATGTAGTTGTGATCGAGTCAGGTTTGGATTGATATAAATGAAAAATAGCAGCCAGCATGTCTTTATTGATCAAGACTAAAGACTAAATGATGTTTGTTAAATGAAGCCAAAAGTTTATCAATTGATCAATTTCATAGACAAATCAATCACTCAAAGTGTCGTGCCTTAAGAAAACAGTTAATGACCAATCACTATTTCAAGCGACTGATCACTAGCAGCTTTAGTTACCCTCAATAAGCTTTTTCGGAATAGTTTTATTTCCTAGTTGAAGTCAAATAGCCAATTCGACTTGGAGGCCTATATAAAGGCTAAGTTGTGACGAAATTAAAGAGATGAAAACTTAGAAAATATTGTAGAATTAGAGAATTAACAAAGGAGCTTCAAGAAATTGTTCATAGTGAATTCATGCTGATGCACAACTAAAGTGTGAAGATTTCACACATAAATTTCAGAAAAGAGTCAACAAAGTTCTTCAAGGAGTTGAAGAATCTCAAGAGGTAAATTAACAAATAAGGAATGTGTCTTTGTTCGAGGTGCTAGAAGAAGAAGACAAAGAGCAAAATACAAAGAATGCAAGCTTCAAAGATTTCAGGAGGAAGGATTGAAGGCCAACATCATCAATAAAGAAGATTAAACAAAGAGTTTGTGTCATGTCTTGAAGTTAGTTGGTCATTTTGAGTCTTGTAAGATCTATATCATTCTAGTGCATTAATTTTACCTTTGAGTGAAGATGTCATGGTTTTTTAATTAATTGGGGTTTTTCATGTAAAAATCATTGTGTTATTGTGTGGTGTGCATGCTTGATTTAATGGCTAGATTGATCATAAATTGTGCATAATAAATAAGTTTGTTTATTCATGCATCATAATCCATGCACAAAACCTGTATAAATAAGTATCATAATCAATACACAAAACATATGTAAATGAGCATCATAATCCACACACGAAACCTGTGTAAATAAGCATCATAATAATTCTTAAATCATCGATAGTATTCCCAGTACCCGAATACCCAGTATTCCTTAACTGGAGATACCGAAAGCAATTGACAAATCTTGTAGCTAGAAAATGTATTTGGTTAGCCAGTACACATAGACAAACTAACCTGAAACTCACTTCAAATGTGTCAATTAGTGTTCTAAATACATCATTCTACTCTTTTCCACCCAGGGAGGAACTCACCCTTTCAATATGAAAAACCATGCCTTTTTGGACAAAAAACAAACCCTTTCAAATAGAAAACTGATTTATTCAAATCCCTGATATGGAAAATCCAAAAAACTACAAAATGTCACGAAAAATCATGGTTAAACTTCGTTTTGCAAACCATTTTCATGATGTATGGGGCATGAGTCATACATGAATAATACTAAGTTCATGCAAGCATAAGTATTCATACTAATAAATAACTCTATTGTGCATGTGACATGGTCCATGTGTGGATAATAAGGTCATTTAAGCATAAGTGCATGTAAATATAAGTGATCATGTTCATAAATAGTCTAAATTACATAGAGCATGGTTCATATATGAATAACATCACGTGCGTGTAAGCATTCATATCATAGCATGATAATTCTTTGCTAATTACATATAAGAGATGTGGTAGGACCTCAAAATTTGACCTAAAATTAAGCATAAAAGTCATTTTTCACTTGGGCAATCGATCAGCCTTGGGGGCAATCAATCGGTGCTTCCATAATGGAAAATAACCATTTTGGCAATCAATCGGACCTTCTGGGTGATCAATTGGTCTTCATAAAATTGAAGTCAATTCTTTTGGTGATTGATACTTAAGGGCGATCAATCGATCATGCCCAGAAACATAGAAAACATAATTTCTTTTGAATAAAATAAATATGATCTTCAATCGAAACCTCATGAAAGTTCAAATATACATTGTTGAGGCTATAAATATGATAAATACAACTTAACTCATACATATTCACATCAAGACATCATCAAAGCACATGTTCAAGAAGATCAAAGATTATACATCCAATATGTTTCAAGAATATGATTCAACATATACAATCCATGGTGTTAATGTAAGGAAAAGCTCATTAAACAAAAATCCCTTACCTCAAATTAATAGATACTCCCTTCAATCTCTTCTTAAAATTAAAGAGTCCCTAACCATCAAATTAGGTCATATTAGCCCTAAGTAAAAAACCACACATTTTTACCTAATAGAGACTTAAAATCACTAATAGAAAGACAAATCAATCATTCACTTATGCCCAAACATGAATCACAAGAGTAAGAACAAGAACCAAAGGTCTAGGGCTTTAAAGCATGGTAAAAGAAAGAACTTGAGGAGAAGAAAACATAGAATCAAATACAAGAGAAGAAGAAGATGATATTCAAGGTGAAAACATAACAAATCATAAAGAAAACTTGTTTGGCTTACCTTGAGTGAAGCTTCCCCTTCTAGAGAGAGGGTAGAGCATAATAAAGCCTTGAAAAATCTTAGCCACCTCCGAATGAAGGAATGACCATAGTGGCTATTTATACAAGTGGGTAATTAAGTGGTCTTGCATGGGCCCAACAAAGGAATAAATAAAATCCACCTTAAGAAATATGTTAAAATAAATATGACAACGCCCAAACTCATCTAATATTTCAAATGAAGGTTAGTAGCCCAAAAAGTTGGCTCTACAACGACGAGGATGGTCATGGGTCCTAGAATGGGGTCTACTTCCTTAATACAAAGAAATATATAGAACTTTAAATAGTTAGTGTGATAAAATGGTGGTTTATGCTATGCACTAATGTTTTCCCACAGAGTTTAAAATAAGACTAAGAGAAATTCATAAATAAATCAAACCATTGCACAATCAAAACAAATAATATTGGAAAACTTTTCATGTCTCACATTACATGTCATTACTAATTCTAGGAGCCCCCAGACAAATGTGAGCATGGATTTTGTCCTAGGTCTTCCTCAAACTCAAAAAGGCATGGACAATATTTAAGTGGTTGTGGTTTGTTACTCTAAAATGGCTCACTTGATCCCTTGCCAGAAGACCATGGATTCTTTTAACATTGCAGGTTTGTACTTTCGAGAAGTAGCTTGTCATCATGGCAAGCCCAAGTCTATAACCTTATACCGTGATAGCATGTTTGATAGTCACTTATAGGGAAGATTATGGAGATTGCTTAGTACAAAGTTTTAATTAAAATTAAAGTTGTTAACATGAGTCTTGGCAATCTGCTGTGATGTTTAGTGGGGAACATGAGAAAAAATGGGACCTTGCTCTTGCTCAAGCTAAATTTGCTTATAATAGGTCTACTAATCTTTCCATTGGTTTTTATCCATTTGAAGTTGTTTATGGCTCCAATCCAAGAACTGCTTTGGACCTAGTTCCCTTACCCAATTTGAAGAATGACAATAAAAAGGCAGAAGAAATTGTAACTAACATCCAAAACATTTGGTAGTGGTGCAATAAAACTTAGCAACAATGACAAAGGAATACAAAGCTCACGTAAAGAAATACTAGAGGAGGCTTTTTTTTATGAAGGTAATCATGTGTGGGTTGTTCTAACCAAAGACAAATTTCCACTTAGGGAATACAATAATAACATATCGTGTTAAGGGTAAATCACATCGTGTGAAGTAATAAACACGACGTGTAATATATCACATTGGTAATTACACGATATACACATGTGATATAGCAATTATGAGTTGCAACATAGATATGATAACATGACATGCATATATGTCGTGGTTTCGATAACACATTTTGAAATGTAAGCATATTAACAAAATACACGATGTCAACTGATGTCGCATTTTTTTAACATGATTATGTGCAATGTAGATTGGGAGAACTAGGAAACTTGCCCTCAACAAATCCATGTCAATCATCTTTCACAATCCAACGAGTACAGAACCTGAACTAGAAGTCAATCAGAATAGATCAGAGGAATTGTCGCCAATGATGGGTGGGACAAGGACTTCATTTGATAACTACAAACCTCCATACAGCCCTTGTAATTACGACGGTGGAGAAGGCAAAGAAGTTGAAAATATGTGGGGTGAGGATCTATGGTACGATAATGATATAGTTGACATGGAAAGTATGTCCGACCACGAAGAATTTGGAAACAGCGAGGTTCCCAGTAATGTTGACGTTGAGGCGGAGGCAGATTGGGATAGAGACAATGATTTAAACATGTTGGAACTGAATATTGGTGAAGGCCAGCTAATGATGGGCAGTTTGCAAGCTAAGAATTACCAGAAGCTCCTCGAATTGGGTGCACATTTTCTAAGCCTGTTGCATTTCAAGAGGGTCTTGATCGACTTAGCAATAAAGGCAAATTTCACATATCGTGTTATGGATGAAAACCGGAATACCTACGCTGTAAAGTGCTCTAATGATTCTTGTAATTGGTACATAAGGGCTTCAAATATAGGAGATCATGTGACGTCATGAGGTTATTGCCGACTCATTCATGTGGAACCCAAAGGAAGCCAACTGACCATCCCCTAGCATTGCACCTTTTGATAGTGAGAAAATGTTATGGCCTCTTTAAAGACTCGGTGGACATTACACCTAAGAGCATAGAAAGTTATATTTCCAAGTACTCAGGAATAACTGCCAACTACAAGAAATGCTAGCACGCAAGAAATGCATGAGAATAATCGAAGTGTTGATTTAGTGTCACGATATGTTAGTCTAGTGTGTTATCGTTTACACACTTAAACTATAGTCAGAATATGCACTCACACAACATACATCAATATAGTGTTACCATAAACATGACCAATCATCGTGTATGGATTCCAATAACACGAAAACATAACATGTCATGCGATCAGGAACATGATGTAAGCCGTTGTTGTATAACCTTTAGTAAATTGTATTCGGTCGTGCAGGCAAAGCTCTGAATTATTTAATAGATGGTGATTGAAAAAAATCCTACCGCTTACTTCCTACTTATGGGAGGCAGATAGAATATATAAATCCGGGAAGTGTAGTTGTGCTAGTGAGATTATGTGATATTCCCAGACCTATGGGTGGGTACGATTTCAAAAGAGTATTCTAGATGTTTGGCCCCGTTGCAAGAGCTTTCAGATAAACCTTGAGGCCATTGCTAACGATTGATGCAACTTTCTTGAAAGGAAAGTATCTTGACAGCTATTGATAGCAACTGCACTGGATTGGAACAATAATATATTGTGCGTTGCATTTGCAGTGGTTGGGAACGAGTGCGAGAAAACTTGGTATTGGTTTCTTAAGTTGCTTAGAAATCATTTATTCTCTGATCCTCTAGTCGAGTTGGATGCAATCATTTCTGATAGACAGAAGGGATTGGCAAATGCTATGAAGAAGTTTTTCCCATCTACACACCACAGATATTGCATCCATCACATGGCAGCAAATATGCTAGATAGATTCAAGGGCAACTACATAAAGAATCAACTCCATGTTGCAGCCGAAACATTTAGATAGAATGTGTATGATGAAACAATGAACAACATTAAAGAACATAATCCGAAAGCATATGCTTGGCTAAATAAGATAGGATCGGAGCATTGGGCCAATGTATCATTTTCAGGGAAAAGATATGAGACCCTTAGCTCAAATAGGTCTGAAAGTGCCAATGCAATGTTAAAAAAAGCTATATCGATGTCTATAACTTGTTTAATTGAGGGCCTGAGGGAGTACATGACGACATTATTTGAAAAATATCGAACGGACAGACAGAATATGATGGAAGAGTTAACCCCATTTGCCCGAAAACACATCAAAAATAGGCGAGAAGAAGCAAGGAATGTGATTGTATTGCATGTGTCAATGTATGAATTCCAGGCTAACTCGCTATATCACCAGGTACATTGCATTCATATGGCGATGTACATAGCGTGTGTTCTTTTATGCATGAGGGCTTCATATCATGTTAGTTTAAACACGTTACTTTCATATGAGATATTGCTTTACCGGCGGCTGGTGAATTAGTGCTCCATTGGATACGGTATTCATCCATATTTGACAGAGGGCTTGGTTCACTAGAAGCCAATATATCAATGTCTCAAATGATCCGTTGCTTTCGCAACATATAGGTCATCAGCATCCTCTGAAGTGGTCGTCCAAAACTATATTTGATTTGGTTTAACGTTTGAAACATTCGTACGACCATCCTCATTTGCGAGAGCATTTGGTCGTCAGCTATGATCAACGATATGCGTCGATATCATTTGTTTGTTTACACGACAGCAAAGCCGTCTTAATAGGAGATGTCTTGTAAATGATAACACGACCAAATACGAGGTGGTGTGTATGTGATAACATGAGCTAATAGGTTATCATGAGAACTATCATACGATCAGATATATGTGTACTTCCATTTCGCGCTATCAAGACACGACATTGGTACAAATCGTTTCATCGAATATATGCCATCTGACTTTGGTTCATGTATTTCTATTCCAAAAGTTAATTACAAAATAATTGGTCAAACATTGAATTTGTCAGTTAATTGAAGCATGAAAGAAGTCTATTTTCTTTTTACAATTCATCTGTACCTGGATCAAATTCCCCGTCGATTCGGGCCCTAAGTATAGCAGTGCAGATCATCGGTCTAACCAAGCCTGTTATCACGAGTTGTCTAAATTTTGGCTAAATGATGCCCCCTACCAGTTTCGCTACATAGTACATGATGAAAATACCACAATCTTCATTTGTTTCCTGGAATGGGCATTTGTTGATCTTAGTCATTGGCCACTGCCAAGCACCCTTTATCTTAAGTGCCTTCTCCATTCCATTGCAAACATGTTTCCTGACACTATCCTCCTTGGCAAAGTGGTGACCATGTTCACCCTTTAGTGGATTGTACCATCTAAATTGCTTCTCCCTGCAATGGACAATAAGCAAAAGAAAGTGACCCTTGACGTAGACAAGAATGAAACCACTCTCCACGTTAACATTCAGGTCTCTCAACAATATGCTAGAGAGTTTGCCCTCCTTCTCAACCGGCCCTTCCACCGTGCCAAAGTTAAAATAGTGCTAAATAGCAAACTTACTGAAAAAATAGTTGGGATACCTACATGGATTTCTCAAATTTCGTTCATCAAGAAGTTAGAAGAAGATGTCGATGACCTACACAAAACCATATGTGTCAATAATGACACAATAGTCGACCAATCACAACATATTTTACATGATAAGTTATTATATTGTGTGAATGATAATACGACATATTTACAAGTCGTGTATTAATTAACACGCTAGTTTTACTTTAGCAATTACAGTCAAAACATAGCGTATAAGGAAAACAACGATATGATCATAGGTCTTGTAATCGATAAAATGATAATTAATTGTACATATTCATCAGTTCTTCAATCATTTGATTGATAACAAGATAGAGGTTAAAACGTATGAGCAATGAAATGATATTACCTCATTTGTTATGCACTCTTGCTTTACTAG
This sequence comes from Saururus chinensis, assembly GCA_035235625.1. Taxonomy (NCBI): domain Eukaryota; kingdom Viridiplantae; phylum Streptophyta; class Magnoliopsida; order Piperales; family Saururaceae; genus Saururus; species Saururus chinensis. The sequence goes on along the minus strand of CP141145.1, from coordinate 5,848,609 downwards.
AGATAGGTAGTCGGTGTAGAGGAGTGTTTCTATGAGCCACAACTTTGCATGGGTTCGACAGAAATTCCATGACAATGTCCTTTTCTGCCTCCTTTTGAAGCTCTATGTAGAACACCAACTCTATGTCAAGATAGTCCTTTGGCCGCAGACTATGTTTCTCCTTATTCGTCTTAGTCGCAGTATCATCTTCGACATCCACCACATTGTGGATACTCTCCATTTTCCGCATCTACTGGAGGAGTATGTGATAAAGTGCTACCACTGGAGCCAGCGTTTGAGGCTACTAGTTCCGGGGTGGGAGACTTTGGATGTGCCAGACAGATAATGCAAGAACCAGGGACCGATGCCAGAGGTACTTCGTCACCAGGCTTTCTAGGCTAGGCAATGTGTCCAAACTTGGCTAACTTCTCATCAATGTAGCTGCTGAAACACTTTGGCTTCTTCGAGCCCTGAGCAAAGACTTTCTTTACAGCCTCCTCACCTTCAGCAAGTGGTTCAATTGCAGTGGACCTCGACTTCCGTGGCACAAGAGGTAAGAAGGGAGCACTAGGAGCAGCTTTCTGCTTCAATCTGAGTTTTATTGCTTGTTTCAGAACTGCTCCTTTCTTTGCTTCCTAGGGTGCTTCCGGTCCTTCCAAGGGTTGTTCTGATATCTCCAGTTGTTATGCCGGTCCCTCACGAGGTTGTTCCGGCCCATTTGCAAACTTGAGCCATGACCTCCTAGGGAAGGTCTAGTTACTCTAGCTCCCGGGGTTGTTCTTCAACCTCCTGGGGTGGTTCCATGACATCTCATGGTTGCTCCATGACATCTCATGGTTGCTCCACGACCTCCAGTGGTTGTTCGATGAAATCTGCATTTATTTTCGTCGAAAATCTAGTTATTATGGGCCTTTACAACTTTGGACCAGTCATATTCTTCGGTTTGGTGGCAGCTTGTGGTTGTCGTTTCTTTGTATTTAAGAAGTAAGCAATCGTGTTAGTAAATATACGATACGCATGTCAATCGTCTTTTACCAAACGCGATGAATTTGCATATCGTATTGTTGGAAAAATGAAAAGATGACTAATCGTGCTCACGATCACACGACCACAACAAGATTGTTTTCAAAAGAAATAGCTACTTCAATGATCGTGTGATCGATGACACAATAATAAAAAATAGTCTTTCATAATACACGACTTTTTAGTCTATCGTGTACTTGACTACATGAAGATCCCCTAACGAAACATGATACATTAAAATGTCGTACTTACTCAAAATGAATCCCTCGTCCACTGGCTGAGGTACATGTACTAGTTGATCTTCAGGGGCAGATGGTTGGCGAGCTTCTCTAGATTTTGAAGCTCTTGCCTTTAAAAAAATCGACGGTGATCCTTCAGTTCATGGAGGAGGGGTTGACGCTTGGGCGACATCCGGTGGAGGGGGTTCAGGCAACTATTTTGTCTTTAGTACCGCAGGGGGTTGCATCTATTCTATGAGGCTAGTTGCCACCTCAAGATCGTTCTTAACACGCTGGAGTGCAGCTTCAACTCGCTCCGTGTTCCATCCTCGCTCACCATAGGGAACAGCCATCTCCAAAACAACTTCACAAATTCCCATCATGACATCATCTGGCATGACGAATGATTCAATGACGTCGCAGGGGGTTGCATCTATTCTATGAGGCTAGTTGCCACCTCAAGATCGTTCTTAACACGCTGGAGTGCAGCTTCAACTCGCTCCGTGTTCCATCCTCGCTCACCATAGGGAACAGCCATCTCCAAAACAACTTCACAAATTCCCATCATGACATCATCTGGCATGACGAATGATTCAATGACGTCCTGGTCGGAATGTACATGCCCTGACGTCTCACTGTGGAGTGCATGGGTGGGTCTCATTGGCCGACATGTCTGCGTACCCACCTTAGCCTTCAGGGTCGCCCTTTGGCTATCCATCAAGTGTGTCTCTTTGGCAATTGGCGTGATGTGCATAATAATTTGTGAGTTTAGCTTTAGCCTCATGAAGACATCCTCATACCACTTCCTCATCCAGTGATGAGCTAGAATATTCTTCCTCCCCTTTTCGTCGGCTGGGTCAAGTTTATCGGCCTTCTCCACGTCCCTCAAAATTTGGGTAAATCCAGGCCACCTCTTGTACTCAGGCTGCGTGGAGGACCACTGGGAGCCCATATGGATGTATGCTCTTAAAACCATACCAAGCGAATAATACAAAAGAATATAGTCATTAGCGTAAATGGTCAGTATCTTCATTATGACAAATTAGTCGTGTTACTGATAACATGCTTTGAGCCACATCATGTTGCTGGTAACACGATACGTACCGATTGTCTAATGTCCTAACCACGATATTATACTTAGTCGTGTTACCTAGAACACAGTATGTCTATGTACATGTTATATGTCGTATGTCCAATAACATGATTTAGTTCGTATCATGTGACCGATATGGTGATATTTATCTATCTATAAACATATCATGGTCTTAGTGAAACGATATTAGATTTCGCATGGTATAACACATACAAGCGTTACCTGGAGCACTAATGAAGCCCCAACCCAAAGAATGAAAAATTCCATATTCGCTGGATTTTAAACAGAAATGCCATAAAACCTAGAATAACACGATATAAGGTAAATTTTGGATTAAAATACCCCTGACTGGAGGTAGGGTTTTATATCGTGTAAAACCTTCACAAAGTCGCATTCATTGGCATACGACTTTAGATGCCAACAATTCCTCCGATTGAAAACCCGATTCCGATTCAAAACTCCGTTTCAATTGCAAAGTACTCTAGTTGAGCACTGTACACATGGTGTGGGAGAAGATTTTGCAACCTATCCGACTAGACATGGAAGATTAGGGTTTTTTTTTGTTCTAGAACAAGTTTGCGAAGAATGAGTTTTGGAACGAGTTTGCGAAGTTGAGTTTTGAAACTGTACGCCCCAAAGGTGGTTCTTCTTTGTAGAGCGGGTTTAGGTTTGTGGCGATCCGGGTAAAGGAGTAAACATTATAGAAAAGCAGCGACCAAATGAGTGGTTAATCTGGCTCAGAGAACAGCAGAGGTGGTTTCATGGTAAGGCATTTGGGGTATTGGTATGCATGATTTTTTATTTAGCGTGTATTAGAGCACATGGCATGGGCAGTCGAATCAGACTATTGTTGGGTCAGAAAGATGATGAGTCATATATATCGTGTGTTCAATATGACGCTGGAAACACGATGTTCAACCATTTTGATATCGTGTATCTCACTTCCTCATAGCGTATATTCGAGCACACGATAAATATACTTACCATATAAATACAAGTTAGTTAGATAATGTGAATTGGCGTGGCTATTGATTATGGTCATAACCTATTGTTGATTGACATATATTTATCCAATTTTGCAGACGTAAAGTTAGAGTATTACATCAAATGGCGGAGTCAATGAAGGTTGCAAAAGAGAAGAAGATGAGAATCTATGGGAGAAGACCGGGTCTAGGAACGAATAGTTTCCCCGCTTGACTGCGTCTATCAAAAGACTTTCTAGATTCACTTCCGGGATGCAAGGCTATATTGGTGGAGACTGGGTTCTACCCAGTATAGGATTGCGAGCCCATTATCATCTCCAGGCCGCTGTTGGAGGTACTCATTAGTGATTGTTGGGACGACTCACTGGAGGTCTTCAACATAAGGGGCAAAAGGCTACCCCTTACTATGGCTAAAGTGGCTATGATCATGGGTTTGAGTGGAAAAGGGAACCTGTGTAAATTGGAAAGTAGCGAGGGGAAGGCTGCCCAAGGCAAGGGGCAATTCTACAAGAAGTTCTTCTAAGGGAAGCAGCTGGAGAAGGTAGGACATGAAGAAATATTGAAAGAAGTGGCTAACGAAATAAGGATTGTTTCAAACGAGGACTTAGCACAGTTAGCAATCGTGCACATGGGTGTCCTCGTGTTATCACACAGAGCAACAGAATCATATCACCAGCTTTGTGTGATTACTTAGATGACATGTCGGTCGTTGGGAACTACAATTGGATATGCTGATGAGAGACATATCAGCAGGCCACTGGAACATCATGAGCAGATAGGATGAGTGTTCCGCCACAACCGGAATTCTTGTTGGGGCATCATTAGTGCTCCAAGTAACGCTCATCTATTTTAGACCACACGAACTCTAATATTGTCTCGCTAATGCCACGATATGTTTACAGATAGATAACTATCATCGTATCGGTCACACAATACGAAATCAATTGTAATAATCCTATTTTTCTGACATTTATAAATTTTATTATTTTTCTAAGTCTGATTATAACTCGTTAAGACAAGCATAATAAGTCAAAAATACAAAAATTTGAGACTAGGAACAAAAGTTATGGCCTCGAGAAATGTGCTCTAACAGACAGGACCCACTTTGTAAATAGGGGTAAACTAGTCCATAAGTGGTCTAGTCTTGTAGGGCTTGTGAATACAAGCTCAACGGTACCAAAAATGGGCAAAACGGAGTTCGGGATAGAAAGTTACAATTATTTGAAATTTTATAAAAATTAAAATAAATAATAAATATTTATTCGGCTCGGCTTAGGCGTAGCGTGGTGCGGCGCAGCACGTGGCTTGGCCGCGTGGCGCGCGCCGGACGCGCGTGGCGAGCGCGCATTCATCACGCGTTTCGTGATGAACGAGCGTTCGTCACACGTGCCCGCCAGAAACGGTGGCACCAGCGGGCACCAGCCAGTTTAGGCAGTGGTGCTGGCGGGCACCCGCCGGAAACTACCGACCTCCTCCCCTACAAAAGGCCATTCCAGCCATTCCTTTTCAACCAAACCCAGTTCACTGTTTTTGCTCCTTCTGACCCGTTTTAAGTCTAAATTACGTGATCCAAGACCCGTTTCCTACTAAATCAAGGGTGCTTTACGTAACGGAAGGGTTATTTTCTCCAGGTGACCCCTCTAAGACCTCGAAAAATGTACCCCTTCTCTAACCTTCCCCTTTCACCTTTTTACTATTTCCGGACCATTTTAAACCCTTTTCAGCCCGTTCAAAAGTCGTACCCCACTAAATTGAGGGTGCTCTACGCGTTGGGACCATTATTCTGTCAAATTTCCCACTCGAAGGAAGGATCTTCTACGAAGGGATTTCTTATACTTTGAACGCGTTATAGGTAGGTGCCTTTAAATTCTAATCGTATGCTGAGATTAAAGATTTTTCTGAAAGAAAATTTTATCTTTAAAAGCCTCTCCTCTTTTTGAAAAATTCTCCGAGTTTTGGGTAATCATACCCTCTAGATAGTTCTTGGTTTCTCGAAACTAAGGGTTATTATGATGATTCTAGATACCGCCAAATTTGGCTTCCGGCGCACACAGGACTATGATATCATGGAAATTTCCCTTTCCTTCCGCCTCCCGTTGCCCCATGAGTGCGGGTGTAAGTGTAAGTTGTCTGGTATCGCGACATTTTGTGACAATGTTTTTAGATTTTGAAAGAAAGATGGCACGATATTTCTACGTGCATATTTTTAGAACTTAACTCAGCCTACTAGGTATAAATTTACTCACCCATCCTCAGATTCTGCAGGTGTGTGATTTGAATACGAAGAAGTCGACGAAGAGCCTTTCTTTGCAAAATTACAGTTTTTGTACTTTTCTTGTATTTTTTGTAAATTTTGTACTGACTGATGTATAAAGGCATGTTATGCCAAATTTTGGAAATCTTTGTATAATACAAAGTATGTTGTAATTACTCTTTTGATACACGGTGATCCTTGGCAATTGTATTTAAAATTCGTTATGTTTTCAAAAATCAATATGAATATGAGGGGTGTTACATCAATCGTGTTATCAGACATGCGACATATAACATGTACGTAGACATATCGTGTCGGTAACACAACTAAGTATAATATCGTGGATAGGACATTAGACGATTGGTACGTATTGTGTTACCGGCAACATGATGTGGCTCAAAGCGTGTTATCAGTAACACGACTAATTTGTCATAGTGAAGATACTAACCATTTACACTAATGACTATATTCTTTTGTATTGTATGCCAAATATGGTTTTATGAGCAGATGTCCGTATGGGCTCCCAGTGGTCCTCCATGCAACCCAAGGTGCAAGAGGTGGCCGGGATTTACCCAACTTTTGAGCAACGTGAAGAAGGCCGATAAACTTGACCCAGCCGACGAAAACGGGAGGAAGAAGATTCTAACTCATCACTGGATGAGGAAGTGGTTCAAGGATGTCTTCATGAGGCTGAAGCCAGACTCACAAATTATTATGCGCATCACACCAATTACTGAAGAGGCCCACTTGATGGATGGCCAAAGGGTGACCCCGAAGGCTAAGAAGGTGGTTTTGCATACTTTCCAACCAATTAGACCCGCCCACGCCCTCCACAGCGAGACATCAGGTCATGTACATTTTGGCCAGGTGTTCTCTCTACAGTGAGTGGGGATGGAACATGGAGCGAGTTGAAGCTGCACCAAGCATGTTAAGAATGATCTTGAGGTGACAATTAGCATCATAGAACAGATGCAACCCCCTGATGAACAAGAGACAGAGCAGCCGCCTGAACCCCCTCAACCTGAAGTCGCCCAAGCATCAACCCCTCCTCCAAGAACCGAAGGATCGCCATCGGTTCATTTAAAGGCAAAAGCATCAAAATCTAGAGATGCTCGTCAACCATCTGCCCCCTAAGATGAACAAGTACAAGTCCCTCAGCCAGTGGACGAGGGATTCATTTTAAGTAAGTACGACATTGTAATGTATCGTGTTTCGAAAAGGGATAATCATGTAATTGAGGCCGCGATAGACTACCCAGTCGTGCACTAAGAACGACGATTACATTATGGTCGTGTCATCGATCACATGAGCATTGAAGCAGACATTACTGAAGAAAACAAATTGCTTATGGTCGTGTGATCGTTAACACGATTATTCATTTTTTTGTTTTTCCATCAATATGATATGCAGTTTTATCGTGTAAGGTAAAAAATGATATAATCGTTTATCATGTATGTACTAACGCAACTGCTTACTTTTGAAATATAGAGATACGACAACAGAAAGTTGCCACCAAACCGAAGAAGAAGACTAGTCTGAAGTTGCAAAGGCCCATAACAACTAGATTTTTATCAAAAATAAATGAAGAATACCTAGAGCAACCCCTGGAGGCCGTTGAACAACCCCAAGATATCCAAGAACAACCCCGGTAGGTCATGGAACCAGAACAACACCCAGAGGGACTGGCAGAACAGTTGGAGGTACCAGAACAACCCTGGGAGATCGTGGAACCAAAACAACCCCAAGAGGGACCGGCAGAACACCTAGAGGTTTTAGACCAACCCTAGGAGGTTGAACAACAACCCCTGGAGCTCGTGGAACCGGAACACCACCAGAAGGGACCGACAGCACCCCAGGATGCGAATAAAGGAGTAGTTCTGAAAAAGGCAATGAAACTAAGAGTGACGCGGAAAGCTGCTCCTGGCACTGAGGGATCGAAGAAGCCGAAGTTTACCGGCAACTATGTTGAGGAGAAATTAGCCAAGTGTGGACACATTGCCCAGACTGCAAAGCCTGGAGACAATATTCCTCTAGCATTGGTCCCTGGCCCATACGTTAGTCATTCGACGCATCCAAATTCGCCCACCCTAGAACCAACAGTCTCAATCACTGGCACAGTGAAAGGACTTTATCGGATACTCCTCCAGTTGATGCAGAAGCAATGGAGAGTATCCAAAATGTGATAGATGTCAAAGATGATACTGCAAATAAGACAAATAAGGACGATACTACAAATAAGGTGGAGCCCAGTCTACGGGTGAAGAACTATCATGACACAAAGTTGGTGTTCCACATGGAGGTTAAGAAGGAGGCAAATAAGGACATTATCATGGAATTTTTGTTGAACCCTACAAGTCTTGGCCCAAAGAAACACTCCTCTACACTTACTACCTATCTCTATTAAAGCAGGAGTGCATAACAAATGAGGTAATATCATTTCATTGCTCATACATTTTAACCTCTATTGTGTTATCAATCAAACGATTGAATAATTGACGAAGATGTTCAATTAATTATCATTTTTATCAATTAGACAACCTTTTCTCATATCGTTGTTTTCATAATACACTAAGTTTCTACTATAATGGCTGAAGTAAAATTAGCATGTCAATTAATACACAACTTGTAACATATTCGTGTGATCAACAATACGATATAGTCATACAGCGTATTGCTGATGGCATGATCCGTCGACTATTGTGTCATTACTAACACATTTGTTTTGCCGTAGGTCATAGATGTGTTCTTCCAACTTCTTAATGAATGCAATGCGAGAAATCTAGGCAGGTACCCCAACTATTTTTTCGGCAGGTTCGCCATTTAGCACTATTTTAACATTGGCACGGAGGAAGGGCCAGCGGAGAAGGAGGGCAAACTCTATGGCATATTGTTGAGAGACATGAATGTCAACACAGAGAGTGGTTTCATTCTCGTCTATGTTAAGGGCCACTTTCTCTTGCTTATTGTCCGTTGCAGGGAGAAGCGATTTAGTTGGTACAATCCTCTAAAGGGTGAACACAGTCACCACTTCGCCGAGGTGGACAGTGTCAGAAAACATGTTGCCAATGGAATGGAGGATGCACTTAAGATAAAGGCTGCTCAGCAGTGGCCAATGACTAAGATCAACAAACGCCCGTACAAGGAAACAAATGAAGATTGTGGTTTGTTTGTCATGTACTACGTAGCAAAACTGGCAGAGGGCATCATTTGGCCAAATTTTAGACAACTCGAGATAACAGACTTGGTCAGGCCGATGATCTGTGCTACTATACTTCGGGCCCGAATCGATGAGGAATTTGATCCTAGTACATATGAATTGTAACAAGAAAATAAACTTCTTTTACGCTTCGATTAACTAACAAATTATTGGTTCGACCAATTATTTTGTAATTATCTAATGGATTAGAAATACATGTACCAATGTCATCTAGCATATATTTGATCAAACGATTTGTACCAAAGTTGTGTCTTCCAGAGTGCAAAATAGAAATACGCATATATCCAATCGCATGGAAGTTCTCACAATTGTCTATTAGGTCGTGTTATCGCATACACGACACCTCATATTAGGTCATGTTATCACATAATCTAACAAACGATCGCCTATTACGACGTGTTATCGCATATATGAGGATCATCACAGGAAAGTTGCATAAACTAAACCAAATGAAATATGGTTCTGGATGACTATTTCAGATGATGTTGACCTATATGTCGCAAAAGCGATGGATCATTAGAGACATTGATATATCGCCATCTAGTGAAATGAGTCCTCCACCGAATATAGATGAAAACCGTATCCGATGGAGGACAAATTCACCAGCCGCCGCTAAAGTAATCTCTCGTATGATCCGTCTCCACAAAGAACATGGAACACCCCAACGATATGCGACAGATTGTTCGAGGCATTGATATATCACCGTATAGCAAATCTTTCCCTCCCTCAGATATGTGTGCGGACTGTATCCAAAAGAGGGTTGATTCACCAGCCCCGATACAGTAATCTCCCAAATGATCCGTCTCGATGCTGAACACTCACCGGCAGAGCACGACCCTAACCCTAATTTATACTGAGACAGGAGCGAACAAGATGGTTTGGATGCACAAGAATGTTCTATCATCCCCGCACCGTTAGGCTCAGCGTCCCCGAACCGATAGGCTCGGTTTGGCTGCACAAGAATGTTCTATCATCCCGGAACCCTAACCCTAATATGCAGTGAGACATGAGCAAATATGACAGTTTAACCGAGCATACACTAAATCTATCTGTCGTGTATTTAGAGTGCCGATGTTTTTTTTCGAATAACTTGGTGGGCATCATATCATCAATCTTACGATAATAGTTTAGGTCATGTTATCAGAAATATTAAGCTACATTTAATGTATCGTGTTTGTTTTTACACAAAGACACGTTCCATCGTGTGTGTGAATGTACGACCAATATTGAGATCATGTTAATAAGCATAAAATCATCCTATTGTAATATACGGGAAGACAACTTTCAATGGGAAAAAGGAATTAAGTGTTATTAATATTTTCCTTTAAATTTTAGTAATTCATTACATCCAACAAACTAATAGTTATAGAACTTTATAAAAACAAATAAAATAACAATTTGAAGATAATGAATCTTGTCCTCATCAGTGGGCGTGAGATCTCCATGCAGACTCTCGGACCCATCGGTTCAACTGTGATGGAACATTCATGACATTGATATAACACCAGGTAGTAAATAGCTCCCCTTCAGAGGCTGGTTAGGATAGCACCTTTGAAGGGGATGAATTACCATCTGGCACTATGTCAATGTCCCAAAGGCTCCGTCTCGGTGCCAGCAATCAGTGGGCATGCAATCCCCTACAGACTCTCGGACTCCATCTCGTGCTCTTTGCAAATTGGGTAAGCCCACAGGTCACTTCTATATATATAGGCAAGATGCAAGGGATACAAACCGTTAAATATATATGGAAATTATTCCATATATAGTGTAATTGGAAATTGGAAATGACTCCTCGCGAATTGGTGATTCTAATTTAATTGAAATCCCAGAAATTGTGGTGACGCTTCGGTAATTGGGTGGTTAATTTAATGCAATTGTCGTTTGTTTGATAGCACGACATGACCAATATTGTGTAATGGATTACACGTCTAGAAAAAATATTCATTATCATAGTCATGTTAACACAATATTCACAAAAGTCGTTTGAAAACAAAAATGCAAGTGTATTATTGTCGTGTGGTCGGTAGCACAATATACGAACATATCATGTCAAGGCATACACATTTCAACAATTATCAAAATTTAATTTTACCTTCACGCCACCGTGTGTTTGAATGTGCAACCAATATTGACTGCGTGTTAGTAAGCAGACAATCGTCTCGTTATTACTTTCAATATACGGGAAAGACAACTTTCAATTTCAATGGGAAGAAAGATATAACTGTTATTAATTCATTACATCCAAAAAACTAATCTTTACCAAACTTTAAAAATACAAAAAAAATAACAATCTGTCTCATCACTAGCGATCAGTTGGCGTGCAATCTCCTTGCATACTCTTGAACCCATCAGTTCAAAAATAGGGCGCAATCTAGCGAATAGGGCACGAATGCGACGGATCATTGGAGACATTAATATATTACCGTCTAGCGAAGCATGCCCGCCATCAGAATGATATGTCTTTGCGAAGAACATCATTGTGCGAGCAATCTCCCTGCAACCTTCTCAGATATACTGCAAAAATATTCATTATCGGAGTCGTGAGAAAGTCATTGCTAAATCACCGTCTATCAAATAGGGCGCGAATGCGATGGATCATTAGAGACATTGATATATCTCCATCTAGTGAGTCAAGCCCACCATCACATATAGGTGAGGACCATATCCGATGGCAGGCTGATTCACCAACCGCCACTCACTACAACAAAAAAGACTTTTAGCAATGCATTTATACGTCGCTAATAGTCCCCTAAGTGTCGCTAATGACTATTAGCGACGCATAAAAAACATCTCTATAAGCGTCAAAAAAAATGCCATCACTATTGTGTATTAGCGACGCATAACAAAAAACATCGCTAATAGTGCCTTTTAACAACACATATTTATGTGTCTCTATTAAAAAAATTATGTCTCTAATAATAAATTATTAGCAAAGCTTAATTATTAGTGTCTCTAATAACTGATTATTAGCGACGCTATTATATACGTCACTAAAGCAAAAGGCCATTTTTTAAAAAATAAAAAATAACTTATTAGCGACGCATAATTATATGTGTCGCTAATGATTCGTTATTAGTGATGCTTTTTAAGCATTGCTAATATAATAAATATTTAAAAAAATAAAATTGAATGTATTAGCGACGCTCTAGTGAATGTCGCTAATAAGTAAAATAATAATATAAAATTTTATAGGCTTTAGTGACGCTTTTATAAGCATCGCTAATAGCCTTAAAATATTAAAAAAATTACCTCAGTGGCTGGCCTAGGAGGGGAGAGGGGCCCCGCCGGAATCCAGACAGTCCTATCTCTCCCTCCCAGGGAGAGGGGGAGCACTGGGTTTCGAGGGGGAGCACTGGTTGCTGGTGGAGAGCATCGGGTTTTGGTGGGGAGCCGGAATCTGGTGCCCTCTCTCCCGAGAAAGAGAGGGCAGAGTGGGAAGGAGGAGGAGGGGTGGGGGCCGGATTTCAGCACCCCTGCTGGAATCCAAAGGGGGAGGGAGAGAGGCATCGCCTCTCCCAAGGTCCCCCATCCTTCCCCACTATTTTTTAGAGGAGGGGAATGGGTGGGGGAGCCAAGAAGAGAGGGGAATGGGTGGGGGAGCCAAGAAGAGAGGGGGATGGGAGAGCAGGAAGGAGTAGGGGCCCAAAGAGAGGGGTGGAGCAGGAGGGAGGAGGGGGGCTGGATTCTAGCTCACCAGCCTCAAAAGGGGCCCCTCCAGCTCCCACACTCTCTCCCCGGCTCCCCCCTTCACCCCTGCCACCCCACCCCCTTCCCCTCTTTTTTTCAGAGGGGAAGGAGAGGGTGGGAAGGGGGGCAACTAGGGAGGGGAAGGGTGGCAGACGCAGGCGGTGTAGGGAGGCTGGGCGCACGGGCGGTGGTCAGAACAGTTCACACTGCGGGGGAGACGAGGAGGGGTGGTGTAGGGCAGCCGGTCAATGGCGGAGGGAGGCGAGGATGGGTGGCGCCGTGAGGCGGTCGGTAGATGGTAGGGCCGGCACCCAGTGGGAGAAGGCAAAAACTAGAAACCCCGGTGAGGGTGATTTTGCCCACGAGGGCAATTATATATTGCCTGCTGGCACGACAATCACTCGCACGAGCAAAATATAACCTGCGCAGGGTGAAAATCTCACCCCGCGCGGAATATTTTTTATGGCAATTCGTCGCAAATGACAGTAGTTTGCAACGCTTAACCTAAGCATCGCAACAATGATACTTTTAACAACAATTTTTAAAAACATCTCAAATATTTTATTTGCCACGTTTATTAAACGTCGCTAATTATAATCTTTTGCGACGCTTATAAATAACCGTCGCAAAAACTCTCTCCCTCTCTCCTCCTTCTCTGTCTCCTCTGTCTCCTCTGTCTCCTCTCTCTCTCTCCACTCCTCTCTCCCTTTCCTCTCTCCTCTCACCTCTCTCTTTCTCTCTCCTCTCTCTCCCTCCCTCTCCCTCTCTCCTCTCTCTCCCTCTCCTCTCTCCATCTCCTCTCTCTCTCCATCTCCTCCCTCTCCTCTTTCCTCTCCCCCTCCTCTCTCTCCCTATCCTCTTTCTCTTCCCTCCTCTCTCTCTTCCCTCTCCTCTCTCTCTTCCCTCTCCTCTCTCTCTCCTCCCTATCCCCTCCCTCTCTCTCCTCTCTCCTACACACTATCTCTCCTTGAATTTTAATGTTTTAGTGTTTTATTCTTTAAAATTACTTTTAAAAAATAAAAAAAGAATTTAAAGAAATCCTATTAGCGACGTATATAATTATACGTCGCTAATAGGTCAAGTATTAGCGGCATATTATTATACGTCACTAATAGGTCAAGTATTAGCTACATATAATTTTATACATCGCTAATACATACACTATTAGCAATGTATATTTTGTACATCGTTAATAGTATTTCTTTTAATTTAAATTTTTTATTTTAAAAATATAAAAATTAACAAAGTAATTTTAAAAAAATTAAAATGAAATTGCTCTCCCTCTATCTCTCTCCTCTTCCTCTCTCCTCTCTCCCTCTTATCCCTCTCCTCTAGCTTTCTCTCTCTCCTCCATCTCCTCTCTCTCTCCCTCTCCTCTCCTCTCTCTCCTTCTCCTCTCCTCTCTCTCCTTCTCCTCTCCTCTCTCTCTCCCTCTCCTCTCTCTCCTCTCTCCTCTCTCCTCTCTCCTCCCTCTCCTCTCTCTCCTCCTCTCCTCTCTTTCTCCCTCTCCCCTCTCTCTTGTCCCTCTCCTCTCTCCCTGCACACTATCTCTCCTCTAATATCAATTTTATAATATTTTTTATTCTTTTAAATAAATTTTAAAAAATAAAAAAAATTAAATGAAATCATTTTAGCGACATATATTATTATACATTGCTATTAGTATTTATTTTAATTTTAATTTTTTATTTTAAAAATATAAAAAAATTAATTTTTTTTTAAAAAAATAAAATAAAATTACACTCCCTCTCCTCTCTCTTCTCCCTCTCCTCTCCCTCTCCTCTCTCTCTCCCCCTCTCCTCCTCTCTCTCTCCCTCTCCTCCTCTCTCTCTCTCCCCCTCCTCTCTTTCCCTCCCCCCCTCTCTCTCCTCTTCCTCTCCCCTCTCTCCCTCTTATCCCTCTCCTCTCTCTCTCCTCCCTCTCCTCCCTCTCTCCTCCCTCTCCTCTCCCTCTCCTCTCTTTCTCCTCCCTCTCCTCTCCTCTCTCTCCCTCTCCCCTCTCTACTCTCTCTTCTCTCTCCCTACACACTATCTCTCCTCTAATTTCAATTTTTTTAGATTTTTTATTCTTTAAAATTAATTTTTAAAAATAAAAAAAAATTAAAAGAAATCATATTAGTGATGTATATAATTATACGTTGTTAATATGTCATATATTAGCGACGTAGAAATTTATACGTCGCTAATTCATATACTAATAGCGACATATATTATTATACATCGCTATTAGTATTTATTTTAATTTTAAATTTTTATTTTAAAAATATAAAATTATTAAAAAAATTAAAAAATAAAATAAATTTACTCTCCCTCTCTCTCTCCCTATCCTCTCTCTCTCCTCACATTTTAATTTTTTATGATTTTTTATTTTTAAAAATTAATTTTAAAAATAAATAAATGAAATGAAATAAATCTATTTAAATATACGTCGCTAATACCAATATTATTAGAGACATATATTTCTATACATCGCTAAAAGTTTTTATTTTATTTTTTATTTTTTATTTTTATTATAATTAATAACTATTGGCGACAATTATTTTGAAGTGTTGCTAATAGTTATAATTTTTTTCCTTTTTTTATTTGAATTATATATCTTTTAGCGACATTTATATAAAGCGTCACAAATAGGTCAACTATTAGCAACGCTCATAATTAAGCGTCACTAATATGATTAGTATTAGCGACGCTTTTATGTAAACATCGCTAATATCTGACTATTAGCGACAAATATATTTATGCGTCGCTAATAGTTGATTTTATTGCGGCTCTTTTCTATGCGTTGCAAATAGTATTTTTTAGCGACACTTGGTTTTGCATCGCTAATACTACATTTTGTTGTAGTGGCTTAAGCAATCTCCCAAATGACCCGTCTCTGCGAAGAACCAAGTGAGTGAGTGTTCTGCAAACCCTAACCCTAATATATATATAGGCAAGGTGAGACAGTTACGAACTGCTAGGTTATTGAAGATATTGATGCTTTGGGAATAATGCCTCAGGAATTGGGTCATTACAATCATGGAATTGTCGTGGGTTCGAACATACGATATGACCAATATCGTGTAAGAAATGGACACTCTTGACAAAAGAATTAATAATCGATTGATATATCGTGTAATTAGTAACACATAATCCCTTTTGGTTGTATTGTCGATTACACGCTACAACTATATACTATACCCTATGTACAACATTTCGTGTTTTTACAAACATGTTAATTACATATTACGTGTTGTTGATAACACAATGCATATACAAACAATTTCAGCTGAAGAACGGGGGTGGAAAAGGTAAGCCTGATCAATGCTTCCCTTCCTTATGCCGTTTGCGTACTCTCTATTATTCGACCTCCTTCGACTTGTCGTTGGAACATCTACCACATTGGGAGGCTCCCCTTGTGCATTGGTACATCGTTTGTAGTTGTGACCCAACTAATTGCATGTTCCACATTTTTGTGGGGCTTTGAAAGGCGGTTGTGACTCTGTCCGATTTTTTCATGGACGCCCCCACTGCTTTTGAGGGATAGGTGGGCTGAATGTAGGCATAACTTCAGCCAGTGCTCACTGGTGCCGATCCTTCGTTGGGTGTAAGGGCTCTCGATAGGTCAATTTATACATTTCAGTAGAGTACCATCTTTCGCAGTACTCAGACACATAGAAGTGTCTATTATTGATTGTTGCGATTGCATGCTTACATCGTAAACCCAGATGTTGAAACTTTACACATGTGCAGGTACGATCAACCAAGTTTACCACATCCTGTGAAGAAAATATTGTGAGTATGAGTGCACGATAAACAACTTTCTCGTGTTCTCAATTACACATGTCATACATACGTTAAGTAAAATTGTATCTACTTACACAATGCATGAAACTAACATGTTTAAACTAACACGATATGGAGCCTTCACGCATAAACGAACACACATTATGTACATCGTCGTATGAATGCAATGTACCTGGTGATATAATGAGTTGACCCAGAATTCATGCATTGACACAGGCAATACAATCACATTCCTATCTTCTTTTCGCTTGTTTTCGAAGTGTTTTGGGGCAAATGGGGTTAACTCTTCCATCATATTCTAACTGTCCGTCCGACGTTTTGCAAATAATGTCGTTGTGTGCTCCCTCATGTGCTCAATTAAATGAGTTATAGGCATCGATCTAGCTTTTTTAAACATTGCATTTGCACTTTCAGACCTATTTGAGCTAAAGGTCCCATATCTTTTCCCTGGAAATGATACATTGGCCCAGTGCTCTGAACCTATCTTATTTAGCCAAGCATATGCTTCTGGATTATGTTCTTTAATGTTGTTCATTGTTTCATCACACACATTCTGCCTGAACATTTCGGCTGCAATATGGAGCTAACTCTTTAGGTAGTTATCCTTAAATCTATCCAGCATATTGGCTGCCATGTAACGGATGCAATATCCATGGTGTGTAGATGGGAAAATCTTTTCATAGCATTTGCCAATCCCTTCTGTCTATTAGAAGCGGTTGTATCCAACTCGGCTGGAGGATAAGAGAATAGATTATTTCTAAGAAACTCAAGAAACCAGCACCAAGTTTTCTCGCATCATTCTCAACCACTGCAAATGCAATGCACAACATATTATTGTTCTCATCCAATGTAGTTGCTATCAATAGCTATCCAGGATATTTTCCTTTCAAGAAAGTTGCATCGACCGTTAGCAATGGCCTCAGGGTTGTTTTGAAAGCTCTCACAATGGGGCCAAACATCCAAAATACTCTTTTGAAATCATACCCACCCATAGGTCCGAGAATATCACATGATCTCACTGGCACTACACTTCCCGGATTTATATATTCTATCTACCTCCCGTAAGCAAGAAGTAAGCAGTAGGATTTGTTTGGGTCACCATCTATTAAATCAGTTAGAGCTTTACCTGCATGACCGAATACAATTTAGTAAATGTTATACAATACCAGATTATATTGTGCTCCCAATCGCACAACATTTTATGTTTTCATGTGATCGGGATCCATACACGATGACTGGTCGTGTTTATGGTAACACGATATTGACGTATGTCGCATGAATGCATATTCTGACTATAGTTTAAGCGTGTAAATGATAACACGCTAGACTAACATATCATGACACTAAATCAACACTTTGATTCTTCTCATGAATTACCTACATGCCAACATTTCTTGTAGTTGGTAGTTATGCCCCAGTGCTTCGAAATATAACTTGTTATGCTCTTAGGTGTAATGTCCACCGAGTCTTTAAAGAGGCCATAACATTTTCTCACTATCCAAAGGTGCGATGCTAAGGGATAGTCAGTTAACTTCCTTTGGGTTTCACATGAATGAGTCGGCACTAACCTTGTGACAGTCACATGATATCCTATATTTGAAGCCCTTATGTACCAGTTATAAGAATCATTAGAGCACTTTATAGCATATATATTCCGGTTTTCATCATCAACATCATATGTGAAATTCACCTTTATTGCTAAGTCGATCAAGACCCTCTTGAAATGCAACAGGCTTAGAAAATGTGCACCCAATTCAAGGAGCTTCTGGTAATCCTTAGCTTGCAAGCTGCCCGTCATGAGCTGACCTTCACCAATATTTGGTTCCAACATGTTTAAATCATCGACTGTATCCCAATCTGCCTCTGCCTCAATGTCGACATTATTGGGAACCTCGTTGTTTCCAAATTCTTCATGGTCGGACATACTTTCCATGTCAACTATATCATTATCGTACCACAGATCCTCACCCCAAATATTTTCAACTTCTTTGCCTTGTCCACCATCGTAATTACAAGGGATGTATGGAGGTTCGTAGTTATCAAATGAAGTCCTTGCCCCACCCATCACTGGCGACAATTCCTGTAACGACCCATTTTCCGGTTATGCTTAACCCGGGGGGTTAAGGGTAATTTAGTAATTTGAGATTAGTGTTGGGGGCTTTCGTTAGGTGAAATCCCCATATCTAGGTAGAGCTCGTAGTAACAAGTGTAATGAATCAAAGAACGCATGAAATGGAGGTCGGGAAGCGTGCCACATGGGCGGGCCCCACTCAAAAAGTGCGTGATAACCTACCCATGTGTGGTCTTATTTCGAACGGCTCATCGACACGAGTCCATCGGTGTCAAGAGCGTGCGATTTCAACATCAAGGTTGAAAGTTATCACGTTTTGAGGTTAGGATATTATTTGAATAAAATAATATCATTCTGGATAGGATCAACGACACAGTGGATAGGATTACTGATGAAGCAGATAGGATTGATGACATAAGCGGATAGGGTTGCTAACAAAGCGAATAAGCTTGACACATGTCAACCTCACGTCTATCTAGTTTTTCTATAAATAGCATCCATGGCATCCAGAGAAAGGAAGAGAATTCTCTCCCACGTTTTCCCATTTCTCTCCCACGTTCAGAAGCTTATGTTCTTCATTTCTAACTCATTTTAAGTCCGATTCAAGTCATTCTTGAGGTGTTCCTAGCTAATTTGAGGGTGATCTACGCAATGGCATGGTCCATTCCTCGAGTTGGCACTCCTATAAGGGAGGAACGACCTGGGGTAAGAGGAGGCTCTGTCCGCCACCCTCCTACCCCAAGAGAGAGAGAGAGACGGCCCGGAGAGAGAGGAGGCTCCGTCCTCCGTTATCAGGCTAGATCAAGAGAAGTGGCCCGATGTAGGGGAGGCTCCGTTCTCCACCGAAGGGCCACAACATGTGAAGGACACCCCGAGTAGGGGAGGTTCTGTCCGCCGCCCACGGGTGCAGAAAACGAGAAGTCTCCGGGAAAGAGGAGACTTGGTCAGGTTGTCTTTCAGTGCAAGGTGATGAACGTATGGTGGCTAGAGGAGGCTCTGTCCGCTATCTCTAGATCTGAAAGGGAGGACGCCCAGAAATGAGCATCCTGAATACCGCTACCCCATGAGACATCAGGGGAGTAAGAGTTTCTTACCTCCTATTTTAATTATAGAACGACATGTGCTAGTTATGATGGGTGCTATGCTATGATCCATATGCTTGCTATGCTTATATGCCATGATACGTGCTTATATGCCATGATGTGTGTCGTCTTGCTCTGAGTTAGAGAGAGACGGGCTGTGCGTATGTTTATATTATGGTATGCTATGCCTATATGCCATGATGTGTGTCGTCTCGCTCTGGGTTAGAAAGAGACGGGTTGTCTGTGTGTTTCTATTATGATATGCTATGCTTATATGCCATGATGAATGTGTGTTGTCTCGCTCTGGGTTAGAGAGAGACGTGTTGTGTGTGTGTTCTGTGTCCGCTTAGTGATAGAGCGAGACCTATGATTGTGTTCTGTCTCACTCTATGATAGAGCAAG
Organism: Saururus chinensis; assembly: GCA_035235625.1. NCBI lineage: Eukaryota > Viridiplantae > Streptophyta > Magnoliopsida > Piperales > Saururaceae > Saururus > Saururus chinensis. The sequence continues at coordinate 5,828,815 of CP141145.1, read as the reverse complement.
ACGTGTGATGTGTGCGGTCTCGGCTAAGTCATATAGCGTGACGTGCGATGCATGTGGTCTCGGCTCAGTGATGGAGCGAGACATGTGAATGTGATGGTCTTGCTCCGGGATAGAGTGACGCATATTGTGGTGGTTGTGTGGTGCTCGTCTCTATGATAGAGCGAGATATGTATTACCGGTGTTTTACGGGTTTTCGTATAACACCGATTAAATATTCGGGTATACGTATGTGTTTTCGTATGGTTTGATGTATGGAGTAGCTAGTAGGCAGAACTACGTACGGATCCAATCATATCAGAGTAACATCGAGGATGTTATCCGATACGTACATAGGCAACCAACGGCAAGGCAATGTTGGCCCGATCCGAATTAGTTATATAATTAGGTTTGTTCTAGCCTACGCGTAACGAAGCACTAAAGTTCCGAAGCACGTAGAGGAACAAGAAGACTCTCACACTCAGAGTGCGCTGCTCTTGGTTCTAGGTTTGGTTTTTATCGATTTAGGACCCCCAGCCCGGGTCGGTTTGCGGGTCGGGGCGTCACAAATGGTATTGGAGCCTTGCTCTGTCTGCGAGAGAAAAATGTTTTCAATAATATTTTGATGTGCTTCAAATTCAGGTTTTTAAATGGGAATCTATTTGTTTTATGAGTATGTTATCAGATTTAATTCAACTCTGATGGTCATTTGATATGTGTGTCATCGGTTTTAAGGCGAATTTCGATATGATTTATTGTTTGGTTCTATAAGGGTCGTGATGACCTAAAGTTTTATTCGGAATTTCGGTTTGATTTGAAGTTCTGTTTTATTAGGGTCAAGTTGATCTGAAGTTTCATTTCGGCAAGTGTTGTATCAGAGTTGATATAAAACTCTGATTGTGATTTTTACATTTTTGCATGTGTCATCTAATTTAAGGTGAACTCCGATTTGATTTAACATGTTGTTTTGGTAAGGGTTGTTTCCGTTCAGAAAGTGTTGTGTCGGAGTTCATTTATATACTCCAATTGTGATTTTTGTCATTTTGTTTATGTGATATCGGAATTAGAGAGAATTCCGATTGTGACTGTTCCTTCTTTATATCGGAATTATGAAGAATTCCAATCGTGAACGTTTCATTTAATACATGTGGTATTGGATTTAATATACACTTCGATTGTGATTGCGTTGTTCCGCATGTGTGATATCGGATGTGAGAAATCCAATATTTAATGCGAACTTTGATTTTATGTGTTGTATCGGATTCAAGGTGAATTCCGATTGTCAATGTTTTGTCCTACAAGTAATTAATCGGATTTAATGTGAACTCCGATTTTATGGATTTTGATTTTGAATCAGAAATGATTTAAAATTTTTATCTTGCATGTGTTGCAAGGTATCAGACGTGAGCATCGATTTTATAACTTTTGATTTTGAGTTAGGAATTATTTAAAATTTCTGTCTAAGTCAGTTTGATCGTGTTTTATATGAATTTCAATTTTTAATTAAATTCAATCGGAAATATGTGTTCTAAAGACTTCAAATTATTTTGAAAGACGGTTAGACTACCTATGAGAAACCACCAAAACGCCCACAGTAGGGGATGTGCGGGGGAATGCTCTAGGATTTGTTCTACCAATGAAGTTCAAAACATAGGCATTTCAAAAGATTCGCTTAAGGCGAATTTATTTACAAATCAAGAAAATTATTTTGATAAAAGGTAGAACTCCCTATGAGGAACCACCAAACGCTCGTGGTATGGGACACGCGGTGTTAGTGGATCGCTCTAAGGATAGTTTTGCCAATGTTTCGAAATAAAATTTCAAAATGCTCATATTTTGAAAGTTCGTCTTAACTTAAGGCAAAGTTATTTTGAAAGCCAGTAGCATTCCCGAAGAGGGACTGCCTAACATTCGTGGTATGGGACACGCAATGTGGGTAGACAGCTCTATAGTTGAGTCTGCTGGTAGTTTTATTCTAAAAAGTTAATTTCAAACTTTATATGTTTTGAAAAACGATTTGAAATTATAAAAGCGTCTCAATGGCCAGTAGAATTACTAAGCGGAAACCATCAAACGCCCGTGTTGTGGGACATGCGACGTAGATGAGTATCCCTTAAGTAAATCCACACGTATATCAAGATGAAATTTTAATTTCAAATCTATTTTGTTTTGGTATGTGTTTTTTATGTGAACGTAGAGTGGTTGTTTTAAGTGGGATTTGAATCTTGAGGATTGGTTGTTATGATGATGTTTTGATCGAGCCAGATTTATGGTTCTATTGCCAGAAAGAAAATTATGTTTTCTGAAAAATGATTTGGTGCGTACGATGGTATGTGAGTGTTGATGTGTTTTGATTTCGTATGAGCCAGTTAATGTTTTAGTTTCATACAGTGATGTGATTTGACTTCGTACGAGCCACTAAATATTTTGGTTTTTGTACAGTAATTTAATTTGAATTGTTTTAGCATGGACTTTGCTATGTTTTGAATTATGTGATGATTAATTCATGGGCTTAAGAACCCGGAATAATCATAGAGTGATGATGCCCGTCGAGAAAAATAAATCGGCAAGTGGCGCGCGTAGGGTAGAGCATCATGGGAAAGCTCTGTCCCTAAGTGGCCCTAGTTTGCCCCATGAGCGCTAAGGGTAGGCCGTTGGGTATCGCGGCTTGTGTTGGGATGTGATTGATTGTACATACATGTGATGATTGATTCATGGGTTGAGAACCCGGATTGATCATAGAGTGATGATGCCTGCCGAGAAAAATAAATTGGCAAGTGGCGCGCACAGGGTAGAGCATCATGGGAAAGCTCTGTCCCTAAGTGGCCTTCGTTTGCCCCATGAGCGCCGAGGGTAGACCATAGGGTGTTGCGGCTTGTGGTTTTGACTCGGGTGCGAGTTTGTGGTTTTGGCTCGGGTGCGAGCTTGTGGTTTTGTCTCGGGTGTGAGCTTGTGGATTTTACAAGTTTTGACTCGGGTGTGATCTTGTGGTTTTGGCTCGGGTGCTAGCTTGTCGATTTTACGAGTTTTGACTCGGGTGCGAGTTTGTTGTTTTGACTCGGGTGCAACTTTGTGGTTTTGTCTTGGGTGCGAGCTTGTAGATTTGACGAGTTTTAACTCAGGTGTGATTTTGTGAATTTGACGAGCTTTGGCTCGGGTGTGAATTTGTGGATTTGACGAGTTTTGACTCGGGTGTGAGTTTGTGGATTTGATGAGTTTTGACTCGGGTGTGAGTTTGTGGATTAGACGAGTTTTGACTCGGGTGTGAGTTTATGGATTTGATGTATTTTGACTCCGCGAATTGATTTATCTGATTTTGATGTAAAAAAATCAGATTGTGATTCAAGTGTTTTATCCAGTCACGTGTCATTGGATTATGTTGTGACGGTTTATCCAATCTCAAATTATCGAATTCTGATTATGAATGCTTAATCCGATCGTAATTATCAGATTTGGTTTTGTCCTATCCGAGTATGAAGTCTCGGATCATGTTTATGTTAGTGTAACCAATTTTTAACTATCGGGTTATGCTTTTGAAAGTGTTATCCGAGTGGTTCTTGGATTGTGTTTGTCAAGTTTTTTTCGATATTTAAATTATCAGAATGTTGTTAATGCTGGCTATCTGTGTAATTACCGGATTTTGTAGGGTTGTGGAGATTGGTCTGGGCGAATTGCGAGGATGCAATTCATTTAAGGGGGGAAGAATATAACGACCCGTTTTCTGGTTATGCTTAACCCGAGGAGGTTAAGGGTAATTTACTAATTTGAGATTAGTGCTAGGGGGTTTCATTAGGTGAAATCCCCGTATCCAGGTAGAGCTCATAGTAATGAGTGTAACGAATCGAAGAACAAATGAAACGAAGGTCGGGAGCGAAAGCTATGGCCCCGGGAAGCGTGCCACATGGGCGGGGCCTACTCGAAAAGCGCGGGATAACCTACCCACATGTGGTCTTATTTTGAAGGGCTCCTCGACACGAGTCCATCGGTATCAAGAGCGTGCGATTCCAACCTCAAGGTTGGAAGTTATCGCGTTTTGAGGTCAGGATATTATTTGAATAAAATAATATCATTCTAGATAGGATCGATGACGCAGTGGATAGGATCGATGACGTAGTGGATAGGATTGCCGATGAAGTGGATAGCATTGATGATGTAAGCAGATAGGATTGCTGACAAAGCGAATAAGCTTGACACGTGTCAACCTCACGTTTATCCAGTTTTTCTGTAAATAGCATCCACGACATCCAGAGAAAGGAGGAGAATTCTCTCCCACGTTTTCCCATTTCTCTCCCACATTCAGAAACATCTGTTCTTCATTTCTCACTCATTTTAAGTCCGATTCAAGTCGTTCTTGAGGCATTCTTAGCTAATTTGTGGGTGATCTACGCAATGGCATAGTCTATTCCTCGAGTTGGCACTCCTATAAGGGGGGAACGACCCGGGGCAAGAGGAGGCTCTATCTACCACCCTCCTACCCCAAGAGAGAGAGGAGGCTCCATCCTCCGTTACTGGGCCAGATCAAGAGAAGTGGCCCGATGTAGGGGAGGCTCCGTTCTCCACCGAAGGGCCACAACATGTGAAGGACATCCCGAGTAGGGGAGGTTCTGTCCGTCGCCCACGGGTGCAGAAAACGAGAAGTCTCCGGGAAAGGGGAGAGTTGGTCAGGTTTTGTTTATATTATGGTATGATATGCTTATATGCCATGATGTGTGCCATCTCGCTCTAGGTTAAAGAGAGACGGGTTGTGCGTGTGTTTTTATTATGATATGCTATGCTTATATGCCATGATGCATGTGTGCCGTCTCACTCTGGGTTAGAGAGAGACGTGTTGTGTGTGTGTGTTCTGTCTCGGCTCAGTGATAGAGTAAGACCTATGATTGTGTTTTGTCTCACTCTATGATAGAGAAAGACATGTGATACGTGCGGTCTCAGTTAAGTGATATAGCGAGACATGTGATGCATGTGGTCTCGGCTCAGTGATGGAGCAAGACATGTGAATGTGATGGTCTTGCTCCGGGATAGAGTGAGGCATGTTGTGGTGGTTGTGTGGTACTCGTCTCAATGATAGAGTGAGATATGTGTTGCCGGTGTTTTACGGGTTTTCGTATAACACCGATTAAATATTTGGGTATACGTATGTGTTTTCGTATGTAGTAGACAGTAGGCAGAACTACATACGGATCTAATCGTATCAGAGTAACATCAAGGATGTTATCCGATATGTACGTAGGCAACCAACGGCAAGGCAACGTTGGCCCGATCCGAATTGGTTATATAATTAGGTTTGTTCTAGCCTACGCATAATGGAGCACTAAAGTTCCGAAGCACGTAGAGGAACAAGAAGACTCTTGCACTCAGAGTGTGCCGCTCTTGGTTTTGGGTTTGGTTTTTATCGATTTAGGACCCCCGGCCTAGGTCGGTTTGTGGGTCGGGGCGTCACAATTCCTCTTATCTATTTTGATTGACTTCTATTTTAAGTTCTGTACTCGTTGGATTGGTGAAAAATGTTTGACATTGATTTGTTGAGGGCAAGTTTCCCAGTTCTCCCAATCTGCATTGCACATTATTGTGTTAAAAAAATGTGACATCAATCGACATCGTGTATTCTGTTAACATGCTTACATTTCCAAACGTGTTATCAAAACCATGACATGAATGTATGTCATGTTATTATATCTACGCTGCAACTCATAATTGCTATATTGCATGTGTATATCGTGTAATTACTAATGCGATATATTACACGTCGTGTTTGTTAATGCACACGATATGATTTACCCTTAACACAATATGTTAAATATCGTGGTCTTGAGTACACGAAAGAGTCCTGCGTATAATCTAAAGATTCATGTTACCTAACAGTTTTAATGGTGAACTAAGTTTCATTGAATCCGGTATAAAATCCGACATTAGAGTTGGGATGAGCCATTACGATGGGTGATTCAGCTCTATTGACTATCTAGTTCCTTTCTACGGAGGGTGATGGTGATTTATAACCATTGTCGGGTTGTTTCATCTCGGCATACAATGATAACACCTCCTTATTCGCCTTCTTATAAATGGAGAACACTGATTGGAGGTCCTCATCGTCTTGTAATTCATATATCATGGATGATTAGGAAGATGGAATTAAATACTTCAAACTGAGATTACCACTGACAAAAAGTCGTGCTTTGACTTGCCCCAGCAGCTCGTCGAAGCTCATCGACGGATGAATGTTCATCAACCATGTCATTCCACCAACATACACACTGTCATTGTGTACCTCTCCATTATAATGGATGCAAATACCATCCTATCCATGATCTATGTAAAAGAATTATCGTTCCTGCGAAATGTAGCCTTTAGAGCACTCACACAGCGTCTGCAGTGCCAAAAAATATTTTTTCTTGTTCATCGACTCTCGCCGGTGAGTCACCGTCGGTTAACTCCCGCCGATGTGTTCCATTTGCCACCAATGACTACCAGCACACCGGAACCGAGTAGCACTATTCCAGTGTTCATTTATTACTCTCTACATTAAAACCTGATATAGTGGAAACCTAAGGGCATTTTGGTCCACAAACAGGTCATATGCCATTTCCGTTTAAAATCTAGGGAATGTGAAATTTTTCATTCTTTGGCCTGGCAATATGGAAAAAACTCTTTTTATGATGAGACAGATCAAGGTTTTACACACTTTCTGATGAACCTAGTTAGAACTTTTGACCTCATCAACAACCTAAAATGTTTTCTCAATAATATTTTTAGAACATATGCCATAGGTTTTCTGCTTTCTCTTGTTTATGTCTATCTGCCATAGTAATTTCTCTATCTTGTGCATTTCTTTAGTGATCTGGCAGATTTAGTAGAAATTTTATTTACAGTTTTACAGCCTATGGAAAGCCTTCAAGCACGTGGAACTTTAAGGGTATATTGTTTTCTATTTGTTCTTTAGTTCCTAACTTAAATGTGGTACTTCACATTTATTATATATGAGTTATTGCATGCCTTTAAGGTGTCTAGTTCCACATGCAGTGCAACTTACACCATTTTATTTGTTCACAAGCTGGTTGGCTCTTGTGTGGCCAGCTTATTATCTCAAAGCAATTTTATGGTGATATGCGTATTTCATGTAAATTAAGTTTATAACGATAGACATGGACGGTGTGAAATTAAGTGTCTTATTTAGGTGAGGCAACATTACAATATGGTAGTAACAATTTATAACTTATTGAAGGCGCCGCTTACTTCATAATCAATTGGTTCCCATGGCACAGAAAGTTCTAGAAGATGGTTGGACAATGCAGTATGGAACTCCATGGCCTGGAAACAACGTCCACGACCAAATGGGAATCATGCAGGTCAGTTTCCAAAAATGTCGCATTCTGAATGAGGTTTTTGTGTTGAAATTTTGCTCCGAAAACCACATGATTATAACCTAGCATTTTTAGGATTTTTATTCTTTTAAGCAACCGTTTTGACCGTAGTTGAAATTTTTTTAGAATTTTGAAAACCTCTAGTGGCAGTCTTCACCATCGCTGTAAGTCCAAAAGTTCGTCACTAAAAACAGACTTTTAGTGACGGTCATGACAACCATTGCTATATCAACCTTTTCTGTGGTGGTTCTAGCCGTCGCTAAAAATAGACTTTCAATGATGGTCAATTGAGTTGTCACTATGTGGACTTTTAGCGACAGTTCAAATTTTTTTAGAATTTTGAAAACCTCTAGTGGCAGTCTTCACCGTCGCTGTAAGTCCAAAAGTTCGTCACTAAAAACAGACTTTTAGTGACGATCATGACAGCCATTGTTATATCAACCTTTTCTGTGGTGGTTCTAGCCGTCCCTAAAAATAGACTTTCAATGATGGTCAATTGAGTCGTCACTATGTGGACTTTTAGCGACGGTTCAAGCCATCGCTAAAAGTCATGTAGCCACTTGTCACGGCCCTAGCCATCCCAAGGTGCCGTGCGGCACTCGCAAGGCCAAATAGCCGAGCGAGTAAGCCTTTCTTCGTCAAGGTCATGGCCTCGTGCCATTCGACGAAGCGTCCAACCCGCAAAGCCAAGCAAAGAACCCTTCCCATAAGCGGACGTGCCAAGACTTGTTCCCAAGCGAGCTGGCTGGAGAGGGACACCTCCTTGCTATGCACGGATTCAACTTAGGCAACTCGGTCATCCAAACAATCCGTCTCAGGCATGTGCATGCAAGGGCCTTTGTTACCAACACGGCCATAAGGCCGGACGGCCGCCCGACAAGTATAAGAGCCCCATCCCACTAGCGGATGGGCTCCTGGCATGATAGCTAGCAAGGCAACAAGCCTTCATTGCCATCCGGACAACCTATTGCAAGGCTAGGCATCATACCAACAACTTTGTCATTTCAGCTCACCATGTCCCTCCCTATATAGCATAAGAGATTTTTGGTGTTTCTCTAGAGTGGCAGCCAAAGTGGCCGTATGGGCATGGTATCTCCGAATTTCACCAAACTGCCTGAGAACACTCCCAAGGACCCTCAAACACTATATAAGGAGGAGGGGGCATCTTAAGAATCCAAATAAGTGTTAGTTGGCTATGTGTCCCAACATAGCCAACTATGTGTGCGCATCGTTGCGGCATTTCTGCACAACGTTGCGCACACATGTTGCTCAACGTTGCGGGCCTTAACCGCAACGCCTGCACACAAGCTAAGCAACACTAAGGGCAGTTCCCATAATGCATGCCCACCTTGTATACAACACTTTCCCATGTGTGTGCGCCCAAGCACGTGTCACGGGTAGTCCGCTTCGCTACCCCGTGACACTCTCCCCCACTTAAGTTCGTTGACGCCCTCGTCAATGGTACGGCTCCCGGGGGTCTTACTCTTGTTTCCAACCATGGCACAACATTGCGACGAAGGGTTAACTCTTTTCTTGCATAGCTTCAAATCTGTTCAAACCAGGCTTGGATCTTCCCATAGATTGCATGCTTTGGAGACCGACTTCCACCCATAGGCCCTCGACTCGGCTAAACCATTGCATGACGAAGTTTCTGCTCAATATGCCTTGCCCCAATGGCAAAGGCGAAGTACTCTGCGAAAAGATTGCTTCGATAAGTAGGTGCGCCCAACGCCCGGGCAAGGATATACCAAATGATGTCCAGCTCCCACTCATGAAGCCGGCCTTGCACTTGAGACACCAGCAAGCTGCCTACACTTCGGACAATTTCTGCCTACACTTCGGCCAAACCTTGCAGCTCCCCCTGACAAACTTACACCATGACGTCGGGCCTCAATACTCTTGTCTATCCCGTTGATGTCTCCCAAGAACCGAATGTCGCCCCCACTTATAACAAAGCTCAAGATGGCAATGCAATGACATCCTCGACGTGTCCCTTAACTTCTGGGTCTTCACCACTCAAAGTTCCTGGCCACCCGATTCAGTCATATTTCCTCTTGCGATATGTTCCAGAGGCCTACTTCACCCTAGGAGCAGCGACTTAGCTCAAGCTTCGCGTGACCGGTGTGATCACCAAGCTACTACACCACACTTAATGCAGCGATCCATCAAGGTTTCCGCTCACAATCCCCTCCAGCGGTCTACTCCATCCTAGGAGCAGCAATGTTGCTCAAGCTTCGCATAACACTTCGTTACCAAACTTCTACACCGCTCAAGATGCAGCGATGCCCTAAGGCTTCTTCTTGCGATCCCCTCTAGAGGTCTCTACTCCAGCCTAGGAGCAGCAACTTTGCACAAGCTTCGCGTAACCGACTTGGTCACCAAACTCCTACACCGCTCAGGATGCAGCAAATCCTCCCACGATCTACTCCGCCAAAGGAGCAACTCTTTATTTGAGGATCCAAGGCGTATGTTGCCCGCCGGCGAATGAGGCTCACTGTGCCTCGCTAGCTAGGAAAATACCTAAAAGCTAGCCATCCAAGATGGGTGCCGCCCTGTCAACCGATTGTGGCATACAGGGCCATGTTTAGCCACCCAAGGGTGAGAACACGTTCTGTTCCACCAACACCCCGATCAAACATGCTTCGGATGCGCCGCTTGCATGCTGACCCAAAGAACATGGGTGGGAATGATCCTCCTGTTCACCCAAAGAACTGTGCCACCTCTTGCCGCATCAGTTCCCAAACCAAAGGCACAGCATTTTTGCCCAATGTGCCAAACTCTTTCTCTTTTCTTTTTCTTTTCCTTTTTCTTTTTTCTTTGTCCTATTTCGGATGCACACTTGCATACCGAACGGCTCATGATTCACTTTTCCAAACATTGGCTGCACACTTGCAAGCCGAATGGGTTATCTCTTTGCCCATATTTAACATGCTTTTCAACACATGGACTAGATAGTCTCCACTATGTTCAAGTCCCATAATTCACTGCTTCATCATCCTAGGAAGTCCCATTCCTAGGATCAATGTCTTTCCACGTGCCAAACCGCACTGCGCCAAGTCCAGCCGAACTCTGCCCACTAATGAGGCCCATACCTCGCTAGCAAGAAGAACCCAACTGACCCTGGTGATACTCTTTAGTCAACAACATGGGCTACACGCTCCTTTACAACAACGCCCCATCTCAGGCTGATACCATTTTGTGTGCCAATGCGCACTGCACCAAGTTCAGCCCGAAACTGCCCACTAATGAGTCCCATACCTCGTTAGCAAGAAGAACCCGACTGACCTTGGTGATACTCTGTTCACAACTTGGGCTACATGCCCCATCACAACAACGCCCCAAATAGGGCTGATACCTTTTTGTCCACAACTGGGCTGCATGTTCATCCACAACATGACCACCCCACATAGGGCTCAATTCCAGCCCATCCTCACCTCGAGGAGTTCCATATTTGATCGGTATAGATAACTGGCTGCATACCCATAAACTCGGTTCGATATGCACTTTCATTCGCAACATCACCGGTTAGATAGGGTACAAACATTCACAAGGCATCCTGCCGCTGATACGTCCCATACTGTACCGTTAGCAAGAGCTTGCCGCCATTCACAATATTTTCGAGTCCCAAAACAACTCAGCATAGCTTCGGCAACATAGCCACCCAAACAGCCAGGGAACAAGAACACTACTCTATGAGGACCTTGTAAAACCTGCGCCCATGATGGCTAGTACCGCTCGCAGAATCCAAAACCAAGGGGGAACCCGATCAGCCATCATACATACACATCCTTTCAGCCCATGCTTCAATCCGCTTATCGCTCGCATGGTAGTCCATCCGCCCCGCACTGCCGAGGTCAGAGAACCTTGCATTCAGCTTTACATCTCCTCGTCCAATGGTCGTCTTGGTCACCCAACAAGACGGAACCTTGGCTCCGATACCACTGTCACAGCCCTAGCCATCCCAAGGTGCCGTGCAGCACTCGCAAGGCCAAATAGCCGAGCAAGTAAACCTTTCTTCGTCAAGGTCATGGCCTTGTGCCATAATACTAAGCGTCCAGCCCGCGAAGCAAAGCAACGAACCCGTCCCATAAGCGGACGTGCGGACGTGCCAAGACTTGTTCCCAAGCGAGCTGGCCGGAGAGGGACACCTCCTTGCTATGCACGGATCCAACTTAGGCAACTCGGTCATCCGAACAATCCGTCTCAGCCATGTGCATGCAAGGGCCTTTGTTACCAACACGGCCATAAGGCCGGACGGACACCCGACGAGTCTGAGAGCCCCATCCCACTAGCGGATGGGCTCTTGGCATGATAGCTAGCAAGGCAACGAGCTTTCGTTGCCATCCAGACAGCCTGTTGCAAGGCTAGGCATCATACCAACAGCTTTCTCATTTCAGCTCACCATGTCCCTCCCTATATAGCATAAGAGATTTTCGGTGTTTCTCTGGAGTGGCAGCCAAAGTGGCCGTACATGCATGGTATCTCCGAATTTCACCAAACTGCCCGAGAACACTCCCAAGGACCCTCAAACACTATATAAGGAGGAGGGGACATCTTAAGAATCCAAATAAGTGTTAGTTGGCTATGTGTCCCAACATAGCCAACTATGTGTGCGCATCATTGTTGTATTTTTGCGCAACGTTGCGGGCCTTCCCCGCAACGCCTGCACACAAGCTAAGCAACACTAAGGGCAGTTCCCATAATGCATGCCCATCTCGTATACAACACTTTCCCACGTGTGTGCGCCCCAGCACATGTCACGGGTAGTCCGCTTCGCTACCCCGTGACACGCTGCTGAAAGCATTAAGACGATGGTATTGCCATTTTTTAGAGATGGCTATAGCCATTGCTGAAGGCCATTTGGGCAGTCAATGATGGTTTCAACGACAAGAGTCTAGCGATGGCCGACTTGTCGTTGCTATAGATAATAGCAATGGCTATGCCTAGCAACAGTGATGACTTGCGTCTATCGCTGTTGCCCAATTGTTTTTTTAGTGGCATATGTTCAAGGCCCCTCAGTCCTTGTAAAACCAATTTTTTTAAGAATTACGCATGCATACCGCTCCCCACCTAACAATATTTTCCGGTAAATATTACTCAGTTACACCTCACAATATGCTCCTTTTTTTACACAGACGGCACCTGCCTTTGACACCTGAGAGACCAGCCATCGGCTTAATAGTGCTTGTACATAGCAGACACAACCACAGCCCAGAAAGCTTCATCGGCTAAACCAGGCTATATATTGCGGCCTAGTGCTGGCCACAACAGCTAGGCTAGAGCTTGCATGGGATTCACTCTTAGCAGCGTGTGCAAAATTTGGCCCATCCAAATGACATGGCACTGGCCACTTCGTCTAGGCCATCCATGACTAGGGCCTTGCATCTAGCCTTCGCCAAGGCAAGGATAGGCCTAGGCCAGTTGCGGTGAGACATGTCTGCCTTGTCTGCTCGACTAGGTCCAATGACCCACACTCTCTATAGCTAGGCCTGTCTAGCCTTGGCCTCATCACCCGATCATGCGGTAGTAGCTCCTCTGTGTCACCAACTGCTGAGGAGATAAAAAGAAGGAAAAGAGGAGGGGGATATGAGTTTAATATCTATCACCCCAGTGGATCACCACAATTCCCATTACCTAAATATTTTAATCAAAAGCAAAGAACTGCAAGATAGAGCCACTATTTTGTAAAATTGTGAAACAATAAAAATTAAATCACTATCAATCACACAAGCAAGTAATCACCATCACACACAAAGATTTTTTACATGAAAACCCAAAGCGGGAGAAAACCATGATAGCCACTTACTAGCTAAAATCAATGCACTAAGGGTTAGAACTTGCAAGACCAAAGCTACCAACCTCTACCCAATACAAGAAAGTATCTTCTTTGTGAAGTTGTTAGCCTTCAAGTCTCCACTTTTATTCTTCAAGCATTCTCCCTTCAAGCTTGTCTTTATCTTATCCCAAGTACTTCAATCAAAAACCTCTTTTTGATAGTTGATGTAGAGCTCATTCAAACTCCCCTTGTGAAGAACTCCTTCAATTGTTGTACTGTGATGTGTTTGAATCACTCAAATTTTGATTCATACAACAAAAATGAATCAAAGCCTTAACCTCTCTTCATCTGTTCTCAAATCATAGGTAGTTTAAGGAAAAAATATTCTCTTGAAGCACTGAATTTTTTCTCACAAATTTTGCTTTTCCTTGTGTTATTTCATCCAAAGCTGGCCCTTATATAGTTTCCCAAGGTGACTAGGGTTATAATCTCCTAGTTGGAAAGGAATAGACTTTGGATTACTTAAACTAGGCAACTACTTTACATATCATTCGATCATGCTACTGGGCGATCATTACTTAAACTAGGCAACTACTTTACATATCATTCGATCATGCTACTGGGCGATCAATCATTCCTGTACTATTAGAATCTAGACACCCAATCAATCTATCTTTTTATTAAAATGACTTAGTGATTGAAGTATTGTAATATGCATCTAACACATTGATTGGTTCATTGAACTTGGGATTGATCGTTCAGGTTACTATGATAGATAAATGCTCAATCAATTGATCCACTAATCAACTGTTCAATCAATTTGCCTTATGTGCAAAAATCTCAAGATCATTCAAAACCAATTGATCCATTGCTCTATAACAATCACTTACTTATGAACAATAATTGTGATTTTTTCCAAATTTTTCCAAAATACTAAAAAACACTATCTAATGTTATTTTATTTATAAACTAAGTGTTTTGTGCATGTGAGTGTGTGTAAAATTTACTTTGAAGCTTAAACTTAATTAGAATAGTCTTCAATCTTAAAGTTTTAAAACTCGTCAGCTCTTACTTTCAAGTCAATTACTTCTAAATCTAACTTTAATCACATCACTAATTTAATTAGATTCTAAAAACTAAAACATAAATAGAGTTTGTATATAATTTTGAACAATGAAATACAACCAATTATAAGATATATCCTTACATATTATAACAATAGCCTCCTTTGGCTATTTAGTGACAAAATACTACATGTTATAAACATAAAAAATTATAGTTTTTGACAATTTAGTGTATTGACTTTTACTTGTACAATTTATAAACGTGAAAACCTAAAAGTTTTCTAAGACCATTTAAAATTGATCTTGAAAAGCATTTAACCTGTACTAAACTTGCACACTTAGACAAAAATGATTTGCATAGCACTCCTCAATTAAGTTTGATGTAAAGCACATTGATTTTCTATAATCTCTTCTCTACCTTTTTATCTAAAATAGCTAAATCCAAAATAATAGAAAATACACAATTAAGCATATATCAATCAATCGTCCATTAAAACATTAAATAAATAAGCAACAAATCACAAATGTCTCATAATATACACTAGTTAAATAGCCTTCAGTTTCACAATATATAAAAATAAACATCCAAGCACTCATCATGAATTGAACAATGTTTTAACCAAAATACATAACATAGAGGGAAAAAACATCAACTCATCAAGAAGCAGTAGCACCATCATCGTTATCATCATCGTCATTTGCATCCTCATCATCATTTGCATCCTCCCCTTAATTGCGTCATCATATGAGGATTGGGAGTAGAATGATTGATGATGTACTAGATCCTTAAGCTTATCAAACAGCTGACAGATAGAATCTAGTAGCTAACAATGAAGTGCCATATGCTCCTCATGTATCATGTATCTCGGGGCATGTGCATCCACATCTGAGTGTATGCACTGGGTCAATCTCTCCTCATCCTTGGCATCAAGCATTGGCATCTGTGCATCTTCTTGAGGAATTTGACCCTATTGGGAGAATGAATCTGATGAACTACAGCCACTACAAAAAAAATTTATCAACAATGAAACAAGAGCCGTCGCTAATAGTGATTATCTACGATAATGAGCTAAAAATTCTAATTTCAGCTCATTTTCCCCCTTATAGTTGAGAAATAGCAACTACTAGCTAGGACCGCCGCTATTGACAATGTTTCTGCTGCTAATAAACTCTTATTAGCGACGGCCAGTCTGCCGTGGTCGTCGCTATAAAATTATCAGCAACAATAAATCAAGCCTTCGCTGATGATCCCACCTTTTCAACCAGTGATTCCCCACCTTTTCCTCTCCCTCCCTCTCCCCGCGCCCTTTCCCTCGCCCTCACTCTTTCCTGCTGAAACAATTCCTCCCCTCCCCATCCCTCTCTCACCATGCAATTCCGGTCCTGGGCGAGCTCTTCCAGCCGGCCAAGCGCCTGAAGCCCCTCCCCTGCTCCTCTGATCCATTGGCCTCTAAGCCCTCCGTGTCCTCCCTCTGCAGTTCCCCTCCCTCCGATGGAGGAAGCCATTCCTCCGACGGCGCCCGGTCGTATTCCGGTTCGATCCCCACCCCGGAGCAGAAGCTCCGCGCCGAGATCAACCACTCTCTCACCGTCGCGCGGCGGAACCCCCGGATTCGCACCGAACGAGTATCCCAGGCGCAAGGTATATGTGAATGCTTGCTTTCCTTATTCATTTCCCCTTTCCTCGCTCCTTTTCGGCACGTTATATTTGTAAAAATGACATCTTTTTGACACTCTGCAAGAATCAAATCAGTTTATACAAATTTCTACTGGGGCAATGATCAGTCGTTGGTTTACGAGTTTTTTTCTCTTGTGGGTGTTTGGCAGCTGAAGGGTTGGGTTATGTGAAGCTAGAGGAGTTATTGGTGGAGAAGACATGGCTGGAAATACTGCCTGGGGAGCTTCAGAATCCTTATGCGAAGAATCTGTGTAGGTTTGTGGAACGGGAGGCAGTTCACTGATTTACCCACCTCTGTTTCTGATCTTCGATGCACTTAACTCCCTTTGATCGAGTAAAGGTCGTGATCATTGGGCAGGTAAATGCAGCCTTCCAAAGTCCAGCCTTTTATGCTGAACATTGTGTATGTGATGTTTATATAACCGTTTTAACAACGGTTCGGACTATGCAAGTGAGAATGCATATTTTAAAATCCTTGTTGACAATATAAGATGCTAATAGACGACTTAAATTCCTAGAAGTAGCTATGAGAAGTAACATAGATGATATTGTAGGAGGTAATTACAAATAAATTATATAGGACTGAGAGGGTATGCTAGCAGCTGGATCATAATTCTACCATCTATTTTTCCTTTTTAGCTCACTCTGGGAGAACTGGTCTTTTCTTATAACAGCTATGTTATTCGTTCCTCTTTGCTTTTGCATAATCATGTAAAATTTGGACCAAGATTTGAGATTTGCAGTGTTAAGCGTTTGATGCTGATGAAAAATATAGAAAAGAAAGTACAGTTTGAGTGTTCTACACTTTCATTACTGGCAATAGAAGAGCAAAATGCTTTCTAATATCATACATAGAACACTAGGACAAATTGCCAGTTTTTTAGATGTTTTGGACTCTTATCCTTGGTATAATAGCTTGTACTTCAGACAATGAGAAGCTTGCTTTGTACATTATAATATCTCGTCAAATATCCATCTTAGTTTTGAATGGTTAATGTCTTAGTTTCTGTTCACTTTTATGATAGTGGTGTTTCATTTGATAGATTTATAAATTTTAAGTAAACAATGGTCTGCTCTTGTATAAAATAATTATCAACATGTAACTTATTGCATTAAGTTCTCTAGTCTCTTTTGCAGCTAAAATACTGAGTCCTTGATCTTGTATAGGTTCCTTATCATGGTCCTGGTCAAGCAATGGGTCTATCTTTAATTCTCTGTGCCTGAAGGAGTCAAAGTGCCTTCAAGTTTGGTTAATATATTCAAGGAGCCTCAACAGGATGTAGGATGCTCAGTGCCAACTCATGGGAATTTGGAACAGTGGGAGGTACAGGTTAAGATTAATGCATTAAAATGCAAAATAACTATATTGTTGCTTCTTCTGAAAATGTGTTTGATACTGTTTTTGACAATTTAATATTTTTTGAGACTGATTCTGATATTCTACAGAACAGGATAGCGAAGATGAAGTTATGTTTTCAATTTCTTCTTTCGTTTATAGTCACTATTTGTCTGCAGTTTCGGATGATTGATTCACAACCAATGAAAATTTAGTCGTGAGCTTCAAAGTTCAAACAGATTTGTTTTTCAGATCTTATATATTAATTGATTTTTTTCCCTATTTGAAAAATGAAACCAATATTATTTTCTGTTTCCAGTTTCTTGCTATTAAACCTTGATATAGATTTTTCCATTTTACATTGAAAGTTCAGTATGGCTGATATATTTTGTGTTTCTGCTTTTGCCTCTTTCTGTCATAAGAGTTATTTTTTAACGAGTTTTGCTTATATTTCACTGATTGCATTACTTCCTGTGGCCCATTTTTGGCTGACATGGCAATTTCTGTTGCATGGCATTCCTCTTCAAAACACTGTACTCACTGGTATGCTTTTCATCTCTAACATTGACTGTACATAAACTCTCTATGATTTATTGCATGTAAGAAGTTTGATGTGTGTTTTTTGCAATGTCGCTCAATCAGTAATATTGCACCCATAGGTCCCATACTATATTTCTGAAAATTTGATCTAGTGATTTGGCTCCTCATGAGCCATTTCTCCTTTGTCTGTATTTTTTTACCATGATTATTGGTCCTTCAGAAGAGCTTTTCTGAAACTTCATCTGGTTATTTTTTTCCTTGAGATGGTTGTGTCAAGAAATGCTTCCAACATAACTGCATAAGATGGTGCCAGTATACTCTGACCTGGTTCTTCATAGTCATTTTGAATATGGCTAAAGTTAAATGGTGATATAGGATCTATGTCACTAACTGCAGATAGCTGCACTTAGGTGTAGATGAGGATGACAAGGAATTTTGGTGCTCCATACATACGAGCAGCATTTTTGAGTTGGCACAAATTTATTTTCCTTGTGTTTGTTAGGCTTGTCATCCAAAATAGATCCTATGCTGCATTGTAGTATGATTTCCAGTAAACAAACAAACAAACCATTCAGATTAGCATTACCAAGTTTTATTTGTCGTTGTTTTTCATATGTTAATCATTGTGCCATGGCAGTACTTTGTTGTGCTTGGTGTAGGCACAATCGGTACCTCACACAAATCACGCAAAACGGATAGAAGAGAGAAGAAAGGAAGAGGAAATGTGACTCTTTTCTATTGCATAAGAGAAACACGCAAAGAGGAAGATGACATATATAGGGAGTCATGCCTACGCCAGCTAGTGGGCCCGAATGATCCACAGGGACACTAGCTGGCCCTTTACAACTCACTAATTATAACATCTAACTAAACTACTTATTACATAAGCAAATACGCAACTAAGTAGCCTAATATAAGCAAATAAAAGATCAGTATAGCGGAAAGAGAGCCCGGGTGAACATGCACAACACTCTACTACGCTTTCGCTATTTGCCTTAACCTCAAGGCAACCATGCTGAGTAGCGAGCCATCAACTCATCCTCTGACATCCAAGTAGCTAGCCTTGCCAAGAAATGAGTACCTCTATAATAATGCGGCTGGAATGGCGAACCCGACACTTATCAAGCATCGAGGTGGGAACGGGTTCTGCAGGAGGGGCCGGTCTCATCAAAGGAGAAGGTGGAGCATCAGTAACTAGGGAGGTGTCACCCACACAACGGCGGAGTTTAGAGACATGGAAGACTGGGTGGACCAATGAGCAAGGCAGTAGGGTGCGACGGTAGGCCACCAGACCAATGCGCTTGACAACAGCATATGGCCCATGGTAAGGGGGGGCAGCTTGGTATGCTCTGGTTCGAACAATGTAGTCTGATGCTAAGGAAGGACAGAGAAATAGACCAAGTCACCCATGTTAAACTCTGGATCAGCATGCTTTCTGTCAATGACCTATTTTATACGGTTCTGAGCTAAGGTAAGGTTCATCTTAAGCTAACGGAGAACCTCATCCCGTGTCTGTAGCATATAATCTACCTTGGCAACCAAAGAGCGGTGAGGAACATATGATAACATGGTCAGAGGAGGGCGGCCATACAATACCTCAAAAGGAGTGAACCTTGTATGTGTGTGAGGCAGTGTTATATGATCATTCCGCCAATAGAAAAAGCTAGAGCCACTGGCGGGGCTGAGACATGGCAAAACACTGGAGGTATTGTTCCAGGCAGTGGTTCACTACCTCGGTTTTGTTGTCCGTCTGCGGATGATAGGCTATGCTCATGTGAAGAGTAGTGCCCTCTAATGCAAAGAACTGCTAAAACTGAGAGATAAATATCTTGTCACGATCAGAAACAATAGTGCGAGGCATGCCGTGGAGCTTAGCAACCTCCTACACATATATCTCAGCCACTATTTTGGCGATGAAGGGGTGCCTAAGGGCGTAGAAGTGCGCGTACTTGGACAGCCTATCCACCACCACAAGAACCACCGATTTGCCTTGCACCAAGGGCAAGGCTTCGATGAAATCCATTGAAAAATCCTCCCAAACCTTGTCGGGAATGGGTAAGGGCTAAAGTAATCTGGCACGGGATGTCGTGGCAGCCTTGGTTCTCTTACATACATCATAGGTGGCTACATAGTCTTGAACAGCCCGTCAAATGCCCTGCCATAGGAAGCTCTGGTTGACTCTCTTATAAGTGCGAAATACCCCTTCGTGGCTGGCCAGTGGTGTGTCATGAAAGAGGGAGAGAATGCGTCGTCAAAGGTCCTCGACATCGGACACCCAAAGGCAGTCCTTCCAAAATAGAAGGTCATCTCGCCACACAAAGAAAGGGCGGCCAACAGGGTCTGCCTGGAAAGATGCAATCAGCGACTGTGTGGAAGGATCCTCTCAGTATGTTCTTCATAACTCAGCAACGAAGGGGCAGGAAGTAGAGATGGCCAAGCAAGAACAGGAGGTAGAGCTACGAGAAAGGGTGTCGACGACATTGTTGTCCGCCCCTTTCTTTTATACCACTTCATAGTCATATCACAGCAATTTACTAACCTACTACTGTTGTGCTGGAGTGGAAACCCATTGTTCAAGGAAATACTTCAAGGGCTGATGATCAATACAGATAATGAAGGGGCGGCCGAGCAAGCAGAGTCTCCATTTGTTGACGGCAAGGACTATGTCCAGCATCTCTTTCTCATAGATAGATAGGGATAAGGAACGACCGGTCAAGGCCTTGCTGAGGCAATAGGTCGCTCGTCCTGCAAGAGCACCGCTCCCAGGCCAATCTCTAAAGCATCCATTTCAACCACAAAAGGGTGGCTGAAATCACGTAGAATGAGGACAGGGGCAGAGGCCATGGACTGCTTCAGCTTATCAAAAGCCATTTGGGCAGCCTCTATCCAGGTGAACCCACCCTTCTTCAAGAGCTCTGTGAGGGGGCGGGCGATCTCTCCACAGCGGCTAATAAACTGCCAGTAGTAACCAGTGAGGCCCAAGAAGCCTCTAAGTGCACGGACATAGGTGGGCATAAGCCAAGAGAGCATACCATACACCTTACAGGGGTTAGTGACGACCCCATCTCAGGAGATAATGTGGCCAAGATAGTCGACCTATGAGTTGCCAAAAGAACACTTCGAACGTTTAAGGAATGATGAATTATCTCTTAGAATGGAGAAGATATACCTGAGGTGCTCCAAATGTTTCGCCCATGATTTGTTGTAGACAAGGATGTCATCGAAGAAAACTAGGAGGAAGCGGCTAAGGAAGGGGTAGAAGAGATCGTTCACAAGGCTCTAAAAAGTGGAGGGGGCATTGGTGAGCCCAAACGGCATGACGAGAAACTCGAAATGGCCGTCATGAGTGTGGAAGGCGATTTTATGCATATCGACTGGCTGCACCCAAATTTATGGTAACCCGATCGAAGATTGAGTTTGCTGAAGACTGTCGTACTGGCCAACTCATCTAGAAGCTCCTTAATCACTGAAATAGGGTACTTGTCCTTTACCGTGATGATGTTTAAGGCCTGGTAGTTGACGCAAAGGCACCAAGTGTCATCTTTCTTGCGAACCAACA
Organism: Saururus chinensis; assembly: GCA_035235625.1. Classification (NCBI taxonomy): domain Eukaryota; kingdom Viridiplantae; phylum Streptophyta; class Magnoliopsida; order Piperales; family Saururaceae; genus Saururus; species Saururus chinensis. The sequence goes on along the minus strand of CP141145.1, from coordinate 5,807,528 downwards.
ATACAGGAGAAGAGAAGGAGCTCATGCTAGGGCGAATAATGTCGGATTGAAGCATATTACCGATAAGGTGCTCGATCTCCGCCTTCTAGATGTGGGGATAGCGGTACAGGCAAACATTGGCAGGAGACGCCCCTGGAATAATGGGGATGTAGTGGTCATGAGGTCGCATGAGTGGGAGGCCTATGGGCTCGGCAAACACATCACTGTGGTCCGTCAGTAAAGCAAGAAGGTCCTTAGGCAACGTTTCTTGGTGCACCTCGACCACTGCCCTTTGTTGTAGGAGGAACCCCTGAGCTGCGAACCAGAAGGAGCTCACTAATTGAGCCTCTTGGACCGACGTTGTAAGGACTCTCATCTCTAAATCGGTTTTCGTTTTTTTTTAATTATCGGTTATTGCATGGTTAACTCATTTTCTTATTAATTCGGTGGTTTCATAAATAAATGGTGTTTATAATGGTTTTAATCAAAAATTAACTTTACACTTAGTGGTTTTAAGTGATTTTGAATCAAATGTAAATTTTTGGGATTTTTTTAAATTTTTACTATTTTTTCAAAAATTAGGGTTTGGCGGGACCCCTTATAGGCCTTACAGTCGAAATTTGAGTTTTTAGGCCAAATTAACCCAGCCATCAACACAAGACTTTACAAAAATTTTCATAATTTTTTCAGGTTTTATTAGTACTCAAATAGCTAAATTATTTATTTTAGCCTATTTTTTTTATTCATACCCCACAATTTACCCATACACACCTCAAAACTTACTATAAAATGTCAGACCTGAGCCATTCCCATTTTGGGAAGAGGCTGAGAAAGAGAGGTCAGGCTTAATCCCCAATTAGGCTCGGATTAAAAGGTGTTTAAGGTAAATCCATTCTAATTAAATACTAAATCCTAGTTTTCCTCTTAATCCATTCTAAATCTACTATTTTTCATTTGTTTTAATTCGTTTTTAAACATTAAAATTACTTATTTACATTTTTACTTTAAACTCTAGCTCTAAAATTTTGATTTTTATGTTCAACAAGCTCTAAATCTAAATTTTTAATTAGGGTTTTTTATGTTAAATCAGTTTCAATGGAGTTTAATTCAAACTCTATGTCTTTGTAAGGTTTTTAAGAAGGGTGACTATCAAATCTAAGCCTAATTAAGGGATAAAGTAATGAACTTTCAAAATTTTAGTCTTCTTATGGTAAAATTTTTGATTTTGTGGTTTATTTTAAATGATTTTACTTGATTTAAGGCTTTAATAACATGATTAATAAATAGTAATCTTTAATCCTGATTTCATAAGGTTTTATCTTGTTATAATGTGAATTAGCATTCTGGAAGTTATAATGGACTTTTAATGGCATTTAGGTTGTTAGATGGTAATTTTAAATTTTATCAATGGAGTTTCGATTTGAAAGTTCGTAAGGAAGAAAAAGGTCATTTCTCCCTTATTGACGTTCGAACGGCCCTTTTGGGCGTTTGAACGGCAACACTGTCAGTTCGACATATTTTCTATTTAGCTGATCGAACGGCCCTTCTAGGCGTTTGAACGGCGACACAGCAGATTTTATATTATTCGCATGATGTTTATTTGGGTGATTCTACTTTAATATGTCAATTTCATATGAATATGGAGTGTTTTGAGCTATAGTATGCTACTGGAAAGGCATCTCATTGAGGTTATGAAGTTGAGATATATATTTAGAGTTATGTGGAATAACATATGGTTGGAGGTATGATGTTAGTATTGTCATCTTGAAGTTATAAATGGTTGATTTTCTATGGTTAAATATATTTTTAGTAAGACTATAACCTATTAATTGACTGATTTGTCATGATAGAATATAGTTAATTGATGTGTAGACGTTAGTGAATGTTATGGCTTAAGGATAAAGTGAATGATCTTATATGTGTTTAGCCACTGTGGTTGAGCTTTGATTTGAATTATGATTTCAATGATTATTCTTCTATGATTTTCGCTGAAATTAATGATTATATGTTAATTTAGATGTGTAATATGGTAGTGAGTTATTTTCAAGTATGTTAAAATGCATTGAGTGAAGTGCTTCTACTAGGTACGCACACACATGTGGGGTTTAATGATGATGTTGAAGCTTGATATTATAATTATGAATAATGCATTAGGGGTTGATGAGAGCACTTATTGTGGATTATGATTCATGTATGTCTTGCCTACGTATGTACCATGTTACATGCATCATAAAAATAAATTTCTAATTGAGGCTTTATAAAGGTTAATTGAATTTGATCGATTAGATGCAATGTGGTAAAATTACATGCCGGATTGATCGGTCGTGGCTTAATCGAAATTTGATTAGTCCGAAAGGACATGTTTTAATTTGAGTTCCTGTGTGGAACGAGTGTATTCCCCGGGTTGAGTTTAGCTAAGTGAAATTATGTGGGGGATGAGTTGTGTACTTAACTTGCGGATTTTTTTAAGATTATTACTATAAATGGAATAGAGTGTGGTATGTCGTGTACACCCGCTACCACGTGTTTTAGGGTTCCATGTGTGGTAACTCGGGTTTTTCCCTCCGCAAGAGATGTCCCTAGGCGAACACCCCTACTCTAAATTTTCTGTGTGAGAATGAAACATCCTTCGCCAGGATTGTTTAGGGCGAGCAGTTTTAGGGATTAACAACCTCAAATTTTTTTTAATTCTTGTGTAGAATTTTAGACCACGACACGCCTTTGTGGCCTTGTCTGTGTTCCCGTCTGTGTGACACTAAATTGTGATTACTTCTTAATGGAGGTTGATGTAATGTATGGTTGAATATGTATGTTAGAGATATATTTTATGCAGGTTAATATGATGTGATGCATGATTTGATATGTATGTTAGAAATACATTTTATGTAGGTTTATATGATGTTGAGGCATGATTTAATATGTATGTTAAAGATATATTTAATGCAGGTTAATATGATGTGATGCATAATTGGATATATATGGTAGAGATATATTTTATGTAGGCTAATATGATGTGATCAATGATTGGATATGTATGTTAGAGATACATTTAATGCAGGTTGATATGATGTTGATGCATGATTTGATATGTATGTTAGAGATAGATTTCATGCAGGTTGATATGATGTGAATGACACTAGGTGGATTATACATTATGATGCGGGTTTAGGTCATGTGTATGTGTGATTAAAAAATGATACATCTCGTCAATCTTAAATTTGAATAATTTTATTGCTATGTTATCGTATTTTCGATGATGATAGTTATATTAGAAACCATTGCTGAGTTTGTTAAACTCACTCATCTTTCTTGTGTTTTTGCTTTGGGGCTACGTGGTGCGACACGTAGACGGACAGGATCTCTTTTTTGAGAAAAGATCATAGATGACTTTAATGTAATCGTAGAGACTCTTATGTGACTTATTTTTCTCGGTTTATGTTTTATGTTTAGAATTTTTGTGTATTGTTCTCTGTTGGATTTTTATGTACTTTATACAGTTGTGTTGCTTAAGACCTGTTTTAAGCCAGTGTGGGCTATGGTTGACTAAGAATGTAGGTTTGAGACTAGTCGTTTATTTTAAGTTAAGTGACTCTTTCTTTTCTACTTATTTACTCATGCTTAAAGTAGTGTGTGTACTCCATAATTCTGTTAAGTCGCCCTTGCTTAGGGTTAAGTCTTTCGCTAAACCATTTTCTCAATATCCTTTTATCGCCCCCGCACGCTTGACTGACCCTTGGACCGGTTCGGCAGCATCGGGGTGTGACAGATGTTCCTCCATCTGTGCTGGTGTGAGACATCGAACAAGCTGACCTAGTGGAGGGGGCTATTGACTTGGTCGGCCTGAGATTGTACTACTAGTCAGGGTGGAAAGGGGGCTAGCGGCAAGAGAAAGACGTGGAGAGGGTCCAAGTCCCCCCCTCTGCTGTCTAGCCAGTTTCTCCTCCTCAATTTGTACATGTCACATAATGTCTCGCATATTTGAGCATGGGAAGTGGTGCATCTCTTCTAATATCTTTGGTTTGAGTGCTCTCTTGAATGTACCCACCAAAGCTGCCACCGGCCACTCAAGAAGACAGTTTACAATCTTCATGAACTATGTATAATAAACCCGAACGGTGGTGGTTTGACGCAAGGTGGAGAGCATCTCGTTGAAGTCCTAGAATTCGTTGGGGCCGAATTAGACGCACAATTTATCAGAGAAGACAGCCCATGTGGGGTAACAAACCTCCTTCTTAAAGCTATGAAACCAAACAAAAATGTCGTTGTCCAAGTGGAATGCAGCTATGCGCAACCATTCAACCTAGGAGTGCATCCCTTGATAAGTGAAGAACTTCTCAGCCTTGTACAACCACTCTACCATATCTTCGTCCCCATTGCAACATGGGGATTGCAGGCAAGCTAAATGGGGCTCAGCTCCTCCCTGTGGTCCTCCGTGAGAACCCGAGTACTCCTCCCAGTCATCCTTCATCTCCTGAAATAGGTTTCTGGGTGGCGGCATCATTGGGGCATTTTCTCGAATACTTGGCTGGCCTCGCATATCTCAGCCCTGGCATCTCCCTTCAACAGCCTGGTCAATTGTGCCAAAGTGCATGGAGGCCTGGGGAAGACGTGTGTCCTTGTCTGATGTCACCTAAGGGCTAGAGCAGCGAAGTTCAGGGGCCTGGGATGTCTCCCCCTTCTCCACGCTCGCTGGCTAGGGTCTGGGTAGCAATGGGGCTGAGGGGGCTGCTTAAAGCTGAGCCACGGCCACAGTCAAAGACTCGATTTTGGCTAGGATTTGCTCGAGTGTAGGATTGTTGATGGTCTCAAGGGCGGTTTTTGGGCTGTCCGTTGAGACTTTGTTCTCCTTTTTGGGCTAAACTTTATGGGCCGCAGCTGGCTACTTGCCTCTCGCCATGGCCGGAGATCGTGACAACTCCAATACCAGTGTTGTGCCCGGTGAAGGCACAATCGGTACCTCGTACAAACCACGTAAAGGGGATAGAAGAGAGAAGAAAGGAAGAGGAAATAAGATTGTTTTCTATTGCATCACGTAGAGAGGAAGACGACCCATATAAGGAGCCGTGCCTCTCTCCTTGGGGGTCGCGCCAGCTAGTGGGCCCAACTAATCCGCTGGGACACTAGTTGACCCATTATAACTCACTAATCATAATATCTAACTAAACTACCTATTATATAAGTAAATATGAAACTAAGTAGCCTAATGCAAGCAAATAAAATTTCAATATAGCAGAAAGAGAGCCTGGGTGAACATGCACAACATACTTGGCTTTCAACCGGATGATCAACCCTTTCCTAACTCAGAGGACCAAAGCAAGTTTGTTTATGCTTACCCGTCCAAATCCGCATAGACCCTTTTGAGGTCAGTCCGATTTCCGTACTCAAGTATTCAAGTTTGCCATTTTCAGCTTATTGCATCTCTACTCATTCCAGCCCTACCTCCATACTTGCTAAATAGTTGAGCACCTTGCTAATAATAGAGAACTTCGACTGGCGAGAGAGAGATTCAATTTCTGAGATGGGAAAAATGATAATAGGATCGTCATTAACAAAATGTCTTTGTTATGGTTGTCTTCCTCTATTTGAAAAGATCCGCCCATCTTCTTTCGGGTAGAACGATGCACCATTGCCAGCCAAAAATTGCAGTGGACGCCAAGAGTATTGCTCCAACAAGATGACAAAAAGAGGAGGAGATGAACCAGCAGGGACTTTTACCCCGTTCATTTTGCTAATTCATAGCAGGGACTTGCACTCCGTAGGTTCTTCTTCTTCACATTGGCTTTGCCTTCAGAGCCATTCTTCTCTAGTGCAAAACAGTCTGTCAGTCTGCTTCTACTTGGGTTTGCATAATTGAACGTGGGTTGTTTCTGCTTGGGATATATTTTTAAAAAAAATATGATCAACAACGATGGCAATAGTTGTCGCTAAAAATATAAGAAATGTTTTTTTTTTCAAAAAATTGAGCATAAGCGATGGCCACAAATTTAACAATTTTTTTTTAAAAAAAAATTAGCATTAGCGACGACTTGCTATAAAATTAGCATTAGCGACGGCCGTAGCCTTTGCATAAAAGTCCAACAGCCGTTGTTGAAAGTGCTTAGATGACAGTAAGGTCATTTTTTCTGTGATGGATTTATCCATCGCTGAATTTCATTTTGACCATTGCTAATAGTTATAGCGACGCAAGCAACAACGATGACCTACTAGCTGGTGCAATTAGATTTAGCAATGGCTACAACTAGCATCAACGACAATTGTTGCCCAATTTTTTTGTAGTGAACTTCATCAATTTGACCTATGCCAGTCTAGTAGGTTATGTCCTTGCAATCCCATCAATTCTAATATAGAAAGATCCTAGACAAAATATGAGGAAACGATAGTAGCTAGTGACCTTTTAAAAATGTCATAATACGACCAAAAATGACTGTGGGAAAGTCCAAGTCAACATTGATCTCATAAACCAAATAAAGAATATGTTCCATGATTAGATCCATTCTCTCCTTTATGTGCTCCATATGTTGTATTGTGAAACCATGCGTAGCAAGAGGAATGCGGGAGTCATGTTGTGCACATGGATGGATGTGTCTAACAAACGACCACACTCCATGCCTCTAAGCCTCCCAATGATGAGACTATCCTCGGGCATCACAAAATCCTCACGGGTTGGAAACCAAAATGCATCTCTCCCAATCATTGTAGGAATGATGTCAGGAGTAAACAACTATTACAACAACTACAATTTCAACTAAAAACCTATTATTTTTTAAAATCCCCAATTTGGGCATTTTTCCAAAACCTCAAATTAAAAAATTATTGAAATCTAAAGATTTAGCATTTTAACTTAGTTGGAATTTTACAAAAACATAAATCTATCAGTTTTAAACTGTCATATTGGATCAAATTTGGGTTTAACAAATTGATGATAAGAATATGTGAAAACAAGTTGCAAATCAAGCCAAATTGCCTTCCACTATACCACTCCACCTCCTCTAAGAATTTGGAAGTAAATGGGGATGAAATGAGCTTTAACTGGTTTTAAAATGTTCTCTCAACACAATCTGTGAGGTCAACAATCAATTGATAGCTTAGGACAATTTTGAGAATCATTTTTTAAAAATAAAAAATTCAAATAAATCCCAATCTTAAAAAATAATCAATTTCCATTGACAACACCTATATATCTCAAAATAATAAGAAAAACTAATAAAACAAGCAATGTTGAGCTCTTTTATTGAATTTTATTAATTGGTCTCTTAAACTAAGTGTAGCCACAAATTGATGGTTAGTTGTACCTCTTCTTAGATTAGTTCACTTCATTAGTTTGTGAATTTCACTTCTTATTTCTTCATTTTAACTATTTTTTAATATGTTTTAAAGAAACCACCAATGTTAACTCTTGTCTCTCCTACTCATAAATTTTTTAAGGTCCTCTTTATTTAAAAGAGAAAAAGTTTCTCATTTTCGACTCACTTAGCTAAATTTTATGTACAACAATTCTTCTAAAAGAAAGATAAAATAATAAGATCAAAATCTTTTGTCCTTGCCTTTTTATGACTTTTAGCTTTTTTCTTCTTTTTCATTTTTATAGGGTTTTGAATTTTTTTGAATCTTCTCTACTTGCATCATTCAAATTTTTTCTTTTGATCCCATTTTTCTTTTCGATGTTAAGTAGGTGAAAGCTTTTACGCTAGCCTAAACCCTAAACCCTAATTAAGTAGCTCTTCTCCATCATCTTTATAAGGATAATTCCTTTGTAAAAATAAAAAAAGCAAACATTTACAAGCGTATGACACATTACAAGGAATTTTAGCCTTCAATTTTCATATATATAAGTCCAGCAAAGTTCCTTTAATTAAATCACTAAGACTCCACTAAAATCTAAACTCTTAAGTCAACCAATGTTTAAGAATTCTCTTTTGAACATCAATTTTAAATTTGACTTGAGTTAAATATGATGTGTTCAAGTTTTAAAAATTAGAGAATTACAATATCAAGTAGAAGAAAATCAAAATTATTTTTATTCTCCTTTGTGCATTCTTCTCTTAGTTGAAGTAAATTAACCACACATCATGGTATTTTCAGATTATTTATAATTAACAATTAACAATCTTTGAACCATGAGTTGAACATTAGAAAACCACAAAAATCAATCTATGAAACCAAGTCAACAACTAATGTTTTTCTGTTTTTTAATTTTTTTATTCAAAACCTATGAATAAAATGTGATTATGACAAACAAAGTAAATGAAAGAAAAACTAAAAAATACGTGTATGTCCAACATATAAAAAGAATTAACTCATGAACATAAAAAACCCAAGGCAATATAAGGGCTTCTTGTTAATCTTCTCAATGTGATCTTTCAAGAAATGAAGATTAGCCTTCTATTCATTAAGCTCTTTTATTTATATTCATATTAATTTTCAACAAATTTTTGAATTTGAAGAGTTGTCCAAATCATTTTAAAGCATGTTAAGAGTATTTTCAAATATTTTGCACATCCTCCCTACAAAACATAAAAAAATATTTTGGATGTGTAGTACATAAATAAAATCCTAGCTTAATTTAAATACATGTTTGAACTACTAATAACTCCTTAATTAATTAATAATTAAATTAAAATATTAATATCTATTTTAATATAAATAAACCATAATAAATTTTAAATTAACCTAATATTATACTAATAAATAAGGTAAAAAAGAGTATAAAAAATATATATTTTATATTTATTAGTTATACTTTGACAATGTAAGTGATGTACACCTAACCAAGAATCCCATCTCTTATCATTAAAGAAAGCATGTGGAAGTAGATGTTCACTTCATCTGTTATATTGTTGCCTATGTTTGTGTTTGTCACATGCCCTCTCCTACCCAGCTCACTCACTTCTTCGCCAAAGCCTTGTCCTTGTCAGTTCGCATGTTCCTTCTCCCTTTGTGACAAACTTAATGTTAGTCTTCAACCACCTTAAAGTTTGAAGGGCAGTGTTAAGATACACATGCAAGTATCTTTGGTAAGCATGAATTAGCACATTGAGCTTCTCTTTAGTCAAACCTACATATGGAAGGCCAATATTTGATTGAGACAATCATGGGCTATTTGAGGCAGATTTGGATGTGCTGTGTGACTGTAAATCCTGAAGGACAATATCTAGTCAAGTCAATCATAGGTTAGTTTAGGTAGATTCAATAAGCATGATTATTCTTTGTATCTTTACCGCTTTGTAAAAGTTGTAACTATTAATATCAATCCGAAACACACCCGTGATTTAGAGGGGAAAATGCAAATTTACTAGATTTAGTAATGGGTCTTATTCAAAAATATGTGCATTGCTAGTTTTGAGGTGGTACGATAGATTTAGTGATGGGTGTCATCCTTTCCCATGCATAGCTTCAGTCCCTGGTCGTCTCTACCACACTTGTCATTGGCAATCCAACCCAACACAGTCTACTGTGTCAAATTTGCATGTTGTTCGCCGCCTACTTGGCACCTTTCTCCTTCTTCATCGACCACGCGAGTATTCTATTCCAAAACAACCCAAAGCTTGGGAAGTTCTACGTCAAGGTCCTATGCAAGTTTGTCATGCCCTCCCCCAAGTAAACCATTACATTCCCCTTAGCCAACTCGCATAGCAGCAAAAGAAGAGTTCAGGTTGGTAATCACCATATTGGATTCCCTCTTCTCCAAGACTACAGGTAAACCAGAGTGGATCGACATACTAGTCATCAACTGCAGCGTATTCTCGCCCACACCGTCACGGGCATTCATGTTGATCAACCGGTACAGGATGTGCCTATCAACACTTAGGAGTTCAACCTCTCTGTTACAAGCTGCAGTAAGGGGTGTTAACGAGCTGAGCTAAGCCGAATATTGGGGTTATTTGGTTTGAACTCGAACTGTTGAAGTTCAGCTCGAAGTTTGAACAAGCTCAAAATTTTCAACTCGAGCTTGGCTCGTTTCGAAAATTTAAAGCTTGACTCAAACTTGAGCTTGAACTGCAATAAATAAATCATGAGCCTAGGCTCGAATTAGGCTCAAACTAAAAAAATAAAAATAATATATATAAATCTTAAGTATATAAAGTATCATACATACTAATATATTTTTAATATTAAATATTAATAAATATACTTCAACAAGTATTACTACACTTTGAATATATGACTATAGTTAATAGGAAAAAAGAAAACTACAAAAGATAAGTTTTAGTTACAAATGTTCAAAAAATATAGTATTACTATTTTTCTCTCTTTATATGCCAATAATCACTAAAAAAGATATAGAAAATAAAAACTCACTTATAAAAGAACTAATCTTATAAATCACTTGCTTATACATTACTTATAAAAGAACTAATCTTTAACCTTAGTATGTCTCTAATATTAGGTATATTAGTGTGATATCATGTTGACCCTCAATCATAAATTTATAGCTCCATATGGTTTTTTTCATTGAACTAATTTTAGTTCACCTTAAAAAATCAAATGGAGCTATTAATTTAGGACATAAGGAGTATATTAGTGTTTGTGTCTTTAATATTTTTATTCTTTAAATATATATATATATATATAAAAAAATTATATATCTATTACAATTTAACGAGAATATATACATGAAAAATTTTACATGAGTTTGGGCTCATGCACGTCAATATGAGTTAAGGCATTATAGGCCATCAGATTAAGATTCGGGGCACAATGAGACATAAATAAATATGCCTCCTAAGTTATGTGCATTGTTGGATTAAAATATGAGGGCGCACAATATCGGGGCTCATGCAGTCATTATTGAACCTTGGCTCATGTAAACAAGTCTCATATATATATATATATATATATATATATATATATATATATATATATATATATATATATATATATATATATATATATATATATATATATATATATATATATATATATATATATATATATATATATATATATATATATATATATAGTCCTGTTTATATGAGCCCGGGCTCACGCGCGCCGGCGTGTGCTGGGCTCATTCGGCCGTTGGATTTACATCCGACGGTCCATCAAACTTATGGGGCATTTAAACCTGTGAGTTTGATAGGCCGTCGGATATAAATCAAACGGCTCAATGAGCCTGGGCGCACGCTAGCGCGCGTAAGCCCGAGCTCATATTAACTTTTTCTATATATATATACTCCATTTGTCCTATATTAATAACTTCATTTAATTTTTGAAAATGAACTAATCAATGGGAGCTATTAATCTAAGCTAGAGGGAATATGTCATAAATATATATTTAAATTAATAATTATATTTATATAAAATATATAAATACATGTATTATTTATATTAATTTTAAAATTATATTTGGGTTTGAGCTCAAGCTCGAGCTGAGTAGTTTGAGTTTTATTCAAACCAAGCCGAATCAAGTAAGGGTATGCTTGAACTTGGCTCGAGCCAATTTGAGTTCAAATTGAGCCCAATTTAAGTCAAGCTAAGTTGTTCTTTTTCGATGAGCCAACTCATCTCGTTAATAGCCTTAGCTGCAGTGCAAAGATAATATCTGAATTTTGTTAACAATAAGTACACCCCTAACTAGTACAGCTTCACTGTCATTACCAAGATCACCATTCCTTACAGCTAGTTTAGTGAGAGCCAATTGATACTTGTAATAAACTGTATTTTTTGTATGTGCATTGTTGCCATGAGTGTATTTAACCATTCCAATGAGCCGACCTTCTAGCCTTAGCCCTACCCGGTCGTAAAAAAAATTTGGGCCTCATCTCAAGGCCATACCTTAAAATTATCATTTAAATAGGGTCGAATTAAGGCCAAGGTAAAAAGCCATAGGCTCATTTATTTATCTTTAAGTATTAAAATAATTATTTTTATATATTCTATAGTGTGATATATACTGAAAGGGTAAGAGAAAAAGTAGAAGTTATATATTTAAAAAATTTTAGGAGATTTTAAACTTACCATTTAAAGGTGATTGTGTTTTGTAGGGTCAATTAGTAAGACCCTTTGAAAAATATAAATTTTTTATTAAAAATAATTTTAATAAGTTTTTTTAAAAAAAAACTTAAGGCTTGGCTAGCACTCATAATACAATTTTTTTAGGAAAAATTATTTAAATAATAATTTAAAATTTTATTTATCAATTTGGATTACTTTGAAACATCCTAAAAGTGGTGTTGCTTTTTGCCACGTAAGCACCAGCCAAGCAGCTAGCGCCTGTGTAGCTTTTTATTTAATTTTTTTATGATTTCATCTTTCTAAAGGACGAAATTAATATTGTGTACCGATATAGTGTACTGATTTCGTCATTTAGCAAGTACAACCATTCTCTTCCCTCTTTACTCTCTGTCTCCTCTCTTTCTCTCTCCTCTTTCTCTCTTCTCTCTCATCACACACACACACACTCTCTCTTCACTCTCTTTCCTATTTTTCTCTATTCACTCTCTCTCCTTTCACTCTCTTTCTCTCTCTCATCTTTCTCTCTCTTCTCTCTCTATTCACTCTCTCTATCCGCTCTCTCTCTTCTCTTCACTCTCTCCACACTCTCTCTCTTCTCTTCTCTTTCTCTCTCTATTCACTCTCTCTCTCCTTACTCTATTTACTCTCTCTCTTCTTTCTCTCTTTATTCACTCTTTCTCTCTCTTTTCACTATATTTACTCTTTCTCTCCTCTCTCTCCTCTTTCTCTCTCTATTCACTTTCTCTTCTCTCTCCTCTTCGAGAGAGTAAATAGAGAGAGAAAGATGAGAGAGAGTGGAGAGAGAGACAGATGAGAGAGTGAAGAGAGAGATAAATGAGAGAGAGAGGAGAGAGAAAGAGAAAGAGAGTAAATAGAGAGAAGAGAATTATTGTACTAAAATGGAAGGATGAAATTAATACAATAGTATTGATTTCATAATTTAGAAGGATAAAATTTTAAAAAAATTATGTAGGTACTAATTGCATAAAAAAAATTTAAAAAAAACCATATAAGCACTTAGTAGATGACTGTGTGGTAAAAATAATATCATTTTAAAAAATATTTTTTAAAATAGTCTAAATTAATAAATAATTTTTTAATTATTATTTAAATAAATTTTTTTTCCTAATGAACATAATTTTTGCATTGCTTAAGTGCGGCAGTCTACACGTATACCCCATGGGGGGAATACCCAATCTGATCCACTCCACCACCACTCGGGTGCAGCCTCTCCTCTCCCACTCCACCAATGGCCATGGCCTCCTCTGCTTCAACCACCTCCGGCCTCTCCCTCATTCTCTCTCTCCTGTTCCTCTCCACCACCTCCTCCGCCTATTCCCTCGCCGATCCACCTCCCTCGCCGTCCCCGTGGCCGCACCAGTTCCACTCCATCCTCTTCAGGAACTACAGCGGGGCCCTCGCCCTCATTGACCTTTGGTACGACTGGCCCAACGGAAGGAACTTCAACATTATCCAGGACCAGCTCGGCCGTCTCCTCTACGACCTGGAATGGAACAACGGCACCTCCTTCTTTTACTCCCTCGGCGAGACCAAGCAGTGCCGGAGCGTGCAGATGGAGGTGGGCATCCTCCGCCCCAACTGGCTCGACGGTGCCCACTACCTCGGCCAAGAGTACGTTGATGGGTTCCTCTGCAATGTGTGGGAGAAGGTGGATTTCATCTGGTACTATGAGGATGTGATCACCAAGAGGCCCGTTCACTGGGTTTTCTACACAGGTCATCTACAGCTCCAATGGCCAAATTTGATTCAATTTATATCAATTGCAATTAAATCTGGGTGTGTTAAACCTGTGTCGTCTCTTTCTCTTTCCTCTGCCATTGCCGATTGCCTTAATGTGTTTCTGGGTGTGTTAAGTCTGTCTACTTCCCCTGCCATAACCAATTGCCTTCAATTAACTTCTCCATAACTTCTTCTATCATTTACTTTTATCATTCTTAAGATATATTGTTGTTAAAATCTTAGGTTGGTTCTTAATGTTTTTTTATGTGCCACGGGACCACTGTCTTATGCATTTCTGAATTTGTATAGTACAATCTCTTTCTGTTATATCTCTGATTGTGGTTACTGTTTTTTTTCCTGCTTGAAATTGCTATGAATAGTTACTTATGGTATTGGGTCATCCGCGTAGTCAGAGCAAATCGCAAGGGGAATTTTATTGTTGTTTGTTTTATTATCAGCAAGGGAAATTTAATATTGATATTAGTATAATATACTTCCTCTATTTCTGTGTTTTTGTACCTTTCAACCATTTGATTTGCCTGCTTCAAAGTTTCTCCTATTTCTTCCTGGCACCGTTTGCTTTTATACAATTGGATAACTTTCTCTATATTTCATCTTCCTATATTTTGATTATCTATTGTGTCGTTTTCTATACACCCCAGCAAGAGATTATTGTTTAACGTTAATATTCCAGTTCTGGTTTGTTCCTCTTAGTTTCTTCATGTTCTAGAATGTAGATGTGTAAGGGATCTTTCATAGGTCGCAACTGTGAACTGTATAAATAGATATCAGGTGTTTTGTGTATTGATCATTCCTATTGTTTCTTCAAGTACATCTCCTTCTTGCTATCTTTTGAACTATGAACAGTTTACTCAGATAAAAAAAAATAGAAATACATTTTAGTACTTAGATATCCTGTCCATATCTAGACAGTAGACTTTTCCTTTCCTTTTATTTGATTGACTTTTCTTTAACTATGGATGTGAAATTCAACTTAAGTGACTTAAATATATGAATCTCTGTGCTTGAATCGTTTAGCAATGTACTCTATCGATTACTCTTCTCAGTCATTCTCTATCTTTACTATTGATTGGGACATTTCTAACATAGCCACCTGCACAACTGGGTGATGGGAGGCTGGATTGGTTGCATCAACTATGAGAGTGATCTGAATTATTTCTATTTCTTTGTCTTACGTTATGTGAAAGCTTCATATGCATTTAGTTTCCCCATTGTTTCACTGTAGTCCCTTTCCGTCTATTTGAACTTGTTTAATTTTTTTCTCATCCTTTCCTTCAGGCTGTATCAGCTCAGCCAGTTGTAATCTTTTTCTTTTGAATGTTAAGGGACTATTGAGACACTTTTGGACACAAAAGGGAAGAGTCGCTACTCGACCTGCTGTCCAATGTACTTAAACCCAGCCGCAAGGCTAAGACTGCTAGAAATTTCAGCTACCAGTATTTGTTTTTTGTACCCTGGAATTGTTGGATTATTGGCATCTGCATTGTTTGATTTCCAAACTGACTCCATTGTCAAATGTGCATTGGAAAAACAAAATACTCAAGTGTCCTCTTCATAACACGGATCTTTTGAGAAATTGGGCACTGAGCCTTACACATCTAGAATTTCAACTTTTAAACCATTGGTATGTGGGTTCCAGGCCAAATTATTCTTCAGGAATTTGAAAGAAGATGATTTTTTTCTTTTTTATATGATTTTTTTTCTTTTAATCACATAACTTTGCCATAGTTATTTCAATGGTAAATGTTGGAATCATATGTTCCTTCTTTTTGTTTGTTTGTCATTTAAGATATCCTTGACATAAGGTGTGTAAATTTTGTAGGAAGATCTGTTCATGTCATGACGTTTGAGGTTGGTGCCGCTTTGGATGATGAAAAATGGCAAGCACCTGTCTATTGTTTCGACAAAAAAGAGGAAAGCAGCTCAAACCTCCAATCTGCTCCTGTAATAGCTGAAAGTACTGTAATATCTTTGATGCGTAATAGAGCTTTCACAGGCTTTATGGGAGCATGGGAAAAAGAATGAGATGAAACAATTTTTTTGCACTGTTTTGCTCGCTTCTAAACATATGCAAATGCCAACTTTGTTGATGATGAGAGTGTGACCAGGTCGGGCTTGGACGCGATAAATATAAATTAGTTCAGAATCTTTTAGGCTTTGTTTGGATTGGTAAAAAGTAGGAAAAATAAAATGAATCTTCTTAAAATCTCTAAGTTTTCATTGTTTGGTCTAATCAGGAAAGAGAAACTATATTGAAAATAAAGAGATAGATGAAAAATTAGCCTAAAAACTTTTTACCTATCAACTCATGGATTTTGAGAAAAAATCAGCGTATTAAATACTTATATCTTACTGGTATTATCACCACTATCACCCCTCTACCACCGTTGTTGCCGCCACTACCACCATTGTTGTCACTACTACTACCATTGTTGCCACCTCACCGCTGCTATTACTACCATTGCCACCACCTTTATTATCACCAGCCCTGCCACCATTGTTATCGCTACTATCATTGCCAACATCACCACTATCACCGCTACCATTACCCCTACTGTCACCACCGCCTCTATCACCACTAGCCCTGCCGCCGCCACTACTACAACCACTGCTACTACTATTGCCACTACCTCCACTGTCACTATTGCCACTGTCACGCCTCGGCGATGCCCTACCTGAGCCGAACCCTGTCCAGGGGCTGGTCTAGCGCGCGGGGGCGACGAGGGGAAAATTGAAAAACAGTTTAGCGGAAGACTTAACCCTAACCACGGGCGACTTAACAGAATTACGGAGTACGTACATTCCACTTTGAGCAAGAGTAAATAAGTAGAAAAGAAAGAGAGTTGCTTAACACAAAGTAAACAACTAGTCTTAAACCCACATGCTTAGTCAACCATAGCCCACACTGGCTCAAAATAAGTCTTAAGCAACACAACTGTATAAAGTAGCATAAAAATCCAATAGAGAACCCTACACAAAAGTTCTAAACATAAAGCATAAACCAAGGAAAATAAGTCACATAAGAGTCTCCACGATCACATCCAAGTCATCTCCGATCACATCCTCAAAGAGGAGATCCTGTCTGTCTGCGTGTCGCACCACGCAACCCCAAAGCAAAAACACAAGAAAGAGGGGTGAGTTTAACAAACTCAGCAATGGTTTTTTTTTTAATATAACTATCATCATCAAAAATACGATAGCAAAGCAATAAACTCATTCAAATCAAAAATTGACAAGGTACATCATTTTCTAATCACACATACACATCACCTAAACCTACATCATAGTGTATAATTCACATAGTGTCATTCCGATCATATCAACCTACATGAAATGTATCTCTAATATACATATCCAATCATGTATCACATCATATCAACCTGCATGAAATGTATCTCTAACATACATATCCACCATGCATTTCATCATATCAACCTGCATGAAATATATCTCTAACATACATATCCACCATGCATTTCATCATATCAACCTGCATTAAATATATCTCTAACATACATATCCAATCATGCATCACATCCTATCAACCTGCATAAAATGTATCTATATCATATCAACATGCATAAAATATATCTCTAACATACATATCTAATCATGCATCACATCCTATCAACCTGCATAATATGTATCTATATCATATCAACCTGCATAAAATATATCTCTAACATACATATCTAATCATGCATCACATCATATCAACCTCTATCAAGGAGTAATCACAATTTAGTGTCACACAGACGGGAATACAGACAAGGCCACGAAGGCGTGTCATGGTCCAAAATTCTATATAAGAATTCAAGAAAATTTGGGGTTGTCAATCCCTAAAACCGCTCGCCCTGGACGATCCTAGCCAAGGATGTCCCATTCTCACACAGAGAATCTAGAGTAGGGGTGTTCGCCCAGGGACATCTCCTACGGAGGGAAGAGCTCGAGTTCCCACACAGGGAACCCTAGAACACGTGGTAGTGGGTGCACACGACATACCACACTAAATTCTCAGGGTCTAGATGACACTCATAATAACAATCTCACATCCGCAAGACAAGTACACAACTCGTCCCCTCATAATTTCCATTCCTCTAGACTCAACCCGGGGAGTGCACTTGTTCCACACAGGAACTCAAATCAAAACATGTCATTTCTGACCAATTAAGTTTCGATTAAGCCATGACCGATCAATCTGGCACACAATTTTCCACATTGCATCCAATCGGTCAAATTCGATTAACCTCGATAAAGCCTCAATTGGAAATCCATTTTCATGATGCATGTAGCATGGTACATACATGGGCAAGGCATACATGAATCCTAATCCATGATAAGTACTCTCATCAGCCCCTAATGCATCATTCATAATCATAATATCAAGCTTCAACATCATCATTAATCCCCATATGTGTGTGTGAGTACCTAGTAGAAGCACTTCACTCAATGCATTTCAACATGCTTGAAATTAACTCACTACCACACTACACATGTGAATTAACATCTAATCATGAATTCTAGCAGAAATCATAAGAGAAGAATCATTGAAATCATAACTCAAATCAAAGCTCAACCACAATGGCTAAATACATATAAGATCATTCACTTCATCCTTAAGTCATGACATTCACTAACATCCTCACATCAATTAACCACATCCTATTATGACAAATCAGTCCATTAGTAGGCTGTAGTTCTACTGAAAATATGCTTAACCATAGAGGAACAATTATTCATAACTTCAAAATGACAATTCCAACGTCATACCACAAACTATAAGTCATTCTACAAATCTCTAACTATATATCTCAACTTCATAACCTCAATGGTATGTCTTTTCAGTAGTATATTATAGCTCAAAACACTTCACATTCATATGAAATTGGCAAGTTAAAGTAAAATCACCAAAATAAATATCATACAAATAGAATAAAAATCTGCTGTGTAGCTGCTCGAACGCCCAGAAGGGCAGTTCGATCGGCTAAACAAGAAATTTTCAAATTTACAGTATTGTCGTTCGAACGCCCAGGAGGCCGTTCGATCGGCTAAATTGGAAATCTGTCGATCCGACAGTGTTGCCGTTCGAACGCCCAGAAGGGCCGTTCGAACGCCAACAAGGCAAAAACGACCTTCTTCTTCCTTTCAAATTTTTAAACTGAAACTCCATTGATAAAACTCAAAATCACTATCTAACAACCTAAATGTCATTAAAAGTCCACCATAACTTCCAGAATGCTAATCCATGTCATAATAAGATAAAACCCTATGAAATCGGGATTAAAAATTACCATTTACTAATCATGTCATTAAAGCCTTAAATCAAGTAAAATCATTCAAAATAAACCACAAAATCAAGAGTTTTACCATAGAAAGACTGAAATTTTGAAAGTCCATTACTTTATCCCTTGATTAGGCTTGGATTTGATGGTCACCCTTCTTGAAAACCTTATAAAGACATAGAGTTTGAATTAAACTCCATTAAAACTGATTTAACAAAGAAAACCTTAATTAAAAACTTAGATCTAGGGCTTGTTGAACATAAAAATCGGATTTTGAGAGCTAGGGTTTGTAGTAAAAATACAAATCAGTAGTTTTAATGTTTAAAAATGAATTAAAACAAAGGAAAAATGGTAGATTTAGAAGGGATTAAGAGGAAAGCTACGATTTAGTGCTTAATTAGAATGGACTTACCTTAAACACCTTCTAATCTGGGCCTAATTGGGGATTAGGCCTGACCTCTCCTCCTCAACCTATTCCCAAAATGAGAATGGCTCAGGTTTGGCCTTTTATAGTAAGCTTTGGGGTGTGTATGGGTAAGTTGTGGGGTATAAATAGAAAAATAGGTTAAAAATGAGTATTTTACAAATTTGAGCACTAATTAAATCTGAAAAAATTCTAAAATTTTTTGTAGAAGCTTAAGTTTATGTCTGGGTTCATTTGACACAAAAACCAAAATTTTGACGATGGGGCCCACAGGGTCCTGCCAAAACCCTAATTTTTGGAAAAATAGTAAAAAATCTAAAAAATCTCAAAAATTCACATTTGATTCAAAATCACTTAAAACCACTAATCTTAAAGTTGATTTTGATTAAAACCATCATAAACACCATTTATCTTTGAAACCACCGAATAAATCAGAAAACGTGTTAACCTCACGATAACCGATACTTAAAAGAAAACAAAAACCGGTTTAGAGATGAGAGTCCTTACATCCACCACTATTACTGCCACCACTACTACCACTGTCGTTGCTACTGCTGCCACCGCAACCACCACCGCCGCTATTGTCGCCACCACCACTGTCACATTTACCACCATTACTGTCACCGCTACCACCACCGCTTTGTACAACCAAACAGTGAAATTTTTTTAGAAATCTCCTAGCTTCTCTTTCACCTGGATTCTCTTTCTCTTACCCTTTCTCTAGGTTTCTACCATTCCAAACAGACCCTTAATGTTGAACAAAGTGTAAGCATTTTGGCTTTTGCATTAGGTTGAATACTGCAATAGTAAGCTTTTTCATGAATGGCTAATTATGGAAGATGTTGAAAAAAATTTGTACTGATCGTGAGAAAGGCTTAAGACCAACCTTACTACCTTAGTATTCTTTTCATTTCAATGAATATATAGATGTACAGTATGTTAGTTATACAAGGAAGGGATTGTAATGATCCTCTCAATGTACTGGTTTCTAAATACAAAAGATTTATGCTTTATGCTACAGATTGTACTAGCTACAATTGTGGGATTGTAGGCTGGTGTTGACTAATTCAAATTCAAATAGACGATCTGTTGGTGGCATTCTTCATATCCCCCCTCAAGCTCTTTAAGGGAGCTCCTTAAGATTGAGCTTGCTACAAAGTTTGAAAAAAACTAAGATTTGGGAGAGATTTGGTGAAAATGTCAGTGAGTTAGTAGTAAGAACATGGAATGTGAGCAACCTTCATTGTCTCATTCTTAACATGCTCACAAATGAAATGGACATAAATGTCAATGTGTTTGGTCCGGTTGTGGGAAACAGGATTCTTCGACATGTGGATGGCACTGATGTTGTCACACTAGATAAGAGGAGGTGAAGAAAGTGGGACCTTATGGCACCGAAGATATTACACCCCGTGTTCCGATTACGCTTAACCTTAGACGGTTAGGGGTAATTATATAATTTTAGTTAACTTTTTAAGGGTTTTAAGAGTTAAAATTCTCATATTTGGTTAGAGCTCGAACTAACGAGTACAACGCATCTAAGAATACTCAAAACAGAGGTCGGGAACGAAAATTACAACCTCGAGAAACATGCCACATGGGCGGGACCCACTTTAAAAGTGCGAGATAACCTACCCATGTAGGATCTAGTTTTGAAGCTCCTATCAATACAAGTCCATCAGTACTAAGATCGTGCAATTCCGACTTCAGGATAAAAAGTTATCGCGTTTTGAAGTTGGAATTGTATTTGAATGAAATAATAATAAAATATTCAAGAAAAGACGAAATAGCCGATGTCAGCAGGCCAAGCCGAGCTGAGCCAGAGATAGAGCCAAGCTGCCCTACGGAAATGGCGTGCGATCACAGCCGTCCGCGCACTGCGGGTCACGTGCGACGAGCGCTGGACGCGCGGCCGCGCACCGTGTGCAGCACGGTGACACTCACGTCACGCATACATCATGCTCTCCAATGTTGGTAGTGGCCCAATCAACACACGCCATGTGGCGCGAGAGCGTGCGCACGTCTTTCCTCTTCCTCCGTTCGCTCGCGCGCCAATTCCCTATAAATAGTCATTCTCTTCATTCTTCCGGGGGAGTTTCTGAAGTCATTCTATGTCTGTTTCCTTCCATTCAAAAAACGTTCCTAGCTAATTCAAGGGTGTTCTACGCAATGGAAGCGTCTATTCTTCAAGTTAGCAATGCTATATAGGGGAAACATACCAGGGGCAAGGGGAGGTTCTGTCTGCTGCTTACGGGCGCAAAAGAGGTAAAGTATTTCCAGATGAGGGGAGACTCTCCCACGTTTTCTCATCTTTTGTTTGTCATTTCTCACTCACTTTAAGTCCGATTTGAGTCGTTCAAGAGGCGTTCCTAGATAATTCAAGGGTGATCAACGCAATGGAAGCGTTCATTCCTCGAGTTAGCAATGCTATATAGGGGAAACATCCCGGGGGCAAGGGGTGGTTCTACCCGTCACCTACGGGCACGGGAAGGATAAAGTGTCTCCAGGTAAAGAGAGGTTCTACCCACTGCCTACAGGCGCAGGAAGAGTAAAATGTCTCCGGGTAAGGGGAGGTTATGCCCACTGCCTATGGGCACGGGAAGGGAAAAGTGTCTCCGGGTAAGGGGAGGTTCTGCCCGCTGCCTACGGACACAGGAAGAGTAAAATGTCTCCAGGTAAGGGGAGGTTTTGCCCGCTGCCTACGGGCACGGGAAGGGAAAAGTATCTCTGGGTAAGGGGAGGTTCTGCCCGCCGCCTACGGGCGCGAGAAAGAAAAGTGCTCCCGGGTTAAGGGGAGGTTCTATCCGTAGCTTAAGGGCACAGAAAGAGAAAGTATTCCGGAGTTAGAGGACATTCTGCCCACAATCTTCAGACCTAAAAGGAAAGACACTCTGAGGAAACAAACAACTTTGAACGCCGTCACTTCCAAAACTGCAGGGGAGTACGCTTTTCTGATCTTCTAATTTAACATAAGTTATATGCATGCATATCTTAATTAGTAATACACTAATTAAGATATATACTTTGTTATGGTATGATATATGCTTATATGTTTCTATTCGATCTACTTTGATATATTTTGTGGTGATCCGAATTACACTAAAATGCTCTATCGTGATCTGATATACTCCGATCTGCTTTGATTAGTATGGTCGGATAAAATTTGATATTATCTGATAGGATCTGATATGATTCAACATGTTCTATTGTATGTTCTGCTTCGTTGTATGATGGATTGGAATGTGTGAGATGTGTATTTCACTGCTTTACTGACTTCCGTTGGACTCCGATGATTTATAAGATTTTCGTCTGATTCCGAATTAATTATAAAGTATACATATTTTATCGTATATAATTTTCTAATGTCTGATAAATGTAGTAGCCGTTAGGCAAAACTACATTCGGATCTGATCATATTAGAATAATGTCAGAGATAGTATCCAATACGTACGTAGGCAACCAACGATTAAATAATGTTGGCTCGATCCAAATTAGTTATAAAATTAGGTTTGCTACAGAACATTATAGCTTTGTAGCGCATAGAAGTATGTTATGACTCTCGCACTTAGAGTCTGCAGCTCCTGGTCAGACAATTTTAATTTTTTCGCCTATTTTATACACTCCGATTCTATCTTCAGATCGAACCACCGATCTAGGTCGGGTTTTTCGGGTCAGGGCATTACAGAAGAAGATAAGAAAACCTAAGAACATGGAATGTGAGCAACCTTCATTGTCTCATTCTTAACATGCTCACAAATGAAATGGACATCAATGTCAATGTGTTTGGTCCGGTTGTGGGAAACAGGATTCTTCGACATGTGGATGGCACTGATGTTGTCACACTAGATAAGAGGAGGTGAAGAAAGTGGGACCTTATGGCACCGAAGAAGATAAGAAAACCATTAAACTTTAGAGCATAGTACTCAGCTTTAGCACTAGATTTAGAGACGGTGGCTTGTTTCTTAGCACCACAAGAAAGAATATTAGGACAAAGTCTACATAGCCAGAGGTGGAATGGCGAGTGTCAGGACAACCAGCCCAGTTTACATTGAAGTAAGCCTTTAAAGTGAGAGACAAACTCTTGTGAATCTACAAACAATGAGATAAGGTCCCTTTGACATGGCCAAAAATGCCTTAAACAACTTTTAGATCTATAGTACATGACTTGTATATGAAAAAAGCTAGATCAAGCCACATTAATGTAAGATATTGTAGAAAGGCCTCCATCTGTCTATAGATAGAGAGGTTAGGTAAAGGGAAAGGTAGAGGCTTAAATCCTTCATATCAAAATGTTGAGAGAGGCACGTAATAAAATTTTGAACGTACATAGATTTAGTCCTTGTTAAACCTGATGCCATTGTTGCCAAATGAAAAGATATCATATACAAAGCCTTGGAAACCGGAATGTTGAAGATAAGTGGTGAATTTAGCGCATCAGGCCCATGGGGCTTCCTCGAGGCCATACAACGCTTTGTGGATGACCTAGGCATGTAAAATTGACAAACCCTGATAAGATGAGGCAATAACAATTGGATTGAAGGTTTCTTTAAAACTGAAACCTTGACACTGGTTATTGCCTTTAGCCACAAGATGGGCTTTTTATCATTCAATGCTACCATCAGCCCTTTAATTTAGAAGGTAGACCTACTTACACCCAATGACCTTCATGGAGGGGTGAAAGGGAACAAGAGTCCACTTTCCATTACGCTCGAGGGCTGAGAACTCTTTATTCATTACTTGTTCCCAATTAAGATCAAGAACAACTTTCTTGTAGGTAGTAGGTTCAGGTGGATGTTGAAGATGAGCAGCCAACAACCACATTGGTAGGGGGTGACATAGCAAAATATACTTTACCGTTGAGGGAAGCAGCTTGCAATCGAATGACCATAGAATAGTTTCTAACAGGTACAAAAGAAGGCACAATAGAATATGTATGTGGGACAGGATCTGATTGAGACAAGAGCTGCACAAAAGAGGAAGATGTGGGCACAATAGGAGGAGAAAGGCGCTGACATGTATACACCTTGGAGAAGTGTGATTAATGGGGTTGTGGATACTAATGGCAGAGGAGAATCAGCTATGGGATGAGGAGAACCTGCTAGTGGAGATGGTAGTGCAGGAACTGGTCCGGAAGCTAATGTGGACATTGAGGAAGTGATACGAACATGCCAAAAAAGAAGTAAAACTAAAGGCAAGTGAACTCAGAATGGAATCTGAATGAAAGGAATGATATCCAAAACTAACATAAATTCCAAAAGGTTAGATATTTGAAGGAATCAATTGCTTAAGGGCATCAGAAGTAGCTTCTCACAAGAGTGATGAGTTTAGCTAGGAAAGATAATAATTTTAGGGAATCAAAACTAGAAGCCCCTAACTCATTTCAAGGGGCCTTAAGATAGGCTCAAAATTCGTATATAAAGTCAAACAAAGTACATTGAAGACTAAACTACTTTCTAGGAGCATTTAAAACAAAAAAACAACTTCCCAAGGTGGTAGAAAAAGACAAAATGCCTTAATTAAGAACCTTAGGAGCTCAACGGTCATATGCAGCCTTAACTAACCCATGATGGGTTGTCTGAGCATAGGCTTTTGCTTTCAATCTTGGATTCCTTCTAAGTGAACATGCAACTAGCTTGGGTTGGGCCTTATGCCTCCAATTTGCTTAAGTATTGATTAGTTAGCTAATTTACATCATCCTCCCCAAGTAGCTGAAAACTTGTCCTCAAGTTTCCAATGTCATCATTTGAATTATCGGCTTGGAATGGTACAAGATGGTTAACATTAAACACATTATGAGTCCGCACATGGCTGGGAAGTTTCAACATGTAAGCATTGTCATTAAAAATCTACAAGATTTCAAAAGGGCCAATCTTGCGGGAACTAAACATATTGTACTCCCCAAGTGGAAATTTGTCTTTGGTTAGAACAACCCACACATAATTACCTTTATAAAAACAAGCCTCCTCCAGTATTGATTTACCTGAGCTTTATATTCCTTTGCTGTTGTTGCTAAGTTTTCTTGCACAGCTACCAAATGTTTTGGATGTCAGTTACAATTTCCTCTACCTTTTTATTGTCACTCTTGAAATTGGATAAGAGAACTAGGTCCAAAGCAGTTCTTATATTGGAACCATAAACAACTTCAAATGGACTAAAATCGATGGAAAGATTAGTAGACCTATTATAACCAAATTTAGCTTGAGCAAGAGCAAGGTCCCACTTTTTCTCATGTTCCCCACTAAACATTGCAACAGATTGTCAAGATTCATGTTAACAACTGCAATTTGAAATTGAAACTTTGTACTAAGTAATCTCCATAATTTCCTCTATAAGTGACTAACAAACATGCTATCACGATATGAGATTATAGAGTTGGGCACACCACGATGATAAGCTACTTCTCGAAAGTACAAACTTGCAATGATAGAAGCATCCATGATCTTTTGGCAAGGGATCAAGTGAGCCATTTTAGAAAAATGATCCACAACTACATAATATTGTCCATACCTTTTTGAGTTCGAGGAAGACCTAGGACAAAGTCCATGCTCACATTTGTCTGGGGGCTCCTAGAATTGGTAATGACATGTAATGTGAGATCTGAAAAGTTTTCCAATATTACTTGCTTTGATTGTGTAATCGTTTGATTTAATTATGAATTTCTCTTAAGTCTTATTTTAAAATTTATGGGAAAACATTAGTGTCTAGCATAAATTACTATTTTATCACACTAATTATTTAAATATTTATATATTTCTTTGTATTAAGGAAGTAGACCCATTCTAGGACCCATGACCATCCTTGTCATTGTTGAGCCAACTTTTTGGGCTACTAACCTTCATTGGAAATATTAGATGAGTTTGGGCCTTATCGCATTCATTTTAACATATTTCTCGAGGTGAGTTTTATTTATTCCTTTGTTGGGACCATGCAAGACCACTTACTTACCCACTTGTATAAATAACCACTATGGTCATTCCTTTATTTGGAGGTGGCTAAGATTTTTCGTGGCTTTATTATGCTCTACCCTCTCTCTAGAAGGAGAAGCTTCATTCAAGGTAAGCCAGACAAGTTTTCTTTATGATTTGTTATGTTTTCACCTTGAATATCATGTTCTTCTTCTCTTGTATTTAATTCTATGTTTTCTCCTCCTCAGGTTCTTTCTTTTACCCATGATTTAAGCTCTAGACCTTTGGTTCTTGTTCCTACTCTTGTGATTCATGTTTGGCCACAAGTGAATAATTGATTTGTCTTTCAATTAGTAATTTTAAGTCTCTATTTGGTAAAAATATGTGGTTGTTTACTTCGGGCTAATATGACCTAATTTGATGGTTAGGGACCCTTTGATTTTAAGAAGAGATTGAAGTGAGTATCTCCTAATTTTTATGTCTTTAATCTTCTTGAACATATGCTTTGATAGTGTTTTGACGTGAATATGCATGAGTTAAATTATATCTATCATATTTATAGCCTCGATGATGTTTATTTGAACTTTCTTGAGGTTTTGATGGAAGATCAGATTGGTTTTATTCAAAAGAAATTATGTTTTTCATGTTTATGAGCATGATTGATTGATCACCCTTAAGTATTAATCACCAAAAGAATTGACTTCAATTTTATGATGACCAATCAATCGTCCAGAAGGTCTGATTGATTGTTAAAAAGATTATTTTCTATTTTAGAAGGACCGATCGATTGCCCAAGTGAAAATTAACTTTTATGCTTATTTTTAAGCTAAATTTTGAGGTTTCTGCCATATCACTTACATGTAATTAGCAAAGAATGATCATGTTATGATATGAATGCTTACACGCACGTGATCTTATTCATGTATGAACCATGTTCTACGTACTTTAGACTATTTATGAATATGATCACTTATATTTATACACACTTATGCTTACATAACCTTAATATCTACGCATGGACCATGTCACATGCACAATAGGGTTGTTTATTAGTATGAATACTTATGTTTGTATGAACTTAGTATTATTCATGTACGACTTATGTCCCATACATCATAAAAATGATTTGCTAAACTAAGTTTTATTATAATTATTCATTACATTTCGTAATTTTTTGGATTTTTCATATTAGGGATTTGAATGAATTAGTTTTCTATTTGAAATGATTTGTTTTCTGTCCAAAAGTGCATGGTTTTTCATATCAAAAGGGTGAGTTCCTGCCTGGGTGAAAAATAGCAGAATACTTTTTGAGAACACAAATTAACACATCCGAAGTGAGTTTCAAGTTAGTTTGTCTATGTGCACTGGCTAACCAAAGGTATTTCTTAGTTACAAGATTTGCCAATTGTTTTTTGTATCTCCGGCTTAAGAATATTGGGTAAATAGGTATTAGGTATCTTCGGGTATCGGGAATACTATCGATGATTTATGAATTATTATGACGCTTCTTTACACAGGTTTCATGTGTGGATTATGATGTTCATTTACATATATTTTATGTATTGATTATAATGTTTATTTACACAGATATTGTGTATGGATTATGATGTATGAATAAACAAACTTATTTATTATGTACAATTCATGATCAATATAACCATTAAATTAAGCATGCATACCACACAATAACACAAGGAATTTTACGTGAAAACCCTAACTAATTAAAAAACCACGGCATCCTCAATCAAAGGCTAAATTAATGTACTAAAATGATATAGATCTTGCAAGACTCAAAATAACAAACCAACTTCAAGACTCTTTATTGAATCTTCTTTGTTGATGATGTTGGATTTCAATCCTTCCTCTTCCTGAAATCTTTAAAGCTTTCATTCTTCGTATTTTACCCTTTGTCTTCTTCTTCCAGCACTTCAAACAAAGACTCATTTCTTATTTATTAATTTATCTCTTAAGATTCTTCAACTCCTTTAAAGAACTTTGCTGACTCATTTATGAAATTTTTATGTGAAATCTTTATACTTTAGTTGTCCATCAGCATGAACTTACCCTGAATAATTTCTTCAAGCTCCTTTCTTAATTCTCTAAGAAAACAATGTGTAAAAACCTATTTTTCCCTCTACAATATCTTCTATGTTTTCCTTTCTTTAATTTTATCACAACTTAGCATTTATATAAGCCTCCAAATCGAATTGGCTATTTGACTTCAACTAGAAAATAAAACTATTCCGAAAAAGCTTATTTAAGGTAACTAAAATTGCTAGTGATTTACCGTTTCAAACAACGATTGATCATTCACTATTTTTTTAAAGCACGACTCCTTGAGCGATTGATCGATTGATAAACTCTCGGCTTCGTTTAACAAACATTATTTAGTCTTTGGTCTTGATCAATAAAGATACATCGGTTGTTATTTTTTAAGTCTATCAATTATAGATCTGACTCAATCACAACTATATCTAATCAAATTTTTAAGACTAATTACATACTTAAGGTTTGTAATATAATTAGTCTAATAATATTACATATGATATATATGTTCTTACAATCTCCCTATTTGGCTATTTTATGACAAAAGGCTATATAATTAAAAATCACAACTCATGACATATAGCATTGATTTTTAATTTGTGCAAATGACTTGACAACAATAAGATATAACATGAACACATTGGAATTGATCTTGAAAAGCCTTGTATAATCCTATACTTATCCTACACATTTAAAATCAAAATGATTTGCATTAATCATTTCTCCATCTTTTTTATACAAATGGACAAAATGTTAAGTAATAATTAACAAAAATACTCAATTAAGCACAATCAAGTTATAAATATCACCATAAGACATAAAAATTAATAATCCTCAAAATAAAACATATCCATCACATATCCATAAACATAATAAGTGTCAAAATACATCTCTTAATCAAATGAAACATACACTGAACTATTGCAAGTTTAAGATCAAGAATACATGACAAAGCGATACATCTTTAGCATCATCATCAAGATTATACTACTACCCCTCACTTTGCTAGTGAAAATTTGTCGCAAAGCATCTACCTGATGTTTACAAGACCCTAAAGTACAACATCTTGAAATGCACAAAATTCTACATATGTAATATGTCGGTTTGGCTAATCATACTAGACTGATGCATTTGCTAGTGCCTAAAGCTCTTCTAAATTTGCCTCCTATCCTCTGTGATAAAACATCATACGAGCAACCACTGTAGTATCGATAGGACCCATCCCAACCATTATCAACTCACCTGGTGGGATCCTAACATGATTGATGTGAAAATCCTATACAAAATGTATAGGTAGGACAACATCTCGTGAGTATGTTCATGAAGAAAAGTCATGACACAAACAAAAATGAAGTTCTTGGCTATGTAAAGAGGTGTAAAATCCTAATAATCATACTATCAACTCTCTCTTTTCTAGCACTTCAGATGTCATACTGAACAATGACTTAGAGTAGACAAAAATAAGCAGTTATACAGTGTGCAAAAAGTGAAACATCAAGCTCTCTACCTCTAGGAAGTCCAATCAACTCACTATCCGATGGAAAGACATTCAGCAGTGTGGATAAGAGAGTGGTCTCTTCATATATTGAATAACCTCTATGACTTGAGGCATCACACGAACATGTGTACCTCTAACAACTCCTACTAAAGCCTTATAATCATCTAATCTAAGGGATGAATACCATTATCTAACTAGAAGTGGGTGGGTAAACTAGCTGATGTGATGTAGAGATCATCCTAAAATAATCCATCTAGTATGAACAAACCTATCCAATTCATGAAAGTCTCTAAGGACACATAAAGACACTACACCGAGTGGATATAGGCCTAACCCTCTCCCCACTAGATGATGCACTAAGGTTACCTAAGCCTGAATTACTAATTACCTTATGCTTCTTTGCTCCCCCCTCCCCCATCTAAATTGATAGCAAAGAAATAAATATAAGGTCATGTATCTCTAGGAACTAATCAATAGACATAAATAAATTCCTAAAATGTCAAAAATCATCAAAATATGTGTTAAAAAAATTAAAATTAAAAAAAACCCTAAAAATTTTGTGTTTGATTGACTTCAAATTTTAATACAAGGTAGATATCAATAATTAGAACAAAAGTCATAACTGGATCTACACATAATTTTGATCAAAAATGTCCAATTGAAATAAAAACTTGAAACTAAATGGGGTTTTCATGAAAACTCAAAATCTAGCCGTTAAAATCATAAAAAATTTTGTAATAATGTAGATCAAGTTATTCCTAATAATCTTACCAGTTTAAAAATCATTAAAAAATCACCAAAATTCAAATTTTGGTATTAGAACATGCTATGGCCTCAGATAAGGAAAATGATGATGAAATTTCTTGTTTCTTCAATCAAAATTAAGCAAAATCTGCTCTACATTCACTTTCATACCATTTGAAAGAGTTTAAAGTAAAATAAGGGGTTCATGAGCTTCAACTTAATTTTCAAACAGAAAGCTTCTAGGAGGATGAGAATCTGCTGGCGAGTTCTTTTTGTGATCTAAGATGTTTCTCACATTCCTCAAAATTTACACTTCATGCAAATAGGACACTTTATATATTAGGATGGAGTGTTTTTTGTGCAACTTTATATTTATCTTAGAAAAAGATATAATTGCTTGTAACATTTTCATTTTAAAAACATTTACAATTTCTCGAATCCATATTGGATTGAACTCTTAACCATCCAACAACCTAAAACAATATATATATATGCAGAAATAAAAAAAAAATACATGGGAAGATCAAAGGAAGCCATTCATATTTTATAAATATGAACAAATATAATAAAGGCATAAAGCGGGACCACAAGGAACATGGTGCACATCTTGTTCTGAGAACTGTTCCAAACATAGAAACTTGTGCAAAATATAAACAAAGCTGTACAAGGCCCTTCCTGAAAAAGAAAAGAAACAAAGTCAAATGAGCTTGAAGGTGTTGAGGACTTGACACAAGCTGCACAGAAAATTCTGGTAGCTAGCCTTATACAAAGAAAAACGCTTTAGTGACATGAAGGTTCATATGTGATGAAGCTGCTTCACCGTTCAAATACCGTTGATTAGCAGGCCCAATTTTTTAGATCCCACAAGTATATGATATTTGAATCATGAAGTAGTTTCATCACTTATGAACCTTCACCTTGTTTGTGAGGAAGCCAAAGATGACATTGGAATATTGGATTGAAAAGGACCAAATGATTCTCCCATCAGATAGAAGAAATCTACATATTCAGAATTTTCTTCCCAACCCTATGATGTCTGATGTTCAGCCAATGTGCGAAAAACACTGACAATAGAGCTCAGCTATGTTGCCTCTTTCTTCCACCCCTATTATTACAGTTTAATTACCTGTTCGACATTGTAGGACACCCTCATCAATGTTACAACAATGCAGAAATAACAGTTGTTTGAGCAAATTACACTCCTTCCCTAGTATTTAATACATCACTGGTCCAGTTGAATACAATTCATCATAGGTAGCAAGCAGTACCACAAACCATTAAAAGTAACAGATAATACGGGTTAACAGCCTTCATCTCCTTTACTTTATTCTCTGCTAATTTCCTACCAAGGGAACCTGTCCTTTGTTGCACAATATTTGCCTGAGCACATTGAATCTTCTCAATTACTAATAAATGAAGCAATTTTAGCACTTGAATCAAACAGCATATTGAGCTCTAGCCCCATATGTTGATCAATAAAATAAGGGCAATAAAATGGGAAACCCTTAACATGTAAATCATTAATTATAGTCCCAACAAGATTGCATGAAATGATAATCATTCTTATCAAACAAAAAGAAAAAGTTGCATCTGCCCCTCTAAAAAATAATCAAACTGCAACATTATAAATTCCCATCAGCCAAAAGGAAAATGCTGACGCTAGCTTCCAATCATATACAGACCACTAAAAAGACTCATTTTTCAATCTCAAAACTTTCAGAAGACTAGGGAATCATATCCAAACTCACTTGTGAGTAGTTGGATAGGGGATCATTTGCACCCCATTGATTGTGGCTGTTTGAAAAGAGTTTTAGCCCTTTTAGCTTCCTTTCAACCGCCAATATTTGACTGATTCTACATGCTCAGATGGAGAAGGGCCACATATCCAAACAGGATGAAATTTAATGGCCAACCAGTTGTGGAGACCCTCTTTCAAAACCACTTGGTCCCACCTTCGTCATACCTTTGTGACACATGATCCCCTAATATATGAATGCTTGCAGGGGACCATTTTCCTATACGAAGGGTAACAGGTGATGATTGCAGGCTGAGCAGGAGATTATAAATGTGACGAGTGAAATGGACAGTTTTGTCCTTTCAGAACAAAAATGAACTAAGACCAAAGACTGAAATAAAGGCTGGGAGTGGAAGCATCTAATTCACGCTAGGGTAGCTGTGCAAATATTTTATGAGACATACTTTTACCTGAATATAAGGAGTGAGAGACTGATGTATATGTAATGCAAGAAATTAAGCAACACATAGAAACATAGTCAATATTATACCATATATATATATATAGAGAGAGAGAGAGAGAAAAGGGCTAGCCAGAGCTGTAGTGAGTTGCAGCTCTGGCAAGGCTCTCTCTCTCTAAGTTAAGAAGCTAAGTAATACATAAATCATAGCCAATTACACTTACAGGTGTATCAAGAAGAGGCAGATTGCTTTGCTTTCAACACCATTTCTTCCGTGGTGGTGCCTATGATCTCATTTGCACGCTTCAACCCAACGCAGTAGACTCTTCCTAGTGAATCCTGAATCATATGTTCACACAGTATGATGTTAAAAGCGAACAATATGCAATATCATTTATCAGCTTATCCAACCAACAAACCCATTTAAAAAGGTGGGTCTTGTTGTAAACCCTTGGGCTTACACAGTTCTTCAGTGGGGAAAAGAGAGGAAAAGAGGGGGAGAAGCACTGTTGTTGGCAACCTTCAGAAGAGCCGAGAGATGAGACAGAGAAAAGAGACAACGGAGGAAGGAAGATGATGAAAGGCTAAGTTTTTCATTGAATTCCATTGAGGGCAATTTCGCCCCTTATACTCGAGTCTTGGGGGCCAATTTGGCCTTTTATTAGGAAACTGCTACTGACATAATCAATTCCTAATCTTTTAAATATAAATTGCCTAATGAATAAGAAACTGCCTAATGCATAACTTCCCTAACAATATAAAAGAAACTTCCTAATATAGATAATTCATAACAATCCACCACGCTCCGTTACTGCCTTGTCCTCAAGGCGCAAAATCCATAAAACATGCCTAGAAATCATCTTCAGAAAGCCACGAAGCATCCTCTAGGGATTGGCCATGCCTAGCAACTAAAATCTCCAAGACAAGACGAACCAAACGACTAATGCGACAAGTATCAATGATGGCGAATGGAAGTAACGGAGGATCGGCCGGAACTAGTAGCGATGGTGGGGGACTCTGAGAGATATGAGCAGGATCTCCCACAAAGCAGTGGAGGCGTGAGACATGGAAAACCTGATGAGCCTAGGAACCTTCCGGAAGCCAAAGGCAATAAGCAACGGAACCCACGTGCTCAAGAACTAAATAAAGGCCATGGAAGAGATGAGCTAGTTTAGAACTCATAGGTTCATGATATAAAGAAGATTGCAGATGGGGACAAAAACTGACATATACCAAATCCCCTACTTGAAACTCCCAATCCACATGTTGTCAATCATAAACTTGTTTCATATGGTTTTGAGCGGCAAAGAGATTATATTTCAATTTGTTGCAAAAGAGCATCCCAATCCTAAAGAAGATGATCGACCTCCCTGGCAAAGGCATGGTGAGGAACATGAGCAAGAACTGTGGGCGGGATGCGACCATAAACCACCCTAAAAGGGGTAGAACCGGCAGCTGCATGAAAGGTTGTATTATAAGAATATTCCACCCAAGGAAGAAAATAGAGCCACTTGCGTGGATGGTCACCCACGAAATAACAAAGATATTGCTCGAGGCACCGATTAACTACCTCAGTTTGCCCATCTGTCTGGGGTAATGAACAATACTCGTATGCAAAAAAGTGCCTTAAAATGTGAAGAATACCTACCAAAAATGAGAAATAATGATGTGATCACGGTCAGAGACAATAGTACGTGGCATATCATGAAGCTTAGCCACATCGCGAACATACAGCTCAACAACTTCTTTGGCAGTGAATGGATGTGCTAGAGGACTGAAATGAGCATACTTATTTGGTCGATGACCACCAGAATAATAGATTTGCCTTGAATAACAAGTAGTGCTTTAATGAAATTCATAGAAACATCCTCCCAAATGCGATCAGGAATGGGAAGGGGCTGAAGTAAACGTGCACGAGATGTGGTAGCCGCCTTGGCACTTTGGCAAACTTGGCAGGAAGCAAAACAATTATGCACATCGCGACGAATGCCCTGCCAACAAAAGATATGGCTCACGCGCTTGTAAGTGCAGAACAAGCCTACATGGCCAACAAACGGAGTCATGAAAATGAGAAATAATGGTAGAACAGAACTAACTGTTAGTTGTAACCCATAGACATTTTTTCCAACACAGCAAGTCTCTTGGTAAAGCAAAAGGGGTAAACATAAAGGATCCTGCCACAAGCGACCCAACAATTCCTGGGCTTCCTTGTCCTAGACATAGGCCTAGTGTAAAAGGTCCAACTAGGGAAAAATTAGACCGAGCATTGCCATTTCCTAGCCTGTAGAAAACTAGCGGGATAGGGCATCAGCCACAATATTCTCATATCCTTTCTTGTAAACCAACTCATAATCATAGACCAAAAGTTTAGGCATCCAAAGCTGTTGGGTAGGAGTAGAGATTCTTTACTCCAAAAGATATTTCAAAGGTCGATTATCGGTGTAAATAAGGAAGTGGTGACACAATAGATAAGGGTGTCATTTGGTCCCTACATAGACAATGGCGAGCATCTCTCTCTTGTAGGCAAAGAGTGAAAGAGCATCTCTCTCTTGTAGGCAAAGAGCGAAAGAGAACAACTGGAGAGAGCCTTCCTAAAGAAGGCAATAGGATGGCCAACTTGTAACAATACGGCCCCCAATCATGTCTCAGAGGCATCAATCTTCACAATGAATGGTTGTGGACATAGTTGTCTTCAAGGTGCCCAAGGCAACATGAGCCTGAGCTATTCATTGGAAGGACTCCTTTTTGAGCGGGGATGCAAGGGGAGCGGCTATAGTGCTGTACTTAGAAATAAAACGGTGATAATAACCTGTTAAGCCAATAAGCCATGCAAAGCCTTTGGCAAAGATGGAATAGGCCACTCCAGCATAGCCGTGACCTTGGCTGGATCAATCAACATGCCTCGACTGTAATGATGTGCCCTAAGTAATCCACATGGGACTACCAAAGACGCACTTAATGCATTTGAGGAATAGAGAATGTTGCTCCATGAGTGTGAAAAAGCGAAGATGTGATAAATGAGATTCCCAAGGACTGTAGACCAATATGTCGACAAAGACTACCAATACAAAATGATGCAAAGAGAGATGAAAGATCTCATTCATAAGGCGATGAAAGGTGAAGGGAGCATTAGTGAGGCCAAAAGGCATGACCAAAAATTCAAAGTGCCTGTCATGTGTGTGGAATGTTATTTTATTAATATTAGCAAGGTGCATGCGGATTTGATGGTATCTAGAGCGCAAATCCAACTTAGAAAAATAGTGTGAATTGCCCAATTCATCCAAGAGTTCTTCAATGACCGGAATGTGGAATTTATCCTTGAGAGTGATATCATTTAAAGCTTGATAATCAACACAAAAGTGCCACGACCTATCCTTCTTGCAAACCAAAAGAACAGGGGACGAGTATGAACACGTGCTAGGCCTAATAATGCCGACATCTAACATCTTAGAAACTAACCTTTCAATTTCAGTCTTTTGGATTTGAGGATACTAGTAGGGCCAAACATTGGCAAGAGATGCACTGGCGAGCACACGAATACGGTGGTCATAGGAGCGAAGGGGTGGTAGGCTGGTTAGCTCCATAAAAAGAGGGGAATAGGCCTCAAACAAGGAGGCTAAATCCATTGGAACTTCAGCTTGGTCGGGCACTGCATGAGTGAGAAATTGGAGTAGGAGGCCCTGGTGTGTACATTGGAAAAGTGAGGCAAGATCTTGTGCTAACTGCAATATGCCAGGTGCCGACCCGTGGAGATGGACATGTTGCCCCTCCACTTCAAAATCCATAAGCATCTAAAGAAAGTTCCACATGGCAACGCCCAACCCCCGTAAACATTGGACACCCAAAACAATATCAGCCCCCTTTATGGGTAATAAACAAAGGTCCATGATAAAGGTATGGCCTTGGATGTGTAACTCTTCCCGGGAATAGACACCCTTGCTACAAAGGCATTTGCCGTCGCCAATCGGAACATCAAAAGGAGAGGCATCATACACATGGCATCCCAAACGCTGTCCAACCATGTCATTAATAAAATCATGTGTGCTGCCACTATCAATGAGCATAGCCACCTATTGCCACTTAAGGAAGCCCTGAACGAGCATAGTCTATGGGGTATATGTGCCCCAAAAAGTATGAAAGGAAATCTCTAGAAGAACATCAACAGCATCGAAAGGCGGATCAGACAGCATCCGATAGTATCATCCCATGACTCCCCCAAAATCTTGCAATGGTGGCCAGGAGAAAGTGCTCATCATAGTTGAAGCATAAACCTTTAGAACGTCGCTCCTCCATTTGAGATTGAGATAAATGCCGGAAGGGTACCGAAGTGCTGGGAATGGTGCCAAAGATTGGGCAGCCACTCCCCAGGAAACCAACTCCCAAGGGCCAAGGAGTTAGCGGGCCCAGGGGTCAAATGGTCTATTGTTGCTGAATAAGCTTTTCTTCCTGAATGCATGCATAGCGGAAGCGTGGGGGGTGTGCCAACAGTGTCTGGACCTGACGCCTGCTGTGACTCAGTAGCACCCAGAAGGACGGCGGCGGCCTGGTTCATGGTGGAAGCGCCCTAGGTCCACCAGCCGGTGGAAACTGGCTGGTGAACTCCCCTTGCGACCCACCAGCGGCCTCGTGGTCCGATGAAGCTGCCAGCGGAGCATCCCCTTAGTTCAGCTTGGCCATTCTTTTGGTCTGTACCATGAGAACTAAACCACAGAGAGGAAGCGCAAAGCTTTGATACCATTGGGCTTACACAGTTCTTCAGCAGGGAAAAGAGATGAAAAGAGGGGTAGAATCACTGTTGTTGGCAACCTTCAGCAGAGACAAGAGAAGAGACAGAGAAAAGAGACAACAGAGAGGAAGGAAGATGATGAAAGGCTAAGTTTTTCAGTGAATTCCAAAGAGGGAAATCACCCCTTGCATATACTAGTCTTGGCAGCGAAGTAGGCCTTTTATTAGGAAACTACTATTGACATAATCAATTCCTAATCTTTTAAATGGAAATTGTCTAATGAATAAGAAACTGCCTAATGCATAACTTCCCTAACAATATAAAAGAAACTTCCTAATATAGATTATTTATAACGTCTTTTTTCAGTAACATTGACAAGAAGAGAGTTGTGATTCTAACCTTTATTCAAACTTTCTTTTCCTTTACTGTTCAAGTAAATTATAGCTTTAAAGTCCATAAATAGGTTATAATTGCACTATCTTATTCTGGTTTAATACCAAAGCCAATTCCCAAAGAATATTAGAATATACCACGCCATAAAGTGAAGGAAGCCAAATGTTGAAACTCACCCGAGAAACTATGCCTAGCTTCTCTAACTTCTGCACAGCATCCTCCACTTCAAAATTGCATTTTCCTCCAAATTCATCTTCAATAAGATGTTCGCAATGCTGATCAAGATCCTGTAGATGCATGATCCAACTTAGAGGTGTCAAGAAACTCTCATTCATTTCCTGCTCTAAAGACTGCTTCCATTATATAACCCTACACAGGTGTGAGGCGGGCAGGTGGGTCCCCCATGATGCATGCCATCAGATCGAGATCTGATGGCATGCAGGCACCCTCCCTGCATAGAAAAGTTAGCAGTAAATAGGTAAAAAATTGAGTGTTCACATACTTGCATGGTAGTTTTCCCCTGCTCCATAAGGATAAAGAAAGAAATTATCACCTCCTTGACCTGACAAGAAAACGAATACCAGTCATGTCTAATACCCACATATCTGATATTTTCTATGCTGTAATAAGAAGCAGCATATAGTGCAATGCTCTACTCCCAATAACCACAAACTTGACCTCATGAAGAATTTCAAATTGTCAATGATACAAATGTTATATTCATTAGAATCTTAAGTTTAAAGAGAACATGAGATTTCTTATATGTCTCTACTACAGACCTCCTGTTGAATCACATCGTCACACAAGTGTAGAAGTGTGCCTCTACCACTGTCCAGCTGTTTGTCGTACATTGACTGCATGATCAAATTTTGATATGTTGCCATGTTTTGCTGAAATCTGGTGCATGGAAGGCATAATTAGCCTAGTTCCTTTTAAGTAAATATAGCCATGGAAACCAAATGGATAAACTGATACCAATTTTTTAATTAAAATTGCATGCTTGCGAACTAATTAGTGATAAAAAAAATTTGAACAATATTACAGATATTTCAAAAGACAAGCCCTGCTGGCCAAAGATATGCTCAACATAACACCTCAAGTTTAAGTATTTATTAGTGTGTTAATATTAATAGCTATTCCTCAATAGCTTATGCTTTTTGTAGACATGGTTCTACCATGATATTGAGTTCATCTGTAGGCAAAAAAAAGGAAGCATCACAGCCCAGGCCTCTGGTTCAAGTCGTCAGGAATTAAATGCCTTCCTTTGTACATGGGCCCCATGTGTGTTCATATTAATATTAAGCTTTTAGAAGTGATAGCATGCTAATAGTAATAGTTATCCCTTCCTTGATAGTGGCTTTAAGCTTTTATGGGACTTTGTACTAGCAGTATTTTACCTCTAACATGCCTTGCAGTGACCATCCATAGCTAAAACGGAAGGAGAATTGTATATAGGAAAGGGTGATCAATTAGGAGTTCCATTGATCACAAGCTACCTCTGATATTAATTGGTTCTTAGAGATAAAATGTACTTAGTAATTCATTTGGTAATACATGACATAATATTACAATCTACATGTGTGTAAAGTTGACGCTCAAAGAAAGGGCTGACATGGATGACAAATAAATGAGAGTTTGCTGGGACAATTTATAAAGGTAATGCACTCCCAGTATTCCAAATAAAATTAACCCAAAGTATTTGATTGGCATCAGATGCTGACTCGGCCATGGAGCATACCTCAACATTGAAAACTCAGTATTTCAAATGGAAAGATTGCATGTGCTCATTAGGACATCATAAAATTGGATAAAAGGAGAAATTGAAACAAATATGTAAATGATAAAGGAAAAAAATACTTACGTAAAATAGACCTTGGCACAGTAGCCAACAAGTCCAGAAAGAATAGCTATAACAACCCAAATATCAGCTTTAGGCATTTCAAGTGAACTAATCAGAGCAACCTGAATGACAAATCCAGAAACACCCACAGGAACAACAAGAATGATAGACACACTGTATTAAAATATATTTATTTAACAAACAAAACAGGGATAAAGCAACCTATATATTTGACTGACCAGACCAACCACAGCAGAAACTAGAAACTTGACCCAATCCATTGGTGTTAAACTTGGGTTTTTCTTCTCTGGCTATAATCAAGGTTAAACAACACAGGTTCAAATATCAGCTGATAAATCTATTTTATGCATCTACTAACCTAACATAGAACTATAGTCACATCAACCAAAAGGTTCATCTAAGTAACTCACTAGCACCAGCTCCATATCAGCCATTGGAATATTTTTGAAATGCTTGATGTATATTCCTCTGGTATTTGCACGTCTGCAGTTATTTCATTTAAACTATAAATTGAAAGCTATTCTTATCAAAATTCTCTAAAAAAATTTACAAAATAAGAATAATCTAACATCACGATGAATACAGGGGTATTTATGGCATTACCTATACACCACAATCATTCTATCGAAAGTTGGTTCTTGAATGGTAATCTTGCTAATCAATTTCTTCATACTGCAAAAGCATAGGCGGCATAAACTATTATCTGCTGCCAGTAAGTTACATAAAGAACCATAAGAATGACATGCAAGACCTTATTTCCATGTTTTCAATTCGTATACGCTCAACCACAAGGTCTTCTTCCTTTTCAACAGTCACTTCATCTGTTTTCTTTGGATCTCTTTGGATTCGTGAGCTAGACCTTCTAGACAGGACTCTCCGGAGTCTACAACAGTAACACAAATATGCAAAACTTTATACAACAGTTTAAAGGAATAAGTAATACATTAGCATTATATTCAATGTAGGAACATTACCTTGTAACTCCAAGGAACCATGCCCAAACGCGTGCAATAATCATATCCAATTTCTCCATAAAGAAAAAGTCAGTTGTGTGATCAATGCCAATGCCTCGACGGAATATTACATACTTCAATGCACAATAATACCAAATTAGACTCATATATATTAAAAGAAATAAACAGTCAAGATGCCCTTTTATATACATATGCTCTCCTGATAATGTCAAATAATCAATTATCCTCTCCTCCTACAAATAAGGTGTGCCTATACTAGATTAACTAACAAGTTCACACAAAATTTTTAACAGAAGTAAAAAATGACATTTTTCCCACATTGAAAAAATAAACACCCCACCTGTGGAAGGATTCGATCCATTCATAGTGAAAGTCATGTGGAAAAGAAATCAAGTTTCAAAAGAGTTGTTGTGAAAGATTTGATGGCTCCTCGAGGAAACAATAAGTTCAAGGGAGAATATTATCAAATGAAAAACTTGTAAAAACATTTAGAAGCAATATTCACCTATTTTTAACATTGCATGTATAAAAAGAAGAGCAATGCATTAAAAAAAATCACCTACAAACAGCTTTCATTTCATAGAAATAAGATCACACATTTTTAAGATTAAAAGATGCCAAAGCAGCAAAAACTAGACATAATTTATGTGAATATGTTTATTTTGGAAAAACAACAATGTGTAAGAAGACTCCAACCAATAGGGCCAACACCATTAAAATAGAGAGGCCTATCAAATCTAATGTTAGCTCTGAGTTGCATATATGTCAACCTAGTTACTTAAATTGCAACTTTAAAATGAAAATTCAAGTACTTACATGGAGCATTTATCTTCACTTTGATTCAAAACATTATGGTAAGTTATGAAACCAAGCATTGCTCCTCTATTTAGGGAACTGATGATATTTACTATTTCCAAAATTTTATATATATCCACATTAAAACTCTTGTAGGACCCAAACAGGCGTATGCTTTTGTGTGTTAGTGCATGTGAACTTGCTTTAATATTGTGCCTGCATTGTACTTTATAATAAAAAAAGTTGAAATACCTTATCTGAAAATTCTGGGAGGTCGTCATGTTGATGACTGGCAAAATACTTCTTCAAAAGCTCCTTGTCTAGCTGCATTTGTACAAAATATGAGCACTTAGACACCAAACAAAAGAAAATTCAAAACACCTAAGAATGGTTTCACCAACCTTTGACTCGTCAACAGTAATGGGAAGGTTCAAAAGGTATTGCCCAGAGTGTGCAACATCAATTTCTTCATCACTCACTATTTTGAAGTTGCTCTTCTCCATTACCTTACATAAATGGAATATTCACAAGCAAAATGTTAGAACAATGAAGAAATTGTGCATCAAAACCACTCCATATAATCTATTTGTCCAAGAGGATAGAAGTAGAGCAAGAAGTAAAAGATCAAAAACCTGCATTTTGGGCCTACAAATTAAGGTGTTACTTGTATATTTGCAGGCATCTTTATGTTAACAGGATTACGTTTATAATTTCAAGACATTTCTCAGAACCAAGTTTGGCCAATAGCTGCAGGAAGTACTAATGTTTATTTTCAAAATTTAACAACCAACATTTGTTGATCAAATGGCCCAGTATTAGAAACTATTAAACTAATGCTCATTCACAAGTATAACTCTGGTATCAATAGCATAGTTACCGAGAACTATACAATGTTCTTCAAGTGTAAGCATTGGCTCATCAGACTCAGCAAGAAATTTTCTTCAACTAAATTTCTAGACATGACGATCCACTACTTAGTACTGAGAGAGAATGCCAAAGCCTATCATTATCACAAGTATCTGATACTTTGTGCAGATGGAAATCATTATGATGATCATCATGATGCACCTCACTCCATCTATCTGGGATTGATATCACGTATCTGTAAGAAGTTTGGACCTAGGGTAAATTACACTTACACCCTTTGACCTTGTAAAACTAGACATAGACCATGTTTGAAAACCTACGCTTACATCCCCTAGTTTTTTTTTCAAATGACAGACATGCCCTTGTCATTCATACCCCTCTTTTTCCACCTCCTCCCGCCACTGGCCTTGGCCCCACCTCTGCTCCTAGCCTCCCTGTCACCCCGGCGAAACAGCAAGGAGAGGGGAGATGAGCTCCCCCAAGCAGGGTGGATCAGGAATCTCTTGCTCCACCCCCAGTCAGAGCAGGAAAACCCTGGCGTTTCCACCAGGCTGGCAAGAAGGATAGGCTGATGGGCAAACCCAAGTCCCAGCCTCCTTGTCGCACCATGGAAAAGACACCAAGACAGGGGTTGGGAGCAAGAGGTTCCAGCTTTGCCCCATTGGGGGAGCAAGAACCCTCGGCATCTCCACTGGGGAGCCAGGGGGCTGGAGCCGAGGCAGGCCCATCTTCTCCAGCCCTGCCTCCCTGTTGTGGTGCCAGAGATGCCAAGAGGGGAGGAGCGTGGG
Source organism: Saururus chinensis (assembly GCA_035235625.1). Taxonomy (NCBI): domain Eukaryota; kingdom Viridiplantae; phylum Streptophyta; class Magnoliopsida; order Piperales; family Saururaceae; genus Saururus; species Saururus chinensis. Next base: position 5,764,335 of record CP141145.1, on the reverse strand, counting down.
CTCAGCCTCAGATGCACTCCCCACCTGGCCCCCAGGGCGGTGGGGATTGGTTTCTTGTTCCCCCAGGGCAAGTTATGAAACTCTTGCTCTGCCCTCAGTTGGAGAAACCCCTCCCCACGCCTGACCTGGTGGAGACAGCAAGGAGGCCAAGGCCGTTGTTGATGCCTAAGAAATTGAGGCAGGACAGCGCAGGGAGGGGGTAAAAAAAAACAAAGGTGTGAATGACAAGGGATTTTTTGTCTTTTGGAAAAAAAAATAGGGGTACTAAGTGTATGTTTTGATACATGAGGGCATTTGTGTCTAGTTTTGACAAGTCAGGAGTGTAAGTATCATTTACACTTACTTCTATTGTGAGCTAGTTCTGGACACAACAAAACCATAAGCATATTCCCCTGCAGTTCTATCAAACATGGTTGCTTTTACAGTTATCCAACTATATATCTCCCATATATGGAAATTTACATGTACCAAAAAAAAATGATTACATCCGCACAAAGTATGCTGTGCTACCTATCGGATTAGGATTTGTATTATTTTACAGATCCACTCTACTCATATAGTTTTGGCTCAGAAAATTTGTCTCTCTTGGACTACAAAGTATGCATAATGGAGCATCAATTCTCATGTAGCACTTTTTTAGTCATCACTAGCACAGAGGTTGTTCCTTCATGTAGATCTACAGTGACAGAAGATCCTGAGTCTCTATCTAGTAGTTCTCATGCTAATGGAAGGATGACAATGTCCTCATACAAGTGTTTTTAGTGTCCACATAGCTATTTGTTAAAGGAAGAAGTAAAGGCTATATTCACCGATTTAAAAATAATAATTATGCTTATAACAGGAGCAATAGAAAGATGACGCCATTGGTCAAAAGGTCAGGTACAAATTATGATAGAAGTGTAGAAATATCAGTAGAAAGCATGTGAGGAAATCCATCCCGGTAAAACATTCACTCACTAATAGTTTGCAAAATGTTATCTTAAATACTAATCAGAGACATAACTATCTAAAAGAATTTGCACTTATGAACAAGATGCAACATCATTAGCAAACCAGTTATCTCAAAGTTCCCAAAATACAACCTCCATCCTATATTAATAGCTACATTTGAAAAAATAGTGATTTTTATTGAACGGTGAAACCCATATCTAAGAGACAGGAAAATAAGCTTATGATACTCTTTTTTAGGTACCCAATCACTTAAATTGAACAAAGTGAAGCTATTAATATGGAACAAACTTTTTTGCCAAATGGAGCTATTAATTTAGGACAGAGGGAGTATTTGTTGTGCAGTAAAAATGTGAACAGTAGTGTTTCTGATGATTGTTTAAATGAAATGGCTGACTCATATGCTATCAATGTCAGGGCCACACATAACATCAAACCTGAAACTGGATCCAATATGTAAGTTTCTATGTACCTGAAAAAAATATGTAAGGAAATTCTGTTCAAGAACATCAATCTCTTCTGGGGATAGATTCTGCTGCTGAATTCTTTGAGCTCCATAAAGTGGATCAAAAAGAGAATATAATTGCTACAGATGCAACACGCACATGCTTAGATAAAAATCCATATGAAAGTGTAAGAAAGGAAAAAAGAAGTACAAAATAACATCCACGAACCATAAGATCCTCAAATTGTAGAAAATACCAAGCGCGGATTGTATACTCAACCCTCTTACATAGCTTAAGAAACTCCGCACGGTCAGATGCTTGTTCTGAAATGCATGCAAAAACCATAGAAAAAATATCACTCAAAATGGAGAACACAGAGAAATATTTTTTATAGCACGTCGATTTAGGTGGACTGGAACTAAAACATTACAAAATTGTAAAAAATGGGAGGAAAAATTCCAAATAAAGTAATCAAACAGGATCATAAAATGTTCAGCTGCTAAGCAAACCAACCCTAAGGCATACCTTGCACAGATTTACAATATGTAACCATATAACCCCAGAAAATTCAAACAAAAGATGGCAAAGTCAATAAATTAGAACGGAAGAGTCATTGTGTTTAACAATAAACTACATGGAGTTTGAATTAGATACCAAATGAAGAAACAGACAAACAAATGTTTCATATAAAAAAAATAGTTAGATTATAGGAGCAACTCCATGGAAGCATCACCAGTAACTGTAACATCCTCAAAATTTTGATTTAAAAAAAATCTAAGAGCCAGTTACATGTAAAAGTTAACATTAAACAAGCATAAAAAAAAGAGTTGTATGAAAAGGCAAATAAATAAAACGTGAAAAACCAGTATCGCTAGGAAAAAATTTACAAGCGTAGTCAAATTACCCTGCTCTTCCTTCTCAATATCATAATGTATCTGCCTCAAGCAAGAGACCAAAACACTGAACAAGCAAATTACTAAGAAGAGAATATACCACACATTCAAACATTGAACTTTCCGTCTTTAAAATTTAAGATGCTTTATGTCATCATCATACACCTTACCCCAGTTATCTTGGTTGGTGACATGGATTCTATATCATCATTTGGCACTTCTTTAATCAAAATGATGATACAAAATGCTAGTGAGATACTGATATTAACACATATGAAGAAGACCAAATTTGGTTCCAACACAAAATCCATGTGAGATAGGAAGCCTCGTAACTATTTGATCTTCTTTCAATGACCAAAAAATGACACACTACACATTTATGAGAGGTACTATGTATTGAGTGCAATAAATAAGGTGTAGCGAACACTGGGAGATCTGCTAACATGGGTGCAACCAGATTTGACCTTTCATCTGCGTTTATTGTGTGTGTGTTTTGGCCAACTGGCACACTGCATCGCTGCCATAGCAAGCACAAAATGGCAACTCTATGCTTACATGCAGAATAGTTTTCCCAACAACTACATAAGACATCAATAAAAAAAACACATAAATTAGCTGCTCCTTATCACTCGAACCACACATTTGGCACAACTACATGGCCAAATTTAAAAAAAAAAAAAGGGAAGAAGTAAACACAGAACTTCCTTCTCACTGTGGAGCGAGAGGGTGAAAAGCAGTTGAGACAGTAAATGTCTTATGTAAGTCCTATAGCTATGAATAAATATAAAGCTTATTAAGATCTGAAAGCAATCTCCAGAAATAACTTTCAACGGAAGTTGCATTGGCATACATTGGTACGCGCCATTTCTGGAAAACCCTAAAATTTGCATTCCCTGTCAAAGGATGAACGAGGAGTCTGAAAGCACTTTCAGACTGAACTGGGTTTGAAAGTATGTTCTGGAGACAGCTCGCATTTCAAAACACAATGACCCTAGTTATAATAGAGTATGAGGTATGAGGGAAAAAAGAACAAAGCTTGAAAGCCCATATTGTGTAATTAGATGCCAATTCAGAAGTAGGAAACAGGCAATCAAATAAATTGAACTCCATAAATCTAAAGAATGTAATAACTTGCTCATTGAATTAAGGAGAGAAGAAAAAAAGACGGCAGCTACTTGAGCTACTCAATTTGCAGGATTACGAAACGAAACTCCCAGCACACACTGTCGGCAACTCAGAATCAGCAACCAATCCAAAACCCATTTCCCAATTAAGCGAAATCTCATCAACCCACATTAAGAAAGCGTCACAAATTCTAAAAACCGAAATAGAAATTTGAAATAGCAACACCAGATCAAACACCAACACAAGGCAAAGACTGAGGAGAACTGATGCAGTCACACACACCAATGAGGTAAGCCAATTTCATAATGAGCTTCGGCTTCAGCACGGGGACCACAGACTCCCTCTCCAAGCGAATGACATCCTTGCTCTTCTTCTTGTCCATGTTCTCCCCCATATTCAAAAGCCAGCCTCTCTAGAAATCCTTAAGAAGAAGAAGAAGAAGAAGAAGAAGCAGGGAAGGCAGGGAGTTGCGAAGTACCTAGCAAGAGAAGAACCCAACCAAATTTAAAGGAACAAGGAAAGAAAAATGTGATGCTTGGTGTGGAGGACAAAGAGATGCTGAATGGAGAAGAGGAGGTGGGGTGAGTTTGTCCCCGTACATTTCATTTCTTCTTCTTCTTGTATTAGCTCCCGTTGGTAACGTAACGCCTAACGCCCCGGGGAGGGAGCGGAGGCGTCGACAACTCACTTAGGACAGTAACGCCAGCGCAGCATTCAATTATTCAATTTGCCGTCCTCCTTGCCTTTGGTAAGGAATATGTTGCGGCAGATTTATGATCTAGTTTGCTTCGGTTTAATTTTTCAAATTGTCTTAAAAAAAGAAGAGTAATGTTATTATGACTTGAGTAATTTTTATTTTTTTTAAGACCATTGACGAGTGCGACTTATAAAAATAAAAATGGGTCTCACTTATCATTGGTTCTGAGACGATAAAATAACTTTTTGATGTTACTTTTAAATGTCACCAAAGTATTTTTTTTAAAAAAAAACAAAGCTTCTTCTAGTACATCATTTTGAAAACATCATACAGAATTATAGGCCTGACTCAATGAGTATTATCAGAATATTAGCTTCATGGCAAATATACTCCCTTTAATCCAAGTGTAATGCTTCAATTGTTAAAATATAAATTTTATACAAAGTAAATATTTAAGACAAAAAAATAACTAACTTAGCAGAAAAATATAAAAAATGAGAGACCTACTCTATAGAAGAAGTATATTAAAAACTTTCTAATTTGTAGAATATTAAGAAGGAAAAATTAGCTAGAATTGCAGCTCACAACAACTTTGACTCCCCTCCCTGGTTGTCTCAAATCATGGTTCTATTCTGCTCGTGAACTAATGGTAAAGGAGTTGTAGCTCTATACATCATTTATTAATAAATAGGGCATTTAATGTAGTATAAGTGTGCTTTTTAAACGAAACATTTAGTATGAGACAGAGGGAGATAGGAAATATATGATAATTCTCTTGCCTCTTTGAGTAAATATGGTATTGTTGTGCACGTGTGCACTTGGCTCAGTACTTACCTTATTTCAGTATTTTATTTCTGTTCCTTAGGTTAGTTTTCCTTATGTTAGCAATTGACTGTTATTTGTATTATGTTATGAACTGTAATAGGTACACTAGTGGACCACGGGTGAGTCGGGCCCCACTAGTGGCATGATTCCCAATGTGGGAGGGCACGACTCCCCATAAAGGGTCATCTCCCTCCTTGGTTGGGCATGCTAATTGAATTTTAGTTACTTTCTCCCCTTTCTTCCTACTTCTTTCCCTTTCTCTGCATAGAACTCTTGTGTACCAATTGTGCCCACACTAGGCACAACATTGGTATCAAAGCTCTTACAATCCCCGGCCATAGCTCGAGGCAAACAAGCTGCCACGGCCCCAGAAATTCAGCCCGAGAAAGAGGCTCTCGCCTCTGCAAACAGTCCCAAAACAGCGCCTGAATCCAACGGCGAGCTTACGATGGCACAACTCATGGTAGAGATAAGGGCTTTGAGCTGGGCATCGCCAAGATCGATGATTTGGGTTTGGCCGTTGCCCAACTTCAAGCAGAGCGTGCAACACCCCTTCTCTCCAAGCCGCCACTAGTTTCCATGGAGAAGGGGGGTCCGTCCCAGGCTCCTAAACCTCTCCGCTCTGACTTTCCAACACCGACAGACCGCGATATGCTCTTTTCCTAGGATGCTCTGCGCTTTGGCACTGTCAACCAGGCCATGGATGGGAGGCGCTAGGCCTGGGACTCGCGAGGCACACCAGGTGTTCGGAAAAATGCCTCAATGGTGCCGCCTCCCCGAAACTTGTACCAGAAGATGGAGGATGATTGGAAGGAGTACCCAAGGCACCGCGGAGCGGGGTGGAACCTTGTTTGGCCCGCCTACAATTCCCACGTTATAATGGGGACGATGACCTAGTTGAATGGTTGTACAAGGCGAAGAAGTTTTTTGCCTACCAGGGGACACAGTCGGAGGCTGAATGACTGCGCATAGTGACTTTCCACCTAGACGGGGATGCTTCGGTATGGTTTCAGAGCTTTGAGAAGGAGGTGCGCTACCCCACTTGGACCACCTTCTCCAACGAATTGTGCATCCAGTTCAGCCCAAATGAGTTCCAAGACTTCAACGAAATGCTCTCCTCTCTGCGATAGACATCCACCGTTCAAGCATACTATACGGAGTTCATGAAGGTAGCCAACCACCTCCCTGAATGGCCAGTGGCCGCCTTGGTGGGCACGTTCAAGAGAGGGCTCAAACCAAAGATTTCTGAGGAGATGCGCCATTTCCCCTATTCTAGCATGCGGGCTGTCGTGCGTCATGCACGCATCGAAGAAGAGAAATTGGCTAGACAAAGGCGTGGGGGCAGGCTAGGACCTTTTCCTCGGGCTGCTGTGACTGCCTCCCCTCTTGCCGCCCCAACCAGCAGCTCAGTGGCTGGCCGCGCTGGCCAAGCATCCCCTCAGACTGGCCCAATTGTCCGCCGTTTCACTCCGGCTCAAATGGAAGAATGTCTTAGCTGAGTAAGGTTATCACCCTGCTCTTTCTTTGCCACCGGCACAACCTCTCCAATTCCCTTTAGTGATTACTCATCTAGCAGGAGTAAGGGTGAGAATAATTTGGCTGAACAGTTTAAGAAAATTGCCCCCACCTTCTTAGGTGAAGGAGAGCTGGAGGAGGCAGAAAAGTGGATAAGAGAAATTAAAAAGATTTTTGAAGCAATGGAGGTATCTGAGAAGAAAAAAGTTTCCTTTGGAACATTTGTCTTCTCAGGAGAGGCAGATCATTGGTGGACCATAATCAAGGAGACTAAATTTGTTGAGGTTCAACAAGTTTCTTGGAAAGATTACAAAGAAGCTTCCTATGATAATTATTTTTTACTCCATATGAGGCAACAAAAGGAGTTGGAGTTCATGGAACTAAAGCAAGGAAGTTTGTCGGTACAGGAGTATGTGACCAAATTTACTCAGTTGCAGTGCTTTGCCTTGGGAGCATGCACTGCAGAATTATCTTGTGCCACCCGATTTGTCTCGGGATTAAAACCTGAATTAAGAGCTCAAGTAGTAATTCTACAACCTACTACTTTGAGTTGAGCCATGGTGATTGCCTATGTGGCAAAGTACGATCAACAGAGAGCAATGGCATAACGGAAGGAAGCTTGGCAAAATGGTAGTTTCAAATGCCCTAACAACAAGAGAGGCTTTAACTACTCTCGTGGTGCACCTAACCAGCCAGTTCGACCATATCAGCCGCAACCACAACAACAAGCTTTTAAAAGAAGGCCACGACAACAATATCAGCAGGGCAGGGGAGGGACCCCATACCCCATATGTAAATTGTTTCACCCGGGGCAACCCTGCAAGAAGAGGAATAACCTATGCTTTGTGTGTGGAGTTGAGGGTCACTTTGCTAGAGACTGCCCAAGGAAGCATACAAGAAATGAGCCTTAGACCGAACAAAAGGCTAGAATTCCGGGGCAAGTATATGCCATCACAAGTGAGGAAGCTCATGCCTCAAATGCTGTCGAGGAAGGTACTCTTCTTGTCTCTGATTGATTAAGTAGAATTTTGATAGATCCAGGCTCTACACATTCATTTATATCAGTTGAATTTGCTTTAAATCTGGAAGATCAAGTTTTGAACCTACCCTTTATACTAGAAGTCTCAACACCTGTAGGAGACTCTTTATTAACACAAGAGTTTCTTAAAGAGGTGTCAGTTCATATAGGTGACAATCGGTTGAGTGCTAACCTAGTTTTACTAAAGATAACCGACTTTGATATTATCCTTGACGTGGATTGGTTAGCTACACATAGATCCATAGTAGATTGTGGTAAAAGGAAAGTAGTCTTTGGAAAATAAAATATTAGAAGCAGTAAATAACATAGAAGTAGTATTTTATTAGATTCAGAAGGGTTCATTACATCTAAGCAATATGACCCATCAACTAAAGAAGAGTAAATAACGTAGTCCCACCCTTGCCCACAGTGGCCTTACTCCCCTTAAATCTAACCTCAAACCCCTTCTTGGTCAAAACAGAGATTGAAATTAGGTTCCTCCTGATGGAGGGAGCAAAGAGTACATCAATTAAGATTAGGGTAGACCCATCCTTCAGGGGAATCCTGTAGTTCCCCATAGCCTCCACCTCGTAGTATGTATTGTTGCCCATGAAGACTTTATTCTAGCAAGACATCAAGTTCATCATCTCTCCCTTGGTTCCCCTCGACTGAGAAACATGCATTGTAGCTTCTGAGTCTAGCCACCAAATCTTCTCCTTGATGTCAGCAATCATCACTTTAAAGACAACACACACAATCTCCTTACTCTTGCCGTTGTTGTCATTGCTTGAATGGTCATCTTTATGGGAATAATTAGCCTTAAAGTGACCCACTTGGCCACACTTGAAACAAGCGCCTTTGGGTTTGGCATTCCCATTTCCAATGCCCTTGTTCTGAGGCTTCTTCCCCTTCTTCTTGAAAGCTTTCTTGTTAGAGGGACTAGGCCCATGTCCACCCTTCTGCCTCCACCAGAGTTCTATGCCAAGTTGGCAGTAGCAGCACCCCCAGAAGCCTTCACATGGTTCCTCCATTTTTCCTCAAGCCTTAGCTTGGCAGTTAGAACCTCCATTATGATCTTCTAGTCACTCATGTTTAGATAGATCACTACACTCTCCCAAGATTTGAGAAGGTTGTTTAACACTGTAGACACTTGGACTCCCTCAGAGATGGGGTCCTCCAGTGTCTTTAGGTCATCAGCAATGATGGACATGGCACTCAGGTGCTCATTCACATCATCTCCTTCGCTCATCCTAAAGTTTTGATACTTAGAGTACAACATCATCTTATTAGCTTCAGTCTGCTCCCCATACCCAACAGAAATTGCTTCCAACATCTCTTTGGCAAACTTGTACTTCTCAAAGAGCCTTTCCATCTTAGGCTCCATGAAAGTCAGTACGGTGGACCTAGCCTTGTTATCATCATCCCTCAATTTTTCATGTGCTTTCCTCTGAGCAGCTGATGCACCTTTTGGCAGTGGCTCAATTATCTGCTCAAGGATATGAGCAGGATCAGAAAGAGTTAGGATATAGTGTATCATTCTCTTCCACACCAGATAGTTGTCAGCATTCAACTTCTCAATATTTCCTAATTCTAAAGTGACAATCTTGGAAGCCATCGTGCAACTACAGAGAAAAAGCAGAGAATAGGAAATTAATACTATTTATGGAAGGCTAACCACTTCTAAATAAGGTAATTGCTTATAGAACTCTTAATCTAATAATAAGCCAAAGGGATAGTTGAGTATATTATGCTGAGTTACTTTATTTAGATATACCTTAATTAGGGTTTGGGACACTTTCCAAAATAACCCTAACTACCCCTTAACCCCCTTAAAGAAGTTACCCTAATTAGGTTGTCTAGGAATCTCTTAAACACCCTACTCAACACATAAACACAACAAATAAATAATTTAGATGCTACTGGAATTTTATATTCCTGTCCAAAAAATGAAATTACCAAAATAGTCCTAGGGCTGTTTAGGTCTTTTTACCCTTAAATACACCCCAAAAAATTTTACATAGCAACTTATCAAAGATTATTCAAATTAGTGAACCACAATTCTGGACAGAGAATTATCAGAACACACACAACAAGTATGAATTGACCAAAATGTCCCTAGGGCTAAAACGGTAAATTCACACCTTTATAATTCACAAAATTAATTTATTTTAATAAAAAATAAATCAATTAACTCTTGCTAACCATCAAGAGGGTGCTCTTGCTGACCAGCAAGAGGGTGTGTGCCTAGAAAGTGATAAGAGAATTAATTGTGCAAAAAATTGAAAGCCGAATTGACTATTTTGCCCTTATAAGCATGCAATCATGCAATCTTCAATTAAACTCAAAATCACATCAATTCCAGCGTGCTAATCAATCAAAACAGTCCAATATATATCTAATTTGAACTTAAAAATAAAAGCCATTTGATTGGATCTAGTAGATTAATCAATTTCACCAATTTCCCAATTCTAGCATGTATGACCTAGATCGGGTAAATCAAAACTGATTTTTTATTAGACTAGCAACCAACGACCCCCACCTAGGCTTTGATACCACTGAAGAGTGGCTGAACTAGTGGAAGCATGGTAGGAAGGGGGTGGTGCACCAATCAAAATCAACTTTTATGATTAAACTACAACAAACATGCATAAAACCCAAATCAATGAGCAATAAACATATCCAATCAAATAGATCATACAATTAAGAATACAAATCGGATCAAAAGCATACTGACCTGGGCTGTCCAGCCCTTGCACGCCCTCTAAAAGTTCAGCCTGCACACACCAATCTCAAGGAAAAACAAACCAATGGAAAGGAGATTACCTCTATGTGTTGATCCTTCAAAAAACCCTCTTTCTTGGAAGTAAAACTCAGCAAGATGGCGCCTAGGCTCTCCTTTTCATGCACAGCCAACATGGGAGCATATCCCTCTCTTACACCACATCCAAGGGGAAGGAGAGGAGGAGATGGGAGGTGGCCAGCAAGGTTTTCACAAGAAAACCTAGAGAGGGGGTTGAACCACAAGGGAGAGGGGGAGCCGAATTGGGAGAGGGAGAGGAGAGGAGTGGAGCGGCCTGATTAGGGCTCCTCTCCCTCTTCTTTCCCTTTAAATACCCCTCCTCCTTCCCCTAATTAAGTTGGGCCTAAGTTGGGCTTTCCTCAAACAGACCATTCTTATTGAGTTTACAGGCTTATATCAAGAAGGTTAGACACAATAGGAGAGGGCTCTGTGCGAAGGCCTGGACCCCCTGTACATGGCCAAGCCCGCGATAAGGTTAACCCTTCGCTAACCACGGGTCCCACCCGTAAATCATAATTTATGTGTCTGGGCCCCATAACATGTTAATACACGAACTAGTCGAATGCCTAGTGTGTGTATATAACGTTGGCGTGTCTCAATCAAATTAGTGTAACGAAGGCACATATGAGGTCGGCGTGACCCCCCCACCACCCTTGGACCCCGTGCTCATACCGGTTCACCCAGACCGCGACAACATTGGACCAAACCAGTCTCCAACTCATACCATAGTCCAACAATAAGGACCTGAAGCATTGTGGATTCGGGGCTGGCTAGGTTCTGTTGTACTCAATCGACCATTTTTAATGTCGTTTTGATGGAAATAGTCTCTTTTTTTTTTTGTCGCAAAACAGTAACACGTCATTAGATACCTTGTGGGTAAATGATTCACCCAAATTTCTCATATGTACAAATAAAAGCATGTCCGTGAAAGTGTCCACGGCCTACGACAGTAATCATCAATCATCTTTCCTCTGGCTAATATGAGTGGAACAACACGTTCCTTTCTCTAACTTAATTTCCAATCCGCAAGCAGATAGGAAAAGATTTCATAATTGGAAGGCTTTGCTGCCTGTGAGAATTGAGATAAGGATTTTGCAGGCGGAAAGTGGCATGAAATGTTTTATAAAAAAAAAAAACAAATTCCAAGGCGTAGAAGATATAGTCGAGATGCATGGGTCTTTCCTTCCTTAAATGCATGCTAACAAAATCCTCTTCTTCCCAACGACTATGAAACAGAGTATATATATATGTCTAATGTTCCTAAGAGTGGAGAGCTAAGAAATTCCGATGGTCGTGACTCTGGCGAGACAGAGCACCATTATCCGTAAAAACAAATATAGATGCAACATGAAGACCACGCGCGCTGGTGTAAATGATCATCAAAACGACAGGATTATCGATCGAGTCCAGTACAAGTGCGATGAGCGTCGGAAGTCAGCACTCGCCTGCTTACCCATCTTGAGGATGACGTACGGATGGATCGCTGCTACAGACATCTCGAACAGCAAGGTTAACTCCCCTTATCACACCAACTCTGAGAAGCCCTAGCAGATGTTTCATCCCGCAGACTCCAAAGGCCACAGCTCTGAAGACGACGACGGATGGAGGGAGGGAGGGAGAGGGATGCAAGTAACCAGTGCTCCTACTTTCTCTAATATATATAATTACTTTTTTTAAAAAAAAAAAAATATTTTTTTAACTCCGGTAGCTGCTGAGCTTTGCTCGCAAACTAGCTGTGGATCTCAATTCATGATCGAAAAACTAGCTATAGAGCAGTCTTTGCTCGCAGCTAGAAAAGTGGTCGCAGACGCTCCCTGCAATGCTACGAGCTCTGCTCCGTACCCAAAAATATGGCTGCAGCGTGCGTGCACATGTCGAGCCAGATCCGGACCGTAGGAGGTGGAGGGAAGAGAGAAGGAGCCGAGGATGTAGGACGGAGTCCGGGTCACTGGCCGCAGTGGCGGATCCAGAATTTCATTCAAGGTGGTCAAAAAATAATTAGGTCTAAAATTACATTTTTTCATAACTAAATATAGAAATGATACTGTATTTAAAATTTATTTTATTTTAATAAAAAATAAAGGTAAAATTAGATAACAAGAGACATGGAGCACCTAAGGTAAGGGCATTCTAGGAGAGGAAAGCCAAAAATAGAGCATAATTCTACCAATACTGAAAAAATTGGAGCAAGAGACAGACTAGGGTTGAGGGAAACTTAGTTAAGGTCTGGTTGAGTATCCAAAGATGTTAGACATGATGGTCACCAATACAATTGGTCTTGGGCTAGTTAAGTTTACCAACTTACATAGGTCAGGTTGGGACTCTAGATCTTGTTTTAGCTTTATTTTAATAAGAAATAAAAATGTTTAGTTCAATCAATGGTCAAGAATTTTTTTTGTAGTGGTAAATGAATAAGTTTTGGGTTTTTTTCATACCCCAAGTCATAGGTTCATTATTAATGGTGGTCCAAAGAATTTCAAAACCTGGGGTGGTCATAAGCCCACCCTCCATTGACTGGCAGCCGTGACGGCGTTGGAGGAGTGGAGAAGGTGGGGTAAAATAAAATTAATTTCTTTTGTAGATGAGAGATGCATGAGAGATTGGAGTAGGTATGGCGGGGATAAATAGGAAATAAGGGACAGGGAAAAATTGAGGTGTGAATAGCCACGTTCATGTATCATTCCAATCCCGAAATTTCTAGGTGTGCATCACACCATGTTGCTGGTATATTTTACCATTCAAGATATGACCTATTAACATGCTATAACTGAGAGTGCCTTAATGTCTGACATATTATGCTCATCATTCCTTTGGTAAGTGATAAAATACAAGCCAACATGGTATGCCATGCTCACCTAAATTTTGTTCCAATTGATGCCTTACGTTTTTTCTTCTTTAAGTAAAAACTAGGGGCCAACAACTCTACTTCTTTCGCCTTTGCTCTATATTTTACTCCCTCTATCGTAAATTAATATATAACAAAAAAAATTATTCCATATTAATAGCAATTGGGTTCTTCAAAAAGAGTATTATAATATTATTTTTCTTTTTCTTAGATATGGGTTTCATAAAAAAAATTGGTCACAGCAGTAACTAGGTAGCGCAACCCCAAGGTTCACCCATCCCCCCAAACTTAAGTATTTTTTTCTTCAAAAATAGTTGCTACAATTGCCAAATGGCCGCCGACTTGACAAAGGCCAAGCCTGTAACCACGGTTGTTGAGATATAGAAAAGTAGAAAAGTAGGATAAGAGATAATAAATGTTTATAATTTTAAAGTAAAATCGAGATAATTGTGTCTTTTATTTATTTCAAGGTTTTTAAGAGTGTGTTACAATTGTCATATTACTTAACTCTTTGCACTTATTGTCACTCTACAAATTTTTTTTTAAAAATTAATTCAATTGAAATCGGCATTACAAAATAGTAGTTTTGGAGAGGTGATTTAAAGATGCAATCTTCTTTCTATTTCACTTGTCTATTTAGTTTTTACAGAATTAAATAAAGAGGATACCTTACACTTTACCTAAGGGACAAGACTATGGTCAAGTTGGCACCAAACCCACTTTGATAAAGCGCTCCTTTACTGACAACTAAGTTGGAAGTTCAATAAACTAATTTCAAAAGTTAGATTTATTAAATGTTTTTTAATTTTTTAATTTATTACTAATATCAATAGAATGATAATATTATTTGTTCATCCTAAGTTGAGATTTTTTTACAATAGGTTACAGTTATGAAAAGCCGTATCAATATAGATAACAATATTGATGACTATATATGAGTAAACGTCAATAATATGCTTGGTACATGCAAAAACGAGTTTGAACCCTTTCATATATATAAAAAATATTATAACTAATAATATATTATTATAATATTTTATTTAGATTATGATAAGATCATAGAATATCGTATTAGTCGATACAGGTGTTCTATAAAAGTTCATTTTAGAACTATACATTATTATTCCCTCCGTCCTATACAAAATATTACTCATTTTACATATTAAGTGCTCTAAATTTTTTTATTTTGGAACCAAATAATATGCTTAATACGAGTCTAATTAGATATTTAAATAAATACATAATTATGGAAAATTATATTTAGAAAAAATAATTATAAAAAGTATATGAACCCATCTGTATTTATCTCATATAACTCTAAAAAAAATATTTTTAATATAACAAAAAATATTATCATCTTTAACCCTTCAAAGAGGTTAGGTTTGAATTGTGTTTTCATTTTTAAAATAAAAATAATTTTTTTATTTGAAAATTTTATTTTTAAAATAAAAAAATAAATAATTAATATTTATATGTATAGGTCGTATCGATATGGTATGACTGATATAACTGATATATATTGAATTTTCTTGTAATAACATACTACCCCATATTTATATCTATCTCATCTAATAAATATATATTAGCCAATACAAATAGATACATATTTGTATCGGCCAATACAATCTTCCTCTTTGAATTGGGTGATACATCTTGAACATTCACTCATCCCATTCGTTAAAAAAAATATAGTGGCCATAGCCACCTTGACCATGGTGAGACCTATTGCCCTTTATGTTAGTGAGGGTTGTCACATCATTTAACTCTTTAAGCTTATTGGTCGCTTTTTTTTTTAAATAACATTTCACTTGAAATCGGTATACTGAAGTAGCAGTTAGAGGGAAGTATTTTTTATACTGAATTATGCGCTACCGTGTGCGCCGTTGATTTTAAAAATCAACCCTCTCAAGTGTTCCTTACGTTCAGCTCATGTTCTTCACGGAACATAAAAAACACTTCCCAGTTTGCTTCCCAGTTAGAAAGGTAATTTACGTCACAAAATAGTCCTCATCGAAACAGGCCCTAAGACCTAAGTCACCATATGTCAATTTCAACAAATTAAGTAGGTATTATGAGGTGGGCCTTTGGCGCTCAGCATAATGCTCCAGTAGAGGTTTAAAACAAAGAAACACAAAGTCCAGTTGTTGAAAAAAGTGCATGGCATTAGCTGTAGGGGTGTTCATGGATGGAAACGAACGTAGACAGAGGGTTATCCGTGTCCATCTGTCATTTGAATAACTCTTGTCCGTGTCCATCCGTTATTTGAATAACTCTTGTTCGTGTCCATCAGTGTCCGCCCTAGTCCGTATTATACTTTGTCCAAGTCCATCTACTACAGACATGGACGTGGATAAATATTTCAACACCTAAATTTTTATCACAATTCAAATTTTTTAGCACTTTATAGCATGTAAAAGTTGTCTTAACATGTTACATAGGTACTAGATCTATATTTTTAAGTTATCTAATACCTATGTAGTATATTAAGATTATCCTAACATGCTATATTAGTTATGAATTTATTTTCAAACTGTCCAGTACCTATGTAGCATGTTAGGACTGTTCTAACATGATATATAAATACTAGATTCATGTTTTTAAGTTGTCAAGTGTCTATGTAGCATGTTAGGACTGTCCTAAGATGCTACATAGGAACTGAATTCTATTTTTTTCTAATAGTTAGTAATAATTAATACTATATTTAAGAGAATGTTAGGTAAGAGTGGTGGACGCGGACATCCGCGGACATTGAGAAGGGTATGTCCATGTCCGTAGCTCCCTATTAGTGTAGACAAAAAACTTTATCAATGTCCGTGTCCGGCTTGGACAAAAAAAAAGTCCATTATATATAAAAAAGATGCAGACACGGACGGACATACGGACAATAAATATCGATGAACACCCCTAATTAGCTAAATCTCCAGCGGGAATGAGGGTGATGTGAGCTTTGTCATGTGCAAGTGTAGCTACCGCTACTCATTTCTCAGTTCTTTTACCTCTAGGTAACGGACACAATTGACTTTGCGCTTTAGGTGTTACTTTCTTCTCTCTCTATCTCTTTTTGTTTTGGTTGCAGTCCTCAGTTCTCTTATATGATGCAAGTGCAACCAACTAAACCGGATATGGTTGATACATTATATATAGGGCTGGGAAAATCCAACATGACCCGTTTACCCAACCCGCTTAACCCTACACCCGACCCGACCCAACTACAGGTAGGGTCAGGGTTTAGGCTCTTGACCCATTTTGAATTTAGGGTCGGGTATGACCCGATCCGCAAAACCTGACTTTTACCCAACTACAAATAATAAATAACCTTGTTATTATAGTATTGGTCTATTGGACTTATTTATACTATTATTATAGTATTTGTTTAGTGCATACTATGTTGAACTAGAGGTGCTTAAACATAAATTTGAGCATGAATAAGATGTTTGGAGCATAGGTGTGATCACATATATTTTGCTTTGTTGTAAACATCCATTTTGGGATAACAGAGGATTGTATCTTCAAAGTGTGGTTAATTTATATAAGTTTAATTTCTTTTCTGTTATTCTTTTAGGTGTGGTGTATGAAATGAAAATATGTCATATTTTGTTGTATTTATTACTCATCATCTCTCCTTCAGAAGGACAAATCACACACTAGATTTAGCTCTCTGTTGAAGGTCTAACATTCATAATAGGGAGCAGGTTAAGAACATGTATCCAGATAGGCGGATAATAAAGCTCGATGAGGGACAGTTTTCGGAGGGGAAAAATTGTAATCAAGTGTCACATATTACTAGAATTTTAAAATTAAGACATGCTGAAACACATGATCCTCTTTAGCCATCCAAGAAATAATGTTTATTCTGTTTTGCATTGGTATGTGAGTTAACAAAAGCCAAGTAGGCTGATCATGAGTAAATACACGTTGAAAGTTTACTTTGTTATCATTCTCTTAGAATGGAAGAAATGCAACATTATACCTCTAAAGTTTTCATTGATAGTTACTACAAAAAAAATATTTGCAAATTAGCCAAAGAACCATACATTTCAAATTAATGTTGTAATGCATTTAATTTCATTTGTGTTTGCCCTTTACAAAGAAAGAAGGTATATAATATAAGTCTAACAAAAAAATTGTGGAAAAAAGTAGGGTTACCTGCATACCTGACCCGATCCGACTCAAATAGGGTTAGGGTTTAGATTTTCGATCTGATTTAAAAATAGGGTCGGGTCATGACCCGACCCGATTTTAATAAGGGTCAAGGCCAACCCGACCCGATTTGATCTGACCTAACCCGATTGCCAACCCTACCTATTTTGCTATAGGAGCTGCTCATTGCTTGGATTAATATCGGTATTCTCGAAAGAGTTGCCTCAATTGTACATGAGCCTGAACGCTTTAGTTATTTCTCCTTGTTATGTCGTCCAGTTTACCTATGAGATTTTTCTTTTTTCCAGCTTAAGAAAAAACTACCAGTCACTGCTGATAATTTGACGAAACAAACTTCGTGCTCTGCACGTACTACATTTCATTCCTATTGCCCATTAGCACAAACATTCTAGCTACTGTAACCATTATCCTTCATCATTAATTAGTATACAGCAGTAAAGGGTGTAAGTGCCAACTCCTTATTTTTCAAAAGGAAATGCAATCTTTCTCTCTGTTATGTTCACCTCAGTGTTTTTAAATTTGACTCGGAATGTTCGCTGGGTTCCGGTTTTTCTGGACTCAGGCAAAATATCGGTTTCACTAGATAAATTTCTAAGGGCTTGTTTAGCCTGATCATATTTCATGATCAAGCTAAGTAAGCTGCCACATCACAAACAAATGGTGAGAGAGAAACTCAGAGAATTGAATCCAACAGTTAATTTCCCCCTTCACATGTGTACTAGTCATCCAACCTAGTTACACAAATTAGGTTAGAAAAATATTTTTAAAAATTTTAAATTGATAAGAAAAAATACACTGCCTCTAATAAATTACACGGCCACAAAAGTTAATGGGGTCCAATTGAACCCGGTCCCGCTGGCTGGGCAAGGCAGTTTTTAATATCAGGGTTAAGATTACTCAGTCAGATTCTCATGGAGTGTGTAATGTACAAAAATGGTTGTGCTGCCCATTATTTGATCACATGATGCACTTACTTGTCACTAGGGTGGTAGTGACTCAAATTTAAATAAGGCTTGAGCTTGAATATAATTTATAAGATAATAAATAATTTATATTAAATAAGTTGATTTAAAAAAAAAGTGGGCTGTATTAGAACCTATGTCAAGCTTAGACCCAAATTTTCTACACGAGAATTGAGTTCAAATTCTAATTGAGCTTCAAGCTTCCTAATTGAGTCAATTCAAGCTAAAATGTTTGAGCCTTGTTCAAGTTCCCAGCAATTCAAATTTCGAGTTCAAGCCAAACCAGACCTATACTCAACTCAATTCTAATCATTACACGCCTACTCATCACTCTTTCTTGTTGATCTTTCTATACATGTAACCATCTCCACTAACAATGAGTTTAGTATAAGCAATGTATAAGAACCATTTATCCATAACATCAATAACACACATATTAACACATGTTACCATCAATGTTATTAATGCTAATGTGCCTTAGCACATGCATGTCAATCTTAACTATTAAGGGCTCCTATGCATAGCTTAGGCTAAGCTCATTATCAATGTAAAACATAAAAAACACTTTATGTAAACATATATCAACAACATATTTCTAGAATTAAGGTTTTGGTGGACAAAAAGACTATGCCGGTCTAGTGGGGTATAGATTGAAGCTGAATATGCCTCTATCAAAATGGATATCCGGGCTTTATTCTAACAAGAGATACAAAACCACCTTAGCATAGAGAATATACCAAGTTTTCTTTACAAAAAGGCTATTACACAACGTTTTTACCCTACCTATATTTTGACGTCATGAATAATGTGCGTCCAATAATTTAATTTTACACGAAAAAAAATCAGTGATACAAGTTGGAAGCAATAAAGAGGACATGCTGCTATCGACTCACAATTACTGTGGGACAGGAGTACGTCCATGCTGAACAAGGCTCATCAATGAGTCAAACAGGTATTGAGAGTACCCGTGCTATTATCATGGATAGGACAACAACTAACACTTTCTTCACATTTTTAACAGATCATTCAGAATCACGCCAAAGGCAAAATGGCACAAAACGGGCATTAGGCATTGACACCGCAATGTGACCATTTTTTCCATGCCCAATTCAAGTCACTGACATATCTCCTGAATAAAGGCGCATCAATCCATATCATCTTCCTTGGCACGATTGATTTCCGCAACCTATAAGTCCAAAAAAGTTGCAAATTAAAATGAAAACAAATAGCAAATGTCCAAAAAATGAGAGATAGCACGAGTCTCCCAGAGGTTTTTACCTGCTCGGATGTGGTTGCAAGATCAGGGGATTTGTCATCTCAAACCCTAATAAGACGGGGAAACCTAAGAGAGATACCCTTTTCAAAGAAAATAAAGATTGCGTTAGAAAAAAGATTGTCCTTTAGTTTGTCTTACTATTGCACTTAAGTGAAAAAGCTCGCCAAAAAAACAACTCCAGTCACGCTAGATGCAAATCAACCTTGTGAAGACTTAAAAGCTTATGTTTTCATTTCATTCACCTGGTATAAATATCATTTACAATGTACAACTGTACGGGTCTAAGTTTAGTATATTACAGGAATTTAAGGAAGGTTTGCTGTGATTGGAATCACAACAAATTCCGTTGGTGTATCACAACAAATTAGTAGATTACAATAATTTGAGGAAGGTTTGTTGTGATTGGAATCATAGCAAATCCGCTGGTGTATCACTGTCCATATCTCTGTTGGTGATATCGCCCATATCCCCCCTCAACTTGAAGGAGGGAAGTTCCCGAACTGTGAGTTTGTCACGTAGAGTGAGAAAGTGTGGGTTGGGGAGGGACTTGGTAAGGATATTAGCAAGTTGGATGAGTGCCTGGAATGTGGGCGAGACAAATAGTGTCATTAAGAACATGCTCCGGAATGAAGTGAACATTGATATCAATATGCTTTGTACGGCTGTGGAATACCAGGTTTTTAGACATGTGAAGAGCACTAATATTGTTACAATAGATAGTAGGAGGAGAGACCAAAGATATGTGAAAGAGCTTAAAGAGATGAAGAAACCATAAGATTTTCGTTGTAGTACAGGTAAGGGCACAATATTCAGCTTCGGAGATAGAGCAGGAAACTGTTAGTTGTTTCTTGGCACCCCAAGAAATCAAATTGGGACCAAGAAAGAGGGCATAGCCAATAGTGGATCGGCGACTATCAGGAAAACCAACCCAGTCTGCATTAGAGAAAGCCTATAAGGAGAGAGTCTTGTGACGCTAAAAGGTGAGCCCATAGGTGAGAGTGCCCTTCACATAACGAAAGATTCGTTTAACGACCTCAAGATGAGCAGTGGTAGGCTTGTGCATAAACTGACATACATGACTAACTGCAAAGGTAAGATCAGGTCTACTCAGAGTAAGATATTGAAGAGATCCCACCATTTGACGATAGTTTGCATCAAGAAGAATAGAGGAGCCATGGGCAGAGAGTTGAAGTCCCACAGCAAGGGGGCTGTTGACAGGTTTACTCCCAGATAGGCCAAAGCGGTCAAGAAGTTGGAGAGCATACCGAGCTTGAGACAATACTAGTGTGGAACGGGTCCGATGTACTTGCATGCCGAGGAAGAAATGAAGGGAGCCCATACCTTTCATATCAAAGACCTGTGATAGTTTGGAGATGAACTTTTTAAGAAGAAGAGAAGTGTTACCGATAATAATGAGATCATCCACATAGAGTAATAGGAACATAGTATCGCGACCACGATGCCATATGAAGAAAGATGTGTCATGGGGGCACTCTTTGAATCTGAGATGTAATAAGAAGGAGGTAAACTTGGTGTAACATGCACAGGGAGCTTGCTTGAGTCCATATAGCGCTTTATGAAGATGACACACATGAGTTGGGCAGCTAGGATCAATAAACCCGGGTGGTTGCTGAAGATAGACTATTTCTTTGAGATGGCCATGGAGAAAGGCATTTCGGACATCGAGTTGATGGAGAGTGCTAAGGAAAGGACGAGCCGGATGGTAGCTGGCTTAACCACTGGGCTATAGGTTTCATCATAATCAAAACTTGGACGTTGATTGAAGCCTTTTGCAACAAGCCTAGCCTTATAGCAATCAATGGATCCATCCGCCGAGAGCTTAAGTCGATACACCCATTTGCAACTAACAATGTTCATATGGCTGACAAGGTACTAAGGACCATGTCCCATTGCGAAGCAAGGCTTTATATTCATCATTCACGGCTTTAATCCAACATGGATTAGTGGATGCCTCCTTGTAGTTGCGAGGCTCAAGTGGAAGAGAGTCGGCGGCTGCAACAAGGGCATGAGGAAGAGGATAGTAGGTGGCACATAGAACCTTTGGCCGACAAGTGTCATCGCGGCTACGAGTTACCATAGGGTGAAGGCTGGTAGTAGGCGTAATTATGTCACAAGAGCTGGAAGGGGTTGTGTTGTCCGTAGCAAGGAGCTATGGGGGTGGCGCAAAAGGATCAGGAGTGCCGGACGGCTAGAGTGAGGGTGGAGAGCCTGTGAGACCATTTGGTGATGGTTGAGAATCAGATGAGGCAGCCAACTGTGGCAGCAATGATGCTCTCATAGTGGAACCTGAACCGACATAGGGGACCCAATCGGGTAGAGGAGGCGACAATGGTGCATGTCTGGTACTCGGTCTGGGTCCTAGGAGGGATGGTGTGGCTGGACCAAGAGGCCCCAGGGCCAGATAGCCCAATGGAGGACATATGTCGATGGAGGACAAAGTTGAATCTTTGAGCTGTCCCATTGGAAATCACCGAAGTTTAAATAGTTGCTGAGAACTAAGAGAGACATTAGTAGCAGGTAAAAAGGGATGTGGGATCGAGACATCTATAGCCCTTGTGTCTATCACAATAGCCCAGAAAAATACACTGCACACTTTGAAAATCAAGCTTACCCCTGCAAATGGGTGTAGATAAGGATAACACATACAACCAAATACTTAAGATGAGATTAAGAAGGTTGATTCCCAAAGAGAACCTCATAGGGTGTTCGGCCATTGAGAGGTTTGGATGGGAGGCGATTGATGAGGTATACGGCTATAGAAAAAGCAAAGGGCCAAAATTCCTTTGGAAGGTGTGCGTGAGCAAGAAGAGTAAGACCTGTTTCAACAATATGATGATGATTGCGTTTAGCAAGCCCATTTTTCTATGGAGTACACAGGCAAGACATGAGATGAGAAATTCCTTCAGACCTGAAAAATGACTGCAAAGCAGAGTTCATATATTCACCACCACTGTTAGATTGAACAATGTGTACAAGAGCATTATGCTGGCGCCGAATAGAATTAATAAATGCAATAAATATATCAGCCACTTCAGATTTTTGTCGAAGAGAAAACATTTATGTAAAGCGAGAACATTCATCAATAAGTACCAAATAATAGCGATAACCATTCAGGGACATAATTGAAGATGGTCCCCGAACATCACTATGCAATGTGTGGAATACAATAGTGGAGTAATTGATGCGATGATCAAAAGGCAATTTAGAGGATTTGCCGAGTTTACAACTAGCACACACATGCTTATTTAAATTCGCATTCAAATGAAGAAAATGATCTTAAGTTTTTAAAGCATGAGAGGATGGATGACCCAAGTGATCATGCCATAAATCACTGCCTGTTGTATTGTGCAACAAACTGGTGGGAGATGTGAATACCTCCGTATTTGTTGAAACTTGATAAAGATCTCCATGTCTAGGTCCAACCAGTAGGATCTTCCCGGTCTTTAATTCCTTGACAACAAAACCCCAGGGATAAAATGTAAAATAGCACTGATTATCCCGAGTAAATCGTGAAATACTGAATAAATTCTTTTGTAATTCGAGCATAATAAGAACATTCTCTAGATGAAGAGAGGCAAATAAAGGAATAGATGCAATAGAATCTACCATTACCATTGCCAACAAGAACGTGATCAGTTCCAGAATATGGAATCATACCTTCGGCCTGAGAGGAGTCGGGTGTTATATGATGAGATACACCTGTGTCCAAATACCATGCCGAGTCCAACTAATCGGAGAGATGAAGAGCAACAAGTGCTTGGGCTGAATCAGATTGGGAGGTGGGCACCTCACAATTATTAGCTTTGTGGTTAGGATAGCCACACTTATAGCAATAGACGGAGGAGGTATCACTGGTGATAGGAGCAGCACGGAGTTGACCGCGGCGTGAATTAGCATTGCAGCCCCGGCTACCACCCCCATTACCATGCCGAGTAGAGGAGGAACTGTGGGTAGGGTGGGTAGCGGTCCGAACACCGTTGTTGCTGGGTGATAAGGAGCGTGGTGCACGACTTGAGAGAAGTGCAATAGAGGAGAGAGAGGCAGATTGATGGCCATGGATCTGATGTTCAAAATTCGAAAGGGTGCCAACAACATCATCCAACGAAGGGAGAGGCTGAACCAATTAAATGGCAACTACCACAACATCATACTCAGTTGGTAAGCCTTGAAGGAGGAGGAAGATCAGGTCATCGTCTATCATAGGGTCGTTGGCCATAGCAAGAGTGTGGGAGAGAGCCTGAGCCTGGTGCACATACGCAGAGATTGAGAGGATGCCCTTGAAAATGGAGTGAAGCTCTCGTTTGACACTTTGAATACAGTTACGCGTCACGGTGCTGTATAAAACCTCAAGAGTAGACCAAATCTCAAAGGCAGAGACACAGTGCACAACCTAAGGGTGTATGTCCTCGGAGAGAGAGGAAGCAATCCAAGCAAGCACCATTTGATCCAACTAGAGCCAGGCTCGGACGGCTGGATCAAAGTTGGATCCTTTGGGGCGCTTCAAAGTCCCTGACCAAGACCGAGAAGGCCATGGCAGCGAAGAACAAGGAGGACCTGCATCTTCCAAACCAAGTAATTGGTGGCAATCAACCGGGAAGAAATTTCTTGAGTGATAGATTAACCGATGGGCAGCGCAGAGGAGACAAGTGCAATGCCGGAATCCATCGGGGAGATAGTAGAGTCATTGCTGATGATAGAAGAGGAGGCGGCCATGGATATGGAGGGGGTGGGCAAAGCAGCGGAAAAAAAATTTGCAGCAGCTAGGAAGGATCGTCAGGTTGATACCATGTGAAGACTTGAAAGCTTATGTTTTCATTTCATTCACCGGGTATAAGTATCATTTACAATGTACAACTGTATGGGTCTAAGTTTAGTATATTACAAGAATTTAAGGAAGGTTTGCTGTGATTGGAATCACAACAAATTCTGCCGGTGTATCACAACAGATTAGTAGATTACAATAATTTGAGGTTTGTTGTGATTGGAATCACAGCAAATCCGCTGGTGTATCACTGTCCATATCTCTGCTGGTGATATTGCCCATACACTACACCAGTCGCAGCTCGATGAACAGGACTGATGCTCAAATCTGCTGCATTTACCACCCATACCTACACTAAGAATACATGATTTTGAGGAAACACAACAGTAATTATGTCATTTACATGTAATGCACGTCACTTATACAACACTACAAGACACCACAATTGGTTATGAAAAACACTGTCCTGTAAAATCAAATTTAAAACAAGTGTAGATAAACTATATATTCCTCTATTCTTCGTAATAGCACGCCTTTATCAGCATATTAAAGCAATCAAGCTCGGCAGTTTACAAATCATTTTTCCAAACAAAGAAGCAGCAAATATCAATTTTTCAACCAAGAGACACAAGAAATTACTTTTTTTTTTCAAATGAAAATTACTCAGTTAACAAACTTCTTGTCCTCTCAGGCAGATTGTATACACTTTATTGCTTCTATTTCACTGCACAAGTAAATAACTATGTAATAAATTTTTATCCAATACATAAAAAACAGACGACCAAATATGGTTCAAAAGAAAATCATCACACTTCATGCATCATGCATTACAGTTAATAACCCTAAAGCCAGACAATCATGCAACTAAATTACTAAATAACAAAAAGATACAATAAAACCAAAAAGATAATATGTAGGCTTCACAAGCAATCATGCAATACTAATTGCCTACACTCTCCAGAATCCATGCAGCACTAATTAATTCATTAAGAGCACCAGATAAAAGATTATAAAGATCTGATCAGTACAGTACCTCAGCAGGCTCAAACCATACATCAGGATTTAATGTGTCAGCATACCGGTAATATGGCTGGAAGCAAAAAAAGCAGAAAAGTTCAGTAGGGAACAACACTTACCAGAACAGTAATTTATTTTAGGATAGACCAGAACTGGATATATTTTAAACCTTTGGCATAGAAGTCACTTTACCATGTAGACTATTGGACCGCTCTTCCAGCATTGTCTCAGAGAACCCCGTGCCTAATGACAAAACTCCAGATATGTATACTGATGCTTCTATGTATATATAACTTCCTAACTACAATTATTTCAGTGAAAAAAGATACGCTTACCTATTTTACATATGCTTTGATATTCTTCATTTTGCTCATCATAGCAAGCAAGAAGAAATGCACCATAAACCCCTATGTTATAAGATAAAATGGAAGAATCAGCAAATGATTCATTACAGAAATCAAAAGGTTAGGCTTTTCCCTGTTCTTTGGAAATGACATTTCAGGACCCAAATTAGTTCTATAATAGCAAACTAATACGAGAATAAGTAATAATGGAACACAGATGTTCATCATAGACAAAATCATCTGCAAGTTATCCCAGCCACGTAGGAACAGCGACATGGATTTCTATTTGCAATTCAATTTAATTACAACTAAAATGCTGATGAAGAATAAAAATATGATGGCAAGGATTAATGCCAAGCACAGAAAAAGCATTGGCTCTATTGATATCAGCACTATGGGAACTGGATGCTCTCATTGGAACAAGAATATTGATGTTGAAAATCTCCAAGAATACCTGTACGTTTCCCACGACCATGGAAAGCAGCAATGGGCACCAAATCAAGTGCGTCTCCACTGCTGAAAACAGTTAAAACCCACACACTACAGAAGTAAGCCTCCTCTGACACCTGTTATACAAAAAATCTTTTAAAAGGTTGGAAAGTCCTTCACAATACTCTACCTGTCCATGTAGTCTTTCTTCAGTTTCAGCCAATTGTTTCACCGTTTTGATGGTTCATATGTAGCAACACGATCCAGTGTTTTAATTATTAGCCCTTCACAACTGCACAGAAAGGATGATAGTGTAAAAAAAGAATGAACGTCATATTCTCTGAATAAAAAGATCACAATCAAGCCTTTTCATAAACAAAATGTCACAAATGTTCTTTTTCTAGAAAGGAGTTTACCAGGTGGCAACTGATTATCTACATGTATGGATTATCATCAATTATGCAATCTTGCCTCCAGATATATCTCCTTGTTAAGGAGTAACCTTTTATTATATTTGAAGAAGTGTTGATATTCAATGAAACACTTTTCTCTCTTAAAATAGAAATGTAAAATTCCCCTGACGACGTTCAGCAATACATAACATGCACAGTGTATTCCAGGACCAGGCAGTCCTCGTTTCCTTAACAGCACAAGTAGTGCCAGATACAGACATTAAAGACATATAATAGGTAGTAAGTTGACCTACTCATTAATTTTTCTAAATGCCAGGATAATCATAGCTGTAACAGGGCCCATCAATTAGGCAAATGCAATGGATTGTACCTGGCATTGACAGCAGTTTCAAGAAACTTCTGAATTTCTTCTAGATCATTTGAGGTTATTGCAGTTGCAAACTGAAATTCTCCGGCAACCTCTTCAAAAGAATCATAAAGATGCTAAAAGACAAAGTTAAAAACTCACCTTAGTATCTTAACTACAAGGGCAAAGAAAGTTACGAAAATTAACTGTCTAAAGCATTAGTTATATGAATGAAAGTTAATTGAAAGTGCACTAGAGTCTGTGACGTGCCAATTTCCGTAACTGTTGCAACACAACCCTATAAATAAAACGGAGAATCCACAGGTTATCTGCATTACTATTGATAAGCACAGAGAATTGAATCGATTAAAAGTAGGCTATCCAGATTTGACCATGAACACCATTTTAATATTTGCCTATCCTATGATTTCACAAGGAACAAATGAAAATAAGATACCAATGTGCATTCTCTAGTAAGTAGCTGTCTACTATGGGAATACACTGCAAGCCTTCATTCACACATAGCCATATAAGTTTTTGTCGATAGACGTTGTAATTATATACCTTTTTATTCACAGCGATCATATGCTTTTGTCTATAGAATTATATTCATTTTATATTTGCACCTGACATGAAACACACGCACATGCACAAACACAACACCCCTTTAACTACACCTTAAACAACACCTTTATACCTTTCGAACATGAAGTTGTTCTTGGTGCAACGACTGTCCATTAAGGTACAATATATCGAATGTGAATATGCATACTTCAACTTTTATCTCAGTCAAGGAAACAGCTTTTTGAGCACGAGTGCTGAGTATCTGCAATGCTCAAACATCAATTGTCATAATTTTAATAATCACAAAACACTTGAACAAAAAGAGCATGCATATTCTCATACTTTCAACAATGACTAGGAAAACAACATAGTTCTAATTCTAATATGGAAAACCAATGTTAAGACCATTTTGAAAGATTGATCAAAAGTGCAGCTCGCTTGAGTGCCATGGTAAGCTTCTTGTTCTCTTTAAAATGACCAAGTCACATGTATAAATAAGAGGACATATAATAAGCTTTGCTCTTTTAAAACATGTTACAACATGCATAAAAAGCATAATCAATTTTGTTTAAAAAAGAAAAGCTAATGCCCCAACAAACTTATAAGCAACGTGTAAGTCATGGTTGTTGAGGCAAAACTTCATAGGTTCAACTTATTCTACCTTTACAAACAACCATGCAGATCATTAGAGAGTTAAATAAAGTGTAAAAGAGAATAATGATGATCATACAGCTCTTGTAAAAAGTGATATAAATGCAAAACCTGGAATGGCAAAATTTTCTGCATCTCCTTGTTATAAGCAACAACTTCACAATCTAGCACAAACAAAGTCACTAAAGGCTTTTTAAATCTGCATAATTAACAAAATAATTAGGCATGTGGACATTGGCATATTAAAGGGCTAAAGTAACCATCAGAGTTTACATTCATCAAAATGCAAGTTGTGCTGAAAGATGAATGACTGACAAAAAGGTTTGAAGCAAAAAACAATATAAGGCACCAATTAAGGAACAAAAAACCTATTCAGTTGTGAAGTTGTGCACCTAGATATTGCATCAACAACATCTGGATACTTTCCAGTATTTCTTTCGCATTTCGACTATATACTTAAACCGACCCATCCTCCATGTAATGTATCTGGACTCAAAAGCAAAAAGTTAATTTGTTCTGAGATGCAGCGGATGGAACAATGATCCATCCAAGTTAAAAGCTAACATTACCTGAGCGCGCTCACCATCATACTTGTATTCACAGGTAAATTCCATATCTTGGAATTTATCTAAGATTTCAGACGCACCTTTCATTGGTTTGGCTAACATAGGCCCCACAGTTACACCCAAGGTGAAACTGCAGGTATCTGAGAGTTTCCATACACCAACATCAAGAAGAGCCGAGACTAATTTATCATAAAGGGGAAGTACTGAATACACTTGTTTGATGATTTTTCCTGCCTGAATTTATTAAAGATGCATTAGTGGCAGTCAACAGAACATTCACCAGAAAGATATCAAAGCCCTAACTTTTAATGAAGAAGATTATTCATGTGCACATGTGTGTAAGGATCACGGGACTGAATCAGCTTTATAGTTTATAAAACCTATAGAAGAATGACTTCTGAACATATAAACAATCAAATTTAACGCCAAAACACCAAAACTAAAAGGCCAATCTAGCATAACAAAAAAAAAGTACTTGAAGAGAGAAGTGAGATCCAGGTTCCCAAATTTTGTCATGGATTTATGCAAGTGTGTGAAAAAGGAAAAGTCCAACAAGATCAGGAATCAAAAGCTTAACATACAGACACTGAACATGCATGCATTCCAAAAAAACAAATTAACAAAATTTACTTTCAGACTGAACTTTTCACTGTTATATTATCAAACTTTTTCTCAATGCACAAAGTTAATAAAATAAGTAAATTTAATGTAAAATAGAAAAATCTTGACAACTGACAATGTTACAGTATAAATTAATGTAAAGTAATACTGCCTGCTAAAATGAACATCACAACTGAAGCTAATAATTTTGAGGCAGATTCCACAGATTCATCTGAAAACAGAAACACGGGTATATTACTGTTTTTGATGGTTGGAAGTGCTAATTTACACCTTCCAATGAAAGGTAACAGAGTAAAAACTTAAAATCTACCAACTATTTCATTCAAGTCACTATTATGAAAATCCTGTGCCCAATCTCCAAAATAGTTCACTCATGTTAGTGTCTTATAGTTGGGGGAAAAATAACCATTAGATTTTCAGTAGATAATGTCAGTAATCAGCTAGAAAGGAACATATGCACATGCAAGTGCACACACACACACAAACTAACCTCTTCAAGAGGGGATTGAATTTGCAGAGGTGGACTTGCAGGACTTTTAGAATATACACCAGCTTGACCAAGTGCTATCAAAACAGTCTTCTCTGATAGACCTATTCGCATATTTGACTGAAGTTCAATAGGTCAAATAGTCTTCAAAATGGCTGTAAAAGACAATAGAAAAGGTAAAAAGAACAGATCATCATCTGTAACAATCGAACAAGGTACTGGGGTTCACAGTCTGTAGCAGCAACAAGGAGTCCCTTAATATGGTTTCTCTTTTTGTCTTGACTACTTTTTCCAGATTCCTAGGCCAAAAAAATTGTGTGCTATATCCAGTCTATCCTCCCTAACTCGCAATGAACGTCTCAACATTTGCAACGGTTTAGAAGTTGGGTCTCCGGTCATTGAGTTCAATAGGGAGGTACTTATAATATGAGAGACTTTATAAGTTTAATATATGTGGGTGTCAAACATTGTCTAGGAAATCTATTATCAAATTGGGGAGGCATCACATAACCGACACACCCTCATCCACTTCAATGTTCACAAAACTAATGATCACCTAGGAAGCAGCAACAAAAAATGGAACAAGAAACAAACTCATTTCCAGCAAAATGAGCTGCAACTACCTTGGCAATAACCCGAAAAGTATCCAGGACTTTCGCAACTGTCAGAGGAATAGGCTTAAACATAACTCTATGAGACAAACGACTTTCTTTTGCAACAAGTCCCAAATCGCCTAATTTCTGATATGACCATAATAAGAAATGAAAAGGTGAGTATCTCACACACCCAGACGGCAGCAGGTATCAGCTTAGAGAATTGTTCTACAGAAAGGAGATACTGATACTTTACTTTGAGCTGATTTTTTATCTGGTCCTCCTTTCTGCCGTAGGCTTCGGCCAGCGCCTTGATAAGGGCGGCATCCCCAATCCCTAATTTAACTCCTTCGTGCGCTGGAGCAATCTTATTCTCGGACAAGTAAACTACAGCGATGAGGTCCCCGGGCGTGGTGGCAATCACTGTCCTGAACACGTTGCAGAGAATGTCGGTCATGACAATCCGGCCCGTCTCCCCAGCAATCAAATCGAGGCGCTCGGACGAGGAACAGGAAGGGCACCGGCTCCCCGTGCTTCCAGAAAGCGGCCAACTTGGGCTTGAAATCGGCGCCCTTGGCTCTCAGCGCCGCATTGCGATCATCCATCGACACCACGGACGGGGTTGGCTGATGCTGATCGGTCTTTGCAGGCTTGGGATCCGAATCCTGAGAAGGCAGGAGGGGCTGTTCGCAGGAGGTTCTAGGGCAGACTCTTCCGGGCCGGTCTTCTGCTTCTTGCAGGGGGGCCGGTTGTTGTTGGCGGCGGCCCGGGCGGTGGCCATGAGGACATCGTTGGAAGACCTCTCGTGGCGGGGGACCGCGGTATCTAAACGACGAGCTTTCGGATGGCGGGAATGAGAAACGGCGGGAAGGGTCGGCCCTGCGGTTTAGAAAGCGTATTTGAAAACATCAAACTGGGCCGATGCGTCAACCCAGCCTCGAATTTATGGGTGTAAATAGGCCCAACAAATCCCTCCCTGTCACGTACCAACCATCTCATTTGCGGCAACAAAGAAACTTTTCTTTACTGTATAGTTTGAGCCCATTATATGAAAAACTTGCTGGGCCAACTGACTAGTGTCCGTGCGTGGCCAAATTCCTCCTAGGGTTTAATGAAATTTTGGTGATGAGTGAAATTTGAGAATTATTTTTTTATTATATAAAGCTTGGCTCGCATGTAACTATCAACTCAAGGACAAATTTACGCTCCATCCAACAGCTCATAGCCTCGAACGAACATTCTATTTTTTATTTAGACTCAATTTTTTGCCCCTTAATGTATTTGTAATAATTTTTTAAAAAAAAGAACTACATCACGGGATAGTAAACAGGCAGGCTACATAGGATTGTATATACAATTAAGAGAAATTTATTTAAATAATATTTTTTTAAAAAATATTTACCATTTTAGAGCACTTTGGGAAATATTCTTCAAAGTGGTGTTGCTTTTTGCCACGCAGGCGCCAGCCAAGCAGCTGGTGCCTGCGTGGTTTTTTTTAAATTTTTTTTTTTGATTTCGTCCTTTAAAAGGACGAAATTAGTACTCGTCTCTCCTCTCCCCTCCCCTCTCCTCCCTTCCCTCTCCTCTTCACTCACTCTCTCTCTCTCTCCTCTCTCTCTTCACTCTCTCTCTCCACTCTCTCTCTTCACTCTCTCTCTCCTCTTCACTCTTTCTCTCTTCACTCTCTCTCTTCACTCTCTCTCTCTCTCTTCACTCTCTCTTTCTTCTCTCCTCTTTCTCTCTCCTCTCCTCTTTCTCTTCTCTCTCCACTTTCTCTCTCTTCTCTCTCTCTCCACTCTCTCTCCTCTTTAAGAGAATGAATAGAGAGAGAAAGAGGAGAGAGAGTGGAGTGAGAGAGTGAAGAGAGAGAAAGAGAGAGAGAGAGAGAATGGAGAGATAAAAGAGAGAGATTGTAGAAAGAAAGAGGAGAGAGAGTGGAGAGAGAGAAGAGAGGAGAGAGAGAAGAGAGAGAGTGAAGAGAGGGAGAGAGTGGAGAGAGAGAGAGAGGAGAGAGAGTGGAGAGAGAGTGAGGAGAGAGAGAGGAGAGAGAGAGTGG
Organism: Saururus chinensis; assembly: GCA_035235625.1. Classification (NCBI taxonomy): domain Eukaryota; kingdom Viridiplantae; phylum Streptophyta; class Magnoliopsida; order Piperales; family Saururaceae; genus Saururus; species Saururus chinensis. The sequence continues at coordinate 5,731,954 of CP141145.1, read as the reverse complement.
AGAGAGAGAGGAGAGAGAGTGGAGAGAGAGAGAGTGAAGAGAGAGAGTGGAGAGAGAGAGTGAAGAGAGAGAGGAGAGAGAGTGAGTGAGTGAAGAGGAGAGAGGGGAGGGGAGGGGACGAAATCAATGCTGATTTCTGATTTCGTCCTTTAGAAGGACGAAATCAAAATTTTTTTTTAAAAAAAAAGCCACTTGTGACGCCAGCTGCTTGGCTGGCACTTGCATGGCAAAAAGGAACTCCACTTTGGGAAATATTTCCCAAAGTAGTCTAAATTAGTAAATATTTTTTAAAAAAATATTATTTAAATAAATTTCCCTACAATTAATCTCAAATTAATACAAGGGAACAAATGTAGTGTAAATGGACGGGTGAATTACTGGCGACATGGGCAACAAAATGTCAAACCTAAAAGGCAATGATCGAAAGATTATGATTGTATTTATCTACCAAATTAAAGTGCAATAACATAAATATATGCCTCAAACTAATAACAAGCATTGAGATTTGGACATCTATGAGGAAAGAAAGTTTTTTACCATATTAGAAGATTCGTGCTCTATTTTCGAGTGCAAAAAAAGTCCAAAGATGAGAGTTCAAGACGCAAGCGGAGATTGGAAAGGTAGGTGGCTTAGTAAAATCAGTAGAGTGTGGAGGGACACGCAGTGTGGGGAGATGAAATGGACGGACGGGGAATGACATTGGGTTAGAGGCGAATTAGGGTTAGGAAGCCAAAAAATAAAAAGCCCATGCTCAATTGTTGACAGCGCCTACTATTTTCATCTGTCGACGACAGGATAACATGTACTGTTTTTTATTGGTGCTAGGCACACCACTTTGGTTTGAAGGTTTAGTTATAATGCTTCACTTGAGTAATGCCCAAGCCCAAAAAGGATTTGGCAGAAGACTGACACCAGAAGATTCGTCTTGCTAACATGCTGGTTTTGTATCTGACCATACAAATAAATAAACATCGAAACTGCTATCATTGTCCTTCGATGGTTTCACTTTGACGAGGCAAATATGATTGTAAATCTTCATGTCCATTCATATATATTGGAATTAGCTTGGTTTGATCATGGGAAAATATGCATAAAAGAAGGATCAAGCTTTGATTATATTCCCTCCTCGGCCCGCCCCACACTAATAGCGCCATTTGGTTTTTCCATTTTAAAAAGCTATTAATGTTGGGCAAAGAGAACATTAAATATTTTGTGAGTATTCGTTTTTTTAACAAGCGGCAAAAAGGGTGAAATTTTGTTTGTTTTAGTTGAAACCGCTTTTTTTGGAAAACAAAGCAAGAGTGGGGTATATCTAGATGTATATTAGACAAAAATAATTTTCTTAAAAAAGATCTAAAAATCTTGTTTGTATGGTCATTACATTCTATAGCATCTGAATGATGAAAAATACCCGCTTTGACATTAAATAACCATGACCTGCTTCTCAACCGTTCATAAAAAAAAATTGATTAGGTATTGTAAGGTTTAACAAGCAGCAAACGGGATTAGTTAACATTCTGCTTTCGGGTTTAAAGTGCAGGCCGAAATGTCTCATAATGGGGACTTTTCGCTTCCGCAAGCCATTTAGCTTCTCCTCTATAGCGGTTTCCAAATGGCCCCAGTTCACTTCTTTAAAAGTGGAACAATGCACAATACAATGTGACCTTTGAGAGAAGCTTTTATAGATGCAGGACCAATGGCAACTGATGATTTACGAGTTTCCTCTTGGTTCACTTCTCTAAACCCAGAATATTGGACTGAAGAAGCACTCATTAATTTTAAAATCCTCGCTTCTGTGCTTGTATGGGTTCTCTTGATCACCGTGTGGTCCATCAGAAGTTGGACAGATCTCTCTTTCCCTCGCATCTATTTAATTTTGAAGCGAGCTTGGGGATGTACCTTATCATCCGGGATAAGGAAAATCAATCAAATTAACAAGAGGCAACAAGCAGGAAGCAATGGGGGCAACCCTCATCACCCTATGTACCAAACAAAAAAAAACCAAAAAAAATCTTCACCCAAAGAGATTCAGAGCAAAATCTAAAGGTCAAAAACTAGTTCCAAAAATATTAAAACAAATTTAAGAAAAGCAGCTCCAAAGATGGTCGCATAGAACTTAATCAACAGAAGTCAAATCTAAATTCCAGCTTGAGTACAGCAGAAAATGACATCTACGGTAATAAACAAGCCGTTCGTATATGGAGTGGAAAAATGCAACCAAAATTGAATGACACCGTAAATGAAGACATAAAGAAAATAAAGCATGTTCCAAAGGGTTGCATTGTCCATGACTGCACGCAGCAAACTTATACAATAGTAAGTACAGTGTACGCCATACCTGGTAAGAGATATGAAGGCTCTTGAAGTGGAATTACATCATCATCATCAAATAGTGGCTTGCTCATGAAACTATACTGCTATATCATTTGAAGGATCAGCAATTGCAATTAAAGGCTAAACAAGCTCCTTGAAACAAGTCAATATTCCATGGCTTCGCTACAAGCATTTCTGCAATTTTGTATCATTAAATGGGCCAGGTATCTTGCAATGAAAGGAGAAGTTTTTATCTCTTATATAAGAAGTTGATAACTTTGTTAGGGCAGAGTTGGTATATCCTACTAACACTGCTCTAATCAACTTCACTAGCCAACATGTTGAAACAAACCTACAATCACCCACCGCATCATCATGCCATAACTGCTTAATCGATAAGAATTCAGAGCCATAGAAGAAAAAATGAGAAGAGAAAATGAACAACCAGTAGAAACTCAAAGATAGAAAATTCTCAATTTCTTAATAATACAGCATATGTAAAAGAATTTTTTTTGAAGATGACAGACCAAAAAGTGAGGAGATATAATAAAAACCCTACAATGTGGCTTGAAAGTGAGCATGCAGTGCACTTTGATGGGTACAGTTGGAGAAGCACCACATATATGGAGGCAATTGACAAAGAGTGAGAGTGGGTTGGCAAGGGAAAGAAGTAAATATTTTCTGTACTAGAATAAAAAATGAAAGAATTTAGGATAAAAGAATTTAGGATGGATGGGTCAGACACTGTTTAGAAATAGCAATTCAATGGGGTGGCTCTTTCTCCATTTGAAGGACATGTACATTTGTCACTTCAGGAGCATGATTGATAGCAAACATAAACTTTCCAAAGCTAATTGCAAGGCAATGTGAAGATACTTTGATACTTACCACTGGATAAATGAGTGTAGTTGTAAACATAAATGTGTTATGCAGTCTTACCCTTTAATGATGTTCTTTGCACCGGCACATGAAAATCAGAGAAGTCAAAGACGTAGATCAAGGCAAGTGTTAAACACTCTACCTTAAGAGAGAATTACGTCCTCCCTAGGGTACTGAGGATCGCTTGGACTCTCTGTCTCGAGATACAATGATCTCAACACGCAGAAAAAACACTCCAAACTGCATGTTCACAAACCAAAGAAGTGTGTATGTATGGACAGAGAGGAAAAAGTTTTTTCAGAGATTTTTTTGAAAACCCTTTATATGTATGTATGGACAGTGAACACAAAACTGTTACAGAGAAAAAACCCCGTCCAAGTGGATGTGTATGTCTGGAATAGACATAAAACATTTACAAAACTTGACCACAAAAACTCAAAGAAATTAGTCCTAAAATATTTAATGTTTTTTACCCAACCCAACCCACCCGGCTTGGCCGAATGAGCAAAAGAACAGAATCAAACCGAACCAAGCCAGTGCATATGTTCAACATATATCTTCCCCATAAAAGTGGGGTGGCCCAAGGGCCTATCTCATAAGGCCAAAGTTGCCTCTTATATACCTATCCAATTTCCACATCACTTTCGATGTGGGACTATTCACTTCTTCAACTAATATTCACATAGAAACTTCCCATTCACACTCAAATGGGCTTGGGTCTAAACCCTTCATTCCTCAAGTGCAAGTAAACGGGTTAAACATATGTGGCCACAACCCACCCTAAGCCCATTTTCTAACAATATATTAATAAGTAGCCATAAAGTAAATATAAAAAGAAGGACAAATAGACAACAAAAACATATTTAGGTAAAAAGGGAGGACAAAAAACATACCAACTGGAAAGTTTACGTGTCAAAAAATCACCAGTAATCTTTACAAGAGCAAGTTCCATTCTCAAAAATATGAAACCTGTTAGCATCTCTAACCAATATAACCCGCTTCACAATCAACGATAGACCCTTAAAAAACTCATGACAATCCCTACAAATCCTCAAATTCTTAAAGACCCTAATCATCTTCCCCTCATAACCACTTTGCAATATAGCCAACCCTACAGCTAACCTCTCACTGTGCATTCTCAAGCTATCCTCCCTTGACTCATCTTCTACATCATGCATAACAATATTAGTCCTAAAAGAATAACTCGTCTCTTCTTTCATTCTCCTTTCTATCTCCTTCAAAACTATATGAATTTCAACTGTAAGTGGGTGTAGATCATCTCCACCATAGAAGAAGTGCACTTGCTTATCAATCTCAATCCAACTCTTCCCTGCATCTTTCTTCAGCCCCTTCATCTTCATGATGTCTCTCACCCTATGACAATGGCCCCATTCACCTGCCTCTGCATAGATGTTAGACATCATCACATAATTCACTGGGTTCTCACTGTCTAATTGCAATAGACGTTCTCCTATTTCACTAGCTAATTTCAAATCTTGATGAATTTTGCAGGCCCCTAGCAAAGTCTGCCAAATGCCCATGTTGGCCTTCAACGGCATACTCTCTATAAGATTTTTTGCGTCTTCTAGTTGACCAGCACGGGCGAGACTGTCTATCATGCAAGCATAATGGACTACCTTCAGCTTTAAGAAATCACTTTGACACATTTTCGAGAAATACTTTTGACTTTCTGCTACTAGTCCAGCATGACTACAAGCCGATAGTACAGCTAAGTATGTCACTTCATCTGGTTCAATATTCTCTGACAGCATTTGTTCGAAAAGAGAAATTGCCCCCCTTCCATTTCCATACTTACCATACCCTGTTATCATAACAGTCCATGAAACAACGGTTTTGTTGTTTATTTCCTCGAATCTCCGCTCTGCATCTTTTATTATTCCACAATTTATGTACATATCAACAATTGAATTTGCAACAGAAACATCAAAACTGGAGGGAGCTTTGATAGTGTAGCAATGGATTTGTTTCCCTTGCTCCAGAAGAGCAAAATCAGCCAATAAGCCATTCACAGCAGATAGAACAAACCCATCTATGGGAATTCCAGTTTTCCTGAGCTGGCAAAACAAATCCACAGTTTCTAGTAGGTTTCCTTCTTGGGCATAACCTACTATCATTGTGGTCCAGGAGATTACGTTTTTCTGAAAAACCCAATCAAACACTTTCCGAGCTTCAACTAGATAACCACATTTCGCATAGAGATCCACAAGAGAACTTGCAGTAACTGTTCCATCTGAAGGAAAAGAGCCAGTGGTGATTAAGAAAGCATGGATTTGTCTTCCTTCTTTGACTGCTCCTAAACTACTACATGCTTTTACTATGCCAGAATAAGTGAACTCGTCAGGATCCTCACCAAATTCCAACATCTTCTTAAATAGCCTCAATGAGGTTCTGCATTCTCCTCCATGAGTATAGCCAATAATCATCGCATTCCAACTTATGATATTCCTGTCAGGCATTGTCTCAAACATCTGTCGGGCATCCTGAATTCTCTTATTTTTGAAGTACATATCAGTAATTGAATTGCCCACGACCACATACATCTCGAACCCAGTTTTAATACACAAAACATGAATTTGCATACCAAATTCCAGGATCCCCTGATACCCACAAGCTTTTAAATTAGTAGAATAGGTGAACTCATTTGGTTTAGTTCCAGATGACACCATTTGACACAAAAGTTTGAGTGATTCATTTGGTTTACCCGTCAACAAGTACCCCCCCATCAGAGACGTCCATGTGACAACATTCTTCTCTGGCAATCTGTGGAAAATCAACTGAGAAAAATCCACCTTGCCACATTTTCCATACATGTCTATAAGGTCGTTGCTAATTATCAAATCATACTCAAAACCCATCTTTATGGAAGCAGCATGCAACAGGATTCCTAGATCCAGCATACTGTTTCTTGAGCAGTTCCTCAGTAGCTTTGCAATTCTTTGTCTCTCTGTCAATGCAAACAGTAAAACTTGAGAGTTTCTTGATTCAGTAAATTACAAAAAACCGGCAAACAATACGCATCGTACCTTTGACAACAGAGTTCATTGATGAAAATGGAATTGCTTGGCGCTATGCGCCTTGGCAGCTCAAAAAATATGGTTTGACTAGAAAGCAACGAAACCATGCATAAGAACTTGGGCAGCAACCATTAGAGAAAAAGCACACATTCTCCATTGAGAATCTAAACTTTGAAATCCACCGCCGGTCCATTCTTCACGGACACTATCCTAGTATCTAAGCCCCTAATCTATCTTCATGCTCAACCCTTGCCATTACAGTGCCAACATTTCAACAAGAAAATTGAGTAATTATTATAAACAAATACTCCCAAACCAAGTAAACAACTGTAAAAAGGGATGGTAGAAGACAAGATTTTGTGTGTGTATTAGCACAGTAAGATACGGGCCTTCGAAGATTCCTCGTTTTTAGAATGGATTGTCTGTGTTTGATGCATTTATCATTTCCCTTTCAAAATGTGTATTATTTCTCCATGTTTTTAACTTTGATGCCATTTAAATTTTAGATTTTTTACCGTTACGAAAACTGCAATAGTTAAATCCTTTTTATAGTATAATATCCTCCTGTCTTAAATTAATATCTCTTAGGCAAAAAAATTTGTTTCATATTAATACCATCGTTTTGTTAAATTAAAATAATTTAATACTTAAAAAAAAGAGTTTTATAAATTATAAAGTTATTTTCCCCTCTCTTGGGGAAAGAAAAGTGGGTTTTACTAGTTAATAAAACTTATTATTTTTTTCAAACATAGCTATTAATATAGAACAGAGAGAATAAAAAAGTAATGCAACACATAATATAGTATATCATCGTGCAAATATTATTGATTAGTGGGTTCACTCTCGGTGAATTAACTTTATCATTTGTGAAGTTTGATGTGGTTGAAGTATTTTTTTTAAATATATGGATGCAAATTTCATGCACCTTTTTTGAGTTTTTTTGGCTATGCTATGTACTAATGTAATGTAGATGAGGTACACAATACGTTACGTAGTAAATCACATGAATTTGGCTTTGACTATTGTAATTAGGCAAGAAATAAAGGTTTAGAACCTCTTTTTCCTAAAATGTGGTTTGCAAAAATTGGGTGAAAGCTGAATGAGTTACCCATATGGATGCAAATTCTATGCACCCTTTTTTAGATTTCTTTTTGGCTATACTATGTACTAATGTAGACGAGGTACACAATATATTATGTAATAAATCACATGAATTTCATGGTAGGTGTTATGGGGATAAATTTTTTCTATGAATATGCCTCTTTGACGGACTCTGCAATCAACAGGTAACTCATTCAGCTTTCACCCAATTTTAGCAAACCACATTTTAGAAAAAAGAGGTTCCAAATATTTCTTGCTCACTTACAATGGTCAAAGTGCTGAACCTTGCCTCTAACCCAAGTAACAACTATGCACTTGTACTCACGGGTAGAGCTAGGACTTCAGGTGAGGAGGGGCAAGTATGAATAAAAAATATATATAAGACATATAGTATACCGCTTAGAGAGGAAAGTTAAAGGGGGGAGGGGCAAAGTTTTTTTTTTTAAGGGGGGGATGACTGTCCACCTTGAACCCAATATGTGGCTCTGCCCCTACATGCACTCCTGCCTATGAATCAGACCTTTGCTCAACTTGTCCCACAACTCTCAAACCTGAACTGATTTGCTACCCCTCGTCAGCCAAACGCCCCTTTATAATGGGAATAAGGTCTTGCCAAAGCCTTGTACTACTAGAACAAGGCTAACACTTTACAAAGTTGGTTTACAAGACTCCTAACCGGAATACAACATGCCAACTTGCTCAAAACCCACCCAAGACCCCTATCTAGAGTCCCAACCTTGCTAGAATTTAACTTTCCCTTTCCTTGTAGAGTCTTGCCTTGTCCAGTAGCCTTTGGTTGTTGCATAATCTTGAAGTTCTTCTCATGCCTCTTACCTCAGAAAAATGCAATGTACATCCACCTCTTGCATAGAGTTCAAGTGCCACTAGGATTCTACCCTTTTAAGCAACCATTTGCATAAGCAGCCATTTGAATGCAATCATTGCCTTACAGGTTTCTCGCTTGCATTGGGCTTCAGCCCACATGCCTAGTCATGCTAGGATCCTTACCAACCTTCAATCAACAAAGTCTTTTTATGTGCACACTTAGCCAGCCATCTGTACGAGCCCTTTGCTTATGTGTCCAGTCATAAATGCACCCACAAATCTAACCATCCACATCAAACGCTACTTAAAGTAATTGTTTTTGCCATCCATCATGCTTGCACATGCCTTGTCAGATCTACAAATTTTAGATTTTTGTTTGTCTTTATTTTGTTAATGGTGTGGGGTAATTAGAAATTTTCATATAATTATTTTGAATTTTTTAGGAGAATTTGGTAGGCCCGGCCCATCGGGAGTAAGCCTGAGGCATGGTGGACCTGGTTCTCCTAGCCATGAGGTGGGTGTACTCATGGGGAAAATATTAGTACTTAGAATAAACCACAAGTTTACTACAAAAATTTAGTACAATTTTAACAAATTTTCTTATTTTAAGGAAGTGAGCCCCACCCTAGGACCCACAAACCTTCTCGTTGTCAGGTGCAAGCTCCTTGGTCACCATCCTTCATTAGTTGCCAAGTGGCCTCAAGCTTAATCATGTTTATTTCAATGAAATTTTGTAAAAGAATCCTATTGGGTTCTAAAGTGGGCTCAAAGAGGCCCACCTACCCAAAATACTATAAATAGCCAAAGTTAGCCTTTTCACTTATTTTTTTGCAATGTCCTTGATTTTTTTGGTATGTTTTGCTTATTTTTTGGCAAAAAAATGTGATGCTTCAGCGTATTTAATTTTTCATATTTTACCTGATATTTATACATGTAGAGTCAGGTGTGGGGCCTAGTTGTGGCTATTGGGCCTCAGTGAGCCCCCCAACCTCTCTTCTCTCTCACTCTATCTTAGGCTAAGGCCATACCAGAGATGGGTAGTGGGCTTTGGCCAGCTTCGGTTCGATCGGCCTTGGGCTGGTGATAGCAAGGCTGCTGCCCTTGGCCAGGCTGGCCGATGCCCCCTACAGTTTTGACTCTACTAGATCCACCCCACTCCCCCTTCTCTTCTTCCGTTCTCTGTGTAAAGTGGCATCGACATTGACCGGTGGCCTTCGGCCCGCCTCCACCTTGTTGGATTTGGTCTGGCGATGGCCAGACCGCCGACCCCCTAGCTTGTTCAGCTTTGTTTCTCCATGGTTGGTAGTTCTTCCCCCTTCTTTGTTTCTTCTTCTGCCACCACCGCCAGTGGCTAGATGTGGCCTGCCTAGGTCTTGCCTGCCTTAGTTTGGTGACAATAGGGAGCCACATGTTGTGCACGATGACCAGATGACCAGACTCGACCAGTGCTTACTAGTTGCTTAGACTTACTTTATTATTTCCGTACGATTTGCTATTGTAACAGTTAGTATAATGGATATTTAGATGTATTTTGGGTTGGTTCAGTCAGTGGCCCGGGTTAGCCGAACCACTGACTGTCATGTGTCCCTAGGGAAGTGGGCCGGCCTGGGTTGGGTTGGCATGACTCCCTAGGGAACTGGTCGTTCCCTATATGGGTCGACCCCTGTTGCTTTTGAGGGTTATGTAGAATATTGATCTCAGCTTCTTCCCCTTCTTCTCCAATTCTCCCCTTTCACTGCGTAGTACTCCTAGGTACCGGTTGTGCCTGCATCGGGCACAACATTGGTATCGGAGCATTACGATTCTCAGACATGGCTCAAGGAAAGCAATCCACTGCTGTTCCGGAGGTTCAGCCAGAGAAGGAGGTACCATCGTCAACGCCTGCTTCTGCGGACAGCCCGAGAGACATCCTCCTGCTATAGCCAGCGATGCTAAACTCGACAAAATCATAGCAGCGCTGGAGGTTCTGACATCACACATGGCGAATACGGTCAAGGGGGAAGCTCTGAGGCGCACAACGCCCATCCTGCCAGGGCCGCCTCCTGTGGTCATGGAGAAGGGCGGCCCGTCCCAAACTACTACGCCAGCCTTCCCTGGCCCTCCGACGCCCGTGGAAGTCGGCACACGAGTCCCTGGCCCAGCGCGCTTTCCTCCTGGAATTCCAGCCCTAGAGGGGCGCCGCCAGGCCTGGGACATGCGAGGCACACCAGGTGTTCGAGATAATGCCCAGATGGTGCCACCCGCCCCCAACCAGTTTCTGGACGCAGAGGATGATTGGGATGATTATCCGGAGCATCGCGGCAGAGCCCATGGGGGGGCTGAACCTTGTCTTGCTCATTTGTAGTTCCCTCGCTATAATGGGGATGATGACCTGGTGGAATGGTTGTACAAAGCAGAGAAGTTCTTCTCCTATCAAGGCATGCACTCTGAGGCAGAGCGTCTGTGCATAGCAGCCTTTCATTTGGATGGCGATGCATCGGTTTGGTTCCAGATATTTGAGAAAGAGGTACGCTATCCTACTTGGGCAGCATTCTCTGATGAAATCTGCACACAGTTCGGCCCAAATGAATTTCAGGATTTTAATGAGACGTTGTCCGCCCTGCGCCAGACCACTACTGTGCGACCCTATTATACCGAATTCATGAAGATCGCCAACAAACTGCCAGAATGGCCGATGGCCACCTTGGTGGGTACGTTCAAGCGAGGGTTGAAACCAGAAATTTCAGAGGAGATGCATCACTTCCCTTGAACAAGCATGCGGGATGTGGTGCGACATGCACGTATTGAAGAGGAAAAGCTGGCCCGTCAGCGCAAGGGCGGGCGCTTGGGACCTCCACCCCGGCCTAGACTAAGCTCTACTCCTATGGCGACTTCTTCTGGCAGTCCGACCACTGGCCGCCTAGGCCAACCGGCTGCCGCAACCACTCCCATTGTTCGTCACCTCACGCCTGCCCAGATGAACGAGCGCCGGGCCAAGGGGTTGTGCTTTCGTTGTGATGAAAAATTCATGCCTGGACATCGCTGTGCGGTTAAGGTCAGCTTGCTCGTGGAGGAGGTCAACGACGAGGAAGATAGCAAGGCCGATGCTACATCATTCGTAGCCAAGGACGCGCTGCCTGAGATTTCAGTTCATGCATTCACTGGCACTTTCACTCTGCGCACTATGCGGGTGCGGGGATTCCTGAAGTGGGAACAAGTAACTATCTTGATCGACAGTGGTTCCACCCATAATTTTATTAATGACAAGGTAGCTCATCGTCTCGGATGTGTGGTGTTGGACTCGAAACCGTTCGATGTATTGATTGGTGATGGTAAGCATCTTTGGAGTACCGGTGTGTGCGCTTAGATTGCTCTCTTGATTCAGGGTACCGTATTTGTCACCGACCTTTTCTTGTTGCCCACAAAAGGGGTGAATGTCGTTTTGGGAGTACAGTGGCTGCAGGAATTAGGTGATGTGGTGTGGAATTTTCGGGATATGGTGATGGAATTCGAGCACCAGGGACAACAGGTTCGGTTGGAGGGGTCACGGCTTGGCACTCTTCTTTCGGCCCAGGACATGGGCTCCTTCTTCAGGTTTGCCCCTCAGGGTATTCTTTTGCAGCAGTGGGCTATTATGGGCGTCCCACAGGATCGGATTCCCTCTGATTTGCAGGTGCTCTTGACAGAACATGACTACTTATTTGCTGAGCCGCAAGGGCTGCCTCCCATCCGGCCTTATGACCACCGAATTTCCATTCTTCTAGGGGCGGCACCAGCCAATGTCCGCCCATACCATTATCCTCACATCCAGAAGTCTAAGATTGAATGGTTGGTCGCGGACATGCTACAGTCCGGCATCATTTGTCCTAGCACGAGCTCTTATTCATCTCCTGTGCTGTTGGTTCACAAGAAAGATGGATTGTGGCGGTTTTGTGTGGATTACCGTGCTCTGAACGCCATCACTGTCAAAGATAAGTACCCCATCCCTGTGATTGAAGAATTGTTGGATGAATTGACAGGTGCCATCGTCTTTAGTAAGCTTGATCTTCATTCCGGTATCACCAGATTCGTGTGCAGCCCTCTAATGTACACAAGACAGCATTTCGGACTCACGATGGCCATTTCAAGTTCTTGGTCATGCCTTTTGGTTTGACCAATGCCCCCTCCATTTTCCAGTCCCTTATGAATGATATTTTTCGGCCTTTTCTTCGTCGGCACATATTGGTCTTCTTTGACGATATTCTGGTATATAGCCAGTCGTGGGAAGAACACTTGACTCATCTCAGGTCGGTTTTCTCTATATTGCATGCTAATTCCTTATTTCTGAAGCGTTTGAAGTGTTCATTTGGCAGCCCGCAGGTGGAGTATTTGGGTCACATTATTTCTCAGAACGGTGTTGCTACTGACCCAGCCAAAGTGGCCGCTATGCTCTCATGGCTGACCCCAACATGTGTCCGGGCGGTGAGGGGTTTCCTTGGTCTTACCGGCTATTATCGTCTGTTTATCCAGTGGTATGGCGAATTGGCTCATCCTCTTACAAAAATGTTGAAGAAGGGGGCGTTCTTATGGTCGCCAGTGGCCCAAACAGCCTTCGATGAGTTAAAGCAGGCCATGGCGTCTGCCCCGGTCTTGCTCTTACCAGATTTTAGTCGGCCGTTTGTGGTGGAGACGGATGCGTCGGAGAAAGGATTGGGTGCTGTCCTCTTGCAGGATGACCGGCCCCTAGCTTATTTCAGCAAAGCACTCGCTGGTCGTTCCTTGTCTATGTCAGTATATGAGAAGGAAATGTTGGCTATCATTCTCGCCGTTACCAAATGGCGCCCATATCTGTTGGGCCGTCGTTTTTTGATTCGCACCGATCATCAGCCGCTGAAATATTTTTTAGATCAGTGTGTGTCTACTCCGGCTCAGCAGAGGTGGGTGAGTAAGTTGCTTGGCTATGACTATGAGTTAGTGTACAAGAAGGGGTCCGACAATATCGTTGCTGATGCGCTCTCTCGTAGTCCAGTCCCCGGTTCCTGCTACACCCTCTCCACCCTTTCTTGCCCATTTATTGAGGAGCTCCAGCGAGCATATGGTTTGGATTCATGGACGCAGGGAGTTATTGACGCCATTCAGGCCGATCCAGCAGCCCGGCCTTTCTTTGTGTGGCGGGATGGTCTTCTCTTCTAGAAAGACCGATTGTGGGTTCCGGAGGTTTCTGATTTCCGCAGCTGTATCATTTCACATTTCCATGACACTCCGGTGGCTGGTCACGAGGGGTCCTTCCGTACATATAAGCGGGTGAGCCAAGAGTTTCTTATAGAGGGGTGTTCGTCGTGTCGTCCATGATTATGTCGCAACTTGCGATGTTTGTCAGCGGGCGAAAGCCACGACCACCTTCCCAACCGGGTTGCTACATCCACTACCTATTCCATAGAAGGTTTGGGACGACATTTCGATGGATTTCATGGAGGCTTTACCGGTCGTGCAGGGTAAGTCCGTCATCATGGTTGTAGTGGATAGATTGTCGAAGTATGCCCATTTTTGCGCGCTTGGCCATCCCTTCACTGTGAAGATGGATGCTGAGCTCTTTGTTCTTGAGGTGGCGCGCTTGCATGGTATGCCGCGCACTATTGTCTCTGACCGGGACCGGGTATTTCTCTCACAGTTTTGGCAGGAGTTTTTTCTCTTACAGGGGTCTTCTTTACATATGAGCACCGCTTATCATCCTCAGACCGATGGCCAAACGGAGGTGGTTAATCGTTGCTTGGAACAATACCTTAGTTGTTTCACCATGATGCAGCCCCGCAAATGGCTTCAACTCCTTCCCTGGGCTGAGTGGTCTTATAATACGGCTTATCATATGCGTGCTGGGTTCACCCCGTTTGAGGTGCTTTATGGGCGGCCACCGCCGACTATCTTATCTTATGTGCCGAGTCGCTCCTCTGTTGCCGAGGTGGATTATATGTTGCAGATGCAGGATGAGGTCTTACGCCAGCTAAAGGAGAGTCTATCGGCTGCCCAGAATAGGATGAAGCAGGTTTATGATCGTCATCATACGGATCAGGAATTTGATGTTGGTGATTTGGTCTATGTCTCGGTTCTTCCCCAGCGTCAGACCTCTCTGTTTCAGCCGGTGCACTCCAAGCTGGCCCCCCGCTTTCATGGCCTGTATGTTATTGAGGAGCGTATTGGACAGGTGGCCTACCGCCTTACTCTTCCTCCTGATTCTTTAGTTCATCCGGTGTTTCATGTCTCTCGTCTACGACATTTTGTGGGTGATGCTGCAGTGGCACGCACCGCTCCTCCTCCTCCTTTGATGGGGCTGCCTGTGTCCGCTGCTCCTGTCCCCGCCGCTGTTCTCCAGAAGCGTCGGGTTCACCACTCCGGCCGTATTATCACTGAGGTTTTGCTGTCTTGGCAGGGTCAGCCTCTGGAGGATGCCACGTGGATGCCTGAAGATGACTTTCTCGCCCGCTTTCCCGATTGGTCGCCTTGAGGACAAGGCGAATAGCGGAAGCATGGTGGAGTGTTGTGCACGATGACCAGATGACCAGACTCGACCAGTGCTTACTAGTTGCTTAGACTTACTTTATTATTTCCGTATGATTTGCTATTGTAATAGTTAGTATAATGGATATTTAGATGTATTTTGGGTTGGTTCAGTCAGTGGCCCGGGTTAGCCGAACCACTGACTGTCATGTGTCCCTAGGGAAGTGGGCCGGCCTGGGTTGGGTTGGCGCGACTCCCTAGGGAACTGGTCGTTCCCTATATGGGTTGACCCCTGTTGCTTTTGAGGGTTGTGCATAATATTGATCTCAGCTTCTTCCCCTTCTTCTCCAATTCTCTCCTTTCACTGCGTAGCACTCCTAGGTACCGGTTGGGCCTGCATCGGGCACAACACCACACCACCTAGCCCGGCTCTGCCTCCTACTCCTGCCCTGCTCCTCTCCTTTGCTGCATAGCCATTTCTCCCCCTCTTCAGTATTCTGACTGTGATGGCATGGTCGGTGCCCGTCGGCCCACCTTCGTCTGATTGGCCAGCCTCTGTCTGGTTAGCTTCGGCCCGGTGCAGCAAGGCTGCCATCTCCACATAGCCCGGCACATTGTTCCTCCTTTCCACCCACTCCTCTCCTCTGCTCCTCTAATATGCTCATCCACAAAAACCAAGTTATACCCCTTACTGTGTTTTAATTCTCTGGTGAGTTGCCACAGTAAAAAACTATCATTTGCCACTAGGTTTGGCCCTACCCGCCCACCATGATCATGGTGGTGCCAGCTAGAGCCGCTAGGGACCTCCCTTTCTCCTCCCTGTGTCCCCCGGCCCTTCCATGTTTTCTACATGTTTTATCATATTGAGCCACCATACTACTGTTGGACGCCGGATGGCCTCTGGACCACCCAGTCTTGTCGGCCTTAGCCTGGAGATGGATGAGTCACCGCCGTAGCACAATACTGCCCCTCCTTTTTTGCCATGAGCTAGATGCCCCCTCTGCATGTTATGTGCTTGACAGTGTATAATGACTGTGAATTTTTAGGTATGATTTTACGCCTTTAATAAAGCTACTTTTTGAATTTTTAGTGATTTTAAATTATTTAGAGGTGTTTATTTGGTAAGGCTTTCTGTAGAGCTATGAAAAACGAGCATTACGAGCTTTGAATCGCACAAATCAAATATTGGGATCAAAAGTTAAGGCATTGGGAAGTGAGCCACATGGGTGGAACCCACATGTAAAGTGTGGGATAGCCGACCCATGTGAGGTCTAATTTTGTATAACTCATCAATATGAGCCCAACTGTACCAAGAATTCGTGAATTGGAGTTCGAGAGAGAAAGTTATGCACATTTAAAGTTTTTAATTTTTTTGCAAAAAAATTAGAAGGGATTTATTGTGTCAGACTGGCAGTAGCACTGATGACAGGCGATGCATCAATGTGATGCATAAGTGATGTGCAATGCGAACCGTGTGTATAACTTCCTTAAACTTGAATCAATTTATTTTATTCTATTTAATTGCTATTGTGTAGTTTAATGTCAATTTTGATCAATTTTGGACTATTTTTAAAATTAAAGTGGTTAACAAAGGTTTAACCAAAAATTTCTTCACATTTATGGTTTTTAAGTGGATTTAAGTCATTTGGAGTTTTTCTAAAAATTTTGGAATTTTTATTATTTTTTCCAAAAAGTTAAGGGGCAAGACCCACGTGGGCCCCACATCCAAAATTTAAATTTATAGCCCTAAATAATCCTAATAACCTAAGATAAAAAATAATTATTTCAAAATTTTTAGTCTTCAATTTGGGTTTAATTAAGCAAGTTTATCTATTTTTAGTTATAAATCTTATTTATACCCCACAAACCTATTAGGTCTACCCCACCCTTCACTATAAAAGGAAAAGCCCAGCCACTTTCCCAATTAGGAAAGAGCTGGAGCTGAGACCTAGAGCTTAGGAGCCTAATCCCCATTTTCCTAATAGAGAAAGAGATTAAGGTATGAATTTGCTTAAATCTAGGGTTTTTCTTGAATCTTTCAAATCCCTTCATTTGCTTTGGATTAATCTCGATTTTTACTCAAAAACTACTGATTTGGATTTTGATTTCAAAACCTAATGATGAGAATTTTATTTTTAAGCTTCTTGAACCCTAGATATAAGGTTTTTTAAAAGATTTAGATGTTTTAAATTGGTTTTGTGAAGGTATTGATAAAAATCATGTGTTGGGTAGGTTTTGAAGGAGTTAGAGGAGCCATTTCGAGTAAGAAAGGTTGTTGAAGGTAAGAGCTTTGGTCCTAAACAATGCTCTGATTTCAGATTTAAGTTTAATAGAGTTTTGAAGTGGGTTCTATGTTTATGAGCTTTAATGGCGATTTGAGAAAAGTTTAATCTTTGATGAAATTTCTTTAGCTTTTTGTTTAATAATGGCTAGATTTGATGTTCTATAAGCATTAATTTGATTATCATGAAGTTTGAGAATGAGATTTGATGTTTTATGAAGGGTATGTGAAGTTTCGATTTTGATTTCAAAGTGGGGAAGACGAACTAGGAACTGCCGTTAGGGCGATTGAACGGCGATGCAGGCCGATCAAATGGCCCTGTAGGGCATTGGAATGCCAACACAGCAGATTGGGGGTTTTACGCAATTTGTCAATTTTTGAGTTTTTACTCTTAAATATCTTATCTTACGTTCATGTTGAGTAATTTGAGCTAGAATGATCTATTGG
This sequence comes from Saururus chinensis, assembly GCA_035235625.1. Taxonomy (NCBI): domain Eukaryota; kingdom Viridiplantae; phylum Streptophyta; class Magnoliopsida; order Piperales; family Saururaceae; genus Saururus; species Saururus chinensis. Next base: position 5,714,620 of record CP141145.1, on the reverse strand, counting down.
AAGGGTATGTTATTGATGTTTGGAAATTATGAAGAATATTTAAGTATTATGTAAAATTGCATGTTGTTGGTTACACATGTTAGGATTGCTTATCTTGAATCTATGATTGAATGATGCGTTATGTTTTAAGTATGATTCCAGCAAAATTATAACATGAGAATGAACTAATATGTCTTTATATGATGTGATTAGATTATGGTTGAATGATGGTGCTATGTCTAGATTCAAGTATGGTGTGAATATGCTTACATGGGTTTAGCATGAGGTTTCACTTGACTTGATTGATGATTTTCGATGGTTTTCACTCATGATTTCAGTTAGGAACCATGATTAGATATTAAAGAGCATGTGTGTAGGATATTAAGATGTTATCTATCATGCATGTTCATATGCTTAGAGATGAATAATTCTATCAAGAACACACACACATGTAGGGGTAATCATGGTAATTTTTTATATTTATGACTTGATATGATGCATGTGGAGCTGATAGGAAGACGATTCCATGAATTCGAATTCATGCAGAGATTACTCATGTATGTATCATGTCATATGCATCATAAATGAGATTTTACCGAGTTTAGCCGATGTTGGTCGATTGGATGCAATTGTGTGAGAATTGCTTGTTGGGTTAATTGATCGAAGGCTTATATCGATTCGGTTTTACATCTGAAAAGATGTGTTTCTACATCCCACAAGGATGGGGTTTTACGTCCCTCAAGGACGGGTTTCCTCCCCGGGGTAAGAAGATTGGCAATGCTATAAGGAGATACACTATTTGATACCATTTGGACCATGAGAATCTAGGCTAGTGTAGCCAGTGCACCGGCTTACTAGGGGTTGTTCTTTCCCTATTAGGGAATATATACAAACTGCATAATTCCTTTGAACTTTCCCATTGGGGATTGTTTGGAGTGTGCAGGATCTGCTTAATGCTTTGGCAAATTAAATAGGGTTGTTTTTATCGACTTGCATAGATCTAAAATGTGTGTTAGAGACACTTTATATGCAGGTTGATATATGTAAAGTTTATGCATGATCTGAATGTGTTAGAGACACCTCTCATGCATCTTTATGTGGTGCTTACGTATGATCTGAAACATGTCTTTTAGAAACTTCTCATGCACGTTTATGTGGTGCTTATGTATGATATGAAATGTGTGTTGAGACACTTTTCATGCAGGTTTATGTGATATTTATGAATGATCTGAATGTGTGGTAGAGACACTTCTCATGCGGGTTATAGGTGATGATTATGCAGGATGGATGCTATGCCATGATGTGATTATTCATGATTAGTATGTATGAGGTACTTGCATGTAGGATAATTACTTATGGTTGAATAGGGTATGTCAAGGAAATTAATCAGAAATAGGGATACTATGTGATATGTGGATCTGAATTTCCATGTTGATGTGACGTAGTGGTTTTTTGATTAATGTTATCGTATTTCAAACCTTTCTGAGTTTTATTCACCCCTCTTTCTATGTTTTGTTTTGGGGTTGCATGGTATGATATGCAGTTGATCAGATTCCTTATATGAGGGACGAGTGGGATATGCGTGGGAGTAGGCACGGATGCCTTAGTACTTTATTTTGTCTTCTGATTTATGCTATCATGTTCAAAGAGCACTTTGTATAGGTGATTATGTTTTAGACTCGTGTTTCTCTAATGCTTTTAGACTTATCTAAATTTTTTTGATTTGAGCCATGTGTCAACTTAGGATATTATGTATGTGGGCTGAGGGTGAGGATTTATTTTAAAGTTATTATCCTCTTTTATTTTACTTTATTTCTGTTACACAAAGGACTAAGGTGTGCGATTCTGTGTTTGTGTTAAATACCCTATTTAAGGGATTAAAGTCTTCCGCAATGCAATTTAGTTGCCCTTGTGTGCTTCAACCAGCCCCTAGACCAGGTTCGGCTCGGGTTGGGCGGGCACCGGGGCATGACAATGCGACATCTGGGGCTCTTATGCTTCACACGTACAATGCTGCCGCATTGCACATCATGTGCCACATGGACCGGCCCCGCCATGCATTATGCACGTCACACATGGCAGTGTGGAAATTGCCTCAACATGCTATAAACAACATGTAGTTGTGCAATTTTTCTTCTCTCTCACACCTTTGAAACTTCATTTCTCTTGTTCTAAGTCGTTTTAAGTCCAGTTTGAGCTATTTAAAAGGCATTTTTAGCTAATTCGAGGGTACTCTACGCAATGGAAGGGTCCATCCCTCGAGTTAGTAACTCCAGAGGGGAAAATGACCTAGGGTATGAAAAAGCTCTGTCTGATTCTCAAAATTAGGTTTTTAATTCCAATTTAGAACCTTAATTGGGTTATTTTTATTTTTAACCAAAGGAAGTTTTAAATTTATAATTTTTTGGGTTGATTTGAGTCTATTAGTTAGTTTTGATTAGGATAATTAAAAGCCCTAATTTCTGGGTAGGATTTCTTGAGGTTGAAGCTCGTTCAAGGGATTCACAAGCTTGATAGAGGTAAGTGGTTTTCTTTCTAAGAGGTTTTCTTCCTTGAAATGCTATTATTGTGGGTTTCTTTGAGCTTTCGATTCATTTTGATGTGTAGTGATGATTTATTTAAAACATATGATTTATAGTTATTTTTGTATGTTTAAGCATGAAAAATGTTAGATCTATCATATTTTAGACTTGGATAATGGTTTTATAAAGTTTTAGGAATTTTTATTTATTTTTAGAAAAAATTTGGTAAATTTTGTGAGATAGAAGATGATTATTTTTACAGTTCTGTCCTTATCATTTGATTGTTGTGGGCCAATCGAACGACCAGCCATTTGAATGGCTATCCATTTAAATGGGCCACCACCTTGTTTAAACAACCCAAATAACTCTCTGATTTGGATTCACTACTATATCTTGGATACTTTTACTTTTATTTTTGCTCTCAAATTTTATGAGAATAGATTATCATGTCTAGATTATATTTGTAATTTTTTAGAATAACATGTATTTATTATATTTTTTGAAATACAACCTCTCTATTTTCGTGTTTAGAAGCATGTTTGGGGATGAAAATATATGATTCTTAGTTCCTTTTATGATGGATTGATAAATGTGTTATGAGCATGTTGTAAACTTTCAAGTTGTTTAGAGCACGATAAGTCAATGGCATAGTTGTAAATTGAAGGTCGGCAATTTAGGGTAGAACTTCATAGTCTCATTAATTAAATCACAAAAAATATATATATTTATTTTTATGTGATATTTATTTATATGTTAATTAAGCTTATGATGTAGGTTTGTGTAAAATTTTACGTTGATTGGAGTTTATTTGCTATATTTCCAAAAATGTACAAGTTATATGTTGTGATTATGCATAAACATCTCCTTAAGCTAGTATGGGATAAATGAGTATATGCACAATTTTAAGTAAGATTTTGATGATTTCTTCATATTTACTCCATGATTCTAGTAGATTATGACCATGATAAATTATGAATACTTGCACATGTCACATTAATTATAATTGAACCATGTTCCACAGTTTTAGCTCAAATATGAACATGACCATATATGTATATTTTTACTCATACTTATATGATTCTATTTGTCACAAATGGACCATGTTCCATGCATATTATGACTGATTAGAGTATGTTTACCTATGCTTACATTAATTAAACATTACTCACGTATGTATCATATCGCATGCAACATAAAAATGACTTCTAATCGAAGATTATTTGTGTTTAACAGTGGTTAATAGATTAGATGACATAGTTTTCCTTATTAGTCGCATCAGAAGTTTATTGAATCGGGTTTACTTGTAATTAGATGGGGTTTTAAGTCCATTTGACAGGGTTTTACATTTATTGGATGGGGTTTTACGTTTATTTGAGGACGAGTTTCTTCCCTAGGTGAGAAGAGCGAAATGCTATAATAAGTTAAATTGATGATTCTTTCTAGATATGAGAATCCAAGCTGATTTATCTGTGTGCAGTGGCTTATTAGAGGGTACTTTTCCCATTAAGGATTTACCCAAACTACTCTAGTTTTCCTTTTCTAGGAAGTCGGACTTCCTTGTTAGGATTTTTAGGGTGTGTAGGTCTACTTGTGCTTTAGCCAGGATAAGCAGAGTTATTTTCTCTATTGTGAGACATTCACCGGATTGCTTATGCATGTGTACGGATTATAATACTTGTTGACACAATTTGTATAGGGACAATGATGCTTATGTTACACATGATGCGTACAAAATAATTACACTTGAATATGCAGGATGAAATGTGGTTTATTATACTTAATTATACAAGGTGAATGTGACTATTGATACTTATTTCATACAGGATGTGAATGAACCATGAAACTTAAATGATTTCATAGGGTGTGCATGTGTGTTATAAATTATGAATAAATCTATAATGCACAGGTAGTGTGAATGTGTATATAGAATGTGATTTATCTCATGATGTACATGTGTAGAGAATGAATATATGATGCATGTTTAAATTGACTTTTATGAGAAGAATGTATGTGGTGTTATCATGAGCTTATGTTTTATTTTAAAACCCTTACTGAGATAAGATCACCCCTCTTTTGCTTGTGGTTTTGTTTTGGGGCTATATGTTGTGTCATGTAGGTACTCCAGATAGTTTTTATATCGAGCTTGAAGATGGGCATGCACTATAAGAGGGGGCAAGATGTTTGGGTTGTTTTAAACTTGTCATGTGATATGATGATCTTAGACTTGTCTTTATTTTATACTTTGGATAGCCTGTGATAGCTTTAGATATGTGGGTGTTGTGTTGGACTAAAATCGTTAATTAATCTTTTTTGTTTTCCATCATTTGCTTTTACATAAAGACACATATTGTGTACTTCGATGAGAACCCAAGATGGGTTAGTCTTCTGCTGTATCGCGTCGTGTACTACCTTGTGTGGCGGGGCATGACACATAAAGTAATGGTGCATCTAGCCTAATTAGGATTCATGACCATAGCCCCGTGACTAGCTAACATAGGGCTCCAAACCCAGTATATAGAGGGAAGCTCCCTATCTATGTACACAATTCTCTCTTTTGTGCCATGTTCAGAGCCTTATGTGGGCTGGTCATGGGGCTCTGGTTAGGGAGTTGATTTGGAAAATATTTTTTTAAAGTAATCAAATTATATCATACTACTATATAAATCACCAAGGGTGATGATAGATTGCCTTCAAATTTCCTGTGATGTCAACATATTTAAGTTTGAATTGGTGTATGATTTGTGTGTAATTTGATATATTCTTACACTTCATATGTATATGACTATCCTATATCCTATTACATGGCCTGACTACTAACATGACATTGACCCCACTTTCACATTATGTTGTTTCCCACTTTACAAGGTTATATTTTGCTCTATGAAACTCATACTCACTCATTCTTGATACCATTGGTAATCTGTCGATGAGCTCTATCAAATAACCTAATATAGGTATGTTTTTTGAACTTTTTTGTGAGTCTCCCATATATAATCCACTTCTTGACACGGAAGGCAGTATCGATACGAATGACAGTATAGATGACTATGGTCATGGGTATGTGCCGATGATACGCTTAGTACTCATCAAAATGGTTGTAACCCTTTGATACACATAAAAATATATTATAACTAATAATATATCATTAAAATACTTCGTTTAAAGCATAATAAGACCATGGAAGGCCGTATTAACTTATATGAGTCCTCCAAAATCAATTCATTTTAGAACCATGCACTATTACTTCCTTCATCCTGGATAAATTATTATTCCCTTTGTCCCATATTAAGCTCTATGAAATTAATTTATTTTGAAACCAAATAAGATATTTAATATGAGTTGCATAAATATTTTGGAGAAATTTATATATTAGATGTTTAAGTAAATGCATAATTGTAAAACACTATATTTTTAAAAAATAATTATGTAAATTGTATGGACCTAGTTGTATTGATCTTATATAATTTTTTTAATATAATGAGAACATTGTCATCTTTAAACTTTGAAGAGGTTGAATTTGATTCATGCTTTTGTTTTAAAAAAAATTATTTTTTTTGATTTTTTTTTAAAAAATATTTTTTTAATATAAAAAATAATTAAATAATTAAATATCTATACATATTGGCAGTATCGATATGATATGGCCAATACGTATCATGGTTTCATGTGGGGGGCATATTGGCCAATAAACCCCCGTATTGGTCGATACAGCTTTCCATGCTTCCTAATAATAGATTTTGACAATTTTTTCCCTATAGTACACATATTCAAATCTGTGCATTCTTGGTACTGTTGGTAAGCTCTTCACATGTCACGCCCCTAAATATACATGTGCCTTTATATTTTCTTTTGAAAAATATGCAAGAAAACTTCGAGCTTGATGCAGCGGAACAATTTAAAATAAGGAACTTTTGAAATAAATAATGAAACCATTTGGGAGTATGATCACTCATTTTCACAATCCAATACAAGTGAGTAAATATAATATTTACATCACCATGTATCTAAGTCAAATTTAAATAGCTATAGAATCTATTATTGGGTATTTGTCTATCAATCAACAACTTTGATTAATGACTTATGTGCTTAAAGAAGAATCCTCAAAGAAAAAGAGAAACCTAAGTAGCAAGACGAGTTTACACTATGGCTTGCCCAACCCAAGATGCAAAAGACTTCCTCCTACAATACTTGCACTATAATGGATGCTAATATACAAATCTACTCGATGGGATTGCAAAGCAAAAGTTACAATTATAGATAAAAAATAGAATATAAATCAACTTTTGTACATTTATTTTTCATAGTTACATCCAAACTAAAAGAAAGGGAGACATAAGGTTCTCTACAACTCGATAGTTAATCTAGGGTCGAACTACTCTCACTAGATTGTGATATACCATATAACTCGACTTCAAATTTTTGCTAAAGTTATCACATAGCTCTATCCACGTCATGAAGCGAATGTCCACAAGGGCTTATGGACCCAAGTGGTCAAGATTCTCGAATTTTATAATTAACGAGACCTCCAGTATTGCTCTATGTTGGATCTTTCATCTTTTTATTTTATGTTCCATCTAAGCCTATCTCCTAGGCCAGGAGAGCGGCTCTCCAAACAAATTCCTACTTTTAGACAGCCGGAAGACCATAATAATTTTTCATAATATAACCTTCCTCTATGTGGCTAAAATGACTCACTTTTGGAGCTAACTAGACATTATAATCTTTTGTCCTTGAGTGTCGAAATGCTTTGGTCAAGAAGTGTCTATCTATTACAAGTTATTCACACGTGCGTATGTTTATATATATATATATATATATATATATATATATATATATATATATATATATATATATATATATATATATATATATATATATATATATATATAATTATGTATTCACACATCTATTATATGTAAAAATTATGCTACTATATATCTCATAAATAATATATAATTTGATATAAAAGCATGCTTGAAATTCATGAATCGATGCACCATCAGTCACCTTACCAATGTGTCGGTTAGGATGTCGGTGACCACTGACGTCCTATTGATGTTTTGAATTTATCAACAATGGATAGGCTCTAGAAGCCCATTTTACCGATGACAATGAATAGGTCATTGATGCCCCTTGATGTGTTGAACACTTACCAACACTAGATAGGCTCTAGAAGCCCATTTTTCCGATGACAATAAATAAGTTGTAATATAATCTGAGTATGAAATACTTGATTGATAGCTCCCCAATGAATACTCCATCTATGCTAATCTTATTTGTTAGAACTTTTTTTACCAGTGCTACACAACTTTGTACATAGTTCTAACAAATATTAATATTATATACTACATTTTGTGCTTCTTAAATTTCTTTGCCAATCAATGTGATGTGGGTTAAATTTCTTGCTTGGTGCAATATGATATGGGTTGTTGATTTTATTTTATTTTCTTTTTAACTTTTTGTTGGGTGCTATCTTCTTCTTTTGTGTGTGTAGTGTGGGGGGTTGCCTATAATCTAGAGTTAATTAATTTTCTCTTTGTTGTTGTGTGGTGTGAGAGGCCTTGATTGTTCACGTGTTGTTATTAATCAGTTTGCTTGCTGAAGAGGCTCTTAATTTTTTTCTTGGGGAATATATTTGCACTCACACGCAAGGAGTTTTTTTTATAAATGTGTTTATGTGCACCTCAATAATCACTTTAGTATCTTAACAACTCCTTAAACCCTTATAAATTTATGAACAAAATAAGGTATTAAAAAAATTATTAGGGTGCATATAAATAATTTTTTTTGGTTGACATAATGGTTAGCTTAAAAATCTTTCTAGTTGGATTAAGTTATAAAAATATAATTGTAATGTCCCAGATTTTTCTAAATTCCTAAAGTCAGCCATGTGAAAATTAAGGTATTAGACCACCAAGATCGTCCGAATCTGAGTTTAGATGAGGGAGATATGGTTGTTTGAAGTTGAACATATCGCGCAAGGCCCGTTTATCCGAATTAAAAGTCCTAAAAGAACTAGGAATTAGAAGTCCTAGAAGAACTATAAATTGGAAGTCCTAAAAAAACTAGGAATTGAGTGTTCTAAAAAAACTAGAAATTAGGAGAGGGCTCTTATAAACGGGAAAGAGGGGGAGTTTTTTTGGCTAGTTCGACCTCCTCTCTCCTCCCCCCCCCCCCCCCCCCACTTTACCCTTCTCTTCTTTCTCCCATCAAGGTTTTCCACAAGAAGCAGCCATTAAGGGGGAAAGCAACAACCATTTTAGAGTGAATTGAAGGGCAAAAGGCATAGGAGGAAGGGCTTGAATCTTTGGAGGTGGGCTGATTGAGGTAGGTGCAGTTTTTACACCCATAATCATGCTGATTTGGATTTTGTGTTTCAGCCCTAGGTCGACCTTAATGGAATGGTTTTAAATACATTTATTTTCCCTAATTCATTTATGAACTTTACTGAGTTTAATCATTGGTTTTAGCCCTGATTCATGCATGAACTTTACTGAGTTTAATTATTGGTTTTAGCCCTGATTCATGCATGAACTTTGCTGAGTTTAATCGTGGGTTTCAGCCCTAATTTGTACATGAACTTTTCCGCATTTAAATTACAGGTTTGTGCCCTGATTTGTGCTTATACCTTTATGATTTTGATGTCATACTTGCCCTGATTCATGCTTGAACTTTGCTATGTCTAATCGTAAATTTTGGCCCTAAGTTGTGCATGAACCTTTTTGAGTATAAACATAGGGTTTAGCCCTGAGTTGTGCATGAACCTTGCCGACTTTAATCATGGTTATTAGGTATAATTATTGCCCTATTTTTCTAAGTTTGATATCAGGTTGTTAGGCCAAATTAATGCCCATACCTTGTTGATTTTGATCACAAGTATTAGCTCTAATTTGTTCCCATGCCTTGCTGATTTTGATTACACATGTTAGCCTAATTTCACATCTTTTAAGTCATATTTGAATCCATAATTTTCAGCCCTAGTTTGTGTGGTTATATTATTGATTTCATCACATAATTTAGCTCTAATTAGTGCCTCTCATTGCTGAAATTTTATTTCAAGTTTTGCCTTAATTAGTGTCATTACTTTGCTGAATTAGAACATCTTATTTCAGCCTTCAATCTAATTAATGTATTGTTGAATTAAATCATTTAATATCAGCCATCAACCTGATTCAAGTCTTGTTGATTTTAATCATGCTATCTCAGCCTTATTTTGATTTATGTATTGTAGTATGTTGTCGGTTGTGTAAGCCTCACTTTGAGTTAATATCTTGCTGATTTTTGTTAGTCTTTTCAGCCTAAATTTGATTTGTTATCATGTTGAATGTTGCTAGTTACTCAGCTTGATTCGTCATGCTAGTTTACTAATTTGATTAGTTCATTTCCACCATCCTCCGGCCCCCTCTCCCTTTTCTGGTGGGCCCAGTGGCCCACTCGGGATTTTTTTAATAAAAAAATTATGTCTTTAGCAACACTTATATAAGTGTCGCTAAAGCTCACTTTATTGAGTCGCTAATATTATATTATTAGCGACGCATTAAATAAAAATTTTAAAATATTTATTTTATTAGTGACGTATACTAAAACGTTGCTAATAAAGACTTATTAGTGACGTATAGAGCTATACGCCACTAATAAGTTTTTTAATTTTTTTTAAAAAATAGTTTTTTATTAGCGACGTAGAGATAAACGTCGCTAATAATTACTAATTAGCGATGTATAAATCTAAACATCGCTAATAAGTAATTTTAATTTTTTTAAATAGTTTTATTAGTAACGACGTATAAAATAACGTCGCTAATAACTAATCATTAGCGACGCTACAAAATAAGCATCGCTAATAATTAATTAATAGCGATGTATATTATATGTAGCTAATAATTTATTATTTGCGATGTATATGTAAACGTCGCTATTATGAACTATTAGCAACACTTTTGTTATGTCGCTAATAGGCAATAGCGACGACACTTTTCGCAACACATATAGCAACATTTTTTATGCGTCACAAATAATCATTAACGACTCTTATGAGACTATTAGCGACACGTAAATGCGTTGCTAAAAGTCTTTTTATTTGTAGTGATGTCTGGAGATTTTCCGAGGGGCGAGTTATCTCGGAGTAAATATAGATTTGATAGTATTAATTATTGAGCAAGGGTTATGAGATAATTAATAACATTGTTTGATAATGTTTATTAATTAGACAAGTGAAATAATTAAAGGGCTTGCATAAAATGTAAGTTGCTTTAAAATATTTAAGCATTACATATGTGATGTCATGTTTCTTAGTATAGTGTAGTTTTTATGTAGAACTACGTCTGGATCCGATCTTATTAGAAACATTAAAAATATTGTCTTATGAGTACGTAAGCAACTAATATCAGGTGATGTTGGCCTGATCCAAAAAATATTAATAAAATATTTTGTCATTTGGAAGTTCTTTTCCTTAAGGCAAAGAGGTTCTATTGTTGCTGTTATAGTTGTTTGGTTTAGTTAGTTGTAGGTTCTCAGGTGATGACAAGTGAGTCCAGGAGGTGAGCACAAGATGAAGTTCTTCGTTTTTTGTAATTATAGTACGTAAAATATTTTTAATGTTAGAGCCAACTTATTATTTATTTTTAGATAAATAACGAACTTATACTTAGATGGATGAGCTATTCTTATTAAATTTTGAGACGTGTAATAATATTATATGATTTGATATTCGTATTTGTGAACCTTGACCTAGATATTTAATCGAATGATTTATTTTATATTTAAAAAAAAAAAATTCTCATGACTTATAGTTAATATTATTATATAAAAATATTTTAAAAATTTAGGTCGTGACAATAATTCAGTAACTGAGCACAAATTAATTTACCCTCAAAAGTTGATCAAGGAAAAAGAAACGAAAAAAAGGAGAAACAAAAATAAGAGAAAGAAGAAGAGTGAAGTAATAAGAGACATAAAACAAAACGAGTTCCCTTATTATGCCGCCCGGACTAAATCGCACCGTGCCTGCGAAGACAAATTTTCCATGGCTTGACTGATTACTGAACTAATTCAATACTTCTTAGTGGTGGTTTGAACCTTGAATTTGATCTTCATGCCAATTGCTTGGACGTGGTCCTTGGGAGCCCAGTCGCGCAGAGATGCCTCAATAATCACCTGTGTAAGCACTAATTTTACAGTGCCATCTGCTGGCAGCCGCTCAATAGCAGCAATGAGGGCCTCCACAGGAAAGTCAGAAGAGAGCTCTGATTGCACCCTCAAAATGGCATCCCAAAAGCACTTCAAAAGGATATCACTCCCTGCTGATGCCTCTGGATGAGGCACGCAGGTCAAAATAAGCCGTTCAGCGAGGGCCATCTTCATCCCAATATCCGTCGGAGGCTCGTCAATGGCGGCTACAATGAATTCAACAAGTTTGAGGCAGGAATCTAAATTTGATTGCGTCATTCTCACCATCGCAGCCTCAATGGCCTTAGTGAATGCTTGGTCCACTGAAGACTGATTGAAGGGCCGGTTTTTTGCACTAGTACTGGCTGATCTTTGCATTAGCAGCTCCTTTGGAGATGGGGACAGGGTACCCAATTGCTTCTCCACTTGCTCAGCTGCTTCTAAGAATGCATCCCTGAGTATGTCATCCACTTCAGATTCAATTGAAGAGAAATCCTCAGACAGATCTTCTAGAACAGTTTGCCCTGCTGCAGAAGTGTTGCCAATTGATCGAGGAGTGAAGAACTGCACAAACTTCTCCAGATCGAAACTTGAGCTCTGGGAGGACGATTCATTATCTGGGTCAGTGTAGTACAGGAGCAGGTTGGCGTGCATCATTGCTGGTGGTGCCTGACTGTACAACACCAGTCTTTGCACAAGACTCGTTGCCTCCTCTGCGGAGCCTTGCGGTCCTTTGATGATCACATCGGCGAGGTGTGACAAGGGACAGCTCCTTGAAATCTTTGGATTTGCATTCAGTGCAGCAGCTATGACTGCTTTTCTAAATGATTCATCCATGGAAAACTCTCTCAATGGTATCAAGAGACAGATATGGCGATGGGGTGAGATTCAATAAGCTGCTCAATATATAGGACAAATACAACGGATTGAATGGATCTTTCATCAAGTCTAAGGGTCTAGATCATGAAGGAATATAAAAAAGGCTCAATCCGCCATTAGTCATATGTGCTTGCTCCACTTATTTTCTTCTTGCTTGTTCTCTTCTCATTATCTTTTTCCACACTATCGATTGATCTACTGTCCAAATATTTATCCTATGGAATTCTTATCGTCAGTAACTAAACAATACTAGGGTAGAAGACTTGGTTTAGTGCACTTAATGACGTATCAGATTTTGTTTGTTTTTTTCCCAACAACTTGTTATTGAGACCTTTGTTTAATGTCATTAGTGTCTTATATCACAAGATCCAAGACTTCTTATAACATAAACAAACGTTACGTAAATCAGACTTACTGAAAACCATGACTTTCTTCCTTTTTTTTAACAACTTGTTATAAACAAAGACTTTTGAGGGTTGGACGGTTTGATGTGTAGGGAATAGGACAGGGAAGTAGCTGATTAATGTCATTGACATCTTGTACCATAAGAAATGACTTTTTATACTGTAAAGAAAGACCTCATCAACAAGGCATATGGATTCCTGTGTGCCGAATAGAAGGAAATATACCAAAAATCCAACATCACCCATCCAAAATTGAATGGCATTGGCAGTTCTGATTTGAGTTCTTAATGTTTATGGGTGAGATTACTAGAAAACTTTGATAATTCCCAAGTATATTTTGGTGAAGTTCACATTTACTTTCACACAGGTGCTGATGATTGATCAAACAGGGATATTGTTTAAAGAAGTATAAGTTTTCATTCCTAAAACTATTAAGCAATGACTTACATGTACTCCCTCTGTCCCACATTAATAGCTCCATTTGATTTTTCAAATGAACTAAAATTAATTCATTTTGAAAAATCAAATGGAGCTAATAATGTGGGACATAGGGAGTATTATTTTTCCACACTATACAAATTCATCTTCCTCATCACAGATCTGAAGTCATCAATCTTGTTTTTATTTATATTTTACTTGATTAAATATATCCTAAGCCATATTAACCAAGTTGCTTCATTTTCTTTGGGTTAAAATATGATGTTCATCTCTAGGTTTTCTTTGTCTTATTTGCATTAAAATATGTTACATATTATACTCCATTAGTTTTTGAATTGAATCAGCACTAGAGTGGGACTCTTCATCAATGCTGTTTTTTATCATTTGTGTTTATCCTTGATATATATCCTTTACAAGCTAAAGTATCAATGGTTTTTTCTATTCCAATCGGGACTGCCCAAGTGACCTCGTTTTAATTGCACTGAAATACTTTAAACACCAACGATACCTCCACAAGTAGTTAAAAAAGAAGTCAAACGTGACATTTATATATTGCAAATATATACCATATAATCTGGGAACCCAGTCAGGTTATTGTGAAAGTTGGACTACACTTATTTTTTGTGTTATTTTAATTTATCACATGAGTTGATAATTGAACTACACTTAATATTATCCATTTCATTCTACACGATCCACTTTTACTGTTAAACAAACACCATCAACATAAAGGTGAAATTTTTGTTCTCACTGCACAGTTTTGAAGGGAAGGGTGCCACACAGTGTAGCAGAAAAGTCTTCAAATAAAGGGAGTACGAATTATTATGCATTTCTCTTCTGCATGTCCAGCGAGTTTACTTTTTCATATATTGAACAGGTAAACTCACACCTTTGAATATATACTTACCTATTTATATATTGTCAGTTTATTTGACTGGTCAACTCACACCTGCTCATTTTTTTATATTGCTTCATGTTTTTTTGCTCAGTTATTTCTTCACGTTTTTGTCTTTTAAAATATAGAAAAAATTAAATCTATCAGAAATACAGGGGATGATACCGATCAGTCATCATGTCCAAGGGTCTAGAACATTAAGCATTACTATAAAAATAGGCCAATCAGTCTTCATTTACAAATGTCTCGAGCACTTATTCTCTCTTTGCGTCATTCCTTCTCCTTTCTTTCTTTCACAACATAGATTGACTTAGTCCATATGCTTGTCATATTTCACCCAGATGATAAAGTTTAATTAATGGAGAAGTTTATACTAGTATGGAAGACTTGTTTCAATATTTCTTAATCACCTGTCAGATTTTAGTTTTTTCTTCCAACAACAGATTATTTAAGTAAAACCTTTGATTAATGTCATTAGCAACTTGTATCACATGAGTCATGACTTTTTATCCTATAACCAAAGAGCTCATACATAAGACATGTAAGAAAATCCATGACTTTTTTTTTCTCCAACTTGTTAGTAATAAAGACTTTTAGGTCGTTTAGCAAACAAAATAAATAAATAGAAGGATCTAACCAAAAGGAGAACATCACCCTGCTAAGATTGAATAGGATTGTCCATGTAACATGTGTGGGTAAGAACATAAAATCTGTGACGAAACAATTCAAAACTAGATTTGTTATTGTTAATAAATCAAATAGGCATATCCATTGAACAAATATGGTAGAGGTATGACTTCTTCTTTTAAACTAATGAGGGCTAGCAATGATGTACTTACATAATTTTTCTACGATACATAAATTTATAAGAGGATCTATAGCCAGAGCTGCAGCTTCCTGACAATCAGATCATGGTTCTGGCCATGATCTGACGGTCAGGAATCCAGAGCTGTAGTGAGCTGCAGCTCTGGCTAGTTTTTTCCAATTTATAATCCTCAATACATATCTAGAGTCCTCTACATATTTTTAACTTGATTAAACATAATCAAAGCCATATATCCAAGTTGCCCCTTTTTATTTGCATTAAAATGGATCAGATATGACGTTCATCTCCAGGATTCATTCATTGAAGTCACTAATGTCTATGAAGAAAGTCATGACATTAAATCCCATAAACAAAGGCTTAAGAACCCTTAAGACTTTTTGGGATTCATGTGCAGAGATAAGTTGGATCACTGCAAAAGGTTTGACATCAAGTTGTGCATATATCAAAATCTGAACTCTAAATGCATGTGAACATACCTCTGAGGCAATGAGCAACAACAAGATATTATTGGATTGGTTTTTGAACTGAATTGGAACTAGAGTACATTGTTATACTTGAGACTCTTCATTAATGCCCGTTTTGTTAGTGTTTATCCCTGTTTAGATGTACTTTACATTCTGTGTTTATCCCTGTTTAGATGTACTTTACATTCTGTGTTTATCCCGGTTTAGATGTACTTTACATTCTGTTGTATCAATCGCATTTCTATTGTAATTGAGACTACTCAGGTCACCTCGTTTTACTTGCACTGAAAATTTTAGATATTAAGTCATCAGAAAGGAGTAAAATTAGGCAACTCTCAAATTCAAAGAGCATTGGGTAATAGCATATGCTTTTGGACAAAGTTGTTTATATGTTATTGTTGTTTCCCATATAAACTGGCAAACCAATCAGGTCATTGTAAGGCAAGCCAATCAGGTTATTGTAAACAAACTCATGAACTACACAGATCTTAGGGAGTCTTTCTATTTTTCTGTAAGGGCCACCAAGGTGACAATTGAAGTACACTTTCTTGTTTTGCTAGAAGCTGAATAACGCTAAATGGTTCTTTTTATGGTCTCATTTTAAGGATTTATTCTAAATGTGTGCGTTTGGATAATATAGACTGTCAAAGGATCTACACTCATACGAACAAAATCAATAAAAAGGTGAAATTTAAGATTTCACTGTACAGCCAGAGGGTGTGCTTCCATTTGCAGCTGAAGAATTTTCAATAGCATGGGTACAAAATAGTATGCTTTTCATTTGTTGCAGATCTTATTCCAATCATGCTTTCAAGTCCTGCGTGATCAGGGCCGAAAGGCAATGACTAAATGATGTACAGGGAAACTGCAATGCACATAGAAAACTAGAAAACACAAAAATAGCATTCATAATGCCCAATTGCTCTAAGAATACAATGCATAACACAATAAGACTACAATTTGATACTGGCCAAAAAATGCACAGAACTATCACTTTTTCTTGTGGTCGAGACTTGGTGTCCAGAAAACTCCAGGGCATGGGTACAAATCATGGCTGACTTCCACATTCTTCTCAACCTTCTTCTTTGCCAGATCAAGCTTATGAACACAATGACCCAACAGAAAGTAGACGCAGTTCTTTTGGAAACCTGGCAAGTCACCAGCAACCATGGATTTGGAGCCAGTTTCGCTAAACAGCAGAGTATGACCACCCAAGCTTCTGACCTTCTCCCATTTTTCAACACTCAGATTGGCCTTGAACACCTGACGCACTGCCATGGGAGGATCCTCCCCATAATCATCAACAAAGTAAACCATCAACAAGTCTCCGTTGAACTCTGCCAGCCGCCAACATCCCTGATAACATCTGAACAATCTGCCATCCAATGGTGATTGGAGAACATTGCTGATCACGGGAGGATCAGAATGATCAGAATTATTTTCTAGGAGGAAAAGCTCTCCCTCATTGCTTGCAGCATACATGGTCCCATTATAGAATATGAAATCACTGCATCCATTTCTTGTTCTGCCCACTTCGAGGTATGCCCATTCCTCACCCATCAGCGGTCTGCCGACAAAAAGACCAAGAATTGGATGTAAAACAGGCATCATGCAACCTGGGTCTGTGGGTGGTGAGGACATGCCTACCTTTGGGATGTAGTCATGGAGGTACTCCACAATGGGATCCGGGAGTTGGATTGTGATTTTATGAGCAGCTGAGAGTAGTGGGTTAATGAGGTACAGCTCTGTGATTGAATCATCTGTGAGTACGAGCCATTCATTGTGGGATCCACAACAGAATCCTACAAGGGCTTCCCGTGGCATGGTAAGGTTGTAGACCCTCTTCTCCTCAGGGCTGTAGAATTGGCCAGAGCCAGGGTGCACTGAATGGCGTGGTGGTGTTACCCAGAGCCATGGGAGCTGGGGTGCAGGAGGGCGGAGATTCTCGGCTGCTGCGCTTGACCAATGCTTGTTCACGGCCGCAAAGCGAAGTTGATCAACGAGGGGCAGGTACTTGTTGATGAGATCCAGGAGCTCTTTCGGAAGAGATGCCCAGTCCTCCATGGAAACAGAAAACAGTCAACTGAGATGAATGAAATGAAAGGGCCAGAGCTTTATTTCAGAAGAAGGTTGAAGCCAAAGCCAACTTTTATGTTCCTTGAAGTTTCTTCATTGATGATTAAAATAATGGAACTCCTGTTATTACAATTCAATTCCGCTGCATATTATGATTTTTAACAATAGTATAAAATCTACCTGCAGTATGTGATTTTTAACATATTATGCGAGTACCTCAACATCATCCGGAATAACTTCTATTCAACCGGTGTTAAACATATTATGTGAGTACCTCAACAACATCTAGACGATACTCCCTCTCTCTTAAAATAAGTAACTTATTTAATTTTTTAAAATGAACTTAATTTAAAAAACAAAATTAAACACTTATTTTGAGATAGAGGACATTTATTCAATCACCTTGTTGTACATAACCCACATGGCTACCTCAAATATTGTGACGTAATGTGCACGTGAAACATTATGACCCAGTCCTTGTCATGAAAAAACGATCAGCCATCACTCACACCTGTCTTCCCATCATATTCAAATGTCTTCTCCTCTTTCATACTTAGATTGACTTAATGCTCATATATTTATCACACCCAAACATTGATGTAGATAGATGGTTGTATGACGGGAATTCAATGGATGATTTGGGAGGATCGTTTGATTAAAAGGAGAGAACAGGGAAGATGGGTAAACAGAGTTTTAGATGAAAAGCACAAGGAAAAGAGATTTTAGGGGATGATTCACCGTCTAAGTAGGCATCGTTTGGATGATGTTTAAAAGCTATTTTTGGTTAAAATTTCTTTTTTAAAAAACAAAGCCAAAGTGAGTAATGTTTAGATGTATATAATAGAAAATAAGTCTTCCAAAAAAATTCTAGAAATCTTGTTTGGGTTGCCATTTCCCACCTATAACCAAGACCCATAAGCCTTTCAACCGTGCATGAAAAAAATGACCTCCTACATTTAATCAATGGCTGACAAGGGTGGCCATGGTGGGAGGAGAAGGGGAAAAAGGGTTTTACTGGATAGGAGAAGCGGTAAGGAAGTTAGGATGGGAGGAAAAAAAAAGTGAGGGTGGTCATGGTGGGTGGAGAAGAAGGAATGGCTTTACGGGAGAGGAAAAGGCATACGGGAGAAAGGAAAAAAATGCAGATGAGAGTATGGTACAGGAGGTGAAAGAACACATGAGACATGTATTGTAAATTTGATCATTTCGATAATTAAAATAGTGTTTAAACTTTATGTATGTTTTAGTCTTAAAATTTTAACTAGATTTAGTTATAGTCGAGTTAGATTTGAAATTTATTAACTTGAAAATAGAAGCAGACGCATTTTTATCGATCAAGGTTGATGACTAAGGGGCTCTTTTTGTCTTAGTTTTTTTAGAAATGGAAGCATAATTATCTAATAATTCACCATAGAATTAGAATTTCATTTAGTAATTGAAGTTTCTAGAATAAATTTATATGTCGCGTTAAAACCATTTTAAAAATTTTAAACTAAGTGGTACTATTGCATTCCTAAATTCGAGGCCTATTAAACAAGATCCTACAAGGGTAAGTAATTTTAAACTTTTAAAGTGGGACGCACATATATAGCATGCTTCTCTAGGCTCAAATTGATATGAGATGTAACCGTTTAAAAATAACATAATATGTAATTTTGAAATAGGGGCTTCAAGCCCGAATTAACAAAATCAACTCATCTAACGTTCTTGATTTTTTTGTAATTTTTTTTGTAATTTTTTGTAATTTCCTGTCATGTTCTACAGTTTTCTACTTATATTTTTGATGAAAAAATTTGACGCTTCGGCATATCCGTATTTGTAATATTCGTGACTGCAAAAGTCGGGAGTAGTGTTTAGTCGCAGGTCATGGGCCTCGAAGCATCACAAAAAATTTTCGGCGTGAAAAAAAGGGACAAGTAGCAATAAAAAATAGAAATGGAAAGAAAGGAAGAGATGAAAAAAAAAGAAAAAAAGAAAATAATAAGGATCGGATCGGGCGCGTGTGAACAGTGAAAGGGAGCCCCCTTCACTCTATGAGGTTGGAGGAGGTGCCACTGACGGCCACTGGCTTCTGCCAGGCTGGTCTCGGCCTGGCGACGCTGCTGCCGCCTTTCCAATATGGCCCCGCCGCTAGCTGCCAATCCTCTTCCTCCCTCTTTCCCCATTCCAGTTTGTGAACTGCACCTTCGATCTTTCGCCCAATCTGCCACCACTGCTAGTTGCATGGCTTCCAGACTCCTGCCATAGCTCCGCCCCATACGGTGTGACCTTTGGCCACTGTCGTCCCAACTTCCCAGCCCTCCTTCGTCATCGTGAGGTAGCACTCCACTGCCCCCCTTTTTGTTCTGTTTTGTCTCTGTGTTGTTGCCGCCGACTGTGCCGCCGGTGGCCGGCCACTGCAACCTGCCTTTGGCCCTCTCCCAGCCTGGGGACGGCAGGCCCCCACCCCGGACGCCGTCTCCCTGACTCCTCCTCCACCCAATTTCGATCAGAACATGAATTTCATCGTGGTGTTCTACCTTGTGTTTCTGTTGTCGTCTGTAAGCCACTGATCCACCTTCGGTATGCCACCTCAAGCCAACGATGATAAGATGTTGGGGTCTGGCCTCCCTTACCCCAATCCGTCCCATTTTGCCCGGCCGGCCGACTTGTGCAAGAGAAAGATCTACCCTTTCTCTGGTGGCGTCCATTCTCCGTTGTCGAACGTCATCTCACGAACGTCCATTTGACTTGCCGCGATCCAGTGACTACCGGGTCCTATCTTCTCCCAAGTCTAGTCCCTGGCTTTGTCTAGTTGTTCGTGGCCCAGTGATGTGTGTCTGCAGCCCCATCTCGGCACACTGTTTCCACAGCTAAATCGGGTCTCTTCAATTTTCTAATTGGCTATTCTACCGCAGACAGCTGTGGATGCCAGCTTGACCCAATAACGTCAAGGGGTCATCACTCACAGCCTCCTCTGCACATCTTCTGCACACACCAGATGCCCCTAAACTTTAGGGTACATCTCTGATTGCCACTGATTGGCCCCGCTCCAACCCAAGCCAACACATCCAGCTTGATATTGCGCAAACTTGGGCTGCAGGTCCAACCAACATGGGCTCTGCCCTGGCCCAGTGACAACAAGGGCCAAGACTTCTAGGCCGATTCTACCTTTGCAGCCCCACTTTTGTTATGCATGACCCAAAACCTACTGGAAAGAGTTCCCGAATTCTGATTCTTCCAAGGGGAAGTAATATTGTTAGCCATTAGACTCAGCCCATTGAAGGCTCGACCGATGTCATGTCCATATCATCCACCGTAAGCTGTGCTTGATGCACAACTGCTTGTACCATATTTTGGTACTGGGTAACGATTAGAAATGTTGCTGCCATTGTTAGCCAACTACAACGGGCCTTAGTGCCTCAACTTGTGTTTGGGGAAGCTACTGGCGAACCTCACCCCTTCCATTACCCACCTTAAAAGACCACTTTGGTTTTAGGGTTTGGCTATGACAGCATATGCTTATGTTGTTCGTCAGTCGATCCCGCCTAGGAGTGGTTGGATTTGGCTTCCACTAGCCTGAGAAGCTTCGGGACACATCCACAACCTACCCTTCCCTAGGGTTTCCCCCTTTACTGCGCAGCTTGTGTTGTGCATGCAATTTAGGTTAAAGGCACCACCTTTGCGACATATGATGATGGAACGACTCCACCACTAGGCAATATAGCTGTTAAAGCCCTCCTTTGTCTCTCCTATGTCTATGAGTACGCAACCAAGCCCTCCACCATGTTGTGAGGCTTCGACAATGCGGAACTGTTGCCGCTGGATGTAGTTTGCGGTCTATTTTAACATTTTGTGGCCAACAAGTGTTTTAAACCGTTGGCCGACCTCTAATTAGTCACCTCCTATTCTATGGCTGCTTTTTCCATTTCTAATGGCACAACCTTATATATGGCCGCCTTAGTGCGTCCAACCTTTGCTTCGAGTGAAATTAGTCTAACCTTATCGAGATTAATTCTAGCATCTCTGAAAATCCTCGGGACAGCAACTCTCTCAGTGCAATGCTTTTGGCCACCGATTGCACCATATATTCCACCACTGTCATGTGCTCACCATCAAATTCACATGGATTACGAGGTAGGGGACCTTGAACTCGTAATTTCATGATAGCATGCTTTGATTGTGTAGTAGCATGCTAAGAGTTTGTAACTTAATAATTTGCATGACATATGGTGATTAAATGAACATCTTTTATATGTGAATTATGTGTATGCTAGCAAAGACTTAGGGTATGATAGTAAGAAGTTGATTTATTTGTATGTGATTAGAGCATGTAATCAATCTGTGCGGATGGTGGGTAAGGGCATGTGCATTGGATGAGATGTTTGTTGAACAAATGATTCATGGCTTTGATGGGGAGATTTCTGGCTACAGAAGACGTAAGATTGGCGAAGGATGGATTTGATGTGGTTAGGGGATTGGTTTGGGCTAAACCGGTTGGTACATTGGAGTGACAAGTAGGAAGCATAGGGGATGCAAGGATTTGAAGACTTAAGATTCAGAGTGCCTTTGGGGGACTATGAGGTAGTAAGAGATAACAACATAATTGTATATGCATAATGTACTTAATATGAATTGTAATGAAAGAATAATGAGTAAGGAATTAATAAGGGTATGATGGCAAGACTTAGGTTTAAAGGATTTCATTCGAGGAGTTCGAGTAAGACGTTTTAGTTTTAAAGTGGACGGTGCAGGATGTAAGGTTGTAAGTATATAATGGCAAGTACATACTGACATGGAATTCGAGTTTGACAAGTAAGGTTATGCAGAGATCGGTAGGACTGTAAGGGTAAGAGTGAGTTCTAAGTACGATTGGATGAGTTAAATTGAAGTATGGTACCCATGTAGACTAAGGTTTTAGAACCGGTATGGTTCTGGCTTGGTCAATTGAAGAATGTAAGATGAAAGTAGATCTAAACATAATTATACTAGTTCAAAGCTCCCCTACCTCGTAATCCATGACATTTGATGGTGAGCACACGATGGCGGCATTATCAATGGTGGAGTTGGAGGCCAAAAGTATTGCCAAGTTGAGAAAGTTGTTGTCCCAAGGGTTTAGGAAGCGCCAAAAGCATTGCCAAATGGGGTGACACAAATCAATGCGACAAAATCCGTGATCTACGGTGGCGCACTAAGGGAGGCCCGGAGAAAGGTTGTGATAATGAGTGGCAGGTATGACAGAAAGTCTAGGTATACTCACTGAAGGTCGGTTGGTGGTCGAGAAGTACTCCACTGACAGCAGGACATCGAAATCGGCAGCAAACAGCACCCAATGGTGGTGATTTCACGTCAACAAGGGCCCGCATAAGGGTGGAGGGCATGGAGATACACTAAAGAATAGAGGATAGGTGGAGGAGGGCTATGGTGGTCAATTGAAATTGTGATGGAGCCATCCAATGGTGCGAATGTGGCCCAAGGCCCAAAAAGGGTGATAGAGCTAAGGCCCTAGTGGTGGCTAGAGAAGACGACAACACTGCCAATCGCCACCCACAACTAAAACCAATGGTGTGGCAGCTGTGCATCTAGCACAATATAGGGCAAGGGGCAAGCAGACTATTCCGAGCGGATGCATAATCAGGCCAAGTGGGGCTGGCCCTCACTATCGCCTAGCCGAGGCAGTTCATCTAGCCACTCGCCTTATGCAATAATATAATAATAATTTTCCCCAGGAACCATGATCCGTGTACAAAAACACAAGAGAAAAATAATGAGAGTTCTTACTCGTTCAGTGCAGTTGAAATATTTGAAATCACATCGATAAAACTCGGAGTAGGCCCTTCTACCCGCACACTAAGCTTTGTCGAGTCCCGCAAAGTCTGGGGGGTGGTGAGTATTTTAAAATACTCAGTAGGGGAGTTTATACGATCATGCATGAATAAACACATGACAGTTTCACAACATATATCATATATAATATGTTTCAAAAAAACAGGGTGTGCCTCTCACCCAAAACCACCCCTAGAGCTTCTTCGTACGTATCGAAGATGCTACTATGGTTTGCAAGCACTCACAGCTCACTACAAATGTCCCAGACATATATATTAATAGGAATTCGCTGCGGGTACAAAGCAGCAATCTCTTACTTCTCCACAGATCAACTCAAAATATTTTGTGCTTGTGGATAGAAGAGCCACCCGTGCTCATGGGGCGCCAGGATTTAGAGAGTAGAGAGTCTTCCCATGATACTCTCTACCCTAGCACGTGTAGCCTTAATAGTTGCCCTTCGTTAGGGGCTCACCAAGCTAAAATAGGTACCGTGCATCCAATTCTGAACTGGATTAATTGTGTTCTCATCTAGTCAACAGAGCTCTATCGGGGCGCCCAACAATAGCTTTGGACAACCAAAACACTCATGAGTCCCAGACTCATAGTCTTGAGTCCCAGACTCATAATCTTGAGTCCCATACTCAATTGAAATATCCTAGAGTTCCCAGACTCCAAAAAGTTGTTGTTTTCTTTTAAAACATTCTATCCCAATGTTTATCTTTTTGAAAACCCTAGCTCCGCCTCTACAAGTCATGGGAGCGTCACTATAAACGACTACAAAGGCAAGGTTAGTCTCTCATTCCAATGAGTCAGTTACCCCTTCTTTGTCTTGCCTTAGTGACTCAATCACCATGCTTATACGTCTTTTTAAAATAATCTTGAGTATCCTCCTTTCAACAAGGACAATTGTAACGACCCGACCCGAGCCGGGCCCACAAAATCACTAATAGAAAATTTTTCTTTTCTTTGAGCCAGGAATCATCGTCTGTGTGCGAGAAGTACAATGTTTGTCTACGTACTACGGAGCTTTAAAGCTTCCTCGTACGAAGACTTAGGTTGTGACGAACGCATACACACAACGAAGCTTCACAATTCATCGTGTGTAAAACAAAATAAAACATATATTTATAATTAATTTGGATTGGGCCAACATTGCCTTGCCGTTGGTTGCCTACATACGTATTGGATATTATTCCAACACGATCAGATCCGAACGTAGTTCTACCTAACGGCTACTACATACAACAATCGTCACAAAATTATATACGTTAAAATATGTATATACTGATATTTATAAAAATTCATCATATATCAGAGTCAAGTAGAAGTTAATAAGCCAAAAACGTACATCTCGCTCTACCACCGAGCGGGATCATAATCACATATATGCATCTCGCTCTATCACTGAGCCGAGACTGAAAACACAAATTACACGTCTCACTCTACCCTAGAGCGAGACCACACACGTCATACATCATGGCATATAAAGCACACAACATGGTATATAGGCACACAACATGGCATATAGGCACATAGCACAACAAGCATATAGATTGTAGTATAGCACACATCATAACTAGCACATGCCGTTCTACAATTAAAACGGGAGATCAGGAATACTTACTCCCATCATGTCTCATAAGGTAATGATATTTATGAATAGAACCCCATCTTGCTCTGGGTTTCATTCTCTCGTTCCAGTGCTCAAGGATAACGGGCAGGGCCTCTCCTTGTCTCAGAGCATTTTCTCTTGATACGGCTGCCAACTCGGAAAACTTAGCCCTCTCCTTGTCTTTGAGTGTTTGTACTCCATACGATCACCAACTCAGAAAACGGAACCCTCCATCGTGTAGAACATACTCGATTTAGTCAAGAACTCCTCTTGAATCGACTAAATCAAACTTAGGATGGCCAGAAACAGAGAAAACGAAGTTTGTCGATGCTCGAAGGTAGCGGGCGGAACCTCTCCTTGTCTTGGAGCATTTTTCTCTTTATACGGACTCCAACTCGAAGAAAGGACCACTCCATTGCATAGAGCACACTCGATTTAGTAGGAAATGGGTCTTGAACGGCCTTAATCGGCCTCAGAACGGTCAGAAACGGGGGAGAGGAAGTTCTGGTTTTAGAAAGGAATAGAATGGGGTATTTATAGACCCCCGAGCCGGTGAAACTGCGGCACCGCGCCGCCAAAACTGGTGGCGCCGCTGTTTTGGCCGCGGCACCCGCCGAAACCGTGCGCGCGCCCGTGGTAACGCGCGGTGCAGGTTGCGCCCGCGGGTTACGCGGGCCGCGCTCGCGTTCTGCAGCGCCCGCCGAAATGCCGCGCCCGCAGTTCCATGGGAGCGCGTTTCACTGTGCCAGCTGCGCGCTGCAGCGCGCATCAGTCGCGCACCAAGCGCCGGCTTTCCTTTTTCTTTGATTTTATTTTTATACTCAAAATTACAAACGCGCGCAACTTCCTACCCCAGATTCAGATTTGCGCGTTCTTGGTACCGTTGGACTCGTATTGATGAGCCCTTGGATACAAACCTACTTAAAGCAATAAATCATGCTCTTTTTAAGTGGGTCCCACCTAAATTGCACATTTCTCAAATATCGTAACTTCCGATCCTGACCTCCGTTTCGCCCGTTCTTTGATTCGTTACGCTCGTTTCTTTGAGCTCTATTCAAATATAGAGGTTTTAACGGTTGAAACCATCTATAATTTATTACAAAAATTACTAATTACCTCTAACCCCCTTGGTTAGACGTAATCGAAAAGCAAGGTGTTACAACAATTCCTCTAAAACCTCTTTTAAATATAATATATTCATTCACAATGAAAACAGTGGCGAAGCTAGTTTATCGCTATCTCACACGCTCCACCGTGTATAATTTATATCAAAATCCACGGATAAACATTTGATCAAACTATTCTCTATGAGGCAATCATAATGCATGTAGTATAAAACATATCCGCTTCTAGCGGCAAATTATTCGACAAATCATATACATAATAACAATATATAAATCATATTCTATCTCAACGATTAACCATTCGACAGGTCATATAAATAATAAGTTAAAAGTAATCTCTAATGCATAGCATACGAGAGTCATATAAATAATAAGTTAAAAGCACAACCAAATATTATAATCATGCCATAAGAAAGAATAAAAGCCCCTACCTCGCTTTTCGTGCGAGTTTGAAATTGATAAATCGGACACCATGAAATTGGATGTCCACTTCTGGGGTTCTGGAGGTCTTCAACCAAGAAAATAACCCCGCCACGATGTCCAGCATGCTCAATTTAGGTAAGAACATCTCTTTAATGGAAGAAAATGGACTCCCAACGACTCCAAAAACTCTTTTTCCGTGCTCGTAGGCTACGGACAGAATCTCCCCTTGCCCCAGTGCGTTTCCCTCATATAGGGTCACTGTCTCAAAGAATGAATACTTCCATTGTGTAGAACATCCTCGATTTAGCTAAGAACGGTTTTTAAACGGAAGTAAACGGACTTAAAATGAGTAAGAAACGAAGAAAAGAAGTTTCAGAATGAATTTCAAAATGGGAAAGGACGAGTTTATATAGGGAGGGGAGAATGACGCGTGTCAGACACGCGTCACGCATAAGACGCACGTCTGACGTGCAACTAATGTGAGTCTTCTAACGTGCCATGCCTGACGCGCGTTGGAATTCTGACACATGCTTCTGACGTGTGTTAGATTTTTGACGCATTATTTTTTTATTTTATTTTCGTTTTCAGAATTTGAAAATATAATATCTTTTTACCTCGAAATCGGAATCGCTCGTTCTTAGTATCGATGGACTCATATAGATGAGCCCTTCAAAAATAGACCACACATGGGTAGGTTATCTCGCACTTTTAAAGTGGGTCCTGCCCATGTGGCACATTTCTTGAGGTCATAACTTTTGCTCCTGACCTCCGTTTCGTGCATTCTTAGGTTCGTTACACTCGTCTCACTGAGCTCTATCAACTCATATAAAAACTCTTCAAATATCTGCCTCTAAATAATTTAAAATAATTAAAAACTCATAAAATAGTTTTATTAGAGGCAAGAAATCATACCAAAAATTCGCGGTCGTTACAGGTACCTCATGGAGGAGCAAGGAGGACATGACATCGGTCCTATCCGGTACCAACATACTCGTGGCGGTAAGGCAAAGTGGATATTGGCAAAAATAGGCAGAATCAAATGATGGAGGAGGCACGACTAAGTGATTGGAAACTCTCTCGGGTTCCTTCATCGTTCTGGAGAAGTTTACTGGGCACGACTCAAACTCTTTTGAGCCATGATCCTTTTATTCTTTAATTTTTTTCCTTTTACATCCCTATCATGTGTTAACCTCTTGTTTATGCATCTTATATCCAAAATTCGTATCGAAAGCACATGTCGAGGTCCATGGCCTGCAACTAAGCCCCACACCCGACTCTACACGTATAATACTAAGGTCAAATGCATAAATACGAATACATTGATGAGTCACATTTTCTCACTGAATATGATAAAAAAATAGTAGGAAAATCACAAACAATCGTAGAAAAATCAGGGGCATTACACATCAACTTCTTAGGTGAGTCATTTAGCTACATAAACAAAAGGGTATGATATGAAAAGGGAGCAGGGTCTTTTGGCTCTCCAAAGGTGGGGGTTATGTAGAGTCGTTCCCCTAGAATGAGAGTTACATTTGAATGGACTTGATAATTAAAAAATGATTAGTCCTACATAGTACAATACAAGAGTTTCAGTGATCATGATAATTGAGATCCATTCAAAATTTTTTACATCCAAATGTAATTTAGAAGATTTATACTTAATCTTAACATAAAGTGTTGATAAATCTGTATTAAAATACCCCCTAAATCTGAAACTTCACCTACGACTACACCAGTGTATTTTGGTCAACCCAAAATTTAATAAACTTTTGAATTAGTATAAATTAGAAAAAAAACTTAGAAAAGACTATTTTGGCTTCAAATTAGTTTGATATTAAAATTGTAGTCTATACAACCACTTTGAAGAGAGGACAAAAAAGGAAATTTAACAATATTGTTTTAGGACGTTGCCATCATCTAGATAATAACGTGATTAAACATATTATTTGATTACCTTAACAACATCAACAAAATAGCATTTATTCAATCACCTTGTTTAGCATCGCTCAGATGGCTTTCTCAAGTAACATAAGCCGTAGATGAAACCATTACGACCCAATGACCTCATCGTGGAAGAACGTACGATTAGCTTGCATTCATGGCAGTCTCCACAACATATTTAATTCTACACTATACAAATTCATCTTCCCCATCACAGATATGAAGTTATCAATATTGTTTTTATCTATATTTGTCATGATTAAATATATCCAAAGCCATATTATCCAAGTTGCTTCAATTTCTTTGAACTAAAATATGTTAAATATGATGTTCATCTCTAGGATTTCTCTATCTTATTTGCATTAAAATATAATATTCAATTAATTTTTAATTTAAACCAGCACTAGAGTGGGACTTTTCATCAATGCCCTTTTTTCATTTGTGTTTATCCTTTACAAGTTGAAGTATTAATGGCTTTTTATATTGAAAAATTTATAAAAAATATTAAAAATTTACCAAAATATTGGAGAGATAAAAATAATTACTAAAATGGTGTTCCTTTTTTCCACTCAGGCGCCAACATCTATGTGGCTTTTTTTAATAAAAAATTTTGAATGATTTTGTCCTTTTGAATGACAAAATCAACATAAATAGTTGATTTCATCCTTCTAAAGGGGGAAATCACCATACATTGCCAAATAATTGTTTGTACTGATTTTGTGCTTTTAAAGGACGAAATCAAATTGATTTTTTTTAAGATTCATTTAATCCCAAAACAACTGTATGTGAAAACAACATAGAAAACACCTGGATAGCCACATATCGAGTAATTAAAAAGTTTATGAAACACATAAATTAGATATGTTCTAAAAATATTTGGTTTAGAAAATAAGTTTACACTTTATACATTTGAAAAAATATACTACAACTCTAATTTGCTCTACCCCTACGACCTTGACCTCACCTCGACCTCTACCACGCACATGGCCATGAAGCTACTCTATTGGGTCCTCCTAGTCCTCACAAATAATGGATGACTCACCCAAACACGCCTCTGAAGATAATAGGATCAGATCCGCACGAGCTATCTTCTATGGTCTAGTATATACCCTCGAAATAATTGGCATCCGGAGATGATGAACTTGGACTATCATGCAAAGTTGATGCTCATTAAATAAAGGAGAGGCAGGTACTGCAGATGAAACTGGAATATCTGTGCATTAAGCATGCCTCAACAGTGTTTGAGTTGCCACGTCGGTGGGATAATGTCCATGAATGTCCATAATAATCGACTAAAGTAGTGGCAAGCTATGAAAGACATCTTCATGGTGCCTGCTGATTGACTGACATGATGCTAATAAGACCTCACTCAAAGTATAGGTGTTAATAGTGTCAGTCCAATGTGTATATGCCCGTTGCTCTAAATAAAGCTATACCGACCTTAGCCGGGGTCCAGAAAATCTCGAATAAAATTGTTCTTCCTTAAACAAGGATTCATCATTTGTGTGCGAGAGGTATAACGTTCATCTTGAACTATGGAGCTTCAAAGCTTTCCCGTTCATAGACTAGAGTTGTAACGTTCATACACACAATGAAGCTTCAAAGTTCATCTCGTGTAAATTAGAATAAAACTCATAATTATAATTAATTTGGATTAGGCCAATGTTGCCTTGTTGTTGGTTGCCTACTTACGTATTGGATGACATTCACAATATTATTTCAATATGATCGGATTCGAACATAGTTCTGCCTAACGGCTATGACATACATCAGGCATAAAAAAATTATATACGTTAAAATACATATATTCTTAAAAACAAATACATCATTCGGAGTTAGATTGAAATTTTATAAATCATAGGTGTCAAATGGAAATTTCATAAATCATTGAAATCAGTTAGAAATCTCATAATTCATTAGAGTTAAACAAAAATCTTATAAATTGTAAGAGTTAAATAGAAGCTAACAAATTAATAGAACTATGCAACTTATTGAGCACAACAGAATAGATTGAATTAAATCCCATTAGAACATATTAGATCATTATAAAGTATATCATATCAAAGCATATTAGGATACCTCATATCATATCAGATAAAGCATGACAAAACAATTCAAATCAGAACATATTAGAATACATCAGATCATAGCAAGTCATATCTCTTAATTTGTATATTAATATCACTAATTAAGATGTGTATGCGTATAAGTCATTTAACATCCAAAGTTGACTACTTAGGGTGCATATGCATTCTTATACTTATATTAAAATAGAAGGTTAGAAATGCTTACTCCTATGAGATACCAGAAGTGCTTGACGTTCAAAGTTGTTCGTTTCTTCATAGTGTCCTTTCAGGTCCGGAGATGGCGGGAATAATCTCTTCTAGCTCTAAAACATCTTTCTCACTACATTCGAAGATGGTAGAATGAATCTTTCTTAACCCAACACACTTTACGCTTCCCGCAGCCATAGGTGGTGGTCATAAGATCCCTTCTCCTGGAGACGCTTCATACTTTTCATGCCCGAAGGCAACTGACAGTATATCCCCTTATCCGGGACACTTTTCTATTTTCGTGCTTGTAAACTGTAGCGAAAACCTCCCCCCTACTCAGGAATACACCTTTCACCATGTGGCCCTTTAGGGGAGGACCGAGCCTCCTCTACTTTGGGTCACTTCTCTCATTGTGGCCCTACAACTACGGATGAAACCCCCACTTGCTTCGGGTCACTTTTCTTTCTCTAGTGCTCGAGGACTACGGACAAATCCTATTCTTGTCTTGGGGCATTTCCTCCTCATACGGTCTCTAAACCAAAGAAAGGAACCCTCAATTGCATAGAGAACACTCAATTCAGTTAAGAACAATTCTTTAACGGGCTAAATCGGACTAAGTGATAAGTATGAAATATATATCTATTTTATATACATTTTTACCTTATTTGCTAGTATAGATTATGTTAATTAAGAGTTAGTTATGGTTTATTTAGATTAAGATAGTTATTAATATTTTAGTTTAATTATTAATTAATTTTGTAGTTATTAGTAGTTTAGGCATGTATTTAAATCAAGTTGGAATTTTAGTTATATTCTACATATCTAAAATATGATATTTTATATTTTGTAGGTAAAGTACGCTTATCGAGGTACTTGGACGATGTTTAGAATAATTTAAAATAGTCTTGACATGCTTTAAAGTGATTTGGCTAACTTTTCGGAGTTATAAACAAGTTGAAAATTAATATGGACATGAAGAAAGAGCTCAATGAACAGAAATTAGACTGTCTAGAAAAATTGTCCAGATTGCAAAAACAGTGTAGCCGTTTGAACAAGGAGTTTGATGTATCAAATAGGATAATGTGAATTCAGACAAAAACACAGTATAGGCGTTCGAATGGGCATGTAGGGCGTTCGAACGGGATAACGCGTAATTTCCTAGTTTTAGCCAATTTTTAATCCTTTTCATGTTGGACTTTTTTCTCCGGCTCTTATGCCTATATAAAGACATATTTGGCTTGAATTTGGGGGATTTTAGTAGATTTTCTGAAGACAAAAAAGAAGAAGAAGATGGAAGAGAACTCAAAGCTTTTAATGGAGATTCATGTGCTTTCTTCTATAATGGAAGGCTAAACTTTTCTTTTACTTAGGAGTTGATGAAGCTATAGATAAGTTTCAGTTTCTTTTCTTTTTAATTTAGATCTCAGTTGTGAATGATGACAATTGTATGATAAGGATTTCCTTTTTAATGGAAGAGCTTTTAATGTTTATTCAAGTCTATGTTGATTTATTGTCTTGTAGATGATAGATTGATGTGGTTTTGATGATTTCATCGATTCTAATTTCTGTGATTTAGATGAGATGTTCATACAATAGTTTTAATGTTCAGATAATTAATGACTTGGATGAGTTATACTAAGATTAGACGGGTCATGTCTATAGCTAGTTTAGTGTAGATGATTCGTGCTATTGTTGAAGATAGTTCATGCCATGGAATTTAATTAATGATTCTTTCTGAAGTAATTCTAGCTTGTAGTTGAGAATACTTATTCATATTCACACTAGATTTAGATTAAAAGTTAAGGAATTGTTATGGTTCTATAGTGGATTTAATTTCCTAAGTAAATTCCATCAAATTAATATCTTGCTTTTAAACTAGTTGATTCTTTTCTTTTGCTTAATTTAAGTTTAAGTTCTTTCTAGTTTTTAATCAACAAATTCCTCTTTAGATTTAGTAATAATTCATTCGTCCATGAGGTTTGACAACCCTTAAATACTTATCCTAGTACAATTACCTTGTACACTTGCAAAGGGTTTAATTATAAACGATCACTAAGAAATATCTGAAACGGAGAAAACAACGTTCTAGATTGAAAACTGACAGAAAATGGCTATTTATAGCCCTGAGCTGCCCGAAAAAATGGCAGCGCTGCTAATTCAGCGGCGACACCTACAATAATATGCAGTGCGGGTTGCACCCATGCGGCGGCCGCACGTTGAGCGTACTTTCATAGTGCTCGACTTTTTTTAAATACTAATATTTAAACGCGCGTATCCTTCTACCCCGGACTCG
The DNA here is from genome assembly GCA_035235625.1 of Saururus chinensis. Lineage (NCBI taxonomy): Eukaryota > Viridiplantae > Streptophyta > Magnoliopsida > Piperales > Saururaceae > Saururus > Saururus chinensis. The sequence goes on along the minus strand of CP141145.1, from coordinate 5,681,501 downwards.
GATTTGCACGTTCTTGGTACAATTGAGCTTGTATGGATGAGCCATACAAAACTAAGCCTCTAAGACTTATTGATAAGTATAAAATATATATGTATTTTATATACCTTTTTACCTTATTTGCTAGTATATATTAGTTTAATTTAGTGTTAGTTATGGTTTATTTAGATTAAGATAGTTATTAATATTTTAGTTTGATTATTAATTAATTTTAGAAATTATTAGTAGTTTAGGCATGTATTTAAATCAAGTTGGGATTTTAATTACATTCTACGTGTCTAAAATATGATATTTTATATTTTGTAGGAAAAGTGTGCTTATCGAGGTACTTAGACGATGTTTGGAATAATTCAAACTAGTCTTAACATGCTTTAAAGTGATTTGGACAACTTTTTGGAGTTATAAACAAGTTAAAAACTAACATGGATATGAAAGAAAGAACTTATTGAACAGAAATTGGACATGATACTGTCCAGAAAAATTATCCAAATTGCAGAAACAGTGTAGCCGATCGAACGGCATGCAGGGTGATTAATCGGGAAAACGCATAGTTTCCTAGTTTAAGCCAATTTTCATGCCTTTTCATATTAAACTTCTTATTACGGTTCTTATGCCTATATAAAGACATATTTGGCTCAAAATTGGGGGATTCCAATAGATTTTCTGAAGAGAAAAAGGAAGAAAAAGATGGAAGAGAACTCAAAGCTTTTAATGGAGATTTAAGAGCTTCCTTCTACAATGGAAGGCTAAACTTTTCTTTTACTTAGGAGTTGATGAAGTTATAGATAAGTTTTAATTTTTTTTTAAATTTAGATCTCAGTTGTGAATGATGACAATTGTATGATAAAGATTTCATTTTTAATGGAAAATTTTTAATGTTTATACAAGTCTATGTTGATTTATTATCTTGTAGATGATAGATTGATGTGGTTTTGATATTTTTATCGATTCTAATTTCTATGATTTAGATGAGATGGCCATACAATAGTTTTAATGTTTATATAATTAATGAATTGGATGAGTTATACTAAGATTAGACATAACAATTTAGTGTAGATGATTCGTGCTATTGTCGAAGATAGTTCATGCCATGAATTTAATTAATGATTATTTTTGAAGTAATTCTAGCTTGTAGCTGAGAATACTTGTTCATATTCACACTAGATTTAGATTAAAAGTTAAGGAATTGTTATGGTTCTATAGTGGATTCAATTTCCTAAGTAAATTCCATCATATTAATATCTTGATTTTAATTTATTGATTATTTCTTTTGCTTAATTTTAATTTTAGGTTCTTTTCAGTTTTTAATCAACAAATTCCTCTCTTAGATTTAGTAATAATTTATCCTTCCCTGAGGTTCGACAACCCTTAAATACTTATCCTAGTACAATTATCTTATACACTTACAAAGAGTTTAATTATAAACAACCACTTATCAAATAATTATTAAATTATCTCTAACCTTTTAGGTTAGACGTCATTGGAAAAGCGAGGTGTTACAAAAGTCGTCTCCTCTGAATCATCATAGGGTAAAATATATCTTCGTGTAACAGTCAAATACCACCCCATGTATAGGATACAAACATCACACATTGTTGTAGCATTCTCACCTAGGATAATAGTGGTCCTCCTTTTATCACATCGAGCAATTCATGCAGCCCAGTCGGTAATGTGGCAGCCTTGTCGAGTAATCCGATGGATGAACTCTATTTTACAAGGAGTGTCATGCTTTAAGTCAAATTGGAGCATTCCATGATTAGACACGTGCATCTCCACAATCTCAAAACAAATCAACAATGTTCTCGATAGCTAGACATCTCGTCCCTCAGTACATAGAGGAGGTAACACAGTCAACACCTCATTCCAGTATGGATGCCAAATGACCTGCACAATTTTTAAGTATCATTAGATTTTAATAACATTACTAACTTATATTCATTATATTACATGTGACATAATGAAATATAAATATGTTATAAGGGTGCTGGTGGTCCAACTCTCCTCTATACAATTGGAGGACTCCTTGTGGATTTTAAAATTTCCTCCTAACATTCCATCTTAAGAAGTCAAAGTTAATACATCAATTCAACACATCCACATAAAACTATGTTAAAATATAATAGCTTTAAAAAATATATACCTTGCTCCTCATGGAGCATCCTCTATTAGTGACCTTATCTCAATATTTGGTTAGCCGACATATAAATTCTCCCACGACCATAGTTGTGTCATAAAATATCACAAAATTAAATATTAAAAATGAGAAGTATTTGTACGTGTAGAAAATATTAACTTCAACAAATTCATTTACTTGAAAGATTAGACATCTAGCAATCCCCGAGGTCATAGCTTGACAAGTTTATCCTAACTCTCAATATAAGTACGCAATGGTAGCATCGCCCTATGTGTAGGTGCCTGCCATGTCGAAATATGCAAGGAAGGTGAGGTATGCGACATGCACATGGTTATGGGTGTTATCAGCAAATATAGTAACACCAAGTAGATGAAGTAAATATGTGCGCGCATGTTGCTCGATGACTATCTAGGTGGCATCAGCTAGGAGCACATGAAACACACCCAATAGTCATCTGAGGCTCACTAGGCTACTGCATAATACTGAAGGAAGAGGTGCTCTGTTGAGGAGTCTAGCTATTAAAGCTAAATTACCTCCTCATATCGTGCTTACCACCGAAAGGCCATCGATGCGAAGTCCAAGAAGAACTGTAGCATCCATAAGGGTGATGGACATCTCCCCATAAGGTAGATGAAATGTCTGTGCCTCCCCCCTCCATCTCTTGATGAGAGTTGTGAGCAAAATACTATCAAGTTGAAGGTACTATAAATGGATGAAGTTTCCAAATCCAGCCCACTCAATATATGGAGGAATGCACTCATCTATCTCTCATTGTCGAAGGTATCTGAAATGCTCCATGCAATCGAGGCACCTAGGGTCTTACAATAAGTTAAAATATTGTAAACCAACATACCATTTCATAACAAATTAAATCAAATACATGTTAAGTGGGAGTACCTCTCCTCGCCAAATATATGCCGATCTATGAGAGTCCTGCCGAACAAGGACAAACTCATCCATGGGGCCTGGCCCATAAAAAGGCTTGATATGATCCATATGATCTACGAGGAAATAAGTGCTTTAGAAACATAAGTTCATATCTAAAAAGGAGATTAAATAAAAAGGTTCTACAGTATAATCATATGTTTACCAATCAACTGGAGGGTTAGTGCATCTTTTACTATTATGCCCAGATTGTTTTTATCACCCACACTTATAACTACTCTACCATCTCTCTCTGTGGTCACATGGTCAACTGTAATCCTAATGTGGACATATAGTGGGCAACTAGGTTGTCTTGTTTCTATTGGGGGTAATAACACATAAACAATATCTCTTTCTCAAAACTCCTGACCATGAGGAGGGTAGAATTGTGTAGAGTACACATTTCTATAAGCAGTTGATGTATAGCATACTCCTGCCTGTGCAAGCTGCCATTGCTTTTCCCACACAGTAAGAAGATGAGAGCAAGTAAATTGGTAGACTTGAGGGTAATTACATGTACAAATTCGATAAATCACATTCACCACTAACTTCCTTCTACACATGGTCATCACTTTGTAATTGGTGTAGTTGATTCTTTGAACTATGTACTCCCCAATTTTATTTGATTGCTCTCTTATAATCCCTTCCACTTTGGGAGTATACGAGGTAACTATGGCCTCTGAAGCACAAAATCATTTCACAAAGAATTTTACTACCCGATAAAAAATGGCTGACACTAAGGCCTGCAAGGGTAATCCTCATGTCCCTTTCAAGATGTTATTTAAAATTTCTATCATATTTGTAGTCGTCATACCAAATCTTATAAAACCATCATGAGCAAGAGATTATTGTTTAGGGTGTGGGTGTAATCCTTCTCCTGCGAGGAGTTGTTTCACCATTTAATTTTTCTTACCAATCAAGTCCCTTTTAGCATCAAATTGTTCAACTATCAATACATATGCAACTTTCCCAATCAAATATGTCAGTATATCATTTTTAAACTCCTTAAACTTGTCTTAATGTGACAGATGAAATAACAATGGTAGAAGAATGGAGGGGGAAAAACTTCAGGCACGACCTTCTGAAGCTCCTTATGTCTATCTGAGATGATTGTGACATGTGTCATATCCATAAGTACCTTCTCTCTTAATTGACTTAAAAATCATTTCTAATTTTCATAATTTTCCTTTGATACTATCTCGAGCATTAGAGGAAATAGCCCATTGTTCTCGTCTGTAGCTATTGCTGCCATAAGAGATCTAGGATGCCTACCGTACAAATGATTGGCATCAACATCAAACACTAGGCTGCAATGCCTAAACCCTACAATTGATGACCCAAATGCCCAAAACATCCGTGTAAATCTCCAACATGGGCCACCATCCACTTGTTTAGACTCCAACTCATATATGGTACTAGGATTCACATCTTGTATTACGTACATTGGCAATAATTTGTATGATTCAACAAAATCCCCATAAATGGCTTTAATGACCATATTTATTGCCGTTCATGCCATTTTATAAGAAATATCCATGTGGAACATCTCTTTCATTCTTTGAATAATATCACATAGTGTGATAGTTAATTCAGCTTGGATGGTGAGCATTATGACCTTGCAAACTAATGATGAACTACATTGCTTATGATCAGTGCTAAGTTCTACATTAATACAAGTGTGGTCACCATCGTATGTCTTTCATTTAATGTAGCCTACACCTATCTTCATTGATCCATGAACTCTCCAGGGACAAGCACTATCAATGCACTTAACTGTATATTCTAATATATTAGCATGCAAAACCTTGTATTGGACATGATTCCTCATCGAAAACTCCCTCAAAGCTGCGATGAATGCCTCTTAATCCTCAAAGATTTGTCTCACATATAACTCTTCTTCATTTTGTTGCTCCATATCCAACCATACCTCAATTAATTGCCTCATCATTGACTCATTTATGATATGTTTATAGATTGGCTCCTCTTCATCATAGTACGACAACACATCATTATTCACATTCATGTTATTTGCAGCATTTATATTGTCTACCTCATCCACCCCCTCACCGTCAACCACTATGAGCACTTTCCTCACCTCTAATACCTTCTTTGTTCATACCATACTCCTTATCACTAGCTTCACCAATATTATCTTTACCTTTTTTGCCCTGATTCAGATCAACATCATGATCATGGACATGGACTCCCCTACCCATGAATAACACACATGTATTGGATTTTGTATTACCTAATAACTTGTTCAATAACTAAAATTTCTAGATTCAATTATAAATATATATTTCACGTTGGATTTGAAAGTCCAACCTCTATAAAGTCATATGTAGGGGCAATGAATGCCCATCAATGTTTATGTTATGAACTATGCAATGCCTTGTGACATTCAAAGGCTAAATTCATCATCTTCATCATGGTGGATCGACTGTCAAAGTATGCACATTTTTGGCATTCTCTCACCCATATGCTGCCACAGCTGTTGCACGGTTTTCATGTGCGATATTGCACGTCTTCATGGGATGCCTAAGACTATTGTTTGCGATCGTGATAAGGTCTTTTGATCCGTATTTTGGCAAGAATTTTTTCGACTCTAAGGCACCTCTTTTCGCGTGAGTTCCACCTATCATTCTTAGACAGATGTGCAAACTAAAGTGGTCAACCATTGCCTTGAGCAATATCTATGTTATTTTTTAGGTGATCGTCCTTGGACATAGCTCTTATTCCTTCCTTGGGTGGAATGGTCTTATAACACTATTTATCATACTGCAGCAGGTTATACTCCCTTTCAGCTTGTTATGGTCACCCACCGTTGCTCCATTATGTGCCACATTGTGCTTCTATAGATGCTATGGATACTACTCTTCAAACTTGTGATGAGGTTTTGCACTAGTTTAGTCTTAACCTGACTGATTCACAGAACCATATGTGTTAGATTTATGATAAACATCATGTGAATCTTGAGTTTCATGTCGGTGATCTTGTGTATCTTTGCCATCAGCCTTATCGTCAGACATCTGTCCATAAGCCATCTAACAAGAAACTAGCTCATCGTTTCCATGGTCCATATCCAATTCTAGAGCGCATTGACAAGGTTGCTTATTGTCTCTAGTTGCCACCAGAGTCCCAAATTCATCCGGTGTTTCATTCTTATTGTCTTTGGAAGTTTATTGGAGATCCTTCATCTATTCAACCATTGATTCTACTACCAATTTCATCTAATTTGGGCCATCCAACACCTCATGCTATTTTAAAATCCCAACATGTTCGTCGTCGTGGATATGTTTTTGAGGTTCTTATTGCTTGTCTGCACCATTCTCTGGAAGATGCTACTTGAATTCAAGAGGATGAGTTCCTTAAGCGATATCTTGATTGGTCACCTTAAAGACAAGGCGATGCGGAGTGTGGTGGAATGTTATATTCCTACTTTAATTAGGATTCTAGTTATCTTATTTAATTTACCTTCCTATAATAGTCTATTTCCTACTTTGGTTAACATTAGTTTTGTTTACCTTTTTTTAGTAGGATTGTTAGTTTATTTCTCTATAAATTGTATGCTTCAACCCATTCTAAGCATAGAATATAGAATTCAGTTAGTTTTATGTAAATCTTCGATCTCACTGCACAGTTTTGAATACATTATGCATTTCTCTTCTGCATGTACATGTTACCTATTCATATAATGAACAGGTAAACACACACCTTCTTTTATATATATACTTTCACTGTTCATATATTGTCAGTTTATTTGACTGGTAAACGCACGCCTGCTCATTTTCTTATATTGCTTCATGTTTTTTTGCTTAGTTATTTCTTTGCATTTTTTTCTTTTAAAATATAGAAAAAATTAAAGCAATCAGAAATATAGGGGATGATACGGATCAGTCATCATGTCCAATTGTATAGAACATTAAGAATTACTATAAAAATAGGCCAATCAGCCTTCATTCACAAATGTCTCTAGCACTTATTCTCTTTTTGTGTCTTTCCTTCTCTTTTCTTTTCTTTCACACTATAGATTGACTTAGTCCTTATGTGTGTCATAATTCACCCATATGACAAAGTTTAATTAGTGGCAAAGCATACTAGTATGGAAGACTTGTTTTAATATTTCTTAATCACCTGTTAAATTTTAGTTTTTTTCTTCCAACAGCAGATTATTTAAGTAAACCTTTGATTAATGTCTTTAGTAACTTGTATTGACTCATGACTTTTTATCCTATAACCAAAGAGCTCATATATAAGACATAAGAAAATCCATGACTGTTTATTTGTCCAACTTGTTAGTAATAAAGATTTTGAGGTCAACATCACCCTGCCAAGATTGAATGGGATTCGCCATTCAAATATGTGGGTGGAGCATTAAAAATCTGCTACTAAATAATTCAAAAATATATTTTGTTAATAAATCAAACTGGTACGTTCATTGAACAAATATGGTACATGTAAGGCTTATTCCTTTAAACTAATAAAAGCTAGCAATGACGCACTTCTATAATGTTCCTACGCTACATAAATTTATAATCCTAATTACATATCTAGAGTCGTCTACATATTTTTAAATTGATTAAACTTAATCAAAGCCATATGTATCCTCTTTTTATTTGCATTAAAATGGATCAGATATATATGGTGTTCATCTCCAAGAGTCATTCATTGAACCCACTAATGTCTATTAAGAAAGTCATGACATTTAACTCCCATAGTCGAAGGCATAAGAACCCTGAAGTATTTTGGGGATTCATGTGCAGAGATAAGTTAGATAACTGCAAGGACATCAAACTGTGCATATATCAAAATCTGAACTCTAAATGCACGTGAACGTATTCTGAAGCAATGAGCAACAACATGATTCCATTGGACTGATTTTTGAACTGAATCGGCACTAGAGTACATTGTTATGCTTGAGACTTCATTAATGCCTTTTTTGTTAGTGAACTTTATCCCTGGTTAGATATACTTTACATTCTGTTGTATCAATCGCATTTGCAATTGAGACTACTCAAGTCACCTCGTTTTACTGGCACTGAAAATTTTAGATATTAAGTCATCAGAAAGGAGTCAAATTAGGCAACGATCAAATTCAAATAGCATAGGGTAATAGCATATGCATTTGGACAAAGTTGTTCATATGTTATTGTTGTTTCCCAGATAAACTGGCTAACCAAATCAGGTAACCCAGTTATTGTCAACAAACTAAACTGTTCTTAGGGAGTCTTTCTATTTTTCTGTAAGGGCCACTTGTGGTGACAACTGAACTACACTTTCCTGTTTTGCGAGAAGCTGAACTACGCTAATTAGTTCTTTTTGTGGTCTCGTTTTATGGATTTATTCTAAATTAAATGTGCTCTTTTGGATAAAATAGACTGTCAAAGGATCTGCACTTATACGAAGAAAACAATAAAAAGGTGAAATTTTAGATTTCACTGCACAGTCAGAGGTTGCGCGTGCTATCCACTTGCAGCTGAAAAATTTTCGATCACATGGGTACAAATTAGTATGCTTTTCATTTGTAGCAGATCAATGCTTTCAAGTCCGAAAGGCAATCACTAGAGGATGTACCGGGAAACTGCAATGTACATAGAAAAGTAGTAAAAAAAACATAGCATTCATAATGCCCAATGGCTCTAAGAACACAATAAGACTACAATTAGATATCACTTTTTCTTTTGGCCGAGACTTGGTGTCCAGAAAATTCCCGAGCATGGGTACAAGTCACGGCTTCGCTCCACATTCTTCTCAACCTTCTTCTTTGCCAGATCAAGCTTGTTAACACATGGACCCAATAGTGAGTAGATGCAGTTCTTTTGGAAACCTGGCAAGTCACCAGCAAGCACGGATTTGGAGCCAGTTTCGCTAATCAGCAGAGTATGACCACCCAAGCTTCTGACCTTCTCCCATTTCCCAACACTCAGATTGGCCTTGAACACCTGACGCACAGCCATGGGGGGATCACTGCCCGTACCAGCATCAATAAAGTAAACCATCAACAAGTCTCCGTTGAACTCTGCCAGCCGCCAACATCCCTGATAGCATCTAAACAATCTGCCATCCAATGGTGATTGGAGAACATTGCTTATCATGGGAGGATCAGAATGATCAGAATTGTTTTCTAGGAGGAAAAGCTCCCCCTCATTGCTTGCAGCATACATGGTCCCATTATAGAATATGAAATCACTGCATCCATTTCTTGTTCTGCCCACTTCGAGGTACGCCCATTCCTCACCCATCAGCGGTCTGCCGAAAAAAAGACCAAGAATTGGATGTAGAACAGCCATCATGCAACCTGGGTCTGTGGGTGGTGAGGACATACCTACCTTTGGGATGTAGTAATTGGGGTACTCCACAATGGGATCCGGGTGTTGGATTGTGAATTTATGAGCAGCTGAGAGTAGTGGGTTCATGAGGTACAACTCTGTGATTGAATCATCTGTGAGTACGAGCCATTCATTGTGGGATCCACAGCAGAATCCTACGAGGGCTTCCTCTGGCATGGTAAGGTTGTAGACCCTCTTCTCCTCAGTGCTGTAGAATCGGCCAGAGCCAGGGTGCACTGAATGGCGTGGTGGTGTTACCCAGAGCCATGGGAGCTGGGGTGCAGGAGGGCGGAGATTCTCGGCTGCTGCTCTTGACCAATGCTTGTTCACGGCCGCAAAGCGAAGTTGATCAACGAGGGGCAGGTACTTGTTGATGAGATCCAGGAGCTCTTTCGGAAGAGATGCCCAGTCCTCCATGGAAACAGAAAACAGTCAACTGAGATGAATGAAATGAAAGGACCAGAGCTTTATTTCAGAAGAAGATTGAAGCCAAAGCCAACTTTTATGTTCCTTGAAGTTTCTTCATTCGTGATTAAATAATGGAACTCCTATTATTACAATTCAATTCCGCTGATGAACTACATGCAGTTTGTGATTTTTACAATCCTTTTATACCATCGATTGGGGCCATCAACAGCTAGTGCAACTTCTATGACAACTTCACTGGTGTTCAGATTTGAGTTCCTATTTCTTACCCCAGTTTTTGGTCCGCTCAAAATTTTATAATTTTTGAAATTATATAAGATGGAGGTACCATAAATTATAGAAATAAAGCGAAGAAAAAACTATTCTGGGGTTTAATTAGTTCCATATTTTAAGTTTAGTCTATGCAACGGCTTTGTAGATAGGACAAATTTTGAAATTTAAGATTATTATTTTAGTACTTCAACATCATCTAGAATAACATCTATTCAACCGGAGTAACTCAATAGCATCTAGACAATACTCTGTCCTAAAATAATGACCTATTTAATTTTTAAATAATCTTAGAAAACAAAATTGGACATTTATTTTGGGACGGGGGACATTTATTCAATCACCTTGTTGTACATCACTCACATGGCTTCCTCAAATATTGTAACTAAATGTGCACGCGAAACCATTATGACCCAGTCTTTGTCATGAAAGAACGATCAGCCTGCACTCATACCTGTCTTCGCAAAATATTCAATCCTATACTGTCTTCTTCTCTTTCTCTTAAGTACTCTAGATTGACCTAATGCTCATGTATTTGTCACACCCAAATATTAATGTAGAGGATGTACGACGGTAATTCAATGGATGATTTGGGAGGATCGTTTGATTAAAAGGAGAGAATAGGCAAGACGGGTAAGCAGAGGTTTAGATGAAAAGCAGAAGGGAAGGAGATTTTAGGGGATGATTCTCCCCCTTTAAGTAGGAACCGTTTGGATGATGTTTTGTGTTTAGCCAAAAATGATATTTTGGGTTAAATTTTTTTTTTGAAAATTAAAGCAAAGTGGGTATAATGTTTAGATGTATATTATAGAAAATCAGTCTTTCAAAAAAGTTCGAGAAACCTTATTTGGGTTGCCATTGCATTTCATAGCATCTGAGTCATTAAAATACCTGCTTTTCCCACCTATAACCAAGACCCGTAAGCCTTTCAACCGATCATAAAAAAATTGACCGCCTACATTTAATCAATGGTTGGCGAGGGTGGTCATGGTGGGAGGAGAAGGGGGAAAAGGGTTTTACTGGAGAGGAGAAGGGGCGAAGGGAGTTAGGGTGGGGTAAAAGAAAAAAAGGCACATGAGGGTGGTCATGGTGGGTGGAAAAGAAGGAATGGTTTTACTCGAGAAGAAAAGGCACGTGGGAGAAAGGGAAAAATGCGGAAGGGAGTTATGACAAGAGAGTGAACTAGCATACATATGTATTGTAAATTTGCTCATTTTAATAATAAAAATAATATATAAACTTAATGTATATATTAGTCTTTGAAGTTTAACTATATTTAGTTGTGGTTGACTCATATTTAAAATTTATTAACTTAAAAAAAAGAAGCAGACATATTTTTATTTAATCAAGGTTGAAAACTAAGGGCCTATTTGTGGCTTAAATTTTTAAAAAATGTAAGTAGAAATCAGTAGAAATTTCTAATAATTCACCACCGAATTAGAATTATGTTTGGTAATTTAAACTTTTAGAATAAATTTGGATGTCGCGTCAAACCTATTTATAAATTTTAAACTAATATAACTATCTTTCCTGAACTCAAATATGCATGTTCTTTGTACTATTGCACTCTTAAATTTGAGCCATATCAAATAAGATCCCACAAAGGTAGGTAAATTTAAACTTTTAAAGTGGGCCCCACCTATATGAATTGCTTCTCGAGGCTTAAATTGATATGAGAGGTAACCGTTGAAAAATAATGGAATATGTAATTTCCAAACGGTACATGGGAGCCAAAATCAATGGAATCACCTCACGAGGTGATTCAGTGATTATGGCTAATTACAACTCAAAATGGCTTGGAATCCATTTTCGAGTGGAATTAAACTTCTACACTCAAACATGATTCCGATAATTAAGACTGAAATTGGGACGGAATTGATATAAATTCAACATCCAAACAATCCCTTAAGCTAAGTATCAAAGGTAAAAGGTTGATTTGCACACACTCACATACATAATTCTCTTAATTTAACTTATGAATGATCATTTAAGTAATTATGGGAGTTCAAGATAAAGTTAGGTAACATGTAAAAATTTATTGAGCATTCATCGATCGCTACAAAATGAACTAGAATAATCAATGAAGGCCATACTATTAAATAAAATTAAAAGTTTTTGGCTCCCCCAAGCTTGAGAGTTTTGTTTGTTTGTAGGGCTTTCTTCTCTAGGTTTGGGAGTTGGTTTAAATAAGTACATAGTCCTAAAAGAGACATAGCTCCAGCATAGTGTGAAATTCAAGTACTCAGTAATCATAGAAGGCTGAGAATCTTGACCATTTGAATTTATTAGCCCGTGTGGGCTTTAGATTTAGGGCATGGATGGAAGAGGCAATAGTTTTCAGTAAGAGTTTTAAGTTGGTATATAGAGTGATATACATGTCGAGGAGTTGGAGTAACCTCCTTGTTGTCACAACTATTAGATTATTTTATTTAATTGCGACATATGATAGGTTATGTTATAAATTAAGAACTAATTAAATATAAAGCAGAAATTACTAAATATATCAAGCTTTGATTTTTATTATTTGTTTAATATAATGTTAAATATATATTATTTTATCCCATTGAGTATATTTAATATACTCTATAAACCAAAGAATTTTCTAAATTCCTTTTACTTGGCAATGTAAAAATAAGTGAGCTTGACCCATAGGTATTCTTAGTATAATAATTTCGTTTGTGTAAGGATTTTTTATATGTAACTTTATTATTAAAAATAGACAGAAGTGGGGAAAATGTGTTGTGTATGCCACAAGACATCTCCCCCACCATGCATTACTTTCCATTTTAGGACCTACTATATTATGGCTTACTTTACTTTTTAGTAATTTTCTTTTGTGATGTAATAAAGCGTAATCAAGGGGATTTGATTAATGATTGTAACGGACCGTTTATGATTGTAACGGACAAGATGGTAGTCTGTAATTAAGGGGATTTGATTGTAACGGACTAGTTGGTCCCTAATTAGGGGGAGGACCAGCTGGCTGCCTCCTATAAAAGGGGTTGTCTTCCTCCTTGGACGTTTATGTAATTCAGAAATATTTCTCTTCTTCCTTCGTCCAAACTTTTTCTCTTTCCCCTTTGTGAAGCTAGGTACCGTTTGTGTCCGATCCGGACACAACATTAGTATCAAAGCCTCATTGATCTACCTAGCACGAGGCAAACAGACAACAAAGGCTCCCAAGACACAGCCCGAGGAGGGACAAGAGGACATGGCGGGCAGCCCTAAACCAACAACCGAACAGGTTGATCCCTCTATGCTCTCGCTAATCCTTGCACAACTCGGGCACCTCACCACGGCAGTTTCCCAAATTCAAGCAGCCCCCATAGCGTCACTTTTTCCCAAGCCATAGCCAGTCCAGGCTGAGTTGGATGAACCTTCATTGCCTATTGAATCTCGCACCCCTGGCCTCCAAGCATCATTGAGAGAGAGGTGCACCATCCCGGACATTCAGTCCACTTTGGCACCTTTGATCAGCACAAAGAAGGAGGACGTGCAGGTTGGAATATGCGAGGCCCTCCAGGTGTTCGAGGAAATGCCTCAATGGTGCCACCCCACAAAAATCTTGTCCACGAGTTTGAGGATGATTGGGAGGAGTACTCTACCTCCCGCAGAGGACATCGGGGTGGGGCTAAGCCATGTTTGGCTCATCTTCAATTCCCACGGTACAATAGAGATGAAGACCCGGTGGAATGGCTATACAAGGTGGAGAAATTTTTTTCCTACTAGGGAACTCACTCCAAGGCTGAACGGTTACGCATAGCCGCTTTCCATCTAGACGGCGATGCTTTTGTCTAGTTTCAGAGCTTCAAGAAGGAGGTCTACTTCCCAACTTGGACTTCATTCACTGATGAGCTTTGTGTCTAATTCGGCCCAAACGAGTTCCAAGATTTCAATGAGACGTTGTTCACCCTGCGCCAAACCACTACCGTGCGAGAATACTACACCAAGTTCATGAAGATTGTGAATCACCTCCCTAATTGGCCAATGGCAGCCCTCATTGGAACTTTTAAAAGGGGGCTCAAACCAGAAATTTCAGATGAGATGCATCATTTCCCTTGAACGTCGATGTGTGAAGTTGTGAATCATGCACGAATTGAAGAGGAGAAGCTGGCCTGACAGTGACAAGGAGGCCAGCTGGGCTCTTCTCTTTGACCCCCAACTAGCCCAATGCCCTTCCCTACCACAGCGACCAGCATTCCCACCAGCCGCCCCAGCCAGCCCTCTGGCCTTGCTGGTGCTCCTATACGCCGCCTCACTCCATCCCAGATGGAAGAGTGGTGATCGAAAGGCTTGTGCTTCAAATGTGATGAGAAGTCCGTACCCGGCCATTGATGTTCCGTTCAAGGCAGCCTACTAGTCAAGGAGGCCAATGAGGAGGATTATGATCCAGCCCCGGATGTACCACCCCCTTATGACAACGTGCTGCTTGAGATTTCGGTGCATGCTTCTTCAGGGGCCTTCACTCCTCGCACCGTGCGCGTCCAAGGCCACCTCAAGTGGCAACAAGTGGCCATCCTTATCGACAGTGGCTCCACCCATAACTTCATCAATGATAAGGTGGCACAACGGTTGGGGTGCTTTGTGTCAGACTCGAAGCCATTCGACGTCTTGATCGGCAATGGCAAACACCTTCGGAGCACTGGGATGTGTGCACAGGCTTCATTATCCATGCAGGGTCATACCTTCACCACCGATTTGTTCTTGCTGCCCACAAAAAGGGCTGACGTGGTGTTGGGAGTCCAATGGCTTCAGGAGCTGGGTGACATCGTATGAAACTTCCGTGACATGATCATGGACTTTGAGGTACACAGGTAGTGGGTTCGTATCCAAGGTTCTCAACCAGGCACCTTGCAGTCCGCCCTATCGGTAAGCTCTCTCTTTCGGTTTGCACCTCAAGGAATTTTTCTTCAGCAGTGTGCCACTGTTGATGTGAGCCAAGGCAGCCTTCCGAAGGATCTACTTGCTCTCTTGGAGGAGCATGAAGATGTCTTCGCCGAGCCTAAGGGGCTACCTCCGGTGCGACCCCATGATCTCCACATTCCTATCATCCCTAGTATTTCACCAGCAAATATCCGGCCATACCGATACCCTCACATCCAAAAGGCGGAGATTGAGCGCTTGGTGGCCGACATGCTCCAGTCAGGTATCATCCAACCAAGCACTAGTTCCTTCTCTTCACCAGTGTTACTTGTCCAAAAGAAGGATGACACTTGGCGGTTCTGTGTAGACTACTGGGCACTGAATGCTATCACCGTCAAGGATAAGTATCCTATTCCGGTGATTGAAGAGCTCCTTGATGAGCTGACCGGGGCGACCGTCTTTAGCAAGCTTGATCTTCACTCGGGGTATCATCAAATCCATGTGCAGCCAGCTGATGCCCACAGGACAGCCTTCTGCACCCATGATGGCCATTTTGAGTTCTTAGTCATGCCATTTGGGTTGACCAATGCACCAGCTACCTTTCAAAGCCTCATGAATGACTTGTTCTGCCCTTTCCTCCGCTGATTTGTCTTGGTCTTCTTCGATGATACATTGATCTATAGCACATCTTGGGAAGATTACTTGGAGCATCTTAGGTATGTCCTCTCCATTTTGCATGCTAATTCATTATTCCTTAAGCGCTCGAAGTGCTCTTTTGGCAGTAAGGTGGAGTACCTTGGCCATGTCATCTCTCATGACGGGGTTGTCATTGACCCTTCAAAGGTGGCTGCTATGCTCTCATGGCCGACCCCCACATGTGTCCAGGCACTCTGTGGATTTCTGGACCTTACAGGCTACTATCGGCATTTCATTAGTCACTATGGAATGGTTGCCAGTTCCCTCACTGCCCTCCTTAAGAAGGGGACCTTTACTTGGACAAAGGCGGCCCAAGAGGCCTTTGAGAGGATGAAGCAGGCCATGGCGACCGCCCTAGTCTTGGTTCTTCCAGATTTTAGTCATTCCTTTGTGGTGGAGACAGATGCTTGAAATACGGGTCTTGGTGCCGTTCTACTTCAAGATGAGCGGCCAATTGTCCTTTTCAGCAAAACTCTTGCTGGCCGCTCCTTATCACTTTCAGACTATGAGAAAGAGATGCTCGCCATAATACATGCAATCACCAAATGGTGCCCTTACTTTCTCAACCACTGCTTCCTCATCCGCACAGACCATCAGCCCTTGAAGTACTTTCTTGAGCAGCGGGTGTCAACTCCGGCACAACAACGATGGGTCAACAAGCTTTTAGGCTATGATTATGAGGTGGTATATAAGAAGGGGGCAGAAAACACAGTGGCAGATGCTCTCTCTCGCCGACCTTCTGAGGGATCTAATCTTGCATTGTCTATGCCCTCTTGCCCCTTCCTACCGAAGCTGCGGCGAGCTTACTTCGAGGACTCATCCACACACAAGCTGGTTACTCGTATACAAGGTGACCCTGCTGCCCTTCCTTTCTTTGTGTGGCAAGATGAACTTCTCTTTTGGAAGGGATGATTGTGGGTGCCGGATGCATATGACGTCCAACAACGTATTCTCTCTCATTTCCATGACACACCATTGGCTGGCCATGAGCGTTCCTTCCAAACATATAAGCGGGTCTATCAAACCTTCTTGTGGCAGGGTCTTCGGAGGGCGGTTCAAAACTATGTGGCTGCGTGCGATGTCTGTTAGTGGGCGAAAGGTGCCACTACATCACCTATCGGGTTACTTCAGCCCCTGCCCATTCCCAACAAAGTTTGGGAAGATGTGCCTATGGATTTCGTGGAGGCCTTGCCTGTAGTACAAGGCAAATCAGTGATTTTGGTGGTTATAGATCACTTGTCCAAGTATGCGCATTTATGTGCCTTGGGCCATCCATTCACTGCCAAAATAGTGGTTGAGATGTATGTTCTCGAGGTAGCTAAGCTGCATGGCCTGCCTCACACCATTGTTTCCGATCGAGACCGGATCTTCCTCTCTCAGTTTTGGCGCGAGTTCTTTGCACTTTAGGGCACTGAACTTCATATAAGTACCGCCTATCACCCATAGACAGATGAGCAGATAGAGGTTGTTAACCATTGCTTAGAACAATACTTGCACTGTTTCGTTGGGGATCAGCCCCGCCGATGGCTCAAGCTCCTTCCTTGGGTAGAATGGTCGTATAACACGGCCTATCATACCAGGGCTGAATTCACTCCCTTTTAGGTAGTTTATGGGCATCCTCCTCCTACCGTGTTGTCCTATGTGCCTCACCACTCTTCTGTGGCTGAGGTTGATTATATGCTCCAGACACAAGATGAGGTTATCCGGTAGCTTAAACTCAATTTAGCATCTGCTCATAACCATATGAAGCAGGTGTATGATAAGAAACATGCTGATCGGGAGTTCCATGTGGGCGATCTTGTTTATGTCTCAGTGATTCCTCAGCGTCAGACCAGCTTATTCCAAGCTAACAATGCTAAGTTGGCTCAACATTACCACGACCCTTATTCCATTATCGAGCGCATTGGACCGGTGGCTTACCACTTGGCATTGCCCACCAGATCGTTGGTGCACCTGGTCTTCCATGTCTCTCGCCTTTGTCGTTTTACTAGGGACCCGACCCTTGTCTCTAGTGCCCCGCCTCCACCACTATGGGGTCCCCCGAGCCTGACTTACCCACACCCGCCTTTGTGCTTGATAAACGATGGGTGAATTGTTCAGGCCGCATTGTCACTAAGGTACTCATGTCTTGGCAAGGTCAACCTCTTCAGGATGCTACTTGGATGCTTGAGGACGAGTTCATGGAGCTCTACCCTATTTGGTTGCCTTGAGGACAAGGTGAAAGCAGAAGCGTGCTGGAGTGTGGTGTACACCACGAGATATCTCCCCCACCATGCATTACTTTCCATTTTAGGACCTACTATATTATGGCTTACTTTACTTTTTGGTAATTTCTTTTTGTGATGTAATAAAGCGTAATCAAGGGGATTTGATTGTAACAGACCAGCTGGTCCCTAATTAGGGGGAGGACCAGCTGGCCACCTCCTATAAAAGGGGTTATCTTCCTCCTTGGACATTTATGCAATTCAGAATTATTTTTCTTCTTCCTTCGTCCAAACTTCTTCTCTTTCCCCTTCGTGAAGCTAGGTACCATTTGTGTCAAATCTGCACACAACAAAAGATCATGCAAAAAAGCAGCGGTGCGACCGGAAGTCGATGGTGTACTAACTGAAGGTCGGCTGGTAGCTAAGAAGTACTCAGCCGGCCACAAGACGTCAAAATTAGTTTTGTTTGATTTTGTGTCTACAAGGACCCACATAAGGGCGGAGGGCATGGGGCAAAGCTCAAGGACTGAGGAGTGGTGGAGGAGGGCTCTGGTGGTCAAATCAATGGTAGTAGAGCCAGCTGATAGTCAAGCGGTGTAAAAATGACGCCTATACCCTAAATTGCATGCACGACCACATGCACACACGACCAAAGGGCATTAGGGTAATTATACCACTTAGGGTATGGTACCCTCCCTTCAGTTATTCTAGTCATCTCACTATCTTTTTATTTATTTCAAGTCATTAACCTCTTAGAATGCTCCACTCTCAAACTGACTCGTATTTCCATTCACACGAATGTGTGTGGGTCAACTCAAAGGGGTATTTATGTTATTTTTTTCAAAGCCTTATTGATATCCAATAGGTCCAAAATTGGGCTCAAAGGTTCTACTTTACTTCATGAACTCGATGTAATTTCCCCGGCATGTGGCGGGGTCATAAACCCCTTGAACCGACCTTGGTTGACTTAAGGGTTTACGATCAACCCTAAGGGCAAAATGGTCAATTAGCCACTCACTGGGATGTTCTCTCACTAAGTGGTTTGGCCTACATTTAGGTTACCCATGAAACTCTTATTGAAAATTTATCCAATTTTTAAATCAACTCATAGGCCCCAGAACTAGGGCCCCGAAGTTGGGTAAGTGGTTTTCACACAACAATTTAATTAGAAGGGGTAAAAGGGTTATTTTACAGTCTCTGGGATTTTTCACAGGCCTGAAACTTAGTTAGAAGACTCCCACACCTCTCAAGGTCAAAGAGTAATTTTTTTAGAATTTGTTTGACAATTGTATCCCCCTAAACCAAACCTGGTTTGTTCCCCTTTCTTTTACTTTTTTTAACCCAGCCCAGGTCTTGAAGCACATGGTTAGGGTTACCCAACCCAAACCCGTGCAGACGACCCATGGCGATGGCTAGGACCAACAAGATTGCTGCCAGGCGGCGATCCCATTAAGCCTAGCGTTGTTGCCGCCTGACGGCAGGCCAGGGCCTTGCAATTTCTAGCAACCACGGCGGGGCGGGAGGCTAGCCACACCATATCGCCGCTACCTGGCTATCCCGTTGGGCCAGGCTCAGCTGCCAGCCGGGACCGAAAGATCTGTGTGTGTTTCTTTTTTTTGCCATTGAGGCGCCTGACCACCAAGGCCGGGCCTCACTGGATCACTGTTGTCCAGCAAATCCGATGACTTTAATTTTGTCTCTGGCTGATGGCTACTCTCCTCCCACATAGTTACTCTTCCGGCGGCTGGATCTACATGTAGCCTGCAGTTTACCAGAAAAGAGGAAGTTGAACAGGGGAAAAAAAGTGTAGATGTTTAACTTCTGATTGGCGAATGAACATGTGACCAATCGTCGATGGCCAGTGATTGGCTCGCCAGCAGTTCACCTATAGATGGCTGACGAGTAAGGAGCAGCTTACCTAACTCATTCACTACCCATCCTTCAAACTTAATTAATTTAAAATGATTAAGCTAATATCATTGCAGAATTATGTTTATTCAACGATATTACTTCGACTATTAGGTTATTGGTGATCCGCCGTCGCAGGAACTTCAACCTCATTTCTCTCTGACTCCGTTGCCGGCTGCCTTCGCTGGAAAATTTCATCTATGGCTCCTCCTCCTTCCCTTGATGGTCCAAAACTCCCCGAAGAGCCCTAATTTATAAGCGTAGAGATTAGGAACTCTAATCCCTTTAAGAGTTGAGCCAAAACTCCAAGTGTCCCTTAAAATATAATTTTTAAATACTAATTATTCGGGCTCATATAGTGACTTAAATAGATAATTCGCGCATCCAATTCGGGTAAATGGGCCTTGCACGTTATATTCAACTTAGAACAGTCGTATCTCCCTCATCTGAACTCCGATTAATGCATTCTTGGTGGTGTTTTAAAGCCCTTTCTGTCTACTTTCTATCCATATAGGATTCAACCATCACTTCCAACTGATGATTAAGTTATTCTCACAAGAAAGTCAAGGGGACCTAAATTTTCCGTGGTCGACTTAGGGAATTTAGAAAATTCCCAGATGTTACATTTGTGGTGCAATTAGCTCTATTGTTTATGACTTGGCCTTATACCTGATTCTATGCGTATGATTAATGAGTTAAAATATAAAAGTCAAATATGTGAAAGCATCATATTTTTCTATAAAAAAATAAGAAAAAAATATAAAATAAAAAAAAATTGCCAAAAAAAAGGGTGTTTACATGAGGTACTAAGGAGATTCTTAGGTTCCATATAGCCATATTTTCATAAATTTCAAGTAAAAGTTATGGGTATTTCTATCAACTAAAAATGTGTTCATTTGTAAAGTAAATTAGATGGCTTTGAAGTATATGAAAACTTGTGATTGAAAACATATAATTTGTAACAAAAAAGCCATCGATTGATCAATCTGGGCTAGAGAGATAAAACACCTATCAAATTGGCTTCGTAGAATAGTTCCAGAAACCATAATTAAATGGGGTCTTTGAGCAATTGATCAATCTGTAACATCGTTTAAACAATAGCATGTATGATCGCTTGACCCTTACACGAGATCGATCGTCCAATTTTGGGATATACTAGGCGTTAGTTTTGGATTCAATTTTTTATTCCAAATTTCCTTTAGAGGTTTTTTACAGTCTAGTTTCTTTAATTTTGATTAGTTAGTTCTTATTTAATCTTAAAACAAATTTATTTTTTTATAATTTATACCTCTAGGACCTATATTAGAGTTTGACAACTCATTAGTATGTTTTTCTATAAAATATTACCGTAGAAGAAGATAACTTCTTTCTCAATCCTTTTTCATCGTTTATGTATAGTTCGTAGCAGAGGAAGGTTATGTACCCTTGTACTTGAATTTGTTGATAGAAGTGCCGCCCATCAATATCATCTATGCATCATTTTTGTATTACGCAAAAATTGGTCTTGACCCACATGTTTTACTCGTGGTGGGAAGGACGAACAGCGATTTCCCCATTGAGAAAAAATTGATAGATACCTATATTATCAGCTGCCAAGACAGCAAAATGAAGCAGTAGAAAAACTTCATTCCGGTTTACCAATCGAAGACAAAATGCTTTCTTTCTTTTCTTAACAAATCTCTCCAAACCACCTTACATATCTTTCTTATGATCTAGGGTGATAATAAGGAAAGATGGTGAAAGTTGTTTGTGTAATAGTGAGAATCAGCAGAATCAATGCGGCCAATGCAGATATGAAAGACCATGGTGAGTTGAAATAAGTGCTTTTGAACTCCGCCACCCTGACATGTAAACTGCTTCTATAGTACTTGTTTACTTCCTCAAAATCCTTAGCCAAATAGCAGCTTTCAATATCAAAAATCACATCTCTCCCCAATTCATTGAAGAACTTAGCCACATCGTCGTCAGTACCAAAGTAATTGTCAATGATACGCTCATCACCCAAAAGTGCCACATCTTTATCAGTGTCAATGAGACAATCCATGAATGTGGCAAAGGTTGTGAAATACATACCACAGTACTGGTGAGACTGCTCATAAGCAATGCAATTCTGAAAGAAGGAGCTGATAAAGTCATCAATCTTCAGCTTCGGAATCTCCAGAACTCCTCTTTTGAACCTTATCTCCAAGAAACTCTTCGCATCCTTGAAGGGCTTAAACTCAATGCCAGCTCTTAAGAGCTTTGAGACACAGTGCAGCAGTTTTGCGGACTCGTTCTCCCCTTCAGGCTCTTTGAGATATGGAGGGATGAAGGTGGCTCGAAACAAATCGAGCAAATGATCATACTGTCTACCAATTGACCATTGATACACATCGCTAGGCCTATCAATGGCCCAGTTGAAGAACTTGATGGCGAGGACTGGGAGGGATGAGTGGTCCTTGCCATTTGGGGCATTTGAGAGATCAAACAGGCGCTGTAGGACAAAGAAAGGGAGCTGGTTCTCTAGCCTGAGAAGATCTCTCATGAGGAAAGGAATGACCCATGGAATGTAAAAAATGGGATCCTCCTTGATCTCCATTCCCACCTCCTCATCATACCTGCGCAGGAGCTCGACTATGAAGCAGCCATCAAGAAGCAACATCTGGACAAAGCTCTTGCTGTCCATGCTGATGACCTCTGAATAGCACTCTCTTGCCTCCTCTTCCAGCTTGGCCATGGCTCTGAGGAAGTCATCCAAGCCCAGCCCATTGACCTCTTCGGATCGAGCTAGGAACGAGTCCAGGAAACGCCATTTGTGCTCTTCCATCATCTTCAGGTCCTTCTCGTCATGTGGGTAATGCCCCTTGGAGTACTTGGAGGCTTTGTGAGGGTGATTTTCCTGCGGATTCATTTCCATCACCATCTTCAGCTCCTCCTGGCCGCGGTGGTAAGGGCCTATGGAGACTATGTGAGGATGATAGGCCTGTGGATTTATTTCTCGAAGGCTTTGGGGAATTCTGAAGATGCAACATTTGCTGCTTCCTGCAGTGGTCTTCAGAAGTTGAGGCTGCTTCTTCCTCTTCTCTTGAATGCCGTCGAACAAATCTTTGTACTCCTCGATGCTGATTGCTTGATGGGCATCACTTTCTTCACCATGGTTCTCAACCTGTCCACAAATTTCCAAATTTTCCGCCATCTATCAGAGCTTATGCAACAATCAAGCTCACTTAGATCTGGGGATTTCTCTTAAAGGCAATCAGAATTGTCAAAGAACTAATCAATTACTGAATCATGCGTTCAGATTGTTAACTAGAAGATGTAAAGAAAAAAACAAAAAACATATGATTCTGATCTGACATAAAAGTAAATGAGCTTCATCAATTCATTTTGGAAATTCGTATTATTGGAAAGTGACATTTTTCTTGCTAAAACTTAAAAAAATGGCAGCATACACGCCATAAGGCATGCGACATCCAGCAGCGGTGCAGGTTCGATGGCCGCCAGATCTGACTCTTCCTATTTGTGCTCCCAAAAGATAATTTTTTGCATATAATATAAGAGATTTGGGCAAAATAATATTTTTTTACCAGTTTTTTATGGCCATGTGATCAGACGCATTTATTTTTAGGTAATCTAGTGGATGCCATGTTAGGGGTATAATGGTGCCGGCCATTAAAAGAAGGGCATAGGAAGCCATACCATAATAAAATACACTTTTTGCCTTCAATTACTTAGTTTAATTAGCAAAAAATTCCGTTATATATTAATATTTTCATTCTATTCAATTTAAGTAGTTGGTAATAAAAAAAAATTATTAATTTTATTTTTTATCTTAAACGTTAGTTTTATTATTGAATAAAAATATTATTTTTCTGAATATAATTATTAATATAGAAAGAATATATATTAAATAATAAAGTATATATTTATTGAAAGAAAAAAATAAATTTATAATAGTCTTTTTTGAGTACTTAATTATTAAATTTTAATAAATATAATTATTAATACATAACAAATATTGTTACTAAATAAAATTATTAATTTAAATAAAAATAATAATGTACACAAACAAATGCTATAACAACGGATCGATTTGGGTTACATGTGTTTTTTTAAATGACAGTAACTTATTACTTGCTGTCATAACGCGCATGAGAAAACGCGTTGTCCCTTTTGGGTTGTGACTGGACGGGTTGTGACTGGACAAGGTTGAACTTGGCTTGTACTGGTCCGCTCAACATAACCCGTTTGGGTCACATGTTTGGTGAAATTTTTAATGCATTTTTATCGCAATATGAGAGGTAGCGAAAAGGCATGGGAAAATAGTCTTATGAGAGGGCTTTTTTGTATTTTTAAAAAGGCTCTTGCAAGGGTTTGTGTTCTTTTGTGTTCCGGTATAATTTATTGTTGTTGCTCGTGAGGTGAGGAGAATCGTTGTGTAGCTGTGTTTAGAGCATTTGACCAAACTACCTAGTTTCGTTATATACCAAAATTATAAAAAGTAATTGTTTACTATTTATTCTAATTGATTTAGGAACTTATAATGTAAAAAATGTGTGATAGGACAGGACACGACTGTAACACCCGGGTTGACCTAAGTGATCAAAAAATTTTAGATTAATTTTTTTCTTCCTTAAGATGAAATATCTTTTATGTATAAAAATTGTAATTGTCTTTTATGCATTATGAAGCTTAAGTGCTCTATTATGTGTAGACTAGAACAAATTAATGTTTATATTTAATTTAGATTAGGCAAATCTTATTGTAACATTCATTACCTACTTATATTTTAGATAATATTCATGATGCTATTTTAATACGATCAAATTTTATAATATTTATAATATTATTTTAATATAATTGTATTAGATAATATATATAATGTTATTTTAATATAATTGTATTCGATAATATTTAAAATATTATTTTAATATAATTAAATCTGAACGTAATTTTTTTTAATAGCTTATACATGCATGAGGTAGTAGAAAATTATATATCGGATAAATTAATTAGAGTCAAATAAAACTAAAAATTAAAAAAATACAGCCATCAAGAAGCAACATCTAGACAAAGCTCTTATATGCAAAAGATAATTTTTTGAATATAATATAAGAGATTTGGGCAAAATAATATTTTTTTACCAGTTTTTTATGGCCATGTGATCAGACGCATTTACTTTTAGGTAATCTAGTCGATGCCATGTTAGGGAGACAATGGTGCCGGCCATTAAAAGAAGGGCATAGGAAGCCATGCCATAATAAAATACACTTTTTGCCTTCAATTACTAAGTTTAATTAGCAAGAAATTCCGTTATATATTAATATTTTTAATCTATTCAATTTAAGTAGTTGGTAATAAAAAAAGATTATTAATTTTATTTTTTATCTTAAACGTAAGTTTTATTATTGAATAAAAATATTATTTTTTTAAATACAATTATTAATATAGAAAGAATTGATATTAAATAATAATTTTTAAAAAATTATTTACCAATTTAGACCACTTTGAGAAATATTTTTTAAAGTGGTGTTTCTTTTTGCCACGTAGGCGCCAGCCACTTGGCTGGCGCTTACATGGTTTTTTTTTAATTTTGTCCTTTTCAAAGGACAAAATCAGTACTGTATACTGAAATCAATACTTCCCTCCCCTGCTCTCTCTCTTCACTCTCTCTCCTCTCTCTCTTCACTCTCTCCTCTCTCTCTCTTCACTCTCTCTCCTCTCTTCTCTCTCTCCACTCTCTCTATTCACTCTCTCTCCTCTATAAGAGAGAGAGAGAGGAGAGGAGAGGAGAGAGAGAATGAATAGAGAGAGAAGAGAGGAGAGAGAGTGAATAGAGAGAGAAAGAGGAGAGAGAGTGCAGTGAGAGGAGAGAGGGTGAAGAGAGAGGAGGGAGGGAAGGACGAAATTAGTTCAATGACTCATTTCTTCGTTTAGAAGGACGAAATCAGTATTTCGTCCTTATAAAAAAAAATTTAAAAAAGACACACAAAAGTAACACTATTTTGAAAAATATTTCCCAAAATGGTCTAAATTGGTAAATAATTTTTTAAAAATTATTATTTAAATAAAATTTTTTAAATAATAAAATATATATTTATTAAAAAAAATTTATAATAGTTTTTTTAGTACTTAATTATTAAAATTTAATAAATATAATTATTACTACATAACAAATATTATTACTAAATAAAATTATTATTTTAAATAAAAATAATAATATACACAAACAAATGCTATAACAACGGATCAATTTGGGTTACATGTGTTTTTTTTATGACAGTAACTTATTACTTGCTGTCATAACGCGTATGAGAAAACGCGTTGTCCCTTTTGGGTTGTGACTGGACAAGGTAGAACTTGGCTTGTACTGGCTGAGCAACCATATAATTTAGGGGTTGTTTGGGTACTGAATCGTGAGAAGATTTAGTCGATTCAGTATCGATCTAGCACTGAATTTTTAGAATCTTGTTTGTATATAGAAGCTGCGTTATAAGGTCCCTGATTTTTCTACGATTTTCTGTAATTTTCTTGCTATTTTTCTGGTAATTTTCGGCAGAAAAATGTGACGCTTTGGCATATTCATATTTATGTATTCATACCCCATATTTATACCTGTAGAGTTGGGTGTGGGGCTTAGTCGCAGGCCGCGGGCCTCACTGCGCGCTTACGGCACGAATTTTGGAGCTACGATGCGTAACCGGTGGGTAAACGCGTGTTAGGGACATAGATGTAAAAATTAAAAAGATAAATAGTGAAATAGTGAAATGACGGCTTAAAACAGTAAGTTTTTCCAGAAACTTACAGAACCGACATTCCAGAGAGAATTCACGTCCGGAGAGAAAGGAGAGAAACCCGAGCCCATTTCCGATCGCTCCGTTCTCCCTCCTCCGTCATCGGATTCCGGCGCTTCTTATCAGGATCTGCTTTGCCTCACTGCCACGAGTCCGTAGGTACTGGCTATGACCACTGCCACGGCTTCTTCGCTCCTCCACGAGGTACCAAACTTTTTTTCAGGTTTTTCTCTCCTTTAATCCCGTTTTTGAACTGTGGGTGTATGATTTTGACGTCGTTTGCGGCCGCTCTCAACTAGACTTATGTTTAGTTGGCCGCTAGGAACCCATAGGCGCTGGCTAGAGCCACCGCCATGCTTTGTTCGCTTCGTGGTGAGCTACCGGCACTTTGGTCGGGTTTTGTTCTACTATTCCATCTCACTGTCCGTGGGATTTTTTGGACGCCGGTGTATTTTCGGTCATCGTCTGGTCACCGATAGGACTCTGTCCAGCCTACCTTGACCCGATGTCGGTAGGGGTTTGCCGTTTCCAACCCTGCCTTGCCCCTATTGCCTTGCTCCGCCCGATTAGACGCTTTGGTTGCGTCTCGGGTCATTGGCATCGGCGAGCCGTGGGCCATTTGGCCATCATGGGCTCTGCCCCGGCTCGGCAACAGTGAGGGTCAGCCCCGATTGGCCTGATTATATTACTGCTCGGAATGGGCCGCTTGCCATTTGCCCTATACCGTGCGAGATGCACAACCGCCCGCACCATGGGTTTTGGTTGTGGGTGGCGATCGGCGATGTCGCCGCTTAGATTGGCCACCGCTAGGGCCTTAGCCCTGTTGGCTTTTGTGGGCCTTGCGTCGCCCCCTTTCAGCCCTCTCCCCCGCCCCTTTGGGTCGTGTGTACATGTGGTCACGCGTGTGCTTTTGGGTTTAGGCACCGCATTCGCGCCGCCTGACCATCGGATGGCTTGGCCACCGAGTGGAGTTGACCACTAGAGCCTCCTCCACCTCTCCTTTGTTCTAGAGCATTGCCCCACGCTCTCCGCCCGTATGTGGGTCCATGTTGATGCTAAATCCTCGCCGTTGGGTGCTGTCCACGGCCGATTTCGATGTCTTTGTAGCCGGCTGAGCACGTCTTAGCCACCGGCCGATCTTCAGTGAGTACACCATCGACTTCTGGTCGCTCCGCCACATATGTTGGCATGACATTTCTCCCGGCCGCCCTAGTGTGCCACCGTGGATCGCGGGTTTTGCCGCATTGATTTCTGACACCTTGTTTGGCCGTGATTGTTTCCGGCACTTCCTAAATCCTCGGGACAGCAGCTCTCTCAGCCAGGCAACGGTTTTAACCGCCAACTCCGCCGCCGACGCCACCACCATCGTGTGCTCGCCATCAAACGTCATGATTACGAGGTAGGAGAGCTTTGAACTCGTAATTTCATGATAGCATGCTTTGAATGAGTAACAACATGCTAGGATTGTATGATTCCATGCTTTGGATGTTAAGTAACGATCCGATTGCATGATATGCATGTAAGCACGATTATATGGTATGTTGAAATGCATATGACATGCATGTTGGCTGTATGTTAGATGTAAGTATGTGCTAGTGATGACTAGCGTGTATGTTGATGTATGTATGCATGTGCTAGTGATGGCTAGCGTGCATGTTTGAAGTATGTTTGGATTATGCAGCGTGCATGTTTGGAGTATGTATGGATTATACATGTGCTAGTGATGGCTAGCGTGCATGTTTGAAGTATGTTTGGATTATGTAGCGTGCATGTTTGGAGTATGTATGGATTATACATGTGCTAGTGATGGCTAGCGTGTATGTTTGACGTATGTATGCATGTGCTAGTGATGGCTAGCGTGTATGTTTGATGTATAAATATGTATGTATGCACTAGTGATGATTAGTGAGCATGTTTGTAAGCTATGTATGTATGACCGTATGTATATGTTATACATATGTGTGATAAACATACGTATGTATGATGACTATTTGACTATGCTATGGATATGTATAAGTGTATGTGGGCAGAGGTATGGGTGATGGATAGTAAGAGGTGACAGAGATTTTGTCTGGATTTGGATATGAATGTGTAAGCGTATGACGGATGACAGAGGATATGGGTATGACAGGAGATGATTGTTAGACAGTAAGAGTGTTCATAATTGTACAAGCATAACGTACAGATTATGAAGTGAAAAGTAAGCATAATAAGTGAGATATAAGTAAGAGGGCGACAACTGGGTTAGTTCTAAGAAGCTTCATTTGATGAGGTTAGTGTAAGATGATTTGGCCATAAGATGGATGGCGAAGTAGGTAAGACTGTAAGGGTTTGATGTACGATGAGTTTTGTCCATGATGTGGACAAGTAAGTGAAGTCTGCTGCCCTGACGAACTAGGGTTTCGATCGGGCTTAGCTTCTGTTTGTTCAGTCGATGACTGTGAGTTTGTGTGGCATAATTGTACCGCATAATTTACTTAATTCAAACTTGAATTATAAGCACAGCTAATGATAGCATTGTGAGTTTGAGACCTGAGGGTTCGATGGATTAAGTTCCGTATTTGGGCTAGCCGATAGAGTCGGTTGAGCTTTTCTCATGTCTTGCCATGGTGTTTATCCTGCGGGGTGTTGTCTGGGTGCTGTATAGAGCACCAGACGTCTGATGCTCTGTTGAGAGCGACGTATGTTTCCGATTTGGTCTATGTGCTGTATGAAGCCCAGACGTCTGATGCTCTGTTGAGAGCGGAGTATGATTCTGCCCAAGAGTGGCACTGTATGTTTCTGCCCAAGTGGCACTGTATGTCTTCTGCCCAAGAGTGGCAATGGCACTATAAGACCCATTATGGTGGGCAATTCTCTGGCACTATAAGACCCATTATGGTGGGCGATTATATGGCACAATAAGACCCATTATGGTGGGCGATTCTATGGCACTATAAGACCCATTCTATGGCACTATAAGACCCATTATGGTGGGCAATTGTATGACCCCTTATGTGTGGGTGTTTATGTTTGCGTGCTCAGGTAAGTAGTATCATGGATCTACTCTTACCTGTTTGATCTAGTGCCCCATGAGCATTGGTGTGTCTTACCTTCGAAAAAGTCCATGACGTCTAGTCACTCCCTGGAGGTTAAGGTGTTGCCCCAGTGGCATTCTTTTCCATTTTGACGCTAGAGCTTATTAGTTG
Organism: Saururus chinensis; assembly: GCA_035235625.1. Classification (NCBI taxonomy): domain Eukaryota; kingdom Viridiplantae; phylum Streptophyta; class Magnoliopsida; order Piperales; family Saururaceae; genus Saururus; species Saururus chinensis. The sequence continues at coordinate 5,651,789 of CP141145.1, read as the reverse complement.
TAATGAGCTTCAGTGGTCGTTGATATGTGTACGATTATAAGTACGACTGTAAGCGTATGAGTATGAGTACGACTGTATGAGTATGAGCACGACTGTAAGAGTATGAGTACGATTGTGAGAGTATGTTTATGAGTAAGACAGTAAGTGTGATTTTGTGTAAGCTGTACGAGTAAGGTCGTACGAGTATGATTATACGAGTAAGGTCGTACAAGTATGCGTACGATGGTACGAGTAAGTTTGTATGACCCTGGATAAGGGTGTTTGTGTAAGTTTGATTTGATAGTATGATTTTGGCACAATGGTGCCTTTGGTATGATTTTGGCACGATGGTGCCTTTGGTATGATTTTGGGCACGATGGTGCCTTTGGTATGATTTTGGGCACGATGGTGCATTTAGTATGATTGTATGCGTATGAGCATGATATTGATATGCCTATATGCTTCATGTTTGAGTTGCATGAATGTGTGTATTTATGAACTTGTGAGTTCATTGTTTTGGATTCCCTTACTGGGTATTTTCCTACTGAGTATGAAAATACTCATTACCCTACTTTGTAGCCTCGTTGTACGGGAGGTTTTGCAGGTTTGTGCGGAGAGCTCCTGGAGATGGACGCTCATTTCAGCGGTAGATTGATTCCCGTTGACTCAGGTATCTGCTTCACTCACTGCGAGTTTATTTGTGCCATGATCTGATGTATTGGGTGAGACGAGACGTTAAGATGTTTATTCTGGACTTTCATTTGGATTAGTTTGTGGACTGTTATGGGACTTGCACTTAGGGATGCCTGAGAGAGATTTGTATTTAAAGTCTATGATCATAGCAATTTATTCGTACGTGTGTTTTCGAGTAGCGCCTGATGATATTTGCTTTGGCCGTACGATGTTTGACCGTATGATGAAAATATTTAGATGAAAAATGGATGTTTAGTGTTATAAATTATAAACTGTTTTATCAGGTTTTGATTTTGTCATTTTTCCTCCAATTTACAAATGTTATATTGCAAAAAATTTTCGTGAATTTTAAGGAAAATGCGTAAAAAATCTCGGGCGTTACATGCGTTGAATTAAAAATTCAGTACTGAAGTTAGATTCAGGCCGTTTCAAGCCTGAATCGGCCTGAATCACATGAGGTGATTCAGTCGATGATTCAGTCGATTCGGTCTCCTAATCACCGTTTTAAAAATTATAGATTCTATATTTTTTAATGGTTATCGTTCATATCGATTTGAGCCTCAACAAACGTGTAATATAGGTAGGGCCCACTTTAAAAATTTAAAATTACCTACCCTTATAGGATCTTGTTTGATAGAGCTAGAATTTAGAAGCATAATGGTACGAAGAATATGCATATCCGAGTGAGAGAGAGAGAGTTATATTAGTTTAAAATTTTAAAATTAGGTTTGACATGACATCTAAATTTATTCTAACAAATTCCCTATCTAAACATAATTCTATATTAGTGGTGAATTTTTTGAATTAATTCGCTATTAAATTAATTCGCTATTGAATTAATTCAGTACCCAAACGACCCCTTAAACACGTTGGGTCACATGTTTGGTGAAAATTTTAATGCATCTTTTATCGCAATATAAGAGGTAGCGAAAAGGCTTAGGAAAATACTCTTATGAGAGGGTTTTTTTGTATTTTTAAAAAGGCTCTTGCAAGGGTTTGTGTTCTTTTGTGTTTCGGTATCAGTGTAATTTATTGTTGTTGCTCGTGAGGCGAGGAGAATCGTTGTGTAGCTGTGTTTTGAGCATTTGACCAAACTACCTAGTTTCGTTATATACCAAAATTATAAAAAGTAATTGTTTACTATTTACTCTAATTGATTTATAAACTTATAATGTAAAAAATGTGTGATAGGACAGGACAGGACACGAGTGTAACACCCGGGTTGACCTAACGGTGAAAAACTTCTTTCCTGTACTTACCAATCGAAGACAATATGCTTTCTTTCATTTCGTAACAAATCTCTCCAAACCACCTTACATATCTTTCTTATGATCTAGGGTGATAATAAGGAAAGATGGTGAAGGTTGTTTGTGTAAAAGTGAGAATCAGCAGAATCAATGCGGCCAATGCAGATAAGAAAGGCCATTGTACGTCGAAATAAGTGCTTTTGAACTCCGCCATCCAGACATAGAAACTGCTTTTATAGTACTTGTTTACTTCCTTCAAATCCTTAGCCAAATAGCAAGTTTCAATATCACAAATCACATCTCTCCCCAATTCATTGAAGAACTTAGCCACATCGTCGTCGGTACCAAAGTAATTGTTAATGATACACAAATCACCCAAACGTTCCACATCTTTATCAGTGTCAATGAGACAATCCATGAATGTGGCAAAGGTTGTGAAATACATACCACAGTACTGGTGAGACTGCTCATAAGCAATGCAATTCTGAAAGAAGGAGATGATAAAGTCATCAATCTTCAGCTTCGGAATCTCCAGAACTCCTCTTTCGAACCTTATCTCCAAGAAACTCTTCGAATCCTCGAAGGGCTTTAACTCAATGCCAGCTCTTAAGAGCTTTGAGACACAGTGCGGCAGTTTTGCAGACGCGTACTCCCCATCAGGCTCTTTTAGATATGGAGGGATGAAGGTGGCTCGAACCAAATCGAGCAAATGATCATACTGTCTACCAATTACCCATTCATACACATCGCTAGGCCTATTAATGGCCAAGCTGAAGAAATTGATGGCGAGGACTGGGAGGGATGAGTGGTGCTTGGCATTTGGGGCATTTGCTAGATCAAACAAGCGCTGTAGGACAAAGAAGGGGAGCTGGTTCTCTAGCCTGAGAAGATCTCTCACGAGGAAAGGAATGACCCATGGAATGTAAAAAATGGGATCCTCCTTGATCTCTATTTCCACCTCCACATCATATATGCGCAGGAGCTCGACTATGAAGCAGCCATCAAGAAGCAACATCTGGACAAAGCTCTTGCTGTCCATGCTGATGACCTCTGAATAGCACTCTCTTGCCTCCTCTTCCAGCTTGGCCATGGCTCTGAGGAAGTCATCCAAGCCCAGCCCATTGACCTCTTCGGATCGAGCTAGGAACGAGTCCAGGAAACGCCATTTGTGCTCTTCCATCATCTTCAGGTCCTTCTCGTCTGGGTAATGCCCCTTGGAGTACTTGGAGGCTTTGTGAGGGTGATTTTCCTGCGGATTCATTTCCATCACCATCTTCATCTCCTCCTGGCCGCGGTGGTAAGGGCCTATGGAGAGTATGTGAGGATGATAGGCCTGTGGATTTATTTTCCGAAGGCTCTTGGGAATTCTGAAGATGCAACATTTGCTGCTTCCTGCAGTTGTCTTCAGAAGTTGAGGCTGCTTCTTCCTCTTCTCTTGAATGCCGTCGAACAACTCTTTGTACTCGTCGATGCTGATTGCTTGATGGGCATCACTTTCTTCGCCATGATTCTCAACTTGTCCACAAATTTCCAAATTTTCCGCCATCTATCAGAGCTTATGCAACAATCAGGCTCACATTGATCTGGGGATTTCTCTTTAAGGCATTGATCTGGGGATTTAAATTAATAAAATTATTAATTTAAATAAAAATAATAATGTACACAAACAAATGCTATAACAACGGATCGATTTGGGTTAAATGTGTCTTTTTATATGACAGTAACTTATTACTTGCTGTCATAACGCGTATGAAAAAACGCGTTGTTCCCTTTTGGGTCGTGACTGGGCACGGTAGAACTTGGCTTGTACTGGTCTGCTCAACGATATAATTTAAGCACGTTGGGTCACATGTTTGGTGAAAATTTTAATGCATCTTTTATCGCAATACGAGAGGTAGCGAAAAGGCTTAGGAAAATAGTCTTATGAGAGGGTTTTTTTGTATTTTTAAAAAGGCTCTTGCAAGGGTTTGTGTTCTTTTGTGTTTCGGTATAATTTATTGTTGTTGCTCGATCGTGAAGTGAGGAGAATCATTGTGTAGCTGTGTTTTGAGCATTTGACCAAACTACCTAGTTTCGTTATATACCAAAATTATAAAAAGTAATTGTTTACTATTTACTCTAATTGATTTAGAAACTTATAATGTAAAAAATGTGTGATAGGACAGGACACGACTGTAACACCCGGGTTGACCTAAGTGTTCAAAAAATTTTAGATTAATTTTTTTTCTTCCTTAAGAACAAATATCTTTTATGTACAAAAATTATAATTGTCGTTTATGCATTATGAAGCTTAAGGTGGTCTATTATGTGTAGACTAGAACAAACATATATTTATATTCAATTTAGATTAGGCAAATCTTACTGTAACGTTCATTACCTACTTATATATTACATAATATTCATGATGTTATTTTAATATGATCGAATTTTATAATATCAATGATGTTAATTTAATATGATCGTATTAGTTAATATATACAATGTTATTCCAATATGATCGTATTCGATAACATCTAAAATATTATTTTAATATAATTGAATCTGAATGTAATTTTTTTAATGGCTAATACATGCATAAGGCAGCAGAAATCATATATCCAATAAATTATTCGGAGTCAAACAAAACTCTTATAAATCATTGGAGTCAAACAAAAATTATTAAATCATCAGAGTCAGACATTTCTTTCTATCACAAAACAGATCGGAACATATTAGACTAGATCAGATCACATCAAATCGAATCAGAACATATCATATGAGATCAAATCAGTGCAGAACAGATTAGAGCAGATCAAATCTGAGTGAAACATATATATCATTCAACATATTAAGTTAACTATTTAACATAAGCATTATTTAAGCATGCATTAAAATTAGAAGGTCAGAAATACTCAATCCTCTAAAGTTTCTTGAAGTAGCTGCATTAAATTGCTCCTTCCTTTAGGGCATCTTTCACTTCAGGTTCAGAGATAGCGGGAAAAACCTCTTCTCGCTCTGAAACGTTTCTCCCTTTTGCAACTAAAGGTGGCAGACATAACTTCACCTAACCTGAGACATATCTCTCATTGTGCCCGAACACGATAGACAAATCCTCTCCTTTCCCCTATATTTTCTCACTCTTTATGCCTAACGACGATGAACATAACCCTTACCCGAAGCCATTTCTCTCTTTCTACGCCAATAGGTGTTGGACATAACCTCCTATTACCTGGAGATATTTCTCTCTTTCCATGCCCAAAGGCAGCGGACAAAACCTCCCCTTACCTGGAGCCGTATCTTTCATTATGTGCCTATAGGTGGTGGATAGAACCTCCCTTAATGGGGACGTTTCTCTCTCTTTGTACCTGAAGGTGATAGACATAACCTCTCCTTACTAAGGGCATTTCTCTCTTCCTCTCTCTATGGCCCATTGGCCGAGGACAAAACCTTCCCTTACTCTGAGTCACTTCTCTTGTTGCGGCTCGACAGTAAAGGACAAAGCATCCTCTTACTCTAGGCCACTTCTCTCTCTTTAGGCCCAATGGTGTCAGATAAGGCTTCCTCATGTCTCAGGCCATTCCCCCCTCTAGAGTCGCCAATCGAGGAATAAACCCTTCCATTGTGTAGAACATCATCAAATTAGGTAAGAACGCAACTTGAACGGACGAAATCAGGCTCAGAATGGGCACAAAAACTTCTCTGAATTTAAACAACTCTTTCCTATTTATAGGGAAAAGCCACGGCAAACAATGCACACATGCACGTGTAGGCCATGCATCGCATGTGAGAGACATGCATGGTGCACTCGGCTGCGTGTGATGCATGGTTGCATTGCGGGTTTTGTGGGAGTTGGCTGGAAAATGTGGGCCCTCCATAGGACAGTGAAGATCTGACTCACGATATGCTGCTTGTCATACTGCAAGTCGGCATTTTTTAGGCAATGCTGATGTGTGCCACTGCATCAGCTACCTATGGAAGCTATTCTATATTTTTTCTAAATATTGTATTTTTTCTATTATTATTTTATTTAAATAATAATTCAACTTCAAAATGTGATAATTTCTTAGCCTGAAGTTGAATCATGTATTCTTAGTAGTGTTGGATTCATATCAACGAGCCCCTCGACATAGGCCCCACATGGGCAGGTTATTATATACTTTTCGAGTAGGTCTTGCCCATGTGGCATCCTTTTTTAGGACATAACTTTTACTTGTGACCTTCGATTTGTGCATTCTTTGATTTGTTATGCTTGTTACTTCGAGCTGATATGCATATATGGATTTCATCCATTCAAACCCCCTAAATCTTATCTAAAAATTAATAATTAATACTAACCCTTCGGGTTAAACGCAATTAGAAAAACAACGCATTACAATGAGTACCCTCTATGCATACAACTCTTCATCGACAACTAAGCGGAAAATACAGGTGGGAGTTCCTCTACATCCTTCGACATGCAAAAAGAAAGCAATAGCCTAGTCATTGTGTCCCCCTACATGCCAGTGACATCCTCTTGGGTGGCATCCTCCTTCGGGCTGCATCCTCCTCTATGATGGCTTCGTCTTCCCCAACGACATCCTCCTCTTTGGCAGCAGCCTCCTCCATCATGGTTTTCTCCTCTTTATGTCTGTTTGTAAAGGTTGGGTTTAATTTTGTTCTTCACAATTGTTTCTATTCTTTCTCCTCATAATCTATTAATTTGTTTTTATCCTCCTTCCACCTAGTAATCCAATAGTTTTAAATTTTTGGATGATGAAGAAGAGGCATCGGTTAGAAGGAAAAATAATGTATTAAGAATAGTGTAAAAGATTAGAAGGAATGAGAAACATATTATTATTCTAGAAGGATTAAGGAGCAACTTATGTAGTTTATTGTTGTGCCCGAAGTGGCACAAGCGGTACCTTGGAGTTTCATGTAGGGAAAGGGAAGGAAGAAGGAAGAAAGGGGAGAGAAGTATGAATATTCAATTGCATAACCAGCAAAGAGGGAAGGGGTGACCCATATAGGGAGCCGACCCACTCACCTAGAGAATCATGCCAGCTAGTGAATCTAGCTATCCCGTGGGCCACTAGCTGGCCCAATATAGTTATATCTCCTATTACATAAACAAATAGAAGGAAAAACTAAAAGAAAGTTGTTGTGCACGAGTGCACTTGGCTCAGTACTTACCTTTATTTCAGTACTTTATTTCAATTCCTTAGGCTAGTTTCCCTTATGTTAGCAGTTGACTGTTATTTATATTTTGAATGAACTGTAATGGGTACACTAGTGGACCATGGGTGAACTGGGCCCCACTAGTGGCACGATCCCCAATGTGGGAGGGCACGACTCCCCATAAAGGGTCATCTTCCTCCTTGGTTAGGCATGCTTATTAAATTCTAGTTATTTTCTCCCCTTTCTTCCTACTTCTTTCCCTTTCTCTGCGTAGAACTCCTGTGTACCGATTGTGCCCACGCCGAGCACAACATTGGTATCGGAGCCATTGATCCCTGGACACCACACTTGCCAGAGCCGCCGGTTCCTCCTGTGACTCATGCACTTTGGACATTAGTGGCAGCAACGTCACCATCGGAGAGCTCTTTGCCAAGTGCCTCCCCGTCCTCGGCCACCGTTAGATCACACAAGTGCTCCATTCCATCCTGGAACGGGTGCCTACCGGTGCCGATGGCCAGCCACCATCGCCTCTTGCCGCCGCCAATCCGAGCACCGGTTGTTCTCTGCCGCGCTCCCACGAGGACCTACGTCCACAACACCTAAGGCCCACTAATTACCTAAACGCCCCTTATTACATAATTTCCAAATAATAGGCCCTAAGGATGTTTACAACACTCGTGCCGCCCATAGAGGGCATCAGCAGATAGCAACATGGTCGTCCCACAGAGGGCATAAGTCGGCCTACAAAAGGCATCAGTCTGCCCACAGAGGCATCCGGCTTGCACCACTCATCGATCAACTCGTGGACAGCTGGTACCAATATCATCTCCACCTCGTTTGACTTCACATCCTCTACGAAGCTGAGTGGAAAGAGACCAAGCACCTCGGCCAGCCCCCCTACAAGAGTCTGGAACTCAATGGAAGGAGCATCGGCCATCAGGAGTGTGGTAATCTGGCTTCCGGTGCGACATAGCTCAATCAAGGCTGATATTTGCAGGAGGCGCCTCGAGAGAAGGGCCCAGTAAGCCCTAGGAAGTGGGTGGCCCAATAGAAACCTTGAGGATCGTGGCGCGCATTCTCTGAGAAAAACCTGGTTAACACTTTCCCAAAGTGGGTCATAATCTTCTGTGTAAGCCGGATTAACCCTATCCCAAAGCTCAGCACTGTAAGATAAGAATGTACGAGATATCGGGAGATATCACTGGCCAAGGGAAGGATGGAGCAGTCATCGCCGAAATTTCCAAAGCGAATAATCCAGCGAAGATCTTTGCAATCAAGCTGCGGCCAAGACCGAAATTTAGTAAGCCACAAGGAAAGAAAATCCTGCATCAACGGCCCACCTCCCGGAAGCAGACCCACACCAGATCACACGGTTGTTTCAGTCAGGGAAAGCAGAACCCAACGGTCAGAGAAATCCTGTAAGAACATGGCCAACAACCAAAAGCAAGTCCCAGATTGATTGCAGTTGCCAAAAATGAAGTTGACTGCTGGATTCTTTGATGTTGGGCAACTATCGAAGTAGGATGCCAGGAATTTTGCGATGGGGAACATACGATAACACTGTCGGGGGAGTTCTCTCATATAGGACCTCGAAAGGAGTGAATCTGGCATGAGTGTGGTAGGCGGTGTTATAAGAACACTCCGCCCAAGGAAGAAGCTAAAGCCAACGGCGTGGCTGAGACATGGTGAAACAGCGCAAATGCTGCTCTAAACATTGGTTCACAACCTCTGTCTGACCATCCGTCTGAGGTTGATATGCGGTGCTCATGTGCAGGGAAGTGCCCTATAAGGTGAAAACCTCCTGCCAAAACTGAGAGATGAAAACCCGGTCGCTATCAGAAACAATAGTGCGAGGCATACTGTGTAATTTGGCCACCTCCCAGACATAGAGTTCCACCACTGACTTGGCGGTGTAGGGGTGGCCCAGAGCACAGAAATGTGCATACTTGGACAGCCTGTCAACTACCACCATGATGACCAACTTGCCCTGTACCATGGGTAAAGCCTCCACAAAGTCCATGGAAACGTCCTCTCATACCTTATCCGGAATAGGTAATGGCTGAAGCAACCCTACAGGAGACGCCGTGGTGGCCTTAGCTCGCTAACAGACATCACAAGTGGCCACATATGCAGTAACCGCCCAGCGAATGCCCTGTCACATGAAGCTCTGACTGACTTGCTTATATGTGCGGAGGGCACCCTCATGACCAGCCATAGGGGAGTCATGAAAATGAGAGATGATACGCCATCGTAGATCAGCAACCTCGGGAACCCATAAGCGGTCTTTCCAAAAGAGGAGGCCATCCTTCCATGCAAAGAAAGGCCAGGCCGCTGGGTCAGTATGAAGTGATGAAATCAAGGTGCGGGTCGCAATATCATCCTGGTATGCCTGTTTAAACTCATCAAGGAAGGGACAAGTCGGACTAGAAAGAGCCAAACACGAACTTGGAGAGGCCTGGCGAGAAAGGGCGTCGGCCACAGTGTTATCAGAGCCCTTCTTGTATACCACTTCATAATCATAACCAAGGAGCTTACTAACCCACTGCTGCTGTGAAGGAGTGGACACCCGCTATTCAAGGAAATACTTGAGGGGCTGGTGGTCAATGCGAATCAAGAACCGGCGTCCCAGCAAATAAGGCCGCCACTTGTTGACGGCGAGGATGATGGTCAGCATCTCTTTCTCGTAGATAGACAGGGATAGTGAACGGCCAAACAAAGCCTTGCTGAAGTAAGTAATGGGACGCTCTTCTTGGAGTAGCACCACCCCTAAGCCTATATCAGAAGCATCGGTCTCCACCACGAAAGGCCGGTTGAAATTAGGAAGGATGAGAACAGGAGCGGATGCCATCGCCCGCTTTAATGCATCAAAGACCTCTTGGGCAGCCTGAGACTAGAGAAAGGCCCCCTTCCACAGCAGCTCAGTAAGGGGTCGAGCGATCTCGCCATAGTGGGGAATGAATCGCCAGTAGTAGCCAATAAGGCCTAGAAAGCCCCGAAGCACCCGGACGCAAGCAGGAGATGACCAAGATAGCATGGCAGTCACCTTAGAGGGGTCAATAGCGACGCCATCATGAGAGATGATATGACCCAAATATTCCACCTGTGGGCTGCCAAACGAACACTTCGAACGTTTAACAAACAAGGAATTATCTTTTAGAATAGCAATGATAGACCTGAGATGTTCCAAATGTTTCCCCCATGACTTGCTGTAGACAAGGATATCGTCAAAGAAAACCAAGATGAAGTGGCGGAGGAAGGGCCGGAAGAGATCATTAATAAGGCTCTGAAATGTAGATGGGGCATTCATAAGTCCGAACGGCATAACCAGGAACTCGAAGTGGCCATCATGAGTTCGGAAAGCGGTCTTGTGCACATCGGCGGCCTGTACCCGTATCTGATGGTAACCCGACCTGAGGTCAAGTTTGCTAAAGAAAGTAGCGCCCGATAGCTCATCAAGAAGCTCCTCCACCACTGGAATAGGATATTTGTCCTTCACTGTGATAGCATTGAGAGCTTGGTAATCAACACAGAAACGCCTAGTACCATCTTTCTTACGAACCAGCAACACCGGGGAAGAGAAGGAGCTCGTGCTTGGCCGAATGATACCAGAATGAAGCATGTCCACCACTAGACGTTCGATTTCAGCCTTCTGAATGTACGAATAGTGATATGGGTGGACATTAGCTGGAGAAGCACCTGGAATGATAGGGATAGAGTAATCATGCGCCCGTACCAGAGGAAGGCCCTGCGGTTCAGCGAACACCGTACCATACTCCGCCAAGAGGTCAAGAAGATCCTGCGGCAATTCATCTTGCACAACGTCCACCGATGCCCACTACTGTAGGAGTAGTCCCTGTGATGCGAACCGGAATAAGGACCTCGTCGATTGAGCAGAAAGGAGAGTGCCTAGCTGAGAGCATTGGAGGCGCACCCGCTGCCCATGAATTGTGAAATCCATCACAAGGTCCTTAAAGTTCCAGAGAACGTCCCCAAGCTCTTGGAGCCACTGCACCCCTAACACCACGTCCGCCCCCTTCGTCGGAAGCAAGAAGAGGTCAATCACGAATGTGTGGCCCTGAATGGAGAGCGCGGCCTGGGTACAGACCCCGGAGCTCCGGAGGTGCTTGCCATTGCCAATCAATACGTCAAAGGGCGTTGAGTCAGACACAAAGCAGCCTAGCCGTTGAGCAACTTTATCGTTAATGAAGTTGTGAGTAGACCCGCTATCAATCAGAATGGCGACCTGCTGCCGCTTAAGGTAACCATGTACTCGCATAGTGCGCGGAGTGAATGCCCCTAAAAAAGCATGCACAGAAATCTCCGACAATGTGTCAACATGGTACTAAGAGTCAGGCCCATCCGTCACCTCTATCTCCTCATCGATCTCCTCCACTAAGAGACTGCCCTTGATAGAACAACGGTGCCCCGGGATGAACTTCTCATCGCAGTGTAAACAAAGCCCTTTCGAACGATGCTCCTCCATTTGCACTGGAGTGAGACGGCGGACAATCGGGCCGGTCTGAGGGGATGCTTGACCAGCGCGGCCAGCCACTGAGCTGCTGGCTGGAGCGGCAAGAGGGGAGGAGGTCAGAGTAGCTCGAGGAAAGGGTCCGAGCCTGCCCCCATGCCTCTATCTAGCAAGTTTCTCTTCCTCGATGCGTGCATGACGCACGACATCCCACATGCTAGAACAGGGGAAATGGCGCATCTCCTCAGAAATCTCTGGTTTGAGCCCTCTCTTGAACGTGCCCACCAAGGCGGCCACCGGCCAATCAGGGAGGCGGTTAGCCACCTTCATGAACTCCGTGTAATATGCTCGAACGGTGGATGTCTGTTGCAGAGAGGAGAGCATTTTTTTGAAGTGTTGGAACTCATTCGGGCCGAACTGGATACATAATTCATCGGTGAAGGCTGTCCAAGTGGGGTAGCACACCTCCTTCTCAATGCTCTGAAACCACACCGAAGCATCCCTGCCTAGGTAGAAAGCTGCTATGCGCAAGCGTTCAGCCTCTGACTGTGTCCCCTGGTAGGCAAAAAACTTCTCCGTCTTGTACAACCATTCAACTGGGTCGTCATCCTCATTATAACGTGGGAACTGTAGGTGGGCCAAACGAGGTTCTGCTCCACCACGGGGTGCTCCGCAGTGCCCTGGGTACTCCTCCCAGTCATCCCCCATCTCCTGGTACAAGTTTTTGGGAGGCGGCACCATTGGGGCATTTTCCCAAACACCTAGTGTGCCTCGCGAGTCCCAGGCCTGGCGCCTCCCATCCATGGCTTGGTTGACAGTGCCAAAGCACAGAGCGTCTTGGGAAAAGTGCATATCGCGGTCTGCTGGCGTTGGAAAGTCAGAGTGGAGAGGTTCAGGAGCCTGAGACGGACCCCCCTTCTCCATGGAAGCTAGTGGCGGCTTGGACAGAAGCTGGACAGCGTCCAAGCCCAAAGCATCGATCTTGGCTACTCCCACGCTCAAAGCCTTGATCTCCGCCATGAGTTGTGCCATCGTAAGCTCACCACTAGATTCAGGTGCTGTTTTAGGACTGTTCGCAGAGGCGAGAGCCTCTTTCTCCGACTGACTTTCCAGGGCCGTGGCAGCTTGTTTGCCTCGAGCCATGGCCGGGGATCGTAAGAGCTCCGATACCAATGCTGTGCTCGGCGTGGGCACAATTGATACACAGGAGTTCTACGCAGAGAAAGGGAAAGAAGTAGGAAGAAAGGGGAGAAAATAACTGGAATTCAATAAGCATGCCTAACCAAGGAGGGAGACGACCCTTTATGGGGAGTCGACACTCCCACATTGGGGATCGTGCCACTAGTGGGACCCTTTATGACGAGTGCACTTGGCTCAGTACTTACCTTTATTTCAGTACTTTATTTCGGTTCCTTAGGTTAATTTCCCTTATGTTAGCAGTTGACTGTTATTTGTATTTTGAATGAATCTAATGGGTACACTAGTGGACCACGAGTGAACCGGGCCCCACTAGTGGCATGATCCCCAATGTGGGAGGGTGCGACTCCCCATAAAGGGTTGTCTCCCTCCTTATTAAGGCATGCTTATTGAATTCTAGTTATTTTCTCTCCTTTCTTCCTACTTCTTGCCCTTTCTCTGCTTAGAACTCCTGTGTACTGATTGTGCCCACGCCGGGCACAACAAAAGTAGCCTAATATAATGCAATAATAGGAAAGTAAGTAGTCCAAGTGATTGTACACAACACTCCACCACGCATCCGCTATTCTCCTTGACCTCAAGGCAACCAAGTCGGGTAGCGAGCCATGAGTGAGTCCTTAGAGATCCATGTGGCATCCTCAAGGGGGCTGACCCTGCCAAGGAATGAGCACCTCTATAATGATGTGACACGAGTGATGGACCTGACGCTTATCAAGCACTTATGCTGGGACAGGGTCAGAAGGCTGGACTGGACCCATCAAGGGGGGTGGTGGAGCATCAATGGCTAAGGAAGTGTCACCTATGCATTGGCGAAGCCTTTAGACATGGAAGACGGGGTGGACTAAGGAGCTAGGTGGTAAAGCAAGGTGGTAAGCCACCAAGCCGATACACTCCTCCACGGCATAGGGACCATGGAAACAAGGGGCGAGCTTGGAATGCTCAGGCTGAAACAAGGATGTCTAGCGCCGAGGAAGGATAGAGACATAAACCAAGTCACCCACCATGAACTCTCTGTCAGTGTGATGACCATCATAAATTTGCTTCATCTGGTTTTGGGCAGAGGACAAGTTCTCCTTAAGCTGGCGAAGAACCTTGTGCCGTGTGTGTAGCATATAATCCACGTCGGCCACAGAGGAGCGGTGAGGTACATAAGATAACACGGTTGGGGGCTGGTGGCTATACAACACCTCAAAAGGAGTAAAGCCCGTGCGAGTGAAAAGAGGTGTTATATGACCACTCTACCCATGGAAGAAGCTGGGCCACCGGCAGGGCTAAGACATAGTGAAGCAGCGGAGGTACTGCTCCAAACATTGGTTCACCATCTCAGTCTGACCATCTGTCTGTGGGTGATAAGCAGTGCTCATGTGGGAAGTGGTGCCCTGTAAAGCAAAGAAATCTCACCGAAACTGAGAGATGAAGATCCTATCTCAGTCCGAGATGATAGTGTGAGGCATGCCATGTAGTTTGGCCACCTCCTGTACATAGAGCTCGGCCACTATCTTGGCGGTGAATGAGTGGCCCAAAGCACAAAAATAAGTGTACTTGAACAGCTGGTCCACCACCACCAAAATCACTGGCTTGCCCTGCAGCAAGGGTAAGGCCTCCACGAAGTCCATTGAAACATCCTCCCAAACCTTGTTAGGAATGGGTAACGGCTGAAGCAAACCGGCAAGAGACGTCATGGCAGCCTTAGCTTTCAAACATACATCACAAGCAGCAACATACTCCTATACTGCTTGTCAAATTCTCTACCATAGAAAGCTCTGACTGGCCCGCTTATATGTGTGAAATGCTCCTTCATGACTTGCCACTGGTGTGCCATGGAAGCGGGAAAGAATGCGCCTGTGTAAATCAGCAATTGCCGGTACCCAAAGGCGGTCCTTCCAAAAGAGAAGATTATCCCGCCACAAGAAGAAAGGGCGAGCAGCTGGGTCAGCTTGGAGGGTTGTAATCAAGGTCTGTATCAGAGGATCTTCAATGTATGCATGCCTCAATTCAGCAATGAAGGGACAGGATGGAATAGACATAGCCAAGCACAAATCGGCAGTGGAGCTGCAAGAAAGGGTGTCGGCCACCGTGTTTTCCGACCCTTTCTTATAAACGGCCTCATAATCATACCCAAGTAACTTACTAACCCATCTCTATTGTGCTGGAGTGGACACCCTCTGCTCGAGGAAGTACTTCAGGGGCTGGTGGTCGGTGTGGATAAGAAACCTGTGGCCAAACAAGTAAGGCTGCCATTTGTTGACAGCGAGGATAATAGGCAACATCTCCTTCTCGTAAACGGACAGGGACAGGGAGCAGCCAACCAAAGCCTTGCTGAAGTAGGCAATGGGGTGCTCGTTCTGCAGCAACACCACCCCTAAGCCCATCTCCGAAGCTTCCGTTTCAACCACGAAAGGGCCGGTTCAAATTAGGTAAATTTAGAACAAGGGCTGATGCCATAGACTGCTTCAACTCGTCAAAGGCCGATGGGCCGCCTCAGTCCACCCAAATGCCCTCTTCTTCAGAAGCTCTGTAAGGGGCCGAGCAATCTTTCCATATCGGTTGATGAAATTCCGGTAGTTGCCAGTGAAGCCTAAAAAACCTCGTAGTGCATGGACACACATGTGTGGCGGCCAAGAGAGCATGGCAGCCACCTTCGACGGGTTAGTGGCTACCCCGTCCTGAGAGATGATATGTCCCAAATAATCTACCCGTGGGCTACCAAAGGAACACTTCGAAAGCTTAAGAAATAAAGAGTTATTTCTCAGAATAGAGAAGATAGACCTGAGGTGTTCCAAGTGCTCCGCCCAAGACTGGCTGTACACAAGGTTGTCGTCAAAGAAGACCAAGATGAAGCGATAGAGGAATGGTCGGAATAGATCGTTCATGAGGCTCTGAAAGGTGGAGGGAGCGTTAGTCAGCCCGAATAACATGACAAGGAACTCAAAATGGCTGTCGTGAGTCTAGAAGGTGGTCTTGTGCACATTGGCTGGTTGCACTTGCATCTGGTGGTAAAGCCGACCAAAGGTCGAGTTTACTGATGACCGTCGCACCAGACAGCTCATCCAAATGCTCCTCGATCACAAGTATGGGGCATTTGCCCTTGACAATGATAGCATTCAAGGCCCGGTAGTCCACACAAAACCACCAAGTGTTGTCCTTTTTATGAACCAGCAACACCGGAGAGGAGAAGGAGATTGTGCTAGGGTGGATGATACGGGACTGAAGAATGTCAATAACGAGGCGCTCTATCTCCGACTTCTGGTGTGAGGATAACGGTAAGGGTGGAGATTAGCTGGTGCCGCCCTGAGAACAATAGGGATATGGTGGTCATGTGTCCACACTGGTAGAAGGCCCTGTGGCTCATCAAACACATCCCGATGCTCCGCCAATAAATCAAGAAGATCCTGAGGCAGCTCCTCTTGAGGCACCTTGACCGCTGCCCCCTGCTGCAAGAGGAACCCCTGTGGTGTGAACCGGAAGAAAGAACTCGCTGACTGGACTGAGAGAAGGGTGCCCGGCAGAGAGCCTTCAATCCGAACCCACTGTCCCTGAACCTCGAAGTCCATAACCATATCTCAGAAATTCCAGATCACGTCGCCAAGCTCTTGTACACGTCGCCAAGCTCTTGTAACCACTGAACCCCTAACACCACGTCCGCCCCCTTCGTGGGCAGCAAGAAGAGGTCACTGATAAAGGTGTGGCCTTTAATGGAGAGGGCGGCTTGAGCACATACTCTGGAGCTCCGGAGATGCTTTCCTTCACCGATCAAAACATCGAAGGGCTTCGAATTGGACATGAAGCAGCCAAGTTGTTGAGCCACCTTGTCATTGATGAAGTTGTGGGTGGAACCATTGTCAATTAAGATGGCAACTTGATGCTGCTTGGGTGGCCCTAAACCCGCATCATACGAGGAGTAAATGCCCCTAAGAAGGCATGAACAGAGATCTCGGGTAGCACGTTGTCATAGTGGGAAGTGTTAGCACTGTCTGCCACATCCTCCTCCTTGACCTCCTCCATGAGGAGGCTGCCTTTGATGGAACAGTGGTGCCCTAAGACAAACTTTTCATCGTAACAGAAGCATAGCCCTTTTGACCAACCCTCCTCCATCTGTCCCAGTGTTAGGCAACATACAATCTAATCGGTTGGAGCGGGTTGTTGGCCAGGCTGGCCTAGCATGGGGCTGCCTTTTTACCTTATTTGCTAGTATAGATTAGGTTAATTTAGTGTTAGTTATGGTTTATCTAGATTAATATAGTTATTAATATTTTAATTTAATTATTAATAATTTTGTAGTAATTAGTAGTTTAGATATGTATTTAAATCAAGTTGGAATTTTAATTATATTCTACATGTCTAAAATATGTTATTTTATATTTTGTAGGTAAAGTGCGCTTATCGAGGTACTTAGACGATGTTTGGAATAATTCAAAATGATCTTGACATGTTTTAAAGTGATTTGGACAACTTTTCGGAGTTATAAACATGTTGGAAATTAATATGGACATGAAAGGAAGAGCTTAATGAACATAAAATGGACTGTCTAAAAAAACTGTCCAGATTGCAGAAACAGTGTAGCCGTTCGAATGAGGCGTTTGAAGTATCAAACGGGATAACGTAAATTCGGACAAAAACATAGTATAGGCATGCGAACGGGCATGCAAGGCGTTCAAACGGGATAACACATAGTTTCCTAGTTTTGGCCAATTTTCAATCTTTTTCATATTGGACTTCTTTTTCCGGCTCTTATGCCTGTATAAAGACATATTTTGCTTCAAATTGGGGGATTCGAGGAGATTTTCTGAAAAGAAAAAGGAAGAAGAAGATGGAAGAGAACTCAAAGCTTTTAATGGAGATTCAAGTGCTTTCTTCTACAATGGAAGGCTAAACTTTTCTTTTATTTAGGAGTTGATGAAGCTATAGATAAGTTTCAATTTCTTTTCTTTTTAATTTAGATCTCAGTTGTGAATGATGGCAATTGTATGATAAGAATTTTCTTTTTAATGGAAGAGCTTTTAATGTTTATTCAAGTCTATGTTGATTTATTGTCTTGTAGATGATAGATTGATGTGGTTTTGATATTTGCATCGATTCTAATTTCCGTGATTTAGATGAGATGGTCATGTAATAGTTTTAATGTTCAGATAATTAATGACTTAGATGAGTTATACTAAGATTAGACGGGTCATGCCTATAGCTAGTTTAGTGTAGATGATTCATGCTATTGTCGAAGATAGTTCATGCCATGGAATTTAATTAATGATTCTTTCTGAAGTAATTCTAGCTTGTAGCTGAGAATACTTATTCATATTAACACTATATTTAGGTTAAAAGTTAAGGAATTGTTATGGTTCTATAGTGGATTCGATTTCCTAAATAAATTCCATCATATTAATCTCTTGTTTTTAAACTAGTTGATTTCTTTCCTTTACTTAATTAAAGTTTAAGTTTGTTTTAGTTTTCAAGTAGCAAATTCCTCTTTAGATTTAGTGATAATCCATCCGTCTCTGAGGTTCGACAACCCTTAAATAGTCATCCTAGTATAATTACCTTGTACACTTGCAAAGGGTTTAATTATAAATGATCAAGTTTTTGTTGCCGTTGCCAGGGACGGTGTTAATTTGTTACTAAATTAGTATTAGGACAATTCTATCTAATTTAGATTCAATTTACTTTATTTTTTAGGTTAATTCTTAGTTTCTTACTTTCTTTTAATTTGATCTTGTAGGCTGAGTTGAAGATCGTGCTCTCTACACTTGTGGCCACAAGTGGACATCGATAGGCATAGTGCTTCTCTTCGGTTTGCAAGATCCTTTTCTCTCTTTATTTTTAGTTCTTAGTTAGTTTTTGCTTATTCTTCCCCTTTTTACACTTAAAATTGTGTGGTTTGTTTGTGCTGTATAAGTGGTCGTCGCTCCTTACTCCCCCGATTAGTACCATTTGACCCTGAGCCTGAGCGGACATCAAGGAGAGCTGAGTTACCCTTGACCCACATGCCTACACCCCCAAAATCTCCCACCAATTCCTCCACCCTCACTACTTCTACCCTCATCATGGCTGAACATCAGTTAGTAGATGCACCACTTAAAGCTCTAAGGGAGTATTACACTCCCAATGAGTACACCTCCCCTTCATGCATTAGGTTGTCAGTGGTTGCTGCTCAAAATTATGAAATTAAGCCCAATGTCATTCAAATGCTTCCATCCTTTTATGGGCTTAATAATGAAAACCCGTATAGGCACCTAGATGACTTCTTGTAAATATGCACAACTTTTAAGCTCTCAAATTTAACCGATGAAGCTGTTAAACTTCGGCTTTTTCCTTTCACATTGAAAGATAAGGCTAAGGAATGGCTTCACTCATTAGAGCCAGACACTATTACAACATGGGCCCAAATGCAACAAGAGTTCCTTAAAAAGTACTTCCTCATAGGAAAGACCAACCAAATGAGAAAGGCCATAACCACTTTTGCCCAACTTCCCACTAAACAGTTCCATGAGAGTTGGGATAGACTTAAGGACCTTCTTAGGAGGTGTCCTCATCATGCTGTCCCTGTAACGCCCGAGATTTTTCATCCCTTTTTCTTAAAACTCATAGAATTTTTTTTTCCATAAATCGGAGTCAATACGACAAAATCAAAACCTGTATAAACATTTTATAATTTAAAACATCATACGGTTAAACATCGTACTGTCAAATCAAATATCCTCAAGCGCTACTCGAAAACACACGTACAAATAAATTTGCTATGATCATAGACTTTTAAATACAAATCACTCCCCGGCATCCCTGAGTACAAGTCCCATAACAGTCCACCGACTAATCCAAATGAAAGTCCAGATTAAACATCTTGAAGTCTCATCTCACTCAATACAGGAGATCGTGGCACAAAAGAACTCGCAGTGAGTAAAGCAGATACCTGAGTCAACGGGAATCAATCCACCGCTGAAACGAGCGTCCATCTCCAGGAGCTCTCCGCACAACCTGCAAAACCTCCCGTACAACGGGGCTAAAAGAAGTAGGGTGAGTATTTTCATACTCAGTAGGAAAATACCCAGTAGGGGAAATCCCAAACGGTGAACTCACAAGTTCATAATCACATGCGTCATGCAACTCAAACATGAAGCAATCAACATAACATAATCAAATCGTGCACATACACATACTATCATATCAAAGGCACCATCGTGCCACAAACATACCGAAGGCACCATCGTGCCAAAATCATAATATCAAATCAACTTACACAAACACCCTTATCTAGGGTCATACAACTTACTCGTACCACCGTACGCATACTCATACAACATACGCATACTTGTACGACCTTACTCGTACAATCGTATGCTCACTCATACAGCTTACCCATACATGTACGACCTTACTCGTACAATCAGACTCGTACGACCTCACTCGTACAGTCTGTACAAAATCATACTTACTGTCTTACTCAGAAACATATTCTCACAATCGTACTCATACTCTTACAGTCGTGCTCCTCCACATACTCTTACAGTCGTGCTCCTCCACATACTCTTACAGTCGTGCTCCTCCACATACTCTTACAGTCGTGCTCATACACACTCTTACAGTCCTGCTCATACACACTCTTACAGTCCTGCTCATACACATACAGTCGTACTCACACTCATACTGTCAGTCGTACACATACCAACGACCACTGAAGCTCATTACAACTAATAGGCTCCAGCGTCGAAAAGGAATAGAATGCCACTGGGCAACACCTTAACCTCCGGGGAGTGACTAGACGCCATGGACTTTTCCGAAGGTAAGGCACACGAATGCTCATTGGGCACTGGATCAAACAGGTAAGAGTAGATCCATGATACTACTTACCTGAGCGCGCAAACATAAACACCCACACATAAGGGGTCATACAGTTGCCCACCATAATGGGTCTTATAGTGCCATAGAATCGCCCACCATAATGGGTCTTATAGTGCCAAAGAATTGCCCACCATAATGGGTCTTATAGTGCCAGAGAATTGCCCACCATAATGGGTCTTATAGTGTCATTGCCACTCTTGGGTAGAAAACATAAAGTGCCACTTGGGCAGAAACATACAGTGCCACTCTTAGGCGGAAACATACAACGCTCTCAACAGAGCATCAAACGTCTGGGCTTACACAAAGACACGGACCAAATCAGTAAACATACGTCGCTTCTCGGCGAGCATCAGACGTCTGGGCTTCATACAGCACGCAAACAAAGTCAGAAACGTACATCGCTCTCAACAGAGCATCAAACGTCTGGGCTTATATAGCACGCAGACCAAATCAGAAACAACATCGCTCTCGGCCAGTATCAGACGTCCGGTGCTCTACATAGCACACAGACAACATCCCGCAGGATAAACACCATGGCAAGACATGATAAATGCTCGGCCGACTCACTAGCGGCCAGCTCAAACACGGAACTTAATCCATCGAACCCTCAGGTCTCAAACTCACAACACTATCATTAGCTGTGCTTATAATTCAAGTTTGAATTAAGTATATTATGCGGTACAATTAGGCCACACAACTCACAGTCCTCGACTAGTCAAACTGAAGCTGAGCCCGATCCGAAACCCAAGTTCGTCAGGGCAGCAGACTTCACTTACCCGTCCACATCATGGACAAAACTCATCGTACAACAAACCCTTACAGTCTTACACACTTCGCCATCCATCTTATGGCCAAATCAGCTTACACTGACATCCTCAATTAACGCTCCTCAGAGCCAACCCAGTTGTCGCCCTCTTACTTATATCTCACTTATTATACTTATTTTTCACTTTATAATCTGTACGTTATGCTTGTACAATTATGCACACTCTTACTGTCTGACAAATGCCCACATACGATCCAACCCAAACCGATCCATTCTAATCCTTGCCCGTCATACTCATATCCTTTGTCATACGCTTACACAACCGTATCCAAATTCAGACAAAGTCTCTGTCACCTCTTACTGTCCAACGCCCATACCTCTGCCCACATACACTTACACATAACCATATCATCGGCAAAAGTTATCATACATACGTATGTCTCACACATACATATAACATACACATACGGTCATACATACATAACTTACAAACATGCATGCTAGCCATCACTAGCATATGCATACATTCACACATACATCAAACATGCACGCTAGCCATCACTAGCACATGCATACATCAAACGTACACGCTAGTCATCTCTAGCACGTGCACACACACATTCATACATACTTCAAACATGCACGCTAGCCATCACTAGCACATGCATAACCCATACATAGCATACTGACATATTTGCTAGCCATCGCCAGCGCATACATAATCCACATCCATAAAACATGCATACATCTCATGCATATCAATCATACCATACAATCATGCTTACACGCACCTCATGCAATCAGATCGTTACTTAACATCCAAGCATGGAATCATACAATCCTAGCATGCTGCTACTCATTCAAAGCATGCTTCATGAAATTATGAGTTCAAAGCTCCCCTACCTCGTAATCATGACGTTCGATGGCGAACACATGATGGTGGCGGCATCGGCGGCGGAGTTGGCGGTCAAAACCGTTGCCTGGCTGAGAGAGTTGCTGTCCCGAGGATTTTAGGATGCGCCGGAACTATCACGGCCAAACAGAGTGTCAGAACTCAATGCGGTAAAACCTGCGATCCACGACAGCATACTAGGGCGGCCGGGAGAAATACCGTGCCAACATAAGTGGCGGTGCGATCAGATGTCAAGGGTGTACACTCTGAAGATCAGCCGGTGGCTAAGACGTGCACAACCGGCCACAAGACATCGAAATCGGCCGTGGACAACACCCAACGGCAACGATTTCGGTCAACAAATGCCCACATACGGGCGGAGAGCATGGGGCAACGCTCGAGAACCAAAGGAGAGGTGAATGACAGCTCTAGTGATCAACTCCACTCAGTGACAAAGCCAACCGATGGTTAGGCGGCACGAATGCGGTGCCTAAACCCAGAAGTACACGCGTGACTACATGCGCACGCGGCCCAAAGGACAGGGGAGATGGCTGAAATGAGGCAACTCAAGGCCCACAAAAGCCAATAGGGCTAAGGCCCTTAGCTGTGGCCAATCAAAGCGGCGACATCGCCGGTCGCCACCCACAACCAATACTCATGGTGCAGGCGGCTGTGCATCTTGCACGATAGAGAGCAAGAGGAGGGTCACAGTCGAGCAAAGGCCATGAGGCCGTCACTGGCCAAGGCCTGAGCAGGTGAACTCATCCACCTTCGGTCACGGTAAGTCATACAAATTCTTGCCCGAGGCCTTTTGGTACTGACGGCGTAAAATGGGCAAGAAGGGTCAACGGCACACCTGCCGGTAAGGCGGAACTAGCTGCAGCTACGGGCCGCAAGGCTGAACAAGGCCCAGAGGGGTGGCCCATTAGCATCACTGGGTCGGGGCGGAGCCGAACTAAGGTCCGCTAAATCAAATCCGGCGTCCAACTGATAACGTCAGTCACAACGTCCAAAACGGACGTAGACCAAAAATAGGGGACGACCGGGGAAAACCCATAAGGGCGGAGCGGCCATGGGGCCGGAGGCTAAATTGGTCCAGGTGGGTGGGGCCGTCCCTAGGCCATCACTAGGCCGGGGCGGAGCCCACGGTAGTCAAGTCACCCCACCCGCCAACGATGGCGGTGCCAGCCCACTGGAAAATCCACCCACAGTACCGTGCAAATCGGACTGGGCGGAGCAGAGGACGACAGAGGGGATGGAACCGGGCTGGGTAGGGTGGTCCACAGCCCTTCGCCGGACCAAGGCGAGGCTGGATGGGGTTTGTGTCGGCCACATATCATCGCCGGCGGCCTCCGTTTCACGAAACAGATCACCGGCGAAAAATAGGGCAGGGGAAATATCCACAGTGAAAAAGAAGGAGAGGCCGGAACTGTGCGGGCTGGGCGGAGGTGAAATCAGCCAGGGAGGGGTGGCTCAAACACTTTGCCAAACCAAGGCCGGGCCAGACGGAGCACAGCCGGCCGTGGCTCGCCGCCGGCGGCCACCAATTCGCCCAAACACAGCTCCGGTGAAAACAGAGCAGAGAGGGGAAATTGGGACGGGGCGGCGGAGCGGGGCCCACCGGGCTGGGAGGAGTGGCCTCCCGCCGTCGCCGGCCTATGGCGGAGCCGTGGCCGGCCGGTCGGGCCTTGGCGGCCCACGGCGGCGGCGGTGGTACACAAGACAGTGAGAGAGGGAGAAGAAACTCACCGGAGGAAAACGAACTCAGGGGCTGGAGGGACTGGCCAGGGCGGCGGCCCTGCCGTCGCCCGTCTGAGGCTGGCCGGACGGAGGCCGGACAGAGCCCACTGGCCACCACCGGCGCCGTCCAAATCACGAGACATAGGGAGAGGCGGAATCGGGGAAAACAGGGGGGAAAGGCGGGGCGGAGCGGCCGTGGGGCCGGGACGGCGGCTCCCCTGCCGTCGCACGGCCAGGGCGGAGCCGGTGCGGCGGTCTAGCGGCCTGCCGGCGGCCGGCGGCGGCCGGGCACAACGATCAGACGGAAATGGGGGGGCGGCGCACTGTTCACCCAACCGAACCAGTGGATCGGGATCGCGATCCCGATCCCTTTTTTTTTCTTTTATTTATTTTTTTCCAAACGTACGCTCAACGCACGTTAACCCACTGGTTACGCGTCGGACCTCCAAAATTTGCGCCGTAAGCGCGCAGCGAGGCCCGTGGCCCACGACTAAGCCCCACACACGATTCTACAGGCATAAATATGGGGAAAATATATAAATACACATACGCTAAAATGTCACATTTTCCTACCGAAAATAACCAGAAAAATGGCAAAAAAATCACAGAAAATCGTAGAAAAATCAGGGACCTTACAGTCCCTAAGTGGTAATTATTGCAACATTTTTATGAGGTCTTAATAAACAAAACCGCCATCTTGTTGATGCAAGTTGTGGGGGCACCTTTTTGTTAAAAAATGAAAATGAGGCATGAAAACTTTTTGAGGACTTAAGTGAAAATTCTCTTCAACTTGCTACATTGAATAGAAATGAGAGTGGATTATCTGCCTTGAACAATGCCCCCTCTACGGGTGGCTTGTATGAAGTCAAAAATCCATTAGACCTCTCCTCCAAAGTTGATACTTTGAGTAGAAAGTATGACCTTCTTATGACTTCAACCCATCAGCCCACTCCCTTCACTCAAGATGCATGCACAATATGCCTTAGCCCAGCCCATACTATCATAGAGTGTCCATTTGCATCTTAATTTCCTGAGCTTGTCCAAGATCATGTGAATGCCACTCAATCCTTCCCTAGGGCTGAGAACAATCCATTTTCAAACACATATAACCCTGGGTGGAGGAATCATCCTAACTTTTCCTGGTGGGCACAAAACCAAGAGGTTGTGGGCAATCAACCGCCTAGGCAACCATTCCAAGTCCTACCAACCTCAAGTGAAACCTCCGTATGTCCAACCCAATAGGAGTCCAAGTTTTGAAGAAAAGGTTTTGAGTGTCCTGCAAGGCCTTCAATCTCAATCCCAACTCCTCCACTCTCACACACAATCTATAGCAAAGTTAGAAGCCCAAATTGGACAACTAGCTAATGTTATTAACAAGAGAGAGATGTGGACGTTGTCAAGTCAACCCCTACCAAACCCTAAAGGTGAATTTTAGGTAGAGCTTCTCCCTCTAATGAACAAGTTAATTCCATAATGACCATGAGGAGTGGGAGGATTGTTGACAAGAGTGTTGGGGGGACACCAGTGAAAGATGATAGGAGTGAGGAGTTAGAGGGGGCAGCCCCTAATGAACTTCAAGTAGAAGTTAGTGCACCACATGAGAAGGAGTTTGTATCTCCTTCCCCTTCCTCAGAGCCACAGTCTAAGACCACTTCTGAGGGATCTTATATCCCTAGGGTACTTTTTCCTCAGTGTCTTGACATGGCCCCACCATTTAGAAAGAACACAGCTAGGACTGATAAGATTCTTGAGACTTTCAAATAAGTCAAAATTAATCTCCCCCTCTTAGAAGCCATTAAGCAAGTCCCTGCTTATGCTAAGTTCCTCAAAGACCTATGCACTCAAAAGCGTAAATCCAAGACCCTTGTGTCTAAGAAGGTCTTTCTCACTGAGGAAGTTAGCTCTCTTTTGAAGTTTGACACCCCACCTAAGTATAAGGACCCTGGAGTGCCCACTATTTCTTGTGTCATAGGTGATCACTCCATCCATAGAGCCCTCCTTGACCTTGGTGCGAGTGTCAATCTACTCCCTTACTCGGTGTATGAGAAACTAGGGTTAAGTGAATTGCAGCCTACATCAGTTACCTTGCAGCTAGCCGACTGTTCTGTGCGTAAGCATCAAGGAGTCATTGAGGATGTCTTAGTGAAGGCTGACTAGTTCTTTTTCCCTGTTGATTTTATTGTCTTAGATATGGAGACTGGTGCCAACTCCACATATCAGATTCCTATCATTCTAGGTCGTCCATTCCTTGCCACAGCTAATGCATGCATAAATTGTAGGACGGGGGTAATGGAGATGACCTTTGGGAACATGAAAGTGCAACTAAATGTTTTTGATGTGTCTAACCATTTGCCTGCAACTTCTAATGCTGAATGTTTTATGGTAGACAATTTTAGGTTTGATGCTTATGATAGAGGTCTATCTTTTGTAGCATCAGCCCATAATCAAGTCATGCCTTCTAATTTTTCTGCATCATCTTTTTGGAGACTTAAGAGAAGAGCCACTGCTAATATCTACCAACCACTCTAATATATTTTAGAATGTTGGCAATGTCTGGCTAAAGACAATAAACTTAGCGCTTCTTGGGAGGCAACCTATATTCTTGATATATTTCTTTTCCTCCCTTTTGTTTATCTTCTTTGCTTCATTTAGGCTTTATTTACTTATTTTCTCAGTTTTTTTTCTCATTATAATTTTTCTTCTTTTATGGGATATAATACTTTAGGTTTGGGGGAATGCTCATCACTTATATTTATTTCTTTTCTCCAATCCTATGTACTTCACTTTTCAGATTAGTGGATTAGTTATGCTTTCAGGTGATATCTTTCTTTCCTTCTCTTACTTATTCTTGTCATTGTAGTATCTATTTTCTTTAACATTGAGGACAATGTTTAGTTTAGGTTTGAGGGTGTATAAAGATATTTTTATTGCTTATTTTTCTTTTAGGATATTTTAGAGTATTTTTTTTCATTATTTGTTTTGTTTTCTTTACTTTTAAGTGGGTTTTATCACTTATTTTCTTTTAAAAGTATACGTCTATTTTTAAAGAGATCAATTTCATGAAGAAAGTTCAAGTAATTAATTAAGTGATGAAAATGATTAAGTGAGTAATTTCTATTTTATTTTCTTTATCTTGGATAATTGTGCTTATATTTTTAAATCACATTTCACACACTTTGAAACTTGTAGGAATATAATTTTATGATTTATTACTTGTAATCTTAGTGGGATATCTTTAACGGAGCATATATTTTTGAAAACTTGGCATTTGAGTAATTTTTAATGTTTTATGATAGATCTTTAAGTTTAGCTTTTATTTAAAAAAAATGGGATAAGTGTGTAAAGAAAAAAAAGAATGAAAAAAAATTGAAAAAATAGATCGATTGAAAAAAAATTTGATGAAAAAAAGAGTAAAGGTTTGTTTCTCTCTTTACTGAGTAACCGGACCTTGTGCCTAGGCAAGTATAAAGGATTGTGTCAAAAGGTGAAAAGTGAGACAAATTCTTTTATGACTTGCTTGGTTCTGTAACCTTTATAGTTTGAGTTATTAAGCCTGAGGGGTGTTTCAACACCTAGTGCCTTGTGCCAACTGGATTAGGGATACTGGCCTAACGCTTGTTACATGGACTATTTAGAAAGCTTAATAGAACTAAGTATTGCACAAGTCATATTTTGAGGTATATTATGCTCTTATCCCCTGAATTTAATTGAATTTGAAGGCTATTTCATGAGGGTTTATTATGAAATATTAAGGATGAAAGATTGTCATTGTTATATTTTTGAGTTAATGAACTTTAATGAGCTTGGTTAATGGGTTACATAGGATATGCTTGTTAATAAAGAATGAAATTGTATGACTACAAAGTTTCTACACTTTATGTTTTTGAAATGTATATATGTAGTTGCACAATTATTTCTAAGATGGGGTTATAAAATGGAGTATTCCTCACGTAAAAGTGATCAGATCTTAATTGTTTACTTGTTTCAAGTATTTGTGGTTGGTTCTTTTTAAAAATAGTTATGTGTTTTTAAGAGAAAATTATTTTTTGAATTTTTGTTTTCGTGTTTGTTTTATTTTTTTTAGGTTTCGATGTTTGTGAGTATCATTACTGCAAACCCTCACGAGACACAACTCGTCCAACTAGGGACACCTAGGGGTTTAAAGGCTTGTTGCATATGCTAAATGCAATCGCGATTCCCTACGAAAGTGGCATTTATTTATTTTTTTAGATTAGTTGTTTTATTTTATTTTTGTTTTTCTTGAGGACTAGCAAAATATAGGTTTGGGTGTATTTGATAAGTATGAAATATATATCTATTTTATATGCCTTTTTACCTTATTTGCTAATATAGATTAGGTTAATTTAGTGTTAGTTATGGTTTATCTAGATTAATATAGTTATTAATATTTTAATTTAATTATTAATAATTTTGTAGTAATTAGTAGTTTAGATATGTATTTAAATCAAGTTGGAATTTTAATTATATTCTACATGTCTAAAATATGTTATTTTATATTTTGTAGGTAAAGTGCGCTTATCGAGGTACTTAGACGATGTTTGGAATAATTCAAAATGATCTTGACATGTTTTAAAGTGATTTGGACAACTTTTCGGAGTTATAAACATGTTGGAAATTAATATGGACATGAAAGGAAGAGCTTAATGAACATAAAATGGACTGTCTAGAAAAACTGTTCAGATTGCAGAAACAGTGTAGCCGTTCGAACGGGGTGTTTGAAGTATCAAATGGGATAACGTAAATTCGGACAAAAACACAGTATAGGCATGCGAACGGGCATGCAAGGTATTCAAACGGGATAACGCATAGTTTCCTAGTTTTGGCCAATTTTTAATCTTTTTTATATTGGACTTCTTTCTCCGGCTCTTATGCCTATATAAAGACATATTTTGCTTCAAATTGGGGGATTCGAGGAGATTTTCTGAAGAGAAAAAGGAAGAAGAAGATGGAAGAGAACTCAAAGCTTTTAATGGAGATTCAAGTGCTTTCTTCTACAATGGAAGGCTAAACTTTTCTTTTATTTAGGAGTTGATGAAGCTATAGATAAGTTTCAATTTCTTTTCTTTTTAATTTAGATCTCAGTTGTGAATGATGGCAATTGTATGATAAGAATTTTCTTTTTAATGGAAGAGCTTTTAATGTTTATTCAAGTCTATGTTGATTTATTGTCTTGTAGATGATAGATTGATGTGGTTTTGATATTTGCATCGATTCTAATTTATGTGATTTAGATGAGATGGTCATGTAATAGTTTTAATGTTCAGATAATTAATGACTTAGATGAGTTATACTAAGATTAGACGGGTCATGCCTATAGCTAGTTTAGTGCAGATGATTCGTACTATTGTCGAAGATAGTTTATGTCATGGAATTTAATTAATGATTCTTTCTGAAGTAATTCTAGCTTGTAGCTAAGAATATTTGTTCATATTCACACTAGATTTAGGTTAAAAGTTAAGGAATTGTTATGGTTCTTAGTGGATTCGATTTCCTAAGTAAATTCTATCATATTAATCTCTTATTTTTAAACTAGTTGATTTCTTTCCTTTACTTAATTAAAGTTTAAGTTTGTTTTAGTTTTCAAGCAGCAAATTCCTCTTTAGATTTAGTAATAATCCATCTGTCCCTGAGGTTCGACAACCCTTAAATACTCATCCTAGGACAATTACCTTGTACACTTGCAAAGGGTTTAATTATAAACGATTAGTTAGCACTAACAGCAGCATGTGGGAAGGGTTCGAGCATCTCCCCTCTCTGTTGCCTAGCCAAGTTCTCCTCTTTAATTCATGCATGCCGCACGACGTCCCTCATATTGGAGCATGGAAAGTGACGAATCTCCTCAGAAATCTTTCGTTTGAGACCTCCCTTGAACGTTACCACCAAGGCTGCCACCGGCCAATCAAAGAGGTGGTTGACCACCTTCATGAACTTTGTATAATAGGACCGGACGGTGGTGGTTTAGCCCAATGTGGAGAGCATCTTGTTGAAGTCCTGGAACTCATTGGGGCCAAACTAGATGCACAGCTCGTCGGAGAAGGCAGCCCAAGTGGGATAGCTCACCTCATTCTCAAAACTTTGGAACCAAATAGAAGCATCCCTGTCAAGGTGGAAGGTGGCTATGCTCAACCGTTCGGGCTCCGAGTTCGTTCCTTGGTAGGCAAAAAACTTTTTAGCCTTGTACAGCCACTCCACAGGGTCGTCATCCCCATTGTAGCGTGGGAATTGTAGGCAGGCCAAACGAGGTTCAGCCCCTCCTTGTGGTCCTTCGCGGGGTCCCGGATACTCCTCTGAGTCGTCCTCCATCTCTTGAAACAAGTTTCTGGGAGGCGACATCATTGGGGTATTTCCCGAACACCTGATGTGCTTCATATGTCCCAGGCCTGACGCCTCCCATCCATAGCTTGGCTGACTGTGCCAAAATGAATAGAACCTTGGGGGAAACATGTCTCTCTCTCAGCCGATGTCGGCGGTTCAGAACCATGCAATTCAGGGTCCTGGGATGACCCTCCTTTATCCATGATGGCTGTTGGTGGCCTGGGCAACAGACGAGCTGTGCGCTCTGCCGGGAGTTGAGCCACGGCCAAGCCCAAAGTGTCGACCTTGGCCACGCCCATGCTCGAGGACTTGATCTATCACGACTTGGATTTTTAAAAGAATTTTTAAATAACACGAATGGTAAGTAGTGAGATTTTTTTTAATACAAAATAAATCATTCGATTAAATATCCAGGCTATGATAATTGGGGTTCACAAAGACGGATATCAAATCATATGATATTTACACGTCTCAAAATTTCAACAACTCATCCATCTAAGTACAAGTACATCATTTGTCTGAAAATAAATAATAAGTTGACTTTCATGCTAAAGGTACACTTAAGTACCGGAGTTGCAAAAATGTAGAAACTTCTTGTGCTCACCTTTCTTGATCTCACTTGTCGTCGTATGGAGAATCTGCAACCAACCAAACGCAAAAACCACAACAACAACAATGGACTCTCTCCGCCTTCATAAGAAGAGCTTCCAAAGGACAAACTGTTTTATTAATGTTTTTCAGATCAGGCCAACATCACCCAATGTTAGTTGCCTATGTACTCATCAGATAACATCTCTAATGTTTCCAACAAGATCGGATCAAGACATAATTCTGCCTAGAAACTACACTATCCTAAGAAGCATAGTACCACACATGTAATGCTTAAGTATTTTCAACCTACATTTTATGCTAGTCCTTTAATCGTTCCACTTGTCTAATTAACAAGCAATATCAACAATGTTATTAATTATCTCACAACTCTTGTTCAATAATTAATACTATCAATATGTAACTCAGAGATTACTTGCCCCACGAGAAATCTCCAAACATAGTATTCCAACCTTGGAGTAGACTGCTTAATAGTAGCTTGGCCCAAATCCCAGGGCTCTCACTAGCCTGCCATGAATCTAGAGAAGAGGATCTCAACTGTGCTCATGGATACATATTGGTGAGAAGCACAAGCCTTCCATGATGCTTATACAACTCCGCTTTTCGTACGTACTAAATAGTCCTGAGAAGACCTGTGAGAGACCCATGGTAAAGACCCTCTGGTCAATACACAAACCATCGTGGCGATGAAGAAGCATATTGCAATCTCCACCATCCCAACTTAGGGAGAAAATGTCTTATAAGACATTACTAATGTACCCATAGTAGCCTCAGGTCTTTATGACCATTAACTCCCCCAAACATCTCAAACTTAGACTACAGTATTTCTGTCCAGTCCAGTATCCGTTCAACCATTCGGGTCTTCTTCACCATGTGAATCAGCCCAAAAAATAGCTCATCATTGAACTATAACTTGAAGAACATCCCGTAACCACCCTCGGTTCATTAACCAAGGTAAAATCCTACGTCAGGGCCCCGTTCACTCCGTGAACAAGTTCCAAACCCTATTGAGGGTATTTTAGTCTTTATCTTGATTAGATGTTCTCCCCCCAATCCAATGGCAACCCATTTCTCTTAATTAAACTTCATTAATCTTAAGTTACTAATATAAATTAAAGCATCAATAATAAAAAGCATGCATCAGCATAATCAACATAAATAACATGTATTCACCCCAGTGCATAAATAATGAAAAAAGACCGTTACACTCATTTGCAGGGCTAGGGCTCAGCTAGTTCAAGCCCGAGAGTGTAAACAACTTTAAGCATCTTGCGAGTTACATGTATAACACTCTAGTCGATCGATGTACTCAGTTGCAGACACATGTAATACGCTGCCTTAAACCTTGAGAATTAGGTTTCTTCCCCTTGTTTCCCATGACACTGTCAAGGTCTTCGTGTCTCTTACTTATCACACCCCTTCCTTTTGAAGCCATTAACATCATTCTAAGGCACCCTAATGCTTGGTTGCTAGGTTATCCGTTTCAACAGAAACAGAATATATTGCCCCTAAGGGCATTAGGGTAATTTTACCACCTAGGGTATGATACCCTCCCTTGGGTTATTTGGTCATCTCACTACCCTTTATTTATTTTAAGTCATAATCCTCTCAGGAGGCTCCACTCTCAAATTGACTCACGCTTCCATTCACACGAATGTCAGTTGTTCACTCAAAGGGTATTTTGTCATTTGGTTTAAAACCTTATTGACATCTGAAGGTCCAAAATTGAACTCACAAGTACTACTTGACTTCATGGACTCTGTATAACTTTCTTGGCATGTGACGGGGTCGTGACCTTGAACCGACCCAGGTTGCCTTTAACGGTTTACGATTAAACCTAGGGCCAAGACAATCAATTACCCACTCATTGGGATTTTTCATTACTAAGTGGTTTGTCCTATAATTAGGTCACAAATTAATCTCTCATTGAGAATTTTACCAATTTTTATATCAACTCATAGGCCCTTGAATCGGAGCCCCAAAATTTGGGTAGGTGGTTTACCCACGGTAATTTAACTATAAGGGTAAAAAGGTCATTAGATAGTCTCTCGAATTTTTCTCCTATCTTAAACTTGGTCAAAACACTCCTACACCCCTTGGGATACTTGAATATTTTCTCTAATTTTTTTGGATACATATGCCCCTATGAACTGGACTCGGATCAACATTATTTATTATTATTATTATTATTATTTTCTTTTTATGACCCTAGGCCAGGTCTGCAGTTCCAGCCTAGAACAGGCCGGACCCAAAGACCGTCTGTAGGTAATCTTCCTCATGGAGATGCCCACAGGCAATGACTGGATTGAGTCCAGCCGCCATCGGTCGGGCTCTTCAGTTATTGGCGGAATCCTTCCACCGGAGAACCATTAGATCTTCTTGCCAGATCCGAAGCTATCGTCCGGTAAGACACCAATTAGCAATTCCAGAAAACTACCCATGAATCTATCGTATCTTCTAGCCGCTAGAGAGTACAACGGCAGCCATGACAGGGGCAAGGAGGGGTCTGATCAGATCGCCTCCAAGTGGCGAATGTGATGGACCTAGTCTTGCGTCTGTCCAGTGGTCGCTGGCCGAAGACAAGGTTACAGGCAATTTTGCCATATCTGCCGCGAGTAGAACTACTAGCGGCACCACAATAGTCATGGCTAGAATAAGGTGATGTGCCTAGTGTAGGCACAATCGGTACCTAGGAAATCTACGCAAGGAAAGAGGAGAAGTAAGGAAGAAAGGGGATAAAACAAAAAGTTCTTCAATTGCATAAACCAAAACAAGAGAGAGAGTCGCCCCATATAGGGGACGACCAGTCCCCTAGGGAGTTGCGCCACCTAGACCAGGCCGGCCCGGTTCCCAAGGAATTATGCCAGTTAGTGGGTCGGCTAGCCCGGGCCACTAACTGAACCAACATAGTACGAAAGCAAATACTTAATTATTACAATAATAAATAGTTCAATGCAACTAAGTAAAAGTAAGAAAGTAGAGTTTGATCATCATGCACAACACTCCACCAAGCTTCCGCTATTCGTCTTGTCCGCAAGGCGACCAAGCTGGAAAACGAGCCAAAAACTCATCCTCAGACATCCACATAGCATCCTCCAACGGCTGGCCCTGCCAAGAAAGCAAGACCTCAGTAATAATGCAACCAGAGCCACTAACCCCACGTTTCTCAAGCACAGACGCAGGATTAGGGTTGGACGGCGAAACCGGGCCCATCAAGGGAGGAGGAGGAGCACCCACAGCCAAAGATCTATCACCCACAAACCGCCACAGACGGGACACATGAAAAACAGGATGAACCAAGGAATCAGGCAGAAAGGTAAGGCGGTACGCGACCGGACCAATGCGCTCCTCCACAACATAGGGACCATGGAACCTGGGGGCGAGCTTGGAATGCTCCAATTGAAACAAAGAAGTCAATCACTTTTTAACTTGACTTTGATCATATCACTAATCTAATCATATTCTAAAGACTTAAGCATACACAATTAGATATAGTTTTGTTTATCAAAATTTAGCCAATTACTAGACATATCCTAATATGTTATAACAAATAGAATTTTGTATGGTTCATCGCGATTTCCATCCATTATCGTGCACAACACTTCCTTTGCATGTCATGCTTTCATGTAGTTCATTTTGATCCCAATGCTTTTCAATCTATGTTTGCAGATGCTTAGGTATAATGTCTCCAGAGCTCTTATGCAACCTACAACATTTCCTTGCAGCCAACCTATATGTATCAAAAGGGTGGTCACTAGAAGGATGTTGCGTCATTCCACATGTATGCTTAGGCACATACTATGTCACCTTCATCTCATTATGTAAGTCCGAAACCCTTATATACCACTTATAAGAATTATTTGTACACTTGGTGGCATAAGTAGAATGATTCTCATTTACAATGACCAACGTGAAGTTATTCTTAATTGCAAAGTCATGCAAAACATACTTGAATTGCCTCTTGCTATCAAATTTTGCCCCTACTTAGAGAACCAAGTCTATTCCATCACAGTCTACATCCTTAACTACAAGTACCTCCTCATCACCACATTCTTCTGCACTATTATTGCTCTTTGGAATATTTCTTCACTTATCACAACTTTCAAGTCCATAATCTTGACTACTACCACTTTGAAAGATCAGGAAATAAATAATAACGATATTAAAAATTATAAAATTCATTCAACAATAATAAGATAACATTCATCAATAGTAATGTGTTTGTAGTCAATATTGAGTATTAGCTTGAGAAAGTTTGCCCTAAATTTACTTGCACATCATATCAAAGTCCAATGCATCATGCACTAAATTGGTTGTGCATATACCTTCTCCATCACCTAGGCTATAATCAAGAGGGTAATTGTATGTGAGAACGAACCATGAACCTCCTTTGCCTACTTCCGTATTTCCTGAAATTGTTGCTACCCTAATATTGACCATCTCTGTTGGCCCTCCGCTCATGTCATTAGGAGTGCCATTACTTTCTGGAATTGTTTCAACCATGTGATCCTCACTTGCCTCTTCCAGTATAATCCTCACATTATCATCACAACTTGATGCAGAAAGATTTGCATGTAGCACTCAAATTAAGAAGGATTTGAGCATGGTTGTTTTCCCGGTCTTGTTTTGTTCACCTCACTTGTTTCAACATAATGTTTTCGCATTTTCCATCGCACTTTAACATAAAGAGTTATAATCGCCTAGACATCTTCATCATTAATTAGCTCATATGGTATTAGCACATCTTTCCTCATTAGGCAATTGGAATTTCACCATAACCTAACTTCTCTTGGTCCGTAACCAATCTTTCTCGCACAACCAAAAAATGTGTCCGATTTATCCTCCTATCAACTTCATTAATTTCATTTTTCCTCCGACATACTTCCATTTGGCAAAAATAAATACATCACCATAATGTAGATTAATTAGTACTATATCCTTGATTGTCATTTGTAGGGCTGCACAAAAAACCTGAACCAGACCCGACCCGAGCGGAACCAGCCCGAAATTGACTAGGTCCGGGGCGGGGAGGGTAGGGTTTGAAA
Organism: Saururus chinensis; assembly: GCA_035235625.1. Lineage (NCBI taxonomy): Eukaryota > Viridiplantae > Streptophyta > Magnoliopsida > Piperales > Saururaceae > Saururus > Saururus chinensis. The sequence continues at coordinate 5,615,851 of CP141145.1, read as the reverse complement.
AAAAAAACCTGCATCCTTTTCAGGTTGGGTCGGGTTTAACAAAAATAACCCAAGAACCCGACCCGACATTATACATTACTATATTAACCCTAATCTTATTACTCTAATTACTTTGGATTGAGCGTCATGATGTAGCTAACTCCATATAAATTTCTATATGCAATAGTTATTAAGGAACAATAATTTATTATTAGTAGTAATTCTTATTTTTTTATAAGTAAAATGTTTAATGATGCTACGTGATAGTAGATTTATTATCTCGGATAGGATCGGGTTTAGCAATCTCGGGTTCTATCTCAGGTAGGGTTAGGTACTGCAGTACCCGACCCTACCCTACTCGAGATGCAGCCCTAGTCATTTGTACGAATTGTAAAATTGTTCAATCAATATAAATACAACAATATCATTCAGACAATATTGTAATGAATATCATTGAATAATTATAGCCATATTGTTGAAACAATATCGCAATAAATATCATTAAATCAATATTGCTTATAGCAATATTGCTGAAACAATATAGCAATAAATATCATTGAATTAATACAATAATATCTTTGGAACAAACTAGCAATATATTTCATTGAATCAATACATCAATATCCTTGAAATAATACAATAATAAATATTGTTGAATTAATAGAGCAATATCTTTGGAACAATATAACAATATTGTTGAAACAAGACAAAAAAATAAAGACTTCTTTCTTGCCCACAACCTAATGAGTGAACTTAAACCAAATGTTCTCCTCTTCAAGTTAGGGCCTTAATCAAGCTTATTTTAGACCATCCTCACCTCTTGCCTCATCACATGTTGGCATGCCACACCTTAAAATGTAGAGGAGTATAGATGTCACAACGTGAGATATGAGAGAGGTGAGCTCCATGGTTAGTGATGCCACCGGGTCGGGTTCATGTTAGGTTTTGATGAACCCAACTCGGATACCATTTAAAATATCAAAACCCAAACCCTATACCAAACTTGCCACAGGTTAAAAAATTTATACCAAACATGACCCTAATGGTAAATTCAAAACCCGAACCCGATCCGACCCGAATCTAAAAAAAAAAATCAAATTAATACAAACTAACCTTAGTGATGTCACTGGCTCGGGTTTTGGTAAACCCGACTCCAATACCATTTAAACCCATACCCGAATCCTATACCAAACCCGTCACGGGTTAAAAAATTTATACCAAACCCAACTCCTAATGGTAAAATTAAAACCCAAACCCGACCCGAATAACATATAAACCTGAAAACACTATAACCCGACCCGAATAATTTACCACCTAATCTTACCCAACCCGAATCTAAAAAAATATCACATTAACACTGACTAGCATCTATTTTTAGGCATAAAAAATGGGCAACAAAGTCTTGTATTGAATGTAACATATGTCATAAATATAACTAAACATGATAAAATATAAACATAACAAACATATGTGATTCACGTAGCATTGTTTCCATCCAACTATACTAACAAAAAAACTCAAAAAAGCATTTTCTGCACATCTCTGTGCTCCATGAGCCCTCTAAATTTTCTCACCTACAAAAGACCACAAACAAAAAAAACTAAACCGATGGAAAATAAAGGCACTTCTCTTTGATTTTTTTAGATTGTCTTCTATTGAAACCAATGTTGCTAATGCAATATAAAAAACGTCGTCCTTCACAAAAAAAACTGTCTGTTCACACATCTACTACTTAAGAAATCAAGACAATCACGTCTAGTGGAAATATCGCAAAACTGCAACAATGTCTGCAACGAAAAAACCAAGAACAAAACTAAAAACAACAATGACTGAAGTGAATGAGCCCTAAAACGCTAAATCAGCACCAAAAGAACTGTCTCATTTATGCATCAAGCGACTACCTTACCAAATCAAAAAACAAAAATCATCAAAAAATCAAAATACTCAGACTAAAATCATCTTAGTGGCTAAGATAAAAAACAACAGTGAGAGAGAAACACAGTAGAAAAACTACAAATTAACAACAATCTATGCAACCTAAAAGCCAAAATAAATCAAAATAAATCCCCTGCAAAGAACCCTAAAAATCTCCAGCGCCAGAGTCACAACGAAAATGCCAAAAAGCAGAATACCCACCACTCCAGACCCTTCTAGACTCCAGACATGGTTAAGTGAAAAAAAACCCAGAGAGGCCCATGCGCGGCGGGCAAAAAGCATGAATGAGTAAAAGAAGTACCTTTATTTTCATATCGTAGAAGAGGGAGGAGGATCAAAGCGGATTTAGGGCGGAAAACTTTTAAGGCGGAAAACTTGCTTTCGCCATCGGTAAAGGCCCACAAGAGCCGACAATTGCAGCCACGATATGGAGAGGCGGGGTCTTAACTGGAGTTTGGAGTTGACGAGATGGAGATGAGGCACCGGCATATGGAATGGACGAGCCCTGGAGGGAGGCGGACTGTTATTGATGGAGCAACTGTGTGCGTGAAATTGAAATGGGCAGAGGGCATAGAATCTTTGGATTATATATACCGGGTCGGGTCGGGTTGAGTTAAGGAAAACCCGAATCCGACCCGACCTGAATGGTTCGGGTCAAGATTTAAACCCTAACCCGATTCATTTTTTCATTTAGTAAATCCAAACCCAACGCATTAAGGTCAGGTCGGGTCGGGTTTATAAAAAAAACCCGACCTAGTGGCATTTCTATCCTTGGTAACACATAAAGTTTTATCTTTTAAGGTTTTAGGGCGTTGCTCAAGCTTATTCTTAATTGATCTATTCATCTTGCCTCGTCACACGTTGGTGCACCCCAACTTCCCAAGTCATGGAGGAGAAAAAACATCACAAGGCAGGATAGGAAAGGGGAGAAATCCATGAACACTTATATAGGATATGTGGTACATGGATTAAAAGTTGCCCGCCATGGTGGGAAAAACTCTAGTTTTGGGTGTTGATGTCGTTGGAGGAAGGAGAAGGGATATGTAATATGTAAGAAATATTTGAGATGCCAAATTAAACTCCAAACAAGTCATTAGAAACGACTCAAATGTGGCAGCTATGACTCAGACTAGAATGACACAAACATAGCATTTATAATTCGACTCTAAGAACACGATACATAAAAAAAAATCTAGAATTCTACGAGATGGTACAGTCATAGGCTGCCATCAAATTCTTCTCAACCTTTTCTTTGCAAGATCAAGCTCGTGAACTTAACGACCCAACAGCATGTAGACGCAGTTCATTTGGAAAGCTGGTAAGTCACCGGCAACACTTATTTGTTTACATACATACCTTGACAAACATATTGAAGCAGCAATTTACATTATATAATTCCAAGCATGGAATTTTTAATATAAATTTCTAGTAAAGTTTCAAAGCAATTGTTAAATTGATAATTTACTTCCAGTAGACGGGTAAGCCATCTTCTCGTACGCACTTGCTGACTTTCCCAAGTGAGACCAAAGTAGACCCCTTGTTGCAGAAATGGATCCTTAAGCTTCTATGTTATTAACTACTAGCACATCTTTGGCATTAGGCTAGAAGCTTTGTCTAGCCAAGCCCAGGGCATCCCACTAATACGAAGGATAATATTAATTGTCCAAAAGCTAAACAAAGAAAAAGGGAATAATAGTCAACTTAACAACTAGTAAGGATCTTACAGGACAAATATTCTTATTGATTATACCATCACAGCACAAAGCTTCATTATATTCAATGGTATGCATCTTAATTAGAATGTAATGAGCTCAATGAATATATACAATTGGCTATGTTAGGGTTTATTTAGTTGTAGTATTAAAAAAATTTCTATACCAAACAACGATGAGGAAATAAACAAAAAGAAAACTTCATAGTTACATATATGACTAGCAGTCACGAGAATTACCAAGCAATGATAATAATTTTTCGTTCTTTGCTTAACAAGTCTCTGACCCAACTAACATATCTTTCTTATCGAGGGTGATAATACGGAAAGACTGTGTACATTGTCTGTGTTATGGTAAGAACCAGGAGAACCAATGCTGCAAGTGCTGATAAAAAAGACCAAGGTGTGTTGAAATAAGTGCTTTTGAACTCCGCCCACCTCACATGTAAGCTGCTTCTATAGTACTTGTCCACTTCCTCAAATTTCTTAGCTAAATAGCAACATTCAACATCAAAAATCACATCTCTCCCTAATTCATTGAAGAACTTAGCCACATCATCATCTGTACCAAAGTAATTTTCAATGATCTTCTCATCACCCAAAAGAGCCACATTTTTATCGGTGTCAATAAGACAATCCATGAATGTGGCATAGGTTGTAAAGTACATACCACAATACTGGTGAAACTGCTCATATGCAATGCAATTCTGAAAGAAGGAGCAGATAACATCATCAATCTTCAGCTTTGGAATTTCGAGAACTCCTCTTTTGTACCCTATCTCCAAGAAACTCTTAGCTTCTTCCAAAGGCTTGAACTCAATACCGGCTCTTAACAGCTTTGACACGCAATGAAGCAGTTTTGCAAACTTGTTATCATCCTCAGGCTCTTTTAGGTATGGAGGGATGAAGGTTGCTCGAAACAAATCGAGCAAATGATCGTACTCTTTACCGATTGACCATTTTAGAACATCATCAGGTCTCTCAATGGCCGAACTAAAAAATTTTATAGCGAGGACAGAGAGAGATGAATGTTTCTTGGCGTTTGGGGCATTTGAGAGGTCAAACAAATGCTGGAGGACAAAGAAGGGGAGCTGGTTCTCTAACCTAAGAAAGTCTCTTATTAGGAAAGGAATGACCCATGGGATATAGAAGATGGGATCCTCCTTGATCTCCATTTCAACCTCCTCCTCGTACCTGCGTAAGAGCTCGATGACAAAGCATCCATCAAGCAGCAGCATCTTGACAAACTTTTTCACTGTCCATGCTGATGACCTCTGAATAGCACTCTCTTGCAGCTTCTTCCAGCCCGGCCATGGCCTCAAGGTAGCCATCTGGTCCCAGTCCATTGGCCTCTTCGGATCGAGTAAGGAGCGAATCAAGGAAACGCCACTTGTGCTCTTCCATCATATTCAGTTCCTTAATGCCATGGTGGTAAGGGCCAATGGAGACTATGTGAGGATGATAGGCCTTTGGATTTATTTCTCGAAGGCTTTGGGGAATTCTGAAGATACAACAGTTGCTGCCTCCTGCAGTGGTCTTCAATAGTGTGGGCTGCTTCTTCCTGTTCACTTGAATGCAGGCTAACAAATCTTTGTAGACATTTGGGATGCTGATAGCTTGATGAGCAGCACATTCTTCACTCTGGTTATGAACCTGCCCACTGCTTTCCGAATTTCCCTCCATCTATCAGTGATTATGCAACCATCAAACTCACAGAAATTGGCATCTTTCTCTTGTGCTTTGGATTAATCTGCTGAATTTGAAAGCATTCAGAATTCTCTAAAAATCAATCAGCTTATTAGGTCAAGATTGGCGTTTGCAAAAGTACTGAATCAGACATACACATTTCTTGCAAGAACTTTGATAATGCAAATGCAGACTAATTTAGGAAATGTAGAAAAAAAAAGGAAAATGCATAGCAAGCTGTCACCTCCTGAGGAACTTGAATACAGTAAACGAACTTCATACAATTTCATTCCAGTGCCAACTTTTCAAAATTTCGCTTTATTGCATCTAGTTCCAGCTACCCTGACATTGCTCGTCAATTATTGGTCGACCAGTGTTAGTGTCCGCTTCAGATTGCAGTTCAAATGATATCAAAGTTTTAATAAGTGCCCAAGATCGTACCTACACTGACTTTCCCGAGGCAATTTCGAAGGCAGCACCAGAATTCCCAATTGACCCCTTCCCAGTTTTGATCATTGGTGAAATGAAGCTAATTCGCGACATCATCAAGCACTAATATAGACTCTGTAGTTTTCTTTACAGTAGAAAAAAATTAATCGTATTATGATGCAAATCCAAACCATTTCACGGCAAGTGACTGATAAAGTGATCCACTTACTTTCCTCTAAAGAACTCATTTTTTCTAAATTCAAGCTAACCTGAGGCATCTACAAACTCTGAGGTAGACAAACAATCAAGGTGTAATCAACGCCAAAATATTGCACAACGAGTAAAAAGAAGTGGGAGCTACTAACCTATGTCTGGCAGCTGTGGCAGATAAAAGGAGCAAATGAAAACAAGAGTGGGCGTGAAGTGTGTACCTCTTATGCTCCTGAGGCGTTCATGTCTAGCCTGGCCAAGTTTCACTCGTTTCGAGCTGAGGAGAGGGCAAACTACCGTCTGGGCCTGCTCGCAGAGGAGACCCACTGCGCGTGGAGAGAGAAGGGTCGGAGGTGGTGGCGGAGTGGCCGTGAAGCAGTGAAGGGGAGGGGCAGTCTGGGAATATTAGATAGAATAATGTTAGAAAACGTGCGAGGATATGACATGTTTAGAACGTGGTAGGAGCCCAACTGTCCGATCACATGAGGCCCACACAATCTGACGGTTCTCATTCAACAGATTTTTTAAAAGCACACTGTTTCTCATTTCTTATTAGAATTTCTATTAAATAAAACCTATGTTGTTACTTTTGTGGTCACAACTTGGAACATCGTTATAGCATTTAGGATGAAAATGTCATTTTCTTACTTTCTCAACTGAGTTTTTAGGTTTTTTATTCTCCTTTTTTGTTAAAAGAACTAGTATTCTTATAAATTTTACACATATCCAAGATAACTAAAATCTTTCTTCTTGCTAAAGGCTTGTCCTGTCTATGCTTTTGAGAGCATAACTTGGAAGTTTGCGAATAGATGTGAAGAAACTAGAATTGGTTTAGATGGCATTGGAGGGAGCATAAAAAACCATAGATGAAAGTAGTGTGTGGTGAAGATTAAATTGGAATGAATATTGTACCATGTATGAGAATGGAGTTTTCCTACATGGATTAGGCATATGCATTTTATAATACATAGAGAAGAGTAAAGGGCTTTGGTGTTAGGAAAAGTACCGATGTTGTTTCCCAAAAGGCATAATTTTTTAAAATATATTTGTTTGTGAAAGGGAAGGGAAGGGTCTATGAGGACAAATGATCCTAAGCAAGCAGGGAAGGTGATTCAAGGACGTCTAAATTCTTGAGAGCATTGTAAGAAACACATATGGTTATTAAAACAAATATGGAAGGGAAATGGGTATTGCTACATTTTCATGACATACATACCCATGTGCTTACAAGTCCATCCAAAGTAAGAATGATCCTATCACATAAAAAGTTTCAATCAACTTTCAAAGGTTTGATGAAATCACTCCATGAATGTGATAACGGACCTTCAAGAATTGCAAGGGCATTAATGTTACAGGTGGTGACGTGGGGAAGATATGTATCTCCCTAAGATTGTAAAAACTATTAAAGGAAATCATGCAAGAATAATGTTGGTCAAGAGTGTACAAGGGTTATGAAATACTTTTAGCGTAAGAAAGGTATTAAGATGGTTTCCTTTTTGCCATGCAAGTAGACAAATATAATCAGGTGAGAAGTGTCTTTTGGGCACATCATAGATCAAGATGGGTATATATGTAGTTTGGGGATGTTGTTGTATTTGATATATGATATATTACTTTCATGATATCTTATATAAAATTGGAAATTTGGGATCAAATTCTCCGAAACACTGGAATCATGTTATGATTACACTTAAGAAGCCCTCCCATGAACTAGGAAACATGTGGGCATCATTTACCATTCTTGTGGAAGATATATTTCCAAGTCAACGAGAAGCTTCTTCTAGACAAACAACATGCATGCCTCAAATCACTCTATGCAATCCATCTAAGGTAAAAGGCAAGGGGGCATCCAAGAAAAATATATGAGATTGGAATCAGGATTAAATATAAACATCTCGACTCAACCAAATAAGAGAAAGTGTAAAAATTGTCAAGGATTAGGTCATTACATGAATACTCGTCCATTGCAAAAGTTGGAACTACTAACTTATTTGTTGTAATTTAATAAGTCTTTCTTTTCACATGCGTCAATTACTAATGTGAGAAATAACTAGCAATGTGGGGAGATAATTCTAGCGCAACTCAAGGAGAGCAATCCCAAGCCTATAACTTTTGCGAACTATTATTTTTGTTGCTTTATGTAATTGTTTATATTTTTTAAAATATTGTTTCTTTCTTTTTTGAAGACAGAATGTGCATTTTTTTATGTAGGTGCAAAAAATAATGGATGTTTTTAAGGATTATAAAGTGCATTCAAAATGCAATTTTGAGATCTTTTATCTGGCTGTGTGTAATGATTAATTTGCCTAATTTGTAATGGATGGGTTTAAGAATTGTAAAGTTCATTCAAAATGCAATTTTTAGATTTAGGTGTAATGATTAATGTGCTAGATTGACAAAAAACAATGGATGGGGTTTAAGGATGATAAACTGCATTCAAAATACAAATTTGAGGTCTTTTATATGGATATATGTAATTAATATGATAGATGGAATATTATTTTGTAGATCTGTTTCTTGCATAAATTATTTTGTGATTATTTGTAGCCAGTGTATATTGGTAATGAGATTATGTTTGAGTGAAAATGTTTTAGTATGAGACCATGATACTACTATTATAAAGGTTTGAGTTTATTATAAAGAATATAAGGTTTATTTTGGTCATGCAACCCTTTGTCTCTGACTTAGTATTATAAAAAGTTCATGGTACCAAGTTAAACAAGTTCTGTAATAGTCTTTGTGAGGTCATCCAGCTTGTTTAGGGTACAATCTGAACATACGGGCACCTTTAGCAGGTAATCAATATTAGCCTAACAAATGCAAAAAATTAGATTAAAAAGTTGATAGGTCAAAAAAAAATTGTCTTTGCACTACATTAGAATCATTTACATCATAAATTTGAGTCATCTAAATAACTAGATGTGCCTAATTATTATGTTAAAGCAATCTCTATAGAGAACAAAAGTTGTTAAGGACCCTTCCTTAAAGTTATGTAAAAAAGAGTTGTGTCATTCGACCACTAGTAAACAAAGTCAATATCAAGTCTAGAAATAAATCCTTAATTTCATTATTACAAGATAGATTATTTGTACATATATATGGACAAAATGAAGTAAATGAAAAAGGTAAATACAAAACAAGAAATGAACAATGTCAAAATAGATTAAGAGAATTATGGATAAGAAGTGTCTTCAACCCATCCATTACATCCAAAACCTAAAACCTGTCATTCTCAAACTTTGAAATAGAATTGGATTATGGGGAGACCTACCACAACTCGTACTTGTAAATGGATATGACACTTCATATTGAAATACAATTAAAAGAATTATATAATTTGGGAAGAAAGAAGAAATTCTCGACAAAGATGGCATAAATTCTCATATTTATTAAAACTCACTAGAGGCATACCTCTTCTCTAGCACTAAATAACTGTAATTTGGACGGCAATGTTATCTTCACACTAGATGGTAGAGCATGATACAAAATATCCCTTCTATTAAGTGGAACAAAATTTAGATGAGCCACCTACATAGAATTATCTTCTTAAGAAACATGGAACATATTAGAACCTCACTACAACTTCCAAAGTTCAAGAAATGAACTAAAGTATCCTATAGATGTTTTCTCCTAAAAGATATGTTGGTGTTTAGTATACCACTGCAACATATCATTCCAATTCCTTCCTGCCAAATTGTCATCCTTTATTTTCTCAAGCTACACTAGGATCATATCGATATTCCTATATATTCTTTTCATTTGGATCAAACCAAATGATGTTTGGATAAACTTGTGATTATACCATAGTAAAATATAGTTTTTTACTTTTGGTCAATTGTATGAATCCAAAACAATAATATGGTAAAGATGAGCATGAAAGAAAGCATGCTTCTCACAACCAACAACTAGTTAGAACAAAAGAAACTAAAAAGTTATTTTAAAAGGTATCTATATTGGAAAACCTAGATCATAGAAAAAAACAATTGAGATTTAAAAACTACACAAATAATCAAGCTAAGAAAAACCCATTGTCACGCCCAGGCACATGTCAACCCCGAGCCAAACCCGGTCCAAGGGGATGACAGCACGCGGAGCAACGAAGTATCGTTAAATTACGGAAGACTTAACCCCTACCTAGGTAGTTCACTACGAAGTAGCGCACATCAACTTTGTACAAGAACAACATGAGCAATAAAAGACTACTAATTAAATATTAGTCCGCACATAAACCCATATATTTAGTCTTGAACAGCCCACACATGACTAAAGTATGCGCCTAAGCCCTAATGGCTAATAAAAGTCTGAGCAAATATTGGCTAATATAGTGTGAAGTATAAAAATGTCTATAAATGTCTCAACACAACATGCTATAAAAACAACCATAAAATCCATGATCTCCAAGCAAACCTCCCAAGGATTATCACCAAACATGTGCTCTACATATAACCCATCAAAAAGATCTACATGATATGAAGCCCCAAAGCAAAACACAACAAAAAGGGGTGAACCACAAGCTCAACAAGGGTTTTAAATACGGAAAGTAAATCCAAAATGACGTCACAGGCAATTCACACAATACTCAAACATAATCAATCACAATACTCATTCATTATGGGATATTCGCATAAACTTGTGCATTCATATCATAATTTACCATCTATAAGCATCGACTCAAGCATCGACTCAAGCCACATGCATGTCATACTATCTCTATCATATCTCATGAACACATTCAAATGTCACATGCATATCATGTTATATGACATATTACATCATCACATATTCATGTAACCTGCATATCATGTTATAACTCGTATTATCTCATCATCACACTTTCATGCCTCCTACGCATCATCGGTTCAACATAACTCATGGCATTCATACACTCATGTGTGAATATAAATCACATTCTGCATAAATGACTTCTCAATATAAACATATCAGGCATATCTATTTCTCAATGAAAAATATTCACCCTGCAAATCAAGTGTCTCAAACAAACTATCTTACATAACATACAAATTAAGCCATACCTACATGTGTAACATAAGCTCCCTTATCCCTATACAATAATTGTGTAATTAAGCATAACATTATATACATATGCAACAAAAAATGGTGAATATCTCACAAATAGAGACAAATAAACTTACTCATCAGGGTCAAAAACCCCCGAGCACTATTGCTCATCAAGGCCAAAGCCCTGAGCACAACTGCTCGTCAAAATGGTCCCGAGAACTACTACTCTTCAAGACTATCCTGAGCATGACTTATGTTAAGCCGGTGCACAAGGAAAGACCACCTAGATTCTCAGAGTCCAAATATCTCATTAAACAACATACATATAGCATTCCGCTCTTCTCAACCCGAAGAGGTACCAAGACTCGAGCACAATAGCTCATCAAAACTGAACTCAAAACGAAATCATATCCTTTTGGACCCAAATCGATTTGATAAGCCTTTGATCGATTAATCTAACAACCAATGACATCCAATTGCATCAAACCAATCAAACATGGCTAATCTTGATTAATCTCATTCATAAATCATTTTCATGATTCATGCTACAAAGTACATACATGAGCAATGCTACATGAGCCCAAATACAAGAGACATGGTCAAATCAATCCACAAGTACATCAATCATGGTCCATTGGTGTCAAATAATCATCACGAATATCTACACGTGTGTACATAAAGGGTAGTGTTCAAGTCTAAGCAAAGACATGTGAAACATGATCAAACCATAATCAATGTTATATACATGCATCCATGAATTTATCATAGTCCTTCCCTATTGAAATCATGAAGCAAGTGTAGTGAAAACATCGATAAATGAGTCCAAGATAAGTATAATATTATGCTAGACATAGGCAAGGATAAATGTCACCATACTATCTAGAACATGGAAACATGATTCACCAATAATTACTATAACATGTGCAACCATATATACAAATCCTCATAGTTAAACCTATTGAAATCATGAAGTATGAAGAAATCATCAAAATCTCACTTCAAATTGCGCATATACTCATTTATCTCATACTAGCTTAAGTAGAAATTTTAGCATAATAACATGTAATTTGTACATTTTAGGAAAAATAGTAAATAAATTCTAATCAATATGAAAATTTACAAAGACCTACATTGTAGACTTAAAGTAACATATAAATAAATATCATATGAAAATAAGCTACAAAAAATTATTTTTATGATTTAATTAATGATATTATGCATTTCTGCCAGAATAGTCGAGCTTCCAAACTACGACCATGTCATTGGCTTATCATGCTCTAAACAACTTAAAATTTTTACAGCATACTTATAATAAATATATCAATCCATAATAAAAATAAGGAACCAAAAATCATATGTTTTCATCCCTGAACATGCTTCTAAACATGAAAACAAAGAGTGGTTTCACTATACAGCACATATTCAAAAAATATAATAAATACATATCATTCTGAAAAAATATGAATAATTAGGAATATAATCTACATATTAATATATTCCCAAAAACAATTGGAGAGAAAAACTGAAAGTAAAGATATCTGAAACATAGTTGTGAATTCAAAATAGAGAGATATTTTTGTAGTTTTGAATAGCTCACCATTAGATCGGTCCACTAGCAATCTAACGATTAGGGTAGAACTGTAAAAAATAAGTCATCTTTTTCCTAACGAAAATCAAAACAAAAATTCCCAAAAATACTAGGAAAATTCTAAAATCACTCCTAAACTTTATGATATTAAAATGTAAACCTAAAACATTGTAGATCTAACCATTCTTAAGCTTAATCACAAGAAAATCAATATAAATATCATGCTTTTAATAATCTGTCATTAAAGCACATAAATAAACAAGAACTATTCAAACATGTAATTATTTTAAAGCATAAAACCACTTAAGATGAAAACCCCTTACCTTCAAGAAGTTCTTGGGTCAAAAATAAAGCTCTACTTCTCAAGAAACCCTACCTGAAATTAGGGTTTTGATTAATACTTAATAAAAATCAACTATTAAATTTAGATAACCTTGAAAACAAGTAGATCTATGATTTCCATTGTTTAAAATTGAAAATCCCTCTTTCAGGGTTTGATATCCAAATTAAAAAAAATATTTTTAATAAAATAAATGAATAATCCAATTTGAAAAAAGTGAGAATAAGAGAAAATAAGATAAAATCTGAATGATTAGGGAAGATTAGGGCTTAAAACTCACCTAAATCGAAATTTCCTCTTTGTCAATGGGTATTAGGGCACCACCTTGCCTCCTAGCATAACCCTTTCCTTATTAAAAAATAGGCTAGGGTTTTCCTTATATAGTATATAAGATCTCTAAACTCTAACCAGTTTAATTAATTGTATTTAATTGCTATTGTATAGTTAAATGTTAATTTTGATCGATTTTGATTTATTTTCTAAATTAAAGTGATTAACAATGGTTTTGGATCAAATTTCCTTCACCAAGATAGTTTTTATGTTAATATAAGCCAATAGGAATTTTTCTACATTTTTTAGATTTTTTGACTATTTTACGTAAAAAGTTAGGGGGCGGAACCCACCGTGGCCCACGTGCAAATTTGGGATTATAGGTCTCAAATGATCCTAAAAACTCCTTAATACAATATTAAAATATTTTAAAATTTTTAGAAATCGATTTGGGGCTTAAAATAAGCAAGTTTTCTATTTTTAGTATAAAACCCTATCTGTACCCCACATATCTATTAGGTTTACCCTAAAGCATTCTATAAATAGAAAGGCTCATCCACTTTACCAATTGGGAATGGCTGGAACCTGGATTTTAGGAGCCCTAATCCTTATTTCCCAAAGAAGAAAAGGTAAGGTAAGGATTAGCCTAATCTTCCACTAATTTCTTAGGGTTTTTCCTAAACTTTTCAAATCCTTTCTTTTGACAAGGTTTAATCTTAATTTTTACCGAAAAAGCTACTGATTTGAACCTCAATTTAAAACCCTTATGAAAGGAATTTCATTTTTGAACTCACTAAACTCTAAATCTATGATTTTCAAGAGATTTAGATGTTTTAAATTGGATTTATGAAGCTACTGATTTATGGAGGACATGATTTTGTTTTGTGTTCCTTTGAAAATATGGCACCTCAACGAGCTAAATGCAATGTGCGTTAATTGTTAAGTTATCTTGACCCTGAGAATCTAAGATGGTATATCTATGTGTACCGAATTACCACGTGCTCTACTTTCCTATTATAGGAATTTAGACTTTCCCACAAGGTTTGTCCCGGGCTAGCACGCTACTCGAGTTTCCTTTTGTAGGAATTTGGACTTTCCCACAAGGGACTGTCCCAGTGAGCTCTGGATACTTTCATAGTTGGAAAGTTTACCCAAGGTGCTCTAGTTTCCTTTCTAGAAACTCCGACCTTCCCCCCAAGGGATTGTCTAGGTAAGCAAGTTTAATTGTTTTTCTCAATTATGAGACATTTAACATTAATTTGTTGCATGTGTATGGAAGATAATGTTCATTTACACAGGTTGTGTAGGAAGAATGAAACTTATTTTACACATGTGATTATAGTATGATTTGCATGTATTTGCAGGATGGTGTAGTTGATGCACTTGATGTCGTAGGTTGAATATTTTTATTGAGAAATAAATATGCATAATATGTTTATGTTAAAACATGCAGGATGTAATTATGATAATGAGTTTCACATATTTATACATGAGGTGTATATATGTTATGAGCTATATTTGAATCCATGATGCACAGGTGGCACGAAATGTACTTATGAAATGTGGGTTATAGTATGATATGCAAGAGACATTGCTATGTGTTGATTAAATGTGGTATATATGGCAGGATATGCAGGTGGTATGACTATGAATTGATGAAATATGTTATATATAACATGATATGCACATGACATATATATGTGTTGATGAGATATGTTATAGATAGCATAAAATGCAAGTGACATGAGTAGATGCTTATAGAATGTAAATTATGACATGATGCACAGGTGATACAAGTTTATGTGACTATTCCATGATGAATGGGTATAATGATTGATTATGTGATGAATGTTATATTAATTATGTCTGTGTTGTCATTACGAATTTACTTTTCGTATTAAAGCCCTTGCTGAGCTTAGGATCACCCGTCTTTGTTTATGTTTTGTTTTGGGGCTGCATTTTATGCTATGCAAGTTGTTCGAATGAGCTCTATTTTGAGCATGTGGATGACACAAATCACTAAGAGGGGACTCATAGAGATGTTGGGTTTTATGTTAGCTAGTTATGTAATATTGATATTATACTTTTGAGTCTATTTCACACTCTATTTAGCCATTATTGACTTAGATTCTTGTTAGTTATTATTGGTTTAAACTTATTTTAGCCATGTGTGGGCTTGTTTATAATTAATATGTGGGTATGAGTAGACTAATGTTTTAATTAGTAGTTATTTCTTTACTCATTTGGCTTTTGTACAAAGTATACATGTACATCTCTCTAGTGTTCTACCAAATGATCTGTTAAGTCTTCTACAATCTAACTATACTTCATTGCAGTACGTGTTGCTTCCTTCTTAAACTGAGTTCGGCTTGGGGGTGGCAGAAAGAGCCTATCTACTGGGGATGAGGCTATTCAACCTACAGGGTAACCGTCCGACCTTATGGCCTTGTTGGGAAGAATGATCCTTCTATGCACTTGGCTGAGATAAAATATTTGAATGTCTGAGTTGCTAAAGTTGGATATGTATATCGCAAGGAGGTATTTCTCTCCGGTTAACTCACTTGGGAAATATATTGACATGTTTACATGTCTGTCTTGGATAAATTTGTTGTTTGGCTTTACAGACTAGATACTAGGTAGAATGATATAAAATCATAACCATAATAAGAAAGGTTTACTTACTTAACTATCCGACTTTGTGAGTATCACATAATAGGCATTTTACCAAATGGTGGAATAGCCTCTTCTTTTTTGCTTTATCTAGCCTGAGCATAGAAAGAGTGTTTGGGGTGTGAAAAGGAACATACATCTTTTTATGTGACCCGTGCACACGCCCCCATATGCCGAGTCTAATTGCGGCATTTTCTCTCCTCACGAAATCTACATAAATGCTCATATGTGATCATTTAAATTTATTTTAAAAATATCTAGACAATAACTTGTATCGAGGGCCACATTACAACTTTAGCGAACTTTGACTTTTCTTCGGAATCTTGTTTCACACATGAGCACAATCACTATTAACAATTAAAAAAGGTGAGAAAAGAAAACGACTAAACATACAAAAGTGAGAAAAATATGGCCAGCTGTGAGACATAGGCAAAAGGAAGGATATTGCTAATATAAAGGGATAACCTAAGGTCATCTTTGTTACTACTTTTTTTTTTGGAAGATGCTTTCTAAGACCACTCCATGACCAAAGTGTCTTGACCAAGCTTACATGGGATTTTTAACGTGGTAGCACTCCAACTATATACCGTGTTAGATCTAACATGTGCCCCGTCAAAAACCACATCTAACATGGTGACTCTAAACATGGTATATTACTGTTGTGGCAACCTCAATGCACCACGTTAAGAATCGCATGTACTATGGTCACTGGGCCTCGTGATGGGAGCCCGGTCAGGTTAGGCCCGTCCTTGTTTTCCTTAAGCTAAAAGTGTTTAAGGGCTTTCTTGTACAAATGTTCGATTCATCCCCACTCGGCATGGACTGTATAGTTCTTGTTCTAGTCTTTGTTTTCCAGAAACAGATGAAGACTCAAAGAAGGAAGTGGCACCCAGTGCCTGCAACCATGTTCATCTCTCCTTTGTTTTGCTGCTGATTATATGAACAATTTTGCCGAACCATCAGTGGTCTCTTTCACTCTCTCTCTTTTTCTCTCTGTATGCCTGTGTGTTCTGTTTGTCTTGGCTTTAGGTTCTCCCCTAAAAAAGATCCGGAATTCTTCTTAGAAAAAGAAGTTAGACAAGCAGTCTCCTACCATGGAGGTGGATTGGTCATTCCTGCCCAAAGAGATCCTAGACAACATCATCAAACGCTTACCCATCGCAGACCAAATTCGCTTTGGTGCTGTGAACAAGGTTTGGGCAAGTGTGGCTGCTGAGTGTCGCCATCCTCCATCACCAGAACTCCCCTGGATCTGGATGACTCCCCCCAGACACTCTCACTACCACCCTGGTGCTGGTGACTTCTACAGCCCTTCAGATAAGAGAGTCTACAAGCTCAACATGCCAAAGGAAGCCCTTGCGGGCTATTGTTGTGGATCCCATGAAGGTTGGTTGATCATGACAGACGATTCTGTGAACAATCTCTTCTTCATAAATCCGTTGATCCCAAATGCAAAATACACAGTCCAACTTCCTGATGAAGTAGTGGAGTACTACCCATATTCCTACCCATTGGTGATCCTCTCCTCCCTACCAACTGACCCACAATGCATAGTGCTGGTCTTGCATTTTATTGGCGAGTGGGTCAGTAGGCCCTTCATGGGTGAAGGATGGTCTTCCCTTCCAATTGAGAAATGCAGTGATCTGATAATTCATGATGGGTCCATCTATGCTGCAACAATACCAGGGGAGCTCTTCCACATAGAAGTATCTGGATCAAATTTCCTCACGGTGGAGACTGCTCTTCCACCAGCACTGGATGATAGATTGTTCAAATCCCATCAATATCATATGTGCTGGCGTTTGGTGGAGTCCTGCAAAGGAGAGCTACTCATGGTTTTCTATTTTGATGATAAAGATGAGTTCCCCATGGCTGTGCGTCAGGTCTTCAAGGCCAATCTGGGGAAGGGTAAATGGGAGAAACTGCGAACCTTGGGTGATCAAATGCTTCTGTTGAGTGAGAGTTCTTCTATGTCCATGAAGGCATCTGATTTGCCTGGTTTCCAGGAGAACTGTGTCTATTCGGTTCATGACCATTGTATCCACATGCTTGACGTGAAGAAGAAGAAGATCGAGATGAACGTGGATGAAAGCCTTGATTTGTTTTTATTTCCAAGAATTTTCTGGACACCAAGTTTGAGGTAAAACTTAGGGTTAATCCTTTCCAACTTTAAATTTCAGTTTCAGAGTCTGGCCTAAATGCTCTTTTGTTTGATTTACCATTTGTTAGTGTCAAAGTTTTTTTTTATTATTATTATTGAAGAAAGTGAAAAAGCTTATTTGATTTGAAAATCATGTGCATTAGAGATTCATTCTTTGGTCATTATATGTAAGTTACTTACTATTTTCTTTTAATTATTTATTGTTCTCTATCAACTAGTTTGTTGTTTACTGTTTCAAAATTGATTACCTCTGAAGACATTGGCAATATTGTTGTATGACAATCATGCAGGTGACACAATTCAGGTGCTCATACAACATAACTGTTTTAAGGTGGGGTGTGGCATGGGTAATATCAATATGATCACTTTTAATCTTCTGATCTATTACGGTTAGTGTGGTGAGTAACTTATTATAAATCACATTATATTGATGGACTTTGTGATTTAACTGGGCTCTTGTGATAAATTTATGCCATTTTGTTTGCTTATTACTCGTTTTCACTTGTTACTACATGTTTTTGTCCGTTCCACTAGGATGGGCACCTATTTGTGTTAATCGCCCTATCAATGATCTGAGGGGGGGAGTTAGACGTGACAGAGCATCTCTCTCCTCAATTATTAGAGGGGGAGAAACACGTAACAGAGAATCTCTCTCCTTAATTATTAGACCTTCCGATTTCTGTCCCTCTGCTTCTGCTTCTGCTTGGCCGGCGGGGTAGTGCCTATATCGATCGCTTGTGGGGTACATGTTGGGCCGCTTCGCATGTCCGTGGTTCAACCTCCTCCGCACTTCCCTTATCCTACATCATCGTTAGTTGTTATCTCTTTACAATAGATAGTTGTACATGTCGACTTAGCCTTAGCTTTAGTTTTAACTTTAGCCTGTGCTAATATTTTGATATAAGACACAAAATATGATACATAAAATTGAAGGTACAACACCCTTTGCCGAGTTCGCGATGAATGCAAGGTGTGGCATACATATGCATAATGATCAATTAAAGTAATCATTTAAATATACTAAAGAAAATCTCACAAATTTTACAAGCACCAAATGTCGGCAGTTAGAAAGAATTATTATTAAAGATATCCAAAATAATAATAAAAAAAATTCTCATACTATAACGATTCATGTATCTCACAGCTGGTGGCTCCTATGCTATTACTAAGAATCTGCATACTCCAAAACATATGTGAATTACTATACAATGAAAAATCTTTGCAAAAGAAAAATACCTTTGAACTTATGCTCAGTAAAATCATACACTTACATTATTTCTACAAAATTATGAATGAAAACATTCGTATAAAATAAATACCAGTAAAAGTAAACATAAAGACATTCCACCTTCTAAACAAGACATAAGTAAACCATGACCAATTTTACAAAAATTTCTTCCACTTTACCTAGACATCGTGTATCAAAGGGACCATGACCTGGACTACCTATATGCATGTGATACCAGCCCTACCGTGCCTCTAAAATCCTCTTAAACTGCTCTAGACTATTTTCATACAAATTTTCTTGTGGCACTAAGGCACACATAAAAACTTACCAATTTCTATGTTGTTATGAATAACTCATCCCCACCCAATTATACATGTAGCGGTGGAAAAATATGCTAGAAATAAATTACACAAACTAAAAGAAACCTGCAAACCAATTACCCATCTATGCACAAAATTGCAAAGCACTTATTTTCTTCATGTAGCTGATTTTGATTATTAGGAAAAAATACTTAGAGGCATCAAATGACAACCAAATTTGATGGTTGCTAAATGAATGAGTTCATGACATGACATTAAATTGAGGAGTGGAGTTGACTTTATAAAATATTTATATCATAATTTTAGAAATTACAACACAACACAAAAAATTTAAGTAGTTGGAAACCAAATGTCAAAACTTGATGATAGACAATCCAAATTGGAAAGGATTTTTATGACAAATAGATAACTCATGTAATTTTACTCAACGAAATTTGGGAGATAAAGAACACATATTGGATAAGAATAACATATTTGAATCCGAAACAATAGAATTGTGCATTTCAACCCACATGCTTTACAAAAATTTTGATAATTAGATATTAACCTTGGAAAAATCTCAAAAATAAAAAGCGAAAATAGACACACAACCAAGACTGCAATATTTTTTTGTGTCAAAAAGACATGTAATGAAGTCGGTAATTCAAGGCTCTAAGAGAAATGTTTACCAAAATAAGATGAAGAGGTCATCAAGCTCTGAGAGAAATTTCAACTTAAACTAATAATTGGAAGGGCACAAACCAATTTGACCATTTTAGGTGAATAGAGAATACAAATTCTAGTAAGTAAAAGAATAAGAACTTTATACAATGCTCAATGAAATTTTCAACAGTGGAAGAAAATCGAACATGACATGTCTTGTTTCAATATGATCATAATAGACTAGAATCAACCATAACAAAATGTAAATTTTTTCTCAAACAACAATAAGTCAAAACTTTAGAAGCACATGCACAAAATTCAATCTTTTATCATGCAAGCAAAAACCCTAGATACATTGCCCCCAACATACAAATTTAAAACATACATAAACATTAAGAAACAATGGGTGTGGATGACTTACCTCTCAAATTGATCCAAAAACCCCAACTTGAAGAAGAGAAAAACGCTTTCTTTCTTTAAACCCTAGATTGCATCTAAATTACTTAGGTCCAATTTACCATAATGAGAGGAAAACAAATTCCCTACCTTAAAGCAGATTTCTAACGCGCAAATTAGTCTCCTATGAAGTTAACTAAGAGGGGAAGATATTTAATTTAGCATTCCAAAGATGGTGAATCACAAAGTAAGGCTTCTCTAGGTGTTTTAATAATGAAAATCTAAACAAGCAATGTGCAAGAATGAAGGCTCATGAAGGGAGAGCAACAAGGGAATGAGGGAGCAATGGAGATAAAAGAAAGCACGACGATCGAGTTGAAACTTGAGAGGGATAGAGGAGGGAGTGGGGGAGGACTCCTTCCAAAGTTACCAAACCAACATAAGCCATATCAATCATACCAAAATCTGAGATTCCCAACCAATTAAAAGATCTTAGGGTCATCTCCCTCAACTTGTAGCCTTAGCCCTACCTAGAAGGCGACCTGCCTAGTGTGTGCTTCACCTAGCTACAATTCACATACTTCATCGGTCCTATATTAATAGCTCCATATCTAATTCTTATCATTTTTATGGAGATGATAATCATATCGAGATGGCACCGTGGCGGAGGACTGCATGTGGGAGTTGAAGCTTCCAGAGAATTATGGGTCGCTATACACGAGGGTGTTTGGGGGGTTGTTTTGAGGGGCTGAGCAAGAAGGAGATTTACATGCCAGTGCAAGTTGGGCAAAGAAAGTTTGGAAGCCGGGGAGGAAGGTGATGAAAAGTTCGTCTCCTCCAATGCTACAGCGGGCAGTGGCGACAGGGAGGCACACGATTGCATCTTCGCATCCGCTGTCTACGGAGGTTGTCAGGGCATCCTGACGCAACTGCTAGAGCTCAAGGCTTGGTCTGATGACCAGACGACTTACCACTTTTACTCTTGTATATCTGTTTTTGTAGTCACTAACTATTTTTACAATTAATCTTGAACTTATAATTATGAGAAGCTTTGGAGACCAATCTAATATGCGAAACGTAGCAATTAATACAAAATACCAAAGCTATTAATATAAGACGGAGGAAGTATCATTTTATTTGCCTACCCGACAAATTAAATGATAAAAACTCCTAAATTGAATTAAAAAACAGGGGTGTTATACATGTCACCGCCACCCACCACCCCAACCCATTTATTGCTCCTCTTGCCCATCATTTTAACGTTTTTTACTTATCTTTAGTTGTTGAAGGCCACATATTTCCTTCCCATCTCCGTTGGAGGCGCAGCATGGGTTGAGGCCGGCTTTTTAATGTAGGGATTGTTCTCAGCTTTGGGTGTGCCCCATTTACTCGGCAAGTGGCCTGGTAGAAGTCTAGGGCTTTTGAGAATAATCTATTTTTCTACCAACAACTTAGATAATTGACTCCTTCGATTAGTAATAAGTTGTATTAAGCTTTTTATGTTTATGTTATACTATGTTTGTAGTCCTATATTCAGTTCACACAAGACCGGAACATAGAGGACAAGATTCCATTGTGGAGCCCAAAATTGTGGTGTTGGCATGTGAAATTTCTCCATGATTTGTCCTTTCAGAGCTACATATGAGAGCCCTTCACAGCTTATGATAAGATCATTGACGGTGGAAAACATAAAAAACGATTGACCTAAAGAGTGAAGACCCATAAAGTAGTATGGTATGTATCGCTTTCTTTTTTTAAAGCGTGAAGTAGTCAGATCAATAATTCAATTCCTTATCGTTTCAACAGATGCCCAAGTATACTGCTAAAAGAAAAAGTGATTCTAGCTAGCACGCTCGCTTTTTTTTTTTAAAAAAAAATACAAAACAAAGTGATGCTAGTACACAAAGCCGTGCCCAACAGCTCACATGCACATGTTATGTTGGGCTCCATTACCGATCTTGCACTCATTTTCTTTCCATAGACATTGCCCATCGAAATCTGGAATCCTCTACTGAGGGGCAGCTGCAAGAAACGAGGAGGGGGCAGGGGCAGGTGCCAAATCACCGTTCTTGTTAAATTCGTTTGCTTAGAAAATGCAATTTTGGGGAACATATGTGCGCTCAAATGCCGATCTAATTTAGTGTATTTTACATATACAAGACAGGTAACCTCAGTGATTTAAGAAATGACCAGGGGAATAATACGTAAAGCTAGGTAACAAGACTCTCAAACAATAGATCAATTAACAATGTAGCTCATAATTGATCTACCAAGATAGAGCAGAAGATAGAAAACAAAGAAGAACAAGAGCTACGCAATACACAAGAAAATAGAGCATTCCGTAAGCTGAGCAGCACAGATATTCCATGGCTGGTCTCCTCATCTTATTCAATACTTCTTTTTGTTGACTTCAACCTTGAATTTGGTCTTCATGCCAATTGTTTCGGAGTGGCCTTTGATCGACCAATCACGCAGAGATGCCTCAATGATCACCCGTGTAAGGAGTTGCGTCACTGTACTGTCTGCTGGCAATCGCTCAATAGCAGCAATGAGGGCCTCCACAGGAGTGCCCGAAGAGAGCTCCGACTGCACCCTCAAAATGGCATCCCAGAAGCACTTCAAAAGGATATCGCTCCCTGCGTTTGCCTCTGGATGAGGCGCGCAGGCGAAAATAAGCCGTTCAGCGAGGGCCATCTTCATCCCAGAATCCGTCGGAGGCTCGTCAATGGCGGCTACAATGAATTCAACAAGTTTGAGGCAGGAATCTAAATTTGATTGTGTCATTCTCACCATCGCAGCCTCAATGACCTTAGTGAATGCTTGGTCCACTGAAGACTGATTGAAGGGCTTGTTTTTTGCACTAGTACTGGCTGATCTTTGCATTAGCAGCTCCTTTGGAGATGGGGACAGGGTGCCCAATTGCTTCTCCACTTGCTCAGCTGCTTCTAAGAATGCATCCCTGAGTATGTCATCTACTTCAGATTCAATTGAAGAGAGCTCCTCAGACAGATCTTCTAGAACAGTTTGCCCTTCTGCAGAAGTGTTGCCAATTGATCGAGGAGTGAAGAACTGCACAAACTTCTCCAGATCGAAACTTGAGCTCTGGGAGGACGATTCATTATCTGGGTCAGTGTAGAACAGGAGCAGGTTGGCATGCATCATTGCTGGTGGTGCCTGACTGTACAACACCAGTCTTTGAACAAGACTCCTTGCCTCCTCCGTGGAGCCTGGTGGTAATTTGAGAACCCCATCGGCGAGGTTCGACAAGGGACAGCTCCTTGAGATCTTTGGATTCACCTGGAGTGCACCAGCTATGACTGATTTTCTAAATGATTCATCCATTGAAGAGAGTGGTATGGCCAAGAGAAGAGTTTGCTGATGGAGGCGAGGTACAATCTGATCCTTTTATAGGCTATATTTGTTACCAATTGGCATCCATCTCTGGCAGCGATTGGGAACTCGTACACCAGGCTTTGTATATGCTGTTGAGCACTCATACATGTGCTCTCACAGAAGCCCTGCGAGCCATGGAAAAGCCTTACACCACATGGTATTGGTCTTGGTCCAGTTAGCCATATAATTTACCACAAAATTTAGCGAGGGGCCTAGAATATATTACACAAAATATCACCTACTTCTCCCTAATACACAAAATGACCCCCACATGTGCCTCGTAATGTCATCTACTTCAGATTCAATGTTGCCTCGTAAAGTTCAAAATGCTCCCGATAACAAAAACAAAAGTAAAAGATTTTGATCCAGTGGAAGAAGGCCAATTGATGCCTACCTCCGCCCCCTCCAGCTTTAGTTGGCTAGAGGTAGATATAATTTATATGTTATTTTACTCTTGTTTATTTTATTTTTTAGTATTGTTTAAAAGTTAATATATTTTAGATAATTAAGAATTTAAATTAGGTTAGAAAACACTTGTGTAGTATTTTGAATCAAAATGACTAACATCAAAATTTTTGATGCAAAATCAATGTTGCTGATCGATAAGCCGCTCAGGGTAATTGATCAACTATGACGGAAATTAAAAAATTACAAATAGTGTTTCTAATCGATCAGCCAAGTAGGGTGATCGATGGCTCAACGTGCAATTTCTTAATTTAAGCCAATTTTGAGTCCTCTTCCAATTAGACTATTCCCTTAACTCTTATGTCTATATAAAGATATGCGGGGCTTGAAATTAAGGAATTTTAGCTAACTTTCTGAAAAGAAAAACAGAGAAGAAGATAGAGGAGCATTCAAACACTTCAATGGAGATTAAAGAGCCTTCTTTAACTATGAAAGACTAAGTTATTTTTACTTAGGAGTTGATGAAATTATAGATGAGTTTCAAGTTTTTTTTCTTTTAATTTAGATCTCAGTTTTGAATAATGATAATTGTATGACAAGATTTCCTTTTTGATATTCACATTGATTCTAATTTTTGTAGTTTATATGAGATGGTCATGGAATAGGTTTTGATGTTAATGTGATTAATGAATTGGATGGTTTATGCTAAGATTAGATAAGTCATGCCTATAGTTTAGAATAGTTTTGATGATTTGCTATATATTAAAGATAATTTGTATTATGAAGTCAATAAATAATTTTTTCTAAAGTTATTTTAGCTTGTAGCTGAGAATATTTGTTTATATTTACACTTGATTTAGATTGAAGGTTAAAAAATTGTTATGATTTTATTAATGGATTTGATTTCCTATATAATTGTCATCATATTGCTCTCTTTTGTTTAGTCTAGTTGATTGCTTCTTTGTTTAATTTTAGTTTAAATTCTTTTAAGTTTCAATTATCAACAAACTCTTTTTTTAGATTTAGTAATAATTTTATCATATTGAGGTTCGACAACTCTTAATACTTATCCTAATAAAATTTTCTTGTACACTTCCAAAGGGTAATTATAAATGATCGATAGGCATATAATGCTCTCAAAACTATTTCCTCCTTTTTTGCTAGCGAATGAAACACGGAAAAAAGTAGGTTTTCGTCATCATTTCTCCACCCTAGTCATCATAAGTCTAGCATGAATAAAGGTAATAGTGTTAGTCATTTTTATTCATATTTGAGGTGTGAATTGTTGCATGCAGATTAGGACATGGAATTTAGAGAGAATATGATGTGATTTCATAGTAGATGCATTTTTAAATGTAATTGTGTCCAGCATTTTTTTTGGAGGGTAGTGCAGTGTTGGAATTGTTGATTGTGTAGTTGAAAGCCAATTGTTAATGGTGGCTTATGAATGCTGACTATTGACTGATCTGACTAGGCTGACTACCAACTATCAATTATCTAACTGAATTTTTTGTAAGTATAGATGTGAAGATCAATTCAAAATATATCCACCATTTTTGTACATTAGAAGATTCACCAAAGAGAATACATCATCCCACACTTGGTTTTTTAAAAAGTGATGATGAAGAGACTGATTCTCAAGATTACCTGTTTACAACAGACAAAATGGGCAACATAGGTAATGTTTTGTTTAAGAAAATTTGCACATGTATAATCAACTTATAGTTTTTTGTTAGTTGGTGAAATAAGCTAAACTTTTGCTTAGATTAGGGTTGGACTTACTTGGATGAATCCCTTTATATTTGCTAGCTACATTAGATGAAAATCAGATCAAATGAAATGAAGAAAAACTCAATTCTGTGGTTGTTGTTTTTCAGGGAACAATTTGTTCAGTTAATATTTGTCTTTAGAATGATGCTTATTAGTAGAAGATATTAAGAGTGTTTAACCGTATTTGCATGGCAACAAAGGTTATATGTGGTGGCCAAGAAGTACATTGAACCAACATGTCTAAATGCATTCCATGTCGGCAATTTGCACACATTTCAGAAATGTAATCTATTTGTCATTTCTGGGTCATTAATGTCCATGTCAATGATAAAACACACACACACACACACACACACACACACACACACACACACACACACACACACACACACACACACACACACACACACACACACACACACACACACACACACACATCTTCCACATAGTTGTACATGTGGTAAAGAACAACTCCACACACACACACACATCTTCCACATAGTTGTACATGTGGTAAAGAACAACTCCACACACACACACACATCTTCCACATAGTTGTACATGTGGTAAAGAACAACTCCATATTGACAATGTCTTGTACAAGTGCCATAATGTTAGGGCTTTCCTTTCATGCAGTGTGACATAATATGGCAAATATCGATTGCATTCCCAATATGCAGTTGTCCTTTGCCATAGGTGCATGTTTTGAGAAAATGCATTCATAAGTTCTTTTCCCTTGCTCTTTGTCTTGCATATATAGTTCTTATTATCTTCTACTGGTAAAAGAAAGTATAAGGGCAGGATATGATTTTAAGTTGAAGCACTTGGACTTAATATCATGACATTTATGGGAAGGTGTATTACTTTGAGGTAGGAGGCATGTCTAGTGCTACTATACTGCTTTATGTAGAGATGTATGAACAAATGAATTGAAGACTATTGAGTGTTACCCCTTCTCAACTCGTTCATGGAATCGTGCTTATCATCATTGATGATTGTAGATGTTGTTTTGTCATATGTATTAATATAAGTTTTTAGGTTTATGGAATCACTCTTACAGACTATGATAATTGTTGCCGCTATATTATTGTATATATTAATATAAATTTTAAAATTTACTCTTACAACTGCATTTATTCCATTTAAGATTTATAGGGTCATGCATTTGTGCGTAAAAATGTGAAAACCTTGTTACATTGGTGTTAAAATATGTTCATATATATGTCCAAAGGTTATGACATATGAAGTTTGGGGACCCTATCATCCTATAAAGTATCCAACAAATATTTATGAATGAAGCAAAATTAGCATAGAATAAGCAGTAATGATAGCATACTTCATCATAGTGAATTGGTAAAAACATAAACCTGATTATTCATCTCCTAGTTCTATATATTCCAATGTCTCAGATGACCTCGGACCATCAACAACTGACGAACACCAACTACTAGCAAACAACCATGCATATATGCATACATGAATAATCCCACACATGTGCCCTCCTTGAAAAGACCAAAATACCCCCATCCAAGCACAAAACCCAAAAAACATTGCTCCTCGTCATCTTCTCTGGAATGAGTTCCTACCGCTGTGCACTCATTTTTGCCGCTTCAATTCCATCATAGCCGGCATCTCCTTGGGAACTTACCCCTTGACAATAGTGGCAAGCTTGTCCTTACAATCCTAACCTCCATAATCACCCATTGAAGTAGAAACATATGAAGAGAAAGCTTTTGATCCAGTTGTAGAAGAACATTTGGTGCCACCTCCAACCCCTCCAACTTCAACTAGCCAGAGGTAGGTGCCTAAAGCTCTGAAAACTTTGTCCCCTATTTTGACTAAGGAGATGACATGTAGAGAAACAAGGTAGATGTTCATCATTAGTTCCCCATGCCCATCGTCGCAAGTCTAGCAAGAAGAATGATAAAGTATTTAGTCATATGTAAGCATATTCGGGAGAGAATTATAGCATGCATGCCATGACATAGTAGTTAGAGACAAATATGATTTGATTTTATCTTATAAGCATGCTAAAATGTAATTGTGTCTAGTGATTTTTTCATATGGTAGTGGGGTGATTTACTCCAAATTTGTTTTTTGAACAACCACAACCACAATGGAGCATCTCGACCATTTGTAACACCTCGACTCATAAAGTGCTAACAAAAGTTTTAACGAAGAAATTTCTTCACATTTATGGTTTTTATGTTAATATAAGTCATTTAAATTTTTCTAGAGTTTTTATTATTTTTCCCAAAAAGTTAGGGGGTTGGACCCAACGTGGGCCCACAGTGCAAAATTGGGATTATTAGTCTTAAATGACCATAACAACATCCTAAGACAATAGATAATTATTTTTAAAAAAATTAGACTTCAATTTGGGTTTAAAATAAGAAAGTTTTTACAATTTTAGTGTTTCATGTATCACTTCTTCAAAAGTACGAGCCAGACCCAATACACATATTGGACTTTGAGCTATTGGGGCTATAGGAGGATCTTTCTGTCACGACCCGAATTTTTAAAAGTTTTTTAAAATAGCACGAATAGTAAGTAGCGAGAATTTTTTTTTTCTTTAAATACAAAATAAACTATTCGATTAAATATCTAGGTTATGATAACTGGGGTTCACAAATACGAATATCAAATCATACGATATTATTTAACGTCTAAAAATTCATAAAGACCAGCTCATCCATCTAATACAAGTCCATCACCCGTCTGAAAATAAATAACAAGTTGACTCTCATGAT
This sequence comes from Saururus chinensis, assembly GCA_035235625.1. Taxonomy (NCBI): domain Eukaryota; kingdom Viridiplantae; phylum Streptophyta; class Magnoliopsida; order Piperales; family Saururaceae; genus Saururus; species Saururus chinensis. Next base: position 5,586,949 of record CP141145.1, on the reverse strand, counting down.
AAAGGTACACTAACATACCGGAGTTGCAGAAACGCGGAGACCTCTTATGCACACCTGCCTTGGTTTCACTTTTCGTCACCTGGAGAATCTGCGACAAAGCAAACCAAACAACAACCACAACCACAATGGAGCATCTCCGCCTATATGAGAAGAGCTTCCAAAGGATAAAAGGTTTTATTAATATTTTTTGGATCTGGCCAACATCACTCGATGTTAGTTGTCTACATACTCATCAGACAACATCTCCAATTTTTCCAACAAGATCGGATCCAGACGTAGTTCTGCCTAGAAACTACTCTATCCTACGAAGCATAGCATCCCATATGCAAGGCTTAGATATTTTTAACCTACATTTTAGTAAGTCCTTTAATTGTTCCACTTGTTTAATTAACAAGCAATATTAAACAATGTTATTAATTATCTCACAACTCTTGTTCAATAATTAATACTATAAAATCTGTAACTCAGAGATAACTCGACCCTCAAGAAATCTCCAAACAAAGGACTCCAACCTTGGAGTAGACTGCTTAACAGCAGCTTGATCCAAATCCTCAGGGCTCTCAATAGCCTGCCAAGAATTTGGGGAAGAGGATCCCAACTGTGCTCATGGACACAGATTGGCAAGAAACACAAGCCTTCCATGATGTTCATGTAATTCTGCTTTTCGTACGTACTAAATAGTCCTGGGAAGACCTGTAGGAGACCCGCGGTAAAGACCTTTTGGTCAATACCCAAACTATTGTGGCGATGAAGATGCATATTGCAATCTCCACCTTCCCAACGCTGGGAGAAAATGTCTTATAAGACATTACTAATGTATCAATAGAAGCCTTAGGTCCTTATGACCATTGACTCCCCCAAACATCTGAAACTTAGACTAGATTATTTTTATCCAGTCAAGTAACCACTCAACCAGGTGGGTCCTCTTCACCTTGTGAATCGGCCCACTAAATAGCTCATCCACTGAGCTATGACTCGAAGAACATCCCAAAACCATCCTCGGTTCATTAACCAAGGCCCCGTTCAATTAATGAACTGGTCCCAAACCCTATTGAGGGTATTTTAGTCTTTATCTTGATTAGATGTTTTCTTTCAAACCAACAGCAACCCATGTCTCTTGATTAATCTTCATTAATCTTTACTGATATAAATCAATGCATCAATATCAAAACATGCATTAGCATAAATAACATACAATCATACAAATATATAAATAATAAACGGAGGCCCATTGCCTTCATTGCAAGGCCAGGGCTCAGAGAATTCAAGCCCGATATGTAAATTAACATATTCTACGAGTGACGTATATAATGCCCTAGTGGATTTATGCATTGTGTTATGGACACGTGCAATACACTGCCCTAAACCCTAAGAATTAGGGTTTTCTATTGGTTTCCCGTGACACTGTGACCTGTCAAGGTCTTCGTGTCACCTACCAGTCACACCCCTTCCTTTTGAAGTCACTTATAGGGTACCTTAACTCTTGATTCACTAGGTCATCTGTTTCATCAGAAACAGAACATACTGCCCCTTAAGGGCATTAGGGTAAATCCACCACTTGGGGTATGCTACCCTCCCTTGGGTCATTTGGTCATCTCACTACCCTTATAATTATTTTAAGTCATAATCCTCTCAAGAGGCTCCACTCTCAAACTGACCTACGCTTCCATTCACACGAATGTGGGCGGATCCACTCGAAGGGTATTTCTGTTATTTAGTTTAAGGCCTTAATGACATCCAATGGGTCCAAAATTAGGGTCAAGGGTACTACTTAACTTCATGGACTCTGAGTAATTTTTCTAGAGTGTAACGGGTTCGTGAACCCCTTCAACCGACCCAGGTTTTGACTAACGGTTTACTATAAACCCTAAGGGTAAAAGGGTCAATTAACCACTTATTGGTATTTTTTTCTCACCAAATAGATAGTTTATCCTATAATTAGGCCACCCATTAAACTCTCACTGAGAATTTTTTTAATTTTTAAATCAACTCCTAAGACCCTGAACCGGGGCCCCGAAGTCGGGCGAATGGTTCTCACATGATGATTTAATTACCAGGGGTAAAAAGGTTATTTTAGAGACTCCAGGATTTTTATCCATCCTGAAACTTGGTCAAGACACTCTTAACCCTCTCAAAGTCCATGGGTAATTTTTCTAAATTTTTAGAACAAGTAAAGGCCCTTGAATTGGACCCGGTTCGATCCCCCCCTTTTCTCTATTTGTTTTTTTAAAAAAACCCAACCTGGGCCGGGTCGGTTTGGGTTGACGACCCGCAACGCGGGTCATCTTCCCCACGTCCGGCCAGAGGCAAAAATGCCTCTGGTGGTACTGCCCTTGGCCACCACGGCCGGGAGGTAGGTTGGGGTCCACCGGATCGCCGCCGGGCGGCGATCACAATGGGATTGGCCCCCGCCGCCGCCCGGCGGCGGGCAAGGGCCAAAGTCGCCCCTTTTTCTATTTTTTTTAAAAATAGATGGTGGCGTCACGACGGAAGGCCACCACGGCCGGCCAATGGGCTAGGCTTGACCGGATCGCCATCGTCCAGCAATTCCGGCAGCCCTGGTCCATCCACTGACCACCGGCTACATCGCGCCGCCGCCAGTCCTCATCAATCAATTTTTTTTAACAAACAGCGGCCAGCACAACAGTAGCGATTCCGCTACCGCGAAAGATGCTAGAGCCAAGGTCTCTGCAACCATGGCCGCCATAGCCAGGGCCTCTGCGGCTAGGGCCATCGCGGTCCCAATCCGAGGGCTGATCCGACGACTACAAATCAATTAGTGTTCACTAAATGACATGAACAGAAATTGCAGAGATCAATAGAGATTTTAATAAAATTAATTAACAACATCTCTATGGTTCTCCATTCGAAATCTTACCTCTCAGGTCGAGTTGTTGTCGATCCACCGCCGCCAACACTTCGCTGGAATCTTGCAAGAAAATTCCATCATCCCTTCACCGTCCAAAAAAAACTCCCCCAAATCAAACAAAAGACCCCCCAAATTGTGCCTTAAGAAGGCCTTTTATAGGCATGGGATTAGGGCTCCTAATCCCATGAGAAATTAGGCCTCAAAAACGCAATTTCGGAACAGTAATTGATCGGGCCCGTAATGTAGCTTAAAGGAACAGTTCGTGCGTTCAATTCGGGTAAAAGCGTCCTGCATATTAAAGTCAACTTCAAACAATCGTATCTCCCTCATCCGAACTCCAATTTGCGCGTTCTTAGTGGCATTTCGAAGATCATTCTGTCTACTTTCCATCCATATATACTTTAGCTACTTCCAACTGATGATTAAGTTAGTCCCATGGGAAGATCAAGGGGTCTTATACCTTAATTTCCACGTGTACGACTTCAGGAATTTAGAAAATTCCCGGATGTTACATCTTTCATATGTGAAGACACTCATTCAGATCTTAGACAAGAAGGAGAAGATTATTCGGTAGAATACTGAAAGTCTTATAGCATAATCGCGAGGTTGAAGAGGCCACTTGGGAGAGAGAAGATGAGATCAGAGAGAAATAACCCAACCTATTCGATGCTAACCTTTAGTTAATTTTGGGGAACCAAAATTTTTAAGAGGGGAAAGATGTAAGATCCCTAAACTTAAACTGGTTGATTTTATTTTAATTAATTGTTATTGTGTGGTTTAATGTTAATTCTGATCGGTTTTAGACTATTTTTGAAATTAATGTGTTAAAAAAAGTTTTAACTAAAATTTTCTTCACATTTATGGTTTTTATGTTCGTATAAGTCATTAGAAATTTTTTTGGAATTTTCACTATTTTCCAAAAAAAATAGGGGGTGGGAGTCACAGTGGGCCCCACGGTACAAAATTGGGATTATTAGTTCCAAATAAGTCTAACAACATCCTAAGATAGTTGATAATTATTTCAAAATTTTTAGACTTCAATTGGGTTTAAAATAAGCAAGTTTTTCTATTTTTAATATAAAACTCTATTTGTACCCCACCTATCTATATGTTAGGACTACCCCAACCTTTTCTATAAAAGGAATGGCAGAGCCACTTTCCCAATTGGGAAAGGTTGAGATCAGGATCTTAGAAGCCTAATCCTTATTTTTCAAAAAGGGAAAAGAGATTAAGGTAGGGATTTGCTTAATTTTTCACTAATTTCTTAGGGTTTTTCTTAAATCCTCCAAATCACTTCTTTTGACAAGGTTTGATCTCAATTTCTACCCAAAAAGCTACTGATTTGAAATTATATTTCAAACCCTTGAGAAAGAAATTTCATTTTTGAACCCAAAGAACCTTAGATCTACTATTGTTTGAGAGATTTAGGTGTTTTAAATCGGATTTATGAAGGTATTAACAAAAGCCCTATGTTGGGTAGGTTTTGAAGGTGTTAGAGGAGAAATTTCAAGTGAAGAAGCTTGTTGAAAGTAAGTGTTTTCAACCTAAATATGACTGTGATTTTGGATTTGAGTTTTGATAGAGTTTGAAGTAGATCTCCATAGATGTAAGCTTTAATAGCGGTTTTAAGAAAGTCTAATCTTTCTTAGAATTTCTTTATTTTTTTATTGTTAATGGCTAAATCTACTGTTTATTAGGCATAAATTTAATGATAACGACATTTGGGAGTGAGATTTGGTAGTTTAAGATGATTGTGTGAAGTTTCGGTTTTGGATTAAAAGTGGGGAAGACGAACCAGAAAAGCCCGTTATTGCGATCGAACAGCCTGTTCAAACACCAGGACTGCAAATTTGTGATTTTTGGATACTTTGCTCATTGTTTAGTTTTTACCCTAAGTATCATTTCTTATGTTCATGCTAAGTAAGTTCTGCTAAGATGAGCTACTAAAAGGGCATGAAGTTGATGTTGGGAATTATAAAGAATATTTAACTATTATGTGAATTACATATTGTTGGTTAAGCATGTTATGATGGTTTATCTTGAATTCACATTGAACGATTTCTTATATTTTAAGCATGATTCTAGCAGGGTTATGGAAGGAGAATGGAGTTTTATCCCTTTACATAGCATGATTAAATTATGAATGAATGATGGCACCATGTCTAGTTTCAAGTGTGGTATGAATATGCTTACATAGGTCTAGCATTAGGTTGCACTTCATTCGAATTGTGTTTTCCGATGGTTTTCACTCATGATTTCAGCAAGGAGCCATGACTAAATGTCAAGAGCATGTGTGTAGTATGTTGACGAGTATTTATAATGCATGGCCATATGCATAGAATGGAATGTTTCCACCATGTCATATGTGATGATTATGCATATCTCTGAATATATGTTAGAGACACTTCTCATGCAGATTATATGTGATGATTATACATGATGTGATTGTGTGAGAATCACATATTATGCAGGATGGATGTGATGTCTAAATGTGATTATTCATGTCATGATTAGTATTTATGAGGTACTTATATGCAAGTTAATTACTTATGGGTACATAGGGGTATGGTAAAGGAATTAATTAGAACTGAGGTATTATATGAAACGTGGATCTAAATTACCATGTTTGATGTGATGGGGTTATTTTTCATATTAACGTTACCATATTTCAAACCTTAATAAGTTTTACTCACCCCTCTTTCTTTGTTTTATTTTGGGGCTGCATGGTGTGATATGCAGATAACCAAGATCCTGTGTATGAGGAACGGTCGGGGAGAGCATGGGAATAGGCAGGATGCCTCTTGATGTTGTTATGTTTTCTAATTTATGCTATTATTTTATAAAACATCATGTATGGTGGTTCTTGTTTCAAATTCATGTATATCTCATGTTATTAGATCTATTTCAGACTTAGTGATTAGAGCCATGCATGTCAGCTCATGATTTTAAGTAGGTGGGTTTATGACTTATGGACTACTTCAAAGTTAAAGTCCTCTTCATTTTTTCTTATTTCTCTTACACAAAGATTTAAAGGTTTGCAGTGTATGTGAAATTTACTCTATTAAGGGGTTAATGTCTTCCCCAATGCACTTAAACCAACAACTGTCGCCCCTATGCGCTTTGACCGTCCCTTGGATCGGGTTCTGCTCGGGTAAAGCGGGTGCCGGGGCATGACAATCTTGGTTTGATATGAAGTCCAATTTTGAATGTAAATTAATTTTAAATTTTGTTTCGATTGTGATATCGGATTTAATACAACTTTCAAAATTGAACCTTCTGTTGTGAATCAGATTTAATACAAACTCTAATGACACGAATTCTAATTTTTAATAAGAAGTGATTTGAAAATTCTTTTTTGAATAAGTTGTATCAAATTTGATTCGAAATTCCATTTTGTATGTATTACTTTAGATTCAAAACAAACTCTAATTTTGTGAATTTTTATTTTTAAATCAAGAATGATTTGAAATTTTGTTTTGCATGTGTGGCATCAAATTTGATCTGAACTCTAATTTTATGAATTTTGATTTTCAATTAGAACTAATCAAAAATATCTGTTATAAATCCACTATGTGATTTTTTTAAATGAATTTAACAACTTCAATTTTAAATAATATGTCAATTGAATATACATATATATATTGATGTAAATAAAAAAAATTAAAAAATGGTAAAATTATCGAGTAAACACAAAGCGCTTGTGGTACGGGACACGAGGCACTAGAGGCAAACTCTATAGTTAATTATACTAGGGTATTGAAATAAAATTCAATTTGGAATTGTGTGTTTTAGAAAATGTATTTGTTTAAGAAATAAATCTTTTTTAAAAAGACGATAGAACTACCTAGGAGAGACCATGAAACACCCACATTATGGGACGTGAGTGTTAGTGGAAAACTCTAAAGTTAATTCTGTGGGTATGTTGAAATAGAAATTCAACTTCGAAATACCTATATTTTGAAAGTTCAATAAATCTACTTTGAAAGATGGTGGAACTAGGAGAAACCACGAAATACCCTTGCCATGAGATATGAGGTGTTGGTGGATATCTCTTGGGTTAGTTCTGCAATGTGTTGAAAATAAAATTAAGTTTCAAATTATTTGTTTTGAATAATTCATTTTCTTATACAATGAATATATTTTGAAAGGTGGTACAGTTGCCAAGGAGAAACCACTAAACACCCATAGTATGAGATGTGAGTTGTAAGTGAAAAGCTCTATGATAAATTATGTTAAGATATTGACATAAATCAATTTTGAAATGTCTGCATTTTGCAAGGTCATTTTTGAAAGAAAGTGGAACTTCCTAAGATGAACCATTAAACGCTCATGGTATGGGATACGTAGTATTAGTAGATCGCTATCAGGTTAGTTTTGCTAATATATTAAAGTTTAATTCAATTTCAAAATGTCAATATTTTGAAAGATCACTTTAACTTAGAGCGAATTTGTTTCCAAAAGAAAAAGTAGCATTCCCGAAGAGAGGACTATCGCACTAAGACTTTCGTACTCAGATTCTGCCGCTCCTGGTTTATTTTTTTAAAGCACTTTATTTTGGTCACCAAAACCCCTAGCTCGGGTTGGATCTTGGGCCGGGGTGTTACAAATAGTATCAAAGCATCATGGAAAAGCTCATATCCTTAGTGATCTCCATTGCCCATGAGTGTGAGGGTAGGCTGTTAGGTATCCCATCTTGTCGAGTGATTTGTGAGATAGTGATTTGGTTATGTGGTTGATTAAATAACCAGGAATTATTGTATAGAAGCCCACTAAAAAAAATAATCTGCAAACTTTTTCGGTATTTCTCTCTCCCACTCCTCAAACTATATCTCTCTATTTCTAAGTCATTTTAAGTCTAGTTCAAGAGGCGTTCTTACCTAAATTGAGCGTGTTGAACATTGTGGAGGAGTTATTTTTCTTGTTTGAGACCTCTTTGGCCCAAAAACGTGGCATTCAAGTTATTGGAGTTTGTTGCATCATCTTTTCTCACACAAAGTGAGGTAGGGGGTTTTAAATTCTAAATCCATGCTCTATCCCATAGAAGTTAACGCTTCTGAATGATCTTCTTGGTCATGCTTATTAGCTATACTTTTTGGAAATGAATATGATACCTTTGAAAATGATTAGCATGCATTGCATTATGTTTTGAATGCATGCTCTACATGGTAGTTCCTTGGCTAAAGAACAAAGAATGCACCAATACCTAGATACCCGCAAAGAAAAATAATCGGCCCTGGGGTGTGTGCAAAAAATTGTAGATGAAAATTAAGAACAACTTTGCGTTGATCATCGTAGATGAAAATTGTTCAACTTATGCTGTCAAGTGTACATATGCTTCTTGCAAGTGGTATATAAGGGCCTCATACATGCTTGATGGGGTGAAGGTGACACAATATGTGCCTGAGTATACATGTGGAACAACACAATGTGCTTCTTGCGATTGCCCTTTAGCTACATAAACATGGACCATAAGAAAATGTTATGGGTTGCATAAGGTATACAGAGACATTATACCTAGCCCATTTCAAGCATACATTGAAAAGTACTGAGGCATCAAATTAAATTACGTATAGGCATGTCATGCTAAGAAAGTATTATGTGAGATAATAGATGGAAATCATGACTAATCTTACATAAAGGAGTTAGAGAGGCCGAACCCTGAAAGCAAGGTTGTAATTGTGGAGGCATGTGACATCGGGCTAGGAGATTATGATTTTAAGCACGTTTTTTGGATGTTTGGAGCAGTAAGAGCATTTAGGAGTACATTGAGGTCATTGCTAATCATTAATGTTACATTTTTAAAGGAGAAGTATCCGGGACAATTTCTCACTGCAACTACTATGGATGGGGATAATAGGATGGTCTCAGTTATATATGTCATTGTTTAGAAGGAATCAGAGGCGACATGAACATGGTGCCTACCCTTGGTATGAAGACATGTGCTTGATGGTGGTAGTGTGACCCTTAATACTATTATTTCAAAGAGGGCCAAAAGTGCCCACTCTATTCTCCCCATTCGATGCCACCACAGTTGGCTAGCAGTGGCCCACCAGCAACCATCTAGTCCACTGTCACGGGCGCGAAGCTTTGCCTAGCATTTGCACTCGTGATGGCCTGACTACACCGCGCAGCCAGCAGCCACTCTCTTCCCTTCCTACTCATATGTGCAAGGGAAAACCAGCAAAACAACCACAAAGCAACACAGCCAACCTGGTGCAAGGGTCTCCGCCCAAGCTATGTAATCAGTCCGTCGAAATACATAAGTAGGGAGAGTGCAAGGCTGACCAACCAAGGCTGAGAGCTCTCCTCTCTTTCTCCCTGGTTCGTTGTGCAGGAAAAATCACCAATCCATCAGCCATGGCTGCCCCATCCTTTCCCTTAAATAGACTCAGCCATAGGCTGGCCATCCTAGAGCAACTAGAAGTACAAAACCCACCCAATACAAGTGTCCTCACCCTGTCCAACTCTCAGCCCAAAGCCAATCTGGGATAGCATAGATAAGGAAGCCTTCGTGAGTCCGTCTTCCGCTAGAAGTCCTTCGCCATGCTGCCACCAAGAGTCATGCCATCCAAGGGAACCAGCCAACCAATTCCCACCCGTCCTAGGAGTGTAGCCAGCCTGCTTGTACGAGTCCTGTCCGTCCTAGGAGTCTGCTGCCCAGTCTCCTACTCCAACTAGGAGTGCAGCCAACCAGCATAAGCTGAATCCTATCTACCTTAGGAGTCCTCCCCTAAGTCCAAGCAGCACCCAGCTTCGCCGCTAGAGTCCTGCCCACGCAAGGACTCCTACCCAGCCTGCTCCGCAAGGTGAGTAGCTCGTCCAGAACATTACCCGTGCTATCCCAGCATCCGTCTGTGCCCAAGGGGCTGCCTAGGCTGTCCGCTGCCTAGCAAAACATAGCTGTCTGCTGCCAAATGTGGGGGTAGCCGCCCCCTTTCCGCATCCGTCAAGTTAAGGGGCTAACATCCACCCTGGCCTGGTGACGTTGGGGAGCCACCACTCCCAACCCCACTTAGTGTCTCCTCTCCAACTTGAGTCATATGCTCCAACACCCTCTTTTTCATGTTTCTCCTAACTATGGCACCGCCACCAATTATCGGCCTTCAGCCAGCCTCTGTCAACTCTACCTCAGCCTAGCAAAGATAGGCAGTTGTCGTCACAAGCTAGTTCTGCCACCATTTTACCCTCCTCAAATCCACAACCCCCCTTTTTCCTTCTCCATTTTTCTCCTTCCGCCACCATATCCACTAGCTAGCTAGCTCCCGGTGATGGTTGGGGACCATCACTCTCAGCCTTATTCCACCTTTTCTCTAACCATATCACCAACCAAAAATATGACTCACTATGTGTGGTCAGGATAGCACGTGGGTGTGTTGTTCATCAGTTGATCCACCACGCTAGTGGGTGGACATCCATCCACCACTGGCCAGAGCCTCCTCTAAACCTATCGACAACCCCCCTCCCCCTCTTGTTGCCCCCTTTGGTAGCATGTGCATTTTAGGGTGAAGGACACACCTTTGTGTAGTCTGACCAATAGTCAGCATTTCCACCTACCATATTGACCACCAACACACTCCACTTCTCCGCGGTCCTTCAACATCTACCCAAGTCCCCTACCCCTCTTTTTACCATCAACAATGCATAAATGTTGTCACTGAGTGTTGTCCACTAGCAATTTTGGCATCTTGCAGCCAGCCGAGTGCTTCTCATCCACTAGCCGACCTTCAATTTGCCCACCCCCATTTATAGTCATGCCCGCCACTCCCTTTGGAATGACCCTAGTATCGGCCTTGTGTGTCATCTTGAACCTCAAATTCTCTACCTGGAGTATAGTTAAGCCCCTCATCTTGTCAAGACTACCTCTAGCATTCCCCAAACCCTTGGGACAACAACTCTCTCTTGATTAGGCGCTACCTTTGGCCACCAATTCCTCTGCCAACACCACCACTGTTGTGTGCTTGCCATCGGACTTGTGTGGACTGTGAGGTAGGGGACTTTGAATGTAGATATCATGATAGCATGCTTTGATCGAATAGCAACATACTAGGATTAATGCTTTGAATGCTAAATGATGATCTTATTGCATGATGCAAGAGGGGAAATGATGACGTATTGTATGTCTGATTATGCATATGATGAGCATGTAAGTTTGGAGTATGTTTTACGTATCTGGATTATGTGTGTGTTAGTAAGGTGGTTAATGAGTACACCTGTAAGTTATGTGATAAATTATGAGTATGCTAAATATATGTGTGATGGACTATAAGCTATGACATATCAATTATATGTGGCATTGATATGAATTTGTAATTGTATGTATGATGTTGGTGGGCATATGATTTAAATGCTAGAGTTGGTTTGGATTGCATCGAAAGTTGGACCAATGAGCATAAGACTTCAAGGTTTAGTGAGTAGGCAGACTTAGGGTTTGGAGATTAACTGGTAGATTGTAAGATAGTAAGATTTCATAGCATAATTATACAAGCATAATGTATGTATTATGAATTGGAACATAATGAAAATAAGTAAGTTATTAATAAGAGTTTGATCTTTATTCAGTTTAGATGGATTTAATATGATGAATTTCGAGTGAGATTATTTGTCATAAGGTGGATGACATGAAATTTAAGAATAAGTTAAGTGTATGTTACATCAATACACTAAAATTTATGTTGGATTATGGTTATGAGATAAATGGATTAAGCAAAACATGTTGCACTTACGAACTAGAGTTTCGAAACGAGTTTGGCTTCAGATTGGTTAGCAGAAGATTGTAAATAAGGGGATTTTAGGGCATATTTGTATTAACGGAAATTCTTTAATTTGAACTTGAATTATAAGAAAAACTAATATGATAACTTTACGAGTATGAGACCTTAGGGGTTGGACGAATAAATCTTATGGGTTTGACCAATTAACTTCTCTGTTTGAGCCAGTAAGTGGTTAATTGGCTGAGCATTTTCCATGTCTAGCCATGGTATTTATCTTGGGGATGTTATTTGGGCGGTGTGTTTAAGCACAAATATTTGATGCTTTATTGAGTGCATTAGCATTGAATGATTCCATCCATAGGTGAAACTGTAAGATTTTTGCTTGAAAGTGGCACTGTATAATTTTGGCCCTTAGTAAGCATTGTATAGACCAAGAGAGTGGACATTTTCATGCTCATATAAGTAGTATTATATATATGTTTTTACATGTTTGATCTTATATCCCATGAACATAGGTGTGTCTTGCCTTCGAAAAAATTCATGGCATCTAGTTGCTCCCTAGAAATTAAGGTGACACCCCAGTGGCATTCCTTCCCATCAACATGAGAGTTGTTTAAATTGTAATGAGCTCTAGTTGTCAATAGTAAGAATATGCAAGTAAGAGTAAGACTGTGTGAGTAAGAGTAAGATTGTACGGGTAAGAGTAAGGCTTTTCAAGAAAGAGAAAGACGGTACAAGTACAATTGTATGAGTATTAGCACTATTGTTTGAGCAAGACTCTATGGGTGGAGCTCAAGGAAGAGTGGGCTTGATTAGCTGATTGGCCAGTATATAAGAGATGGAGTAAGAAAATATGAGGATGACTATAAGTTTAAGTTTGTGTAAGAATGTATGGCAATATGATACGAGTATAAGCATGTTGATGCATGTAGGAGTATGAGTATGTATATTGTAAGACTCCAATTTATTAAGTTATTACTTATTCATATTAATGTTTCATGAATGCAACTATGAATGGTCTTACAAAGTTCATTGAATAGAACTCTCATATTGAGTATCAAAATACTTATTTTTCCTCTTTTGGCCCTAGTTATTATGAAGGCTTTTGTAGGTCATAGATCAAGAGCTCCCTAGGTTGAACTCTTGTCTTTATTGGAAGACTAATTTGTTCCAACTCCAATTGTACCCTTGGATCGATATGAGTCCATATTGTTCTGTTAGGTTATGACGTACTATTTTGGTTAGTTATGTATTGGGTGATGTGAAAGTTCATCATGTATATTTTTGGATTTGTATTTGAGAGTACATGTACTTTGCACTGGTATGAGACTTGAACTTAGTGGTACTTGGGATATGTTTTGTTTAAACCCATGGCCATGGCATTTTATTTGGCACATTTTGTTTTGATTTATGCCTGAGAGTGTTTGTTGTGGACTTGCGATCTTTTGAAAAAAATTATGTAAAAATAACTTGTGTATGATGGTTTAATTATAAAAAATATTTTCATAGGTTTTAGATTTTAGTTGATTTTCATGAATTTCAGTTCTTGAAATGCAAAAACAATCATTATTTTTTATGAAAATGTTTGAAAAGTCTCATGCGTGACACTTTTGGTCTAGAAAAGCAAAAAGTTCAAAGTTTAAATAGACACCAAATCCAACATTGCATGTTTGTTTCACGTCATTCCCTCTGCTTCTTTGATATAACTCTTATGTCATGCTACCCCAATCTTTGAATGATATATTTAAGTAGTTTGATCAACAACTTTGTGCATATGGAGCCACATATAAGTGTTTTTCTCAATCTCCCCAACTTTAGGAACCATTTAAAACCATTGTTTTGCATTTAGTCAATGGCTATTTTTTATGTAGAATTTGCTTGCATGTGAGTAAAGCTTCTTAGTTGTTAGATACTTAAAATGCATTAGGTTGTCCTCTTTGGTTTAGGGCTTATGGTAAATCATTCTCCATAGATGTATGATTAAACTTTTTATTATTAAATAATTCACAACCTGCAATCCATCTTATAGATGTATGACTTTCAACCCTCAAAGGGATCTTTTAATGAAAAGAAGCCACTAGCTTTGTCAGTGCCATCTGCCAGCCAAATCGTGCTCCTCTTATCACATTCCATGTTCTTTGTCTTTGTTGTTTAAAATAAAATAAAATTTGGGATACATGTCTTGCTCTGAAGTAGTATTTGTTGCTAAAAACTTCCTAAATGATTTCACATTGAGTCTTGCACTAGTGATTTAATGTACATTGATCATCTCAATTAAAGTATTTGTTTCATATAAAACAACTTATCATCACTAATTTAGGGATTTAAGAATTGCTGATTATGGACTTTATTAGAGTTGTCATCAATCAACTTATTATCACTATTTTATAAGCATTGGTGAAATCTTGTTACCCCAATTTACATGTTTCTAATTTCGAATGGCTCTTCAGCTCAATTCGTAGAACTTTTAGGAATTGTTTTATATCATTTTTCATGAGAATATGCTGGTTCAAATCTACCTAGAGACTCAGCTATTCAATTAATTAATGCTAGAATCTTTTTTAGATAATTTGTTTACTCGGTCTTTTTTATGATCACTGGTAAAGACTAAGCAATACCAAACCAATGTGGTGAAGTCCTTTGTGTGTAAGTTTGGTTTTCCTACTTCAAATACAAGGAGCAATTGGTCATCACCGAGTATGCAGACCATACATGTTTGAGAAGGAAAAAATGGATATTTTATGGCCTAAGTAACAATTTCTACATAGTAAGCTACAGGTGAGACATCTTCCCTTTTTGTTAAATGTTTGATAGTTTTCTCAATTGATTATGTTATTCTTACTTGACTAAGCTAGGACATCTTTAGCTACATTCATCTCATTAGCCTTGAACCCACTTTGATTATGGTATTTTCACAAATCACAAACTAGTAAATGCTCACAAGGTAGTATAACCTCATGACAAGTTGCTTAAGACTTTGACAAATATCCCTTCTCTTAGACTTTATTGTATGTATAATTTACAAGAATTTGTTAAGTAAACAACCAAGATGTCCTATGTTGTGTTCAACCACATAGGTAGGACATCACTTTCCCCACCGTAAGTTGCTCAAAACTTGGTCCTACTCATCTTTTTTACTCACTAAATTATGTTGACTATGCAACCCACAATTAGAACTAGAAGATCTGACAATAAGAGTGGAATACAAGATGTATAACCATTTTAGTGTGGGATTCTAAATTAAATTGTTTATGAAATTGATTGCTAAATGTAAAAGAAATTTGCAACTATCAAAATAAAGAGCTATCAAGCTACAAATCGAAGCAGGAGTTTGATGTATAAAACCCAACAGGAACAACCATGGGATACTCTGCTGAGCCAAAAATATGCACTATGTAAATTAGTTTGTAGATATATGGATCACACATGACTACACACTATGATAAACTCAGCTAGTAGATTACACCACTTCTACTATGTAGACCTTAAATCACTCCTTTGTGATCTATCCTAGCCCATCACTATCTCCTGTGTGATCTTCTTCATATAATTCCAATCTCCAGCAATAACTTCTCTAGTATCTATAGTGTCTTCAATTCCTTTCTAGAGGAATCTTTAGAACGAAGTATATGAGATGTGATTGTGTGTGAATTATTCATCAAACTAATATTTCAATAATCTAAAGGCCTACCAATGAGAAACTGAATGAGAAACAATTTATGGATTAAAAAAATAAAATTTCAACACATAATAGCCATAGAAGTAGCAAAAAGCTATCGCTTTTGAAAAGAATTTTTTCTTCTAGAGAACATAAGAGAAGAAAACGAAACCCTTATCTCTCTTTTTCCATTGTCCACAATGCCTTTAAATAGCTTTTGAAATCAAAGGATGAAGTAGCAATTGAATTGGAATTTGTACATTCCATACTAGACTCAAATATGTATGTTCTAAACACCAGTGAATGACATCAATCTATTGCAGATAATGTTGATCTATCGCAAAATGTCCAATACCATATTTTTAGCATCCTTTGGACATTAATGATCAAATGCTAAATGTCTAGTATGACATTTTGGATATCCTGTGGACGAAACCGATTGATTGCACAACAACCATTTCGGTGAGTCCTTTTTGTAATTTTCTTCCCAATATTTATTACTCAATTTTCATATAAAAAAACTATAAAACTTAATTTCTAATATGTAATATGTGTGACCACTTACCTAAACCTTAGTTTTGTCGGAATAATCTTCATCTTTAAACTGAATGAAAACTAACAAATCCTTGTATGCCAATGTTGAAAGTAACTTCATGGGCACCATGTTTTTTGCTTTTGTTCTAAATTAACCCGCCCACTTGTTTCCAAAATTTCCTCCAGCTATCAAAGATTATGCAACCATCAAGCTTACATAAACTGCTAACTTTCTCTTGCGCCTAGGTTTAATCTCCTGGATTCGGAAGCTTTTAGAATTGACTAAGAACCAATCAGCTTGTTATTTTTTTATAATCATCAGCTAATTAGTTTGATTATCTTTTTGGTAGATTCCAATTAGGTTGATCGACATTTGCAAATTACAGGAGCATTCGTTCACATCTAGCATGCATATAGTTCAGCGCTCACATCAAAAAATTAATTAAAGTTCGGCGCTCACATCATTGAGGGTTAATATTTTTTAATTTTGTTTTATATTGAGAAATGTCAGCATACCAAGCACATGTGATGAGGCATGTGACTACCATATTTTGAAGGTCGCCAGATTTGACTCCATCCCAAGGATTCATCCTCACAATAATTTCCAGACATAAATTAAGTAAGAATATATAAAATATTAACGGAGATAGGGCTTGCATGTGTTATCATAATTGTTATGTGTACTATCATGGTAGAAGAATTTTTTACGTTTCTTTCTTGCAACGAGCCTAATATAAAGAATCTATATAAATCTTTAATATTTAAAATTAATAATATATATACTAATATATATATTTACTCCAATATTACTATTATATATATATATATATATATATATATATATATATATTAATATTTACATTGTTGATTTTATAAACGAAGGACTCTCGTACATATCATTATTAGAATGAAACATTAAAATTATTTTCATTAAATATTATAAACTATTAAATATTTTAATCGAATAGGGTATATTACTCAGGCCACATCTTTTAAATAAGTGGGGGGATCTTTACGTTGTAGGATTGGATTGAGATCCAACGCCTCTAAAGTTCTTGGTTCATGCGTTAGCTCATATTAATTTTTGTTTGTATGATACAATTAAAAAAGAGCGCAGTTGAAACCCGCCCCAGCACGGTGCGTCCCAAGTAGAATGCAAATCTCGTGGCTTGGGGGTAGACCTACACACATCGATTTTTCCATGTTCTTAATTCTGAAGCTTTTGTTTCTATATTAAAAAAAGTAATTGTATTTTAATATAGGACATTATAAGATTTCTACAATCTTCCTACAAAAAGTCTCCGAAAATTTGTCGAATAATATATATCTTTTTTTCCGAATGTCGTCTTTCTTGTATGCTTCTTTCTGGATTGTTTCAGACTTTCTTTTCTGGTGAAGCTGGTAATCTTCATGGAAGGAAGTGAAACCCCCTTGCCTAAAACCATGTTGGTCTCCCTTTAGTTTTGATTCTGCTTATAGGAACAATTTAGCAGAACCAATTTGTGGGCTCTCTCTCTCTCTCTCTCTCTCTCTCTGTCTCAACACCAATCTCTCTCTCTGTCATTCCTTTCCGCTGGTTTCTAATACCATGGAGATGGATTGGTCATCGCTGCCCAAAGAGCTCCTAGACATCATCATCAAGCACTTACCCATCAAAGACCAAGTATGCTTTGGTGCTGTGAACAAGCTGTGGGCAAGTGTGGCTGCTGAGCGTCGCCATACCCCATCACCAAAACTCCCCTGGATTTGGATGACTCCCCCTGAACGCACACGCCTTCCTGGTGCTGGGGATTTCTATTGCCCTTCTGATAAAAGGGTCTACAATCTGACCATGCCACAGGAAGCCCTTGTAGGCTATTGCTGTGGAACCCATGAAGGGTGGTTGATCATGACCGACAATCCTGTGAACAACCTCTTCTTCCTAAATCCATTGATCCCAAATGCAAGATATACAGTCCAACTTCCTGATCCCATAGTGGCCTACCTCCCTTATTATAACCCTTTGGTGATCCTCTCCTCCATACCTACTGACCCACAATGCATTGTGCTCGTCTTGCATCTTGTTGAGGGCCTGTGGATCGGTAGGCCCTTCATGGGTGGAGAGTGGTCTAGGCTTCCAAT
The DNA here is from genome assembly GCA_035235625.1 of Saururus chinensis. NCBI lineage: Eukaryota > Viridiplantae > Streptophyta > Magnoliopsida > Piperales > Saururaceae > Saururus > Saururus chinensis. The sequence goes on along the minus strand of CP141145.1, from coordinate 5,569,056 downwards.
TGTCAGATGCAGTGATCTCATACTTCATGATCGGTCCATATATGCTGCAACAAAAGCAGGGGAGCTCTTCCTCGTAGAAGTGGGATCTGGGTCTGATGGCCACAGTGTGAAGAGTGTTCTTCCTCCACCATTAGATGGTAGATTGTTCAGACCCTTTCACAGTTGCTGGCGTTTGGTGGAATCCTGCAAAAGAGAGCTACTAATGGTTTTCTTCATTGATGATGGAGATATGGATGCTCCCATGGCTGTGCGTCAGGTGTTCAAGGCCAGTTTAGGGAAGGGGAAATGGGAGAAGATCAGAACTTTGGGTGACCAAATGCTTCTGGTCTGTCCAAGTTGTACCATATCCATGAAGGCAAGCGACTTGCCTGATTTCCAAGAGAACTGTGTCTATTCGGTTAGTGACCATTGTATTCACATGCTTGATATGAAGAAGAAGAAGATAGAGAAGGACGTGGACAAAAGCCTTGATTTGTTTTTATCTCCAAGAGTTTTCTTCACACCAAGTTTGATGTAGAACTTATGAGGTAAGCTTTTAACTTTCAAATTCAGTTTCTAGCAATAAATGTATTAGTTTTTAATCACTTTCCAGTTCAGCTTCTAGCAAAAATTGTATTCGCTAGTAATTTTTAGATCAAATTGCATATATGTTGTATGTTCAAGTTTGACAAAGTTAGTTTACTTTACATGTAATTAGTTTGTATTATAATCGGCATTACTACCCGTTGAAATGTTCTTATTCAGAAGCTTTAAAGATATAATCAAACAAAAGATTAGATCAAATACATCAATTACATTATCTTGAATTGTCAAGCAATCCCGATGCATTGGTCAAATTGTGCCCAAATAAGGATAGTTGCTGTTCCAATTTTTAATCAGTTCCTAAGATATTACACTATTCTGATCTTCCCCTGGGTAATTTGAGTAGTTTCCAACCAAAAATGATGAGATTAACCAGAATTTACATTTTATTAATGTGCGATTGTTGAGATATAAGGGAATTCAGCTAATCCTTCCGAAAGTCTGTTTGACAACTTTCAAAATCCATGGTTTTCTGCTTTCTTACTCATTGCTCTTCTATTTTATTATGTGTTTGATATGTTAAAAGGGTTTTGGAGCACCCATGAATCATGATTTGTAAATCCCTCATGGTGAAGCGATTTATATTTGATTTGATTTGATCTGTTATTCACATCTGGACCTGTCTGCTATTTATTCGCATTTGATGAGTAAACTGTCTTAATTTAAATTGCCCTACTATGCAAGCCAAGTAGGAGGACTGTGTGCTCTGCTGGAAACTAGATTAAGCTTCCATACGTTTAAATACCATAGCCAAATAGCCATATCACCTTAGTCATATGCACCTTCATTTGACTTACCATTAGTTGATGTGAAAAGAATGTGCACTTGAATTTTCAATCTATAGTTACCCATAATTTATTTGTCTATTATATGCTTTTTATTGTTTTTAACTATGCTGAAAACAGTACTACGTACTACAGCTTTCTGCTTTGTTTGATTACCACTGAGGATTTCATTCTATTACCTCGAAGATTATTAGTTAACAATTTGGTTGTTTTATGCCATTCAGGTGACAGGTGAGGGTGCTACTCAAAGGCACGTTAAGTCGAGCAGTTGCATATAGTGTACTCCCTTTGTCCTACGTTAATAGCTCCATTTGGTTTTTAAAATGAAATAATTTTAATTTATTTTAAAATTTTAAATAGGACTATTAAAGTGTGATGGCGGGTGTATTAGTTTTGCGTTCAGATTTTAGATATATCATTGTGTTCTTAGTATAAAAATCGACGGCACTTTGTGCTATCGGTAAAGTTTGATGTAATGCAACTTTATGTTATGTATTTTTGTTTGTTTTGTTATCCTGATTTGTTTGTTCCCTTCTTGTTGGGCCACACCATTATTGACGGCTTGAGTGAGGATGTCTCATACAAAATAAAAACTGACAGGAAAGGATAGGTGTTTTCTCACCCTTTTCCCTATACTACCTACCCTTGTATTAGGCTAAAGATATAAAATTATATAAAAGCCTAATTATTAATCTAAAACTTCCTAAATTATGTATTAAGCATGAAAAAGTATGCCAACATTAATTACTTTCATAAAATTATTTCTAAGAGGTGAATTTTTATTTTAACGCTCTGGATGGACGAGGTAATTCGGTCAAGAAAAACTCTTCAAAACTTTTTGCATACTGTAGAACCCTAGTTACAATTAATTTTTCATCTTGTTTCAATGTCTACAAATTTATTTATGATGTTTTAGAAATCAACCCGATTTTAAGTAAATATTTCCATAATTATGCAAATTCATTAAAAATTAAAGAAAACATAAAATCATGATGTTAGTTCGCATGAAAACTTGGATAATTTTGTTTTGACCCACCCTAGGGGTTTGATCCCGCCTTCTTAGTCTATTAGAATTAGGATTTAATTATTGTTAGTAAGAGTAGTTTAGTATAATTAAGATTTTATATTTATTGGACTTAAGATAATGCTAAAAGTTTATTTTAATTAGGAGTTTTATTAGCATTAAGATTAGAGACTTATAATTGCCTATAAATATATAGGGGTTTTATTTAATTAATTTAAAAATTAGAATCAAGTTAGTTTAATTTATTTTATATTTAAGTTATTTGTCTTATCTTTTTATCTCTAATTTAGCTTACATAGACATATGTCTACATCATTAATATTATAACATTCGATTTTGGATCTCCTTGTAATATTAAGCCCTCCCACCTTGCTTGTATTTGCTCATCCCCGATCATTAATTAAAGTTAATATCAAGAATTTGATCACGATTATTATAATCATTATTTTGACAACGTGATGCAAGCTATCCAAGCGGTGCACGATAGTAGGCTAAGTCAGTCATCATCTGCCAAGTCTGTAGAAGATGCATATGCAATAGTGCATTTTGTTGCAACCGAGGCCACAACCGCACCTTCCTTTTTGTTGACAGCCAAATCTTCTTCCACTGAGAGCCACTCTGTTCTCATCGGCATATGTACAGGAAGCAACTGTTGTTGTTGAGATGCATAACACACCTTGTTTGCCTTTGTTGATACAGAACTTACCTCTTCGAATCAACTATCTCCTGATGCTGTAACAAACATAGTTCATGAAGTTTACAGTTGCCATCACAGAATTCAAATCGGATTCGATGGTGTCTACTCTCCTCTCAGACAAGCAACAACCCGTTTTTTCCCTCTGATGCCTCCTTCGGGCCTTCTTATTTCAATAGGGAGATCGCAACGTGAGAACGGCGACAAAATGCCCCATGTTCTGGTTCCGCCAACGCGCCAAATTGAGCCATCCCCATCATCTCAAAATTATCGCCGGCCACGATGCCTTCAGCTGCTCATTCAAGGACGTGCTGCTCGCCCACCTCTGCTCTTTCTCTGTCGACATCAAGGACCTTGGCAAAGACAAATCTATGGGCCAGGAGATTGGTTGTCATGTCTCCCTTGTCACTTCAGACTATTCAGCCCCAACGACCCACATACTCCTCACCTACGACACTGGCGTCGGCATCTCCATCTTTGCCTTGTTGCTCTGGTTGTGATTCATTCCACCAATCCAGCACAAACCTACTTTATGCTCCACGATTGTGTTTCCTCCTCCATGAACCGGCTTCGCTTGACGGGAAAGGCAAGGCCACCTCCAGATCCACTGCCGATGGCCTCATCTTTTCCTGCGACCTCTCCCTCTTCTACAACTGCTTCTCCCACTCCACCACCCACCCGATTTCAGCTATGTTTGCCAGCATCTTTGCCATCTTGCCTATGCCGCCACCCGCCTGCACAATCAGGCTTCCTCCTCTGCCCCGAAAGCTTCCTCAACGACCCCGGCAGACTGCTTCTATTGTAGGCCCGATTTGTAACCCACAACAAAGATCGTCAAGCTGCAAGCCATGACATTTCCTGCTTCCACTGTGAAGTTTTCTCCTTTTCCCGGCGGATTTATCATCGCTCCGTCCTGCAATTGCTGATGTCCACATCCCGCGCAAAGAAGATACCGTCTCCTATGCCTCCACCCTCAACGCCACCATGGTCATCTCAGCGTGCTGCTCTCTTAATGTTGTGATCTACCAGAGCCATAAGCCGAGCATCACTGGAAGCATCACCCTCTTGCCTCTCCAGACAACCGATCATTTGTTGACTAAGAAATTCGGTTGTTTTTAAACGGCCCGACCCGAAAAATCAAACAAAGCATTTTAGAGCTTATCAAATTATATCAGATCAAGAGCATAACATATATCGTAAGTAAAATATGCATTCATATAATTATATATTTTAATTAATATTATTAATTAAGATACGTAATTAAATAAAATTGGAAAGCCAGATACGTTTACTCCCCTGTAGTTTTGGAAGTCATGATATTCGGTGTTACTCATTTCCTCTAAGCATCCTCCCCTTTAAGTCTAGAGATGGCGGGAAGAACCTCTTGTAGCTTCAGAATATTTTTTAGGCAGTAGACATCACTTCTCTTTAACCTGGGACGTTTTACACTTCTCGTTCCTATAGGCGGCGGACAGAACCTCCCCTTAACCCAGGGAGGTCTATCTTACTATGTAGCCCTTTGGTGGAGAGTAAAGTCTCCCCTATTCTATGCCACTTTCCTTAATATGGCCCAACATAAGAAAACGAAGCCTCATCTTGCTCCGTGCTATTTTTCTCTCCCCAAGGCTTTAGGGTAATGGGTAGAGTCTCCTCTTACCCTAGGGTATTTTCCCCTTATAAAGTTTCCAACTCAAGGAATGGATGGTCCCATTGCGTAGAGTACCCTCGAATTATGTAAGAACGCCTTTTAAATGGATGAAAACAAAACCCCGGAAACTTCTCCTAAAGTTTTAGCGGAAATCGGAAGTTATAGTGGAAGGTGTGCGAGCATACGAAGGAAAAGAGATACGCTCACATGGACACGTGTCATGTGTCGCACATCCATTGGACCACATCTGCAGTCGGTGTGTGCATTTGTGCATGGTGCACGAAACGCAAGGCATCACCACGCGTACACCGAGCAATAGTGCACCCACCGCATGCTGCGCGATCACGTAGATCGCCGTGATCGCTCGGCCCTACCACTCCACGAAGCGGCTTACTTGTCGTGTCCTGTTTTGGCAACACGGCGCTGCTCAGCTCGGCTCAAGCTGATGACATCATCTATTTTGTCTTTTTCTTACTATTCTATTATTATTTCATTCAAACATAATTTTAACTTCAAAATGCGATAACTTCTTATCCCAAAGTCGGAATCACGCATTCTTTGTACCGATTGGTTCGTACCGATGAACCCTTTGAAACTGGACCCCATATGGATAAGTTATCCTACACTTTTCAGTGGGTCCTGCCCATATGACATGCATCCCGATGTCGTAATTTCTGTTCCCGACCTCTATTTCATGTGTTTTTTCAATCGTTATGTTCATTATTTCAAGCTCTACTCATATAGTGTGATTCCCTCCCTTGAAACCTTTTAAAATTTAACTAAAAATTACATAATTACCCTTAACACGTTGGTTTAGGTGTAATCAGAACATGGGGTGTTATATTCATCCCCCCTTAAATAAATTACATCCTCGCAATTCACCCAAAATACATTTTAAAATACAACAAAATTGGAATAAAATCCGGTCGTTTGTCGAATAGTAATTACAAACCTAAATCCAACTACTTTTCAATCGGATCCAACATTCAGAAACATATTTTGATAAGTTAAAATTATATAACATAATCCGATATTTTAAACTCAATTTAATATCAGCTAGGTCAGTATTCGGCATCAAAACAAAACATAACAAAGTGAAGTCAATGAAATCCATAATTCCCAAAACCCTTCAATTATCTAATATCTCATACAAAAGCACATTGCAATAATTTAAGATCGGATAAAACACTTTATATGAATTCCAATTATTAGATAAAGCATTTTTTTAAGGATCAAAACAAAGGGGGCCAATTTAAAGCAAATCAAATCAGAATAAGGCAAATAGATCAATCTAGAAATTTTTGAAATTAAATCATCCGATAGATCCCATAATTTGAGAATAGAATTAAAAAATGGGATAATTTTTTTCAGAATTTGAAATCGCCAATTCGTCCTATGATCCCAAACGGTGTTGCCCCACACCCATACGTGCACCACTCTGATTATTTTTCTCGGCTAGTATCAAGTTATAATTTCATCCAATAACTATCAATACATTCACCAAGATACTAAAGGGCATTCCCCTGGGCACTCATGGGGCAACAAGAGGCTCATTCAAGTGAGGAATTTTCCCATGATTATTTTTTCTCAGCCATTATCAAGTTATAATTTCATTCGATAACGATCAATACATTCGCAGCGATACCAAATGGCATTCCCCTCGGCACTCATGGGGCATCAAGAGTCTCATTCGAGTGAGGAGCTTTCCCATGATGCTCCATACCCATAAGCGCGCCACGCTGATTATTTTTCTCGGTCGGTATCAAGTTATAATTTTGTCCAATAATGATCAATACATTTGTTGTGATACCAAACGACGTTCCCCCCGGCACTCATGGGGCGTCGAGAAGCTCATTTGAGTGGGGAGCTTTCCCATGATGCTCCACACCCATATGCGCACCATGTCGATTATTTTTCTAAGCCAGTATCAAGGAGCTACGCTCCAATAGTTTTTGGTCTTATGTCAAATAACTACCCATCAAAACAAATCGATCATTTTAAAAAATTCACACAATAAGGCAACGTATGGACAATAGTTCACATTCATAATATTCTCTAGAAAATAACCCGAAAAAGTGGGAATGGAATTGAACATATTAGAAAAAGTAACTATACGGGCGGAGCATCAGTTTAGAGCTTAAAACTCCTCACTCTAGATGAGTTAAAATATTAAGCAGAGATCTATGAAAATTATTATAATCTTTTCACATAATCATTTAGAAATTAAAACATCTGACAAAAGACAAACTTAAAATTGAAATTCATCTCAATGCACTAGCAGAATCAACATTAGAGCTATCTACTAACCCCTATATCCCATACCACGAGCATTTGATGGTTTCTTCACAGTAATTCTACTAGCTATTGATACGACTTTACAACTTCAAATCATTTTTCCAAAACATAGAGGACTTTTACTCAATTTCCATGTTAAATCCACTAGCATACTCAACCCTATAGTGGCCCACTAATACCGCACATCCCATACCACGACTATTTAGCAGTTTCTCATAGGGAATATCACTATCTTTGAAAACAAATAAATTTAATTTCAACATACCAGCAAAACTAGCCCGAGAGTGATCCGCTAATACTATGTGTCCCATACCATGAGCGCTTAGTGGTTCCTCCTAGGTAGTTCCACTGCTTTTCAAAATAGATTCATTTCTTAATTGAAAGAATTTTCAAAAATAGACTTCTTTATATATATATATATATATATATATATATATATATATATATAATCTCGTTCTATTAAAATTTAGAATTAGTAAAATCAGAGTTCGTATTAAATCCACCATATATAGTAACAACAAAATTTCAAATTAATTCTAATTCAAAAATCAAAATTTGTAACAAACCAAGATTTCAAAAATAATTTTTAAATAATAACCGTTCCAAAAGAAAATTTCATAACCTTGAAGTTTATATCAATTCGAAATAATACAAGTAGGACAAAAATTCCAAATAACTTCTACTTTAACAAATAAGAATTCATAAATATATAAGAGTCAAGAGCAATTCTGATACCATACTAGCAAAATAGAATTACAAATCCAAACCTTGATATGTCTTATTCATAATAAAATTTCCTAATTATTTAAGATTCAAGATCAACATTCTTAAAATTAATATTCGTATCAAATCCATTGAAAGGCATGAAGAGCAAAACGTACAATCAAAACAAGATTCAAAATTAATTCTGATTTTAAATCGGGATTCAAATCTTATCAATATATATTTTTAACACATTTTCCCTCTGGCAAATAGAGAGAGGCTCCGATACCAGTTGTAACGCCTTGACCCAAAAAATTGACAAAAATCTAAATAAAGCATCTAAAATCAGACGGAAATCTAATAAATCATCAGAGTTAACAGAAGCCAATAAATTAGCAAAATAAGCAAAACACACAAACAAGCAGATTAGCCTATATTAGATCCAATTAAATTATATTATATCATAACAAATCAAATCAGAACATATCAGATTAAACAGAGCATTTCAGAGATTAAACAGAGCATTTCAGAGCTTATCATATCATATTAGATCAAGGCATATCAAAGCACATCAGATTAGAGCATAACATATATTATAAGGAAAATATGCATTCATATAATCATATACTTTAACTGATATTATTAATTAAGATACGTAATCAAATAAAATTAGAAAGTCAGAAATGCTTACTCCCCTGTAGTTTTAGAAGTCGCGACGTTCGGTGTTGCTCGTTTCCTCTAGGAGTCCCCCCCTTCAAGTCTAGAGATGGCAGGAAGAACCTCTTGTAGCTTCGGAATATTTCTTAGGCGGTAGACATAACTACTCTTTAACCCGGGATGTTTCACACTTCCCATACCCGTAGGTGGCAGACAAAACCTCCCCTTACCCAGGGATATCTCTCTTACTATGTGGCCCTTCAGTGGAGAATGGTGCCTCCCCTATTCTAGGCCACTTCCCATGATCTAGCCCAACGTAAGAGAATGAAGCATCCTATTCCTCCGGGTCATTTCTCTCTCCTCGGGGCTTTAGGGTGACCGGTAGAGTCTCTTCTTACCTTGAGGATTTTCCCCTTATAAAGTCACCAACTCTAGGAATGGATGGTCCCATTGCATAGAGCACCCTCGAATTAGCTAAGAATGTCTTTTGAATGGACGAAAACAGACTTTGAATGACCCAGGAAACTCCTCCCGAAGTTACGGCAGAAATCAGAATCTATAGTTGAAGGTGTGCGTGCATACGAAGGAAAAAAGATACACTCGCATGGATGTGTGCCACGTGTTGTGAATCCATTGGATTGCATATGTAATTGGTGAATGCAATGCGTTCATCTGTGCATGGCGCATGAAATGTCCGGCGTTGCCATGCGTACACAGCGTGACAATGTGCCCACCACGCAACGCGCAATCAATCTCACAATTGCATGGCCCGACCACTCCGTGGCATGGCTTACATGTCGTGTACTGTTTTCGCAGCGCGACCCTGCTCAGCTCAAGCTGCTGATGTCATCTATTTCGTTCTTTTCTTAATATTTTATTATTATTTCATTCAAACACAATCCCAACTTCAAAATATGATAACTTCTTATTCCTAAGTTGGAATCATGCATTCTTGGTACTGATGGACTCGCATTGATGATCTCTTTAAAATTAAACCCCACATAGATAAGTTATCCCACACTTTTTTAGATAAGTTTTCTTTTTCACCACTAATAAGCTAATTTTGGAGTTGGTAGCATTCTTTTAATTAGATAAAGATTGTTACGTATTGAAGCCTAATAAGATTATGGTAGAGTGTAGAAAGACGAGTGTAACCACTTTTGAAGCACTTGATTCAGACATCAGGGTCAAAAGTTACAGCCTCGGGAAACATGCCACATAGGTGGAACCTACCTTAAAAGTGCGGGATAACCTACCCATGCAGGCTCACTAGGGCTCATTGATACGAGCCCAATGGTACCAAGAACGCGTAAATTGGAGCCCAGCAGAGAAAGATACGCTTGTTTAAAGCTTTTGGGTGTTTTAGGAAAAAAAACAAAAAAAAAGATGCTGATGCATTTGGCTTGCATCAGCCACCACCGCGTGGACCCAGGTCCGTGACATCACAAGCCAGGCTCATGCATAATGGACCCAGATGGCAGGTTCACGTCATGCAGGGTCAGGCCCGCGACAATGTGCGTCGCGATCGTGACACACGTCATCACACTGATCTGAGAGACGGGCCTGGGCTGTGTGGGAAATGCGCGACGTGACATGAGTTGCATCCACGTGACGTGCAATGCGAGTCGCGTCTATGTGACATGTGGCGCGTGTTTCTAGTTTTTCCACTTTTGAACCTTCTTTTCCTCCATTCTCAACCATTTTAGGTTCGAATTGAGCGATTCAAAAGTTGTTTTCTACTAAATCGAACGTTCTGGACATTGTGGTGGGGTCGTTTTCAGCATTCAAGCCTTCTATAGTTTCAAATTCGAAAACAATGATTCAGGTAGGGGGTTATAATCTCTAAACATGTACTTGGTATAACTTTTTACACATGATTTGACATGACTAAGCTTATGTGACTGATTTATGGAAGACATACTATGTGATGATTTGTTCTAGCATGGATTTTGCTATGTTTTGGATTATATGATGATTAGTTCATGGGCAAAAGAACCCAGAATTATCATAGAGTGATGGTGCTCACCGAGAAAAATAATCATCAAGTGGCATGCACAGGGTAGAGTATCATAGAAAACTCTGTCCTAAGTGGCCCTCATTTGCCCCATGAGTGCCGAGGGTAGGCCGCAAGGTGTCGTGGCTTGTAGATTTATTGTGATTTGGAATGGTTTTGTCTTCTGCATAATTTATTGTTCATAAAGGTTTCTAAAGAAAATGCTATAGCGTTTTCAAAGAAATTTCTGCTTAGCATTTTTTTTAGATTTTAAATCAACCTGCTGAGTATGAAAATACTCACCCACCCCCATATTCTACAGGTAATGCAGCGAGGGCGGAGGTGAAGGAAGAATAGTGTCCCAAATATTTAATTTGTTCTCTTCTTTTGGAAAATATGTAATATTTATATGATTGTAGTTTAAGGGCACAATGTGTCTGAAAACTTGTAAGGCTTGTAAAGCTATCGGCTCTATGCCCCGGGGTCCTTGGTTTGTGTGTAAGATTTTATTAAGTGTATGAAATATATTTTGGTTGTGCTATGACTATGTGGTATGTTTATGAAATATATTTTGGTTGTGCTATGACTCTGTGGTATGCTCATGACTAAACTTAAGTGCAGGCCCACAATGGTTCCGCTTCAACCCGGATCTGCCCCAATTTCATCCCATGGCACCTTTATTTCACGATGGATAGTTCCATATGGCTAGGGTCGGCACTTGCTTCAAAGACCTATTAGACTTTTCATTTTCTTGGATTCGAATTTATTGGCCATGTCACACAACCAAGAGTCCTCGTGTTTCCTACGTGCGTCTAAAAAGGGTTTGGGCGATCACCGATTTTCTACGAATTCTTTTCATTCGGGTCCTCATTTTCTTCTTGTCTATGCTCCTAGGATCATTTTTTTACCTACAACTCAGAATCCGTCACTTGTTGTTCCAAGCGTGAGAAATGTTCCTTATACAATGGAGCTATGGTGGGCCCATATGAAGTCCTTCATTGTGCTAAGCTTTGTGCGTATTCACAAGAACTGCATACCACCTCAAGGAGAAGGTGGAGTAGAAGAGAGGTGGAATGCTATGACATGCCCTAGGGGTCAGGTCCCGCCTTCATAGTTCATTAGAATTAGGATTTAATTTTTGTTAGTAAGAGAGTTTAGTATAATTAAGACTTTATTCTTACTGAGCTTAGGATAATGTTAGAAGTCCATTCCAATTAGGAGTTTTATTAGCATTAGGATTAGGAGGCTTAATTGCCTATAAATATGTAGGGGCTATGATCTATTTAATTAATTTAGAAATAAGAATCAAGTTTGTTTAATTTATTTTATATTTAAGTTATTTTCTTTATATTTTTATCTCTAATTTAGCTTACGTAAACATCTGTCTACATTGAATTCTTAATACTTATTTCTTTAATTATCTAGCATAATCATCACAAAAGTTCATAACCTTTGGCCTAATTATTCAAGATTGATAAAAGAGACATATTGTATAAAAATATTAAAATCACTTCTCTTAATAAAATCTAATTCCCAATAAAAGAAAACTACAAAAATAGGTGAGTAGAGAATGTGTGTGTGGAAAATAAGAGAAAAAAAGAAAAGTGAAGTCTCTAAGATAAGAGGGAAAGAATATGGTGATATTGGGGGGAAAATTGAATGAAGTATGAGTAGAGAGAAGAGAGGTGAAGAGAGAGAATTTAGAGAGAGAAGGGTTAGGCATGCACCTCAAGGTATGATAGAGGGAAAATTCAGTGGGAATAGGTGGAGAGGGGTTGGGGTATTTATAGGGAAAAAAAATTGTTTGAATTTGTTGATGTTTGTCCTAAAATTTCCAAATTTTATATCTTTCTTAATGATATATACTAGAATTTTAGTTGAAGTATATTTGATTTAGGATAAAGATTCTTGTTTGATATAGAACTCGTCCTATAGATGGGAGAGAGCGGAAAGCTTGTAGGAGGTTGAGAGGAGATGAAGTTGTTTATGGTCTAATGAGAAAAAACTAGAGAGAGGAGAGAAAGAATTTGGTGTCAAATCTATAAATATATACTCATTTTGTCTTGAAAAAATCAAATAGAGCTATTAATGTGGGATATAGGGAGTATTCTCTTATGTATTGTACATATATTTGTATAATAAATTCTCTAAATCTTAAATTATATTTTCTATAATTATAAATTTTTTAATAAATTATTTAGGATGCTAATTATGGTTTATCTAATCCATTTCTTAATTCTATATTAATAAATCTAGAAAGATAATTATTAAACTAATTATTTCAATATTAATATATAAATAATTACGAGTGTTCAAAGAAAAAAAGGTGAGAGAAATAGGTTGGCCAAAACATATTTTCATGCGTCCTAAGCCCACAATGGCTTTTCATCTATTTACTAATATATCCTCAACTTCTCAAAATGTACAATCGCACGCAATTTTTTTCAAAAGCATACCCTAGCTGGCCCTTCCCACACGTATCTAACCCAACAGATTGAACCAAAATAAATGAAAATTATATGAATAAGGGGTCTTAGTACAAGAAAAGTCACAAATACAACAAAAAATTTCCTACTTCCCAAATCGGTGGAGGAGGAAGCTCCTACCCCTCCTTCCCTAGCCTTCTAAACCACAATGGTAGGGACCCATGGATCTCTACAACCGTGACAATAGTAGCCTTCTCAACCTCAATGTTTGACTGAATCTCTACAATAGTGATAGAGACAACCATAGTTAGGGTAGACTAGTTCTCCTTGTGGCCTATGTTAGGTTATATTGTTATGTCCTGAAATAAGGGTGTGATGCCCCACCTATGGGTTCCACAGTGGATTAATTGTAGGCTCATTAGTTGTTTACTTTTTAATTAGATTGTCTTTAGTCGATTATTAAGAATGGCCTTTAGGCTTATTATTATGAGTCCTATTAGAATTATTTATATATTATATGGGCTATACCCTAATCTCCATTAATGAAGAATTTATCATAATTTTAGTCTTTTGTCTCTTCCCTTCTTCTCCCCTTTCCCGACCTCTATACCAATGTGGCCAACATACCATATCAATGGAATCAAAGCCTCATGGTGCCTAACTCCTTTCCACCACGCATGAACCCTAATACTACTAGGGAAGCGATCGGTCATCTTCCAGCCAACTATCTCTCCTCTAGGTCGCAACATCTTGTCTCAGGCTAACTGGTTGGGGACAATGATCATTTCTATTTAAACTCTTTTTAAGTGTACAAGGAAATTGTACTTATATGAGTATTAAGGGTTTTCAAACCTCATAATGGTTGAAATTATTACCAAACTTGAAAGAAATTTTGTTTTTAATTGAAAACTAAAAAAAACATAAATGTAAATTAAACAAGAAAGTAATATGATGAAACTAACTTAGGAATATGAATATACCAATAGAATCATAACAACCCCTTTAACTTCTAATTTAGATCTTAGTGTGTATAAAAAAAGTGTTCTTGGCTACAAGTTAGAACTACTTAGAGAAAACCAGTAATTAATTTTTTGGCATGAACTATCTTCAATATAGAACAAATCATTTATATTAATATGAAGCATGACTCGTCTAATTTTATCATAAATCATCTAATTCCTTTGTCACATAAACATTAATCTTATTACACAACAATCTCATATAAACCATGTGCATTAAATTTGACGTGAATATCACCACATAGATCTATCCTCCACAAGATGAATAAAACTAATATAGCATTGAATAAACTACTAAAACCATTTCACTAAAGAAATATAAGGTTATATAATTGTCATACATCAAAAACAAATATCTAAATCATAAGAAAAAGATATTGAAACTCATCTATGGCTTCATCAATTCCTAAGTTCGAGATTGCATAATTGATAGACATCCCTAAACCTTCATGAAAGCCCTTGGTTGCCCCTCCACCTTCTCTTCCCTTTTAGCCTTCAAAAAATAGCTTAAAATCCTCCAAATTTGTGCCTAAAAATGTTTATATAGACTCACAAGTTGGTTTAAGAGTTTGGCTTCAATCAATCGCCCCATCAAGCCGATTGATCCAAAAAGTTTTTGTGTGCAAGAAATTCGCTGCCCAATCGGCTAGGGCTGATCGACCCTCTATTCATATAGGCCAATCAATCCCCTTATTGGCTAGATCAATTGCCTGCTGAGAAATCTACAATAAAAACATGAAAAATAATTATTTTCAACTATAAATTCATATAGGCCTCTCATATCCTTATTGATTCTAATTTATAATTATCTAAGTTATATTAACCCCTAATCAAGACTAGAAATAAATTAAATTGGGATAAATAACATATATATCATACTCATCAAATACCCTCAAACCTACATTTTTTTATTCCTTGAGCAAAACAAAACTAGCTACTAGAAAATAAATGTCCTTATTGTAGGGAATTACAATTGCATTTAGTATTTGCAATCCCTAGGTTGACGAGTTGTGCCTACGAGGGTTTGTAGCAATGATACTCATGAATATTTATACCTAGTAAAAAAAAGAAGGAAAAGTAAACCAAAACAAAGAAAAATAAAACCCACAAAATTTCCTTAAAAACATACAACTCCTTTTAAGAAAACCAACCACTAATACTTGAAATAAGTAAACAATATTGTTCCAATCACTTTCAAGCAAGTAATCCATTCTACATTGCACCTTGGAAATATTCGCTAAAATAAATATTATACATTTCAAAAAGCATGAAGTATAGAAATCTGTAGCCATACAATCTAAATCTCTATTGACTAGCATATCTCAATGTGACCCATTAACCCAGCTCTATAAGTTCATTAACTCAAAAATATAACAATGAAAACCTTTCACCCTTAAATATCATACTAGAGAAAAATGCAATAGCCTTCATGTTCGTTTGTTTTCAAATCAAATTAAGGGCTATACTATGACAAGTGCAATGTCTCTTAACCTTTCTAAGTAATCCATGTAATAAGCATTAGGCCAATATCCTTAATCCAGTTGGCTCAAAGCAATTGATGTTGATATACCTCTCGGGCTTAATAACTCGAATTACAAAGGCTACAAAACTAAAAGAGTCATAAAAAAATTATCTCAACTCTCCACTTTTTGACGCGAACCCCTATGCTTTCCTAACACGAGGGTTAATTACAAAGTAAAAAGACGACCCTATACTTAACTTTTTATTCTTCTTTTTTTCATCATTTTTTATTTTATTTTTGTTTTCCATGGGATCATTATACACTCAACATAATTTTCATTTTTAGCCAAGCATCAAGCTCTATCATGAGACATTAAGCATTACTATAGTGTACCATGTTTTCAAAAATATGCTTAGTAAAAGACATCCTTCTAAGATTGCAAGTAACAAATCATGATATTATATTTCTACATGTTTGAAGTGTGTGCAAAGTGATTGGAAAATATAAGAACAAATGTCCAAGATGTCGAAAATAGAATATAAATCACTTTACTCAATCGCTTTCATCCCTTGATTAATCCACTTGCTTTCTTTCTATGTAAAATTGGTCTCCCTAAGAAAACAAATTTATGCATTAAAAGAAAACTACTGTAAAAAAATTATAAAAATTACATAACATAAAACAATCAAAAAACTTTATAAAACAAAAAGTAAAAAAATAACCCTAGAGAGTATCTACATACACCCCCAAACCTGAATTAAACAAAGTCCTCATTGTAAAGTAAAAGAAATACTACAATGAAAAAATAAATAAAAAAGAAAAGGAAGAATATCACCTGAAAGTAACAACATAAGTCTAATATACTAAAGAGACAAAAACACTATTAGAGAAAACTAAAAACAAAAACATAAAAGTAACCAAAACTAAAAGGAAACCTAAATTAAATAAAGGCACTTAAGGAAAAAATATCAAACAAAATGCAGAAAAAGTCTAAAATATTGGGTTCCTAAAAAATGTAAGTTTACTATCTTCGGCCAGACAATACCAACACTCACAGATGCTTCATGGAAGGTGGTGGAGATTGGCATGGGTTCTTCTTTTGTGTCTCCAAGAGAATGACTCAGGAAAGTTGGTAGCCACTAATTGGTTGTGGAAAAGATGGGTCTCTCTCAAAATCATCTATCTCAAGGTAAAGCAAGGAGGTCTCAAGGGCATTGCTCATAAGTGTCAGGGGAAGGGCTTCTTCAACTAATTCATCTAACCAGTCTACCATAAAGTATTGATCATCACCTTCAAGAGGTAAGTCATTAGATGCGTTAAAAAGATTAAGCTTCACCTTCATGTTCCCAAAAGACATTTTTAACACCCCATTCATATAATTAATATAAGCATTAACTATGGCAAGGAAGGGGTGACCTAAGATCACGGTGATTTGGTGATAGAGTTAGAATTAGGATCGATGTCTAGAACTAGAAAATTCAGAGGAAAGAAAAATTTGTCAACTCCAGCTAAGACATCCTCTATGAATCCTAGAGGTTTATGCACTAAACGATCAGCTAACTGAAGTGTAACATATGTAAGTTATAAATCACCTAAACCTAAATTCTCACACACCGAGTAAGGGAGTAGGTTGACACTCACACCAAGATCAAGGAGTGTCGTACTAATGGAATGATCCCCTATTATGTAGGAAATGGCTGGGACTCATGGATCCTTAAATTTGGGAAAGGTGTTAAATTTCAAGAGAAATTTGAGTTGCTCAGTGAGGAAGTCCTTTTTGGACACATGGGTCCTAGATTTTCGCTTTTGAGTGCCAAGGTCAAAGAGAAATTTGGAAGACGCAGGAACTTGCTTAATGGCCTATAGGAGTTGAAGGTTAATTTTGACTTGTTTAAAGGTTTTAAGGATCTCATCCATCCTAATAGTACTCTTACTGAATTGTGGGGTCATGTCTAGACACTTTGAAATGGTTTTGTAGGGATATAAAATCTGTCTGGGGTGGCTTAAATTGGGGCTATGAAGGAGAAGGAGAAACAAAATCCTATTCAGGTGCCCCACTTACAATTTCTTGAGGTTCTTGATCGGCCACCCTCTCTAGCTCATCACTCTTATCATTACCCAATGGATCACCTTAACCTGATTATCGATGTGCTTCCCACTCCTTATAGTAGTGATGTATTAAACATGTTCATTAGATGAATGGGCTCTCTCTACTCCAAACCTACCCTTAGGGTTTTGCAAAGGCTTACTTGGTAAAGTACTCGTCTATATCTTATTAATGGCAGTACTTAGTTGGCCTATTTGGGCCTCAAGCTTTGCAACTAATTGTGTGTGAGAGTGTAACGCCCGAGATTTTTCACACATTTTCCTTAAAATTCACAGAAAATTTTTGCAATATAACGTCTGTAAATCGGAAGAAAAATGACGAAATCAAAACCTAATAAAACAGTTTATAATTTAAAACACTAAACATCCATTTTCCATCATCATACGGTCAAACATCGTACGGCCAAAGCAAATATCATCAGGCGCTACTCGAAAACACACGTGCGAATAAATTGCTATGATCATAGACTTTAAATACAAATCCCTCCCAGGCATCCCTGAGTGCAAGTCCCATAACAGTCCACAGACTAATCCAAATGAAAGTCTAGAATAAACATCTTAACGTCTCGTCTCACCCAATACATCGGATCGTGGCACAAATAAACTCGCAGTGAGTGAAGCATATACCTGAGTCCAAGGGATTCAATCCACCTCGGAAGCGAGCATCCATCTCCAGGAGCTCTCCGCACAACTTGCAAAACCTCCCGTGCAACGGGGCTAAAAATAGTAGGGTGAGTATTTTCATACTCAGTAGGAAAATACCCAGTAGGGGAAATCCCAAACGGTGAACTCAATAAGTTCATAAATACATGCGTTCATGCAACTCAAACATGAAACAGATAGGCATATCAATATCATGCTCATACGCATACAAACATACCAAATGCACCATCGTGCCAAAATCATACCAAATGCACCATCGTGCCAAAATCATACCAAATGCACTATCGTGCCAACATCATACCAAAGGCACCATCGTGCCAACATCATACCAAAGGCACCATCATGCCAAAATCATACCAAAGGCACCATCATGCCAAAATCATACTATTAAATCAAACTTACACAAACACCCTTATCCAGGGTCTTACAAACTTACTCGTACCATCGTACGCTTACTCATACAACATACACATACTTGTACGGCCTTACTCATACAATCATACTCGTACGACCTTACTAGTACAGTCTTACTCATACTCATACTCTTACAATAGTGCTCATACTCTTACAGTAGTGCTCATACTCATACGCTTACAGTCGTACACATACTCATATAGTCATACACATAATCGTTCACATATCAACGACCACTGAAGCTCATTACTACTAATAAGCTCCAGCGTCGAAATGGAAAAGAATGCCACTGGAGCAACACCTTAACCTCCGGAGAGTGACTAGACGCCATGGACTTTTTCGAAGGTAAGGCACACCAATGCTCATGGGGCACTGGATCAAACAGGTAAGAGTAGATCCATGATACTACTTACCTGAGCGCGCAAACATAAACACCCACACATAAGGGGTCATACAGTTGGCCACCATAATGGGTCTTATAGTGCCATAGAATCGCCCACCATAATGGGTCTTATAGTGCTAGAGAATTGCCCACCATAATTGGTCTTATAGTGCCATTGCCACTCTTGGGTAGAAACATACAGTGCCACTCTTGGGCGAAAACATACAACACTCTCAATAGAGCATCAAACGTCTGGGCTTATACAACACACAGACCGAATCAAAAACATATGTCGCTCTCAACAAAGCAACAAACGTCTGGGCTTCATACAACACACAGACAAAGTCAGAAACGTACATCACTCTCAACAGAGCATCAAACGTCTGGGCTTATACAGCACGCAGACCAAATCAGAAATATACGTCTCTCTCAGCAGAGCATCAGACGTCCGGTGCTCTATACAGCACACAGACAACATCCCGCAGGATAAACACCATGGCAAGACATGAGAAATGCTCGGCCGACTCATTAGCGGCCAGCTCAAACACGAAACTTAATCCGTCGAACCCTCAGGTCTCAAACTCACAATGCTATCATTAGTTGTGCTTATAATTCAAGTTTGAATTAAGTATATTATGCGATACAATTATGCCACACAAACTCATAGTCCTCGAATGATCAAACTGAAGCTGAGCCCGATCCGAAACCCAAGTTCGTCAGGGCAGCAGACTTCACTTAACCTGTCCACATCATAGACAAAACTCATCGTACACCAAACCCTTACAGTCTTACATACTTCGCCATCCATCTTATGGCCAAATCATCTTACATTGACATCCTCAAATAACACTCCTCAAAGCCAACCCAGTTGTCACCCTCTTACTTATATCTCACTTATTATACTTACTTTTCACTTCATAATATGTATGTTATGCTTGTACAATTATGCACACTCTTACTGTCTGGCAATTGCCCAACATACAATCCAACCCAAACCGATCCATTCTAATCCTTGCCCGTCATACCCATATCCTCTGTCATCCGTCATACACTTACACATCCCTATCCAAATCCAAACAAAGTCTCTGTCACCTCTTATTGTCCATCGCCCATACCTCTGCCCACATACACTTACACGTAACCATATCATAAGCAATAGTCATCATACATACGTATGTCTCACACATACGTATAACATACACATACGGTCATACATACACAGCTTACAAACATGCTCACTAGTCATCACTAGTGCATGCATACATCAAACATACACGCTAGCCATCACTAGCACGTGCATACATACGTCAAACATACACGCTAGCCATCACTAGCACAAGCATACATACGTCAAACATACACGCTAGCCATCACTAGCACATGCACACACATTCATGCATACTTCAAACATGCACACTAGCCATCACTAGCACATGCATACATACGTCAACATACATGCTAGCCATCACTAGCACATGCATACATACAACGTACTTATAGCCAACATGCATGTCATATGCATTTCAACATACCATATCATCATGCTTACATGCACATCATGCAATCGAATCGTTACTTAACATCCAAAGCATGAAATCATACAATCCTAGCATGCTGCTACTCATTCAAAGCATGCTATCATGAAATTACGAGTTCAAAGCTCCCCTACCTCCTAATCATGACGTTCGATGGCGAGCACACGATGGTGGCAGCGTCGGTAGTGGAGTTGGTGGCTAAAACCATTGCATGGATGAGAGAGTTGCTGTCCCGAGGGTTTTAGGAAGCGCTGGAAACAATCACGGCCAAACAGGGTGTCAGAAATCAATGCGGCAAAACCCGCGATCCACAGCAGCACACTAGGGCGGCCGGGAGAAAAGTCAAGCCAACATATGTGGCGGTGCGACCAGATGTCGAGGGTGTACTCACTGAAGATCGGCCAGTGGCTAATACGTACTCAGCCGGCCACAAGACGTCGAAATCGGCCATGGACGGCACCCAACGGTGATGATTTCAGTCAACAAAGGTCCACATAAGGGTGGAGAGCGTGGGCAACACTCGAGGATAGAGGAGAGCTGGAGGACGGCTCTGTGTCAACTCCATTCGGTGGCAAAGCCAACCGATGGTCAAGCGGTGTGAATGCGGCGCCTAAACCCAAAAAGCACACGCGTGGCCACATGCACACGCTACCCAAAGGGACAGGGAAGAGGCTGAACGGAGATGACCCAAGGCTCACAAAAGCCAACAGGGCTAAGGCCCTAGTTGTGGTCAATCAAAGCGGCAACATCGCCGATCACCACCCACAACCAATACCCATGGTGCGGGCGGCTGTGCATCTCGCACGGTATAGGGCAATGACAAGTGGCCCATTCTGAGCGGAAGAATAATCGGGCCAATCGGGGCTGGCCCTCACTGTCGCCGAGCCGAGGCAGAGCCCATGATGGCTAGATGGCCTACGGCTTGCTGACGCCAACGACCCGAGATGCACCCAAAATGTCTAATCGGGCGGAGCAAGGCAATAGGGGCAAGGCGGGGTCGGAAACGACAAACCCCTACCGACACTGGGTCGAGGTAGGCTGGATGGAGTCCTACCAGTGGCCGGACGACAACTGGAAACCCACCGGCGTCAAAATAATGCCACGGACAGTGAGATGGAATAGTAGAAACAAAACCCGACCAAAGTTCCAGTAGCTCACCACGGAGCGAAGAAAGCATGGCGGCAGCTCTAGCCAGCACCTATGGGTTCCTAGCAGCCAACTAAACATAAGTCTAGTTGAGAGCGGCCGCAAACGATGTCAAAATCGTACACCTATAGTTCAAAAACGGGATTGAAGGAGAGAAAAACCCAAAGAAAAGTTCGGTACCTCGTGGAGGAGCGAAGAGGCCGTGGCGGCGGTCATAGCCGGTACCTACGGACTTGTGGTGGTGAGGCAAAGCAGATCCTGACAAGAACCGCCGGAATCCAATGTCAGAGGAGGGAGAACGGAGCGACCGGAAATGGGCTCGGATTTTCTCTTCTCTCTGGAAGTGATTTTTTTTTCTTCTGGAAGTCGTTCGGTCGATGGATTTCTTATATAAGTTAATCTTTTTAATTTTTACATCTATGTCCCTAACACGCGTTCACCCACCGGTTACGCGTTGTAGCTCCAAAATTCACGCCGTAAGCGCGCAACGAGGCCCGCAGCTTGCGACTAAGCCCCACACCCAACTCTACGGGTATAAATATAGCGTATGAATACATAAATATGAATAGCCGAAGCGTCACATTTTCCTGCCAAAAATGACCAGAAAAATAGCAAAAAAATCACAGAAAATCGTAGAAAAATCAGGGACCTTACAGAGAGTGAAATAGTTGAGATTAAGATTGTAGGCCTTGAAGGTAGTCAAGACTTTATCTTCAAAATCCAGACTCCTAATGGGTTGGGTGTATTGGGGTTACACATGAGCTTGGTGGACCTTGAAAGGTTTGCCTAGGAAGTTGGTTGCCCATTGCCCATTGGTTAGATGTTAGCCTAAAAAATTATGGTGATTTCTCTACCCATGGGTAGCATTCATATGGTCTTGAATAAGCTCAAGGTTGAAGGGCACTCAATTATTGTATTGACAAGATTTAGACACATAACACATTCATCTTGAGTGAGGGGAGCATGTTGGTGGGTTGAAATATAAAAAAAGTCTAATTTCTTAATATGTCAACTTTGAAAAAAAGTTTCATTGGGTTTTTGACTTCATACAAACCACCTATAGTGAGGGGGTCTTATTCGAGGAGGTTAGCCCACTCTCATTCTTATTCAACGCAGCATATTGTAATGATTTTCACTTAAGTCCTCGAAAATTTTCCATGCCTCATTCTCACTTTTTAACCAAAATCTAACCCTACAAATTGCATCAACAAGATATCGGCTTTGCTCAATAAGACCCTCATAAAATTGCTTAACTAATTGTTATTTAAGGACAAATGATGGAGACACTTCCTATGAAGGTCCTTAAGTCTATCACAACTCTCATAGAAGTGCTCAGTTAGAAGCTTAGCAAAAGTGGTTATAGCCTTGCGCAATTGGTTGGTCTTTCCTATGGGGAAGTATTTTTTTGATAAATTCTTGTTCAATTTAAGCCTACATGGTAATTGTGTCTGATTTTAAGGAGTGGAGTCATTCTCTAGTTTTATCTTTCAATATAAGGGAAAACCCAAGTCTGACAGCCTTATCAGTGAGGTTTGAGAGTTTGAAAGTAGCCACAACTCCAAAAGGACATATCTTAATGGGACCATTAACTAAGCTTGTTAAATTTGCTAACTCAAAAATACATCAATGACAATCTTTGACCGTTAACATATCACAATAAATCATCATGCAATGGCCTTTCTTTTTAATTTTATTTCAGTCAATTATAAAGAATAAGAGCATAGTGTACCTCATATTATGACTAGTGCAATGCTTAGTTCTCTTAAGTTTTCTAAACAGTCCGTGTAATAAGTATTACCTAGTGTCCCTAATCCAATTGGTTGAAGGCACTAAGTGTTGATACACTGCTCGGACTTAATAACTTTCACTATAAAATCAACAAAACTAAGAAGTAATAGAAGGAATTTATTTTAACCTTCCACCTTTTGACTTGAACCCCTATATTTACCTAGGCACGAGGCCCATTTACCCAGTACAAAGAGAAACAAACATTTGTTCTCAATCTAATTAACTCAAGGCATTAGGTATTGAAACACCCTTCGGGCTTAATAACTTAAACTATAAAGGCTACCAAACAAAGCAAGTAATAAATAAAATTTATTTCAACCTTCCACCTTTTGATGTGAACCCCTATGCTTGCTTATGCATGAGGGCTGGTTACTAAGTAAAAAGGAAAACAAACCTTTGTTCATTTTTTTTATCTCAATTCTATTTTTTTCAATTTTTTATTTTATTCTTTTCAAGTATTTCAAGCAATAGTCAAACATCAATCTCTAGAAACAATAGAAATTACTAGAGTGTACCATGTTTTCAAAAATATGTTTGGTTAAATATATCCCACTAGAATTCCTTGAAACAAATCTTGAAATTATATTTCTACATGTTTCAAGTGTTTACAATGTGATTGACAAATACAAGAACAACCATCCAAGATGATGAAAATAGAACAAAAATTACTTAAATCAATTGCTTTTATCTCTTAATTAATTTACTTACACTTTCTACATGGAATTGGTCTCTTTAAAAATAGAGATATGAATTAAAATAAATAAGAAATAAAAATGACATAAAAAGAAATAAAGAAAAAAGTAAAAATATCTTCCTACACCCCCAAACCTAAACCTAACTTTGTTCACAAAGTTAAATAATATAAATACTACAACGACAAGAATAAGTAAAATTGGGAAGGAAACATATCACATGAGTGCAACAACAAAAGATCTAATCCACTAATCTGAAAGCCATGTATAAAAGATTGAGAAGGAAAGTGATACAAACATGAGATGAGCTAATGCTGACCTAAAATACCACTCTTATAAGAGAAACAAAAAATACATTAAGAAATAAAAGAAAAGAACAAAAAAATAAGTAAATAAAATCTAAATTAAGTAAATAATCAAAATAAAGGGAAAAGAAACATATCAAAAATATGGGTTACTTCCCAAGAAGCACTAAGTTTAATATCTTCAGCTAGACAATGCCAACACACTCAAATCCTTTATAGAGGGTAGTGGAGATTGACATAGGTACCTCTCAAGGTCATATTGCATAAGTGATAAAGGAAGGGCTTTCCTTAACTAATTCCTCAAATTGATCAACCATAAAACATTTAGCATCACCTTCAGTAGGTAAGTAGTTAGATGCGATAAACATATTAAGCCTCACTTTCATGTTCCCAAAAGACATTGTCATCACCCCATTCCTAATGAACTCATTCCAAGCCCGTGCTCTCATCAAAGGCTCTCAACTTGTCCTTATCACTCTTGCCAAACAACCAGTTGGCATACAATTTACCCAAGTGAAGAACCTCAAATATCCTCGAATTTTTTCATCTTCCTGCCATCTAGCTCAACCTTTGATCTATTGGCCTATCAATCATTGCAATAGGTAGAATGTCCACTAGCTCTAGGGCTTGTTCCTGCTTGGGCCAATTTCTCCCTCTTTCGCTTGAGTGCCCTCATCAGCAGTGGAAGTCTTCTATTTCTTCTTCTCTAGTGGGCCGGTGTATGATGGCTTCTGGAACATGGTCTTACCTGTGTACACATTGTCCTTGCCACCCTTGCATTTTCCAAGTTTTTGTCCACTACCTTCGGTTGTGAAGGCTCATCTACTCTAGCCTCGGCTAAAAATGTTAATTGTTGGGAAAGTCTCATTGCTTTCCCTTCAATGCACAATCTTCAACTCAAAAAATCTTTGCCCCCACTATTTCCATTAACAAAAATAATATTCTAGAGACAAATTCCTCTACTTTCCCTTTAGCTCCACCCTCCTTTGTTGTGATTGTCTCTCTAGAACCTGTTGTCTCTCTCAAAAATGCCCTTCCATTTGAACATGGTCAACACCATTTGCTGCGCAAGATGCAACATTACCATGGTCCACTTCCATCGTGTCTTTCTCATCCTACTACAAATCCAAACTATTGAATTATAATTAGTGTTCTACATTGCATTAGCTTTGGGGGGGAAAAGTAGTAGTTTGGCAGTTTTGTAGTTTGGTGCATAGGTCATACAATGATTAATTCAGATGTCAAGCATACAACTAAACATAAATTTACTAACATGAGTGGCACCAGTGGATAGAAAAACATCTCATCCATATTAAGGAAAAGGGGTCTTCTATGAGGAGTGTAGCAGTGTCACGCCTTGCCACACCCCCTTTGATCAAACCTGGTCAAAGAAGGTGAGACACGGCGCAATGAAGTTAAAGACTAACCCATCTTGAGTTCTCATCGAAGTACACAACATGTGCCGTTTGTGAAAAGCAAATATTGGAAGGTAAAAGAGATTAATTATCAATCTTAGTCCAACACAATACCCACAACATCTATAATAAGCATAGTCACAAGCCCTTAGGCTACAACACATCTAAAGCCATCATAGGTTATCCAAATTATGTAATAAAGCCAAGTCTAAGATCAACATGTCACATGATATAAGTCTAAAACAACCCAAACATCTTGCCCCCCTCATGGAGCATGCCCATCCTCAAGCTTGACATAAAGACCATTTGGAACACGTGCATGACATATCATACAATCCCAAAATAAAACTACAAAGAAAATAGGGGTAAGTTTAACTCATTAAGAGTTTTAAAAAGAAACATAAGTTCATGATAACACCACATGCATTCTTTTCATAAAAATTAATTTAAACATGCATAACATGTCCCTTATCTACACATGTGCATCATGAGTTAAATCACATTCCATGTTCACATTCACACCACCTGTGCATCATAGGCTCATTCATAATTTAAAACACACATGCACAATAGGGCTCATTAATATTGTGAATCCCTTGAACGAACTTAAACCTCAAAAAATTCTACCTAAAAATTAGTGCTTTTTAGTTAGTCATAATCAAAAACTACCCAATAGATTCAAATTAACATAGGAATGATATATTCAATACCTCTTTAGGTTAAAAATGAAAATAACATAAATTAGGGTTCTTAATCAGAATAAAAAATATAATCTTGATGGAGGGAAACTAAGAATCCAATTAAGAGAAGTGAAGAATAAGATGATTATACTAAATATCGAAAGCATTAAGGAGTGATTAAGAGAAAATCTTACCTTAAGAAGGGTTTCTCCTTTGGGAAATAGGGTTAGAGCCTAGCCTCCGTCCTAAGCTCATCCCTTCTGCATTTAACAAATGGTCTAGGGTTTTCTTTTTATAGTAAGGGCTTGTGGGGTGGGAATTGAATTAAGTTAGAGAATAGGAAAATCCTCCCTAAGTCACAATTTAAGTATACATTTGACTCAAAAATGAATTTAATCGTAATTAAGCCCAGTTAGACAAATCAATAGAAGGTTGGCGGCTGAAACAAGTAGCATGCCATCCCACATGGATGTAGGTCCCACGGTGGGGCCGCTTCTTTGACCAAGAAAATATAGAAATAAAATGCATTTAAATAGGTAAAAATTAGGTGAATTAAGCTTGACACTAATATTATAAACTAAAATAAAATTAAACCTTAAGAAATTTATAATTAAACTAAGTTGTTACCTCGAGGAAAATCAAATCAAACCAAAACAAACAATTTTACACAAATAAAAAGGAAATAAATTAAAAGATCTTATAGGAAGTACCCGTTCATGGTCTCATGGCAAGGATTATCTAGATTCCCTTATCCCTTTCCTCTATCCAATGACTGTCACCATGCTCATTGTCTACCTTCTTCTTCAGCCTTGCCACCTCCTCTAACATTCTACAACCTTATCTTTTAGACCCCTCAAGGTTTGATAGAATTTCAGGCAAGAGTTTTTTATTCATTGGAATAAACTATGGAAGTGGATGGGCTTCCTTGACATTGATCTGGTTCATAATCTATTGAAATTTTGGAAGAGTTTTCTTGCTCCCCACTAACAATGAGCCAAGTATAAGCTACGCATGACTACTCTTCATCCACGAGATTGACAATGCACATACTAGCAGATGTTAGCATTGGTCTAACATGAGCTAGTGTGTATGTTGTCGATCTTAAATATTAAGGGCTCTCATGCGTAGCTTATACTTAGCTTATTGTTAGTGGGAAGCTGAAAAATGCTTCCTAGAAGTTGAGTCTCCACTGCCCCTTCCACTATCCCTTCTTCAGTCCCTGGTTCAACACCTACCTTAGGTCCATCCTCAGCCCCATCTCTTGCCTCATATCCTGCCCCATCCCATTCCACATGCCATGTCCCATTGCCTTCCCCATCCCCAGACTGAGCCCCATCCTTAGATGGAGCCCTTTCATCCTCTTCCTCCTCACTTTACTCTTTCAAAATTTCCTCTCCTCTATCCCTTTCAGTTGATCATTGCTCCGAACTGTCAAGCCTCACCCACTCACCGGTCATGTCAGTCCACCAACTTCCCTGAAGAGCTTTGCATTCCTCTCATCACCTGAGACATTTATCAAACACATCACCACTCATTACATTAAATAAATGAAAATGAATGTGATTGTAACATACAAGGATTCTTGACAACTACAAATAAATATCAAAGATAAAATAACAATTTGTAAAATGGTAATCAAGTGCCTTATTACAACATTACTAAGAAAAGGTTTGAGAACCATTTAATAACTGTAAGTCTAACTTTCTCCAAAATTGCGGTATGTTACTACCCATTACTCTGAATCTAATATGGACCCATCGAAAGATGCATGAGTCTTTCCACAATTACTAAGCAAGATGTAAAAACCACATATATTCATGCATCGTTACTAAATGAAAACATTGTTACAAGATGACAAGGAATCATAGGAATTGATACTGTTGAGTGATGGAAGTCACAAGACAACATAACCACAAAGATCTCAAGATCTAAAGGATATCACTAGATGGAGAATCATGATTAGTTGAAGGAAATAGATTTAGACTCTAGGAGGAGAACTGGCTCCAATGTAAGAAGTAACTAAACTTTGCCGCTAGTAAACTGATTTTGCAGCTAGGAATGAATGAACATCCCTCTCAAGGAGTAGGCAATCAAAGGAGCAATAGATCTCACAATTTTTAGAGATCTATTAGGATCAGCCATGGACTTAAAAATATGGGTAACATCATGCTCATGGACATCAATAGCCGGAGGTAGTTAAGTCTTTCATGATGCCCAAAAAACTGAGTGTTAGTATTGCCTGGAAAAGGCAAGGGCACAAAGGCCTAAGACCACTAAAGTCTAAACAGCTATGGCTATTGAGTGAGAGTAGTATGACACTAATACTTTGTCCAATGTCCCAACATTCAAGGAAATTAAGTTTAATTGACTTCTGAAAGAGTCTCCACCAAGATACCTCCAATCACCATTGCTATTAACCATACTCTTGTCAAATAACCTCCAGAAATAAGACTAGACTCAAACACTCAGGTCAACTTGTGACCATCTCCCAACCAATCAGGACCTAGCTTCTTTTAGCCAAAATGATTGAGGTTATAAGAATGGGGATTATTCCATAATTTTCCAATATATCAATCCCTTTTTTAAAAAAATGTTGTTCCTCAAAATTATTATTAGGTTTAAAGATTCTATTGAAAAGGGCTTTGGTGCAACACAAGGGTTAAAAAGTCATGCGACAGAATAATAAACTTTCTTAGATCTAAAACTTAGTTTGGAATAATCAATAAAACTATATGCCGTTATCCTAATTTTCTATATTTTTACGGAGTAATTAATTCACAAACCAAAATAGTAAATTGGGTTTGAGAAGGACCTAAGTGCACTAATAATTTTATACTAAAAAAATTCTAACTACATTGAAACTAGGTCCAAATCTTTGTTATGTTATTCCATTATTGTTGACTTTTTTTTCAAATTTTTATAATTTATGAAACTAATTGAACTGGGGTTGGGCAAGAATTATACGTTATTTAGGAATTTTAGGTGAACCTGACTTGAATCTAATTCCGGTCCATGAGTCTTCTTCTGCCTGAGGTGAGAAAGAGAGAAAAACGACTCCGTGTTCCAGGAAATTTGCACTAGGCTAGCCAGTAATTCACCGGTGGGGCACATCCTCTAGCCAGAAGCCTGGGAACAATCTCAAACTATCCCCCGAGCCCTGAGATCTGCCAAACACATTTCCAACGTGGATAGAGGGGCCCACGTCTTCCCTTGTTTGGAAGAGGAACCCAACAACTGATACAGCTTCAAACCTTTTACGGTCACCTCTGATCCTGAGCGTTGACATTCTACACTTTGAACTCAGAATTAGCCTTGAGAAAATGAGGAATTCTCTTCTAATTACATGGACAAATCAAAGCATAAAATGGCAGGATGCTTAACTCTCCAATGAGCTGAGTCTACAATTACATGAACCGAAACTTACAAATTGAAGCATATACGAAGAATTTAATTGGAACCATGCTAACCACTATCAAGCAGGCAATCCAAAACGTGATCTGGCTACCAACAACCAAATAAAGAAGCAAAGCAAGCTAGTCGTCAACAGGTAATTTAAGTGGTACAAGAATTCAACCGAGAGAATTGTTCCCCGCATGATGTCCAAAGCATAACAAGCTAGGGACGCATTTTACAACTGATGAATGCAGATATATTGGAGGAGAAGCCAGATTATGGCCAATAGCATGCGAGCCTTCATACTAAACCAACATCCCCCGCATTTTAGGATTCCATCGCTCTCCTAAACCAACTGAAGAATAAAATGAGGTTTGTTCTAACTTGCGTGCAATGGAGCATGTAATTTTTGGAGTACGTAGATGAACTTACTAGTGCATATAGATGCCGCTGTTCTTGGTTTTTATGAAAATTTACAACCCCGATTTTGTGTTCTGAACACCTGGCTTGGGTCGATTTATGGGTTAGGGTGTTACATAGATAAACATGAAATTGAAAAAAGAAAAACCTAGAATTTGAGAGAAAAAATAGTTCTTTTGCCACTGTTTTCCCATGAGATGATCATTGTGCTTAAGAAGTTAGTTTTAATGGTGATTGTTTGATTGGCACACAACTAAAAGAAAGTTTTTTACACAATAAACCTAAGGAGATCGTCAACTAAGTTTAATGAGAGATTTAAGACTTAATGCTAAATTCACAATCAAAGAGGAGCTTGATTGTAGAGGTTAGAAATAGACAAAGACAAAGAAAGGAAGAATAAAATTTTAAGACTTGAGGAGAGATGACTTGATGGCTAGCAACAAAAGAAGAGAGAGATCTAAACAAAGAAAAGGAGTTTATGTTACAGTCTTTCCAAAAGGTTGGTGGTTTGCTTATGTCTTGTATAGTCTTGTTAGTGCATTGATTTTGATTTTAGGCCATGACTGGCCACCATAATATTTTACCCTTGTTGGAGTTTACTACGTAAGTAAAAATCTTGTATGTTTTGGCATGATTTGTGGTTTAATTGATTATTAGAATAATCATAAATGCGCTTAGCATTTAGGATTTTGCCTTTTCTGCTATAAAATAAACTTCTACGTAAAGAGGCTAAAACTCTTAATTTCTTACTTATTAAAGTAATAGTATTAGAAACAATCTATTCATCCGCTACGTAGATTAGATAAATATTAAACTCTCTAAAAAATTCAATACTTAGTCAATTCAATTTAAAACTTCACACAAAACTTTCAAAACTTATTAGCCCTAGTTATTAATTATCTAAGCTATATTAACTCCTAAACAAGACTATAAAATAAAATAAATAGGTATAAAATAACATATAAATTATACAAATAGAATATCTTCAAACTTATATTTAGCTAGTCCTCGAGCAAAGCAAAACAAAAACTAATCTAGAAAATTAAATGCCACTATTTAGCCTATGTAACAAGTGAGAATTTAATATCCTACAAGATGGTGAGAGTGGATCACTAGATTGTTCCTAACCTTAGTATTTTCGTAAGTAGTCAATTAAGAATTCTAGCGTCTATGTAGAAAAGTTTATTTTGAAGAGAAATAAACAATAAATAAACCTTAAATTGTAATCACTATTTATGATCTATCAAACCATTTGAACAAGCTTGCACACTACACAATTGTACAAAGAGTTTTTATATGAAAAACCTCAACTAGGGTAAAAAATTGTCATCCTCAACTAAGGCTAGATTAATGTACTAGAACAAAATAGATCTTACAAGACAAAATAATCAACCAACCTCTAGACATGACACAAACTTCTTTGTTTAATCTTCTTTGTTGATAATGTTGGCCTTTAATTCTTCCTCTCTGATTGCTTCTTCGTATTCTGTTATTTGTCTTCTTCTTCTAGCAACTCAACCAAAGACTCATTCTTTGTTGTTGATTCGCCTTGAAAATTTTTAACTCCCTTGAAGAATTTTGCTGATACTCTTCTTGTATTTGCTGTGTGAAAATCTCTCACTTTAGTTGTTCATCACCATGAATCCACCATGAACAATCTCTTCAAGTTTTCTATGGATTTTCTAGAAAAACAATGAGTAAAGGACTCTCATTTCTTCTCCAATATTTTCTTAGTTTTCCTCTCTTCAATTCGTCATATCTAAGCCTTTATATATGTCTCTAAGTTGAACAAGCTCTTAGACTTTAACTAGGAATGAATTGTCTTCCAGAAAGAATTAACTTAGGCAACTAAAACTACTAGCGATCGATTGACTTGAATAGTGATCTATCATTCACTATTTCTTAATGTATGATACCTTAAGTGATCGATTGGTCTTCGAAGCAATCGATTAATAAATACTCAACTTCGTTTTACAAAGGGCTTATTCAAGAGGCGATCAATTGTTTGCTTTAATACTCTGTTCAACATTCCACTGTTCGCTACACACCAAACCATAGTCATACATCCATTGGCTATTGGCACTTCCGTGCCTATGCAATGAAAAATAAAAAGAAAGGTAGTGCCCACCCAAAGTTAAATACACGAATATATTATGTTGGGCACGACAAAATTAGTCCTTTACAAATCCACCATACCCACATTCGCCTACAATATTCACAATTAGAAACAACAACTTACTCTGACATTGGCCCATAAGAATTTTCTTTCATACCATACACATCGCATCGGATCCCATTAATATTCTAATAAATAACATCTATTATTTGTAATGGAAGAACAGGACTATACACGATAATTAAACGAACACAATTGAACCTTCGGTCACATAAAATTAGATGCACATTATAATAATTTGGCAAATTTTTATCTTAACCCAAACATGCCATCTCATGGCCCAACAAAATAGATCACATTAGGCAAAAAAACCCTACCTCACATCTACCATATAAAATCACAATAGCGACCGATAAATATGTACCTTCAAGGTATGGAATTGAAAGAAAAATAAGATTCATATACAAAAGGCTTTTTTCATGACGAATATCAATAATTTAAAAGCTAGAATAACGACCAGGGGTTGGCCTCAATAAGATTTGAGCAATCCATTTTTCCTTGATAAATTGAAAAAATGTAACAAGAATCCTAAACCATCACCATCAATTGAACCATCAATGTGAGCAACCTAACATTGTCATTTTAGAAAATGGTGTTCTTCTTAACAGTTCAAAATTAGATATTTCAAATTGCTCGTTGTCAAGAGGAGTTTGTTATCCATTGCCAGGACTAAGAGGATGCTAACTTTGAAAAAATCCATTGAACAGAAGACAGACCACATTGGAGTAGTCATATTAACATGACACAAACGACCACCACAACCAGAACTATCTGCAATCAATGAGCCAAAAGGACGAATATATTTAAACATATACATATATAGAAGTAAATTTTATATTTTGAAATATGCAAGGGCATGCAAAAATCTGTTCATAAGCTAGCTCTTTATATAGAACTTCGAGATCTTAAGTCTTTTTCTGTAAGCATTCCAATGCTCAACATAAGCAAGCATTCGTGCACAATCCATTTTTAGGTGACCACTGCAGCATTAAAAACAAAAACAAAACAAAATTTAAAGCTAAGTTAGCATGCAAATATATAAATACACAAGAAAAGAAAACAACACCCATACCAATTACATTCACAGAAGAATTAAATAACACACCTAAAATCGAAATAAAGCTTCAAATATTCCCATGAACCCACAAAAAATGAATTTAAAATAACATATTAAATCTAGAACTCATATCCAACTTTCAACAACCATGCTAAGCTAAAAACATCCAAACAAAATGAGATAGAAGAAATAAAATATATTGCATACCATGAGCAACGACCATTTCGTAAATACGTATTCATTACAAACAATCAATTAATGAGAGAAATTTGATATTGCATACAACCTTGGTATACAAATATAAAGTACGATATAACACCAAATGAATATAACAGGAACGCACCCAAAAAAAAGCACAAGCTTTCACTACTATATCATTCTTCCCTAATAAGTAAATGTAGCAGATACTATTTAAAATGTTGCAAAAACTATCAACAAACCAATGAAACAATGCAAAGATATATTAAATTATTATTACGCAGTCCAAGACAATTTTTTTAAAAAAAATTAACTAAAGAACTGGCCTAAGAAGACTTTTAAAGTAACTATTCTTACTCAGAATGAATGATTTTTTTGGACTTCGACACATTGGCTACCAAATATATTGATCCTTGTCTTTAGAATATGCTGCATCTGGAATTTCACTATAAAATGGAGAGTAAATCATCCATGTACTTTATCCATTAAATATCTACATTTAGAAATTTTGAAGAACATGGAAATACATGTTTGAACGCTACTTCTTTTTACACCACTTGCATGTCTTAGGCCTTCTTCTGTAAGTATTTCAATGCCCAATAGAAGCAACCACTCGGGGACTATCGATCTGTAGGTGCTTCCCGAAACTATAGAAAAAAAGAAAAAGAAAAATTAGTGCATAAGTTGGTGCGCAATTAAATAATTACACAAGAAAAAAATCACCGCACACACCAATTACATTCTAAAGCCATAGAAAAATTAAACAAGGCATGAAAACTCAAAATAAAGTCTCCAATATTTCTATGAACCCACCAAACATGAATTTAAAATAACAAATCAAATATGGAACTCACAGCCAAATTTCAAGAATCATGCCATGCTAAAATGTTCAAAGAAAACAAGTTTGAATAAATAAAATATATTGCATACCACGCACAACAACCATATCGTGCAAACATATTCATTACAAACAATCAATTAATGAGAGAATTTTGATATTGCACACAACCTTTGTCTACAAATATAAAATACGATACAAAAGGGACAAAACAATTTAAAGCAGAAATCTCATATATACAATATCAAATTAATATAACAGGAAAGCACTAAAATAAGACACAATCTTTCCATTGCACTACCATAAACAATTATGCTAAACACCAATAAAATAACACAAAAATATATCTAATCAAGGAAAGTAAGGAAATCTAAGTTAGATCTTGAGATTTAATTCACCTAAATCTCAAGCTGCCAAAACCAAAAGAATTTTCATATAACAAAGGTAACTGAACCTAGAAATCAAAGCCTTGATCTGACAGAAATAAAGGAAACCTAAAAAAGGATCGCCCGTCAAATATTGAAATTAAACTTTTCATCTACCCAATAGCAAATACATATGTATGTAAATGACACAAATCAAATCTATTTGGCCTGGTTCAAACTACAACGGATCCCAATTAAATCCACGAAGTAGGATGGCATGAAGGAAACCGAAAGGGCATGACAGAGGGAACTGAAAAGGCAGGACACTGTAATGCAATAAATTTGAAAGAAGATAAAAGGCAGGCAACTATTTGTAAACAATCCAAAACCACCACGCACCTACCAAATAAAAACAGCCCACATTAGTGTTACAATAATTATGGGCAATCAAATACGATTGCATAACCATTGCATCTATTAACATGCCATATACTAATTGAATGAACCTACCAAATAAATCAGTACACATAAAGATCACAATAATTATTTACAACCTGTAACAACGCCAATACCAAAATTATCCGCAAAAGCAAATCTGATTTACGAACATCGTCGTACAAAACCAAAACATAAGTATGAAGGACATTTTTGTCCAGCATGATAAATATATTTATACTCAGCATGATAAATCATATCATTAATTACTAATACCCCATACCTTAAATATACCCCTGGAAACTAACCAAAATTACAGCCAAAAGCATAGAAAAAGAGGGGATATGAATAGAGGGCATTTTCGTCCGTTCATGGCAAAGTGTCTCGGATGCTATTAATTTTAACCGCAAATTCCCGGGATACCCCTATAGAATACCTATAATTGCATGGCAAATAACTATACAAACACGTAAATACTCGCTCATTCGTGGACTAAACTATCATATACCAGTTTTCAAAAGTCAAACTGGTCGTGGCTCTTTTTATGGAGAGCAGAGGGTATTTTTGTCCACAAGTGGCAAAATGTCTCGGACACCATCAATTTTAGGCCTAAATTCCAGTGATACCCCTATAGAATACATATAATTACATAAAATTTAAATTACAGGAACACGTAAATACTCATTCCTTTGTGGCTTAAATTGTAAATCGCCTCTTCCAAAAGTCAAACTCGCCATGGCTCTTTTAGGGTGGAGGAGGAGGAAAAATTTTAAACGAAGCTCCAAGCCAATACGACACTGACCATCATACATAATACATATGACCATAATATGCATCTAATGGTTAGAGTTTCATTCACATATGTACGCATGTCTGATTAATCAACTGTATCCATCTTAAATTTTTAGGGACAACACCTATACAAACAATGCTCACAAAAAATGGCATACAAAAAATTATATCAAACATATATCTATAGCATCAAAAAACACAATCATAATACCAATATTCAGCAACAAGTAACTACAAAATACACGGTCTATCCCACGCATCCTATTTTCAAAGTCTAAAGTAGAATAATCCTTGTATGTTAACCATATAAAAGAACTGCAT
Source organism: Saururus chinensis (assembly GCA_035235625.1). Lineage (NCBI taxonomy): Eukaryota > Viridiplantae > Streptophyta > Magnoliopsida > Piperales > Saururaceae > Saururus > Saururus chinensis. Next base: position 5,532,648 of record CP141145.1, on the reverse strand, counting down.
AAAAAAATGCTCTAAGCATATAAAAAAACTCCAGCAAGATATAATAATACCTCTATCTTATTATAAACTAATTATGCAAGACATAATGAAATATACATCAATTTTTCTAAACCAAGCATCATCTCGTAATTTGGTTTCGGAAGACATAGACAAAACTGCAGTGAAACACATCGCAAATTATGCAAGGCAAAGCATCATCTCGTAAAGTGGATCTGGAAACCATAGACAAAAAATGTAGCAAAACACACCGTTATTTGCACAACACCACATAAAACCAAATGGCCATGTAAACTAAAACAATCCTTACCAAAGCAATGAATAACCTAGAAAATCTATATCAGAAACCTTTAACCAATAAACTAAAAGCTCAATATTGTACATGTATAACACAACAAAAAATAACATAATTCCAAATTTGAAAACTAACTACATACCACATTTGTTGCCATGAACTATACAAAATTGAGCAAATAGAAACAAGTTTCAAAATCTCCCAACTACGAAATGGTAACAGCCGAATATAGTTTGGTTCCTCTCATTATTTGACGACAAAGACTATAATTTCTTTGGTCCAAATTTTCACTTACCTACAAAATAAATGATCCACAAAATACAACAGTTAGTAACTACAATATTGCAAATCACATAAAACAGTAACCCCAATTTCAGAAAATAATATTTGAATGGAAACTACCATTCGGGCACAACAATGACATGACTCCTTCTAAAAAAATATAGCTGCACTTCAAATTTAAACCTTACACTTATATATCAATAGCTCTAAATAACCACTCAAAAAAACACTAAATATCATAAGATACAACCCAAATCCCAGAATTACCATTAACAAAATAAATTCAACAGGAAGTCACAAGGAACGCCATCATTGCTCAGAAAAATTACAACCACCAAACCCCAAAAGAGCAACTAAACACATAGGTCGTAGACGGTGGGCAGCGGTGAGAGAGGATTTGTGCTGGAAATGCCCCACGCCAAAAATCACATAAATCTATGTAAAATTCCATTTAGATTGAACGAAGTTGAAAAAGAATTATAAAACGTGCACCAATTAAATTGAATGAAGTTGAAAAGGCATGAACAATTTAACACATGAAGAAGAGGAACTTAAAAGGCATGAAACGTTTCCTTAATAAATGTAATCCAACTCAAAAGGCAAGAAATGCCCCCCTCTTAAGTTGAATCCACCATCCAACCTCAGCCAAAAATGGCGTCCATTAACATGCCATAAAGTAATTAAATCAACTTACCAAATAAATCACTACCCATAAATATCACATTAATTATTGACAACTGATAACAATGCAAATACCAAAACTATCCCCAAAAACAAATTTGAATTGCGAACATCATAGTACAAAACCAAAACATAAGTATGAAGGACATTTTTGTCCAACATGATAAATTTATTCATCCTCAATAAGTATCATTAATTACTAAGATCTCATACCTTAAATATCCCCGGAAACTAACCAAAATTACATCAAAACACGTAGGAAAAGGAGGGAGATGAATAGAGGGCATTTTTGTCCGCCTGTGGCAAAGTGTCTCGGACGCCATTAATTTTGACCCCAAATTCTTGGGATACCCTTATAGAATAAATATTATTCATGGGAAATGAACTACATAACCATGTAAATACTCACTCCTTTATAGCATAAAAGGTCATTTGCCAGTTAGAAAAAGTCTAACTGGTTACGACTCTTTTTATGAAGAGCTAAGGGCATTTTCATCCAAAAGTGGTAAAGTGTCTCGAACGCTATTAAATTTAGGCCTAAATACCCGGTATACCCCTATATAATTCAAATTATTACATAAAACTTCAATTAAATAAATACGTAAGTACCAATTTACCTTGTAAACTAAATTATAAATAATACATTAAAAAGTCAAACTAGAGTTAAACTGCCTACGGCTCTTTAGGGTGGAGGATTTGATATCAATTGACATTCTTCTCAAGCAACGATTGGTATCTAATTATGAATAAAAAAATCATCTTGCGTGCATTCATATTTGTCTCCACTATGAATGGTATCTAATTATGTGAGAGATAATCAGATTTATTTTGAGGTTATCTGTTGCCGGTTAATTGGCCAGTAAAACCTCATCTCCTTAATTGCATAGATCGGATGTCAGATCCCGTGGACCTTTGAAAAATAATCAACACAAAATATTATTTTAGTGCCAACTGTAAAATAAATGCATTGAATAAACAATACAAAATATTAACTGTATGATTCATCCGTCGAAGAATGACTGCACCAGCTGTGGCTTTCTATCCCATAAACAAAATAGCTTTATAAATCAGATGTCAGATTAATAAAAGAGATTTTATTTAAAAAAAACGACTTGTAGGGCAAGCCATGTGCCAAAACCACAAGTCAACCTCTATCTGGTCATAGTTGAAACTTGAATGGCGTCTTATTTATAATCCGTTTTTGCACGTGAATTAGGTGAAAGTACTAAAAAATTGTGACTATACATTCGGAGTCTATTAAAACTACCAAAGCATACTTAATACGAAACACAATCAAGTGGGTATTATTTCAACAAAACTAGAGCTCTTAACATAGCACTGTCGCCATCTTCCTCTATCCGGTCAGTGTACTCAGTCGCAAAGGGCTCCATTGTGATACAATCTAATAATTTTATAGGCTATTTGTCACCAGCATAAGGTATTTGACTTGGTCCAGTTAACTAGAAAAAAATACTCCTTGCTTCGTGTTTATTTATTTTTCTTAAAAAAAAGTGTAAAATAAAATTAACTAATCATGTCCAAGGATCTAGTAGTACGTGAAGTAATAAAAAGTCATCTCGCGCGCATTTATATTTGTCTCCACTACGGTAGCTATGTGAATGGTATCTAATTACGAGGAAGGGAATAATCTCATCAAGAGACGATGGGAGAGATAATCTGATTTATTTCTCCCATACGAAGGTTATTGGCCGGTAAAACCTCAGCTTCTTAAATGCATAGATCAGATGACGTGGACCTTGGGAAAATAAACTACACAATATTATTTTAGTGCCAACTCATGATATCCTGTATCATTTATCCCTGAACTGGCTTACCCTAAATAAAATATTTTATATATTAGATATTTGATTAATGTTATAATTTTTTTTATATTATTTGGCTAAAAAATAAAAAAATATTTTTTTTAATTCTAAATAAAAATATTATATGACCTATTTATGGACTAAATTACCCTTAAGTGTTTACTATATTATGTTTTAAAATAAAAAGTAATAAATAAACATCGGAACAATGTTGTACCATTTTGGTATACTGGAAGTCATCAGCAGCAAATGAAACTCGTTGGCGGGAACTAACCAGCGGTGACTCACTAACAAGCATCGATGAATAAGGAAAAAACGTTTTTTGACACCACAGATGTCGTGTGAGTGCTCCAAAGGCTACAATTCATAGAAACAATCCTTCTTTTACACCAATCGTAGATAGGATCAATATTTACATCCATTATAATAGAGAGATATGTAATAACAACGTGTATATTGGTAGAATGGCATAGTTAATGAACATTCATCCGTCGGTGAGCTTTGGCGAGCTGCTGGGGCAAGTCAAAGCACAACTTTCTGTCAATGGTAATGTTAGTTTGAATTATTTAATTACATTCTCTCAATCATCCATGATATATAAATTATAAGACTATAAGGACCTCCAATTAGTGTTCTCCATTCATAAGAAGGCGAATATGGAGGTGTTATCATTGTATGCCGAGATGAAAGAGCCCGACAACGGTGATAAATCACCATCACCCTCTGTAGAAAGGAACCAAACAGTCAATAGAGCTAAATCACCCATCGTAATGGCTCATCCTAGCTCTAATGTTAGATTTTATACCGGACTCAATGATACTCAGTTCACCTTTGACATTGTCAGGTAACAATGAATCTTTAGATTTATATGCCTTATCCACCCCTGTTCATTAGTTGATTGGAAGAAATGTATTTTATAGTCATGTTCTTAAAAACATGATTTTTGATGAATGTCGTGTTACCATATACGATATTGTATGCACATTACGTTATCGATAGCATGACCTTAATCGAGTTCGTGATGCCGAGAATACGATATGTTGATTTATGTATTGTTCATATTACCTTATGTATACATATTGTGCAATCAAAAACACGATCAAAGGGATTATGTGTTACCAATTACACTATAAAAAAGGACTTTCAATAAATATTACATATTTTTTGTCACTATGTGTTACTAATTACACAATAAATGTACTTAGTGTTATAAATAACACGACCAAAGCATTAACTAAATTATCCCCATTTTTTACGCATCACACCGATTTTTTCGGCCATAATCACCAATTTCCGAAGAGTCACATCAACTTTCGGTGTAATAAACTAATTTTAGGTGCAGCAAACCAAAATGTCTTGCCAAATTCCGATGCAGTCCTTACTTCATCTCTAATTCCATCTCGACAAATAAAATCCTAAGAAATTCCATTAAATGACCATTCGACACCCACTTCAAACCCAACAAAGGAACATGAACAGAGGTGGGCCTCTAACAACAACAAATGCTACTGGAGACAGTCGTGTCATCAATAGGCGACTGACTCATGATGATTAACGATAACCGATGGCTGACGGACTTCCGATTGTAAGTTGATAGTTGGATCACACACCGTACATCTCCATGAGCATTAGGACATTGAAATAATGTCCAACTATGAGTTGTCTGCCTTCTGGGCAAATGAAAGGTCAATGTTGAAGATTAATGGCATGTATTGTGAAATGAATTTGCCAATTTGTCTACACCACTCTTCTCATCCGCCTTGGAGGGGGAGGAGTCATAATCGGGGGTTATTTCAATGTCCTAAATGTCTATAAACATTTTTTCTGGTGGCTCACAAAGTTGTGCTCCTATAGATAGATGATGTGCGATGTTTACTTTCATTTTTGTATTTTTTAACTTTTGTACTTTTTTGGTCTACTTATGTATGTTTTTTTACTTTTTGTTGTTTAGACAATGTACTCATCAACTCCCAATAATTAAAGAGAAAGTTTTATAAAATTTGCACTGTGCATATCAATTTTGCTACATATGAAATTTGTGTTATCGATAACATGTGAAAAGAGAAATTTGTTTTGTCCCTAACATGACCTAACCACAGTTCGTGATAGATATCACACAACCTATCTTGAGTGTGTGTGGTTGATAACATGAGCAACTTAACTTTACTACATGTTATCGATGACACGACCTACCTAGTGTGCATGTTGTTGATAACACAATATTTTGGTCAATTACAAGACCTATCTAGACTTGTGTTATTGATGGCATGACCTACCTTGTGTGATGTTGTCCAAAGCACGACTTAACTGGCATGCATGTTATCATTAACACGACCTAACGTTACTACAAGTTATTCCAAACACGAACTAGTTGGTGTGTGTGTGTGTTTTTTATTACCCAAACCTCTTCTCCCTGTAGAGCGGTGATTGTGTCCACATTGTCATGCTACGTCCCTACATTGTAGCAGTGATGGATGGTAAATTTCAAGATGAAGCAGTTCATATAAACACTAGGATATATCATTTTTCGTTCATCCAATAGTTGGCAAAAGACATATATGACCAAATATCGTCAATAAAATATGACTGTGTTTGTGATAAAATGACATATGATAAGTCATGTAAATACAAACATGACACACAAACTCATCGTGTAAGTGATAACATGACATACAATATGTCATGTAAATACAAACACAATGAGTACATGATAATCATTTTTTTTAAACTTATCGTGTTATTTAAACAATGACATGTGGCAATTTCATATTATCAATAATGAGAATTCCGGTCATGGCCATTGCATGATTTCACATATCGTGTTATTCAAAAACACGATATGTAAATTTTCATGTGGTCAATAACACGAAAAAAATCATAAACCAATTCTTAATGCATTTGTTATGCACCCCTAATGAAGCAGAGACACATAATTTGTATAGAGAAGCATCGCCATATACCATTGCTTGTGTGGGTTGGCCATAAAATTCATGATTGTCTCTTAATCTTCTCTACATAAGATCTCCATGTAGAACACGTGTTGGAGGTCAACGTACTTGTGCAACACCATTGTAACCTCATCCATGTCATTTTGCTACTTCTCAACGTGCTCTTCGAAATCTATCACACTTTTGATACTCTCTAGTAGTTCCTGATCAACTGGATTAGTAGTATCCGATATAGTGGCTGAGTTGAAAGAAGCATTGTAGTACTGGGTTAGGAGACTTTGTAGCAAATTCATCTTGGGCAGAGACAACATATGTGGAAGGGATAGCTGTCAATTAAACTTCCTCCCTTGGCCTCACCTCCCCATGGTCCCTTGCCAACTGAGTTGGCTTTCTAATCTTCTTGGCCAGGAAGCTGCTAATTAACTTTGGACGAACTAAGCCTGGCACCCTATTAGCTGCCTCAACCTTGGCTAGCTCCTCCTTGGTTGCATCCTCCTTGTCTACCTCCCCCTTGGTTGCCTGCATTGGTGGATTAGCCATTTTGTACCTTGTCCTCCAAGGCATGGGTGGTAGTAAAGATGTCATGGGGCCAGCATCTAAAGCTTTTTATTTCTTAATCTTTAGCATCATTTCCTTCGGCGGCACCACTATTGCTCAGGCTTGCACCACTTCCTCATTAATTTTCTTGAGGAATCTGGTGATATTTGTTCGTTCAACCATCGGACCCTTATTTTTCTTTGGGGAGTCATCTTTGGGTTCCCTTTTCTCTGTAAAATACATACAACAAGTAGTATTATTATATATATGAAAGTAAAAAAAATGTTATTGATGGCACTACTATTCCAAAGTCATATTGACTCTAATACGATAATACCGAAGGTCGTGTTATTGATTACACAACTACTACAAAGTTGTTTTGAATATATGACGATAATACAAACTGGCATGTTATTGATTACATGACTATTTGAAAGTCGTTTTGAATATAACACGATAATACGAAAGGTCATGTTATAAATCACACAACTACTCAGAAATTGTTTTGAATATAAGATGATAATGCAAACTAGTATGTTATCGATGAAACAACGTACAACCTCATTGATTTTATGATAATACAAATTGAAAATGTATCGTGTCATCGATAACACACATTTCCAAGTAGGTCGTATCATTGAATATAAGATGATAATACTTACAAAAAATGAAATCATCATTTGCAAATTGAAGAACATATTTTCTCCAATTGAGGGGCTTCGTGTGGAGGCTCGATTTCCAAATGAGATATGTTTTCATGTGGAGGTTGCATTTGTTCGATTAACCCCTTAGCCACCTCAAAAGTATTTTTAACACTTTGCAATGCAATTTGCACACTTTCGGTACTCCAGCCCCACTCTCCGTACAAGGCAACCTTCTCCAAATTGACATCAATAATCCTACTCATGACATCTAGTGTCATGACAAATCTCTCAATAATGTCTTTGCGAGATTGAGATTGTCCTAACGCCTGGCCACATTGTGCTTGAACAAGCACTTTTTTCCACTATATTGAAGAATGCATGGTTGTCTTCTTCACCTTTTGGGCCAGCCGTTGTCCTGCCATAAAGTAGGCATCTTCGACTGTTGGAGTTATTTGCAAAATGACTTCAGAATCTACCTTTAGCCCTTGAGTATCTCCTCGTACCACTTACTCATCCTATGATGAGCCAACAATTTCTTCCTCAACTTTTTTGTTGGCCGAGTCAAGTTTAGTGACCTTCTCCACGTTCAGCAGCAATTGGGTAAACCCGGGCCACCTCTTGCACCTTGGACTACATGGGGGAGAACTTGGAGCCCATATAGACAAAGTGTGCTAAAAACACCACACTACATTAGCAAAATAATCCCATTAATAGTGATCCAATATCATATATATTGTATCCTGGAAAACACATTTATTAAACTAATTGTGTCATTGCTTACACGAAATACTCACATTGTGTAATTGAAGAAACACGATATGGTAAATTATCATGTTATCCAAAACATGCTAACCTAACTAGAATGTGATCAATAACATGGAAATAAAATTGGTATGTGATCTAAACCACACTAATTATACTAGTGTGTTATTTATAAGACTAAATACCTAAAATGATAATATGTTGTTGTATTATTGATTCTATGCTAATATAAGTAATCAAGCAATCAATAATACGAAATTTACCTGTAGCATGAATGAAGCCCCAATGAGAATACCGGCTATGGCAAAGCACTCATCTTCTTTGCTCCTGTTGATGCGGTGGGCTTAGGATATGCCATGACACAACATGTCATGAAAGGGTTCTGCCTAGTTGTACCTCTCCACAATAGCTAGGTCATCGAGGAAGTCACTCAAAGATCGGGAGACAGATCTGTTGTTCGGTGTGAATAATATGAGGGCCCCATGTGAACTATGGCCAAGCATGTTAAGTCCTTGTCAGAGACAACATGCCTATTTTTTGCCACTTCCTTCAACATTTCTTCATAGAGATTTTTCATTAGCAACTTCCTTGCAAATAACCTTTTGAAGAATTTCCCCTTGCCTTGGGCAGACTTCCCGTTGACACTGCCCAACTTCAACATGTTTCCTTTCGCCATCAAACCCATGATCAATGTGACTTCTTCCTCCTGAGGGGTAGTCTTTTGCCCCGGATGTTGGACACCTCTTGCGAGTCGTCCCAACACTCACCTATTAGAACATCCAAGAGCGGCCTGGATATTATGAATATATTGCTCACAATAGTATACTAGGTAGAACCTAGTCTCCTCCAAAATTATGTTACATCCTGGTCTCGATTCAATGAGATCTTTTGATAGTTAAACTCCACCAGGGAAACTGTTTGTTCCCAGACTCGGTCTCCTCCCATAAATTCTCTTCTTCTTTTCTGAGTCATCACTGATTCCACAATTTGATTGTATTTTGTAGCCTTCGTCTGTAATATATATATATATATATATATATATATATATATATATATATATATATATATATATATATATATATATATATATCAACTATGGATTATGACCAAAATCAAAGAGTCACATTGATTGACATTGTGTAACTAATATTCTAATATATGCTAAGTTCATATATCGTGTTATCAATAACACAATAGGATGCCTTCTCATATATGATAGCATAATTTTTCAATGTCATATATTTCATGTTATTGATAACATGATATGTATGCCTCCCATACACGATAACATGACTTCTCAATGTCGTATATCATATTATCGATTACACAATATTGTTTGTATTGTATTATTGATAACACGATTATGTAGTGTGTATGCAAACATTACCCATCGTGTGCTCCATAACATGATATATGGAGAATCATTTATACAAACATATGAAAAGAATTAGAATTAGAATTATAGGCTATTACCATGGAAGTCGACAATTGGTTGATGCTAATGAGCCTCACCGGATTAACCTCTCAATGGGTTGATGATCTTCATGAGTATACCTTCTGACGAACCTCGCTTCACAGTGGGAACTTTGGAAATTGTCGGTCGGATGGGTAAAAAATTAGACCTCCCAATATGTTTTCGCTTCTTACTTGTTGGTATTTCAAAATCACCGGTTAGATGGGTTGGAAATTGGACCTCCCACTACATTTTCTCTTCTCACTAACAGGATTTGGAAATTGGCGGTCCGATGGGTCGCTTCATGGTTGGTCGTTTCTAGGTAAATGCGACGGTTTACCTAGTTTAGATGATATAAAACTCTAAACCGTAACATAGGGGTATATCGGTCCAATTTTCCTATAATATTGTGTAAGTCTCGGTTCCGTAAGATTTTTACTTACAAACTAGGGAATATAGAATAATGGCTTCTTTGGCTAGGTAATGTGGAAAAACATTTAAGAAGAAAACCTTCATGAATTAATAATTTACCTCAAGAAGCAATGGGGGTACCTCCCCCCTAATTATCCTAACTCATAGGGTGGGCGGTATATCCCTGGTGGGAAGTGTAACCCTCTCTCTGCCCTCCCCATGCCATGACCTCTCTCTCTCTCTATTTCTTTGCAAAACCAATGCCCTCTCCCTCTTCTCTCCCTCTCCATCTCGTCAACTCTCTCTTTCCCCTTTGTCCCTCCTCCTTCCTTCAATATTCTCTCCCTATTTCTCCACAAACACAATTTTTCCATTGTTGCAAACTTCACTTAACCCAATCCAACTCACAACATAGCTCACTGTACCTCAAATCCTTACATATACAATCTTCGCCATCCACCTTATGGCCAAATCATCTTACATAGAAGTCATCAAACTGAGCTCCTCAAAGTCAACCCTAGTTATCACCCTCTTACTAATACGTCACTTGTTGAGCTTACTTTTCACTTCATAATTTGTACATTATGCTTGTACAATTATGCACACTCTAATTGTCTAACAATCCCCTAACATACGCTCTGATCCAAACCAATCCAATCCAAATTGATCCAAACCTCACTCATCAAACTTACATCATCTGTCTTTTGTCAAACACTTAGACATCCACAACAAACCCAGATGAAACCTTCTGTCACCTCTTACTGGTCATCGACCATACTTTTGCCCCCAAACGCATACACATATTCATCAGATAGGCATGTAGCCGTCATACATACATATGTCCATCACACATACATATAGCATACACATACACATCCATACATGTAGCTTACCAACATACTTGCTAGCCATCACTAGCACACACATACACATCCATACATGTAGCTTATCAACATACTCGCTAGCCATCACTAGCACATACATACACATACACACATGTAGCTTACTAACATACATGCTAGCCATCACTAGCACATACATGCATCAACCATACATAGAGCTCACATGCATGTTATATGCATTTCAACATGAAATAATTTATCCTCTTATATCATGCAAACAAATCATGATTTAATATTCAAAGCACTGAATCATACAATCCTAGCATGTTACTACTCACTCAAAGCATGCTATTATGAAAATACGAGTTTAAGGGGTCGTTTGGGTACTGAATCAATTCAATAGCAAATTAATTCAGTAGTGAATTAATTCAAAAAATTCACCGTCGAAACTGAATCACGTTTGGTAAGAGAATTTGTTAGAATAAATTCAGATGTCGTGTCGAACCCAATTTTAAAACTTTAAACTAATATAACTCTCTCTCTAACTCAAATATGTATGTTTTTCGTACTATTAAGCTTCTAAATTCAAGCTCTATCAAACAAGATCCCACAAGGGTAGGTAATTTTGAATTTTTAAAGTGAGCCCTACCTATATTGCACGTTTATCGAGGCTCAAATCGATATGAATGATAACCATTGAAAAATATAGAAACTGTAATTTTTAAAACGGTGATTAGGAGATTGAATCGGCTGAATCACCTCATGAGGTGATTCAATGATTCAGGCCGATTCAGGCTTGAAACAGCCTGAATCTAACTTTAGTACTGAATTTTTAATTCAGGGCAGCTTCTGTACACAAACAAGATTCTAAAAATTCAGTGCTGAATCAACATTGAATCGACTAAATCTTCTCACGATTCAGTACCCAAACAACCCCTAAAGCTCCCCTACCTCGTAGTCATGATGTTTGATGGCAAGCACACGACAGTGGCAGTGTCGGCAACAGAGTTGGCGACCAAAAGCATAGCCAAGTTGAGAGAGCTATTGTCCCATAGGGTTTTGGAAGCACGGAAGTACTCACAGCCAAATAGGGTGACACGGACCAACGCAGTAAAATCTGTGATCTACGGTGGCACACTAGGGCAGCCGGGAGAAAGGTTGTGCCAACATAAGTGGCAGTGCGACTAGAAGTCGAGGGTGTACTCACTGAAGGTAGGTCGGCGGGCTAAGAAGTACTTGGCTGGCCGCAAGACACCAAAATCAGTCGTGGATAGCACAACGGTAGAGATTTCGTGTCAACAAGAGCCCACAATAAGGCGGAGGGCGTGGGGCGACACTCGAGGACAGAGGAGAGGTGGTGGGCAGCTCTGGTGTCAACTCTATTCAATGGCAGAGCCATCCGATGGGCAAGCGGCACAAAATAGCTCCTGAACCCTAAATCGCACACGCGGCCAACGGGGAGGGGGAGAGGGCTGAACGGAGGTGGCCCAAGGCCCACAAAAGGCCGACGGGGCTAAGGCCCTAGTGGTGGCCAATCAAAGTAGCAACATCACCGACCACCACCCACAACCAAAACCAATGGTGTGGGTGGCTATGCATCTCGCACGGGAGAGGGCAGGGGGAAGGTTCAAGGTCGAGCAAAGGCTACAAGACCGCCACTAGCCAAAGCCTATGTAGGTGAACTCGTCCACCATCGGTCAAGGTAGGTCATACCAATTCTTGCCAAAGGCCGTCCGGTACCGACGGCATAAAATGGGCAAGAGAGGTCAACAACGATCAAACTGGGTCAGGTGGGGCCCAGCTAAGGTGGCCCTTGCCATCGTCACCAAGCCGGGGCAGAGCCAAACAAAGGCTGACCAGCCCCAACTAACCACCGACAACAATGGTGGCTGCCGAAATAGAGCCTCTCGCTCAAATCGACCGAAAAATGCATTGCGTTCAAGACATGGTTCCGAAGTAGAGGCTGAATTGGGGCCATGTGGGGTGGCCCACCACTGTCACGGGACTGAGGCAGGCCGGACGGAGTCTAGCCGGTCACTGGCGCCATAAACAAAAATCAGAAGGAGGTTCTGGCGAAAAAACATGGCAAAAGGAAAAGAAGCAGGGGGGAAGGTGGAGGTGGAGCCAACTGGTTAGGGGCTATCCCTAGCTATCGCCATGCCGGGGCGGAACCTAGGTGGCCGACTGGCCACTGTTGGCCATCATTGGCGGCTACAAGGCCTAAAACGGAGGGGCGCAATTTGTTCGGTGAAAAATAGAGTAGACGAGGAAACAAGAGTAGGGTGGTAGAGGAGAGGCCCACTGGGGCCAGGATGCCTGCAATTGCCGAGGCAGGGTGGAGCTCACAGCGACCGGCCAGCCCTTGCCGGCCCACAGTGGCGGCGATCGAAACTCAAAACAGAGAGGGAAGAGGGAAAAGTGGGGAGGAGGTCACGGGGGTCGATTTGGGTTGGGGTGGCTCCGGGGAGGCAGCCTCACCATTGCATGGCCATGACCAGGCCGAGGCCGGCCAGCAGCCAGCCGGTGGAGCTCCTCTGGATCATCCAGAATGAGAGAGGTTTTGGCGGTTCTAGGCAATTCCATAACGGACTCGCCTGATCCTGACGTTTTCTAATTTTAAAGTTTTTTCTTTTTCTCTCCCTTATCCTTTGCTCTTCATTCTCTCTCAATTTTTCGCGTTGTAAGTGCACGTCAAGGCCCATGGCCTACAACTGAACCCCACCATCAAATCTATTGTATAAATATTGAGGCCAAATACGCCGAAGCGTCACATTTTTTCGCTAAAAATAATTAAAAAATCACAAAAAAATTGTAAAAAAATCAATGACCTTACAACTGCATACTACCGGGGAATTCCTAACATCTCTAGAGATCCACTTGGATCAGCCATGGGCCTAGAAATGCAGGTACCAGCTATACTCATGGGCACACTGGCTGGAGGTAGTTGAGCCTTCCATGATGCTCAAAAACTTAGTTTGCGCATTTGCTCAAAGAGCAAAGAACTAAAGTCCCAAAGGAGTGGAGACCACACGGGTCTGAAAATTACCGCCATAGCTATTACTGTGAACTTACATAACTCTGACTCAGCATTTGATATGATACAGCCACATGAGGCAAAAGGATTGAAACTAATCACAACATATCATGGATGAACTCAACTGACAAAATCAGCATGATGGCATACAACACTAAGGTTGAGACAAGAGTATTAGATGCATCAAAGTAACTAATTAGGCATATGCTAAAATGAACCCATCATATCAACAACATAATGACTTGAATTGGGGCTGAAGTGCCCTAATCAATTCAGCAACCTATCACATCAAATAAGGTTGAAATAACTAGCAACAAACAACACGATATGACAATGAAGTAAGGCTATCACAACCTACATCATTCCACATGATCATAACTCAAGTAAGGCTTGACATGACCAAATTCATTCCGCATGACATAACCCTATATATGGCTGAGATAAGAATACTAATTTCAGCATGAAACAAGCATGAATTAAGGCAAACCTAGATGGTTAAACTCAGCATGGGCCAAACAAGGAATTGGGCAAACCTGGATTGTTAAACTCAATATAATTCAAGCATAAATCAGGGTACATATGTGTGATTAAACTCAGCATAGATCAAACATAAATTAGGGCACATATGTGTGATTAAACTCAACATGGATCAAGAGTAAATTAGGGTACATATGAGTGATTAAACTCAGCATGGATCAAACATGAATCATGGTACAAATAAGAGATAATTCTCAGCATGAATCAGGGTAAAAATAAGAGATAATACTAAACATAAATCAAGGTACAAATAAGAGATAATTCTCAGCATGAATCAGGGTATAAATAAGAGATAATACTCAATATGAATCAGGGTAAACATTAAGAGATAATACTCAGCATGAATCAGGGTATAAATAAGAGATAATTCTCAGCATAACCTAGGTACAAATCAGGGTACATATGGGGGATAAAACTCAGCATAACCTAGGCATAAATCAGGTTACATATGAGGGATAAAACTCAGCATAACCTAGGTATGTATTAGGGCAAAACATGGAGATCAAACTCAACACATGAGGGGTTGGCCTAGGCAGGGAATTACCATTAAACCCTAATGACTAGGAGTGTAAAAAGTGCACCTACCTCAATCAGCCCACCTCCAAAGCTTCAAGCCCTTACTCCTATGCCTTTTGCCCTTCAATTTACTCCAAAAAGGTAGTAGCTTTCCCCCTTAATGACTGCTGGTTGTGGAGGACCTTGATGGAAGAAGAAAAAGAAGAGAAAAGAGGGGAGAGAGGGGAGGCCGAACTAGCAAAAAAAGCTAGGGCTGCCCCCCTCTTTCCTTTTATAAAAACCCTCCCCTATTTTCTAGGGTTTTGGACCAATGGGAGGGCTGGACCAAAGTGGGTGGACACATCCCCTTAGAATCCTAATCTCCCCTTCCTATAATCTAGGAACCCCTCTTAGAGCCCTCTCCAACCACCCCCTAGTTTCTAGGGGCCACCCCCTACAAGTTAGGGGTTGCCCCCTCAACCCCTTCTAGCATAGTCCTCCCCCTCTCGAACTCTCTCCCTCTTTCAAAATTTAATCCTAGTGGGCCGGACCCCCCTTATAATGGGTTGGGACCCTTGAACCCTAAGTGTCACGCCCCCTTCACACAAAGGTTGGACCAAAAACCCTAGTTGGTTCACCCCCATGCCAACATACGATTTGCAAGCAATGAAACACACACACTCGTGAGTAAAAAAAATGCCTAGAATTTGGGTTGTTACACTTCATCCACGAGATCAATAATGCACATGTTAGTGCACATTAGCATCCATATCAATTATGCTAATATGTACTAGTATGTGCATAATTAATCTTAAATAACAAAGGGTCCCATGTGTAGTTTTCGTTAAGCTCATTGTTAGTAAATAGCATGAAAAACTTTTCCCACTTTTTAATGGTATAGTGGAGATCACGTTGTTAGGAAGCTTGTATATCATTTCATGCACTAGAGCCCGTATAAGAAGCATTTTGTATAAATTTAATTATGTACTGAGTACACAATGGAGATCTTTGGGGAACAATAAAGCTAATACAATCAATTATAAATTGATATACTCCTTTTAAAATAATCAAATATAAGTAGATTTACTCCCTTTATCTTACATTAATAGTTCCATTTAAAATTTTATAATATATTAAATTTTAATTTATTATAAAAAATCAAATAGAGGTATTAATATAGAGTGGATAGAGTATAAATCAGTGTTGCCTTAGGGATTAATTTTCTATACGCCCCCTTCATTGCACTTTTTTTTCGGCTTCTTTGATCAGGTAAATGGTCACATTATGAACAAGTCCAAAAAAATCAATTGCAAATGCTTTTTAGCTATATTTTATCAATTTGTGTTATTAGGCTTTATCACAATTATATTACTGTTGTTTTATTCAGTTAATTTATCAAGCTTTCCAAGTCTAAGCAAAACGACTGCTAATAAGATTCCCAACCGCCTGCCAGTCTAAGCTTTCCACAAAATAAAATTTATATTCAGCTAGGCCCAATGGGCCTGTTACGAGTTACAACTGCTTCGTTCACCCTTGGGCCTTCGTGCTTAACAATCTTAAGCCCAACATAAAAATTTATTGAATTAGTAAAATGAAAAATAACTTTTTATGTTATTTTTGCTGCTAAAATTAAAAAGAAAAAAGACTTTTGGCGTCTAAACGCCCTGTTGTGTATAGGCAGGATGTTTAGGCATCTAATCCGATGGTTATGACATGCTTCCGAGCCCTTTGGAATACAACACGATGTGATCTAACCAACCACACCAACTAGATTCCTAACTGCTTACGGTGCAAAAAACACATCAATGACCTTGACCATCCGATCCTCTCGACGGTCTAGACCTCCTCCCCATTTCCAAAGCCACTAGAGTCAAAATTGTCATGTCCCTTCGTCTTGTTCCTTTGTACTTCTGCTTCATTTTATGTGGAATTGACCACTTTAATAGGTGATCGGCTGTAATGAAGAAGAATGACCACATATATGACAGAATTTCATGTTTACCATGAGGGGATTATTTATTTTTAAGATTTACGATGCACGTGTTATAATACACATTAGTACTAATAATATTGACACTAATATATAATAATAAAATATAATAAAATAAATTTATTAATATAGAATAAATTTTTTTGTCAAATAAAGTTATTAATATAAAATAAAAAATATATAAAATATTCATTTTTAGACTATTTTACCTATATTTATTACCCTCAATTCTTGATTTATTCATATTTTATATTTTTTATATTCTTTAATACAAATTTGAATTAGTATCTCATTTTAAGATATTTTAGTAAAATTATTTGCATAGATTATTTTAGATATTTTGTAATAAGTCAACACAATGCTATGTGCTGACATAACAGTGAACTTTAATTTTTAAGATTTTAACTTTATAATGTTATATTTTACATTCTTAAACTTAAGGTCATTTGGGAGGTACTTTGGAAGGAAAATCGATTTATCCTATTAAGGGCAATATGTTATATTAAGAGGGAAAAATCAATTTCCTCTAGAAGAGAGTTGGTGGGATAACGCTTTCATCACCATATAAAGCCTTTAAAATGATCCCTTAGATTTGCATATTTTTAGTATTGTTAGAAAGCTCTCGATAAACTCTATCAAGTGAGATCCCATATGGCCATATTTTTTAGAATTTTTTTATAGGCCCCACTTATACAACATATTTTTTTATAATATATATATATATATGCCTATAATATACATGTTTAAATTTGTGTATTTTTTACGCCTTTGAAAAACTCTCGAAGGGCTCTATCAAAATATACTTGCAACCAAACTGGTCTTAAGTATGAATAACGTGCTTCATAACACAAAGTCTTTTGACACTAATGTCTTTGTTGACCTACGATATAATATTTAACCTATGAGATTTGAACTTACACTTGTCTAATATGAATGTAGTTTAATTAATACAGAATTTGTGTATATAATTTTTAGTTATTATGATTATGAAAACATGTATTACAACTATTATATGTAAGAGAGACTTTTGTTTAATACATATTTATTTGTTTATTTTTATTTTATTTTATTTTATTTATGTATATATGTATTATGTGTATGCATTATTATTAGTATTTTTTAAAATATATTAAAAAAATCTGCTAAGAGGGTCGTCGGAGAGCCCAAATCTTCAAGGGGTGGGGGAACTTATCAAGAGCAATTGGTATTATGAGGCTCAAAATTTTACACATTAATGAAACCCCTATCCCTAAACCTTACCTAAGCCGGCTTAAAAAATAAGAAGAAAAGTTGAATCTCGATTTTGTTTTGATGAGTCAAATAGACAAGATATTTGAGAGAACTCGGTGAGATCTTGAAGAGATTATGTAAAATAATCTCTATCATTTAAGTAATCAAAATAAGTTTATCCACACAGATAATTGACATTTAAAGTATATATGATTATTTATAAACATAAATACTAAAATTAAATAATTATAATTTTATTATATAATATAAAATTATATTAAATATATAATATCTAAATATAAAATAAGAGTAAACATAATTAATGTTTATAAAGAAAAGCCAGTGAGATAAAAAATCTAGACATTAATAAACCTAATAGAATGTGACGAGAAATAGATTAAATAAAAATTTTAATAATATATTAATCTCCTTTATATAATATGATTATTGTGATCTCGGCCATATCATTATGATCCTAATAATCTTGCAAAGAACTCTATGTCCTTGTAAAATTATGTTTACATATTCACGAGTCTGGACAAAGAATTTGAGAGAGTGATCTCGCCGAGACGACGGCCAACCATGGGATGGGATGGGATGGGCCCAAAACAGTTTGCAAAATTTTTGCCCAAAGTCTATTTAGATAAAATTAAAAAAACTAAAGCATGCATAACCAAAATTAATATGGAAACACAATTAATAAGCACTTTCATGCTACATAATTTCAATAAAACAGCTCATATTACTCTTAGGGCAGATCGATTTATGCATTGGGTGCACGCTGCCATTGAGTCCTCTCTCCTATGGGGCTCAGCGGGCCCCACTCACGACCTTAGTTTACAATTTTGCAGCCGAGGACTCGGGAGCTCTCTTTTCTTGTGATCACTTAAAAATAAATAAATATTTAAATATGTAAAAAAGCAGAGTAATAATAATATAATAAGGGAAAGTGGGTGGGGGAGGGGGCGGCAGAGTCGGCGCGGTGGACACTCCACACGACAGAGTTCTTTCTCTCCCTTTCGTCTCTTCCCCAACAAACAAAAATTTTCCAAAATATTTGTCTTTAACGAATTTCGGGATTATTACTTTTTATATATATATTATTGTCGCCGATCGAAGGTCGTCCGGTGTGGAGAGGGGTTGCCGGCGGCGTAGGCCTCGATTGATCTAAGTGTTGTGGTAGCCGGGGATGATGCTGTCGCTCCAGGGCGACGGTCGCCCGCAGCCGCAGACGTCGCAGCAGCTGCAGCTCCAGAACCTGCTCTATCAGCAGGGGTTGGGGGGTGCTGGCGGCGGAGCTGGTGGTTTTTATAGGGCTGCGTTCAACTTGCCGGATTCTCTCGTCCTGCCCTCGGATCTCCGGCAGGCGGAGTCCTCCGAGCCACGCGAAGGTGTTTTTTCTTTTCTTGTCTGAGATTTGATTATATCTTCTCACTTTGATGGAAAAAAATTGGTTCTTTTGTTGGAATTGTATGTTGGATCGGATTTTGTGAGTGTTTGTGTTAGGAAAATCGTCTGTTGCTTCTGCGATTGCGGATTCTTTCTTCTAGGCAATCGCTGTCTTGCCTTTTTCTTTGATAATTTTCTCTCCGCAATAGAAGATGGAAACTTGTTATCTTTTAACGATCAATAAATCAACTGGTTGTTTGTTTGGTTTTCTGCCCCTAGGAGTGAATATGTAAATATTATATTAAAAATTATTATATGTGCAGTTGAGTGACTGGTATCTCTCATGAAAGAGTTGACACAAAATATGCTAGAATGGAGGCGTAAGATCAATTTCGCTGACCTCAAATTATTGGGTAAAGTCATACTTGATTATGATTATGATATGTACAGTTGAGAAGTTAGGTCTCTCCTTTAGAAGGGATTATTGCTTTCACAGCTATTGGCCGTGGGTCACTTAGGTTCGGTTCAGAAATTTTTTCCAAATTCAGGATAAATATTGGAAAAAAATTGGTAACTAGAGAACTATGAAATCAATTACTATAAACATGTAAATCAAATGAATTAATTTAACTAATGTTTAATCCCAAAAGTTATCAACATAAGCCCAAATATAAAATAGAGATAAGGTATTTAGAATATTACATACCTTGTGAAAATATCATTTAAATAATAAAAAAAACTACAAAGATCCGTAACTCGTTCATATTTCACAAACATATGCAATAAATCACCAATACATAATAACACCATTGCAAAACTGAGCAAAACACTTTCTTTCATAAAATAGAGCAACCCCCACGTTGTTCTTTCATGGGCCTTATAGTTTCTACTTTTGGGATACTTGTCCAAGAACAAAAGGAGAAAGTTTTGCAGAAACTAGCTGAATGTGATGCGATCTGACAAGTAGACCAGAAGAGTCACACGAACCTAACCATGCTGTCAGATTTTGGGTCAGCAACCAGCGAGCTTGATGATAGCTCGTACAGGTTTGAAACTTATATATGAGAAACAAACAAAAGAGAAGAAGAGGGCAGCTCATTTGAAGTAATTTTTATACCAGTAGAGTTGCAGGTGTCGATGCCTTGCTTGATGAGATAGTGTTGGGGGAGGAGGATGGCCTGGGTGAGGCTGACCCTGAACACTTTGAGGATATGGGTGTTGCTGAAGAGGCTGCATAAGCAGGGGAGGCTGCTGCGGACTGATGATGTTGGTAATATCACTCTTGACCGCGATTTGTCGAAGCCACTAAGGGAACTGAGGGATGGGGACGAGAGGCAGAACAGGTTCAGGGCACACCGGAATGAGAGGTTAGGTCAATTTAGGGCAGAACGGGTTTGTGAGATTTTTAAAAAATTTTGACTAATGGTGAAATTTCTGAGTATTTGGAAAAATTGGCGAATTTCTGAATATTTGGATAATTTGAATTGCCTGAATATACAGGCGATTGTTCTATGAATGTCAAAATATGCGATTGTGTAGAAATTTTGTGACAGAGCTGGCTGTCGTTATTTTCTAGTTGTCACAAATGGTTTATGATATGTATTTTAACTGATAGTCTTTTGATAAAGACTGTAGGTGAAAAGTAGAACTGATTTCAATAATGTGTCATTTTAATTGAATTACAACTGGAGTCTTGAGTGTGAAATATGCCTTATTACCATGACTTACAAATGAATTGCGTGTTTGTGACTGAATATGTTGGGTCTATGTTGGCCTTTTAAATTTTAAGCCTTCATCAACTATATTCTGTGCCACCTAGCTGATGGCTATATCTATTTCCAACTAATATTCTTTACACTTTTGGGAATATGCTGCTTGGGCAAAAGGCATATAGTTGTCATTGAGCACAAAAATCATTTGTCTTTCTACATGGTTGTGGAGAAGCTGCAGCTTTGATAATGACAGACAGCCTGATCTTAATTGTTTCTCCTTTCTACCGTGCTCGTGCAGTTGATGAGGATGTGCTGTTAACCCTTGCTCATCAGAAATATAGGGCAGGTAATTATGAAATTGCTCTGGAACATTGTAATGCTGTTTATGAGAAGAACCCACGTCGGACAGATAATTTGTTACTTCTTGGTGCTATTTATTACCAGGTGAGTTCATCCTAACATCATTCCGCTTATTATTCATATTTGGTATCCAAACCCATTCCATTGTACCACTTTCTCTTGCTTTTATTATTGCACTATCATGTCAAATCATTTCATTAAAGTGTCATTCTTCATTTTTAGTTGCACGATTTTGATATGTGTATTGCAAAGAATGAGGAAGCCCTTAGTGCTGATCCACATTTTGCTGAGTGTTATGGTAATATGGCAAATGCTTGGAAGGTGAGTAGTATGATGACTGCCTGCTGTTTATGATATATCAATAGTAGTTAATATTAATGAAAAAAACCTTATTTTGAGGTGTGATTTTTTCTTTGAACAGGAGAAAGGCAACATTGATCTTGCTATCCGCTATTATCTACACGCTATTGAGGTTTGTATATTCTTGTCTTCCTACTTTCATCAACAGTATGTTGTACTTGTATTAATCTTATATAGCTTTAATGGTTTATCCTGTAACATGGTTACTGTGAGTTTCTTGTATAAAGCTTGCAAAGTAGTAGAACATATAATCTCCAGAGCCTGCTGATAAATCTTGCATCCAAATTCGGACTCACTGCATGCACACATGTAAAATAGTCGTGTGTTTGCGGGTATAAAAAGACTCATGATTTAACAATGACTATGCCTGAGAGGGCCTTCCAAGCGTCATATGGTTCCTCTGTTGAATAAGGTAAGAAAATAGTGCCCAATGTCCTAATCAGATTGCTTCCCATGGCTCTGGAATTTAATGAGTGGAAAACTTTATTTGATATGGTCCATTCTGTTCTGGTTTAACAGATCAGTCTGACCTGACTGATCAAACTGGTTGCCATGGGAGTTGGGACCACAAGTTTTCAGGATTTTCCCATTCAGGTTGATACTTCCTTAACCACCATCACTAGCAACATTACACCCTCCTCCCCTCTCTCCTGTCTCCTCTTGGCTTCTGCATCTGCCCCTCTCAGCCTTGGGCTAAAGGGCTTCACCAGTTGGCGGCTTGGCGCAATTTGAACCTGGCAGTTAAGTTTCTAATTCTGCATCAGACTGGACATTTAACTGGGTTGTTACTGGGCCAGGATGTAAAAGCTTGAGTTGTTCACCTTTTAAGTGTTTGAAATGATAGGAACATCCGGCAGAGAGCCGCCGTTACAAATACTAGACTAAATTTTAGGGCTTTGAGCATGATGTGAATTCTTTATTTCATTTACAAGAATGCATAAATGGAGAACCTTGAAAATCAATCTTGTTATGGAGCCTGCTTATAAATGCAATATGTGTTTATAAATAGAGTATGTGTTATTTGAATATTGTTTAGACGAAACATTGTTTCAATTGATTAATTGTATTGTTCACACTTGAGGTTGTAAAGAAAAAGGTTCATGCAATGCACATGGATTTAGTCTAATTTTCTGGTTATCCTCTTGAGGTTAGACCTCTTTTATGGTTAAATAATTAGTCATGAATAGCTTATGGGACATGTCTGGGAATTTAAATTAGTTTATGGAAGATTGTTTCTTAAGAGAAGAAAATTTGAATGATTCAAAGCCTGTATTATACAGGATTACGTGTTGTTCCTTTTTTTTTGGATCGGTTAGTGTCCTTATTCTTAAGCTGGAGGAATTTTATTTCTAACATAGGGGTTGTATTTTTATTTGTCGATGCAAATGCTCTCTTATCATTTCACTGCTGACAGATATCATGGAACTTAACACCATGAGTGGATATTGTGAAAGAGGTTTTTGTCATCTTTGTAAATTGTCTTTTGTACACAAATGCTTGATTTTGAAGCTTTCTTATTAAATTTGCAGCTTCGTCCTAATTTCTGTGATGCATGGTCGAACTTAGCAAGTGCATACATGAGGAAAGGAAAGCTTAATGAGGCAACACAGTGCTGTCGTCAGGCTCTTGCATTAAATCCTAACTTGGTGACTTCATGTTATACTTATTTATATTATATGAAGAACTCATTCCGCCTGCAAGGCTCTGAAGTCATTGATTTGTTTCTCTGCACCTGACAGGCTGATGCTCATAGCAATCTTGGAAATTTGATGAAGGCCCAGGGGTTAGCATCAGAAGTAAGTAATAATCGTAAATTGACTCCATTTAATGGTCTAGTAGGCTAAACACCTGTTAAACTGAACCTTAGGATATATATTATGTTGCTATTCCCTGTTTAAGAGTATTTTTTCTTTTGAAGCATTTTGTCCCAAAAATATTGTTCATTTAAAATTTCGTCCTTTTTTTTACTTGCTGCATGTAACATTGTAACCTGTTTGGCAGAATTGTATTATTTTCTAAAAATTGTGAACCTTGTGTTTGGCAAAGTCTCCAACATAAATGCACTTAAATTAGAGCTGCTCAAATTTAATCTTTCACATCTCACAAAGAACTCAATGACGGCTAAAAATTCTGGGTTATGTTGTAAATTTCCAGTTCTTACTTGTCCTGCCAAATTACTGTATTACTCATCTGCTTAATTTTAATAGTTTGCAATTCATAAAGAGCACATTGATGGAAAATCAATTATACCAATTACAAACATAAACTTGCAGTTCGTATGAACTTTTATAGCTCAAAGCACTCTTGAGTCAGGTCTTTATAGCTGCCACTCTAAAGCCTGAAGATTGCCTCTACTCGGCTTGCTCACTAATTAAAATAATTGTCTTAGATCATAATCTATATGCCACTACCTCAGGAGTTGCAAAATTCACCCCTCTATGTACAGCTGAATGGCCCAAATATTATGACACAGGTACCTGTTGAAGTAGGATGTTGAACACAAGGAATTGAAATCAGTCCACTCTGTGACCTCCACTCATGTCAATCTTCTTTTGAACCTAATTTTTACTCAAACCTAATAGAAGATTTTGCCCCGTCCCCATGCTTTCTTTTCCCCTCTTTTGACATATGAAGCGCTGAAAACATTTTTTATCTTATCTAGCAGCATGCATCTCCCTAGAATTATGCCCACGCAATATCCTATCAGAAGACCTGTACATGCAAATTTATTCTTTTTCAATTTTAGGCATGAAAAAATTATTTATTAGAAGCATCATCAACGCAGTATTTGTTAGTGCTCAATTTATATCATGTAAAACTGTTCTAACACTTCCTGAACACTGCAAGAACATGACCACAAAGCAAATTTAATGATGTCCAGCCAATCAACCCAATGGCAGTCATGATTCATCACCCGATTAAAAAATAGTACAATGTCTAAATCTGACTGTAAATATAAATTCAAACAGAAAGGAAAGTTAAACATTCTACATTAGGAAATTGATTGAATCAACGTCAGTTGCATAAGAATCC
This sequence comes from Saururus chinensis, assembly GCA_035235625.1. NCBI lineage: Eukaryota > Viridiplantae > Streptophyta > Magnoliopsida > Piperales > Saururaceae > Saururus > Saururus chinensis. The sequence goes on along the minus strand of CP141145.1, from coordinate 5,507,833 downwards.
ACAAATTCCTAGCAGATTCGAAGCTGACAAGCCGAGAGGGAGAAGTCAGAAAAAGATGGTGGGGACCACCTTCTGTCAGTTGAGGTGGTTAAACTAGAAAAGGGCCTGAGGGATTATCAACTCCAAAGAGGAAGAACCGACCTATGGAAGAAATATAGAATCATGTGCCAGAAATGCCGGAGAAGTTGCAGCAGTAGGGTTATGCCTATGGAGGGCCCTACGAAATTTAGAGCTTTTTCTCCTCATTGCTGCAGTCATTCCCAGCTATGGTGTCGAGAAGCAACATGTTGCCAAGCTATCTTTGAGGGGAGGGGAGATTGTATGTGATCTTTAACAGAATGGGGAGGTTGGATTTCGTCCAGCAGGTGGCTTGGGAGGAAGGAAGAAAAGCAGAGAAAATGTAAGGACCTTCCAGAAGCAGGAAAGGAAGAACTCATACTCCTTTTTTTACCCTCCCAAACCTGTTGTTCGACATCTTTAGAATAGAGCCCTAGATGTTTTATGTCCAGGGAAACTTAACATAGGCTTTACCGTAATTTAGGAATCCACTGCCAAACGGGTTGTGGACCTGTTCCCTTCCTCAATTTCATAAAAGAATAATAAAATCCAAACAAAATTCTCAAACATCCTACCTATTATTGTGTTATGTACTGCTCATTTTGATGCAGAAATTTTGTTTTCTTCTTCTTTTGCATAATGGGGCAGATTGTTCCCATCTTAGAAGTGGCCCAGCAAAACTGTTATTGCTGGTAGAGTGGAGAAAATTGTGGGCATTTAGTTTTTTGTTCTAATTGTTTCACCTGACCATTGTATTGCCTAGGAATGAATTTGACTGATTTTCGTTATGAATGTGATTATTCAGGCCTTTAAATGCTATGTGGAGGCATTGCGTATACAGCCAACTTTTGCAATTGCTTGGTCAAATCTCGCTGGGCTCTTCTTGGAGGCTGGGGACCTTAATAGAGCCCTAGCATACTATAAGGTATATTCATATGAAGATAATCCTGATTTTTGTTTCCCAATAATTCCATCTAAGAAAAGCTTTGTCTTAGTAGATACATCCTCCGGCTAAATATTAAATTTTTTTTTTGCACTATAAATATTACAAATTTTGGTGCAAGGATATGCGACGTTTGAACTGAACACAATTTTCAGAGAGTGCTCCAGAAAGTACATTGAGACCTATGTCACCCTCAGGCTCAGGCAGCTTAATTCCCAAGTAGCTCATTGGAGCTACTTTGGGAAAAGAGGCTTGCCTGCTTTCTTGTATGTTTGCTAGTACAAGTCAGATAAAGAAATCTTTGGATTAGGTAAAAGTTTGGGGGTAACTTTGGAATTTTGAATTTTTTAACACCATGAAGTGTCAGAAAGCATGGATGATGAGCTGTATTTCTTCAGTGTATAGTCTCAACCTCATTTTGGAACAAGTCATATAAGCTGCTTTTTTGGCACTCAAAAGAAGTTTGGTGATCTAATAAGTTTTTTTTCACACAAGCTGCTTCATTGTTACGACATGTCACACACCATCCAAGTTGTGTAGGCAGCTTGTTTGAGCTGCACTAAATGCAAGATCTAAGTACTTTCAGGCTCCCATGCCATTTTTCAAACTTGATTGCAAAAATGATTAAATGTGGGATGTAGTTTTAGCCCCTCAAAGTCTCTTACTAAAACAAACAAATTCAACTTGCCCATCAATTCCTCTTAACTGTCATGAACTTCCATCTGCCATCTTTCTTTCTCACCACATGCTCATAGAAACTAATCTTTACACAAGCATATGCCTGCGTTGCTGCTTTGAGTTATTGTAACTGCTCAACACGTGTCACTTATCTAATATTATTATTTTCTTTCAGGAAGCAGTCTTTCATAAACCTACATTTGCTGATGCCTACCTGAATCAAGGGAATGTGTATAAGGTAAGAAGTCATCATGATGTATTCTGCCAATAAAGGTCGGAGTTGGAGCCAAATCCTCGTTGTTTCTGGAGAGAAAACAGACTTTCTTTTGCCCCTTTTCCAGGCTATGGGAATGCCGCAAGAGGCTATTTTGTGTTACCAGCAAGCTTTTCAGGCCCGACCTGATTTTGCTATGGCTTACGGTGAGAGCTGTCTTAAGTTACCTTAGGGTTGGTACACTAAATTCGTTGTCAACTTGGCTCTGAGAACTTTTAATGGATGTCTTCAGGCAATCTAGCGAGCATCTATTATGAACAGGGCCAGCTAGAGATGGCGATTCTTCATTACAAGCAAGCCATTGCTTGTGATTCAAAATTCTTAGAGGCCTACAATAATCTGGTTTGCCCCTGATTTCGAATTTGATGTAGGATTACAAGATGTTTATATTTCATCTTGGTGCTATATTTCTTCTACTATTGCAATTAACTTTGTTGTTCCACAATCAAAAGGGCAATGCGTTAAAAGATGCTGGCAGAGTAGATGATGCAATCAACTGCTATCGGGTTGGTTTTGATGCGTTTCTATGTTGTATTGCAGTCATCGGATTTAAAACTTGTACTCATTTGTTTGTCTGATCATTTTTTTTTTGTTGCTGTCCAAAGTCTTGCCTAGCTCTCCAACCTAATCATCCTCAAGCTCTGACCAATATGGGGAACCTTTATATGGAGCGGTTAGTACCTACCTGACTATTCTCATAAAAGTTTTGACTATATGCTCACACAAAGCTACTCATTTTTTTTTATGCAGGAACATGATAAGTGCTGCTGCGACTTTCTACAAGGCTACGCTGGCTGTTACAAATGGATTATCTGCTCCTTTCAGCAACTTAGCTGTTATTTATAAACAACAGGTGGGCAACTTGCCTCACTGAGCACCTGAATCTTATACAATTCACTCAAGAATAATTTTCTTTTTCTTCTTGCTTTTGATCCATTTCTTCTTGATTACAGGGAAATTATGCAGATGCCATATCTTGCTATAATGAGGTCCTTCGTATAGATCCTATGGCAGCTGATGGGCTTGTTAACCGGGGAAACACTTTCAAAGAAATTGGTAGGGTTAGTGAAGCAATTCAAGACTATTTAAGAGCTGTAGCTATCCGGCCAACTATGGCTGAAGCTCATGCAAATCTGGCTTCGGCTTATAAGGACAGGTCTCTCTCTCTTCACTCTCTCTCTCTCTCTCTCTCTCTCTCTCTCAAACACACACACACACACACAGATGTAGGATGAAGTCCTGCAGGGAAGGAAGCATAGAATTTTGAGGGGAAACAGAGGGATAAAGAGTAGCTTAAATCTCTAGAATCATCTCTAGACCACTTTTTGTTCAGCATCATCACCAAATTGAAAATTCTCAATCGACAGAGACGAATTTTTTTCCCTTCAAAATTATAATCTATTTTCATTAAGGACTTGAGCCTCTTAAATAGGCTTTACAATGAGATTCCAATAGGAAATAAGACCACCAGATGAATAGTCTAAATCCTGATCTTCTCATTTAAGTAATTTCCGAATAAAACTCTTAATTAATTTAAAAGTCCTATATCAATGGTCTTGTTTTTGGCATCTGGGGCCCACTTTTGGCTCTGCATCAGTCTCCTTGAGTGAGAGATGCTCTACTCTAGCGAGTATAGCTCAGGCGTGGTAGTTCCACTTCAGGGGTCTTCTTTTCTTCCATCTGAGATGGGAATAAGCTCGAAAATTCCTACGAAAATATGAGTACTCATCCCACCTTGGGTTCAATTCAAATTGACTCAAGTTGGATCCAACTGTTTCATATGGACAAGCAATGTAGGGAGCTTGACCCACATAGGAACTGGTGATAGTAGTGGCAATTGGGCCTACTTCAGTGAATGTGGAAATGAAACGACACAGGCTCCTGTAAGCAACTTCACAACTGTGTATATGGTGGCCAGCACAGATCCAGGTAAAAGAGTCATACAGATTCGGTTCTGTTCAGAAGAAAGGTGTGCCACCAGATATAAGCGGGTTGAACGTGTAATCCGATTGATTCAGACCCATATAGAATCTGCGCCCGAAAACTCAACATGTAGGCACAAGTCGTCATCTTGCTCCAGCAGGGACCCTAGCGCTGCCAAGGGACATTTGGCATTGCCGATGAACATGATGGCGCTGCAAGCTTGACTGGCGACTGAAGGAACAGCAAACAGGGCAGACAGATGGTGGCAGGGGCACAAAGAAGTTAGTGTTGGCAATGTGACTGAAGAAGCTTTGCATGAGATGCTGCAAATTTCTTGCTGGTCGTGGCAGTGGCACAGGTGGAGGCTGAGGCTCCTGAAGTGTCACCTGCACATCCATGGCCAGTATCCTATGAGTAGTGGCAAGACCAGAGTCCAATTCTTGGAACTGGATGGGGACAGCAAAGGTGAAACTTTTGGCTCCATGTTGAAAGTCGTGGCCAGAGAAGACGAAGGAAATGATGGACCTGACACAGATCACTACTCTTCTTTGGGTGTTGGCTTTTCATGCGCAATGTCGACTTCGATCTTGTGGAAAAGTCATCACTTCCAGTCCAGGCTTTAGACCATTGTTTGCCTTCGATTCTTCAGTATACAACTTTTGCGACTCATTATCTTCACTGTTGGGCTTTAGTGGAGGTTTGGTTGGTGCTTCATGTTTAACTTGCGTCTGCAGAGTTCTTCTGTCGTCTGGTTGCTGTTGTGACACTGACACTGCCCCGGAATCGGACTGCTGTTCACGGGTACTGGCCATCAAAGGTTGTCGAGATCAGCTTTGAATTTACAAGAGCTTGCTTCCACAGATCCATGTTATCTAAAAGGTCGCAGGTTTTTCACTGGGCCATCAAGTTGATGTAGGATGAAGTCCTGTGGGGAAGGAAGCACAAAGGCCACCTCGACACTAATGTTTGTTCAGCATTGTCACTGAACAGAAAATTCTCAATCAGCAGAGACAAGTTTTTTTTCCTTCAAAATTATAGTCTATTTTCATTAAGGACTTAAGTCTCTTAAGTAGGCTTTACAGTAGGACTCCAATAGGAAATAAAACCACTGGATTAATATTCCATCTAAACTTAAAAAATAAAATCTAAAATCCTAATCTTCTCACTTCTGTAATATCCAAATAAAACTCTTAATTAATTTAAAGTCCTAAATATGCTTAGAAAATCGTATATCAGTGGTCTTGCTTTTGGCATCTGGGGCCCAACTTTGGTTCCGTGTAACACTCAAATGCACGCACACACACGAACATGTTTGTCTTCGAGCTGGATGATTTGATTGTCTTGAAAATTATAAATGTTTTTTTTCATTTACTTCTTTGAAACAGTATCTCCTAGGTTGTTGATTTTTTCCTTGTTTCTTCATTTGTTGCAGTGGTCGTGTGGAGGCTGCCATAAAGAGCTACACTCAAGCATTGCTTTTAAGGCCTGACTTTCCAGAGGCAACGTGCAATCTGCTGCATACTCTTCAGGTGTTGGTTTTAGGATCTTTAATCTGTAAATTGTCCATGTAGATGGATAAATAGAGTATCTACCTAAGTGGACAAGATTACCTTGTTGTTTCTGTGTAATAGCTTCATATTGAATTTTTGTGTCAAAACTTTTCTAAATTACAGAATGCCCTTTCGCTTTATCTTTTTCCTTTAAACATACAATGTTAGGATCCACATAACTATGGGAGAAGACGGATCAAATCAGCCTCCAAATGACAAGTAGTTGTACATAGTGGGCCTTCTCAAGAGTTCCTGACATTTTTTGCTGTTTGTTTTTCTCGCTTCAGAGCAACAAGATAGTTATGGTGTAAGCAGTAATGATAATGAGCCGAGCCAGCTTGCTAGTGTTGTTAATTGATTTAGCTCCGTCTTGATTTAATATTAGTGATTTCTCTCTTTTAATATATTTTACATAGGTATTTGATTTTAATCATGTGTTTTTTAATTAGACCAGCTTATTTAAACTTTCCTACTTATGAATTAAATTATACATATTATATTTTTGAAGAAATAGTTTATAACGAGCTGAGCTAGCTAGTTTTTTTGAATTGATTGAGTTCTGCTTGATTTGAATAATATTAGTGTGCAGGCTCTTAATTTTATATTTTACATATGTGTTCTTGAAAATTTGTTATTTAAACAAGTGTAAGTTATACCTAGCCCAAAAAAAGTGTAAGTTATATTTTAGTATTAACAAAGAAAATGAAAAATTCAGGCCAGCTGATGTCTGCTCTATGTAAAGCCCCATAACTTGACTCTGCTTGAGAGCTGATTGACCTCGAGCTGGCTAGAATTGTGACTTGGCTCGTTTTTCACATCTAATTGTACAGTCCTCTAATGCATATTTAGTGTCAGACTTTGGTTACATATAGGTGATAGATAATTTTTTTTACAATAAAGACTACATATGGCCTAAATATGTTCACCAAGAGAATTTTAGATATCAAGAATCAATCAGTTTCCAATGTACTTGGTTTTTTATTAACTGGTTGCAAAGTTTATTTGAACCATTCATGCTTCCTGGAGCCACAAGTTGAATTATTGCAAAGCTTTGGAACGGTCTAATATTCATTATGATTGTCAAACGTTTTCTGGCATATGAAGATCTATTTCAGCTCTTGAAGGATGCATTGCCAAACAAAGTACTTATAGGGAGCTTTCTATACTCATTACGGTTTTAAACATGTTAAGCTGTTATATGCAACGCTAAATGCTACCTCAGGATACATACATGGTTTCTTTTGGACTGCAAAAAGTTGTGTGCTATGTTCCAAGGTTCATCGTGGCCTTTCCTGGTTGTTGGTGTTGTTACTGTAGCATTTGAGTTAGGTGCTGGGTTACTTACACTTATGGATGTGTAAGTAGTCTTTTATGGATTACAACGCAGAATGGTTGGACCTAATTGTATTACTAATTGGAAAATGAAAGTATGTCAAAATTGTTACTGGAAAGATAAAAATGCTAAGATTCATTGTTGCAAGACAGATGTGGTAGCCAGCTTGACCAGACCCTAATGAAGGATGACTTTTTACAAATTGCAGTTTTTGTCCCATAGCGAATGCTAGACCCCCTTGCTCAAACTAGTAGATGCCTATGGATTAGTAATTATTTTCTCATATAGCTGTGTAATAATGCATGTATTTTTTTAATTATTGTTGTTTCAAGTAAGCAGAGATGGGCACAGAATATTGGAATGTGCTGTATGCTAATTTCTTTGTTTTTTTACAGGTTGTCTGCAACTGGGAAGACAGAGAAAGAAAGTTTATAGAAGTTGAAGGAATTTTACGTAGACAGATCCAGGTTCTTGAGACATTCTGCTAGTTAATCTTGTAGTTCTGCTTAGATCGTGGTTTATGATCTGACAATGGCTCTACTTCACTGTCAGATGTCTCTTCTACCAAGTGTTCAACCATTTCATGCAATAGCTTATCCAATTGATCCAATGCTTGCACTGGAGATCAGGTAACTTAATGTACATTTACCTGCTGCTTTAACCAAAGGTTTAGTTGAAGTTATCACAATTTCATGTATCTTCTTGTTCTTGTAGTCGAAAATATGCTGCTCAATGTTCTTTGATTGCATCGCGTTATGGCCTTTCTCCTTTCACACATCCACCTCCACTACCAGTAAAAAGTGAAGGTGGAAGTGAGCGACTGAGGATTGGGTAGGTTTTCTTTCCATGGTCAGGACGGCTTTGTTTAATTGTTCTATGGTGTACGTTTATGGTGGAAAAACTATTTTTTTGGGCAGATATGTGAGCAGTGACTTTGGTAATCACCCACTTTCTCATCTTATGGGCTCTGTGTTTGGCATGCACATCCGAGAAAACATAGAGGTCTGCACCACTCACTAGTATCGTAAACATTTTGATTTATTACATATGAACAATTTTTGTTATACAATATATTTACATAGCTATTTGCTATTAATTGCATTTCTTATTTTAGGACACATGTTAAACCATTTGAGTATAAAGATTCCTGGGATTCTAACAGTGACAGAGATGCAGGTCTTCTGTTATGCGTTAAGCCAAAATGATGGTAGTGAATGGAGACAGCGAATCCAATCTGAAGCTGAGCACTTTGTAGATGTGTCTTCCATGTCTTCTGACATGATTGCAAGGCTGATTAACGAGGACAAAATTCAGATTTTGGTTAACTTAAATGGGTACACCAAGGTAAATGTGCTGATTTTGCTTTTTGTTTGTTCTTTTTCTTTTGTGCTCTATCTGCAGTATTTGGCAATTCTCCTTGCATGTATGACCAGTGGTAACAGGGAGTTAGATTGGTTGTGTTTCATAACCACTGTTAAGTTGAATTGATTGCCGTTAGTGATATTTGTTACATCTTTTAAGGGAACTTCATGGCAAGTGTAGTCTGAATGTTAAAACAAGATACACACACGACCAGTTCTCGTACGTGGTAATGACATGGCCTGATTTCCTGCTGTGAAGAGCCATATGTTCCAAGTGATTGGAACTGATAAAACCTGATCAGGTAGGCTTTTGATGTGGGAAGTCAGACAGGACGAGTGATTGAGATGATGGATGATGCAGTGGAAGACTCAGTGGAGGACCTTTAGTATCACTCTTTTAAAAACATGGTCTCGACAACCACTATGTGCTAATGTTTATTGACCTGTATAATTGACATGGCTATTAATACAAAAGTGTTGATGTCTCTTTTTTAAGGTTTATTCCATTTTTTGGGAGATAAAATTTGTAATTATCAAAGTGGAAAATATGTGGTTTTGAATTTTTATTTTTATTTTTATTTTTATATCAAAGTGGTTGTGATGTTTCTGACTGTGATTTATACTAAATTTAATAATTTACTACTACATATTGTAAGAGTTGTGAATTTAAACATACAAGTGACTACATACATTTTTCACATTCTCAGTATTGACTTTAACATGAACTGTATTGAATTCAAATGTTCCAGTTCCAAAGAATTGAATCGAAATGTTCCAGTTCCAAGCAAATCTAGTTGATTAGGATAAGGAAAATTGGATCAATTTTAGATATTCTTGCAAGTTGCAACTGAGTTGGTTGAGGCATTTTATGTTCACTGTGGTATAGGACCGTTTAGTTTCTGTTTGTGTGAGATGACTTTCCTGCATGTTATGGTTGTGTTTGGGGATGATGGGTAGAGCTTTTGTCATGTGAAGGAATGTTCTAAATAATGCAAGATTCTTTATGCTTAGTTGTTTCTTTTGTTCTAACTTATTATATAAATCATATAGGGTGCAAGGAATGAAGTTTTTGCCATGCAGCCGGCGCCCATTCAGGTCTCTTACATGGGATTTCCGGGTACAACAGGTGCAACTTACATTGACTATTTGGTCACCGATGAGGTTTGTCTGTTTAGGCCTCGCTTTTACACTCTCTTCCATTGTTATATGATCTTTTACTACTAATAATATATGGGGACGGAACTAACCAGTGTAGGTGATACCTTCCTTGCAGTTTGTTTCACCTACAAGGCTCTCGCATATCTACTCAGAGAAGCTTGTTCATCTTCCACATTGTTATTTTGTTAATGATTATAAGCAGGTTCCATTTTATAAACTTTATATTTTTTGTTAGCCATTTAAATGTATGTGTGTGAGCCTTAAGCCCTTACCTTTTTACTTTTGTTACGAATGAGCTAACTACACATATACAAGATACCTTGGTGCATGTTTTTTGTGGATGTTGTAGCTTTAGTTGATGAGATTATAGCAAGGCGAAATGCCAAATTAGAATTGTAGAGGGAAGCTCTAGAATGAAAAAGTTTTGTAATAAGTAGGACTAAAACGGAGTATTTAGAATTTAACTTTGAGAAAGGTAGAACTTTAAGTAAAACCTTAGTTAAAATAGATGGGCAACAAGTGCCAAAATGTGAGCAATTTCAATATTTAGGCTCTATTCTTTATTAAGAGGGATATATCAATAGTGATGTGGTACTTAGGATAAATGCGGGGTGGTATAATAGAGTGCAACATTGGGAGTATTATGTGATAGGTGTGTCCCAAATAGGCTTAAAGGTAAGTTCTATAAGACAGCTAGTGGGCCTACAATCCTCTATTGAGCATAATGCTAGGCACTTAGGGGTAGTACCTTTAGGGGAGAAATTGAGGGAGTTTAGGTTGCGTTAGTATGAGCATGTACAAAGAAGACCAATAGATGCCCCAATAAGAAGGTTAGAAGGGCCCATGTAAATGATGCTTAAAAGAGGGAGAGGGAGGACTAAGGTAACTTGGACGGATTTAATAAGAAAAGGTTATGAGTATGCTATCTCTTACAAAAGAGTTGGCACAAAACAGGCTACAATGGAGGCATAAGATCTATGTTGCCAACCTCAAATTGTTGGGAATAGATGCTACTTAGATTATGATTACGATTTAAATGTTTGTGTCTACATAAGAATGACTATATATTGATTTATCTATGTAAAACTAATTATAAACTTGTTTTCTTTGTCTTAGAAAAATTGTGATGTCTTGGAACCAGTTTGCCGGCACAAGAGGTCAGATTATGGGCTACCAGAAGATAGATTTATATTTGCCTGTTTCAACCAACTGTATAAAATGGACCCTGATATCTTCACCGCGTGGTAAGTAGAGCTTGTCCATTCAAAACCATCATACTAATCTTAGTAAGAATGTTCTCTGCTTACATAGGGTAGGGTTTTTGTCTACTTAAAAAGCAATCTTAGGTTTTTGATATACAAATTTTAAACATCATTTTATTTTTTTTCCCTACAAGCAGGGAAACCAACTTGGGAATTGAGATAAACCAAAACTCAAGTTCTTTGTTTTTTGTATTTATTTCAGGTGCAATATCCTTAAGCGTGTTCCCAATAGTGCATTGTGGCTTCTTAGATTTCCTGCTGCTGGCGAAACGAAGTTGCGTGCATGTATGTTTGACTATAATTAATAATTAGCTGGATTGTCTTACTGACATCTCTTATATACACAAAACTTGTATAATCATGGGGATTCCATGAAAATGTCTCCTCCATTCTCTTAAACTTATCATTGAAACATGTGCTGAGTAGATTATAGCAGTAGTTACCTTTATCTAAGTATGTACCTATCTATCCTGATACTAATTTTAGTGTTTGCCTGCATTTATAATGATAAATTAATACTACGAAACCTTGATATGGACCAGAAATGTAAAGTGGTTCAATTCCTAGTGCTAGAGTTCAGCTATGTAGGGTTCAGTTTGATCTTGGCTTACTTGGCTTGCCCAGCTATGTCTTGAACGCTGACATATTCTTAAAGGATTCACATTTAAATAATTTCCGCTGTTATTTGCAGATGCTGCTTTACAAGGAGTACGTTCTGAACAAATCATTTTCACTGATGTTGCAATGAAAAGTGAGCATATCAGAAGAAGTGCTCTAGCCGATTTATTCCTTGATACGTAAGCTTAGTTTTTTCCATAGCCATACTTAATCCAAAGCCTCCAGTTCTTTTAATGGGGTAATCGTTAAGTCTGACTATCTCCATACTCTCTTGTAACTCTGATGAATAGGCCATTATGTAATGCACACACAACTGGAACAGACGTGTTGTGGGCTGGGTTGCCAATAATAACACTACCCCTTGAGAAAATGGCAACTAGAGTGGCAGGATCTCTGTGTCTTGCCACGGGGGTCGGAGAGGAGATGATTGTCAACAGGTAATTGAAGTGACATGAGTTTAAATCCTTTCTTTGTGAAGCTGTAAGATAAAAATTCACTGTTTCCATATTTTTTCATTGTATATCTTAAAAGAAAATCTTAATTTTCATGAAATTTCTGATTATTTGACAGTTTCTAGTGTACATTAATAACAACATTTATAAATTAATGTTACCAAGGCTTGACGTGATAGATGCAGTTAGGAAGAAATCTTGCTGGTAAAATAGTCATCTGATCATAGTCACGAGTTATACTTCCTAGTTTTTGTGTAATTGGGGATATTCTGTCTATAATCTAAGCTAATTTTCCCTCGTGATATTTTCCTTCTGACTGGCATTTTGTTTGCTACAACCTCCAGCATGAAAGAGTATGAAGATAAGGCAGTTGAATTGGCTGAGAATCGTCCAAAACTCCAGGCACTTACTAATAGGCTGAAGGCTGCTCGTCTTACTTGCCCATTATTTGATACAGCCCGTTGGGTAAGACAGTCATGAATTATGTGACAGTCTCTCTGTCTATGCTGAAAAAACTTTCTGCTCCATGTCTTTCCTTTTGACCCTCAGTAGGATATAGAATGAGAAATTTCCTTTTTGTCTGACCACCCCTTCGAAATGATGTCTCAGGTAAGGAATCTGGAGAGAGCTTACTTCAAAATGTGGAATATTTACTGCTCTGGTGAACATGCACAGCCCTTCAAAGTGATTGAGAGTGATGCGGAGTTCCCATACTACGACAGGCCATTCAGGATAGAAAAACAAAATAGAAAATTGTAGATAATACCGAGGAAGAATGTTGTGATATTTGTCTAGATATAGGTACAACAAAGCTGGCTGGTGATCCAGATGATACACTGGAGAATACATGTATTGAGCAGTGTGGAAGGAAGCCAAAAGCTTAGTTATGTACAATAGAGAAACATCTGGGACTCCGGGGTTTGTACTGGTTGTTGGAGACCCTTCACATGTCATTGTCGTCCTGCTCGTGTTTATTTATATGAGGTGCTTTATATGTCATTGTCGTCCTGCTTTTCTACAGTGATCTGTATGTTTGGGTTGAAAATGTAGTGCATCCAAGTTTTTTTGTGTACTACTAATCTGACTTTGCAGGGAACTAAGGTTTGTAGGAAGTAAAGCAGCATAGGTTGCAGCTTAGGTCCATGTACTTTGGGAAAAGAGATAAAAAAACAAGTTGTATTGGCATCTGAGATTTCTCCAGAGGCGTTGAGGTGTAAATTTGATCTCAGAATGCCAACGTATTTCCCAGAAAAAAGAAAGCTTAAAGTGAAGAAAACAAACGGTTACTGCAACAGCATGACGGGATAAGGTTCGCGCTTGAACAAAGTAGCAGTTGTGTATATGTCTTTGAGAAATGGACTACGATGATAGTAATTATTTTGTGGAAACGTTGCCTTAGAAAGCTTGATATTAAAATTTCAAAAAATAATTTTATTCTTGAGCAGATTGGACGGGGGTTTCTGATGGTTTGCCCTTGTTACTCAACAAGTTGAATATCCTAGAAAATGGTTTCGTGATGCTTCCTTATGGCGTCCAAGTAGTCTTCAGTAGGAAGGAATGCAGAAACGCAACGACGGAAGTTCAAGAGGAGGTTAAGTGAGAGCAGACTCCGAATCTTTGTAGCGTTTGAGGCAGGTAACTATGTTCTTATCTGGTGCGGTGGCTTGGGAACCTCCTCGCCGCTGGTGCCCGTCACTTTGGTTGGCTGCATGTCCCCAAATGTGCGCTGAAGGTTTAAGATGTGAACTGAAGACGAGAAGATGTGAACAGAATAGTCAGGAAAAACGTTGAATGTAGTCCATTTGGTATAACCACAGGAGGCCATGCTTAGAAGGTGTGATGACAAATTTTGCTGTTAATTTGTCCTTGTTGCAGTAAGGTGTTCTTCACAAAGTTGCCCACCAATCAGTGGCGGATGCAGGATTTCCTGTTAGGGGGTCAAAGAAATAACTTTAGTTCATAATACTTTTAACCAATATAAACTATCAAGATTTATAATTAAGATCTAATACAGTAATACTAATATATATTACACGCTAATATGAGAAGTTATTTTTTTATCATACGATGTGGCATTTTGTTAAGACAAGCCCAATAGATTCAAGACTCATTTATTTATTTGAGCTTTGACATATTAAAGTTAACATTATTTTTATATAGGATATAAGCCACAAAAAATATATATATCATGACAGTGATCTTCATTCTAAAAGGTAAAAATTACACTTGCATGGTCCTGAGGTTCATTCTCATGTTTAATCAAACTTGTCAAAGGTTTAGGTAAGAACCCATATTTTCAATTTCAATTGCTTCATTGTGCTTAATTTAGAACAACGGCGTTGAAAATATTGAATGAGGAAAAATGCCACATCATAGTATAACATAGACATGCCCAAAGCATGTAAATTTTAATGTCCACCTATTTTTTATAGCCCCAAATTTAATATCTATCCTAAACCATGATTACATTTAGGTTATATTAAGAAACATTTCTAAAACGAGTTGTGTAAATCATTTTTTTAGGAGGGGTCAATGAATGGTACAAATGTTTTTTTTATTCTAACTAAAAAAACTTCTTAGGAGTGGGTCTAAATTATTTCAAAGCCTAGGGTGGTAATTTTACATCCAACCTACAATGTAAATCCGCAATTGCCACCAATTGGGAAGTATTTTTTATGTTCCACACTAATAATGAGTTTAGTTTAAGTTACATGCGAACCCTTGATATTTGCATGCGCTAGTATGTGTTAGTGTTAGTAAGACTGACATTAACGTGCATTACCATTTACACCATCAATCTCATAGATAAAGAACTGTCATGCGTATATGCTACTAGGTTCATTGCCAGAAAAATACTTCCCACCACCTGTGGATAAAGAGAGAAGAGTTGATGTTGGAAGGGTTATGTTGTCGTTTACCGGTGATTGGGGGTGGCCGACTCTTGAAAGGGCTAGAGAATGTGACTCTGGCCAACTCTTGAAAGGAAAAAACAAGCTGAATTCTCAGCTCAAATACTCAAATTCATGAGCAGAAACAGAGCAACATGAATGTTCAATTCCAACTAACTTCATCAACAACCAACTTAAAATGAAGTGAAAATGGCTAGTTATAGTCTTCAGCTCCATCCAATCTATCGAACGCTAACTTTTGGTGTAAATTGAGGTGGATTGCCTTCCAACGAATTTAAAGACTTGAACTAGTTGTTAAAAGACCATTTTGCCCTTGTAGTGTTTGAAAAGAATTACACAAATATTCGATTACATGTCTGAACCAACTGCTTCAACCAAATCAAACAACTGCACTAAATCAAATCATCCACCCCCCCACACACACAACACAAAATAAAATAAAACGTTCTCCACTTAAACCGATTCCTTTGGGGCATATTGGCCGCATTAAAGGTTTCCGTTTTTTTATAAATGGTATGGTAGATCAACAACATACAGGCATTTATCACCAACTTTGTTCAGAATTTTGGAGGTACCAAATTTCTTTGGAGTAAGCTTATTATAGAGACCTGTAGGCTGCCTTGATGAACTAAGCGCCTTATGCGCAACATCTCCAATTCACTGCTGGTTTAGTTTTGACTAATTCTCACTTAATCACTAGATTAGGATGGCTAAAGGTGCATGCCTTTCTTTTCGCAGGTGGATCACAACAAGATCTCCAACACGGAACATATCATACTAGGACTAATAAAGTGCAGAAGTTTCAATCAGTTTCGGTTTAACGTCCTGATGCAAGTATTTAGTTGAGAAAGACAGGCTACAATGACTGAGTTGAGGAAGGAGAGGCAAATCCGAACGGTGATGAGGCGAATTGTGGGAAAACTCTTCTAGGGTCAACTCCCAGATAAGCTTCTGATAAAATTTCCAGAAGTTCTTTAACTACTTTGGTGTGTTGAACTTAAGTGTTTTTACCTACTTTTTGCCACAAAAGCTTTCCAAAACTGGCTAAGAAACCGACTGTCTTTGTTTGAAGTCATTGTTCTTGGAAGCACTAATGTATTCTCACGATTTTTTAGAAGAATAACGCAGCAATTCAAGTGTCATCTTCGGTTATTTTACAAGTAAAAACTCGGAGTAAACCGGCAGCGGCGACCTAGAACATCCCTTCTGCAGTGGCTTAGCTCGGCTCATTGTCAATACGAATCATGAAAAATGCTTTCATTTTGTACCCGCCCTCTTCTACTATTTCACACACGACAGCGCTATTTAGCTATCTTACCCACATCCCTTTAAAACTGGGCCAATTAAACCTTTGAGCTATTAGAGCCAGTCTTATGTTTTCCAAAATTAGCTTGAACCAAAGAGAATTCTATGCGTTAATATGAAATCAGCTTGAAGCTTGACCTGGCCTGAAATCTGATTATCCAATCTCAGAACGAGTTAATATGAATTAAATGCGTTTGAGGTTTCAATATTAAGGTTCTCAGCACGAAGAAAACTTAGATAGTATGTTATGCGTACACAGTTTGTATGAGATTATCTCTAATCAATTATGTAAAATAGTTGTTTAGGTTGCAAAATTTGACATACCAACATGTTTGTGGCAATTTGATACAAAATGAACTCTAGCCTAAATAATTAAATTCATTATTTTAAAGAAAGAAATACAAAGAAGATGATAAAAAAAGAACCCAATTGTCATTTTTACATTTATAGTAGAAATGTGAATAAAGTAATATAAAAGTAGCTTTGCTATACTTCTTTTTTGTTTGACAAATTCGACCTACCAAGAGGCTATGCCAAATCTACATAGGATTTTGCATAATCCATTGAAGTGAAATATTCCTTCAGGGTTACCATGTGGTATATCAAGTGATATTTAACATATTTAGTTGGAGATCCTTGTTATGACCCACCTTAGGGGTCAGGTTCAGCCTTCATAGTCTATAAGAATTAAGATTTTATTATTAGTAGTAAGAGTATTGTTAGTAAGAGTAGTTTAAGTATAATTAGGACTTTATTATTATTGAGCTTAGGATAATATTAGAAATCTAATTCAATTAAGAATTTTATTAGCATTAAGATTATGAGGCTTAATTACCTATAAAGATATAAGGGTTATGCCCTATTTCATTAATTCAGAAATCAGAATTAAGTTAGTTTATTTTAATTTTATCTTTATTTATTGTCTTCTATTTTTTTCTAATTTGTCTTGTGTAGACGTCGGTCTACGTCATTGGTATCAAAGCGTTCAATTTTGGACCTCCCCCCCCTCCCCACCCTCTCCTTGCAATTTAAACTTGTGTAGACGCTACACTAGCTACAAGGTGTTTGCTCTTCCACTTCCACTCCAGTTTCATTCATGCCCATGCTCACGTCGCTAATACCCTAGTCGTAGTCTTCCTCGACCTCTTGCCGTTGCGAGGCATCCATCTCTATCCACCCCCTCGGTAGTCCATCGACGGAACAACGCTCCAAGATGGAGCCGCCCTCGTTTTTCATTGATCCTAGCGGAGGCCCCATCCGGATGATAGACATCAATGTCATGGGCATCCTTCGAGCTCTCTCCGTCGACGTCAAGAACCTCAGCATCGACAAATATTACTTAGTTGGCCAAGAGATTGGCCACTGCGTCCCCGTCGCTACCCATCCGGCTTGCCCAAGGCCGGTCCTCCCCCTGTTGGAGTTTCTTTCCGATCCACGGCGAAGCTTATCGTGTCGTGACACCTCCAAATCAGCTGCTAATGATCCACATTCCCGCTCCATTACTTCTATCAATTCCAACTCTGGTCAACTCCTTGATCTAGCCAATGATCCTCTACTTTGCTGTTGCAAACAATGCCACCCTAGGTTCCTCCGTTGTCTACTGCTCCTCTCCATGAGCCTTAACCTCCGCCTTCCACTATGGCCAATTCAACAACCATCAAGACTATGTTCGTCGTTGGGTTTTCAAAGGACTCTGTTTTCTCTTCCAACCATGACTCCACCCTTTTGTTCGATGCCCTTCCACCAATGCAGAGTTTCTTGCACTTTCCTATGCTGGTTCTTACATGGGCCTATATCCTACGCAATGAGCTTTGGCTTGGTTGCAAGTTTGTTGTGGGTTCAACAACTTCTTCCCGAACGTGGAAAACCCCACTTTAGGCAACATTGGTCTACATGAAGTTGCTTCCCATGTCTCCATGCCTATTACAACTCTTTGAGACTGCTTCACGAGGCCTTTCTATTGTCCCATGCATGGTTATTCGTTCTAACCTAGTCGAGCATTGGTGGGCCCAAGTATATATTTTTATCGGTGTTATAAGCATCAATGACCACCTCGAGAATGAGGTGAAGCTGAAGTGAGGTGGAATGTTATGACCCCTAGGAGAGGGTCCAGCCTTCATAGTTCTTTAGAATTAGGATTTAATTATTGTTAGTAAGAGTAGTTTAGTATAATTAGGACTTTATTCTTATTGGGCTTAGGATAATGTTAGAAGGTCATTCCAATTATGAGATTTATTAGCAGTGGGAATAGGAGGCCTAATTACCTATAAAAATATAAGGACTATGCCCCATTTGATTAATTCAAAAAATAGAATCAAGATAATTTATCATAGTTTTATCTTCAGTTATTTTTCTTCTATTTTTCTCTAATTTATCTTATGTAGACATCAGTCTACATCAATACTCTAAGAAAACTTATATATTATGTTGTTTGTTTAGATAGGGCGAGTCCATCCCATCTATGCAACACCCAACATCTCCTTGTTTCTAGGGCATTTACAGACAAAGTTTGGAGAAGAGAAGAGAGAAAGAAATGGAGGATGTATAGTACTCCCTCTGTCCTAAATTAATAACTCCATTTGGTAAAAAAATTATCCCATATTAATAACTCTATTAAGTGGTTGGGAGCCTAAAAAAGAATATCATAAGTTTATTTTTTCTTCTTTTAGATGTGAGTTTCACTATTATGACGGACGGAGTATATCACACCTTTAAAAGAGGGAACAATATATAGGTATCCCTCCTTTTATTGTAATAGTCTTAATTAGAAAACTAAATTAAAGAATTTTTAGTTCATTTTAATTTTTGAATTAGGATTATTAAAATGAGAATGAAGGAGCATATGTCTATTGAATGTGAATTTGTGATAGGAATTTATGAGCTTTAAATATCTCGGTTAAAGAAAAACTATATTATTAATTAATGGGCCACATAGCATGAGCCTTCAAGTCATTTACCCTGGAACATTGCTAACTTTGCTAAATTTATGTGGTACTCCCTCCTTTTGATACTAATAGCTTTAATTGGATCAATTTAAATAATTAGATACTTAAAAAGGTATTTAAAAGTCTATTTTCTATTCTTTTAGGTAGGTTTCATTATTTAATAAAAAATATTATTTTTAAAAAAATATTAATATAAGATACAACGCCACGCTTCCGAGAGAGAAAAAAAAGTGAATAAATAACTATCCTATCAGGAATCTTTTTCTGCTTTTAATTGCTAAAAACAAAAAGAAACGCCACAGTCCGTGAAGTGAGAGATCTGAGGTGACCTTAGCATATCTCTGTAGGTTTTGTTTCATTTCTCAAAAAATTTAAAAGGTAACAGTAGATGCGTGAAACAGCCCCATCAGCCCAGCGGGCTGGTTACAAATAGTCAGCATTCTTGACGTTGATGTCTAGGATTCATGTCTGCCAGCTCTCCAAGCTGCCCAATGAATGCAAATTGAGGCTTTCTTTATGGGAATGCATATCGAGGCTTAACATTTAATAGAATGCAGATAGAAACAAGTCCCTGATTCCTCTGAATCATAGTCGGACAGTAATATTTATGGCTTTTTATTATCCATTTGCTGACCCTGAAATTTTATACTAAACTCTTTAGCATTTGTTCATGACTCGATTCCAAAGCCATCGTACCCTTTTGGTGGGTTAAGAGGTTTAATTCTTTTTTGGTAAATTACACATGACCGTATGAAAGTACACTTTTTTGGTATATGTATAAAAATGCATTCAATTCCATGATTTATAAAACCACCGCATAACACCTATGTTTATGAAATCATACCTATAACCCTAGAAAATATATTTTACCCTTCTCATATTAAAGGGCAGTTTGGGAGGTACTTTGGAGGGGAAATTGATTTCCCCCTCTTGAATTCAATATGTTATATTAAATTCAAGAGGGGGAAATCAATTTCCCCTCTTTGAGAGTTGGTGGGAAAAGCATTTTCCCACCTCACAGTAACTCCCAAACTAGCCCTAATAGTTTATATTAGAAATCTATATTAGTTTATTTTAAATATTCTAATTCAAACAATAAATATAAGATGGAGGGATTGATGAATTCCCATGTCCCCTGCATAACTCCCATTAGCGTATGAAACTTAATTACATGTATCCCTAGTCTAAATGGTGGCATTATTGAACTTGTACTTTCTTTAGACAACAACACTAGGGGCATTTCATATGACTTATGTTGAAATCTACATTCTATGTAGAAAAGAAAACTACAAGAATTTATAAGAGGACAAAAAATGTCGTCATTTTTCTTGTTAATCACTCACCATTCATTAACAATAGAGGCCAATATTTTGTATCTACTTCTATTTGTTAAGGTCAGTTTTGTGTGTAACAACTAAATTAGGCAAGTTTCATGGGTTAGAATCTAAATCAACGAAGTTTTTTTTTGGTAAACAAACTAGTTTTATTAATCAACTACATAGGAATTTACAACAAAGCCTGCTATAAGGACTGTAGGAAGCTGAGCATGCCTAACAATAAAACAATAACACAATATAATAACGCGATGATAACACTAACAGTATATCCCATATAAGTGAAGTGAGATGAAGGACCAACAGGGAAAAGTTAGGTGAACACCCCCATCAACAATGCACCGGCCCTAGTGCATAACACAGTGGTCATCTACAAAGGATTGATTAGATGCCAATTAAATAAAGCCCAAATCCCCCTTACCATAGGCAGGAGGATGGAACAAAAGGAAAACCAAAAATTGGTCCCAACACTACCAACAATGATATGACAAGAGACAAAGTGCCACCAAAAGTGGCAACCCCTTGTAGTAGAGATGTACGACCCACATGTTGATATCATGACCCGGAAAGCCCAAAACCACCACAAGGGGGATTGTGACCAAAACAATGTGGCTCACTCGGGAATATTAATAATTTATTATTAATTGTGCTTAATTAAATAATCCAAATTGAAGGGAAATAAATCTACCACATGATCCATCACGTAAAAAATTTAATACAATCCTTCAAAATAAAAATAACCAATAAAGAGTCTCATTCTCTAGCAACTTCTAGGCTTCTACCTTTGTAACAAGTGTCAATTATTGTTTTGTGAACTCTCAAAAACTTCTTTCTAAGCACATGCAAAGTTGAACATATGTGTATGTACAAGTACACGTGGTAGAGAGGTCCATGCAAAACAAAACCACTTGTGCTTATGCCTAGTAAGAAACTCATACACATAAAATCACATTCTCATTCTTTGAAAATCATACATATAAATAAGGAATTTAAAAAATAACATAAGTAAATGTGAATCATTCCGCCTCCTACAATATTTAACTAAACCACATACCATGATTTATAAAATTATAAACAATTATCTTCCATTTTACCTTGACACCTTTTACTGAAGGGGCCGCGTTTCTAGACCAGTTATCTGCAACCAACACCGATCCTAATGATTTTACATATCACACCGCCAAAAGTCCATTGGAGCCCACTTGGACCATTTCCATAATTTTACATGGTGCACTCAGTACAAAACATTTCCAATTTCATTATCTTGTTAACCATACAAGTATATTTCCCAATCCCACCCCATAGTAAAGAAACTGGAAGAAATCATTTTGAAAACATATAGAAATCACTTCTCCACATTGTATATACCAAATTACTTGATTACACGCATTAGGTCATAACCTAGATTTTTAGACAATGGCTGACTGAATTTTTAGAAAAACACCTAAATGTATCATAAACAAATGAAACCTTAGAACACTAGAACTTGACCCAACTAGAGAGTTAAAAATATATCAGTGGTATCGTTCAACACCATAAACTAATTTATTTAGAATTTTGGAAATGTTGTACAATACTTGAATTTCTATACAGTTGGATCACAAATGATAAAATCCAGTCTAAAAGATTCTAGATCAATCCAAACTTTTTATTACGAACATATAACACATAGAGCATTGCTCACAAAAGTTTTGGGAGCACTTAGAATTAAAATAAATTTAAAAAAAATCACATAACACAAAATAACAAATCTTTTAATTAGGAACACATATTGAAGGAAATCTAGTAATTCGAATTTAATAGGGAAAAATCCCCAAAAATAAAAGATAAGAATAAACATAATTATGGATTTCTTGTAATTTTTGAATGTCTATTCTATTATGACCCGGATTTTTAAAAGTATTTTTAAATAGCACGAATGGTAAGTAACGAGAATTTTTTTTCTTTCTTGAATACAAAACAAATCATTCGATTAAATATCCAGACCATGATAACTCGGGTTCACAAATACGAATATTAAATCATATGATATTTACACGTCTCAAAATTTCAACAACAACTCATCCATCTAAGTACAAGTCCATCATTAGTCTGAAAATAAATAACAAGTTGACTCTCACGTTAAAGGTACACTAATGTACCGGAGTTGCAAAAATGCATGAACTTCTTGTACTCGCTTGTCTTGGTCTTACTTAACGTCGCCTGGAGAATCTGCAACAAACCAAACGAAACAACAACAATGGAATCTCTCCGCTTTCAAGAGAAGAGCTTCCAAAGGACAAAAGGTTTTATTAATATTTTTCACATCAGGCCAACATCACCCGATGTTAGTTGCCTACGTACTCATCAGACAACATCTCCAATGTTTCCAACAAGATCGGATCCAGATGTAGTTCTGCCTAGAAACTACTCTATCCTAAGAAGCATAGCATCACACGTGCAATGCTTAGGCATTTTTAACCAACCTACATTTTAGTAAGTTATACAAGTTCATAACAATAAACAGAGGCCCATTGCACTCATTTGCAGGGTTAGGGCTCAACGAATTCAAGCCCGAAAGTGTAAACAACTTTAACACCTCTCGTGAGTTATATATATAACACTTTAGTCCATTGATGTACTTGATTGCAGACACATGTAATACACTGCCTTGAACCTTGAGGATTAGGGTTCTTCTCCTTGTTTTCTATGACATTGTGATCTGTCAAGGTCTTCGTATCTCTTACTGGTCACACCCCTTCCTTTTGAAGCTATTAACGTCATTCTAGGGCACCCTAACGCTTTGTTGCTAGGTTATCCGTTTCAACGGAAACAGAACATACTGCCCCCTAAGGGCATTAGGGTAATTCTACCACTTAGGGTATGCTACCATCCTTTTAGTCATTTGGTCATCTCACTACCCTTCTATTTATTTTAAGTCATTAACCTTTTAGAAGGCTCCACTTTCCAACTGACACACGCTTCCATTCACACAAATGTCAGTTGTTCACTCAAAGGGTATTTCTGTCATTTGGTTTAAAGCCTTATTGACATCTGATGGGTCCAAAATTGAACTCAAGCATACTACTTGATTTCATGGACTCTATGTAATTTTCCTGGCGTGTGACGGGGTCGTGAACCCCTTGAACAGACCTAGGTTTTGACTAACGGTTTACTATAAACCCTGATGGCAAAAGGGTCAATCAACCACTCACTAGGATTTTTCCTCACTAAGTGGTTTGGAATATAATTAGGTTACATATTAAAATATTACTAAGAATTTTCCCAATTTTTAAGATTACTTGTAGGCCACTGAACCGGAACCCCTAAGTCGGGTAAGTGGTTTTCACACGATAATTTAACTATAAGGTAAAAGGGTCATTTTACCATCTCTGGGATTTTTCCAAATCTGAAACTTGGTCAAGACACTCGTATCCCTCTCAAAGTCCACTAGTAATTTTTCCAAATTTTTAGAACAAGTATAGCCCCTTGGACCGGACCCGGTTCAACCCCTACTTTTATTTATCTTCTTTTTTTATTGTTGACCCAGACCAGATCCAGGCCAGGCCTAGACTAGTCGGGTCCGGACCAGCGAAGACGGGTCATCTTCTTCGGTTCCAGCCAGCAGGAACACCCACTCGCCTTCGGCAGCCACCGTAGGCTGCCACTGTTAGCTGACGGGCTTGGCCAATACGATCGCCTCGAGGAGGCGGTTCAGTAGACCTAATCCCGTCGGCGCACGGTGGCTGCTGAGCAGTTTGCAACGCGGCCAGATTTTTCTTCCGCCGGCTATTTGCACCGACGCCACCTCCTTGTCCAGACATGGGACCGGGGCCGTTGGATTCACCGTCTAGAGGCAATTGAAAATCACCTAGTCTAGCCGCAGGTCCGCCACTAGTAGTAACGTCCGCACCACACCCTCCTTTCCTCTATGATTTCATAGAGAACTCGAGGATGAGCAGTGGCGCGGTGAAGCGGTGGTCCAAACTTCCGGTGAGGCTTTGTCTCCTGCTGGCCAATCAACAAAGAAGACAAAGACTTAAAATTTGCCCCTCTGCTAACCGGGATAAATGGTCCGGCTGGCGGCCTGGCCGGCTCTTGTAAATTGGATTCGTTCATACGCCATACATGCCTCTAATTTAAATTAAAAGGATGTTTGAGCAATTCTACCTTACACGCCGGGTTGTTGTCTATCCACTGCCTCCAGAAATTTGAGCTCCCCCTTCCCCGACTCTGTCACCGGACATGATCTTTTTCTGGTCGTCAGAAATCCAATGGCTTTGTCTCTTCCATCTCCGGCTAAAAACCTCCTCCAAAAAACCCTAATTAACTTTTTTATAGGCATAGAGATTAGAGTTTTCTATTCCTATTAAGAGTTGGGCTAATTGGGCCTATTTTTATTAATTTCCGTCATAAAAATAATTGGGACCGTAAAGTGACTTAAACGGCCAATTTACGCATCCAATTTGGGTAAACAGGCCTTACACTTTATATATAACTTCGAATGGTCATAACTTCTTCATCCAAACTTCAATTTGTGTGTTCTTAGAGGCGTTTTGAAGCTCTTTCTATCTACTTTCTAACAATATAAGTTTTAGATACTAATTCAAAGCATTGAATAAGTTATTCTAATGAGAAGGTCAAGGGGTCCAACACCCTAATTTTCTGTTGTTAACTTCTGGAATTTAGAAAATTCTCGGACGTTACACATTCCATGAATAAAAGACACCTAAACAAAGTCTGAAATATGAGTTATTTCCCACTAGGCAAACATCAATTTTTTGAAAAGATCACTCTTTGACCAAGATAAACTTCATAAAAACTTATGAAATTTTTACTAGACTGAGAGTAATAAGTCAAGAATCTCTAAGAGAAATTTCAAATAAAAAGATTCTAGGAAGACCTTGAACAAAAATAACATTTCTAGAGACACAACGAATTCTAGGAATAAAGAACACATGAAGAAACATGTTATTCACAAGGCATCAAAAACACATAACCACTATATCATTTAAGAACATCATATTTAAGAGGATAAGACATGAATTATGACAATAGATGTAACACCCCGCTTTTATGATCATGTTTAGCCTACAGGGTTAGAGGTGATTAGATAACCTTTTATTGAGTCTTAGAGGGTTTCAAAGGTGGAAACCTCTGTATATGAGTAGTGCTCAAAGAAACGAGCGTAACGAATCAAAGAATGGGCGAAACGGAGGTCAGGATCGGAAGTTATAACCTTCGAGAAGCGTGTAATATAGGTGGGATCCACTTGAAAAGAGCACGATATACTGCTTTAAGTGGGTTGGTATCAAAGGGCTCGTCGATATGAGTCCAACAGTACCAAGAACGCGGGAATCCGAATCCGGGGTAGGAAGTTATGCACATTTGAAGATTTGGATATATATAAAAATAATTTGTGGTGCACACGCACGACCGCGGCGTGCGTAACGTAGTCTTTCAGTGCAAGATGAGGAATGTATGGAGGCTAGAGGAAGATCTGTCTACTGCCTTTGGATCCTAAGGGGAGGACGCCAAGAAGGAACAAGCAACTTCGAATACTGTTGCCTTACGAGACATGAGGGGAGTAAGTATTTCTGACATCCCATTTAAATTATAGAGCTGCATGTGCTAAATTAAGATGTGTGTTATGCCATGAGCCTTTGTGCTCTAATCTACTATGCTTTGATGTAACATATTTATGTTCCGTCTTGCTCTATGGTAGAGCAAGATGTGTAGTGTGTGTGTGCGTGTTCAGTCTCGGCTCAGTGATAGAGTGAGACATATATATGTGGTTTTGATCTCGCTCTGTGGTAGAGCGAGATGTACGATTTTGTTGACTTATTAACTTTCGCTTGACTCTGATATATGACGAGTTTTTGTATAACTCCGACTAAATATCAGTATATACATATTTTAATGTATATAATTTTGTGACGCTTGTTATATGTATTAGCCGTTAGGCAGAACTACGTTCGGATCCGATCGTGTTGGAATAATATCTAATACGTACGTAGGCAACCAATGACAAGGCAATGTTGGCCCGATCTAAATTAATTATAAATATATATTTTATTCTATTTTATATGCGACAAACTATGAAGCTGCGTTATGTGTATGTGTCCTTTACAATGTAAGTCTATGTATGGGGAAGCCTTAAAGCTCTTTAATGTGTAGACGAATGTTGTACCTCTTGCACACAGATGATGATTCCTGGCTTAAGGAAAGATCAAATTTTCTATTAGTGATTTTGTGGGCTTGGCTCGGGTTGGGTCGTTACAATAGATCAACTACAAAAATAGAACAACATGCTTTCAACATCAAAAATATGATAACAACCATCAAACCACATAATAATCATACTTGAAACATGATTTAAGAAAAACCTTAAGTATTAATCGTACCAAATCATACATGAAAATAATCATAAGAAGGTAGATCAACAAGTGAAAGTCACTTACTTCGAAATTGAATTCCAAAAACTCAATTTTTGAAGAAGAGTGAAGAAAAAAGGCTCTATCTTCAAAACCCTAGAACAACAATCAAACTCCAAGGCACATACTCAAAAATCACACAAACATTAAGAATAATAGAGATTCAATTCCACCTGTCTTAATTTGATTAAAAAAATACACTTAGGAACTTCTCTAATTGCGTACCAAGCTAATGTAAATTTTTACCAAATCGATGATCCAAAAGTTCAATTCTAAGGCTCTTGAAGGTTCTTTAATGGTGGTTTGATGGTGGAGAGAGAAATAAATAAGTAAAAAAGAAATAGAGACGAGAGGAGGACTAGCTGGGGAAGAGGGAAAGAGAGACCATCCAAGGGGTGAGACATGAGAGGAGAGGGGCAACCAAAAGGAGAGTGAAAAAGGAGAGGGGGTGGGTAGCTTCTTTTAGGATAGTGATATCTCTACACCTTATTTATCTACAATATACCCTTTACACCACTTATAATTAGATAGGGAAAAGTGATTATCATGTTATTAGGTGGGGGCTACCTTCCTTATCTAATCAAAAGTTTTGTAAGGCCTTTAGTATATAGAGAAATAGGGTATAGGGATATCATTTCCCTTTCTTTTAGGGGGATTGCCCTCCCTAGGGTAATTCTCTTGATTAACTAGTTTTCCTTCCGTCTTCATCTAAGTAGATAAAATTAAATCAATTTAATTTGGGGTTATTTTTAACTTAATACTAAAGCAATTTGGCAGATGGACCAATGGGCTTGGCTAATGTGTGAACCTACTTACTAGATTATCCATTTTTCATTAAATAGTAAAAAAATTAAAATATTTTTTAAAAAATTTCAAACAAAAATCAAGTGTGTTACAAATGTAGACCTCAATGTAAATCTAGCTAAAGAGAAGGTTGGAGGCAAGCCCAAAGTCGGAGCCAATTGTTGAAAAGGTAACAAAACTAAAACCACCGTAAGAGGAGGTAAAAGGCATGCCTTAAACATATCCAGGAGGAAGGACAGAGAAGTCATTCCACAATGAAATCCGCAACATAGAATACATAAAGCATAGAGGAAAAAACCTCCCTAAACACACAGAATTGGGAGCTTCATAGCATACCACCAACAACAACAACAAATGGTGAAGACGAAGTAAGAGAGAATAGAAGGAGGGACATGCAAATACAAAGAAGACATGTAAGGAGATTACCAAGAAAAAGGGACTAGAACCTTCAAACGCGTTTTCTAGAAATTGCCATAGCACTCAGTCCATTAAATAAATCAACCAAGGTGATGATGCTAAACAAAATTGATAAACATAAGAATTAGTCTTACTGTTTTTGTACTAGGCCATCTCATATTCCCCTAGTAATTGACCGTCGTCCTAGCATTACCACAGATGAGTTTTTTTTTATAAAAAAACAATAAAATTGAGGTTTTCTTTTGCTAAAAGAGTTTGTCAAAAAGACACGGCAGAGGGAATTGCCCACAAATTTAATTTTTAAAAGCCGAAGCCCCAAGCCATGCACACACATCCACAAATACGCGGCACGCCGGTCGCGCCTCTTGTCTCAAAACCACCCTCTCTTTGTTTTGCGTGCCCGGAACTGCCCCCAATTCGCATCCCCCAACTGCACTTCCTTTAAATACCCAACTCCTCCTCCCTCTTCCTTTCATATCCTTCCGCCTTCTCTACCAGTCAAACTCACTCTCTCTCTCTCTCTCTCTCTCTCTTACCCAAGAAGCCCTTTCTGTTTTTTCATGGCTGCAGTGAAGACCATCTGCTTCCTCTGCGTGGCCCTTCTCCTCGGCCCGGCCGCCGCCCAGTTGGGGCCCAAGGTCGGGGGCCGGAGTGAGGTCAAGGACGTGAAGCACAACAAGGAGGTGCAGGCGCTGGGGAGGTACTGTGTGCAGGAATACAACTTGAAGCAGAAGAAGGGTGGCGCTCAGAATGGCGGCCTACTGGCCTTCTCGGAGGTGGTGGAGGCCCAGACCCAGGTGGTGGCCGGCATCAAGTACTACCTCAAGATATCCGCCATTGATGCAGGGGCCCCCAAGACCTTTGACGCCGTTCTGGTTGTCCAAGATTGGCGCCACTCCAAGGAACTCATCTCCTTCACCCCTTCCCCTACCCATTAGACCTGATTTGCAATATGTTGGAGGGTCCAATAATAATGGAGTACTAGTAAGAATAAGAATTCAATATAATAACTTCTTGTGTGATGAATTAGAAAGATTCCCGTTAATTGATGTTATGTGGTGTCTGGGAATAGGGTTTTAGGGTGTGTGTGATCTGATGTAAACATTGTCCCTGTGTGGGGGGGTTTGTGAGTTAAGGTTTGTCTGTGTTTGGTGGTGTGTTCTGAAATGATATTATAGAATGTCACTATTTGTTGTTAAGAATTGTTTGATGGATTTTGTGGGTGATTGATTTGGGTGTCCTTTTTAACAATTGGTTAAATCGTAGGATCATTGGATTATTTGATTTTGATGTCTATCTTGGTTTGATGATCAGTTCCTGCTTTGATTTTGAGGGTAAAAGTATGCGAAGAAGGCTCCAGTTTATTTCAAATTTCTTCTCATTTCAATCGCATCAGTTTGATTTTAGTGTTGGTGCTGATCTAGTGAGACTCCATTTCTCTTTTTTAATTAATTTTAAATATCAAGGACTCCATACGTATGCTGAGCGTATTAATAAGTAAAGGACATAAAAAAAGGCTTTATGTCTCTCTGGTTTAGACGGTATTGGATCCGCAGCGAGGCCCTCAACGGCCAACGCAACCGGGAAATTTTCATGCATATGCATTTTCCCAGACGTAGCCAACCAGGTGACTGGGATTCACACCAAACAACTCCCACCAGATTAGATTTAATGTGAGGGCATCACAGCCGATTTTGGCCTTTGTAGATGCACAAGGGTGTCTTCTGCTCAGCTAGCAAGATGCCCAGCCCAATAGGCAAGAAGACGAGCCAAAAGCCAATCTGAATAGGGTTGGGTTGATTCATGATTGGGACCCTTGTCGATGATTGGGACCTCTTGATTTTTGGTTCAGGAACAGAGGTGCGATGCAGGTTTACGCAGCACCAATTTCTCCCATTTATGTTTCAAAACACATTTTCTCCAATCTTATGAGTAATAATTTTCTCAAACGCTGCCATTTTTGTTTCGTGGCCTTTCTTTAGTTATTACCACGTGCTAAGCTTCCATGTACAAAATTTTATTGATGCTTTTATATGAAGGGAGTTTTGAGATATAAAATAAAATAAAATATACTTGTATTTTTAAAATTAATTATTTTTCTTTTTAAAAAATTAAATAAAATTATTAATATAAAATGGAGAAAATATCATATTTCTTTAGTAGCTAAAGCTATTATTAAATAATTGTTACTTGAGCGAGGAGGAGGATGTTGAAGATTGTGACTGACAGAAAAATCATCATGCTTAAAACATGAGAAGTCGCTTCAATGAGAAATGTGGCGCTACAATATAGAGAAGTGGTAAGCTGGAATAAATGACCAACTCGGGTAGGCTCTGCTCGATGTTACTTGAACTTCGATTCAAGTTTAATAGGCTCAAGTTGAGTTTAAATATACCCCTATACCTCGATTTGACTTGAATTTGATTTAAGTTAAACAGGCTCAAATAGTATACTCCTATTCGATTCAACTCTGCTCAAATAAAATTCAAACTCAATTCTATTTAGCTCAGCTCGTTAACAACTTGGAGCCCCAAAGACTTGGGGTTTATAAAATTTAAACTAATGTAACAACTAAGAACTCCGGAGAAAAAACTTGAAGCTCGTTAATTATGCTTGAATCTCCCACGCCACAAATGGCTGTTGTGTGCTTTCATCTGTTTGAGAAGCTTGGGAGAACCACCATCGATGTCTCTCTACTCCCGCCTGAACCTCTGCACCATCAACTAGGTAACCGTAGCCCTCGGGAGAGAAGCCTGATCCCTGCAAAGGGGCCTTTCGGGATCCTACTCTGCTCTTTATCCCTTGTTTTGCAAGAATGTGGAGCAGCTCCCCCCCCCCCCTCATACAAGGTCAACAGATTCAGCGACGCACAACCAAGAATTTCAACCCTTTCCCTTCACCCTTGACTCATATGAAGATACTAGGTCAGGGAGAGGGTAGGTATCGATAGGGATGTCAGCAATGACGACAACAGAGACAACAATAACAACGGAGGATGGAGGTAATGAAGCAGAAAGAGAGGAAGAAAGGCACAGCAAGCAAGACTGGCACGTCACGCTTTTGATTTTCAGTCATCAATCGCCAAAATAAAATAGACTCAAACGTCAATTTTCCATTTTATATTTTTAGAAACCAGGGAAAATTTTGTAACAAGCCCATGAACGAATGTCCAAAAAGCTCACAAGAACATTGAAATCGGCCTCCAGGAATGCAAACCATTAAATAATTAAAATTTGTTTGACTCGAGGACATGGCTGTTGTATTATGACCAATTCTAATGACAGCATAACCAGTAAAAGAAAAGAAAATAGTTCATGACAAACCAGGTTCGGCGTGCATTATCATAACCACGTTATTACTACTTCCTGACTTTTGCAGATCAAAGAATGCCTATTTTAACACTTGCGACCTTACCATCATTACCAAGTACAACTAGTTATTACTACGATACCCCAGATATCACTTGCGACTAATGATGCCAACAAGCTGAGTTGAATGGAGTATTTGGCTTACTCGGCTTGAACTTGAAGTGCTTAAGCTTGGCTCAAAGCTAGATTGATTGAAGTTTCTTTCCCCTACTTAAAAAGAATGATATTTTTATATTTTAAACTTAGGTTTAACGATCAGCAAAATCCAATAAAAAACATTTTTCATTCCGCATTAAAAGCAAATGGTTTTGCCTCCAAATTAACAAACGAATGACCCAAAATCCATTTGAGTACACTGGTAAATAACATGCAATATGCGCTTGCAAGTTCGTGGCTAACGCTTCCCCGATACAGGCAATTCAAATTTTAAAAAATTGAGAACAGATTTCTTTACTTAAATTCAGGTAGACAATCTGGTTGGAGGGATATGAGTCAAGACCATACAGCACAACTACTGGTTCAATGTAGAAAGTTGAGCATATGTCACTAGAAAAAGTGTCACCTATCATATTGAAACATGTCCTATGATCCGAAACATATGAAAAGTATTAAAGGGAGCATTTCAAAAAACCTGACGGCGAATAAACAAACAACTCTTAAGCTGCACTTGCACCCTTCCCTTTCTTCCTCTGGAGTTTCTTCATGTAAAATTCAAGCTCCTTTCCTTCTAAAATATACCTGCCAACATGCAATATATTCAGGATTAGTGAACCCGGCAGCAGCCAAACAGAATGCAACAATTTCTTTTTTTAACATGGACATACCCATCAGCTCTACCACATTGCCCGGGGCGAGAAGAAATGCTAGCCAAAAGCCTACCACTTCCAAACTGCTCCTCAATGTGGGGGTCAAGTTTGTGACTCTGCTGACGCTTTTCCAGCTTCCTGAGTACGTGATTGCTCTTTTTTGCTTCTTCAGGAGCAGCTGCAGCTTCACCATCCTGACCACTCAACATAATTCAAAAACTTAGTCAACCATGATACATAGTTAGCATTTTCAGATACAACAATGATCTAACATACATCTTCCCAAATATGAATCTCAAGGACATCATGTAAAAGCAATGCGTACACAATCTAGAACCTTAGATTGCTCAGGCCACAAAATAATTAGACTCAAGACTAACATGAAAAAGACAAACCACAAGCAAAGCTCTAGACTGAGTACTGCACCCATTAAATTGCCATATTATCATGCTCAGAATTTTCCTGACAAAAAGTCACATAAAATCACACCGAGACACAACATCCATCCAAAAATTTATATGCGCAACACAAAGAAAATTTCTTCTTCACCAAAAACTCCTGATCAAGCTAGCCAAAAAACTGATAGCAATTAGAGTGCCGGTTGAAAAACAGAACAAAAAACTACAAACATAATAAAATACTATTAACAACTTTTATCCATTTCCAACCCCATACACAGCTTTACATTAAACAAAAGTTAAAAAAGTCAAATTGTTACACTAACTGAAAAAAAAACAGCATCCATGGTAAAAACAATAGCAACCAGATGAAAATCAAGCATGTACATTATTAGCCATCTTCATTGGCCGGTCAGCTCAGCCAGCTTAACTTAGTTGGATGAGGGTAAAAAAATTCTGAAAACAAAAAAGGTAAATGAAAAATAGTCAACCAACCTTCATCACGTCTAAAAACTCAATAAAACCTAGCAAATACAATCTATGGGCTAAAATCAAATTTCATGTACATGTTTTTAGGAAATTTGAGCTTTGAAGGTCGAAAATACCAATAAAAACCAGCAAATAAACAAAATTGTCAGACAGCAGACGGTGCAGGCTGATGCAAATATTATTATAAATAAAATCAATAACAGGGTTTCAACAATTTCGTTTTTGAAGGGAAAAAATGCCTAGGGATCCTAAACCTTACATTGACTACCGTTATCATGAACTAATTTCTGACTTGAATCCAACTAATCAATCCCCAAATCAAATCTTAACTAGCACAAATCTAACAATCTATGACAACTCAGATAGAAAATGGACTCTCAAATTGCGCCTATTATCAATCAAAGCACCAGACCAATCAACTATGCAGTCATGCACCTTATTTCACCTTAGTTCTTTCTGAGAAGAGACCCAATTAAAAATAAGTCACAGAAGTATTACGGACAAGATCTAGAAATAAACGTGAACTAAACAGTTAAATAATGCAATATAGACCAGGATAGTGAACTAAACAGTTAAATAATGCAATATAGACCCAATTAAAAATAAGTCACAGAAGTATTATGGACAAGATCTAGAAATAAACGTGAACTAAACAGTTAAATAATGCAATATAGACCAGGATAGTGAACTCTCCCTCACAGAATTACTAAATTAACTAAGGGAGCGGGAGCAACTCTGGGACAAACCACACATGTATGAAGCAGTACTGTCAACAATTAAATCATAAGAAAAGCTAATAAACTTGTACACTTAAATAGAAAAAAAAACAAGAAGCAATGCATCAGCACACATTCAGTACATTAATTCTCTTAGAAAGCTCAGAAGGTAATATGTCACAGCTGGAAAAGATAACTTGGAGTCTGACTCTCCCAACCCCAATAAAGTACTGAATGAAGCACGCACTGAAAATTTTCATCTACTATAATACCTCAGACTAAAATATGACAAACATATCATGCATAATGAACTTCAGTCCAGTTCAGTAAGTTTTCACAAGAAATTGCTGTAAACTATGAGTGTCTCTAATCAAGCCATGACAAATGAAGGCATGCATAAAGAAGCAGACGCTAAAGAATTGTAACTTTCTACTAAAATTTGTAGCAAGTGTACCTCTGTGACTTCCTTCTTGGCAGCAGGAGCTTTCTTCTTCCTGCCAATCTCCACCCCATAATGCTGGAGGTACCACTGCCTAAATGGGGCAGCGTCAACCTGTACAATAGCACTCTTCACAAGTGTCTGGGTCCTCACCAGTTCATTGTTTGAGGCATTGTACACCACATCAAGGATACGAGTCTTGCGGGTAACAGCCTCACTACCCCACGAGTAATTGCCAGTGTCCAGTCTAAGCGCCCTCCACTTCACATTTCCTCCCCTCACTCGAACCCGCCGGACCGTCTTGTTGCTTGACAGTTTAGTATTAGCAGGCTGACGGCCAAGCTCATACCTTCACATATATGAATAACAGCATTAAAATGGATATGAACAAAGCAAAACCAAACTAGATATGCCACAGAAGTTTTGAGTTTCAAAAAGTTCAGGAAATAGAAAACTGAAATCAATAGCATTTATACTACAGGACAGAGAAAGTTAGCGAGAGAGACTAACACCATTCAAACAAATAGTCAACAAATAAAAATGATAACACCTGCAAAAAATTAATACTAAAAACTCCACTTTAAACAAAACTTTAAAAGCAAATTTTCCATTATCAATTTATATCATAAACGTTATGATTGAGCTGCCCAATGAAATTATTCTTGGTTAGATTAGCTGGAAGATAAGATTCATATTGTCAAACAACGTATTCATACACATTTAAGAGTCTAAAATTACCTGAGGCAAATTAAAGATTTGAAATCAATTCACATGTTTCAATCCCATGACAAAATGAATGCCCAAAATAAAACTTCGACAAAATGAGGTCTTCTCCTATTCAAAGTACCGATCAACAAAAGCAATCAAGGAATACACAAAATCCGAGTCAAATAACTTCGTCAATTAACAAATGGGTTACAAAGATTTATGTATAATTTTAACCTCCACAAACAAATTCCCCAATTGAAAACCCTCTTGATCCTAGAAGGTGAGATTTCAAATACGAGCCAAATGAGACCCCAAAAATAAGATATTTCTCTCTAAAAACAGAAAAGAAGAACTTACTTGCGCTTCTTGCGCCAGGCCTTCTTCTTGCCACCAGTAGCGCGGCGCTTGTGCATCGAGTCTCGTGAGATACCTGCCAAGACAATAACAATAAGCCCCGTCACGATGCCATTACCGACCCAGTTCAGACGAGAAACCAAACAGCAAATCTCATAATCGCGTACCCATTTTGGCAGAGGGGAGGCGGGGCCGGCGAAGACGAGGAGGAGGAGCTCAGAGCTCTTGCTCTCTTTCTCGGCAGCAGCTGGTGACGCAGGGGAGTGGAGGCGGGGAAGTAGCTCAACTCGGGCCTTTTATATGACGGTGGAGCCCAAAACCCTAACCCTAGCAGGGGACTTATCTGTCCTTTTATTATTTCCTAAGGCTCTTTTTGTCGAATGAAATAGGTACGGAGCCCCGTTTATTTGTCCACGAGGATTCTACGAAAGTAGTTGGTGAAATAATGCAAGTGTGTACTATTTACCAAAGTGTATTTTCTGGTGAGAATTTGCATGCTTGAGAGAGTCTTTTGATTGAAATACCTTCCCCTAAACGCCTCTTCTTGCCTGTTTATAACTCTTCCTACTCGTTCGTCACCTTGGGTGTACGATAGTGACTATTTATCTACTAGAGCCGTTTTCGCCTTCACCTCCCGAAGACTATTCTTTTTCACTGCCCATTCTTTCTTCTCTTTCTATAACACCCATAGTTTTGAATTATTTTATTATAATTTATTTATGGTAAAATTAGGTGTGTTGAATGGAGCTCTATGAGACGAGCATAGCAAGCCTAAGAATGCTTAAATTGAACACTGGGGTCGTAAGTTACAACCTCGAGAAGTATATTATATAGGCGGGACCTACTTTAAAAGTGTAGATTAATCTACCCATGTGAGGTTTAGTTTTGTAGGGCTTATCAATATAAGCCCAACGGTTCTAAGAATGCGCAAATCGGAGTTTGGGAGAGAAAATTATACGTGTTTGAAGCTTTTAGAATTTTGAAGAAAAAAATTTTTTGCGCCAACGCGCTGACGTTAGTGACACGATGCATCAGCACACGGGCCGAGTGCAGGACGGGCCCGTGTATCAGTGCATCACAGGCGCGACCCACAATGCTATCACATGGCTCTATGCACCACGTGGACTGGGTCCGCATCACGCATGTGGGCTTTGGCTTCTCGAATTTTTTTCCAGTTTCTTCCCTCCTACGTTCTCCAAACTTCTGTTCTTCTATTCTTAGCCATTTTACATCTAATTTAAGCCATTCAAAAGGCGGTTCTACCTAAATCGAGCATACTCGACATCATGACAGGGTTATTTTTCTATTTCAAGACCTCTAAGGCCCAGAAACATGACATCTAATTTATGGGTACCCGGTGTATCATTTTTTTCTCACATGGGAAACGAGGTAGGAACTTTTATTCTCTCTTGAGATATAAATAATTACATCAATTGTCTTTGAAAATTTATATAGATAATTCTAGTTAAATACCTGAGTAATTTTCGTGTATGTTTTATGATTACCTCATATACTTGTTTTATTGAGTATTTATCTCTTGAATTTAATTATGAATTAAGCTCTATGATATATGTGATATAAAATCATCATAATTTTAATTACACTTTGAGTATAGTAAGCTTGAAAGACAATTTTATAGAATTATTATTCTATCAAAATGATTTTAGAAATGTGTACAATCATGGCGACTGAGTTGCTGAGATGAGATAGAGAATGAGTAACTGTCTCATTGGAATGAGTGACTAACCCTACCTTTATAATTGTTATAAAAAACATGACCATGACTTGTAGAGGCAAGGCGTGGATTTTGAAAGGTTGAACTTCATGGAAGGATGTTCAAAAAAAGAAAAAGACTCCCGTTTGAGTTAAGAATATAAGAGATTTAATTATCTGGAGCTCAGATTGGTAGACATACCAATAGAGTTCTGTAATAGAGAGTACACATGTATAATCCGGTTTGGAATCAGATACATGGTACGCACATTAACTTGGTGAGCCCCTAACGAAGGGCAAGACCCTTGATTAGTCCCTAACGAAGGTCACCTATAATGCCTATGCATGCTAGGGTAGAGAATATCATGGGAAAACTCTCTACTCTCTAGATCCCGGCGCCACATGAGCACAGGTGGCTCTTCCCTCTACAAGCACAGAGTGTTTTACGAAAAATCTATAGAGGAGTAAGAGGTCGGTACTTTATACCCGCATCAAATTTCTTATAATAGAATAAGTGTCTGGGACACTAGTAATGAGCCTTAATAGCTTACAAACCTTAGAAACTTCTTCAATATGTAGGAAGAAGCCATGGAGAAGTTTTGGGGTGAGAGACACACCCTTATTGCTTTTTTTGAAAAGTATTATTTATTTACTTGATCATGTGATTTAAAAACTGCTTGATATTATATTTGTGTCTAATAGAATAAATATTCCTATTAAGTATTTTAAAATTCTCACTACCTCTTAGACCTTGCAGAGTCCAGTGTGGAATAGACGTGGGTAGAAGAGACCTATAAAGACACTTTTGGGGAGCTTCAAGTGGTGACTAAGGAGTCTACAATCGCACCAATAGTTTCTAAGCACACTTTCATTATTTTGGCTGGAGAAGACTGGTTTATATCTTTCCTTGTGTGTTTTGTACACAGACAATGTATTTCATGGGAAATGAACTATATTATGTTACGTTTTTGGCATTATGTTTCCAGGTAGCGACCCGAGCAAGCTCTAATTTTAGTTTTAACTCTTTATATGTTTTAAAAATCTCAGGTCATGATAGTTAGTATCAAAGCCCTGGAAATTCTGTCTACAAATTCATAAAGTGAGAAATAAATGATTTCTAGCTCTATAATTTGCTTAGATAAGTAGACTTAGTATAACTTTAGACCACCTTTTTGAACTTAGATGTCGTCATCACAACAACTTGGTCACGAGTTGCAGATTCCAAATAATGTTTTGGCTGGACCAACCTCATCTGAATTGGGAGGGGGAGTAGCACTCGAAGCTATGAGCGTGTTGCTGCAAAATCTTGCTCAACGCTTAGCTGGGCAAGGTTATCATCCTACCCTTTCTTTGCTACCAGCACAACCTTCTCCGATTCCCTTGAGTGAAAACTCATCTGGTGAGAGTAAGGGTGAGTATAATTTGGATGAACGGTTTAAGAAGATTACCCCACCTTCTTGGGTGAAGGAGAACCGGAGGAGGTAGAAAAATGAAAAAAAGAAATTGAAAAGATTTTTGAAGCAATGGAGGTACCTGAGAGTAGAAAGGTTGCCCTTAGAATATTTGTCTTCTCTGGAGAGGCGGATCATTGGTGGACCATAATC
This sequence comes from Saururus chinensis, assembly GCA_035235625.1. Lineage (NCBI taxonomy): Eukaryota > Viridiplantae > Streptophyta > Magnoliopsida > Piperales > Saururaceae > Saururus > Saururus chinensis. Next base: position 5,469,502 of record CP141145.1, on the reverse strand, counting down.
AAGGAGACTAAATTTGTGGAGGTTCAGCAAGTTTCTTGGAATGAGTTCAAGGAAGCCTTCTATGATAATTATTTTCCACTCCATTTGAGGCAACAAAAAGAGTTGGAGTTTATGGAACTAAAGCAAGGGAGTTTGTAGGTACATGAGTATGTGACCAAATTCACTCAGTTGCAGAGCTTTGCCTTGGGTGCATGCACTGCAAAATTATCTCGTGCTACCCGACTTGTCTCTGGATTAAAACCCGAACTAAGATCTCAAGTAGTAATTATGCAACCCACTACTTTGAGTCGAGCAATGGAGATTGCCTATGTGGCAGAGCGCAATCAACAGAGAGCAATGGTAGAACAGAAGGAGGCTTGGCAAAATAGTGGTTTCAAACGCCCTAACACCAAGAGAGGTTATAACTACTCTGGTGGTGCCCCTACCCAGTCAGCCCAACCATATTAGCCGCAACCACAACAACAAGCTTTTAAGAGAAGGCCACAACAACAATATCAGCAGGGCAGGAGAGGGACTCCATGCCCCATATGCAAATTGCTTCACCCAGGGCAATCCTGTAAGAAGGGGAATAACCATATGTAAGGCCTTTTATGGCAAATATTGTTATCATCAACTTGTTGGGATGATGTAAGTGAGAGTTGGATGCTCCAATCTGAATTTGTTCAACACTATGTGGACAACATGAAGTTAGCCAAAGAAGGGCTTCAGACAATGTAAGGCTAATGAAAGAGTTATACTAAATGGAGGTGAATGGATCTTGAGTTTGAGGTTGGCTATTTTGTATTTTTACGCATTTTCCTTGTGAAGGGAGTTTTTTCATTTTCAGTGAGAGTGAAGTTAAAACTTTGATGAGTAGGTCCTTTCAAGATCCTCAATGGATTGGACCCGTAGCCATGGAGTTGCCCTGAGACCTCAACTCATCAATGTGATTGATGATCCCTTCCTTGTACTAGGATGCACTTCGATAAAGCTTTATCCTGACTTAATGGTGGAAAATCGCTTAGATTAGATCTTTAATTGGCAGGAAAAAGGAAGTTTTGAAGACTTAGACCATTCTTGTGGTGGAGGCCTCGTGGCGATGCAATTTCTCCCATGATGGCAATGTGGCATGTTCTAGCGGATTTGAGAGAGTTAGTATTCCGAGGTGTTTCTTGTTTCAGCTGTACATTTTAAGTTCATTATGAAATTGAGGGGCTAAGGGGGTAAGGATGTAACACCCCAGATTTTTCTACAACTTTTTGCGAATGTCGACTTTTTTTGCGCATATTTTCAACAGAGAAATTTAATGCTTTAGCATATTTATTTTCGTATTTGACCTCGATATTCATAACCGTAGAATTGGGAGTGGTACTTAGTCGCAAGTCATGGACCTCGATGCGCCATAGAAACTTTCGGCTCGAAAATGGGAGAGAAAAGAAAGATAAGAAAAGAAGAGAAAAAATAAAAAATAAAAAAATTGGATCGGGTGTGCCTCATGCACCCAACCCGCAAGCGGAACAAGAGGGAAGCCCCCCTTCCTCTGTGAGACTGGAGGTTGTGCCATCACTAGCTGCCAACTTTCGCCTGGCTTGGCACTGCCGCTGTCATCCATGCTTGTGCCCACCGGTCATCTGTCCCTCTCTCTCCATATGTCCATCACAAATCAATATCCCATACACATACTTCACCATACTTGCGCATCATATACTCATGGCTTACATGTCCATCATATGCACAGTTAAACATACTATATTTCATTATATTTCCCTCTTAACATGCAATTGAATCATCATCGAACATCCAAAATATTGAATTATATATTCTTAGCATGCTACTAAACATTCAAAGCATTCTATCATGAAATTATGAGTTCAAAGTCCCTTACCTTATAATCCATGTGAATTCGATGATGAGCACACGACAGTGGTAATGGCGATGGAGTTGGCAACTAAAGGCATTGCCTAATTGAGAGAGCTATTGTCCCAAGGATTTAAAAAACTCCGAAAGTTATCACGACAAGACAAGGGGGTTAATTGCACTCTAAGCTAAGATATTGAGGTCCTCGACAGCACTCAAGGGTGGTCAAGAGCAAGGTCGTGCCAAAAGAAGCGTTGAATACTATAGAAAGGATAACTAGAGGTCAGTCGTGGCTAAGAAGCATTCGACCAACCACAAGATGCCAAAATTGGCCGTGGACAACACCCAACTGTGACAATTTCGCACATCGATGACAACCAATAGGGGCGGAGGGTCATGATAAGTGCTCAAGGACAAAGAAGAGGTGGAGGGCTCAAACAGTCAAATTTGACAAGTGGTGGTGCTAGTCAATCATCATACGGGTGGTGCCTTAACCCTAAACTACATGTGCAACCACAAGCACACGTTGCCAAAGGGGTAACAAGAGGGGGAGCGGACCGAATGACAATGGCCCAAGGTCCTAGAAGGGGCCACATAGCCATGGCTAGGTGGCCAAAGAAAGTTGAACAAGGACTGGACAAAGATGAAATGGGTTGATCCCAAGCCAATCAAGGGTGGAGCAAGGGCCACAAGGCCATCGTCATGCAAAAAACCCAGCCAAAGGCCATATGAAGGCCAACTAGAGGCCGATGGATTGTGGCTGTCAACAAACAATGAAACATAGACATAGAGCATAACAAAGAGGGGGAGGCGCATTTGTGCATTGGCACCATCACTGATCAGAGTGGAGGTGGTGCGGGGTAGGGAACTTGCAACCCCCTGTTGTCACCAAGCCTAGGCAGAAGCTCCGGTGGTGGACCAAAACCCAGTCGGTGACTGGTGATGACATAAACTAGAGGGGTAGAAGGGGGCGACCTGCTAGGTGAAAAAATAAAACGGGGTCTGACTTTGGCGGTATAGGAGATATGGGGCGGAGCTAGGCCGAGAGGGTTGTCTCCCCACCATCATTGGACCAAGGTAGTTCGGACATAGGTGGTCCGGAGGTTGATTAGAACCTAGCGGTGCTCCAATAGCCCAAAATAGCAAAAACGAAACAAAATAGGGAAGGTGGTTTACCCTACGACGACTATAGCAGAGAGGCCAAGAGGTGACCAGGCTAGACTGGGCAGCCTCGCCATCCTTGTTGGGCCAGGGTAGAGCTGAACGAACGTAGTCCCTTGCTGGCTCACAACGACGGTAGAAAAGAGAAGAGATAGAGAAAAGGACAGGGGAGTGTTGAGGAGGTGGAGCTGGACTGGGTAAGTCCGGCCCTCTCTATCACCAGGCCAAAGGTCGAGCCCAAGGTAGCTGGATGGCCGACAACAGCAACAGGAGACGCTCCCAAAAGACGAGGAGCATCTAGCCCGGGTGGAAGGGGAGAATGACAAGGCGGAGGAGAAGAGCAAAGGGCTCAAGAGTGACAGCCCCTTGTGTGACATGGAGGAAAGACTCCAAACCGGGGGGGGGGGGGGTTGTTCTAGCAAGATCTTGATTTATATTTATTTAATTTCCTTCTCTCTCTATCTCATTTTCCTTTCTATTTTCTTCAGCTTTTTTTTTTTTTCGTGCCACAAACTTTTGTGGCGCATCGAGTCCTATAACCTGCTACTATATACGTCCCACACCCGACTCTAGGGGCATGAATACTAAGTGAAACATAAAAATAAATACGCCAAAATGTCAAATTTGTCCGTTGAAAAATGAGCAAAAAAATAGCAAAAAGGTCATAGATAATTGCAAAAAAATCATGGACATTACATATGTCGACTTTGCTTGCCTAATAAAGGTAAACTCTAAAGTTTTGTTTGATGGTGAAAACTGGGAATTACTAAGACACCTAACATGATTATGGAATAACTTGGGTTGTAGCTCACATGATAGATAACTCAATACTATCCCATTTCTTAATTTATGGTTCTTGACACTTGTTGGTTGAATGACATTATATTTATGAATGTATGAATTCTCATGCCCCGAAAGTTTTTAAAAGGATGGGGTCTAACCTAGGGTGTAAGACCTCAAATCCCTCTCACGATTTTTTCACTGAGATTGCATAGTTGATTTAGTGAAGTGTTGTGAATGCGTAGTTGATATAACAAGTTATATTGGCACATAATCATTGGAAATGATAAGTCAATTGAACAAGGTTCAATGATAAAACTATTACATAAAAATAACATTAAGTTAAACATTATTCTCATTTTGTTCATCAGTATTTATAAATGCATATGATGATGATTATTTCCTCACTAAGCTTCGTTCACCCTTTCTTCTATGTTTTTGAAAATCTTTTCTTAGGTTTCCTATGTTTCGTTTACGTAGGTACGTGTCACTTGAAGGAATTGCGACGAATAAATAATTTTTTAGGATATTTTGCTTGCACTTGATAATCTTGGATAGTTGATGGTCAAGTTACGACACTTAACTTAGACCCTGGTTTAGCGTATGATTTGTCTTATTAGGTTTAAATTTTGGGGGTGTCACCAATAACGAATTTGGTGCTTTATTTGTGAAGTAATCGACGTGTTGAACCTTACCGATAATGACCTAGAACTTTATTGGCGGAGACACTGATAAATCAATGTCTAGTAGTAGAAACTCTTTGTTTATAAAAAGTTAAAATATAATTTATGTTTATCATTGTAATATCCCAATTTTCCTGAGTTTCAAAGATTAAATACGTGGAAAATAGGGTGTTTGACCCATTGCCATTCTTAGTAGAATGACTTCCTCCTTAGATAGAATTTGTAGTTAAAACCAATTCTAATAGAAAGTAGACAGATAGAGCTTTGAAACTCCACCAAAAATGTGCGATTTGGAATTCGAATGAGGGAGATACTACTGTTCAAAGTTGAACATATCGTATAGGGCCCGTTTACTTGATTTAGATGTGCTTTTGGCCCGTTTAAGTCGTCTTGTGGGCCTGGTTAATTAAAATTCCGAAATTAATTTTTAGATGCCTAATTAGGGTCTCTAATAATTCTCATGTTTATAAAGGGCCTTCTTAGGGCACAATTTGCGGCTTTTTGCCCAATTGGAGGAGAGAAGGCTGTGAAAGGCGAAGCTCTGGCGAGGCTCCGGGGACAGTGGATCGATGGCATGCCAACTATGAAGGTAGGATGGTTATTACTTTTCAAGTTGAGATTACTGCGTAGTTTGTTAAATAAATTAAGATATACATTATATTATTGGTAATTTCTGCAATTTAATAATTTCTGTGTACCGTTCTCGTAATTACAAGGAACAATGTTCTTTGCAAATCACTGTTCCCATAATTATGAGGAACAGTATATGCGGCTAGACTGCTATCGGTTGACAACCGGATGGCAGGTCCCTTTTCACCGGATGGTCTGTTGTAACTACCGACTAAACTTTCAGACGTCGGGAAGACCAGCCGGTGTGTGCACTCAGTCATCTAGGAGAAATAGAGAACACACACACAAAAAGAAAAAAAAATGAACTGTGGCTGCACGGCGCAGCGCAGCCCAGGCCAGAGGCTGGACCTGACTTCCTGGAATCGCCGAAGAGGACGATTTAGTAAAGCCCAGGCCCATCGGCCATCCTTGGCGGCGCCACCGCGCAGTTAATAATAAAACAAAAACAAAAAAGGGGCATTTTGCCACCAGCCAGACACCAGAGGCGGCGGGACCGACACCATCGATTCCGCCATGCGCCGGCGGTCCGAATACCCTTGGGCTGCCCCCTCCTCCATCGCGGTGCTAGCAGTGCTGCCAGAGGCCGACGAACCTCTCACCGGTCGCAGGGAAGACGACCTACAATGCGGCTCATCTGTTCCCTAGACCAGGTCGGGTTACCCAACCCGGTTCGGTCTGGCTCTTAAAAAAAACTTATACTCAACCTGAACTTGGTCAAGTTCAGTGACTTAGAGTAGTGAGAAAAATTTGGAAAAAATTACAAATGACTATGAGCATGTTTCGAGTGTCTTGACCAAGTTTCAGGTATGTGAAAAATATCAAAGTGAAATGACTAATTTACCCTTGTGAATTGACTCGTAGAATAATAATGATTAGTGACTAGACTTCGGGGCTTCGGTTCAGGGGCCTATGAGTGGATTTGAAAATTAAAAAAAATCGCAGTGAGATTTTAGTGTGTATCCTAAATTTGGACTCGGCTAAAAGTTTGGAAAAATTCTAGGAAATAGATAATTAACTATTTTACCCCTAAGGTTAAGGTAAAACTATTAATTTGAACCAGGGTCGGTTTCAGAGGCTTACGACCCCATTAAACAGCAAGAAAATTACCTCGGGTTCACAATGTCATGGTATATCCCTGACATTAATTTTGGACCCATAAAGGCTCAGGGAGGCCCTAAACAAAAAGATTAAAATACCCCTATGCAGACCGGCCCATATTCGCGTGGATGTTATTAAGGGCGAATGTGATATTAAAACCTTTTGAGAGGTTAAAGACTTACCCGATAGCAGAGAGGACCATATTCAATGTTGGATAATTACCTTAATACCCTCAGGTGCATTATGATGAGTTTTTTTAAGAGATTTAATAAGTTAACCCAAAGAGGATTAGGGCATGAGAGCTTGAGTAATTATAATATCATTATTGAATTTGATTATTGATATTATGATCTGCTTAGACCTTTGTGGTTATAATTGTTTATGTGGTTCTTTGTTTCAATTTTTGATATTGATGTTGTGATAGTAACTTATCACTAGTTGAAGATGACTGAAAGAATAATTGTTTAGGTGGATAGCTTTGGATTCGGCAAGAACACCTAATTGAGATAAAGACTAAAATACCTCAAAGGGGTTTGAGACTAGTTCATACAGTAAACAAAGCCTTTGACCTAACGATAATCCTTGGTTGATGAACCGATGACAATTTCGAGTTTTAAACCCTAGTCTAGAAGGGACTAATAGGGTTTGAGATAGTCATTCGGAATCCTAGCTTATAGATGAGCAAGATAGGGTTCAGAATGATTCCCTGAGTTTTAACTCTATTGAGGAGCCACCGATTTGACCGTGTAGTTGCACCTCCCCATTGGAGGGAGCTCTACGTGAGCCAGGTTCACCACAGATCTATTGAGGATCTTTTAGTGTACATGCAATTGGATTAACTAACATCTTGCTTTGTTGGTTTTTCCTGCCACTTCTGTTCAGATGCAGTTGTGGGCCAAGCCCTTCCACTCCGGTCAGGTCTTTCATGGGCTAGGAGGGATGATGGTACTTCTTGGTGGATTTCAGAGTGTTTCGTTTCATTTGTTACTTAGGTTGACATATGATGAGTCTGTTTAGTATTGAGATTAGACATGGATATTAATTATCAAACAATGATTCGATAGATAATTAATAATTGATATTGCTTGTTTAATTATAATAAGTAGAATAATTAAATGACTTGCATAAAATGTAGGTTGCTTAAAAATACATAAGCATTGCATGTGTGATGCTATGCTTCTTAGCAGAACTACGCTTGGATTCGATTTTGTTGGAAACATTGGAGATATTGTTTGATGAGTACGTAGGCAACTAACATTGGGTGATGTTGGCCTGATCCGAAAAATATTAAATAATACTTTTGTTCTTTTAAATGCTCCTCCAAGGGGAGGAGATGTTTTGTTACATGTTTGGTTTTGTTTGCTTGTAGGTTCTTTAGATGAGGACGTTGTGAGATCGGGATGTTGGTGGGCATTTGAGGACGACATTGTACTAGTGAGATCTAGTTTCTTACTTCTGCAATCTTGTAAGTAATTATAATTATAATTATTTACAATTATAATTATAATTATTGGCGTGAGAGCCAACTTTACTTGGTTATTTATTTTCGGAAAGATGATAGACTTGTACTTAGAGGGTTAACATGCTATTTATAGAATTTGACATGTGTAATAATATCATATGTTTTGATATTTGTATTTGTGAACCCCAATTATCACGATCTAGATATTTAATTGGATAATTTATTTTGTACTTAAGAAAGAAAGAAAAATTTATCGTGATTTATCACGTGCCCTTTATTTAAAAAGGGTTTTAAAAATTCGGGTGGTGACAATCATCGTTACTACTTTCATGAGTTTATTACCTAATAATACTATAATTACCAAAGGAGTTTGTTGATTCATCGAAATTGATGCCAATGAAACTCAAGAATCACAAGAGACCTACTAATATATTAATAATTAATATAATGTACAAGAATATAACACAAAAATCACGGGTGTCATAATATCGAGATCGATAACTATAATCAAAGGTCTTAAGTCGTTGTACCTTTTTTTTATAGTTAAAGAAGCCTTGTTTATTTTCTCCTTTGTGTTGCACATAGAAAATATATTTTTTAGAAAATAAAAATTATATATTATGATTATGGCCAATCCCTTTTTATAACCTACGCAAGTTGTGATCTTGTTTTGAATTTAAAATTTAGCATGAAAACTCAGGTTGTGACACTAGTGCGAATTGTTGGAAAAATGTAGATCCAGTGGGCAATCAATTAACTTGGAAAAAAAAAATGAAAATGTAGTTCAAACTCAATATTGACTCTTTCTGAATTTATTGATAAATAGAGTATAATGTAAAATTTACATTTTATTTGAAATATCATAAATTATATGTATTTTTTAAATAATCATCACATGTAGCTTAACTTTTAATAAATTCCTTTGAATCTAGAATAACTTTGGTTTTAAAAAGTTTCTCAAGCTCATCTTAAATTCTTAAATAAATATAAAAAAATCTAATAACAAAGATGGATTCTATAGTGACTTTCCCATTAAATTTGTCAATACATAATTTTTCCTAGATACTTTGTCTAATTAGAAACAACTACCCTTTTATCCTTGCACTTAGATAATTAAAGCTTGAAGTTAAAGGGAGAGTAGGTAAATAAATATTGGGTCCAATATTAGTGTATCGATTTAATTAAACATGCATAAAGGCCACCCCACCTATAATTTTTAATTTTTATTTTATTATATAAATATATATTTAGTTAGAGAAGTTAAACATGAGGCTGGGGTCACACACACCAACTTATTATGCACAAGTATCACAAGTTATCAAATTTTAAATCAATGACATAATTAATTAAGGGACAAGTTAGTTATTCAAGTTTTATGTGCCCTTAAATAATATGCAATATCACATCAAGTTTGAGGGTACAAGCGCTCATACAAATAATCTTATTTTTACTTATTAATTAGCTAATTAAAAAGGTAGATAATAATAATATTTAACTAATAATTATAATTATTTTTTTAATAATTTTTTTTGCTCTTTTGTTGAACCAACAAGAGTTTTAAGGGCCTACCCCGAATAAAAAACCAGCACGAGTCTCGAGAAACCTCTTCAAGCTTTCTCTCTCTACACTCTAGGAGTCTGGAACCATCGATACCCTGCCTCCTAATCTCTTCATTTACCCTCCCAACTCCGCCCCCGCTGGAAGTCTCTAGAACATCACTCCCCTCCTCCCTCCCCTCCTCCCTATAAACCTCCCCCCCACCCTGCACAAGCTGCTCAAAAAGCGTCGATTTTGACCGCCGTTTCCTGCGATTTTCGCCAAGTGAAGCAAGACCCAGTTCGCGTTTCTGGCATTTCTTCGCCATGGACGAGGATTTCGATGTTCCCCCGGCGGAGGAGATGATGAACGAGAACGACGAGGAGATGGACTTCCCAGACGAGTCCCCGGTTTTCAAGGTTGGCGAGGAGAAGGAGATCGGGAAGCAGGGGCTGAAGAAGAAGCTCATCAAGGAGGGTGAAGGCTGGGATACCCCCGAGAATGGCGACGAAGTTGAAGGTACTGTTGATTTTCGGCTTTCTGCGTTTTCATGTTCTATGAATTGAATGTGTTTGTTTGTATTGCTTTTAATCTGAGGTTTTCTATTCATGCAGTTCATTACACTGGGACTTTGTTGGATGGCACCCAGTTCGATTCGAGCAGGGACAGGGGCACGCCGTTCAAGTTCAAACTAGGCGAAGGTAAGAGCATTTTTGCTCTTGTCTGGATGATAATGGTGGTCTGATCTTGCGCTATGAATGTGATTCGTATGGTGGCGATGAAATGTGTCTCTGCATCTGTTTGGCTGAAACTCGTGATCATGTAATGCTTGTCTTCAATCATTGCCTTTGATGATTGAAATCTTTGCATTCTTTTGTTTGTTTTATCAGCTTTTACCATCATTGCTTTTCTACCAATGTAGTTAATATTGATGCAGATCATAAGCTATTTTTTATGAAAAATCTCTTCTTAGTACGAAGATATTGAGTGGATGGTTTGTCAAATTTCTGCAAGTGCTGTTTTCTAGTATGAAAATGAAACTGAAGTGTGATTGCTATGCTTTTAATGACCTTGAACAAATGAAAGGTTCTTTTATTTGAGCATTCATTGATCTTTATCTCATGGGATTCATGGTATGGTTTCCGATCGTTGTTGATAGGCCATGTGATCAAGGGATGGGACCAAGGTATCAAGACCATGAAGAAGGGAGAAAATGCCATCTTCACCATTCCTCCTGAACTTGCCTATGGCGAGTCAGGTTCTTCCCCAACCATTCCTCCTAATGCCACCCTCCAATTCGATGTGGAGCTCCTTTCTTGGTCGAGTGTCAAAGATATCTGCAAGGATGGAGGCATCTTGAAGAAAATCCTCACCGAAGGAGAGAAGTGGGAGAATCCGAAAGATGCTGATGAAGTGTTCGGTATGGTCTTTCTGTCATTAATTTTTTGTGACAATAGATGAGTAAAGTGGAATTTGGAAGGTAAACTTACGCGGAAACGTTATCTTGCTCTGCAGTTAAGTATGAGGCCCGTCTTGAAGATGGAACTGTTGTTTCAAAATCTGATGGAGTGGAGTTTACAGTTCGGGAAGGTAAGATTCTCGGCAATTTCATCACACATGTATATTTTTTTGAAGGGATGCAACTTCATATGCTAAGTTGCTAACAACTGCCTACCTATTTGTATTCAGGTTACTTCTGCCCTGCCTTGTCCGAGGCTGTAAAAAGAATGAAGAAGAAGGAGAGGGTTCTCCTGACAATTAAACCACAATGTATGTTCATATTTTGACTTTGTATTTGTGGGGATTGGTGATATCTAGTCTTTGGTGTATGTCACTGTGAACTTTGTAGCTAACATTTCTCTTGGGTTTCCAGATGGTTTTGGAGAGCAGGGCAGGCCTGCCTCTGGCACCGAGGGTGCAGTCCCTCCGAATGCAACTCTTCTAATAGAACTTGAGTTGCTTTCGTGGAAGACTGTCACAGAGGTAACTACGGACAAGAAGGTGTTAAAAAAGATTCTTAAGGAGGGCGAAGGTTATGAACGGCCAAATGAAGGAGCTGTTGTCAAATGTATGTGCTGGAATCCAAAGTGGCACTTTTGATTGTAATATTTCAAACGTGGCAGTCGAAGCTGATACTCTTATTTGCTGCAGTGAAATTAACTGGAAAGCTGGGGGATGGCACTGTGTTTGTGAAGAAAGGCCATGAAGAGGATGAAGAACTATTTGAGTTCAAAACTGATGATGGTAATCACTCTTTTCTCCTCCTAGTGAACGCCTGTTGTGCTTTCTGATTGTTGTTGATGGTTATATTGGTTAACTACTTGTGTGTTGATTTGAACCAGAGCAAGTTATAGATGGTCTTGACCGAACAGTCTTGACCATGAAGAAGGGTGAGGTTGCATTGGTGACAATAGCACCTGAATATGCTTTTGGTTCAACCGAATCAAAGCAGGAATTGGCAGTGGTGCCTCCCAATGCAACTGTATACTACGAGGTTGAGCTGGTTTCCTTTGTGAAGGTTAGTAACATGGATCAACATAATTTCATCAGTAAATGCATGGTATAATAATGTAAGTGGTCATTGAAATGCTTGTGTTTTCTTTCTTCTTAGGAGAGGGAATCGTGGGATATGAACAATGCGGAGAAGATTGAAGCTGCTGGAAAGAAAAAGGAAGAAGGGAACGCTCTATTCAAAGCTGGCAAGTATGAAAGGGCTTTCAAGAGATACGAGAAGGTAGGTAACTTTCTTTGTATTGTATTTTTGTTCGCTTTGTGCCTATTTGTGTGCCTTGGAATCATGTTATGTAATTTCTCTTTTTGGGATGTAGGCTGCAAAATTTATTGAGTATGATACCTCATTCAGTGAGGAGGAGAAGAAGCAGTCCAAGGTTCTCAAGGTCACTTGCAATCTCAATAATGCTGCCTGCAAGCTAAAGCTCAAAGACTACAAACAGGCTGAAAAACATTGCACAAAGGTTTGTACCTTTTATGTAAATGGAAAGGACTCTATTTATAGTATAGTTGTAATGGGGCTATAAGCCTTGTCTAAGCACCTTCTTGCAGGTTTTGGAAATCGAGAGCCGGAATGTCAAGGCTCTTTACAGAAGAGCTCAAGCTTACATCCGCTTGGCCGATTTGGATCTGGCAGAGATAGATATTAAGAAAGCTCTTGAAATTGATCCCGACAACAGGTTTGCCGTTTGTGGAAGTTTCCATGGACTGTTCTCTCTCTGTATCGTCTTTGTAAGTGTGTTTTATGGGTGGGTTACTCAGATTTCATTTGCTCTGATAGGGATGTGAAGCTTGAGTACCGGACTCTCAAGGAGAAGATGAAGGAGTACAACAAAAAGGAGGCCAAGTTCTATGGTAACATGTTTGCAAGAATGAGCAAGTTGGAGCACATTGAGGACAATGTACGCATCCACTCTTAACAAGAATTTATTGGTTATTGTAGCAGTAATTACGAGTCATGATGATCTTCACTTACTGATTATGCAATGCTTTTTATTCAAGTTGCAGAAGGCAAAGCAGCCAGAAGCTGGGCCGATGAGCGTGGATAGTGCTGCGTGAAAAACAAATCCCAATAACCCTTTTTTGCTTGGTTTCAGGCATTTTCTTTTTTGTTGTTGAACCTTTTTTACTACTGGGCTATTAATGTTGAACTGACAAAAGTGGAATTGAGTGACTTAAGTGAGAAGAGAACATGCTAAGATAAATTGCTATGCTTGTAGTAATGTATTGACTATTTGCCCATATAAATCCGCCCAAATTTGAACTTTGTTTGATAAGAGATGACTGAATCTGGAGTTGTGAGATAACGCGGGGAGCCATTTAATCTCATAATTTTTATTCTTAGCAAGAAGATCGCCTTGAATTTTTGTAGTCTAAGACAAACTAATTTCGGACCCAATTTGGGCTATTGAGGGTAGGCCAAATAGGTGGTGGATAACATGACGGAAGGTTATTATTTGGGGATATAGAGAGAACTAGTGTTTTCTTTATTATTATTTAGTTTATTTTTTATAAATTTAATATTCAACTCTAACATGTAAGTTAAATGGAATATTAATATGAAATGATGCTTAAGAATAAATATGGAGAAGTAAAATATTTAAAATAAGGATGCATAATAATATTAAAAAAATAGCTAGACTTCAAGGCATGGACACTTGGCCCAATCATTGGATGATAGACGTTTACGACCAACCCTAATTAAGGTTCAACAGATGGTCCGTTTCAAGGGAGATAAAAACGACCCAATAATTACGGTTTACACATTTTTCTATATCCTGTCCGCTTAACGTCTCATGCATAAAGTGGAAAGTCGATCAGCTATGCTATTGAAATTTATCAGATATCGCTCAAAATTAATTGTCCCTGAGTAAACCAGACACAAGGGTGATATTTTTTTACTCTTTATATAAATTGTTTTTATGGGATAATATTAAATGGGAGTTTGGAATTGAGGTCGATGAGTGACAAATAATGAAAAAAATGAGATTAGACTATTTTAGGCTTTATTTTGATAAGTTTGACCTTAAATTAATGGCTTAAATGTGATGTAATTAAGTAAATGATCACAAATATTAAAATGACTCCAAATTTATCTCTATCTGCAAAGAATATATTTAAATTTTAATTAGTTTTGCATTAATCTTATAACTCTTAAATACATAGGATGAATTTTTTTACAGTCTTTAATCTTTTACAAAATTTTGCTTAAACCCCATAACCTTTCTTAAATAGCAATTATAATCCCTGCTGTTAAAATTTAGATGACGAAAATGCCTTTATTGACTCAATACTCCCTTATCTTTGATAATATTATACTACACCCCTCATATATAAAAATTACACTTGCACCCCTAATATTTTAAATGACAAAACACCTTTACTATTTAGAATTTTACAAATTTCACTCATAATCAACATATTTTACTCTTTAAATTTTCATAAACATTATTTTTTAAAAAAATTATTAAAAACTATTTTTTTTTTATCATAACAAGTGGGAGGTGGCTAATAGCTTTTAAATCTTCTCACCACCCTCAACACCTTTGTTGGACAATTGTTTTCCCACGTATGAGAGCTCATCGATGGGCACTACTTAAGTGAAGTATTTTGATCTAAAAATGACTATTTCTTGCACATCTAACCACCCAAAAATATATCTATTGCACATTTCAGAAAAGATAAAACCCCTCCAAAATTGATTTAACAACTATGTAAAGCTTAATCTTCAAGCAAAATTCAGGCACAAATCCTACCCATAACTCAGAGCACTATTAACAAAGCAAGGCAACCCAATAGACCCTCCTTCCAACAACTGTAATAAACTTGAACGAAGTCACCAAACAAAGAAGGATTACATTTAAATATGCATAAATTCCACAAACCAACTCGGTAACATGAGTTGCATAAAGAGGTCATCCATTCATATTTCAAAATTAAATATACATTTGAGTTGGTCATCTATTCAAATGTGGAGGCTTAAGTTCACATAAAAATAATGATCTGTCTAAAACAACGACATTTGCATTTTCCATCCGTGTCAACATCTGTATAATATTTCTTCAACTTCATCATTAACAAAAAAGTGTGGTAGGCCTTTGTTTACGAAAAATAACATTTGAGTTATCTTCTTTTCCATCACAATGTAGTTAGAATATGCCCTACAAAAAAAATACAATTGTTGCTAGAAAAGTATGAGATGAATCATTTTTTGTCTTATGATCAGGTTATTCTAATTCCTAATAGGTACTTGTGATAATAAATTGACATTTGTTAATTTTTGCACAAGTTTAGATTTGCAAATAGAGGTTTTTTCCTAACCGAAGATGCCAGTATTCTATATTTTATAGTTTTGAACATTAAATGCCACATGACCTAGACTTACACGATATTCAAGAAAAATTTAACCGAAACCCCCAAGTATTAGGGTTTTATATCATGTAAATCGGGTAGAATGCCACATTTATCCAGAACAACCAACTATAGAGTGTGAGTTTCGATTTCCGACCGGTGATTTATAAAGTCTGACAAGTGAGAAGCAAAAAAGCAGTGCGATGTTCGATATTTGATCCCACATTTCTAAAATTTGACCCGTCAAAAGTGAGTTCTAGCTGTTAAGTAAGGTTCAACTCAAGGTTCGACTCGCGCTCCCTATAAATAAGTAATTTTACAGTAAAGTTTGGTGGCCCATCGAGGGGTTAATCGACATCAACCAGTCCGTGACTTTGGTGGTAATGACCTCATCTTCAAATTGTAATTTTATTTAGTAGGTTTGAAGACATAATTTTTCATATATCATGTTATGGAATACACAATAGTATTTAGTTGTTTACACATGTATAATATACAGTCGTGTTACCAATAACACGATACACAATATATCATGTTATCGATAATACGATATACAATATATGACATTGATGAGTCATGTTATAGTGTATGGGAGGCATACATATTGTGTTATCAATAGTATGATATACAATATACGACATTGAAAAGTCATGTTATCATGTATGGGAAGACATCTTATCATATTAATGATAACATGATATATGAACTTAGCATGTATTTGACCATTATTTTTGCAGTTACATAATACTAATGAATGCAAATCTTTGATTTTGGTCACGACCCATTGTTTATATATATATATATATATATATATATATATATATATATATATATAAATATATATATATATATATATATATATATATATCTTGATAAACGAAGGCTATAAGAATACAGTCAAATGACAGAATTAGTAAAAGCCTCAAAAGAGAAGAAGAAGGGAATTTATAGGAGTAGACCGGGGATGAGAACAAACAATTTCCCTGGTGAACTTTGACTATCAAAAGATCTCATTGAATTGAGGTAGGGATGCAAGTCAATTTTGGAGGAGATTGGATTCTACCTAGTATACAATTGTGAGCAAACCATCATCTCCAGGCTGCTCTTGAACTTTTTAATAGTTGAGTGCTGGGACGACTCACAAGTGGTGTTTAACATTTGAGAAAAAATAGTACCCTTCATGGAGGAAGACATTGCACTGATCATGGATTTGAGGGCAAAAGGATACCCATTGAAGTTGGACAGTGGCGACGGGAAGGCTGTTCAAGCCGAGGGGCAATTATTCAAAAGGTTTTTTTGCTGGGAAGCGGCCGGAGAAGAATCTCATTGAAATTTTTTTGAAGGAAGTGGCTGAAAACAAGCATATTGTCTTCGACAAAGACCTAGCATGCGTGGCTATATTGCACATGGGGGCCCTCATATTATCAACACAGATAATAGATCCGTCTCCCAATCTCTATGTGACTTTCTTGATGACCTAGCTATTGTGGGGAGGTACACTAGGCAGAAACAATTCATGACATGCTCTGCCACGACATATCCTTAGCCCACCACAACATTAGAAGCAACGAGGACGAGCGCTTTGCCACGACCAGTATTCTCATTAGGGCTTCATTCGTGCTACAGGTAAAATTTCATATTAGTGATAACATGATTACTTACATTTCGTATTATTGATAACACACTATTGTGAATAGCATGTTTTAGATAACACACTAATTTGATTTACATGTTATTGCTTACACTCTAATTTGGTTAGCGTGTTTTCGATAATACGATAAATTATAGTATCATGTATCTTCAATTTTATGATGTGAGTATTTCGTACAATCAACGTCACAATTAGTTTAGTAAGCGTTTTATTGATTACACTAACATACATGATATTGGAATACTATTAACGTGATTTTTTGCTAACATAGGTGTGGTTTTTTTAGCGCACATCTATATGGGCACCAAGTTGTCCTCCATGTAGTCCAAAGTGCAAGAGGTGTTTACACACTTGCTTATTGATGTGGAGAAGACTACTAAACTTGACCTAGCTGACGATAGTCAAGGAAGATACTCAAGCGCTTGAAGGTCAATTCCAAAGTCATATTACAAATACCTTAAATTGCCGAAGAGTCTCACTTGATTTAAGGCCAATGGCCGGCTAAGAAGTCGAAGAAGACGGCTATGCATTCAATGATATAGAGGAGAATGGTATTTGTTCAAACACATTGGGACCAGACATTAGGACAATATCAACCCAACATAAATGTTATCGAGAGTTTTGTAATGCCACTAGATGTCATGATTAGGATTGTTGACGTTGTCTTGGAGAAGGCCACTATGTACGGAAAATGGGGTTGAAGAACTAAAAGTGTGAAGATTGCTCTATAGAGAATTAAAAACTTGATTGAGGTAGCCACAAGGTCAATTCAATAGATGCAACCTTCACATGTAGAAATTCCTCAACACGAGCCCGTCAAGAAGCACCAACTTTGCCAACACATGAAGTCTCTCATTGGAGAAATGTTAAGAAGCACCCCCTTTGCCAACAATTGAAGGAGAAAAGTTGGTGAGGGTGAAGACTCGACCTTCAAAATCAAGTGAAGATGTTCGTTTTCTATTCCTGAAGAGTAAAGAAAATCTCTTCCTCAATCTGGAGATGAAGATTTCATTTTCCATAAATAGTTTCTTCAGTTTTCTATCACCAAGTTATTATATCATGTCATGAATACGACCTACAGTGGAAAGATGTTATTGATAACACAACATATATTCCTTTCATATTATTGTGAAAACACTGAGGAGGAACGTCATGTCATCGATAACATGACATATTGTATTATTGTTTTATCTTCAAAATTACTTTTTGTGTAGCTGTGTTATTCATAACATGCTTTGTCTGATTTTCATATATATAGTATGACTTGTTACATAAATTTTGCAGAGAAAAAGAAACCCAAAGCTGATTCCCCAAAGAACAATAAAAAGGATCCAAAGGTCGAACAAATTGTTATCACCAGATTTCTTAAGAAAATTAATGAGGAAGTGGAGCAAGTGTGGGAGGATCCACTGAAACAACTGAAGTTGAAGATTAAGAAATGAAAAGCTTCTGATGCTGGCCAAACCAGGATACTTCTTAAAGTTAGCACACATCTGTCTTACACAAAAATGATGATTTGCATTGGGATCACTTCTTTAAATACCTGTAATAAACTCTTCATGAGAATAAAGAAAGAAAAATAAATTTATATGTATGTAATATATTAAGTTTGACTGTTTTAAAATCAAAATGTAATACCTTTTTCTGATTTGATATGAATGTCCAATTATGCTCCTCAATAGGGCATATAGCAAAGTGTCGCTCTTGTAAGAACCAACTCCAATTATCCTTACTTTTAGCCTCCACAACTTCAATTGAAATTGGAAATATACCATTGTTCCTATCGAAACCCACAACTAACAAAAGGATCCCCCCAAAGGCCATTTTAAGTGGCAACCATCTAATCTCCCTAACTTCCGATATCCATAAACAAATCCAGGTTTCATAGCATATAAGGTATTGAATAACCTTTGAAATACAAGTGGACTTTGCAAATCAAGCCTTTTTGTGTCTATGTTTGCAAACTTCCTTGGTTAGTGGTCAGAATTGTTGCACAATAATCCCCTCAATTGACAAAACTTATATTTGAAATCACCATCAATAAGGTCAAATGCCTTCATCCTTGCCCAATATACACGATTGTTACTCATTTCTATTGCAAACTCATGCTTTATATCAAGTTTGATTGTCTTAGATTTCAAGTCATGATCATCTCTCAATCTTAGAGGAAGTTGCGGCATTGGTCCAATTGATTCAATTGCAACCTCTTAATCTATATCTATATTTATACTATTGTTAAAATCAGAAAAAGGGCATAGATTTTTGTCATGCTATACCAATATTGCCCTTTCAAAGAAGTTTTTAATTAAATCATAATTCCAAATATCTAAAATATTACAATGATTTCTCCAATAAGTATAACCTTGTAGCCAAAAAAAAATATAGAATTTATAATCTTAATTGGTTTAGAACTGATTTTTGCCATATATTTTTGTCATGTTATGCCTGTATTGTCTTTTCAAATAAACTCTTAATCAATTTAGAATTTAAGAGATCTAAAATATTATAATAATTTCTTCAATAAGTATAACCTTGTAGCCACAAAAGAATTAATCCTAATTGGTTTAGAACTAATTTTTTCCATAGATTTTTGTCATGCTATGCCTATATTACCCTTTGAAAAAAATCTTAATTAATTTAGAATTTAAGAGACTTAAAATATTACAATGATTTCTTTAATAAGTATATCCTTGTAGTCAATTAGTTTAGAACTAATTTTTGCTATGTTATGCCTATATTACCTTTTTAAAAAAACTCTTAATTAATTTAGATTCAAGAGACCTAAAATAGTACAATGATTTTTTGAATATGTATAATCTTGTAACCACATAAAAAATATAGATTTCATGGTCTTAATTGGTTTAAAACTTATTTTTGTGATATTATACCTATATTTCCCTTTTAAAGAAACTATTAATTAATTTTAAATTCACGAGACCTAATATGTTACAATGATTTTTCAAATAGGTAATTGTCACCAATACACTGAAAATATTATTTATGAACTCTTATTTATGGATCTTAGACTTATTAGTTTAGAACTAATAAAAGTGAGGAGGGTAGAGATTTAAAATATTACAATAATTTCTTCAATAAGTATAACTTTGTAGCCACATATGGATTCCATAGTTCTAATTAGTTTAGAACTTATTGAAGTGAGGAGAGTAGAGATTTTTGTCATAGAAATGCTAAATCACCCCTAATCTATATTAAAGTGAAAGGGGGCCAAGGTTTTTGTCACATAAGTCTTAAATTACCCACGATACACCAAAAATCAGGTAAGTTAATTAATTTTGAAGCTTATTTTGCATATAATAATATAAGAGACTAGACATGAGGAGAGCAATACATGTGTTATGCATGTACACTTCTACTAGTATGTTTTTACTTGAAAGGAGCCCTTTATCATACAAAAATAATGCATGTGTGTACCACTTGCTTCCCTCACTAGCACATTCTATTGTCACCATTGATCTTTCATTTTTCCTTCTCTTTAAGCTAAATCCCTCACTTATAGTAAATTCTTCCAAAGTTTGTCAAAATTCATCCACAGAAATGAATGACAAACCCTTATACAACTTAGGCCTGCTCATATCTTGTTCATCATTAAACACCATACTCGTACCACTATCATCTTCATCCTTTCCAAATCATCCAACTCAGTTGCCTCTTTGTAGTCAGACAAGCCATCAAGCTTAAGAATGCTCTCTTCATGGTGATCATCCTCTACTGTAGTGGGCATTTCACTAGGTGCTTCATGACTAAAGTCATAATCCTCCTCGATAACATCTCCTCTACAATCTTCCCTATTGACATAATCCTCCCCTTCCATATGATCATCCCCTCCATCTTCCCCTTCTATAACATCCATTCCACTATGTAATCTTGAATTGCCAAAAACATTGGATAGTTTTGAAACAATATAGATGTCAATACTACATTGATCCTTGAACAATTCAAAACATATAAAGAAAATCTTTGTCACTTTCCAAGTTCAATAACTTCACCTTGAGTCTACTTCATAGTAAAACCACACTGTTTATTTAGGGATTTTTTCATTAGTTTTCCTTAGTTTTGAAGATTAGTCATAAAGTAGTTAGCAATTAGTTTCTTTTATTTACAATTATGCTATTAAGACTTGTATAAAAGCTTGCATCTTTCATGGAATCCATAATTTTGTGTTTTTTGATATATATATTGAAGAAGAGATTATTTATTTCTCCTTTATTTTTCTTCTATTTTTGTGAATTTGTTATTGAAATTATCGAAAAAGGAAGGTTATGTACACATGTAGCTAGATTTGTCGAACAACATTTATCACATCAATCTACCCCTACATCAGAACCCCATTTTCCCATATGAGCTTTTTATTTTTTATTCATCTTTGACCTTCTTTTTTTTTATGTAGGAGAAGAAAGGATTGAAAGTTTAACCTTTTATAGCAAAACTTTTTTGGGTTTTCACTGGGTTGTATTGTCATTAGGATTCCTATAGGTTTTGGCCCAAAGAAGGCTGTATGTTTTTTGTTGACTTGATTTTTTCTTCATTTATACACATTGGGAATGATTGATGGTCAACTGCTCTATTTAGTTTGTGTTTAGAAGACAAACATTAACAACCTTTCTTCTTCGAATTGAATTAAATTGGTCAATTTATGAGTAACCTAGTGAATTACAAGATACATTGTTTGTAAAATTATAATAGCACGAAATTTAGACCAATTACTGGTTTAAATTAGCGATTTAAATAAGTAAACTAGTTTTAGTTGTTTGTAAAACTAGTGATTTTGATTTATATCAGA
This sequence comes from Saururus chinensis, assembly GCA_035235625.1. Lineage (NCBI taxonomy): Eukaryota > Viridiplantae > Streptophyta > Magnoliopsida > Piperales > Saururaceae > Saururus > Saururus chinensis. Next base: position 5,448,002 of record CP141145.1, on the reverse strand, counting down.
TCATTTGACAAGTGGTGAATATATTAGAACCAGTTTGAAATAATTCCCTCTTGTCATAAATGTGACTGAAAGTAGACAAAGGCATTTTCTTTTTTATAGTTGGTATCTACTACATTGAGGAGAACAGCAAAAATAAAGTTTTCTTGGATATTGTAGGCTCTATCTGCACTATATTTACCCTTCATTTTAGGTTAGTAAGCTTTCTTGATATGTAACAAATAATGGGAGGTTCTTCAAAATTACCAACAAAATTCTTGTTGTTAATTGGGTCATCAAACACAATTATGTTTTGGATTATTGCATTTATGATAATAAATTGATCCACTTTAGTAAAGTGGAAAGTTAGATCTTTGTTTGTCAATCTCCAAATTATTAGCAACAATTACTCTACACTCCTCCCTTGAGAATGGAGGAGTTTTGTAAAGGTTACAAGCACACAAAGTCTTATTGTTTATATATGTAGAAGTTGAACTCGATATTGGTATTCCTCTACTTTGTAGTGATTTCAAAGGTAATCTAACATCTTTTAGGTGCCAATATTAAAATTGATCAACTAGTTTTGACTAGTGAGGGTAAATGAAAAATTTTATTGTTACTTAAGTTGATTTTGTTCCTCACATTTTTTATGAAGTCTTCTCTATTAAGTCTTTTTTTCCTTATGTTTTTTTGGTGTATGTTGGATGTTTTTGCTATTAATGATGATCTCTATGTTGTGATTTTGAATGCTTTATCTATTTAAAATTTTAAATAGATCTGATCTCTTTGATCTATGTCTCTGGTCTAGGAGAAATGCATGACAATTCAGGCCTATGCAATCTTTCAAGCAAGATACATGATTACTCATCCCCTTCTTTTTCTTCGCATTGTGTGTTTACTCTTCATTGTGATTTCTAAATTTATTGCTGTTGAAAATTTATTCAATCGACATTCAATTTGATACGTCTCTATGAAGTCAGTGATTTGGTCGCAAAGTAGCTATAAAATCTAAAATTAGCTATTTTGATGAGGTTGTGTTTGCTGCGGTTGTGGTCTAAGTAAACTTCTTTTTTGTTTTGTATAGCATGAGCTTAATCTAACATGGTTTTCAAATGAGGTTGTTCTTGTTGTGGTTTTGGTCAAGTAGACTTGGGAGATGTATTTTTTTTGTGATGCTTGAGCTTAATCTAGTCATGTTTTTGTCTGGCTGTTTTTTTGGAAATGATGAGAAATCAGAATTGTGTGTCAACATTATCTGTTTGATAGACTTCTGCCGTATTTTAGTAATGCATGAGCTTAATCTTGACTTTTTTTATGACATGAGGATTTGGTCTTGTGGAAATGGTGATAAATGAGTACTGTGAGTAGAATTGTAGAGCTACATCTTCCCATTGTGAAGCTTTCTGTTCGGTAGGTTTCAAATTATTTTCCAGTTGTGCTTCGAGGATCTATTTTTTTAAAATAAAATTATTGTAATGCCCAGTTAAAATTTATAATAAAGTAAAATGAAATAAAAATAAAATAAAATAACAATTAAAAATATATTGATTTATTACTAAGTGCTAAGATCACCGAGTACAAAAGAACAACTCTAATTGACATTATATTATAAAAAAATCAAAAGATGGCATAATATACCTTTGTACAATAGTCACCATAGATGAAGTTAACAAAAACTAAACAAATAAACCTACAAAAGCTTTTCTTCATTCTTTTAAAAACTTACAGTTGCATCTGAAAATTTTGGGTTCGATGAGTATATTCATACTGTGTAGGTTGAATTAAGTTTTACAAACATGCTTCTTAAAATAATTTATGGGAAAGAGGATATATATATTACAAATTTAGATAATGATTTAGAAGTAGATATTTTTTAGAATTATTCAAAAGCATATGTTTTTCATAATCCAAATCAATAATGGAATATTGTGATACCGAAGGACTTACTCCCTTGCTCATGGAGAACAAGAGATAGAAGGATTTTTTTTTCTTGATATCTTAGTTCCTGTGCATGCTAGAGCTAAGTGTTGTGGTATCCAGAATTGATAGCTTTTGGGCTTTAAGCCAAATAGCTGCCCAGAGAGTTCAATGACCCAAAATATTGAAAAGTCCATTTAGAGATAAAGAACATTTTCAAAAGTGTGAGAATAACTCCATAAGAGGATTTTTTTTGAAAAACACAGTTAATTCTAGTAAAGTATAAATTTTAAAATTAAAACCCCCTACCTTAATTTGTTATGATCTTAATTATCATCGTTGAAGTCTCTCCTTGAAGTTTTCTTAGCTCTAGAGTAGTCAACTCACCAAAATAACCCATCTAGTGCGTAGAATACCCTATATTTAGCTAAAAATAGTTTTTAAACGGACCCAAATGAATTTAAAATGACTTAAAAACAAAGAAAACAAGAAGAGGAGGGAAGTGGGGGTGAAATCGATTTCACTCCCTTCTCCCTATTTATACTATGCAGCACCGCTCTTGCTGCAATTTTTAGTGGCGCTACCATAATTGGCAGTGCGATGTACCACTCGCACATAAAGTGCAATTCCACCCTGTGACACATGCGGCTATTTTTTTTAAAAATTATTTCTAACTTCAAAAGTCATTATCTTTCTTCTCCAAACTTGGATTTATGCGTTTTTGGTACCGTTGATCTTGTATTGATAAGCTCTATGAAACTAAACCCCTCATAAGTAGGTTATTTCGCATTTTTCAAATAGGTCTCATCTATTTGACATACTTTTCGAAATCATAACTTTTACTCCCGACTTCCGTTTCTTGCATTTTTTGACTTGTTAGACTCGTCTCTTCGAACTCTAACATATATTTTAAAAATGCTATCAATACTAATATTAACTACATTTAATGGTCAAATATAGTACCAAAAATTTAAAATTATTATAATTATACCCTATAGTATTTATTTTATGAATTTGAATTCATGAAAATGTTCACGACCTTCACATGGAAAAATGAAAATAGATAATGTTAGAAAACTGGCCTGTCCATTGTTGTTACGTCCAAACCAAGTCTATGAAGTAGTCTAGTTCATATTTTTTTTAACTTGTCAATTGTAGCAGACAAGGTTGATCCACAGGGAAAACCTTGTGCAACAAAGAAAATAGTTACGAAAAAAAATAGAGAAAAAAAAAATAAGAAAGAGTAGAAGAGTATTGAGGGAATAACAGGTTAAAAAATTAAGAAGAGAAAACACTAAGGCATTAAGGGTCATTATAACATCTAATGATGTTATTTATGTGTCATGTTATCTTAGTTAGAATCGAATGAAAATTCTATCTAACTAGAAGATATGAACATTAAAATTTAAAATAAAAATAGAAAATATTTTGGATAGATGAAAGATAAAAACAGTTATCTCTTCAAGAGTTCTATGTATCTAAATCATAAAAGATCAAGAAAGAGAGCCTTCAAGCATCTTATGTATCCAAATCACAAAGAAACAAGAAGAAGAACAATATTAAATAAATATCACTTCAAATAACTAATACTTACTTGTAACCATTGATGAAACATGAATAAAACTCCATTAGATTGTTACAAATCACCTCTAGCCTTAACTTGAGAGCTTAGAAAGCCATTATAATAAAACTAAAAACAAAAATACAAAAAAAGAGAAGAAAAATAGGAGAAGAGAGCTCCAAAGCGGAGGGGATGATGCCTCTATTACGTCCACCCCTCTATTTATAGGAGTAGAAGGGGTTGCTTCAAAGGGGAAAGTTAAATCATATCTCTAGATTGCAGCCTAATTGATTGCCTGATTGGTTGTTTCTTTGGCAATGATTAAATTTTAAATCAATCAAATGAATTAATAATATATTTAGCAAATAATTATCTTTGAATCTTCCTTTAGTTATTTATTAGCCTCATTTTCTTTCCTTATGTGTATCAATCATAATCAATGAAAAAAATTCTCCATGTGCTAGTCTCAGGTTAGTTAACTAGTTGTCTCTTTACATGCTGAATTCGACCCATAAATCTTCGGAATTATGAATTTCTTCCTGAAATAATGATTGTAGTAACGAAAGTCTTATTTTCAATTTCACCAGAATCGTATCAATCCGAATTATATATAGAGAGATATGGTCAAACTACTAAGGTTGTGTCAATCTGTCCGAATCAACTTCTTTCCTAATTTAATTTTCTTGATGCAAATCTCAAATCCAACGGGCTCAAAAGGTTATGTTCGAGCATTCTATGCTTGTTTAGACCAGTAGAAATCTATTCTTGATTTTCAAATATCTTTAGGCAGATGAGCTTTACTTCCTCTTTTACTTAGATCCTATTGAAGCTTGTTTAGACATGTAAACTCAATTAAGGTCTAACTAACTTATTTAAAACATAAATAGCCCAAATAAGTAATGAATTAACACAAAATAGGATTGCAATTTGAAATGTGAGAATATTTAATTGAATATTATTTCAGTGCATCATCCATCCTATATTCTCAGGCCTCTCTTATGTCTTTTGCATTGCACTTTTGCACTTTTCGCCTACTTTTATGTGGTCCTATTATGGGTCGTCATATTTCATCTTGATGACGTAAATTAGACATTATCGGACTGGATCTTCAATTATTGCCAGCCAATAACATTATGGCTGCTTGACTATTTTCTTCAATGCTCCTTGTTGTCACAATGGACTGATAAATGTGGATCATATGTAGATAGAATACATTCATTACTTTTAAAAAATTACAAATTGCTATGTTTTGCATACATAAATTATGCTCCATAACTTTCTTTTGATCCCCCTTAATTCCTACAACTTAAGGAAACACAACCATTTATCTAAAGTTCCAAATGCATGAGACCTTTTCTTATTCTTCTTTTGAGTCCGGATTGTGCGTCGGTTGATGCATTGAGGGAGATGACTAAGATATTTTACATAAAAATGATCCTACATGAGCGGCCATGCATGGGCTTTATATGAGATATATAGAAAAAAGGAGAAATTTAAGACATTGAAATTTCTAAGTTCTCTAAAGCAAAGATTGTTGAAGGGCAAAATCAACCAAGTTTTATTTCATTAGGATAGAAGATAAAGATGATAAGTGGAGTTTTAATGAATTATATAATGAAAAACTTTTACTAAAGGAACCAAATTTAGAAGATTATCAATTATGGGCAAATAGAACAGTGAGGATGGTCATTTTTGTGTTGGGCTTGTTCCAAACATTGATACATAATGATATTTTTTGGAAGTTACAAGCAAATGAAATAATTTTATTTAAAATAATGTTGATTGGAGGATATTGGATCTATAGTTTTTTTTGTAGTTGGGAGAGAGAAGAGAGTTGAATACTTGCTTGTTTTTATTTTTTGTTTCTTTAATGGGTTTGGTATTGTAGAAGAATTGAATGAATGACCGTTTTTGATTTTAATTTTGCATAGAATATTTCATGGAATTAAATTGTTGCTAAATGATAGTTTTATATGGCTGTGTGCATAGTAATCAATGGGTACTTGGGTTAATATAAATTTCTTCTATTAATTTTATTTTTTAAAAAATAAAAAATAAATATCCAAGATACTTCTTTGGCCATAAAAATTGTGTTCAAGATGGCCAATTAGTCATCAAACACATTTAGCTTGAACACAGGGTGAACAAACATGGGCTATATGAGAAAGATGCCCGAAATGTCACTTATCACATTTTTTCCAACAAAATAAAATTGAAATAAATGCATGGGCCATTTTTTTACTCACACTTGTGCATGTGACTGACTCACCTAACTAAACAGCAAAAGCTTGAATTGAATATGATATTCCTTATAAAGGTATGTTTTTAGCTAATAATTATTTAAAAATATGTATTAAAAGAGTTTTCCAAATGCCCTAACTATAAAAATATTTATTTCTACTCGAAATATCATTTTCCTAGGATTTTGCTTTTCTTGGATTTTTTTAAAACCCTTAAATTACCCTAAATGGGACCCACATAGTTGCTTAAGGGTAGGGTTAAAACTTAAGAGGATTATAGGGTCCACATGTGTCACGCCCCGGCGATGCCCGACCCGAGCCGAACCCGGTCCAGGGCCGATCAAACGCGCGGGGGCGACGAAGTAAAAATTGAGAAATGATCTAGTGGAGGACTTAATCCCTAACCACGGGCGATTAACAAAAACACGGAGTGCGTACAATCCTTTGAGCAAGAGTAAATAAAAAGGGAGAAAATGTGTTGCTTATCACAAAGTAAACAACAATCTCAAACCCACAAACTTAGTTAAGTAAAACCCACACCGGCTCAAAATAAGTTATAAGCATCACAACTACAAAATATGACATAAATCCAAACAAGAACCCTACACAAAGGTTCGAACATAAAACATGAAACAAACGCAGGTAAGTCACGCAACGATCTCCATCATCACACCCAAGCTACCTCTGACCTTTCCTCAAAGAGGCAATCCTGTCCTTCTACGTGTTGCACCACACAGCCCCAAATCAAAACACAAAAGAGAGGTGAGTTTAACAAACCCAGCAATGGTTTTAATATTACTGTCAACGTTGAAAATACGATAGCATAGTAATGAGATCGTTTAGATCAAAGATTTACATGGTGTATCACTTTCTGATCACACATTCATATCACTTAACACTGCATTATAATGCATAATTCAACCTGAATGGATGTATCTCTAACATACATATTCCCACATGCATAACATCAACAACAACCTGCATGGATGTATCTCTAACATACATATTCCACATGCATAACCTCAAAATCAACATGCATGGATGTATCTCTAACATACATATTCCACATGCATTATATCAACATCAATTTGCATAGATGTATCTCTAACATACATATTCCACATGCATAACATCAACATCAACAAGCATGGATGTATCTCTAACATACATATTCCACATGCATAATATCAAAATCAGCATGCATGGATGTATCTCTAACATACATATTCCCACATGCATTATATCATCACAAACAACCTCCATCAAGGAGTAATAACACACTAATGTCACACAGACGGGAGCATAGACAAGGCCACGAAGGCGTGTCATGATCCAAAATTCTACACAAGAATTAAAGAAAGATCGGGGTTGTCAATTCCTAATACTGCTCGCCCTGGACGATCCTGGCCAAGGATGTCCCATTCTCACACAGAGAATCTAGAGCAGGGGTGTTCACCCAGGGACATCTCCTGCGGAGGGAAGAGCCCAAGTTCTCACACAGAGAACCCTAGAACACGTGGTAGCGGGGTGCACGCGGCATACCACACTGGATTCTCAGGGTCCAGATGACACACATAATAATATTCTCACATATCCGCAAGACAAGTACACAACTCGTCCCCACATCCTTCCATTTAATAAGACTCAACCCGGGGAGTGCACTCATTCCACACAGGAACTTCAAATCGTTCCACACAGGAACTTCAAATCAAAATATGTCCTTTCGGACCAATCAACTTGCGATTAATCCATGACCGATAAACCCGACACACAATTCCATCACATTGCATCCAATCGGTCAAATTCGATTAATCACGATGAAGCCTCAATTGGAAATCCATTTTTATGATGCGTGCAGCATGGTACATGCGGGGGCAAAGCATACATGAATCCTAATCCATGATAAGTGCTCTCACCAGCCCCTAATGCATCATTCATAACCACAATATTAAGCTTCAACATCATCATTTAACCCCACATGTGTGTGTGTATCTAGTAGAAGCATTTCACATAATACATGCCATCATGCTTGAAATTAAACTCACTATCACACTACACATGTGAATTTCCATCTAAACATGAATTCCAACGGAAATCATAGGAGAAGAATCATTGAAATCATAGCTAGATTCAAAACTCAACCACAAAGGCTAAACACATATAACATCACTCATTTCATCATTGAGTCATGACATTCACCAACATTCACACATCATTAACCACAATCTATCATGACAAATCAGTCCAATAATGATTGTAGTCCTACTGAAAATATGCTTAACCAAAGGGAAACAACCATTCATAATTTCAAGATAGCGATTCCAACATCATGCCATAAAACATAAGTCATTCCACCATCTCTAAGCATATATCTCAACTCCATAAACTCAATAGCATGCATTTTCAGTAGCCTAACATAGCTTAAAACACTCCACATTCATATAAAATTGGCAAGCTCAAGTGAAATCATCAAAATAGACATCATATGCACAACATACAATTTCCTGTGTAGCCGATCGATCGCCCTTCAGGCCGTTCGATCGGTTACACGCAAAAATTTGAAATTTACAGTTCATCCGATCGATCGCCCTGTAGGACCGATCGATCGCCAACATGGTAGGACGGTCATCTTCTTCCTTTCACAAATCCAAACCGAAACACCATAGATAACACTTCAAATCCACATCTAACACCCTAATCATCATCAAAAGTCCTCCTTGACTTCCAGAATATCAAACCAAATCATAATAATGCAAAACACTAAGAAATCGGGATTAAATAATTCCATTTTCTAATCTTACCATTAACACACTAAATCAAGCAAACCATTTCGAAATAAGCCAAAAATGGAGAGTTTTACCATGGACAAACAGAGATTTTGAAGACCCATTACCTCAGTACTTGATTAAGCTCGGATTGAAGAGTCACCCTTCTTGAAATCCTTGAAAACACAATGAGTTTGAATTAAACTCTAATAGAAATTGATTTACCCAAGAAATCCCTAATTAAATCTTAGATCTAGGGCTTGTTGGTAGTAAAAATCGAATTTTGAATATTAGGGTTTGTAGTAAAACACAAATCAGTAGCTTTTGATGGTCAAAAATGAATTGAATGAAGGGGAAAAATGGTAGATTTGGAAGAAATAAAGAAGAAAGCTAAGGATTAATGCTTAATTAGAGTAAGCTTACCTTAATCGGCTTCTAATTCGGGCCTAAGTGGGGATTAGGCCAGCCCTCCTTCCTTAGCCTATTCCCAAAAATGGAAATGGCTCTGGTTTGCCCTTTTATAGTAAGGGTTAGGGTATGCATAGGTAAGTTTTGGGGTGTAAATATGAAAAGTAGGCTAAAAGTGGGTATTTTACAAATTTAAACACTGATTAAGCCTAATAAAATTCTAAAAATTTTTGTATGACCTTAAGTATATGTCTAAGTTCATTTGACACAAAAATAAAATTTTCGACGGTGGGGCCCACAGGGGTCCCGCCAAAACCCCAATTTTTGGGAAAATAGTAAAAATTCTGAAAAATCTCAAAAATTCACATTTGGTTTAAAATCACTTAAAACCACTAATGTTGAAGTTAATTTTGGTTAAAACCATCACAAACTTTATTTATTTTACGAAATCACCGAATAAGATCAGAAAACGCGTTAATCTGACGATAACCCATAATTAAAGAAAACCAAAACTTTTAAAGATGAGGGTCCTTACAACATGTGTACTAGGCTTTTAATTAGAAAATATACTAAGTATAATATTAATATTTTTAGAAAGGTTTAATAATAAAAGTTTTCCAATTAAACTCCTAATTAAAGAAAATATAAATTTCTATCACATTTAATTTTGTTGGAAATGTAGATTTCTTAGAAAGTTACTTTTATGAAAAAAATACTTTTCTCAGGGGCCGTACATTAAATTTTTTCTATGCTAAATACACATATGCACTTCATCTGTCATATATTAATAGTTATATTTAAAAAAATATTAATTTTTATTTAATTATAAAATTATTAAAGAAAAAAAAACTTATCATACTCTTTTTTAAGTACTTAATTACTTAAATAAAATAAAATAATTTATATAAAATAAATTTTTTAATCAAATAAAAGTATAAAGTAAATGGAGGAAGTAGTATATTTATGTTGTGTAGAGATAAAATAGTTGTTCTTGCCAACCAAAAAAAGATAAATTCGTTATGAATGAAACACATGTAATTGTAGCTATCAATTTTTGTTGGGGAGTATATCAGTGTTAATTCAGGAGGAATTGCAGCTGTTGCATTGATCGTATGGATAATTATTGCAGCTCTCAACAAAAAATACATTCGTTGATCATCAAAACCCAAAAATGTGAGATGCAGCGTGTACTTATACAAATAGTTTTTTTTTGGGTACATTATACGACTAGTTAATATATTAGAAACTTAGATCTCTGGAACTAAATGCTGCCACTTCCAATTGGCATGGGATCCCACCAAGGCTTCACCCGAAAATGGAACAAAGCTATAACCCACCTTATCCAATTGGGTCGCTTGGTTCATGCCCGACTCATGTTTGATGAAATGCCCCACCGAAATGTGGTGTCCTGGAACTCCATGATCAGTGGCTACATCCAACGTCGGGAGATTCTTGCCGCTCGAAAACTATTTGATGAAATGCCCCAGCGGGACACAGTGTCATGGAACTTGATGATCTCTGGATATGCATCTTGTCGTGGGGCACAATATCTTGAAGAGGGACGCCGCCTTTTCGAGTGTATGCCAGGGCGGGATTGTGTTTCATGGAACACAATGATTAGTGGGTATGCGCGTAATGGGCTGTTAGCGGAAGCTACACTATTGTTTGATGAAATGCCTATGAAAAACGTCGTATCTTGGAATGCAATGATCACTGGGATGTTGCAAAATGGGGATGTTCAAAGGGCCATAGAGATGTTTGAGAAAATGCCACTTCGAGATGCTGCATCACTGGGTACAATTGTCTCAGGGCTTATTCGAAATGGTAAACTGGATGAGGCTGCAGCGTTTGTATACAAAATGGGCAAGAGTGGGATTGGAGGAGGGGCCCTTGATGCTTATAACACTCTAATTGCTGGATATGGTCAGAGTGGAAGAGTTGATGAAGCACGCAACCTTTTCAATCTGGTTACTAACAACACTTTACTTGAGGGTTCTGAAAGGAAGCAAAATTTCGAAAGGAGTATTATTACTTGGAATACCATGATTATGTCTTATGTGAAGGTTGGCGATGTGCCATCTGCTCGAGAAATATTTGATGAAATGCCATATAGGGATTTGGTTTCATGGAATACAATGATCAACGCTTATGCTCAGGATGGAAGTATTGATGAAGCTGCATTACTTTTTGAGAAAATGCCTTATTGTGATGCTCGTTCTTGGAATTCTATGATTCTAGGATATGCACAAAAGAGTGAATTGCAAATTGCACGAGATTTCTTTGATAGGATGCCCCAAAAAAGTTTGGTTTCTTGGAACTTAATGATTGCTGGGTATGAGCAAAATGGGGATTATGTGAGTGCAGTAGAGCTCTTTGGTGAAATGCGAAAAGTTGGTGAGAAGCCAGATTGGCATACTTTATCTTCATTGCTAAGCGCTTGTGCAGGTCTTGTGTTTCTATATCAGGGTATGCAGATTCATCAGCTTGTTGTAAAGACACTGATACCAGATATTCCAATAAATAATGCCCTCATAACCATGTACTCTAGGTGTGGCAATATAAAGAACGCAAAAGCTATCTTTGACGAGATGAACACAAGAAGAGACTTCGTCTCATGGAATGCAATGATTGGTGGATATGCTCAACATGGCCTTGCCACTGAAGCTCTTGAACTGTTTCAAAAAATGAAGATGATGAATGTGGAGCCTACCCACATTACTTTTGTCTCCGTGTTAAATGCTTGTGACCATGCTGGGTTGGTGGATGAAGGTAGGAGAAACTTTTACTCTATGATTCAGGATTTTGGGATTGCTCCTAGAGTTGAACACTTTGCTGCACTTGTTGATATAATGGGTAGGCATGGTCTGTTAAAAGAAGCTTTAGAGCTCATCCAGGGCATGCCAATTGAACCAGACAGGGCTGTCTGGGGGGCATTTCTGGGAGCAAGTAAGGTTCATAATGATATAAACATGGCACGTGTTGCTGCAGAGGAGCTGATCAGGATTGAACCTGAGAGCTCAGGTGCGTATATGCTGTTACACAATATGTATGTTGATGCAAGTCGATGGGATGATGCAACGGCTGTAAGAAGGAAGATGGAGAGAAATGGGGTTAAGAAGCAGCCTGGATATAGCTGGATTGAGCTGCATGACAGGATTCATATTTTTCTTTCTGGTGACCAGAACCACTCTAATGCAGATGATATTCATGCTGCAATTGAGAGCATCAATAGACTACTGTCGGATATGGATCATGAGATTTCTTTTGGCATTGACTAGTTGCCTATTACTGCCACTTGACCGTACTAATTGCATGTTGTGAAGAAGAAGGTGGAGTCTACCTAGATTACTTTTTTCTCAATATCAAAGTGCTTGTGACCATGCTAGATTGGTTAATGAAGACAGGATAACTTTGATGACTCAAAATTTTGTGTTTGTTCCTTGAGTTGAACACTTTACTGCACTTGTTGATATAATGGGGTAGATGTGGGCTGTCAAAAGAATCTCTGAAGCTCCTCCAAGGAATGCCAATTGAACCAAACAAGGCTGTTTGGAAAGCGTTTCTCGGAGCATGTATGATCCATAATGGTATAAACATGGCATGAAAGGAGCTGATCAGGATTAAACCTGAGAGCTTGGGTTTATACATATTGTTACACAATATGTATATTGATACAGTTTGAATGGGAAGATGCAACAGCTGTAAGAAGGAAAGATGCAACAGCTGTAAGAAGGAAGATGGAGAAAAATGGGGTTAATAAGCTTCCTAATTATAAACGGATTGAGTTGCATGATAGGATTCATGCTTTTGTTTCCGATGACTTGAGCCACTCTAATGCAGATGAATTCTATGTTACAACTGGCTATGATGGACTTTATGTTCTTTTGAGCCTCTCAGTTCCTCACCTATTCAAAGTGTCACTCCACCATTATGGATGATGCTTCTTCTGGTAAACTACAATGGGGTGTCATCAGCTGCCATGTGTGTTCCTCAACTTGGATCTGTTTCTACAGGTTTAATGCAGAAGTACAATTATGCTAAGTACATTAAAGTTTCTTGTGGTGATATTTTTTTGTCTTAATAGACGATAATCCTTAGATGTATCATTAATTTCTTATATATTACTTAAAAGATGTCATATCAAGCTTGATAATGCAATAAAGCTTTTAGAATGCACATATTGGGATTCTGCGATGAATTTGATTTTGAAATGATGATCTTCATTGATTATTCCTATTTTTTTTGACAGCCTATACTTTTTGGGATGAAGCAAAAGATTGAACTGAATACTTTGGAGACATGAAAACATTGTGGTAAGAGAGAAATTTTTCTTAGATATAAAACAATATGGTGGTGCCTACTCAGTGCTTAAAATAAATGAACTGATGCATCTTTTTAAATTAATAGTTCTGCTGATGTGTGCAATGGTTTCTCTATTAAGTCGCTCACACTGTTTCTTACCTTGGTCTTTTTTTTTGTTCATGGAGAATTCATCTTCCTCATTTGGAATATGGTGCATATCTGAGGTAAACTCAGTCCTTGCATGATAGAAAAGTACCTCTCACCCCTGCACAGCTGCACCTCCTCTACATTGATGACATATGTTTCATAAAGAAAATGATACAGGAGAGGCTAATGCAGTGAAAAAGTCCTAGGCTAGAATCGCTTTAGAATTTTGTATTTTACACTACTAAATTGGCATTATATCTTCTAACAAGTTTGTCATATATTTTCCAAAACAAGCTAATGATGGTATAATTCTTCTACGAGTTTCTGATTTCAGAATTCTGGAAAAAATGTGATTTCTTTGCTGTTGGAGAACTATGGTATGCTTATCAAAACGTGTCCATGTGTGCGGTACAAATTTCATCTCATGTGTTGTCACCAAACTGTTTTTGGCATTGGTTAATAAGTTACATGTTTATTAAGCTTATGGTTTTGTACTTACAGAATAGGTTCTTAGCTGTGGACAATTCTATGTGCAGAAAACTAGAGAGAGAGAGAGAGAGAGGGAGGGAGGGAGGGAGAGGAGAGAGAGGGAGGAGAGAGAGAGGGAGGGAGCAAGAGAGAGAGAGCGAGAGGGAGGGAGGGAGCGAGAGAGAGATCGAGAGGGAGGGAGGGAGCGAGAGAGAGAGAGAGAGAGCAAGAGGGAGGGAGGGAGGGAGAGAGAGGAAGGGAGGAAGGGAGCGAGAGAGAGAGAGAGGGAGGGAGGGAGCGAGAGAGAGAGAGAGAGAGGGAGTGGGAGAGGGAGAGAGAGGGAGTGGGAGAGGGAGAGAGAGGGAGGGAGGGAGGGAGAGTTTTATTGGCCCTATGTATGTTTGTTTCTCTGTGAAATCCAGGAGAAACAAATATTTCCCAGGACATGTGAGTTTTATGGGTGTTTGCAAGGAAAATCAAATCAGGAAATATTGACGTTCAAGTATTGAAATTAACTTATGGTGAAATTGGCTGTAAATATGGTGAAAGTGATGATGTGATGTGCTCTTCTCTTTGTTGTCAGGCTGGAGAAGAGGTAACATTCTCTACTAGTGAAGACTCTTGACCAACCTGTTCCCCTTGCTGGGTGAGCCTTTGCAAGGCAATAGTGATATACACCCAATGAATCTGTCCAACAAAACCCTCCAACTGGGTTTTAGTTGGACAAAACAGAGGGAGGTGTAAGGTAACCAAGTTTTCCAAAAGCTCGAGCGGTTAGGAAAGGGAAATCTTTTATATTTCTTTTAAAATATAACACCCCCCTCACATGCAAGTGTTTACCAAGCATGACACGTGGAACATAAATGGGGTATAAATGCCTCCAACGAGACTTAAACCCAGGACCTCCTCTAACTTGGAGCTTTGATACTGTTACACCCTTGGTTCGTGGTATACGGGAGGAGCTCATGCGCGGACGACGGAAGCAGCCTAATGCACATGCAAAGGTATGGAGGGCGTGTGGAGGGCATGCTAAGGGCGTGGCCATGTCTTCTCCTTCTCATTGGCACATGGGCGACGTGCCAAGACTGGTGGTTGCATAACCGATCAACACGATCCCCACTAAGACCCGAGTGCATCATGACGAAGAACATGGGAGTAGTGACTGACAGTTGCTGCCCACTACTTGAGCGGTTGTTGCACCCTCTCGTGCATAACCGCAAGACGGTTACGGACAGTTATGTACGAACTAGTGGGTTGAGTCATGGGGGTCATGTTGTAACCGCTTGGCTGTGACCAGCGGGTATAAAAGGGTGGGGAATACATTGTAAAAGAGAGGATGAAGAGAGGGACGAGAAGAGTGCAAGTGGGTTTGGGTTTTGACACTAAGATTCAAACCAAGTGCTTGTGTAACATCAAGTGCGAAAGGGTTATTTCAGGCTGGGCCTTTTTTCCTTCACTTTCGTTGTTCTTTATAGCGTGCGTGCATTTCCTTGTGATCGTGTGTGCGCTAATAGAGTGAGAAGGCTGCTGATTGCCGAGGGTAGTCAGGCCACACAAGGTGTGTGAAATCATAGCGAATTTCGGGCCTTGTGACAGATACCATGTAAGATAACAAAGTTTCCCAAAAGCTCAAGCTGTTAAGAAGATGAAATCTTTTATATTAATTTTATATTCTAACACCCCCACTCCCAAGTGCAAGCGTCTATTAAGCATGGCACTTGGAACACAATTGGGGTAGGAATGTCTCCAACGAGACTTGAACTTAAGACCTCTTGTAACCTGGAGCTCTGATACCATGTAAGATAACCAAGTTTCCCAAAAGCTCGAGCTTTTAGGAAGAGGAAATCTTTTATATTAATTTTATATTCTAATTACATGGTATCGGAGCTCCAAGTTACAGGAAGTTCTGAGTTCAAGTCTTGTTGGAGACATTTATACCCCAATTGTGTTCCACGTGCCATGCTTGATAGATGCTTGCATGTGAGGGGGGGTGTTAGAATATAAACTTAACATAAAAGATTTCTTATTCTGAAAAGCTCAAGCTTTTGGAAAACTTGGTTATCTTACATGATATCGGAACTCTACGTCAGATGAAGTCCTGGGCTTAAGTCTCGTTGAAGGCATTTATACCCCATTTATGTTCCACATACAGTGCTTGGTGGACACTTGCTTGTGGGGGGGGGTTAGATGATAAAAGAATTAAAAAATTTCCCCTTCCTAACAACTCGAGGTGTTAGGAAGGGGAAATCTTTTATATTAATTTTATAGTCTAACACCCCCCTCATGTGCAAGCTTGTATTAAGTGAGGCACATGGAACACAATTGGGGTATAAATGTCTCCAATGAGACTTTAACCTAGGACCTCTCAGAACCTGGAGCTTTGATACCATATAAGATAACCAAGTTTCCCAAAAGTTCGAGCTATTGGGAAGGGGAAATCTTTTATATTAATTTTATATTCTAACAGATGCTAGCTAACCGCATCGTGCCTGGAACATGTTGGATATGGATGGTCCCACGTAATACATATTCACAAACAAAGTGAACGTCAATGTCTTTGTGCTTCATTCGACTATGGAAGACAGGATTCTTAGACATGTGAATGTCACTAACATTGTCGCAGTAGAGGACCGACGCGGAGGGTCATGACACCTTTAAGCGGTGGAGAAGATGAAGAAACCAAAGTACTCCCGTAGTTGTAGCAAGAGTGCGGTATTCCGCCTCGGAGGAGCGCGAGACGGTCACTTGCTTCTTGTCACCCCAAGAAATAAGATTTGAGCCAAGAAAGACTGCATACCCAGTGGTAGAGCGCAGGATATTGGGATAGCCGGTCTAATAAGCATTAGAAGGCCTGTAAAATGGGCAGATCGGACTTACAGAATTGCAATCCATAATTCAAAGTCCCTTTCACATAGTGAAAAATTCGCTGACAGCCTCAAGATGGTGAACATAAGGAAAATGCATAAATTGACACACGTGATTTACCGCAAAGGCTAAATCAGGTCGAGTCATGGTGAGGTACTGAAGAGAACCAACCATTTGACGATACAAGGAAGGATCTGGTAAGGGAGAGGAACCTTGAGCGAATAAATGCAGTGGGATCTTTGTAGGTCGAATCCCTGTAAGATCAAACTGGTCTAATAGCTGCAAGGCATATCGGGTTTGAGAGAGTCAAAGTAGAGTCTGAACGATCCACCTGCATGCCAAGAAAAAGGTGAAGAGGACCCAAGTTTGTCATCACAAATTGGTTGGAAAGACATGCCACAAGCTATTGTAACAATGAGACATGAACAATGAGACATGAGATCCTATGAGAATAATGTCATCTACATAAAGAAGTAGGAGTGTAGTCTCTGGCCCATGTTCCCGAATGAATAAGGATTGAACATTGGGACAACCTGGGAAGCCTAGGTTCTTAAGAAAGGATGTGAATTTAGTATACCAGGCTCGAGGGGCTTGTTTGAGTCCATATAATGCTTTGTGGAGGCGACAGACATATGTGGGTTTGGTAGAATCAACAAACAAACCCAGGTGGCTGTTGGAGATACACTTCTTGTAACTCACCATGCAAGAATGCATTCTTCACATCAAGTTGGCGCAAAGACAAACTAAACTGGATAGCCAAAAAGAGAATGAGCCGAATGGTACCAGCTTTGACAATAGGACTAAAGGTTTCTTCAAAGTCAAGTCCATGGTGCTGATTATAATTTTGCCACCAAACGGGCCTTATAGCGTTTAATAGAACCGTCAGTTGTTGTTTCAGCTTGTATACCCATTTATTGCCAACCACATTCATCTTAGGAGAGTATGGAACCAAGGACCAAGTGTAATTGCGTTGTAATTGCAGATAATTTATCCTCCATTGCCTGGACCCAATTCGGATCACTCGCCGCAACCTTGTAGGTGGTGGGCTATGGAGGAAGGTCAAGATGAGTAGCAAGAAGAGCCGTAGGAATAGGGTGGGCAAGTTGCGGAATAGACTTTAGGATGGCGGGTTCCATCTTGGCTATGGGTCACCATAGGATGACAGGAAAGAGGGGTATCATGATTTGATTCTGATGGCGCTTTTGAAGAAACAATGGGTTTTTCGGGTTCAGGGTGCAGGATAGATAGCATCTCTTTATTACGTCGATGGTACACTTGCATAGGTACTGGGCCAAGGATGGGGTAAGGGAGGAGGCAGTGTGGGTGCAAGGGTTTGTTGCAGAGGTAAGAGGGATGTGGGGAATTTATGAAGTTTAAATTGGCGTGGGGAAGTGGTTGGGATAGTGGATGTAGATCTGGCAAGAGGAAAAGTCCCTTCATTGAAGGAAACATGGCGGGAAATGTACATCTTACTAGTAATGGGTCCCAACATTTGTAGCCTTTATGTTGGCTACTATAGCCAATAAATACACACCGTGCTGATTTGAAATCTAATTTGCTCAGTCCAAATGGTGCTAAGTATGGGTAACAAGCACACCCAAGCACCCTCATGTGATCATAAGAAGGCTGTGTTCCAAATAGAAGATCAAACGGTGTTTGGCCCTACAATATCTTGGATGAGAGACGATTAATAAGGTAAGTAGTGTAGCAAAAGCATGATGCCAGAAACCTTTGGGGAGATGCCCATGAGCGAGCAATGTAAGACCCGTCTCTACGATGTGTCTATGCTTGCGTTCAGTAAGACCATTCTGCTATGGGGTACCCAGATAGGAAAGTAAATGAGAGATGCCATGGTCCTTTAAAAAGTCTTGGAGTGTATGACTAAGGTACTCCCCACCCCCATCTGTGTGGATTGTCTTGACATGGGCTTGATATTTATTAGCCATAGATTTAATAAACTCAATAAAGATAAGTGCCACATTAGACTTGCAGCGCAAAGGAAAACACTAAGGAAATTGGCTATATTCATCCACATTCACGAGATAGAATCGATAACCATCAATAGAAATAACCGGGGTAGGCCCCCAAACATCACTTTGAAGAACTGCAAACTGTTTATGAGAATAATTTCTACGACGATGAAAATAATTTAGAAGTCTTAGAAGTACATTTTGGCTATTGTAATACTGAAGAAAGCTCCTTTATTATTTGAGAACTTGGATGTCCTAGCCTGGCATGCCAAAGAGCACCATCATCCTTATTTGAAAGCAAACCAACTAGAGGAGAACTTGAGCGACCACTACTATTATAGGGTAGAGGCCACTGTGCCTAGGGCCCGTCAACAACACCTTCCCTGTCTGCAGGTCCTTTATAACAAAACCCCAAGGATAAAATTTGAAGCAACATTTATTATCAATGGTAAACTGTGAAAAATTGTGAAGGTTCTTCAATTGAGGAACTATAAGGACATCATCAAGAATCAAATAATTAGAAGGTAAAGTAATACGGCCTTCGTGAGAGATAGATAAACTAGTGCCATTGCCAATAAAAACCTTATTAGAATTAGTATAAGGAATAATACCTTCAGCAAGTGAGGCATTAGCCGTCATATGGTGGGTGGCACCGAAATCGGGGTACCGCATAGAATCATGGTGATCTGCCAAGTGCATGGCAGCAAAGGACTCGACGTTGTCACTTGAGGATGAATCAGTGGCCTCACAATGGTTAGTGTGGTGATTGGGGAAACCACATTTATAACAATATATAGAAGAGGAAACTCCTGTCGCAGGTGCTGCACGAGGCTTCCCCTGTCCTCGAGTGGACTGTCTGCGGCCATGAGAGGCAATGGAAGAGTTATCCGAACTAGGGGAAGCAACAAGGGTACGACCAGCACCACCCTGGCCACGACCCCGATGTTGGCAAGAAGAGCTAGCCCCATGGCTATGCTGGTGTGAGGAGTACATGGCAGCAGGGAGCAAGTTGTCCGATGAACTGCAATGTCCCTGAATGCGGACTTCAAAATCAAGAAGAATAGCAGTTACCTCATCAACTGCTGGAGTCTCCTTGCAAAGATTGATTGCTGCAATGATAGGATCATACCTAGATCCAAGGCCCTCCAAGATCCAGTCAACAAAGTAGTCATTGGAAATTGGTCGTCCAGCACTGGCAAGCATATGCTGGAGGGATTTCGCCTTGTGAAGGTATGAAGTAATGGCCATGGAACCTTAGAAATGGATTGAAGCTCCTTCTTGATATGCTGGATACTGTCCTGTAAAGTGTTTCGAGGGACTGTCAAATCTCAGCGGTGGTGGCACAAGTGATGACTTGTGTAAGAACTTCCTTGGATAGGGAGGTATATCCAAGATAGGACCATCTGGTCAAGGCGAAGCCATTGACGAACGGTGGTGAAAGATAAGTCGCCGTTGGGGCAAGGCATAGAGCCATCAATTAAGCCTAGTAAACCAATGAAGCACAGGAAGAACCTGCACCTTCCACAAGAGGTAATTGGTCTCGACAAGCCACAAAGAGAGCTCTTGGGAAATAGATTTGACGAATGGGAAAGGAGAAGCAACATACTGAGTGTCATTTTCTGTTGAAAGGGAGGGAGAAGATCGGGTGGGAGATGAAGAGGAATCCATTGCCGAGAAAAAAATAAATAGAAAATCTAACAGGAGGGAAGGAGGGAGGGAGAGAGAGTTTTATTGGGCCTATGTATGTTTGTTTCTCTGTAAAATCCAGGAGAAACAAATATTTCCCAGGACATGTGAGTTTTATGGGTGTTTGCAGGGAAAATCAAATTGTGAAATATTGACGATCAAGTATTGAAATTAACTTATGGTGAAATTGACTGTAAATATGGTGAAAGTGCTGATGTGATGCGCTCTTCTTTTTGTTGTCAGGCCAGAGAAGAGGTGACCTTCTCTTCTAGTGAAGACTCTTGACCAACCTATTCCCCTTGCTGGGGGGCCAAGCAATCGGAGGGTGAGCCTTTGCAAGGCAATAGTGATATACACCCAATGAATCTGTCCAACAAAACCCTCCAAACCCTCCAACTGGGTTCTGGTTGGACAAAACATGTGAGTCACATGTTTAGTCCAACCAAAACCCAGTTGGAGGGTTTTATTGAACAGATTCATTGAGTGATTAATGATTATCATTTTCCTTTGCAAGAACATGGTGTCTCCCCTCACTGCATCTTTGCCTTTCCTTTTGATTCTTCTTCTTTTTACATGCTAATACGCACAGAGGATTTTACTTTATTTTTCTAAAATCTGGGTGAGGATTTTTGTGTGTAATCCTTGTGTTTTTGGTGTTCTGGCAAAGGTTTTAACATCTGTTCACATGCATTTTCTAGCGATTGTTTATTGAAGTCTCTGGTTTTAGGTGCTAGTTCTGTTTTGCTGTTAGTAGTACATGACAGAAATTGAGTTTGCTATTGCTCAGTTGCTTTTCTTTTGCTTTAATTAAAGAATTTGGTCTTTTGTTTGAAAGTTCTCATGGTATGTTGGTATTTCTTTTGATCTTATATCTTTTAGTTATTATTATTGGTTTTATGGGGTGGGAGTGTTGGGTATTGTTGATTAGAACGTGGGTTGCAATTGAATTAATTCATATTTTTTGTCAAAGTTTCTTAACTTTACCGGTTTAACAAATGTATGAAAGTTTTGAGCTAATTAACAAATCCTGGTGTGGTTTACCTGGCTTGCTAGTGTTTTATATTACCTTTTCCTTTTAACCTTCCTCACTATTTTCTGGTGAGCGTCTTAAACTTTGTTGTCCTTAATTTTTTTTCTGAAACTGGTTGACCTAGATGAGGCTCTTATCCTGAGATGACATTAATTTTTGAACTTGGAATTGGATTGATGTGGGAGAATCAGATTTTAATCGCACCTTCAGTATCAATGGGTGAATGTGCATTGATTTTTGTCTATCAAAATGCATTGGAGTTCTGATTCTAGTATCAATCCCTCACCCTTTTCATCCCTCTCAGCAAGCAAACACCAATTCCTCACCCCTTAGGTTCTTACTTATCCACCATTTTGTTCAATTCGCACAATGACAACTGTGATGGAGTGATCAACAGTGCGCAAGGTGGCGACAGTCCATGGAGACGAATAATGTTTCTGAGATCCTCTCAAACTCTAGTTCCTCGGCGATTCTGGGAACCTTTTCCATCCTTTATAACAGTTGCCACAGCCCTAATTCCTCTCGCTCTCTCATCAGTTCTCCATCTAGCCAGTGTTAATGGATTAATGAAAACAGAACAGAGTGCAAACAAGTGTTGTGGATTTTGTTGACTTGCGCTGTGCGGGGGAGCAATTTGATCCATTCTTGTCATCTAGATCTCCTTTATGGTCCTCAAAATTAAAAGTAAAGATGGGTTTTTTATTGTATTCTGATCCCACGTTGATGCAATGATTCCCACTTTTTTCTTCTTTCTCCGTCACGATTATTTGCAGCAGTGAATAATCATCTGGTGGCTTTCTCAGATCAATTTGCAAGGTGGGTTTTGTTAACTTCAACATCATTTAAGTTTTTCATCCCATTACTTCTGCCAGTTTTAGGCTTTTCTTAGCTATTTTCTGATTGCCATTTATTAATGGTGGAAGTTACTCAGAAGCCTTTTTTTGTTTCTTTCTGTCTTTCTGTCGTTATTTTTTTGACATTGTAGCAATGTGATCAATGCAGGTTTGTGTTTAAATTTTTTTAATTTACTTGTGTGATGTTGAGATGGTTGAATTTTGCTAATTATGGAATGGCAGATTGCAATAATTTGGAATTTGACCATTGTCTACATGATTTTCAAAGAACACAACTAGCTTATGCTGATTTGAGAAGCAGAGCACGACGGAGAAAAAAAAATGCAATTGAAGAGGGACTTTCTTTGTTTCTTACTTCATTATTAAAATCTTGTTGTGGACAATTGTCTACAAGCATGGAGCGGCGTAAGGAGATCGGGAAAGGAGAGAGTGGATGGCATGACCATCAGACAGAAAAAGGAGAAGCACAGAAAAAAGGGAAGAAAATTAGATAATTAATCATTCACTAATCAACTTAGGGCGTAGCCTTTATATTTAAATATGCTAACTAATGAGCTCATTAACAAGCACCTAAGGCCCATTAGTATAATTAAAATAAATTATTAATTAACCTAATTAACCAAATTACTTAAATATCCTTATTTCATAATACTAATTAAAACACTAATTACCCTAGCATGTGGCTCCAGTGGTAGCCTTAGAACGTGCACAACATTCTACCCCGCTTCTGCATTACCTCGTCCTCGAGGTGACCTTAAACTTGCACCCATGGGCTCACCACAGCTCCGCTTTGAGCAGCCAGTCCGAAACAGTGAATGCTTCCAAGCCCTCCCCTAAAAACTCAACATAGAAAGTTTGATCCGTGAACAAGACTTTTGTATTAGGGCCAAGAGTATCAGCCAGATCCCCCATAACTGCAACGGCAGCTTTGGTTACGCCTTCATTCCTTTCCTTATCTTGGAATACAGCCCCAATGAACTGCAGTAGATACGCAGCATAAGGTACCATCAATTCCGCTTGGTACTCTTCAGACCCTGTAATATTCCTGAATAGGCTTCAAATATACCACGTCTAAGCTGGTTTCCATAATCAAGCATTTCTTCGTCTAAGGCATTCAATTTGGCACAGAGTTCAGATTCTGCCTGCAGCATCTGAATGGCATAAGGAAGGTACTTCTCAAACTGATCACCAATTGCAAGGGCAATATCCCCAAAACATGAGGATATAGGAGGCTTCACAGATCGATGAAGCATGCTATTTGAGAGGTCCTTCAAAAGATGAGTCATAATGCCATCGCAGAAAGGAATCACCTTTTCATCTAAGGCACGACAGATGTCTCCCACCACTCCAACAGAGATTGAACAAACCTGATACTCTTCAAAGTTCTGCAACCCCATTTCCAGATAGTTGTAGAACTCAATTCATATATTTCACAAAACCTGGGCCAGTGGCATAAGCTAATGCCCCAATTGCTAGCATGGATTCCTCATGAACAGTAGAGCTGCGGCAGGCAAATACTTGAAGGAACAAGACCATCATCTGATCAGCTGCTTGAAGAATGATACCTTTAGTCTCTTCAAAAGCACTCAGCTTTTGAATGATAACCTGGAGAACCCCACACAGGGAAGCCTGCAAGCGTCCTTGCTTTTCTCTATCATCTGAAGAAACAATTTGGAGGTCCATAGTTTGTGCTAATTTTGTCATAATCACAGGAAGCAGCTGGGCAATAATAGGTGACGTTTCAGATATGTTGGAACACCTAATCACCTCATTAAGAGTCTCGTAGGCTGATGTTCTAAGTCTATCATCATTACCATCGGTTCCCTCTGCTGTGGAAATCAAAGAAGCAATAATATTATGAAGATATGGTGTTAGGAGGGAAGCATAAGCAGCCCCTGCCTCCTCAAAGCCCTGAGCAAGAAAGTAAATAGCCCCACAAACTTTTTCTGCGACATTCAGAACATCTTTAATACTCTCTAATAGGACACCAACAATCCTGGGAAGATTTTCCGCAGTTATAATAGAAGGCCCATTGGAATCCCCAGTATCAAGATCTTGAAGTCCAATTTCTTCATCACTGATTGAACTCCAAAATTCAATTGCCTGTGAAGCAACTGGTTCTCCATCCCCCTTCACAGCAATGCCTGTAAGTTCAAACAGAGTTTGTATAGACGGCACCAACATTTCATAATGTGGAGGCAATTGAAACAAGACACTCAATTGCTGCTTGCGTGATCTCTGGCTCCTTAGACACAGCAGTCTCACACACAACCTTCATAACATAATTCCTTTCCATCTCATTCGCAAAATTAGTCTGGGCAAAATCGAGAGCATTGTACAAAGCCCTGGTAGCAGCAAGCCGAACCTCACTGCTGTAGCCCGTCAGTGTCATACCTTGAACAACAGCTGTAAGAACAGAGTTGACCTGTTCTTGTTCCAAGTCTTGTGGAGAAACTTCCTCACAACCAACCATATCCTAAAGTCTCTAGAGTTGCCTGCTTCAAATAAGCAGACCCATCCTGGTATGTCATATTGGTGAGCAACACACCAATGAGTTCCTAAAGAAATGTTTAGAAATATTTTATTTTGACATAAGTTATAGGAGATGGTTCAATCCTATATATACAGGATTGCCTGAGCAGTTATAGTAGTAATAATAGAAAGAATACATGACATAAACCGAAAGGAGAAGAAAGTGGAACTGCAAGTAGTGGAGAAGACTGTATTTGGGACTGCAAGTAGTGGAGAAGACTGAGTCTGTTTACACCCCCCTTCAAGCTGAAGAGGGTACATGCATCTGAAGCTTGGAGACGGGATATCTATGGCGTGCACTTGATAAGCTTTTGGTGAAAAGATCAGCAACTTGAAACTCAGTTGGGATGTATTGTAAGTGCAGGAGCTTGTGTTCTATTCTTTCACGAACAAAATGGTGATCCAACTCAATGTGTTTGGAGCGTGAATGAAAAACTGGATTCTTGGCGAGAGAAGCTGCACTTATGTTGTCGCAATGAAGTATTGGTACATGATGAAGCTTATACCCAATGTCATGTAGCAAATATTCAATCCAAATTAATTCAGCGGTGGCTGATGTTAGTGCTCTATACTCTGCTTCTGTACTAGAACGGGAGATGGTTGGCTGTTTCTTGGCTTGCCAGGAGATTAGGCTTGGACCGAAGAAGATGCAATAGCCTATTGTTGAGCGTCGATCAGTGGAGTCACCTCCCCAATCAGAATCTGAATAGACCTGTAGTGTGCAGGATGGGTTGGCTCCAAGAAGAAGACCTTGTGTTGGAGAGGTTTTAACATACCATAGTATTCTTTTGGCAGCTATAAAGTCTGCAGTAGTTGGGCTGTGCATGGCTTGACATATCTTATTGACGCTGAAAGCAATGTCAGGCCTTGTGAATGTTAAGTATTGTAGATTGCCAACAAGTTGCCTAAATTTTGTTGGATTGGAGAGTGGCTGGATTGTCATTTTGGGCAGCTTGAGGGAGCTTGGCGTGGCACAAGGCTTGCAATCTGTCAGGTTGTATTGCTGAAGAAGATGAGTAGCATATTTGTCTTGGTGGAGATAGAGGCCGGTTGGTGTGCAATGAAGCTCAATGCCAAGGAAGAAGCTGGGTTCGCCAAGGTTGCGCATAGAAAAAGCAGTGTTCATCTTGGTTAGTAGAGAAGGTAGAAGACAAGTGTTGTTACTTGTCAATAGTATGTCATCAACATACAACAAAAGTATTAGTATGCCTGATGGGGACTTATGGATGAACATGGAAGTGTCTGCCCTGCTTTGGATGAAACCCTCTTGGAGAAGGAAGTGGCTGAACTTTTGGAACCATTAGCGGGGAGCTTGTTTGAGTCCGTACAACGCCTTGTGGAGCTTGCAGACATGATGGGGATACATAGGATCCTTGAAGCCTGCTAGTTGGTGCATGAAGATGTTTGCATCAAGCTCGCCATGCAAAAAAGCATTTTGAACATCTAATTGGAGAGGGGGCCATGAGTTGGTTACTGCAATGGAAAGAACAAGATGTATGGTGGATGGCTTGATGACTGGGCTGTAGGTTTCGTCGTAGTCATATCCATAGGTTTGATGAAAACCTTTGGCGACTAGACGAGCTTTGTAGCGATCAACATCACCATTGGGTTTCGTTCTAATGTGAAAAACCCATTTGTTGCCAATGATGCGGCGTCCTTGCGGCGGTGGAACAAGGGTCCAAGTCTGATTTTGCTGCAGAGCTATGAATTCCTTCAACATGGCTTTGTGCCATTCAGCGTGTTTGGAGGCTTGAGTGTAACTGGTTGGGGTGATGGAGAGGGTGTGGGGAATAGTCGTGTGTAGGAGTTTGGGCCTCCATGTGCCGTCTTGCAGGCGAGTAGTCATCGGGTGGGTTTGGGTGGTTGCAGGAGGGAGTGGCGGTTGTGTATGGATTGTGGGTGGAGTTGAGGGTGTGTCGTGCATGGATGAGGGACAAACAAGAGATTGTGGGAATCGGGTTATGTTTTTGATTGGGTTTAGTGGGAGAGAGTCCTGAGCATGGAGGTTTGGGGAAGAAGGTGGAATGGGCTGGATATGCGGCAGACTAGGTGGGTCGGGCAGGGAAGAGTGTATGATAAGAGGGAATGTTGGGAATGGTGGTTTCGAGGGTATAGAGGACTTACAGGGGAAGAAGTTTTCATTGAAAACGACATGTCGTGATATGTAGATACGGTGAGTTTGTAGATGAAGACATTTGTAGCCTTTATGGGAAGGACAGTATCCAAGAAAAACACAGAGAGCAGAACGCGGTTGGAATTTGGTTGTGTTGAGTGGGCGAAGATAGGGGTAACATGCGCAGCCGAACCTGCGAGGTGTGAGTAGTTAGGGTCTGTGTGAAAGAGCAGATGGAAGGGAGTTTGAAAAGATAAGGAAGAGGAAGGTAAATGATTGATTAAGTAAACGACTATGAGAAAACAATCGGGCCAAAGATTTTGTGGGAGAGAAGCGTGATGCAACATGGAGAGACCTAATTCAACAATATGCCTGTATTTTCTTTCTGGAATGCCATTTTGTTCAAGGGTGTAGGGGCAACTAAAGCGATGGTGAATACTGTTTTGGGCAAGATTAGAAGAGAATTCATGGCTGATAAATTCACCTCCATTGTCGGATTGAAAAGTTTTAAATTTGTGACCAAGCTGGTGCTCAACATTTGAGTGAAACATTTTGAAAATTTTGAAGCATTCCGATTTTGAAGTCATTGGAAAAAGCCAAGTGTATTTAGAAAAATGATCAACGAAGATAACATAATAACATAATAACGAAGATAACATAATAACGAAAAATGATCAACGAAGATAACATACATTAGAAAATACACGTTCTAATGGGCGTGTAGACACACTCTGTGAAATTGGAAAACTAAGCCTAGAGCTTTTCATAATAGCACAACTGTTACAAAAAGATAATTTACAAGACGGTGGAGTTGTGATGTGGCCTTGGTTGCGGAGATGTTGGAGGGCTTGAAAGGAGGGATGGCCTAAACGGAGGTGCCAGAGATCGGTGGTGGCTTTGACTAAATGGAGAGCAGACGGTGTGGAATGAGTGATAGAAGTTGGGAACACATAGAGATGGTCTTTAAGGTCCCCCCGAAGTAGAACCTGGTGAGTTAGACAATTTTTGATAATAAATCCCCATGAATGAAATTCGAAATAGCAGTTGAAATCTTTGGTGAGTTGTGAGACGGAGAGTAAGTTGGTTGATAAATGAGGAACATAGAAAACATGTTTGAGAGGAAAAGAATGAGAGGATCCAGAGAGGAGAGAAGTACCCGTATGAGAGATGGACGCTAGTGTGTTATTCCCGACATGAACCGACTCAGGACCATTGTAAGGCTGAGAGGTATGAAGAAGAGTTTGATCGGCCACCATATAGTGTGTAGCGCCAGTGTCTACAATCCACTGAGATGGAGTGTTGAGTGTGAGTCCAGCAAAGGTAGGAGTCGTAGCAGTAGCTTGGTAGTCACTCATGTGATGAAAGGGACAGCTTTCGGCGGTATGGTCTGTGTTTTGACATATTTGACAGGGATTTCTGAAGAAAGGAACTTGCTGGCAAGGGACTGGTGGATGAGAATTGGATGGGAGATGGGTCGGTGGTGGTTACAAAAGGGTGTTGGTGAGGAATGACGACCGCGGTCTCTGAAGGAAAATCGAGGTGGTCGAGTTGCAAAGCGGAAGGAGGGACGGGATGTTGGGAAAGGTGCAGGTTGGCGAGGGAAGGAGGAGTAGAGGGCTGTGGGTGGTGTGGGTAGGAGTCCTGTGGTGGTGGTAAGTTCCTCTAGGCGTGTTTCATGGGCCAACAATAAAGCAAAGAAGTCATCAAAGGTAAGGGTGGAGGCATGAACGTTGATGGTAGTACGGAAGTTTTCATAATCGGCAGGGAGGCCAGTTAAAGTATAGGAAATGAGATCAGAATCTGGCACTGGGTGCCCAATGAGTGCAAGAGCATGGGTGTAGCCTTTGAGAATGGAGACTAAATCTATGATGGATTTATCAGTTTTGCAGGTGTTCTGAATTTGTTGACAAAAGAGGTTGAGGCGAGCGTAAGATTGTGTTGCAAATATTTTGTCAAGAGAGGACCATATGGCGGCGGCTGTGGAGCATGTGATGATGTGAGTCTGGAGTTCTGGTGAGATGGTGGCATAGAGCCATGTTTTGATGAGGCTATCTGTCCGAAACCAACTGGTGTAGGCTGGGTTGGTGACAGTTTGGCCGTCGTCACTAAAGATGGTGGGAGGAGGTAGAATGTTTTCTGGAATCAGGAAAGAAGCAACATCATGGCTATTTATAATGGACAGGAATTGAGTTTTTCATACCATATAATTGGTAGAATCGAGTTTGGTGGACATGAGGGCGTGAATGTTACGAGTGGAGGGAGTAGAAAATTGGGTGGAGATTAGGGGAGGAGGAGGGATAGAAGAAGATGCTACAACAATAGCAGTGGTTGAAGATGTGGGGCTTCCCATTTCAGCCTAGCTCTGATTCATAAAGAAATGTTTAGAAATATTTTATTTTAACATAAGTTATAGGAGATGGTTCAATCCTATATATACAGGATTGCCTGAGGAGTTATAGAAAAGAATACACGACAGAAACTGAAAGGAGAAGAAAGTGAAACTGCAAGTAGTGGAGAAGACTGTATTTGGAACTCCAAGTAGTGGAGAAGACTGAGTCCATTTACAGTTCTAGCCACTCCTTTTGGTCCAGCACATATTTCCAATGCAACCGAGCGGCATCTTCCCACCTGGAAAACCAATCCAGAAAATCCCGTGGAGTTAACAGTTGAGCAGCATCTTCTACCCCGGAAAACAAAATCATGGAATCCCGTGGAAGCAGGGACGCATCATTGCCAGTTTGGAAATAATGCTCCCGAGTGGCCAAAGATCTCGAAAGGAAGATCTTTCCTGTTGGCTGGTGAAGGAAAATTTTCTCCAGAAACGAAGATCGCGGCGGATCTGTGGGATGAGATTGCGGCGGTTCTGTGGAATGGGATGGTGGAAAGGATGGAGACGGTGGAGGTGGTGGGCGGAGGATGAGGCGGGTGGTCAGGCGAGTGAGTGACTGCTGGAAAGGCCCTAAATTTGGAGGTATAACCTCTGATCCCCTGTTTTCGACAGTGAAACAGGGTGATGAGGTAGCCATGGCGGCCGTTTCCGCCGTTCCGAATGCTGAGAGGCTGGATCCCCAATTTTCGGTTATGAAATAGGGAGTGTGCTGTAGCTCGAAGAGGAGAGGCCGAACTTCGAATGGGAACCCCCAGTACTCGTCGAGGCCATAGGATTCATCAGAGGGGGTGGAGTCGGCACCGAAGGGAACGAACTGGTCTGAGAGGCCATTGTGCTGTTTGTGGGATGCGGTGTAGAGAATTCTGATGGGCTTGAAGCAGGACCCACCGGGGGCACTAGTGATGGTGTTTTCTGGCCAGCCAGTGATGGTGTTTTCCGGCCGGCTGATATCCAGCACATTGTCCTTCACCAACACTCCGTCTCCCGCTTCTCTATTGGCGCCAACTCCACCGGCCAGAAGGCCTTGCCGGCCAGTATCAATCCCCATCTGCACCCGCTGCCATTTCCTCCTATCGGCAATGGACTTGGACGCGAGCCACACTAGGTCAGCCTGGGAAAGGTGGAATGGCGCTGCAGTGGCGGTGGACGGTGCTGGATTGATCAGCGGCCAGACAGTGGGTGTAGTGCATGTTCCAGGGCTATGTTGTGCACATTCTAAGGCTATCATTGGAGCCACATGCTAGGGTAATTAGTGCTTTAATTAGTATTATAAAATAAGGGTATTTAAGTAATTTAGTTAATTAGGTTAATTAGTAATTTATTTTAATTATGCTAATGAGCCTTAGGTGCTTGTTAGTGAGCCCATTAGTTAGCCTATTTAAATATAAGGGCTACGCCTTAAGTTGATTAGTGAATGATTAATTGTCTAATTTTCTTCCCTTTCTTCTGTGCTTCTCCCTTTTCTGTCTGATGGCCATGCCATCCACTCTCCCCTTTCCCAGTCTCCTTGCGCCGCTCCATGCTTGTGGACAATCATCCACAATATTAATATCAGAGCCGTTACAATTCCCGACCATTGTTCTCACTTCAGCTTCAGCGGACCGCCCGAAGGCCAATCCGGCCGCATTCGACACCAAGTTGTCAGAGCTCATAGTAGTGGTGCAGGCTCTCACTGCAGACATGGCCAGCCTAAAAGCTCGGCAGGCAGCCCTCGTGCAACTCCTGACAGCGCTCGAAGCACCTGTCCAGGGCCGTCCATCACGGCCTACCCGAATGGCACCACCTCCCACTGTCACTGACTGCAAGGTGAGAATGATGCCCACTGTTGTGGATGATTGTCCACAAGCATGGAGCGGCACAGAGAGACTGGGAAAGGGGAGAGTGGATGGCATGACCATCAGACAGAAAGGGGAGAAGCACAGAAGAAAGGGAAGAAAATTAGATAATTAATTATTTACTAATTAACTTAGAGCATAGCCCTTACATTTAAATAGGTTAACTAATGGGCTCACTAACAAGTACCTAAGGCCTATTAGCATAATTAAAATAAATCACTAATTAACCTAATTAACTGAATTACTTAAATACCCTTATTTTATAATACTAATTAAAGCAATAATTACCCTAGCATGTGGCTCCAGTGACAGCCTTAGAATGTGCACAACAGGGCCCTGGAACGTGCACAACAAATCTTCTCAGTTTCTTCTGTAAGTCACATGCTATGCAATTAGTTTGATGTAAAATAGGTGTCATTCTGTCCTAATTTAGGGTGGTTGGATGGTTGGAGTTCTTCATTTGGCCGTGCATAACAAATCCTTGAAAATCAGGATTTGATTCTTTTGTAATTGGAGTCAAGTCATATAATAGAGAAAGCTATTCCATCAGGAAGAATGAAGTGGTTGTAATCTGTTCTTGTACTGCATAGAAATCAGAGTTTTAGTTTTGACATTATGACTTTTGAAGCCATATTGTCAAAGAGGAGTTTTCTTAACTGAATTTAGTTCATAACACAACTTGCTGTTAGAGGAAATAGTGGATGTAGTTTTAAAGTTTCACGTAAGATTGTTGTTGGCTGCTACGAAGCTTGTTCATTGACTCTAAGGCAAATTCCATTAAGTCACCATATTTTCATTTAGGTATAAAACTACCAACGGCCAGTCTGATGATCTTTTTTAATGTTATGCTCATACAACTTGTTCTTATCTTTGCTTTTTTCCTTGTCTGATATATAAAGTAGATTGTTGAAAGGTATTTTCTATTTAATTTCCTTACTCTTGGAGCTCCCTTTACATGATAGAGTAATATTACAACCGTCATGGACTCACTGCCATATTAATAGATGGAACTCTTAATGGAAGCTCCAACTTGAATATCGATTTTGAAGCCAAAGTGGTGGAAGAAAAATTGAAGGAAATTAGAGCACATGGAGTTCCAGAAAAAGTGGAGACGCTTGCCATGGAAGAGTTGGGAATGAGAAGGTTGGAGAATATATTTTAATTCAGTACTGTAAGGTTTTTTATGTTTTTACATATCCAAGGACAAACGATGTGAATTACTGTTATTTAGCTTGCTTTTGAACATCATCAGATCACCCCCCTTCTTTCTTGCAAGTCAATTTTCCACATACCTTGGTGCTGGGAAACTTTGCTGCTGCTGTCCTTGCAAATGATGCCATCGGTGCTGGTCCTTGCTTTTTGGATGATGTTCTGCTGGAAAGACTAAAGCATGATGCCCACGGTGTGATGCTATCTAGATTGTTTGGTGTAACAGCTTAAGCTAGCAGGAAATGGGTTATTATCCAAGCTCCGTTTCTCCCCTCTCTTCCCAAACAAAACGGACTGAAAATATGGATGTTCAAAAAATAGTCATAGCACAATCAATCTTGTGCTTATTTCTCAGTGATCATGTGGAATATTCTTTCTTTCAATGCTTAAGTGTTGTTTTGTTTGGGTAATTAAATGCTTACCCGTTGTTATTTATTAACTCCTAGTAACTTTTTTGCTGTGTGAGGCCTGGGCCTTTGATATTCATCTTGCTGTGCCCTTCGTAAATTTCAAAGCTTGTAGCTCAAACTATTAGAAGCAACCTACGAAGTCAGTGAAGTTTCTTTTTTTAGGTCAATGAAGTTTATCTTCTTTGGAGGCTCATTGTATAAAAAAAGAAATCAGGCAATATGGCTTTTAACGAAGTTGAAACCGCGGCGGTTAATTGGAATGGAAACCTGCGAAATCTGGCAATTATTATAATTGGGGGGTTTGGATACTAACTATATATTATTAGTAAAAGATGTCAATTAGCATTAAGAAAACATGATTATAATAAATAACAACATTAGATTAGTGAAGACGGAAACAACCCTTCTTATTCATATTTAAAAACAAGCTTTGTCGTTCGAAATCCCAAAACCCCAAACAAGCAAAAACCCTAGCCTGCCGTCCAACTCCCGTCCGGTCGATCTGCTGCTCCCTTCCTATTCATCCTCCGTCTGACATAATGGAAGATTATATTTTTAAATTATTTTTAGCCCGATTTTGTCTATTCAAAAATTGATCCTAACTAATTTAAAGGCGCTCTACGTCGTGGAGGGGTCTAGTTTTTGAGTTACCCACTCAAGAGGGGGGGGGACTACATGGGGTAAAGGGAGGCTTTGTTTGTTGCTTTTGGGTTGAAAGGAGAAAATGGTCCTGTGTAAGGGAAGGCTATGTCCTATGCTTTTGATCTCGAAAGGAGATTTTATCCCTACACAAGGAGAGGCTCTACCCACCACTCTCAAGCTTAGAAAAAGTATGCTTCGAGAATAGGGGGAGGCTCAAACTGCCAGCCGTTACTCTGGTCAAATTCAAGAATGAAGTGTAGGTGGCCTTAACTTCTAATTTCGTGCTACGATGACACAACACATTTATGTAAATCTTTCATATTATGAATACATAATTATTTTAGAAAGGGTATCATTAGGGGTTGGATGAATGCTAAAAAAATAGCGTCTTGTACACCTCTTGGAGGCTTTCATTGTGATACAAACTTTAAAATATTATTATTATTTGAATTACATTATGAGTGATTTTGATTGGATTTGAAAGGTAATTATTTGTATAAAGCCAAAAACTATCATCAGTTTTGAAGGCTATTTGGTATAAAGCCCAAAAGCTATCGGAGTTATGACTTAGTACCGCTTATTGAGGTATATGGCATACCCATAAAATGAGATATTGTGGGAAGATCCTTTTCATTATGATATCGTTACTCAATAAGCATCGGTGTATGTCGCTTTGGTTTGGCAGAATTCTATAAATGATGACTTATTAACTTTGAATTATTTATCGGATTCTGTGACGGATGATTTATCCGATTTTGGTAGATTTATTGGATTTTGGTTATGAATGATTTATCCGATTTAATCGGATTATGTGAAAGGCTATTTTATCCGACTTTTCGTAAAAGAAATACATTTGGATTCTGTTTAAGTAGGCAAGGATATTATGAGTTATGTTAAGTTGACTTTTGAATTATAATTATATGAATTATTAGTAGAGTGTTTTATGAGTCTTTAATTATACTTTATGTTATAGCATGTTAGTATAATTTAATCATATCTACTAAGTATAAATATACTCACCCACCCCCAAATGCTACAGGTTTGAACGATAGAGATGATTATATTGAAGTAGCCGGTAGAACTTTGAAAGATCTATGCTTTGGATTTACTTTGTCAAGTTCTTTTGTTATACATTAAATATGTACATTGCAATGCTTTGGTTTTGTTGGGGCATGTTATGCCTTGTTTTATAAATTTTGTAATTATGTAAATCAATGAAAAATTACTCTTATGTACATGGTTGATCTTGGCTCCCTTTTGATTATGAAATAATGGGATTTCAACCTTTAAGTTTATCTAAAAGCCAGGTTGCTACAATTAGTATCAAAGCTGAGGTTCCATTGTCTACAGATGAGTAACTAAATCTTTTAGGCTAAATAAAGTATCGTACATATTATTTTTTTATTTTCCTTATGATTACTTGAGTTGTTTTTTATTTTCTTTTTACCTTGTTAATTTTGGTAGTTATCTTTTATTTAAATGGATATGCATATGTGACTAGTGATGCTTTGATTTGAAAATCTAACTTTTTATTTAAAGTATAAATATTTTTTTTAAAAATCGTGTTTAGATGTCGCCTACTAGTAGGGAGGATGTAACTCATGGTATTTTAGCAACTGAGGATTCTACTTCAATTTTTCTCAATTTGATGATGAAAAGATGGCTGAGCTGCTCCAAGCACAAGACTATCAAGTAAGTCCAAAAAAGTGGGAGAAAGTGACCCGAGCGACAAGGACAACATGCCAGAGCAATTTAATAAGATTGCACTTGCCTTTACAGGTGAAGATGACCCTGAAGCTACAAAAAAATGGACGTTTGAGGTAGAATGAATTTGATGAGGATACCAAAAGATTGGAGGTGTCTATAGCTACTTTCACCATGATGGGAAAGGCCACTTTCTGGTGGCCTATTGCTGAGGGAAACTTCTTCCTAGGACTTTTGGGATGTTCTGTACGACAAGTATTTTCCTCCTCATGTCCAAGAGAAGAAGGAAAAAGAATTTTTAGATTTTCAAGAGGGTGGAATGATGGTTGCCCAATATGAGAACAAGTGCGTCTAGCTTCAAAGTTTTGCTCTTGACTCTTGCCCTACCGAGTTGAAGAAGGTGTAAAAATTCATAAAGAGATTAAACAATGGTCTACGACTGAGTTGGCCTCTATTTTGGAACAAGACCATAAGGAATACTTTGCAAAGTAAAGGAACCAAGGCCAGAACATTGACGCAAAACTTGATGATGGTAAACGGAAGTCTCTGTCCAACAACAGTAATGGTAATCACAAGTTCTAGAAATTGACAGGAACACAAACTCTAGTTAAAGAGGAGAAGAAATCAGATAAATACCTTCTCTGTAATTGGTTTTACCCTAAAGGACCTTGCTACTTTTCCAAAGGATGTTGTTTTTCATGTGGAGAGTAAGGGCATAAAGCTCAGGATTGCTTGAAGAAGAAAAGTCAAGAGGAGTCTAAGCTTGAGCATAAACCTAGAACTGAGGGTCGAGTTTTTGCTCTAATGCAATCATCAAAGATACTTTGTTTTTAAAATAAGATGATATTCTTATTATAACTTTTTCATTAAGGTATAAGTTAGAGGAGCTTATGTTTATAGCTCAACGGTGTTCGCTAAAATGATAACTTTTTGAATGCAAGTGTGATTTTAAGAATAAATTATTATTATTATACAAATTTCAAGGATAAATTTTTTTGTAAGGAGGGTAGTTTGTAATGCCTCAGAATTTTTAAATTTTGAAAATTTGATCATTTGGGCCCATAAGCGACTTTTAGGCCAATAACAATTTTTTGTGAATTTAAATAGTTCTGAGTTCGATTCCTTCAAAATAGCTTTAAAGTTGTTTGTAGGGCTTTGCAAGATGACACATTGAGCCCAAGAATGCGTAAAGTGGAGACCTGGATTGTAGGCTATGGCCTCGAGAAGCATATTAAAGGCGGGGCCCACTTTAATTTTGCTACATAAGATACCCTACAATGGTCTTGTTCCGAAGGACTCATTGATACATGGGCAATGTTACTAAGAATGCGCAATTCCGAGTTTTGGGTATGGAGTTATCACAATTTGAATTTTAAAAATTAGTTTTCGAATAAGAACAAAAACAAAATAAAAATATATTGTGTCAATAGCGGCAGCGCAGTTGCAGGCCATGGCCCTATAATATCAGTGGCAGACCATGTCTTGCGGGTGTCAACATTGGCGCATGCGTGAGCATAAGTACTGACATACAACTGCTTTGTAGCTGTTGGATGCATGTGGCATGCATCTAATGG
This sequence comes from Saururus chinensis, assembly GCA_035235625.1. Taxonomy (NCBI): domain Eukaryota; kingdom Viridiplantae; phylum Streptophyta; class Magnoliopsida; order Piperales; family Saururaceae; genus Saururus; species Saururus chinensis. The sequence goes on along the minus strand of CP141145.1, from coordinate 5,411,405 downwards.
AGCCGAATTTGTTTGAAATGGGAGGGGGGGATGGTTTTCCTTCACACCATTTCTCCTCTTTTCTCTTTATTTCCACTCGCCTGCAAAAGTTCCACCCTCCATTTTTAAATAATTTCTCCCCCAATTTTGTTCGTTAAAAATTGTTCCTAGCTAATTTGAGGGTGCTCTACAAAGTGGAGAGGTTCATTTTTTGAGTTAGCCACTCTAGAGGGGGAAATGACCCAAGGTATGGGGAGGCTCTGTTCGGAGCTTTCAAGTTGGAAGAAGAAAATGTTCCTGTGCAAGGGGAGACTTTGTCTGCCACTTCTGACTCAGAAGGAAATATGTCCTGATGCAAGGAGAGACTTTGTACATTGTGATAAGTATGAAATATATATCTATTTTATATGCTTTTTTACCTTATTTGCTAGTATATATTAGGTTAATTTAGAGTTAGTTATAGTTTATTTAGATTAAGATAGATATTAGTATTTTAGTTTAATTATTAATAATTTTATAGTTATTAGTAGTTTAGATATGTATTTAAATGAAGTTGAAATTTTAGTTACTTTCTACATGTCTAAAGTGTGATATTTTATGTTTTGTAGGTAAAGTGCGCTTATCGAGGTACTTGGACGATATTTGGAATAATTAAAAATAGTTTTGACATGCTTTAAAGTGATTTGGATAACTTTTTGGAGTTATAAACAAGTTAGAAATTAATATGGACATGAAGAAAAGCTTAATGAACAGAATATGGACTGTCCAGATTGCAGAAACACTGTAGCCATTCGAAGGGGCATCCAGGGCGTTAGAACGAGATAACGTGATTTTGAAAAAAAACTCAGTATAAGCGTTCGAACGAGCATGTAGGGCGTTCGAACGGCATAATGCGCAGTTTCCTTGTTTGACCCAAATTTCAATCCTTTTCATATTGGACTTCTTTCTACGGAACTTATGCCCATAAAAAGACATATTTGGCTTAAAATTGAGGGATTCCAGGAGATTTTATGAAGAGAAAAAGGAAGAGGAAGATGGAAGAGAACTCAAAGCTTTCAATGGAGATTCAAGTGTTTTCTTCTACAATAGAATGCTAGACTTTTCTTTTACTTAGGAGTTGATGAAGCTATAGATAAGTTTTAGTTTCTTTTTTTTTTTAATTTAGATCTCAGTTGTGAATGATGACAATTGTATGATATGAATTTCCTTTTTAATGGAAGGGCTTTTAATGTTTATTGAAGTCTATGTTGATTTATTGTCTTGTAGATGATAGATTGATGTGGTTTTGATATTTTCATCGATTCTAATTTCTGTGATTTGGATGAGATGTTCATATAATAGTTTTAATGTTCAGATAATTAATGACTTGGATGAGTTATATTAAGATTAGATGGGTCATGCCTATAGCTAGTTTAGTGTAGATGATTCGTGCTATTGTCGAAGATGGTTCATGCCATGGAATTTAATTGATGATTCTTTCTGAAGTAATTCTAGCTTGTAGCTGAGAATACTTGTTCATATTCACACTAGATTTAGATTAAAAGTTAAGGAATTGATATGGTTCTATAGTGGATTCGATTTCCTAAGTAATTTTCATCATATTAAGCTCTTGTTTTTAAACTCTTTTCTTTTACTTAATTTAAGTTTAAGTTCTTTCCAATTTTTAATCAGCATATTCCTCTTTAGATTTAGTGATAATTCGTCCATCCCTGAGGTTCGACAACTCTTAAATACTTATCCTAGTACAATTACCTTGTACACTTGCAAAGGTTTTAATTATAAATGATCAAGTTTTTTGGCGCCGTTGCCAGGGACGGTGTTGATTTGTTACTAAATTTGTATTAGGATAATTTTATCTAATTTAGATTCAGTTTACTTTAGTTTTTAGGTTAATTTTTAGTTTCTTACCTTTTGTTAATTTGATTTTGTAGGCTGAGTTGAAGATCGTGCTCTCTACACTTGTGGCCACAAGTGGACATTGACAAGCATAGTGCTTCTCTTTGGTTTGCAAGATCTTTTTCTCTCTTAATTTTTAGTTCTTTTCTTAGTTAGTTTTAGCTTATTCTTCCCCTTTTTACACTTAAAATTGTGTGGTGTGTTGTGGTGTATGCGTGGTCATCGCTCCTTACTCCCCCGATTAGTACCATTTGACCCTGAGCCTGAGCGGACATCTAGGAGAGCCCTCGACCTACATACCTACACCCCCCCAAACTCTCCTACCAATTCCTCCACCCACACTACTTCTAGCCCCATAATGGCTGAACATCAGTTAGTAGATGCACCACTTAAAGCTCTAAGGGAGTATTATACTCTCAATGAGTACACCTCTCCTTCATGCATTAGGTTGCCAGCGGTTGCTGCTCAAAATTATGAAATTAAGCCCAATGTTATTCAAATGCTTCCATTCTTTTATGGGCTTAATAATGAAAACCCGTATAGGCACCTAGATGACTTCTTAGAACTATGCACAACTTTTAAGCTCTCAAATTTAACCGATGAAGCTGTTAAACTTCGCCTTTTTCCTTTCACATTGAAAGATAAGGCTAAGGAATGACTTCACTCATTAGAGCCAAACATTATCACAACATGGGCCCAAATGCAACAAGAGTTCCTTAAAAAGTACTTCCCCATAGGTAAGACCAACTAAATGAGAAAGGCCATAACCACTTTTACCCAACTTCCCACTGAACAGTTCCATGAGAGTTGGGATAGACTTAAGGACCTTCTTAGGAGGTGTCCTCATCATGCTGTCCCTAAGTGGCAATTAGTGCAACGTTTTTATGAGGGTCTTACTGAACAAAATCGTCATCTTGTTGATGCAAGTTGTGGGGGTACCTTTTTGTTAAAAAATGAAAATGAGGCATGGAAACTTTTTGAGGACTTGAGTGAAAATTCTCTTCAACATGCTGCGTTGAATAGAAATGAGAGTGAATTATCTACCTTGAACAATGCCCCCTCTAGGGGTGGCTTGTATGAAGTCAAAAACCCATTAGATCTCTCCTCCACAATTGATACTTTGAGTAGGAAGCTGGACCTTCTTATGACTTCAACACATTAGCCCACTCCTTTCACTCAAGATGCATGCACAATATGCCTTAGCCCAACCCATACTATCATTGAATGCCCCTCTGCCTCTCAATTTCCTGAGCTTGTCCAAGACCATGTGAATGCCACTCAATCCTTCCCTAGGGTTGAGAACAATCCATTTTCGAACATATATAACCCTGGGTGGAGGAATCATCCTAACTTTTCCTGGCAGACACAAAACCAAGGGGTTATGGGTAACCAACCCCTTAGGCAACCATTCCAAGTCCCACCAGCCCCTATCCACCAACCTCAAGTGCAACCTCCGTATGTCCAATCCAATAGGAGTCCAAGTTTTGAAGAAAAGGTCTTAAGTGCCTTGCAAGGCCTTCAATCTCAATCTCAACTCCTCCACTCTCACACACAATCTATAGCAAAGTTAAAAGCCCAAATTGGACAACTAGCTAATGTTATTAATAAGCGAGAGATGGGAACATTGCCGAGTCAGCCCCAACAAAACCCTAAAGGTCAATTTCAGGTAGAGGGAGCTCCTCCCTCTAATGAACAAGTTAATTCCATAATGACCCTTAGGAGTGGGAGGATTGTTGATAAGAGTGTTGGAGAGACACCAGTGACAGATGATAGGAGTGAGGAGTTCGAGGGGGCAGCCCCTAATGAACCTCAAGGAGAAGTTAGTGCACCACATGAGAAGGAGTTTGTATCTCCTTCCCCTTCCTCAGAGCCACAGTCTAAGACCACTTCTGAGGGATCTTATATCCCTAGGGCACCTTTTCCTCAGTGTCTTGACATGGCCCCACCATTTAGAAAGAGCACAACTAGGACTGATGAGATTCTTGAGACTTTTAAATAAGTCAAAATTAATCTCTCCCTCTTAGAAGCCATTAAGCAAGTCCCTGCTTATGCTAAGTTCCTCAAAGACCTATGTACTCATAAGCGTAAATCCAAGACCCATGTGTCTAAGAAGGTCTTTCTCACCGAGCAAGTTAGTTCTCTTTTGAAGTTTGACACCCCACCTAAGTATAAGGACCCTGGAGTACCCACTCTTTCATGTGTCATAGGTGATCACTCCATCCATAGAGCCCTCCTTGACCTTGGTGCAAGTGTCAATCTACTCCCTTACTCAGTGTATGAGAAACTAGGGTTAGGTGAATTGCAACCTACATCAGTTACCTTGCAGCTAGCCGACCATTCTGTGCGTAAGCCTCGAGGAGTCATTGAGGATGTCTTAGTGAAGGTTGACTGGTTCTTTTTCCCTGTTGATTTTATTGTCTTAGATATGGAAACCGGTGTCAACTCCACATATCAGATTCCTATCATTCTAGGTCGCCCTTTTCTTGCCACAGCTAATGCATGCATAAATTGTAGGACGGGGGTAATGGAGATGACCTTTGGGAACATGAAAGTGCAACTAAATATTTTTGATGTGTCTAACCATTTACCTGCACCTTCTAATGCTGAATGTTTTATGGTAGACAATTTTAGATTTGATGCTTATGATAGAGGTCCATCTTTTGTAGCATCAGCCCATAATCAAGTCATGCCTTCTAATTTTTCTACATCATCTTTTTGGAGACTTAAGAGAAGAGCTAACGCTAATATCTACTAGCCGCCTTGATATATTTGAGAATATTGGCAACATCTGGCTAAAGACAATAAAATTAGCTCTTATTGGGAGGCAACCCATGTTTTTGATATATTTCTTTTCCTTTTGTTTATTTTCTTTGCTTCATTTAGGTTTTATTTACTTATTTTCTCAATTTTTTTTCTCATTATAGTTTTTCTTCTTTTATGGGATATAATACTTTAGGTTTGGGAAATTGCTCTTGATATGTATGTTTCTCATGTTTTCCAATCCTATGTACTTCATTTTCAGATTAGTGGATTAGTTCTGCTCTCAGGTGATATCTTTCGTTCCCTCTCTTACTTATTCTTGTCATTGTAGTATATATTTTCTGTAACATTGAGGACAATGTTCAGTTTAGGTTTGGGGGTGTAGAAAGATATTTTTCTTTATTTTTTTTAGGATGTTTTAGAGTATTTTCTTTTGTTTTCTTTTCTTTTAAGTGGGTTTTATCGCATATTTTCTTTTGAAAGTATATGTCTGTTTTTAAAGAGATCAATTTCATGAAGAAAGTTCAAGTAATGAATTAAGTGATGAAAATGATTAAGTGACTAATTTCTATTTTATTTTCTTTATCTTGGATAATTGTGCTTATACTTTGAAACCACATTTCACACACATGAAACTTGTAGGAATATAATTTTATGATTTATTACTTGTAATCTTAGTGGGATATCTTTAACTGAGCATATATTTTTGAAAATTTGGCAATTGAGTAATTTTTAATATTTTATGATAGATTTTTATGCTTAGCTTTTATTTAAAAAAAAATGGGGTAAGTGTATATAGAAAAGAGAATGAAAAAAAAAAGTTGAAAAAAAAAGAGATTGAATGAAAAAAAATTGACGATGAAAAAAAAGTCAAGGTTTGTTTCTCTTTTTACTGAGTAACCGGACCTTGTTCCTAGGCAAGTATAAGGGATCGCGTCAAAAGGTGAAAAGTTGAGATAAATTCTTTTATGACTTGCTTGGTTTTGTAGCCTTTATAGTTCGAGTTATTAAGCCTGAGGGGTGTTTCAACACCTAGTGCCTTGAGCCAACTGGATTAGGGACATTGGCCTAACGCTTGTTGCATGGACTATTTAGAAAGCTTAATAGAACTAAGTATTGCACAAGTTATATTTTGATATATATTATACTCTTATTCCCTAAATTTAATTGAAATTTGAAGGCTATTACATGAGAGTTTATTATGAGATATTAAGGATGAAAGATTGTCATTGTTATATTTTTGAGTTAGTGAACTTTAATGAGCTTGGTTAATGGGTCACATAAGATATGCTTGTTAATAAAGAATGAAATCATATGACTACAAAGTTTCTACACTTTATGTTTTTGAAATGTAAATATGTAGTTGCACAATTATTTCTAAGATGAGGATATAGAATGGATTATTCCTTACTTGAAAGTGATCAGATCTTAATTGTTTACTTGTTTCAAGTATTTATGGTTGGTTCTTTTTAAAAATAGTTGTGTTTTTAAGAAAAGATTATTTTTTTTCAAATTTTTGTTTTCTTGTTTGTTTGTTTTATTTTTATTAGGTTTCGATGTTTGTGGGTATCATTACTGCAAACCCTCACGAGATACAACTCATCCAACTAGGGATACCTAGGGGTTTAAAGGCTTGTTGCATACGCTAAATGCAATCGTGATTCCCTATGAAAGTGGCATTTATTTATTTTTTAGATTAGCTATTTTATTTTGTTTTTGTTTTGCTCGAGGACTAGCAAAATATAGGTTTGGGGGTATTTGATAAGTATGAAATATATATCTATTTTATATGCCTTTTTACCTTATTTGCTAGTATATATTAGGTTAATTTAGAGTTAGTTATAGTTTATTTAGATTAAGATAGATATTAGTATTTTAGTTTAATTATTAATAATTTTGTAGTTATTAGTAGTTTAGATATGTATTTAAATCAAGTTGGAATTTTAGTTACTTTCTACATGTCTAAAGTGTGATATTTTATGTTTTGTAGGTAAAGTGCGCTTATCGAGGTACTTAGACGATGTTTGGAATAATTAAAAATAGTTTTGACATGCTTTAAAGTTATTTGGATAACTTTTTGGAGTTATAAACAAGTTAGAAATTAATATGGACATGAAGAAAAGCTTAATGAACAGAATATGGACTGTCCAGATTGCAGAAACACTGTAGCCATTCGAAGGGGCATCTAGGGCGTTAGAACGGGATAACGTGATTTTGAAGAAAAACTCAGTATAAGCGTTCGAACGGGCATGTAGGGCGTTCGAACGGCATAATGCGCAGTTTCCTTGTTTGACCCAAATTTCAATCCTTTTCATATTGGACTTCTTTCTACGGAACTTATGCCCATAAAAAGACATATTTGGCTTAAAATTGAGGGATTCCAGGAGATTTTATGAAGAGAAAAAGGAAGAGGAAGATGGAAGAGAACTCAAAGCTTTCAATGGAGATTCAAGTGTTTTCTTCTACAATAGAATGCTAGACTTTTCTTTTACTTAGGAGTTGATGAAGCTATAGATAAGTTTTAGTTTCTTTTTTTTTTTAATTTAGATCTCAGTTGTGAATGATGACAATTGTATGATATGAATTTCCTTTTTAATGGAAGGGCTTTTAATGTTTATTGAAGTCTATGTTGATTTATTGTCTTGTAGATGATAGATTGATGTGGTTTTGATATTTTCATCGATTCTAATTTCTGTGATTTGGATGAGATGTTCATATAATAGTTTTAATGTTCAGATAATTAATGACTTGGATGAGTTATATTAAGATTAGATGGGTCATGCCTATAGCTAGTTTAGTGTAGATGATTCGTGCTATTGTCGAAGATGGTTCATGCCATGGAATTTAATTGATGATTCTTTCTGAAGTAATTCTAGCTTGTAGCTGAGAATACTTGTTCATATTCACACTAGATTTAGATTAAAAGTTAAGGAATTATTATGGTTCTATAGTGGATTCGATTTCCTAAGTAATTTCCATCATATTAATTCCTTGTTTTTAAACTAGTTGATTTCGTTCCTTTACTTAATTAAAATTTAAGTTTGTTTTAGTTTTCAATCAGTAAAGTCCTCTTTAGATTTAGTAATAATTAATCCGTCCCTGAGGTTCGACAACTCTTAAATACTTATCCTAGTACAAATACCTTGTACACTTGCAAAGGGTTTAATTATAAATGATCACATTGCTCTTGAGCTCGAAAAGAGTATGTAGCAAGAATAGGGGCAGACTCTGATCGCCCATTGTTACTCCGATTAAATTTAAGAATGAAGTGTAGGTAGCCTTAACTTCTAATTTCGTGCTATAACTAGGTTTCATATTTTCATAATTCTTTCGTATTATGAATAAATAATTGTTTTAGAAAGGGTATCATTAGGGGAATGCTAAAATAATAGTTTCTTGTACACACCTCAAGGGGCTTTCATCGTGACATGGACTTTAAAATATTAATATTATTTGAATTATGTTAGGAATGATTTTGATCGGATTTGAAGGTTAGTTATTTGGTATAAAGCCCAAAAGCTATCAGAGTTATGACTCCTAGGTACTGCCCATTGAGGCATATGACGCACCCATGAAATTGGATATTGTGGAAAAATCACTTTCATTCTGATCCCATTACCTCATGAGTACGGGTGTATGTCACTCCGGTATTGGTGACATTCTGTAAATGATGATTTATCTAACTTGGTATTATTTATTAGATTATGTGAATGGTGATTTGTTTGATTTTGACAAATTTGTCGGATTGCGGTTATGAATGATTTATTCAATTTTATCGGATTTTGTGAAAGGCTATTTTATTTGACTTTTCGTAAAAAACAATACATTTGGATTCTATTTATGTCGGCAAGGATATTTTGAGTTATGTTAAGTCGACTTTTGAATAATAATTATACAAATTATTAGAAGAATGCTTGATGTGTCTTTAATATGCTTATGCTATAGCATGTTAGTTGAATTTATGCTATCAATTGAGTATAAATATACTCATCCTCCCCCAAACACTGCAAATTTGAATCGCAGAGATGATTCTATCAAAGTTAGCTTGTAGAACTTTGAAAGATCTATGCTTTGGAATTACATTGTCAAGTTCTTTTGTTATAAATTATGTACATTGTGCTGCTTTGATTTTGTTAGGGCATGAAATGCCTTGTTTTATAAATTTTGTAAGTTTTGCAATTATATAAATTAATGAAAAGTTTTTCTTTTGTACATGGTTGATCTTGGCCTCCTTTTAATTACAAATTGATGGAATTTTGACTTTTAAGTTTATCTAAAAGTCGGGTCGCTATAGTGTGACCATGAGAAAATGGGGCAAATTCCCTACAAAAAGTTTCTTCCCGTGATCGTTTGTTTTGTTGCTGAGATCCCTAGAGACCTTGGCAGATTGCTAAAGGTGTTGCGGTGTTGGTAGATGGCAAACACAATGTTTCAACACATCTCAAACATGGAGGCATGGCTGGCTGATGCAAGTCCATGAGGGAACTTTTCTCCCAAGTAGTAGGGTGATCGGAGTAGCCATGGTGGTGCATTGTTGGAGTTGTGTGTAAGTACTTGGGCATCTAGTGTTGTCAAAAGCGCAGGTTGAATGGGAGTCTTTAGCCGAAGGAAGTTCATACTTAGCTATGGTGTGATGGGAAGAGTTGGCTTTTTAGTTGATAGAGTTGATCAAGGTGGATGCGTAAGGTCTTCAATCAGGGCACCTTGGAAGTTGAGAGTTTGATGAGAGCATCAAAGGCTTCAAGTGGGGGATGCTTGTTTGTTTTGAAGCAAGTTCATTGCCATCTAGAGGCTAACTTGGCTCAAACAAAGCATGCAAGCCTGAGGCATGCAACAGAGGGCAACAAGGATACCAAGTTCCAAGGTGCTTTTAAAAATAAGTGTCCTATGGGGTTGAAGATTTGGAGCAGCAACAATGATGAGCAGCGTGTGCAGCAAAGGCACACAATGTGGATAGTAGTAGTGCACAACATGTACAGGAGTTGCATGTTATGTTTGTGGGAGTTACCTGCAACATGTGTAGGAGATGCACGCAATGTTGCATAGCAAGTGTGTGCAACATTCAATGCAACATTGCGCAACATAGGTAGCAAACCTTGCATTGAAAGTTTGGAGGCAGGCTATGCATCACATCAAGCATATAAAAGTCACTTCCACATTTAACTAGATTAATCAACTTTTAAAATTATCCTAATGATCAAATTACTAATGTAACATGCAATGGATTAAAAATGACCCTAATTCAAATCTATCATGAGTGCAAAAAAATAAACATTCACACACAAGGCATACAAGATTGTTTATATGCAAAAAAGTTTGATACAAGTCATCTTAGTACAATACCCTCAATTTACCCAAGATGCACTTCACTTCTAGCCAGGACAAAGTGTCAATTGTTGTACTGCAATCATCATCAATTATCTAGGACATGGTCATCTCCATATATTCACAAGAGAATCACGAACAATCACTTTTCAATTATTAGATTCCTTTAAGAATATAAAAGCAAGGATTATTGGAATAGGGTTTATGAAAAACTCTTAAATCAAACCTCTGAATAAGTAGAAACAACACCATGTTTGATTGACACACTGATGAAAAATAATCAAAAGTAGAACACTTGAATTAAGGAGTTTGAGACACACAAGAGAAAAAAGACAAAAGTCACTTCTAGATCAAACTGGGGTTTTCTCCATTGAAACAAGTCTCCCTTGCTAAGGTTTTTCTTGGAAACACTCTATATATAATTAGAGTAAGTTCGTATATATAGGTTCTTAAGGCAAGTTTGAACAACTAATTTCATAAATACTCTATTATAATTAGAGTAAATTGATTTCACTTCCTACGAGAGGCAATTGATCATTTGATTGAGTGATCAATTCACCTAATGTCACTAGAATAGGTAGATTGATTGACTTGCAGCAAAATTAGGTTATAGTTCAAGCAAGGTTCTTATTCTTTCTAACTTTTTGGACGGGTAAAGTATGATGTAAAAAAGATAAAATTACACTTTAGACCCTAGTGTGTCATGGATCACATGTGCATTTGATTGGTCTTCACATATCTTCACTTGTAGCTTTTTTTTTGTTGAGCTTTCTTGAAAATTTAGCATCTTCATTCTTCAAAATGTCTTAAAACTCATCTTAACTTCTTAAACCTACCCTAAAAGATCTAAGATACAAGATGGATCCAATAGTGATTTTATCATATAATTTGCCAATACACACACAATTCTTCCCTTACATGCAACATAGGGTTAAAATGTTGGAGGATCAAGTTGTAAGAATATATTTGATTTATGTATGTGTATTGCCAATATTACAATGATCAAAGCTATTTGCATTCAAGTATGTAATTAAGTCTTATGAAGTCTAATTAGATTGGTGATGTATCAAGTCAAATTTGGAATTGAAAGACTCAAAGAATTGCAGTAGACATGTTGTAGAGAATCAAGCTTGAAGACTTACGAAGAGAATTGAAATTGAAAGGACAAAAATTACAAAATTGTTAATAAGCAGTTGATCATCCTTGAACTAGCGATTGATCGGTCTTGAATGAGGTTTGATATTTTTCATGAACATCAAATGATTGATCATTCGGTGGAAAAATCAATTGGGATGACGTTTGTTATGGTCTAGAATAGTAAATTACAAAATTGTTAATAAGCAGTTGATCATCCTTGATCAAGCTGTTGAACAATTGATCATTTTTGAGGGTTTTGTGAGCTGTATAGGGAACAATTGATTGCCCCATAAAATCGATTGGGTCTGTGCTATAGTTACTTGAAATAGGTTAGTACGAGTGTAGTTTGTTTTTTATTAAAATACTAAGACCTAAACTGACTTAACCCACTATATAAAGACCTCAAAGTGACAAAATTGATAAGGAAAGGGTTTTTATTCATAGAAAATAGAGTGATTCTATTGCAAATTCTTTCATACACCTTTGACAATATTTGAGTGAAATCAAAAGAAAGTTGAGAGAATTTGATTAATAAATCCTTTATGAATAAATTTTTTTGTGAGTGACACAAACCACATTACATACATGTTGTAGGTTGGAGCAAATAGAGATGGATGTTGACTACAACTTCAAGAGCAAGAGATTGTACAAGCGAAGGAGGAGTTCAAAATGACGTTCAAAAGTGCTGAGAAGGACTTTGGTGGTCAAGGGAGATCTAGAGATGGATTTTTAGAAATTTTGATAATGATTGAGTCTTATAAGTGTTAACTTCATAGTGCATGGAGGTTTTTTTCCAGTTGGGTTTCCACATTAAAAAAATCTCTTGTGCGATTTTTTTGTGGTTTGGATTATTCAATTTTATCCGTAGTAGCAAATTAATTCTAGCTAAATTGGAGGGCACATCTTGTAACTCTCTACCTCATTGTTTTTGGCTTAGAGGCACTAAGGTGACCCTCATAGTTTGAAGGGTATTAAACTCACACATGCTTATAAAACTACTTTGGCTTCCACTCGTGAAGGATGCAAGAAATCTGTTATGTTATATAATAGAAGGGGTTGTTTTCACTGCATATTGAGTGAGATCGAGGTGGCTAGCTTGGGGCCACTAGCATGGGTTGGGGCTGATGCAAGTTGATTTACTGATGGAAATTCCTACTTCAAGTAGGAATTAGAATGATGCCTGGATTCAAGGGTGTTAATGTATTCAGTGATGCCCAGACGCGCTAACAGTGGTGATAGTGAATGCATGAAGAAGGCATCATTGGCTTGTCGTTGGCAAGGATCCTAGTATGACTAGGAGTATGGGCTTAAGCCTAGTGCAAGTAGGAAACTTAGAAGGCAGTGGTTGCATACGAAACTTTGCCCTTGTGGCACTTGTACTTCATGTGAAAGGTGGACATGATGTGGGATTTGATGAGGCAAGTAGCATGAGAGCCTCAGGCTTCGACTTAGAGTAGGAGCCGGAAGGCTTTTGGATGAAGGGAAGACTTTATAAGAAATGCTTAATCTAAATTTTAATAGGGATGGGACTTGGAATAGAGGACTTGGGTGGGCTGTGAGAAGGTTTCCTAGTTGTAGTTGGCTTGGGATGCTTGTATTACAAATTTGTAAAGAGCTATCAAAGTTCTAGTAGTACTAGTCTTTGTTGGAGCTTTCCCCTCTCTATAAGGGGCAAATGGGCTGAATGGAAGGGCATTCAACAAGGGTTGGGGAATTCATCATTGTGTAATCCAGCAAGAGATGTCCAAGAGATGAGTTGGGAGGGGCTTGATTTGCAGTGTTGCAATCCTATGCTAGTGCAGGGTTTAGAGGAAAGGTAGAGGGTCTTGGCCATTGTAAGTCATGCCAAGAGTTTCTGAAATGAAAGTTTTGGACCAAAGCTCCTTTTTACTATGTGTTTGGTTGCAAAAATTGGGTGAGTAGGCTACTAGTCACATGGTGTGGCTAGGCCATCACAGGGCAAATTTCTTGCAAAGGTTTTTTCCCCAAGTGTCTCAATGTGCAAATCACTGATTTGTGTGTTTTATATGTTTGATTACTGTAATTTGAAATTTTTTTTGTGATGCACCAGGTCCACTGGCTCCTAAAATCAAGGGCAAACCCAACCTATACCATAATAAAAAAATTTCTTTTACAATCTATAAGATCCTCATTTGTGTACAAGAGCTTTAACAATCCTCCAACACCTCAAGACTTTCACTGTAGACTCCTAGAGAATAATATTATCATTTTTTGGATTGGGCCAGTATAACTATGATGTTGGTTGCCTACGTACTTATTAGAAAACATCTCTATAAATTGTTATTCTAGCAAGATCGGATCCAAACATAGTTCTGGCTAGTGGCTAATACTTTTTCTAAAGCATAACATTATACATGCAATGCATAAGTATTTTAAAGTTGCACTCATATATCCTAATCAACTTCAAAAACATGATAATCGAGAAATAAATCTTTTGCAAAAATTGACAAATATATCATTTATAGAATTGGACAAACAACATAATCCGATAATTGATCTTCAAATTAGATAAATCATTTATTCATATAATAGAATAAATCATCATCAGAATTAGATAAATCATTCATTCATAGAATGTCGTGACAACAAATGACTTCCACTAGTGCTCATGGGGCAACGAGAGACAAAAGGAAAAGGATTTTCCCACGATATATCCCAATTCTTGTACGTGTCAAAGCCAAGTTTGGCATGTATCCAAAATTGATAATTTTTGCACTTCATATCGAATAACTACCTAGAGAGTCCAAAGACCCAAAACACATGAAGGTATTTTGAATTGATAGTTTTGGGGCTTTATATCAAATAATTACCCAAAGAGTCCGAAGACCCAAAACACATGAAGGTATCTAGAATTGATAGTTTGTGTGCTTCATACCAAATAACTGGGAGTGTCCGAAACCCAAAACATTAGAAAATTCTATTCAATAGACGGAAGATCTTTTCAATATAGAATTTAATATCTAATTACATAGTAATAAGGGATGTTATTATGACCCTTTATTGACAATGCTTTTTGAAAATAGAGTTGTGGGTACAATCCAAAAGAATCCTTTGAAATTTGATTAATTCCATCATTGATTTAGAAATCAAAACCACTAACGGCCCTCTCTTGGAGTCTTGGTCATGGTGGGCAGAGCCTCTCCTCGTCTTGGATCATTTCCTCAAGTTTCTCCTCTTCACAAATTTTTTCCATCTCTAGAAAAGTTAACTTGTGATACCGACCCCACCACTGTGTAGGGCACCCTCAAGTTAACTAGAAACACACTTTGAATCGGGGCAAATCAGACTTAAAATAACCTCACAATGAGGAAAATAAGATTTGGAGATGGGTACTTTGTAGGCATGTAATTAGTCCAGACCCCCTCCCCCATAAATAGGCATGTTGCACCGCTTGCGCACGCCTTGCATCACGGTAGCATGCCGTGTGTCTCAATGAGCTGATGTGCATTACATTCACCATGTGTCACACACGTAAGCTTTTCATTAGTTTTTATTCCTTTAAATTCTAAACCGGTATTTGAATTCCAAATTGCCATACAAAACAAGATGCTAATAGGTGATCTATCACTTTTCAAGTGGGGCCCATCCATGTAGCACACTTATCAGGTTATAATTTCTACTCCTAACCTCCACTTCTCGCATTCTTCAACTCATTACATTTGTTTCTTTTAGCACTATCAACAATGGAGTTTCACACTCCATTCCAACTAGTATACTCTAAAAAATAAAAAATTATACCTAGCCCCTCATGTTAAACATAATCAAAAAATGGGGTATTACTTTTTTTTATTGAAATTGTGTTTGAAATTATCAACTCTTTATTAAGGGGTTAAGAGGACTACAATGTTTAAGAGGTAAGAAATTACAGAATTCCCTCAAACCACATTATTAAAATCCACATGTGATACCTAAATCAAGGAGGTAAGAAATTTATAAAAGAAGGACAAAATTAGTGATGAGGACAATGGGGGGCTCCATTTAATAGCTCTACTCCCTTTTGGAAAATTTTTGGTGCTTTTTGAAAATATGAACACAAAATATGCCCTTTTCTGCAAGGGGTACTTGACATGGGTAATTGGCACCCAATAAAAAAGTGACAATTATAGGCTCTTAACTGGCTACTACTAGTTGCCCATGCCACACAACCCCTAATAATAGGGGGCTCATTTTATGCTCATATTTTTAGGGAGCACCAAAAAAACCTCACTCTTGTTTTGTAAAATTTTCTCAATTAAAAGTTTTTTCACTCTTTTGTTAGATTTTATAAAAGACTAAATTACAAGAATGCCACAACATTGACATAATTGCATTCCCCTTGTAGGTCTTCTTCTTCTTCCCTTTCTTAGTTCCTTCCATGGCGGTGGCCATCATTTCCTCCTATTCTTGCCTTCTTCTATTTGCCCCTCATAAATGTACATTGAATAAATCAACAACCACTCAAGTAGGGTTGCCAATAGTAACTATTTTACTTTCTATTGCTTGAACCATGCTATTAAAAAATTACATGAATTGAATGAGATTGCCCTTAATTAAGCAAACAAGGAGTGTTATTCAATCATTTCGTGTCACACCCCAAGATTTTTTAGATTTATATTTGTGAATAAAATAAGAAAAATAATTCTTATCAAAACATTTGTTAAGACATTTCGAGGTTTGAGCCACTCATTTTTCAAACATATGAATACCAAATCATAGTACAATAGTAATCAAGGTCAAACTACATTATAAATTGAACAAGGTTTTGTTCGAGTACATGTCTGAATATCTTAATATTTATAAATATAAATAAATTAGAACTCATGTGTCTATAATTATCAACTTTCAAATAAGGTAACATTTATACATGTTAATTAGCCTAACAATGTCGTCCTTGCTGCACAAATGATTTCCTAAAAGAACTTTAATCCTACAAGATACCTACGTCACACAAATGCTGAGTGTATACCCAGTGGGGTGACTAAACAAGAGCCACAATAATATAACAAAGATGTAGATAATTCACATTCACATTCTATAACCAATTAAAACTCAAACTGAAACATAACAAATAAAGTAAGAAAACATAGGGTTACTAAATTTTGTGGCAACATCAAGGGGATCTTCACCACTCCTCTAAATGTATACCACTCCATGAAGCAACTTTAAACTCTTGTTGAATACTTTTACTCTCTCCATCCTCTCCATGAAGTTAAGGCCCAAAATGTTCTATGATTACTGAGACCTCTTGTTGTTGTGCTGCATGGAATTGTGTATCTTTTAATACTATAACCCATTAGAATCATCTCTTGGTCCCTGGGGAGAGAGTCTACATACAAAACTCACAAGCTGAAGGGAAGCTAGAAGACAGTCCAATTTGTTGTCAGATCCTCCTCTATGTAGCTAATGAACATGCTTTCAGAGTCCAACCAGACACTACGCCTATCAATCCTTGAGCGTCATAAAAATGGTCAAGGGAGTTCTACTCATTAGAAGGATCAAACATAGGGTTTACTTACTACACAATCATACATGCATTTTTATATTTACTGACATCCATCATACAAGAAAATCATATATTATATACCTCATAAGCAATATAAGCACTAGTAAAAACCTCTCTTAAACATCATGAACTGATGTACCATCAATGTGTCAAAAGTGTTAATGGCCATTGACACCATCATCGATATGAAAACCTTGCTCACAATGAGTGGACCAAGAGAGTTCTATTTTCCAACATCGTCACTGATGGGTTGTCCATTGTTGATGTGCAGTTTAACATTGACTATGACACCCCTTATTTTTCAAGGAAATATATAACTTTTATTTCAAAAAAATTGAGTTTCACTAGCAAGCCACTCACATAAGTGAATTGTATTTTTAATTGTTAGTAGGCATCGACTTGTTGATGGTTAAATCAGTGAAATCGTAGGTTTTAGTTATTATGGAAATTGTGATGGTTTTATAGTTTAGACCCTTGGTGCAATTATGTTCTTTTTAAAGAGATGAAATCTTAGGATTTCAGGTTTGGGAGGAGTCTTTGGAGAGTCCAAGTGGGAGTGAAATGTTTGGGAGTAGAGTAGCAGAGGATTTTCTCCTGGAGATAGTCTCCTATAGATCCAAGGTCCCTTCTTCTTTGTTTAATTGTTTGGTTTATTTGAAATTTGTTTTCCCTCAAGTGCATGAAAATTTCTGCGAAGATTTTATTGTGCAAAGAAAAATAAGTACAATAATGGTGATTTCATATTATGATCCATTCACCATCCATTTTTACATAGAAACTATATAAAAAATAATATTTATGAAGGTTTTACTATGAATTTAATATTTGTCTAGATGGAGATAGAGGATCACTAGATTGCCCTTAGTTCAATTATCTTAGAAAGATAAAGACTACGAGTTTTAGCCTCTAGGGGTAATTTTTTTATCAAGGAATCTCTATGTATTCATGATCATTCTATCAAGTAATAAAACCACAAAGAATGCATGAACACACAAGGGTTAATGTGGAAAACTCCAACTAAGATAAAAATCTACGACAACTATTCTTGGTCTAAAATCAATGCACTAAATAGTATGACACTATATAGATATAAGCAAACTACCAACCTTTGTTGTTGACTCTAATCTAAAACCCCCTTTTGCTTAGATCTCTAACAAATTTATTTCGTTTTTGGCATTCAAGTTTTCTCCTTAAGCATTTGAAACTTTTCTTCTACTTGCTTTGTCTTGAAATTCTTCTAGCCACAACAACAAGCTCATCTTATTCTTTGATTTTAGCCTTGATCCTCTTCAACTCCTTTGAAGATTTTGTTGCAACTCCTTTTTGTATTGGTGTGTGTAAAACTCCTCTTTCTTAGTTGTTTGTCTTCATGAAATCACTATTAACATATGCATGAAGCTTAAAAATGATCTCTTCTAAAAAAATAATGGAAAATGAACTCTCCTTTCTTATCTATAAAATTCTAGGTTTTCCTATCTTCAATTTCGTGATTACCTAGCCTTTATATAGACTATTAAGTTGGTTTAGGTGTTTGATTTCAATTAGGAGTAAAATCTCTTTCAGAAAGGCTTAAATCAGGCAACCAACACAGATAACGATCGATCGTTTGACACAATGATTGATGCTTCCTATTTCAATTTGGGTATGACACTGTTAGCAATTAGTCATTCAATGCTGCAATCGATTGATAAACTTTTGGCTTAATTTTACAAAGGAAAATTCAGGTGTTGATCAGTTGATTGGCCTAATTCAGTGTAAAACTCCCAAAATCACTTAATTTAGTGATTCTAAGCTAATATAACTGATTTGTGTATGTGAGTGTATGCTAATTAACCTCTTACCTTTAACACTCTACTTAGTCTTCAACCTTGAACAATAAGAACATATCTGCCCATATTTTTCAAGTCAATCAATTCCAAATCCATATTGACCACAACTAAATCTAATCAGATTCCTAAGACTAAAAACATATATAAAATTTTCACATAGTTTTGATCATCAAAATAAGGCAATTATGATGCATATGCCTCATATGTTCTTTTAAACCCTCCATTGGCTATTTCATTATAAAACACTATAAGATTAAAAATCAAATAAAAATTAAAACTCTCGACATAGTGCATTGACTTTCATTTGTGCATATGACTTGACAATACTAAAACTTGGACACATATAATTTGGAATTGATCTTGAAAAACCTTCTAAAAACCTGCGCTTATCTTGCATATTTACAAACAAAATTATTTGCATAGTATTGTCCAAATAGGCATGAAAATAAGCACTTTAATTTTTATTAATCTTTGGTCCCCCTTTCTGACACAAATAGAGAAAAAATGAATGAACAATTACTAAAAATTTCAATTAAGTACATCAGTCAAGTAAACAATCATTAAGACATGAAACTAGAATAATTATAACACTTCACATGTCTCTCATCTTTAGATATTAATTCTCCCTCTTAACCTAAAACATTCATATCTACCGTGGTGTAGTATTCATAATAAGAACATACCTGATAATACTATTTCACACATGGTAAATACAAAATTTAAATGTTCAAGTAACTTGTGACATATAACATTAAAGTTCCATTTAATTTTTCTACACTTAACAAATTAGTCATATACATATGTTGAGAAAACATAATTCAAGCAACCACATTAGAATTTCAGATTAAGAGGAATCTTGTCAATTTGACTTTTAGACAGAAAAGATATAAGCAATCAAGTCTATGTAAAAAAAATTATTAACTTATGTGTTTAATTAATCATTGGTTCACTTTGAAATACTCCTTCCATGAATCTGCATTAAAACTCTTTAGCAATCAAAATTTTATGAAACATTCGAAACACAAATCACGATGAATTCTCAAGCTTAAAAAAATTGAATTCCTTTGAAAAGCACTTTGATTTGAGATAAAAGAACTTTGATTTGAGAACAATGTTGAGCTCCTTTTTTACGAATTTTTAATTAATTATCAATTAATCTAGGTGCATCCACATATTATGTTCATTTATACCATGTCTTAGATTAGTCAACTCCATTTGTATGTGATAGTTAATTTTTATTTCTTCATTTTGACCCTTTAATTATCTTTCAGTAATTTTAGAAGAAACCACCAAAGTTTTTAACTTGTGTCTCTTTTAATCTTGAATCTCCAAGATCACAATTATTCAATTTAGACAAAGTTGTTCATACCCAAGTAAAGAAAAGGTTCCTTTTTTTTTATTTATGTTTAATCTCTCCTAAAAAGATAAAAACATTAAAAGCTCAAAGTTGAATATGCCCATTCCTTTTTTTGAGTTATGATAGTTTTCCTCTATTCATTTTTCTAGGGTTTGAGTTTTTCCCAATCCTCTCAATTTGCATTATATATATTTCTTTCTTTCTTTTTTCTTTCCTTTTTTTTTGATGTCAATCGGATGAGAGTTTCACACTATCTTGGCCGACCTCAGTGGGTAGCTGTTCCCCACATCTTTACGAGGACAATTCTATTGATTAAAAAATATTGAAGTAAATAAAACTTACAATCATTGAAGCACATTACATTAAATTTTCTTCATGTTGAATTCTAATTAGAAATGTAGTTTTAGTTCCTTTAATTTGATCACTAAGACTTCACTAGAATTCAAATGCCTTTATGTCTAAGAACTCTCTCTTGATCTTCATTCATAAAATTGACTTGAGTTTAAACATGACATGTGCATATTTTAAAAAATAGAGATTTGCAACATCATGCACAAGAAAATCAAATTGATTTTCACTACCTTGGTGTATCCTTTTATTTGTTAAGTTATATTAAACCTCAAACTATGTTGCTTTTTAGCTTAAAAGAAAATTGATTAGTATAAATCTCAAGAGCTGAACATATAAAAAACAAAACCAAAGCAAATCGCACAACACACAAAAGTTAGACTGTCTTTTTGTATTTTATATCATATTCCATTTTTTATTTTTTTCATTCAAAATCTATTAATAAAAGATATGTAAACAAAATAAAATGCGATAAAACTAAAACATGTATGTCCAAACAATCAATAGAATTATATCATGCACAATTAAATCAATCTCTTTACTTAGAGATGACAAGTTCCTTAGATTTGCCTAGCCAATCTATTCTATAGCAATCAATGGTACTTTTGCTGCCCTTATTAAATTAAGATCTAACGTTCTCTAAAACATTCTTTTTAATACAAATTTGAAAAGTTTTCTTCCTATTTTCTTGAGTAACCTTCTTTGTTGTGGAATTTTGTACATGCTTTCTAATCCATGTGCTATTTCTCTTATAATTTTTGGAGGGAAAATTTCATGCTTCGACATATTTGACCTTGGTATTCCTACCCATATAGTTGGGTGTGGGACTTAGAGATAGGCCGTAGGCCTTGCCCGAGCGAGAAAGAATATAAGAGAAAAGAAAGAAGAGAGAGAGAGAGAGAAATTGGAAGAAAAATAGAAAAAAGAAAAAAAACACTAAAGGATCAGACTAGCCCGAGCTCGATCTAGAAGCGTCTCGATGCCCCTCCCGGTGTCTCTTCTCTTCCAGTCCATCTCAAGCTGAGGCGGTGCCGACAGTGGGCTCCTTTTCGCCTCTGTCAGGCCAACCTAGGGCTGGCGACAGCAGGGCCCCCATCCCTGGCTATCCTCACCGCCCCTAGCCATTTTGCCGGCTATCAAATACGTCCTCCCTCTCCCTTCTTCAGTTCTTGGAAGAGGCAACACCGATGCCAACGGGTAGCCTCCATCCCACCCATGTCCTGTTAATTTTGGCCTGGCGAAGGCTGGACTGCCACTTAAGCCCATCCCGACCACCTCCCCTAGCAAGTTTCTAGCCTGACATTCCCATGCTTCTTTGTTTTTTTAGTTTTCACTGCTGCTATTGGTCGGCAAGGGCCAACTAGCTGCCTTGGGATCCGTCTCAGCCTGGCAATGGCAAGGGCTGACCCTACCTTGCCTGATACCACCTTTGTCCCTCCTTTCCTCTACCTAGTTCCTCCACCCATGCTTTCCAATGTGATAAAGACCCCTGCATGCTGGAAATACTTTCTTCTTTTTGCATATCAGTTGTAGCCAGTCACCAGATAGCCTCAAGCTTACTCCTTTCGGTCAGCAGGGGGTTGATGATGGCAGGGAGCTGCCAAATTCTAGGCTACATCGCCAATTTGCTAGCCATCTTCGTAGAGGCGTGCACCTTTCTTTTCCCCATCCTTGTTTTAATTTATGCAGTGGCATTCGGCGGCTAGTTGGCCTTTGGCCGACTTTGTCCTAGCCTGGAGATGGAAGAAGGCTGCCACACCCAGATCCTCCCCAAACTGGCGATGAGGGTAGGACCACTCTGCCTAGCCCCATCACACCCTTGTTAGTTTCGCTTCAATAGTACTTCCGCCACCCTATGTTTCATTTTTCGACCGGTCCATACCATTGAGCACATCTATGTGGTGTTTTCCACCACCACCAACTGGATGTCCTTGGGCCATCCACCTTTGGCTTTGCCTCAGCCAGGTGATGGTAGGGGGCTGCTGGTTCTCTACCCCTCATTGCTCATTTATCCCATCCTCATGGTCGACCCTTGTATTGCCCATTTTTTGCCACCGGCCGTAGGATGGCTTCCAACCATATTTGGTTCAGTTTGCCTCAACCCAGAGATAGTGGGGGTTGCCTCTATTGGCCATGGCACTGCGATGGACCCATGGCCTTTGCTATGTCTTGGCTCAACTTTGAAATACCCCTGTGCCCTCTGTAGTGCAATATTCACAACCGCCCGCACCAATTGTTTTGGTTGTGGGTAGCAATTGGCGATCTTGCCACCTCCTTTGGTCACCACATATTGACCCTAGCTTTGTCGCCCTTGTGGGCCTAGAGCCACCTCCAAACCCACTAACTATGTAAGATCCCTGAACTTGAACCAGTTTTAATTCATTATGTTTAATTGCTTTTATGTGGTTTGAGCCGTTTCTAAATAGTTTTGATAATTTTTGGAAAAAAGTGATTTCCAAAGGTTTTATACAAGAATAACTTCATATTTGTGATTTTTAAGTGAATCCAAACCATTTGTAAATTTTTAGGATTTTTAGCATATTTTTTTAAAAATTAGGGTTTGGTGGTCCCCTTGGGCCCCACGGTTGAATTTGGGGCTTTTAGTCCAAAACGTCTCAGACATCAAACAAAGTCATTAAAAAAAGTTTTAAAATTTTTCTAGCTCTAATTAGAGTTTAAATAGCCAAAATACCTACTTTTAGTTAAAAATTCTATTCTCACTCCAGGTTTTAATTAAGGATAGCCCATTCCTTCCTATTAAAGGAAATGGGTTGACCCTTTCCCATTTGGGAAAGGGCTGAGCTAGGAGATCTAGAGCCTAACCCCCAATTAGGCCCAAAGAGGAAGTGATTAGTGGTAAGATTTTCATAATCCTTAGTTAATCTCTAGGGTTTTTCTTAAAATCCTCTTAATCTTGTTTTCCTCCATTGATTTAATCCATTTTTAAAGCATGAAATTACTGTTTTACTCCTCTACTTCAAACCCTAACCTTCAAAATTTCAATTTTATGCTTCCGAAGCTTTAGATCTAGGGTTTGTTCTATGATTTTCAAATCTAAATCAGGTTTAGGATTTGTTTCAACAACAAAATCTTACTTTCAAAAGGTTTTGGAGGTGATTGAAGAGTAATTCCAACTCCAATCAAGTGGAGAGGTAATGGCTTTTCATTTCAGCTATAATATGTATACAAATCTCAATTTTTATGTGTTTTGGTTGAATGAGTTTCATATTTAGAGCTTTAATGGTGGATTTGCAAAAAGTTAATCTTTTGACTTGATTACTTAGGGTTTTGATTTGAAATGAGTTGATTTAATATTTTGAATGTTTAATTTAATTTTGTTGGTGTATGAGGCTTGAAATGAACATTTACAGCTCCATTAATGCTGCTTCGGTTTTGAATTTTGAAAGGAAAAAGAAGACCTTGATCTGCTTGTTGGCGATCATCGGGCCTAGTGGCCGATCGATCGGGCCGATCAAACAGCTTGCTAGGCCTATCGATCGGCTAAGTAGAACATTTGAATATTTTAGTTTTTATGCTTATTCTGGTATTTTTACTTTCAACTAATGTTTCTAATGTTTATTTTGAGTGTTTTGAGTTGGAATAAACTTCTGGAAGGATATGTTGTCTAGGTTGAGATTTATGAAGCATGCTTAAGGATTATATGGAATTATATGATTATAGTTAGATATGTTTAGCAATTGATTACCTTAAATCTATGGTGGATGAAATTCTTATGTTCTAAGCATGTTTCCAACAAGGTTATTGTATGACTATGAAAGGATATGGTATCTTATAATATGAATGAATTGTGGGTGAATGGTGATATCATGTTCTATCTTCGTGTGTGGAATAATCATGCTTGTAAGAGTTAAGCATTTGATTTCATATGAATGGAATGATATTTTACGTTAGATTTTACCCCTGATTTCAGTTAATAAATATGATTAGATTTTTATCAAAGTATGCGTGGATTACCTAATGAGCTATTGTTGAAGCATGGCCATGTGCTTAGAAATGTATGGACACACACACACATGTGGGGTATTTGCTATGAAATCATAGTTGCTTATGATTCGAATATGATGCATGTGGGGACTGATGAGAGTACGTTCCATGTGTGGGAATTCACATATATCTTGCTCATGTATGCATCATGAATTCATACATCAAGAAACAATCTTCATGAATGAGTATTTATCAATGATTAGCCTTGGTTGATTGATTGTATGCAATGATGTGAGATTATGTGCCAGATTAATTGATTGTTTGCTTAATTGGAATTTAGTTGGTCCGGAAGGACATAATTTTGATTTGAATTCCTGATTGGAACATGGATCCTCACCGGGTTGAATTGATTGATTTTGAAGCAGTTGAGATTTATTTGATGTAGTCACATCTGGACCTTGAGAATCCAAAGTGGTACACCATCGTGCACCAGCTGCCACGTGTTCTAGGTTTCCCCTGAGGAAATCAGACTCTCCCTACCGCTGAGATGTCTAGGGGGAACACACTGCTCTAGGTCTTTGTGAGGAGATCAGACATCCTTGGCCAAGACTATTTAGGGTGAGTAGACCTGCTCTAGGTTTCTGAAAGGAAATCGAACTTCCCTTGTGGAATGTCTAGGGTGAGCAGTGGGGCTGACTACCTTAAACACCCTAGGTTTATATTTGAGATTTGGAAATCAGATTGATGTCAAGGTTGGATTAAGCCCCTAGGTTTCCATGTAGGAAATTGGATGATATCCAGAGCGGGTGATATGATTGTAGTCCTCTCTATGATGGAGACATTCACCATTTGATGATGATGCATGTGTATGAGATCATATTATACCCAGATTACACAGGTTGTGTAGGGATATTTTGAGATTATGTGACACATGTGTATGAGATTTATTATGCATGATCTTGATGTAGTGTGGTTTAGACACTTGTAGTGCAGTTGAATGAGCTATGGAATGTATGAGATTTATATTAATGCATGATATAAATTATGTGTTAGATACACTCCTCATGTAGGTTGATGTGATATGAACGCATGATCTAAATGGTGTGATTGAGACACTACTATGCAGGTTTATGTGATATGGTCGCATGATCAGAAAGGGTGTGCGAGACACTTCTCATGCGGATTATGCATGCTATCATGCTTGATTTTGAATGGATGAGGATCATTACTTATGTAGGATGGATGTTAAGTTATGATATGATTATTTATTCCCTGACTTTGATAGGTGTGTCATATGCATGCTAGCTTTTATGTTTATGGATAAATAGAGGTTTAGCAAGGGAATGATCAGAAAAGGGTATACCATGTTAATTATGAATCTGAATTGCTATATTGCCATGCTGTGATGGTTTTCTGATTATTGTCGCCGTATTCAAACCTTACTGAGTTTTATTCACCCCACTTTTTGTGTTTCTGTTTTGGGGCTGCATGGTGTGACATGCAATCATACAAAACCCTCTGTATGAGGAACGGTTGGGGAGAGCATGAGATTAGGCGTGGATGTCTCTCGACGTTGTTATGTTTTTTTTATTACTCTGTTATGATGAAAGAACATCATATATGGTGGTTCCTATTTCAGACTTGTGTTTATCTTATGCTTTTAGATCTATTGGAGACTCTGATTCAAGCCATATGTGTTGGCTCATGATTCTAAGTATGTGGGTATAAGACTTGCAAACTAGGTTTGAGTTAAAGTCCTCTTTTGTTCTACTTATTACTCTTGCTCAAAGTACATGAGGTGCGTAACTCCGCTAGTTAAACCGCCCGTATGAAGGGCTAAGTCTTCCACTATTCATTATCTCTTTCAATTCAGTTTCTCCCGCTCGCCTGATTGGCCTTTGGACCGGGTTCGGTTCGGGTTAGACGGTGCTGGGGCTTGACAGACTGCCCTCTTCTTCCCCTTGGGTGACTCTTTTTGGCCTTGTGTACATGTGGCTACGCTTTTGATTTAGGGTTTATGTGTCATTTTTGCGCCACTTGACCAACGAATGACATCGCCATCAATGGGATTTGACCATTAAAGTCTCCTCCATCCTTGAGCACATACCAAGCCCTCTTCCCCTTTTGTGGGCCATAGACTACTAAAAATCATTATCGTTGGGTGCTGCCCACAGTCCTCTGCCCCTTTTGTCCTCCGACATTCTATAAACCCTTGGGACAACAGTTCTCTCAACTAGGCAATAATTTTGGCCGTCAACTCTGCTGCTAATGCCACCATATGGTGTGCTCACCATCAAACAACATGAATACTAGGTAGGGGACTTTGAACTTGTAATTTTGTGATATTTGCTTTACATGTGTAGAAGCATGCTAGGATTATTGAGTTTTGATGTTTGGATGTTAAATCATGATCCGTTTGTTTGATGTAAGAGGAAAAAATTATAGTCTTGTATGTTTACTTATGAAAAATGTGTAAGTTATAAGTATGATGTATATATTTGGATATGTGTGTATGTTAGTATGATGAATAATGGATATGCTGACAAGTTATGTGATAAATCTCGGGCATGTGCCATGTATGTTGAATGGTGGTGGATGGTTTGGCATGGATTTGGATTTGTAACCATATGATGGAACGTAGAGGGTGCAACTTTTATGGCGAGGATTGGAGTGGATGAGTTTGGTTTAAATTGGAATATTTATTGGGAGTAAGTAACCATATTTAGTATTTGGAGACTTGATGGGGGATTGTTAGATAGTAAAAGTGCACAACATAATTTTATAAGCATAACATACATATTATGAATTGGAAAGTAAAAAGAATAAGGTATCAGCAAGAGGTTCATAACCAGAATGTGATATGTGGGGCTTAGTTTGAACACTTATGAGTAAGATGTTTGGGTTATAAGGTGGATAGCGGGAGAATGTATGAATATGTAAGGATTTGTCATATGGTGGGTTATGATTATTACTTGTTTAATGCACTTTCTTATAGTTAGACTTTAAACTTTGATTCATAAGAGGATTCTTAGGTTTTGACACATTATCAACTTGTAGAACAACCTTCCTAGTGTGCATGAGTTCTTTAGCTTTGACAAACTTAGTGAGACCCTTAAAACTAGTAGCATTTGACACTCTAAATTGTAGTCCTTGTTTTTCACTACTATCTTGTTCAATAAACATAATTTTTTCCAACTTCTCTTGCCCTATAGTGAAAATTTTAAATGTTTCTTGAGAACTCTATAATTCATTCGTTAGCCATCAAATAAGCCTTATTTGTCTCTATCTTTTCATAAACTTTATTCTCTAAGAATTTTATCTTATCTAGAAGATTACTTGTTTTTAGATTTAAAGGCATAAACTTTTTGTATTAGTAGACAAAAATCTATTTTCTAAAGAACTAGATTTTCTCCATTATTTCTTAAGTTCACTCCTCAAAGTTTAAATCTCTTTCTCTAATTTTTCTTTATCCTCATCCAATTTGAATTTGTCAATAGAAATTGATTCAATACACTTTTTACTTGATTCAATGGCTTGTATAAAAAGACTCTTAACATCAAAATCTTCATCATCACTAGAAGACGAATAAGACATGATGAATCAATCAAACAAGTTCAAACCATCACATCAAAATCACCAAAAACAAGGCAAAGATTATTCTAAGACAAAGAAAAATCACAACTTAAGGTAAACAAATCAGCAAGTTTCACAAGTAATTATGAATAGAAAAACAAGTAAATCAATTAAGGATTATAGATCAACCCTAACACAAGAAAATCTCTCTAAGAATTAAAATCTAGGAAGTATAAGCAAGACTGACACACACTAATATGCAAAACATGATTGATAGCATGAATTAAAAGCAAATTTTAAACAAAAAGCCTCAACTACCAATTGAGATTTTAACCTTAGCTACTAATTGAGAGTTTAATATCCGTCTACATGGTGATAGTAGATAACTAGATTGCCCCTAGTCTGATTATCTTAAAAAGATAAAGACTATGAGTTTTAGCATTTATGTGCATGAATTTTTATTAAACAATGCAAATGACAAAACTAAGTCTCTATTCATTCATAATCATTCTTTCAAGTAGTAAAACCACAAAACATGCAAGAACACACAAGGATTTAACATCGAAAACCCCAACTAGGGTAAAAAACTATAACAACTACTCTTAGCCTAAAATCAATACACTATATAGTATAACACTACATAGACACAAGTGAACCACTAACCATTGTTGTGGACTCTAACCTAAAAACCACTTTTGCTTAGATCTCCAACAAATTCCTTTTATTGATGGCCTTAAAATCTTCTCCTCAAGCACTTGAAACTTTTCTTCTACTTGCTTTGTCTTGGTCTCCTTTTAGCTACCACAACAAGCTCCTCTTGTTCTTTTATTTTAGCCTTGATCCTCTTTAACTCCTTTGAAGATTTTGCTACAAGTCCTCTTTGAATTGTTGTGTGTAAGACTGCTCTATCTCTATTGTGTGTCTTCATGAAATCACCATTAACATAAGTATGAAGCCTAAAAATGATCTCCTCTAGGTAAACAATGGAAAATGAACTCCCCTTTTCTCTCTACTAAATTCTAGGTTTCTCTCTCTTCAATTTTGTGATTAACTAGCCTTTATATAGACCATTAAGTTAGTTTAGGTGTTTGACTTTCAATTAGGAATAAAATCTAATCTGGAAAGGCTTAAACTAGGTAACCAATAAATACAATGATCAATCATTTGACACAACAATCGAATGTTTACTATTTCAATTAGGGTATGACACTGCTAGTGATTGATCATTTAATGTTGTTTAAACCATTTTGGTTTTAACTGGTCATTGGCGGTGAGATCCACATGTTAGTATGGCATTAGTATGGTTGGCTCTCATAGTCAACCCACTATCGATGAGGGTTCAACATGTGAATGGGATGTCAATAATCATTAACACCTTGGCTGACACATCGGTGAGGCTATTGATGGTACTTTAGTGCATGAGCTTTCATACATGATTTATGATAACATTTATCTTATTACTAAGTATTATATAACACAATTTTCCTTCTATTTGGATGCATGATAAGATGATGTTAAACACATATTAAGGGTAAGTATACCCTAATACATGTGTTAATCCTTGGGAATGATAGTCTCCCTTGACTGTTGCATTTTGACACTCAAGTAAATGAGATTGTACTGTCTGTTTGGCTCCAGAAGTGAGTCATCTTATCTACATAGATAGAAGGGTATGGTATAAAAAAAGATCATTCTCTTCTAACTCTCCATGAGTGGGAGTTATTTAGAGAGACACTCCCCTAGCTTGAGTTAGGTTTGAATGGATCAAAGCATAAAAAGATGACTATTTTAGTGCAATGCAATACAACAAGTTTCAATGATCATGGAAGCCGGGACCACTTTGGTCCATGAGCCCATGTGGGCCCTTACTTTATAGCGTCAATGGAGTGGGCAGGGTTTAGGAAAAGACTAAAGTTGAGTTTGTAGTAATCCAATATATAGTGTGAATGTCGAATTCCTAGATGAGGCTATTGTGTCTGGAGAACATTTTGATTTTTTTTCTTATGAGTCTGGCAGTGTGACTCTATATGGTACACATGACTTTATGTGATCTTTATCAGATTATTTTCTTGGTTGACTCATTATTAGAAACTTTGTTGGAATTTGTGTTTTGGTTTTGCAATCCCACTGAGTACCCTATACTCACCATCCTTTGTGGTGCATGTCTATTAAAAGGAGGAGCTAACTTAAAGGGCTTCGGTAGCTTGTAGCCGTGGTGAAGAGTTTCTCCTTTCCGTTGTAGATTCATTTTTTATAGGCACATGAGAGTATCATTTAAAATTTATATTAATCAATGTTTTACGTAATAAACAAGTGCCAACAATAGATACTATATTTTTTTAAAAGATAGAGATATTTTAGTGATGTGTTTATGATATCTATCATAAATCTTGATTTGTGAAAGTGTGAATATCATGCCACTAATGTGATTTCGTGTAATTTCACAACACATGACAAAATGGTTTTCCACTGCATCTCATTTAAAGTTTTATATCATAATTTTTTAGAAGGAAATATTATGAAAATGCATGTATAAAATAAGGGATGTGAGAGTGATGTGCCCTTACGTGTCGATGAAGATACAATTGATTGTTAACCATCGAAATTCCGATGGTCATGTCGGTGATCGGAGCAAGGAAGATAGTTACCATTCTGGTGCTCAAATCACTCTATTTTGTAAAATCACTAAATCACAATATCTATAACAATAAATCTTAAATTTAAAGTATAATTGCTACTCATTAAACCATATAAATCATGCTTTCCATCATTAGTATATATTCATGATAAAATCATTGAAATAAACCATAATATATGACAAATGTTTCATATCAAATCATCAACACATGATTTCAAGCAAAGGATAAGCAATCCAAGAAGCACATAGTTTCAATGTTAGCAATGCATCATAAAACCATGAATTCATAATAATTTCAGTTGCTCATGATCCCTAAAATCATGCATTTTTCATGTTTAAAGATAATAAAAGGTTCAAGGTTAGCACCTTAATCTTTTTTACATAATAGAAATCGTTTTTTCACGTGCATTGTTAGTCATTCTCTGCAGAATTTGTTTCATCCCTTGAAATTCTATTATATAACCATCAAACTAACTCATTCTTTAGCCCATCGGTGGAATTGCCTCAACCGTCGACGCAACTATCAATGTGTTGGTGTCACATCAATGAAAAATAATCTAACTTTGAATGTCTATAACTTCCTTATATGAACTCTAATTTATGCTTTCATGTTGGTATTTTAAAGATATTAATGTCTAATTTATAAACAAAAAATTTAAGCTCAAAAGTCCATTCATAAAAAAATTATGCCATTATGAATATTTACGGATCAAGTCAGTGGGTATCAGTAGTACATCAGTGGGTCACCTACAACACTTCATATCCAACTTCGGAAAATTATAACTTCTTCATCTGAATTCCAATTCACATGTTATTAGTAGCATTTCAATGATCTTTCCATCAAATTTCTATCCCCAATGTTTTAGACTAAAACTATAACTATGAAGTAAGTTACTCTATTGAGAAATCCAAAGGGTCAAATTTACTATTTTCTATATACTTAGAAAATTCCATGATGTTGCATCTACTGTAACTTTCTCATTTGAACTCCAATTTGAGCATTCTTTGTGACTCTTCAAAGATATTTATGTCTACTTTTGAAAAAATTCTATATCTAAACTTTATCTAAATAAGAAGTTATTCTATTGAAAGGTCCAAGGGTCAAACTCACTAATTTTTCACGTGACCAAGTTTAATAGATTTAGGAAATTACCAAGTGTTACATTTTGTATATGGAATGGGTATGGTAAAATGATTTCTATAACCATTAATCTTTACCCCATTTAGTAAAATTATAAATACTAAAAATTTCATGTCCTCTTTTATAGCACCCTAATGGATATATAAAAAATACAAACCTAAACCCCAAATGACACCCTTCCGAATCTTCCACTTTAATGCAAGTACAAGAATACAAGCAAGAAAAAGTATGGTTTTCAATTACAGTTAGAGTTGCTATTGATTCTAGTTTACGTGATGATTAATATTAGAATGTAGAATTCTAGTTCTCTAAACACTATGATTGTTTCAAATTTGTGTCGTTTATTTGTAGCTCCATTTTTTTTAAAATTATATAGGGACCCTTTTTGAAAAATAGCTTAATGATCCATTTCTATGTATTTTTGGCTAGTTTTTATTGCAATGAAGGTCTAAATTATGTCTGGAAAAAAAGAGGAGGCCATGTGGCTGAAGATTCGAATAAGATATTGCTAATTTCCATTGTAGTTGAATTTTGACATCGAAGGTGTGTAGAAACTAGAAACATCAATTAACATGTGATAAAATGGCTAACAATAAACCAGATATGTAAAATGTAAGAAAATGGTCATGGAATAAGTTATACCATTTGGGTAGCAGAATTGTTATATATAAAAATATGAAAAATGGTTATGGTGGTGGAAAAAGTCTTACTCACACCATAATCGGTTTATATGCAACCCTCTACTTGAGAGGAAGTGTGATTCCAAGGCTCAAGCCTATTTCACTACAACAAAAAGGACTATTTTACTACAACAAAAAGGACTAAGGTTTAGAAGTCAAACAAGCATTGTTAATAAATATTAGTGACGCTTAAAAAATGTCGATAAAAGTCGAGTCACTAATGCTAATTAGTGATGCATAACCAAAAATGTCATTAATAGTGTCATATTAGCG
This sequence comes from Saururus chinensis, assembly GCA_035235625.1. Lineage (NCBI taxonomy): Eukaryota > Viridiplantae > Streptophyta > Magnoliopsida > Piperales > Saururaceae > Saururus > Saururus chinensis. The sequence continues at coordinate 5,379,021 of CP141145.1, read as the reverse complement.
ACACTTATACTTGTGTCTCTAATATTATTTTTTTTGTGAAGCTTAATAGAGCGTTGCAAATAAGACATTATTAGCTATGCTTAATCACATACATCACTAATAATTAATTAATAATGACACTTAATAAATCTTCACTAATATTAAAATATTTTGAAAAAAATAGAAATTATTATTGATGATTAATTTTGTGGAATAAAAAGAAAAAATTAAAAATAGTTATTTGTGATGCTTTTAAAAATGTCACTAATAAAAAAATAGAAGTTTAATATAAAAGTGACGCTTCAAAAGGCATCACTATTTAAAAAGAAAAAACAAAAAAATTTATTGGTGATGCTTCTAAAAGCGTCGCTAATAATTTTTTTCTATTAGCAACACTTTTAAAAGCTTCACTAATATAAAAAATAATTTACAAAAATATAAAATCCCATTGGGCCGGCGGTCTTTGGGGGGGGGGGGGCTCTAGCCTTAGAAGAGTAGAAAGGGAGGGGGGGGGGGGGCCCCAGCCTGAGAAGAGTAGAAAAGGAGGGGGTGGGTGGCGAAGTAAGGGGGCGGGGGGAGAAAAATGGGGGCTCCGGGGGAGGTGGCAGCGGGTAGAGACAGATGGAGGCGGGCGACGGCTTGACTAGCAAGAATCGACTACCAGAGCTAGGGGAGACAGATTGGGAGGGTGCATGAAATACTAGTAGTGACGCTTCGTTATAAGTGTTGCAAATCGTATCACCATTTGCGACGCTTCTGACTAAGTGTCGCTAATAACCTTTTTACTTGCGACGCTTGCTAGGAAGCCTCGCAAATAATGACACTATTTGTGATGCTTCTTGTAAGCGTAGCAAATAAGATAAAATTAATAAAAAAATAAATTCCTCTTTCTCCCTGCCCTCTCTCCACTCTCTCTGCTCTCCTCTCTCTCTCTCCCATTCTCTCTCTACTCTCTCTGTATACACTCTCTTCTCTCTCTCACTCTCTCTCCTCTCTCACTCTCTCTACTCTCTCCCCTCTTCCTCTCTTCTCTCTCCTCTCCTCTCCTCTCCTCTCCTCTCTCCCTTCTTCCTCTATCCCATCACTCTCTACACACACTCTCTCTACCATCTTTCTCCTCTCTCCCTCCCTCTCTCTCTTCTTTCCCTCCCATCTCTCTCTCTCTTCCTCTCTACCCTCTCTCTCACTCTCTATTTTTCTTTCTCCTCTCTCCTCTCTCTCTTATCTCCATTTTCCTCTCCCTCTCTCTCACTCTCTCTTCTCTCTCTCCGCTCCTTCTCTCCTCTCTCCCTCCCTCTCTTTCCATCTCTACGTAGTAGTGAGCAGCGATGCATATTTCAATGCGTTGCTACTATATTTTTTGAATTAATTTTAAAATATAATATATAATAAAAGGGAGAAAGAGGTAGAGAGGGAGAGAGTGGATGAGAGAGGAGAGAGGAGAGAGAAAAAGAGAGGAAAGAGAAGAGAGAGGAGAGAGAAGAGAGGAAAGAGAGAAAGAGAGAGGAAAGAGGAGAGAGAGGGGAGAATATAATTTAGATTTTTTGATAATTTTTATTATATATTATATTTTAAAATTAATAAAACAAATTTCAAAAAGTATAGTAGACACATACAAAAATGGGTTAGTGACATATTTTCATGCATCGCTAATAATTTTTATTTTATTATTTTTAAAATATAATATTTTATAAAAAAAGTCAAAATTAAATTCCTCTCTTTCTCCTCTCTCTCTCTCACTACACATACTCTCTCTAGCCCCTCTCTCTTCACTTTCTCTAGCCTCTCTCCTCTCTCTCTCAACCCTCTCTCTCCTTTCTCTCTTCCCTCTCTCCTCTCTCTCTTCCTCTATCCTCATCCTCTCTACACACACTCTCTCTAGCCTCTCTCTCTCTCTTTCCCTCTCTCTATTGTCTATCTGTCTCTTCACTCTCTCTTTCCCTCTCTTCTCTCTCTCCCTTGTCTTTCTCTCTCTCTTCACTCTCTCTTTCCCCCTCTCCTCTCTCTACACACTCTCTATAGCCTCTTTCTCCTATCTCTCTACAGCTCTCATCTCTCTCTTCATTTTCTCTCTCTTTTCCACTCTCTTCTCTCTCTCTACACACTCTCTCTCCTCAAATTTAAATTTTTTAGAAATTTTATATTTATATTATATTTAAAAATAATAAAAAAGAAATAAATTAAAAATAATTAACGACACATAGATATAAATGTCACTAATACGCTAAGTATTCTATTTTTTTATTTTTAAAATATAATATTTTATAAAAAAATTTAAAAAATTAAAATTAAATTCCTCTATCTCATCTCTCTCTAGCCTCTCTCTGCTCTCTCTTCCTCTCTCCCTTCTCTCTACCATCTCTCTCCTCTCCCTCTTCTTTCTTTCTCTCTTCTCTCTCCCCTCTCTTCTCCTCTCTATCTACCCTATTATATATTTAAATAATAAATATTAGATAAAAAAAATAAAAAAATTATTAGCGACACTTTTTTAAAAACATCGCTAATAGTAGTAATATTAGCACTGCTTTTAATAAAGCGTCGTTAATAATCTTAATTTTTTTAAATAAATTTATTTTATTTGTGTATCATCTCTAATAGCACAAATATTCACAACGCTTTTGTAAAGGTGTCACTATTATTAACACTATTAGTGACTAATAGTTCTAAATTTTTTTATTTTTTATTTAAAACATATAACTTTTAGTGATGCTTTTATAAAGCGTCGCAAATAATTCAACTATTAGCGATGCTTTTTGTAAAGCATCTCTAATATTTGAGCTATTAGCAATGCTTTTTATAAACCGTATCTAATATCTGAGCTATTAGCAACACTTTTGTGAAAGTGTCACTAATAATTATACTATTAGCGACGTTTCATATAAAGTGTTATTAATAGTTTTTTTTTTCAACGTTAAGTAGTATTTTTTAGCAATGCTTTTCATTGCATCACTAATATTACATTTGATTGTAGTGTTTCTTTCGGATTCTTACAATCTCACACCATTGCATTCAATAGATCAACCACAACTAATCTTGATAAAGTCTCATTCATAAATCCATTTCATAATGCATGCAACATGGTACATATGTAGGCAATACATACATGAATTCTAATTCATGAAACGTGCTCCCATCAGCCCTACAAGCATATTTTTTAATCATAATATCAACTATCACCATAATTATCCCCCACATGTGTGTGTACATGGTAGAAACATTCAAATCTAAGCAAATGAGCATGCATTGTAACTAACTCATCAACATACCACACACATGCTCTTTAACATTTAATCATGGTTCCTTACTGAAATAATGGGTGAAAACCATCGGAAAACACAATTCAAATAAAGTGCAACCTCATGCTAGAACTATGTAAGTATATTCATACCACACTTGAAGCTAGACATGACACCATCATTCACCAGTAATTTAATCATGATATGTGAAGGCATATATTCTATTTTCATGCTATAACTTTTCTAGAATTATAATAAAATATATTAAATCATTCAATCATGAATTCAAGACAAGAATTTATAGCATTCTTAACCGAATAACATAAAAATCCACTTAACACTTAAACATTCATCATAGCCTCCAACATCAAATTCATACCCTTCGAGTAGCTTTACCTAGTATATATTACTCATCAAAGTCATAAGAAATGATACTTAAGAGTAAAAACACAAAAATAAGCTAAATAAAGAAAAATAGAAAAACTGCAGTATTGGCGTTCAAACGCCCTATAGGGCCGTTGGAATGTCTGACTGTTCGACCCTTCTCTTTTAAAGAAGGAAAAATTATATAAATAATAATACAAAAAGAATATTTACCAAAATAAACCACTTTGGGAAATATTTCCCAAAGAGGTGTTCCTTTTTGCGATGCAGCTGGCGCCTGAGTGGCATTTTTTTAAAAATTTTAAGTTGATTTCGTCGTTTAGAAGGACAAAATTGGTTTTAAGCCGATTTCGGATGAAATTGGTTTTAAGTCGATTTAGTCCTTCTAAATGACGAAACCGTTTAAACTTAACCTGATTTCGTCGTTCAAAACGACGAAATCAACCTAAGCTGATTTCGTTGTTCAGAATGACGAAACTACCACACTTGTCCCATTTCGTCCTTCGGTCTTGGCAACAATACTAATTTTGTTGTTCTAAATGACAAAATCAAAATAATTTTTTTTAAAAAAACTATTTGAAACTAATTTTATCACCTGTCCCTGTTCATTCATTCAAAGCATACACAATACATACATAATTTCATTCATTCCACCCAATTCATGCATAACAAATATAACATTAAAGTACATCATAGACGAGTATCAAATATATTACATCACAAGTCAAAAAAATGTTTAGTTTAAAATAAAGATATAAAAAAAGTAATGTCATAATCTCCTATGTCCTCGACCTCGACCTCGTTCTCAACCTCGTCCTCGACGGTGGTATACGAGCTCCTCATGATCTGCCTCTAGCTCTGGTTGTGGCTGTGGCTGTGGCTATGGCCGTGGCTCCGGCTTGGGCTCGGGCTACAACTCCAGGTCCGGCTCCGGCTCCAGCTCAGCATAAGTAATAGATGGTACAATACGAGCTGGCTGATGTCATGTATAATATAAAATCGGATCTGGCTGAGCTACATGTGCAGTGTCTAGAAATGATGAACGTGGAGAAGAGCTATACGCTGCTGATGATGATGGAATATCAGGGCATGAAGAGTGCATCGGTTGCGTCTGAGCGGCCTCATCGACATGATAATCTCGATGAACATCCGTGACCACCGAATAAAGCAGTGGCAAGCTACGAAGGACATCATCAGACTCTTTAATCATTGACTGACATGCTGCTGAAAAGTCCTCGTGCGAAGTATAGGTGATAAGTGCATCAGTCAAATGCGCATGCATACGTCGAACTAGACAAAGCTATAAAAAAATAAATTAAATATTAGATAAATAATTAAAATAAAATGAGAAAATAATATATGCCTTAATTAACAAAGTTGTACTTACTAGAGCTGCCTCATATGCTCCCCTAGGCTGATATGTCATCTCCTCTACATCATTGCGTGGTGAAATATATCATCGTGTAATCAGTAAATACCACTACATATAAGCACTATGAACATCTCGCAATGTCGTAACCATCTCCCCTCTAATAACAGTGGCTCTCCTATCCTCCCATTGAGCAATATACACGCATGATGTATAGCCCAGTTGGTAATATGGCGGCCCTGTCAAGTAATGCGATGGACAAACTCGACGATAGAAGGTGGGACCCCTTGCTCCAGATTAAATTGGAGCATTACACGATCCGGCACATACATCTTTATAATCTCGTAACATATTAACGGAGTTCGAGATAGCCACACCTCTCGACCGTCTGTGCATAGGAGAGGTAACACAGCCAACACATCCTCTGAGTACGGATGCCAAATAATCTATACAATATATAAAGATAATTTAGTTTAAATAATGATAATTTTTTTTAAAATTATTACATAAAAAAGTTCAACATAGCAATAAAATTACCTAGTATGGTCACTAGTGGTCTAACTCCCCTCTGTATAGTCGGAGTACTCCTTGTGGTTTTTTGGTTCTCTTTTTCTAAACATTCCACCTTAAGGAGTTAAATTTAAAAAATAAGTTCAACATATGCATATAAAATGCTGCTAAAAAAGTAACATGGTAAACATAAATACAACCTACCTCGCCCCTAATGGAGCACCCTCGACCAAGCAACCCATCTTAGCACTTGGTCGTCCGATGTGTAAGTGCTCCCACGACCATAACTATGTCAGAAAATAGTGATAACAAATATTACAATTAAAGAATTATACGTGACTAAAACACCAAGTAAAGTTACACAATTAATTACCTAAAGAAGGGTCAAACAGTCGGCAATCCCCGAGGTCATAGCCTGACATGCTTTCCCTAACTCTCGGTATAGGAATGCGAGAGTAGCACTACCCCATGAATAAGTACCAGCCATGTCAAAGTCGTCAAGGAGGGAGAGATACGAAACATGCACGTGGCTGCTCATGGTATCCGCAAATATCATGGCTCCAAGTAAATGTACTAGATAGGCTCGTGCATGCTGCTAGATAACTATTATGTAGCATCGGCTGGGAGCACGCGAAACTCCTGCTAGAGCTATCGTAGGCTCACTCGGCTACCATGCATCACTGTAGGAGGAGGAGCTCTACTAAGAAGTCTAACTAATATATCCATATGAGCTCCTCCTGTCGTGCCTGTCACCGGATGTCCATCAATACGGAGTCCTAATAGAACTGCCACATCCATGAACGTGATGGACATCTCTCCATATGACAAATGAAACGTCTAAGTCTCCCTCAATCTCTCAACGAGAGCTGTCAATAGGGGCTGATCGAGATGGACGTACTGTAGATGAATGAAATGGCTGAAACCCGCTTGCTCGATATAAGGTAAAATACACTCGTCTATGGGCCAATGAAGGAGGCATTTAAAATGTTCGGTGCACTCAAGGCACCCGGGGTCCTATAATAAATTTTAAAATTATAACATAGCATACTATATCGTCCAAAAAATGAAACAAATTTTATAAAAAAATTATCATACCTCTCCTCTCCAAAAAGCAGTAGACCTATGTGACTCTTGCTGTATGAGTATGGAAGTGTCACTCGGGCCTGGCCTGTAACAAGGCCATGCATGATCCATATTATCTATGAAAAATTAAGATCATATCATTAATCAAAAGGAACACATGCGTACGTGACCAAAAATATAGAATAAATAAAGAGGTTGATTATATGTTTACTAATCAACAAGAGGGTTTCTACATGATTTACTATTATGCCCACTTTGTTTACACCTCCCGCATTTATATCCTCCTCTACCATCTCTCTCCATTGTTGTTGTGCACAATGATCATACTCTCCTTTATTAGTTTATTTGCATTGAACTATTTATTCATTATTGTAATAGTTTATTGTTCGTACTGCGTTGGTTCAGTTAGTGGCCCGGGATAGCCGACCCACTAACTAGGTTATCTTATAGGAACCAAACTGGTCTGGTTCAGGTGGGCCGGTTCCCTAGGTGGTCATCTCCTATATGGGGCGACCCTTGCTTTTGTTGGAGGTTATGCAATTGAAGAACTCTTTATTTTCTCCCCTTTCTCCTTTATTTCTTCCCTTTCCCTGCGTAGATCTCCTACTACCAATTGTGCCTACACCGAGCACATCATTGGTATCGGAGCTCTTGCGATCACCGGCCATGGCTCATGGCAAACAAGTTACTGTGCAAGAGGTGCCTTCAGAGAAGGAGGCACCTGAGTCAACGTCAGCAGACATCCCAAAGGCCAATTCCGTGAGAAGCGATGCCAAGCTGTTAGAGCTCATCGTGGCGGTGCAGGCTCTTACAGCAGATATAGCCAGCGTGAAGGTATAGCAGGCCGCCCATGCGCAAATCCTGGCAGCGCGCGTCACTCCCATTTTGCCTGGGCCAGTCGCTGCTACTCCGGAGAAGGGCGGGCCCTTGCAGCCTCTAGAGCCAACCCTTCCCGATCCCCCAGCTCCGGCCGGCATCAACGTGGGGGTGTTGCCACACCTTGCGCGCTATGGCACCAGCCAGCCAGCGTTGGGAGGAAGATGCCAATTTTGGGACATGTGAGGCACGCCAGGTGTTCGTGAAAATGCTCCTATGATGTTGTCCCCTCCCAATCAGTTCCAAGATGCAGAGGAGGAGTGGGAGGAGTATCCTAGGCATGGTGGGGGACAACAAGGGGGCGCTGAACCTCGAATTGCTCACCTTCAATTTCCTTGCTACAATGGGGATGATGATCCGGTGGAATGGTTGTATAAGGCGAAAAAGTTTTTCGCCTACCAAGGAACAAACTCAGAGGCTGAGCGCTTGCGCATCGCAGCCTTTCACCTGGATGGAGACACATTTGTTTGGTTCCAAAGCTTTGAGAAAGAGGTGTGCTACCCTATATGGACGGCCTTTTCTGACGAACTCTGCATTCAGTTTGGGCTTAATGAGTTCCAGGATTTTAACGAGATGCTTTCATCCCTGCGCCAGACTACCACCGTCCATGCATACTATACCGATTTTATGAAGGTGGCCAACCGGCTGCCAGATTGGCCGGTGGCCACCTTGGTGGGCACCTTCAAGCGCGGCCTCAAGCCCAAAATTTTGGAGGAGATGCGACATTTTCCATGTGCCAACATGCGGGACGTAGTGCGCCACGCTTGCATTGAAGAGGAAAAATTGGCTAGACAGCGAGCGCAGGGGAGGGTGGCTTGGACCATTAGCTTGGTCTGCTCTTAGCGCCAATCCCTTGACCATGCCCCCCAGCAGTTCCGCACCTAGCCGCCCCAACTAGCCGACTGCCCCAGCAGGACCTATTGCACGACGCCTCACACCGGCCCAAATGGAGGAACACCGTTCGAAGGGGTTATGCTTCCAATGTGATGAGAAATTTGTTCCCGGGAATTGATGTTCTGTCAAGGGCAGTCTGCTAGTGGAGGAAATTGATGATGATGGCGAGGGTACGGAGGGTTTTGCACCTTTGGCGATGGAGGAGGTCTTACCTGAGATTTTAGTTCATGCTTTTTCAGGGGCATTTACTCCTTGCACGATACGAGTACAAGGGTACCACAAGCGGCAACAGGTAGCTATCTTGATCGATAGTTGTTCTACTCATAATTTTATTAATGACAAGGTCACCCACCGGCTTGGTTGTTTTATATTGGATTCAAAGCCCTTTGACGTGCTAATTGGAGATGGCAAGCACCTCAGGAGCAATGGGGTGTGTGTGCAGGTCACCTTGTCTGTCCAAGGCCATTCCTTTGTCACCGATCTCTTCCTGTTACCTACCAAAGGGGCGGACATTGTGTTGGGCGTACAGTGGCTATAGGAGCTCGGCGATGTCGTTTGGAACTTTCGTGAGATGTGGATGGATTTTGAGCTCTAAGGGTAGCGCGTCCGGTTGGAAGGCTCTAGGCCAGGCACTCTCCTCTCCGCCCTTCCTTTGAGCACCTTGTTCCTGTTCGCCCCCCAAGGGCTCCTATTGCAGCAGCGTGCATCCCTTGAGGTGTCTCAGGGCAGCATGCCGGCCGATCTTCAGGAGTTATTGACCAGCCACCAGGACTTGTTCGCTGAGCCACAAGGTCTTCCTCCTGCCCGCTCTCATGACCATCAGATTACTATCATACCTGGAGCAGCCCTGACCAATGTGCGACCTTATCGGTACCCACACATTCAAAAGTCTGAGATTGAGAGACTCATGGCGGATATGCTTCAGGCTAGAATTATCAGGCCTAGAACGAGTTCCTACTCATCGCCGGTGTTACTTGTATGGAAGAAGGACGGTACATGGCGTTTCTGTGTTGACTACCGCGCCCTGAATGCCGTCACTGTTAAAGACAAATATCCCATTCCGGTGATTGAGGAGTTGTTGGATGAGTTGACAGGCGCCACAGTATTTAGTAAGCTCGACCTTCATTCTGGTTATCATCAGATTCGGATGAAGGCTGACAATGTGCACAAAACTGCCTTCCGGACTCATGATGGCCATTTTGAGTTCCTTGTTATGCCGTTTGGATTGACTAATGCCCCCTCCAAATTCCAGTGCCTTATGAACGACCTCTTCTGACCCTTCCTGCGCCGTTATATATTGGTGTTCTTTGATGATATTTTGGTGTACAACCGGTCATGGATGGAGCACTTGACACACCTCAGGTCTGTCTTCTCTATTCTACGAGACAACTCTTTATTTCTTAAACGTTCGAAGTGCTCTTTTGGTAGTCAGCAGGTGGATTATTTAGGCCATATTATCTTGGGGAATGGTGTCGCCACTGATCCAGCCAAGGTGGCCGCCATGCTGTCTTGGCCCACATCCCAATGTGTTCGGGCGCTCCATGGTTTTCTAGGCCTCACCGGGTACTATCGGCGGTTCATTAGTTGATATGGGGAGTTGGCTCGACCTCTGACAGCGCTGCTCAAAAGGGGGGCTTTTGCTTGGACTGCGGCTGTTCAGGAGGCCTTCGACGGGCTGAAGCAGGCTATGGCCTCTGCCCCATTCTTGATCTTGCCTGATTTCAGCTGCCCTTTTGTGTTCGAGATGGATGCATCGAATGCGGGGCTGGGGGCGGTTCTTTTACAGGATGAGCGTCCCATTGCCTATTTTAGCAAGGCTTTGGCGGGCCGTTTCTTGTCCCTGTCTGTGTATGAAAAGGAAATGCTAGCCATCATCCATGCGGTTATCAAGTGGCAGCCTTACTTATTGGGTTGTCGGTTCCTGATTCGCACAGGCCATCAGCCACTGAAGTATTTCTTGGAACAACAGGTGTCAACTCCATCTTAGCAGCGGTTGGTCAATAAACTTCTGGGCTATGATTATGAGGTTGTTTATAAGAAGTGTTCGGAGAACACAATGGCCGATGCTCTCTCTCGCATATCTTCCCTGGGTTCTTGCTTGACCTTCTCCACGTTATCCTGTCCGTTTATTGAGGAGTTGAAGCAGGCCTACATTGATGATGCTTATACATAGGCTCTGATCGTTGCCCTCCAGACCGATCCTACTGCCGGCCCATTTTATGCTTGGCAGAATGACCTCCTGTTTTGGAAGGACTGGTTGTGGGTTCCCAATGTCGCTGATCTTCACCGCCGCATTATTTCTCATTTCCACGACTCTCTACTGGCCGGTCATGAGGGGGCTTTCCGCACCTATAAGAGGGTCATCCAGAGTTTCTTATGGTTGGGGGTTCGCTGGGCAGTTCATGAGTATGTGACCTCTTGTGATACTTGCTAGAGAGCCAAGGCAGCCACGACTTCTCCTACCGGGTTGCTCCAACCCCTGCCCATTTCGGATAAGGTCTGGGAGGATATCTCGAGGGACTTTGTCGAGGCCTTGCCTCTGGTGCACGGCAAGTCTGTGATAATGGTTGTGGTTGACCGTCTGTCAAAGTATGTTCATTTCTGTGCGTTGGGACATCCTTTCACTGCTAAGACCGTGGCTGACCTTTATGTACGGGAGGTGGTGAAGCTTCATGGTATGCCTCACACTATTGTTTCTAATCGTGATCATATATTCATTTCTCAGTTTTGGCGGGAGTTCTTTGCTTTACAGGGTACTTCGCTTCATATGAGCATTGCTTATCACCCGCAGACAGACGAGCAAACTGAACTAGTTAATCGCTGTCTAGAGCAGTACCTACGGTGTTTTACGATGACGCAGCCTCGCCGCTGGCTTCAGCTTCTTCCATGGGCAGAGTGGTCCTATAACACCGCATATCACACGCGTGTGGGTTTCACTCCTTTTGAGGTGCTGTATGGCCGCCCTCCACCAACGATCTTGTCTTATGTACCTCATCGCTCTTTTGTGGCTGAGGTGGACTATATGCTCCAAACTCGCAATGAGGTCTTGCGTCAGCTGAAGATGAATTTGGCTGCGGCTCAAAACTGGATGAAACAGCTCTATGATGGCCGCCGTACTAATAGGGAGTTTCAAGTGGGTGACTTGGTTCATGTTTCTGTTTTGCCACAGTGCTAGACTTCTTTGTTTCAGCCCGAGCACTCCAAGCTCGCCCCCCCGGTTCTATGGTCCCTATCCTGTGGAGGCTTGCATTGGTCTGGTCACTCACCGCCTCACATTGCTGTCTGACTCCTTGGTTCATCCTATGTTTCATGTGTCCCGTCTTCACAGGTTTGTGGGTGATAGGTCTTTGGCTGTGGGTGCTCCTCCTCTGCCTTTGATGGGTCTAGTTATGCCATCAGACCCGGCTCTTGCGTCTATGCTTGAGAAACGGCGGGTCCGTTGTTCGGGTCGCATTGTTATTGAGGTCTTGATTTCATGGCACGGTCAGTCATTGGAGGATGCTACATGGATGTTTGAGGATGAGTTTTTGGCTCATTTTTTAGCACGGTCACCTTGCAGACAAGGCGAATAGTGGAAGCGTGGTGGAGTGTTGTGCACGATGATCATACTCTACTTTATTGGTTTATTTGCATTGAACTATTTATTCATTATTGTAATAGTTTATTGTTCGTATTGTGTTGGTTCAGTTAGTGGCCCGGGCTAGCTGACCCACTAACTGGGTTATCTAATAGGAACCGGACCGGTTTGGTTCAGGTGGGCCGGTTCCCTAGGTGGTCGTCTCCTATATGGGGAGGCCCTTGCTTTTGTTGGAGGTGATGCAATTGAAGAACTCTTTATTTTCTCCCCTTTCTCCTTTATTTCTTTCCTTTCCCTGTGTAGATCTCCTAGGTACCGATTGTACCTACACCGGGCACATCAATTGTATTCCTAATGCGAACAGACTGTGGGAGACCGGGTTGCCTTGTTGCTATCGGAGGGTATAATACAAAAGGTATATCCCTCTCCCAATACTCCCGACCACGAGGAGAATAAAATTATGCGGAGTACACATTTTTATAAGTAGAAGATGTGAAAAATAGTGATGCCTGGATTGGCTCCCGCCACTTTGCCCACACGACGATAAGGTGCGAGCAAGGATAACCATAAACCTGAGGGATGTTGCATGTACAAGTATGCATCGCAGCATTGACCATAACCTGTCAAGCACGAATTGATGTCACTTCGTACTGACCCCTATTGATCCTATTAACTATATACTCCCCAATTTTTCTTGTTTGCTCTCTCAATATAGCTTCAACTCTGGGAGCATACGGGGTAGCCATGGCAGAGGCTACAAAAGATCGTTTAATAAAAAATTTTATGAGTCGACAAAATATAGCTGACACTAAAGCCTGCATGGGTAAACCTCGTGCCCCCTTCAAGACGCTATTTAAACAATTAATCTTTTGTCATGATTCTTGAGAAAATGTTGTGGACCTTCTAACTTATTTATGATCTCCATGCGGTACTTCAACTCAGATCTCCATGTATGTCCAGAGTTTTGATATCCTCCCACTGTCCCATAATAAGTGTATGATTAGAAAACCAAAGACAGCTTATTTTGGTTTTCTAATCCAATTAAACATTACTGAACGGAGGGAGTAGTATGCCAGGCAGCCTACAACGTACCCAACTATTTTTTTATCACCAGCACCTTCTTCGACACTGCTATTGAAATGGAGGTTAGGGTCAAATCCCCAGGCCGGAAGACTCAACCCAACCTTAAATGCGTTGAAAACTTCATGTTTTTAGGTTGTTCATAGAATCATAGCTCTAGAACCTTAAGGGAGGCGCTTTTTCTATTTACCCCCTCTCTCCCCTCTCTTCAGTTGTTACAACTGTGAATACTCTGAAAACATGGAGTTCTCATGGCATTCAAGGCTCTGCTTCTGTTTTGATCGCTGGTGCCAGAATGACGCTGGTGATTAAAAAACAGTCGGGCAGTGTGCGCCGCACTCACATGTTCACTTATATTTATCTTAGTTATATTATAGGTGATCATGCATACATGCACCTCACGAGTCTCAAATAGGTGATCATGTATCCATACACCTCAGAGTCTCAAATAAGTTTACGAATAAGAGTGGGAGCCACGAAAACTGTAAGGGTCACCCCCCATAGGCATGGCTATAAGTGGTGTACTAGGCATCCAATGTGCTTATGAGTTTGAACTTATAACTATTGATTAAGACTCAACTAGGAAACCAAAGTAGGAGGAGTCTTTTCTAGGCCTAGAATTCTAATCCAACAAGGATGAGAGGAGACCTAAGTATAAAAGGGTTTATAAGCCCCTCTCTCCCAGTCTACTTGCCCTCTCTCCACATGTGGGGCAGCTAGCTGCCCCTCCCTCTTGTTCTCCCCTCTCACTGGGTTGAGCCGCTGCCTTGTTCCTTCTTGCCTTTGTTTTGAAGAACAACAGAGGGTATCTCTCTTCCCTATCTCACTCGTTTGCATGGCTCACGCTAGGCCATTGTCTTGGGCTATGAACAAGGTGAAGAAAGTAGTCAATTGGCGGAATGTAAATGCCATGTGGAGGCTCTCGCAAGGCGAACACATCCCCTCCATGTTACAGGCTGCGGTGATCTTAATCATAATTTCACAAAGTGGCATTTCACATCCCCCTCTCATATATTTGACTAAATCCTAGAAAAAGGTACAAATTTCTCATGGGTAGCCCTTGATTTGCATGTGAAAAATTGTTGAAGTTAAAAATTGGAAATTTGCACCTCCACTAGTAGGGCTCACCACCAAGGCTTCCTCTGATGCCACAAAATAGTGGTATAAGAGCTCTGGTTGGTGGAGAAGATGTTAAAATTTCTAATTTTGCCCCTACTTACCCCTTAGTTGGTTGTGACTAGGGCATCCGATTTCTCTCTCCACATAAGTGCAATCCATTTTATGTTTAAATTTGATTCTTTATTATATTTATGTTTATTTATCTATAAATTGGGACTGATATGACTTCAGGAAGCATGTTAAATGTTCAAAGCAAGATGATCAGTGGTATTATGGTCATTACATGACAAGAATTACCAAATCGAGTTTAATTTTTTCAGAATTTTTCTAAGGTTCAGCATGACGCGAATTAATTGGATTGTTTGATTTTTAGTATTTTGATTTTTGATGATTTTTATATGATTAATTTTTAACCCAAATAACATAATTTACCTAAACAAGCCTTGAGTGGCATTGTTATAATTAGGGGATAAAACTGATTAGTCCTAGATAAATAAGCTAATCACTGGTTAATCTCGACAGTATTATTTAAAACCCATACGTCCTAATAATAATCAACGATGATAGAATGGCATATACACCCTCCTAATCTCAATATAAATATTCATTGGCCATCGCCCATTTAAAACAGTATGAATTAAAATCCCTGGCTTACTATGAAATCGTGTTACTCTCTCACAGCAATGACAGAAGATCTCCTCTAGCAACCTGCAATTTTTCTCAGCACGATCTCGTTTGGCGACCTGCAATTTTTCTCGGCACCTGATGATCTTCTTTCAGCAACCAATGATTTTCCTCGGCAATCAACGTTCTTCACCATCTTCCTCGGTGATTGACAAAGATTGAGGTTAGAAATGGGGGTGCTTGATAGTCTGGTACGAGGGGAAATTTGGGGCAAAGGATTGATAGGATGCGCTGAACATTAGTAGTTTGGTCGGGATATGATGCATATTAACTACGGCAGTTTGGACTTATGAGTAGTTTTCCCTTATAATTATTGGCTTGCTGAAAATTTTGTTGGAGACGTATATACTTGTTGTCCAGAAATTATATTGCTCTCTTATGTTATAATTGAGTGTTTGATGCATATGATGTGTTATTTGTGAATTTTGTGAATCCCTAGTACAAAGGCAATTTGGTAAATTCACTTACTTCATAATTTGTTCTATGGATAGAATCTCTTGCTAGTTGAATACTTGTGTAACATTCTTAATTTTTTTGTAACCATGTGCAATTTAATATATGATTTGATTGAGATTATTATTGTACTATGATTTAGTATACATATGTTAGAAAAACTATTAGTTCATACCCCGAGATAACTTGTCAAATATTTGATAAATTTTTTTTTTAAAATTATTTACATTATTTTATTTATAAAAATAAGTTTAAAAATTTCGAGGCGTGACAAAAGCCTTTGAAAAATTTATAGAATTCAAGGCCGGAGTAGAAACTCAATTAGGAATGTCACTTAAAGTCCTGAGAACTGATAGTGTGGGGAATACACCTTTGATGAGTTTAAGGACTATTTCACCAACCTAAGAATAGTTCACCAATATACCTTGCCCAATATTTATTAGCAAAATAGAGTTGCTAAATGGAGAAACAAGATGCTTCTAGACATCGTTCTATGAATATGGGACCACTCAGAACTAGGAAGCAAATTCTTGGGAGAGCCATTAGACACCACTATATATGTACTAAATCATATACTATTGAAAGTTGTCAATTGGATACCTTATGAGCTAGGAACATGCAGATGTTTAGATTTAAGTCATCATAGAGTGTGGGAGTCTAAGACACATGTCAAAGTGCCTAATTAGCATAGAAGACAATTAGACCTTGATGCAATAAAGTGTTGCTTTATAGGGTACAATAAATACTCTACGGGATACAAGTTTGTAGTGCACTATTCTGATGTGACAATGGGTGTCTTTGAATCTACAGATCCCAATTAGGTTTGGAGCGGCGCTGTCGGTGTAGGGTACCGATGCAAATCATCGGGACTGGAAGATGCACCACCGCGGGGAGGCAGAACCACCAGTGGTGATCACTCTCTAGAGCAGAAAGGAGGTGTATCCACTACATAAACAAATTGGGTGGAAGGAGAACAGACAGAGGATGAACGAAGGGTTTTTTTGCCCTCGGAAGGGTCAGCAGGTGGCCAGTGGCCAACAATGGGATCAGAAGATTGGAAGTGCCAGTTGATGGTGGACCATTCCCACCAAACCCTTACTCCACCATGGTGGTCTCTACTTAGATGCAGACACAAGTCCGCCATGCGAGGATGGGAGAGCACCACGCGAGTCTGGGTTGCTTCAGATTTGGGAGATCGGATTCGGCAGTCCCCCAGAGGAAGAATTCCGCCGGTGGCTAGAGCTCCAGGTGGCGGTGGCGGCTGGATTCAATCCAATTGCAGCCCCACAGCACTGCGGGCATCCTCATGTGGAAGATGACCCACAGGTGGGTCTGCGGGTCCGGCCCGTTCCTGGGCTGGAATTGCAGACCCATACCGGGTTTAAAAAAATAAAGTTAACACCCAATGAACCGGGTCCAGTTTAGTAGGGTTTATGAGTAGTAAAAATATGAGAAAATTACAAATTACCTCAAGGACCAGGTGGGGTAATTTGACTAAGTTCATAAAAAAGCTCAAAGTATGTAAAATGACTATTTTACCCTTAGAAGTGATTGTAGCAATATTTAATTACTCTTCTCAGGATCCGGTTCAGGGTAATTTAGATGTTAGAAAAATTAGAAGACATGACCAATAGACCTTGAGAGGTGTGGGAGTATCTTGACCAAGTTTCAGACTTGGGAAAAATTCCATAGACTGTCTTTTTACCCATTATAGTTAAATTACTATATAATATTCACTTACCCTACTTAGGGGCTCTGGTTCAGGGACCTATGAGCGGATTTAAAAATTAAAAAAATTTACAGTATGAGCTTAATGTGTACCCTAAATATAGACCAAACCGCATAGGGAGTAAAAATCCCAGTGAGTGGATAATTGACTATTTTGTCCCTAGAGTTTAGGGTAAACTGTTAGACAAACTTGGGTCGGTTCAAGGGGTTTTGGTCACTCCAGGAAAATTACACAGAGCCCATGAAGTTAAGTAGCACTATTGAGGCCAATTTTGTACCTTTTAGATGTCAATAAGGCTTTGAACAAAATAATAGAAATACCCCTTTAAGTGAACAATCGACGTTTATGTGAATGGAAGCGTGAGTTAGTTTGAGAATGGAGCCTTATGAGAGGTCAATGACTTAAAATCAATAGATGGGAAGTGAGATGACCAGAATAACCTGTGATGTTGTGACCCTAATGCCCTTAGGGTAATATATTTCATTTTTTCTGAAAAGTATAACTTAGATAACTAAGTGTTAGGGTACTCTAGAATGACGTTAAATGGCTTCAAAATGAAGGGGTGTGACCATTAAGTGACACGAAGACCTTGACAGGTCACAACATCATGGGAAACAAGGGGAAGAACCCTAATTCTCAGGGTTTAAGGTAGTGTATTACATGTGTCCGTAATGCAGCATAGAAATCCACTATCGTTTTATATACATAACTTGTGGGATGCATTAGAGTTATTTACATTCACAGGCTTGAATTCACTGAGCCCTAGGCTTGCAAATGAGTGCAACAGGCCTTCATTTATTATTTATGCACTTGTATGACTTCATGTTATTTATGTTAATTATTCTGATGCATACTTTTCTTATTGATGTGTTAATCGGTAACTTGAGATTAATGAGGACTAATCAAGAGATATTGATTGTTATTGGATTTGGGGGGGGAGAACATCTAATCAAGATAAAGACTAAAATACCTTCAATAGGGTTTGGGATTGGCATGGAGTGAACGAGGCCCTGATATAGAATTTTACCTTGGTTAATGAACTGAGGGTGGTTATGGGATATTCTTTGAGTCATAGCTCAGTAGATGAGCTATTTAATAGGCCGATTCATGGTGTGAAGAGGACCCAAATGGTTGGGTGAATACTTGACTAGATGAAAATAATCGAGTATAAGTTTTAGATGTTTGGGGAGTCAATGGTCATAAAGACCCGAGGCTTCTATGGATACATTAGTAATGTCTTAAAAGATATTTTCTCCCTAAGTTGGGGTGGTGGAGATTGTGATATACTTTCTTCACTACCATGACGGTTCGGGTATTGGCCAGAGAGGTTTCTAACGTAGGTTTCCCGCAGGTCTTCCCAGGACCATATAGTGCATACAAAAAGTAAAGTTGTATGAGCATCATGGAAGTCTTTGTGCTTCTCGTCAATCTATGTCCATGAGCATAGTTGAGATTCTCTTCTCCAAATTTGTGGTAGGCTATTAAGAGCACTGGGGATTTGAGTCAAGCTGCTATTAAGCAATCTACTCTAATGTTGGAGTCCTTTATCTGGAGATTTCTTTGAAAGTCGAGTTATCTATGAGTGAATACATATTGATAGTACTAATTATTAAACCAGGGTCATGAGATAATTAATAACATTATTTAAATTATTTGTTTAATTAAACAAGTGGAATGATTAAAGCACTTGCATAAAATGTAGGTTGATTGAAAATACTTAAGCATTGCACGTGTGATGCTATGCTTCTTAGGATAGTGTAGTTTTAGGAAGAACTACGTCTGGATCCAATCTTGTTGGAAATATTGGAGATGATGCCTAATGAATACACAGGCAACTAACATTGGATAATGTTGGCCTAATCCAAGAAGCATTAATAAAACCTTTTTTCCTTTTGGAAATTGTTCTCTTGAGGGTGGAGGGGTTCTATTGTTGTTGTTTGGTTGGTTGCAAGTTCTCCAAGCGATGACAATTGAGACCAAAATTGACGAGCATAGTAAGAAGTTCTTTATTTCTGCAACTCTGGTACGTAAGTGTATCTTTGACATGAGTGTCAATTTAGTTATTTATTTGTAGATAGGTGACATACTTGTACTTAGATGAATGAGTTGTTTTTATTGAATTTTTCATGCCTGTAATAATATCATATGTTTTGATATTCGTATTTGTGAACCCCAGTTATCATGACCTGGATATTTAATCGAATAATTTGTTTTGTATTTAAGAAAGAATTTTTTTGTGACTTATTGTTTGTGAAAGGCTTTTAAAAATCCTAGTCGTGACACTTGTATCTCTCAAGAAGCTTGCATTGAAAGTTTTTTGAAAGGCTTTACTGTGATTGATTGGAAAATGATTGAATCTCCTATATTCAAGGGTATAGTTCTTTCTAAGAGGATACAGTCTCAAGTAGTGAGAAAAGACTTGAGATGTAGGTTGATATATGTCATGACTTGTAATTGACATGATCTAAGCTTTGATGTAGGATTATTGAGCAGATACCAAGTTGACCCAGGAATGCAACACTAGCAAGTTGTAAATTAGGTGTTTAGATACCTTAATTGGCATTTGGCACTAAGGTATGAAGCTCACATATCATACTAAGAATTTTTCATTGGCTGGGTATAGTAATTCAGACTATACAGGGGACCCATGTGACAGGAAATCCGCTATTGATTATGTTTTCATGTTTGGAGATGGAGTCATAGCAGGAACTACCAAGAAACAAAAGAGAAGTCCACAATGGAAGCTAAATTTTATGGATGCAATTTAGAACATCAAAAATAGTATAGATTAAGGAATTTCTCACTCACCTCGGGCTAGAAAATTGGTCTAATTCTTTAGTCCAGATGTATTGTGATAATCTAGTCATTGTGCAGACACTAAGAAATGAGGAAATTAGTACTAGGGGTAAGTACATTAAGGTGCATTGCTACTTTATTTTTGACATGCTACAGAAAGAAAAGTTGATAGTTAGTCATCTTCTTACGTATGAGATGTTGGTAGATCTATTAACTAAGGCCTTACCTACTAATATGTTATTACAACACACTCATAGTTTGAGGTTGCAACAAGACCAAACATTAGTATTGTTGAACCAGTATCAACACTTTACCCATAGTAAGGGGTGCCAAACCAAGCTATAGGATTTGACACATATTGGTCACTTGAAGTCCAATTAGGGTGAACCAGTTCAAGTTCACAGGGGTCAAGGTACGTGGGGGTGGACCCATGACCTATTGCCCATTGTCACACACATTTGGTGGGCCCAAGTTGCTCTCACACATTCACTTATATTTATACTTAGTTATAATATAGGTGATCATGCATGCATACACCTTTTGGGCTCCAAATAAACATACGAATAAGAGCAGGACCCATGTGAACATGCTAGGGGTTGGATCACCATAGGCATGACCATAAGGGATATGCTAGGCCTCCATGGGCTCATGAGTTTGAGCCCATAATTATTAATTAAGGCCTCAGTAAGAAGCCCAAGTTGGAAGAGTTTTATTTGTCTTACATATCTAGCCCAACAAGAATGAGAGGAGACCAAAGTACGAACCCTCTCTCTCCGCTCTCATTCATCTCTCCACATAAAGGGGTAGCCAACCTCCCCTCCCCTTTCTCTCCTATCTCTCTCGCCTCAATCTGCATGGGACACCCCTCTCATTGTGGTGAGCCGCAAGTCCAATCTAGCGCCTAGTACAAGGACCAAAACATTTCTTCTCATTTGCTATTTTTCGTCCACACGTCCTAACTTTACTCCAACTAACGGAAGACTATTTGAGAAAACCCAAGAAAAACTGGTGAACCGGGTGTATAATATGCCCCCATATTCAACCCCTACTGCTTTCTTTTTTTTATGAGGGGGCCAGGGGTAATGACCGTAAATATACTATAACATGATAACGTGTGTTTCCGGTTTCACATGTTTTCTTGAATTGACCAAATCTCCTCATGAGGGGAATCATGATTTAGGACAGAAACACGCTTGAATCGTGTTTTGGTCTGAATTTTTAATTCAGTGTAGATTCACCATCCAAACTAGATTTTGATGATTCTATGTTGAATTTTTATGAAATCATCTGAATCTTGTATGAATTCGTCACCCAAACAACCCCTTACTGTCCTCCTTCCCCTCTCCTTTTGGAAAAATATTAGGTACTAATAAGGTAACAACGTGGCATGCCTATCACCAATCAAGATGTAATATATCGCCATCTTTCCTATTAAGTAGGCTATTTTTAAGGAGTTAACTGAAAAAGTGTGAACAAGTCATTTTTTGATTGGTAATAGGCATTGCCACGTTGGTACTTCTTGCAAGTCGCTCCCCTCACCTCCTCTGCCCTCATTCATCTAAGCATTCAAGGTGGACTCCTCTGATGGCTGACACAACCTCCCAATCCTTGGCCTCTCTGATCCTCTCTAGTCTCTCACATGTTCGGCATGGTGGGCCTCATCACCTACTTTGCCACCCTATTTGTTGCCCTTGGCATTTGCTTCATCACCCTCCACAATTAGCAGTCCGCTGGCTATGCTACCTCTACCTATGGATACCATTCGGACTGCCCCATGATCCTATTCACCGCTCTCGGCCATGGGGACTTCAAGAGCTTGACAAGGAGAGAAATTTATAAATTCTCTCCTTGTACGAGGGGCTGATCAGGGCTCCTCTCTCTAATTCTCTCCTTTGTTCCCTATCTCACCATTGGTCACCTTCTCCTGCCATCGTTCTCCCCCTCGGACTTCCCTCCCTTCCCTTCTGTACTCAAATTTTGTCATTCTTCTCTCCTCCTCCATCTCTTTTCAAAGTTGAAATTGCTAAAGTCCTGGCTTGCTAGAGATTGGGAAGGGGATTAACGAGTCACAACTAGTTCAGGTAGGAGACGACAATGGCGTTGCTGACATCATGAAAAAAACCAGAGACCTCACGGTGATGATATCTTCCTTCTGGTAGGCCAAGGATTGTTGGCATCGTACATAGGTATTTATCAAGTCTGAACTTTGAATTTCATAGTTTATGGTGCTTTCCTTTCCCTCTTTCCATTGCCAATTTCATGTCAATTCTAATCATTTTTTGAAAAATGTGAGGAATTTCTGAAAAGACATTAAAAGAGAAGATTTCTTTTCATAGAATAGTGTTGTAGTAGTATCTTGACATTCCCTTTTTGTTTTACTAGTCAACTAAAGATAGTTGACCAGAGTTATGTAGTTTTGATTCCCGAAGTATATCATCATTTCTCATTTGGTGTAGCCAAGCTGAACATAGATGCAGAATTATGAGGTTTGTGTTAGATGGTTTTCATTCAACCTTTGAATTGTTTCTTGGCTTCAATGTTATGGATTGCCACAAACAGATATTTATTAGCAAAATTTCTTACTTTATGCTTCATTAGGCAATCTCTTATTTTAGGTAGACTTTTATTCTTAGGCAGTTTACTATTATAGGTGTAAGATTTGATTAATGGAGATTCATGTAATAAGGCCCTATTAGGCAAATGGCCAACACTATGCAAAGAGTGATTGCCCTCTCTTTGAATGAATCGGGAAATTAGCCTCAACACCTCTCCTTCTCCTCTTTCTTGCCTCTTTTCTCTTTTCCTTTCTCTCACCTTGTTGATGTAAAGTGGTCAGTCAAGCAAAAGCAAGATGGGATGGGGGTGGTGCACCAATCAAAATTCCAACTTTATAATCAATCTACAAGAAACATGTATAAAACTCAATTCAATGAGCAATATATCATCATCCAATCAATGATCATGTATGTAAGATATCAAATTGGGGTAATAGCATACTAACCTTGGGCATTCCCTGTCACGTCTTAGCTCTACCTGACCCAAGCCAAATTTTGTCCAAGGGCCGGAAAGCAAGCGGGGGTGACAGAATTGAATGGATTATAGAATTTGCGGAAGATTTAGCCCTTCTAATTTGCATTTCAACTAATGGAGTTGCACACTTCACGTCCTTTGAGCAAGAGTAATAAGGATAAAGAGGAAAATAAAAATAAGTCATCATAAACATCCTCACACACAACCCACATCACAATCTCTGGTTCCTACACATGGCTCAAAGTCTTGAAAGGTCAGAGATATCTAACAACAACAAATAAACTTTAGTAATATACATAATCCACCAAAGGGTGTTCTGAAGATCCAAAAAGATAAAAATCAGAAAGTAAAATGCCATCAGAATGTGATGGAAGCTAATCCCATGGGTATTCATATCGTCTATTGAATAAAGAATCATGCACATCTACACATCGTGCTGTGCAGCCCCAAAACAAAACACAAAACGGGGTGAGTACAAAACTCAGTAATGGTTTGATTACAACATCAACATCATAAAGATCATTATGAGATAATATCATGGCAATTTAGATCCATAAATGACATGACATACCCTTTTATGATCATTTCCCTACTAAACCCTGCTTACCCATAAGTAAAATATTTAGCATGCATATAACACATATATCAAGTTAGGGAATAAATAACCATATCATAACTTAGCATCCATCCTACATAAGTAATGATCCTCATCCAATCATAATCAAGCATAATATCGCATTAACCACATGATAAGTGTCTCTGACACACTTTCTAATCATGCCTTCATATTACATAAACCTGCAAAATAGTGTCCTAACCATACCATTCTGATTATGCAACCATATCATATAAACCTACATAATAGTGTCTCAACCACACCATTCTAATCATGAAACCATATCACATAAATCTACATACTAGTGTCTCAATCACCTGATTCAGATCATGCATTCCTATCACAATCATTTCATAGCTCATCCACCCTGCACGATAAACGTGTCAAGTACATGATACACAATCATGCATATTAAATCATATCCACATGTATCACATTATCCCTACACAACCTGTGCAATCCTGGGCATAATATAATCTCATACACATGCATCATCAACAAATGGTGAATGCCTCCATCAAGGAGTGAATATAAGCATTGCTACATAGGCGGGACATAGTCAAGGCCACACAGATGGGACATAGTCAGATTTCTACACAGGAAATATAAAATGTCAGGGTAGTCAGCCCCTAAGTCTGCTTGCCCAGGACGATCCTAACCAAGGATGTCCGATTCTCACATAGAGAAACTAGAGCAGGTGTGTTCACCCAAGGACATCTCCTATAGTGGGGGAGAGCCCAGATTCCCATACAGGGAACCCTAGAACACTTAGTAGCCGGTGCACGAAGGCATACCACTCTAGATTCTCAGGGTTCAGATGGCTATCTCAAGATATCTCAACCACAAGAGAAGTACACGACTCATCCCCATCATCTCAACTCAATTTAGATTGACTCAACCTGGGGAGTATACATGTTCCACATAGGAACTCAAATTGAAATCATGTCCTTTCGGACCAACCAAGTTTCGATTAAGTCAACGATTGATTGATCTGACATGAAATCTCATATCATTGCACATAATCTATCAATCATGGCTAAACATCGGTAAACCCTCATTCATAAAGTACGTTCCATGATGTATGAAATCATGATACATCTATGAGCAAGATCTATGTGAGTTCCAACACATGGAACGTGCTCCCATAAGCCGCCACATGCATCACATTCGAATCAT
Source organism: Saururus chinensis (assembly GCA_035235625.1). Classification (NCBI taxonomy): domain Eukaryota; kingdom Viridiplantae; phylum Streptophyta; class Magnoliopsida; order Piperales; family Saururaceae; genus Saururus; species Saururus chinensis. Next base: position 5,354,430 of record CP141145.1, on the reverse strand, counting down.
AAACAACCATGATTTTATAGCAAATACCCCACATGTGTGTGTTCATACATTTCTAAGCGCATGGTCATGCTTTGACAATAGCTCATAAGGCAATATACACATGCTTTGATAAAATCTAATCATAGTTACCAACTAAAATCATGGGTGAAATCTAGCGTAAACCATTATTCCATTTATATAAAATCAAATGCTCAACTCTTACAAGAATAATTATTCTACCCATGAAGCTAGAACATGATATTAGCATTCCCCCATAATTCATTCATATTAAAAGATAACAAATCACATCATTGTCATGTAATAACCTTGCTGGAAAACATGCTCAAACATGACAATTCCATAATTCTTAGGTTCAAGATAATCATGCTAACATGTCTAATCATAATCATGTAATTCTACAAAGTACTTAAGCATGATTCATAAATCCCAACATAAATAGCATACCCTTCCAGTAGCTTATTCTAGCTCAAAACACTCCACATAAATGTTAGAAACATCAATTAGGTGCAAAAACACCGAAATAAGCATAAAAACCAAAAATACACAAATTTGTTGTATGGCCGATTGATCGGCCTAGTAGGCTATTTGATCAACCCAATCAACTAGCCACTAGGCCAAATTGATCAACTACAAGGCAAATCAAGGTCTTCTTCTTCCTTTTGAAATTCAAAACCGAAGCACTATTAATAGAGCTTAAAATCTTCATTCCAAGCCTCATACACCATAGAATTAAATTAAATATTCCAGAACATTAAATCAACTCATTTCAAATTAAAACCTTAAGTAATCAAGGCAAAAGATTAACTTTTTGTAATTCTACCATTAAAGCTTTAAATATGAACCCATTTAATCAAAATACATAAAAATCGAGATTTGCATACATATCATGCCTGAGATGAAAACTCATTACCTCTCCACTTTATTTGAGTCGGATTTACTCTTCAATCACCTTCAAAACCTTCCAAAAGTAAGATTTTTATGTTTAAACACACATAAACCCAAAATTCCAAAAACTCGCCAAACACTAATTTCCGTAAAACTCTAAAAAATTCTTAAAATATCCAAAAATTCACAAATGGTTTGGATTCACTTAAAACTCACAAATGTGAAGTTTTTTTTGTTTAAAACCTTTGGAAATCACCTTTATTTCCAAAAATCATCAAAATTAATGAGAAACGGCTTAAACCACATAATGATGATTAAATAATAAATAAAAATGAAAGTAAACCGGTTCGTGTTCAGGGATATTACATTCTAGCCCCTTTTACGCCCTTGGAACCTTCAATTTGCCCACCACAATACAAGATACAAGCATAGGGATTAAGGATTGCCTTTATGTGTTGATCCCTCACAAACCAATGCTCTTGGATTGATGAACTCACCAAGGAAAAAGCCCCAATGCTTCACCAAGTCGACCCACACAAGGAGAGCCTTCTCCTTGATTATGCTCACCAAAGGAGTGAGAGAGGAGGGTGTAGAGGGGCAGCCAAAAAGGTTTTTCACCAAAACCTAGAGGAGCCACACCACAAGAGAGAGGGGGGGCTGGATTGGGAGAGGGAGCCTTCTCCTCTTCGCTCCCTTTTATACCCTTCCTCCTTCAGTTTAAACTTGAGATTTCTTATAATGGGCTTTCCTACTTTTGACCTTCCGGTTTAACTAGAGGGTCATACACAATGGGAGCGGACTCTATCTTTTAGAGCCCGCAGAGGTCTGGACCCCCTGTACATGGCCAAGCCCGCGACAGGGTCCACCCCTCGCTAACTATGGGTCCCACCATTGACACATAATTCTCACGTTTTGGCCCCACAATGTGTTAATGCACAACCTAGTTGCATGCCTAGTATGCGTGTGTGACATAGGCGGGTCCCAATCGAATTAGTGTAATGGCGTCACCGCCCCCACCACCCTTGGACCACGTGCCCATACTGGCTCACTCAAACTACAATAACGTTCGACCAAAATGAGCCTGAGCCCATACCCTGGTCCAACAGTTGAAGACAATCTTCAGTGGAGGTTTATCTCACTCTGTTCATCTCTTCTCACCCTTAACTTACATGTGTAAACCTAAGGGTTTACAACACTGGTATAAATCCCTTCCTCACAATGGGCAGATTTCATGGTCCAAACTAAGAGAATGGCCAACCAGAATAGTGGGAGGTAGCCAGTGTCATCCTTAGACACCCACCCACAAGCATTTTCCCAACACTAACACCCACCTGTCAACGGATAGCCTGGTGCCACTACCACAAGCCATGTCAATGGGCTCCTTCAAAATGTTGTAAGCTCATAGCAAAGCATCACAATAGCTAGCCAAGTCGCTACCAATTCTTCCTTACCTTCAGTGACCGCCAAACCAATTTTCCATGGAGATTCAACCATGTTGCAAATATTTAGAGAGTTGTAGGAATTCCGGCCCTTACAAATGGTGCAACAAGTTTCATTCATCGAGCAACAAGCAGTGCTTGCATGTCTTCTCAATGGTCACAAGAGCTCCTCCATACGTGCTGCCGCATATAGAGATGGTCAGCGCAAGCTGCTGATTTTACTAACAAATCCTGGATTTTCTAAAGCGTTGTTACTCCAACATCCTCACACTGCGTCAATGTTTCCTCTAGCCATCAGTAGACTTGTGTGCACGTTGTCCAATGAGGCTACGGGCCCTGCTCCTCTGCCTTTGTTTTAGTAGGGACGACCAGAGATATTTTAGCCCATAGTCCCTCCTCGTCCGCATCTAGATATGTTGAGTGTCCATACTATGGAATTTAGGCTTGGTTACAAGGAGACTGATTTTATGGACGATGATCACATTGAATCAAGAGGGAATTTATTTTGGCCTATGCGTAGAGCCGAGCTCAGCCTAGGTGTAATTCCCCATACATATTGACAAAGATAACATGGTTGATTGGGTATATCGAGCTGAATTTTTTTCGCCTATCAAGGGACTACGATTGACGTGGAGAAATTGAGAATCATAGTTTTCTATCTTGAGAGTGATGCATTGGTTTGGTTCTAGTATTTTTAACGTGAGATTTTGAACCCCACATGGCAAAAATTCACAGAGGAGTATGCGCCCAATTTGGGCCAAATAATTTTGCTAGTTTTAATGAGTTGGTGTCCCAAACTACAATAGTTAGAGCCTATCAGATTGAGTTTATGCAGGTGGCCACTCATTTGTCTCATTGGATTCAAGAAGCATTGGTGGGAATATTTCACCATGGCCTTAAATTGGAGATAGTGGATGAGATCAGCCATTTTGAGTGCACTACCATGCATAATATCATCCGACACGTGAGGATTTAGGAGGAGAAATTACTTCGACAACAATGGGCGACACATCCTCTCATCCAGGTGGTGTCCTGACGATTGGGGGGGTCACTTAATGCCCTTTTCGTGGTTGGCAGACCACATGGACTATTCCAGGAACTATTGTCCCATTTTGTTGTCTCTCTCAAGCACAAATGGAGGATCACTACTTTAAATGCTTGTGTTTCAATTATGACAAGCGCTTCACTTTGAGTCACCAATGTAAGACTCCACCTACAACTTTGGTTTTAGAAGTCCTTGGATGATGAGCTGAGTGGACTTCCATTGACCATGCTCTGGAGGACACTAAGATACTTCTTGAGATTTTCTTACATTCTTTCTTGGGTTCTTGTACACCCTAGACTATGTGAGTACAAGGTTATTTGAAGCACCATTAGGTTTTAATTCTCATTGATAGTGCTAGTAATCATAAATTTATTATTGATTGGGTCGCACAATGATTGGGTTGACATGTTTGAGTCATTTCCCTTTGATGTGTTCATTGAGGATGACAAACACCTTCTTAGGAAGGGTGTCTATGCACATGTTGAATTGCATATCCAAGGTCATCTCTTTGTTATGGATCTCTATTTACTTACAATTAAGGGGGCATACATCATTTTGGGTATCCCTTGGTTGCAAGAACTTGGGGATGTTACAAAGAATTTTTGTTAGATGTTAATCAAATTCGAGTTTTTAGGGCAAAAGTTCATATTCGAGGGTCTCCTCCTATTACCCTACTTCTGCCAGGACTTAGGTTATTTCTTCCTCTATTCTCATCAAGCTATTCTTCTACAGTTACTGACAAAGGAGCTTAATGCCCAAGAGGCACTGCCAACTACCATGACAGCCTTGTTGGAGACTTATTCTGTACTTTCCCATGAGACCTCAGATTACCCCCGATTTGTTCTCATGATCATCATATTTCTATTATTGTTAGTGCTTTATGTAAGGACCCTCATCTTTAAACCGGTTTTGATTTTTATTTAATTATGGGTTATCGTGCAATTTACGTGTTTTCTAATCTTATTCGGTGATTTCGTAAATAAATAGAGTTTGTGATGGTTTTAACCAAAATTAACTTCAATATTAGTGGTTTTAAGTGATTTTAAACCAAATGTGAATTTTTGAGATTTTTCGGAATTTTCACTATTTTCCCAAAAAAATTAGGGTTTTGGCGGGACCCCTGTGGGCCCCACGGTTGAAAATTTCATTTTTATGTCAAATGAACCTAGACATATACTTAAGGTCACACAAAAATTTTCAGAATTTTATTAGGCTTAATTCGTGCTTAAATTTGCAAAATAACCACTTTTAGCCTACTTTTCATATTTACACCCCAAAACTTACCTTTGCCTACCCCAACCCTTACTATAAAAGGGCAAACCTGAGCCATTTCTATTTTTGGGAATAGGCTAAGGAAGGAGGTCTGGCCTAATCCCCACTTAAGCCCGAATTAGAAGCCGATTAAGGTAAGCTTGCTCTAATTAAGCACTAATCCATGGCTTTTCTCTTAATTTCTTCTAAATCTACCATTTTTCCCTTGATTCAATTCGTTTTTGACCATCAAAAGCTACTGATTTGTGTTTTACTACAAACCCTAACATTCAAAATTCGATTTTTACTACCAAGAAGCCCTAGATCTAAGATTTAATTAGGGATTTCTTAAGTAAATCGATTTCCATTGGTGTTTAATTCAAACTCATTGTATTTTCAAGGATTTCAAGAAGGGTGACTCTTCAATCCGAGCTTAATCAAGTGCTGAGGTAATGGGTCTTCAAAATCTCTGTTTATCCATGGTAAAACTCTTCATTTTTGGCTTATTTCGAAATGGTTTGCTTGATTTAGTGTGTTAATGGTAAGATTAGAAAATGGAATTATTTAATCCCGATTTCTTAGGGTTTTGCATTATTATGGTTTGGTGTGATATTCTGGAAGTCAAGGAGGACTTTTGATGATGATTAGGGTGCTAGATGTGGATTTGAAGTGTTATCTATGGTGTTTCGGTTTGATTTTGCGAAAGGAAGAAGATGACTGTTCTGCCGTGATGGCGATCGATCGGCCTTGCAGGGAGATCGATCGGCTGAACTGAAATTTTCAAAATTTTGCGTGTAACCGATCGAACGGCCTGAAGGGCGTCCGATCGGCTACACAGGAAATTGTATGTTGTGTGTATGATGCCTATTTTGATGATTCCACTTTAGCTTGCCAATTTTATATGAATATGGAGTGTTTTAAGCTATGTTAGGCTACTGGAAATGCATGCTATTGAGTTTATGGAGTTGAGATATATGCTTAGTGATGGTGGAATGACTTATGTTTTGTGGCATGATGTTGGAATCGTTATTTTGAAATTATGAATAGTTGTTTCCCTTTGGTTAAGCATATTTCAGTAGGACTACAATCATTGTTGGACAGATTTGTCATGATAAATTGTGATTAATGGTGTGTGAATGTTGGTGAATACCATGACTCAATGATGAAATGAGTGATGTTATAGGTGTTTAGCCTTTGTGGTTGAGTTTTGAATCTAGCTAAGATTTCAACGATTCTTCTACTATGATTTCATTTGGAATTCATGTTTAGGTAGAAATTCACATGTGTAGTGTGGTAGTGAGTTGATTTTCAAGCATGTTAATATGCATCATGTGAAAGGCTGCTACTAGTTACACACACACATGTGGGGGTTAAATGATGATGTTGAAGCTTAATATCGTGATTATGAATGATGCATTAGGGGCTGGTGAGAGCACTTATCATGATTAGGGTTCATGTATGCTTTGCCCACGCATGTACCATGCTGCACGCATCATGAAAATGGATTTCCAATTGAGGCTTCATCGTGATTAATCGAATTTGACCGATTGGATGCAATGTGATGGAATTGCGTGCCGGGTTTATCGGTCGTGGATTAATCGCAAGTTGATTGGTCCGAAAGGACATATTTTGATTTGAAGTTCCTGTGTGGAACGATTTGAAGTTCCTGTGTGGAACGATTTGGAGTTCCTGTGTGGAACGAGTGCACTCCCCGGGTTGAGTCTTGTTTAATGGAATGATGTGGGGACGAGTTGTGTACTTATCTTGCGGATATGTGAGAATATTATTATGTGTGTCATCTGGACCCTGAGAATCCAGTGTGGTATGCCGTGTGCACCCCGCTACCACGTGTTCTAGGGTTCTCTGTGTGAGAACTCGGGCTCTTCCCTCCGCAGGAGATGTCCCTGGGTGAACACCCCTGCTCTAGATTCTCTGTGTGAGAATGGGACATCCTTGGCCAGGATCGTCCAGGGCGAGCAGTATTAGGGATTGACAACCCCGATCTTTCTTGAATTCTTGTGTAGAATTTTGTACCATGACACGCCTTCGTGGTCTTGTCTATGCTCCCGTCTGTGTGACATTATTGTGTGATTACTCCTTGATGGAGGTTGATTGTGATGATGCTATGCATGTGGATTATATATGTTAGAGATACATCCATGCATGCTGATTTTGATGTTATGCATGTGGATTAGGTATGTTAGAGATACATCCATGCATGCTGATTTTGATGTTATGCATGTGGAATATGTATGTTAGAGATACATCCATGCATGTTGATTTTGATGTTATGCATGTGGAATATGTATGTTAGAGATACATCCATGCGGGATTGGTTATGATGTGAATGCATGTGGGAATATGTATGCTAGAGATACATCCATGCAGGTTGAATTATGCATTTTTATGCAGTGTTAAGTGATATGAATGTGTGATCAGAAAGTGATGCACCATGTAAATCTTTGATCTGAAACGATCTCATTTCTAAGCTATCGTATTTTCTACGTTGACAGTGATATTAAAACCATTGCTGAGTGTTAAAACTCACCCCTCTTTTGTGTTTTGATTTGGGGCTGCGTGGTACGACACGCAGACGGACAGGATTGCCTTTTTGAGGAAAGGTCAGAGGTAGCTTGGGTGTGATGATGGAGATCGTTGCGTGACTTATCATCGTTCTTTCATGCTTTATGTTCGAACCTTTGTGTAGGGTTCTTGTTGTGGTTTTATGTCACATGTTACAGTTATGTTTGCTTATGACTTATTTTGAGCCGGTGTGGGCTTTACTTAACTAAGTTTGTGGGTTTGAGATTGTTGTTTACTTTGTGATAAGCAACACCTTTTTCTTCCCTTTTATTTACTCTTGCTCAAAGGATTGTGCGCACTCCGTGTTGCTGTTAATCGCCCGTGGTTAGGGATTAAGTCTTCCGCTAGAATCATTTCTCAATTTCACTTCGTCGCCCCCGCGCGCTTGACCGGCCCTTGGACCGGGTTCGGCTCGGGTCGGGCATCGCCGGGGCGTGACACTTTACCTGCCAATGTCCACACTTATAGGTACCCCTAGATTAAAAAAAAGAGATTGAGAAGTTGGTTTCAAAAAGGCTTTCTTATAGGATTATCCGGCTAGGCACCAATTTGTATTCCTCTATGGTATTAATGGTTCGAATGAAAGATGGATCCTAAAACTTTTGTGTCAATTGTTGTGCTCTTAATGCCTTATCCCTCAAAGACAAGTTTCCTATTCCCATAATTGAAGAATTCCATGATGAACTGGAGTCTGCAATGTGCTTTTCTAAGCTTGATTTGTGTTCAGGATATCACCGAATCAGAATGCATCTAGTTGATATTCACAAAACTGCTTTTAGAACATATGGCAATCATTTTGAGTTCATTGTTATGTCCTCCGGCTTGACAAATGCCCTGTTGACTTTTCAGAGCATGGTGAATGGCATATTCTATCCACACCTTTGTCACTTTGTTCTAGTCATTTTTTATGATATTTTGGTCTATTGTCCGTGTTAGGAATCCCACTTGTCTCATTTACGGATCGTCTTTGAAATTTTGAAGCACCATTCATTCTTAAGCGGTCTAAATGTGTATTTGGGAGCTCTCAAGTTGAGTACCTTGGTCATATCATCTTTGGAGGGGGGCGTATAGACTAACCTTGCAAAGGTGGAGTCTATGTTGGCTTGGCTTAGTTCCACTTCCCCTAAGGCCTTGTGCAGATTTTTGGGATTAACAGCTTATTACAGCCATTTTATCTCACACATAGATCTATTCTTTTACCATTGATAGCCCTGCTAAAAAAGGTATCATTTCATTGGACTTCCACCCATATATTAGCACTACCTGATTTTTCTAAGCCCTTTATTGTGGAGACTGATGTTTCATAGACTGAATTAGGAGCTATATTATTGCAGGATGGTCATCCTTTGGCCTTTTACAATAAAGCATTGTCTATTCGTTCTTGTTCTCTATCTGCTTATGAACTTGAGATGCTCGCTATTGTAGATGCAATGACAAAGTGGCAACCATATTTATTGAGGCATCATTTTACTATTCAAACAGAACACCATCCTCTCAAGTATTTATTGAAACAACATGTCTCTACCCCTGCCCAACAATGTTGGATTTCCAAATTGCTCGGTTATGACTATGAGCTTGTATATAAGAAGGGATCCGAAAATGTTATCGCTGATGCTCTTTTGAGCCAATTTGCGGCCATACATGCCCTATTGATGTCTGCCCATTCTTTTCCCTTCCTTCATGATCTCCAACAAGCGTACAATACATACCAAGATTCTTATGCATTATTGGCCTACCTACGAGCTAATCATTTGCGCTCACCTTTTGTTTTGTAGGGGGGTTTTGATCTATTGGAAGGACTGCTTCTAGATCCTTGCACACAAAGCTCATTTCTCACTTTAATGATTATCCATTTGTGGGACATGAGGGCACTTTTCACACATATAAGCAATTGAGCCAAAATTTTTGTGGCAAGGCATTCGCAATGAAGTCCATGATTATGTTGTTGCATGTGAGATTTCCCAATGCACCTAGGCCTCCACTACCGCTCCTGCCGGCTTCTTACAGCCCCCACATATTGCAAAGCAAGGGTTGGATGATATTTCTATGGACTTCATTGTTATTTTACCCCGAGTTCAAGGAAAATTTGTTATTATGGTAGTCATGGACCACTCTCCAAATATTCTCATTTTAGCCCCCTTGGACATCCCTATATAGTCAAGGAGGTGGATGCACTATATGTTTGAGATGTGGCTAAACTCCATGGTGTGTCTTGCACCATAGTGTTGGATAGAGATCGGGTCTTCATTTCTCATTTTTGGCAGGAGTTCTTTCACTGTAGGGCACACAACTTAAAATGAACACCACCTATCATCCATAGACAGATGGTTAAACAGAGGCGATTAATCACTACATGGAATAGTACTTGAACTATTTTGTTGGGGTTCAGTTCTTACCTTGGGCCGAATACTCCTACAACACTACTTGTCATACTACGACTAGCACTAACCCTTTTAGTGGTGGTTTACACACAACCACCCCCTACTATCCTAGCCTATGTTTTGTACTAGGCGTCTGTTGGAAAAGTAGATCTCATTCTTCAAGACTGTGATGCTCTATTGCGCCAACTCAAACACAATCTATCCTCTGCTCACAATTGTATGAAAGTAGGTTTATGATGGTCACTATACTGATCAAGAATTTCAGGTTGGCAAATTGGTGTTTGTCAGTTTTTTGCCTCACCGGCAATCTTTGCTCTATGCTCCATTGAGTTCAAAACTCGCTCATTGCTTTCATGGCCCATATCCTGTGCTATATAGTATTATTGGGTCAGTTACCTATCGCCTACTACTTCTGGAGGGTTCTCAAGTTCATCCAGTCTTTCATGTTTCCAGGCTTCATCGTTTCGTGGGTGATTCTGTGCAAGTAGTTCCGAGTCCACCTCCACCACTGTTGTCTCCCACTCCTCCTCCTTTGGTTTCCTCGGTTATCATTGACAGTCACCGTGTGAGTTGTGCTGGTCACCTGGTCTCCAAGATTTTGGTGGCTTGGCATGGTTGTTTTCTGGAGGATACTTCACGGCTTACGGAGAATGAGTTTCACACCAAGTTCCCTGATTTTATGCCTTAAGGAAAAGGCGGTAGCGGATCATGGTGGATTATTATAGATTGCCACAATTAGATATTTATTAGGAAATTCCTTACCTTGTGCTTCATTTGGCAATCTCCTATTTTAGGCAGTCTTTTATTCTTAGGCAATTTCCTATTATAGGTGTAGGATTTGATCAATGGAGATTCATGTAATAAGGCCTTATTAGGCATGTGGCCAACACTTTGTAAAGGGCTATTGCTTTCTCTTTGAATGAATCAAAAAATTAGCCTCAACACCTCTCCTTCTATGTCATCCTTTTTCTCTTTTCCTTTATTTTGGCTTGATGAAGACAATCTTTAGTGGAGGTTTGAAAGGCCTTATCGGTATCAATAAAAGTATTGATGACCATGGATATGGATACATGTCGATGATACTCTTGGTACGCATTAAAATAACTATGAACTTCTAATACATTTTAAAAATGGTTAAAAATGATAAGATACTATCATAACATTTCTCTTAAAAGCATAATAATGAAGAAAAGTTATAAGTGGACATATAACACCAACATTAGTAACAAACGTTGACTGGGAGGGTGTTGACTATATTATTCTTAGATGAAGAACCCCTCATATGATTCTTAGATGAGATGAGTCAATGTTAAAAATAAACTTAAATATTGGATAACTTTTTGTGTAGTGCATTAGGATCATCATAATTGTGTATAAAAAATGTGGGTCATATAAATGATGACTCCCTCCATCCCATATTATGTATTATAAAATTATTTCATTCTAAAACCAAATAAGACACTTAATGAGTTAAAGGAATATAATGGAGAAGCCCCTAAGTTAGATGTGTAAATAAATGCATAATTATGGAGCACCATATTTAGGAAAAAAATTAAGTCAATTGTAACCCACCTACCACTTGATCTCATGTAATTTAATATAACAAAAATATTGTCAACTTTAAACCTCCAAAGAGGTTTGGTTTGAATAGTATTTTTTTTGAAAAAAAATTTGGTAAAAAGATTATTTTTTAAAATAAAAAAAGGGTTAGTATCGATACACATTGGTCATATCAATACAGTAAAGCCGATGTATATCTATTTTTTGTGTGGGAAGTGGTCATTACCGATACGAGTACATATTGATTGAAACACACCCTATCCACGGGTACAACCCTCCATGCTTTTGAGGCGATCTTTATCACAGAGATAATAAAGTGTGTAACCTCCTACATAATGGAAAAGCACAGTGAAAGAATGAGACAAGTAAAAGCTACTTTACTATGCTTTTGTTTTTTATGGACCAAAATGTGTATAAACCAGTTTTGATGCAGGATAATGCAACTTGACCTGAGCCTCACTACCAACCCTCCTGTGTTTATTGGGAGAGAATGTGTTTACAAGTTTAACTTTTTAGGGTTTGTCTAATTTTGTTTTTGCTTCTTAAAATCTGATGCTTGAATTGCTGTCAGAAATTGGGAAGGGTCAAGCAGCATATAACTTCTAGTTCCAGAAGCTGAGCAAGCAGGACTAAGAGCTGCTGTCAACGATTCTTCTTCGATTATCTTCATTTTTCCATTATTCACTTGAATGCGGCCGGAAGTATCGTCTAGACTATTAGGTGGAGGCATAGATGCAGTCAACCTGCTGATGCACTTAATCTATGAGATAATTAAATTTCATTTTGCGTAGGTTCTACAAGTTTTGTTTTGGTGACTAAACGAAGCAAGCCAAAGAGAAAATGGACAGTTTGAGCACATAAGAAAAGAAGCATCTACCCACCACGTGAATCTTCTCATAGGTATCTCAGTATTTTGAACTGCACTTTCAATTTTTGTCTTTCTATTACAAGGAAAACTTAGGAACACTCGTGAAATTGTAATTCATTATAATGAAGTTTTCTGTATGAGTTAAGCCAGAAATTGTTATTCATTAAAAAGATATTTTTTGTATCAATGACGCCAGAGTATATTAAAATTCAGAGTTTTCATTTTATTTTATATTTTTGCTCTGCACATTTGTGAAGGTATGGAATGTTAGATTTAGAACAAAATTTCCAGCCAATGGTGATGTGCACTTAATATTAATCCACATACATTACACTCCCTCCATCTCATATTAATTGTTCTACTTGGAAAAATAATAAAAATAAAAAATAAGGCTTAAGATACACTTTTTTAAGATACATTACACTCCATCTCATATTATATGAAATAAATTTTTTTTATATAAATAAAACTATTAATTTGAGACGGAGGGAGTAGTTCTGTTTATAAAAAGAATTTGGACTGAAAAATTAATGGAAAAAACAACCAAACACATCCGTATAGTCGCTAGGACTCGAGCCACTCAAATACACATCTCCACATTCCTAAATTTGTAGATCCTCTTAGACATTTTTGTGAACTTTATCTTCTTTTACATTAACATAATCCCAAGACAACATGTTTGTCCGAAGGAGGGCAAAAGGATCACCATCTATGGCATTCTCCCACTTTCTGCTCCAGCATGTGGATCGATGAAGACATTAATCATAGCTGGTTTCCTGGCTGAAAATGATTCAGCTAATGCAGACTTCATGGCGTAGCAACGAGATAACCCTTCCCTCCAAAGGTTTCCATCACAGTATGGTAGGCTGCACCTGGGAACAAGGAAGTTGGAGCAGGGTCATCTTTGTATGGTCATATCTCTTCAGAGTTCATCCTATGCAACACCCCCACCTGTTGATGGTCGAGCTCCTAGAGTCCCCACAGTGAGGACGGTGAGAAAGATCCCAGGGCAGCCCCTAAAGTATCCGTAGGCGGAAGTAGCGTTGCCGGCGGACTGCTCATTTTGGAGGGGTGATGAAGCAGAAGCGTATACGTAGACCGGGATTGCCCACCACGCCGAACATGTGGGAGGCTCTCTTCCCGGGCAAGGGCGTGGGTTGTGAGAAGACTTTCCTTCGACCAAAGCTGAGGCGGGGTCCGGAGAGGTCTGGGGTTCGGAGGTTGCACGGCCATCGGGGGAGGAGTCTGAATCAGTGCCTTGAACGCTGAGATGAATGAGCCGACTGTAAGGAATGCACGTGAGATGTTCATTTTTCATGATGCTCAAATAAAATTCAGAACTTAACTCGTATACGATTGGAATTTGAGCTTGAACTCAGAATAAAATAAGTACATATTGAAACTTATCTATACATATACACAATTATAAATTCTAATTTATATTTATAATATATATATATATATTATAAATTTATATATTATTAATAAATATATAATGTCTATGTATTGAGTATTGGTTTATATATCACACATGATACTACATGTGATATGTATTAAAATTTAGATATATCATACAAATAAGATTTAATAAAATATCTATATATATAGTACAAATGAGTAAAAAAAAGGATATATTATATTACATATTAAATAATATGTTAATCATTAGACAATATATTATAGTAATATTATTTACTATGTTTACATGTCAAACAAATTATAATATATATCTTTTCAAATTTTCTATCAATATTACTATTGGAATCCTTAGAAATTCGAATTTTATAATAATTTTTTAAATATTTTTTTATCATTGAGTTATGAAATTTTTTTCTTTATAAAATTAGGATAATTTATATTTATTTAAGATGGGTCCAAGATGATATACATCAAGTTTCATCTTCCCACTTACTAAAACTTGACTCAATTTCGCTCCTTAGCACAACTACACATTACACATAATATAAATTATTTAGAAGTAAATATTTTAAAGAGACATTAGATATATATTATGAGATATTTACTAAAATTTATATTTATGTATAATAAAAAAATAATATACATTCATATATGATATCTTATATACACAAATGTAAACTACAAAGGCACTAGTTTTTCCTTTTTAGGGGTTATAAGATGATACTTGAAGTAAGAAGTGAATACAAAGATTTAGAAAATTTACGTTACAAATAATAAATATGTTTCATACAACCAAAAGGTTGGACTATACAGAAGAGGTTGTGGTTTTATATATATATATACTACTAATAATGATATATTTATATAAAACTACTAAAAAATATATATAATACAAATATATGAATACTTAAATGGTATAGAAGGAATACATATGTGTTAATAATAGTGACATGTTAATAGAAGAATACTAAAAGATGCAAATATGATTAGACATACAAACACAAGATATAGCATAACAATAAATATAAATATTAGAAAAAATCTAATAAATAAGTAAATAATATTATTTATACTTTAGATGTCTATTTAAAAATTTATGAGCTTTTAGTAAATGATTGCAATTTTATGCAATATTGTATCTATAAATACTCCATTTGTTCTATATTAATAGCTCCATTTAGTTTTTTTTTTAAAATAAAATTAATTATTTTAAAAAACCAAATGGAGTTATTAATTTAAGACGGATGAAATTTTTGATAATATCATTTTTTACTAAGTAATTAATATATATTGGTATAATGAGGTAGAAATATTAATTAAGTTTTTGCACTTATTTTTAAATATATTATCAATATAAAGAAGTACAAATATTATTTAAAATAACATGGGATAAACGTACAACTTTAATAACGAAGTGATAAAATTATATTGATAAAAATGTATATAAATGATGAGAACATCATATCTATTTGATGAAATGCTTAACACAAAAGGTGTTATAGGTGAAGTGGTCAAGGAGATTGTTCTTTTAGGCAACGTCACATAGAGCCAAATTCGAGCTAAATTATGTAGTCCTTGCTTGAACATGAGTCAAGTTTATGGTTTCTTTCTTGAGCCAAGCTCGAGTTGGATGATTGGCAACTAAATTAAGTTTGAACCGAGTTCGAGCTAATACCCAAAACTATAAATTTGAGCCGAGTTAACCTAAAACTCAACTCAGCTCGGCTTATTAGCACCCCTACCACCAAGGCTTTCTTTTATGCCACTTAACATTCATTTCTCCTATAGACAACAAAACTACACCTCGTTGAATCCACTGATGAGCATTGTTATGCGGGAGCCCTTGTACGACAAGTTTTTATATTACTTAAATAGTCTCACCGCCTAAAAGACTGCTGGGAAAGCACATCCAATCTAATCATTTCCAATTCTAGTAGTTGGAGCTAGCATGGCGCCACGAAGTGTGGTTTCCTGTACCCACAGATGCATAGCTTAGCTTTGCCATAGAATCGTATTCAGCAATCCCTTTGGCTCTGATGGTCCAATGGGTCCCACGACACTTGTTGTGATCTTGGATTTTCAAATATCTTTTTAAAAATATTATAATGCAAATATTTGGATAATTTTTTTCTTTTACTTTACTGAAAATTCGAAGCCTCAATTAAAATAATCTCAAAGCTATGATAATTGATTTTATCATATAACATATCAAACTAAGCATATTTAGAGTCATTTCCATCAATACTTTTGAATTAGACAAAGGACTTTTGAAGTGAAAACCACACAATTATCTAGGATTACTAAGTATAGTATATGCATTCATCATATGTGCTTCAATAGGGCATGGCAGCTGCAACGGCTGTGTCTATGGATGCGGGGGGCATAGCCAAAGTCACCATAGATGTGGAGGCCATGGCACTGCCATTGCTGCCATGGAGGAAGGGGGGCAGTGAATGAGGAAGGAAGAAGGTGGGGGTCTGTTGTGAGGAAGGGCAGAGGTGATCGAGGGAGGAAGAATGTGGGAAGATGACTCATTTACAATATTTGGGAGGGTATTTTTTGTCTAAAAATAGCTTAAACATGAATTTTGAGAAATTTGGGGAAAAAACATGAATTTTGAGCCAAAAGGCTGTACTTGCTCTTGAGTGCATATTTGTATGAAAATAACCCAAATCTAAAGTTTGAGAATTTTGAGAAAAAAGCTGAATTTTAAGAATTTCATGCCAAGAGGTTGAACTAGGCTTGTTTATGACAACTGCCAGAGTATATTATATGAAAATAGTCCAAACATAAAGTTTGAGAATTTATAGAAAAATAATAAATTTTGATACTTTTATGCGAAAAGGCTAAACTTTTGTAAAAAAACCTCTTTGCTGGTTGATGGAAGAAATTGCACGTGAGGCAAGTGATGAATAGTTCATAACCCTATCTTTTTGTCAACCTAACCGCTTAATAGTGTCGATGGATATTCACCCTCTATGTATCTAGCTGGCGGATATTCGCTGTCCATTTATAGGTGGGGTGGGCTGGTTAAAATATGGGGTAACAATCTACACATCCATAAGGTAAGCCTGTTTTTTCACTGGACTACTTTAGTAGATGCAATTACTATTATTAGTATTTTTTGGCAATGACGCAATTATGTTGACAATTGTGCACAAGGATGAGTCGTAACAATTGTGCCAATATGATAAGAATTTCGGGTCACATCGCTACTGCAAATTGTACCTAGTGCACCTCACAAGTCTCAATTAAAAAGCATGTGCACCTTGAAGATTTGCAAGCTAATAGCACAAAGCCAGCTATTCGATGCACTTGCTACTAATTTAACTTCTAATATCTCGGTTACGTGCTTATGAGTCTAGATCACCATGTACCAATCGGGTGAAGGATCAGCTATAGAAGTAGCCGGTGTTTGTTTTAGTTAACAGAAGCAACATCCACAATCATTATAGATGACCATCTCACCAATTGGGAATATGCCTAATTTACACATTCAGGGACACAATTAATAATGATCTGTTCTTACTAGGGGCACCCTACAACCATTAAGAGATGTCATTCCTCCAACCCCTCTTCCATATTTGCAACAGATTTAAGTAAACAAAATCATGTAGCCTAAGTGATTTACCCTGCCATCATTATCCAAACATTGATAAAACAAACGTACAGCTAACGTAAATGTACCATCTTAACAGTAAAAACCAATCAACAACACTCGCAATGGATAGACTACGTTATAAATATTTGTTTTTCTCTTGGTCAACATGCTGTAACACATAATAAAGGTTTGCCAGTCATACCAAATGTTAAATAAAAGTCCCAACAATCTTTTCTTGATGGGAACTCATTGCCAAAATTCGTTAACAAGTACAGCTACTGAGGTAACCATAATCCTAACAAGCAATTATAGAAAACGCCAAAAAACATAGTTATTTTCATTCCCAGGAACTACAGCTCGTCCTCGTCTTCCTCTGCAACTTCCTCTCCACCCGTCTTCTTCCCATTGACAGAAACAAGTTCAGTGTCGAAAATAAGTGTAGCTCCACCTACAACATTATTAACAATTCATAGTGATTAGACAATATGGGAAGTGATAATGAAATTGTTTAAGAGAAAGCATACAGAACTCTCTAATTGGTTAAACAAAGTTTCACAAGTATCTCCCACCTCATAGTTTTTATTATTTGTTTCTATCCTACGAACATGCAAAACTACTTACAATGCTAGCTCTAATTTATATTTCTTAGTGATCAAACAATATAAAAAATGACATCATCACTCAATTTGGTTGAACTAAACTCCACACACACAAACACACAATATCGTCAAATAGTTTTTTTCTTGTTTCTCTTCTAAAATTACCAAAAGAATAAACGAACTCTAGAAAAAATGGCCTCCATGATCGTCCTACTCCAAAGAGGTGAAGTCAGTTCCATGTTATAACAAGTGGAGCCTCAAAAACACAACCTCAATGGTATGAGCATTTGAACCCCGCTCCCCACAAAAAAAAAAAAATTCATGCTTAATATATGACTCCGTTTAATCACACGTGCAAGTAGATATACATTTGATAAAAAAAGATTACCAGGGATAGTTGGAGGAGATCCTTGTGCTCCGTAACCAAGTTTTGCAGGTATTTTTAACTTTCGTTTCTCTCCAACACACATCCCTAAGAGTCCTTGATCCCAACCTGTGTAACCCATAATCATTCAGTTTCTTCAAACAAAAAAAGAAATTAAACTTGAGAAAATAACTGTTATATAAGCCAGAAAGAATGCTACACAAGCTTATAAAAACACATGCTAAATAATGCACATCATGATTGTCAGATGTCACTCTAGAAAATGTGATGATACTATTAAAACTTCATGCAGCACGTTTAATGCTAAAAGTTCATTAAAAACTAATCTCTTATGGACGACCCCAACTGTAAATGAGTTGGAGCTACCAAAAACTGAGAAGTTGTTTCTCTCAGATATGAAACCTAATATCTGGAATATGATTTCTGAATATTTCTGGAGTGTCAATTCTCAGAAACATTCAATACAGGAGCATGATTATATGATTTGACCATGTGGACAACTAGCCAGTCCAGAGATAATTTTGGATTTTTGTGGATGATTCGAATAGGGTGAGAGGAAGGCCCAGAAGAACAAGGATGGAGTTCGTAAGAAAAGTCATGCAAATAATTCACTTGATATGGGGCAAGATTGGGATGGCAGGATAGGATTTGTATTGCAACCCCAAAAAATTTGGTTTTGGTGGTGGTTGCATGAGTGTTTCCAAGCTACTCCTGAAGTCAGATCTCTTTCCTTTTCTAATCACTCCTACCACATAAATTCACTACGTATTTGGTTTAATCAGCCAAAATTATGGTCTATGCAATCACAGATGATATATGGCTACTTATTGATTTTTCATAGAGGTGTCTTTTGTACAGTAACAAACAGTTGATTGCTTTTCTGTCTCATGTTCCCTCAAAAAAATTCATCTCCCCATTTTCCAGGCACTTAATAGCCATTTTATTCCTGTAGTAATTATAATCTCCAGAACACATAAAATTTTATGAGAAAAGCAGTCCGTGACTCTGTGAGAAAGAAAGTCTTGAAAGATACACACACAAGGTCCAAACCCTCTTGTCTGCAGGTTAATTTCAACACAAAAAAGTCCAAAAGTTCAACAAACCTTTAATAACTTGACCACTGCCAAGCTGAAATTCAATTGGGTCACCCCTCTCAAAGCTTGAATCAAAAACAGTTCCATCTGTAAGAGTACCCTGATATGGATTCCAATTTTTATTTAAAAATGATAAAGGGCAAAAATGTTAATATGTAAACTGAAACATTGCTAAGAAGATTGTCCAATGAACAAATGCAATATCATTTACCCGATAATGTACTTTTACTGTGTCACCCTTATGAGCCTGAACGTCACAAGACTTTGGCTTATACTGCACAAGCAAATATTTCATCATTAATAATATGACAAATATAAAAATACAGTATAAATTCCATATAAACCATTCAGACAACCATTCAATTTTCACGGGACATAATAGGCAAACAGATTTAAAAAAATCACTCAAACTCCCTACTATTATTTAAACGAAATTTTCCTTATTATGAATTTCAGAGCATATTTGCATTCATCTCCCTTTAACTATGATGTTTTTCCCATATCTTTGATATTTTTCTCATAACCTTCACATTTTCCCTTCAAGCATTATGTAACTAACAATACACATAGGCCTCTGTAGTTAAACATTTATATATTTCAAGCTTCAGCTTTTTAAGCATAAGTGAAAAACTAAACATTATGATAAAAAATAAGGAAGCAGAACTTAGCCTGTCTACTTGCTATTAAAAACAAACTACAACTTTAATTATGATAAAACTCAAGTGCGTACCTATTATGATCAGTGAAAAACTCTTTAGTATCAAGATAGAAAATTATCTTCATTTTAGATACAATGTCTTATACAGAATCTAAAAACACAAACATGGAATTATGAATTTAGAAATGAAACTTTAGTTTAAGAAGTTTATAAATTCCTAAAGGCCTTCCTTGTTTAGATTGTATAACTGAAAATGCCTTGAATTCATTATAAGGGTAATTTTGTCCAAATAAATAGAAGAGAAGATGGAAGGGAGAGTTTTTTATACTTCAGGGAATTTCATGAACTTATTGTAGCATATTTTAGGAGAGGTAACTGAAATTTACAATTTTATTCTTGCATCGCAACCACAAAGAAGTCAATGCCTTATCATATATCTGTCTTAAATTTCTACAAAAGTCGATGACTTTCTTAAATTTCTTCCCAAGCGAATTTAAAAAATGGACTAATTCACAATAGGTATTGATGAGAAGAAAATTGTCACCAAAGAGGATTCTGCCATGTAAGCTGGACGCACAAGGAGAAGAGGGGTAATAAATTGTGGTCTATGCCACTTCCCAAATTAAAGCAATTACAACAATCGCCTACAATCAAGAGACGTGATAAACATGGAGAAACCGAGGTAGTTACATAACTAATTCAGACTCCTTTATATATACACACAAACGAGAGGAACAGAGGTATGAACTAATGCACTTTATCATAAAAACTTCTCCCTCAACGACTCTAGGCAGTCTTCTAGCCTCGGAGATGCCTTGGCCAGCACTATGCCAGTGCCAAGGTCTCAACTCATTTTGTATGCAGGATCCTTGAAGATCATCTTGACCGTTATGCACATTTATGCATCAACAGGTATAACATGTAAAAGGTAATAATTTCAGAAAAAAACAATAATCTCTTTCTTGGCAAAGGAAAAGTATAAAGAAAGGATTAATACATTAATAACTCCAAAATTAACAATCCAGAACACAATATCTTTGACAAAAACGAAACCCATACAACGTATTTAGATAGCAGAAGCACATCAATATAAAAAACTAAAAAAAATAAAAAGCCAATTTAAATAAATAAATAAAATAAACAAAGCCCGAATGGCATATACCTTCACGCCAATCTGCAACTCTGAAACATCAGCGGCTTTCTTTCCGGAAACTGAAAAACGAGAATACAAAAGAATTCCACTAAAAATAATTGCACAAATTTGATCAAATTGGATAAGGAATTAAGAGCCCCAGATCTCACTCACTAGGGAGAAACATAAAAATAGGGTTTTCAACGGAAGAAGAGATTACCGCTAGAGGAAAGAATAGCAACACAGAAGAATGCAGACGCTAGAACCAGAATGCACGATCTTGGCGACGCCATTGTTGTTCCTTCTCGTTCAACACGACGCTTGCGAGGGCACGCATTTATTAATATTAATTCTATATACGGAGTAATTTAGAACTCGAACCGGGTGACCGCTGTGGGCTTGTAAAAGCCCAACAAATGCAATTTGACATAGGTCTTGTATAGGCTATAGTGGTCTTAAAATCCTCCAGTTTTAAAAAAATTAGAACAAGAGTGGAAAGTGCGGGATAGGAAAGTCATCTTCTTAAAATTTTGTAGTTTATTATTATTAAATATAGAAAAAATTATTAAAATAATAATTAAAAAAAATAT
Organism: Saururus chinensis; assembly: GCA_035235625.1. NCBI lineage: Eukaryota > Viridiplantae > Streptophyta > Magnoliopsida > Piperales > Saururaceae > Saururus > Saururus chinensis. The sequence goes on along the minus strand of CP141145.1, from coordinate 5,332,940 downwards.
TTACTAAAATATATTATTTTAGGAAATATTTTCTAAAGTGATATTTGTTTTTACCACGCTGGCGTCAGCCAAGCAGTTGACGCCAGCGTGACTTATTTTTATATTTTTTAAGTTATTTTTGTCGTTTATAACGACGAAATTGGTTTGAATACGATTTCGTCGTTCTAAACGACGAAACCTTTTATTACCTGACCCGGTTTTGTTGTTCAGAACAACGAAATCAACTTAAGCTGATTTCATCGTTTTTGAACAACAAAACTACCACACTTATCTTATTTCGGGCTCGGTCGTGGGAAGGACACTAATTTCGTCGTTCAGAACGACGAAATCATCGGGCTTATATTTCCCGATCCGCTCCTCCTCCAGTTGCCTCGCTGAACTCCACTCGGCTCCGCCTCCGTCGAGCGATCCACCGCCCGCCTCTGCCGACATCCCGCCTGTCGCCGACGTCCAGCCCCGTTGTTGCCGCCGTCCAGCCGTCGCCGCTGCCGTCCAGCCTCCGGTCCATCCGCTGCCCGCGTTCAGCCCGCTCCAGGTGCAATTTTTTGCCTTTTTTATCTTCTTTTTCAATCGTTATAAATGATTTTTTATATGTTAAATTGAAGTAATTCCCTTTATCTTTTCTATGCTATATTGAATAAATTTGAAGTTTTAATTGTACTATCATTGTGCCCTAGTTTTAAAAGTATTGTTCTCAGTCGTTTTGTATGTTTTTTTGTTTAAGATTATTAAATTGAGATGGATTTTTAATTAATGAGTTTTTATTTTTTAAGATGCCAAGTCTCTCAAATTTTGGAAAATGAGGAGGATTTGAGTTTTTGAATATGCTTTTTTTATAGCTTATATGATTTGTGACATTGTATGCGTTATTGCATCAATTGTCTAATTTTATTAATTAAAAAATTTACTCATTAATATAAAGTATTAATGATATGCTTATATACTTGGTAAAGTTATTAGTTTCTATGCGTATATATTTTTAAAATATATTTATTAGGGTAGATATTAGTATTAGTTTGCTTAATCTAATATTAAATTTATTTATTATTTATGAATTAATTGAATAGAAATGGCAGAAGAAATGGTTAGTTTTTTCATTAACTACGACGGACGCATAGAAGGATTATTAATGAAGAAACCGTCTACATTTGATGAATTTGAGATGCATGTAGCAAGTAAGGTTGGGTTGGATCGAAGAAGATGGAAAATTACTATCAAATGTAATCTTCCGTCCTATTGATCGAGAATGATACTAATGAACATAAATGATGATTCATCAATGGCTTTTATATTTCACCACTCGCGTCACATAATTTCTTTCGAGTTATTTCTCGAAAAAGAGGCCCGAGTGACTAGTGAAAGGCGAAGTAGTTCACATAAGAGGTCTCACAGAAGCTCACAAAGGAGCTCGGATAGAAATGTGAACAATGAAAGTCATATGCAAGTGCTGGTGGACGACGAGGAAGAGGGAAATTTATCTATGACAGTAGCTTCAAATGAACGCCATAGGTCGTCTGCCCCTATTTACGATGGAAGTGGACCTACTTGGAGGTAAGGGTTGATTTAGTTGTGAATACGTTTTCAATCTTATTATCCTTTAATGAAAATACGTTTAGCTAAAATTTGAGATTTTGTGTGTAATATGGAAGGTCTACGACACATGCACACGAGTCATTTAGCGTTCAAATGTCTCAAGGCGGTGCATGGTATGAAACTCAAAGTTCGATGGGCCTTCATTACCCCTACACGTATGTTGGTCATACCGATGCTGGACCATCTAATCAGAGGTGAAATATATATTTATAAATGAATTCAACTTTTTTAGGCTTACGAAATTTAATACATATGTGATGTTTATATGTAGGGGGGGATATGTCTACGGTGAAGATATTGATGAAAATGAGGTTAATGAAGGTGAAGATAATATTGACGAAGTAAGTGGAGAAGATTCTAATATGAATGTAGAAGGGGTTAGAGGTGAAGAAAGTGCTCAACAGATGGTTGACGGCGAGGGGGATGATGCGGTAGACAATGCAATTGCTGAGAATGATATGAATGTAGATGATGAAGAGCCGCCATACTGTGAAGTGGAGCCACTTTATGCACACATTACAGATGAGGAGATAGATGCAGCAGTGAATTCTACAATGGATTTGGACCAACAAAATGAAGATGAGTTATACGTTGGCCGCATCTTTGAGAATAAAGAAGCATTCATTACAGCCTTGCAGGAGTTTTCCAAAATCATGTCGAATACAAGGTTGTACGAACCAATCCGGCGGAGTATACAGTGAAGTGCATTGACAGCACTTGCCCTTGGAAAGTGCATGGCTCAATCAAAAGGGGTGGTAAGTTCTTTAAATTGAAGACGTACAAAGGTGACCACACATGTCGGAATGCCCAGCTTAGTACAGATCATAGGCAGTGCAGTGCCTCCTTTATTTCGAAGGTCATAATGCCTGCTATCCAAGCCGAATTAACTCTCACATCAGGGGATATTATTCAAAGAATGAAGGAGAAGTATCATGTTGACATATCTTATAAGAAAGCATGGGCAGAAGGAATATGGCGATCAAGGCCATTTATGGAGATTGGGTAGAATTGTATAAATTGTTGCCAATGTACCTAAGGGCGGTGCAAGAAGCCAATCCTGACACCTACTACTACTTAGAGGATGATGTAGTACCTCGTGCAGATGGTGGCACTTGTAGGAGATTTAGACGGTTGTTTTGGGCGTTCGGGCCGTCTATAGCTGGGTTTCGACATTGCATCCCTGTGATTGGCGTTGATGTCACTCACTTGTATGGCAGATATCTTGGTGCTCTTATGGCTGCAACGGCTACAGATGGAAATAATGGGTTATTTCCTCTTGCATTCGGGCTTGTCGGGAAGGAAGACAGAGATAATTGGAAATGGTTTCTAATGAAATTGAGGGATCATGTACTGATGGGCATGATGAACATCGTCATTATTTCAGATCGACATAAGGGGCTTTAGAAGGCAGTGCCTGAGGTTCTTCCAGAGCCGGATTACCACCATCGTTATTGCATCTGTCACATAAAAGTAAATTTTAAGGAGTTCAAAAATGATACACTGACGGACTTGATTGGGGCAGCAGCTTGTGCACTGACAGTAGAAAAGTTTGATGCTAAAATGGACTTGATTGGTCAAGAGAGTCCTAGGGCAAAACATCTCCTCTTAGGAGGAGAATTGCATCCTGCACAGTGGTCCCTTGCACACGGTGGTTTTATGACATTTGGCATGACGACTACAAATATAGCTGAAAGTTTAAATAGCGTCTTGAAGGGGGCACGAGGATTACCCATGCAGGCTTTAGTGTCAACTATCTTTTATCGGCTCATAAAATTTTTTGTTAAACGATCTTCTGCTGCCTTTGCCATAGTCACCCCATATACTCCTAGAGTGGAAGCCATATTGAGAGAGCAAACAAGAAAAATTGGGGAGTATATAGTTAATAGGATCAACAGGAGTCGATGCAGTGACATCAATTCGTGCCCGCAAGGTTATGGTAAATGCTACGATGCATACTTGTACATGCAACATCCCTCAGGTTTATGGTTATCCTTGCTCGCACCTTATTGCCGTGTGGGCAAAGTGGCGGGAGCCAATCAATGCATCACTGTTTTACACATCTTCTACTTATAGAAATGTGTACGCAAAATTTTATTCTCCTCATGGTCGGGAGTATTGGGAGAGGGATATACCGTTTGTGTTATACCCACCGATAGCAACAAGGCAACCCGGTCGCCCACGGTCTGTTCGTATTAGGAATACCATGGACTGCAGAACAATGGAAAGAGATGGTAGAGGAGGATATAAATGCGGGAGGTGTAAACAAAGTGGGCATAATAGTAAATCATGTAGAAACCCTCCTCTTGATTGGTAAACATATAATCAACCTCTGTGTTTATTATATTTTTTTAGTTACGTACGCATGTATTCCTTACGATTAATGATATGATCTTCATCTTCCACAGATCATATGGATCATGCAAAGCCTTGTTATGGGCCAGGCCCGAGTGACGCTTCTTTACTCATAGAGCAGGAGTCACATAGGTCTGCTGCTATTTGGAGAGGAGAGGTATGATAACTTTTTTTAAAATTTGTTTCATTGTTTTTTGGTTATTATAGGACCCTGGGTGCCTTGAGTGCACCGAACATTTTAAATACCTCCGCCATTGGCCTATAGATGAGCGTATATTACCTTATCTCGAGCGAGCGGGATTCGGCCATTTCATTCATCTACAGTATGTTTGTCTCGATCGGCCTCTATTGACAGCTCTTGTTGAGAGATGGAGGAGGGAGACACAGACGTTTCATTTGTCATATGGAGAGATGTCCATCACGCTCATGGATGTGGCAGTTCTATTAGGACTCCGTATTGATGGACGTCCGGTGACAGGCATGACAGGAGGAGCTCATATGGATATATTAGTTAGACTTCTTGGTAGAGCTCCTCCTCCTACAGTGATGCATGGTAGCTGAGTGAGCCTACGATGGCTCTTACAGGAGTTTTGTGAGCTCCCAGCCGATGCTACAGAGATAGTTATCGAGCAGCATGCATGAGCCTATATATTGCATTTACTTAGAGCCACCATATTTGCGGATACCACGAGCAGCCACGTGCATGTTTCGTATCTCTCTCTCCTTCACGACTTTGACATGACTGGCACTTATTCATGGGGCAGTGCTACTCTCACATTCTTATACCGAGAGTTAGGAAAGGCATGCCAGGCCATGACCTCGGGGATTGCGGGCTGTCTGACTCTTCTTCAGGTAAATAATTGTGTAACTTTACTTGGAGTTTTAGTCACGTATAATTTTTTAATTCTAATATTTGTTATCACTATTTTATAACATAGTTATGGTCGTGGGAGCACTACACATCGGCCGACCAACTGCTGAGATGGGTCGTTTGGTCGAGGGTGCTCCATTAGGGGCGAGGTAGGTTGTATTTATGTTTACCACATTACTTTTTATGCAACGTTTTATGAACATATGCTGAACTCATTTCTTAAATTTAACTCCTTAAGGTGGAATGTTCAGAAGGAGAGAACCGAAAATCCACAAGGAGTCCTCCGTTTGTATAGAGGGGAGTTAGACCACCAGCGGCCATACCAGGTAATTTTATTACCGTGTTGAACTTTTTTATATAATGATTTTAAAAAAATTTGTCGTTATTTAAACTAACTTATCTTTATATATTATATAGATTATTTGGCAGCCGTACTCGGAGGACTTGTTCGCTGTGATACCTCCACTCTGCACTGACGGTCGAGAGGTATGGTTTTCTCGAACCCCTCTCATATGTTATGAGATTATAGAGATGTATGTGCCAAATCGTGTAATGCTCCAGTTTAACCTGGAGCAAGGGGTCCCACCTTCTACTATCGAGTTTGTCCATCGCATCACTCGACAGGGCCGCCATATTACCGACTGGGCTATATATCATGCGTCGTATATTGCTCGATGGGAGGATAGGAGAGCCACTATTATTAGAGGGGAGCTGGCTACGACATTGCGAGATGTTCGTAGTACTTATATGCATTGGTATTTACCGATTACACGGCGATATATTTTACCGCGCGATGATGTAGAGGAGATGACATATCAACCTAGGGGAGCATTTGAGGCATCTCTAGTAAGTACAACTTTGTTAATTAAGGCATATATTATTTTCTTATTTTGTTTTAATTATTTATCTAATATTTAATTTATTTTTTTATAGCTTCATTAGCTTCGACATACTAATGCGTATTTGAGTGATGCACTTGTCACCTGTATTTCACGCGAGGACTTAGCAGCAGCATGTGAGTCGGTGATTAGATCGTCTAATGATGTCCTTCGTAGCTTGCCACTACTTCATTCGGTGATCACGGATGTTCATCGAGATTATCCTGTTGACGAGGCCGCTCAGACGCAGCCAATGCACTCTTCATGCCCTGATATTCCATCATCATCAGCAGCATATAGCTCTCCTCCAGGTTCAATATTTCCAGACACTACACATGTCACTCAGCTGCGTCGTAGCCAGATCCGATTTTATATTATAGACGACATCGGCCAACTCGTATTGTACCATCTATTACTTATGCTGAGCCGGAGCCCGAGTAGGAGCCTGACATGGAGTCACAGTCGGAGCCCTAGCCCCAGTTGGAGCCCGAGCCCCAGCCCGAGCCCCAGTTGGAGCCAGAGTTAGAGCCACAGCCAGAGGTAGATCATGAGGAGCTCGTACACCCCCGTCAAGGACGAGAGCGAGGGCGAGGACGTAGGAGATTATGATATTACTTGTGATGTATTATATTTATTACTCGTATATGATGCACTTTACTTATATTTGTTATGGTGATATTCGTGATAGTGATATTTGTTATGGTGATATTTGTTATGGGCGGAATGAATGAAGTCGTGCATATACATCTGTGTTTTGTGTTTTGTGTTTTGAATGAATCAACAGGGACAGGTGATAAAATTAGTTTTAAATAGTAATTTTAAAAAAAATTAATTTGATTTCGTCATTTAGAACGACGAAATCAGTGTCCTTCCCACGACTGAGCCCGAAATAAGATAAGTGTGTTAGTTTCATCGTTCAGAACGACGAAATCAGCTTAAGTTGATTCGTCGTTCTGAACGACGAAACCGGGTCAAGTAATAAAAGGTTTCATCGTTTAGAACGACGAAATCATATTCAAACCAATTTCGTCGTTCTAAACGACAAAATCAACTTAAAAAATATAAAAAAAAAGCCACGCTGGCGCCAGCTGGCGTGGCAAAAACGAACACCACTTTGGGAAATATTTCCCAAAGTGGTATATTTTGGTAAATATTTTTTTTAATTATTATTTTAATAATTTTCCCTTAAATATAATAGGGAAAGAGAAATTAGAAAATAAATTGAAAATAAATAAATAAAAATTTAGCCCAAAAACTTTAAGCCTAAAACCTATGGATTTTGAGAAAAAATTATCATACTAAAGGCTTATTTTTTTCTATTACTACTACCATCATCATTGTTACCGCCTTCACTATTGTCACTGTCATCACCACTATAGCCGGCACCGCTACTATCACTGCCACCACTACCACCTTCATCACCATTACTCCCACCATCACTATTGTCACTACCACCGTCATTACCACTGCCACTACCTTTACTCCCACAGTCGCCTCCATCACCACCAGCCCTGCCACTAGCACCACCACTGCTACTACCACTACCGCCACCATCACCGCTACTATAACTACCACCATTGCCACCATTACCATCGCCGCTGCCACCACCACCACTACTGCCACCGCCACCAACGCCGCTGCCACAACCATTGCCACTTTTACCGCTACCACCATTGCCACTACTACTACTACCATCACCGTCAATTTTCTCTAACATCATTTGTACAATCAAACAGTAGAAATTTTTTAGGAATCTCCTAGTTTCTCTTTTACCTGGATTCACTTTCTCTTTCCATTTCTCCTGATTTCCACCAATCTAAATAGACCCTACTATTCGGCCTACTTTCATACTATTACGGAGATTGGTGAAACAGGTGAGAAAGAGAAAGAGAAAGAGAATAACCTAAGAGAGAAAATATGAAAATCTTAAATTTTTTCTTTTGGTTGTACCAATAGTATTATAGAAAATTCAAACTTGAATAATCGACCGTATCCATATGGATAACATTGTGCCTTTAAAGATAAAACTACACGTCTTTTGCTATTGACACCAATACTACCTTTGGACTACTCCTCATAGTAGTGGAGGTGGTGGCACACTACTGGTGGTGGCAACAATAGCAACAACAGTTGTGTTAGTGGAAGTAGGGATAGTGGTGGTAATGGAGGCAAAGTTGATGATGGTGGTTGTCACGGGCATAAAGCTTTGCCTAGCATTTGCACACATGATGGCCTGGCTGCGCCGCACAACCAGTAGCCACTCTCTTCCCTTCCCACTTATATGCGCAAAGGAAACACAAGCAAAACAACACAAATAGCCACAAGTCCGTCCTAGTGCAATGGTCTCCGCCCAAGCTATATTTCTGTCCATCGAAATACACAAGGCAGGGAGAGGGCAAGCATGATCCACCACGTTGAAAGCTCCCTCCCTGGTTTATTGTGCATGAACAAATCAATCACCTCCGATCAGCCATGGCCGCTCTGTTCTCCCCCTTAAATAGACTCAGCCTGAAGTTGGTCGTTCTAGTGCTACTAGGAGTACATAACCCACCCTTACAAGAGTTCTCACTATGACCAACTCTTAGCCCAACAAGCAGTCCGCCCCCTAGCCCAAATAAGGAAACCTGCAAGGGAGTTTGTCTTCCGCTAGGAGTCCAGAATCTGTTGCGTTCTAGACTTTGTCTAAGGAAACTAACTACTCCAACTCCTACCTAACCTAGGAGAGTAGCCAGCCATCCCGTGCGAGTCTTATCCGTCCTAGGAACTTGCTACCCCGACTCCTACTCACGCAAGGAGTGCATCAATCCTGCATGAGTGAATCTTGTCCGCCTTAGGAGTCCTTCCCTAAGTCTAAGTAGCACCCAACTTCAATGCTAGAGTCCCGCCCGTGCATGGACTCCTACTCAGCCTACTCCACAAGGCGAGTAGCTCGTCCGGAACATCTACCACGTTGTTCCAGCATCTGTCTTGCCCAAGGGGCTTGCCTAGGCTGTCTGTCACCCACGCAACTCAGCCATCCACTGCCAAGTAAGGGGGTAGCCGCCCCCTTCAGCATCCATTTAGTTAAGGGGCTAACAGGCCTCCCCCACTTGATTCTTTGACGCCCTCATTGAAGCCCCAACTTCCTAGGTGCACTGATTGAAGCTCTTAAGCCATCCGCCTCGTTGAACCCGTTAGCAAGTAGCCAACACTTCCCATCACACCACGACCAAGTCATCTTCCACCCAGCCTAAGTCGTCCTTCAGCCAAGTTTGGGCAACACCTGCTGCCCATCATCCTACCAACCTCTGCATCAGCCCACCCCTTGGCTGCTTCGATCAGCCAAGGCTTGGGGAGTCCGCTCCCCTCCTTCCTTCAAATCCTCAATGACCCGAAGCTTCCCCCTCAAGCGGGGACTCCAGCAACCGAACACATCCTATTTGCTACAAAGGACTCATTTGGGCTATCTCTTCATGCTCAAATTCCTCCTCCTCTTTAGGTACAAGTGCATTCAGTCTTACCCGTTTTGGACATTCCTTGATATATGAAACAGCCACCACTTCTGTTAGGCTGGCCAGACTGCTCGCTGCCCTTCACTTTGCCACCATTACCACCCTTACTACCCTCCTTGTTGGATGACTTTGATTCCCCATTCTTCTTTGCTGGCTCAGCGAGAGTTTGTTTAAAATCTGCCAAGCTATCAACCATTGCAATCACTGCAGGAAGGTCCTCCACTTCCCTCCATCTTAGCTCGTTTTGAGCCTATGTTTCCAAGTCTGCCATGAACTAGAATAGCTTGTCATCCTCTATCATGTTCATCACTCCCAAAATCAGTGACTGAAACTCCTTAACATAGTCCCGGACTACTCTCATATGCCTGAGGTTCCTCAACACCTCTCAAGCCATCCAAGACACATTTGTGTGAAGGAATTGCGCTTGCAACTCCCTCTTGAACATATCCCACGTCCCTATCTTTGGCCGACCCACAACTGCATCATCCTCCAACTGCGTTTGCCACCACAGCTTTGCATCCCCTTCAAGGTACAGTGCTGCCATGGTAACCTCCCCCCCCTCTTGGGTATGGACCAGCATGAAGTAGCTTTCCATATCCCAAAGGAAGTTCCCAATCTCCTTAGTGCCTCATGTCCCAGCCTATGCCTTCGGTTCAGGCACCTTTGCCTTCTTCACAACTTGCTGAGATGAGGACTCACCCCCATCTTGGGATGGAGTGTTGAGGACTGCCTGCTTCAGTACCGCCACTTCATCCACTAGCTCGCTAACCTTCATTGCTGCTGCCTCCTCAACCTGTTGCACATGCTGCCTAAGGTAAGCCATCGTCGCAGCCACATCAACCACTAACGTGGTGAGACGGGCTGCCCCTTCAACCAAACTACCTTCTTCCTGAAACTCATCAAGGTGTGTTGCAACTTCAAGCAGGGACACTCGTTGGCCGAAGAGGGCCAAACGCTCATTGATGTTGCGCAAAGAGGTCTGAACTTCAGCCAACATCCCATTTGTTGTGGCCATCGCATCCACCTTCACCTCTAGCTTAGTAATGCAAGTCAACATTGCGCCTACCATCAAAGCTCCCTATTTTCCAGCAACTCGTCAAGGTAAGGTAAGCACGCAACAAGGATCTCCAACCTGTTCAGCAACAACCCTTTAAGGATTTTGCCTCTTCCGGGTATCCTAGCGACTCAGCAACCTTCAGCCAACTCCTTCACAGAGACCGCATAGAGCTTTCACTTCCTTCAAATCTTGGCAATGGAACCAACTGTTACAGGCATGAAGCTTTGCCTAGCGTTTGCACACATGATGGCCTGGCTGTGCCGCGCAACCAGCAGCCACTCTCTTCCCTTCACACTCGTATGCATAAGGGAATCACAAGCAGCACAACACAAACAACCACAAGTCCGTCCTGGTGTAATGGTTTCCGCCCAAGCTATATTTATGTCTGTCAAAATACATAAGAGAGGGAGAGGGTAAGGTTGATGCACTATGCTGAAAGCTCCCTCTCAGCTCCCTAGTTTACTGTGCATGAACAAATCAATCACCTCCAATCAGCCATGGCCGCCCTGCCATCCCCCTTAAATAGACTCAGCCTAAAGCTGGCCATCCTAGTGCTACTAGGAGTATATAGCCCACCCTTACAAGAGTTCTCACCCTGACCAACTCTCAGCCCAACAAGCAGTCCGCCCACTAGCCCAAATAAGGAAACCTACAAGGGAGTCCGTCTTCTGCTAGGAGTCTAGTGTCTATTGCCTTCTACAGTTCGTCCATCCAAGGAAACTAGCTACTCCAACTCCTACTGACTTAGGAGAGTAGCTGGCCAGCCTGTACGTGTCCTATCTATCCTAGGAACTTTCTGCCCCGACTCCTAATCAAGCCAAGAGTGCAACAATCTTGCATGAGTGAATCCTATCTGCCTTAGGAGTCCTTACTTAAGTCCAAGTAGTGCCAAGCTTCGATGCTAGAGTCCCGCTCACGCAAAGACTCCTACTTAGCCTGCTCCACAAGGCAAGTAGCTTGTTCGGAACACCTCTCGCGTTGTTCCAACATCCGTCTGTGCCCAAGGGGCTTGCCTAGGTTGTTCATTGCCCACACAACTCAGCTGTTCGCTGCCAAGTAAGGGGGTAGCCACCCGCTTTCAACATCTGTCAAGTTAAGGGGCTAACAGTGGTGATCATGCAGGTAGTGGTGGTGGTGGTAGTAGCAGTAGTAGTAGTCATGGTGGTAGTGGTAGTGGTAGTGGTAGTAGTAGTGGTAGTGGTAGTAGTGGTGGTAGCAGTGACAGAGCTGTTGACAACAATGACAGTAGTAACAGAGGTGGTGGTGTTGACATAGCAATAAGGATGATGGTGGTGGCAGTGACAGAGGTAATGGCAACTACTATAGTAATAGTTGCACGCTTGAGATTTTTATGAACATTTTCTTTTAAATTCATGAATTTTTTTGCAATATAACAGCTGTCAAATCTAGAAAAATGATGAAAATCGAAACCTATTAAAATAATTTTTTATATAACTCTACAACAACATACATTTATTCAACCATGTGATTTTTTTTCTAAAGTATGATATAGCCAAACCAAACATTCTCATGCATTATTTGAAAATGAAACACATAAAATAACTTGCCATGGCCATGGGCATAATTATAAATACAACCTAGGCATCTCCAAGTACAATTCCTTAACGGACCAAAGATATAATTCAATACACGAGTCTAGACACAATCAACTCTCACCTTACCTAATACATAACATCCACAATATTATCGACAAGTCATGACAAAATGATAAAGACTTGTGATGAGTTGGAGTTTTATCGGAGTCAAAGAAAAATGATCCAACGATGGAAATGAGAGTCCAACTTCATGAGCTCTCCACTATTAACCTACAAAAGTCTCTCGACATCAGGGCTGAAAAGAGGAAAAATAAGTATTTTTCATACTTAGTAGGGAAGTTCTAATCAATGAATTCTATAGGTCCATACATAGATGCGCTCATGCAATTTTCACAAGTAACATGCATAACATAACATAATCTTACAATGCATAATATTTATGCTCACACGCCAGTCATCTTACCACACATCTTAAACATACTGTCTTACTCGTAGCATTGTGCTCAAATCCATATGCTTACAATCTTGCTCAAAGTCTTTCTTTGAAGCTTACACTTATAGTCCTCCTAAAAAACTTACACTTACCAAATTACACGAAATCTTCCAAACTTATTCTTACTAAGAACCTTATAAACTTACACTTATAGTCATACACATGCTTATACCATCAAACTCTTGACAACTAGAGCTCGTTACAATCTAATCATCTCTAGTGTCAAAGGAAAGGAATGTCACTAGGTGTCACCTTAACCTCTAGGGAGCAACTAGACAACATGAGTTTTTTCAAGGGCAAGACACACCTATGCTCATGGGGCACAAGATTAAACATGTAAGAATAGATCCATGATACTATTTTCTTGATTGTGTAAACACCCACACTCTAGGGGCCATACAGTCTCAATTAAGGGTCATACATTGCCAATTAAGGGCAAAAATCATAGAGTGACTCTTTTGAACAGAAAACTTACAATGCCATATATAGGCAGGATCATAGTGTGACATCTATAAGCAGAAAATCATGCAATGCCAACTAAGGATGGAAACTTACAGTGCTTTCAATAAAGCATCAAACATTTAGGCTTAAATATAGCACCAAGACAAGACTAACAAAATATATAGCGCTCTCAATAGAGTATTAAATATCTAGGCTTAAATACAACACCAAGACAATATCTTGTAAGATAACACCATAGCTAGACATGGAAAATCCATAACCAACTTGTTATTGACTAGCACAAACATGGAACTAAATATGTGAAACCCCTAAGGTCTCACATTATTGTATTAGTTTTGCTTACGATTCAAGTTTGATTTACGTAAGTCATGTAGCTATAATTATGCCAAGTTGTCTTACAATCCTCTGCTAACCATCCTAAAGCTGAATCTATTTCAAAATTATAATCCATCAGGGCAACATACTTCGCTTAATCTATCCATCTCATAACCATACTCGTCATATGACATATCTATACATATCCACACATTCTCTATTGTATACCATATGACCACATTATCTTACTAAAAAATCATCAATTTAAGCCCCCAAGATCCAACCTCAATTATCACATTCTTACTAAATCCTTACTCATTGTTCTTATGTTCTAATTTATATTACGTACATTATGCAGGTACAATTATGCGATGAAACTTATTATCTAGTAATCCCCCATATCGGCTCCAAACCTTACATTCATTTACTCCCTGAACCCCCAAAATACCATCCTAACCAAACCAATCAAATCCAATCTTCGCCCATCAAATTTACACCCTCCGCATCCGTCAAACTGATACAGGCCCACCTCCAAATCCATATAAAGCTCCTCCATCGCCACTTACATTCCATTATGCAAACACATGTCCATCACCCATACTGTAGTCCAACACACATGCCCATATCAATCATCCATACACATCACATGCCCATACTTCATCATAAAGCTGAGCCTCACACTTCTTACTCACCAAACTAACATACACATAACCCACAAACACACATCATACACATAACTTACATGCACGATTAAACATAGCATATTCCATTACATTTCCCTCTTACAACATGCAATTAAACCATTCTTTAGTCTCAAAAGCATTAAATCATGCATTCCTAGCATGTTGCTAAACATTTAAAGTAAGCTATCTTGAAATAACGAGTTCAAAGTCACCTACCTCCTAATCTATGTAAGTTTGATGGTGAGCACATGGCGGTGGTGGCGTCAGTGGCAGAGTCAGTAGCCAAAGTTGTTGACTAGTTGAGAGAGCTAATGTCCTAAGGATTTATAAAATGCTGGAGGTAATCACAACAAGACAGGGGTAACAAAAAGTTGTGCAGCAAAATATGTGTTCCACAGCAGTGTTGGGAGTTGGGTCGTGTCGAAAAGAGTGGTTCTTTTATGGGAAATGGAGTGATTGACTAAAAGTCGGTCAACATTATCAATATAACATTCATCATATATTCATTCACCACACCCATTAATCATGGGACAAATAACATATTTGTTCGACATGTGCATCATATTATTAATTACATTTCATAAACATATACTCATGGTACTTGTGTATCATGTAAAACACATTCCATATACATATAATCATACCACTTGCATATCATGATGTATAGCATATTCAAACACATAATCTTGCCACCTGCATATCATGATGTAACCCACATTCTATAAGCACATAATCATGCCACCTGTGCATCATAGGTTCATCCTGCATAAAACAAATACACCTTATGTGTAATTATATGAATCTCACTATAACAATCACATCCTGCATGAATCAATTCTCAACATTCATATCATGCATAATCATATACCAATATATACATTCACCCTTCATAAGTCAAGTATATCATATTATACGCCCCATGTGTAACATAAACATCATTGTTCCTACACAACCTGTGCCAATGAGCATTATACACATGCATAAATCAACTGGTGAATGTCTCACAATCGAGAAAACATCCTTACTTAATCGGCCGAAGCATAAGCAGACCTACTCACCCCAAACAATCCCTAACGGGGAAGGTCCAACTTCCAAAAGGAAACTAGAGCAGTTTGGGTAAGTTACCTAATGGGAAAAGTTGGTAAGCCGGTGCACACGGACAAACCAACTTGATTCTCAGGGTCTAGGTAACTCAATAATTTTAACTCATTATAGCTTTCCGCTCTTCTCACCCAGGGAGGAAACTCATTCTCAACGAAATGTAAAACCCCATTCATTAGATGTAAAACCTTGTCCTTTCAGATGTAAAACCAATTTGATAAACCTTCAAGTGACTAATCGAGCAAACAATGGCATCCAATTGCGCACAACCGATTAATCACGGCCAATCACGATTAACTTTCATTTATAAATTATTTGAATTATGCATGCAACATGATACATACGTGAGAAAAGTCTAATGAATGTATGCATGATTAAACATACTCAAATCAGTCCCTATGAGCATATAACATGATCCATTTGTAATAAATAAAATCATGTAGTCATAAGCATGAATATACATACATATGCATGGTAGTGATCATACTTATGCTAAAACATGTGAAACATGAATCACCTAAAATCAATGTGACATGTACAAGCATACATAAGTTATTATGGTCAAGACCTACTGGAATCATAGAGTAATTATGGAGAAATAATCAATCATAGATTTAAAACAAGTAGAATATCATACTAAAACAAAAGTATAGTCATATTCCTGCTTGAGCTAAATCATAATTCAAGGATGGTTCTCATGCAATCACAGTAGCATTTATAGGTAATAACTCATCATAGTCATAAAGAGTTAGATTTATGAGAATAGAACAAAAAATGACTAAAAATTCACAAAAATAGGCCAAAAACACAAAATTTCTTTGTTGTTGTTCGAATGCCTAGCAAATCAAATAGCCAGACAACCCATTTAAATGGCTCTTAGCCTGTTCGATTGGCCAGATCAGTTCACTTTTCTGGTTCGTCTTCAACCTTCCGAAATTCAAACCAAAAATAATTTAAAATTCTATATAAATTAAAAACACCATAGAGCATCATATAATCAAAATATAACCCTAGAACATAATAGCTCTAATCATTCTAATGCTTAATCACAAGAAAATAACTATAAATTACATGTTTTTAACAAATCACCATTAAACCTCAAAAGAAGCAAGAACCCAAATAAATCTACAATCATGAGTTCCAATGGATAAAACCACACAAGGTAAAAATCTCTTACTTCTATGAAGCCTTTGAATCCATGAACGAACTTCAATCCTCATAAATCTTACCCAAAATTACGGTTTTTGTTAAAATTTAATTAAAACCAACTAATAAACTCAAATCAACTTGAAAATAGGTAGTTCTAGGATAACCTTTGGTTAAAAATGAAAAATCACCAATTTAGGGTTTTAAATTAAAATTAAAATAAGATTTTTAATGGAAGAAATCAAGAATCAAAATAGGATAAAAAAATATAAGAAGAATTAAGACCAAAATCGAAAGATTATGGGTGATTAGGGCAAGAAAACACAACTTAATCTTATTTTCTTCTTTGAAAAATAGGGGTAGAACATTTCCTTCCTCCTAACATAGCTCTTCCCCATTTGGGCAAATAAGCTAGGGTTTCTTTAAATAGTAAGGGTTTTGGGTTGGGTAAATAAATTGTTGGGCTGTAAAATTGTAATGACCCATTTTCCAGTTATGCTTAACCCGAGGGGTTAAGGATAATTTGAGATTAGTGTTAGGGGGTTTCATTAAGTGAAATCCCCATATCTGGGTAGAGCTTGGAGTAACGAGTGTAACAAATCAAAGAACGCATGAAACAGAAGTCGGGAGCGAAAGCTACGGCCCCGGGAAGTATGCCATATGGGCGGGACCTACATAAAAAGTGCAGGATAACCTACCATATGTGGTCTTATTTCGAAGGGCTCGTCGACACGAGTCCATCAGTAATAAGAACATGCGATTTCAACGTCAAGGTTGGAAGTTATCGCATTTTGAGGTCAGGATATTATTTGAATAAAATAATATTATTCTAGATAAGATCGACGACGTAGTGGATAAGACTGACGACGAAGCGGATAGGATCGATGATGCAATAGATAATATTACTGATGCAAGCGGATAGGTTTGCTAATGAAGCGGATAAGATTACTGACGTAGCGAATAGGATTGACACATATATATCCTATCTGCCATGTGTCAGCTTCACGTCTATCCAATTTTTCTATAAATATCTTCTAGAGCGTTTAGTTTGGGGGGGGGGAATCCTCTCCCACGTTTCTGTATTCTCTCCCATATTCAAAAACTTCTGTTCTTCGTTTCTCACTCATTTTAAGTCCGATTTGAGTCATTCTTGAGGCATTTCTAGCTAATTCGAAGGTGATCTACGCAATGACATGGTCTATTCTTTAAGCTGGCATCCCTAGAAGGGGAAACAACCTGGGGCAAGAGGAGTTTCTATCTGCTACCCTCCTGCCCCGAAGAGAGAGTAGCAGCCCGGAGAGAAAGGGGGACTCCATCCTCCGTCACAGGCTGCATCATGGGTCATCGTCCGAAGTAGGGAAGGATCCACCCTTCATCGAAGGACCACACAGTGTGAGAAACTTCATGGGGAAAGGGACATTTTGTCCATTGCTTATGGTTGCAGAAAATGAGAAGTCTCCGAGAAAGGGGACAATTGATCTGTCATCTTTTGACGCAAAACAAGGAATGTGCGGAGGTTAGAGGAGACTCCGTTCGCTGTCTCCAGATCTAAAGGGGAGGACGCCCAAAAATGAGTACCCTAAATACCACTACCTTGCAAGACATTTGGGGAGTAAGCGTTTTTGACCTCCTATTTTAATTATAGAATGCATGTGCTAGATAGGGTATACACTATGCCTTGATATGCTATGATCCTTTATATTATGATATGCTATGCTTATATGCCATGATGTGTGCTGTCTCGCTCTGGGTTAGAGAGAGACGTGTTGTGTGTGTGTTCGGTCTCGGCTAAGTGATAGAGTGAGGCGTGTGATGCATGTGGTCTCAACTCAATGATAGAGCGAGACATGTGAATGTGATGGATTTGCTCTGGGATAGAGTGAGGCATGTTGTAGTAGTCGTGTAGTGCTCGTCTCTATGATAGAGCAAGATATATGTTGCCGGTGTTTTACGGGTTTCCGTATATCCCCAATTAAATATTCGGGTATACGTATATGTTTTTGTATGGTTTGATGTATGTAGTAGCCTATAGGTAGAACTATGTACGAATCCGATAGTATTAGAGTAATATCACAGATATTATCCGATACGTATGTAGGCAACCAACGACAAGGCAATATTGGCCCGATCTGAATTAGTTATATAATTAGGTTTTTTCTAGCCTACGCGTAATGGAGCACTAAAGTTCCGAAGCACGTGGAGGAACATGAAGACTCTTGCATTCAAAGTTTGCTGCTCCCGGTTCTGGGTTTGGTTTTTATCATTTTCGGACCCCCGGCCTGGGTTGGTTTCCTGGTCTGGGCATTACAAAAATAGGTCAAAATGCCTTAAGTGGCTAATTAGGGTTATTTTTTGTTTAAAAATGAATCTAATCACATCAAAACCACTGAAATAAAATAATTAGAGGGTTAAGTGGACCGCACGCCATCCATCATTGACGTGGGGCCTTTGGTAGGGTCTGCGCCCAAAATTAAGAAAAAATTAAGATAAATTACCATATAATCCATAAAAATCGGATAAATCAAGTTTTAGACTAATACTTAAAAAAGTAAAATTAAACCTTATTAGAGTCATAATTACTAACCCATAACCTGAAAATCAAATCAAACCAGTAAACAAGCAAAACAAGATAATTTCACATAATTAAGACAAAAAATAAATCTAATAAAATTAGAGATCTTACAAACTTTATCCTTTTGTAGTTGATGACTCTATTGCTACTTTGTTACCTAGAGTGCAAGGCCTATTGAAAGCATGGTACGATGTTATGACCTTGCTGAAATCATCCCTTCCTCAATCTTAGTTATTTAGGACCTTGATTTCAATCAAGTTTATTTTAAGCTACAAGATATCTTAGTTAGATACTAATGCTTAATTTCACTTGGTTTCCTAGTTTAGGTAGAAGTAGGAGATTGTGTTGAAATAGTATTGAACTATATAAGGGCTTCTGCCCCGTAAGTAATTTGTGTGAACACTTGAATGGGATATAGTTAGGCTTTTCTCTTTTCTTTCTTTCTCTGAATTTGTCATATTCTCCCCTTTCCCTCTCAACCTCTCTTTCACTCTGTTTCCCTATCTAGTATTACTTTGTGTGATTCTTTGGGCTACACTAGTGAGAGAGAGACAGACAGACAGACAAACCAATACGATGAAGGCAACCTGCCTAGATCTTCCACATAGTCGAAGCACATAGTAATATTCCCTAAATTCAGGCAATATAAAACGGCACATGGAAAAATTAGCTGTGATAAATGAATCAAACAACTTAGGTGAACTCATTTCCATATTCATGGCACTCCCATCTTTTAGCATGCCCACCCCGCCTATACATAGATATCCATCATCTGGTTATTTAAGATTGGCTACAAGAGGAGTGACTTGCTCCTCATCCAATATGAAAATGAATTGAGAGAAGGTCTAAAAAATTGAATGGCCAAACAAGAAGGGATCGGAAAAAAGGAAAAGTAGTACCTGCTTCTGCAAGGTGAAATATCTAGCTATAAGTAGAAGTTTGTACTACATGTGATCAGATCTCAATTGTGTTTAGAGGAGGTTGAACGGTGTTGTAAATTGAATCAGATCTACATTCTTAGGAGCAGGACCGATGAGACAACATGTAAGGAGAATGCATGGTCAGCACTGGGGACGTTTGGTCAATGGTATAATTGTGGGGGCGAGGGCAATGAAGCATCACAACTATCAACTTCACATATTTACCCAGTTCAAATAAAATTTACCATTATGCCTTGATAATTTTACTCTTTACAATTTTTTACATGGTGTTCACTAAATAAGAAAGGCACTATTGGGAAGGCAATGCAAAAGTGTGTAGTTTTTATAAATTTTTCAGTTTGTCCAACATAATCAAATATAGTTACTTGTTAACCAAATAATAATCAATTTACTAGCAAATTTATTTTCTAAAAAATAAAGGGTAATAATATTAAAATCTAAATCCAATCTTCTACCTTTCTAAAGTATACGTGGATATGGATATGAAAATGGATATGTTCCAGCTTGAAATCCATAGTTGCAACAACACCCACATACTACGGCGACAGTTTGAAAAATAGGCCATACAAATCAACATCAACAATTCTGCATACGTTGTAGCTTCATCCTATATGAAACTCAACCTCATTATAGCTTTATGAAGACATGGGCAGCATAGGTGTGGGGCCTGTGCATGGGACTACACAACAAGTGAGTGAGTGTTATTGGGCTCACTTAGCATTACACAAGTAATAATCACACAATAAAAATTATCTTGACCATGTCTCTATTCTCAAGCATTGTACTTCATAAAAGATAACCACATATATGAACTGATTCATATGTATTACAAATTTTCATAGTTTGCTCAAGGTACCTTTAAATGGGAATTTGATCTACCAACAAAGCTACTAAGTTTTCCTTGGTTTCATGATTTGCAAAAGTGTATCCATCTCCAAACTGGTATATTATTTCTGCAAATCGTGCTAGATTTAGGGTTGGCTTCATTACCGGCATTGGAAATGGAGTGGGTCTTAGGCATGCTTGATTCATGTCTTTCCATGTGAGGTTGACAATCTCATAGAGATTCATCACAGCCTCCTCCTGGGTGCACTTGTTCTCATGCATATAAGATTGTACAGCAGAGACAACATGTCCTCTCCCTTGCTCAAACTAGACATTTCCAAATCATTCAAACTTTTCATTAAGTACAAAAAATAATATATACCAACGTTTGATAAAACTCTATTTTTCGTACAAGTAAAATATTCACTAAAGCACAAATGAAAAACAACAAGAGTTCATCAAGACTTGATAGTAAAAAATTCCTTCACTAGATGAAAAAGATGGGGATTAGAATAAATAGAGGTTAGAATTCCATACAATACATGGAAAAGTTTTGCTCCTATATACTATATATGATATAATATATGGATTCTTATGTAGTATATGGAATACTTGCTTTGATTATTATATAATTAAATATTAATTATGACATGCATCACTAATACAATATAAATAAATGCCTTGTTCAAGCATTACTCGGAAGGGTAATGGGAATTTTGTAAAATAACCTAACAGGATCAAGCAATAATTGGGTAATAACCAATAAAATGGAAAACTCAAGATTCTCCCCTTTCTTAATTTAAAAATGATGATTGGAAATTGTTTGAGTGAAGGTCCTCATGTCACAAAAGTGTTCAAAAAGATGAGGGTTGAACCTAGTGGTGCAAGACCCCACACCCCTACATTGCTTTTCTATTGACATAGCATTGGAACTTAGCAAAGCGTTGTGATTGCGAGTTGAACACAACATGATATTTGGCACTTAACTAGTGATAACAGATAATAAATAATGGATGATGGATGATGTACTTGGTTCAATGATGGATTGTTGATACATGACAATGATCAAACTATTAAAAAAGTTAATTCCCATGTTGTTCATGATGGTGTATAGTGAAGGTTATTTTTCCTTACTAGTCTTTGCTTACCCTTGTGTTTTGTTGATTTATTAAAAATTTCTCTTTGTGTGCAATGATATGTAGAGGCGACAAAGTACCCTAAAGACTTAGGTATTGATGCCAGTGTGATCACATAGTTAACATAGGAATAAACCTTGGAGAAGAATAAACTTTTAATTATGATTTTGCTTTTCATAGGAAGACTTTTCAATTCAGTTTTATTCAATAATGTACTAGGCTATTCTAGTATTGGGTAGTTAATTTCATAATACATTTAACTTAGTCTTTTCCTTAAATAACATCTTCTTGTACACTTAACTAGTCTCGGTTTTTAGAATTGGGTTGTGTCACACTCAGGTGCTCTGGCATAAGGTTTTGGTCCAATGCAAGATAGTTGCCTTACAACACAACCATATGCATGGATAATAAGAGTAAATGGAGTTGACCAAGGTAGAAGAGAGTCGTGCAATTTAACTCGATGAGTCAATTGGGTCATCGAGGGTCATGCTTATTGGAGTTAGCAATGAAGTTTGACTTGGTTTGCGAAGCATCCAAGTTGACTTAGGGAATTTGGGGAGTCAAAAAAGAGTTTTAAAACTATGATTTAGGTGGCTTCAGGCACTGCTCCTTCCCTAACAAGCAATTCTCCTAAGCATTCGATCAGCTTCTTATATGCCATGCACATCTCCTATTGGGAACCCTAGCCTAGTACAACTCTCTTCAAATCCACAGGCCAGAGTTGTTGTTTTGGTGTCTCAGCCCATCAACAATGAAGAGGGAAGGAGCCAACTTCAGCAAGTTGTTCATCTACTAGGGGGAAGAAGATCTTGACATTGTTCCCCTTTAGGTATCTCATGGGCATCAGGTTTCTGACTCTCATATTGTAAACTCTCCATCAATCAGCTTGCAAATGTCTACCCTGACTTCTGACGGGCTTATTCTAGTAAATAGAAAGAAATATTGTTAAGTAGAGAAAGAGGCTTAGATGGCATATGCTCTTACTACTCAGACTGTATGCAATTTTTAGTCTGCTCTGAGATGCGGATGTTGTAACTCTTGGTAATGTCTCTATATCCTAGAATACATGTGCTTTGAATCACCCCAATAAAGCTGCCACAAACAAGAAGCTGATCAAGGATTTTCTAAGCTAGAAAACCAAGTTAAATTAAGCATTAGTCTCTAACTAGGAAATCTCATAATCATAAGATGCAGCCTAAAATAAAATTGTTTGAAATCGAGTAAGATCCTAAATTATGAAGAATGAGGAAGGGCTAATTGCAGCAGAGTCATAACATTTTACAATGCTTTCTATATGCCTTGCCCTCAAGGCAGTAAAGTGGCCATAAACTCGTCAACAAAATCTTCTTTATTTATGCCTCATAAATAGAATTAGTTGTTAATTCATAACAATTATTACCTCTTTTATTGAAACTAATACTACCATTAAGATATTTTATTTACTATTTTGCTAGTGACTCACTAACGGCGATGAAAAAGCATCTTCATATGGGTCATTTAATCTATTCATTAATTAAATTGATATTGTGTTCTAGCTATTGAGTTTCAATAGGCGGCTAACAATAGACCAGATTGAAGGCGGGGAGATTTTTGGTGTGCATCACACACCATGTTGTCCATATATACTCACCCAATCACCATGTTATAACCATTAGTGCCTCATGTCTCATACACTATGATAATAGGTCAATTTGGTGAATGGTGAAATGCATGGCCAACATGGTGTGTAATGCACACTGAAATTTTTTTCAAAAACTCCACAACAATTGTCCTCAAGGCAAAGTGAAAGTGGAAGAAGCCATCTGACATTGATGTAACAGTGAGCTCATGCTACAATTTTCACTTACGAATCATAGCCACTTTTAATTCAATATACTATGGCCTCTTCCCAAGCAAATACCCAAACATATGCTGCCAATCTTGGCCTTTAAGCATAACCTACTCATCATCAACTTCAATCTCAAGATCATTGCAAACATTTAGGAAATCTTTTGAAGAGAAATCTGTTGGGAAAATTTAGGGTTACTATCACTGAGATTCCAAGTTACCAACAATGAAATTCTGAGCAAAGATTAAAGTCAAAGGCGTCTCCAAGAGACTAACTTTGAAATGAGATTCACCATCTTAGTGCAAGGCTTCTCTGGCGACCAGCTCCCAAGATAAATAGTCCTCTCCTTGGAATCCTTGGTGCACTCCAAAAATCACAAAGCAAACTCTAGAGGAGAACAGTTGCCCACACACCAAATTGCTAAAAGTTGACTCCTTTTTGGATGAAAATCACTTGAGAAGGAGAGAAATTTGAGGGAAAAATAAAGAAGAAGTTCTAGTCTCTGGAATGAGGGTTGGGGATGTCCCCTTATACTTAGAATCTTCTAATTCCACGTTCCAAAGAGGTTTAAGGAGATAAGGAACATTTAATGGATCAATTGATCAGTTTCGTTACTGATCACATGATGATCTATTGCTAACCACTAATCCCTCGTTCCAAAGAGGTTTAATGAGAAAATGAATGTTTAACAGATCAAATTGAGTCATTCTATAATTGATCCCGTGACAATATATCAATCGCTACCAGTTAGCGATCAATCGCTAACTCTCAACCTAATTTAACAAAGGCCAGAAACTGGTGGCAATCAATCGTTTAATTAGGTGATTGATCATTCCACTTTTCAACCTCGATAGTAAGATTACCGATCGATCACGATCGATCGATCCACAATCTGTTTTAAATAAATCACTTTCCAACATTCCCCACATGATTTATTAAAATAGAGAAGACATTTTAAAAATCTTTTGATGGCAATAAGGTAACAATACACTATGTTGTCAATGAAAGGTGCCTTTCGGGATTGAACCTCCACCTAGTTGACATACTTTCATTTCTCTAAGTTCTAAGTAAACTTTGTCTTGATCTTGAACCTTTTAATAAAGACATGATATATTAAACTCATACTGTATACTCCTCGTTGAGTTCTATTAGGGTGGCACATTACATCCATGCGCGAGCATCTTGATTTTGTGAGTATATCTTTTAAAGAATCAGCCCTTGATTCTCATCAACTTTCTGCCTAAGTAACACTCATATAGGTGAGAATCTCCAATGGTATTTATGCAAAGTAACACCTTGCCTATTTGGCCTTGATCTCATAAAATAAGAGCTAACCTTTTATTTACAGTAGAGCACTTACACCATATGAATGAGAACACCATAATAAGTGCTCATTCTAGTTACTAGTTAGCTTATTTTTCCCATTGAATCTACTTTGTGGGATCTTCACTTATATAGATGGGGTAGCCACTAACTGTAACTCAAGGTATGGGCTTTAATCTCATTCCCCTCAATGCAAGTTGGACTTGTCATCTTGACAATCCTTTGGTCAAATGATCTACTAGGTCATCACTTGACCTAATATACCACAAAGTAACAACTCCATTAGAGTTTAACTTGTGTAAGATTTTATATCTGAGTTCAAGATGCTTGAAGGACTTTCCATTATGATTCTTACTGTGTACATTTGCAGCAATAGCTTGGTTATCACAGTAAATCAAAATAGTTGGAATGAGCTTGTTCAACATGGGTAACTCTGACAAGAGATCCCTAAGTCATTCAGCTTGTCCTCCAGCCAAATCAAGAGCTACCATCTCCAATCTAAGGTAGATCTGGTGATCAAAGTCTACTTAACTAAATTCCAAGCGACTGCTCCACCACCCAACGTGAATAAATACCCACTAATTACCTTAGTATTCTCAAAATCTAAAATCCAGTTCACATCACTATAGCCATCAATTACATGAGGAAACCCATGGTAACATATCTTATATGAAATAGTACCATCCAGATATCTAAGTACCATTTCTACGGCAATCTAATGACATTTACCAGGGTTTTTAGTGTACCTACCTAGTCTCCCCACAACATAAGAAATATCTGATCTACTACAATTAGCTAAATAATTCAAACTTCCTATAATTTGGGAGTATTTGAGCTATGACACACTATCCCCATAATTCTTCTCTAGTTTGACACTAGTTATATTAGGCACTTACTAGCTTGCAATTGAAGTAATTGTACTTCTTCAATATCTTCTCCATATAATGTGGCTGACTCAACATTATGCCTTAAAGAGACTTGTAAATTTAAAGCCCAACACAAGATTTGCAACTCCAACATCTTTCATATCAAAATGCTTATTTAGAAATCTTTTGACTTGCATGATTTTACCATTATCATTACAAAAAATAAGAATGTCATCAACACATAGACATAAAATAATATAAGTATTGCCAACATTTTTCCAATAAAGACATTAATCATATACACAAGTAACAAAACCGTTAGAAAGAATAATATAGTTGAATTTTTCATACCATTATTTCAGAGTTTATTTTAGACCATATAAGGATCTAATTAACTTACACATTTTCTTCTCTTGACCAGGCACTACAAATCCCTTTGGCTAATCCTTTTACACCTCTTCTTCTAATTTACCATATAAGAATGATATTTTGACATCCATTTAGTGAATTTCAAGGTTATAATGAGCTGCCAATGCTAAAAGCACTTTGATAGTAATAATTCTAGTACATAAGAATAAGTGTCAAAGTAATCTAGACCTTCCTTTTGACTATAGCCTTTGGTGACTAGCCTTGCTTTGTACTTTTTAATGGACCCATCCAGATTTAATTTCTTTTTAAATATCTATTTGCACCCAATGGGCTTGTACACAGGTTGTAGATCAGTTAAAATCCATGTCTCATGTGCAATTATGGAGTCTGTCTCACTTTGTCTAGCTTCTTTCAAAAAAAAGCATTACTAGTTGTCATAATCTCGCTAGAAGTCATTGGGTCATCTCGCACCAAGAAGGTGTAGAAGTCATCCCCAAATGTCTTCTCTATCCTTGGTCTTTTACTTATCCTTAGTTCAGAAATTTTATCATTTTCCATCCTATGACTCGATGATGATGTCTCTTAGTTATGCACAACCACTTTACCTATTTTCATAAGAGGGAAGATGTGCTCAAAGGACACTGCATCATCGAATTCTTTTATAGTATTAAGAGCATAATTTGAGTTATTAGACTTTAATACCAAGAATATATATTCATTACTATTATACGCATAACCAATGAATACTTCATCATAAGTCTTAGGTCCTAGTTTGTTTACCTTTATATTAGAAATTTTTACCTTGGCAAGGCATCCCACACTTTGATAAATTTCAAACTAGGCTTTCTTCCTTTCATTAGTTCAAAGGGATTATTATTTTGGCCTTTGTATGGAACTTTATTTAAAATAAAACAATAAGAGAGAATTATTTCTCCCCACATGTGTTTGGGTAACCCTAAAGATGAAAACATAGAGTTTATCATATTTAAAGATGTTCTATTTTTCCTTTCAGCCATGCCATTAGATTGAGGAGAGTATGGGACAATGGTTTCATCAATTATTCCATGGTCTTCACAATACTTGCTAAACTCATGTGAACAATATTCTCCACCATGGTCCAATCTTAACCTTTTGATTCTCAAATCAGTTTGGTTCTAAACCTTATTCTTAAAAATTTTAAACTTTTCAAAAGCATCATCTTTTGATTTAAGTAAAAATACATGAAAATATTTTGAATAATCATCAATCAATGTAATAAAGTATTTCATACCTCCATGAGTCATTACTCCATTCATTTCACAAACATCACTATGAACAAGCTCAAGAAGGGAAGAAACATGATGGTTAGATTTATAAGATTTTCTAGGCATTTTAGATTTCGTACATATTTCACACTTAGAATGAGTCTTAACATTAGATTTAGGAATCAAATCAAGTCTCATCATTCTCTTTAAGGTGTGAACATTCACATGCCCAAGTCTCATATGCCATATATCACAAGCATCATATTAAAAGCAAATGATCTGTTATCATTAAAAGAAATATCATTACAACTAATGACATTCAACTTAAACAAACCATTACATAGATAACTTTTCCTACAAACACTAAAAATTTAGAAATTACAACTTTATTTGACTCAAAACACTTATTTAAATCTCTCTTGACTAAGAAGTGCTCCATGAACTAAGTTCTTCCTAACATTGGGCACATGTTGTACCTTATGGAGAGTCAAAGTGTTTTCGGAAGTGAATCTCACATCCACCTTTCCTTCTCCAACCACTCGTATTGCAAAATCATTCCCCACTATTACTGCTCTCTCTTTCACCTCTTGCTGCGAAGAAAAGGAAGATAGATCCAAACCAATGCTAACATTAGCTCTTGTGTCTACCCACCAATCATTAGGTTGACTAGCTAAATTTAAAACTAAGTCAATGGAATAAAACCTATCATTGCATTCAGCTGGGTTGCCCCCTATGATCACCACATTGACTTGAGGGTTTTAAAGACTTTCATTGTCAATTCCCTTCCTTTGCGAGCACTGTCTTGCAAAGTGTCCGAATTGACCACACAAGAAACATGTTTTCTTTTTCTTGTCTTTTTTGATATTGCCTTTAGGCTTGGTTGTGTTGTTGTTTTTCTTGTTAGAGTTGTTATTCTTCATCTTACAGAAGTTCTTTGAGCGGTTCTCTACAACATTAGCATTCTCATTAGATTCATCATTTACTTAAGCAGAAGAGCTTTCAACCAACTTCTTCTCTCTATGTCTTTCTTCTATTGAGAATGCAATAATGAGACCATCCAATAACATTGCTTTCCTATGGTGTTTCAGAGTAACTTGACAGTCACTCCAAAAAGGTGGTAGTTTGTCAATCAAAGCTTGGACTTGTAGTCTTTCATCTATTAAAATTCCTTTTCCAACTATCTTAGGTACAATGTTTTGAATTTCCACTACTTATTCACGAACCGATTTGCCATTTACCATCTTAAAGTTAAAATACTCTTCAACAACATATTGTTCTTCTCCAACATGCTCTTGGTCAAACTTCTTTTCTAAAGCTTCCCAAAGTTCTTTAGCCATAGACAACTAAGGATATAACCATGTCAAAAGTTGTCATTCCTCCTGAATTTCTTATTGGAAGCTAACTTTGCCGGTTCATATTCTTTAGAGTTTTCATCAACGGGATCAGTTAAAACATAGAAAATTTCATTTTGCTTTGCCCTCTCTATGACAAAATGAAAATTTTGCCTCAAAGGAAACTGACTTTGAAACAAGATTTGCCACCTTAGTGCAAGGCTTCTCCAGCGACCCGCTTTTATGATACAACAAACCTCTCCTTGGAATCCTTGGTGCACTCCAAAGATTCACAAAATGAACTCTAGAGGATTGTCATTGCCCACACACAGAATGACTGAAAGTTGCTCCTTTTTGAATGAAAATCACTTGAGGAGGAGAAAAATCAGAGAGAAAATTAAAGAAGAAGAAGTTTTTATCTCTAGATTGAGGGTTAGGGACGTCCTCTTGTACTTAGAATCCACTAATCCCACGTTCCAAAGAGAGTTAATGAGAAAATGAACATTTAATAGATCAATTTGACCTATTTCATAACTGATCCCGCACTGATTGATGGATTACTATTGTTAGTAATCAATCACTAACTCTCTGCCTAATTTAACAAAGGCTAGAAATTGGTGCTAATCAATTATTTAATTAAGTGATCGATCATTCTACTTTTTGGCCTTGATAGTAAGATTATCGATTGATCGCTCGTATATAGTGATCGATCGACGCACAATCTGTTTTAAATAAATCACTTTCCAACAAGATCCTTGTTGGTGGAGTGGATAGAAAGCAGGTTTTTCCACACAGGTGGACAAAGATGAGGAAGAAGCCCCTCATGCTACCATGGAAAAGAGATCTCAAACTTAAAAGGAGAGGGAAACGAGTAAAATGATAGTGGAGATGAGGCCCAAGGTGGCCAATTGGCTTGTAGCATGGCAAAAAGCCAGTGGCAAAGGCTAAACCCTAATCATGCCTATCGCACCCTCGAGGGATTCCCGTTCAACTCGTATTTTGATAAAATATATTATCAAATGAATAAAAAAATTATTCAATAGAAAAAACAGACACCGAAATAAAAGTAGTAGTAGATTGTAAACCTTAGTACTCTTAATATCATCCAGAATTCGGATGATGCGAGATGAATCTTTGATATACTTGGGGTATGAATTCATCCATTCAAAAGCTTCCTTGGTTACGACTTCTCCAGCTCCAATAAGGCAAACTGGAATAAGCATTGGGTAGGCAGAAGAAACTTCACCACAACGCATGTACTCATTGAATTCTGGTATGTATCGCTCATAATACCATTTTGCTTCTAAAAAATAAGCTCCACACAAATCCTGCATCTGTGGTAGTTAGAAGTACCAATGTCAACAACAATGGTGGAAGCAGCAGTATTGAAATATGAAAATAAAAATGACATCCAAATTCCTAAAGTACTCAGTAATTTCTATTGTCATAAAAGTATAGTTATATACCACAATTACTATCATAATGTTTTCTTATATAAAATGATGTAAAATTCTAACTGATGAAATGTGTTAGATTGGTCTCACAGTGTCTTTCAAGTATTGCACACGATAAGCATTTCCTTGGAGACCCAATTCCTCTGCAAGTTCTCTTGAACAGTCCATGAGCACCTCATATAGAGGTTTTATGCTGTCTGGAAGACTTTCCATGGCCGCAATGTCCCATCTAGAGATTGACATTAGAGAGTAGCAAAAAAAAAAAATGAAAAACACTTAGAAACCACTAAGAAAATCACCTAGGACAAACACCACCATGTGTAATAACCTAGCAAAACAAAAAATAACAAAAATAACAAAAAATGACAAGTTTATCTTATCATACAGGTCCTACATGATCTAAAATCATAGAAGGGCACGCTATTTAGAATTGTTTACAAACCAATGCATGTTTTGATAAGTGGACTTCTTACTATAGTGACGTTTTTGGTTAAAAAAAATTAACTTTTTGCCTAAGCTCAATATATGCATAAATTTTTTACCTTAGATAAAAAAATAAAAATTAAGGGGTAGTTTGACAACCCACTTAAAAAGGGGAAAAAAAAATTCCCCTCCAACTCACCTCATAAGGAGGGTTTGATGAGAAATAAAATTTCCCCATGATATTACATTTTGTGCTTGTAGGGGAAATCTCTTTCTCTTTCAAAGGGATGGCCAAATAGCTCCAAAAATAAAATAAAAGAACGTTAAGAATATCCATGTGACCTAAGTTGACAAGGTGCATAATACTTTGGTAGGCTCTTTATAAACTTGTAGGTGTTTAATAATTCTCCATATATATAAGAATGCCACTATATGAACCCAAATAAACTCTTCCTTACCCTGTTTCCCATTTATCTCATCCCTGCCGGCCCATTTCGATTAAACTTAATCATAGATTTCATTTATACCTGTAAACAGCATCGGTGAAGAGCTGGAGCTCATCTATATTTCCATAGACATCGTACAGGTCATCAATTACTGAAGTAATCATCACTATCTTTGAGGCAAAGACTCTGGCCCGACTGTACTGGGGCTCAACGTGAGCACCCAAAATCCAATAGTAGCACTCTGTCAATCTGTCCCTTGCAAAGGACATCTTACTCAGAAGGTTTAGATCCTTCCACCACCTGCACAATCGTCACGGCAAGGAGAGGCTCAATGCCTAATTAAATGGTTGAAGGTAGAATAAAATAATAAATAGGTATATATGCACCGAGTAATCTCCTCTGTACCCTACTAACCCCATAAATCTCTAAATAAATTTATGAGTAAAATGAGGTATTAAAGAGATAATTGGGGTGTATATAAACCCATTCTAAATTAAATATTCATGATTGAATTGTGGACTAACATTGCCAGCTCCCTTATCTCTTTTTGGTGCAATGCCTGCAGAATGTTGTAATCCAGCTTTGCAAACTCTAGGAGTATGTCGTTATGGGCAATGTCTTGTTGATATAATGAGATGAAGTACCTGGCTTCCAGCCTTTCCAGTCTCTTGTGTAGTGGCAATTCTAAGGAGTGTGTTACTCTTTCTCCAAGAAGTGAGTCTATGTTGGGTAGTGCAGCTCTAAGATGTTTTGTAGTGAAGGAAAGGGATTCATGCAAGATTTGGTCATCCCTTGTTCCGACAAAAGATGCTTCGTACAGACTAAGGAGGCCCATCACATCTGAAGCTAGTTTCTCTGAGAAGCTGCCATTAGCCTCCTTGAACCTGTTAAATGCACCTGTTTTGAAAAACCAATGCCTGATTCAATTACATATAATTTGTTCGAAATACATGCACACAGGTTGCACTTACATTATTAAAGAAAAACATTATCCTTCTATAATTTTATTACCTTTGCGCAAAAACTCATTTCTTGTGCAGAATCATATATAACTGACCATCAACATATTTAACTAAAATCCAAAAGTCTTGCTCATAAGTATTGTTTTAAAACCTGGCCCAGCTGGTTGGACCGGGATCAACCAGACTTGGATGACATTCTAGGCACTTTTTCTTGGTTGAGTTGAAACCTGGCCGCTTGAATCGCCGACCCAGTGACCGGTTCGAAAAAGTAAATTTTTTTTGTGCTGAGGGGATTCGAACTGCTAACATGAAACCCATTAAAACCTTACCTATTAGGCTATGTTAATTTTGTTTTATATATATTTATAATTATTTTATTTAAATATCTACTACATAATGTACCCAAAAATAAATTGTTCAAACACAGAATTCGAACCCAGGACGTAAATATAATACCAAGAATGTAAACATAATACCATATGTATTTTACCGGTTGAGTTACAAGAATCTTAATTTTTTATTTTTATTTAATATTATATTTAATCTAATATATAATAGAATGAGTCAACCCGGGTTAACCCCTGGTTATACCGAGTCAACCAATCCTAGTTAGCCGGTTTTTAAAACACTGCTCGTAAACGCCCTTTTGAGTAAGATCGCATCGGAGGACCTCGATTTGATGGCTGGCGGGTGATGAGCCGGGTGACCACCCCTCCAAATGTGCCCAACGAATCTTTATATTTTTCCTATTTTCCTTAGTTTTTATAGTTGTGTGTAGCTTGTATAATTATATGATTAAAATAATTAATTAATATATTCGGAAATGAATAAAAACAAAGAAAAAAAACCATCCATAAAAAACAAAAACTCATGAGGTAATGCAAGTTGATTACATGAAGATGCATTATATCCATTTTGTCTTAACAGACGAAATCGGAGGGCAAGAGTGTAAAGGTTATCTTGAGAGGCATCATCAGCATAAGAGATGTATATTCTCTGTAGTGCTTCCTCTATCTCATCCTCAAAGTGATAAGAGATTCCAAGGTGATGAAGGGTATCAATTAGATCAAGTTTCTTTGATCCTTCTGTGTTGATTAGCATCTTAAGCACTTCCTTTCTAAGCTCATTAGACCTTTTACTCCATGCATCCAACTTCTGCATCATCCAAGAACATAACATAAGAAAAAAGATTAACACCCAGAGATTTAATACTCTTATTATTCACTCTCTTCTTACCTTCTCATCCTGGGAGAATTTAATGAAGTAATCTCCCCAAACACATGGAGGAAAAGCAACTGATCGACGGCCAATATCCCTTTTCGTTACAATATTTGGATGTTGATCAGAAGAACCACGACAGACAGTAGCAAACATAGATATTTTACGCCATGCATTGAGCTTCTGCGTCATTGAAGAACATAACATCATCAACAATATTAACAGCCTGAGATACTAATTTCACTCTCAGTCTGCACCCATTTTTTACCTTCTCATCCTGGCAGAGTTTAATAAAGCAATGTCTCCTAACATATTGCTGAAAAGCAGCTGATCCGCGTAAAAACTCCGGCTTTGCACTGTATGGTGGTTGAGCACAAGAACCAAGACAGGCAACAGCCACGGCAGCCATTCTGAGTTGAATATCAAAAGAAAAATGATCTCTGTATCATTCAGTGGGCTCAAGGCTGCTGGCCATCATTTCTTCGAATATATAGGCGTCAAGAATTTGATTTTTAAATCAAAATATTTTCAATGTTTGTAAAATCGACGTCGCCGCTAACCTGAATTGGAGACGGGCAGGGTTCAACCGTGGGTAAACCCAATGATGACATCGGCTACCAAAATAAATGATTACCCCCGTAAAACCATAATTACTTTATTGATAGTTGGGTAACACATTTATCACGAGTTCGTTGTCATCTTGCTGACTCATTTGGTGCGACAAAAGCTGAAATTCATGTGGTGCGGTGGGAGTGCACATGGCGCTGATCTCAACCCATAATAATTGAAGTGGCACATTTATTAGTATTATTATATTTAGAGTAAATAATTAGGTTCAGATCAGCTGGGTGGGCATTCCCACTTAACGCGTGAGAGTGTTTAACCAACGCCAGACACGTTTTTCTCTGTTATATGGGCATTTTCACTTAACGGGTAGGAGTGTCCACTCAGCACTCGACACATCAGCAAAATGTGTCTAGCGCCATATGCATTTTGGTGACACATCTAGAGCTGAGTGGGCACTCCTAGTGGCACTCCTACCAGTTGTGATAGGAGTACCTACCCAGCTAATTTGAACCCATAATAATTGGGGGGCACAGGTTAGGCCTGTATACCGTACAAATTGGGCTAGGGCTTGGCCCGACTTACACTACAACAAAATGTAATATTAGTGACGCTTAAATAAGTATCGTTAATAACAAAAAAAAATATGACTATTAGCAACGCTATTCTTAAGCGTCGCTAATAGCTTTCGCAATACCAACGCTTATAGGAAAGCGTCGCTAATAATCTGCTACTAGCGATGCTTACAAAAGTGTCACTAATAGTTATGAATTAAAAATAATAAAAAATTTAAACTATTAGCGACACTTTTACATAAGCGTCGCAAATACCATTTCTAATAGCGACGTTTGTTGACATGCGTCGCTAATAACTTTATTAATTAAATTTATTTAATAAATAAATATTAAAAAATTATAATAAACTTCCTAAATATAATATATTTTATTCAATATTTACTATTTATATATACAATAAATAAATATTAAATTTTTAATAAAAACTAGTATTAATAATAGATTAAATTTTTACTATTTATATATAATATATTTTATTTGTTAAATTTTATTATTAATTTTAAAACATAATTTACAATAATAGAGAGAGTGAAGAGATTACATGGAGAGAGAGAGTGAAGAGAGAGGGATCGAAGAGAGAGAGAGGGAAGAGAGAGATAGAGAGGGGAGGGAAGAGAGAGAGAGGGAGAAGAGAGAGAGAAGGAGAAAGAGGGAGGGTGGAGAGAGAGGAAAGAGAGACAAAGAAAGAGGAGAGGGAAGAGAGGGGGAGGGAAGATAGAGAGAGGAGAGGGGAGGGAAAAGAGAGAAGAATAAGACGGAGAGAGGAAGAGGAGAGGGAGAGAGAGGGGAGGGAAGAGAGAGGGGAATTTTATTTAATTTTTTTAATATATTATTATATTTTTAAAATAAAAAATAAATACTAATAGCGACATATAGTTAAAATAAAATAAAATTTTTTAAAAATAATTTTAAAGAATAAAAAATCTTAAAAAATTGAAATTAGAGGAGAGATAGTGTGTAGGGAGAGAGGAGAGGGAAGAGAGAGAGGGGGGGGAAGAGAGAGAGGAAGAGGAGAGAGATAGAGAGAGGAGGAGAGAGAGAGAGGGAGAGAGAGAGAGGAGAGGAAGAGAGAAAGAGGAGAGATGGGAGAGGGAGATAGAGAGGAAAGGGAGAGTAAATTTTTTTAAATTTTTATTTAAAAATTAATTAAAAAATAAAAAAATATATTAGTCGCTAATACCCTTGAGTATTAGCGATGTATAAGGATATACGTCGCTAATACCCTTAGTATTAGTGATGTATATGTCTATGAGTCGCAAATATATTTTTATTTTTTATTAATTTTTAAATAGAAAATATAAAATAGAGAGAGGGGGGAGAGAGAGGAGAGAGAGAGGAGAGGGAGGAGAGAGAGAAAGGGGGAGAGAGAGATGGAGAGAGGGGGAGAGAGGGCAGGGAGGAGAGAGAGAGAGAAGGGAGAGAGAGGAGAGGGAGAGTAAATTTTTTTATTTTTTATTTAAAAATTGATTAAAAAATAAAAAAAGGTATTAATGACGCTTACATACACGTCACTAATACCCTTAGTATTAGCGACATATATCCATATATGTCGCAAATACATTTTTATTTTTAATTTTTTTTAAATAAAAAATGTAAAATAGAGGGAGGGGGAAAGAGAGAGAGAGGAGATAGGGAGAGGGAGAGAGAGTAGATGGAAGAGAGAGAGGAGAGAGAGAGAAGGGAGGAGAGAGTGTAGGAGAGTAAATTTTGTATATATATATATACGTCGTTAATACTCTTGAGTATTAGCGACGTATAAGTGTATACGTCGCTAATACTATGTTGTATTAGCGACATAGTACTTATAGGTTGTTATTTGATATTAGTGACGCTCACTGTGAGCGTTGCTAATGTAATTTTTTTTGTAAAAAAATTACCACGGGTGAAATTTTGCCCTACTCCTATAAAATTACCTGGCCCCCCTCCCCCATTTTCCTGTTGCCCGCCGCCGCCCACCGCCTCGCCACCTCGCCTCTTGTTTGTCCCGCCACCCCGCCTCCTCCTCGGCCTCTTGCACCCGCCGTCCCGTCCTCCGGCCCCCCCACCTCCTCCGTTTCCCCCTCCTCATTCTTTCTACTCCCCGTCATCCACCACTGCCCGTTGCCGCCCGCCATCACATGTCCCCCTGCCCACGGTTTGCCTTTCTCCGCCGCCATCCCACCCCTCCGGTCTTCCTCCCCCTTCTCCGCCCTGCCTCGTTTTCTCTCTCCCTCTGCTCCGGTCCCCCTCCCTCCCCTTGCTCCAGCCGCCCTATCTCCGGCCTCCACGTATCCCAGCAGCCTGCCGTAGCGCAGCTCCTTCGCCCACAGTGTGCCGTCGTCCACTGCCCTCCCACTCCTTAGGTCCCCCCTCCCCCTTCTCCACCTTGCCCCATTCCCCCTCTCCCTCTACTCCGGTCCCCCACTGCTCCGGCCGCTGCATCTCCCCACTGCCTGCCACCGTCCAGTGCCCTCCCTCTGCACCCCCTTCCCCTCCCCCTATTGGCCCCCGCAATCCCCCCTCCCTCCCCCTGCTCCAGTCCGCCGCCCGCCGCCGCCCAGTCCCCTCCCTCTCCACCACCCTTCCCCTCCCCTTGTTGGCCCTTGTAGTCCCCCCTCCCCCCAATGCCCATCGTTCCAAACCGGGTACTCACCCGGTTTGGTGGTTTTTTTTATTATTTAATTTTTTTAGCGACGCTCAATATTTATATACTATTAGCGACACATTTACTATTAGTGTCGCATTTACTAAGCGTCACTAATAGTGTTAAATTAATTTTTAATTAATAAATAATTTTTAAAAAAAATATTATATGCATTAGCAACGCTTACATAACGTCGTTACTAATTATTTATTTAATTTATTTTAAAAAAAATTAGATTTAAAAAAAATTTAAAATATTTTTTATTAGCGATGCTTAATAATCGCTAATACTATATTATTAGCGACGCTTAATCAAAAGTGTCACTAATACCATACTAATAGCGATGGTTAGTAAACGTCGCTAATACTATAGCGATGCTTGATTTAAGCGTCGCTAATATGCAATAGCGACGACACTGTTATCGACGCATGTAGCAAGGCTTTATATGCGTCGCTAATAAGTCAATTTTGTTGTAGTGCCACAACCCTTTTAAAATAAAATGTAAGTTGGGCTGGCCTACCTCGTGCTTCATTGTAGAAAATTTAAAAAAGTATTTCTTAAAAATTATATAATAAAATTGTAACTTATAAAATAAAAGTTAACATTGTATCACTATAAAATGAATACATCTCAATTAGGTTGACACCTACTCACCTATCTATATATCATTTACAATTATAATTTAATGAACTATTTGTTGTAGTGTCCCCTAATTCCCATGCTTAGAATACTTTTACAATAGTTACATTTGGCTTTGAGGAGGAACTTGTTAGGGTTATTAGGGTCGTCCACCTTAATTTTCTTCATATGGTTCCACACCATAGAAAATTGTCTGCTTCTTTTTCTCCCTGACCGTCAAAGGTATTGGTGGAATTCCTTCATAATTGCCTTCATTAATGCCAATTATTCCTCCTTCGGGGAGATTGACGATTGAACTTAGAGGGGCGATTGAGGAGGAGGCATTGTAGGTTGATTGGATGGCATATTCATTAAGACAAAAATAAAATAAATTTACTAGGATAAAAAAAGAGGCAAAATAAACTAAAATTAAACTATTAAATCAATTTTACTTGCCTTGATGCTTGAGAGTTGAGACTTGAGTTGCTAGACGCCCACTTGATCGAAGAGGATAAAGCTTGAGAATTGAGAACTTGAATCTTGAGGCTTGAGAGTGTGAGATCTTAAGAAAAGTATTATTAACTAATTATTTATTATCAAGTTTTCTATATCTTCTCATATTCCCTCTTTAAAATTGAGAGCTTGTGTTATTTCTTTTATGTCTAAGTAATCCTTCAAGAAAATACATGACTCTCGGCATCACGTGTTAATTGACTTCACCTTCATCCACCACCCAACCCCCTACACTAAAAGTAGATTCTAATGCTACTTTGGACAATAGGGGGGGTTTGTAAATCATAGCTAAGGCAGAAAACAAAGGATAGTTACTTCCATATTTATCCACCAATTAAAACATTTTTATTAATAAGTTGTTCATTTGACAAAATGAGGCTCAAATCAGCTTGTATATAGTTAGTTAATTCATTACTATTAGCACTAAATTTTTGTTTGTTTTTTGAAGTAACATCCATATCTTAGTTTGACATGGAAGAAGGATATAAATAGAAAAAGCAGAAGAAGAAGATTAATTTTGTCTTGACCATAGTAATTATTTTATATGTATTATATAAAAAATACAAAGTAGTTTCTATAGTTTATATATCATTTTGATGGACATAGGGACTCATTTTCCCATGTAGACAATCTACTAAAAGTTTTAAACCTTCTGATCTAACCCTAGGATCCATCAAAACCCTTAAACAATAAATTAAAGGGTTAAGAGACCAATATTTATTGAATTTTATTTCTATTTCCTTTATAAGATATGTAAATATTTCATTATATTTATATTGTGCAAATACATTAGTTATGTCATACAAGTAGTTTAGAATTGAACAAGAAGTAAGATAGTAAACTCTATATAAATATTTAATAATATTATGAAAAATAAATATAAAATACATCAAATAATTAAATATGGCAAATGACCTGCATTAAGTCTTAAATGAGGTAACTTTTCTGTAGCCCAACATATAATTAAACTTCTAATCCTTTACAAGATTGTAATATTAAATATGCGTTATTCTACCTATGATAGACATCTATTGAAATTTTTTATATTTTCTACTATGTAATCTACATAAATCTTTAAATTCATATATTCTAGAGGGTGAAGAGGTGATATATAACAAAATATTTTTAATTAATTGAATATGAGGTTTTACTACATTTAAACCATCTTGAACAAATAAATTAAGTATGTGAGATGTAAATATAATATGAAATATATTTGATTCTATTTAACTAACGTGATCACAACAGGATTCTAAAAGTTCTACTGCTAAATTATTAGTAGAGGCATTATCTAAAGTAATAGATATAATTTTATTTTTAATTTATTTATTTAAAAAATACATCCATAATTTTTTTTAAAATTAAGGCGGAATAAGGATATTCTAGAATGTTAAAATATATTATTCTCTTATTTAATCTCCATGATTTATCCATAAAATGAGCAGTGACGCATGCATACCTAATATCTTGAATATTAGTCCAAATATCATAAGTTAAAGCAATCTTTGCTGTAATTGTTTGTAGGGTTTTCATAAGCTCTACCTTGTACTCCTTGTGTAACTTAAAAATATCTCTCCTCAATGTGCTGTGCAAGATTTTGTTGAAGGCCCGGTTGAGAGCTTCCAACACATATGTCTTGAACTTGGAGTCATCGTTGAAAGCAAAGAGTTACTCAGTGCGCACAACGTACTTCACAAGATCCTTTCTATTTGTATCTTGATTAAATGAAAAGGTACAAGGAGAGGTAGAGAGGCCATCATAGTACTTAACGTGCTTGTTTGGGGTTCTTCTGTCCATGCTTAGCGGAGCATGATCTAGTATGATGGAGAAGATGTTCGGTACCCCCTCCTCCTCTAGTTCTCATGCTTAGAATACTTTTACAATAATTGTATTCAGCTTTGATGAGGAACTTGTCGGGTTGTCAGGGTCATCCACCTTAATTTTATTCATATGGTTCTACACCATAGAAGGTTTCCCACGTCTTTTTCTCCCTAACCGTCAAAGGCATTGGTGGAATTCCTTTGTAGTAAGCTTTATTTATGTCAATTATTCCTCCTTCGGGAAAATTGTTGGTTGGACTTAGGGGGCAATTGAGGAGGAGGAGGCATTGTAGGTTGATTGGGATGACATATTCTTTAAAAGAAAAATAAAATAAATTTACTATGAGAAAAAATAGGCAATTTAATCTAAACATTAAATTATTAAATCAAATTTACTTACATTGATGCTTGAGAGTTGAGACTTAAGTTGCCAGTTGCCCACTTGATAGATAAGGAGAAAGCTTGAGAATTGAGAACGTGAATCTTGAGGCTTGGGAATGTGAGAGCTTAGATTTAAATTTTAATTAAAAATAAAAATTAAAGTGATTATGCGCTTGAGACTTAAGAGTACGAGAGGGGAGGAGGAAGAGAGTCTTAGATAGTAGAGGGATGGGTGAAAGAGAAGGTTAAATCCCCCTTATT
Organism: Saururus chinensis; assembly: GCA_035235625.1. Taxonomy (NCBI): domain Eukaryota; kingdom Viridiplantae; phylum Streptophyta; class Magnoliopsida; order Piperales; family Saururaceae; genus Saururus; species Saururus chinensis. The sequence goes on along the minus strand of CP141145.1, from coordinate 5,292,649 downwards.
TATAGGTTTTCAAATGTGACAATTACTTCTCCTAAGTCCTACTATTGAATATAAACATTATTTGATTGTTAGTGGGGTTAAAATTGTCTTAATGTGAGGGGGGTGGCAATTTTGTAAAAATGTGGGTACCATTTAGTTAATTCAAATTTATTTATTTATTTTAAATGAGGGAGCCTAGCCCCAATAGACATTGGGGCATTTCGCCAATAGGGCAAATTTAGCCATTGAGGGCCTACCTGGCCTGCCTTGGGCCTCACCCTTAAGGGCCGCGGGGGGCCACAGCCCGTAATCCTTGGCCTCAGGAGGGTGGGCCCCCCATGGGCAGCCAACACATGGTCCATCCCTATACAAAATTAGCATGTTAAATTTGATTAAACTTTCTTTTATGCACAAAACAAAAAAGAGCTATTATGTCATTAAAAAAATTATTAAACACTATGTGAGCAAAAAATGTATATATGACGTATGATATCTAGACAATGCATCTAGATAGCAAGTATGTTGTATACCAAAGTATAAGTAAAAAATATTTACTTTTCATATAAACAATATTAACTACATCAATGATGATCATTAAGAAATTTATTGAAATATGGAGATAATTTAGATTGGGCTAAAGCAATAAATTAATGGATTTTAAAAAAAAAAATACTTTTTAGAATAAGCTTTATAAAGTCAAATATAGTATTGCAACCAAAATTATAAAAGTTGATGTGATGTAAAAGGAAAACAAATCTAATTGATTACTATCAAACAATGTTATAGATTAATGAATATCTAGATTGAGACAATCCATCTTGGTTTATAGATAATGTTTAATTGTATTATATTATTTGAGACTGAAATGCTTATTATAAAATATGTTCTGCTCCTAAACAATAAGTAAATTGTTTGTTTAAAAGTGACATGTTCATAGTAGGCATCTCTATCCGTAAAAGGGGAGAAAATGTAAAACAATTGTTTGGATCATCCATGCAATCTATGAAACATGATACAATATTTTTTTGTTTAAAACAAAACAAAAGTCATACAAAAATAAAGGGACCATTGCCTCATGTGGTACAATTTGGCTCGATTTTCTTTATTTCGTGAAGAATATACCTTGAAAAAAGTTAAGACCATACAATGAAATGTATTTCATCACTAAGTTATCATGTTTTTATGCACATTTTTTGCTACAAGTTTCAAGACTTTTTCAAGATCAATTCCAAATGGGCTTAGGTTTTAGTGTGTCAAAGTATCAATTTTTGTATAAGTAAAAGTTAATGCACTAGAGTGTGAAGAGTGGTAATTTTATTATTTTCATACTTGTAGTGTTTTGTCACAAAATAGCCAAAATAGAAGATTATTAGAACATATGAGGTCATATGTAATGTAATTGGCTAATTTTTATAATCAAAATAATATTAAAACTTCATGTACAAGTTTAATATTAAGAGTATGATTAGATTTTGGTTTGGTTAATTCGGATTTGGAATTGAAAGCAGATGTGTTTTGAAAGATCAAGGATGAAGAATATATTTAGTATTAAAGATTTGAAGGAATAATACACATATTCATGTATAAAAATCACCCAGAATAAATTTAGATAATTTATTAGAGTGATTTTTAAAGCCTAGAAAATTATTCCTAGGGATCAATCACGTTTGAACAGAAGATTTATAGAGATTGATTTTTTAATGATTGTTTTTCATATTTCAAACTGAGCCAGACATTGATTGATAGCTTGCTCAAATTGATCTATTGATTAGTAATTTTGTTTAGGTAGAGACAGTGATTGATCAATTGTTTGTTGAAACAATCGATCTATTGAACCCTAAGTTAGTTTAAGAAATCCAAAAGAAGTCCTTTCCTACTTTGAATTCTTTTACCTTAACTTGCCTAAAGTACTATAAAACGGCTAGATACAGATGAAATTGTAGAGAGGAAAATTATTATTTAAGTTTGAAAAAAAGGATAAACATTTTGCCTAAAATTTTCTTGATCCACCATTGATTTATAAGATAAAATTGTTCATGATGAGAGAGACTTGAGAGAGACACAACATTGAGCATAACACGCACATGCATTTTGAGTATAGATAGTGAGTACTAACTTCTTGATCTCAAAAGAAGGAGAATCAATAGACTCTTCGAAAGTTGAAGCTGTAATCAATTGGGAAAGACTGAAGAATGTACTAGTAGTAAGAAGCATTTTAGGCATAGTCGGTTGTTACCGAAGATTCATGGAAGACTTCTCTTCAATTGTATTGCCCATGACAAAGCTGACAAAGAAGAATGTCAAATTTGAGTAGAACAATAATTGTTAAGGTAGTTTCCAAGAACTAAAAGAAAAACTTACTAATGGTCTAGTGTTAACATTACCTGAAGGTAATGAAGGGTATATGGTTTATAGTGATTCTTTCAAAAAGCGATTTGATTATAATTTGATGCAAAATTGGAAAGGTTATTCCTGAGAGTTTAATATCTATCTAATCGACCTAGTAGATCACTAAATTGCTCTTAAAACTAGTACTTTGACAAATAAGAATTAAGAGTTCTAGTCTCTATGTGCAAAATTTTTATTTTTATAGTTGCATTACATAAACATTTTCTAAAATCTAACTCATGATATATCAATCAATCATTATGCAATCACCATCATTCAATGCACACATGAACACAACAATTTACGTAAAAAATCACAACTAGGGTAAAAAACTAAGGCAGTTCAAAGGAACCAAATTAATGCACTAGAAACAAAGACTTTGCATAGAAATAAGCAAACCGCCAACCTATTTTAGACTCTAACACAAGCTCTTCTTGTTTAGATAGTTGTTGCTGGCCTTCAAGTGTTTTCCCTCAAGCACTTGAAGTTTTCTCCTCTTTGCCTTCTTTTAGTCTCCTTCTAGTCTTCAACAAGCACCTTTTGTTGTATTTACTTTGACCTTGAGGAAATCTATAATCTCTCATTAAAGATATGCAACAACTTCTCTTTGAAACCTCTGTGTAACACTTTAATTGTAGATTTGTCTTCTTCAATTCACTATGGATCTTCAATTAAATCACAATTAAATTCTCCTTTGGAAAATAATAATTAAATGTGTATACCCTCTTTCTCTTTTATCCTTTAAGTTTCTCTCTCTCAAATTTTGTGATTTTATTAACCCTATATTACTTTTTAAGTTGGTTTAGGACTTGTACTTGAATAAGGAATAAGATTGAAATTGGAATGACTTAATTTAGGTAAACATCCTTGAAACGATCGACCGTTCATTGTTTGTCATGTACATGATACTTCAAGCGATTGATCAATTATAACAACGATCGATTGATAACTCTCAATTACGTTTTTGCAGGGCTGATCATGTAGCGATTGATCATTTACTAGGGTGATTGATCAATTCATCAATTTTTGTAAATTGTTTGGATATTTGTTATTTGCAGTTTTCAATCGTTCTAAATGACAAATTATAATTTTTCCATTTTTACCCAAAAACCTATTGAAACCACTTAAATCACTTTTAAAACTTCTCAAAGTGATTTTTGTATGCAAATAAGATCTAAATAAGCTAAAAAAAATCTTCAAGATTCTTCAGTCTTCTACCTTGATCAATAAAAACATGTCTACTCATATTTTTCAAGTTTATCAATTCCAAATCTGACTCAACCATAATAACTTCAAATCATATTCTAAGACTTAATACATACATATGGTTTCTTGATATAATTTTGACACATAAATCATCAATTAAACAAGACATATGACTCATATGTTCTTACTGTCTCCCTATTTAACTAGTTCTTGTGAAAATATTATACATTCAAAAATCAAAATAAAATTACAACTCTTGACATAGTGCATTGACTTTCAAAATTGTACAAAGACTCAACCTAAACTCAATCAACTTAAAGTCATTGATTTGAAATTGAGCTTGAAAATCCTTGTATAATCTTGTACTGATCCTGCATATTTAAAATCAAATTGATTTACATAGCACTGTTAATCAATTATAAAGATAAACACTTTAATTTTTATTAATCACTTCTCCCCCCTTCTGACATAAATCGACAAAAAATGAATGCAATAATTAATAAAAATAATGATTAAAGCTCTATCAAGTTATAATCATCACATAAAGACATAAAATGAAATAAAAACATAAAACCATCACATGTCCATCACATATCCGAATAAAAAAATAATTTGAAAAGTACATCTCATAATCACAATGAAAGATAATTAAACTGAACAAGTTTTTAGCCACTGAAATACATGAAAAAGTGATAAAAAAGTAAAACAAAATCAATTTGCAACATCATTATCATTTCCACTCTGCTCCCTCTCACCGTCAGCTTATGGAAAGCCAGATCTGATCAAATGATCAAGGTGCGTCAGCCTCTAGAACCCAACATCCTGAGATAATCTAAACACAGCCATAGACACTCGTCCGTCAACATCAATAGGTGGTGATGGATTTAATGCTACATTTGCTAGCTCTACTGCATCATGGGGCACATGATCTTCACCCTAATGGTGAGAACACCCTACGAATCACCCCCAGATCAATCGGTTGCATCCATGTCATGGTAGGCTCAGTCCTAGGTACTATGACATGTACCACTGTAAGCATTAGGCATAAGATGTAGGGGTATGGCAACATCTCATGTGTGTGGCCATTAAGAAACTCCATGATCCTTCCAAAAATAATAGGATGTAGGTTATGCTCCAAATGAGGTTGTGCTAGGAGATGTAGCAATTGTGCCATAATCATGTCGACTCTCTCCTTCCTATCACTCCAAACATCATAAGCAATCACATAATGTAGTCAAAAGTCCTATATCATCGAATATGCAAGGAATGAAATCTCAATCTTAGGACCCTTTGGTAAACTAAGTAAAGTGGCAGACAACTCACTATCTAGTGGAGAGGCATATCAAACAAATAGAAATGTGAGGTATCTCCTCTCATAACCAATAACAGTAGTAATAACATTATGTGTCACTTGTACTTGTACTCCTCCAGCAACTCCTACTAGTGCACCATCATCCTTCAAGTGGAGTGATGCAAACCACTACCTAACAAGCCTAGGGTAGACAAACTATCCATATATAGAAATGGTAGAAATATAGCCCATTCAGTACTTTCTAGCCACAATCCAACCTACTGCAGTCTCTAATGGTATATGAACTAGACTACTCTCACATATAATCAGTCTGACCCTATTTAAATCACTACTAGAGGATCCTGGGTCGCCAAAGCCTAACTCAATAGACCTTTGCTTCTTTGCTTTCCCCATCTAGATTAATTGACACATAATGTAATTAACCTAGAGCTAAACATAAACTAGGACTAAAGATAGAACAATGATAAATAGCCTAGGAGTTCAAATTCCATTGAAAAATGCGCCAAAAAAATTCAAATTTTGAATTATAAAGAAACCCTAAAACATTTCAAGTCATAATCACTCCAAATTTGAACCCAAGGTAGATCATGATCAGTATATCAACTTTCTCAACAGGAAGAAGAGTCACTTTTGACCAAAAATAGCCAATTTTGAAAAATCCCCAAATTTGTTCAAAACATGAAACCACCATTGATTTTTCCTAAAATCTCATGTTTTAATGGATCAAATTGCATAAAAATTTAATTAAAGCTAGATCATTCTATTTCTAACAATCCTACCAATTCAAATCTCATGGAAAACTGATTGAAATAACCTAAAATATTAAAATTTGGTTCGGTGCATACCTTTGGCTGTGGTGAAATTTTTTATTTTGATGTGGAAAATTGATTGGTTTTCACCTAAAAAGCATGCAAATTGCTTTAATTCTCTTCCAGGGAAGTTTAGATGAAGTTTGGAGAAGAATGGAGGCGTAATAGAGTGAAACCAAAATTACAACAGAGCTTCAGCAAAAAAAATTCGACCAGCTATTGATCGTTACAACCAATTGATTCGGAAAAAAATTGATTTTTTAATTTTTGAAAATTAATAAAAATGGTTAAAATTTAAAAAATTCCAAAAAAATTCCTAAAAATTTTCCACAACATTTCCCCATCAAAATATCAATTGTCTGACATTCAAAACTTAAATTAAAAATCAAACATTCAATATCAGCAAAGTTGAGTTCTTTTTTATAATTTATTAGCATCCACATATTATGTTCACCTTAGATTAGTTAACTCCATTGATACGTGATTGTTAATTTCAATTCTCTACTTTTTGACATATTAATTCTCTTTTATTAGAATTAAAGAAAAACTATCAATGTAGTCAACTCTTGTCTATTTTAATCATGAATCTTACAAGATCACTCTTATTCAAACTGAGACAAATTTGTTTAAACCCTAATAAAGGATAAGTGCACATTTTTCGACTCTCTTTAATTAGAATCTATGTACATTATTTTCTTAAAAAGATAAAAATAATAAAAAACTCATAATCAACATGCCCATTCCTTTTTTTGGGTTATAATATTTTTCCTTAATTCATTTTTTTAGGGTTTGGATTTTTCTAAATCCTCTCTTCTTGCATCATTAATTTATTTCGTTTTCATTCATTTTCCCTTTGATTGCAAGCGGATGGGAGCTTCACACTAGCCTAGGCCAACCTAAGCAGGTAGCCCTCCCCCATCATCTTTACGAGTACAATTCCATAATCTAAAGTAAGATGAAAGTATATAAGACTCATAAGCATAATGACAAGGAATTTTATTTTCTTTCATTTTTAAATCAAAAGGTAGCAAAAGATCATTTAATTTGATCACTTAGCCTATGCTAAAATCCAAACGACTAAGTTAATTTATGTTTAAAAATTCTCTCTTGATGTTCATATACAAAACTGATTTGAATCTCAACATGATGTGTGTAAGTTTTTAAAATCAAAGAATTACAATATCAAGTAAAAGAATATCAAATTAATCTTCACTCTCTTTCGTTTATCCTTCTCTAAGTTAAGGTATGTTTAACTACTAATCATTTTGCTTTTTGAACTTAAAAGGAAATTAATCTCAATATGTCTCAAGAGCTCCACTTTATCAAAACCAAAAAATAAAGCCAATTGCAAAACCAAGCAAAAGCTACACTAAGTTTTTTGTGTGTTTTGACCATATTCTATTTTTTTTCAATTCAAAACTTATGAATTAAAAACATGTAAAAACAAAGTAAAATGCAATAAAACTAAAAAAATATGAATGTCCAAAAAATAGAAAGAATTTAACCATAGACAAAAATAAATCTCTCTAGCTAAACATATAAAACTCCTTAGCATTACCTAGTCATCCAAAGCTAAGTAACTTAAGGTAGACTTCCTAGCTTCCCCCAATTAACCTTTTAAACCTTGAAAATCAATCTTCTTCACCCATACTTTCTTTTATTTCCTTTTCATACAATTGATGGGGCAACTTTGGGATAAAGGAGGCAGAGTCCTTCTTCCTCTCATACATTTGGTGGGGCAGCTTATGGGTAAAGAAAGTATCTTTGACCTAAGTTGGAAATGGTAGTTCTTACGACATTCTTTACTAACATGGGTCTTACAATGACAAATGTCACATACACTCAATGCTAAAAGCTATCCTTCCTCCTTTCACTCTAGACCTAGGTAAGTTGGGCACTATCATAGGCTCTTTCACAATCTCTTTTGCCTTCATAAAGATAGTAGGCTTTCCTATAATGCTAGACAAGCAATTCCTAAAACGTAACCTATTTTGTTAGTTTGACCAATATATGTTAAACATAATCTCTAACTTTTTTCTCCACTCTTGAAGCCATCTAATTTATCTTTAGAGGATATGAGTTCTCCATTGAGAGCACTAGATTTCTCTTTCTCACTCTTTAGGTCTTTCTCAAGGTAATTCACCTCTCTTTCAAATTTGTTATTCTCCACTATCCTTTTTGCCTCTTGATAAGATAGCACTACTTAATATTCTTTCTGCTTGAACTCTCTCTTAAGGCTTTTTGTTTTCTTAGTCAAGACTAAGAATTGTTGAAGGAATTTCATAAACTCACTAGAATCAACCTCAAACTCTAAGTTCTCTTCAAGAGAAGTGAATTCGTGTGAATCTTCTTCTAGACTATCATTCTTAACACTTACATGGAAGGTTATATAGTTGCACATTTCTTCTTATTCAAAAGAGCTCTCATTATAGTAAGTTGCTTTAAGCACCCTTCAATTTTTCTTATAATAACCTTTCATCAGAACAATTGTCAAAATTCAAGTTGGAATAGTCAAAATTCAAGTTGGAATAATCAGTAGCAAAGCGACCAAACCTACCATATTCAAAGTATTTTAGATTCTTATTATCTTGTTTAGTTGACCTCTCATATCTTTTTTTTTCCTTGTTTATTACCAAATCTAAAGTTATGAGTTTTCATTAATTTTTTTTAAAATTAGCCAATGGAAGCATTAGTTCTTCATCATTTTCATATTCTTCAGATTTATTTAAGATGTTTAATAACTTGTTTTTCTTGGAAGTTCTTCTAGATGCTTTTAGGGCATTTTGTTTTTCTTTCGAGTTTTTAATCATCTCATTTTTGTTCTCATAGGACTCTTTTTGCATCTCAATGGTTCTAAGGTTCCCAACCAACTCAACTATGTCTAAGGTGTCAATTTTCTTAAATTAATTAATGGCATCCACCTCAATCTTAAATTTTGAAGACAAGGACCTTAAAACTTTCTCACAATATGGTATTCAGGTATAGGCTCTCCTAATTGATCACACATGTTGACTAAGTCTAGATACCTTTATAGCTTTAGTTCCCTTATTATGTTTTACCAATTGTTTTCAAGCAACTTTATCAAACACACAATTAGAGATCAACCTATATTGTAATTTATTTACGGTATTGAATAATGCACTAAGGGCTTTACTGTTTTGATTTGCAAGTCTAGTCTTATTCTCATATAATTCAATTTTATCTTTTAGAATTGAGTTCCCATCTTTATCTTTTATCATTGGAGGACTCTAACCTTTAACAACTGCTTCTCAAGCATTCCCATCAGGCACTTTTATAAAAACTCTCATCATATACTTCTAATATAATTTTTTTTCATCAAACAAAAGAGGTCTATTCATTGGATTTCCCAAGTCCCTATGTTCATTCATTAAATTGTTCAAACCAGCCACTCAATTCAATTAACAAAAATCAACCTAAGCACCACAATCTAAGCACTTAACAGAAGGAAAATTTTGAAAGAAACAACTAACCAACTAGGGTAACCAAATTAGCAAGTATAAGCAAGTATTTCTAAGAGAAAAACAAGAAAACATGAGCAACAATCATAATTCTTACCCTAGCACAAGAAATCAAACTATGAAGATTCAAACAAGGTCAAAAAGCACTAACATGGCAAATCTAATTGATATCATGTAACAAAATTAAAATTTCAACAATTAAACCTGAGCTACCACTTGAGAGTTTAATATCCATCTAATTGATGTATCGGATAACTACATTTCTCTTAAAACTAGTACTTTGACAAGTAAGAATTAGTAGTCCTAGCATCTACGCGTAGAATTTTTATTTCTATAGCAGAATTAATTAAAGTTTCATTCAAATCTCACTCATGATATATCAATCAATCATCATGCAATCATCATTATTTACTCCACATATGAACACAACAATTTATGTGAAAAAACCCAACTAGGGTAAAATACCACGATAGTTCTAAAGGAACCAAATCAATGCATTAGAAATCGAAGATTTACATAGACATAAACAAACCACCAACTTTTTTTAGACTCTAACACAAGCTCCTCTTGTTTAGATAGTTATTACTGGTCTTCAAGTCTTTCCCCTCAAATACTTGAAACTTTCTCCTCCTCACCTTGTCTATGTCTCATTCTAGTCTTCAACAAACACTTCTTATTGTATGTGAAATCATCAATATCCCATTAAAGATATGCAACAATTTTTCTTTAAAATCTTTGTGTAACTACTCCTTTAGTTGTAAATTATCTTCTTCAATTCACCATGGATCTTCAATTTAATGCACGAGTGAATTCTTCTTTGCAAAACAATAATCAAAGGTGTGAACCCTCTTTCTCTTTTCTCCTCTAGGTTTTCCTCTGTCAAATTTTATGATTTCATTACCCTTATATAGCGCATTAAGTTGGTTTATGACTTGTACTTGAATAAGGAATGAAATCGGAATGACTTAATTTAGGTAAATTGTCCTTTAAACGGTCGATCATTCCAAACAATGATTCATCATTCACTATTATCACAACTAGGATACTTCAAGTGATCGGTCGATTGCAAGAGTGATCGATTGATTAAGAGAGCATCGATCGATAACTCTCGGTTTCATTTTGCATAGGGCTGAATCATATAACAGTCGATTGTTTCTTAGGGCAATCAATCGATTTATCAATCTTCGTAAATTGTTGTACAATAATCTATAATTTTTTTCAATGTTATTTGGAGAGATCGATCGTTCTACTTGACAAATTATAATTTTTCCCTTTTTACCCAAACAATTTATGAAACCACTTAAATCACTTTTAAAGCTTCTCTATGTGATTTTTGTATGCAAATGTGATATGAATATGCTTCAAAAATCTTAAACATTCTTCCCGCTTCTGCCTTGATGAATAAGAACACATCTACTCTTATTTTTGAAGTCAATACCAAATTTAACTCAACCACAAAAACCTCAAATCAGATTCTAAGACTTAATATATACACTAGTTTGTTGACATAATTTTGACAAAGAAATCAGCCAATAAACTAAATATATGACTTATATGTTCTTACACTTCTTATGTTTTAAGAAAATTACCAGCCCATGGTTAAAATTATCCAACCCATGATCTTTAGTTATTCGTGGTGGTAATTGCCCTTAAAGTTTGGAGGCACTACTTGTATGGGGTAACATTTTAAGTATTTACCAACTATAAGAGTTTAACATACATGTTCTCTTAAAAAGATTTAAACATGAGGCAAAAGAGATGATTGAAATATTTCAATAACTATGATTTAACTATTTCATACAATTCTGGAAATGGTGGCGCATGACTAAGAAGGAAAATAGAGGTATTGATGGCACAAATGATGGCGAAGGAATAAGATTTATTACGCAGTATGGCTGAGTTACATATTGAAGAGTTACATAAGAAAGGAAAATCATTGTTAGCTAACTTTTTAGTACAATCCCACATTATCCAAAAGATTATAAACTTAGCTAGAGATGAGGAAGCCCAAGGTTTTTTAGGAACAACAAAATTCATGAAAGGAGTGGACAGAGGGATATGGTGGTTTAGAATTAGGCTAGTAGTGTCCAACAATATAGAATTGAAATAGGAATTGTTGAAGACTACACATCATTCCCAATACAGCATCCATCATAGTAGTACGAAAATGTATTAAGACTTAAAAACAAGATTTTGGTGGAATGGGATGAAGAAGAAAATCAGAGATTTCCTTTCAAAATGTTTAATTTGTCAATAGATCAAAGTTGAAACATCAAAGACCAATTGAGACATTAAACCCATTTGAAATAACATAATAGAACTGGGAAGATATCACTACATATTTCATTGTGGGTTTACCAAAATGCATAATAGACATAATGCCATTTGGGTGGTAGTTAATAAACTTACTAAGTCATCCCATTTTCTACATATTAAATGGACCCTAACACCAAAAAATTTAGTTCAATTGTACATTCAGGACATAGTGAGATTACACAAAGCACCTTTGACAATAGTATCAAAAAGAGACCTCATATTTACATGTAAATATTGGAAGATTATTAAAAGGCTTTGGGTATGAAGCTTACATTCAGCATAACTTTTCATCTCAAACGGATGGCCAATCTAAATGTGGTAAGAACATATGAGTCATATGTCTAGTTTATTGGCTGATTTTTTGTCAAAAATTTATCAATATACCATGAGTATGTATTGAGTCTTAGAATCTGATTTAATGTTATTATTGTCAAGTCATATTTAAAAATAACAGACATGAAAAATAGGAGCGTCTTCATATTGATTAAGGCATATGATTGAAGAATGTTAAATTTTTTTAAACTTATTCATATCACATTCACATAAAAAAATCACTTGGAGAGTTTCAAAAGTTATTTGAGTGGTTTTAGTAGGTTTTTGGGTAGAAAGGGCAAAATAGTAATTTGTTAAGTATCACAATCGATTGCTGCAAATAACATAGAATGAATTGATCGATCACCTGTGAACATTTTTACAAATGGAAATGAATTGGTCGATCACCGACAGAAGCACTCAATCGGTACATGATTTAGCCTTCTGCAAAACAAAATGGAATGCTATCGATCAATCGCTTTTGTAAATGATTAATCACTATTTAAACAATTGATCATTTCAAGGATAGTTTTTAGGATTTAAGTCATTCCAAATTTAATTTCATTCCTTATTCAAGTACAAATCCTAAACCGACTTAAGGAGCCATATAAGAGTAATGAAATCATGAAATTTGAAAGAGGGAAATCTAGAGGAGAAAAGAGAAAGAGCATTTACACCTTTGCTTATTATTTTCTACAGGAGAATTTACATGAATCTTTGAGTTGAAGATCCACGGTGATTTGAAGAATATAATACACAACTAAAGGAGCTTATACACAAAGATTTCAAAGATGAGTTGTAGTGTATCTTCCATGGGAGATTGAAGATCCCAAAAGGCTAAAGTCAATACAACAAGAGGTGCTTGTTAAATACTAGAAGAAGACAGAGATAGGGTAAGGAGGAGAAAGCTTCAAGTACTTAAGGGAGAAGACATGAAGGCCAACAACAAAAATCTAAACAAGAAGAGCTTGTGTTAGAGTCTAAACAAGGTTGGTAGTTTGCATGAATCTATGTAATTGTGTTAGAGTCTAAACAAGGTTAATGGTTTACTTGTATCCATGTAAAGTCTTGGTTTCGGTGCATTGATTTGGTTCCTTTGGAATTGTCAAAGTTTTTCATCCTAGTTGGGATTTTCTACTTAAATTGTTGTGTTCATGTGTGGACTAAATGATGGTCATTGAATGATGATGATTGATATTTTGTAAGTGAGATTTGAGATAACTTTTATTTAATTTTGTTATAGAAATAAAAATTCAACAAATAAAGGCTAGAACTCTTACTTCTTACTTGTTGAAGTAGTATTTTTAAGAACAATATAGTGATCCGCTAGGTCTATTAGACTGATATTAAACTCTCAAGTGGTAGTTGAGGCTTTTAATTTTAAATTTCCTTTTAATTCATGCTATTTATTAAGTTTTGTATGCATATCTCAAGTTGGTAGTTTTAGTGTTGATCAATTCCACTGACTTACTCACTTTTCAAAAAGGTGTATTTTTGCTGATTTTGTGTGATTATTTGAATTTGTTTTCTTGTGCCTATTTGGTTCATGTCTAATTTTTATTCTTCTAGCAATGATGAGAATTTAGATTTTGAAAGTCCTTTTAGACAAGCCATTAAATTAAGTAAAAAATGTAAGAAGTTAGAGAAAATTATTAAAACTAATAAGGAGACAATTAAATCAATTTGTATTGAAAAATTTTAATTGGCTTAAGATAAAGAAGAATTAGATAAATAGGTTCAAACTTTAAAGAGTAAACTTGATAAAGAGAGAAATAAATCTAGATCTTTTGAGGATAAACTTGTGTCTACTAATGAAGAAGTTGATGCCTCCAAATATGAGAAATGTAATCTTCTAGGTAAGATAAAATTCTTAGAGAATGAAGTTCATGAAAAATTAGAGACAAATAGGTCTTGTTTGAAAGAGATTGAAGATTTAGGGAGTGAATTAAAATTTTCTCAAGAAAAATTAAAGTCTTTGACTTTCGGGCAAGACACGTTGGACAAAATTTTATACATGGGACAAGATAGTAGTGATAAAAGGGGATTAGGATTTAGAGAGTCAAATTCTATTAGTTGTAAGGGTTTCACTAAATTTGTCAAAGCCAAAGAACCCATGCACGCTTGGAAGGGTGTTTCACAAGCTGACAATGTGTTAAAACCTAAGAATCCTCCTAGGAATCGAAGTCCAAAGTCTAACCATAAAAAGGGACATCACAAAATAGATAACAATAAGTTCTTAATTAAACAAATTCAAATTATGAACACCTTAGTAAACAAGTCATGAATAAATCCAACACTATGGAAAATTGAGTGTCTACTAACTTGAATAGATTGTCTAAGAAGTCAATAAGAACCCAGATGAATTCTCAATATAATGAATTTGGAATCAAGAAAATTTGGATCAAGAAGCATTCTCCACACACTTCGTCACCTATGAAGGGTACTCAAGACAAAGGAAAGAAAACCTTATAAATTTAGATTAAAAAGATGTCTTAGAGAACCTTAGATCTTAGGTTTATAGGGGTAACAAATCGACCTCAAGTTACCTTAGAATTTGTTAGCTAGGCAAGGCTAAGGAACCTGAAATATCATGGTAAGAAGATTATTTTGTCCATGATTTTATTCTTTCTATCTTTTGGACATTCGTGTTTTTTTAGTTTTGTTGCATTCTACTTTGTTTTTACATGTTTTTATTTCATAGGTTTTGAATTGAAAAATAAAATAAAAACAATAGATTATGATAAAAAATACAAAAAAAAGTATAGCTTTTGCTTGGTTTTGCAATTGGCTTTGTTTTGGTTTTTAACAAGTTTAGCTCTTCAGCTAAATTGAGATTAATTTTCTTTTAAGCTAAAAAATAACATGATTAGTAGTTAAACATACTTTAACTAAGATAATGATACACCATGGAGAGTGAAGATCAATTTGATTTTCTTTTGCTTGCTGTTGCAATTCTCTAGTTTTAAAAAACTTTCACACATCATGTTGAAACAAGTCAATTTTATGTATGAATATTAAGAGATAAGTCTTAAATATAAGTTGACTTAGATGTTTGGATTTTAAGGGAGTCTAGATGATCAATGGCTAGTTTCTATCTAGAATTCAAAGAAATGTAAATTTCATGTAAGGTACTTCAATGCTTATGAGTCTTATGTATTTTAATATTTTTTTAGATAATGTAATTGTCCTTCAAAAGATAATGAGGAAGGACTACCTACTTAGATTGGCCTAGGCTAGTGTGAAGCTCTCATCCACTTGCAATAAAGGAAAATGAATGCAAAAAAAAAGAACAAAAAAGTTAAAGATGCAAGTAGCAAAAAAGCTAAGCCCTATAAAAATGAACTGAGGAAAAACATTATAACTCAAGAAAAATTAAGAACTTGTTGATTATAAGCATTTTGATTGTTTTTACCTTTTAGGAAAATCATGTACATAGATTCCAATTAAAGAGAGTTAAAAAATGGGAATTCAGTCTTTACTAAGTTCTGAAAAAATTTGTTTCAGTTTGGTTCAGAGTGATCTTACTAGAGTCAAGATTAAAAGAGACAAAGTTGAGTACATTGGTGATTTTTCTTCAAAACTAATAAAAGAGAATAATGTCAAAAAGAAGTTAATTAAAATTGTCAATTACATACCATTGGGTTAACTCATCTAAGGCAAGGTATTAATGAACATAATATGTGGATGCACTTAGACTAAAAGAGAATTCATTACAAAATAATAAACAAAAGCTCAACTTTGCTTATTTTTTAGTGGTTAAAATTTATTTTGAGTTCATGATTTCGAATTGAGCTGATTTCAATAGAATTCAATGTTTCTGAGCATTAGAATTTATTATAATTTGTTTTTGAATGTTTTGACAACAAAAATTTTGATTGATCAAAGTTTTTAAAGCACAATTGTGATAAGTATTTCAAAGTTAAAGCAATATTTAATTGGATATTTGGACATGGTTTTCATTGTTTATATATTTTTGATTTAAAAGTCAATTTGACATGATTCTTCTTAATTAGAAGTTTTCATGTGGTCGCTTGAATTATTAAATATTTATGTTTTGTGTTTACTTGTTTCTTGAACAATATTATGCACGCATGTTTTTATTTGTGATAACAACACCACATTAGATATAAGTGTCATAGGTTAAGGGGGAGAGTCATTGTCAAAAGATGATGGACATGTGATATATTATGATTATTTTATTTTTATGTCTTGATGATTGAGTACTTGACAGATATGTTTAATTGGTATTTTTATTATTTGTTATATTTCAATTTTGGTATATTTATAACAAAAAGGGGAAGAAGTGATTAATGAAAAGCAAAGGGCATGTCTTTATAATGATTAGATAGTGTTATGCAAATCAAATTGATTTGAAGTATGCAGGATAAGTACATGATATTACAAGGCTTTTAAAGCACAATTTCAAATAAATAAGTTTATGTTGAATTTTATAGTGTTAATTTATTTTGTACATTTTGAAAGTTAATGCACTATGTCAAGAGTAGTAAATTTTATTTTAATTTTTAAATGTGTAGTATTTTTATAAGAAATAGTCAAAGGTGAAGATAGTAAGAACAAATGAGTCATATGTCTAGTTTATTGGCTGATTTTTTTGTTAAAATTATGTCAAAAAACCATGTGTAAGAATTAAGTCTTATAATTTGATTTGAGGTTTTTATAGTCAAGTCATATTTGGAATTGACAAATTT
The DNA here is from genome assembly GCA_035235625.1 of Saururus chinensis. Taxonomy (NCBI): domain Eukaryota; kingdom Viridiplantae; phylum Streptophyta; class Magnoliopsida; order Piperales; family Saururaceae; genus Saururus; species Saururus chinensis. Next base: position 5,276,139 of record CP141145.1, on the reverse strand, counting down.
GGAAATATTAGTAAACGTATTTTTATTGATCAAGGCTTAAAATTAAAGAATATTGATGGTTTTTGAATCTTATTCGGATCACATTTGCATACAAAATCAATTGGAGAAGTTTGAGAAGTGATTTTAGTAATTTTAAAAGGTTTTTCAGTAAAATAGGCAAAAAAGTAATTTGCTTTGCATAACAATTGATCGCTACAAATAAAAGATAATGAGTCAATCTATTGTTGATGAATAGTTTTACAAAGATTGATGAATCGATTGATTGCCCATAGAAGCGGTCAATCGGTACATGATTCAGCCCAGTGCAAAACGAAACCAAGAGTTATCTATCGATTGATCGCTTGAAGTATCGTTTACATGACAAACATTGAATGATTGATCTTTTCAATGATAGTTTACCCAATTTAAGTCATTCCAATTTAATTCTTTATTCAAGTATAAGTCCTAAATAGACTTAAAGAGCTCTATAAAGATAAAGAAATTATGAAATTTGTGAGAGAAACCTATAGAGAAAGAGGGTTTATACTTTTGCTTATTGTTTTCCAAATGAGAATTCACATGAACCTTTGATTTGAAGATCCATGATGAATTGATAAAAATAATCCACAACTAAAGAAGCCTATCCATAGAGATTTGAAAGAGGGTTTACACCTCTGCTTATTGTAAATTATTGTGTCATGTGTGAATTGACATAGTGTGGGTAAGATTTGGGAGAACATTTGTCTAATCTCGCTATAGAAATAAAAATTTTGGTCATAGCGGCTAAACCTCTTAATTTTTACTTATCAAGTACTAATTTTAGGAACAATCTAGTGATCCACTTGGTTGATTAGATGAATATTAAACTCACAAATATATATATATATAAGGATTTTGTATTTAAGTGGAAAGGAAAGTGTGACGAATTCATGTCACTCATTGAACTTTCTTATAATAATAGTATCACTCGAGATGACACCCTACGAAGTTTTTTATAGACGCCAGTGTAGGTCAACCACAAGTTGGAATAGGGCAGGTGAGCATCACTTACTCATGGAAGAGTTTGTGATCCAGTGTTATGAGAAAATTCATGAAATTAAAGAAACACTACATATAGCGAAAAATTGCCTAAAGAAGTTTGTTGATCTTAGATAGAGAGAAATTGAATTTGAAGTGGGAGACAATGTCTTTCTAAAAGTCTTACCCACTAAAGGTATAATGAGGTTCGAAAAGAATGAAAAGTTGATCTCACATTTCGTTGGACCTTTTGAGATATTAGAAAGAATTGGGCCAACAGATTCAAAGTCAGATTTACTTCTACAAGTGGAAGAAAATTTTCTTTCATATTTCTATGTTGAGAAAGTACATCCTTGATCCAACCCTTGTCATTAATGTGGCAAGTATAGAACTTCAACCTGATTTAACCTACAACGATGAACTTGTTCAAATTCTAAATAGAAAGGTTATAACCTTGAGAAACAAAGTCATTCCCATGCTTAAATTTTTTTGGAGGATCCAGGCTCATAAGAAATGACATGGGTGTAGAAGATAAATTGAAGAAACTATAGCCACATTTCTTCACCAAGTCATCTATTGGAAATATTGAAAACAAAATTTTCCAAGGAGAGAAGGATGTGTAAATTTAGAGGTACTTTTACATATTAAAAATCTTATGATTATAATGAATTTAAAATTTGTTCTAGATAAATCATCCATATCTGCTATAACCAACATGTTGGTGAGTGTTAATCATACTATTGGCAAGGGATCGAAAAATTTTAAAAATTACGAGTGAATTTCCAATTTTAATATGTGGGATAAATGACATGTTGTACTAGATGGTTATGCCAATGGGGATAAAAACCATATGAAATAAATGGTAACATACCAAATTCGATTATTCTTCCCTCATATAAATACCCCATTAATGAACTGTGACTCTTACCTCTTTAAAAAGTGAATTCTAGATAAGCAAGGAGACCCAGTGTGTGTACAAAATTAGAGAAGAAGGGAGAAAGAGGCTGAATTCTGAGAAACAGATATATAGCCTATGGAGGAGAAAGGTTAGATTGCTAATCTTGAATTAACTTAATTCTTTAGTCTTAAAAAATAGAATTCTTGAGGCAGTAAGAGATATTGAAAGTCTTTGAACCTTGACCTTGCACAAAAATGTGTTATATGGGATAGTGTTAAGAGTTTAATATCCATCTAGATGGCTTTAGAGGATTACTAGATTACTCTTAAAACTAATACTTCAAAGTAAGAAACAAGAGTTCTAGCCTCTATGTGTAGAAATTTAAATTAAAAAGCAAGAACAATAAACTTTAATTACTACTCATTCATGATCACTCTATCATCAATCAAATCATAAAGCATGCAAGAACACATAAGAATATTTACGTAGAAAACACCAAGTATAGTATAAAAAAACTACAACGGTCAATCCATGACTAAATTAATGCACTAGTAAGTAAGACATTATATTAACACAAACAAATTGCTAACCTTTATTGTGACTCTAACCCAAAACCCATTTGTTTAGATCTCTAACAAACTCATTTCGTTGTTATCCTTTAAGTCTTCTCTCCTCAAGCCTTAAAACCTTTTTACTACTTGCTTTGTCTTTGTCTTCTTTTAGCCTCCTGAAATAAGTTCCTATTGTTCTTTAACTTTAGCATTAGTCTCTTCAATTCTCCATTGAAGTTGGTGTAACTCCTCTTTGATTTGTAAGACTCTCTCTTTAGTTTTGTGTCTCTTAAGAAATTACCATTATCATTAACTTAAAGCACAAAGATGATCTCCTTTAGAAAATCATGTACTAAGGATTTTTCCTCCATTCTCTATTAATTTCTAGGTTTCCCTCTCTTCAATTTTTTATTCATCAAGCACTTATATGATCAATTAAGTCAGTTTATGAGTTTGTCTTCAATTAGTAATGAATTCTCTTTTGGAATATTTAAACTAGATAAGTAACATGCACAATGATTGACCATTTAACATAGTGATTAACCATTCATTATTTTAATTAGGGTATGCCTCTCCAAGTGATTGATCTACTAATACAATGATGGATTAATAAACTCTCAATTAAATTTTACATAGTCCTATTCATGTGCCAATTGATTGATTGACTCAGTTCATTTTTGTATTATTCGATTGATGTACAGTAAAATTTTCTAATTTACCTTAACTCGGTCTAAAACTCTCAAATTCACTTAATTTACTCATTTTATGCCAATTTAAGTGAATTCTGCATATTAGTGTGTGCAAATTAAACTTTTACCATTATCACTCTGCTTAGTCTTAAATTTTAATCATTAAGAACATGTTTACTCTTATTTTTCAAGTCAATAAATTCTAAATCTGACTTGTTTATAACTAAATCTAGTTAGATTCCTAGACTAAATAATACATGAAGTTTCAACATTATTTTGATCATCGAAATTAGCCAATTATAATGTGCATGCCTCATATATTCTTTCAATCTCCCCCTTTAGGTATTTTGTGACAAAACACTACAAGGTTAAAAATTAAATAAAAAACATAATTATTTAACATAGTGCATTGATTTTCACTTGTACATATGACTTGACAACATTATGACACAACTAGGAAAATTTGGAATTGATATTGAAATACCATATAAAAACCTATACTTTATCATGCACACTTACAAAAAAATTATTTGCATAATACTCTTAAAATAAGCATGTAAAAAAAACACTTTAATTTTCATTAATTATTTCTTCACCTTTTTGATACCAATAGACAAAAAGTGAAGCAACAATTAAAGAAAAATTCAATTTAAGCTTAAAAGTCAAGTAAACTACCCTCAATACAAGAAACTAGCATAATTATAAGATATCACATGTCCATCACTTTTGACAATAATTCTCCCCCTTAACCTATGTTACTCAAATCATTATGGTATGGCCTGAACTTGTAATCATCATGGACATCACAAACAAGAATATACTTACATAATATTATTCCAAGAAACAAGTAAATACAGAATTTAAATGTTCAAGTACTTTCGGCATATGATATTCAAGTTCTATTAAGTTTTCTCTTCTCATAACAAATTAGTCACATACTTATGTTGAGAAAACACAGTTCAAGCAACCATATCAGAATTTCGTATTAAGAAGAATTATGTCAATATGACTCTTAGACAGAAAAAAAACAACAACCAAGTCTATGTCTAAGAATCTATTGAGTTATGTATTTAATTAATTATTGATTCACTTTGAAAGTATTTTGATTTGAGATTAAAATGTCAAAATAAAAATAAACATATCCAAACAACACAACGTTGAGTTCATTTTGAAATTTTTTTATTAATTATCTTTTAGTTTAAGTGCATCAACAAATTATTTTCCTACATACCTTGCCTTAGATTAGTTAACTATTATTGTATATGATTGTCAATTTTTATTTCTTCATTTTAACATTACAACTCTCTTCCATTAACTTTAGAAGAAACCACTAATATTTTAACTCATGTCTCTTTTAATCTTGAATCTCGCTAGATCACTTTTAATCAATTAAGACAGTTATTAAGACCTAGTAAAAAAAAAAATTCATTTGTCGACTTACTTTAGCTAGAATATATGTACATTTTCTTCCAAAAAAGATTAAAAAAATAAAAGCTCAAAAATGAATATGCTCATGCCTTTCTCTAAGTTGTGATAATTTTTCTCAATTCATTTTTTAAAGTCTGGGATTTTTCTAAATCCTTTCAACTTTTATTATATTATATATATTTTTCATTCTTTTTTATACATTTTTCTTGATGTCAAAGTGGATGAGATCTTCACATTAGCCTAAACCAACTAAGTAGGTAGCCCATCCCCATAATCTTTATGAGAACAATTCTATAGAATAAAAGATATTGTAAATAAATAAAACATACAATCATTGAAGCATATTATATAGAATTTTCTTTCATTGAATTTTAAATAGAAATTTAGCTTTAGTTCCTCGAATTTGATCATTAAGACTCTACAAGAATATTCTAAATGCCTAAGTCAACTCATGTTTAAGAATTCTCTTTTAATCTTCGTTCATAAAATTGACTTAAGTTTAAACATGGTGTATGCATTTAAAAAAAAGAGATAATTGCAACATCAAGCAAAAGAAAATCAAATTGATCTACACTTTCTTTAATGTATCATTCTCTTCATCAAGGTACATTGACCATAAATCATGTTCCCTTATAGCTTATAAGAAAATTAATTACTTTTAGTCTTAAGAGTTAAACATATCAAAAACAAAACCAAAAAATTGCAAATCAAGCCAAAAGTTACACTAGTTTTTTTGTATTTTTTTATCATATTTTCTTTTTTTCATTTTATTTTATTTCAAAACCTATGAAGAAAACAAAGAAAAATAAAGTAAAACTAAAACATGTGTTGTCCAAAAGACAGAAAGATTTAAATCATGGACAATCAAATTAATTTTTTTACTTAGAGATGGCAAGTTTCTTATCTTCACATAACCAACTTATCATAAGGCAATCTAAGGTACTTTTATTCCATCTATCAACTTGGGAATTAAGATATTTCTCCAATTTTAAATTTGAAAAGTTTTCTTCCTATTGTCTTGAGTAACCTTTTTTGTTGTGGGGTTTGGTGTATGCTTTCTAATCCACATGCTGAGGTTTCCTATAGGATGAACTGATTTATTTCCTCTTCTTAGGTAATTTATTTAAGTATGACACACCATAACTTTCTTTAGTGTTGAATTTGTTCATGACTTGTTTCTTCCCTTGCACAGAATTTTGTCAAATTTCTTTTATGCTAAAGTAAAATATTTTAATTTTTCTTGAGAAATTTTCATTTCACTCTCTAGATCAATCTTATTCAAATAAACCTTATTTTTCTTCAATCTTTCTTGAATTTCATTCTTTAAGAATTTTATCTTATTTAAAAGATTACCTTTCTTAGATTTGAAGACATTAACTTCTTCATTAGTAGACTTAAGTTTATCTCATAATGATCTAGATTTTTTTTCTCTTTCTCAAGTTTACACCTTAAGGTTTGAACCTCTTTCTCTAGTTCTTCTTTATCCTTATCCAATTTGAATTTCTCTATAGGATTATATTCAATTGTTGACAATCTTCGCTAATTTCTTATACTTTTTACTCAATTCAATAACTTGTTTTAAAAAACTTTTAACATCAAAATCCTCATTATTACTAAAAGAATAATAACTAGACCAAATGAACCAGTCAAGTGCAAGTAAACAAGTTCTAGAAAATACACAAAATAACAAAAAATACAACTTTTAGAAAAACCAACAAGAATAAGCAAGATAGATGCATACTAGCATGCACAATATGATAGATAACATTATGCAAAATCAAATTTGAAACAAAAATTCTCAGCTAATATTTGAAAGTTTAATATTTGTCTAGATGGCTGTAGTAGATTACTAAATTTTTCTTAAAACTAGTACTTTAAAGAAGTAATGACTTAGAAGTCCAAACCCAATTTTAAAAAGGGAAGTCATGTTAAGTAGGGCTCAAGAGTCCTAATCATCCCACACTATCCACTCCTCTCTCATCAGTACTAATAGCGACGTATAAAATTATATGTCACTAATAGTATTTATTTTAACTTTTATTTTTTATTTTAATAAAATAAAAATTAATAAAAAATTTAAAATAAAATCAAAATAAAATTCCTCTCTCTCACTCCACCCTCTTCTCTCTCCTCCCTCTCTCCCCTCTCTCTCTCTCAACACACTCCTCTCTCTCCTTCCTGGCTCTCCCTCTTTCTCTCTCTCTCCCTCTCTCTCCTCCCTCTTTCTCTCTCTCCTCCCTCTTTCTCTCTCTCCCTATCTCTCCTCCCTCTTTCTCTCTCTCTACCTCTATCTCCTCTCTCTCCTCTAATTTAAATTTTTTAAAATTTTTTATTCTTTAAAATTAATTTTTAAAAATAAAAAAGAAATAAAGAAAATCATATTAGCGATGTATACAATTATGCATCGCTATATACGTCATGTATTAGCATCGTATAAGTTTATATGTCGCTAATACATGTATTAATAGTGACGTATAAAATTATACATCGCTAATATTATTTATTTTATTTTAAAAATAATAAAAATAATAAATAAAATTTTAAAAATCAAAATAAAATTCTTCTCCCTCACTCCACCCTCTTCTCTCTCCCTCTCTCTCTCAACACCTTCCTCTCTCTCTCCTCTCTCTCCTCCCTCCCCTCTCTCTCTCAACACCCTCCTCTCTCTCTCCTCTCTCTCCTCCCTCCCCTCTCTCTTCCCCGGCTCTCCCTCTCTCTCCCCTGCTTCTCCCCTCTCTCTCCACTCTCCTCTCTCTCTTCTCCCTCTTTCTCTCTCTCTCCCTCTCTCCTCTCTCTCTCCTCTCTCTCTACCTCTATCTCCTCTCTCTCTTCTCTCTCCTCTCTCTCTGTCCTCTAATTTAAATTTTTTAAGATTTTATATTCTTTAAAATTAATTTTTAAAAATAAAAAAGAAATAAAGGAAATCATATTAGTGACATATACAATTATATGTCGCTAATATGTCATGTATTAGCGACCTATAAGTTTATATGTCGCTAATACATGTACTAATAACGACATATAAAATTATACGTTGCGAATAGTATTTATTTTAATTTTTTATTTTTAAAAAATAAAATTAATAAATTTTTTTAAAAAAATCAAAATAAAATTCCTCTCTCTCCTCCCTCCTCTCTCTCCTCTCTCCTCCCTCCTCTCTCTTTCCTCCCTCTCTCTCCTCCCTCCTCTATCTCTCTCACCCTCCTCTCTCTCTCTCTCTCCTCCGCCTCTTTCTCTTTCTCTCTCTCCGTCTCACTCTCTCTCCTCCCTCCTCTCTCTCTCTCACCCTCTCTCTCCTCTCTCTCTCCTCCCTCCTCTCTCTCACCGCCCTCTCCTCTCTTTCTCCCCCTCTCTCTCTCCCCCTCTCCTCTCTCTCTTCTCCCTCTTTCTCTCTCTCCCCCTTTCCTCTCTCTCTTCTCCCTCTTTCTCTCTCTCCCTCTCTCCTCTCTCTCTCCTCCCTCTCCTCTCTCTCTCTCTCCCCTTCTCTCTCCTACCTCTCTCTCCTCTAATTTGAATTTTTTAAGATTTTTTATTCTTTAAAATTAATTTTCAAAATAAAACAAGAATTAAAAGAAATAAAAATTATTTTAATTTTATTTTTTATTTGAAAAATATAAAAAAACTTAAAAAACCACAATAACTCTCCTCTCTCTCTCCTCAACCCTCTCTACCCTCTATCTCCTCTCTCACCTCCCTTCTCTTCTATCTTCTCTCTTCTCTCTCCTCTCTCTCTCTCCCTCTCCCTCCTATCTGCTCCCTAGGGATGCTACTCGGGTGAGGTAAATGGTAAACCCGACCCCACCCTAATGGGTCGGGTTTGGTTTTTAAGAATTAACCCGAATAGTGGGTTCAGGTTTTAGGTGATCCAACCCAACCTGAATATAAATATAAATATAAAATTTTTATATTTTTATATTTTTATAATATTATTTTTTTAAAAAAAATAAAAATAAAATAAAAAAATATTTAATTTTTTTTATTCTATTCGGATCAAACGGGTTGGGTTCAGGTCACAATTTTCTTATGTGGTTTCTCTCCCCCCTCTCTCTCTCCTCCCTCTCCCTCTCTCTTTTCCTTCCCCTCCCCTCTCTCTCTTCCGTCTCCTCTCTCTCTTCCCTCTCCTCTCTCTCCTCCCTCTCTCTCCCACCTCCCCCTCTCTCTCTTCGATCCCTCTCTCTCCTCACTCTCACTCTCTCTCTCTCTCCATGCAATCTTTTTTATTATAAATTATATTTTAAAAATAATAATAAAATTTAACAAATAAAATATATTATATATAATATAGTGAAAGTTTAATATATTCTTAACACTAGTTTTTATTGAAAAATTAATATTTATTTATTGTATATAAAAATAGTAAATATTAAATAAAATATATTATATTTAGGAAGTTTATTATAATTTTTTTAATATTTATTTATTAAATAAAATTAATTAATAAAGCTTATTAAAAATCATATTTGTGATGCTTATTAAAAAGTGTCATTAATAATTTTAAATGTAATTTTTTATTTTTAATTAATAACTATTAGCGACGCTTTTAAATAAGTGTTGCTATTGTAAAAGCTATTAGCAACGCTTAAAACAAGCGTCGCTAATAGTTATATTTTTTATTTAAAATATATTTGTTTTAGCGACAATTATATAAAGCATCGCAAATACATGAACTATTAGCGACGCTTATAATAAAGCATCACTAATATGGTTAGTATTAGCGACACATACAAAAATGCGTCACTAATAGTTTATTTTTTTTGCGACGGTTCGTTATATGTCGCAAATAGTTATTTTTAGCGAGGCTTATTTAAGCGTAGCTAATAATACATTTGTTGTAGTGGTTATATGGGAAGTGCAAATTGATGAAGAATGTGTTTGTGAATATGTTATGTTGTAAAGAATATCTTTGAGAATGGATTATTGTGAAGTACAAATTGATAATGAATGTGCTCGAGATATGTTATGTAGTGAAGAATGTAATTAAATATACATTATGTTGTGATTAATGCATTTGAGAATGCACGAATGTAAAGTGCAAATTGATGAAGAATGTTTTTCAGAATATATTATGTTGTGAATAATGTATTTAAAAACGTAGGAAAGTATAGGTAATAAAGAAAAAATAAATAGAATTCAATGAAGTTGAAAATAGAGTTTTAAGAGCGGCCTTAAAAACCATCGCTGGTAAAGGCATACAAATGCCAAAACCTTTTAGCGGCATTTTGTAAACTGCCACTAAATTATTTTAACTATTGCAAATGAAATCACATTTAGTAAAACTATTAAGGGAACCAAATCCTTTCTCCCTCACATTTACCTTTTCTACTCCCAATTTGTGATTCTCTGTAATATCCTCACACGATATGTAATCCATTGTAATATTCTTAAGGGATTCACCCCGGATTGGTCTTCCCTATAAATACTGTACACAACATAGCTTTTACTACTATTGAAATCCTCTTCCTCTTCATGGTTTCGGAGCTAGGCCAGGCTAACGCCTAATACAACGTGCGCCCATCCCCTTCTAGTTCAAATCCTCCCGATTCTTTCCCCGTCACCTCTTTCCCGGTTCCCCGTACTGCCTCTCACATCATATCTTTCCCGGTTCCCCATGCTGTCTCCCTCCTCTACAGCCTCCAGCCCATCCCTTGTAGCCGCCTCGAGCCCATCTCTTGCTGCAAACTACTATTCCCCATCTACTTCCCATCACTCCCGTCCCCATCTCACTGTTCATCGCCGTCGGTTGGCTAGTTGCCGGCCTCTTTCCTCTCCTCCCTCACTCTCCTTACTTCCCGCCATCGCTAGCCTTGTCGCCAGCCATTCCCCTCTCTCCCTGCCCGTCCATCACTCACTGTCTGCTTCCTCCCTCTGTCTCGTTCTCTCCTCCTCTGCCTGCTCACCGCCTCCCACAACTTGCCCCCATCTCGCCATCCGTCGTTTCTCCTCTGGCTCTCCCCCGTCACCCTCCACTTGCTTCCGGCCAGTAACTTCTCTCGCCTCGTCCACCGATCTGTGTCACTCCGCGACTCACGCCTCTCCAATCTCCCTTTGTGATCAGCCATCTTCTCTGGCACAAAAAAAACCTGCCTTTCTCCTCCCATCACCTCACCGGCCCATTCCCCTTCTTCCCATGGATCCCCTCGCCTCTCCAATGCCCACCATCGCCTCCACCTCCCCTGACCACCCTCTGCCATCCGTCCCTCCCACTGCAGCCAATTTCCTCCAGATCGTTCCCACCTCCATTAAATTCCTTGTCTCCAACCTCCCCAGCCTCATCACTGTCCATCTCGATGGCTCCAATTTCCTGGTCTGGCGCACGACCACCGCCTCCATCTTGGCCGCCTACCATCTTCTTCCCAACGTCGATGTCTCCCTGCCATGTCCCTCGCCAGCAGACTCATCTGCTCAGCCCTCTTACTCCGACTGGCTCACCATGGATCACCACCTTCTCGTCTTTCTCCGAGCTACCATCGAGCCGAATCTCGTCCGCCACTTCCTCACTCACACCACCGCCACCAATCTCTGGACTGCCGTTGCCACTAGATATCTGTCCGCTTCTCTGGCAGCAGTCATCCATCTCATGGGCGAGCTCCACCAGTGCTGCTTTGGCCCCAACGCGATGGCAGCCTACCTCGACCAGCTCCGACAGTTGGTAGATCAGCTAGTGTGCGTTGGTGTTATGGTAAACGATGTCAACTTACTGTACCAGACCCTCACCAGACTCCCTCCCGACTACACCACCTTTGCCGCCGGTATTCGTACTTGTGGTGTCCTCGTCCCCCTCGCTGAACTATGGAACCTCCTCCTCGCCGAAGAAGCCACCCTCAAACTCCAACAGACTGCCCCCGCTGGACCGCCGCTTGCCCATCCCATGGCGCTTCACGTCGCCACCGGCAACTCCCCCTCCGTCTCCAGCCCACATGCCCTCCTGGGTCCTCTCATAGCGGCCCTAGGCCAACTCCTCCTTGGCCCCCCTTGGGTGTCCCTCTAGCCACCATGGCCCCCTCACCGGCTACTGCATATGCAGCCCAGGGATTGCTCCCCACTCCCCCTGTACCAAATTATCGCCCTCCCCGCCCCAACTTTCACCGCGGGGGTGGGGGTCACCCGTGCTATGGCCGTGGGAGTGGTGGTTTTCAACCCCCACGCCCCGCTTGCCAAATCTGTGGGTCTTTTGACCACAATGCCCTTAAATGTGGTGCCTGCTATAACACCTCCTACATGGGTCCCACCGGGAACTATGCCCTTGCCATGACTGCTCAAGCAAATGGTGGGGTCCCATGCCCTCCTAATTGGCTCCTCGATTCTGGTGCAAGCAACCATATTACCCCAGATGTGACCCAACTCACTTCCACCTCTCCCTACCCTGGCCCTCCTTACGTTAACATAAGTAACGGTCAATCCCTTCCTGTCTCCTCTACCGGCAGCACCTCCCTCACCCTTCCCCACTCTACATTCCATCTTTCTACCATCCTCCACACTCCCTCTATTGCTCACAATCTTCTCTCTGTCCACAAACTTGCACGTGACAATGATTCCTCTCTAACCTTCTCTGCCTTTGACGTGTCTATCCAGGATAACAAGACTGGTCACCTCCTCTATCGTGGTCCAAGTTAGAACGGCGTCTACCCCCTCTCTCCCACCATCCCTAGTGCCTTCACCGCTACTACCTCCTCCTCTACCACCTGGCATCAACATCTCGGTCACCCAGCCTCCACCACCTTTAAGACCATCATTTCTTCTTTTCCCTTCCATGTTACCAAAATAAAACACTTAGAGTATAATAGTTGCCATGTTAGCAAATCACATAAATTGCCCTTTTCTAAGTCTCATCACTCTACCACTCGCCTCCTCCAACTCATCCTCTTCGATCTTTGGGGACCTTCTCCGGTCACCTCCTTCCTTGGCTACCAATACTACATTATCTTTGTAGATGACTTCACCCGCTACACTTGGCTCTACCCCCTAAAACTTAAGTCTGATGCCTTTACCACCTTCCTTACCTTTGAATCCATGGTCAAAAATGCATTCCCCTATTGTATCACCACCTTCCGTTCTGACAATGGCTGTGAATTTGTCAATTCCCACTTCACCTCTCACTTCCACACTCACGACATCTCACCAATTTTCTTGTCCTCATAGCCCTGAACAAAATGAAGTCGCTGAACGTAAACACTGCCACATCATCAAAACCACCCTTACCCTACTTATCTCTACCCACATGTCTCCCACCTATTGGGTGGATGCTGCCTACACCGCCACCTACCTCATCAATAGGCTTCCCTCCCCCACCCTCCATATTGTCTCCCCCTACCAACTCCTCCACCATACCCCTCCTGAATACTCTCATCTCCGCGTCTTTGGCTGTCGATGCTACCCATGGACCCGCCCTTGATCATAGGATAAACTAGACGCTCAGTTTGTTCCTTGTGTCTTCATCGGCTACTATCCCACCACCAAAGGCTATAGGTGCCTTGACCCCTCTAGTCACCATGTCTACATCTCTCGCCATGTCCGCTTCCTTGAACATGACTTCCCCTTTTGCTCCCCACTCCCCATTACCTCTCCCCTCGAACACTCACCCCTACCACCCATCTCACCTTCCCCCTCCCCTTCGCCCATCCACCCTTCCCCTCGTCCTCTCCCTCCCCGCCCCTACTCACCACATGATTACCTGTAGCAAAGCCGACATCTCTCGTCCCCGCATCCTACTTTCCCTCACCTCCCAAGCCCCCCTTCAAACAGAATCCACCTCCAATCGTCTTGCCTCTCAATCCCCAGAATGGTGTGCTGCTATGCACTTTGAGTATGATGCCCTCCTCAATCAAGGCACCTGGACCCTTGTCCCACCCCCCCCCGATTCCAACATCATTGATGCCAGTTGACCTATAAGATCAAGCGTGGCCTTGATGATACCATATCCAGGTACAAGGCATGTCTGGTTGCCAAAGGCTTTACTCAGGAAGAAGGCCATGACTACCATGAAACCTTTAGCCCAGTGGTCAAACCTTATACCATCCGCATTGTCCTCAACCTTGCTCTTTCCCATGCTTGGGCCATCAAACAACTTGATGTCTCTAACACCTTTCTTCATGGCACCATTGCAGACGAACTCTACATGGCCCAACCACTCAGTTTCATTGACCCTTCCCACCCTCACCACATCTGTCACCTTCACAAAGCTCTCTATGGCCTCAAAAAGCCCCTTGCCAATAGTACACCAATCTTTCATCCTACTTAGCCCACCTTGGCTATCGGTCTTGCCACGCTGACACATCCCTCTTCCTTCACCAACAAGGCCCCCAAGTCATCCTTGTCATCTATGTCGATGATATTCTTATCATTGGCTCTCATGCTCCCTTTGTTGACCATATAATATCTCTTCTTGGTCGTGCCTTTGTCGTCAAAGACCTGGGTCTCCACCACTTTCTTGGTATTGAGTTCACCACTACCTCAAATGGCCTCTTCCTCTCTCAAGCCCACTATGCTCGAGACATCCTCCATTGTGCCCAAATGGATCACTGCAAACCAACCCCCACTCTTACCGGCCACAAACGATCTCTCCCACTACAAAAGCATCGTTGGTGCTCTCCAATACCTCACAAACACCCGCCCAAGCATCGCCTATGCCGTGAACTATGTCTGCCAACATATGCATAACCTCACCATTGCTCACTATGCGACTGTTAAGCAGATCCTCAGGTATCTTCAAGGCACTCTATCCCGCGACATTCTCTTACAACCCGGGCCCTGTACCCTCACTGCCAACTCCAACTCTGACTGGGCTGGTGACCGCCTTGACCGCTGATCCATCATCGGGTACTGTGTCTTCATGGGCCCTAACCTCATCATTTGGAAGTCTAAAAAGCAAGTCGCAGTTGCCCGCTCCTCCACTGAAACAAAGTACCGTGCGCTCTCCTCCATAGCCAAAAAATTTGTCTAGGTCTCCATGGTTCTCAAGTTTCTCGGTATCTCTTCTACTACTACGCCTACACTATTGTGCAACAATCAGTCTGCTATTGCCCTCACCGTCAACCCAATCTTCCATGCTCGCACTAAACATATTGAGATTAATCATAACTACATTCGGGAGCAAGTTCTAGCTAGTCACATGTAGGTCCTCAAGCCATCCAGTCGTTACCTCCCGCTTTCGCCGCCTCTGCTACATCAGCCGGCGCCTCGTCTCGTCTACTACGGGAAAAAGAAATGTGGTGTACGCAGAACATGGCAAAATTCTCCATCAGATCAATAATGGCTGTAGGGTCCCGACCAGTCCTAACTGCGACAATCAACGTCTCATCTACTACGGTACGTGGCGGCAATATTCTCCGGCCAAAGCTAGACTAGCCATGGCCTCTACGGCCAGTGCTTGACTGGCGTGGCCTCTACGTAGTAAGGACGAAGATGAAATGAAAACTGAAGAGGGAGATTACCGTACTGTCGTGGAGGCGCCGGCTGATGTAGCAGAGGCGGCGAAAGCGGGAGGTAACGACTGGATGGCAGATACAACAACACCCGCGTAGGGTGCAGTGACCTGGGTCAGCAGTGACCCAGAATCTTCCAAACCGGGTCACTCAGGTAGTGACCCGGTTTGGTTTTTTTTAAAATTCTATTAGTTTACGGAGCGTCTCTAATAGGTTATTTTTTTATTTTTTAATACTTTTAGTGACGCATATCTAAGTGTGGCTAATTATAATAAATTATTTGTTTAATTTTTTTAAAATTATATTTTTATGAAAATTTAAAATTATATTTTAATAAAAAAATAATTTGTTTAGCGACGGTTTGTAAACGTCGCTAATAGTATATTATTAGGGATGCTTGTAATTAAGCATCACTAATAATATACTAATAGCAACGTTTATTATGCGTCGCTAATACATACTTTTAGCGACGCTTATAGGTATGTGTCACTAATATATAATAACGACGGCAGTTTTATCAACGTATTTAGCAACTTTTTTTATGTGTCGCTAATAAGTATTAGCGACATTTATGGTATTATTAGCGATGCTTTTAAGCGTCACTAATAGTTAGTTTTGTTGTAGTGGCCGGATCCGGCCTACGCACCGAATTTGGCCGCGCAGGCCATGTGCGACCAGATCTTGCCGCTGACTGGCGTCGGCAATGCATGGCTAGAATGGCCGTGCAGGCCAGTGCTGGTCATGCGCAGACTGGCCGTGCAAGCCAGCACTAGCCGTGCGCAGACTGGCCACGCAGGCCAACGCTGTGCGCAGCCAGATCTGACCGCTCACAGCATGGGCCTATGTGGCCAATCCAATGCGCTGGCCTATGCGGCCAATCTGGCTGCACTATGCCTGCACTTTGCGCGGCCAGATCTGGCGGTGCACAGTATGGGCCTGTGTGGCTAGTCCGGCCGCATAGGCCCTATGCAGCAAGATCTAGCTAAGCTGGCCTACCCGGCCATATCTGCCGCGCCGACTGGATCTAGCTTGCCGGCCACGGCTGGTTGGCCACCAGTGGTGTTCGCGCCGGTGCCAACAACCAATGTTCCACCGTAGAAGAAGGGGAATTGGGAGACGTAGGGTATATTTTTTTATTTATAAAACTAGGGGATAAGTGAGATATTTTAATATAGGAAGTTGGGGTAAAAAAGACATGAGGGACACAGGGAAAAAAGTGAGGTCTAAATAGCCACATTCTTTCTTTATTTGGGTAAGTGGCCTAAATAATTTTAAATTCTAATCCTAGTTGGAGATGATTTATTGAAAGGAAATATGAATGAAGAATAGTAAGGTAAGGCCTCTACATAAATGAGTAATAGTATGGTGAGGCTTTTTTTCTATACTTACAAAGTGAGGCTTTAAATATAGAAAATATGTAGCATAGGAACAAATGGAGGGCCTAATACTTTATATTCATTTCTATATAACTAGGCCTTTCTTTGTGGATGGGCCTTAGGCAGCTACCTAGGCATTGATCCAGCCCTGGAGGCCCTATCGCATTGATCTCATGGAGAAATTTTGCTATGGTCTGCATACAAGAGTGTTCTAAGTAGCGAGGAGTTAAAATAGACCAAAGATGTAAAATTAATGTTAGGTTTGATGTGTGAAGAACTTATTTTATTATTTTAAAATAGTTAATTAGTGGGGTTAAACAAATAGGCATTATTAATCAATGTTGTTCACGTATAAATTTTCACTTAACTGAAACATAATCAAGCAGCAATTCATTCCAAGAGTGAACCTAAAGTCATAGACCATGTTCTTGTGTCCAAGGCGCATGACATGAAGATATGTGCCATACGAGGTGAATTTTGTTGGGTAGCTATTTAGTGGTAGAATTAAAGGAGGCATTAGATAGGATTTTTTTTGCTTTTAAGTAATGTACCTCACATATAACATGCACATAATATAATATAATAAATAATTAACTAATTTTGAAGAGTAATTAGCACATACAAATCAATATAACAAAGATTAACACCTATTAACCTTTGAGGGTTGATCCTCCTTAATATGGCCTTCTAATACATTTGACAAAAATACATCTTTTTCTATAAATTTGTAAATTAATCAAGTAGAAAAGTTCCCTTTATTGGGTACAATATGAATGAGATTAGCACATACTTCTAGGCAAAGAATTGAGGAGTGCTTAGCTTATAGAAAGCATCCATGCGCAAGTCACTGCTTGTCACAAACCTTCCAAGTGGCACATAGCTAAGTAACCTAACAACGTGCTTCAAGAGATAAGAGACTCAGAACAGAAAAAGGAGAGAGGAGGGGCAAGTGTGGCTCAATCCAAGGGAAGGGAGCCACTCCAACAAAAGGAAGGAGGTGAGGGCACGTATAAACATATATGTCGCTAATACATGACGTATTAGCGACGTATAATTATATATGTGGCTAATATAATTTCTTTTATTTTTAAAAATTAATTTTAAAGAATAAAAAATTTTAAAAAATTTAAATTAGAGGACAGAGAGAGAGGGAGGAGAGAGAAGAGAGAGGAGATAGAGGTAGAGAGAGAGAGGAGAGAGGAGAGAGGGAGAGAGAAAGAGGAAGGAGAGAGAGAGGAGAGAGGGAGAGAGAGGGGAGGGGAGAGAGGGAGAGAGAGCTGGGGAGGAGAGAGAGGGGAGGGAGGAGAGAGAGAGAGGAGAGAAGGAGAGAGAGAGAGAGGGGAGGGAGGGAGGAGAGAGAGAGGAGAGGAGAGGGAGGTGAGAGAGAGAGGGAGGAGAGATAGGGAGAGAGAGAGAGGATAGAGAGAAGGGAGAGAGAGAAGAGGGTGGAGGGAGGGAGGAGAGAGAGGAGAGAGGGTAGAGAGAGGAGGGAGATAGAGGGGGAGAGAGAGGGTAGAGAGAGAGGGTAGAGAGAGAAGGGAGAGTGAGAGGGTAGAGAGAAAGAGGGTGGAGGGAGGGAGGAGAGAGAGGAGAGAGGGTAGAGGAGTAGGGAGAAGAGGGTAGAGAGAGAAGGGAGAGAGAGAGGGGAGAGAGGATAAGGAGAGAAAGAGAGTGGAGGGAGGGAGGAGAGAGAGAGAAGAGGGTGGAGGGAGGGGGAGAGAGGGTAGAGAGAGAAGAGAGAGGGAGGAGAGAGATAGGAGATAGGGAGGGAGAGGAGAGGGAACAGAGAGAGAGGGGAGGGGATATAATTGTTTTTAAAAAAATAGGAGTATTGACGACGTGTAAAATATATGTCACTAATATAACATAGTATTAGTGACATATATACTTATACGTCGCTAATACTATGTTGTATTTGTGACGCATAAGCTATACGTCGCTAATATAGTATAGTATTCGCGCACGGGTGAAATTTCCCTGCACGTTTCTTATAAACCCCACCCCCCAAAGCCCTCTGCACCCCGCCTCCTCCACCTCCTCAGCCCCGCCTCCGCTGCCTCCTCCTACCCTCGCCCTGCCCCGCCTTGCCCCGGACCCCACCCCCTCTGGTTCCCCCTCCTCCCTCCCGGTACCCCTTGCCCCTCTCGTGATGCACCCCCTCCCCGGTATCCCCTTTGCACCCCTTTGCCGCTGCCGCGTCCTCCTCCCCTCGCTCCGGACCCCACCCCCTCTGGTTCCCCCTCCTCCCTCCCAGTCCCCCTTTCCCCTCTGTGACGCACTCCCACCTCCGCTGGCCTGTGGCTTCCGCCGGCCCACCGCATCCGCCTCCCCTCACCCGCACCCCGCTTGCTCCCCCCCCTTTTCTCCCTCTGATTTTCAGAGGGGAAATCAGAAGGGGGGGGAGGGGCGGAGCCGGGGAGTGAGGGGCTGCCGGAGGAAGGAGGCGCTCCGCCCCTCCCCTTCTCTCCCTCTGATCCCCCTCGGGAGTGGGGGGCTGCGTAGGAAGGCAGCCCTCCCCCTTCTCTCCCTCTAATTCTCCCCCGGGAGTGGGGGCTACCCGGAGGAAGGCGGCCCTCCCCTTGCTTCGCCCCCCCCCAACACACACACACACACACATTTTCTTAATAAAACAACAATATTTCAATTAAATTTTAAAAATAAACTTGCATGAGCATATACAATATTATTTCTCACCTCATGTTTTTGTAGACAAAATTTCTTGGTTGCTCCGATACCAAATATTGCACCTCTGGATTGTGCATGCATATATAAACACTTGAATAATCGGAGTTTGCCTAGGCCTGCGATTGCAATTATTTATCATAAGCATGATATGAAATAGAAAATTTCTAGGAACTACCTTTCGCATACAAACACACAAGGAGACAAATAATAAGAGTTCTTCTTATGATTTAGGTACAGTTGAAAATCCTTGAAATCAACTATAAACTTCAATGTAGGCCCTTCTATCCACACACTATGCTTCCACAAGTCTTGCAAGGTCTAGGGGGTGGTAAGTATTTTAAAATACTCAATGGGAGAGTCTATATTATCAAACATGAAGTAACACATGACAGTTTCAAAACATATAATATATATACTACTTTTCATAAAAACCGGGGTGTGCCTCTCAACCAAAAACCACCCCTAGAGCTTCTTCTTACGTATCAAAGATGCTCCTAGGGTTTAAAAGCTTTTATGGTATGCACCAAGTGTCTCAGACACCTACTCCATCCTATGGACTTTGATGCAGGTACAAAGCAGTCTCCTCTTACTCCTCTATAGATCATTGCAAAACACCTCATGCTTGTGGAGAGAAGAGACATCATGTTCATAAGGCACCGGGATTATGAGAGTAGAAAGTCTTCCTATGATACTCTCTACCCTAGCGTGTATAGACTTCTTAAGGGGTCTTGTCCTTCGTTAGGGGCTCACCGGGGATCTTGACCTTTGTTGGGGCACTACAACAAAATGTAGTATTAGTGACGCTTTTATTAGCGACACACATATAAATGTCACTATAAACTGATATTTGCGACGTATAATTAAGCGTTGCAAAAACAATAACTATTGGTGACGCATAATACCAACTGTCGCTATCACTATAATTATTAGCGATGCATAATACCAAGCGTCACTAATATATATCTATTAGCGATGCATGTACAATAATTATTAGCGATGCATAATACCAAGCGTCGCTAATATATATCTATTAGGGATGCATGTACCATGCATCGCTAAAAGATATATATTTAATTTTTTAAAAAGAAAAAAAGTATTACCATTAGCGACATTTTATCCAAAGTGTCGCTAATAGGTTTAATAATACCGACACTAAAAAGAGTCATGAATAGTTATGAATTGAAAATTTTAAAATAAATAAAATCAATACTATTAGTGATGCATAGGATATGTGTTGCTAATAGTTTAAGTATTTGTAATGTATAATAATATATGTTGCTAATACGCACACTATTAGCGACTCACATGCTATGTGTCACTAATAGTATTTATTTTTAAAATTAATTTTTAAAAATAAAAAATCATAAAAAATTGAAATTAGAGGAGAGGGGAGAGAGAGGGAAGGGGAGAGAGAGGAGAGAGAGAGGGAGAGGAGAGAGAGGAGAGGGAGAGATTGGAGAGAGGAGAGGGGCAGAGGGAGAGAGGGGGAGGGACAGAGGGAGAGAGCGGAAGGAGAGAGAGAGGAGAGGGGGATAGGAAGATAGAGGGAGGAGAGAGGGAGGAGAGGGATATGAATTAATTTGTAATTTTTTAAGATTTTTTTATAAATTATTATATTTTAAAAATTAAAAAAGGAAATAAAATGAATACTACTAACGACGTATATGGATATACGTCGGTAATAAGTCGAGTATTAGCGACGTATAGGCTTATACATTGCTAATACCCAGGCTTATTAGCGATGTATATTCCTATATGTCGCTAATAGTATTTATTTAATAATTTTTAAAAATAAAAAATTATAAAAAAATGCAATTAGAGGAAAGATATTGTGTAGATAGAGAGAGAGAGTAGAGAAAGAGGGGAGAGAGAGAAAAGGAGAGAGGAGAGGAGAGAGAAGAGGAGAGACGAAAGGGATAGAGAGAGAGAAGAGGAGAGACGAAAGGGATAGAGAGAGAGAGAAGAGGAGAGACGAAAGGGAGAGAGGAGAGAGGAAAGAGGAGAGAGGAAAGGGAGAGAGGAGAGAGAGAAGAGGATAGAGGAAAGGGTGAGAGGAGAGAGAGGAGAGTAAAAAGGGAGAGAGGAGAGGGAGAAGGGGAGAGAGGAGAGAGAGAAGAAGAGAGAGGAAAGGGAGAGGGGAGAAGGAGAGAGGGAGAGAGAAGAGGAGAGAGGAAAGGGAGAGAGGAGAGAGAGAAGAAGAGAGAGGAAAGGGAGAAAGGAGAAGGAGAGAGGGGAGAGAGAGGGAGAGAGAAGAGGAGAGAGGGGGTAGAGAGAGGAGAGGAGAGGAGAGAGGAATGGGAGAGAGGGGAGAGAGAGAGGGAGAGAGAAGAGGAGAGAGAAGAGAAGAGAGGAGAGGGAGAGGAGAGAGAAGAGGAGAGAGAAGAGGGGAGAGAGAGAGGGAGAGGAGAGAGAGAGAAGAGGAGAGAGAAGAGGGGAGAGAGAGAGGGAGAGAGGGGGTAGAGAGAGGAGAGAGAGAGAGAGGGTAATGAAAGAGAGTGGAGAGGGAGAGGGAAGAGGGAGAGGAGAGAGACGAGAGATGGGAGGGGAGAGGGAGAGGAGAGAGAGAGGGATATTAATTAGTTTTTAATTTTTTTAATTTTTTTTATAAATTATTATATTTTAAAAATTAAAAATAATAAATAAAATAAATACTATTAGCGATGTATAGGATTTTACGTTGCTAATAGGCCGGGTATTAACAACATATAAGATTATATGTCGCTAATACCCAGACTAATAGCAATGTATATTCCTATATGTCGCTAATAGTATTTATTTAATTTATTTTTTATTTTAAAAATTAATTTTTAAAAAGAAAAAATCATAAAAAATTACAATTAGAGGAGAGATATTGTGTAGAGGGAGAGGGGAGAGAGAAAAGGAGAGAAGAGAGGAGAGAGAAGAGGAGAGGAGAGAGAGAGGAGAGAGGAGGATGAGAGAGATAGAGAGAGGGGAGAGAGAGGAGAGGTGAGAGGGAGAGAGGAGGGAGGAGAGAGAGAGAGAGAGGAGAAAGTGAGAGGGAGAGATAGTGTCTGTTATGAGAGAGGAGAGGGAGAATAATTAATTTTTAATTTTTTTAAAATAAAATAATAAGAAACTTAAATGAAAGGAGATATAGTGTGTAGAGGGAGGAGAGGGGAAAGAGAGGAGAGAGAGAGGAGAGAGGGGAGAGAGGAAAGATGGAGAAGAGAGGCATGAGATTATTTTAATTCTTTTTAAAGTATTAGCGACACATATATTTTGATGTAGTTAATAATATTAGGGATTAGCGACGCATAGATTATGCGTCCCTAATAGTGTAGCGCATTAGCGACACGCAACTTTATAAGTCTATAATAATCTACACTATTATCAACATATTTATATACATGTGTCTTTAATAGTTTTTTTTTAAATTAAAATTATGTTTGCGCTTAGAAAGCATCGCAAATTATATGGATTTGCGGCGCTTAGTATGTGTCGCTTAAAAAAATGGTGTGCATGCTATGCAAAAATTGCCCGCGTGAGGTGAAACTTTTGCCCCGCGAGGGTGATTTTTTTCACCACGATATATATTGCCCATGCAGATGATTTTTTTTCGCTATCCGACCTCCCAGTCCCAGCCCACTTCTAATCTCCTCCCCCCTTCGATGCCTGCCATCCGCCGGCCGAGCACAGTCGAGCGCTGCAGTCCGCCGCTTGTCTCTAGCCTTACCTTCGCAGATCTGCCTCCATCCTCCCCACTTCACCCTGGCCATTCCTCCCACTTGTGGCTCACCCCTAGCTGCTGCCCATGTCCGGCTCCGGCCCCGATCACCACATGTCTGCCCTCCCCCTGCTCCGCCCCCTCTCCCCCACTCCGTCCCCCCTGCTCCCCTGCACCGCCCTGCCCTTCCTCCGCTCCCCCTCCTCCTGCCCACCCCCCTCCCGAGATCCCCTCTCCCGAGTTCCAACCCCCTCCTTCCCCCCTACCCTCCTCTGAAAATCAGTGGAAAGGGGGAAGGAGAGTGACAGCACCACCCTCCCCCCCTCCGCTCCCCCTTGCTCCGCTCCTGTCTTCCTCGGTTGCGAGGAGGAGGGAGGGGGCAGAGCCGGGGAGAGGAGGGGACTCCCGCTCCCCTGCTCCACCCTCCCCCCTTTGCTCCCCCGCTTCCTCTGATTTGCAGAGGAGGGTGGGGGGGGGAGCCGGGGAGAGGGGGACCAGGAGGGGGGGGGACTCCAGCTCCCCTGCTTCCTCTGATTTGTAGAGGAGGGTGGGGGGGGGAGCCGGGAGAGGGGGACCGGGAGGATGGTGGTGGGTTGGAGGACGATGGTGCTGCCGCTGTCCTCCCGCTCCCTTGCTCCGCCCTGCCCTCGCTCCCCCTTCCTTTGATTTGCGAGAGGTAGGGGTGGGGGCGTGGAGGATGACCGTTCTGCCGCCGTCCTCCCACTACCCCTTACTCTGCCCTCCCCCGCCCCTCTCCACTCCCCCCTACTCTACCCCCCCTTGCTACTATCCTCCTCCTTCCCCAAATGAGAGGAGGGGGCGGAGCCAGGGAGTGGGGGGACCGGGAGGGGGGTGGGGGGCCGGAGGATGACACTGCTATTGCCATCCTCCCGCTCCCTCCTACTCCTCCTGCGGCCGGATTTTGGCACATTGCCATCCTCTGGCCCCCACTCCTTTCCCTAGTGGGCCACCGGGCTCACTGGGGATCCTTTTTTAAAAAGTTTTGTACCTTTAGCGATGCATTTAAAAGCGTCACTAAAGCTGTTTAAATTTTTTTTTAATGTTTTTTTTAGCGACCTATAAAAAATGTCGCTAATAAGGACTTATTAGCAACGTTTATAGATATACATCACTAATATGTTATTTTTATTTTTTAAAAAAATGGTTTTTCTATTAGTGACATATAAAAAATGTGGCTAATAAGTATTTATTAGCAACGCTTAAAGTTATACATCGCTAATAAGTTATTTTACTTTTTTTAAAAAATGGTTGCCCTATTAGCGACGTAAATAAACGTCACTAATAAGGACTTATTAGCAACATTTAAATTATACGTCGTTAATAAGTTATTTTTAAATTTTTTTAAAATAGTTTTTATATTAGCAACATATTTAATATTGTTGCTAATTATTGATCATTAGTGATGCTAATAAATAAGCGTCGCTTATAATTTATTATTAGCAACGTAGTTTTACTATTAGCAATGCATAAATATACGTCTCTAATAGGCACTATGAGCGACGCTTGTTATTATATGTCGCTAATAGGCAATAGTGATGGCTCTTTTGTGACACTAGGACATTTTTTTGCATCGCTAATAGTCATTAGGGACGCTTAGGGTACTATTAGCAATGCATAAATGCGTCGCTAAAAGTCTTTTTTGTTATAGTGGGGGCTCACCAGGTTAAAATAGGTACCGTGAATTAGATTTCAAACCGGATTATAATTGTGCCCTCATCTAAATCACAGAGCTCTATCTGGGCTCCCAAGAACAACTCTAGACAAACAACTCAATCTTGAGTTTCCAGACTGATAAAAAGGTAATTTTCCTTTCACTACATGTTATCCTAATGTTTATCCTTTTAAAAACCCTAGCATTGCCTCTACAAGCAATGTGAGCATCACTATTAATGGCCATAAAGACATGGTTGGTCGCTTGTTCCAATGAGACAATTACCCTTTTTCATCCCTTTTTAATTGCTCGATCAAAATGCTTATAAGTATTTTCAAAACTAATCTTGAGAGTCATCCTTCTACAAAGAATGACTATCTCAAACCACTTTTCAAATCTACTTTAGTCGTTCCTAATTAAAATAGTGGTGAAGCTAGAATTTCTCTATCTCATACGCTTCAACGTGTAGAATAATCTAGCAAAATCTAAGGATAAACTTTCAATAAAATAATGTACGAGGCAAGCATAAAAGTCGTAGATAAAATCATTTGATAAATCAAATGACAAATCAAATAAATAATAGAATTATAAACATATAGTATATAATTCCTATCTTATACTCATGGATAATACATCGGCAAACCGATTAAATGAGAAAGTCAAAAAACATAGCTTGAAACTAACTCTAATGAATAGCATGCTAGAGTCATACGTATATTAAGTTCAAAAGACAACCAAAGTAAACATTCATGCCTTAAGACATGATATAAACCCCTACCTCGCTCTCTACATGAGTTTCAAGATGACGAGCCAGATCCCACACACTTGGATGTCCATTTTTTGGGCTTTAGAGCTATCTAACCAAAAAAATAACCTCGTCATGACATATGGCATGCTTGATGATAGCAGACAGAACCTCCCCTTCCCTAGTGATATTTCTTAATTTTCTCACCTGTAGGCAATGAATAGAACCTCCCCTTAGCCAGAGATGTTTCTCTCTCTCTATGGTTTGTCGGCAGAGCATGAAGTCTCCTCTTACTCTAGGCTACTTCTCTCTCTCTTTAGGAACGATGGCATCAGACAAAGCGTCCTCATGCCCTTTGCTGTCTCCCCCTTTAGAGTTGATAACTCAAGGAATTGACCTCTTATTACGTAGAACACCCTCAAATTCGCTAAGAATGCCTCTTGAATGGCTCGAATTGGACTTAAAATGACTCAGAATGTGAGAAATGAAGTTTGTGTATGAGAGAAAAGAATAAAAAACTAGAAAAATAGAACACTCACACGAATATTTATAGCCGTTTGAGGTGGTATGGGACATGCCATGCATCATGCGTATGGTGTGTGATGCGGGTCAACCACCATGGCATGGGACATAGCGCAATAGCATTTCACATCCGACATGCATGGGCCCCATCCCTAGTGTGTAGCATGCTACGCATTACTCTGATGCATCAGTTGCTGGCATACACTGATGCAATGAAACTCTTTTTCTATTTTTTTTAAATCAAAAAAATAAAACTAGCATACATTTCTTCTTGAAGTTTGATTTATGTGTTCTTGGTACCGTTGGGCTCATATCGAGGAGCTCTACAAAACTAACCCCACATGGGTAGGTTATTTTTTACTTTTCAAGTGTGTCCTGCCCATGTGGCTTTTTTTGAAGTCTTTTTATTTTTCAATTTTGCATGGTTTAAGGCTCATTATGCTCATTTTTTCAAGCTCTATCACTTCATAAGAAATCCCACCAATTAAACACCTCTAAATAATTTAAAATCACTAAAACCCCAGAAAATAGCTTTATTAGAGGCTTAAAATTGTACTAAAAATTCACGGTCATTACAAGCTACCCCCCTTAAATAAATTTCTTCCTCGAAATTTGTACCCTTCACTCACTGAATAGTCAAGACACTTGTTCTTCATTTCATTTCTAACTCCTAAGTCAGCTTTATCTGAGAGTGGTGCTATCATAACACTTTTCGTAACACAATCCTTTTTGTTCAAAGCATTGGTTCCTTACAATCTAAAATTCTCATCGGTCTTTCCTTTGAAGATAAGTATGGCTTTGAGATGACTGCAGTCTTATTAAGAACACACAAAGGATCTTGCACATCCTTCCAAAGTGTGAACACATGGAATAAGTCTTGATTACATCAAGGTGTGGAGCAAGGCTATAGTCTATAAGCCATCGGCCCTACCTTGTTGATGGTTTCGAATGGTTCTACCATGGTTCCACTACATGATGCCTAAAATAATGTTCAATTCGATGCTTCGAAATCTTGAATTGCAATCCTATTTTGTATTAATTCAATGCTTATATGTGCTATTTATATCTTGAATAGGTGAGTTGGGCCTCTATTGTGTTTACATGTTAAAATGGGTTTCAATAGGATCCAACTAGAAGTGGAAGTGAAGCCCAACTACCTAAAGTCATCTAAAAGTTAATAATAATGGGTGCTTAATGGTCTAAGAATGTATGGAATGGTCAAACACAACATTATAAGCCCGTTGGATTTCAGATTTGCATCAAAAGAACTAAATTCTGGAAGAGGCTTATTTGGATAGATTGATACAACCTTAGTATTTTGGCCATATCTTTCTATATATAATTTAGATTCATATGATTCTGGTGGAATTGAAAATAAGACTTTAATGGATACAATCACTATTACAGGAAGAAATTCATAATTCCAAAGATATATGGGTCAAATCGGACACGCAAAGGGACAACTAGTTAACTAACCCAAGGCCAACACATGGAAGATGCTTTCACTAGTTGTGATTGATATATATAAGGAAAGATAATGATGCTGATTGAATAACTATAGGAAGACTCAAATGTACTTATTTTTTGAATAAATTATTGATTTATTTTATTAATTTAAAATCTAATCATTGTGAAAGAAACAACCAATCAAGCAATTAATTAGGATGCAATTAAGGGATATGATTGGACTTTCCCCTTTGAAGCAACCCCTTCTACTTCTATAATAGAGGGGTGAACGTGGTAAAAGCATCATCGCCTCATCTTTGGAGCTTTCTTCTCCTATTTTTCTTCTCTTCTTTTGTACTTTTATTTTTAGTTTTATTGTAATGACTTTCTAAGCTCTCTAGCTAAGGCTAGAAGTAATTTGTAATAATCTAATAGAGTTCTATTCATGTTCCATTTATGATTTCAAGTAAGTATTCTTTATTTGAAGTGATGTTCAGTTAATATTGTTTTTCTTCTTATTTCTTTGTGATTTTGACACATAAAATGCTTGAAGGCTTCATTAATCTTTGGTGGTTTTGATATATAGAACTCTTGAAGAAATAATTATTTTATCCTTCATTTATCAAAACTATTTCTTATCTTTATTTTTGCTTACAATGTTCATATCTTCTAGTTAGATAGAATCTTCATTCAATTCTAACTGAGATAACATAACACATAAAGAACATCAGTAGAAGTTATAGTGACCCTTAATGCCTTAGTGTTTTATTTTATTATTTTCTTAACTCTTTATTACATCATTACTCTTCTACTCTTTCTCTCTTAATTTTTTTTATTTTTCTTAATCATTTTCTTTGTTGCACAAGGATTTTCTTGTGGATGGATTGACCTTGTTTACTACAATTGGCAAGTAAAATAATCTGAATTTGACTACTTTATAGTGTTCATTCAGACATAACAATAAATTGGCGCGTTGCTGGGGATTGCAACGTGTGATAAGAATCCATTAGAAAAAAAAACTCACTATAACTTAACTAATTCTCTAACTTTTATTTTTGTTCATTAACTCTTTAAATTCAGTCATTGACCTTATGTCATTCACTTTTAGTATTTAAATTTTGCATTTATTTTTGAGACCAGAGGCACTACCCAGGTTACCACCGAAATTTTTTTGGGATCAAATGTGTACCTCGATAATACCTTTGGCCTTATTTTATAATTTAAATTCTGTCTATTACTTCTAGCTCTCTGACTTTTTATATTTTTTTATTTAATTTTTGCACTTTTACTTTCGTTTATTACAACAACAACAAAAAATTGTTATTGCATGTTCACATGGGTGCGCGATAATTCAGGATGATTGAGAAGAGTGGACAAATCTTTTGAAAATTCTTTCTTTTGATATAATGGAGGATCTAAGAATTAATGAGAAACAAATAATTAATAATGGGGATAATAATGCACAAAATGTTCAAGTTAAAACCATGCGTGATTATTTG
This sequence comes from Saururus chinensis, assembly GCA_035235625.1. Taxonomy (NCBI): domain Eukaryota; kingdom Viridiplantae; phylum Streptophyta; class Magnoliopsida; order Piperales; family Saururaceae; genus Saururus; species Saururus chinensis. The sequence continues at coordinate 5,247,526 of CP141145.1, read as the reverse complement.
CAACCAACTAGATCAAGTTCTCCTTCTTGCATGATTTTTCCAACTAATGTGGTTGGTTTTGAACTCATGCCGGGTGTAATTCAATTACTACCCAAATTTCATAGCTTAGATTTGGAAAGCCCATATTTGCATTTAAAAGAGTTTGAAGTGGTTTGTGCAACTTTGCCAAACCAAAATATTTCTAATGATTTTATTAGATTAAAACTCTTTCCATTTTCTTTAAAGGAAAAATAAAAAATTGGTTGAATTTTTTGAAGCTAAGATCCATTGGAACATGGAAAGAAACACAAAGAGAATTTTTGAAAAAGTTTTGCGCCACCCATAGAACTAATACACTTACAAAGAATATCATGAATTTTTTACAAAAAGAAAATGACACTTTCTTTTAATGTTGGGAAAGATTAAAGAACCTTTGTTGTTGTGCCTACATCATGGATATGAAACATGGCATACAATTAATTTCTTTTATAATGGCCTAACTTCTCAAATGAGGCAATTTGTTGAAATGATGTGTAATAGAAAATTTTTGAGTAAAGAAACTGAGGAAGCATGGAATTATTTTGATGTGTTGGCTAGTCTATAAGCCATCGGCCCTACCTTGTCGATGGTTTCAAATGGTTCTACCATGCTTCCACTACACACTTTGATGAACTTCACCTTGTCTGCACACTGTAGTAATAACTCTGGCTTCACCAACCTACACTTTCTTACTTTACTCCAACATGATAGTGCTCTCTATAATCCATCGTGCAAACACACAACATATCTTCTAAAGTCTGAATCGTCCTCTCTAACTAACCCGTTCATGGATGAAAGGTCATATTGATCCTTAGGTTGGTACTAAACTCTCCTGAAGTCTCTGCCAAAACTGAAAGATAAACTGATTATTTTGATATGAGATGATCGACAATAGCACTCTATGTCAACTCATAACTTCCTTCCAAATGGATAGTATGTTGCAATCTATATGCTTCACATGATAAATCATTCCATAGCTCAAGTATTGTTGGAATCTCTAATCATTCTCGAAATCAAACACTTCCATTAGAGCCTTTGTTAAGGTTAGGTTTTCCATGTAACACCTACATTTCATCATCTCCTCTTTGTGCCTTCAAAATGCGCTCATCCAATGTTGGCTTCACTTTTAAATTGTGTGCTAAAGATCTCTTGTTGCCAAGCCACACATCAGGTTAAAAACTTATTGTTTCCTTCCAATAACTTATGCTCCTTCATGAGCATTTGAGCAATCCATCCTTCGACCATGCGACTCAACTCATTAGCTACAACTTTCTCAATCTGTGTCACTACACATCCAAGGCCTTTTTTGATGCATTACTATACCCAATGAATCCTCAGTTGCCAGATGGTAAAGCTAAGACTTATGTGGTCATTAGCTTCCTCGTTAGTGCTTGAAAACCATTTGTACAAGCCTTGTCCAAATAAACTTCACTCCTTTCTTATCTACTTCGTCAAAGGTAAAGTGATGCTTGAAAATCAATGAATGAATCTTTAATAATATTCTTGTTCAAAAAGAAGCTCTTGAGACATCTCCATCTTGAATCCTTGTTAATGACATATAAATCTTGGCACTTCAAGAGAACACCTTTGGTTGAGATCCATCTCCATTTACAAAAATCACAGCACTTTTCAAGGAAAAATGCTTGGACGGATTGCACCTTTGTCTAAAAGATCTTAAAGTTATTTCTTTAAAATTGTAAGCTCTGCTACGCCCATTCTATAGGGTACCTTAGAAATAGGAGTTGTACCTAAGAGAAGCTACCTAAGTGAACTTACCATTGTACTTTTCTTATGGGTGATAAACCTAACAGTTCATCAGGAAAAGACATTTGTAGAGTCTCATACCATGTCTATCTCACCAAACTTATCTCCATTGCCTTATTGGAAATAATTGTAGCAAGGTATGTTGAACACCTTTGGCTCAGTTTTCGTAGTTAATGACGGATACAAACACCAGCTTGACCAATCTTGGATCCCTTGGAACACTACGTTTCCTCTCCAAAAATAACTTTTGCATCAAAAAAGAAGTTCCTTTCAGTTGACGATCACCAAAAATATAAACTTCTTTGTCATGTCAAAAGATATAACCATCTTTCTGTTCTCTAGAACTCTCATTACTTTTAAACACTATTTCTGCTTCAAAGGTCCACTTCTTGGCAGCCTTAGAATCGTCCTATCCTATAAGGCTAGAGAAATCTTCTTGACTTGCTCTAACAAGTTGTCCTTCTCACTACGATTATTCTCAACAGAATAATTAGAATTACTTAAGAGGCTGGAGTTAGGCTTGAACCTTTGTTCTTGAAGATGTTGAACCCTTTTCTACATACTCAAAGCAAATAAGTTTTCAAAAGGGTCCTATGGGGCTACTAATTCCTGAACTGATTCTTCAACATAAGTGAGTCCTTAGACCGTGTCTATCCCTTCCATGGTTGGAATTATCCTTGGGGTACTAATCGATTGTAACAACCTTGAATTAATGGTTTGATTCACACACAAACAAGTTCTTTCGCCCTTTCTTAAAACAAGGCGTATGTTTACAACCCCCTGCCCACTTATTATCAAAACCAAAACACATAAAATCATTCCGTTAATAACAATTATTATCGAAGAAAACTGTAAAAACATAATACTAGTTATTGGTGTTAACATGTCCTAAAGTGTATACATAACGATGCTTCTGACTAGCCACTTCAAAATCAACCTTGCACAGCACAAACGAAACCAACCTTGGGGCTATCCACTAATACCACATATCCCATACCATAGGTGTTTGATGGTTTCTCTATGGCTATTCCACCACCTTTCAAGACATATTACCTAATTATCTGCATTGACATATCTTGAACTGTACCTGTCACGACGCTTTTGAGTGGCCACTAGTACTTACGTCCAATACCATGAGTATTTTGCAATGTCTAAAAATAACTTTATGCTGCACAAGCTTAACCAACCTTGGAGCTATCTACAAATGCCACATGTCCCATACCATTGGTGTTTGATAGATTTCTCCTTGGTAGTTCTAGAGCCTTACAAGACTTACCACCCAATAGAAACTAAGCTTATTAACTTACATGCTACACCTACTAACTCAGACAAAAAATTAGGTCTAATTACAATATTATTTCTCACATCATGTATTTGTAAATAGAATTTCTTGGTTGCTCCAATACCAATTGTCACATCCCGAGATTTTGGAAGCATATATAAAAGAATTAATAAAAAGTATCAAAATTTTCCCGGGCCTGTGATTGGAGCTATTCATCATAAGCATGGTATAAAATAGTTATTTCCTAGGAACTACTATCTGTGTACAAACACACAAGGAGAAAAATAGTAAGAGTTCTTACTATGATTTAGGTGCAGTTGAAAATCCTTGAAATCAACTCGAAACTCTCGAGTAGACCCTTCTACCCACATACTAAGATTCAACAAGTACTGTCGGGTCTGGGTGTGGTGAGTATTTTAAAATATTCAGTAGGAGATTTTATACTATCAGCCATTAAGTAACATATGACAGTTTCAAAACATATAATATATATACTACTTTTCATAAAATTTGCGGGTCCCATTCACCCAAAACAACCCCTAGAGCTTCTTCCTACATATCGAAGATGCTCCTAGAGTTTGTAAGCTCTTGTGATTTGCTACAATTGTCGCATACACCTACTTTATCCTATGGACTTTGTTAAAGGTACAAAGAAGCCTCTTGTTACTCCACATATTATTGCAAAACACCTCGTGCTTGTAGAGAGAATAGACACTCATGCTTATATGGCACCGGGATCATGAGAGTAGAGAGTCTTCCTATGGTACTCTCTACCCTAGCTCGCATAGCATTCATAAGGGATCTTGCCCCTAGGGGCTCACTAGGCTAAAATACGTACCATATATCTGATTCCAAACCAGATTATAACTGTACCCACATCTAATCCATAGAGCTCTATTAGGGCACCCAACGACAGCTTCGGACAAACAAATCAATCTTGATTTCCCAGACTCATAAAAGAGCAGTTTTTCTTTCACTACATTATATCCCAATGTTTATCCTTTTAAAAACCCTTGTCTCGCCACTACATGCCATGGGAGTTTCACTATTAATGACTACAATGACAGGGTTGGTTGCTCGCTCCTACGAAACAGTTACCCATTCTTCATCCCGTTTCAATAACTCAATCACCGTGCTTATACATATTTTAAAAAATAATCTTGAGAGTCATCATTCTATGAAGAATTATTCTTTAAAACAACTTTTCAAATGTACTTTAGTCATTCCTAATTGAAATAGTGGTGAAGCTAGAGTTTCTCTATCTCACACGCTTCAACGTGTAGAATAATATATCAAAATCTAAGGATAAACTTTGATAAAACAATATACGAGGCAAGCAAAAAAGTCATAGTATATAATCATTCAGCAAACCGGACATCAAATTGAATATATAATAGAATTATAAACATGTAGTATATAACTTCCATGTTATGCTAATGGATAATCATTCGGCAAATCAAAATAATGGAAAAACAATAAAACATAGCTTGAAACTAACTCTAATGCATAGCATGCTCGAGTCATACCTATATTAAGTTCAAAACACAATCAAAGTAAATATGCATGCCTTACGACACGATAAAATCCTGACCTCACTCTCCACACAAGTTTGAAGATGATAAGCCAGACACCATGCACTTGGACATCCATTTTCCAGGTTTTAGAGCTCTCTAACTAGAAAAGTAACCTCGTCAGGATGTCCGACATGCTCAATGACGGTGGATAGAACCTCCCCTTCCCCTGAGATGTTTCTCACTTTCTACACCCATAAGCAGTGGACAAAACTTCCCCTACCCGAGGATATTTTTCTCTCTCTCTACATTCTATCAGTGGAGGACGTGTCATGCCCCGGCACACAACACATCTAAACTGAACCCGGACCAAGGAGTACACTGCATGTGATGTGACTAAGTTGAGTTGAAATACCGAAGACTTAACCCCGCCTTGGGTGAACACACAACGGAGTAGCGCACTAACGCTTTGTACAAAAGCAAATAGAGCAAAGGTAGGACTACTAATTAAAGTCTTGGTCCACTCATACCCACATCAACTAGTCATAAAGTAAAGCAAACCCACAATGGCTAAACAAGCACAAGCCATACATGTCTAAACAAAGTCTAAGCCAACAATGGCTAAACAAAGTGTGAAGTAGAGTCAAATGTATATTTCTCAACATGTCATAAACACAACTAACATAACCCTATGTAACCATAGAAACTCTCACAGTATGTAGCCATACACATGCTCAACATAAAGCCCATCTGAAGCACCTGCATGGCACAACATGCAGCCCCAAAACAAAACCATCAAACAAAGAGGGGTGAGCCAATTCTTAACAAAGGTTTTAATAATGAAAGTAACCTCATAAAGATTTCATAGGCATTATCAACATAACATTCATCACATAATCATTCACCACACCCATTCATCATGGGACAAATCACATCTATCCATACCACTTGTGCATCATGTCATAATTCACATTCCATAAACATATACTCATGCCACCTGTGCATTATGTTCAATGTATTCCATATACACATAATCATGACACCTTCATATCATGATGTATAACATATTTCATAAACACATAGTCATGCCACCTGCATATCATGCTATAACCCACATTCCATAAACACATAATCATGCCCCCTCTGCATCATGGGTTCATCCTTAGCTCATAAAACATGTACACATCACATGTAATCATATGAATCTCATTTTAACAATAACATCCTACATAAATCAATTCTCAACATTCATATCATACATAATCATATCTCAATATAAACATTCACCCTGTGAAATAAAGTGTATCCATTACACACCATACTGCATATTCATTCAAACTCATTTCCATAATCACCTGTGAACCTAAGCATCACTATTCCTACACATCCTGTGTTAATGAACATTATATCCATACACATGTATAAATGAACCAGTGAAAGTCTCACAATTAAGAAAAATAATCCTGCTCACCCTAGTCGAAACCTTGTGCAGACCTGCTGATGTGCCCAGTGTAGGCACAATCAATATCAAGGAGATTTATGCATGGAAAGGGGAGAAACAAGGAAGAAAGGGGATAAGTTCAGAATAGTCTCAATTGCATAAACTGGAAACAAAGAAAGAGATCGCCCCATATAGGGGACAACCAGTCCCCTAGGAAGTTGTGCCAAGCCTTGCCGGTTGGCCCAGTCCCCTAGGTAGACATGCCAGTTAGTGGGCCAGGCGAGTCCAAGGCCACTAACTGAACCAATAACAACATACATAAGAATACCAAAATAAATACTAAGCTATTACAAAAGGAAATAGTCCAATGCAAAGAAGTAAAGTAAAGTCCAAGAGTCTGGGTGATCGTGCACAACACCTGCTCTCCTAGAAATCTTAGAAAGGAAATCCTCAGTAGTTTGGATTCCCTGATGGGGAAAGTATGCCCTGGTAAGCCGGTGCACATGAACAAACCAGCCTAGACTCTCAAGGTGCAAATAACTGAATAATTTAACTTATTATAGCATTCAACTATTTTCACCCGGGGAGGAAACCCATCCACTAAGGAAAGTAAAACCCCATTCATTGGAAGTAAAACCCCGTCCTTTCGGACATAAAACCAATTTGATAAGCCTTCGATCGATTAATCCAACAACCAATAGCATCCAATCAATAAAACATAGCTAATCATGATTAACCTCATTTATAAATCATATGATTAAGCATGCAACATAGTACATACTTGTGCAATGCTAAATGAGTCTAATTTTAAGTAAACATACTCAAATTAGTCCATATGGGCATAAAACATGGTCCATTTGTGTCAAATAAAATCATAAATGTCTAAGTAAGAGTGTACATAAGTGATAGTGTTCAAACCTAAGCTAAAACATGAGAAACATGAACTAACTATAATTAATGTTATATATGTAAGCATCAATAATTTTATCAAGGCCCTATCATATTAAAATCATGGAGTAAAATGTGTAAAAAATGTCAAAATACAAGTCCAAGACAAGTATAACATCATGCTAAACCTAGACAAGTGTAAACATATCTATACTTAAGCTAAAACATGTGAAAGATAATTCACCTAAAATTAATATAACATGTGTAAGCCGCCATTCGAATGCCTTTCGGCCCATTCAAACGCCCTTAACAGTTAACATTTTCCTTTTTTCCTAGTTTATCTTCAACCTTCTGAAATTCAAACCGAAAATATTCCAAAATTCTAGATAAATTCTAAAATCACCATAGAACATCATATAGTCAAAATATAACCCTAGAACATGATAGATCTAATCATATTCATGCTTAATCTCAAGAAAATAGCCATAAATAATATATTTTTAATAAATCACCATTAAAGCTCAAAATGAAGCAAGAACCCACATACATCCACAATCATGCATTCTAAAGCTTATATCTTCAATAAATCCTACCCAAAAATTAGGGTTTTTGTTAAGGCTTAATTAAAATCAACTAATAGGCTCAAATTAGCTTGAAAGTAGGTAGATCTAGAATATCCTTTGGTTAAAAATGAAAATACCCATTTAGGGTTTTAATCAAAATTAAATATAATATTTTTTATGGACAAAATCAAGAATCAAATTGGGGATAATGAAGATAATAAGGATTAAGACCAAAATTGAAAGATTAGGGGTGATTAGGGGAAGTAAATACACCTTAATCTGCTTTTCTTCTTTGGGAAATGGGGGTAGAGCACCTCCATTCTCCTATCATAGCTCTTCACCATTTGGGCAAATGGGCTTGGGTTTTCTTAAATAGTAAGAGTTTTGGGCTGGGTAAACAAACTATTGGGATGCAAAATAGGCTAAAAATGCCCTAAGTGGCTAATTAGGATTATTTTTGGTCTAAAGATGAGTTTAATCACACTAAAAACCACTGAAATAAAATAATAAAGGTTTAGATGGTCAAGTCACACTTGTCCAATGTGGACGTAGGGCCCACGGCAGGGTCCACACCCCTAATGAAGGAAAAATTATGCTAAAATCCCATAAAATCTATAAAAATTACATAAATCAAGTTTGACACTAATACTTATAAAAAGTAAAATTAATCCTTATTAGAGTCATAATTACTAACCCTTAATCCAAAAATCAAATTAAATCAGCAAATAATCAAAACTATACAAATTCACATAATTAAAGGAAATGAAACCGAGTTAACATTAGAGATCTTATATGACACAATCTCCTCTTACTTCATGCCGCTTCTCTCTCTCTCATTAGGGCCCGGGGGCTCGGATAAAGCCTCCTCATGCCCCTGACTATTTCCACCTCTAGAGTCACTAACTAAAGGAATGAAACATTTCATTATGTAGAGCACCCTCGAATTATCTAGGAACACCTTTTGAATGGCTCGAATAGGACGTAAAAAGACTTACAACGAGAGAAATGAAGCTTGAGAAATATGAGAGAGAAGAGATATAAAAAATAGGAAAACAGAACACTCACATGATTATTTATAGTTGTTTGAGGCAGATTGGGACATGTCATGTGTCATGCATGTGGTGCATGTCATACATGTGGTGCATGACTCACAACACATTGATGTGTTGGCTGTTGGCTAGTGCTAATGCAATAAATCCATTTTCCTATTTTTTTTAAATCAAAAACTTCAAACGCAAGTCACTTTCTCTACGGAACTCTGATTCACATGTTATTAGTCTTGTATGGCTCGTATTGATGAGCCCTTCAAAACTAGACCACACATGGGTAGGTTATTCTATACATTTCAAGTTGGTCCTACTCATGTGGTGCACTTCTCGAGGCTGTAACTTCAACCTCGGTATCCAATTTGTGTGGTAAGGCTCATTACGCTTGTTTTTATTAGCTCTATTATGTCCCTAAGAAATCCCACCAATTAAACACCTCTAAATAATTTAAAATCGCTAAAACCCAAAAAATAGCTTTAGTATAGGCATAAAATTGTACAAAAAGTTCATAGTCATTACAGTAGTGGAGGAGGAATGTTAGTTTTTACTACATTATCCATTGATATCCTAATAATTGTTTTGAATGATTATGGCATAGTCGTTAACTTGAAGTAAAACACTTTTGTGTCAGGTGGCTAATGAGATTATATTATGCAAATGTGGTATGCAACTTGGATAGTATGTTCACACTTGCTACTGTTATATGGTGAAGACACGCTTTGTTTTCAAGCAATTTTTGTGATTGTCCTAAATGTTGATTCTAGATGTGGTTTCGAATTGATTTACAAGATTTTTCTCTATTTTATTTCTTCTTTGCCTCAATTTCCTTTTTTATGACAAAAAGTGGGAGAAATTTGGGTTAGAGATAATTGTAAATCTTGATGGTAGAAAACTAATAGAGAGATTGACAAAGAAGATCTAGGCTGAATTGATAAACAAGGAAAATTCTTGATTTGGTTACAACTTGATTAATCTTTTACCTACTTGAATGCCTAATTCTATAGTTACTTATTTTTTGGAACAATATTATACGGGTATGTTCTAGTTGTGATGTGCAAGTTGATTAAAGGTTGAAAACCACACCATAATAGGATTAGATAGGTATTGATTAAGGGGGATAGTCATTATTCGATAATCTATCTAAATCTAATTATGCACTTGACATATATAATTTTATTTTTCAGATAACAGGTTGTAGTGTTTTGTCACAAAATAGTCAAAGGTGGAGATCGTAAGAACATTAGTGTCATGTTATGTATTGGCTTACTTTCATAAACAAAATAATGTCAGTAATGTAATGTGTATTTTGAGATAGTTTAAAGTTAGAAGAACGATTTCTGAAGGTGGAACAAGAGAAAACTCAAATTCGTGTTTTCATTAGGCAAAAATATGCACACATATCACATTAAAACACTTTAGGGTAAAAAATATCTAAGGTGGAAGAATGGTGAGGGTTGAAGGTTTGAATATTGAAATATCAAAAATGTAGTCAGAATGATTAGTATCTAGAATGAAATGATCGATCGTTGATGAACTATAGCAGAATCTCCGAAAAATGTTAGAGCAATCGATCAATTATGTGAACAATCTATCGGCACCTGTAAATACTCTTTTTTAAACAAAGTCAAGAGTTTAGCGATTGATTGTAGGGATTGATCGATCGATCGCCCTATGAAATGATAGCACAATTAAGCGACAGGTTGCCTAATTTAAAAAATTTTGGTTTTGTTTTAATTCATAGTTAGAGTCTTATTCCTTTTAGTGCTTGGGAGTCCATATAAGGGGATTGGAACATGATGGAGAGAAGCGAGAACACATAGCAAACCTAGAGAGCTTGTGTGGAATTGCTATAATGGAGTTTTGAGAGTGTTGTCTTCTGAAATGATAAAATCTCAACAATAAATAAATAAAAAGTGATTGGAGGTGAGATGTGAGCATAAAAACACATGTGAGACATGGTGGTAAAGATTGTTTTTAAAAGGATCAAAATAATAGAAAATTCATTTTAAAGGAGAAGATGAAAGATCAACTTTGATCAAAGATCACAAAGGAGGAGTAGATCAAGTTATGCCTGCAAACAACCAAGGAGTGGTTGATTAGGAATTGAAGAGTGTTGTAGAGAACTAGCCATTTGAAGAAAAAGAATGAGTTTTTTGTCTTTGTAATCAGCAATTCTGCAATCTCAGGTTTATATAGTACATAGTTGATCTGGACAGAGTGTCTTGTGGTATTTCCCTAGTTGAGTTTCCACGTAAAAAATTCTTGTATGTTTGTTTACTGATTTGATTACAAAATTTTTGTTATAACACATTGGAATTGGGCTTGTTAATATGAACAAATTTTTTGTTTATTTTGTTTAAAAGGGGAAGATAAATCTTGTAACTTAATTGCAAGTAAGATGCAATTTCTTTTTTTTGTTTGTTTAAGTCACACACATATTCCACAAACCAATAGACCTATATAAAGGCTAAGGTGTGACAAAATTGAAGAGAGGAAAACCTAAAAAATATTGGAGAAGAAATGAGAGTCCTTTACACAATGTTTTCTGAGAGAATTCTCAAAGAGATTGAAGAAATTATATATGGTGAATTCATGCTGATGCACAACTAAAGTGAGAAGATTTTTACATAGTAAGTTTATGTGGAGAGGTAGCAGAATTATACAAAGGAGTTGAAGAATCTCAAGAGGTAAATCAACGAACAAAGGATGTGACTTTTCTGAGTTGCGAAAAGAAGAAGACAAAGAGAAAAACACGAAGAGGGAAAGCTTTCAGGATTCATGCAAGAAGAATTGAAGACCTACATCATCAACAAAGAAGATTGAACTAAGAAGTTTGTGTCAAGTCTAGAGGTTGGCTTGTTGTTTTGCGTCTTGTAAAATCATTAACGTTCTATTGCATTGATTTAGCCATTGATTGAGGTTGTCTTGGTTTTTTATTCGAGTTGGGGTATTTCATGTAAAAATCCTTGTGTGATTGTGTAGTGTGCATGCTTAGTTTGATGATTAATTAATCATAAGTGGTGATTATATATTAAGGTTTGTTTATTCTGCTTAAAAATAAATTCCTTCATATAGAGGCTAGAACTCTTAATTGCTTATTATACAAGGGTTAGAGCTATATAGTGATCCACTCTTGCCATCTAGTTGTATATAAACACTTAGTGTATATAGGATCATGGTGCATATTCTATACTTGATTTTTAAAAATGACGTTGTAACACCCTGTGTTCCGATTAAGCCTAAACTGAGGGGTTAGGGGTATTTATGTAATTTTAGATAAGTTTTAAGAGATTTTAAGGGATAGAATCCCTGTATATGTGTAGAGCTCAAAGTACGAGCATAATGAATCAAAGAACATGCGAAGAACCTTGGAAAGTGTGCCACATAGGCAGGACCAACACAAAAAAGTGTCAGATAACCTACCCATGTGATCTAGTTTTGAAGGGCTTGTCGATACGAGTCCATCGGTACCAAGAATGCGCGATTCTGATTTTCATATAAGAAGTTATTGTATTTTGAAGTTTAAATTGTATTTCAGTGAAATAATAATAAAATATTGAGAAAAAGATAGAATAGATGATGTGAGCCGAAGCAGAGTAAGAGCCACGCTGAGCCACGGTGTGGAATTGCATCCTTGCAACACACAGCGGGCATGTGCGTAATCATGTATGTCCTTTCATCTGCTCGTAGGTACTCCTATAAATTTCGATTTTTGCTCAATCTTCCAAAAAAGTTTTCTAGCTCATTCAGAGTCTGTTTTTGTTTGTTTAAAAGGCGTTCTTAGCTAATTCGATGGTGTTCTACGTAATGGAGAACCCATTCCTCTAGTTGGCGACTTTATAAGGGGGAACACTGTTGGGCAAGAGAAGACTTTGTCTGTCGCACTCTAGCCCCAAGGAAAGAGAAATGGGCAAGAGGGGGCTTCGTCCTCTATCATCGGCATAGAATGAGGGAAGTGGCCCAAAGTAGGGGAGGCTCCATTCTCCACTCAAGAGCCACGCAATGAGGGAAACATCCTCTGGTTAAGGGGAGTTTCTGTCTATTGCCTATGCGCACAGAAAAAGGAAAGAGTCGCCAAGTAGGGGAAAGGTCTGTTAGTGGCCTACGCGCACGTAGAAGAAAAGAGTCTTCAGGTAAGGGAACGGTCTCTTCGTAGCCTATGGGCATAGAAAAAGGAAAGAGTCTCCGGGTAAGGGAAAAGTTTGTTTGTAGACTACAGGCACGAAAAAAGGAAAGAGTCTCCAGGTAAGGGAAATGTTTGTATGTTGCCTACATGTGTGTAGAGAGAAAATAGTTTCTAGGTAAGAGAAGGCTCTGTCAGTCACCTATGGGCGCACGAAGAGAAAAGTGTCTCCAGGTAGGAAACGTTTTGTTCGTCGCCTACTCTCGCACATAGAGTCTGCCGCTCCTTGTTGGTCTCTTTTTTATTTTGATTTAACTCCGATTTTTTTCCCGAACCCCTTGCTCCGGGTCAGGGTGTCACAAATGGTATCCGAGCTTTTCTCTGTCTGCGAGAGGAAAATATATTTAAAACATACCATGATTTGATTAGAAATCCAATTTTAATTAATCTTGGATCTAAAATGATTTACAAATTTTGTTATGAATAAGTTGTATCGGGTTTGATTTGTAATTCTATTTTGATAGTATGGCATTGAAATTACTCTTAACTCTGATATTTATGAATTCAAATTTGTTTAATTAGAAGTGAAATTCGAATTTCTATCCTACTTGTGTTGTATTGGATTTATATAAACTCCAATTTTATAAATTTCGGTTTTGAAATGGTTACTATGTAAAAATTCTGTTTTGAATCTTGGTTTGATATGAATTCTAATTTTGAATCTAAATTAATTTGAAATTTTGTTTCAACTGTGGTAGAGGATTTAACACGAATTCTAAATTCGAACTTTCTGTTCTTTATGTATGACATCGGATTTAATATCAACTCTAATTTTTTGAATTCTAATTTTTAATCTAACATGATTTGAAAATTCTATAATGAAAAAGTTGTACTAAAATTGATTTGAAATTTTGTTTTGTATGTGCTATGTCGGATTCCAGATGGACTATGATTTTGTATATTCTGATTTGTAATTCATGACTGATTTGCAACTTTGTTTTGTATGTGTGGTGTCGAATCTGATCGAAACTTTGATTTTATGAATTTCGATTTTGAATCAATCAAAAATATTTGTTCTGAATCTGTTACATGATTTTTTTAGCAACTTCATATTCAAATAATCAGTCATATTTATTTTAAACGACGGTATAATTACCAAAGTGTAACCCCAAAATGGTCGTACTATGCGACACGAGGTGTTAGTGGAAGACTCTATGGCTAATTTTATTGAGTTATTTAAATAAAATTTAATTTTGAATTGTCTGTTTTGAAAAATACATTTGATTATGAATTGAACTTATTTTAAAAGATGGTGGAACTACCTAAGTGTAACCACTAAACAACCATGATATGGGACGTTAGTGTTAGTAGAAATCTCTAGAGTTAGTTCTGCCGATATATATAAAAAAACAACTTTGCAATGCCTATATTTTTAAAATTCAACATATTTATTTTGAAAGATGGTAGGGTTGCCAAAGAGAAACCACTAAACACTCACAGTATGGGACGTCAGTTATTAGTAGAAAGCTCTACGGTGAATTTTGCCGATATGTTGACATAAGATTAAAATTTGAAATGTCTGCATTTGGAAAGTTGCTTTTAGAAAAATAGTGGAAATACCTGGGAGGAACCACTAAATGCTCATGGTATGGGACATGTGGTATTAATGGATCACTCTCGAGCTAGTTCTACTCATGTGTTAAAATTAATTTTTTTTAAACATTGATGTTCCCTAAGAGAAACTCACAATGTTTGAATCATTGCTTCTAAATAATTCGTTGTTTGACAAACAAATTTATGAAAAAAATTATTATCATTTTCATAGATTTCTATTTAGTATTAATTTAGATTTTAACTTGTCTACATTATAGGAACATCTTAAGCTTTAAGTTAATGTTATGCCTGTAGAATTAATTTTTCTAAACCTTTCTTGTTAATTATAATTAATTGGTTTATTTTATGAAAAATGCTATATTTGTGAAATTTTTTGCACACAATTTTTATGTTTTGGTGTGTGCCTTTTCTAGATAATTTTGATCCGGATATTGAAAGATAGTTATCTTGTATAAAGCTCAAGACTATCTGATTTTGAAAGACAACTATTTGGTATAAAGCCAAGGGCTATTGAATTTTGAAAGATAGCTATCCAGTATAAACCCCAAGACTATCGGATTTTGAAAGATAGTTATCCAGTATAAAGCCAAAAACTATCAAATTTTGAAAGATAGTTATCATGTATAAAGCCTAGGTCTAATGGACTTTGAAGGATAGTTATCTGGTATAAAGCCCAGAACTATTGGATTTTGGAAAATTAGTTATCTTGTGTAAAGCCTAGGACTATCGGAATTCAAAAGACAGTTATCTAGTATAAAACCTAGGACTATTGGAATTTGAAAGACAATTATCTAGTATAAAGCCCTGGACTATCGGATTTTGAAAGATAGTTATCTGGTATAAAGCCTACGACTATCGGATTTTAAGAGATAGTTATTTGGTATAAAGCCCATGACTATTGAATTTTGAAAGGTAGTTATCTGGTATAAAGCTTAGGACTACCATATTTTGAAAATTAGCTATCTGGTATAAAGCCCAAGACTATCGGATTTGGAAAAAATAGTTATATGGTACAAAGCCCATGACTATCGAATTTGGAAAAACTAGTTATATGGTATAAAGCCCAGGACTATCAAAATTTGAAAGATAGTCATCTGGTATAAAGCCCAGGACTATTAGATTTTGAAATATAGTTATTTGGTATAAAGCCCAGAACTATCGAATTTTGAAAAATAATTATTTGATATAAAGCCGAGGACTATCGGAATTTGATAAATAGTTATCTGGTATAAAGCCCACGACTATCGGAATTTGAAAGATAGTTATCTAGTATAAAGCCAAGACTATCATATTTTGAAAGATAGTTATGTATTACAAAGCCCAGGATTATCAGATTTTGAATGATAGTTATTTTGTATAAAGCCCAGGACTATCGGATTTTTAAAAATAGTCATGTGGTTTATGATAAGTATGAAATATATATCCATTTTATATGCCTTTTTACCTTATTTGTTAGTATAGATTAGGTTAATTTAGTGTTAGTTATGGTTTATTTAAATTAATATAGTTATTAATATATTAGCTTGATTATTAATTAATTTTAGAAGTTATTAGTAGTTTAGGCATGTATTTAAATCAAGTTGGGATTTTAATTACATTCTACAAGTTTAAAATATGATATTTTATATTTTATAAGAAAAATACGCTTATCGAGGTACTTGGACAATGTTTGGTATAGTTCAAAATAGTCTTGACATACTTTAAAGTGATTTAGACAACTTTTCGGAGTTATAAACAAGTTAAAAATTAATATGGACATGAAAGGAAAAACTTAATGAACAAAAATTGGACTGTTCAGAAAAACTGTCCAAATTGCAGAAATAATGTAATTGATCGAACAAGGAGTTTTAAGTATCAAACGGCTAAACGTGATTTTGAAGAAAAATTCAATACAAGCGATCTGACAGGCATGCAGGGTGATCGATGGGGATAATGCGCAGTTTCCTAGTTTAAGTCAATTTTGATTCCTTTTCATATTGGTCTTCTTCCTATGGTTCTTATGCCTATATAAAGACATATTTGGCTCAAAATTGGGGGAATCTAGTAGATTTTCTGAAGAGAAAAATGAAGAAGAAGATGGAAGAGAACTCAAAGCTTTTAATGGAGATTGAAGAGCTTCCTTTTACAATGGAAGGCTAGACTTTTCTTTTACTTAGGAGTTGATGAAGCTATAGATAAGTTTCAGTTTCTTTTCTTTTTAATTTAGATTTTAGTTGTGAACGATGACAATTGTATGATAAAGATTTCCTTTTTAATGGTAGAGCTTTTAATGTTTATTCAAGTCTATGTTGATTTATTGTCTTGTAGATGATAGATTAATGTGGTTTTGATATTTTCATCGATTCTAATTTATGTGATTTAGATGAGATGGCCATGCAATAGATTTAATGTTCAGATAATTAATGAATTGGATGAGTTATACTAAGATTAGATGAGTCATGCCTATAGCTAGTTTAGTGTAGATGATTCGTGCTATTGTCGAAGATAGTTTATGCCATGAATTTAATTAATGATTATTTCTGAAGTCATTTTAGCTTGTAGTTGAGAATACTTATTCATATTCAGACTAGATGTAGATTAAAAGTTAAGGAATTGTTATGGTTCTATTGTGGATTCAATTTCCTAAGTAAATTCCATCATATTAATCTCTTGCTTTTAATTTAGTGATTATTTCTTTTGCTTAATTTTAATTTTAAGTTTTTTTTAGTTTTTAATCAACAAATTCCTCTCTTAGATTTAGTAGTAATTTATCCGTCCCTGAGGTTCGACAACCCTTAAATACTTATCCTAGTACAATTATCTTGTACACTTGCAAATGGTTTAATTATAAATGATTAAGTTTTTGGCATCGTTGCCAGGGACAGTGTTGATTTGTTACTAAATTAGTATTAATATAATTCTAGCTACTTTAGTTTCAGTTACTTTAGTTTTTAGGTTACTTCTTAGTTTCTTACCTTCTTTTAATTTGATCTTGTAGGTTGAGTTGAAGACCGTGCTCTCTACACTTGTGGCCACAAGTGGACATCGACAAGCATAATGCTTCTCTTCGGTTTACAAGATCTTTCTCTCTCTTTATTTTTAGTTTTTTTGTTAGTTAGTTTTTTCTTATTCTTCCCCTTTTTACATTTAAAATTATGTGGTGTGTTTGTAGTGTATGTGTGGTCGTCTCTCCTTACTCCCCCGATTAGTACCATTTGACCCTGAGCCTGAGCGGACATCTAGGAGAGCTGAGTTGCTCTGGACCTACATTCCTACACCCCCAAACTCTCCCACCAATTCCTCCTCCCACACTACTTCTACCCCCATCATGGATGAATATCAGTTTGTAGATGCACCACTCAAAGCTTTAAGGGAGTATTACACCCCCAATGAGTACACCTCCCCTTCATGCATTAGGTTGCCAGCAGTCGCTGCTCAAAATTATGAGATTAAGCCCAATATCATTCAAATGCTTCCATTTTTTTATGGGCTTAATAATGAAAACTCGTATAGGCACCTAGATGACTTCTTAGAACTATGCACAACTTTTAAGCTCTCAAATTTAACTGATGAGGCCGTCAAACTTTGGTTTTTCCCTTTCACACTAAAAGATAAGGCTAAAGAATGGCTCCACTCATTAGAGCCAAACACTATCACAACATGAGCCCAAATGCAATAAGAGTTCCTCAAAAAGTACTTCCCCATAGGTAAGACCAACCAAATGAGAAAGGTAATAGCCACTGTTGCCCAACTTCCCACTGAGCAGTTCCATGAGAATTGGGATAGACTTAAGGACCTTATTAGGATGTGTCCTCATCATATTGTCCCTAAGTGGCAATTAGTGCAACATTTTTATGAGGGCCCTATTGAACAAAACAGTCATCTTGTTGAAGCAAGTTGTGGGGGTACCTTCTTGTTAAAAAATAAAAATGAGGCATGAAAACTTTTTGAGGACTTAAGTGAAAATTCTCTTCAACATGTTGCGTTGAATAGAAATGAGAGTGGATTATCTACCTTGAACAATGCCCCCTCTAGGGGTGGCATGTATGAAGTCAAAAACCCATTAGACATCTCCTCCAAAGTTGATGCTTTGAGTAGGAAGTTGGACCTTCTTATGACTTCAACCCATCAGCCTACTTCCTTCACTCAAGATGCATGCACAATATGCCTTAGCCCAACCCATACAATTATGGAGTGCCCCTCTACATCTCAATTTCCTGAGCTTGTCCAAGATCATGTGAATGTCACCCAATCCTTCCCTAGGGTTAAGAAAAATCCATTTTCAAACATATATAACCCTGGGTGGAGGAATCATCCTAACTTTTTCTGGCGGGTACAAAACTAAGTGGTTGTGGGCAACCAACTCCCTAGGCAACATTCCAAGTCCTACCAGCTCCTATCCACCAACTTCAAGTGCAACCTCCGTATGTCCAACCCAATAGGAGTCTGAGTTTTGAAGAAAAGGTCTTGAGTGCCCTGTAAGGCCTTCAATCTCAATCCCAACTCCTCCACTCTCACACACAATCTCTAGCAGAGTTTGAAGCCCAAATTGGACAACTAGACAATGCTATCAATAAGCTAGAGATGAGAACATTGCCGAGTCAACCCCAACAAAACCCTAAAGGTCAATGTGGAGTAGAGATAGTCCCTTCCTCTAATGAACAAGTTCAGTCCATAACTACCCTTAGGAGTGGTCGACACATTGATAACCAGGTTGGAGGGGAGTCCTTGGGTACCACAAATGAAGGGTTAAACAATCCAACCCCTAATGAGCCTCATGAGTTAGAGAGTGAGCCAAATTCAAAAGAGTTAGTCTCTCCTTCCCCTTCCTAAGAGCCACAGTTTAAGACCACTTCTGAGGGATCTTATATCCCTAGGGCACCTTTTCCTCAATTTCTAAACACGGCCTCACCATTTAGAAAGAGCATGACTAAGATGGATGATATTCTTGAGACTTTTAAACAAGTCAAATTAATCTCCCCCTCTTAGATGCCATCAAGCAAGTCCCTGCTTATGATAAGTTCCTCAAAGACCTATTCACATAAATCTAAGACCCATGTGTCTAAGAAGGTCTTTCTCACTGAGCAAGTTAGCTCTCTTTTGAAGTTTGATACCCCACCTAAGTATAAGGACCCTGGAGTGCCTACTATTTCTTGTGTCATAGGCGATTACTGCATTCATAGAGCCCTCCTTAACCTTGGTGCGAGTATCAATCTACTCTCATACTCGGTGTATGAACAATTAGGTTTAGGAGACTTGTAGCCTACGTTGGTTACTCTTCAGTTAGCTGATCGTTCCGTGCGTAAACCTCGGGGAGTCATTGAAGATGTCTTAGTTGGTGTTGACTAGTTTTTCTTCCCTGTTGACTTTCTTGTCTTAGATATGGAACATGTCTTCAATACCACACACCAAATCCCTGTCATTCTAGGTCACCCCTTCCTTGCCACTGCTAATGCTTGTATCGATTGTCGAATGGGAGTGATGGAGATATCCTTTGGGAATATGAAATGTGAGGCTCAATGTGTTCCATGCATCTAACCAGCCACCTGTTCAGTGTGACTCTGTGTGTTTAATGGTTGACCATTTAGATGACTTAGTCAATGAAGCCCTCCCCATACCCTAATGAGAGATACTCTTGAAATGACTTTACTACATCCTGGGTTAAAGGAGTTCACTATTTACCCATCTTTGGAGGAGGCCCATAGCCAACTAGGAGCTGCTAGTGTTCTTGAGTCTTCCTCTTGGAAGCTCCAGGTCGATCCCTTACCTATATCAGCCTCCACACCTCTTAAGCCCTCCATAGAGTCACCACCTAAGCTTGAATTGAAAAACTTACCCAGCTCTTTGAAGTATGCCTTCTTAGGACCTAAGGATACTCTCCCAGTCATTATTTCCTCTAGTTTGACTAGTGACCAAGAGTAAATTGCTTACCATCCTTGTCACACATAGGAGAGCCATAGGATAGACTATAACTAACCTTAGGGGGATTGACCCATCCATTTGCATGCACAGAATCCACTTAGAGGACAAGGTCAAACCCTCAAGAGAAGGACAATGAAGGTTGAACCCTAACAGGAGGGAAGTAGTCATGAAGGAGGTGGTCAAGCTTTTAGATGCAGGTATCATATACCCAATCTCTGATAGCGAGTGGGTGAGTCCTACCCAAGTTGTTCCCAACAAGTCTGGATTCACTATTAAGTCAAATTCGTCAGGAGAGTTAGTCCCTACTAGGAAAACCACAGGGTGGAGAGTGTATATAGACTACCGGAAGTTGAATTCTATGACCCGAAAGAACCATTTCCCTTGCCATTCATTGACCAGATCTTAGAGAAACTAGCAGGTCAGGACTTCTATTATTTTCTAGATGGCTACTCAGGGTATAATTAGGTACTTGTGTTTCTGAGGGATCAGAAGAAAACCACCTTCACTTGTACATTTGGTGCATTTGCTTATAGACATATGCCATTTGGTTTGTGTAATTCTCCTACTACTTTTCAGCATTGTATGATGTCCACATTTTTTGATATGATTGATAAATGTTTGGAAGTTTTTATGGATGATTTTTTAGTTTTTGGTGGTTCATTTGATGAGTATCTCCATAATTTATCTCTTGTGCTTAAACATTGTGAGGAGACTAATTTAGTTTTGAGTTGGGAAAAGAGTCATTTTATGGTTCAAGAGGGCATTGTTTTAGGTCATGTTGTTTCCAATCATGGTATTAAAGTAGAAAGGCCAAAGTTGACCTAATAGCTAACTTGCCTCCACCCACTACGGTACGACAGGTTCATTCCTTTCTTGGCCATGCCAGTTTCTATGGGCAATAATATATCAAGGACTTTAGTAAGATTTCCTGGCCATTGTGTCATTTGTTGGCTCAGGATGTTCCTTTTGAGTTTGATGATGCCTGTATGAAAGCTTTCACCAAGCTTCGTACACTCCTCTCTACCACCTCTATCATTCAGCCCCCTAATTACTCCCTACCCTTTGAGATTATGTGTGATGCCTCTGACTATGTTGTGGTTGCAGTCCTTGGCCAAAGAGTGAACAAGGTCCCCCACGTCATTTATTACGCTAGTAAGACCCTTTCTGATGCCCAATTGAACTATACCACTATAGAAAAAGGAATTGCTAGCTGTTGTCTATGCCCTTGATAAATTCTGATTGTACCTTTTAGGGTCTAAAATCATTATCTTTTCTGACCATGCAGCTTGACGCTACCTTCTTTCTAAGAAGGATACCAAGGCTAGGCTGATTCGATGGATTTTGCTCCATCAAGAGTTCGATTATGAAATTAAAGACAAAAAGGGTGTTGAGAATGTCGTGGCTGATCATTTGTCTAGGATCTTACTTGAGGAATCTTCCAACCCTGAACCACTTCATGATTCTTTCCCCGATGAGCAACTCTTTGTTGTCTCTACCAATTCACCTCCCTGGTTTGCCCATATTGTTAATTATCTTGTTGTGGGTCGCATTCCCTCTAATTGGACTAAACAAGACAAAGATTTATTCTTTTATCATGTTAAGCACTATTATTGGGATGACCCCGATCTTTTTAAGTTTTGTTCTTACCAAATTATTGGCTGATGTGTGCCTGATAGTGAATTCCATAGTATTCTCATATTTTGTCACTCTCACGCCTATGGCAATCATTTTGGAGGAAAGAAAACAGCCACCAAGGTTCTTCAAAGTGGATTCTACTGGCCCACCTTGTTTAGGGATGCTCATGAGTTTTGTAAGTTTTGTTCGGAGAGACATGATGCCTCTCCAACCCATCCTCATTGTCGAGATATTTTATGTTTGGGGAATCGATTTTATGGGACCATTTCCACCCTCTTTTGGCTACACTTACATTTTGGTTGCAGCCGATTATGTCTCCAAATGGATTGAAGCCATAGCGACGAAAACCAATGACCATAAGGTTGTGGTGGCATTTCTCAAGGAACATATTTTTGTCAATTTGGTACACCTAGGGCAATCATTAGTGATGGGGGTAGCCACTTTTGTAACCATTCCTTTGAAGCTCTTCTTCGAAGATATTCCGTCACACATAAAGTTGCCACCCCCTACCATCCTCAAACCAGTGGTCAAGTAGAGGTGTCCAATCGTGAGATTAAGAAAATCCTTGAGAAAATAGTTCGCCCTGATAAAAAAGATTGGTCCATGAGTCTTAATGATGCCTTATGGGCATATCGGACCGCTTATAAAGCCCCCATTGGCATGTCCCCTTACCGTCTTGTTTACGGTAAGGTGTGTCACTTACCCGTTGCGTTGGAACACCGTGCTTTTTGGGCCATTAAATCATTTTATTTCGACATGGACAAAGCCGGTTCCCACTGGAAACTCCAACTTAATGAACTGGAAGAGATGCATCATGAAGCTTACAAGAGTGCCAAATTATATAAACGAAGGACTAAGGCTTTACATGACCACTTAATCCATCGAAAGTCCTTTGCACCTAACCAGAAAGCTTGGCTCTTTAATTCTAAATTACGCCTCTTCCCAGGTAAGATTAGATCTCGCTAGGAGGCCCCTATGTCGTTACTCAGGTTTTCCCTCATGGAGCAATTGAAATCTCTGACCCACGAGATAATCGGGTTTTTAAAGTTAATGGTTAGAGACTTAAGCCTGTCATTGAGAGAGATATTGAGAGGGGTGACATTGAGTCCATTGATTTGATTGATCCACTAATACATTAAGGGAGTGCACACTGTCTGGTTGAAGACAATAAACTTAGCGCATCTAGGGAGGCAACTCTTATTTTATTTGGTTTGTTTTTATGTTTATTTTCTCTCTTTTTCTGTTAGTTTTAGTTAAATTTACTTTATTTAATTAATTTAGTGATTTTTTTATTTAGTTGTTTTATTTAATTAACTGAATTTTTATTTTTATTTATTTTATTTTTTTATTTAAAAAAAAGAAAAAAAATTGTGTTTACCTGTTCGCTCAGGATAATGACCGATTGATCGGGCCAATTGATCGGCAAATTGGTCATTTGAACGGTTGGGTCGTCACTTACAATGAGTGCATCGGCTAGTTCAATTGCCGCTATTTTTTTTTTCAACCTCTGTGTTGTCTCTGTTTTACACTGTCGTCCATACATTGTCCGGTGAGCTTTTTGGTCAAAAAAGCATCCCTCCCCTCCGTTTTTTCGCATAGACTCCATTTCCGGTGTTAATTTGAGTTGAATCAGCCTCCATTTCACGCAGTTCTTCTATTTACCTGGTAAGCCCCAAATTTGTTTTTTGAATTTCTCTTTCAATTTTTGACCAAATCAGATGCTATTTTTTGTGGAAATTTGTTAGAATCGACTTGTACATTCCATGTTCATGATTTGGTACAATTTGATTGAATGAATGATGCATTGTGTAAGTTGGATTTCGAATGTTTCATCCGCACTATTTTTGTCAAAAATTCCAATTTTTGAGGCTTTAGTGAATCAGTTTATATGTACTTGCTTTACTAAAGATGCTCAATTTTCACTTGTACATATTACACTCTGATTTGGGACATTTCTGCTCTTTTTTTAGGGGTATTGTTTTAATTTGACATTATTGAGCGTGTACAAAATGTTTTCTGCTTTCCAGTCATTTCCATATCATTTTAGCACTTCTTTTTTAGCTTTTTGCAGATCTATGGCGCACGGTTCTCGTTCTAAAGCTCTGAAGAAGAGGAAGGGTGCCCCTTCTACTTCGCGTGCTTCATCTTCTACTACCACCGCTACCGATCTACCTCTTCATGCTATTGTTTACGAACGATAGGTTGAGTTTGTCCCCACTATTACTGCTGCCCAGTCATGGCTTATGGAGCGAGAGGATTGGTGCTCCTTTTTCTCACATATTGCATCCCCTGACACTCGGGTACATCATGAGCAGGTCAGATCTTTTTATGCATCCGCTTTTCTTAATGAGAGGGGACATATTGTCAGTACCATTGGAGATATTACGATCACCGTCACAGCAGAGCTCATAGCTACAGTGATGGGTCTTACGCGCTCCAACTTCACCTATCCCTCTTTTGCTGACTTTGCTTTTCCTGATGAGTATACTATCACGGGGACTCTTATGGGGCAGGAGCGAGGCCCATCCTTCACGTATGGATTCCCAGCTTCTCTCATGACGTGAGACTATCATTTTGCACATCTAATATTGGTGTATGACATATGGTTCCACCGTCATGAGAAGGTTGACTACACCTTAGCTCGCCTACTGTATGTTCTCGGTCATGCAGAGTGGATTCACATCGATTTTGCCTCCTTTGTCTTCATATGAATGGTGGATATAGTCTCTGGACCAGTGGATGCTCAATTAGCTTTTCCTTTCCTTTTGGAGTAGATTTTTGTTCACTTTCAATTGGATTTTACTTTATATGCACCTATGAGCCAAGGTTTAGGGGTCATTTCTCAGGCAACCCTGAACCGGATGATCACACATTGTCCGCCTCGACCAGGATTAGACGAGGAGAATGAGGAGGAGCCAGCCACAGAGGGTGTACCAGAGGTTGCAGCTGAGAAAACATTCCACCACATTCTTGTGCTCATGACTCTTTCCTTCAGATGGAGCATTGTCTTCGAGCACATATTGATTCTTCGCAGGCACAGCTTCAGACGAGGCTTCTGCACATATAGATGCTCAAATGGCAGCTCAAATGACTGAGATGAGGGCACTTATACAGGGACTGATTGATTTGATTAGTAGAGCTTCGGCCGATGCGGATGATAGTGACTAGAGTTCTACTGATGCAAATGATTCCGATGATGCTGGTATTTAGCTATGTAGGGGCTACTTTTCTCTTATATTCTCTTTTCTTTTCTTTGTTTTTTTTTGTTATCTCTTTTCTGGGAGCTTGGTATTTTAGGTTTGGGAAATTGCTCCTTACTTGTATGTTTCTCATGTTTTTTTCCAATCCTATGTACTTCACTTTCAGATTAGTGGATTAGTTATGCTTTCAGATAATAACTTTCTTTCCGTCTTTAACTTATTCTTATCATTGTAGTATATAGTTTCTTTAACATTGAGGACAATGTTCAATTTAAGTTTGGGGGTGTAGAAAGTTATTTTTCTTTTAGGATGTTTTAGAGTATTTTTTGTTATTTATTTTGTTTTTTTTCTTTTAAGTGGGTTTTATCGCTTATTTTCTTTTAAAAGCATATGTTTGCTTTTAAAAAGATCAATTTCATGAAGAAAGTTCAAATAATTAATTAAGCAATGAAAATGATTAAGTAACTTTCATTTTATTTTCTTTATCTTGGATAATTGTGCTTATATTTTTAAATCACATTTCACACACTTGAAACTTGTAGGAATATAATTTTATGATTTATTACTTGTAATCTTAGTGGGATATCTTTAACTAAGCATATTTTTTTACAACATGACAATTAAGTAATTTTTAATATTTTATGATAAATCTTTATGTTTAGTTTTTATTTGAAATTTTTTTTGGGATAAGTGTATAATGAAATAAAAAGAATAAAAAAATGAAAAAAAAAGTTGAAGAAAAAAAATAGATAGATTGAATGAAAAAAAAATGATAAAAAAAAGAGTAAAGGTTTGTTTCTCTTTTTACTGAGTAACCAGACCTTGTGCCCAGGCAAGTATAAGGGATCGCGTCAAAAGGTAAAAAGTTGAGATAAATTCTTTTATGACTTACTTGGTTCTGTAGCCTTTATAGTTCGAGTTATTAAGCCTAAGGGGTGTTTCAACACCTAGTGCCTTGAGCCAACTGGATCAGGGACATTGGCCTAACGCTTGTTACATGGACTATTTAGAAAACTTAATAGAACTAAGTATTGCACAAGTCATATTTTGATGTATATTATGCTCTTATTCCTTGAATTTAATTGAAATTTGAAGGCTATTACATGAGGGTTTATTATGAGATTTTAAGGATGAAAGATTGTCATTGTTATATTTTTGAGTTAGTAAACTTTAATGAGCTTGGTTAATGGGTCACCTAAGATATGCTTTTTAATAAAGAATGAAATTGTATGACTACAAAGTTTCTACACTTTATGTTTTTGAAATGTATATATGTAGTTGCACAACTATTTCTAAGATGGGGTTATAGAATGAATTATTCCTTACTTAAAAGTGATCAGATCGAAATTATTTACTTGTTTCAAGTATTTGTCGTTGGTTCTTTTTACAAATAGTTCTGTGTTTTTAAGAGAAGATTGTTTTTAGAATTTTTGTTTTCTTATTTTATTTCTTTTCTTAAGTTTAGATGTTTGTGGGTATCATTACTACAAACCCTCACGAGACACAACTCGTCCAACTAGGGACACTTAGGGGTTTAAAGGCTTGTTGCATACGCTAAATACAATTGTGATTCCCTACGAAAGTGGCATTTATTTATTTTTCTAGATTAGTTGTTTTGTTTTGTTTTTGTTTTGCTCGAGGACTAGCAAAATATAGGTTTGGGGGTATTTGATAAGTATGGAATATATATCTATTTTATATGCCTTTTTACCTTATTTGCTAGTATAGATTAGGTTAATTTAGTGTTTGTTATGGTTTATTTAGATTAAAATAGTTATTAATATTTTAGTTTGATTATTAATTAATTTTAGAAGTTATTAGTAGTTTAGGCATGTATTTAAATCAAGTTGGGATTTTAATTACATTCTACATGTCGAAAATCTGATATTTTTTATTTTGTAGGAAAAGTGTGCTTACCAAGGTACTTGGACGATGTTTGGAATACTTCAAAATAGTCTTGACATACTTTAAAGTGATTTGGACAACTTTTCGGAGTTATAAACAAGTTAAAAATTAATATGGACATGAAAGGAAGAGCTTAATGAACAGAAATTGGACTGTCAAGAAAAACTGTCCAGATTGCAGAAACAGTGTATCCAATCAAACGGGGCATTTTAAGTATCAAACACATAAATGTGATTTTGAAGAAAATTTCAGTACAAGCGATTGAATGGGCATCCAGGGCAATCGATCGGGATAACGCACAGTTTCTTAGTTTAAGCCAATTTTGATTCCTTTTCATATTGGATTTCTTCTTATGGTTCTTATGCCTATATAAAGACATATTTGGCTCGAAATTGGGGGATTCTAGTAAATTTTCTGAAGAGAAAATGGAAGAAGAAGATAGAAGAGAACTCAAAGCTTTTAATGGAGATTGAAGAGCTTCCTTCTATAATGGAAGGCTAGACTTTTCTTTTACTTAGGAGTTGATGAAGTTATAGACAATTTTTAGTTTTTTTTTACTTTAGATCTCAGTTGTGAATGATGACAATTATATGATAAAAATTTCCTTTTTAATGGAAGAGCTTTTAATGTTTATTCAAGTCTATGTTGATTTATTGTCTTGTAGATGATAGATTGAGGTGGTTTTGATATTTTCATCGATTCTAATTTCTGTGATTAAGATGAGATGGTCATGCAATAGTTTTAATGTTCAAATAATTAATAAATTGGATGAGTTATACTAAGATTAGACGAGTCATGCCTATAGCTAGTTTAGTGTAGATGATTCGTGCTATTATCGAAGATAGTTCATGCCATGAATTTAATTAATGATCATTTCTGAAGTAATTCTAGCTTATAACTGAGAATACTTGTTCATATTCACACTAGATGTAGATTAAAGGTAAGGAATTGTTATGGTTCTATTGTGGATTCAATTTTCTAAGTAAATTCCATCATATTAATCTCTTGCTTTTAATTTAGTGATTATTTCTTTTGCTTAATTTTAATTTTAAATTCTTTTTAGTTTTTAATCAACAAATTCCTCTCTTAGCTTTAGTAATAATTTATCCATCCTTGAGGTTCGACAACCCTTAAATACTTATCCTACTATAATTACCTTATACACTTGCAAAGGGTTTAATTATAAATGATCAGTATAAAGCCCAAGACTATCAAAATTTGAAAGATATTTATCTTGTGTAAAGCCCACGACTATCGAATTTTGTAAGATAGTTATCTGGTAAAACCCTAGGACTATCGGATTTTAAAACATAGTTATTTGGTATAAAGTCCAAGACTATCGGATTTTGAAGGATAGTTATTTGGTATAAAGTTTGAGAACTATTGGAGCATGACTCCTTGATACCTACCGAGAAAAATACTCAATATGGCATGCACATGGGTGTGGAGCATCATGAGAAAGCTCCTTACTTTTTGAGCTCTTGATGCCCCATGCGTATTGGGGAACACTATTTAGTTACGGCTTCTTGATTTGTCGTCATCGGACGAACCAACAATGTTTTATTCTGTTAGTGAAATAATCATTTTGAGGCCAAGATGAAAATTTTGATTCTTTATGAATTTTTTGAATATTATTATGTCATATGTTTTGTTCTAATTTTGAAAATCCATCTGATTTTAAAAATAATAATCAAATTCTATCATCGGATTAGATGATTTAACTCTGAAATTTGTTGGATCTATTTTTGGATTGATTTGTCTGCTCTACTCTTTTTGTTTCACTTTGAAATGATCTACTCTAATTCTGAAAAATAATTTCTCTAATTTAAAAATTAAAGATCGGATTCTATATAATATAATTTATCCAATTTTAAATTGGATTTTTTTAAAAGTGTTTTATTCGATCACAAGTTATCGAGTTGTGATTATCTATGAGTTATTGGATAATTGAATTTCCAAAAGTTTCTTGATTTGTGTATGAATGGATTGGGTTAGCCCTGATTTGCTAAGTTGTGTTTTGACTCCAAATAATGACTTATCTAATTTTAAAGTATTAATGAGATTGTGTTTAAAGAGTTTTATCCGATCATGAGTTATTGGATTTTGTTTATGAAGGTTCTATCTGATCATAAATTATTGGATCTTGCTTATGAATGTAACGTTCGATTTTTATTTATCATATTCTGTTCGTGAAGTGTTTAATTTGGCTATCAATTATTGAATTTTGTTTTATCCAAGTAATTATCAGATTCAGCTTGTTTTTTAACATGTTAACCGATTATTAACCACCGTTTATGTCATTGAAAGTTTATCCAATTTTCACCATTTGATATCGATTTCTGACTATTTTATCCACGCAATTATTGGACGAGACGCGGGAGAGCAAAAATGAGAAGAGAGGACGAAGTGGAAAAAAATATATGCATAAAGCGGATCGGGCGCACCTTAGCAGGCCCGACCTGCGATTGAACAGTGGAAGGGGGGCCAGCCCCATCATTGTGTGAGGTTGGAGGCGGCACCACCGGTGGCCGCAGGCTTCCCCCCAGCCGGCCTTGGCCTGGTGATGCCATCGCCACCTCCTTGACCTGGCTCCGCCGTCCTGGCCACCGCTCTTCCCCTATTTTCCATTTGGGCCCAGTGACTCCTTTTCGAATTTTTGCCAGATCTGCCGCCACCTCCTCCTGCATGGTCGCAATCTCGCCGCCACAGCTCCATCCCAGCAAGGATGTCCTTCGGCCATTGGCATCCTGGCCTCCCCGCCCCTCCTTCGTTGCCACGAGGTAAAAACTCTGCCACCTCTTTTTTTTGTTGTTCTATCTGTGTTGTGGCCGCCGGCCATGCCGGCAGTGGCCGGCCGCCGCCAAATGGTTTTTGTCCCCACCTTGGCCTGGCGATGACAAGACCACCACCACCAAACCGGACCGCCGTCTCCCTGGCCAGTCACCTCTCCTTCCGCCATTTTCCAATCCGGTGAGATCATTTTTGCCCTTTTTGGTTCTTCTTGTTCTGTCTTTCATTGCCTGTGAGTAACCGGAAGAGCTTTGGCTTATTGTTGCCGGCTCTGTCTCAAGCCGACGATGGCAGGTAACCACCACTCGTGCATTTTTCTCTCTTCCACCACATTGCTCCTCTCAGTTTGAAACATAGTTTTGATCTGGTGGTGTCGATTCACCACCATTTGACTTCAGACAAACACCGATCAGTGTCTATCTAGCTTGCAACAGTTTGCGATTACTAGGTCACCGATGTATTCTAAGTTCGGCCCCATCTGGCCATTCATGGCCCTGCGATGCGTGTCTGCCACCCCAACTCGGCACCCTGTCATCCTAGTTGAATTGGGTGTCTTCATTTTTTCTAAGCACTTGTTATTTTGCCCGGCATTGACTAGTGGACAACTGCGAATATCAATTTGGCCTAATAGCGGCAAAAGGGTTGCCGCTCCCAGCCTCTTCATGTCTTCTGCACACACCAGACGCTCCTAAACTCTGGGATACATCCAACTGGCCCGATTCCACCTATGCGTCCCTACTTTTGTTACACATGATCCAAAACCTATGGGAAAGAGTCCCCAAATTCACATCCTTCCAAGGGGAAGTTACATTGTTAGCTATTAGACTCTATCCATCGAAGGCTCGACCGATGTCGTGCCTATAACCTCCACCGTAATCTGTGCTTGATGCACTATCGTCTGCACGATGATGTGATTGTGGGTAAGCGTTTATAAATGATACCACCTTTGTAGGCCACTTTCTCCGGCACTTAGTGCCATCAACTTTTGTTTGGGCAACCGCCACTGGCGAACCCCACCTCTTCCGCGTTTGACGACCAACAGCCTATCCTCCCTTAGGGTCCCCCTTTTTCCGCTCACGGTTATGTTTCACGTGCAGTCTATGTTAAAGACACTGCCTTGGCAGGGTATGATGAGTGAACGATTCCACCATTAGACAATTTGGCCACTAAAGCCCTCCTCAGCCTCCCTTATGTCCGTCCGTAAGCACGCAACGAAGTCCTCTGCCATGCTGTGAGGCTTCAACGATGCAGAATTGTTACCGCTGGATGTGGTCAGCGGTCTATTTTAATGTTTTGTGGTCAACAAATGTTTTTAACCACTGGCCAACATCCTATCAATTACCCCCATCCTGTGGTCGCTTTTGCCATTTCTAGTGGCATGACCTTATGTCTGGCCGCCTTAGTGTGCCCAATCTTTGCTTTGAGCAAAATTAGTCTATCTTATCGAGATTAATTCCAGCATCTCTGAAAATCCTGAGGACAACAATGACTCTCTTAGTGCGATGTTTTTGGCCACCTATTCCGCTATCGACACTACCATCGTCATTTGTTCGCCATCAAACTCCTGTGGATTACGAGGTAGGGGACCTTGAACTTGTAATTTCATTATAGCATGCTTTGATTGTGTAGTAGCATGCTAGGAGTTTATAATTTAATGTTTTGCATGACTATGCTGATTATAAAAGCATGTTGTATGTATGTGAATTGTGTGCATATGTTAATGAAGACTAAGGGCATGTAGTAAGTTCCTATGAATCGTATGTATGAGAGTAGAGCGTGTGATCTTCGTTGTTGACTGGTGGTATATGATTGATGGGCACGAGTAGAATTGTTTGATTGTAAGTTTGGCGAAGGGGTACTTCATGGGCTACGACGTGGAAACTATGATTGTATGTCGGGCGAGTAAAGACGTAAGATTGACAAGTGAAGGTTGGATTTGATGAGATTGAAAATTTGGTTTGGATTGAGTTTGATGGTGTATTGGAGCAACGACTAAAGGCTTCGGGGATGTAAGGATTTGGAAGACTTAAGGTTCAAAACATCATGGGGGATTGTGAGTTAGTAAGAGATAACGACATAATTGTACATGCATAATGTACATAATATGAATTGTAATGAAAGAATAATGTGTAAGGAATTAGTAAGGGTTTGATGACGAGACTTAGGTCTAAGGGTTTCACTCAAGGAGTTCGAGAAGGAGAGTTTGGTTTCTAGGTGAATGGTGTAAGATGTAAGACTTTAAGTATTTGATGGTAAGAGTGTGAGTACGGAATTCAAGTTTGACAAGCAAGGCTATGCTGAGATTTGTAAGATGGTAAGTGTAAGGGTGGGGGATGTGTTAAGTAAAGAATTCTACCTTTGTGGATTAGAACTTCTGGACGGGCGTATTTCTAGCTTTGTTGGCTGAAGAATGTAAGATGGTGGTCGTTTCATGTACATGCATAAGTTATCTAATATAAACTTGAATGGTAAGTAACCCTAATTTGATATAGTTGTGAGTTAAGACTGAGGGTTTCGACAGATTAAGTTCCATTTTTGTGCCAGTCGATAGGTAATCTGAGCATCCTTCCTGGTTTAGCCATGGTGTTATCCTGCGAGATTTGGTCTTGGTGCTGCATTTTGGCCCAGACGTTTGTTGCTCTATTGAGAGTGTTGTAAGTTTTTGCTCTTAATAGGCTCTGTATGATTTTTTCCAATAGACAGTGCTGTATGTTCTGCCTAAGAAAGGCACTGTAAGATTCCTGCCCAAGAGTGGCACTGCATGTTTTTCCTCCCTTAGTTAGCACTATATGGCCCTTGTTACTGTATGGCCCTAGAGAGTGGGCATTTGCACGCTCAAGTAAGTAGTATCATGGATCTTCTCTTACCTGTTTGATCCTATGCCCCATGAGCATAGGTGTGCCTTGCCTTCGAAAAAGTCTATGGTGTCTAGTTGCTCCCTGAAGGTTAAGGTGACGCCCCAGTGGCATTCCCTTCCTTTCCGACGTTGGAGCTTATTAATTGTAATGAGCTTCAGTTGTTGGTAGTATGTGTATGATTGTAAGAGTAAGTGGTAGGTTTCAGATTCTAAGTTATACGTGTAAGATCCAGAGTAAGTGTGAGCTTCTATGGAAGATAGTAAGAGTAAGTTGATGAGTAAGATTGTACGAGTATGGTCATATGAGTAAGTTCGTACAAATAAGATCATACGAGTATGTGTGTTGTAAGTGTAAGCGTATGATTGTACAAGTAAGTTGGTGAGACATTGATTCCGACTATAAGTGTAAGTGTAAGCATAAGCGTAAATGTAAGTGTAAGAGTATGTTACAAGAGTAAGTGTAAATTTAGCCAGTATGACTGTATGTGTGTGAGATACATTATTTATGTTGTTTGTATTTCTTGCTTCATGTGCGATTGTAGGGAAGCATCTATGTATGAACTTACGGAGTTCATTGATTTATTTTTCCCCTCTTGGGTATTTTCCTACTGAGAATTTTAGTTTTGTCGTAAGATGAATTAATTTATGAAAGTTGTTTTCACACATTTTGAATTTTGTTAATTAATTTGATTTACATATGTGTTTTGAAAAAGAAATTTTTGTAAAATTTTGAAGTAAATGTGTGGAAAAACCTCGGGCGTGACAATTTTTGTCTGTTTAAAAGGTGTTATTAGCTAATTTGAAGGTCTTCTACTCAATAGAAGCCTCTATTCCTTGAATTGGTGACTTTGTAAGGGAAAAACTCCCCTAGGCAAGAGAAGACTCTGCCCATCGCCCTCGAGCCCCGAGGAGAGAGATATGACTTGGAGCAAGAGGGGGCTTCATCCTTTGTCGTCGGGACAAAACAAGGGAAGTGGCCTAGAGTAGGGGACGCTCCATTCTCCACTGAAGGGCCACACAGTGAGGGAAACATCCCCGGGTTAAGGGGATGTTTCGTCCATAGCGAATGGGCACAGAAAAAGGAAAGAGCCTCTGGGTAAGGGAAATGTTTGTCCATTGCCTATGAGCGCGTAGAGAGAAAAGAGTCTCTGGGTAAGGGAAGGCCAGTCATAGCCTACGGGCACAGAAAAAGGAAAGAGTGTATGGGAAAGGGAAAAGTCTGTCTGTAGCCTACGGGCACATAAAAAGGAAAGAGTCTCTGAGTAAGAGAAACGTTTGTTCTGCGCCTATGGACGTATAGAGAGAAAATAGTCTTTAGGTAAGGGAAAGGTTTGTCTATCACCTATGGGTGCATAGAGAGAAAATAGTCTCCCGGTAAGGGAAATGTTTGTTCGTTGCCTATGGGTGTGTAGATATAAAAGTGTCTCTGGGTAGGGGAGGTTTTGTCCATTGCCTACAGGCGCGGGAAGTGTGAAACATCCCAGGTTAAGAGGTGATGTCCACCACCTTCGGATGAAAGGAGAAAGATATACCGAAACAAGATGTGGTTCTGCCCACCGCCTCTAGACCTAAAGGGCAGTAAGCCCAGAGGAAATGAGCAACACCAAATGTTGCGACTTCCAAAAGTGCACGGGAGTAAGCATTTCTGACTTTCCGATTTTATTTGATTGATATGCATACATATTTTAATTAGTCATATTAATTAAGATATATGATTATATGAATGCATGTGTTACTTAAGATATATGCTATGCTTTAATCCAATGTGTTTTGATATGCTTCGATCTAATATTATCTGATAAGCTCTAAAATGCTCTGTTTAATCTGATATGTTGTGATCTGATCTATTATGATATCATATAATCTAATGGGATCTTATATGAGCTAATCTTCTTTGTTGTGTGTTCTGCTCACTTTTACAATAGAGTGAGATGTGTGTTTTGCTGGTTTATTTGCTTCTGTTCAACTCCGATAATTTATGAGGTTTCTGTATGATTTCGGATGATTTTTTCAGATATAAGAACATGCTTATTTTACCATACAAGATTTTGTGATGCTTAATGCATGTAATAGCCGTTAAGTAGAACTACGTTCGGATCTGATCGTATTGGAATAATATTATAAATGTTATCCAATACATACGTAGGCAACCAACGACAAGGTAACGTTGGTCCAATCCAATTTAGTTATACACTTTGGTTTGTTCTAGCCTACGCACAACGAAGTGCTAAAGTTCTATAGTGCATAGAGGAAAATTACGACTCTCACACATAGAGTTTGCCGCTCTTGGTTGGTCTCATTTTTTATTTTGATTTAACTCCAATTTTGTTTTCCAAACTCCCTTATTGTGGTCAGTTTTGGGGTCGGAGTGTCACATATGTGGTCTTGGATATGCTCCCAATAATTGTGGGTTGGGTCGTCACTTTTCTACATGGACATATGCATGAGATCCTAGCATTTCCTCACATTGTCTAGATTATTTTCGTACTAGCATGTTTAGATTGTTAAGACAAAATCTACACAAATTGGCATGGGACCAATTAATGAGGTTGTAGTTCATGAGATTCATTCTCATAAAAGGGATCAGATTCCTCAAAAGGAAGAGAAGATGCCAGATGCTTGAGGATGCAGAGAGATTGGCCTAGAGCAAATGCAGCAAATACAGATGCCCCAAGGTACATGACTTACAAGTAGTAGATGGCTCTACATCATTGACTACTATATTCTATTAGTTAAAGGTCTGATTAGCTAGAGGATCTACATCATTGCTCATTGTACTCAAAGTCTTCAGATGATGATACAGTTGAGAGGGAGGATGCCGCTAATAATTGTGATGTTGGTGCTGCTTCAGATAATTAGATTTTTATGTTGTTGTTTTTATGTACTTCTAATTAAAACTGATTCAGTTCATGATATGTATATGGAGATGGGCAGGGCTAGGCCGCGGGTATTGCTAGCAAGGCCATGACCAGACTGATGTCATGCATACATGACCTTTCTTGGCTATGGCCAGTAGCTCTGGTAGGCAGCCAGGCGATTTTTCTTAAAAAGGGAGGACGACATAGTAGGAGCTGCTGGAGCAGGTCTACCTGTGGCCTGGCCTACCCTATGAGGGGACCTCAATGCCCTTGGTTATTGTTTATTTCATTGATGTCTTAATAGTTGATTTCTTGACACATATGTTCTATTGTGTATTTTATGTTGTTTTGGAATCACTTTTTTAGGCAAAAAGGGGGACAATAAATTATAAAAAATCAATGTGCTTTACTTCATACTTAATTGAGCATGGCTATACAAGTCATTTTTGTTTAAGTATGTAGGTTAGGTACAGGTTTAAGGCTTTTCAAGATCAATCCCAAATGGTCTTAGTTAAGTCTTTGTAAGGTCCCTGATTTTTCTACGATTTTCTATGATTTTCCTGCTATTTTTCTAGTCATTTTCGGCAGGAAAATATGACGCTTCGGTGTATTCGTATTTGTGTATCTTCCCCCTATATTTATACCCATAGAGTTGGGTGTGGGGCTTAGTTGCGGGCCGCAGGCCGCGCTGCTTGCTTACGGCACGAATTTTGGAGCTACAATGCGTAACTAGTGAGTTAATGCGCATTGGGGACATGGATGTAAAAATAAAAAAGGTGAATAGTAAAATTACGGCTTAAAAAGCCATATGCAGTAAGTTTCTTTCTAGAAACTTACAGAAGGAAAAGACGACGTCCAGAGAGAAGAGAAACCGGAGCCCATTTCCGGTTGCTCCGTTCTCCCTCCTCTGTCATTGGATTCCTTCGATTCTTGTCAGGATCCGCTTTGCCTCACCGCCACGAGTCCGTAGGTACTGGCTATGACCGCCGCCACGGCCTCTTCGCTCCTCCACGAGGTACCAAACTTTTTTTCGGGTTTTTCTCTCCTTCAATCCTGTTCTTGAACTGTGGGTGTACGAAATTGACATCGTTTGCAGCTGCTCTCAACTAGACTTATGTTTAGTTGGCTGCTAGGAACCCATAGGTGCTGGCTAGAGCCGCCGCCATGCTTTCTTCACTCCGTGGTGAGCTACTGGCACTTTAGTCGGGTTTTGTTTCTACTATTCCATCTCATTGTCCGTGGGATTTTTTGGACGCCGGTGGGTTTCCGGTTGTTGTCCGGCCACCGGTAGGACTCCGTCTAGCCTACCTCGACCCGGTGTCGGTAGGGGTTTGCCGTTTCTGACCCCGCTTCGCCCTATTGCCTTGCTCTGCCCAATTAGATGCTTTGGGTGCGTCTTGGGTCGTTGGCATCGGCGAACCGTGGGCCATTTGGCCATCGTGGGCTCTTCCCCGGCTCGGCGACAGTAAGGGTCAGCCCCACTTGGCCCGATTATACACTCTGCTCGGAATGGGCCGCTTGCCATTGCCCTATACCGTGCGAGATGCACAGCTACCCGCACCATGGGTATTGGTTGTGGGTGGCGATTGGCGATGTCGCCGCTTTGATTGGCCACAGCTAGGGCCTTGGCCCTGTTGGCTTTTGTGGGCCTTGGGTCGCCCCCTTTCAACCCTCTCCCCCGCCCCTTCAGGCCGCGTGTGCATGTGGCCACACGTGTGCTTCTGGGTTTAGGCGCCGCATTCATGCCGCCTGACCATCGGTTGGCTTTGCCACCGAGTGGAGTTGACACATAGCCCTCCTCCACCTCTCCTCTATCCTCGAGCGTTGCCCCACGCTCTCCGCCCTTATGTGGGCCTTTGTTGACCGAAATTGTCACCGTTGGGTGCTGTCCACGGCCGATTTTGACGTCTTGTGGCCGGCTGAGCACGTCATAGCCACCGGCCCATCTTCAGTGAGTACACCATCGACTTCTGGTCGCACCGCCACATATGTTGGCTTGTTATTTCTCCCTGCCGCCCTAGTGTGCCGCCGTGGATCGGGGGTTTTACTGCATTGATTTTTGACGCCCTATTTGGCCGTGACTAGTTTCGGCGCTTCCTAAAATCCTCAGGACAGCAGCTCTCTCAGCCAGGCAACAGTTTTGACTGCCAACTCTGCCGCCGACGTCGCCGACGCCGCCACCGTCGTGTGCTCGCCATCAAACATCGTGATTATGAGGTAGGGGAGCTTTGAACTCGTAATTTTATGATAGCATGCTTTGAATGAGTAGCAGCATGCTAGGATTGTATGATTTCATGCTTTGGATATTAAGTAACGATCTAATTGCATGATGTACATGCAAGCATGACTATATGGTATGTTGAAATGCTTATGACATGCATGTTGGCTGTAAGTATGTTGGATGTACGTATGTGCTAGTGATGACTAGCGTGTTTGTTGGTAAGTTTCGTACGTTGATTGAGTATGTGCAAGTGATGGCTAGCGTGTATGTTGACGTATGTATGCATGTGCTAGTGATGGCTAGCGTGCATGTTTGAAGTACGTTTGGATTATGCATGTGCTAGTGATGGCTAGCGTGCATGTTTGAAGTACGTTTGGATTATGCATGTGCTAGTGATGGCTAGCGTGCATGTTTGGAGCATGTATGAATTATGCATGTGCTAGTGATGGCTAGCATGTATGTTTAGCGTATGTATGCATGTGCTAGTGATGGCTAGCGTGTATGTTTGACGTATGTATGCATGTGCTAGTGATGGCTAGCGTGTATGTTTGACATATGTATAAATGTGTATGTATGCACCAGTGATGGCTAGTGAGCATGTTTGTAAGTTATGTATGTATGACCATATGTGTATGTTATACGTATGTGTGATACATACGTATGTATGATGGCTTTTTGCCTATGATATGGATATGTGTAAGTGTATGTGGGCAAAGGTATGGGCAATGGACAGTAAGAGGTGATAGAAGTTTGGTCTGGATTTGGATATAGATAGGTAAGCACATGACGGATGAAGAGGATATGAGTATGACGGGCAAGGATTAGAATGGATCAGTTTGGGTTGGATTGTATGTTGGTTGATTATTAGACAGTAAGAGTGTGAATAATTGTACAAGCATAATGTACAGATTATGAAGTGAAAAGTAAGCATAATAAGTGAGATATAAGTAAGAGGGCGACAACTGGGTTGGCTCTAGGGAGCTTCTTTTGAGGATGTCAGTGTAAGATGGTTTGGCCATAAGGTAGATGGCGAAGATTGTAAGACCGTAAGGAATTTGATGTACGATGAGTTTTGTCCATGATGTGGACGGGTTAAGTGAAGTTTGTTGCCATGACGAACTTGGGTTTCGGATCAGGCTCAACTTCGGTTTGATCAGTCGAGGACTGTGAGTTGTGTGGCATAATTGTACCGCATAATGTACTTAATTCAAACTTGAATTATAAGCACAGCTAATGATAGCGTTGTGAGTTTGAGACTTGAGGGTTCGACGGATTAAGTTCCATGTTTGAGCTAGCCGATAATGAGTCGGCTGAGCATTTCTCATGTCTTGCCATGGTGTTTATCCTGCAGGATATTGTCTGTGTGCTGTATAGAGCACCGGATGTCTGATGCTCTGCTGAGAGCAACACATGTTTCTGATTTGGTCTGTGTGCTGTATAAGCCCAGACGTTTGATGCTCTGTTGAGAGCGATGTATGTTTCTGACTTTTTCTGTGAGCTATATGAAGCCCAGACGTCTGATGCTCTGTTGAGAGCGAAATATGTTTTCGATTTGGTCTGTGTGCTGTGTAAGCCCAGACGTTTGATGCTCTGTTGAGAGCGTTGTATGATTCCGACCAAGAGTGGCACTGTACTTTTCTGCCCAAGTGGCACTGTATGTTTTCTGCCCAAGAGTGGCATTGGCACTATAAGACCTATTATGGTGGGCAATTCTATGGCACTATAAGACCCATTATGGTGGGCGATTCTATGGCACTATAAGACCCATTATGGTGGGCAACTGTATGACCCCTTATGTGTGGGTGTTTATGTTTGCGCGCTTGGGTAAGTAGTATCATGGATCTACTCTTACCTGTTTGATCCAGTGCCCCATGAGCATTGGTGTGCCTTACCTTTGAAAAAGTCCATGGTGTCTAGTCACTCCCCGGAGGTTAAGGTGTTTCCCCAGTGACATTCTCTTCCATTTCGATGCTGGAGCTTATTAGTTGTAATGAACTTCAGTGGTCATTGATATGTGTATGATTATGAGTACGACTGTAAGCGTATGAGTATGAGTACGACTATAAGTGTATGTGTATGAGCAGGACTATAAGAGTATGTGTATGAGCAGGATTGTAAGAGTATGTGTATGAGTACGACTGTAAGCGTATGTCTATGTGCACGACTGTAAGTGTATGAGTACGATTGTGAGAGTATGTTTCTGAGTAAGATAGTAAGGGTGATTTTGTGTAAGTCGTACGAGCATATGATTGTATGAGTAAGGTCGTACAAGTATGCATATGTTGTACGAGTATGCGTACGATGGTACGAGTAAGTTTGTATGACCCTGGATAAGGGTGTTTGTGTAAGTTTAATTTGATGGTGCATTTGGTATGCCTTTGGCACGTTGGTGCATTTGGTATGTTTGTATGCGTATGAGCATGATTATGTTATGCCTACCTGCTTCATGTTTGAGTTGCATGAATGCGTGTATTTATGAACTTATTGAGTTCACCGTTTGGGATTTCCCCTACTGGGTATTTTCCTACTGAGTATGAAAATACTCATCACCCTACTTTTTAGCCCCGTTGTACAGGAGGTTTTGCAGGTTGTGCGGAGAGCTCCTGGAGATAGATGCTCATTTCAGCGGTGGATTGATTCCCGTTGGCTCAGGTATATGCTTCACTCACTGCGAGTTTATTTGTGCCACGATCCGATGTATTGGGTGAGATGAGAAAACAAGATGTTTATTATTATGGACTTTCATTTGGATTAGTCGGTGGACTATTATGGGACTTGCACTCAGGGATGCCTGGGAGGGATTTGTATTTAAAGTCTATGATCATAGCAATTTATTCGTACGTGTGTTTTCGAGTAGCGCCTGATGATATTTGCTTTGGCCGTACGATGTTTGACCGTATGATGAAAATATTTAGATAGAAAATGGATGTTTAGTGTTTTAAATTATAAACTATTTTATCAGGTTTTGGTTTCGTCATTTTTCCTCCGATTTACAGACGTTATATTGCAAAAATTTTCCGTGAATTTTAAGGAAAATGTGTGAAAAATCTCGGGCGTTATAGTCTTAGATTGTCAAGTGTATGAACTGTACATGTTGAAAGTGAATTCATTCCATTGTCAAGAGTTGTAATTTTTATTTTAGTAACTTGTAGAGTGTTGTCATAAAATAGCCAAAGGGAGAGAATGTTAGAACATATTGGGATGTCTTGTAATTGGTTGTATTTCAATGATTAGTCTAAACATTGTTTTCATTTTAGTCTTTAGAAAATGATTAGATTAGTGATGTAATCTAAGCGAGGCTTGGAATTGATTGACTTGAAAAGTAGGATATGGCAAGTTCTAAAAGATCAAGGTTGAAGATGGAATTGAGTGGTTGAATTCAAGGTAAATGTATATACAATACCATGCAAAAAACACTCAGATTTTAATTAGAATATTCTTAGAAAGTGTTTGTGAGTGTTTTGGATAAATTTGGGGAAAATCACAATAATATTTTTCACAAGTCATCAATTGGCTTAGAGCAACGAACTGATCGGGATATATTATTGTTCTTGAGAATTTTCCACATAAGGCAAATCAATCAAATGGTTGTTTTATAGATTGATCCATTGAGTGTCCATCCATCACATTAACATGAACAATTTATTGCAGGTTTAATGGATTGATCGGTGTGTTAGATGTGGATTACAATACTTTAATTGATAGATCATTTTGGTGAAAGGATAGATAGATCAGTTGGGTGTTTAGATTTGAATAATACAGAGAACGATCGATTACCCTGTCAAACAGTCAATCGATTTGTGAGATAGTTGCCTAATTTAAGCAATCCAAAATGAATCCTTTTCCAACTGAGAGACTATAATCCTAGTTGCCCTGGGAAACAATAAGGGCTAGTTTTTGACAAAATAGTACAGCGGAAAACAAAATTTGTGAGAGAAAAATAGAGTGCTTCAAGAGAATATTTTTTCCCTAAATCACCTATGATTGATAGAAAATTCAGAAAGGTGAGTACTTTGTTTCATAATCACTTCATGAAATAGAGTTTGAGTGATTCACACACATCACAACACAACAAAGGTGTTGAAGGAGTTCTTCACAAGGGGGCTTGGAGGAGCTCTACATCAACAATCAAAAAGAGGTTTTTGATTAAAGTACTTTGGAGAAGATTAAGAACAAGCTCAAAAGGAAAAACTTCAAGAATCAAAGAGGAGACTTAAAGGCCAATAACTTCACAAAGAACATGCTTTCTTGTTTTGGGAGATATATACACAAACTGTGCATATCTACCCACCATGTTAAGGGGGTGGGCTAGCTAAAAGAGGAGGTGGTGAATTACTTATCCTTTTTACATCTTCAGTCATGATAATTTAGGAGGTATATCTAATAAATTAGCTATTAGTCATGAGGCCTCAATGGATTGTCCATGAGATCATTACATGTTACTTCAAAAATACAATGCAAACTATTTTTGAAATGAATGAGACATGAAAACATCATGCAAACTACTAGATATCATGATGTGTTTAACATCTTCAAAATCGTGAACATGGCAAAATTCTATTTGTGCATATCAACATTTGGGTTAAAAAAAGTTAGTTTGTTGTTATAGGGTGTCAACAATTGAACCCATATTTGCCTCTTTATCTTGAATGTGAAAGAAATTTGCTAACAAATCTAATAGAGGTCTAAGATTCAAATTTTATATTGTTGCAACTCTTTTGGTGAATGCAGCAAACCTCTTAATTGTCATATTCAAATTTCATACATTTTGCCCACTATCCTATTAACTAGGTTCATTCTAATATCCTTGTTTATATTGTAAAACGAATGACAACATTAGGATTTTGGGAATTTTGTCTTGGTTTATCTCTTTGTGTCTTGAATATGTACCAATTTTTTGTGAAAAATGAAACATTATTTATATGTGTTGATGAAAAGGCGATGTGTGTGTCTTGTGTCATGGGGTAAGATTACTTTGGTTTTATGGTTAGCTTCTTTAAAGGCTCAATTATGTAAAGCTGCGTTGGCCTGCTTTGGGGGAGAGCAAAAGATTTGGTTGACCTTGAAAGTGTATGCAAAGAGCTTCATTTTAGTACATAAGGAAAAGACTCTTAGGTGGTGTATAGTATCACTTAGTTAATAGAGGTTGAATGTTGTATGCTGCTTTTGGTTATTTTTATTTAAATGAAGTAGTTGGTTGATTGTTTTCTTGGTACCACTAACCTTATTTAGTTGGCTAGTTTTGGAAGAATCACTTATCTTTTATTAGTTTTCATTTTGGTCATATATATAAATGTATATCTATATTGAACAAAAAAATCATTTAAATTTACTTATTTGCACAATTTGTTCCTTCGGCATGAGTAGTATTGACTTTTAACAATATATACAATGGTATATGCTAATGTACCATGTACACAATATGCATAATAACATTGAAACTGAGTGTTGGTATACATTTCAGTGCATCATCCTAAGTATTTACAACATATATCAATCATGTTAAAGGAAATGGTACAAGTTTCATTTCATCTCAAAGAAAAAACATTTTTTATTATGTTTTATATGTCACATGAATAATCTATACTAATTAATTTTTTTATGCTTTCCACCTTTTTTGTCTTATACATATACCTACTATGAACATGCCAACTACTCTAAACATGTCACTTGCAATTGAATAGTTTAGGTAATGTTTAGAAGTAGAAATTATTTTTGAAATAGCCATTTAGTATAAAATCATATAATACAATCAAATATTGTCTATAAATAAAAAATGGCATGTCTCAATCCAAATATGTAATATTATTTTACTATTTTTACCGTAATCATTTAGATTGGTTTTTCTTTGACTTCATATAGACGTTCATTTTTTTATTGTATAAGAAGTTAATTCTAAAACTTATTTGTTAAAAAAATATGTCGATTTATAACTTTAACACATTTAAAATTATATCCATTTTTACAATATTTATAAAGATCATCATTGCTTTAGTTCTAATTGGTAGTTTGAAAAGTAAATTTTTTTATCTACAATTTCATATGCAACCTGCCTATTATGTAGTTGAATTGTATGGATAATATATCTCTTGGTACAATTTTTTTGCAAATTTTTTCTAATGACATAATGCCTCTTTTTATTTTTCACATCAAGTAAAGTTTAAACAAGTTTCACATGCTTATGCATGTGAGCTATTCCTAGTATGTTTAAATTAGTGCATTCCATAATTAACATATTGTTGTGAGTTTAGCCATTCTAGTTCTTCAAAATTGGGCTATGTCACTCGCGGGTGCTTTGGCCCCAAGTTTGGGTCAAGGTCCAAGACATAACAGTTGCCTTACCAC
The DNA here is from genome assembly GCA_035235625.1 of Saururus chinensis. NCBI lineage: Eukaryota > Viridiplantae > Streptophyta > Magnoliopsida > Piperales > Saururaceae > Saururus > Saururus chinensis. Next base: position 5,203,564 of record CP141145.1, on the reverse strand, counting down.
ATAACCACTTGACAAATTGCACATCATTCAACCACCTCACATGAAGTACAGTTGGATCACCATTTCTAGTTGATGAGTCGATTACTACTTTGTCGCCTAGAGTGCAAGGTATATAGAAAGCATGGTAGGATGTTATGGCCCTACTGCAATAAGGACTTCTTCATTCTTCTTAATTTAGGACCTTACTTAATTTTAGTCAATTTTATCTTAAGCTATGAGATTTTTTAGTTATAGACTAATTCTTAATTTAACTTGGTTCCCTAGTTTAGTTGGAAGTAGGAGATTGTGTTAAAACAGTATGAAACAATATAAGGGCTTCTGCCCTATCAGTAATGGGTGTGAACACTTGAATAGGAAACAATTAGGCTTTTTCTCTTTTCTTCCTTTCTCTCAATTTATCGTACTCTTCCCTTTCTCTCCCAATCTCTCCTTCACTCTATTTCCTTAGCTAGTATTACTTTGTGTGATTCTTTTGTTGGACCAAGGTATGGGCTCGGGCCCATTTCAGTCTAGCGTTGTCACAGTCCGGGTGAGCAGGTATGGGCCACGGGGTCCAAGGGTGGTGGGGGCAGTCGCACTGACCCCACATGTGCCTTCGTTACACTAATTTGATTAGGACCAGCCTACGTCACACACACACACTAGGCATGCAACTAGGTTGTATATTAAAACGTCATGGGGCCCAGACATGCGAATTATATATTGATAGTGGGACCCGTGGTTAGCGAGGGGTCGACCCGGTTGTGGGCTTGGCTGTGTGTAGGGGGTCCAGGCCTCCACAGGCTATGAGAGACAGAGCCCGCTCCCATTGTGTATGACCCTCAAGTGAAACCAAAAGAAATAGAGCAGGGAAGCTCAATTAGAATAGCCCACATATAGGCCCGCCTAAGATAGGAAAGAGATGGGTATTTAAGGGAGAGAAAGAGAGGAGGAAGCCCTAAGTTTGGGCCGCCCCACTCTCTTCCTCGTCTCTCCCAATTGCTGCCCCCTTCTCTCCCAATTTGGTGCGGCCTGCACAAAGCTTGGGAAAAGATTGATGACCGCCCCTCTTTACCCCTCTCTAACACCTATAAGGTAGACTAATTGAAGGAGAAGACTCTCCTCTATTGCTAGGATGTGTTTGTGGATTCATCGGGCTGATCCTTGTTGGTTTCTTTAATCGAAGATCATCGGTTTGTGAGGGACAAACAAGTAAAGGTATTCCCCGCTCCCTTATTTGTTATCTTGTGATTGTGGTGGGTGGATTGATTGATTGAAGGGCATACAAGGGGCTGGAATGCCCAAGGTCAGTATGCCTTCGCCCCAATTATGATTTCATATATGCATGCTAATTGATTGGCTCATTGAATTGACTTTTATGCATGATCTATGTGGATTAATTGTAAAGTCTGAATTTTGATTGATGCGCCACCCCCATCCCACCTTGCTTCCACTAATCTGACCACTCTATAGTGGTATCAGAGCCTAGGTTGGGGTCGTTGGCCGCTGATCTAATCAAAATTTCATTTTGAACTACTTGATCTAGGTTTTACATGCTAGAAGTGGGAAATTGATGAAATTGATTAATCTATAAGTTTCAATTATAGGGCTTTTGATATTGAGTTCAAATTGGATGTATATTGGACTGTTTTGATTGATTAGCATGCTGGAATTGATGTGATTTTGAGTTTAATTGCAGATTGTATGTTTCGACGCATATAGGGGCAAAAGGATCAATTCGGCCTTGTATTTTTTGCTAAATTTATTCTCTGATCACATTCTGGCACACACCCTCTTGCTGGTCAGCAAGAGTTAATTGGTTTATTTTTTATTAGAATAAATTAATTTTGTGGATTAAAAGGGTGTGAATTAACCGTTTTAGCCCTAGGGGCATTTCGGTCAATTCACCCTTAAATACACACCAAACCCTTGCACCCAACAACTTTTCAATGTGTATTCAACACAAAGAAAACACAACTTTGGTAATTTTGCACAAAAAAATTTTTGGACAGAAAATAAAAATTCCAGCAACATGTAATATTGTTTATTTATTGTTATAAGTGTTCAGTTGGGTGTTTGTGGGATTCTAAAAATCATAAACGCCTAGATAACCTATTTAGGGCAACTTCCTTAGGGGGTTAACAGGTAGTTAAGGTTATTTTTAGAATGTGACCCAAACCCTAATTAAAGTGAATCTAAATCAAGTAACTCAGTATAATATACCAAATTGTCCCTTAGCCTTATTATTAAATTATGACTTTCTAAGCAATTACCTTTTTTAGAAGCACTTAGCCTTCCATAGTATTAATTTCCTATTCTCTGTCTTTTCCTTTGCAGTTGCACAATGGCTTCTAAAATAGTCACATCGGAATTAGGAAAAGCTAAGAAGCTGAATACTAACAACTAACTGGTGTGGAAGAGAAGGATACACCATATCCTAACTTTTTTTTATCTTACTCATGTCATTGGACAAATCATTGAGCCACTGCCAGAAGGTTCTTTAGCTATTCAGAAGAAAGTTCATGAAAAGTTGAGGGAGAATGACAACAAGGCTAGGTCCACCATGCTGACTTTCATGAAACCAAAGATGGAAAGGCTCTTTGAGAAGTAGAAGACTGCCAATGAGATGTTGGAAGCTATTTCTGTTAGGTATGGGAAGTAGACAGAAGCTTATAAGAGGATACTACACTCCAAGTACCAAAACTTCAAGATGAGAGAAGGAGATGATGTGAATGAGCACGTGAGTGTCATGTCCATCATTGTTGATAACCTAGAGACATTGGAGGACCCCATCTCTAAGGGAGTCCAAGTGTTTACAGTGTTGAATAGCCTTCCCAAGTCTTGGGAGGGTGTAGTGGTCTACCTCAACATGAGTGACCAAAAGATTACAATGAAGACTCTGACTGCCAAGTTTAGGCTTGAGCAAAAAAGGATGAACCATGTGAAGGCTTCTAGGGGTGCTGCTACTGCCAACCTGACACAGAACTCTGGTAGAGGCAAGAAGGGTGGACAAGGACCTGGTCCCTCTAACAAGAGAGCTTTCAAGAAGAAGGGGAAGAAGCCTTAGAACAAGGGCACTGGAAAGAGGAATGACAAACCCAAAGGTGCATGCTTCAAGTGTGGCCAGGTGGGCCACTTCAAGGCTAACTGTCCCCAAAAAGATGACCAATTAAGCAACGACAACAAGGGCAAGAGCAAGGAGATTGTGTGTGTTGTCTCTGAAATGATGATTGCTAACATCAAGGAGAAGACATGGTGGAAGCTTTGGGGAACTATAGGATTCCCCTAAGGGATGGGTCTACCCTCGTCCTAACGGATATACTCTTTACTCCCTCAATCAGGAGGAACCTGATTTCAATCCCTGTTCTGACCAAGAAGGGGTTTGAGGAACTTGATTTCAATCCATGTTCTGACCAATAAGGGGTTTGAGGAACCTGATTTCAATCCATGTTCTGACCAAGAAGGGGTTTGAAGTTAGGTTCAAGAGGAGCAAGGCCACTATGGGCAAGGTGGGACTGTACTTTTTACTTCTTCTCTAGTTGATGGTTTATATTGCTTAGATATAATGAATTCTTCTAAATCTAATGAAATAAGTGCTTCTAAGTATATTATAATGTTTGTGGATAATGTCTTGCTGTGGCATATGCGTTTGTGTCACGTGAATGTAGACAAGCTATATAGAATGTCGAATGTTGGGTTGTTACCCAAAGTATCTAAAGACCATCGTGTGTGTGAGGATTGCTTATCGGGAAATATGAGTAGACATCCTTCCAAAAGGGACAAAGGGCAAATAAACTCTTAGGGGTGGCTCATTCTGACATCTGTGGGCCCCTAAACATTCAAACCCACAGAGGGATGATTTACTTCATCACGTTTATAGATGACTATTCAAGATGCAGATACATGTATCTAATAAACAGGAAGTCTAATGCCCTAGATAAATTCAAAGAATTTAAAGCTGAGGTAGAGACTCAGTTAGGTAGGAAAGTAAAAATCCTGAGGACTGACAGGAGTAGGCGAGTACACCTCTGACATGTTTAAAGACTACTGTACTAATTAGGAAATAGTTCATCAGTACACCCTACTATACACTCCACAACAAAATGGAGTGGCAGAAAGGCATAATAGGATGCTTATGGATATGGTAAGGTCTATGTTAAATCATTATGAGTTAGGAACCAACTTCTGGGGTGAGACTTTAGACACCGTTGTGTACATCCTAAATTGTGTACCAACAAAAGTAGTCCAACAGATAGCTTATGAGTTATGGATGGGTCGGCGTTCAAACTTGGGGCATCTTAAAGTATGGGGGTCTTGGGCACACGTAAAGGTGTCTGACTAGCATAGGTCAATGCTTGACCCCAAGACCATAAAGTGCAACTTTATTGGTTACTGTGACCACTATAAGGGGTACCGATTCGTGGTTCACCACACAGATGGGACAGTAGGGGTAATTGAGTCTAGAGATACTTATTTCTTAGAGGAAGAATTAAACCCTAGAATACCTAACAAAAGAGTCAATTTGTTTGAGGTGGTTAAAGAGGCTAGTCCTTGCACTTCTCCTAAGGAAGTAATTAGATCAAGTCAAAACCAAACTAAACTGGAACCCAGGGCATTGAGGGAAAGAGGACCTTCAACACTGTTGAGGGACTTCTATATAATGTTAGGTGTAAGATCCCTAAGCTTGAACTAGTTTACTTTATTCTATTTAATTGCTTTTATATGGTTTAATATTAATTCGGATCGGTTTTAGGCTATTTTTGAAATTTAAGTGGTTAACAAAGGTTCTAACCAAAATATTCTTCATATTTTGAAATTTTTAAGTTCATTTAAGTCATTCAAAATTTTTCTATAATTTTTGGAACTTTTACCATTTTTCCAAAAAAAATTAGGGTTTGGCGGGACCCATTGTGGGCCCCACAACCAAAATTGAAACTTTTAACCCAAAATGTTCCTAACTAAGACATTGAGAAATTATTTTAGAATTTTTTCAGATTTTAATTTGGGTTGTAATAGTGAATTTATCCATTTTTAGTTGTAGATTCTATTTGTACCCCATTATTTATTTTTGTCTAACCCAACCCTTACTATATAAGGAAAGGCATAGCCACTTTCCCAACTAGGATAGGGCTGAGACTTGGAGCATTTGAGCCTAATCCCCATTTTCCTAAAGGAGAAAGGAGATTAAGGTGATATTTTGCTTAATACTTCATTAATCTATTAAGGTTTTGTCAAAATCTTTTAAATCTCTTTATTTGCTATAAATAAATTTCGATTCTTCACTCAAAAAACTACTGATTTGGGTTTCTATTTCAAGGCCTAATGTTTGAAAATTCATTTTTAAGCTTCTTGAACCCTAGATCTACTTGTTCTTGAAGGTTTTAGGTGTTTTAAAATTAGATTTGAGAAGTATTAATGAAAAATAATGTTTTGGGTAGGTTTTGAAGGAGTTTAAGGAACCATTTCGAATCAAGAACTTGCTAAGAGGTAAGGGTCTTTGTGCCTTATAGTTGCTGTGATTTCGGATATAAGATTTGAGGTATTTTGCAATGGGTTTTATGCATGTGTTCTTTGATGGTGATTTGATAAAAGCTTAATCTTTGGTGTTATTTTCTTAGGGCTTTGCTTAATAATGATTAGATTTAATATTATGGAAGTATTATTTGATTATCATGAAGTTTGGGGATGAGATTTGATGTTTTGTGAAGTGCATGTGAAGTTTCAGTTTTGAATCCGAAGTGGGGAAGATGACCTAGAATCTGCTGTTATGCCGATTGAACGGCAAAATGACATTGCAGACTAATATTAAGGCCAGCCATTCGAACAGCCATGCAAGCTGATCGAATGGTTATACTACAGATTTTGACTAACTTGATTCTTTTGCTTCCTTTTATGTTTTTACTCATGTGGAATAATTTGAGCTAGAATGAGCCTCTGGAAAAGCATGTTATTAATGTTAGAAATTATGAAGAGTATTTATGTCTTGAGTAAAATTGCATGTTGTTGGCTACATATGTTAGGATTGCTTGTCTTACGCCTATGAGTGAATGATTCCTTATGGTTTATGCATGATTTCAATAGGATTATAGCACGCTAATGAACTGATGTGTTGTTATATGGTGTGGTTAAATTATGGGTGAATGAGAGTGTTATGTCTAGAATCAAGTGTAGTGTGAATATGCTTACATATGTTTAGGATGTGGATATGTTTAACTTGATTGATAGTTTTTGATGGCTTTCATTTATGATTTCTACTGGAATCTATGATTAGGTGTTAATGTGCTTGTGTAGTATGATGGTGAGTTAATTACAAAGCATGTTCATATGCTTAGAATTAGATGTTTCTACCATGTATACACACATGTAGGGGGATGATTATGATGATGCTTAATATCATAATTATAAATAATGCATGAGGGGTTGGTGAGAGCACTTATCATGAATTAGGATTCATGTATGCCTTGCGCATATATGTGTCATGTTGCATGCATCATGAAACGGATTTCCCATTGAGACTTTTATCGAGATTGGCTGAGTTTGATCTATTGGATGCAATGATGTGAGATTGTGTTCCAGATTAGTCGATCGTTGGCTTATCGAAAATTGGTTGGTCAGAAAGGATACAGTTTCGATTTGGGTTCCTGATTGGAACATAGATCCTTCACGGGTTGAGTTGAGTCAATTTGAATTGTTAATGCAGTTGAGAATTATTTAATGAGACAGTCAAAACTAGACCCTGAGAATCCAAAGTGGTATGCCTCCGTGCACCGGCTACCACGTGTTCTACTTAATTCAGACTCTTCCACTGCAAAGATGTCTAGAGTGAACACACTGCTCTAGTTAATTCAGACTCTTCCACCACAGAGATGTCCAGAGTGAACACACTGCTCTAGTTAATTTGGATATCCCTGGCCCAAACTATCCAGAGCGAGTAGACCTGCTCTAGTTAATTCGAACTTCTCGTGTGGATAGTCCAGAGTGAGCAGAGGGGATGACTACCCCTACACCCTAGTTTTCCATATGGAATTCAGACTATGTCCAAAGAGGGCAATGCCCTAGGTTTCTCGATAGGAAATCAGACTACATCCAGAACGGGTGATATGAACTATATTCCTTATATGATTGTCTTCTTCTCCATGATGGAGACATTCACCATTTGATGATAATGCATGTGTATGAAATAAAATTATGCCCAGATTACATAGGTTGTGTTGAGATATTTGAGATTATGTGACATATGTGGATATGATTTATTATGCATGATCTTAATGTAGTGTTGTTTAGACACTTGTTGTGCAGGTGAATGAGCCATGGAATGTATGAGATTCATATGAATGCATGATTTGAATTATGCGTTAGAAACACTCATCATGTAGGTTGATGTGATATGTATACAAAATCTAAATCGTGTGATTGAGACTATTATGCAGGTTTATGTGATATGGTCACATGATCATAAAGTGTGTGAAAGACAATTCTCATGCGGCTTATGGTGCCATTATGCTTTATTTTGCATGGATGAGGATCATTACTTATGCAAGATGAATGCTAAGTTATGATAGGAGTTTTTATGCTTCGACTTTGATAGATGTGATATGCATTATAGCTCTAATGTTTATGGATAACATGGATTTAGCAAGGGAATGATCAGAAAATGGTATATTATGTCAATTTTGAATCTGAGTTGCTAAATTGCCATGTTGTGATGTTTTCTGATTATTGTCATCATATTCAAACATTACTAAGTTTTACTCACCCCTCTTTCTTATGCTTTTGTTTTGGGGCTGCACAGCGTGATGTGTAGATGCGCAAGACCCTCTATATGAGAAATGGTTGGGGAGATCATGGGTTTAGGCGTGGATGCCTCTAGACTTGTTATGTTTTCTGATTTACTCTGTTATGATATTGGAACATCATGTATGGTGGTTCTTGTTTTAGACTCATGTATGTCTTATGTGTTCAGATTTGTTTGAGACTTTTGGTTCGAGCCACATATGATGGCTTAGGATTCTAAGTATGTGGGTATAAGACTTGTGAACTAGATTCAGAGTTAATGTCCTCTTTTGTTATCATTATTACTCTCACTCAAAGGTTTTGAGGTGCGTAACTCCACTAATTAAACCGCCCGTATGAGGGGCTAAGTCTTCCGTGATTCGTTACTCTCTTTCAATTCCGTTGCCCCTGCACGCTGATCGGCCCCGTCACGTTAGATGAATCCGTTCTAGATGACTTGATTACTCTTGAGCAAGCTTTAAGTCTTCCATATACTCAAGAATGGCAGGTTGCTATTTAGGAAGAGATGGACTCTATCCTAAAGAACAAGGTCTAGGAGATAGTGGATCCACCTAAAGGACGGAAGCCTATTAGGTGTAAATGGATCTTCAAAAAGAAGCTTAAGGCTGATGGGTCTATAGATAAATACAAAGTAAGATTAGTGGCCAAAGGGTTCACTCAAGTGTATAGGATGGACTTTAAAGAGACATACTCACCGGTGTCAAGATTTGACTCGATTAGATGTCTCTTAGCATGTGTGTGCTTACTATGATTTAGAACTAGACCAAATGGATGTAAAGATTGCCTTCTTAAATGGAGATTTACATGGAACAATATGAGGGTTTTGTAGTTTATGGAGAGGAACACAAGGCGTGCAAGCTCATAAAATCATTGTATAGCCTTAAACAATCTCCGACGCAATGGTACTTTAGTTTTCACAAGGTGATTAGTGAGTATGAGTTCATGGTGAACGAACACGGTCATTGTGTCTATACCTTCCGGGATGGGCCTAGGTATATGACGTTGTCACTGTATGTAGATGACATACTCTTGATGAGGAATGACCTAAGTATGATTGTCAGTTTAAAGGAATGGCTCAAAACCCAGTTTGAGATGAAAGACATGGGCGAGGTCTCTTACATCCACGGGATGAAAATTGACAGAGATAGAAAAGCTATAAAGCTTACTATATCTTAAGAGTCATATATAGAAAGTGTTCTCAAATACTTCATTGTCATTGGTTGGAAAATAATTGAATCCCCTATTTACAAGGGTACAATGTTGTCTAAGAGTATGGCTTTTCAGACTAAGGAAGACCAACTTTGGATAGAGTCAGTGCCATATGCACAAGCTATTGACAGCTTAATGTATGTCATTACCTCTACAAGGCCTTATTTGAGTTTTGTTGTAGGCTTGATTAGCCATTATCAAGTAAACTATGGTCTTCAGCACTGGCAAGTAATGAAGAGGGTATTTTGGTACCTATTAGGGTCTAAGAGTTTAAAACTCACCTATCAAACGAAAAGTCTGTCATTGGCTAGATATAGTGATTCAGACTATGCGGGGGATCCATATGACAAGAAATCCACTACTGGATTTGTCTTCATGTTTGGAGGTGGAGCTATATCATGGGCAAGGAAGAAACAAAATAATGTTTCTAAGTTTACGATGGAAGCTGAGTTTTATGCATGTAATATTGTACCTTCCCAGGCAGTATAAATAAAAAAGTTTTTAGCAAGATTGGGGCTAGAAGGCTAGATCGATGCTCCTGTCCAAATGTATTGTGATAATCTGGCTACAATGTCAACACTTAAGAATGGGGAAATAAGTGCCAGAGGTAAGCACATTGAGGTGCATTAGTATTATATCTTCAACATGCTATAGAGGGGAAAAGTGGTTGTGAGTCATATTCCTACTACTGAGATATTGGATGATTCGTTTACTAAGGCCTTAACGATGAATCTATTTACTAAGCACGTTCATAGCATTGGTCTTCGACAAGACTAGCTCAAATCGATGTTAGACCATATGAGCCCTTCACCCATAGTGGAGGATGTTGGACCAAGGTATGGGCTCGGGCTCGTTTCGGTCCAATGTTGTCATGGTCCAGGTGAGCCGGTATGGGCCACAGGGTCCAAGGGTAGTGGGGGCGGTTGCGGCGACCTCACATGTGCCTTCATTACATTAATTCGATTGGGACCCGCTTACGTCACACACGCACACTAGGTATGCAACTAGGTTATACATTAACATGTTTTGGGGCCCAGACGTGCGAATTATGTATCGATGGTGGGACCCGTAGTTAGCAAGGAGTCGACCCTATCATGGGCTTGGCCGTGTGCAGGGGTCTAGGCCTCTGCAGGCTCTAAGAGATAGAGCCCGCTCTTATTGTGTATGACCCTCAAGTGAAACCTGAAGAAATAGAGTAGGAAAACCCAATTAGAATAGCCCACATATAGGCCCGCCTAAGATAGGAAAGAGATGGGTATTTAAGGGAGGGAAAGAGAGGAGGAAGCCCTAAGTTTGGGCTGCCCCACTCTCTTCCTCCTCTCTCCCAATTGCCACCCCCTCCTCTCCCAATTTGGTGTGGCCTGCACAAAGCTTGGGAAAAGCTTGCTAGCCGCCCCTCTTCTCCCCTCTCCAACGCCTATAAGGTGGGCTAATTGAAAGAGAAGACTCTCCTCTATTGCTGAGACGTGTTTGTGGATTCATTGGGCTGATCCTTGCTGGTTTCTTCAATCAAAGATCATTGGTTTGTGAGAGATCAACACATAAAGGTATTCCCCTTTCCCTTACTTATTATCTTGTGAATGTGGTGGGTGGATTGATTGATTTAAGGCCGTGCAAGGGGCTGGAATGGCCAAGGTCAATATGCCTTCGCCCCAATTATAATTTCTTATATGCATGCTAATTGATTGGATGTATTTTATTGCTCAATTAATTGAGTTTTATACATGATTTTTGTAGATTAATTGTAAAGGCTAAATTTTGATTAGTGTGTCACCCTCATCCCACCTTGCTTCCTCTAGTCCGACCATTCTACATCTTTGAGCTACACTAGTAAGTGAGAGAGAGAGAGAGAGGAGTAGGATGAAGGTAGCCTACCTAGATCTTTCACATTGCCGAAGTACAAAATAATACTCCAAAGGCAATATAAAATAGCACGTAGAAAAATTAGCTGTGATAAATGAATCAAATAACTCAGGTGAAGTCATTTCTATATTTCCCAAGCCCACCACACCTATACAAAGTCAATAGATATCCTCTGTCTTTATATAAGACTGGCTAAAAATCGAATGGCGAAAGAAGGGAAGAAAGTGGTACCCGCATCCGCAAGGTGACATATTTAGCCGTGAGTAGAAGTTTCTACTACATGTGATAAGATCTCTATTGTGTTTACAGATGTTTAAAGGTTGTTGTGATTTGAATCAGATCTAGATTCTCCGGAGCTGGACGAATGGTGGCACCGATCCAGCCACCAGCCACTGACATATATACCTACTTTAGATTAATTTTGCCATTATAGCCTAAATAATTTTACTCTATGCAAGAGGTAGTAGTTTTTATAAACTTTTTAGTCTGTCCAACATAATAAAATATAGTTACTTGTTAACCGACTATTAATCAATTAACTAACAATTTTATTATCTAAAAAATAAAGGGTAAAAATATTAAAATCTAAATTTAATCTTCCACATTTCTAAAGTATATATAAATATGGATATGTTTCAACTTGAAATCCCTAGTTGCAACAACACCCAGATATTACGGTGACCAGTTCCATGCACAATGCCATGTTTTGAAAAGTATGTCAAACAAATCAGCATCAACAATTGTGCATATGTTATAGCTTCATCATGTACGAAAGTCAACCATGTGCTATTATTCCAGCTAATTTTTTCACAGGTGCTATTATATGAAAAGATGGGCAGCATAGGTGTGGGTCCTGTGCTTTGGACTACACATCATGTGAGTGAGTGTTATTGGGCTCACTTAGCAATAGACAAGTAGTTATCACACAATAAAATTCATCTCGACCATGCCTTTATTCTCAAATATTGTACTACATAAAAGATTACCACATATATGAACTAATTCATATGTATTACAAATCTTTATAATTTGCTTGGGGTACCTTAAATGGGAATTTGATTTACCAACAACGTAGATATGTTTTCCTTGGTTTCTTGGTTTGCAAACGTGTATCCATCTCCAAACTGGTATATTATTTCTGCGAGTCGTGCTAGATTTAGGGTTGGCTTCATTATTGGCATTGGAAATGGAATGGGTCTGAGGCATGCCTGATTCATGTCTTTCCATGCGATGTTGACAATATCATAGAGCTTCATCACGACAGCCTCCTCGGTGCACTTGTTCTCATGCATATAAGATTGTACAGCGGAAACAGCATGTCCTCTCCCTTGCTCAAACTAGACATTTCCATATCATGCAAAATTTACAATAAGTACAAAAGGCAATATATACCTATATTTGATAAAACTATATTATCCATACAAGTACAATTTCCATAAATGCAAAATGAAAAAAAAATATGAGTTCATCGAGACTTGATAAAAATAAAATCCTCCACTAGATGAGAAAGATGGGGAGTAGAATAAATAAGTGCAAATTTCATAAAGTACATGTGAAATTCATGAATAATCTTGTTTTAGCTCCTATATATTGTATACAATATAATGTATGGATTCTTATGTATTTTATGGAATACTTGTTTTGACTATTATACAATTAAATATTAATTATGACATGCATTACTTAATACAACGTAAATAAATAACTTGTTCATGCATTACTTGGAAGGGTAATGGGAAGTTTGTAAAATAACCTAATTAAAGATCAAGTAATATTTGGGTAATAACTAATATAATGGAAAACTTAAGATTCTCCACTTTTTTAATTGTAAAATGATGCATGAAAATTGTTTGAGTGAAGATCCTCATGCCCCAAAGTCTTCAAAAGGATGAGGATCCAGCCTAGTAGTACAAGAACCCAAACGCCTCCTGCTGCTTTTCAGCTGTGATTGTGTTGGAACTTAGCAAATTGTTATAATTGCGTGTTGGGCACAACAAGATATTTAACACTTAACTAGTGATAATGGATGATGGATGATGAATCTTGTACTTGGTTCAATGATGGATTGTTGATTAATAACAATTATCAAATTATTAAATTACTTAATTCCCATATTGTTCATGGTGGTGTATAATGATGGTTATTTTCCTTACTTATTTTTGCTCACCCTTATATTTTATTAATTTATCAAAAAATTTCTATTTGCGTGCAAAAATACATAGAGCAAATGGAGTACCAAGAAGACTTAGATGTTGATGTTGATGTGATTACAGAGTTAACATGGGCATCAACCTTTGGGCATAATAAGACTTGATTATGATTTCCCTTTTTCATAGGATAATTTTACAATTCAACTTTATTCAATAATGTACTAGACTATTCTTGTTAATTTTATAATGAATTTAAATTGGTGTTTTCCTTAATTAACATCTTGTTGTGAACTTAGCCAGTCTAGTTTTTCATAATTGGATTGTGTCACACTCGGGGTGCTCTTGCGTCAGGTTTGGGTTAGGATCAGGGTCCAAGATGTGATCCACAACCTTGTGATAAATTGCACATCATTTAATGGCCTCACCTGAAGTAGGCTTGGGTCCTCTATTTATTTCTAGTTGACGAGTTTGTTGCCACTTCACTGCCTTTAGGGCAAGGCATATAGAATGCATGGTAGGATGTAATGGCCCTACTACAATTATCCCTTCCTCATTCTTCTTAATTTAGGATCTAACTTGATTCCAAACAATTTTGTTTGAAGCTATGTCTTGTGATTATGAGATTTCCTAGCTAGAGACTAATACTTAATTTAACTTGGTTTCTTACTTTAGGTACAAGTCGGTGATTCTGTTGGAAAAGTATGAAAATATATAATGACTTCTAAAAAATCCATCCTTGATCAACTTCTTGGTTGTGGCAGTCTTATTGGGGTGATTCAAACCACCTGTATTGTTGGACATAGAGACAGTACCGGGAGTTGGGGTGTCTAGGAGTAGACTTAAAATTGCATACAGTCTAAAAGTAGTAAGAGCCTAGGCCATCTAAGCCTTTTTCTATATTTAAAAAGATTTATTTCTATTTACTAGAATATATCTGTTAGAAGTCAGGGAAGAACTTTGCAGGCTGATTGATGAAGTCTGCAATATGAGAGTCAGAAACCCAATGGCCATGAGATGTTTGAAGGGGAACAATGCCAAGAACTTCACCCCCCCAATAGATGAACAACTCGCTGAAGTTGGTTCCTTCCCTCTTCCTTTGTTGATGAGCTAAGACACCAACACAAGGGCTCTGGCCTGCGGATCTAAAGAGGGTTGCATTTGGCTAGGGTTCCTAATCATTGATGTGAAGGCATTGAACAACCTAATCGAATGCTTAGGAGAATTGTGTCGGAGAAGGAGTAGCACCTGAACCTGCCTAAATCATAGTTTTAAATCTACTTTTTTACTCCAAAAACTCCATGTGTCGACTTGGATCATTCACAAATCAAGTCAAACTCTGTTGTTGACTCTAATAATCATGACCCTTGATGACGCAATTGACCCATCGAGTTAACTCACAAGTCTCTTCTACCTCGGTCAACTTCATTTACCCCTTATACTGCATGCAGTTCTTTTTCATTAAAATATACCTTATTTATTCCTCATAAATAGAATTAGTTGTTAATTCATGAGAATTATTACCTCTTTTATTGAAACTAATGCTACAATTAGGATGTTTTATTTATTATTTTGTTAGTGACTCACAAACGATGTTGACAAAGCATCCTCATATGATTCTTTTGATCTATTCATCAATTAAAGTGATATTACGATGTACTTTGTATATTTACACTAGAAGGAATAAATTATAATACATAACTTATTTATATTTAGTCTATGAGTTATTTTATAGTTGAAATTTCACATCAAAAATATTTGATCTTGTGACTAGGTAGAAGGAAATTTTGTTTCAATGTATCTTCATGTTAAAGCGATTGATTGTATTGTTATCTTACCACTTAGCATTTTCTTTGTCTTACCTGGAAGTTTTAAATTTTTTACTAATACTAGACATTTGATGATATTGAAGGTTTTTTATACTTTATACCAAATATTTCTTATGATTTCACTTAAATTTGATTAGTGTAAATGCACAAATTATCCATAAATAAAGACTTTGGTCCTACATGACTCAATTGTGACTCCATCAATACTCCAAGTCGAGTCAGCGCCATGACCTTAGGAGTTGAGTGCGAGTCTTTAGCTTTTAAACATTGGCAGGATAGTCTATATATTGAAACTGAAAGAAAAGTAGTGGTAGATTGTAAACCTTTGTAGTCCTAATATCATCCAAAATTCGGATGATGCGAGATGAATCTTTGATATACTTGGGGTATGAATTCATCCATTCAAAATCTTCCTTAGTTGCGACTTCTCCAGCTCCAATAAAGCAAAGTGGAATAAGCATTGGGTAGCCGGAAGAAACTTCACCACAACGCAAGTACTCATTGAATTTTGGTATGTATCGTTCTTAACACCATTTTGATTCTAAAAAATAGGCTCCACACAAATCTTGCATCTGTGATAGTTATAAGTACCAATGTCAGCAAAGATAGCGGAACCAGCAGTACTAAAATATGAAAATAAAAACAACATCCAAATTAATGAAATACTCTATAATTTCTATGCATATAAAAATATAGTAATATACCACAATTACTATAATAACTTCTTTTGATATAAAATGATGTAAAATTCTAACAGATAAAATGTGATAAATTGGTCTTACAGTGTCTTTCAAGTATTTTACACGATAAGCATTTCCTTGGAGGCTTAATTCCTCTTCAAATTCTCTCGAACAATTGATGAGCGCCTCATATAGAGGTTTTATGCCATCCGGAAGACTTTCCACGGACGCAATGTCCCATCTAGAGATTTACATTAGAGAGAAGCAAAAGAAGAATAAAAAAGACTTAGAAACTACTAAGAAAATTTAGCTAGTAAAAAAACCAAGTATAATAATCTAACAAAACAAAAAGTAAAAAGAAAAATGGAAAAGGACAAGTTCTATTGTATCATATAGGCCCCACATGATCTAACATCATAGAAGGGCATGTTATTTAGAATTGTTACCAAATCAATGCATATTTTTATAAGTGGACTTATTATTATAGTGACATTTTCAGTTAAAACAAAATTCACGTTTTGCCGGAGCTCAATGTATATACCCAAAATTTCTACCTTAGATAAATAAAATAAAAATATAGGGGCAGTTTAACAACCCCATTGAAAAGAAAAGGAAAGTGTCTTCCCTTCAACTCTCCTCATGAAGAATGTTGGAGGAGAAAGAGAATCCCCCTATGATATGACTTTTTGCACTGATGGGGGGTTCTTTAAAAGGGGTTGCCAAAAAAACCCTAAAATAAATGAAAATTAAGAATGTTCATGTGACCAAAGTTGACAAGATGCAAAGTACATGGGTAGGCTCTTTATAAACCTATAGGTAATTGATAATTCCCCATTTACATAAGAATATAGCTATATAGACCCAAACATATTCTTCCATAACCCTTTTCCAATTTATCTTAATGTTAATTTTATAAAATTTATCAAGTTTACCCTAAAGAACAAAACATCTACCCCCACCCCCTTTATTCTACCTGCCCCTTGCTGGGAGCTGGTGCAGCCGCTACTTAGAGCTATTGGCATCTCAAATAGATTGCAAAGTTAGAAAAAAGCATGACCTTTTGGGTCATGTTGGCCACAACTAAGCTATGCTTAGATTAGATTTGGTCTTAGCCTTGGCCAGATTTGGTTTGTTTGTGGCTAGCACGGGTAAAAAGGTCACATTGTGTCCTTTTTTCATGAGTAATGCTAACACGACGTTAAAAAACGACGTCAAAATCCTACTACATCTTCCCATCACCGTTGATGAGTGGGACCCATTTTTGTAGGTCCCACTCATCAACGGTGATGGGATAATGAAATAGGATTTTGACGTTACTTTTTAACGTCCCGTAAGCTTTTTTCTTTTTTTACTGTTGGCGGCATTCATGGGAAGCATGGTTTGCCACCTTGGCAAGATCTTTTTCTCCGGGCCTTTAGGGAGACTTGAGAGAGCACAAAGCTGCTTTTACATGTTCTCGGTGAGATCTCGCTAATCAACCTTAATAAGGATATTTTTCAAAATCCCTATAAAAGATTCATTGATGGAGATCAAATCAGAGGAATAAAAAGGGAAAAAGTAGCCACAATTCGGAAGCCTGGACTCAGCAAGGATAGAGTAAGGTGAAGTAGGGTTTATGTATTGGGATAAAAGGTTAGGAGAATTAGTAGGGATTACATGGGTTGATGGAGTAATAAAATTAATTAGGAAAATATTGTTGGATCCGAATAGCCACATTTGATTAAACTTAATCATAGATTTCATTTATACCTGTAAACAGCATCGGTGAAGAGCTGGAGCTCATCTATATTTCCATAGACATCGTACAGGTCATCAATTACTGAAGTAATTATCAATATCTTTGAGGCAAATATTCTGGCCCGACTGTACTGGGGTTCAACGTAAGCACCCAAAATCCAATAGTAGCACTCTGTCAATCTGTCCCTTGCAAAGGTCATCTTACCCAGAAGGTTCAGATCCTTCCACCACCTGCACAATTGTCACGGCAAGGAGAGGCTCAATGCCCAATTAAATGGTGGAAGGTAGAATAAAAAATATTGCAGGAATTGCCAGCTCCCTTATCTCTTTTTGGTGCAGTGCCTGCAGAATGTTGTAATCCAGCTTTGCAAACTCTAGGAGTACGTCGTTATGGGCAAAGTCTTGTTGATATAATGAGATGAAGTGCCTGGCTTCCAGCCTTTCCAGTCTCTTGTGTAGAGGTAATTCTAAGGAGTGTGATACTCTTTCTCCAAGAAGTGAGTTTATGTTGGGTAGAGCAGCTCTAAGATGTTTTGTAGTGAAGGAAAGGGACTCATCCAGGATCTGGTCATCCCTTGTTCCCACAAAAGATGCTTCGTACAGACTAAGTAGGCCCATCACATCTGAGGCTAGTTTCTCTGAGAAGCTGCCATTAGGCTCCTTGAACCTGTTAAATGCACCTGTTTTGAAAAACCAATGCCTGATTCAATTACATATAATTTGTTCGAAATACATGCACACAGATTGCACTTACATTATTAAAGAAAAACATTATGCTTCTATAATTTTACTACCTTTGCGCAAAAGCTCATTTCTTGCGCAGAATCATATATAACTGACCATCAACATATTTAACTAAAATTCAAAGAGTCTTGCTCACAAGCTCCCATTTGAGTAAGAGGCACTGTCGGACCTCGATTTGATGGCTGGCGGGTGATGAGCCGGATGACCACGCCTCCAAATGTGCCCCGCGAATCTTATCTTATTCCTATTTTCTTTAGTTTTTATAATTGTATGTAGCTTGTATAATTATATGATTAAAATAATTAATTAATATCTTCGGAAATAAATAAAAACAATGAAAAAAAATCATCCATAAAAAACAAAAACTCATCAGGTAATGCAAGTTGATTACATGAAGATGCATTAAATCCATTTTCTCTTAACAGACGAAATCGGAGGGCAAGAGTATAAAGGTTGTCTTGAGAGGCATCATCAGCATAAGTGCTGTATATTTTCTGTAGTGCTTCCTCTATCTCATCCTCGAAGTGGTAAGAGATTCCAAGGTGATGAAGGGTATCAATTAGATCAAGTTTCTTTGATCCTTCTGTGTTGATTAGCATCTTAAGCACCTCCTTTCTAAGCTCATTAGACCTTTTACTCCATGCATCCAACTTCTGCATCATCCAAGAACTGATTATAAGAAAAAAGATTTACAGCCAGAGATTTAAAACTCTCATTCTTCACTTTCTTCTTACCTTCTCATCCTGGGAGAATTTAATGAAGTAATCCGCCCAAACACTTGGATGAAAAGCAACTGATCGACGGCCAATATCCGTCTTCGTTACAATATTTGGATGTTGATTAGAAGAACCACGA
This sequence comes from Saururus chinensis, assembly GCA_035235625.1. Lineage (NCBI taxonomy): Eukaryota > Viridiplantae > Streptophyta > Magnoliopsida > Piperales > Saururaceae > Saururus > Saururus chinensis. The sequence continues at coordinate 5,184,727 of CP141145.1, read as the reverse complement.
CAAACAGTAGCAAACGTAGATATTTTACGCCATGCATTGAGCTTCTGCGTCATTGAAGAACATAACATCATCAACAACATTAACAGCCTGAGATACTAATTTCACTCTCAGTCTGCACCTATTTTTTACCTTCTCATCCTGGCAGAGTTTGATAAAGCAATGTCTCCTAACATATTGCTGAAAAGCAGCTGATCCACCTAAAAACTCCGGCTTTACACTGTGTGGTGGTTGAGCACAAGAACCAAGACAGACAACAGCCACGGCAGCCATTCAGTGGGCTCAAGGCTGCTAGCCAACATCATGCCTCTTTCTTCCTATATATAGGCGTCAAGAATTTGATTTTTTAAATCAAAATATTTTCAATGTTTGTAAAATCGACGTCGCCGCTAACTTGAATTGGAGACAGGCGGGGTTCAACCGTGGGTAAACCCAATGATGACATCAGCTACCAAAATAAATGATTACCCCCATAAAGCCATAATTTAATAGTTGGGTAACACATTTATCACGAGTCCACTGCCATCTTATTCACTCATTTAGTGCGACAAATGCTGAAATTCATGTGGTGTGGTGTTAACTTATTTGAAGTGCAATCATGATACTTGTTAGTATATACATATTATTATTATTTAATATTAAAAGTATTTTATTAGGTGAGAATATGTCATATGCTTTAAATTTAGATATATTTTATTACTTTTTTTAATTTAAGCTCATGGCTGAGCCTACATTCGAGCTGAGCTTGAATTAGAAGATTTGAACTTGTTTAAGCTTTAAGCTGAGCTTGAATAGTTTGAAGTCAAATTCAACTAAGCCCAATTCCTTAATACTTCTAGACTATAGACTAATTTGAGACCAGCTAGCACAAAGCTGCTCCTAGACACGGGATGGAGAATTTTCTAAATTTTAAATTCAAATTGTGAACTATAAGGGCCACATAGGAATGCGAAAAAAAAAGCGCGACAATGAATCATTCCAATAAGGCCCATATTAAAAAGTGCCCAAAGTACAGTGGCCCATTTATGGGCCCATTTGTACTAAACTAGAACACAAAGTGGCATCTTGCCCAAACTCGTGATTATAATTATATCCACTCTGCCTCCTCCGATAGTCAGCAGCTCAAATCTTAAATAAAAAATAACTAATTATTGAATATCAAGTTTTCTATATTTTTTTCCTATTTCTTCTTCAAAATTGGGAGCTTGCGTTATTTCTTCTGCCCAATCAATCCTTCAAGCAAATGCTATGATTTTATGACATCAAGTGTTAGTTGACCTCGCATTTCATCCAACACCTTACCCCTGAACGAAAAGCATATTCCAATGCTATTTTAGACATTGGGGGGTTAGTAAATCATGAGCAAGGTAGACAACATAGGATAGTTACTTCCATATGTCTGCTATTAATTAAAACTTTTATATTAATAAGTTGTTCACAGGGCAAAATGAGGCTCAAATCTGCTTGTATATAATTAGTTAATTCATTATTTTAGTACTATTTATTTTTTTGAAGCAACATCCAAAACTTAGTTTGACATGGAAGAAACATAAGAAGAAGAAAAAGAAGTTAATTAATTTTGTCTTGATTCATGAGTTATTTTATATGTATTATATAAAGAATACAAAGTAGTTTTAATAGTTTTACACATAATATCATTTTGATCGACATAGAGGCTAATTTTCCCATGTATATCATTACTAAAATTTTTAAACCATCTAATCTAACCCTAAGATCGATTAAAACACCTAAACAATAAATTAAAGGGATAGGAGACCAATATTTATTAAATTTTATTTCTATTTCCTTTATAGGATATGTAAATATTTCATTATCGCAAATGCATTAGTTATTTCATACAAGTTGTTTACAATTGAACAAGAAGTAGGATAGTAAACTTCATATGAATACTTAGTAATATTATAAAAAATAAATAAATAATACATTAAATAAATGGATATGGCAAATCACCTTCATTAAGTCCTAAATGAGGTAACATTTATGTAACCCAACATATAATTAATCCTTCATAATATTTTAATATTAAATATATTGTATTCTACCTATGACGAACATGCAATTGAAACTTTTAAAATTTCCTACTATGCAATCTACATAAGTCTTTATATTCTTATATTCTAGTGGGTGAAGAGGTGATATGTAACAAAGTATTTTTAATTAATTAAATATGAGTTTTTATTACATTTAAACCATCTTAAACAAATAAATGAATTATGTGACATACACATCTAATATGAAATATATTTGATTCTATTTGACCAATGTGATCATAATGGGTTTCTAAAAGTTCTTATCCATGCCTTTTGGATTGACCAATACACTAGCTTCATTCATTCATTTGATGAGTAGGGTTTTCCACCCTTACTTGGACAAGTGTGTAAATGTGTTCGTGGACGACATTTTGATTTATCCACCAAGTGAAGAGAAATATGAGGAGCATCTCCAAATCGCACTATAAACATTTTGGGATTACAAATCTATTGTTTCTAATAGAGATTCGCATTTCATGTCAATGTTCTGGAGGAGTTTCTAGAATGCTTTTGGACAAGTGACTCACATCCGCACCAATTTTCACCCTCAGACAGATGGATAAATAGAGCGTACAATTCAGAATTTGGAAATATGTTAACAACTTGTGTACTTGACTGGGATGGTAATTGGGATCAACACTTATTGCTCATTGAGTTTGCGTACAATAATTGTTATCAAGCAAGCATCAAATAAGCACCATTTGAAGTCTGGTGTGGGAAACCTTACAGCAAACCAGTGAAGTTGTCAAAGGAATTCGGTAGTGCCTTCTTGCAGCTCTGAGTCGGCTTAAGGAATATGTGGACAAGCATAAATGATAGTTGGAATTTGAGGTTGGAGACCACATTATCTTGAAGATCTTGCTAGCAAAAGAAGTGATGTAGATTGGAACAAAAGGGAAGCTATCACCTCGATACATTGGACTATTTGAGATTTTGCATAGGTTTTGGTGTGGTGGAGTATTGTCTTGCTCTACCTTCCAAGCTTGTAGATGTTCATAATGTATTTCATGTTTTATTTTTCTAGAAGTACAATCGGAGTCCTAGCCATGTTATCAGTTTTGAGCCGATTGAGGTAGCCAACATCTTATCTACAAGAAGGATCCTTCCTAGATTCTCCCTAAGAAGGAGCATGTGTTTCAGACGAAGAGAATTTATCATGTCAAAGTTCTTTGGAGGAATCACAAGGTCAAAAAGGAAACTTGGAAAAGTAAGGAGGAGATAAAGAAGATGCATCTAGACCATTTCTTGGCTGCTCAGAGTATAAACTCCGAGGACAAAGTTTCTTTTAAGGTGGGTGAAACATAACACCTATGATTTTTGTAGATTTTTGAAAAATTATAGTTTTTCTTAGTTCTTCAACTTCTTTGATGGAAAATAAGTAAGCAGGTAGGCAGGCTCGAGAGACTGAGGTAAGCTAGGTGCACACCTATAATGTCCTTGATTTTTCTATGATTTTCTATAACCTTTTTGCTATTTTAGCTATTTTTTTTAGGGAGAAATTTGATGGTTTGGTGTGCTAATTTTTTATATTTTATTCTATATTAGTCGTGGCCATTGAGCCTTGGTGTGCCATAGAGCTTTCCGGCAGGAAAAAGGAAGGAAAGAAGAAAAAAAATAGATAAAAGAAAAGAGAAAAATTGTGAGAAGAAAATATAGTTCTAACATTATAATTTAAGGTTAGCAATCTGACCTCTCATCGAACAATGAAGAGATCTCCACAAATTCAGTTCCTCCTTCATTTGACTCACCCTAACCTGCCAATCTCCCCCCAAATTCAGAGAGTTTGTACCCTTGGGGTCAAAGATTCATTAAAGTTATTTATAAACAAGAAAACAAACTGAATTTTGGACTTTAACCAACTCTAAAAACCACCATGAAACTGCTTCGATTACAGTTTTTTTTTACTGTCGGTAAGTTGGTTCCAGCGTCATTGGCATGTTGAACCCTGCCAAAAAAAGAATATAGCTTTATCAATGAGTCCATTGAAACATCAAACCTCGCGGATAGAAGATTTAGTGTCCCATTGGTAGGTTCAACAATACATTGAATCTCGCTGATAGTGATAAAACTATTTCACTGGCGAGTTCATTGACGTGTCCGTGATTCACCGATGGGACTCTTATCTTCAAAATAAATAATAATTCCATATCCTCTTACTAATCATCATTATCACTTTCTTGAGAAATTTACTCCACGATATTATAATTTAAAAGGTTAGGAAATTCATTTTAGAATTACGGGTGTTACAGCTAAACGGCTTCCCATAGTTGCTTCCTGCATTTACTTACTCAACAAAGTACTCAGAATAACCTAACACATGTTGCTAGTAAGGGCTATGCTTCTACTTTTCTGGTTAGCTATTCTAACCTACCTTTCATTTGAGTATCCTCCCTTACTTCATATAGACCTTCTGTCCTATGATTTTGGGTTGGTTTTTCTTTATGGCTCAGAAAATCCTTTTGTTGGCAGCTTTCACATAAACCCTCTAGGAACTTATATGCTGCACCATCATTCATACTCAAGAAACACCCACCGTTCATGGATTCAATCATATTACGGTGTGTTTGAGTGAACCCATTGTAGAAGTATTGTACAAGCCGCTATGTTTCAAAATTATGGTGGGGACACTCAAAATCAAGTACTTAAAACTCTCCCCAACTCTCATAAAAAAAAGTATGCTCATCTTGACGAAAGTTAGCTATCTCTCAAGTTAAAGCATTGGTTTTGAACATTGTGTAAAATTTAGAAAAAAACTTGCTAACACGCCCCTCCCAAGAATTGATAGACCCCTCTAGAAGAGAATTCAACCATGCCTTAGCTTTGTCCTCTAATGAGAAAGGAAACAAGCACATACAGACCCATTAGAAAAATTTTGACACTTGTATGTAGCACAAATTTTGATAAAATCATTTACATACATGTGAGGATCTACTCTATCAATACTATGAAAGGAGGGGAGAAGTTGAATGACTTGAGCCTACAACTCAGTGTGTGGTAGTGTGGCGGGAAACACTATGCAATAGGGAAGATTGATGGAGATTGGTGAAAATAACTCCCTAAGGGGTTTGGCTTCAGCATAATTATCTCCCATTGTGAATGAAAAATAAGTTTCAATTTCATGATGCTCTAGGGGGGCTTAAATATACTCTAACTATCCGGTGTGTTTGATCATGTATCCACATGGTCATACACAACTCACCACTCTTTAATGCCTCTAACTAGAGTTTACCTCTATTTCTCTCTCTTGCGCTCTCTCTCTCTCTCTATATATATACTCCTAAACTAAAACTAGTAGAAGGGTAAAATCAGTATAAACTAAATTTATTTTCCGTTACAAGTCCACGCCAATGGCACCAAAAACTTGTCATTAACTTTTAATTGTTACTTGCAAGCGCACAAATCATTCTGAATCATAATTAGCAAATCAACGATAATCCTTCGTAGACTTGAAATTAAAAAATCAAATTTAATCTAACTCAAGTAAACCCTAATATAGTTAACGAGTTATCAAGCCACTTACTTTAAAATCCCTAAAATATGTATGAATAAGTAATAGAATCCAAAGTTAAATCTAAAAACTACTAAACTATCAATAATCAAAATTATAAGAATTACTTTAAACTAAGAAAACAATATCAAACAATTCAAATATCTACATAAGTAAACTACTAAGGTATGGAATTTGCACGAATTTATGTTCCCCTTTTGCTTAATTACAAGTAATACCTAACCCTAATTCAAGAGTTGAAAATCTAAGCAACTAAATAATAAAAACTACCTCAAATCATAAAAAAAACATGATTAACCTCATATCCAAGATACAATTTATCAACTGAAAATAGTTAGAACAATTAAACATTAAAACACATATAAAGCAACTTAATCAACTCTCATGATCACGAATCCATACAGATTATTAGGGCTTCTTCCTAGCCTTAGATGAAAAACTAGCTACTCATTAACCTAAAATCGAAGACTATAATCTCTATTAAATAAAAAAAAAGTGACTTACAAGACTGGAAGAAGATCAAGAAAAAATCATAAAATCCGGATTGTTGCAGTACCCAATGAATAGTAATTTGGTGTTATTGTTCATCATCTTCAACCTTTTGCAGCATAGTAACCCACGAACATCAAAAAAAATTTCTTGCTTCTTCTTCAGTTCTCCTACTTTAGACTTGAATTCTATGACTCTCAAACTCTCTTTTAGTCATTTTTGGAGGATGAAATTGAATTATTTCTCTCTATGGTTCATGATTCCTCATCTCCTCTCAATTATAAATCCCTGCTCTATTTTTAAATTTTTTGGAAAACACCTTATTTTCCTTATTTAAACTCTCAATTTTGACCCATAATGCAGCTACTTTCTTGGTTTAATCATTCATTTTATTCCTCTTTCCTACTCACCAATTTTTTCTTGAGGAATTGACCAAAGTAGACTCCTACTTTGGTCAAATAACCAAAATGTGAGTAAGTTTTTACTATTTACCAAAGTAGACTTGCTCACGTGATAACTTGTACACGTTGGAGCATTTTTTACTAAAATACCTCCCCAAAGTAGACTCCTTGGTGAATGGTGTGTCTGTTCATCTCCCTTGCCACCTCCACTTCCCGGAGAGCATCTGTTCGTCTCCCTCGCTATATGTTCCTCTTTGTCATTTCCAACTTCATCTGTCCCCCTCACTGCCCTCATCTCGGCCTTGGGAGGAATTGCCCTCATCTCGAACTCAGGAGGAATTGCCCTCGCCCTCACTGCCCTCATCTCGCCTCCATTGCCCTCATCTGAAGGTTTTTTTTTTACAAAATTTATATATTTCCCAATGATAGTCATTGGATCTTGCCTACATGTCCCATACATGATTGTTGACATGAATATTGAACAAATTTCATCTTGTGGTCTACTTGCTTTGTGCCTGTAGTTCCCATATTATTGTGACTATCACATAATAATGAAAAAGTAGATTTTATTGAAAATAAAGTATTAAGCTGTTACAAATTGCTTGTTGTGATTAGTACGTAATGATTAATGTTTTTAACTGTTGTGATGAAATTGTATGATAAATATTAATATAAAACTGTGAACTGAATAACTACAAAACTGGAAAACTATAGAACTGAAAAATTGGAAATTGACAAAAAATTTACTGGTCATTTGCTGTCAATTAAGTGGAAAAGTATGAAACTGAATACTGGAAACATATAAAACTGGAAAACTATAAATCTCGGAAACTATAAAATGGGAAAACTATAAAACAAGAAAACTATATACTAGGAATTCCACCTACAACTGGAAAACTATAAAACGGAAAAACTATAACATTGGAAAACCATAAAATTGGATAATAAAGAGCTTGATTAGTGAGCAATGATTTATTTTTTTAGGAAATGTCAAAGGCTGCAAGAAAAAAAATCAGAAAAGGGAAACTGCTGAATAAGCTATATGAAGAGGATGACAACACCCTTCCGTAGACAGAGAACTAAGCCTAGATACAGTCTAATTTTGGAGCTCCAGCAAGCCTAGACATCAGCTCAGCTCAACTATCTTGTGATCAACGGGGTGATCACAATAGATGGGGCATGTCTCAATTGAGGATCTTCCTCACAGATGGCAATCAATTGGTCTATGACAATTTCTCTTTGCGCAGCATAAAATTTTGGTGCACTGATAGGAATTGGCATAGGCCATTCTCGTTGATGTCAATGAGGAAGATCCCCAGTTGAGACATGCCCCACCTACTGGGATCCCCCAGTTAATTGCATGATAGCTGAGCTGAGCTGATGTTTAGGCTTCCTGGAGCTCCAAAGTTAGACTGCATCTATGCTTAGTTCTCCTAGTGACCAAAGTAGAATTATGAAATTTACCTTTGCTGTAAATTGAACTAAATATTTTTGAACTATCTTCGCTGTCACAAAACTCAGTTCAATGTTTTCAAATTATGTTGAGATGGTTGTCTTACGTTGTATTAAAAATACTAATACAAGAAATTTAGTTCTTGGTCATTTCCATTTTCTATCACACAAATGTGCAAATTTTCTATCTCATAAAGAGATGTAACGATGGACCAAGCTAGAAACTAGAAAACTGACAACTTTAACGCTAGCAACGGGAACACTGGAAAACTGGCAACTGGGAAACTAAAAGCTGGTAACTGGAAAATTGAAAACGTAAAGTGATGAAACTGTCAAATTGGAAACAAGCAAAGTCTACTGGAAACCTGAACAGAAACATGATAACCTCATGAAAAAATGTAATATAAACAAAAAATTGTCCTTATACACCTTTCATATCCACAAAAATACATTTTTCTCTAAACATGTATCATATTTCAAGGAGTTCTTTTTTTCTTCTTTGTTGAAGGGATTTGTCTCTTTCTTGTATGATTTCTAACTACTTGAGGTTCGCCTATATCTATTTTACAACTGTCTTCATTGTCTTTGCGCTCATGATACGTAACTGGGAACTGACAAGTAGCCCTATTAGGGCCAAACCCCTTACATTTACTACACTTCATTATTCTCTTTTCTTTGCCGTGCGAGAGTATTCACTTCTTCTTTGGTCGTCTGGCCGAAATCCTTGAATGTCGAGGCTTCAATTGAATTGTACTTATAAAATCCGGTGTTTTCCATTGACCTTTATGTAGAATAGGGTATATGTCGCACTTGTAAACCTCCTTATATGTATCAGCCTTGTAAAATGGTGAACAATATGCGTGATAATCAATGTGTCATTTTAAGCATGTAGCCAATGCATGTTCACATGGTAGACCCATGGCTTAGAATTTCCCACAGGTGCATGTCCTAGCTTCCAAATCAACTTTATCATTATATTTGGTACGACTTCGTAAAAAACTCATGTGCACTGATAGGATAGCATGCAAGTGCACGTGCTTCCTTAGCCATTGCCTCAATCTTATTTTCTGCCCACAAGGTTGATTCACTAGTGCACTTCCATACACATGTGATACATTGATACCACATATCTTGCATCTTTAGGCATCTAGAATTTGATTTTTAAATCAAAATATTTTCAATGTTTGTAAAATTGATGTCGCCGCTAACCTGAATTGGTGACGGGTAGGGTTCAGCTGTGGGTAAACCCAATGATGACATTAGCTACCAAAATAAATGATTACCCCCATAAAGCCATAATTTATAGATAGTTGGGTAACACATTTATCACGAGTTCATTGCCATCTTGTTCACTCATTTGGTACGACAAAAGCTGAAATTCATGTGGTGTGGTGGGAGTGCCCACCGAGGTGATCTGAACTCATAATAATTGGGGTGGCACATCCACCAGTATTATTATACTTGGAGTAATAATTAGGTTCAGATCAGCTAGGTGGGCATTCCCACTTATTAACTAATTATTAATTATCAAGTTTTCTATATTTTTTCCTATTTCTTCTTCAAAATTAGGAGCTTGCGTTATTTCTTCTATGTCCAATCAATCCTTCAAGCAAATAACTAATCGATTTTAGCATCATTTTTTAAGTATCGCTAATAACTATTTGTGATGCTTATAGTACTATTAGATAGTGTCCTTTAATTTCCACGCATAGAATACTTTTATAATAGTTACATTTGGCTTTGAGGAGGAACTTGTCGGGGTTATTAGGGTTGTCCACCCTAATTTTCTTCATATGGTTCCACACCATAGAAAATTGTCTACGTCTTTTTCTCCCGGACCATCAATGGTATTGGTGGAATTCCTTCATGATTGGCTTCATTTATGGCAATTATCCCTCCTTCGGGGAGATTGACGATTGAACTTAGAGGGGCAGTTGAGGAGGAGGCATTATCTAAAGTAATAGATATAATTTTATTTTAAATTTATTCATTTAAAAAATACATCCATGATTTTTAAAAAATTAAAGCAGAATAAGGATATTCTAGAATGTTAAAATATATTGTTCTCTTCTTTAATCTCCATGATTTATCCAAAACATGAGCGGTAATGCATGTGTACCTAATATCTTGAATATTAGTCCAAATATAATAAGTTAAAGCAATCTTAGCTGGAATTGTTTGTAGGGTTTTCATAAGCTCTACATTGTACTCCTTGTATAACTTAAAAATATCTCTCCTCAATGTGGTGCACAAGATTTTGTTGAGGGCCCAGTTGAGAGCTTCCCACACATATGTATTGAACTTAGAGTCATCTAAAATCGTCTTGCGCACATACTGTATTCATTCACAATGAAAACAGTGGCGAAGCTAGTTTGTCTCTATCTCACATGCTCCAACGTGTATAATTTATATCAAAATCCAAGGATAAGTATTCGATCGAACTATTATATATGAGGCAATCATAATGCATGTAGTATAAAACATATCCGCTTCCAGCGGCAAATCATTCGACTAAACAATTTATAAATATACGATATATAAATCATATTCTATATCAACGATTAACCATTCGACAGATCAAATATATATATGCAGAAATCATAAATCATAACTTGAAAGTAATCTCTAACGCATAGCATGCGAGAGTCATATAAATAATAAGTTAAAAACACAACCAAATATTATAATCATGTCATAAGAAAGGATAAAAGCCCCTACCTTGCTTTTCGTGTGAGTTTGAAACCGATAAATCGGGCACCACGAAATTGGATGTCTACTTCTGGGGTTCTGGAGGACTCCAACTAGAAAAATAACCCCGCCATGACGTTCAGCATGCTCGATTTAGGTAGAAACACCTCTTAAATGACTTAAATTGGACTTAAAACGAGTAAGAAATGAAGAACATAAGTTTCTAAACGTGGGAGAGAAATGAGAAAACGTGGGAGAGACTGGATGTTGTGGATACTATTTATAGAAAAACTGGATAAATGTGAGGCTGACATGTGTCAATCCTATTCGCTTCATCAGCAATCCTATCTGCTTTGTCTGCAATCCTATCTGCTTTGTCAGCAACCCTATTTGCTTCGTCGTCAACCCTATCCACTTGCGTCATTAATCTTATCCGCTTCGTCAGCAATCCTATCTACTATAATATTATTTTATTTAAATAATATCTCAACTTCAAAACGTGATAGCTTCCTATCTTGAAGTCAAAATTGCACGTTCTTAATACCGATAGACTCGTATCGACGATCTCTTCGAAACTAGACCACACATGAGTAGGTTATCTCATACTTTCAAAGTGGGTCCCGCCCGTATGACACTTTTCTCAAGGTCGTAACTTTCGCTCCTGACCTCTGTTTTGCGTGTTCTTGGGTTCGTTACGCTCGTCTCACCGAGCTCTATCCACCAATATAAAAACTCTCTAAAAATTTGCCTCTAAATAATTTAAAATAATTAAAAAAACTCACAAAATAGTTTTATTAGAGGCAAGAACTCATACCAAAAATTCACGGTCGTTACATATTTGAACTTGTTTTCTTGTGCCTATTTGGTTCATGTCTAATTTTTATTCTTCTAGCAATGATGAGAATTTAGATTTTGAATGTCTTTTTAGACAATCCATTGAATTAAGTAAAAAGTGTAAGAAGTTAGAGAAAATTATTAAAACTAATGCGTAGATAATTAAATCAATTGTATTGAAAATTTTTAATTGCCTTAAGATAAAGAATAATTAGAGAAAGAGGTTCAAACTTTAAATAGTAAACTTGATAAAGAGTGAAACAAATCTAGATCTTTTGATGATAGACTTGTGTCTACTAATGAAGAAGTTGATGCCTTCAAATATAAGAAATGTAATATTCTAGGTAAGATAAAATTCTTAGAGAATGAAGTTCATGAGAAATTAGAGACAAATAAGTCATGTTTGAAAAAGATGGAGGATTTAGGGAGTGAATTAAAAATTTCTCAAGAAAAATTATTGTCTTTCACATTCGGGCAAGACAAGTTGGACAAAATTTTATACATGAGACAAGATAGTAGTGATAAAAGGGGATTAAAATTTGGAAAGTCAAATTCTACTAGTTCTAAGGGCTTAACTAAATTTGTCAAAGCAAAAGAACGCATGCACACTTGGAAGGGTGTTTCACAAGCTGACAATGTGTTAAAACCTAATAATCCTCTTAGGAATCGAAATCCAAAGTTTAACCATTAAAACGGACAACACAAAATAGACAACAATAAGTTCTTAATTAGACAAATTCAAACTATGAACACCTTAGTAAACAGGTCATGAATAAATCCAACACTAAGGAAAATTGGGTGTCTACTAACTTGAATAGATTGTCTAAGAAGTCAATAAGAACCCAGATGAATTCTCAAGATAATGAATTTGGAATCAAGAAAATTTGGATCAAGAAGCATTCTCTACACACTTCATCACCTATGATGGGTACTCAATACAATGGAAAGAAAACCTTATAAATTTGGATTAAAAAGATGTCTTAGAAAACCTTAGATCTCAGGTTTATAGGGGTAACAAATCCACCTCAAGTTACCTTAGAATTTGTTAGCTAGGCAAGGCTAAGGAACCTGAAATATCATGGTAAGAAGATTGTTTTGTCTACGATTTTATTCTTTCTATCTTTTGGACATTCGTGTTTTTTTAGTTTTGTTGCATTCTACTTAAAGAGAAAAGTTGATCAAGTTCTATATTATGACTACAAATATAAGCATGCACGCCCATCATATGATTGTTATAAAATTTACCTCTCCCCTAAACTACTCAAGAAGTTGTTCATTATGTAACTTTTGGATATTGTGTGTTGATTGTGTATATCAATGTGTGAGAAGATTAATGTGATGTTTGCTCATATTAAACATGACATTTTCTTCATAAAACAACAATATTTCAACTAAATTTTAAAAATAAACTTGCATGAGCATATACAATATTATTTCTCACCTCATGTTTTTGTAGACAAAATTTCTTGGTTGCTCCGATACCATCTATCGCACCCCAATATTGTGCATGTATATATAAAAACTTAAATAAAAAGTATCGGAGTTTGCCCAAGCCCGCGAGTGCAGTTATTCATCATAAGCATGATATGAAATAGAAATTTTCCAGGAACTACCGTTCACATACAAACACACAAGGAGACAAATAATAAGAGTTCTTCTTATGATTTTGGTAGAGTTGAAAATCCTTGAAATCAACTATAAACTCCCATGTAGGCCCTTCTATCCACATACTATGCTTCCATAAGTCCTGCAAGGTTTAGGGGGTGGTAAGTATTTTAAAATACTCAGTAGGAGAGTATATTATCAGACATGAAGTAACCCATGACAGTTTCAAATCATATAATATATATACTACTTTTCATAAAAACCAGGGTGTGCCTCTCACCCAAAAACGACCCTAGAGCTTCTTCTTAAGTATCAAAGATGCTCCTAGGGTTTACAAGCTTTTATGGTATGCAAAAAGTGTCTTAGAAAACTACTCCATCCTATGGACTTTGCTGCGGGTACAAAGCAGTCTCCTCTTACTCCTCTACAGATCATTGCAAAACACCTCATGCTTGTGGAGAGAAGAGACACCATGTTCATAAGGCACCGAGATCATGAGAGTAGAGAGTCTTCCTATGATATTCTCTACCCTAGTGCGCATAGCCTTCTTAAGGGGTCTTGTCCTTTGTTAGGGGCTCACCAGGCTAAAATAGGTATCGTGAATCCGATTTCAAACCGGATTATAATTGTGCCCTCATCTAAACCATTGAGTTCTATCTGGGCGCCCAACAACTCTAGACAAACACATCAAACCTGAGTTTCCAGATTGATAAAAAAGCAATTTTTCTTTCACTACGTACTATCCTAATGTTTATCCTTTTAAAAACCCTAGCATTGCCTCTACAAGTAATGTGAGCATCACTATTAATGACTATAAAGACATGGTTGGTCGCTCGTTCTAACAAGACAATTACCCTTTTCATCCCTTTTTAGTTGCTCGATCACAATGCTTATAAGTATTTTCACAAATAATCTTGAGAGTCATCCTTCTACAAAGAATGATTATCTCAAACCACTTTTAAAATGTACATTACTCATTCCTAATTAAAATAGTGGCAAAGCTAGAATTTCTCTATCTCACACGCTTCAACGTGTAGAATAATCTAGCAAAATCTAAGGATAAACTTTCGATAAAACAATATACGAGGCAAGCATAAAAGTCATTGATATAATCATTCGATAAATCAAATGAGAAATCGAATAAATAATAGAATTATAAACAGATAGTATATAATTCCTATCTAATACTCATGGATAATACATCGGCAAATTGACTAAATGCGAAAGTCAAAAAACATAGCTTGAAACTAACTCTAATGCATAGCATGCTAGAGTCATACGTATATTAAGTTCAAAAGACAGCCAAAGTAAACATTCATGCCTTAAGACATGATTAAACCCCTACCTCGCTCTCTGCATGAGTTTCAAGATGACGAGCCAGATGCCACACACTTGGATGTCCATTTTTCGGGCTTTAGAGCTATCTAACTAGAAAAATAACCTTGTCCTGATGTATGGCATGCTTGATGATAGCAAACAGAACCTCCCCTTCCCGAGTGACATTTCTTACTTTTCTCACCTATAAGCAATGAATAGAACCTCCCCTTAGCCGGGGATGTTTCTCTCTCTCTCTCTATGGTTTGTCGGTAGAGCATGAAGTCTCCTCTTACTCTGGACTGCTTCTCTCTCTCTTTAGGTGCGAGGGCATCGGACAAAACCTCCTCATACCCTTTGCTGTGTCCCCACTTTAGAGTTGATAACTCAAGGAATTGACCCTTTTATTACGTAGAGCACCCTCAAATTCGCTAAGAACACCTCTTGAATGGCTTGAATTGGACTTAAAATGACTCAGAATGTGAGAAATGAAGTTTGTGTATGAGAGAGGAAAAACTAAAAAACTGGAAAAATAGAACACTCACACGACTATTTTATAGCCGTGTGAGGTGGTATGGGACATGCCATGCATCATGCACATGGTGCGTGATGCGGGTCCGGCCACCATGGCATGGGACATATGAGATTAATCACACTAAAAACCACTGAAATAAAATAATAAAGGTTTAGATGGTCAAGTGAGTCACACACTGTCCAATGTGGATGTAGGGCTCACAGCAGGGTCCACACCCTTAATTAAGAAAAAATTATGCCAAAATCCCATAAAATCTATAAAAATTAGATAATTCAAGTTTGACACTAATACTTATAAAAAGTGAAATTAATCCTTATTAGAGTCCTAATTGCTAACCCTTAATCCCAAAATCAAATTAAACCAGCAAATAATCAAAATTATACAAATTCACATAACTAATGGAAATTAAAATGAGTTAACATTAGAGATCTTATAGGATGCAATCTCCTCTTACTTTAGGATGCTTCTCTCTCTCTCTCTCTTTAGGGCCCCAGGGCTCATACAAAACCTCCTCATGCCCCTGACTATTTCCACCTCTAGAGTCGCTAACTAAATGAATGAAACCTTTCATTATGTAGAGCACCCTCAAATTAACTATGAACACCTTTCGAATGGCTCGAATAGGACGTAAAAAGACTTACAATGAGAAATGAAGTTTGAGGAATATGGGAGAGAAGAGATATAAAAAATTGGAAAACAGAACACTCACACGACTATTTTATAGTCATTTTAGGTGGATTGGGACATGCCATGTGTCATGCATGTGGTGCATGACGTAGGTCAACCCTGCACAGTGCATGACTCGCAACGCATTGATGTGTCTGCTATTGGCTAGTGCTGACACAATAAATCCATTTTCAAATTTATTATTTTTACAAAAAATCAAAAACTTCAAACAAAAGTCACTTTCTCTATGGAATCATATTCACATGTTCTTAGTCTTGTAGGGCTCGTATTGACGAGCCCTTCAAAAGTAGACCACACATGGGTAGGTTATCCTATACGTTTCAAGTTGTTCTTGCTCATGTGGTGCACTTCTCGAGGCCGTAGCTTTGACCAATTTGCCCGGTAAGGCTCATTATACTTGTTTTTATTAGCTCTATTATATCCCTAGGAAATCACACCAATTAAACACCTCTAAATAGTTTAAAATCACTAAAAACCCAAAAAATAGCTTTAGTATAGGTGTAAAATTGTACAAAAAATTCATAGTTGTTACAGTAGTGGAGGAGGAATGTTGGTTTTTACTACATCATCCATTGATATCCTAATAATTGTTTTAAATGATTATGGCATAGTCGTTGACTTAAAGTAAAACAGTTTTGCGTCATCTCCAATTTTGAGGCTTAGAACTTGAAATTCTAATTCCTTGGTAGGGTGGCTAATGAGATTATATTATGCAATTGTGGGTTATACATTGTGTTATTATGCAACTTGGATAGTATGTTCACACTTGCTACTGTTATATGGTGAAGACACGCTTTGTTTTCAAGCAATTTTTGTGATTCTCCTAAACATTTATTCAAGATGTGGTTTCGAATTGATTTATAAGATTTTTCTCTATTTTATTTCTTCTTTGCCTCGATTTCCTTTTTTATGATAAAAAGTGGGA
Organism: Saururus chinensis; assembly: GCA_035235625.1. NCBI lineage: Eukaryota > Viridiplantae > Streptophyta > Magnoliopsida > Piperales > Saururaceae > Saururus > Saururus chinensis. The sequence continues at coordinate 5,168,241 of CP141145.1, read as the reverse complement.
GAAATTTGGGTTAGAGATAACTGTAAATCTTGACGGTAGAGAACTAATAGAGAGATTGACAAAGAAGATCTAGGCTGAATTGATAAATAGGGAAAATTCTCGATTTCGTTACAACTTGATTAATCTTTTACCTACTTGAACACTTAATTCTATAGTTACTTATTTTTTGGAACAATATTATACAAGTATGTTCTAGTTTGTGACGTGAAAGTTGATTAAAGGTTGAAAACCACACCACAATAGGATTAGAGAGGTATTGATTAAGGGGGATAGTCATTATTAGATAATCTAATAAATCTAATTATGCACTTTACGTATATAATTTTTATTTTTCAGATGACAGGTATTAGTGTTTTGTCACAAAAAAGGCAAAGGGGGAGATCGTAAGAACATAAGTGTCATATTATGTATTGGCTTACTTTCGTAAACAAAACAATGTCAGCAATGCATATTTTGAGACAGTTTAAAGTCAGAAGAAGGATTTCTGAAGGTGAAAAATCAAATTCGTGTTTTCATTAGGGAAAAATACACACACACATCACATTAAAACACTTTATGGTAAAAAATATCTAAGGTGGAAGAATGGTGAGGGTTGAATAATGAAATATAAAAAATCTGGTCAAAACGATCAATATCTAGAATGGAATGATCAATCACTGATGAACTATAGCATAATCTCCAAAAAATGTTAAAGCAATCAATCAATTATGTGAACAATCTATCGGCACTCGTAAACACTCTTTTTTAAACAAAGTCAAGAATTTAGCGATTTATTGCAGGGATCAATCAATCGCCATGTGAATTGATAGACCAATTAAGTGGCAGATTGCCAAATTTAAAATTTATCATTTTTGTTTTAATTCATAGTTAGAGTCTTATTCCTTTTAGAGATTGAGAGTCTATATAAAGGGATCGGAAGATGATGCAGAGAAGTGAGAACACCGAGCAAACCTAGAGAGCTTGTGTGGAATTGCTCTAAAGGAGTTTTGAGAGTGTTGTCTTCTAGAATGAAAAAATATCAACAATAAATTAAAAAAAGTGATTGGAGGTGAGATGTGAGCATAAAAACACATGTGAGACATGGTGCTAAAGATTGTTTTTAAAAGGATCAAAATAATAGAAAATTCATTTTACAGGAGAAGATGAAAGATCTACTTTGATCAAAGATCACAAAGGAGGAGGAGATCAAGTTATGCCTACAAACAACCAAGGTGTGGTTGATTAGGAATTGAAGTGTGTTGTAGAGAACTAGAAATTTGAAGAAAAATAATGATTTTTTTGTCTTTGTAATCGGTAATTCTACAATCTCAAGTTTATATAGTGCATAGTTGGGTTTCCACGTAAAAAATTCTTGTATGTTTGTTTACTGATTTAATTGCAAATTTTTTGTTAGAACACATTGGAATTGGGCTCATTAATGTGAACCAAATATGTGTTTATTTTGTTTAGAAGGAGAAGATAAATCTTGTAACTTAATTGCAAGTTAGATGCAATTTTTTTTCTTGGTTTGCCTAAGTCACACAAAAATTCCACAAACCAATGGACCTATATAAAGGCTAAGGTGTGACAAAATTGAAGAGAGAAAAACCTAAAAAATATTGGAGAAGAAATGAGAGTCCTTTACACAATGTTTTGTGAGAGAATTCTCAAAGAGACTGATGAAATTATTCATGGTGAATTCATGCTGATGCACAACTAAAGTGAGAAGATTTTACATAGTAAGTTTAAGAGGAGAGGTAGGAGAATTATACAATGGAGTTGAAGAATCTCAGGATGTTAATCAACAAACAAGGAACGAGACTTTTTTGAGTTGCAAGAAGAAGCAAACAAAGAGAAAAACACAAAGAGGGAAAGCTTTCAGGATTCATGCAGGAAGAATTGAAGACCTACATCATCAACAAAGATGATTGAACTAAGAAGTTTGTGTCAAGTCTAGAGGTTGGCTTGTTGTTTTGAGTCTTGTAAGACCTATATCGTTTTATTACATTGATTTAGCCATTGATTGAGGTTGTCTTGGTTTTTTATTCGAGTTGGGGTTTTCCAAGTAAAAATCCTTGCGTGATTGTGTAGTGTGCATGCTTAGTTTGATGATTAATTGATCATAAGTGGTGATTAGATAGTAAGGTTTGTTTATTCCGCTTCAAAATAAATTCCTGCATATAGAGGTTAGTACTCTTAATTACTTACTTGTTATACAAGGGTTATAGCTATCGAGTGATCCACTCTCACTATCTAGTTATATATAAACACATATTGTATACAGGATCATGGTGCATATTCTATACTTGATTTTTGAAAATGTCGTTGTAACACCATGTGTTTCAATTACGCCTAAACCGAGGGCTTAGGGGTATTTATGTAGTTTTAGATGAGTTTTAAGAGGTTTCAAGGGATGGAATCCCTGTATATGTGTAGAGCTCGAAGTACGAGCACAACAAATCAAAGAACATGCGAAGAACCTTAGAATTCCAATTTTAATTAATCTTGGAAATATATTTAAAACATACCGTGATTTGATTAGAATTCCAATTTTAATTAATCTTGGAAATAAAATAATTCAAAAATTTTATTATGAATAAGTTGTATCGGATTTGATTTGTAATTCTATTTCGATAGTATGGCATCGAAATTATTCTTAACTCTGATATTTATGAATTCAAATTTGTTTAATTAGAAGTGAAATTGAAATTTCCATCCTACTTGTGTTGTATTGGATTGACATAAACTCCAATTTTATAACTTTTGGTTTTGAAATGGTTATTATGTAAAAATTCTGTTTTGAATCTTGGTTTGATATGAATTCTGATTTTGAATTTGAATTAATTTGAAATTTTGTTTTAACTGGTAGTGGATTTAATACGAATTCGAAAGTCGAATTTTTTGTTTTCTATATATGACATCGGATTTAATATCAACTCTAATTTTATGAATTCTAATTTTTAATCTAACATTATTTGAAAATTCTATTATGAAAACATTGTACTAAAATTGATTTGAAATTCTATTTTGTATGTGCTATGTCGGATTCCATATGGACGCTGATTTTGTATATTTTGATTTGAAATCTAGGATTGATTTGCAACTCTGTTTTGTATGTGTGGTGTCGGGTCTAATTTGAACTTTGATTTTACGAATTTCAATTTTGAATCTATCAAAAATATTTGTTCTGAATCTGTTACATGATTTTTTTAGCAACTTCATATTCAAATAATCAGTCAAATTTATTTTAAACGATGGTATAATTACCAAGGAGTCCCCCAAATGGCTGTGCTTTGGGACACAAGGTGCTAGTGGAAGACTCTACGGTTAATTCTATCGCGGTATTGAAATAAAATTTAATTTTGAATTGTCTGTTTTGAAAGATACATTTGATTATGAAATGAACATATTTTAAAAGACGGTGGAACTACCTAAGTGTAACCACCAAACAACCATGATATGGGACGTGAGTGTTAGTAGAAATCTCTAGAGTTAGTTCTACCGGTATATATAAAAAAATGACTTCGAAATGCCTTCATTTTTAAAATTCAACATATTTGTTTTGAAAGATGGTAGGGTTGCCAAAGAGAAACCATTAAACACTCACGGTATGAGACGTGAGTTATTATTAGAAAGCTCTACGGTAAATTCTGTCGATATATTGACATAAGATTAAATTTTGAAATTTCTGCATTTTGAAAGTTGCTTTTAGAAAAATAGTGGAAATACCTAGGAGGAAGCACTAAATGCTCGTGGTATGAGACATGTGGTATTAATGTATCACTCTCGAGCTAGTTCTACTTGTGTGTTAAAATTATTTTTTTTAAAAAATTGACGTTCCCTAAGAGAAACCAACATTTTTTGAATCAATTGCTTCTGAATAAATCATTGTCTGACAAACAAATTTACGAAAAAAATTATTATCTTTTTTGTAGATTTCTATTTAGTATTAATTAAATTTTAATTCGTCTACACTATAGGGAGTTCTTAAGCTTTAAAGTAATGCTCTGCCCGTAGAATTAGTTTTTCTAAACCTTTCTTCTTAATTATGCTTAATTGGTTTATTTTCTGAAGAATGCTATTTTTGTGAAATGTTTTGCACGCACTTTTTATGTTTTGGTATGTGCCTTTTCTAGATAATTTTGCTTTGGATTTTGAAAGATAGTTATTTGGTATAAAGCAGAGGTCTATCAGATTTTGAAAGATAGTTATCCAGTATAAAGCCCAAGACTATTGGATTTTGAAAGATAGTTATCCAGTATAAAGGCCAAGACTATCAGATTTTGAAAGATAGTTATCATGTATAACGCCCAAATCTAATGGATATTGAAAGATAGTTATCTGGTATAAAGCCCAGGACTATCGTATTTTGGAAAAATAGTTATAATGTGTAAAGCCTAGGACTATCGGAATTGAAAAGACAGTTATCTGGTATAAAGCCCAGGACTATCGGATTTTGATAGATAATTATCTGGTATAAAGCCCAGGACTATCGGATTTTGAAAGGTAGTTATCTGGTATAAAGCTTAGGACTACCATATTTTGAAAAATAGCTATCTGGTATAAAGCCCAAGACTATCGGAAATAGAAAAAATAATTATTTGGTATAAAGCCTAGGACTATCGGATTCGGCAAAAATAGTTATCTGGTATGAAGCATAGGACTATCTGTCAAGACCCGAGATTTTATAAAATATTTAAGGAGTTAAAAAGTAAAATCTGAGCTTGCTCGGGTTGCAACCTAGAAACATAGAATCATAAACGTAATATGAAATATTTTATTCCCCAGGAAATATACTATCTGTGTACAAATACATAAGTAAAGATATAAACAAGTCTTCTCAAGCCAAAAATATAAAAATGTACTTAGAAAACTATTGGTGTGATCGTAGACTCTGTGGTCACCAGCTGAAGCTCCCAAAAAGTATCTTTATTTCTTTCTTCTACACCCGTCTATTCCACACCGGGCCATGCAAGGTCTGGGGGGAGGTGAGTATTTAAAAATACTCAGTAGGAGTACTTATCCTATTAGATATAAATATAACATCTAGCAGTTTGTAAATCACAAGGTAAATAGAGAATACTTTTCGAAAAAGCTATAAGGGTGTGCCTCTCACCCAAGAACTTCCCTAGGGCTTCTCCCTACGTATCGAAGATGCTTCTAGGGTTTGTATTATTGTATAAAGAATTTGTTGCAGGTACAAAGCAGCGGCCTCTTACTCCTCTACAAATTTTTTTGTAAAACACTCTGTGCTGGGATCTAGAGATCAAAGAGTTTTTCTATGATACTCTCTACCCTAGCGCGCGTAGCCTTGATAGTTGCACTTTGTTAGGGGCGAATCAGGGATCTTGCCCTTCTTTAGGGGCTCACCAGGCTAATGTGCGTACCGTGTATCCGATTCCAAACCGTATTTACCTGTGTACTCTCAATTAAAGAACTCTATCGATACGTCTACCAATTTGAGTTCCAAACAATTAAATCTCTTATATGCCCGCCTCAAACGGGAATTTCCTTCTTTTTTTCTTCTTCTATGAAGATCAACCTTTCAAAATCTTAGCCTCGCCTTTACATGTCATGGTCGTGTTACTGAGAATGATTATAAAGGAAGGGTTAGTCGCTCGTTCCAACGAGACAGTTACCCTTCTCTATCTCATCTCAACAACTGGGTGGTCATGATTGTATGTATTTTCTAAAATCATTTTGATAGAGCAATAATTTCATGAAAACAGTCTTTCAATCTTACCATAGTTTAAAATAACGGCAAAGCTAGATTTTCTTTATGTCACATATACATAAAGCATAATTCCTATTTAAATTTAAAAGATAAATACTTAATAAATCAAGTATATGAGGAAATTCTAAAACATACAAGGAAATTAACTAGAATTATTCATATAAGCTTTCGAAGACAACCAATGTAAGTATTTATGTCGGTAAAGAGGATAAAAACCCCTATCTCGATTTTGGAGCGAGGAAATAAATGATAGATTTCAGGGCTATATAAATCTCAAAATAGAGAACTAACCTCGCCATGATGTCCAACACACTCAATTTTGGTAGAAACGCCTTTTAAAGGACTTAAATCGGACTTAAAACGAGGAAAAAATGAAGGAAAGAAGTTTGGAATGAATTGAATAAAAAAAACTAGCGCTATTTATAGGAAAGGAGAAGTGACGTGCGTCTCACGCATGTCAGACACGCGTCATGCATCTGACACTTGACTGATGCCCGTCAAATGTGTCAATGACGCATGTCAAATTCCTTATGCACGCCTCTGACGCACGCCATATTTATGACACTATTTAATATTTTATTTAAAAAAATTTCAAAACATTATATCTTTTTATCCCAATATCGGAATTATGCGTTCTTTGTATCGATGGACTCATATTAATGAGCCCTTCAAAACTAGACCATAGTTGGATAGGTTATCTCATATTTTTTAATTGGGTCCTGCCCATATGACACATTTCCCGAGGTCATAACCTTTCATCCCAACCTCCGTTTTGCGTGTTCTTGGGTTCGTTACGATCATCTCACCGAGCTCTATTTAATATACTTCACCAAAATAAAAAGTATTTAAAAACTTACGGATGTTACAATCTTCCCTCCTTGAAGAATTTTGTACTCAAAATTTCCTAGTTGTCAAATAACTCAGGATACTTCCTTCTTATATCAACTTCAGTTCCCACGTTGGTTCATCTAATGAGTGGTGTTGCCACAGGATTTTTACCGATAGTATTTTCTTGGTTCTAAGGACTTGTTCCGTTCTATCTAAGATCCGTATAGGTTTCTCTTCGAAAGTTAAGTCTGGTCTCAGCTCCTTCAATATCGTATCTAGAACATGGGATGGATCTTGAACATACTTCCTAAGCATGGAGAGAACACCTTCAAGTTGAGGAGGTAATGCCAACCTATAAGCTACGCGTCCGATATTTTCCAATATCTCCATTGGCCCTATAAAACGAGGCTTAACTTACCTTTCACTCCAAATCTCATAACCCTTTTTGTTGGTGATATCTTTAAGAAGATGTGATCACCTACTTCAGACTCAAGATCTCACCGTCTTTCATCTGCATAGCTCTTCTATCGACTTTGAGCTGTCAACAATCGTTCCTTGATTAGCTTAACTTTATCAGCACATTGCTGGATCAACTCTGATTTAATCAAAAGACGCTCTCCCACCTCACTCCAGCAGTTTGGTGATTGACAAGGTCATCCAAACAATGCTTCATACGGTGTCATACCAATGCTAGAATGATAGCTATTATTATAGGCAAATTCTACTAATGGCAGATGTTCGTCCCAATTACCTTTCCAATCCAATGTGTAGGCTCGCAACATATCTTCCAATACTTGGATTGTTCTTTCCGAGTGTCCATCCGTTTGCGGATGGAAAGCTGTGCTGAATTTTAATGTAGTGCCCAAAGCCTCTTGTAAGCTCCTCCAAAAATGTGAAGTAAATCTGCTATCCCTATCCGAAACAATGGATACAGGTACTCCATGTAAACTGATTATCTCCTTAATATATAGTTGTGCCAAACTATCCAATGAGTGCTTCTTTCGGAGTGGAAGGAAATGAGAGGACTTAGTAAGCCGATCAACTATGACCCAAATCATGTCGTTACCGCTTGAAGTCCTAGGTAGTCCTGATATAAAATCCATTGTTATATGCTCCCACTTCCATTGAGGAATGTCAAGATATTGAAGCAATCCAGAGGGTCTATGATGTTTCTGCCTTAACTTGTTGGCATGTTAAACATCGGGAAACACACTCAACTACATCTCACTTCATCCCGTCCCACCAGAAGTTCCTTTTTAAATCTTGATACATCTTGGTCCCTCTAGGATGAATAGTGTACTTTGAACTATGCACTTCATCTAGTATTTTACGCCTTAACTCTGGAATAGCCGGAACAACTAATCTCCTAAGAAAACAAATAGCTTTGTCATTTCCTTGAGTAAAATCCAACTGTTCTGACAAGGTTTGAATCTCCATATTTGTCTTCTGAGCCTCCAGTATTTGCTCTATTACCACAGATAGTATTGACATGTGGGCGAAGAATGACTTTGCTCGTCCAATCTCAAGCTCAGGTCGGACTGTTATTACTTCTTCAAGTAACTTCCATTCTTTCATCATTAAATGTGCCATGAACCCATGAGATTTTTGGTTCAAGTCGTCTACTACTACATTTGCCTTCCCTGGATGGTACTAGATGGTAAAGTCATAGTCTTTCAAGTATTCCATCCAACGTCTTTGACGCATGTTTAGATCTGGTTGGGATAAGATATATCTTAAACTTTTATGGTCAGTGAACACCTCAAAATCCTCCCCATAAAGATAATCTTGCCAAGTCTTTAATGCAAAGACAACTGCAGCATGTTCTAAATCATGAATAGGGTAGTTAGTTTCATGAATTTTTAGCTGTCGCGAGGCATAGACTACAACCTTTCCATGCTACATTATACACAACCCAAACCTTCTCGCGAAGCATCACAATACACTACAAATCCACCGCTTCCACAAGGTAGAGTTATTACTAGGGCAGTGGTAAGTCTCTTCTTTAATTCCTGAAAATTTTTCTCGCATTCCTCATTCCCAATAAACTTCATATCTTTGCGGGTTAATTTGGTCAGTGACAGGGCAATCTTTGAAAACCCTTCAATAAATCTCCTATAGTACCCTACCAAACCTAAGAAACTATGAATTTCAGACACTGTTTTAGGCGTTTCCCACCTTAGCTGGATCGACCATCACTCTGTCCTTCGATATAACATGACCAAGAAAGTTTACTTGATCCATCCAGAATTCACACTTGCTGAGTTTCGCATAAAGCTTGTGTGTACGGAGTATATTCAATACTATTTGAAGATGTTTCCTATGGTCATCAACATTTGTGGAGTAAACCAAAATATCATCTATAAATACTATAACAAAGCTATCCAGATAAGCATGAAAAATCTGATTCATTAGATCCATAAAGGCAGTTGAGGCATTAGTCAACCCAAAAGGCATAACTAAGAATTCATAATGCCCGTACCTTATTCGGAAAGTAGTTTTTGAGATATCTTCATCTCGAATCCTTAGCTGATGAAATCCTGATCTAAGATCGATTCGAGAAAACATTTTGGCTGACTGTAACTGGTCAAAAAGGTCATCAATACGAGGAAGAGGACATTTATTCTTTATTGTCACTGCATTCAACTTTCGATAATCGATATATAATCGAAGAAATCCGTCTTTTTTCTCCACAAAAAGCACTGGTGCTCCCAAGGAGAGACGCTTGGATAGATAAATCCTTTGTCTAGAAGGTCTTGAAGTTGTTCCTTTAATTCTTTAAGCTCGGTCGGACCTATTCTATAGGGTACTTTTGAGATAGGAGTGGTACCTGGGTAAAGCTCAATACTAAACTTAACTTCTCTTTCAGGTGGTAGACCGGGCAATTCATCTGGGAAAACATCAACAAAGTCCCATACTGTGTCTATCTCATCCAAATTTGTCTCTTTTACCTCATTTGTGATAACAGTAGCAAGAAATGCCCAACATCCTTGGCTCATTAGTTTTTGTGCTTTGGTGGCTGATATAAAACAAGAGCTTGTTTTATCTTGAATTCCTTGGAACAAAATGTTTCCTTTTCCAAAGACTACTTTCTTTTTACCACAATCTAGTATGGCTTTGTGTGTAGCTAACCAATTCATACTGAGGATAATATCAAAGTCAGTTATCTTTAGTAAAACTAGGTTAGCACTCAGCTGATTGTTACCTATATGAACTAACACCTCTTTGAGAAACTCTTGTGTTGATAAAGAGTCTCCTATAGGTATTGCAACTTCCAGTATGAAGGGTAACTCCAAAACTTGATCTTCCATATTTAAAGCAAATTCAACTGATATAAATGAATGTGTATAGCTGGATCTATCAAAACTTTAGCTAATCAATCAAAGACAAAAAGAGTACCTTCCATGACAGCATTTGTGTCTAGAGCTTCCTCACTTGTCATGGCGTATACTCGCCCCAGAATTTTAGCCTTTTGTTTGGTTTGAGGCTCATTTCTTATATGCTTCCTTGGGCAATCTCTAGCAAAGTGACCCTCAGCTCCACACACAAAGCATAGATTTGTCCTCCTCTTACAGGGTTGCCCTAGGTGAAAGAATTTACATATGGGGCATGGGGTCCCTCCCCTACCTTGCTGATATTATTGTTGTGGCCTTCTTTTAAAAGCTTGTTGTTGTGGTTGCGGCTGATAGGGTCGAGCTGGTTGGGTAGGTGCACCGACAGAGTAGTTAATGCTTCTCTTGTTGTTAGGTCGTCTGAAACTACCATTTTGCCAAGCTTCCTTCCGTTCTACCAAAGCTCTCTGTTAATCGCGCTCTGCCACATAGGCAATCTCCACTGCTCGACTCAATTTAGTAGGTTGCAGAATTACTACTTGAGCTCTTAATTCATGTTTTAATCCTGAGTCAAATCGGGTGGCAGGAGAAAACTCTGCAGTGCATCCTCAAAAGACAAAGCGTCGCAATTGAGAAAATTTGGTCACATACTCCCATATTGACAAACTTCCTAGCATCAGTTCCATGATTTCCAACTCTTTTTGTTCCCTCATATGGAGTGGAAAATAATTATCATAGAAAGCTTCTTTGAAATCTTTCTAAGAAACTTGCTGAACCTCCACAAATTTAGTCTCCTTTATTATGGTCCGCCAATGATCTACCTCTCCCAAGAAGACAAATGTTCCAAGGGCAACTTTTTTATTCTCAGGTACTTCCATTGCCCCAAAAATCTTCTCAATTTCTTTTATCCACTTTTCTGCCTCCTGCGGCTCTCCTTCACCCAAGAAGGTGGGGGCAATTTTCTTAACCGTTCAGCCAAATTATTCTCACCCTTACTCCTGCCAGATGAGTTATCACTAAAGGGAATTAGAGAAGGTTGTGTTGGTGGCAAAGAAAGAGTAGGGTGATAACCTTGCTCAGCTAAGCGTTGAGCAAGATTTTGTAGCAACACACTCATAGATTCAGGTGCTACTCCTCCTCCCGATTCAAACGGGGTTGGTCCAGCCAAATCACTATTTGGAATTTGTGGCTCTTGACCAAGTTGTTGTGATGACGACATCCAGGTTCAAAGTTATACTAAGTCTACTTATCTAAGTGAATTGTAGTGATAGAAATCATTTATTTCTTCACTTTATGTATTTATAGACAGAATTTCCTGGGCTCTCATACCAACGGTCATGACCCAAGATTTTATAAAATATATAAAGAGTTAAAAAGTAAAATCTGAGCTTGCTCGGGTCACAACCTAGAAACATAGAACCATAAACATAACATGAAATATTTTTTTTCCCAGGATATATACTGTCTCTGTACAAATACATAAGTAAAGATATAAACAAGTCTTTTGAAGCCAAAAATTTGAAAATATACTTAGAAAACTATCGGTGTGATTGTAGACTCTGTGGTCACTAGCTGAAGCTCCCAAAAAGAATCTTTACTGCTTTCTTCTACATCCGTCTATTCCACACCGGGCCCTGCAAGGTCTGGGGGTGGTGACTATTTTAAAATACTCAGTAGGAGTACTTATCCTATTAGACATAAATATAACATCTAGCAGTTTGTAAATCACAAGGTAAATAGACAATACTTTTCAAAAAAGCTGTAAGGGTGTGCCTCTCACTCAAGAACATCCCTAGGGCTTCTCCCTACATGTCCAAGATGCTTCTAGGGTTTGCATTGCGCCCCATGATTTTTTTGGAAGCATATAAAAATTTCTTTTCATAAAGATATCGGAGTTTACCCGGGCCTACGACTGGAGCCGTCACCTTATGTGATGACGTAATAATAATTTCCTAAGAACCACGGTCCATGTACAAACACATAAGAGAAAAATAATAAGGAGAGTTCTTACTTGTTTCGGTGTGGTTGAAATCTTTGAATTCACGTCGATAAAACACGGAATAGGCCCTTCTACCCACACATTATGCTTCGTCTTGTCCTGCAAAGTCTGGGGGGTGCTGAGTATTTTAAAATACTCAGTAGGGGAGTTTATACGATTAGACATGAATAAAAACATAGCAGTTTCACAGCACATATCATATATAATATTTTTCAATGAAAATAGGGTGTGCCTCTCACCCAAAACCACCCCTAAAGCTTCTTCCTATGAATCGAAGATGCTACTAGGGTCTGCAAGCTCTCACGGCTCACTATCAATTTCCTAGACATATATATATTAATAAGAATTTGCTGCAGGTACAAAGCAGCGACCTCTTCTCCACAGATCATCTCAAAGTATTTCGTGCTTGTGGATAGAAGAGCCACCCGTGCTCATGGGGCGCCGGGATCTAGAGAGTAGAGAGTCTTCCCATGATACTCTCTACCCTAGCTCGTGTAGCCTTGATAGTTGCCCTTTGTTAGGGGCGAATTAGGGGTCTTGCCCTTCGTTAGGGGCTCACCAGGCTAAAATAGGTACCGTGCATCCGATTCCAAACTGGATTAATTGTGTCCTCATCTAGTCAACAGAGCTCTAACAGGGCGCCCAACAATAGCTCCAGACAACCAAAACACTCATGAGTCCCAGACTCATTTGAAATATCCTAGAGTTCCCAGACTCCAAAGAGTCGTTGTTTTCTTTTCAAATATTCTATCTCAATGTTTATCCTTTTGAAAACCCTAGCTCCGCCTCTACAAGACATGGGAGTGTCACTATCAACGACTACAAAGGCAAGGTTGGTTGCTCATTCCAATAAGATAGTTACCCCTTCATTGTCTCACCTTAGTGACTCGATCACCATGCTTATACGTCTTTTCAAAAATAATCTTGAGTATCCTCCTTTTAACAAGGACGAGTCCTCTTAAACTGTCTTTGAAACATACTGTAATCATTTGCAATGAAAGCAGTGGCGGAGCTAGCTTGTCGCTATCTCACATGCTCCACCATGTATATTTTATATCAAACTATTATATATTAGGCAATCATAATGCATGTAGAATAAAACATATCCGCTTCCAGTGGGAAATCATTCGACTAATCGAATATACATAATATCATTATAAATCATATTCTATCTCAACGATTAACCATTCGACAGATCAAATATATATATGCAGCAATCATAAATCATAACTTGAAAGTAATCTCTAACGCATAGCATACGAGAGTTATATAAATAATAAGTTAAAAGCACAACCAAATATTATAATCATGCCATAAGAAAGAATAAAAGTCCCTACCTCGCTTTTCGTGCAAGTTCGAAACCAATAAACCGTACACCACAAAATTTGATGTCCACTTCTGGGGTTCTAGAGGTTTCCAATCAAGAAAATAACCCCATCATGCTCGATTTAGGTAAGAACGCCTCTCAATGGAAGAAAACAGACTCCAAACGACTCCAGAAACTCTTTCTCCATTTTCATTCCAAAATTCCTCTTTAGGTCTTAATACTTCTTCGTTTCTCCCGGCTAGATAGCGAACTAAGATCTATACACTTCACACGATAGCTCCTTAGGTAAGTATATTCAGAATCTCTAATCCTTTTCAAAATGTAACACTTTTCACTAGAGCCTTGTTATGGGTAGGCTTTCCCTATAATGCTCGCACTTCATCATCTTCTTTCTATTGTGACTTCGAGATGAACTCGTCTGATGCTGACTTCACTTTGAAATTAACCACAAGAATTTTCTTACTTCCAATCCGCACATCAGGTTAAAACCCTAACATTTTATTCTAATAACTTCTGCTCCTTTTGAGCATTTAAACAACCCCTTCTTCGATCTTGTGACTCAATGTATTAGTTACTACTTTCGCAATCCACATCCACACACCCAATGTAAAGCACACATTAACACTAGCATACACTATCAAGAATACCTCATCCAAAACCACCAAGGATAAGGTTTTCTATCCCAATGTTTATCCTTTTGAAAATAGTATATTTTTAAAACCGTGACGGGGGACTCCATCCTCCGTCACGGGCTGCATCATGGGTCGTTGCCCAAAGTAGGGAAGGATCAGCCCTTAATCGAGAAGGGCCACGCTGTTTGAGAAATGTCCCAGGGAAAGGGACGCTTTGTCCATTGCTTGTGGGCATAGCAAATGAGAAGTCTCCGAGAAAGGGGACAGTTGGTTTGTTGTCTTTTGGCGCAAGGCAAGGAACGTGTGGAGGTTAGAGGAGGCTCCGTTCACTATCTCTGGATCTGAAGGGGAGGACACCTAGAAACGAGTACCCTGAATACCGCTACCTCACGAGACATTAGGGGAGTAAGCGTTTCTGACCTCCTATTTTAATTATAGAATGAATGTGCTAGATAGGGTATATGCTATGCCTTGATATGCTATGATCCTTTATATTATGATATGCTATGCTTATATGCCATGATTTGTGTCATCTCGCTCTGGGTTAGAGAGAGACGTGTTGTGTGTGTGTTCGGTCTCGGCTAAGTGATAGAGCGAGACATGTGATGCATGTGGTCTTGGCTCAGTGATGGAGTGAGACATATGAATGTGATGGATTTGCTCTGGGATGGAGTGAGGCATGTTGTGGTGCTCGTGTGGTGCTTGTCTCTATGATAGAGCGAGATATGTGTTACTAGTGTTTTACGGGTTTTCGTATAACCCCGATTAAATATTCGGGTATACGTATGTGTTTGGGTATGGTTTGATGTATGTAGTAGCCAGTAGGTAGAACTACGTACAGATTCGATTGTATCAAAATAACATTGCGGATCTTGTCTGATATGTACGTAGGCAACCAACAGCAAGTTAACGTTGACCTGATCTGAATTAGTTATATAATTAGGTTTGTTCTAGTCTATGCGTAATGGAGCACTAAAGTTCCGAAGCACGTAGAGGAACAAGAAGACTCTCGCACTCAAAGTTCGCCGCTCCCAGTTCTGGGTTTGGTTTTTATCATTTTCAGACCCCCGGCCTAGGTCGGTTTTCGGGTCGGGACATTACAAATGGTATCGGAGCTATGCTCTATCTGCAAGAGAAAACTAATTTCAATAATATTTTGATTTGCTTCAAATTCAGGTTTTTAAATGGGAATCTATTTGTTTTATGAGTGTGTTATCAGATTTAATTCATACTCTCATGGTCATTTTATATGTGTGTCATCGGTTTTAAGGCAAATTTCGATATGATTTAATGTTTGGTCGTGTTTGTGGACAGAAGAGGCCCCGGGATCTACCCTAGCATACGTAGCCTTGATAGTTGCCCTTCGTTAGGGGCGAATCAGGGGTCTTGCCCTTCGTTAGGGGCTCACCAGGCTATAATAGGTACCATGCATCCGATTATGAACTGGATTAATTGTGTCCTCATCTAGTCAATAGAGCTCTATCGGGGCGCCCAACAATAGCTCTAGACAACCAAAACACTCATGAGTCCCAGACTCATAGTCTTGAGTCCCAGACTCATAATCTTGAGTCCCAGACTTAATTGAAATATCCTAGAATTCCCAGACTCCAAAATGTCGCTGTTATCTTTTAAAACATTCTATCCCAATGTTTATCCTTTTGAAAATCCTAGCTCCGCCTCGACAAGACATAGGAGTATCACTATCAACGACTACGAAGGCAATGTTGGTTGCTCATTCTAATGAGACAGTTACCCCTTCTTTGTCTCACATTAGAGACTCAATCACCATGCTTATACGTCTTTTGAAAAATAATCTTGAGTATCCTCCCTTCAACGAGGACGAGTCCTCTAAAGCTGTCTTTCAAATATACTAGCAGTATCAAGATATGGTGGCCAAGGACAACATAAAATTGTGAATCTATTTTAGGCAATAGTAGAACGAGTATGAGTGTACTTCTTCTACTCTGAAAAGGATAACTTCTTCAAAATCTCAATGAAGTATGTCAAAGAAATGATAGGTCGACCAAGAGTGTCATCATGAATCATCTCGAAGCAAGATAGTCAGTTAATCTTTCAAGTTCAGGTAGGGATTTAAGAAAGAATTCAGTATCAGCCTAAGTATCAGTACGACCTTCCGTTCATGGATAGATAGCTAGCCACAGAGGATGATTCGGACAAGGAAGATATGTTGTGTGCTCATGGATTAAAGAGAACACCATTGTGTTGAAATAAAGCCGTATGATGGATTAGAGAGAAAGAGCATCGACAAATTGAAAGGTAGGTTGGTGAAGCCCGAGTAATTACAACATTGACTAGATTCGGTGAAGTTTATTAGAGTGCGTAACATAAATGTGGTAGGACCTTTGTAAGCATGGACAAGGTGGGATTGATAGCTTAAAGACTAGCATTACCCCTTAGCATAATGGTGGTTAAGACGTGTTTCAGGTGTCCATACTTAATTTGGAAGCATGGGTGAGATGCTTCACACATCTTGGACTAGACAGTAGTTGCCCTAGAACTTGCTCTGAATTATATTTGAATGAAATATCGATCAGGAGTTAGATTGTAAGGAACTGATGTTCGAACATAAGAGATTCCATTAGGGAAAGAGTTATGACAACACCACTATCACAGAAAGTGACTTAGAAGCTTGGGTGTTAAAAGAAAAGTGATGGAGAAGTGTCCTGCACTTTTTAAATCAATACAAGGTGCAAATTTCGAGGACAAAATTTCTATAAGGGGGGTAGATTGTAACGACCGCAAATTTTCAGTATGATTTCTTGCTTCTAATAAAACTATTTTATGATTTTTTAATTATTTTAAATTATTTAGAGGCATATATTTAGAGATTTTTTTTATATGGGGTGATAGAGCTCGGTGAGATGAGCATAATGAACCCAAGAGCACGCAAAACGGAAGCCGGGAGCAAAAGTTAAGACATCGAATAAAGTATCATATGGGCGGGAGCCACTTTAAAAGTATGAGGTAACCTACCCATGTGCGGTCTAGTTTCGAAGGGCTCGTCAATACGAGTCCATTGGTGCCACGAGTGTGCCATTTTGACTTGAAGGTAGGAAGCTATTACGTTTTAAAGTTGAGATATTATTTGAATAATATAGCGGATAGGATTGATGATGCAAGTAGATAGGGTTGACGACAAAGCAGATATGGTTGCTAACAAAGCGGATAGGATTGCTGATAAAGCAGATAGGATTGCTGATGAAGTGGATAGGATTGACACGTATCAGCCTCACATCTATCTAGTTTTTCTGTAAATAGCATATGTAGCATCCAATTGGGGAGGGGGAGACTCTCCCACGTTTTCTCATTTCTCTCTCATTTTAAGTCCGATTTGAGTCGTTCAAGAGGTGTTCCTAGCTAATTCGAGAGTGATCTACGCAATGGAAGCCTCCATTCCCCATGTTAGCAATCCTATTTAAGGTAAACATCCCAGGGCAAGGGAAGGTTCTGTCCGTAGCTTACGGGCATGGAATAAGAAGAGTGTCTAAGTTAAGGGGAGATTCTGCCCGTAACCTACGAATATGGAAAAAGAGTTTATGGAGTCGTTTGGAGTCCATTTTCTTCCATTAAAGAGGCATTCTTACCTAAATCGAGTGTGACGGACATTGTGGCGGGGTTATTTTCTTGATATGAGACCTCCAGAACCCCAGAAGTGGACATCCAATTTCGTGTATGGATTATTGGTTTCAAACTCGTGCGAAAAGCGAGGTAGGAGCTTTTATTCATTCTTATGGCATGATTATAATATTTGGTTGATCTTTTAACTTATTACTTATATGACTCTCACATGCCATGCGTTATATATTACTTTCAAGTTATGATTTATGATTGCAGCTACATATATATATTTGATCTGTCGAATGGTTAATCGTTGAGATAAAATATGATTTATAATGCTATTATGTATATTTGATTAGTCGAATGATTTGCCACTGGAAGCGGATATGTTTTATACTACATTCATTATGATTGCCTAATATATAATAGTTTGATCGAATGTTTATCCGTGGATTTTGATATAAAATATACACGGTGGAGCATGTGAGATAGTGACAAAAAATCTCCGCCACTTTTTTCATTGTGAATGAATGCAGTATGTTTGAAAGACGGTTTTAGAGGACTCATCCTTGCTGAAGGAGGATACTCAAGATTATTTTTGAAAAGACGTATAAGCATGGGGATTGAGTCACTAAGGTGAGACAAAGAAGGGGTAACTATCTCATTGGAATGAGCAACCAACCTTGCCTTTGTAGTCATTGATAGTGACGCTCCCATGTCTCGTAGAGGCGGAGCTAGGGTTTTCAAAAGGATAAACATTGGGATAGAATGTTTTAAAAGAAAACAGTGACCTTTTGGAGTCTGGGAACTCATGAGTGTTTTGGTTGTCTGGAGCTATTGTTGGGCGCCCCGATAGAGCTCTGTTGACTAGATGAGGATACAATTAATCCAGTTCGGAATCAGATGCACGATACCTATTTTAGCCTAGATAGCCCCTAACGAAGGGAAGGACCCCTGATTCTCCCCTAATGAAGGGCAACTATCAAGGCTACGTGCGCTAGGGTAGAGAGTATCATGTGAAGACTCTCTACTCTCTAGATCTCAGCACCCCATGAGCACGGGTGGCTCTTCTATTCAGGTGGTAGACCTGGCAATTCATCTAGAAAAACATCAACAATGTCCCTTACTATGTCTATGTCATCTAAATTTATCTCTTTTACCTCATTTGTGATACCACTAGCAAGAAATGCCCAACATCATTGGCTCATTAGTTTTTGTGCTTTAGTAGCTGATATGAAACAAGAGCTTGTTTTATCTTGAATTCCTTGGAACACAATGTTTCCTTTCCCAAAGACTACTTTCTTTTTACCACAATCTACTATGGCTCTGTGTGTAGCTAACCAATCGATGCCGAGGATAATATCAAAGTCAGTTATCTTTAGTAAAACTAGGTTAGCACTTAGCCGATTGCAACCTATATGAACTGACACCTCTTTAAGAAACTCTTGTGTTAATAAAGAGTCTCCTATAGGTGTTGCAACTTCTAGTATGAAGGGAAACTTCAAAACTTGATCTTCCATATTTAAAGCAAATTCAACTGATATAAATGAATGTGTAGAGCCTGGATCTATCAAAACTTTAGCTAAACGATCAGAGACAAGAAGAGTACCTTCCACGACAGCATTTGAGGCATGAGCTTCCTCACTTGTGATGGCGTATACTCGCCCCCGAATTTTAGCCTTTTGTTCGGTCTGAGATTTATTTCTTGTATGCTTCCTTGGGCAATCTCTAGCAAAGTGACCCTCAGCTCCTCACACAAAGCATAGATTCTTCCTCCTCTTACAGGGTTGCCCTGGGTGAAACAATTTACATATGGGGCATGGGGTCCCTCCCCTACCATGCTGATATTGTTGTTGTGGCCTTCCTTTAAAAGCTTCTTGTTGTGATTGTGGCTGATAGGGTCGAGCTGGATGGGTAGGTGCACCGCTAGAGTAGTTAAAGCCTCTCTTATTGTTAGGTCGTTTGAAACTACCATTTTGCCAAGCTTCCTTCCATTCTACCAATGCTATTTGTTGATCGCGCTGTGCCACATAGGCAATCTCCACAGATTGACTCAAAGTAGTAGGTTGCAGAATTACTACTTCAGCTCTTAAATTCAGGTTTTAATTCTAAGTCAAATCGGGTTGTAGGAGATAATTCTGCAGTGCATGCTCGTAAGGCAAAGCGCTGCAACTGAGTAAATTTGGTCACATACTCCCATACCAACAAACTTCCTTGCTTCAGTTCCATGAATTCAAACTCTTTTTGTTGCCTCATATGGAGTGGAAAATAATTATCATAGAAAGCTTCTTTGAAATCTTTCCAAGAAACTTGCTGAACCTCCACAAATTTAGTCTCCTTGATCATGGTCCCCCAATGATCTGCCTCTCCTGAGAAGACAAATGCTCCAATGGCAACTTTTTTATTCTCAGGTACATCCATCGCCTCAAAAATCTTCTCAATTTCTTTTATCCACTTTTCTATCTCCTCCAGCTCTCCTTTAGCCAAGAAGGTGGGGCTTAAACCGTTGAGCCAAATTATTCTCACCCTTGCTCCTACTAGAAGAGTTATCACTAAAGGGAATTGGATAAGGTTGTGCTGATGGCAAAGAAAGCGTAGGGTGATAACCTTGCTCAGCTAAGCGTTGAGCAAGATTTTGTAGCGACACACTCATAGATTCAGGTGCTATTCCTCCCGATTCAAACTGGGTTGGTCCAGCCAAATCATTATTTGGAGTTTGCAACTCTTGACTAGGTTGTTGTGATGGCGACATCTAGGTTCTGAACGATGGTACAAAGTTATACTAAGTCCACTTATCTAAGTGAATTGTATTGATAGAAATCATTTATTTCATCACTTTATGTATTTATTGACAGAATTTCTTGGGCTCTGATACCAACTGTCATGACCGGAGATTTTATAAAATATATAAAGAGTTAAAAAATAAAATCAGAGCTTGTTTGGGTCGCAACCTAGAAACATAGAACCACAAATGTAACATTAAATATTTTATTCCCCAGGAAATATACTATCTGTGTACAAATACATAAGTAAAGATATAAATAAGTCTTCTCAAGCCAAAAATATGAAAATATACTTAGAAAACTACTGGTGTGGTCATAGACTCTTTGGTCACCTGTTGAAGCTCCCAAAAAGTAACTTTACTGCTTTCTTCTACACCCGTCTATTCCACTTTGGGCACTGTAAGGTCTGGGGGGTGGTGAGTATTTTAAAATACTCAGTAGGAGTACTTATCCTATTAGACATAAATATAACATCTCGCAGTTTGTAACTCACAAGGTAAATAGACAATACTTTTTGAAAAAGTTGTAAGGGTGTGCCTCTCACCCAAGAACTTCCCTAGGGCTTCTCCCTACATATCGAAGATGCCTCTAGGGTTTCTATTATTATATAAAGAATTTGCTGCGGGTACAAAGCAGTGGCCTCTTACTCCTCTACAAATTTTTTTATAAAACACACCGTGCTTGTAGAGGGAAGAACCACCCATGCTCATGGGGGGCTGGGATCTAGAGAGAAGAGAGTTTTCCCATGATACTCTCTACCCTTGTGTGCGTAGCCTTGATAGTTGCCCTTCATTAGGGGTGAATCAGGGATCTTGCCCTCCGTTAGGGGCTCACCAGGCTAATGTGCGTGCTGTGTATCCGATTCCAAACCGGATTTACCTCTGTACTCTCAATTACAGAACTCTATCGGTACATCTACCAATTTGAGTTCCGAACAATTAAATCTCTTATATGTCCACCTCAAACGGGAATTTCCTTCTTTTTTTCTTCTTCTACGAAGATCAACCTTTCAAAATCCTAGCCTCGCCTTTACAAGTCATGTTCGTGTTACTGACAACGATTATAAAGGAAGGGTTAGTCGCTCATTCCAACAAGACAGTTACCCCTTCTCTATCTCATCTCAGCAACTCGGTGGTCATGATTGTACGTATTTTCTAAAATCATTTTGATAGAGCAACAATTTCATAAAAACCGTCTTTCAATCTTACCATACTCTAAAATAATGGCGAAGCTAGATTTTCTTTATATCACATATACATAAAGCATAATTCCTATTTAAATTCAAAAGATAAACACTTAATAAATCAAGTATACAAGGCAATTCTAAAACATACACAGAAAAGAACTAGAATTATTCATATAAGCTTTCAAAGACAACCAATGTAAGTGTTTATGTCGTAAAAGAGGATAAAAGCCCCTACCTCGATTTTTGAGCGAGAAAATAAATGATACTCCAAGTTGTCCAAAATTAAATAGTAGATTTCAGGGCTATAGAAATCTCAAAACTGAAAAATAACCTCACCATAATGTCCAACACACTCGATTATGGGAGAAATACCTTTTAAACGACTTAAATCGCACTTAAAACGAGGAAGAAATATAGGATAGAAGTTTGGAATGAACTCATTGAAAAAAACTGGCGCTATTTATAGGAAAGGAGAAGTCGTGTTAGACATGCGTCTAACGCGTTTCAGACATGTGTCATGCATCTGACGCGTCACTGATGCATGTTAGATGCATCACTGATGCATGTCAGATTCCTGACATGCGCCTCTGATGCGCGTAGGATTTATGATGCTATTTAATATTTTATTTAAAAAAATTTCAAAATATTATATCTTTTTATCCCGATATCGAAATTATGCGTTCTTTGTACCAATGGACTCGTATTAATGAGCCCTTCGAAACTAGACCAAAGTTGGATAGGTTATCTCACATTTTTAAATTGGGTCCCGCCCATATGACACATTTCCCGAGGTCATAACCTCTCATCCCGACCTCCGTTTCATGTGTTCTTGGGTTCGTTACGCTCATCTCACCAAGCTCTATTTAATATACTTCACCAAAAAAAATTATAAAAAGTATTTAAAAATTTACAGATGTTACACTATCGGATTTGGAAAAAATAGTTATCTAGTATGAAGCCTAGGACTATCGGATTTTGAAAGATAGTCAGCCGGTATGAAGCCTAGGACTATCGGATTTTGAAATATAGTTATTTGGTATAAAGCCCAGGACTATCGGATTTTGAAAAATAGTTATCTAATATAAAGCACAGACTATCAGAATTTGATATATAGTTATCTGGTATAAAGCCCACGA
Source organism: Saururus chinensis (assembly GCA_035235625.1). NCBI lineage: Eukaryota > Viridiplantae > Streptophyta > Magnoliopsida > Piperales > Saururaceae > Saururus > Saururus chinensis. The sequence goes on along the minus strand of CP141145.1, from coordinate 5,145,729 downwards.
CTATCGGATTTTGAAAGATAGTTATCTGGTATAAAGCCAAGACTATCCTATTTTGAAAGATAGTTATCTATTACAAAACCTAGGACTATCCAATTTTGAATGATAGTTAACTTGTATAAAGCCTAGAATTATTGGATTTTGAATGATAGTTATCTTGTATAAGGCCCAGGACTATTGGATTTTAAAAAATAGTCATGTGGTATAAAGCCCAACACTATCAGAATTTGAAAGATAGTTATCTTGGGTAAAGCCCAAGACTATCGGATTTTGTAAGATTGTTATTTGGTAAAATCCCAAGACTCTCGGATTTTGAAAAAGTAGTTATTTGGTATAAAGCCTAGGACTATCGGATTTTAAAGATAGTTATTTCTGATTTTAAAAGATAGTTATTTGGTATAAAGTCCAAGACTATTGGATTTTGAAGGATAATTATTTGGTATAAAGTCCAAGAACTATTGGAGCATGACTCCTTGATACCTATCGAGAAAAATACTCAATATGGCATGCACATGGGTTTGGAGCATCAAGAGAAAGCTCCTCACTTTTTGAGCTTCTCGTTGCTCCATGTGTATCGAGGAATACTATTCAGTTACGACTTCTTGATTTGTCATCATCGGACGAACCGACGATTTCTGATTCTGTTTGTGAAATAATCATTTTGAGGCAAAGATGAAGTTTTCGATTCTTTATGAATTTTTTAAATATTACATCATCTATTTTGTTATGATTCTGAAAATCGATCTGATTTTAAAAATAATAATCAGATTCCATTATCGGATCGGATGATTGAACTCTGAAAGTTTCTGGATCTATTTTTGGATTGATATGTCTGCTCTACTCTGATTTGCTTCACTCTGATATGATCTGCTCTAATTCTGAAAAATAATTTCTTTGATTTCAAAATTCAAGATAGAATTCTATATAATATGATTTATCCAATTTTAAATTGGATTTTGTTTAAAGTGTTTTAGTCGATTACAAGTTATCGAGTTGTGAGTATTTGAGTTATTGGATAATTGAATTTCCAAAAGTTTCTTGATTTGTGTCTGAATGGATTGGATTAGCCCTGATTTGCTAAGTTGTGTTTTGACTCCGAATAATGACCTATCTAATTTTAAAGTACCAATGAGATTGTGTTTCAAGTGTTTTATCCGATGATGACTTATCGGATTTTGTTTATGAAGGTTCTATCCGATCTTAAATTATTGGATCTTGCTTATGATTGTGACGGTTGATTTTTATCTATCATATTCTGTTTGTGAAGTGTTTAATCTGGCTATCAATTATTGAATTTTGTTTTATCCGCGTAATTACCAGATTCAGCTTGTTTTTTAACATGTTAACTGATTATTAACTATCAGTTTATGTCGTTGAAAGTTTTACCTAGTTTTCATCATCTGATACAGATTTCTAACTATTTTATCCACGTAATTATTGGATTATGTTATTCGATTATAACTTATCGGATTGTGTTTCTAAATGTTGTGTTTGATTATTAATTAATCGGATTCATGTTTGTGATTGCTATTTGAATATCAATCGGATTTTATTTTGATTTTGTCAGAGTATTTTTGGGTGACTTTGCAAGGACACTATTCGTTTATGGGGAAGAATGTAATTCCCCGTGTTTCGATTATGCCTAAACTGAGGGGTTATGTGTAATTATGTAATTTTTAGTTAAGTTTTAAGGGGTTTCAAGTGATGGAATCCCTGTATATATGTATAGCTTGAAGTAACAAACGTAACAAATTGAAGAACACATGAAACGAAGGTTGAGAGCACAAGTTATGACCTCGCGAAGTGTGCCACACGGGTAGGACCAATGTAAAAAGTGCAGGATAACTTACCCATGTAGGGTAGTTTTGAAGGGCTCATCGATACGAGTCCATCGGTACCAAAAATGCACGATTTCGACTTCAGGATAAAAAGGTATCGCATTTAAAATTTGAACTGTATTTAAGTTAAATAATAATAAAATATTGAGAAAAAGATAGAATAGATGACGTCACCCAGAGCCAAGTGAGCCGAGGTCTAAAATCGCATCCGTGCAACTTGTGGCAGGCCAGTGCATAACCGCGTGATGAATGGTGTACGCAAGGCACGCTGACCGCTGCACAGTGTAGCATACATGAGATGTGTGGCACACTCAGCTGCGCCCATCCTTTTGTCCGCTCGAAAGTACTCCTATAAATTTTGATTTCCTCTCAATCTTCCAGAAGAGTTTTTTGGTTCATTCTGAGTCTATTTTTGTCCCTTTAAAAGGTGTTACTAGCTAATTCGAAGGTCTTTTACTCAATAGAAGCATCTATTCCTTGAGTCAGTGACTTTGTAAGGGAAAAACTCCCCTAGGGAAGAGAAGACTCTGCCCATCGCCCTCGAGCCCTAAGGAGAGAGAAATGACCTAGAGCAAGGGGAGGCTTCGTCCTTTGTCGTCGGGACAAAACAAGGGAAGTGGCCTAGAGTAGGGGAGGCTCCATTCTCCACCGAAGGGCCATGCAGTGAGGGAAGCATCCCTGGAAGTTTTGTCCATAGCCAATGGGCACAGAAAAAGGATTGAACCTCCGGGTAAGGGAAATGTATGTCCATCGCCTATGGGCACATAGAGAGAAAAGAGTCTCCGGGTAAGGGAAAGGTTAGTCATAGCCTACGGGCACAGAAAAAGGAAAGAGTGTATGGGAAAGGGAAAAGTCTGTCTGTAGCCTATGGGCATATGAAAAGGAAAGAGTTTCCGAGTAAGAGAAAGGTTTGTTCCTCGCCTATGGGCCCATAGAGAGAAAAGAGTCTCCTTGTAAGGGAAAGGTTTGTTCATCGCCATGGGCACGTAGAGAGAAAAGTGTTTCCGGGTAGGGGGGGTTTTGTCCATCTCCTATAGGCACGAGAAGTGTGAAACATCCCAGGTTAAGAGGTGATGTCCACCACTTCGGATGCAAGGAGAAAGATATACCGAAACAAGATGTGGTTTCGCCCACTGTCTCTAGACCTAAAGGGGAGTAAGCCCAGAGGAAATGAGCAACACCAAATGTCACGACTTCCAAAACTACACGGGAGTAAGCATTTCTGACTCTCCGATTTTATTTGATTGATATGCATATGTATTTTAATTAGTCATATTAATTAAGATATATGATTATATGAATGCATGTGTTACGTAAGATATATGCTATGCTTTAATCCGATGTGTTTTGATATGCTTTGATCTCATATGATCTGATAAGCTCTAAAATGCTCTGTTTAATCTGATGTGTTGTGATCTGATCTGTTATGATATAATATAATCTAATGGAATCTGATATGAGCTAATCTTCTTTGTTGTGTGTTTTGCTCACTTTTGCAATAGAGTGAAATGTGTGTTCTACTGATTTATTTGCTTCCATTCAACTCCGATGATTTATGAGGTTTTCGTCTGATTTCAAATGATTTTTTTGGATATAAGAACATGCGTATTTTACCATATAGGATTTTGTGATGCTTGATGCATGTAATAGCCGTTAAGTAGAACTACATTTGGATCTGATCATATTGGAATAATATTATAAATGTTATCCAATACATACGTAGGCAACCAACGGTAAGGCAACGTTGTCCCAAACCAATTTAGTTATACAATTTGGTTTGTTCTAGCCTACGCACAACGAAGCGCTAAAGTTCTATAGTGCGTAGAGGAATGTTACAAATCTTGGACACAGAGTTTGCTGCTCCTGGTTGGTCTCATTTTTTATTTTGATTTAACTCCAATTTTGCTTTCCAAACCCCCTATCCGGGTTGGTTTCTGGGATGGATACGTGGTCTTGGATATGCTCCTAGTAATTGTGGGTTGGATCGTCACTTTTCTACATGGACATATGCATGAGATCTTGGCATTTCCTCACGTTGTCTAGATTATTTTCGTACTAGCATGTTCAGATTGCTAAGGCAAAATCTACACAAATTGGCATGGGACCAATTAATGAGGTTGTAGTTCATTGGATTCATTCTCATAAAAGGGATCAGATTCCTCAAGCGGAAGAGAAAATGCCAGATGCTTGAGGATGCAGAGAGATTGGCCTAGAACAAATACAGCAAATACAGATGCCCCAAGGTACATGACTTACGTATAGTAGATGGCTCTACATCATTGACTACTAGATTCTATTAGTCAGAGGTTTGATTAGCTAGAGGATCTACAACATTTCTCATTCTACTCAAAGTCTTTAGATGATGATACAGTTGAGAGGGAGGATACCGCTAATAATCATGATGTTGGTGCTACTTTAGATAATTAGATTTTTATGTTGTTGTATTTATGTACTTCTGATTAAAATTGATTCAGTTCATGATATGTATATGGAGATGGGCAGGGCCAGGCCGCAGGTATTTCTAGCAAGGCCACGACCAGACTGATGTCGTGCATACATGACCTTTCCTGCCTATGTCTAGTAGCTCTGGTAGGCAGCTAGGCAATTTTTCTTAAAAAGGGAGGATGACATAGTAGGAGCCACTGGAGCGGGCCTATCCTGTGAGGAATGCCCTTGGTTATTGTTTATTTCTTTGATGTCTTAATAGTTGATTTTTTGACACATATGTTGTATTGTGTATTTTCTGTTGTTTTGGAATCACTTTTTTAGGCAAAAAGGGGGACAATAAATTATAGAAAATCAATGTGCTTTACTTCATATTTAATTGAGCATGGCTATACAAATCATTTTTGTTTAAGTATGCAGTTTAGGTACAGGTTCAAGGCTTTTCAAGATCAATTCTAAATGGTCTTAGTTAAGTCTTAGATTGTCGAGTGTATGAATTGTACATGTTGAAAGTGAATTCATTCCATTGTCATGAGTTGTAATTTTTATTTTGGTAACTTGTAGATTGTTGTCATAAAATATCCAAAGGGAGAGAATGTTAGAACATATTGAGATATGTCTTGTAATTGGTTGTATTTCAATGAGTAGTCTACACATTGTGTTTGTTTTAGTCTTTAGAAAATGATTAGATTAGTGATGTTATCTAAATGAGGTTTGAAATTGATTGACTTGAAAAGTAGGATATGACAAGTTCTAAAAGATCAAGGTTGAAGATGGAATTGAGTGGTTGAATTCAAGGTAAATGTATATACAATACCATGCAAAAAACACTTATATTTTAATTAGAATATTCTTAGAAAGTGTTTGTGAGTGTTTTGGTTAAATTTGGGGAAAATCACAATAATATTTTTCATAAGTCATCAATCGGCTTAGAGCAACAAACTGATCTGGATATATTATTGTTCTTGAGAATTTTTCACACAAGGCAAATCAATCAAATGGTTGTTTTATAGATTGATCAATTGAGTGTTCATCCATCACATTAACATGAACAATTTATCACAAGTTCAATGGATTGATCTGTGTGTTAGGTGTGGATTACAATACTTTAATTGATAGATCATTTTCATAAAAGGACAGATAGATCAGTTAGGTGTTTAGATTTGAATAATATAGAGAATGATCGATTACCCTATCGAACAGTCAATCAATTTCTGAGATAGTCACCTAATTTAAGCAATCCAAATTGAATCCTTTTCCAACTGAGCCCTGGGAAACTATATACGGGCTAGTTTTGGACAAAATAGTACAGTGGAAAACAAAATTTGTGAGAGAAAAATAGAGTGCTTCAAGAGAATATTTTTTCCCTAAATCACCTATGATTGATAGAAAATTCAGAAAGGTGAATACTTTGTTTCATAAGCACTTCATGAAATAGAGTTTGAGTGATTCATACACATCACAACACAACAAAGGTGTTGAAGGAGTTCTTCACAAGGGGGCTTGGAGGATCTCTACATCAACAATCAAAAAGAGGTTTTCGATTAAAGTAATTTGGAGAAGACTAAGAACAAGCTCAAAAGGAAAAACTTCAAGAATCAAAGAGGAGACTTAAAGGCCAATAACTTCACAAAGAACAGGCTTTCTTATTTTGGGAGATATAACCATGAATATCTACCCACCGTGTTAAGGGGGTGGGCTAGCTAAAAGAGGAGGTGGTGAATTACTTATCCTTTTTACATCTTCAATCATGATAATTTAGGAGGTATATCTAATAAATTAGCTATTAGTCATGAGGCCTCAATGGATTGTTCATGAGATCATTACATGTTACTTCAAAAATACAATGCAAACTATTTTGGAAATGAATGAGATAGAAAACATCATACAAACTACTAGATATCGTGATGGGTTTAACATCTATAAAATCGCGAACATGGCAAAATTCTATTTGTGCATATCAACATCTGGGTTAAAAAAACTTAGTTTGTTGTTATAGGGTGTCAACAATTGAACCCATATTTGCCTCTTTATCCTGAATGTGAAAGAAATTTGTTGACAAATCTAATAGAGGTCTAAGATTCAAAATTTATATTGTTGCAACTCTTTTGGTGAATGCAGCAAACCTCTTAATTGTATATTTAAATTTTATACATTTTCCCCACTATCCTATTAACTAGGTTCATTCTAATATTCTTGTTTATATTGGAAAATGAATGGCAACATTAGGATTTTGGGAATTTTGTCTTGGTTTATCCCTTTGTATCTTGAATATGTACTAAATTTGTGCGAAAAATGAAACATTATTTATATATGTTGATGAAAAGGTGATGTGTGTGTCTTGTGTCATGGGGTAAGATTACTTTGGTTTTAAGGCTAGCTTCTTTAAAGGCTCAACTATGTAAAGTTGTGTTGACCTGCTTTGGGGAGAGCAAAAGATTTGGTTGACCTTGTAAGTGTATGGAAAGAGCTTGTTTTTAGTACATAAGGAAAAAACTCTTAGGTAGTGTGTAGCATCGCTTAGTTAATAGAGGTTGAATGCTTTATGCTGCTTTTTGTTATTTTTAGTTAAATGAAGTAGTTGGTTTATTGTTTTCTTGGTACCACAACCCTAATTTAGTTGGCTAGTTTTGGAAGAACCACTTATCTTTTATTAGTTTTCATTTTGGTCATATATATAATTGTGTATCTATATTGAACAATAAAATCATTTAAATTCACTTATTTGCACAATTTGTTCCTTTGCCATGAGTAGTATTGACTTGTAACTATATATACAATGATATTTGCTAATGAACCATGTGCACAATATGCATAATAACATTGAAACTGAGTGTTGGTATACATTTCAGTGCATCATCCTAAGTATTTACAACATATATCAATCAAGTTAAAGGAAATGGTGCAAGTGTCATTTCATCTCAAACAAAAAACATTTTGTATTATGTTTTATATGACACATGAATAATCTATACTAATTAATTTTTTTATGCTTTCCACCTTTTTTGTTTTATACATATAGCTACTATGAACATGCCAACTACTATAAACATGTCATTTGCAATTGAATAGTTTACGTAATGTTTAGAAGTAGAAATTATTTTTGAAATAACCATTTAGTATAAAATCATATAATACAATCAAATATTGACCATAAATAAAAAATGGCATGTCTCAATCCAAATATGTATTATTATTTTACTATTTTTTACGTAATCATTTAGATTCGTTTTTCTTTGACTTCATATAGATGTTCATTTTTTTATTGTATTAGAAGTTAATTCTAAAACTTATTTGTTAAAAAAATATGTCGATTTATAACTTTAACACATTTAAAATTATATCCATTTTTACAATATTTATAAAGATCATCATTGCTTTAGTTATAATTGGTATTTTGAAAAGCAAATTTTTTTTATCTACAATTTGATATGCAACCTACCTGTTATGTAGTTGAATTGTAAGGATAATATATCTCTTGGTACAATTTTTTTGCAAATTTTTTGGAATGACGTAATGCCTCTTTTTATTTTTCACATCAAGTAAAGTTTAAACAAGTTTCACATGCTTATGCATGTGAGCTATTCCTAGTGCATTTAAATTAGTGTGTTCCATAATTAACGTATTGTTGTGAGTTTAGCCATTCTAGTTCTTCAAAATTGGGCTATGTCACTCACGGGTGCTTTGGCCCAAGTTCGGGTCAAGTTCCAAGACATAGCAGTTGCCTTACAACATAACCACCAAACAAATTGCACATCATTCAACCACCTCACATGAAGTATGGTTGGATAATCATTTCTAGTTGATGAGTCTATTACTACTTTGTCACCTTGAGTGCAAGGCATATAGAAAGCATGGTAGGATGTTATGGCCCTGCTGCAATAAGCCCTTCTTCATTCTTCTTAATTTAGGACCTTACTTGATTTTAGTCAATTTTAGCATAAGCTATGAGATTTTTTAGTTAGAGACTAATTCTTAATTTAACTTGGTTTCCTAGTTTAGTTGGAAGTAGGAGATTGTGTTGAAACAGTATGAACCAATATAAACGCTTCTACCCTATCAGTAATGGGTGTGAACACTTGAATGGGAAACAATTAGGCTTTTCCTCTTTTCTTCCTTTCTCTTAATTTGTCGTACTCTTCCCTTTATCTCTCAATCTCTCCTTCACTCTATTTTCCTATCTAGTATTACTTTGTGTGATTCTTTTGTTGGACCAAGGTATGGGCTCGAGCCCATTTCGGTCCAACGTTGTCGTAGTCTGGGTGAGCCGGTACGGGGCAAGGGGTCTAAGGGTGGTGGGTTGGTCACGCTGACCCCACATATGCCTTCGTTCCACTAATTTGATTAGGACTCACCTACATCACACACGTACACTAGGCATGTCACTAGGTTGTACATTAAAACGTTGTGGGGCCTAGACGTGCAAATTATATATCAATGGTGGGACCCATGGTTAGCAAGGGGTCGACCTGGTCGTGGGCTTAGCTGTGTACAGGGGGTCCAAGACTCCGCAGGCTGTGAGAGACGGAACCCGCTCCCATTGTGTATGACCCTCAATTGAAACCGGAAGAAATAGAGAAGGGAAGCCCAATTAGAATAGCCCACATATAGGCCCGCCTAAGATAGGAAAGATAAGGGTATTTAAGGGAGGAAAAGAGAGGAGGAAGCCCTAAGTTTGGGCCACCCCACTCTCTTCCTCATCTCTCCCAATTGCCGCCCCCTCCTCTCCCTATTTGGTGTGGCCTGCACAAATCTTGGGAAAAGCTTGCTGGCCACTCCCCTCTCCAACACCTATAAGGCGGGCTGATTGAAGGAGAAGACTCTCCTCTTTTGCTGGGACATATTTGTGGATTCATCAGGATGATCCTTGTTGGTTTCTTCAATCCAAGATCATCGGTCTGTGAGGGATCAACAAATAAAGGTATTCCCCGCTCCCTTAATTGTTATCTTGTGATTGTGGTGGGTGGATTGATTGATTGAAGGGTGTACAAGGGGCTAGAATGCCCAAGGTCAGTATGCCTTCACCCCAATTATGATTTCTTATATGCATGCTAATTGATTGGATGTGTTTCATTGCTCATTGAATTATGTTTTATGCATCATCTATGAGGATTAATTGTAAAGTCTTAGTTTTGATTGGTACGCCACCCCCATACCACCTTACTTCTACTAGTCTGACCATACGACAGTGGTATTAGAGCCTAGGATGGTGTCATTGGTCACTGATCTAATCAAAATTCCTTTTTGAACTACCCGATCTAGGTTTTGCATGCTAAAATTTGGAAATTGATGAAATTGATTAATCTAAATGTTCCAATCATAGGGCTTTTTATATTGAGTTCAAATTGGATGTATAGTGGACTGTTTTGATTGGTTAGCATGCTGGAATTGATGTGATTTTGAGTTTAATTGTAGATTGTATGTTTGGATACATATAGGGGCAAAAGGGTCAATTCAGCCTTGTATTTTTAACTAAATTTATTCTCTGATCACATTCTGACCACACACCCTCTTACTGGTCAGCAAGAGTTAATAGATTTATTTTTATAGAATAAATTAATTTTGTGGATTAAAAGGGTGTGAATTAACCGTTTTAGCCCTAGGGGCATTTTGTTCAATTCACACATGTTCCGTGTGTGCTGATATTTTTCTATCCTAATTTGTGTTTTCTTTGTGTTGAATACACATTGAAAAGTTGTTGGGTGCAAGGGTTTGGTGTGTATTTAAGGCTATTTTGGTAATTTTGCACCAAAAATTTTCTCGACACAAAATAAAAATTCCAGTATCCTCTAGTATTGTTTATTTGCTTTTATAAGTGCTGAGTTGGGTGTTTAGGGGATTCTAAAAATCATAAACACCTAGATAACCTGTTTAGGGCAAGTTCCTTAATAGGTAGCTAGGGTTATTTTTGGAATGTGACCAAAACCCTAATTAAGATGTATCAAAATTAAGTAACTCAGCATAATATACCAAATTGTCCCTTAGCCTTATTATTAGATTAAGAGTTTACAAGCAATTAACTTTTTTATAAGCGGTTAGCCTTCCATATATAGCATTAATTTCCTATTCTCTGTCTTTTCCTTTGCAGTTGCACAATGGCTTCCAAGATGGTCACATCAAAATTAGAAAAGACTAAGAAGCTAATTGTTGACAACTAATTGTTTGGAAGAGAAGGATATACCATATCTATGGGCCCCTAAACTCTTAGGGGTGGCTCATTCTCACATCTGTGGGCCCCTAAACATTCAAACCCACAGAGGGATGATTTACTTCATCACATTTATAGATGACTATTCAAGATATAGATACATGTGTCTAATAAATAGGAAGTCTGATGCCTTATATAAATTTAAGGAATTTAAAGCTAAGGTAGAGACTCAGTTAGGTAGGAAAGTAAAAATCCTGAGGACTCACATGGGTGACAAGTACACCTCTGACCTGTTTAAATACTACCGTACAGATTAGGGAATAGTTCATCAATACACCCTACTATACACTCCACAACAAAATGGAATGACATAAATGTGTAATAAGATGCTTATGGATATGACAAGGTCTATATTAAATCACTATGAGTTAGGAACCAACTTTTGGGGTGAAACTTTAGACACTACCGTGTACATCCTAAATCATGTACCAACAAAGGTAGTCCAACGAACACCTTATGAGTTATAGACGGGTCAACGTTTGAACTTAGGGCATCTTAGAATGTAGGGGTCTAGGGCACACGAAAAGGTGTATGGCCAGCATAGGTCAAAACTTGGCACCAAGTCTATAAAATGCAACTTTATTGGTTACTGTAACCACTCTAAGGGGTACCGATTTGTGGTTCACTACACGGATGACATAGTAGGGGTAATTGAGTCTAGAGATACTTATTTCTTAAAGGAAGAATTAAACCTTATAATACCTAACAAAAGAGTCGATTTGTTTGAGATGGTTAAAGAGGCTAGTCCTTTCACTTCTCCTAAGGAAGTAGTTAGATCAAGTCAAAACCAAACTGAACCGGAACCCAAAAGATTGAGGGAAAGAAGACCTTCAACACTGTTAAGGGACTTCTATATAATGCTAGGTGTAAGATCCCTAAGGTTAAACCGGTTTACTTTATTCTATTTAATTGCTTTTATATAGTTTAATGTTAATTCAGTCAGTTTTAGGCTATTTTTTAAATTTAAGTGGTTAACAAAGGTTCTAATCAAAATATTCTTCACATTTTAAGTTTTTAAGTTAATTTAAGTCATTTGGAATTTTTCTAGAATTTTTGGAACTTTTACTATTTTTCCCAAAATAAATTAGGGTTTCGCGGGACCCACTGTGGGCCCCACGACCAAAAATGAAAATTTAACCCAAAATGTTCTGAACATCAAACCAAGAATTTGGGAAATTATTTTAGATTTTTTTTAGATTTTAATTTGGGTTGTAATAGTGAATTTATCCATTTTTAGTTGTAGATTTTATTTGTACCCCATTATTTATTTTCGTCTAACCCAACTCTTAATATATAAGGAAAGGCACAACCACTTTCCCAATTGGGAAAGGGCTGAGACCTGGAGTATTTGAGCCTAATCCCCATTTTCCTAAAGGAGAATGGAGATTAAGGTAAGATTTTGCTTAATACTTCATTAATCCATTAAGGTTTTGTCAAAATCTTTCAAATCTCTTTCTTTGCTTTGAATCAATTTCGATTTTTTACTCAAAAAACTACTATTTTTGTGTCTATTTCAAGGCTGAATGTTTAGAAATTTATTTTTAGGCTTCTTGAACCCTAGATCTACTTGATTTTGAAGGTTTTAAGTGTTTTAAAATCGGACTTGAGAAATATTAATGAAAAATCATGTTTTGGGTAGGTTTTGAAGGAGTTTAAGGAACCATTTCGAATCGGAACTTGCTGAGAGGTAAGGGTCTTTGTGTCCTAAACTTGCTGTGATTTCAAATCTAAGATTTGAGGTATTTTGCAATGTGTTTCATGCATGTGTGCTTTGATGGTGATTTGATAAAAGCTTAATCTTTGGTGCTATTTTCCTTGGGTTTTGCTTAATAATGATTAGATTTAATGTTCTGGAAGTATTTATTTGATTTTCATGAAGTTTTGGGATGAGATTTGATGTTTTTTGAAGTTCATGTGAAGTTTCAATTTTGAATCCGAAGTGGGGAAGATGATTCAGAATCTGCTGTTATGTCGATCGAACGGTAAAAGGACATTACAGGCTAATATTAAGGACAGGCGTTTGAATGGCCATGGAAGCCAATCGAATGGCTATATTGCGGATTTTGACTATCTTGATTCTTTTGCTTCCTTTCATGTTTTTTCTAATAATTACCTTTCCAAATGTTCATGTGGAATAATTTGAGCTAAAATGAGCCACTGAAAGTGAATGTTATTAATGTTGGAAATTATGAAGAGTATTTTAGTCTTGAGTGAAATTGCATGTTGTTGGCTACATATGTTAGGATTATATGAAGAGTATTTAAGTCTTGAATGATTTCTTATGGTTTATGCATGATTTCAATAAGATTATAGCATTCTAATAAATTGATGTGTCGTTATATGGTGTGGTTAAATTATGGGCGAATGAGAATGTTATGTCTAGAATTAAGTGTGGTGTGAATATGCTTACATATGTTTAGCAGGTGGATACGTTTGACTTGATTGATGGTTTTCACCCATAATTTCTGCTGGAATCGATGATTAGGTTAATTTATTCATTCATTTTTTTCGTTTTCATTCATTTTCCCTTTGATTGCAAGTGGATGGGAGCTTCACACTAGCCTAGGCCAACCTAAGTAGGTAGCCCTCCCTCATCATCTTTACGAGTACAATTCCATAATCTAAAGTAAGATAAAAGTATATAAGACTCATAAGCATAATGTCGTGGAATTTTATTTTCTTTCAATTTTATATCAAAAGTTAGCAAAGGATCGTTTAATTTGATCACCTAGACTTTGCTTAAATCCAAACGACTAAGTTGACTTATGTTTAAAAGTTCTCTATTGATGTTCATATACAAAAGTGATTTGAACCTCAACATGATATGTGTAAATTTTTAAAATAAGAGAATTGCAATATCAAGTAAGAGAATATCTTTATCCTTCTCTAAGTTAAGGTATGTTTAATTACTAATGATTTTGCCTTTTCAACTTAAAAGAAAATTAATCTCAATATGCCTCAAGAACTCCACTTTATCAAAACCAAAAAATAAAGCCAATTGTCAAACCTAGCAAAAGCTACACCAAATTTTTTGTGTGTTTTGACCATATTCTATTTTTTTTTTTGTTTTTCCAATTCAAAACCTATGAATGAAAAACATGTAAAAATAAAGTAAAATGCAATAAAACTAAAAAAATATGAATGTCCAAAAAATAGAAAGAAATTAACCATAGACAAAAATAAATCTCTCAAGCTAAACATATAAGACTCCTTAGCATTACTTAGTCATCCAAACCTAAAGTAACTTAAGGTAGACTTCCTAGCTTCCCCCAATTAATCTTTTATACCTTGAAGATCAATCTTCTTCACCCATACTTTCTTTTATCTCATTTTCATACAATTGATGGGGCAACTTTGGGGTAAAGGAGGCAGAGTCCTTCTTCCTCTCATACATTTGGTGGGGCAGCTTATGAGTAAAGAAGGTATCTTTGACCGAAGCTGGAAACGGTAGTTCTTAGGACATTCTTTTCTAACATGAGTCTTACTATGGAAAAATATAACATACGCCCACAATGCTAAAACCTATCATTCCTCCTTTTACTCTAGACCTAGGTAAGTTGCGCCTTATTATAGGGTCTTTCACAATCTATTTTGCCTTCATAAAGATAGTAGGCTTTCCTATAGAGATAGACAAGCAATTCTTAGAACCTAACCTATTTTGTTAGTTTGACCAATATATGTTAAACATAATCTCTAACTTTTTCCCCCCTATTGAAGTCATCTAATTTATCTTTATAGGACATGAGTTCTCCATTGAGAGCACTAGATTTCTCTTTTTAACTTTCTAGGTCTTTCTCAAGGTAATTCACCTCTCTTTCAAATTTTTTATTCTCCACTAACCTTTTTCCCTCTTGATAAGATAACACTACTTAATATTCTTTCTTATTAAACTCTCTCTTAAGGCCTTTTGTTTTCTTAGTCAAAACTAAGAATTGTTTGAGGAATTTCTTAAACTCACTAGAATCGACCTCAGACTCTAAGTTCTCTTCAAGAGAATTGGACTCGTGCAAATCTTCTTCTAGACTATCACCCTTAACACTTTCATGGAAGGTTGTATAGTTGAACATTTCTTTTTCTTCAAAAGAGCTCTCATCAAAGTAAGTTGCTTTAAGCACCCTTCCATTTTTCTTATATTCACATTTCATCAGAACAATTGTCAAAATTCAAGTTAGAATAATCAGTAGCAAAGCGACCTAACCTACCATATTCAAAGTATTTTAGATTTTTATTATCTTGTTCAGTTGACCTCTCATATCTTTCTTTCCCTTGTTTATTCCAAAATCTAAAGTAATGAGTTTTCATTAATTTTTTTTTAAAAAATTAGCCAATAGAAGCATCAATTCTTCATCATTTTCATATTCTTCAGATTTATTTAAGATGTTTAATACCTTATTTTTCTTGGAAGTTCTTCTAGATTCTTCTTGGGCATTTTGTTTTCCTTTAGACTTTTTAATCATCTCATTTTTTTTCTCATAGGACTCTTCTTGCATCTCAATGGTTCTATGGTTCCCAACCAACTCAACTATGTCTAAGGTGTCAATTTTCTTAAATTAATTAATGACAACCACCTTAATTTTAAATTTTGAAGACAAGGACCTTAAAACTTTCTCAGGTATTCAGGTATAGGCTCTCCTAATTGATAACACATGTTGACTATGCATGAAATTTTAGCATAATATTTAAAAATTGTCTCATATTCACTCATTATTATGTTTTCAAATTCAAGTCAGCATATGAAGTCTAGACACCTTTATAACTTTAGTTCCCTTATTATATTTTAACAATTGTTTTCAAGCAACTTTAACAAACTCACAAATAGAGATCAACCTATATTGTAATTTTTTTATGGTATTGAATAATGCACTAAGGGCTTTACTGTTTTGATTTGCATGTCTAGTCTTATTCTCATCTCATTCAATTTTACCTTTTAGAATTGAGTTTTCATCCTTATCTTTTATCATTGGAGGACTCAAGCCTTTAACAACCGCTTCCCCAGCATTCCCATCAAGCACTTTTATAAAAACTCTCATCATATTCTTCTAATATGAATTTTTTTTCATCAAACAAAAGAAATTTATTCATTAGATTTCCCAAGTCCCTATGTTCATTCATTGAATTGTTCAAACCAGCCATTGAATTCAATCAAGAAAAATTAACCTAAGCACCACAATCTAAGCACTTAACACAAGAAAAATTTTGAAAGAAACAACTAACCAACTAGGGCAACCAAATTAGCGAGTATAAGTAAGCATTTCTAAGAGAAAAAGAAGAAAACTTGAACAATCAGAATTCTTACCCTAGCACAAGAAATCAAACTATGAAGATTCAAACAAAGTCAAAAAGCACTAACATGGCAAATCTAATTCATATCATGTAACAAAATTAAATTTTCAATAATTAAATCAGAGCTACCACTTGAGAGTTTAATATCCATCTAATCAATGTATCTGATGACTACATTTCTCTTAAAACTAGTACTTTGACAAGTAAGAATTAAGAGTTTTAGCTTCTATGTGTATAATTTTTATTTCTATAGCAGAATTAAATAAAGTTTCTTTCAAATCTCACTCATGATATATCAATCAATCATCATCATTTAATCCACACATGAACACAACAATTTATGTGAAAAAACCCAACTAGGGTGAAATACCATGATAGTTCCAAAGGAACCAAATCAATGCATTAGAAACCAAAGCTTTACATAGACATAAGCAAATCACCAACTTTGTTTAAACTCTAACACAAGCTCCTCTTGTTTAGATCATTATTACTGGTCTTCAAGTCTTTTTCCTCAAATACTTGAAGCTTTCTCCTCCTTACCTTGTCTATGTCTGCTTCCAATCTTTAACAAGCACTTCTTGTTGTATGTGGAAATCATCAATATTCCATTAAAGATATGCAACAAATTTTCTTCAAAATCTCTGTGTAACAACTCCTTTAATTGTAAATTATCTTCTGCAATTCACCATGGATCTTCAATTTAATGCATGAGTGAATTCTCCTGTGCAAAAGAATAATGAAAGGTGTAAACCCTCTTTCTCTTTTCTCCTCTAGGTTTCCCTCTATCAAATTTTATGATTTCATTACCCTTATATAGCGCATTAAGTTCGTTTAGAACTTGTACTTAAATAAGGAATGAAATTGAAATTGGAATGACTTAATTTTGGTAAATTGTCCTTTAAATGGTCGATCATTCCAAATAATGATCGATCGTTCACTATTATCACAACAAGGATACTTCAAGTGATCAGTCAATTGCAGGAGTGATCGATCGATTAAGAGAGCATCAATTGATAACTCTCGGTTTCATTTTGTATAGGGCAGAATCATATATCGATCGATTGTGTCTTAAGGCGATCAATCGATTTATCAATCTCCGTAAATTGTTGTACAGTGATCTATAAATTTTTTCAATGTTATTTGGAGAGATCGATCATTCTGCTTGACAAATTATAGTTTTTCCCTTTTTACCCATACAATTTCTGAACCACTTAAATCACTTTTAAAGCTTCTCTATGTGATTTTTTAATGCAAATGTAATCTGAATAAGCTTCAAAAATCTTAAACATTCTTCATGCTTCTTCCTTGATGAATAAGAACACATCTACTCCTATTTTTGAAGTCTGTCAATACCAAATCTGACTCAACCACAACAACCTCAAATTAGATTCTAAGACTTAATATATACACATGGTTTGTTGACATAATTTTGACAAAGAAATCATCCAATAAACTAAATATATGACTTAATGTTCTTACACTTCTTATGCTTCAAGAAAATTACTGGTCCATAATTAAAATTATCCAACCCATGATCTTGAGTTATTCTAGATGGTAATTGCCCTTAAAGTTTGGAGCACTACTTGTATGGGGTAACATTTTAAGTGTGCCAACTATAAGAGTTTAACATACATGTTCTCTTAAAAAGATTTAAACATGAGTCAAAAGAGATGATTGCAATATTTCAATAACTATGATTTAACTGTTTCATACAAATCTAGAAATGGTGGCGCATGACTAAGAAGAAAAATAGAGGTATTGATGGCACAAATGATGGTGAAGGAATGAGATGTATTACGCAATATGGCTGAGTTACATATTGAAGAGTTACATAAGAAAGGAAAATCATTGTTAGCTAACTTTTTAGTACAATCCCACATTGTCTAAAAGATTATAAACTTATCTAGAGATGAGGAAGCCCAAGGTTTTTTAGGAACAACAAAATTCATGAAAGGAGTGGATGGAGGGATATGGTGGTTTAGAAATAGGTTAGTAGTGCCCAACAATATAGAATTGAAATAGGAATTGTTGAAGGCTACACATCATTCCCAATACAACATCCATCATAGTAGTACGAAATATATTAAGACTTAAAAACAAGATTTTGGTGGAATGGGATGAAGAAGGAAATCAGAGATTTCCTTTCCAAATGTTTAATTTGTCAATAGGTCAAAGTTGAAACATCAAAGACCAGTTGAGACATTACACCCATTTGAAATACCATAATAGAACAAGGAAAATATCACTACATATTTCATTGTGGATTTACCCAAAACACATAATAGACATAATGCCATTTGGGTGGTAGCTAATAAGTCATCCCATTTTCCACATATTAAATGGACCCTAACACCAAAAAATTTAGTTCAATTGTACATTCAGGACATAGTGAGATTACGCGGAGCACCTTTGACAATAGTATCGAAAAGAGACCTCATATTCACATGTAAATATTGGATGATTATTAAAAAGGCTTTGGGTACAAAGCTTACATTGAGCACAACTTTTCATCTCAAATGGATGGCCAATCTAAATGTGGTAAGAACATATGAATCATATGTCTAGTTTATTGGCTAATTTCTTTGTCAAAAATTTGCTAAGATACCACAAGTATGTATTGAGTCTTAGAATCTTATTTAATGTTGTTATGGTCAAGTCATATTTAAAAATAACAGACTTTAAAATAGGAGGAGACGTGTTCCTATTAATTAAGGCATATGATTAAAGAATGTTAAAGTTTTTTGAAACTTATTCATATCACAATCACATAAAAAATCACTTGTCGAGTTTCAAAAGTGATTTGAGTAGTTTCAGTAGGTTTTTGGGTAAAAATGGCAAAATAGTAATTTGTCAAGTAGCACAATCGATTGCTGCAAATAACAGAGAATGAATTGATCGATCGCTAGTGAACATTTTTACAAATTGAAATGAATCGATCAATCGCCAACATAAGCACTCAATTGGTACATGATTTAGCCTTCTACAAAACAAAATGGAATGTTGTCGATCAATCGCTCTCGTAAATGATTGATCACTATTTCAACAATTGATAATTACAAGGATAGTTTACCAGATTTAAGTCATTCCAATTTCAATTTCATTCCTTATTCAAGTACAAATCCTAAACCGACTTAAGGAGCCATATAAGGGTAATGAAATCATGAAATTTGAGAGAGGAAAATGTAGAGGAGAAAAAGGAAAGAGCATTTACACCTTTGCTTATTATTTTCTACTGGAGAATTCACATGAATCTTTGAGTTGAAGATCCATGGTGATTTGAGGAAGATAATACACAACTAAAGGAGCTTATACACAAAGATTTCAAAGATGAGTTGTAGTGTATATTCCACGGGAGATTGAAGATCCCAAAAGGCCAAAGTCAATAAAACAAGAGGTGCTTATTGAATATTAGAAGAAGACAGAGAAGGTAAGGAGGAGAAAGCTTCAAGTGCTTAAGGGAGAAGACATGAAGGCTAACAACAATAATCTAAACAAGAAGAGCTTGTGTTAGAGTCTAAACAAAGTTGGTGGTTTGTATGAATCTATGTAATTGTGTCAAAGTCTAAACAAGGTTGGTGGTTTACTTGTATCCATGTAAAGCCTTGGTTTCGATGCATTGATTTGGTTCCTTTGGAACTGTTGTAATTTTTCATCCTAGTTGGGATTTTCTACGTAAATTGGTGTTCATGTGTAGACTGAATGATGTTCATTAAATGATGATGATTGATATTTTGTGAGTGAGATTTGAGATAACTTTTTTTCAATTTTGGTATAGAAATAGAAATTTAGCAAATAAAGTCTAGAACTCTTAATTCTTACTTGTCGAAGTATTATTTTTAAGAACAATATAGTGATCCACTAGGTCTATTAGACTGATATTAAACTCTGAAGTGGTAGTTGAGGCTTTTAATTTAAAATTTCCTTTCAATTCATACTATTTATTAGGTTTTGTATGCATATCTAAAGTTGGTAGTTTTAGTGTTGATCAATTCCACTTACTCACTTTTCAAAAGGGTGTATTTTTGGTGATTTTGTGTAATTATTTGAACGTGTTTTCTTGTGCCTATTTGGTTCATGTCTAATTTTTATTCTTCTAGGAATGATGAGAATTTAGATTTTGAAAGTCTTTTTAAACAAGCCATTGAATTAAGTAAAAAGTGTAAGAAGTTAGAAATAATTATTAAAACTAATACATAGATAATTATATCAATTGTATTGAAAATTTTTAATTGGCTTAAGATAAAGAAGAATTAGAGAAAGAGGTTCAAACTTTAAATAGTAAACTTGATAAAGAGAGAAACAAATCTAGATCATTTACTAATGAAGAAGTGGATGCCTTCAAATATAAGAAATGTAATATTGTAGGTAAGATAAAATTCTTAGAGAATGAAGTTCATGAGAAATTAGAGACAAATAGTTCATGCTTGAAAAAGATGGAGGATTTAGGCAGTGAATTAAAAATTTCTCAAGAAAAATTAATGTTTTTCACATTCAGGCAAGAGAAGTTGGACAAAATTTTATACATGAGATAAGATAGTAGTGATAAAAGGGGATTAGGATTTAGAAAGTCAAATTCTACTAGTTCAAAGGGTTTAACTAAATTTGTCAAAGCCAAAGAATGCATGCACACTTGGAAGGGTGTTTCACAAGCTGACAATGTGTTAAAACCTAATAATCCTCTTAGGAATTGAAATCCAAAGTCTAACCATTAAAACAGACAACACAAAATAGACAACAATAAGTTCTTAATTAGACAAATTCAAACTATGAACACCTTAGTAAACAAGTCATGAATAAATCCAACACTAAGGAAAATTGAGTGTCTACTAACTTGAATAGATTGTCTAAGAAGTCAATAAGAACCCAGATGAATTCTCAAGATAATGAATTTGGAATCAAGAAAATTTGGATCAAGAAGCATTCTCTACACACTTCATCACCTATGAAGGGTACTCGATACAATGGAAAGAAAACCTTATAAATTTGGATTAAAAAGATGTCTTAGAAAACCTTAGATCTCAGGTTTATAGGGGTAATAAATACACCTCAAGTTACCTTAGAATTTGTTAGCTAGGCAAGGCTAAGGAACCTGAAATATCACGATAAGAAGATTGTTTTGTCCACGATTTTATTCTTTCTATCTTTTAGACATTCGTGTTTTTTTAGTTTTGTTGCATTCTACTTTGTTTTTACATGTTTTTACTTCATAGGTTTTGAATTGAAAAATAAAAACAAAAAAATAGATTATGATAAAAAATACAACAAAAATTATAGCTTTTGCTTGGTTTTGCAATTGGCTTTGTTTTGGTTTTTTGCAAGTACAGCTCTTGAGATAAATTGAGATTAATTTTTTTTTTAAGATAAAAAAAACATGACTAGTAGTTAAACATACTTTAACTAAGAGAATGATACACCAAGGAGAGTGAAAATCAATTTTATTTTCATTTGCTTAAAGTCGCAATTCTCTAGTTTTAAAAAACTTGCACACATCATGTTGAAACAAGTTAATTTTATGTATGAACATTAAGATATAACTCTTACATATAAGTTGACTTAGATGTTTGGATTTTAAGGGAGTCTAGGTGATCAAATTAGATGATCTTTGGCTAGATTTCTATCTAGAATTCAAAGAAAAGAAAATTCCATGTAAGGTACTTCAATGCTTATGAGTCTTATGTACTTTAATATTTTTTTATATAATGTAATTATCCTTCAAAAGATAATTACATTGGCCTAGGCTAGTGTGAAGTTCCCATCCACTTGCAATCAAGAAAAATAAATGAAAAAAAAGAACAAAAAATTTAATGATGCAAGTAGAGAGGATTCCTAGAAAGCTAAGCCTTATAAAAATGAATTGAGGAAACATATTACAACTCAAGAAAAATCAAGAACATGTTGATTATAAGCATTTTGATTGTTTTTACCTTTTACGAAAATCATGTGTATAGATTCTAATTAAAGACAGTTGAAAAATGGGAATTTAGTCTTTACTAGGGTTTGAAAAAATTTATTTCAATTTGGTTCAGTATGATCTTACGAGAGTCAAGATTAAAAGAGACAAGAGTTAATTACATTGGTGATTTTTCTTCAAAACTAATAAGAGCAGATTAATATAAAAAAGAAGTGAATTAAAATTGACAATTACATACCAATGTAAGGCAAGGTATTAATGAACATAACATGTGGATGCACTTAGATTAAAAGAGAATTGATTACAAAATAATAAAAAAAACTAAACTTTGCTGATTTTTTTGTAGTTAAATTTTATTTTGAGTTCTTGATTTCGAATTGAGGTGATTTCAATAGAATTCAACGTTTTTGAGTATTAAAATTTTTTATAATTTGTTTTCGAATGTTTTGACAACAAAAATTTTGATTGATCAAAGTTTTTAAAGCACAATTGTGAAAAGAAGTATTTCAAAGTTAAAGCAATATTTAATTGGATATTGAGACATGGTTTTCAATGTTTATATCTTTTTGATTTAAAAGTCAATTTGACATGATTTTTTTTAATTTGAAATTCTGATGTAGTTTTCATTGTTTATATTATGATTATTTTATCTTTATGTCTTGATGATTGTGTATTTGACTGATATGTTTAATTGGTATTTTTATTATTTGTTATATTTCAATTTTAGTATATTTATGTCAAAAAGGGGGAGAAGTGATTAATGAAAATCAAAGGTCTTGTCTTTATAATGAATGGATAGTGCTATCCAAATCAAATTGATTTTGAGTAAGCAGGATAAGTACAAGATAATACAGTGCTTTTGAAGCTCAATTTCAAATAAATAAGTTATGTTGAGTTTTGTAGTGCTGATTTATTTTGTACATTTTGAAAGTCAATACACTATGTCAAGAGTAATAATTTTTATTTTAATTTTCAAATGTGTAGTGTTTTGAAAAGAAATAGTCAAAGGTGAAGATAGTAAGAACAAATGAGTCATGTCTAGTCTATTGGCTATTTTTTTTGTTAAAATTATGTCAAGAAACCATGTGTATTAATTGAGTCTTAGAATTTGATTTAGGTTGTAGTCAAGTCAAATTTAGAATTGACAAACTTGAAAATATTAGCAAACGTGTTTTTATTGATCAAGGCAGAAAATTGAAGAATATTGATGGTTTTTGAAGCTTATTCGGATCACATTTACATACAAAATCAATTGGTGAAATTTTAGAAGTGATTTTAGTAATTTTAGAAAGTTTTTTGGTACAAAGTGCAAAACAGTAATTTGCTTTGCATAACAATTGATCGCTACAAATGAAAGATAATGATTCGATCTATTGCCGATGAATAGTTTTACAAAGATTGGTGAATCAATTGATTGCCCATAGAAGCAATCAATGGGTACATGATTCAGTCCAGTGCAAAACGAAACTAAGAGTTATCTATCGATTGATCGCTTGGAGTACCGTGTATATGACAAACATTGAATGGTTGATCTTTCAAGGATAGCTTACCCGATTCAAGTAATTCCAGTATAAGTCCTAAACAGATATATAAGGATAATGAAATTACAAAATTTGTGAGAGAAACCTAGAGAGAAAGAGGGTTTATACTTTTGCCTATTTTTTTCCAAATGAGAATTCGCATGAAGCTTGGAGTTGAAGATCCATGGTAAATTGAAGAAGATAATTCACAACTAAAAGAGCTTATGCATAGAGATTTGAAAGAGGCTTTACACCTTTGCTTATTGTAAATTTTTGTGTCATGGTAAGATTTGGGAGAACTTTTGTCTAATCTCGCTATAGAAATAAAAAATTTGCTCATAGTGGCTATACCACTTAATTTTTACTTATCAAGTACTAATTTTAGGAACAATCTAGTGATCCACTTGGTTGATTAGATAGATATTAAACTCACAAAAGTATATATAAGGATTTTGTACTTGAGTGGAAAAGAAAGTGCGATGAATTCATGTCACTCATTGAACTTTCTTATAATAATAGTATCATTCAAGATGACACCCTACAAAGTTTTTTATAGACACTAGTGTAAGTCAACCACAAGTTGGAATAAGGCAGGTGAGCATCACTTACTCATGGAAGAGTTTGTGATCCAACGTTATGAGAAAATTCATGAAATTAAAGAGACACTTCATATAGCCAAATATCACCTAAAGAAGTTTGTTGATCTTAGATAGAGAAAAATTGAATTTGCAGTGGGAGAAATGTCTTTCTAAAAGTCTTACCCACTAAAGGTATAATGAGGTTCGGAAAGAATGGAAAGTTGATCTCACATTTCGTTGGACCTTTTGAGATATTAGAAAGAATTGGACCAATAGATTCAAAGTTAGATTTACTTCTACAGGTGGAAAAAAATTTTCTTTCATATTTCTATGTTGAGAAAGTACATCCTTGATCCAACCCATGCCATTGACGTGGCAAGTATTAGAACTTCAACTTAATTTAACCTACAAATATGAACTT
The DNA here is from genome assembly GCA_035235625.1 of Saururus chinensis. Classification (NCBI taxonomy): domain Eukaryota; kingdom Viridiplantae; phylum Streptophyta; class Magnoliopsida; order Piperales; family Saururaceae; genus Saururus; species Saururus chinensis. The sequence continues at coordinate 5,121,528 of CP141145.1, read as the reverse complement.
GTTTAAATTCTAAATAGAAAGGTTATAACCTTGAGAAACAAAGTCATTCCCATGCTTAAATTTTTTTGGAGGATCTAGGCTCATAAGAAATGACATGGGTGTTAAAGATGAATTGAAGAAAGTATAGCCACATTTCTTCACCAAATCATTTATTGGAAATATTGAAAACAAAATTTTCCAAGGAGAGAAGGATGTGTAAATTTAGAGGTACTTTTACATATTAAAAGTATTATGATTATAATGAATTAAAAATTTGTTCTAGATAAATCATCCATATATGCTATAACCAACATGTTGGTGAGTGCTAATCGTACTATTGGCAAGGGATTGAAAAACTTTAAAAAATACCAGTGAGTTTCTAATTTTAATATGTGGGGTACATGACATGTTGTACTAGATGGTTATGCCAATGGGGATAAAAACCATATGAAATAAATGGTAACATACCAAATTTAATTATTCCTCCCTCATATAAATACCCCTTTAATGAACTGTGACTCTTATCTCTTTTAAAATTGAATTCTAGATAAGCAAGGAGACCGAGTGTGTGTAAAATATTAGAGAAGGGAGAAAGAGGCCAAATTCTGAGAAACAGACATATGGCCTATGAAGGAGAAAGGTTGGATTGCTAATCTTGAATCAACTTAATTCTTTAGTCTTAAAAAATAGAATTCTTGAGGCAGTAAGAGATATTGAAAGTGCTTGAACCTTGCACAAAAATATGTTATGTTATATGGGATGGTGTTAAGAGTTTAATATCTATCTAGCTGGCTTTAGCGGATTACTACATTGTTCTTAAACTAGTACACTTCAGAGTAAGAAACAAGAGTTATAACCTCTATGGGTAGAAATTTAAATTAAATAGCAAGAACGATAAACTTTAATTACTATGCATTCATGATCACTCTAGCATCAATCAAACCATAAAGTGTGCAAGAACACATAAGAATATCTACGTGGAAAACACCAACTACAATAAAAAAAACTACGACAATCAATCCATGACTAAATTAATGCACTAGTAAGTAAGATATTACAATGACACAAACAAATTGCTAATCTTTGTTGTGACTCTAACCCAAAACCCCTTTGTTTAGATCTCTAACAAACTCATTTCGTTGTTATCCTTTATGTCTTCTCTCCTCAAGCCGTAAAACTTTTTTACTACTTGCTTTGTCTTTTTCTTCTTTTAGCCTCCTCAAATAAGCTCCTATTGTTTTTTGACTTTAGCCTTAGTCTCTTTAATTCTCCATTGAAGTTGGTATAACTCCTCTTTGATTTGGTGTCTGTAAGACTCTCTTATTAGTTATGTGTCTCTTAAGAAATTACCATTATCATTAACTTGAAACATAAAGATGATCTCCTATAGAAAATCATGAACTAAGGATTTGTCATCTATTTTCTATTAATTTCTAGGTTTCCCTCTCTTTAATTTTTTGTTCACCAAGCACTTATATGATCAATTAAGTCAGTTTATGAGTTTGTCTTCAATTAGTAATGAATTTTCTTTTGGAATATTTAAAATAGATAAGTAACATGCACAACGATTGACCATTTGACACAGTGATTGACCATTCATTATTTTAATTAGGGTATGACTCTCTAAGCGATTGATCTACTAATACAATGATGGATCGATAAACTCTTGATTAAATTTTACATAGTCCTATTCATGTGCCAATGATCAATTGACTCAGTTCATTTTGTATTGACCGATTGATGTACAGTAAAATTTTCTAATTTACCTTAACTCAGTCTGAAACTCCTAAATTCACTTAAATTACTCATTTTATGCCAATTTAAGTGAATTGTGCATGTTAGTATGTGCAAATTAAACTTTTACCATGATTACTCTACTTAGGGTCCATTTGTTTCAGCTGAATCTTAATCTGAAAAGTTATCTTAATTAGTTGAAAAGTTAATTATCTGACTTAGCTGAATCTGAAGCTAAATTAGCTAAATCTGAAACTGAATCTGAAGCTGAATTAGCTAAAAATATAGATTGAGTTATGAATATACATAATGCCGTCAGTACATATATTTTTGTAAAAATTCTGATTATATCTCTCATCTTAAGCCATTGACAGTAATACATAACTATTAACCTGCATGTCCATAGAGCCAAAACTACCTTCAAAATCCAGAATCCAAGATATTAGTTTAACCCTCCAACCCACCCATAATAAATTCAATAAGGGATTCAACATATAAAATTGCATCTCTCCCCATTTTAGTTATCCGGAAAAAGTGGTAACAGAAGCCGTAGTACATAAAAAAATAAGCATAGAAGAGAGCTTGTAAGCATACAACTTATAATGGAGCAATTAGATATTTTATCAGAGTGATTATCCATTGTTTATTTATTAACCAGAAGAAACCACAAAAACACCGAAACAAAAAATCCCAAATGAAGAACCTCTTTTGGATCAATTGCAGAGGCACATTCTGGAAAACTACTGGCAATTCCAAGCCATGCACAAAAATGTTGTGGACGTCTTTCTAGCCCAAAGTTTTCTTAAACACTTGTTTGAAGTTAATTCCTAAACACCTGGCCATGGCTATAGAACTGGTTGAATATAGCCTGACATATGCCAAGTTTTATTTAGGGATATTATGGCCTTTTAAAACATTTCTCTAACTAGAATATCAAAAAAATAGATTGTTCCCAATCTTCTTCAACTTTTGCATATTGTCCTTCTTGTGGAAGAGAGGAAACTATAAATTTGATGTATAAATGCGAGCATGTTTTCACCAAGAGGCTGAAGAGAGCCAGACTTTAAAAGCTGTAATTTGTCATTCTGCAAGACAAACATTCAATTATAAGTCACTGAAAAGAAAGTCAAACCAATGCAAGCTCCATTATCCTCTGATATAACAAGCACCTCTATCAAAATGTATAAAACCTTAGCATACACATGTCTATTGACCCTTACATCTTTCCATGCTCATAAGACTGAATTGAATTGCCTGCTAAAAAATTGTTCTTTAATTTCTTGTGATCAAACTTGAAACTGATTTCTGGTTAGTGACGGCTGGGGTTATGAAGACAGAAACCATGACAGTGTTGATTCAAACTTGTTCTGTTCTTGACTAACGAATTGCCATGATTTCTGATTGCATTTGTTACTTTCGACAGACTGCATGGGGAATGACTTAACTTCATCTTAAGATAGGATGATAGAGCAGTGAATGACGCGAATGAAGGAGATCTAATGGAAGAGTCAAGCGTGTAATCATATATGCCTCAGGTTGCAGGGCCAGTAATACAATGTCTGGCTCTTTGATAGAAGTTTTGTCTTAAGACATCTCTAAACAATAGTTCTTTCATAGCAAGAGTCTCTAGCATCGAATATTAACTAGCTCAACACCTTGCATCCCATGTGGCAAATAAATTCATCTAGTAATTGCTTGTGCAAACGAAATTTATCTGGCTGACACCTCCAATGCAAATCTCGTCTGACTTGACTAAAAAATCAAGACAATCAAATATTTATTGTTCTGGTACACAACCCCAATGGGTCATTGTCTTCCTCCTTAAACTTGAAACCTATTTTACTTTAAGAAACTATTTTACATGATTTGAATCATTCACAGTATTTCATTTTTAGTTATACCAAATTGAAGAAACTTTCATTACATAAATACGAATACAGGAATTTAAACAGAACCTAAACATTAAATATGGGGTCAATTATATCAGTGACATTACAAGGAAATTTTAAGCTATACAAAGATTCCATTATAGAACTTCAGATTCAATGAGCAAGGTTTTGTGCCCCACTGGTCGTATAATTAACATTCACATATAATAAATACTCTATGGATAAATCTAGTGCATAACAGAAAAGGAGAGATCAAACACTAAATTAGCATGCAAACTCATTTACGAATTGCAGGAAACAGAAATTACAAACAATTCCAGAAATCAAACTTACAATAGTGGCCAATCAAACTTACAATAGTAGCCTCTGACGGTGACATTCCCATATACCATTCTTATATCGCGGAAAAGACCCATCACCTCATATAGGGACCCCAAGCGTGCATACCCAGCAAATAAGGCATTCCACGAGACAACATCTTTTGCAGGCATTTCATCAAATACATGGCGGGCGGTTTGAAGGTCCCCGTACATAGAGATCAGGGGCGGCGAGTTGAGCAGCGGACAGTGGTCTACCGGTCTAGTGGATCACAGTAGATGATGAGAGAGGGGGAACTGAGTACAGGGCTGTCGAGAGGGTGGGGGTAAAGGAAGGTGGACGTCATAGTCTGGACGAAGGGAAGCGCACGATAGCAGTTAAGTGACCAGACGGTGAAGTGAAGGGCCGGAGCGGTGAATCGCCACCCAGAACTTGATGAACCAAGTGGAGCTGCTGCCATCATCCACTGTGTGGTGTATTGACACACGAAGACAGCATAAACTGGTGTCGGGGAAGATGATTACCTGTACTGCAAACAGTGGAGACCAGCCCCTTTATCGGCTGCAGGCAGGGGCGGCACGAACTGGTGCATCACTTTCATATCTCTAGCATGATAAGCGACGAGGGATGCGAAGTTGACATCGAATTCGGCAACGAGGAGTACAACGGAGTTGCCGTTCGCATAGGCGACGACAAGGTCCCCAGTCTCCGGGCAGGGAACGAGGTTGCCTACGACAGAGAAGAAGGTCAAGAGGGCCTTGCCGGAAATCGCGATAGGTTTTCAGCCAAATCAGCCAGCAAAACCTATCTGACTGTAGGGCCAAAATATATAACGTGAACTTATTTTTCACCTTAATCAGCTAAAAATTAAGCTTAAAACAAATACGCTTATAAGTTGGCTTTTAACGGGCTTTTCAAATACTTAATTAGATAAGGTCTGATTAAGCTAAACAAACAAGCCCTTAGTCTTAAATTTTAATCATTAAGAATAAGTTTAGTCTTATTTTTCAAGTCAATTAATTCTAAATTTTGCTTAACTACAACTAAATCTAGTTAGATTCTTAAACTAAAAAATACATGAAGTTTTAACGTTATTTTGATCATCGAAATTAACCAATTACAATGTTCATGCCTCATATGTTCTTTCAGTTTCCCCCTTTAGATATTTTGTGACAAAACACTACATAGATAAAAATGAAATAAAAATTACAATTATTTAACATTGTGTATTGATTTTTACTTGTACATATGACTTGACAACATTATGACACAATTTGGAAAATTTAGAATTGATCTTGAAATTGCTTATAAAAACCTATACTTGTCATGCACACTTACAAAAAAATTATTTGCATAGCACTCTTAAAATAAGCATGTAAAAAAAATACTTTGATTTTTATTAATCATTTTTTCACCTTTTTGACACCAATAGACAAAAAGTGAAGCAACAATTAAGGAAAAATTCAATTAAATCTTAAAAGTTAAGTAAACTACCCTCAATACAAGAAACTAGCATAATTATAAGATATCACATGTCCATCACTTTTGACAATAATTCTCCCCCTTAACCTATGCCACTCAAATCATTATGGTGTGGCCTTGAACTTGTAATCATCATGGACATCACAAACAAGAATATGTCTACATAATATTATTCTAAGAAACAAGTATATACAGAATTTAAATGTTCAAGTACTTTCTGCATATGACATTCAAGTTCTATTAAGTTTTCTCTTCTCATAATAAATTAGTCATATATTCATGTGGAGAAAACACAATTCAAGCAACCACATCAGATAGAAAAAAAAAGCAATCAAGTCTATGTCTAAGAGTCTATTGAGTTATGTGTTTAATTAATTATTGATTCACTTTGAAAGTATTTAGATTTGAGATTAAGAACTCAAAATAAAAATAAACATATCCAAACAACACAATGTTGAGTTCTTTTTGAGTTTTTTTTATTAATTATCTTTTAATTTAAGTGCATCAACAAATTATTTTCATTCATACCTTGCCTTAGATTAGTCAATTATATTGGTATGTGATTGTCAATTTTTATTTCTTCATTTGAACATTTCAACTCTCTTCTATTAACTTTAGAAGAAAACACTAATATTTTAACTCATGTCTCTTTTAATCTTGAATCTTGCTAGATCACTTTTATTAAATTGAGACAGTTATTAATACCTATTAAAGAAAAAATTCTCTTTTGTCAACTTGCTTTAGCTAGAATATATGTACGTTTTCTTCTAAAAAAGATTAAAAAAATAAAAGCTCGAACATAAATATGCCCATGCCTTTATCTGAGTTGTGATAATTTTTCTCAATTCATTTTTTAAGGCCTCGGCTTTTTCTAAATCCTTTCAACTTTAATTATTTATTATATATTATTCATTATTTTTAATACATTTTTCTTGATGTCAAGTGGATGAAATCTTCACATTAGCCTAGACCAGCTAATTAAGTAGCCCATCCCCATAATCTTTATGAGAACAATTCTATAGAATAAAAAATGTTGTAAGTAATTAAAACATACAATCATTGAAGCATATTATATAGAATTTTCTTTCATTGAATCCTAAATAGAAATTTAGCTTTAGTTTCTCGAATTTCATCACTAAGACTCTACAAGAATATTCTAAACGCCTAAGTCAACCCATGTCTAAGAGTTCTCTCTTAATCTTCATTCATAAAATTGACTTGAGTTTAAACATGATGCATGTATTTTATAAAAAGAGATAATTACAACATTAAGGAAAATCAAATTGATCTGCATTTTCTTTAATTTATCATTCTCTTTATCAAGGTGCATTGACCATAAATCATGTTCCCTTATAGCTTAAAAGGAAATTAATTACTTTTAGTCTCAAGACTTAAACATATCAAAAACAAAACCAAAAAAATTGCAAATCAAGCCAAAAATTACACTAATTGTTTTGTATTTTTTATCATATTTTCTTTTTTTCATTTTATTTTCATTCAAAACCTATGAATAAAACAACAAGAAAACAAAGAAAAATAAAGTAAAACTAAAACATGTGTTGTCCAAAAGGCAGAAAGATTTAAATCATGGACAATCAAATTAATTTATTTACTTAGAGATGACAAGTTTCTTATCTTTGCCTAACCAACTTATCATAAGGCAATCTAAGGTGCTTTTATTTCTTCTATCAACTTGAGAACTAAGATATTTCTCCAATTTTAAATTTGAAAATTTTAATTCCTATTGCATTGAGTAACCTTTTTTGTTGTGGGGTTTTGGTGTATGCTTTCTAATCCACATACTGAGGTTTCCTATAGGATGAATTGATTTATTTCCTACTCTTAGGCAAATTATTTAAGCATGACACACCATATTTCTTTAGTATTGAATTTGTTCATGAGTTGTTTACTAAGGTGTTTTATGTTGTATTAAGAATCATGATTTTCATCTTTATGACGTCATTTTCTATTGTTAGACTTTAGACTTTCATTCATACAAGGATTACTTAGTTTTGACATATTGTTGACTTGTAGAACAACCTTATTAATGTACATGGGTTTTTTAGATTTGATAAACTTAGTGACACCCTTGCAAATGTAGAATTTGTCTTTAGAAACACTAGTCCTTATTTATTACTACTATCTTGTCCCCTATACAGAATTTTGTCCAATTTCTCTTATGCTAAAGTGAAAGATTTTAATTTTTCTTGAGAAATTTTTATTTCACTCTCTAGATGATCAATCTTCTTCAAATAAACTTTATTTGTCTTCACTCTTTCTTGAATTTCATTCTTTAATAATTTTATCTTATTTAAAATATTATCTTTCTTAGATTTGAAGACATTGACTTCTTCATTAGTAGACTTAAGTTTATCTCATAAAGATCTAGATTCTTTTTCTCTTTCTCAAGTTTACACCTTAAGGTTTGAACCTCTTTCTTTAGTTCTTCTTTATCCTCATCCAATTTGAATTTCTCTATAGGAATATATTCAATTGTTGACAATCTTCGCTAATTTCTTATACTTTTACTCAATTCAATAGCTTGTCTAAAAAGACTTTTAACATCAAAATCCTCATTATTACTAGAACAATAAGAACTAGACCAGGTGAATCAGTCAAGTACAAGTAAACAAGTTCTAGGAAACACACAAAATAACAAAAAATACAACTTTTAGAAAAATGAACAAGAATAAGCAAGATAGATGCATACTAGCATGCACAATATGATTGATAGCATTATTCAAAATCAAATTTTAAACAAAAATCCTCAGCTAATACTTGAAAGTTTAATATTTGTCTAGATGGTTGTGGTAGATTACTAAATTATTCTTAAAACTAGTACTTTAAAGAAATATCGATTTAGAAGTCCAAACCCAATTTGAAAAAGGGAAGTCATGTTAAATAGGGCTCAAGAGTCCTAATCATCCCATGCTATCCACTCTTCTCTCATCAGTTGATGTGCCCTCACCTCCTTCCTTTTGTTGGAGTGGCTCCCTTCCCTTGGATTGAGCCACACTTGCCCCTCTCTCCTCTTTCTGTTTTAAGTCTCTTATCTCTTGAAGCACGTTGTTAGGTTACTTAGCTATGTGCCACTTGGAAGGTTTGTGACAAGTAGTGGATCGCGCATGCTACATGGATGCTTTCTATAAGCTGATCACACCACAATCCTTTGCATAGAAGTATGTGCTAATCTCATTCATATTGTACCCAATACAAGGAACTTTTCTACTTGATTAATTTACAAATTTATAGAAAAGGATGTATTTTTGTCAAATGTATTAGAAGGCCATATTCAGGAGGATCAACCCTCAAAGGTTAATAGGTGTTAATCTTTATTATATTGATTTGTATGTGCTAATTGCTGTTCAAAATTAGTTAATTATTTATTATATTGTATTTTGTGCATGTTATATGTGAGGTACATTATTTAAGAGCAAAAAAAATCCTATCCGATGCCTCCTTTGATTCTACTACCAAATAGCTACCCAACAAAATTGACCTTGTATGGCACATATCTCCATGCCATGCGCCTTGGACACAATAACATAGTCTATGACTTTAGTTCACCCTTGGAATAAATTGTTGCTTGATTATGCTTTAGTTAAGTTAAAATTTATTCGTGAACAACATTGATTAATAAGGCCTATTTGTTTAACCCCACTAATTAGCTATTTTTAAATAATAAAATAAGTTCTTCACATATCAAACCAAACATTAATTTTACATCTTTTGTCCATTTTAAGACCTCGCAACTTAGAGTGCTCTTGTACGAAAATCATAGCAAAATTCTCCATCAGATCAATGGCTATAGGGCCTCTAGGGCCGGCTCAATGCCTAGGCAACTGCCTAAGGCCCATCCACAAACAAAGGCCTAGTTATATAGAAATGAATATAAAGTATTAGGCCCTCCATTTATTCCTAAACTACATATTTTCTATATTTAAAGCCTCACCTTGTAAGTATAGAAAAAGGGCCTCACCTAACTATTCCTCATTTATGTAGAGGCCATACTTTACTATTCTTCATTCATGTTTGCTTTAAATTAATCATCTCCAACTATGATTAGAATTTAAAATTATTTAGGCCACTTACCCAAATAAAGAAAGAATGTAGTTGTTTAGACGCCACTTTTTTCCCTGTGTCCCCCATATCTTTTTTACCCCAACCTCCTTTATTAAAATATCTTACTTATCCCCCAGTTTTATAAATAAAAAAGATATACCCTACTTCTCCCGATTCCTCTTCTTCTCTGATGGAACATTGGTCGCCTGCATCGTCACGACTCCAACACCACCAACGGCCAACCAGCTATGGCCGGCAAGCCGGATCCAGCTGGTGTAGGAGATCTTGTCAGGCAGGCCAGCGTGGCCAGATCTGGCCGGCAGCGCATAGCACGGGCTCGCGTGGCCAGTCCGACGCTCAGGCCGCGCTCCTGTGTGCCCAGTCCGGCCGTGCTTTGCTAGTGTCAGCCAGTGGCTAGATCTGGCCACGCATGGCTTGCGAGGCCAGATTCGGTGAACAAGCTAGATCCGGTGCAGTTGGACTGGCTACACAGGTTGGATCTAGCCAACGCTGCCAGATCTTGCCACCAGAGTTATCGTCAGAGTCAATGTCATCATTGCCATTGCCGGAAAATAAAGTAGTGAGGTTTAGTGTAGTGAGGGAAGTATTAGCAAAATAAGGGGAGAAATATGGGGGGATGAAGTAAAAAAATAACTTTTTCACTTTGCTTTGGGGGACACAAGGAAAAAAATGATATTTGAATAGCAACGTTCGTAAAGAAATATATACCTAGAGTTAGATGTGGAACCTAAAATCTCTCTAACCTCTATATTTGGTGTAGTAGACATTTATATCTCAATTTATTCTTTATTTTTCCTCTTTTTTATCTTATTAATAAAATTTAGATAAGTAATTTTGTACTTAAATTTGTTTGAAATAAACTTGTTATCTCTATATTAACGTGGTATATAATCAACATCTCGTCTACTACCGGAAAAGAAACGTGGTACACGCAGGCCATGGTAAAATTGTCCATCAGATCAATAATGGCTATAGGGTCCCGACCAGTCCAGCCAACACTCAACGTGTCGTGTACTACGGGGAAAAAAACGTGGCGGCAAGATTCTCCGCGACTCCACCTGAAGAGTTTTTAATCCTGTGCACTGGCTGCAGCGGCAGGCCCTGGTCGAGTCGGCCAGGCCAGGGCAAAAGCTAGACTAGCCATGGCCTCTACGGCCAGTGCTAGACTGGCCTGGCCTCTACGTAGTAAGGACGAAGATGAAATGAAAACTGAAGAGGGAGATTACCGTACTGTCGTGGAGGGGCCGGCTGATGTTGCAGAGGCGGCGAAAGCGGGAGGTAAGGACTGGATGGCAGAGGACAGGCTTAAGGGCCCCTGGTTCCCGGAGGAGGATGTCATCCTCAGCCGGCTCGTCGGTAAATTTGGGCCAAGTAACCGGAGCCTCATTGCCTGCGGTACCGCCGGCCGCTCTGGCAAGTCCTGCTGCCTCCCGTGGTGTAGTCAGCTTACCCTTCTGTCAAGCGCAGAGCAAGCCCTTAACTGGCAGTTCCTATTCCCTTTATGTCTACCCTCGAATCTGAGATCAGCAGCCTCATTTTGCTATACTTAAGTTATATTTACTTTATGAACCCTTTTTGGGTGGCTATTGTCTTGCAGTCGTGTTTTGTTGTTCATCTTTTCCATGATCGTTACAGTGGAGTTATGATCAAAGTGTTTGTTTTCATGTGTTGGGATTTCATCATATATATATGTCTGTATTTTATTTAAACATGCTTAGTTTTAATGTGTTTTTTCCTTTCTGAGTATTGAATTTGATATTCGTGGCTTGAAGCAGGGGGAGGCGTTGTAAAGCACCTGGGTTGCCATCAGATGCTTGCTGCAACATAGCTCTGCAGCAGCGTTGGGTTTTGACGGATTGGAGATCCTGGTCATGAGGAGGTAGGGCCGCCAGAGGCCGTCGTCAAAGGTGCCGCCATTGCATCAGTTAAAGCTGCATCACCGAAGCTGCGGAGGAGAGAGATGCTAATTTTAGGTGGGGTAATAGGCTAGAGAACATTGTAGGGTTTTTGGGTAATAGGCTAGAGAAAATTGTAGGATTCTTGGGGTGAGGAGACGGAAGGAAGAAAAAATATTGAATATTGTTGTGGAACTGGGTATTGAGTGGTAAGTGAAAGCAATAAAAAAGATGATCTTAATTAGTTATTCTCTACTAATGCTGAAAGCGGGTGGGTCCAAGGCGGGCTTGAGTTGCCTTGCCTTAAAACTTGTCTGGCCTTAAAACTTGTTCGGCTTTAAAACTTGTTTTTACACGAGAGCTTCATCCTTACTTCAGGAAAGAAAGTAAAAAACATTGCGGCGTAATAATAAAATTTTATATTATTTGTGTATTCTCAAATGCATTGGTTCACAACAGAATGTATTTTTAAATACATTCTTCACTACATAACATATCTCAAACACATTCGTTATCAATTTGTACTTCACAATAATCCATTCTCAAACATATTCTTTACAACATAACATATTCACAAATAACAAAAACTACCACATTAATAATAATTAAGTAAAAAAATCTTAAAATAATAAAAATTATACAAACCAAGTATCTAAATACAACTAGTGTTGAAATAGAAGTTTGTAAAGTACAATAGTTCCAAATGCTCACTAAGTCTGAGCACATAGGATGAGATTATTTAATATAAATAAAGAGGCAAAAGTCTTTGATAAGACTTGATCTGCTAGTGCAACTCGGTAATTTAGAATCATTCACCATTAACCTACATTATTTGAAAATAAAACAAAGTTAGTATATCAAATTGATGAACTACTACAATAAAAAACCAAAAGTTAATATGCACCTGGGTGCATATGCTACTAGCACATTGGGAGCCGTAGGATTGTCATTTGACGGCTATAAAAACCCATCTAGTCCTTTGTAACATGGGCTGTGTAGCCCATGTGCGCTTGATGGATATTAATGAGACTCATAAAAAAACATTATTATACTTTAGAGATAATTTTATGTTTTTACCTAACTCATTTACAATTGAAAGAAACTTATCATTTGATCCATCTTTGATAATAATTTTGTATGTTGATCTATTTCCTCCTTGTACTACCTTGAGTTCTCATTCTTTAAATTTAAATTGTCCTCCTCTATATTTGACAAGTTTTCTTTCATAGAATTATATTTTGATACAGAGGAAGTTGTTGCATGTTTAGATGATGCCCCTACCCCCGCCACCCATAAGCTAGTGGGAGTCACTCCATGACCAAAACCTCAAACATGTCTTCTTTTCTTAGCTCCCATGGCAATATAAAATATATTATCAAGTGAACAAAGTGGTAACTCCTAAAAATGCTTTATTTCTATGCGAACCTCGATTCCTTTCTACAATTCATGAAAATGTTTAATACGTAATATAATTTCTTAAGGTCTATATATGATTAAAAGGAAGCATACATATTGGTTAAAAAAAAGATAGTTCAGATATAAAGATTATTTAACTTACAATAATATTTGACATACTCATAATTTTTTTGTATGTGTTAAAAATTAAAAGATCCTATCGTTAGATTGGGACATTAGTTTTCCATTTCAACTGCTTGTAAAATAAATAAATAGAAAATTTCAAGCTAAGTAATAAAAATTAAAGTGCAAAAAAATATATACATGTAACAAAAAATTAAACAAATACCTTCTCATACTATAATTGCATAAAGCTTTTAGTGTTAGTTGTGTCGAGGAATGTTTGTTTTGAATTATTATTTTTATTACTAGCATGTCTTGCCTATATTGAATTGATTTGGTTTGGTTAGCTTATAACACAAAGCAAATATCAATTGAAGATTATAATGATTCATCTTTATAGTGTTTATCTTTGATTCTTTTGTTTCCTAATAACTCAAAAGAGTTTTCTATTGGTCCTCATTTACTTTGATAAGTGTGTCAATGACACGCTCATCTTGAGGCTTAACATTTAGTTTTCAACTTATTTTTGAAGTCAACTCATTTCTTTTCTAAAGAGAACATATCATCATTTTTTGAATCAAATACTACATTCACATCAAATTCAAATTATTTCTGCATCACAAAAGAACCAATAGATTAGCATTAGACTTGGCCTCATGTTTATTCCAATTTTATTTACAATTTACAACTAGATTAAATATCAATCAATGAGTTACTTAAAACATTACAATTTCCCAAAGATATTTATCTTTATAATTTGTTTCATAATCTTTTTACATTTGTGTATTAATTTAGATCATATGAAATAGAAACTAAAAGGGAAATGCTTACCATTTTTTTTTTTCAAACTGTCTTTGTAATCTTTAGGCATCAATTTCTGTCATAACAAAGGACCTAAAAATTAGGTAACCATATAACATGCTCTCCATATGGTTGGCCCTTATCAAACCACGCATGATATTTATCTTCATTTCTTTAATATAAGAAAATGCAAACTACATAGCAACCTTCTACAAATAGGCTCATTAAAATATAATGTATTTAATGAAAATATGAATTCAATAATAGACAAATTTAGTCTATAACAAAAGGACAAACAATATTTCAAATCCAAATTGCTTAGTTATCAAAATTTGATTTATCCTTGTCAGCAAAAACTTCTAGATTAGCTTTTTTCTAGCTATCTCTTCTTCAATTGACAATGATAGTTGCTCTTTCAGCATTTGGCCCTAACCAATAAACATCATTGATATCTTCTTCGTCATTGTTACCTAATGGTTGTTGTCCACATGATGCATCTAGGAGCACTTCCATTCCATAGTGTCATATTGTAATAAACTTGTCTTTGGACCTAGTTTAATTAGATTTTGAACGTAAAAAGCATGTGTAACTTGGGATGCTAGTACATATGGCCCATCTATCTTTGCATGCCCTAAGAACAATAATCCTAAATATTTTACTAATGTGAATCTATTCTCATTAGTTTTAATTCTTCTACCTTGTGCTCTTATGTCAACCCAATCACACTTGACCAAGACAAACGTGAGGGAATCCGAATGTTTGCAATCTATTATGTCTGCTACAAGACCATAATAAGTCAAGGGTGTTGAAATTGGAAATTTGTCCCTCAAGCTTTTATAACTTGTAGTTTCTTTTGTGACATACCACTCTTATGAGTTCTAGCTCTCCTATCCTTATATAAAATTGAAAACCTAAACCCATATATAGTGTTGTATGCACTCAATTTAGTTGCAATAGGGTGTAGGCCTTCAACATGCAATGTGACTTTTTCTTCAATTATTATATTTGACTTGACCTTTTGTCGAGCCTACTTAAAGGGAAAAGTTGATCAAGTTCTATCATATGAGTACAAAGATAAGAATGTGTGCCCATCATATGATTGTTATAAATTTTACCTCTCCCTTAAACTACTCAATAAGTTGTTCATTATGTAACTTTTGGATATTGCATGTTGATTGTGTATATTGATGGGTAAGAAGATTAATGTGATGTTTGCTCATATTAAACACGACATTTTATTAATAAAACTACAATATTTCAATTAAATTTTAAAAATAAACTTACATGAGCATATACAATATTATTTCTCACCTCATGTTTTTGGAGACAAAATTTCTTAGTTGCTCCGATACCAACTATCGCACCCCAGGATTGTGCATGCATATATAAACACTTGAATAAAAAGGATCAGAGTTTGCCCAGGCCTGTGACTGCAATTATTCATCATAAGCATGATATGAAATAGAAAATTTCTAGGAACTACCGTTCGCATACAAACACACAAGGAGACAAATAATAAGAGTTCTTATGATTTAGGTACAGTTGAAAATCCTTGAAATCAACTATAAACTCCAATGTAGGCCCTTCTATCCACACACTATGCTTCCACAAGTCCTGCAAGGTCTAGGGGGTGGTAAGTATTTTAAAATACTTAATAGGAGAGTCTATATTATCAGACATGAAGTAACACATGACAGTTTCAAAACATATAATATATATACTACTTTTCATAAAAACCGGGGTGTGCCTCTCAACCAGAAACCACCCCTAGAGCTTCTTCTTACGTATCAAAGATGCTCCCAGGGTTTACAAGCTTTTATGGTATGCAACAAGTGTCTCAGACACCTACTCCATCCTATGAATTTTGCTGCAGGTACAAAGCAATCTCCTCTTACTATTCTATAGATCATTGCAAAACACCTCATGCTTGTGAAGAGAAGAGACATCATGTTCATAAGGCACCAGGATCATGAGAGTAGAGAGTCTTCCTATGATACTCTCTACCCAAGCGCATATAGACTTCTTAAGGGGTCTTGTCCTCCGTTAGGGGCTCACCGGGGATCTTGACCTTTGTTGGGGCACTACAACAAAATGTAGTATTAGTGATGCTTTTATTAGTGACACACATATAAACATTGCTATAAACTAATATTTGCGATGTATAATTAAGCGTTGCAAAAATAATAACTATTAGTGACGCGTAATACCAACTGTTACTATTACTACAATTATTAGCGATGCATAATACCATGCATCGCTAATATATATCTATTAGCGATGCATAATACCATGCATCGCTAATATATATCTATTAGCGATGCATGTACTATAATTATTAGCGATGCATAATACCAAGCGTCACTCATATATATCTATTAGGGACACATACACCATGCATCGCTAAAAGATATTTGTTTAATTTTTTTAAAAGAAAAAAATCATTACTATTAGCGACATTTTATCCAAAGTGTCACTAATAGTTTTAATAATACCGACACTTACTAAAAAGCATCATGAATAGTTATGAATTTAAAAATAAAAAATAAGTAAAATCAATACTATTAGTGATGCATAGGATATGCGTTGCTAATAGTTTAAGTATTTGTGACGTATAATAATATATGTCGCTAATACACACACTATTAGCGACTCATATGCTTTACGTCGCTAATAGTATTTAATTTATTAATTTATTTATTTTTAAAATTAATTTTTAAAAATAAAAAATCATAAAAAATTGAAATTAGAGAAGAGGAGAGAGAGAGGGAGAGGAAAGAGAGGGAGAGAGAGAGGAGCGAGAGGGAGAGGAGAGAGAGAGATCGGAGAGAGGAGAGGGGCACTGGGAGAGAGAGGGAGGAGAGAGAGGGGGGAGGGGCAAAGGGGGAGAGAGCAGAGGGGGATAGGAAGAGAGAGGGAGGAGAGAGAGAGAAAGGAGAGAGAGAGGAGAGAGGGAGGAGGAGAGGGAGAGGGAGAGAGAGAGAGAAGAGAAGAGAGGAAAGGGAGAGAGGAGAGAGAAGAGAAAATAGGAAAGGGAGAGAGAGAAGAGAAGATAGGAAAGGGAGAGAGGAGAAGGAGAGAGGGGAGAGAGAGGGAGAGAGAAGAGGAGAGAGGAGAGGAGAGAGGAATGGGAGAGAGGGGAGAGAGAGATGGAGAGAGAAGAGGAGAGAGGAGAGGAGAGGAGAGAAGAGAAAGGAGAGGGGAGAGAAGAGGAGAGGGAGAGAGAGGAGAGAGGAGAGGGAGAGAGGGGAGAGAGAGAGGGAGAGAGAAGAGGAGAGAGGGGGTAGAGAGAGGGTGGAGAGGGAGAGGCAAGAGGGAGAGAGAGAGAGAGAGAGAGAGGAGAGATGGGAGGGGAGAGGGAGAGGGAGAGGAGAGAGAGAGGGAGAGGGAGAGGCAAGAGGGAGAGGAGAGGGAGAGGAGAGATGGGAGGGGAGAGGGAGAGGGAGAAGGAGAGGAGAGAGAGAGAGGGAGAGGGATATTAATTACTTTCAAATTTTTAAGATTTTTTTATAAATTATTATATTTTAAAAATTAAAAATAATAAATAAAATAAATATTATTAGCGATGTATAGGATTTTACGTTGCTAATAGGCCGGGTATTAACGACGCATAAGATTATACGTTGCTAATGCCCAGACTAATAGCGATGTATATTCCCATACATCGCTAATAGTATTTATTTAATTTATTTTTTATTTTAAAAATTAATTTTTAAAAATAAAAAATCATGAAAAATTACAATTGGAGAAGAGATATTGTGTAGAAAGAGAGGAGAGAGAAAAGGAGAGAGGAGAGGAGAGTCAAGAGGAAAGAGGAGAGGAGAGGAGAGACAAGAGGAGAGAGGAGAGGAGAGGAGAGAGAAGAGAGAGGAAGATGAGAGAGATAGAGAGAGGGCAGAGAAAGGAGAGGTGAGAGGGAGAGGGGAGGGAGGAGAGAGAGAGGAGAAAGAGAGAGTGTCTGTTATGAGAGAGGAGAGGGAGAATAATTAATTTTTAATTTTTTAAAATAAAATCATAAGAAACTTAAATGAAAGGAGATATAGTGTGTAGAGGGAGAGAGAGGGGAAAGAGAGGAGAGAGGGAGGAGATAGGAGAGAGAGGAAAGATGGAGAAGAGAGGGGTGAGATTATTTTAATTCCTTTTTAAAGTATTAGTGACGCATATATTTTGATGTCGTTAATAACATTAGGTATTAGCGATGTATAGATTATGCGTCACTAATAGTGTAGCATATTAGCGATGCATAACTTTATACGCCTATAATAATCGACACTATTAGCGACGTATTTATATATATGCATCATTAATAGTGTTTTTTTTAAAAAAATTAAAATTATGTTTGTGCTTAGCAAGCGTCGCAAATGATATGCATTTGCGGTGCTTAGTAAGTGTCACTAAAAAAATGGCGCGCACTCTATGCAAAAATTGCCCGCGCAGGTATTTTTTTCACCACGATATATATTGCCCATGCGGATGATTTTTTTTCTCTGCCCGACCTCCCAGTCCCAGCCATCTCCTGATCTCCTCCCCCTTCCGGTGCCTGCTGTCCACCTGCCGAGCACCTTTGAGCGCCATCATCCGCTGCTTGTCTCCAGCCTTACTGCTGCAGATCTGCCTCCATCCTCCCCGCTTCACCCTGGCCGCTTATCCCACCTGTGGCCCACCCCAAGCCGCCGCCCATGTCCGGCTCCAACCCCGATCACCACACATCCACCCTCCCCCTGCTCCGACCCCCTCTCCCCCGCTCCGGTCCCCCTCCCCCTTGCTCCCCTGCTCCACCCTGCCCCTCCGCTGCCCCTCCTTGTGCCCACCCCCTCCTGAGACGCCCTCTCCCATATTCCAGCCCCCTCCTTCCCCCCCTACCCTCCTCTGAAAATCAGTGGAAGGGGGGGAAGGAGAGGGGCGGCACAGCCCTCCCCCGCCCCGCTCCCCCTGCTTCGCCCTCCCCCTCCGCTCCCCCGCTTCCTCTGATTTGCAGAGGAGGGCAGGGGCAAGACCGGGATGGGGGTGGTGGGCTGGAGGACGACGGTGCCACCGCTGTCCTCCCGCTCTCTTGCTCCACCGTGCCCCCGCTCCTCCCTTCCTCTAATTTGTAGAGGAGGGTAGGGGTTGGTGGGCAAGAGGATGGCAATTCCGTCGCCATCCTCCCACTATCCCCTGCTCTGCCCTTCCCCGGCCCCGCCCCGCCCCTCTCCACTCCCCCCCCCCATCCCCCTACTCTGCTCCCCCTTGCTATACTATCCTCCTCCTACCCCAAATCAGAGGAGGGGGTGGAACCAGGGAGTGGGGGGACCGGGAGGGGGGTGGGGGGCCGGAGGATGACACTGCCCTTGTCGTCCTCCCGCTCCCCCTGCTCTGTCCAGGGCCGGATTTTGGCACCTTGCCATCCTCCAACCCCCTCTCCTTTCCCCAATGGGCCACTGGGCCCACTGGGTATCTTTTTTTAAAAAATTTTGTACCTTTAGTGATGCATTTAAAGCTATTTAAATTACTTTTTTATATTTTTTCTTTTTAGCAACGTATAAAAAATGTTGCTAATAAGGACTTATTAGCGACATTTATAAATATATGTCGTGAATAAGTTATTTTTATTTTTTTTAAAATGGTTTTTCTATTAGTGACATATAAAAAATGTTGCTAATAAGTATATATTAGTGACGCTTAAAGTTATACGTCGCTAATAAGTTATTTTATTTAAAAAAAAATGGTTGTCCTATTAGCGATATATATAAACGTCACTAATAAGGACATATTAGCGATGTTTAAATTATACATCGCTAATTAGTTATTTTTAATTTTTTTAAAATAGTTTTTATATTAGCGATGTATTTAATACCGTTGCTAATTATTGTTCATTAGTGATGCTAATAAATAAGCGTTGCTTATAATTTATTATTAGCAATGTAGTTTTACTATTAGCGACACATAAATATACATCTCTAATAGGCACTATGAGCGACGCTTGTTATTATATGTCGCTAATAGGCAATAGCGATGGCACTTTTTGTGACACTTATTGCGACATTTTTTTGCATCGCTAATAGTCATTAGCGATGCGTAGGGTACTATTAGCAATGCATAAATGCATCGCTAATAGTCTTTTTTGTTGTAGTGGGGGCTCACCAGGCTAAAATAGGTACCGTGAATTAGATTTCAAACTCGATTATAATTGTGCCCTCATCTAAACCACAGAGCTCTATCTAGGCTCCCAAGAACAACTCTAGACAAACAAATCAATCCTGAGTTTCCAGACTGATAAAAAGGCAATTTTTCTTTCACTACATGCTATCCTATTGTTTATCTTTTTAAAAACCCTAGCATTGCCTCTACAAGCAATGTGAGCATCACTGTAAATGACTATAAAGACATGGTTGGTCGCTCGTTCCAATGAGACACTTACCCTTTTTCATCCCTTTTTAATTGCTCGATCAAAATGCTTATAAGTATTTTCAAAAATATTCTTGAGAGTCATCCTTCTACAAAGAATGATTATCTCAAACCACTTTTCAAATGTACTTTAGTCATTCCTAATTAAAATAGTGGCGAAGCTAGAATTTCTCTATCTCATACGCTTCAACGTGTAGAATAATCTAGCAAAATCAAAGGATAAACTTTTGATAAAATAATATACAAGGCAAGCATAAAAGTCATAGATAAAATCATTCAATAAATCAAATGACAAATCGAATAAATAATAGAATTATAAACATAGTATATAATTCCTATCTTATACTCATGGATAATACATTAGCAAACCGATTAAATGAGAAAGTCAAAAAATAGAGCTTGAAACTAACTCTAATGAATAGTATGCTAGAGTCATACGTATATTAAGTTCAAAAGACAACCAAAGTAAGCATTCATGCCTTATGACATAATATACACCCCTACCTTGCTCTTTGCATGAGTTTCAAGATGACGAGCCAGATCCCACACACTTGGATGTCCATTTTTTGGGTTTTAGAGCTATCTAACCAAAAAAATAACCTGGTCATGATATATGGCATGCTCGATGATAGCAGATAGAACCTCCCCTTTCCCAGTGATATTTCTTGCTTTTCTCACCTGTAGGCAATGCATAGAACCTCCCCTTAGTCAGGGATGTTTCTCTCTCTCTCTCTATGGTCTATCGGCAGAGCATGCTACTTCTCTAGGCTCTTCTCTCTCTCTTTAGGCGTGAGAGCATCCGACAAAGCCTCTTCATGCCCTTTGTTGTCTCCCCCTTTAGAGTTGATAACTCAAGGAATTGACCCTTTTATTACGTAGAACATCCTCAAATTCACTAAGAATGCCTCTTGAATGGCTTGAAATGGACTTAAAATGACTCAAAATGTGAGAAACGAAGTTTGTGTATAAGAGAGAAAAAACTGAAAAACTAGAAAAATAACACTCACACGACTATTTATAGCCGTTTGAGGTGGTATGGGACATGCCACGCATCATGCATATGGTGCGTGATGCAGGTCAACCACCATGGCATGGGACATAGCGAGATAGCATTTCACATCCGACATGCATGGGCCCCATTCCTAGTGTGCAGCATGCTACGCATTACACTGATGCATCGGTTGCTGGCATATGCTGATGCAATGAAACTCTTTTTCTAATTTTTTTAAATCAAAAAGTTAAAACTAGCATATGTTTTTCTCTTGAAGTCTGATTTTTGTGTTCTTGGTACCATTGGGGTTATATCAAGGAGCTCTACAAAACTAACCCCACACAGGTATGTTATTTTTTACTTTTCAAGTGTGGCCCACCCATGTGGCTTTATTTGAAGTCTTTTTACTTTTCAATTTTGCATGGTTTAAGGCTCATTAAGCTTATTTTTTCGAGCTCTATCACTTCTTAAGAAATCCCACCGATTAAACACCTCTAAATAATTTAAAATCACTAAAACCCCAAAAAATAGCTTTATTAGAGGCTTAAAATTGTACTAAAAATTCGCGGTCATTACAATCTACCCCCCTTAAATAAATTTCTTCCTCGAAATTTGTACCCTTCACTCACCAAATAGTCAGGACACTTGTTCTTCATTTCATTTCTAACTCCTAAGCCAGCTTCCTCTGAGAGTGGTGCTGTCATAACACTTTTCGTAATGCAATCCTTTTTGTTCAAAGCATTGGTTCTTCTCATCGGTCTTTCCTTCGAAGATAGGTATGGCTTTGAGATGACTGCAGTCTTATTAAGAACACACAAAGAATCTCGCACATCCTTCCAAAGTGTGAACACATGGAATAAGTCTTGATTACATCAAGGTGTGGGGCAAAGCTATAGTCTATAAGCCATCAGCCCTACCTTGTAGATGGTTTCAAATGGTTCTACCATGCTTCCACTATGTGATGCCTAAAATAATGTTCAATTTGATGCTTCGAAATCTTGAATTGCAATCCTATTTTGTATTAATTCAATACTTATATGTGGTATTTATATCTTGAATAGGTGAGTTGGGCCTCTATTGTGTTTATTTCGATAGGATCCAACTGGAAGAGGAAGTGAAGCCCAACTACCTAAAGTCATCTAAAAGTTAATAATGGGTGTTTAATGGTCTAAGAATGCATGGAATGGTCGAACACAACCTTATAGGCCCGTTGGATTTCAGATTTGCATCAAGAGAACTAAATTCGGGAAGAAGCTGATTTGGATAGATTGATACAACCTTAGTATTTCGGCCATATCTTTCTATATATAATTTGTATTCATATGATTCTGCTGGAATTGAAAATAAGACTTTAATGGCTACAATCACTATTACAGGAAGAAATTCATAATTCCAAAGATATATAGGTCAAATGGGACACGCAAAGGGACAACTAGTTAACTAACTCGAGGCCAACACATGGAAGATCTTTCTACTAGTTGTGATTGATATATATAAGGAAAGATAATGATGCTGATTGAATAACTATAGGAAGACTCAAATACACTTATTTTTTGAATAAATTATTGATTTATTTTATTAATTTAAAATCTAATCATTGTGAAAGAAGCAACCAATCAAGCAATTAATCAGGATGTAATTAAGGGATATGATTGGACCTTCCCCTTTGAAGCAACCCCTTCTACTCCTATAATAGAGGGGTGAACGTGGTAGAGGCATCATCCCCTCATCTTTGGAGCTTTCTTCTCGTATTTTTCTTCTCTTCTTTTGTACTTTTATTTTTAGTTTAATTGTAATGACTTTCTAAGCTCTCTAGCTAAGGCTAGAAGTGATTTGTAATAATCTAATGCAGTTCTATTCATGTTCCATCTATGATTTTCAGTAAGTATTCTTTATTTGAGGTGATGTTCATTTAATATTGTTCTTCTTCTTGTTTCTTTGTGATTTTGACACATAAAATGCTTGAAGGTTTCATTAATATTTCTGGTTTTGATACATAGAACTCTTGAAGAAATAATTTTTTTTATCCTTCATTTATCAAAACTATTTTTTATCTTTATTTTTGCTTTTAATGTTCATATCTTCTGGTTAGATAGAATCTTCATTCAATTTTGACTGAGATAACATAACGCATGAAGAACATCACTAGATGTTATAGTGACCCTTAATGCCTAAGTGTTTTATCTTATTGTTTTCTTGACTCTTTATTGCGTCATTACTCTTCTACTCTTTCTCTCTTAATTTTTTTTCTCTATTTTTCATAATTATTTTCTTTGTTTCACAAGGATTTCCTTGTGGATCAACCTTGTCTACTACAATTGGCAAGTAAAATAATCTGAATTTGACTACTTTATAGTCATTGTTCAGACATAACAATAAATTGGCGTCATTGCCGGGGATTACAACGTGTGATAAGAATTTGTTACGAAAAAAAACTCACTCTAACTTTACTAATTCTCTAACTTTTATTCTTGTTCACTAACTCTTTAAATTTAGTCATTGACCTTATGTCATTCACTTTAAGTATTTAAATTTTGTAATTTTTCTTTTATTTTTGAGACCAAAGGCACTACCCAGGTTACCACCGAAATTTTTTTGAGATCAAACGTGTACCTCGATAGTGCCTTTGGCCTTATTTTGTACTTTAAATTCTATCACTTCTTGCTCTCTAACTTTTTATATTTTTTATTTAATTTCTACACTTTTTCTTTCATTTATTACAACAACAACAAAAAATTGTTGTTACATGTTCACATGGGTGCACGATAATTCAGGACGATTGAGAAGAGTGGACTAATCTTTTGAAAATTCTCTTTCTTTTGATATAATTGAGGATCTAAGAATTAATAAGAAACAAAGAAGTAATAATGGGGATAATAATGCACAAAATGTTCAGTTAAAACCTTGCATGACTATTTGCAACTAACTAGATCAAGTTCTCCTTCTTGCATGATTTTTCCAACTAATGTGAGTGGTTTTGAACTCAAGCCGGGTGTAATTCAATTACTACCCAAATTTCATAGCTTAGATTTGGAAAGCCTATATTTGCATTTAAAATAGTTTGAAGAGGTTTGTGCAACTTTGCCAAACCAAAATATTTCTAATGATTTTATTAGATTAAAACTCTTTCTATTGTCTTTAAAGGAAAAATAAAAAAATTAGTTGAATTTTTTGAAGCCAAGATCCATTAGAACATGGAAAGAAATACAAAGAGAATTTTTGAAAAAGTTTTACGCCACCTATAGAACTAATACAGTTAGAAAGAATATCATGAATTTTTCACAAAAAAATAATGAGTCTTTCTTTCAATGTTGTGAAAGATTAAGAACTTTTGTCGTTGTGCCCACATCATGGATATGAAACATGACGTATAATTAATTTCTTTTATAATGGCCTAACTTCTCAAATGAGGCAATTTGTTGAAATGATGTGTAATAGAGAATTTTTGAGTAAAGAACCTGAGGAAGCATGGGATTATTTTGATGTGTTGGCTAGTCTATAAGCCATTGGCCCTACCTTGTCAATGGTTTCAAATGGTTCTACCATGCTTCCACTACACACTTTGATGAACTTCACCTTGTCTGCACACTGTGATAATAACTCTGGCTTCACCAACCTACACTTTCTTACTTTACTCCAACATGACAGTGCTCTCTATAATCCATCGTGCAAGCACACAACATGTCTTCTAAAGTCTAAATCGTCCTCTCTAACTAACCCATTCATGGATGAAAGGTCATATTGATCCTTAGGTTGGTACTAAACACTCCTGAAGTCCCTGCCAAAACTGAAAGATAAACTGATTATTTTGATATGAGATGATCGACAATAGCACTCCATGTCAACTCATAACATCCTCCAAAATGGATAGTGTGCTGCAATCTATACGCTTCACATGATAAATCATTCCATAGCTCAAGTATTGTTGGAATCTCTAATCATTCTCAGAATCAAACACTTCCATCAAAGCCTTCGTTAAGGTTAGGTTTTCCATGTAACACCTACATTTCATCATCTCCTCTTTGTGCATTCAAAATGTGCTCATCCAATGTTGGCTTCACTTTTAAATTGTCTAGATCTCTTGTTGCCAAGCCATGCATCAAGTTAAAAACTTATTGTTTCTTTCCAATAACTTATGCTCCTTCATGAGCATTTGAGCAATCCATCCTTCGACCATGCGACTCAACTCATTAGCTACAACTTTCTCAATTTGTATCACTACACATCCAAGGCCTTTTTTGATGCATTACTATACCCAATGAATCCTTAGTTGCCAGATGGTAAAGCTAAGACTTATGTGGTCATTAGCTTCCTCGTTAGTTCTTGAAAACCATTTGTACAAGCCTCGTCCAAATAAACTTCACTCCTTTCGTATCTACTTCATCAAAGGTAAAGTGATGCTTGAAAATCAATGAATGAATCTTTAATAATATTCTTGTTTGAAAAGAAGCTCTTGAGACATCTCCATCTTGAATCCTTGTTAAAGACATATAAATCTTGGCACTTCAAGAGAACACCCTTGGTTGAGATCCATCTTCATTCACAAAAATCACGACACTTTTCAAGGAAAAATGCTTGGACGGATTGCACCTTTGTCTAAAAGATCTTAAAGTTATTTCTTTAAATTTGTAAGCTCTGCTACACCCATTCTATAGGGTACCTTAGAAATAGGAGTTGTACCTAAGAGAAGCTACCTAAGTGAACTTACCATTTTACTTTTCTTAAGGGTGATAAACCTAATAGTTCATTAGGAAAAGACATCGGTAGAGTCTCATACCATGTCTATCTTACCAAACTTATCTCCATTGCCTTATTGGAAATAATTGTAGGAAGGTATGTTGAACACCTTTGGCTCAGTTTTCGTAGTTAATGACGGATACAAACACCAGCTTGACCAATCTTGGATCCCTTGGAACACTACGTTTCCTCTCCAAAAATAACTTTTGCATCAAAAAAGAAGTTCCATTCCATTGACGATCGCCAAAAATATAAACTTCTCTGTCAAGTCAAAAGATATAACCATCTTTTTGTTCTCTAGAACTCTCATTACTTTTAAACACTATTTTTGCTTCGAGGTCCACTTCTTGGCAGCCTTAGAATCATCCTATCCTATAAGGCTAGAGAAATCTTCTTGACTCGCTCTAACAAGTTGTCCTTCTCACTACGATTATTCTCAACCAAATAATTAGAATTACTTAAGAGACTGGAGTTAGGCTTGAACCTCTGTTCTTGAAGATGTTGAACCCTTTTCTATATACTCAAAGCGAATAAGTTTTCAAAAGGGATCTATGGGGCTACTAATTCCTAAACTAATTCTTCAACAAAAGTGAGTCCTTAGACTGTGTCTATCCCTTCTGTTAGCCCCTTAACTTGACGGATGCGGAAAGGGGTGGCTACCCCCATACTTGGCAGCAGACAACCAAGTTTTGCTAGGCAGCGGATAGCCTAGGCAGCCCCTTGGGCATAGACGGATGCTGGGACAGTGCGGGTGAAGTTCTGGATGAGTTACTCGCCTTGCGGAGCAGGCTGGGTAGGAGTCCTTACGCGGGGGGGACTCTAACAGCGAAGCTGGGCGCTGGTTGGACTTAGGGGAGGACTCCTAAGGCAGATAGGATTCAGCTTATGCTGGCTGGCTGCACTCCTAGTTGGAGTAGGAGACCGAGCAGCAGGTTCCTAGTACATATAGGACTTGCACAGGCAGGCTGGTTACACTCCTAGGACGGATGGGAGTTGGAGTGGCTGGTTTCCTCGGATGGGATGACTCTTGGAGGCAGCATGGTGATGGACTTCTAGCAGAAGACGGACTCATGAAGGTTTCCTATTCTATGCTAGGGGCAGATTGGCTTTGGGCTGAGAGTTGGACAGGGTGAGGACTCTTGTATTGGGTGGGTTTTGTACTTCTAATCGCACTAGGACGGCCAACCTATGACTGAGTCTATTTAAGGGAATGGTTGGGGTGGCCAAGGCATGAGAAGGCTCTGATTTCTTCCTGCACAGCGAACCAGGGAGCAAGAGAAGAGAGATCTCAGCCTGGTTGTTCACCCCTGCCCTCTCCCTACTTGTGTATTTCAGCGGATTGATTTACATAGCTTGGGCGGAGGACCCTTGCACCAGGTTGGTTGTGTTGCTTTGTGGTTTTTTTGTTTGTTTTTCCCTTGTGCATACTAGTGGGAAGAGAAGAGAGTGGCTGCTGGCTGCGCGATGTAGTCAAGCTATCATGAGTGTGAACGTTGGGCAAAGCTTCGTGCTTGTGACACCTTCCATGGTTGGAATCATCCTTGGGGTACTAATCGATTGTAACAACCTTGAATCAATAGTATGATTCACACACAAACAAGTTCTTTCGCTCTTTCTTAAAACAAGGTGTATGTTTATAACACCCTGCCCACTTGTTTTCAAAACCAAAACACATAAAATCATTCCGATAATAACAATTATTATCAAAGAAAACTGTAAAAACATAATACTAGTTATTTGTGTTAACATGTCCTAAAGTGTATATATAACGACGCTTCTAACTAGCCACTTCAAAATCAACCTTGCACAGCACAAACGAAACCAACCTTCAGGCTATCCACTAATACCACATATCCCATACCACAGGTGCTTGATGGTTTCTCTATGGCAATTCCACCACCCTTCAAGACATATTACCTAATTATCTACATTGACATATCTTGAACTGTACCTGTCACGACACTTTTGAGTGGCCACTAGTACTTACGTCTAATACCATGAGTATTTTGCGATGTCTAAAAACAACTTTATGTTGCACAAGCATAACCAACCTTGGAGCTATCTACTAATGCTGCACGTCCCATACCATTGGTGTTTAATAGATTTCTCCTTGGTAGTTCTAGAGCCTTACAAGACATACCACCCAGTAGAAACTAAGTTTATTAACTTACATGCTACACCTGCTAAGTCAGACAAAAAATTAGGTCTAGTTACAATATTATTTCTCACATCATGTATTTGTAGATAGAATTTCTTGGTTGCTCTGATACCAATTGTCACACTGTTACGTCCAAACTAAGACTATGAAGGAGTCTAGTTCAAATTTTTTTTTTTTACTTGTCAACTATAGTAAACAAGGTCGATCCACAGGGAAAGCCTTGTGTGACACAGAAAACTATTACGAAGAGAATAAAATAGAGAAGAAAAGTAAAATAGATAATAAGAGACAATTCAAAGAGAAAGTGCTAAGGCATCAAAAATCCACTTGTAATAAATCTCTAATGTATACTTTATTCAAATGATAACTCAATTAAGATCAAATAAAAATTTGTCTCAATCGGAAAATTTATCTTTTAAAGAACTTTGAAATAGAACAATAGTAATTGATTGTTTACTACGTGAAAGTATTAAGTGTATAATCATAGGGAATTATAAGCATTCAGCGTGCCTTTCGTCAATGTTGAATCAAATAATTATATAGATTATAAACTCTTTAAATATAAAACATCAATTTAAAATGATAAAGAACTTACTTGAATCAAAGTATCTATTAAACATCAAGTACAAGCTTCATTCCTAGCCTTAGCTTGAGAGCTTTAGAAAGCCATTACAATAAAACTAAAAATAAAAATGCAAAATGAGAGAAGGAAATAGGAGAAGAGAGCTCCAAAGAGGAGAGAATACCCCATCTATCACGTCCGCCCCTCTATTTATAGGAAAAGAAAGGTTGCTTCAAAGGGGAAAATCATATCATATCTCCAGATTTTATCCTGATTGATTACCAGATTGGACCCCTATATCTTCAGAATTTGGAATTTCTTCCTGAAATAACACTTGTAGCCACGGAAGTCTTCTTTTCATTGCACCAGAATCGTATCAATCCGAATTATA
The DNA here is from genome assembly GCA_035235625.1 of Saururus chinensis. Classification (NCBI taxonomy): domain Eukaryota; kingdom Viridiplantae; phylum Streptophyta; class Magnoliopsida; order Piperales; family Saururaceae; genus Saururus; species Saururus chinensis. The sequence goes on along the minus strand of CP141145.1, from coordinate 5,092,606 downwards.
CATAAAAAGATGTGATTAAAATACTAAGGCTGTGTCAATCTATCCGAATCAACTTCTTTCATAATTTAGTTCTATTCATACAAATCTCAAATCAAATGGGTCCACAAGGTTGTGTTCGACCATTCCATGTATGTTAGACCATTATGAGCTTATTCTTGACTTTTAAATAGCTTTGGGTAGTTGGGCTTAACTTCCTCTTCCAGTTGTATCTTGTTGAAGCCTGTTTAGGCATGTAAACTCAATTAAGGTCCAACTAACTTATTCAAAACATAAATAGTCCAAATTAGCAATGAATTAACACAAAATAGGATTGCAAATAGAAATTTGAAAACATTTTATTAAACATTATTTTAGTGCATCACGCACCTCGAGATTTTAGAAGCATATATAAAAGAATTAATAAAAAGTATCAAAATTTTCTCTGGCCTATGACTGGAGCTATTCATCATAAGCATGGTATAAAATAGTTATTTCCTAGGAACTACTATTTGTGTACAAACACACAAGGAGAAAAATAGCAAGAGTTCTTACTATGATTTAGGTGTAGTTGAAAATCCTTGAAATCAACTCGAAACTCTCGAGTAGACCCTTCCACCCACATACTAAGATTCGACAAGTCCTACAAAGTCTGAGTGTGGTGAGTATTTTAAAATATTCAGTAGGAGATTTTATACTATTGGCGATTAAGTAACATATGACAGTTTCAAAACATATAATATATATACTACGTTTCATAAAAATTGGGGGTCCCATTCACCCAAAACAACCCCTAGAGTTTCTTCCTACATATCGAAGATGCTCTCAGGGTTTGTAAGCTCTTGTAATTTGCTACAATTGTCGCATACACCTACTTTATCCTATGGACTTTGTTAAAGGTACAAAGAAGCCTCTTGTTACTCCTTCACATATCATCGCAAAACACCTCGTGCTTGTAGAGAAAATAGACACTCGTGCTTATATGGCACCGGGATCATGAGAGTAGAGAGTCTTCCTATAGTACTCTCTACCCTGGCTTGCATAGCATTCATAAGGGGTCTTGCCCTTAGTTAGGGGCTCACCAAGCTAAAATAGGTACCATATATTCGATTCCAAACCACATTATAACTATGCTCGCATCTAATCCATAGAGCACTATTAGGGCACCCAGCGACAACTCCAGACAAACAAATCAATCTTGATTGCCCAAACTCATTAAAGAGCAGTTTTTCTTTCACTACATTATATCACAATGTTTATCCTTTTAAAAACCCTTGTCTCGCCACTACAAGCCATGGGAGTTTCATTATTAATGACTACAATGATAGGGTTGGTTGCTCGCTCCAACGAAACAATTACCCATTCTTCATCCCATTTCAGTAACTCGATCACCATGCTTGTACATATTTTTGAAAATAATCTTGAGAGTCATCATTCTATGAAGAATGATTCTTTAAAACAACTTTTTAAATGTACTTTAGTCATTCCTAATTGAAACAGTGGTGAAGCTAGATTGTCTCTATCTCACACTCTTCAACGTGTAGAATAATATATCAAAATCTAAGGATAAACTTTGATAAAACAATATACGAGGAAAGCAAAAAAGTCATAGTATATATAATCATTCAGCAAACCGGACGTCAAATAGAATATATAATAAAATTATAAACATATAGTATATAACTTCTATGTTATGCTAACGAATAATCATTCGGCAAATAAAAAATATGGAAAAGTAATAAAACATAGCTTGAAACTAACTCTAATGCATAGCATGCTCGAGTCATACGTATATTAAGTTCAAAACATAATCACAGTAAACATGAATGACTTAAGACACGATAAAATCCTGACCTCACTCTCCAAATGAGTTTGAAGATGATAAGCCAGACACCATGCACTTGGACATCCATTTTCCAAGTTTTATAGCTCTCTAACTCAACAAGTAACCTCGTCAGGATGTCCAACACGCTCAATGACAGTGGATAGAACCTCCCCTTCCCCGGAGACGTTTCTCACTTTCTACACCCATAAGCGATGGACAAAACTTCCCCTTACCTGAGGATATTTCTCTCTCTCTCTCTCTACATTCTATCAGTGGAGGACGTGTCATGCCCTGGCACACAACACATCTAAACTGAACCAGGTCCAAGGAGTACACGGCATGTAATGCGACTAAGTTGAGTTGAAATGTAGAAGACTTAACAAGCCTTGGGTGAACACACAACAGAGTAGCGCACTAACGCTTTGTACAAAAGCAAATAGAGCAAAGGTAGGACTACTAATTAAAGTCTTATTCCACTCATACCCACATCAACTAGTCATAAACTAAAGCAAACCCACAATGCCTAAACAAGCACAAGCCATACATGGCTAAACAAAGTGTGAAGTAGAGTCAAATGTATATTTCTCAACATGTCATAAACACAGCTAACATAACCCTATGTAACCATAGAACCTCTCAAAGTATGTAGCCATACACATGCTCAACGTAGAGGCCATCTGAAGCACCTACATGGCACGACATGCAGCCCCAAAACAAAACCACCAAACAAAGAGGGGTGAGCCAATTCTTAACGAAGGTTTTAATACGGAAAGTAACCTCATAAAGATTTCATAGGTATTATCAACATAACATTCATCACATAATCATTCACCACACCCATTCATCATAGGACAAATCACATCTATCCATACCACCTGTGCATCATGTCATAATTCATATTCCATAAACATATACTCATGCCATATGTGCATTATGTTCAATGTATTTCATATACACATAATCATTCCACCATCATATCATGATGTATAACATATTTCATAAACATATAGTCTTGCCACCTGCATATCATGCTATAACCCACATTCCATAAACACATTATCATGCCCCCTCTGCATCATGGATTCATCCTTAGCTCATAAAACATGTACACATCACATGTAATCCTATGAATCTCATTTTAACAATAACATCCTACATAAATCAATTCTTAACATTCATATTATGCATAATCATATCTCAATATAAACATTCACCCTATGAAATAAAGTGTATCCATCACACACCATACTGCATATTCATGCAAACTCATTTCCATAATCACCTGTGAACCTAAGCATTACTATTCTTACATATCCTGTGTTAATGAACATTATATCCATACACATGTATAAATGAACCAATGAAAGTCTCATAATTGAGAAAAATAATCTTGTTCACCCTAGTTGAAACCTTGAGCAGACCTGCTGATGTGCCCAATGTAGGCACAATCGATAGTAAAGAGATTCACGCATGGAAATGGGAGAAGTTCAGAATAGTCTCAATTGCATAAACTAGAAACAAGGAAAGAGATTGCCCCATATAGGGGAAGAGAAGTTGGCTAGATAGCGTCGCGGGGGCAGGATCAGACCTTTTCCTCGGGCTGCTATGTCCGCCTCTCCTCTTGCCACTCCAGCCAACAGCCTGGTGGCTGGCCGCGTTGGTCAAGCACCCCTTCAGGCTGGCCCGATTGTCCACCGTCTCACTCTAGCACAAATGGAAAAATGTCGTGCAAAAGGGCTTTGTTTTCACTGCGATGAGAAGTTCATCCCGGGGCACCGTTGTTCCGTCAAGGGCAGTCTATTAGTGGAGGAGATCGATGAGGAGACAAGGGTGACAGAGGGGCCTAATTCTTCGTACCCTGCCAATACACTGCCGGAGATCTCTGTGCATGCTTTTTTAGGGGCATTCACTCCACGCACCATGTGAGTACAGGGTTATCTCAAGTGGCAACAGGTTGCCATTCTGATTAACATGTCTACTCACAACTTCATCAACGACAAGGTTGCGCAATGACTAGGTTGCTTTGTGTCTGACTCGATGCCTTTTGATGTATTGATTGGTGATGGCAAGCACCTCCGAAGTTCAGGTGTCTGTACCCAAGCCTCACTCTCCATTCAGGGCTACACCTTCGTGACCGACCTCTTCTTACTTCCACGAAGGGGGCGGATGTGGTGTTGGGGGTGCAGTGGCTCTAGGAGCTTGGGGATGTTCTCTGGAACTTTAAGGACCTAGTGATTGATTTTGCATTGCATGGACAGCGGGTACATCTCCAAGGCTCTCAGCCTGGCACTCTCCTTTCTACTCAGGCAATGGGGTCCTTCTTCTGGTTCGCATCGCAAGGACTTCTCCTCCAATAGCGGGTGTCAGTGGACGTGGTACAACATGACTTGCCGCAGGACCTTCTTGACCTCTTGGCAGCGTATGACACGGTGTTTGCTAAACCAAAAGGCCTTCCTCCGGTGCGGGCTCATGACCACTCTATCCCTATTCTTCCAGGTGCTTCTTCAGCCAATGTTTGTCCCTATCACTATCCATACATTCAGAAGGCTGAGATGGAGCGTCTGGTAGCATACATGCTTTCCTCGGGTATCATTCGGCCCAGCACGAGCTCCTTTTCTTCCCCAGTGTTGCTGGTCCATAAGAAGGATGGTACTTAGCGCTTCTGTGTTGATTACCGGGCGTTGAATGCTATCACAGTGAAGGACAAATATCCTATACCGGTGGTGGAGGAACTGTTGGACGAGCTATCTGGTGCTACTGTATTCAGTAAGCTTGAACTTCGTTCAGGTTATCATCAGATCCGTATGCAGCCGACCGATGTGCATAAGACCACCTTTCGTACTCATGATGGTCATTTCGAGTTCCTGGTCATGTCGTACGGCCTCACGAACGCGCCCTCTACATTTCAGAGCCTTATGAATGACCTCTTCCGGCCCTTCCTCGGCTGCTACATCTTGGTGTTCTTCGATGATATTCTGATCTATAGCAAGTCATGGGGCGACCATTTGGAGCATCTCAAGTCTGTCTTTGATATCCTGCAAGCTAACTCATTGTTTCTTAAACACTCGAAGTGTTCATTTGGCAGCCCACAGGTTGATTACTTGGGTCATATCATCTCTCATGATGGGGTGGCTACGGACCCCTCTAAGGTGGATGTCATGCTGTCCTGGCCAGTAATAGCCTTACTGATTATTATCGGCGCTTTATTCACCGCTACGGCGAGTCGGCCGCTCACTCAGCTGCTACAGAAAGGCACCTTTTGCTGGTCGGACACTGCCCAGGCAGCCTTTCAGGAGTTGAAGCAAGCTATGGCGACAGCCCCTGTTCTGATTCTTCCTGATTTTAGCCGGCCATTCGTGGTGGAGACCGATGTTTCGAATGCAGGCCTAGGGGCAGTACTACTTCAGGACGAGAGTCCCATTGCCTACCTCAGCAAGGTTTTGGCTGGTCGTTCCCTGTCCCTCTCTGTCTAGGAGAAAGAGATGCTCGCTATTGTCCTCGCTGTTGACAAGTGGCATCCTTATTTGCTTGACCGACGGTTTCTCATTCTCACTGACCATCAGCTGCTCAAGTACTTTCTCGAGCAACGGGTGTCCACGCCCACGCAGCAGCGGTGGGTTAGTAAGCTCTTGGGCTATGACTATGAGGTGGTGTACAAGAAAGTCTCTGACAACGCTGTGGCTGATGCACTGTCTCGCCGCACCACCCCAGGTTCGTGCTTGGCCATTTCCAGTCCAGTTTATCCTTTTCTTGATGAATTACAGCAAGCATATCACGATGATTCCCCGACCTCCACTCTGATTGCGGCCCTCCAGACCGACCCAGCAGCGCACCTTGGCTTCACATGGAAGGATGGCCTTCTCTTCTGGAAGGACCATCTTTGGGTGCCAGTGGTTTCCGATCTGCGCCAGCGTCTCATAGCTCACTTCCATGCATCTCCCTTGGTAGGTCATGAGGGTGCTCTTTGCACCTATAAATGGGTCAGTCAGAGCTTCTTGTGGCAGGGTGTATGTCAAGCAGTGATTGCTTATGTGGCCGCTTGTGATGTCTATCAGCATGCCAAGTTAGCCACTACCTCACCCGCCGGGTTACTTCAGCCCTTGCCCATTCCAGATCAGGTTTAGGACGATGTTTCTATGGACTTTGTGGAGGCCTTACTGTTGGTTCAAGCCAAGTCGGTGATCATGGTGGTAGTGGATGGGCTGTCTAAATTTGCCCATTTTAGTGCTCTGGGTCATCCCTACTCAGCTAAGTCGATGGCAGAACTCTATGTTAGGGAGGTGGCCAAGTTACATGGTATGGCCTGCACTATTGTTTCTGATCGCGACCAGGTTTTCATCTCTCAGTTTTGGCAGGAGTTTTTCACTTTACAGGGCACTTCTGTTCACATGAGCACCGCGTATCACCCTCAAACGGATGGTCAGACCGAGGTCATGAACCGATGTTTGGAGCAGTATTTGCGTTGTTTCACCATGTCTCAGCCCCGCTATTGGCTTCAGCTTCTTCCTTGGGCGGAGTGGTCTTATAACACCGCCTACCCCACTCGTGCCAGGTTCACTCCTTTTGAGGTCCTATATGGCAGGCCGCCTCCTACTGTGTTGTCCGATGTGCCCCATCGGTCATTAGTGGCAGAGGTCGACTACATGCTCCAGACTCGGGATGAGGTTCTTCACCAGCTTAAAGCGACCTTGTTTGTGGCTCAGAACTGAATGAAGCAGATTTATGATAGCCATCAAACCGAGCGCGAGTTTGCAGTGGAGGACTTAGTTTATGTCTCAGTTCTTCCTTAACGCTAGACCTCCTTATTCCAGCCTGAGCACTCTAAGCTTGTTGCTCCACGCTTTCATGGCCCCTATGTTGTTGAAGAGTGCATTGTTTTGGTTGCCTACCGCCTCACTCTACCCTCGGGTTTGATGGTCCATCCGGTTTTTCATGTTTCCCAGCTGCGCCATTGCATTGGTGACCCTTCACTGGCATGGATGCTCCACCTCTTCCCTTGATGGGTCCAGTGGCTTCGTCTGACCCCACTCTTGCAGCGCTGCTTGATAAGCGTTGTGTATGCCATTCAGGTCGTATTACCATGGAGGTTTTAGTCTCTTGGCAGGGCCAGTCACTTGAGGATGCTACGTGGTTGTCTAAGGATGAGTTTCTGCTCTGGTATCCTTCGTGGTGGCCATGAGGACAAGGCGTGTGCGGAAGCATGGTGAGTGTTGTGCACAAGTGCACTAGACTTAGTATTTCCCTTATTTCAGTACTTTAATTATGTCATTAGACTAGTTTTCATTCTGATTAGCAGTTAACTATTATTTCTGGATGCTTTGTAATGGGCGCACTAGTGAACCACGGGAGAACCGGGCCCACTAGTGGCATGATTCCCAATATGGGGTGCAACTCCCAATATGAGGTGCAACTCCCCATAAAGGGGTTGTCTTCCTCTTTTGTGGGTATGTTGAATGAAATTCAAGACTTCCTTTCCCTTTCTTCCAACTTCTTTCCCTTTCACTGCGTAGAACTCCTGTGTACCGATTGTGCCTACACTGGGCACAACATGCCTGCATGGTTTGCCGCACATGATTGTCTCTGACCGGGACCGGGTATTTCTCTCACAGTTCTGGCAGGAGTTTTTCATGTTGCAGGGATCTTCTTTACATATGAGCACTACTTATCATCCTCAGACGGATGGCCATACGAAGGTGGTTAACCATTGCTTGGAGCAGTACCTCCGCTGCTTCACCATGCTACAGCCCCGCCAGTGGCTTCAGCTCCTTCCCTGGGCTGAGTGGTCTTATAATACGGCCTATCATACGCGTGTTGGTTTCACCCTGTTTGAGGTGCTTTATGGACGGCCACCGCCGACTATTTTATCTTATGTGCCGAGTCGCTCTTCCTTTGCCGAGGTGGATTATATGTTGTAGACGCGTGATGAGGTCTTACGCCAGCTTAAGGAGAATTTGTCGGCTGTTCAAAACCGGATGAAGCAGGTTTATGATCGTCGTCATACAGATCGGGAATTTGCTTTTGGTGATTTGGTCTATGTCTCGGTTCTTCCTCAACGCCAGACCTCTCTGTTTTAGCCAGTGCACTCCAAGCTTGTGCCCCGCTTCCATGGTCCATATGGTATTGAGGAGCGTGTTGGACCGGTGGCCTACCACCTGACTCTTCCTCCTGATTTTTTAGTTCATCCGGTGTTTCATGTCCCTCATCTGCGCCGCTTTGTGGGTGATGCTGCTTTGGCACAGGATGCTCATTCTCCTCCCTTGATGGGGCAGGTTGTGGCCATTGATCCTGCCCCTGCTGCTATCCTGCAGAAGCGTCGGGTTTGACGCTCTGGTCGTATTATCACTGAGGTCTTGCTTTCTTGGCAAGGTTAGTCTCTTGAGGATGCCACGTGGATGCCTGAAGATGATTTTCTAGCCCATTTTCCTGGTTGGTCACCTTGAGGACAAGGCTAATAGCGGAAGCATGGTGGAGTGTTGTGCACGATGACCAAACTTGACCAGTTAGTGAAGGATTAGTGCTTTGCCTTTACTTTATTATTCCATAGTTACTTGGATGATTTGCTATTGTAATAGTTAGTATTATGGATATTTAGATGTATTTTGGATTGGTTTAGTCAGTGGTCCAGGTTAGACAAACCACTGACTGGCATGCATCCCTAGGGAAGTGGGCCGGCCTTGGGTTGGGTTGGCATGACTCCCTAGGGGACTGGTCGTCCCCTATATGGGGCGATCTCCTTTCTTTTCAGAATTATGCAAAGTATTGAATTCCAATTTCTCCCTTTTCTTCTCTATTTCTCCCCTTTCATTGCGTAGTACTCCTAGGTATTGATTGTGCCTGCATCAGGCACATCAGGTTTGTTTGTTGCCAACATGTGTGTAGAGAGAAAATAGTTTTTAGGTAAGAGAAAGCTCTATCAGTCCCCTATGGGTGCATGGAGAGAAAAGTGTCTCCAGGTAGGATACATTTTGTTCTTCGCCTACTCTCGCACATAGAGTCTGCCGCTCCTTGTTGGTCTCTTTTTTATTTTGGTTTAACTCAGTTTTTTTTTTTAACCCCTCGCTCTGGGTCAGGGTGGCACAAATGGTATCCAAGCTTTTCTCTGTATGCGAGAGGAAAATATATTTAAAACATACCGTGATTTGATTAGAATTCCAATTTTAACTAATCTTGGATAAAAAATGATTCAGAAATTTCATTATGAATAAGTTGTATCGGGTTTGATTTGTAATTCTATTTTGATAGTATGGCCTTGAAATTACTCTTAACTCTGATATTTATAAATTCAAATTTGTTTAATTAGAAGTGAAATTTGAATTTCTATCCTATTTGTGTTGTACTGGATTGATATAAACTCCAATTTTAAAAATTTTGGTTTTGAAATGGTTATTATGTAAAAATTATGTTTTGAATCTTGGTTTGATAGGAATTCTAATTTTGAATCTGAATTAATTTGAAATTTTGTTTCAACTGTGGTAGTGGATTTAATACGAATTCTAAATTCAAACTTTCTGTTCTTTATGAATGACATTGGATTTAATGTCAACTCTAATTTTTTGAATTCTAATTTTTAATCTAACATGATTTGAAAATTCTATTATAAAAAAGTTGTACTAAAATTGATTTGAAGTTTTGTTTTGTATGTGCTATGTCAGATTCCAGATGGACTCTGATTTTGTATATTCTGATTTGTAATTCATGACTTATTTGCAACTTTGTTTTGTATGTGTGGTGTCGGATCTGATCTAAACTTTGATTTTATGATTTTTGATTTTGAATCAATCAAAAATATTTGTTCTGAATCTATTACATGATTTTTGTAGCAACTTCATATTCAAATAATCAGTCAAATTTATTTTAAACGATGGTATAATTACTAAGGAGTAACCCCAAAATGATCGTACTATGCGACACAAGGTGCTAGTGGAAGACTCTATGGTTAATTTTATCAAGGTATTGAAATAAAATTTAATTTTGAATTGTCTGTTTTGAAAAATACATTTGATTTTGAAATGAACCTATTTTAAAAGATGGTGGAACTACCTAAGTGTAACCACTAAACAACTGTGATATGGGACGTGAGTGTTAGTAGAAATCTCTAGAGTTAGTTCTGCCGATATATATTAAAAAACAACTTTGAAATGCCTACATTTTTAAAATTCAACATATTTATTTTGAAAGATGGTAGGGTTGCCAAAGAGAAACCACTAAACACTCAAAGTATGGGACGTGAGTTATTTGTAGAAAGCTCTAGGGTGAATTTTGCCGATATATTGGCATAAGATTAAAATTTGAAATGTCTGCATTTTGAAAGTTGCCTTTAGAAAAATAGTGGAAATAGCAAGGAGGAACCACTAAATGCTCATGGTATGAGACACGTGGTATTAATGGATCACTCTTGAGCTAGTTCTACTCATGTGTTAAAATTAATTTTTTTAAAACATTGATGTTCCCTAAGAGAAACTCACAATTTTTGAATCAATTGCTCTAAATTATTTGTTGTCTGACAAACAAATTTATGAAAAAAAATTATTATCATTTTCATAGATTTCTATTTAGTATTAATTTAGATTTTAACTTGTCTACACTATTGGGAGTTCTTAAGCTTTAAGGTAATGCTATGCCTGTGGAATTAATTTTTCTAAACCTTTCTTGTTAATTATAATTAATTGGTTTATTTTCTAAAAAATGCTATATTTGTGAAATGTTTTGCACACGCTTTTTATGTTTTGGTGTGTGCCTTTTCTAGATAATTTTGATCCAAATATTGGAAGAAAGTTATCTTGTATAAAGCTCAAGACTATCAGATTTTGAAAGACAGTTATTTGGTATAAAGCCGAGGGCTATCAAGTTTTCAAAGATAGTTATCTAGTATAAAGCCCAGGACTATCGGATTTTGAAAGATAGTTATCCTGTATAAAGCCAAAGACTATTGGATTTTGAAAGATAGTTATCCAGTATAAAGCCAAAGACTATCGGATTTTGAAAGATAGTTATCATGTATAAAGCCCAAGTCTAATGGATTTTGAAGGATAGTTATCTGGTATAAAGCCCAGGACTATCGGATTTTGGAAAAATAGTTATCTTGTGCAAAGCCCAGGATTGTCAGAATTCGAAAGACAGTTATCCGGTATAAAGCCCAGGACTATCAGAATTTGAGAGACAATTATCTAGTATAAAGCCCAAGACTATCAGATTTTGAAAGATAGTTATATGGTATAAAGCCCATGACTATTGGATTTTAAGAGATAGTTATTTGGTATAAAGCCCAGGACTATCAAATTTGGAAAGGTAGTTATCTGGTATAAAGCCTACGACTACCATATTTTGAAAATTAGCTATCTAGTATAAAGCCCAAGACTATTAGATTTGGAAAAAATAGTTATATGGTATAAAGCCCAAGACTATTGGAATTGGAAAAAATAATTATCTGGTATAAAGCCTAGGACTATTGAATTTTGAAAGATAGTCATCCAGTATAAAGCCCAGGACCATTAGATTTTGAAATATAGTTATTTGGTATAAAGCCCTAGACTATCGGATTTTAAAAAATAATTATCTGATATAAAGCCGAGGACTATCGGAATTTGATAGATAGTTATCTGGTATAAAGCCCACGATTATTGGATTTTGAAAGATAGTTATCAGGTATAAAGCCAAGACTATCATATTTTGAAATATAGTTATCTATAACAATGCCTAGGACTATAAGATTTTGAATGATAGTTATCTTGTATAAAGCCCAAGACTATCGGATTTTTAAAAATAGTCATGTGGTATATGATAAGTATGAAATATATATATTTATTTTATATGTCTTTTTACCTTATTTGCTAGTAGTTTAGGCATGTATTTACTTCAAGTTGGGATTTTAATTACATTCTACAAGTCTAAAATATGATATTTTATATTTTAAAAGAAAAATACGCTTATCGAGGTACTTGGACAATGTTTGGAATAATTCAAAATAGTCTTGACATACTTTAAAGTGATTTGGATAACTTTTCGGAGTTATAAACAAGTTGAAAATTAATATGGACATGAAAGGAAGAGTTTAATGATTAGAAATTGGATTGTCTAGATTGCAGAAATAGTGTAGCCAATCGACCGAGGAGTTTTAAGTAACAAACGGCTAAGCATGATTTTTGAAGAAAAATTCAGTATAATCGATCGAACGGGCATGTAGGACGATCGATCGGGATAACACGCAATTTCCTAGTTTAAGTCAATTTTGATTCCTTTTCATATTGGACTTCTTCCTACAGTTCTTATGCCTATATAAAGACATATTTGGCTTGAAATTGGCGGATTCTAGTAGATTTTCTGAAGAGAAAAAGGAAGAAGAAGATGAAAGAGAACTTAAAGCTTTTAATGGAGATTGAAGAGCTTCCTTCTACAATGGAAGGCTAGACTTTTCTTTTACTTAGGAGTTGATGAAGCTATAGATAAGTTTTAGTTTCTTTTCTTTTTAATTTAGATCTCAGTTGTGAATGATGACCATTGTATAATAAAGATTTCCTTTTTAATGGAAGAGCTTTTAATGTTTATTCAAGTCTATGTTGATTTATTGTCTTGTAGATGATAGATTGATATGGTTTTGATATTTTCCTCAATTCTAATTTCTATGATTTAGATGAGATGGTCATACAATAGTTTTAATGTTTAGATAATTAATGAATTAGATAAGTTATACTAAGATTAGACGAGTCATTCCTATAGCTAATTTAGTGTAGATGATTCGTGCTATTGTCGAAGACAGTTCATGCCATGAATTTAATTAATAATTATTTCTGAAGTAATTCTAGCTTGTAGTTGAGAATACTTATTCACATTCACACTAGATGTAAATTAAAAGTTAAGGAATTGTTATGGTTCTATTGTGGATTCAATTTCCTAAATAAATTCCATCGTATTAATCTCTTACTTTTAATTTAGTGATTATTTCTTTTGCTTAATTTTAATTTTAAGTTCTTTTTAGTTTTTAATCAACAAATTCCTCTATTAGATTTCATAATAATTTATTTATCTCTAAGGTTTGACAACCCTTAAATACTTATCATAGTACAATTATCTTATACACTTGCAAAGGGTTTAATTATAAACCATCAAGTTTTTGGCGCCGTTACCGAGGACAAAGTTGATTTGTTACTAAATTAGTATTAGGATAATTCTTGCTGCTTTAGTTTCAGTTACTTTAGTTTATAGGTTACTTCTTAGTTTCTAACATTCTTTTAATTTGATCTTGTAGGTTGAGTTGAAGACCGTGCTTTCTACACTTGTGGCCACAATTAGACATTGACAAGTATAATGCTTCTCTTCAGTTTGCAAGATCCTTTTCTCTCTTTATTTTTAGTTTTTTTATTAGTTAGTTTTTGCTTATTCTTCCCCTTTTTACATTTAAAATTGTGTGGTGTGTTTGAAGTGTATGTGTGGTCGTCACTCCTTACTCCCCCAATTAGTACCATTTGACCCTGAGCCTGAGCAGACATCTAGGAGAGCTGAGTTGCCCTTGACCTACATCTCTACACCGCCAAACTCTCCCACCAATTCCTCCTCCCACACTACTTCTACCCCCATCATGGTTGAACATAAATTTGTAGATGCACCACTCAAAGCTCTAAGGGAGTGTTACACTCCCAATGAGTGCACCTCCCCTTCATGTATTAGGTTGCTACCGGTCGCTGCTCAAAATTATGAGATTAAGCCCAATGTCATTCAAATGCTTCCATCTTTTTATGGGCTTAATAATAAAAATTTGTATATGCACCTAGATGACTTCTTAGAACTATGCACAACTTTTAAGCTCTCAAATTTAACTGATGAGGCCGTCAAACTTTGGCTTTTCCCTTTCACATTGAAAGATAAGGCTAAAGAATGATTCCACTCACTAGAGCCAAACACTATCACAACATGGGCTCAAATGCAACAAGAGTTCCTTAAAAAGTACTTCCCCATAGGTAAGACCAACCAAATGAGAAAGGCCATAACCATTTTTACCCAACTTCCCACTGAGCAGTTCCATGAGAGTTGGGATAGACTTAAGGACCTTCTTAGGAGGTGTCCTCATCATGCTGTCCCTAAGTGGCAATTAGTGCAATATTTTTATGAGGGTCTTACTGAACAAAACCGTCATCTTGTTGATGTAAGTTGTGTGGGTACCTTCTTGTTAAAAAATGAAAATGAGGCATGGAAACTTTTTGAGGACTTGAGTAAAAATTCTCTTCAACATGTTGCATTGAATAGAAATGAGAGTGGATTATCTACCTTGAACAATGCCCCCTCTAGGGGTGGCATGTATGAAGTCAAAAACCCATTAAACATCTCCTCCAAAGTTGATACTTTGAGTAGGAAGTTGGACCTTCTTATAACTTCAACCCATCAGTCCACTCCCTTCACTCAAGATGCATGCACAATATGTCTTAGCTTAGCCCATACTATCATGAAGTGTCCCCCTACATCTCAATTTTTTGAGCTTGTCCAAGATCATGTGAATGCCACCCAATCCTTCTCTAAGGCTGAGAATAATTTATTTTCAAACATATATAACCCTGGGTGGAGGAATCATCCTAACTTTTCCTCACGGGTGCAAAATTGTGGGCAACCAACTCCCTAAGCAATCATTCCAAGTCATACAAGCCCCTATCCACCAACCTCAAGTGCAACCTCTGTAGGTCCAACCTAATAGGAGTCCATGTTTTGAAGAAAAGGTCTTCAGTGCCCTGCAAGGCCTTCAATCCCAATCTCAACTCCTCCACTCTCACACACAATCTATAGCAAAGTTAGAAGCCTAAATTAGACAACTAGACAATATTATCAATAAGCGAGAGACAGGAACATTGCCGAGTCAGCCCCAACAAAACCCAAAAGGTCAATGTGGAGTAGAGATAGTCCCTTCCTCTGATGAATAAGTTCAGTCCATAACTACCCTTAGGAGTGGTTGACACATTGATTACCAGGTTGGAGGGAAGTCCTTGGGTACCATAAATGAAGGGTTAGACAATCCAGCCCCTAATGAGCCTTATGAGTTAGAGAGTGAACCAAATTCAAAGGAGTCAGTCTCTCCTTACCCTTCCTCAGAGCCACAGTCTAAGACCACTTCTGAAGGATCTTATATCCCTAGGGCACCTTTTCCTCAATGTCTTGACATGGCCCCACCATTTAGAAAGAGCAAAGCTAAGATGGATGATATTCTTGAGACTTTTAAACAAGTCAAAATTAATTTCCCTCTCTTAGATGTCATTAAGCAAGTGCCTGTTTATGCTAAGTTCCTCAAAGACCTGTTCACGTAAATCTAAGACCAATGTGTCTAAGAAAGTCTTTCTCATCGAGCAAGTTAGCTCTCTTTTAAAGTTTGACACCTACCTAAGTATAAGGACCCTAGAGTGCCTACTATTTCTTGTGTCATAGGCGATCACTCCATTCATAGAGCCCTCCTTGACCATGGTGCGAGTGTCCATCTACTCCCTTACCCGGTGTATGAACAATTAGGTTTAGGAGACTTGCAGCCTACGCGAGTTACTCTTCAGTTAGTTTATCGTTCCGTGCGCAAACCTCGGGGAGTCATTGAAGATGTTTTAGTTGGTGTTGACCGGTTTTTCTTCGCTGTTGACTTTCTTGTCTTAGATATGGAACCTGTTTTTAATACCACACACCAAATCCTTGTCATTCTAGGTTGCCCCTTCCTTGCCACTGCTAATGCTTGTATCAATTGTCGAATGGGAGTAATGGAGATATCCTTTGGCAATATGAATGTGAGGCTCAATGTGTTCCATGCATCTAACCAGCCACCTGTTGAGTGTGATTCTGAGTGTTTATTAGTTGACCATTTAGATTTAGGGTTTAGGGTTTACCTATATCAGCCTCCACACCTCTTAAGCCCTCCATAGAGTCGCCACCTAAACCCTAAACCCTGAAGCTCCCCCTTACCTTAATGAGAGATACTCTTGGAACGACTTTACTACATCCTTGGTTAGAGGAGTCCACTATTGACCCATCTTTGGAAGAGGCCCATAGCCAACTAGGGGCTGCTAGTGTTCTTCAGTCTTTCTCTTGGAAGCTCCAGGTCGATCTCTTACCTATATCAACCTCCACACCTCTTAAGCCCTCCATAGAGTCGCCACCTAAGCTTGAATTAAAAAACTTACCAGCTCTCTCAAGTATGCCTTCTTAGGACCTAAGGATACTCTCCTAGTCATTATTTCCTCTAGTTTGACTAGTGACCAAGAGAGTAAATTGTTTACTATCCTTGTCACACATAGAAGAGCCATAGGATGAACGATAGCTGACCTTAGGGGGATTGACCCATCAATTTGCATGCACAGAATCCACTTAGAGGACAAGGTCAAACCCTCGAGAGAAGGACAACGGAGGTTGAACCCTAACATGAGGGAGGTAGTCATGAAGGAGGTTGTCAAGCTTTTAGATGCAGGTATCATATATCCTATCTTTGATAGTGAGTGGGTGAGTCCTACCCACATTGTTTCCAAGAAGTCTGGATTCACTGTTAAGTCAAATTCGTCAGGAGAGTTAGTCCCTACTAAGGAAACCACAGGGTGGAGAGTGTGTATATACTACCGAAAGTTGAATTCCATGACCCGAAAGGACCATTTTCCCTTGTCATTCATTGACCAGATCTTAGAGAAACTAGTAGGTCAGGACTTCTATTATTTTTTAGAAGGCTATTAGGGTATAATTAGGTACTTGTGTTTCCGGGGGACCAGGAGAAGACCACCTTCACTTGTTCGTTTGGTACATTTACCAAAGACGTATGCCATTTGGTTTGTGTAATACTCCTGCTACATTTCAGTGTTGTATGATGTCCATATTTTCTGATATGATTGATAATTTTTTTTCAGTTTTTATGGATGATTTTTCTATTTTTAGTGCTTCGTTTGATGAGTGTCTCCATAATTTATCTCTTATGCTTAAATGTTGCGAGGAGACTAATTTGGTTTTGAGTTGGGAAAAGAGCCATTTTATGGTTCAAGAGGGCATTGTTTTATATCATGTTGTTTCCAAATGTGGTATTAAAGTAGACAAGGCCAAAGTTGACCTAATAGCTAACTTACCTCCACCCACTATGGTAAGACAGGTTTGTTCCTTTCTTGGCCATGCCGTTTTCTATAGGCGCTATATCAAAGACTTTAGTAAGATTTCCTGGCCATTGTGTCATTTGTTGGCTCAGGATGTTCCTTTTGAGTTTGATGATGCCTGTATGAAAGCTTTCACTAAGCTTCGTACACTCCTCTCTACCACCCCTATCATTCAACCCCCTGATTACTCCCTACCCTTTGAGATTATGTGCGATGCCTCTGACTATGTTGTGGACGCAGTCCTTGGCCAAAGAGTGAACAAAGTCCCCCATGTCATTTATTAAGCTAGTAAGACCCTTTCTGATGCCCAATTGAACTATACCACTATAGAAAAGGAATTGCTAGCTGTTGTCTATGCCCTTGATAAATTCCGATCATACCTTTTAGGGTCTAAAATCATTATTTTTTTTACCATGCAGCCTTACGCTACCTTCTTTCTAAGAAGGATACCAAGCCTAGGCTGATTTGATGGATTTTGCTCCATCAAGAGTTCAATTATGAAATTGAAGACAAAAAGGGTGTTGAGAATGTCGTGGCTGATCATTTGTCTAGGATCTTACTTAAGGAATCTTCCAACCCTGAACCACTTCATGATTCTTTCCCCAATGAGCAACTCTTTGTTGTCTCTACCAATTCACCCCCTGGTTTGCCCATATTGTTAATTATCTTGTTGTGGGTCGCATTCCCTCTAATTGGACTAAACAAGACAAGGATTTATTCTTTTCTCATGTTAAGCACTATTATTGGGATGACCCCGATCTTTTTAAGTTTTGTTTCGACCAGATTATTCACAGATGTGTACCTGATAGTGAATTCCATAGTATTCTCACATTTTGTCACTCTCATGCCTGTGGCGGTCATTTTGGGGGAAAGAAAACAGTTGCTAAGGTTCTTCAAACTGGCCCACCTTGTTTAGGGATGCTCATGAGTTTTGTAAGTCTTGTGATACATGTCAGCGACTAGGGACCCTTTCTCGGAGAGACATGATGCCTTTCCAGCCCGTCCACCTTGATGATATTTTTTATGTTTGGGGAATCGATTTTATGGGACCATTTCCACCCTCCTTTGGCAACACTTACATTTTGGTCACAGTCAATTATGTCTCCAAATGGATTGAAGCCATAGCAACAAAAACCAGTGACCATAAGGTTGTGGTGGCATTTCTCAAGGAACATATTTTTTGTCAATTTGGTACACCTAGGGCAATCATTAGTGATGGGGGTAGCCACTTTTGTAACCATTCCTTTGAAGCTCTTCTTCGAACATATTCTATCACACATAAAGTTGTCACCCCCTACCATCCTCAGACTAGTGGTCAAGTAGAGGTGTCCAATCGTGAGATTAAGAAATTCCTTGAGAAAACAGTGTGCCCTGATCAAAAAGATTGGTCCATGCGTCTTAATGATGCCTTATGGGCATATCGAACCGCTTATAAAGCCCCCATTGGCATATCCCCTTACCGTCTTGTTTATGGTAAGGCATGTCACTTACCTGTTGAGTTGGAATACCATGCTTTTTGGGCCATTAAATCATTTAATTTTAACATGGACAAAGTCGGTTCCCACCGCAAACTCCAACTTAATGAATTGGAAGAGATGCGTCATGAAGCTTAGGAGAGAGCCAAATTATATAAACAAAGGACTAAGGCTTTACATGACCGCTTAATCCATCAAAATTACTCCTCTTCCCAAGTAAGCTTAGATCTCGCTGGGATGGCCCCTTTGTCGTTTCTCAGGTTTTCCCTCATGGAGCAATTGAAATCTATGACCCACGAGATAATTGGGTTTTTAAAGTTAATGGTCAAAGACTTAAGACTGTCATCGAGAGAGATATTGAGAGGGGTGACATTGAGTCCATTGATTTGATTGATCCACTAATACAATAAGGAAGTGCACACTGTCTAGCTGAAGACAATAAACTTAGTGCTTCTAGGGAGGCAACCCTTATTTTATTTGGTTTGTTTTTATGTTCATTTTCTCTCTTTTTCTTTTAGTTTTAGTTAAATTTATTGTATTTAATCCATTTAGTAATTTTTTTATTTAGTTATTTTAGTTAATTAACTGGATTTTTATTTTTATTTCTTTTATTTTTATTTTTTTTATTTTAAAAAAAGAAAAAAAATTTGTTTTACCCGTTCGCTCGAGATAATGACCGACTGATCGGGCTGATCGATCGGCAAATTGGCTCTACGTATGATTGGGTCGTTACTTACAACGTACAAGCCGATTAGGCTGCCGCCATTTTTTTTTTCGCCGCTGCGTTGTCTCTGTTTTACACCGTCGTCCATACATTGTCCGACGAGCTTTTTGGTCCAAAAATCGTCCCTCCCCTCTGTTTTTTTGCGTATAATCCATTTCCGATATTAATTTGATCTGAATCAGCCTCTATTTCACACAGTTCTTCTATTTACTCGCTAAGCCCCAAATTTGTTTTTAGAATTTCTCTTTCTATTTTTGACCAAATCAGATGCAATTTTTTGTGGAAATTTGTTTGGATCGACTTGTATATTCCATGTTAATGATTTGGTACAATTTGATTGAATGAATGATGCATTGTGTAAGTTGGATTTTGAATGTTTCATCCACACTGTTTTGGTCAAAAATTCCAATTTTTGAGGCTTTAGTGAATCAGTTTATATGTACTTGCTTTACTAAAGATGCTCAATTTTTACTTTGATTTGGGACTTTTCTGCTCATTGTTTTAGGGGTATTGTTTAAATTTGACATTATTGAGTGTGTACAAAAAATTTTCTGCTTTCCAGTTGTTTCCATATCATTTTAGCACTTATTTTTTAGCTTTTTGCAGATCTATGGCACACAATTCTCATTCTAAAGCTCTGAAGAAGAGGAAGGGCGCCCCTTCTACTTTGTGTGCTTCATCTTCTACTATCATCGCTGCCAATCTACCTCTTCATGCTATTGTTTACGAGCGATAGGTGGAGTTTGCCCCCACTATTATTGCTGCCCAGTCATGGCTTATGGAGCAAGAGGTTGGTGCTCCTTTTTCTCACATATTGCATCCCCTGACACTCGTGCACATCATGAGCTGGTCAAATCTTTTTATGCATCCATTTTTCTTAATGAGAGGGGACATATTGTCAGTACCATTGGAGATATTACGATCACTGCCACACTAGAGCTCATAGCTACAGTGATGGGTCTTACGCACTCCAACTTCACCTATCCCTCTTTTGCTGACTTTGCTTTTCCTAATGAGTATACTATCACGGGGACTCTTATGGGGCAAGAGCGAGGCCCATCCCTCACTTATGGATTGCCAGCTTCTCTCATGAAGTGAGACTATCATTTTGCACATCTGATATTGGAGTATGACATATGGTTCCACCGTCATGAGAAGGTTGACTACACCTCAGCTCGCCTTCTGTATGTTCTGGGTTGTGCAGAGCGGATTCACATCAATTTTACCTCCTTTGTCTTCACACAATTGGCGGATATAATCTCTGGACCAGTGGATGCTCAATTAGCTTTTCCTTTCCTTTTGGATTGGATTTTTGTTCACTTTCACTTAGATTTTCCTTTATATGCACCTATGAGCCGAGGTTTAGGGGTCATTTCTCAGGCGACCCTAAATCGGATGATCACACATTGTCCACCTCAACCAGCATTAGACGAGGAGAATGAGGAGAAGCCAGCCACTGAGGGTGTACCAGAGGTTGTAGCTGAGCAAAACATTCCACCACATTCTTTTGCTCATGACTCTTTCCTTCAAATGGAGCATCGTCTTCAAGCACATATTAATTCTTCTCAGGCACATCTTCAAACAAGGCTTGCTGCACATATAGATGATCAGATGGCAGCTCAGATGACTGAGATGAGGAGACTTATACAAGGATTGACTGATTTGATTCGTAGAGCTTCGGCCGATGTGGATGATAGTGACTAGAGTTCTACTCATGCGGATGATTCCGATGATGCTGATATTTAGCTATGCAGGGGCTACTTTTCTCTTATCTTCTCTTTTCTTTTTCTTTTTTTTTTTTACTGTTATCTCTTTTTTAGGAGCTTGGTATTTTAGGTTTGGGAAATTGCTCCTTACCTGTATGTTTCTCATATTTTTTTCCAATCCTATGTACTTCACTTTCATATTAGTGGATTAGTTATGCTTTCAGGTGATATCTTTCTTTCCCTCTCTTACTTATTCTTATCATTGTAGTATATATTTTCTTTAACATTGAAGACAATGTTCAGTTTAAGTTTGGGGGTGTAGAAAGTTATTTTTCTTTAAGGATGTTTTAGAGTATTTTTTGTTATTTACTTTGTTTTCTTTTCTTTTAAGTGGGTGTTATCGCTTATTTTCTTTTAAAAGCATATGCCTATTTTTAAAGAGATCAATTTCATGAAGAAAGTTCAAATAATTAATTAAGTGATTAAAATGATTAAGTAAGTAATTTCTATTTTATTTTCTTTATCTTGGATAATTGTGCTTATATTTTTAAATCACATTTCACACACTTAAAACTTGTAGGAATAGAATTTTATGATTTACTACTTGTAATCTTAGTGAGATATCTTTAACTAAGCATATTTGTTTTACAACATGACAATTGAGTAATTTTTAATATTTTATGATAAATCTTTATGTTTAGTTTTTATTTGAAATTTTTTTTTGGGATAAGTGTATCATGAAATAAAAAGAATAAAAAAATTAAAAAAAAAAGTTGAAGAAAAAAAATAGATAGATTGAATGACAAAAAAATTGATGAAAAAAAAGAGTAAAGGTTTGTTTCTCTTTAGATAGATTGTCATTGTTATATCTTTGAGTTAGTAAACTTTAATTGGGTTGGTTAATGGGTCACATAAAATATGCTTGTTAATAAAGAATGAAATTGTATGATTACAAAGTTTCTACACTTTATGTTTTTGAAATGTATATATGTAGTTGCACAACTATTTCTAAGATGGGGTTATAGAATGGATTATTCCTTACTTAAAAGTGATCAGATCGAAATCGTTTACTTGTTTCAAGTATTTGTCGTTGGTTCTTTTTAAAAATAGTTGTGTTTTTAAGAGAAGTTTGTTTTTAGAATTTTTATTTTCTTATTTTATTTTATTTATATTCTTAAGTTTAGATGTTTGTGGGTATCATTACTACAAACCCTCACAAGACACAACTTGTCCAACTAGGGATACTTAGGGGTTTAAAGGTTTGTTGCATACGCTAAATACAATCGTGATTTCCTACGAAAGTGGTATTTATTTATTTTTCTAGATTAGTTATTTTGTTTTGTTATTATTTTGCTCGAGGACTAGCAAAACATAGGTTTGGGGGTATTTGATCAGTATAAAATATATATATATATATATATATATATATATATATATATATATATATATCTATTTTATATGCCTTTTTACCTTATTTGCTAGTATAGATTAGTATAATTTAGTGTTTGTTATGGTTTAATTAGATTAAGATAGTTATTAATATTTTAGTTTGATTATTAATTAATTTTAGAAGTTATTAGTAGTTTAGGCATGTATTTAAATCAAGTTGGGATTTTAATTACATTCTACATATCTAAAATATGATATTTTATATTTTGTAAAAAAAGTTGCTTATTAAGGTACTTGGACGATTTTGGAATAGTTCAAAATAGTCTTGACATACTTTAAAGTGATGTGGACAACTTTTTGGAGTTATAAACAAGTTGGAAAATAATATAGACATGAAAGGAAGAGCTTAATGAACAGAAATTGGACCCTCCAGAAAAACTGTCCATATTGTAGAAACAGTGTAGCCGATCGAATGGGGCATTTTAAGTATCAAACAAATAAATGTGATTTTGAAGAAAAATGCAGTACAAGCCATCAAACGGGCATCCAAGGCGATCAATCAGGACAATGAGCAGTTTCCTAATTTAAGCAATTTTGATTCCTTTTCATATTAGACTTCTTCCTATGGTTTTTATGCCTATATAAAGACATATTTGGCTCCAAATTGGGGGATTCTAGTAAGTTTTCTGAAGAGAAAAAGTAACAAGAAGATGGAAGAGAACTCAAAGCTTTTAATGGAGATTGAAGAGCTTCCTTCTACAATGGAAGGCTAGATTTTTCTTTTACTTAGAAGTTGATGAAGCTATAGATAAGTTTCAGTTTCTTTTCTTTTTAATTTAGATCTCAGTTGTGAATGATAACAATTGTATGATAAAGATTTCTTTTTTAATGGAAGAGCTTTTAATGTTTATTCAAGTCTATGTTGATTCATTGTCTTGTAGATGATAGATTGATGTGGTTTTGATATTTTCATCGATTCTAATTTCTGTGATTTAGATGAGATAATCGTACAATAGTTTTAATGTTCAAATAATTAATGAATTAGATGAGTTATACTAAGATTAGATGAGTCATGCCTATAGCTAATTTAGTGTAGATGATTCGTGCTATTGTCGAAGACAGTTCATGCCATGAATTTAATTAATGATTATTTCTGAAGTAATTCTAGCTTGTAGCTGAGAATACTTGTTCATATTCACACTAGATGTAGATTAAAAGTTAAGGAATTGTTATGGTTCTATTGTGGATTCAATTTCCTAAATAAATTCCATCGTATTAATCTCTTTCTTTTAATTTAGTAATTACTTCTTTTGCATAATTTTAGTTTTAAGTTCTTTTTAGTTTTTAATCAACAAATTCCTCTCTTAGCTTTAGTAATAATTTATCCATCCCTGAGGTTCGACAACCCTTAAATACTTATCCTAGTACAATTACCTTGTACACTTATAAAGGGTTTAATTATAAACGATTAGAATAAAGCCCAAGACTATCAGAATTTGAAAAATAGTTATCTTGTGTGAAGCCCAAGACTATCAGATTTTGTAAGATAGTTATCTAGTAAAAGCCCAGGACTATCGGATTTTGAAGGATAGTTGTTTGGTGCATGACTCTTTGATACCTACCAAGAAAAATACTCAATATGGCATGCACATGGGTGTGGAGCATCATGAGAAAGCTGCTCACTTTTTGAGCTCTTGATGCCCCATGCATATTAGGGAACACTATTTGTTACGGCTTCATGATTTGTCGTCATCAGACAAACCAACATATTCTTATTCTATTAGTGAAATAATCATTTTGAGGCAAAGATGAAATTTTTTATTGATATGCCTCCTCTACTCTTTTTGTTTCACTTTGAAATGATATGCACTAATTCTAAAAAATAATTTCTCCAATTTCAAAATTCAAGATCGGATTCTATATAATATGATTTATCCAATTTTAAATCGGATTTTATTTAAAGTGTTTTATTCGATCACAAGTTATCGAGTTGTGATTATCTATGAGTTACTAGATAATTGAATTTCCGAAAGTTTCTTGATTTGTGTCTGAATGGATTGGGTTAGCCCTGATTTGCTAAGTTGTGTTTTGACTCTGAATAATGACTTATCTAATTTTAAAGTACTAATGAGATTGTCTTTGAAGTGTTTTATCCAATCATGAGTTATCAGATTTTGTTTATGAAGGTTCTATTCGATCTTAAATTATTGGATCTTGCTTATGAATGTGACATTCGATTTTTATCTATCATATTCTGTACATGAAGTGTTTAATCCGGCTATCAATTATCGAAATTTTTTTTATCCAAGTAATTATCTGATTCAGCTTGTTTTTTAACATGTTAACCGATTATTAACCACCGGTTTGTGTCTTTGAAAGTTTATCCAATTTTCACCATTTGATACAGATTGTTGACTATTTTATCCACGTAGTTATTGGACAAGACGCGGGATAACATAAATGAGAAGAAAGGATGAAGTGGAAAAAAAATATACATAAAGCGGATCGGGCGCACCTCAGCAGGCCCGACCCGCAATTGAATAGTGAAAGGGGGGATAGCCCCATCACTGTGTAAGGTCGAAGGCGGCACCACCGGTGGCCGCCGACTTTCCCCCGGCTGGCCTTGGCCTGGTGATGCCATTGCCGCCTCCTTGACCTGGCTCCGCCGTCCTGGCCACCGCTCTTCCCCTATTTCCCATTTCAGCCCAGTGACCCCTTTTTGAATTTTTGTCGGATCTGCCCCCCCCTCCTCCTGCATGGTCGCAAGATTGCCACCACAGCTCCGTTCCGACAAGAATGACCTTCGGCCATTGGCGTCCTGGCCTCCCCGCCCCTCCTTCGCTGCTGCGAGTTAAAAACTCCGCAACCTTTTTTTGTTGTTGTTCTGTCTGTGTTGTGGCCGCCAACCATGCCAGAGGTGGCTGCCAGCCACCAAATGGCCTTTGTCCCCACCTTGGCCCGGCAGTGACAAGACCACCATCACAAAACCGGACCGCTGTCTTCCTAGCCAGTCACCTCTCCTTCCACCATTTTCCAATCCGGTGAGATCATTTTTGC
Source organism: Saururus chinensis (assembly GCA_035235625.1). Taxonomy (NCBI): domain Eukaryota; kingdom Viridiplantae; phylum Streptophyta; class Magnoliopsida; order Piperales; family Saururaceae; genus Saururus; species Saururus chinensis. The sequence continues at coordinate 5,067,365 of CP141145.1, read as the reverse complement.
CCTTTTTGGTTCTTCTTGTTCTGTCTTTCATTTGGCTGTGAGTAACCAGAAGAGCTTTGGCTCACCGTCGTCGGCTTTGTCTCAAGCCGATGATAGCAGGTAACCACCACTCATGCATTTTTCTCTCTTCCGCCCCATTGCTCCGCTCAGTTCGAAACACAGTTTCAATCTGGTGGTGTCTATTTGTCACTGTTAGACTTCAGACAAACACCGATCGGTGTCCATCTAGCTCGCAACAGTTTGCGATTGTTGGGTCACCGTTGTATTCTAAGTTCGGCCCCATCTGGCTGTTCATGGCCCTGTGATGCATGTATGCCACCCCAACTCGGCACCGTGTCACCCTAGTTAAATTGGGTGTCTTCATTTTTTAAAGCGGCTGTTCTATCGCCCGGCATTGACTAGCGGACAACTACGAATATCAGTTTGGCCTAATAGCGGCAAAAGGGTTGCCACTCCCAGCCTCTACACATCTTCTGCACACACCAGATGCTCTTAAACTCTGGGGTACATCTCTGACTGTAGTTAATGTGCCCCGCTCCAACCCAAGCCAACATGCTTAGCTTGATATTGCGCGGACTTGGGCCACATGTCCGACTGACGTGGGCTCTACCTAGGCACAATGAGGGCAAGGGCCAACACTTTTGGCCCGATTCCACCTATGCATCCCCACTTTTGTTATACATGATCCAAAACCTATGGGAAAGAGTCCCCAAATTCATATCCTTCCAAGGGGAAGTTACATTGTTAGCTATTAGACTCTATCCATCGAAGGCTCGACCGATGTCGTGCCTATAACCTCCACCGTAATTCGTGACTAATACACGATCATCTGTATGATGATGTGATTGTGGGTAAGCATTTATAAATGATACCACCTTTGTTGCCCACTTTCTCCGGCCCTTAGTGCCATCAACTTTTGTTTGGCTGACCGCCATTGGCGAACCCCACCTCTTCCACATTTGACAACCAACAGCCTATCCTCCCCTAGGGTCCCCTTTTTCTGCTCACACTTATGTTGTGTGTGCAGTCTATGTTAAAGAAACCGCCTTGACAAGGTATGATGAGTGAATGATTCCACCATTAGACAATTTGGCCAGTAAAGCCCTCCTCAGTCTCCCTTATGTCTGTAAGCACGCAACGAAGTCCTCTGCCATGTTGTGAGGATTCTACAATGCGGAATTGTTACCGCTGGATGTGGTCAGCGGTCTATTTTAATTTTTTGTGGCCAACAAACTATTTTTAACCGTTGGCCAACCTCCTATCAAATACCCTCGTTCTGTGGTCGCTTTTGCCATTTCTAGTGGCACAACCTTTTGTCTAGCTGCCTTAGTGTGCCCAATCTTTGCTTTGAGTGAAATTAGTCTAACTTATCAAGATTAATTCCAACATCTATGAAAATCCTCGGGACAACAATGCTTCTCTCATTGCAATATTTTTGGCCGCCTATTCCGCTATCGACACTGCCATAGTCGTTTGCTCGCCATCAAATTCCTGTGGATTACGAGGTAGGGGACCTTGAACTCATAATTTCATTATAGCATGCTTTGATTGTGTAGTAGCATGCTAGGAGTTTATAATTTAATGTTTTGCATGGCTATGCTGATTATAAAAGCATGTTGTATGTATGTGAAGTGTGTGCATATGTTAATGAAGACTAAGGGCATGTAGTAAGTTGCTATAAATAGTATGTATGAGAGTAGAGCATGTGATCTTCATTGTGGACTGGTGGTATGTGATTGATGGGCACGAGTAGAAGTGTTTGATTGTAAGTTTGGCAAAGGGGTACTTTGTGGGCTATGACGTGGAAACTGTGATTTTATGTCGGCCGAAGAAAGACATAAGATTGACAAGTGAAGGTTGGATTTGATGAGATTGAAAATTTGGTTTGGATTGAGTCTGATGGTGTATTGGAGCAATGACTAAAGGCTTCGGGGATGTAAGGATTTGGAAGACTTAAGGTTCAGAACATCTTGGGGGATTGTGAGTTAGTAAGAGAAAAAGACATAAGTATACATGCATAATGTACATAATATGAATTGTAACGAAAGAATAATGTGTAAGGAATTAGTAAGGGTTTAATGACGGGACTTAGGTCTAAGGGTTTCACAAGAGGAGTTCAAGAAGGACAGTTTGGTTTTAGGTGAATGGTGTAAGACATAAGACCGTAGTATTTGATGGTAAAAGTGTGAGTACGGAATTCAAGTTTGACAAGCAAGGCTATGTTGAGATTCGTAAGATGGTAAGTGAAAGGATGGGGGATGTGTTAAGTAAAGAATTCTACCTTTGTGGATTAGAACTTCTGGATGGGCGCATTTCTAGCCTTGTTAGCTGAAGAATGTAAGATGGTAGTCTTTTCACGTACATGCATAAGTTATCTAATATAAACTTGAATGGTAAGTGACCCTAATTTGATATAGTTGTGAGTTGAGATTGAGGGTTTCGACAGATTAAGTTCCATTTTTGTGCGAGTCGATAGGTAATCAACTGATCGTCCTTCCTAGTCTAGCCTTGGTGTTATCCTGCTAGATTTGGTCTTGGTGCTATATATCGGCCCAGACGTTTGTTGCTCTGTTGAGGGTGCTATAAGTTTCTACCCTTCATGGGCTCTGTATGATTTCTGCCTATAGACGACACTATATGCTGCCTAAGAGAGGTACTGTAAGATTCCTGTCCAGGAGTGGCACTGCATGTTTTTCCGCCCTTAGTTGGCACTATATGGCCCTTGTTGTTACTGTATGGCCGTAGAGAGTGGGCATTTGTTCGCTCAGGTAAGTAGTATCATGGATCTGCTCTTACCTGTTTGATCTGTGCCCCATGAGCATAAGTGTGCCTTGCCTTCGGAAAAGTCCATGGTGTCTAGTTGCTCCCCAAAGTTTAAGGTGACGCCCCAGTGGCATTCCCTTCCTTTCCAACATTGGAGCTTATTAATTGTAATGAGCTTCAGTTGTTAGTAGTATGTGTATGATCATAAGAGTAAGTAGTAGGTTTCAGATTCTGAGTAAGTTGTACATGTAAGATCCAGAGTAAGTGTGAGCTTCTATGGAAGATAGTAAGAGTAAGTTGTTGAGTAAGATTGTACGAGTATGTGTGTTGTAAGTGTAAGCGTACGTTTGTACAAGTAAGTTGGTGAGATGTTGATTCCAACTGTAAGTGTAAGTGTAAGAGTACGTTACAAGAGTAAGTGTAAGTTCAGCCAATATGATTGTATGTGTGTAATACATTATTTGTGTTGTTTGTATTTCTTGCTTCATGTGTGATTGTAGGGAAGCATCTATGTATCAACTTACGGAGTTCATTGATTTATTTTTCCCCTATTGGGTATTTTCCTACTGAGTATGAAAATACTCACCCTATCTTTTTAGCCCCTTCGTCCGGAAGCTTTTGCAGGTAAATTGATAGCTTTTTGGACTGGACCCCGTGATGGACTATCCTTCCTCGACCTAGAGTGCAGCGAAATCGTAGTAAGGCTTTGTAGATTTTAGTGTCATGATCTCATGTATTGGTTATGGAAAGAAAACTATATTATTTTCTGAACTTGTGTACCTATATATATGAATCAGAACACATACTATTGAAGAACTTGTACTCAGAAAGGCCTGGGATGTATTTGTTTTTAAAGACCATGGCCATGGCAAGTTTTACTTATATATTCTTGTTTTGGGTCACGCCTAAGAATTTTAGTTTTGTTGTATGATGAATTAATTTATGAAAGTTGTTTTCACACATTTTGAATTTTGTTAATTAATTTGATTTACATCTGTGTTTTGAAAAAGAAATTTTGGTAAAATTTTAAAGTAAATGTGTGGAAAAACCTCAGGTGTGACAGTTTTTGTCCTTTTAAAAGGTGTTATTAGCTAATTTGAAGGTCTTCCACTCAATAGAAGCCTCTATTCCTTGAGTTGGTGACTTTGTAAGGGAAAAACTCCCCTAGGCAAGAGATGACTCTACCCATCGCCCTTGAGTCCCAAGGAGAGAGAAATGACCTAGAGCAAGAGGGGGCTTCGTCCTTTGTCGTTGGGACAGAACAAGGGAAGTGGCCTAGAGTAGGGGAGGTTTCATTCTCCACTGAAGGGCCACGCAGTGAGGGAAACATCCCCAGGTTAAGGGGATGTTTTGTCCATAGTGAATGGGCACAGAAAAAGGAAAGAGCCTCTGGGTAAGGGAAATGTTTGTCCATTGCCTATGGGCGCGTAGAGAGAAAAGAGTCTCCGAGTAAGAGAAAGGTCAGTCATAGCCTACGGGCATGGAAAAAGGAAAGAGTGTATGGGAAAGGGACAAGTCTGTCTGTAGCCTACAGGCACATAAAAAGGAAAGAGTCTCCGAGTAAAAGAAAGGTTTGTTCTATGCCTATGGGCGTATAGAGATAAAATAGTCTTTAGGTCAGGGAAAGGTCTGTCTATCACCTACGGGCGCATAGAGAGAAAAGAGTCTCCCTGTAAGGGAAAGATTTGTCCTTCGCCTATGGGTGTGTAGATTGAAAAGTGTCTCTGGATAGGGGAGGTTTTGTCCATCGCCTACAGGTGCAGAAAGTGTGAAACATCTCAGGTTAAGAGGTAATGTCTGCCACCTTCGGATGCAAGGAGAAAGATATAGCGAAACAAGATGTGGTTCTCCCCATTGTCTCTACACCTAAAGGGGAGTAAAGCTAGAGGAAATGAGCAACACTAAATGTCACGACTTCCAAAAGTACATGGGAATAAGCATTTTTGACTTTTCGATTTTATTTGATTGATATGCATACATATTTTAACTAGTCATATTAATTAAAATATATGATTATATGAATGCATGTGTTACTTAAGATATATGCTATGCTTTGATCTAATATGATCTGATAAGCTCTAAAATGCTCTGTTTAATCTGATATGTTGTGATCTTATCTCTTATGATATAATATAATCTAATGGGATCTGATATGAGCTAATCTTCTTTGTTATGTGTTCTGCTCACTTTTATGATTGAGTGAGATGTGTGTTCTACTGATTTATTTGCTTCTGTTCAACTCTGATGATTTATGAGGTTTCCATCTGATTTTGGATGACTTTTTTATATATAAGAACACGCTTATTTTACTATACATGATTTTGTGATGCTTGATGCATGTAATAGCCGTTAAGTAGAACTACGTTTGGATCTGATCATATTGGAAGAATATTATAAATGTTATCCACTACATACATAGGCAACCAACGGCAAGGTAATGTTGGCCCAATCTAATTTAGTTATACACTTTGGTTTGTTCTAGCCTACGCGCAATGAAGTGCTAAAGTTCTATAGTGCGTAGAGGAACATTACGACTCTTGCACATAGAGTTTGCCGCTCTTGGTTGGTCTCATTTTTATTTTGATTTAACTCCAATTTTGCTTTCCAAACCCCCCTATCTGGGTCAATTTTTGGGTCAGAGTGTCACATACGTGGTCTTGGATATGCTCCCAATAATTATGGGTTGGATCGTCACTTTTCTATATGGACATATGCATGAGATCCTGGCATTTCCTCACATTGTCTAGATTATTTTCGTACTAGCATGTTTAGATTGCTAAGACAAAATCTACACAAATTGGCATGTGACCAATTAATGAGGTTGTAGTTCATGAGATTCATTCTCATAAAAGGGATCAGATTCCTCAGAAGGAAGAGAAGATGCCAGATGCTTGAAGATGCAGAGAGATTGCCCTAGAGCAAATGCAGCAAATACAGATGCCCCAAGGTACATGACTTACAAGTACTAGATGGCTCTACATCATTGACTACTATATTCTATTAGTCAGAGGTTTGATTAGCTAGAGGATCTACATCGTTGCTCATTCTACACAAAGTCTTTAGATGATGATACAGTTGAGATGGAGGATGCTGCTAATAATCGCGATGTTGGTGTTGCTTCAGATAATTAGATTTTTATGTTGTTATTTTTATGTACTTCTAATTAAAACTAATTCAGTTCATGATATGTATATGGAGATGGGTAGGGCCAAGCCGTGGGCATTGCTAGCAAGGCCACGACTAGACTGATGTCGTGCATACATGACCTTTCCTGGCTATGGCCAGTAGCTCTGGTAGGCAGCCAGGCGATTTTTCTTAAAATGGGAGGATGACATAGTAGGAGTTGCTGGAGCAGGTCTACCTGTGGTCTAGCCTACCCTATGAGGGGACCTCAATGCCCTTGGTTATTGTTTATTTCATTGATGTCTTAATAGTTGATTTCTTGACACATATGTTGTATTGTGTATTTTATGTTGTTTTGGAATCACTTTTTTAGGCAAAAAGGGGGACAATAAATTATAGAAAATTAATGTGCTTTACTTCATACTTAATTGAGCATGGCTATACAAATCATTTTTGTTTAAGTATGCAAGTTAGGTAAGGTTTAAGGCTTTTCAAGATCAATCCCAAATGGTCTTAGTAAAGTCTAGATTGTCAAGTGTATGAATTGTACATGTTGAAAGTGAATTCATTCCATTGTCAAGAGTTGTAATTTTTATTTTGGTAACTTGTATAGTGTTGTCATAAAATAGCCAAAGGGAGAGAATGTTAGAACATATTGGGATGTCTTGTAATTGGTTGTATTTCAATGATTAGTCTAAACATTGTATTTGTTTTAGTCTTTAGAAAATGATTAGATTAGTGATGTTATCTAAGCGAGGTTTAGAATTGATTGATTTGAAAAGTAGGATATGACAAGTTCTAAAAGATCAAGGTTGAAGATGGAATTGAGTGGTTGAAGTCAAGGTAAATATATATACAATACCACACAAAAAACACTTAGATTTTAATTAGAATATTCTTAGAAAGTGTTTGTGAGTGTTTTGGATAAATTTGGGGAAAATCACAATAATATTTTTCATAAGTCATCAATCAGCTTAGAGCAACGAACTGATCGGGATATATTATTGTTCTTGAGAATTTTTCACATATTGCAAATCAATCAAATGGTTGTTTTATAGATTGATCAATTGAGTGTTCATCCATCACATTAACATGAACAATTTATCGCAGGTTTAATGGATTGATCGGTGTGTTAGATGTGGATTATAATACTTTAATTGATAGATCATTTTGGTGAAAGGATAGATAGATCAGTTGGGTGTTTAGATTTGAATAATACAGAGAACGGTCGATTACCTTGTCAAACAGTCAATCAATTTGTGAGATAGTTGCTTAATTTAAGCAATCCAAAATGAATCATGTTCCAACTAAGAGACTATAACCCTAATCGCCCTAGGAAACTATATAATGGCTAGTTTTGGACAAAATAGTACAACGGAAAACAAAATTTGTGAGAGAAAAATAGAGTGCTTCAAGAGAAAGGTGAGTACTTTGTTTCATAATCACTTCATGAATAGAGTTTGAGTGATTCACACACATCACAACACAACAAAGGTGTTGAAGAAGTTCTTCACAAGGGGGCATGGAGGAGCTCTAAATCAACAATCAAAAAGAGGTTTTTGATTAAAGTACTTTAGAGAAGATTAAGAACAAGCTCAAAAGGAAAAACTTCAAGAATCAAAGAGGAGACTTAAAGGACAATAACTTCACAAAGAATAGGCTTTCTTGTTTTGAGAGATATATACACAAACCGTGAATATCTACCCACCATGTTAAGGGGGTGGGCTAGCTAAAAGAAGAGATGGTGAATTACTTATCCTTTTTACATCTTCAATCATGATAATTTAGGAGGTATATCTAATAAATTAGCTATTAGTCATGAGGACTCAACGGATTGTCCGTGAGATCATTACATGTTACTTCAAAAATACAATGCAAACTATTTTTGAAATGAATGAGACTGAAAACATCATACAAACTACTAGATATCATGATGCGTTTAACATCTTTAAAATTGTGAACATGGCAAAATTCTATTTGTGCATATCAACATTTGGGTTAAAAAAAGTTAGTTTGTTGTTATAGGGTGTCAACAATTGAACCCATATTTGCCTCTTTATCTTGAATGTGAAAGAAATATGCTGACAAATCTAATAGAGGTCTAAGATTCAAATTTTATATTGTTGCAACTCTTTTGGTGAATGCAGCAAACCTCTTAATTGTCATATTCAAATTTTATACATTTTGCCCACTATCCAATTAAGTAGGTTCATTCTAATATCCTTGTTTATATTGTAAAATGAATGACAACAATAGGATTTTGGGAATTTTGTCTTGGTTTATCTCTTTGTGTCTTGAATATGTACCAAATTTGTGTGAAAAATGAAACATTATTTATATGTGTTGATGAAAAGGCAATGTCTGTGTCTTGTGTCATGGGGTAAGATTACTTTGGTTTTATGGTTAGCTTCTTTAAAGGCTCAATTATGTAAAGCTGCATTGGTCTACTTTGGGGGAGAGCAAAAGATTTGGTTGACCTTGAAAGTGTATGCAAAGAGTTTGTTTTCAGTACATAAGGAAAAGACTCTTAGGTGGTGTATAGCATCACTTAGTTAATAGAGGCTGAATGTTGTATGCTGGTTTTCGTTATTTTTAGTTAAATGTAGTTGGTTGATTGTTTTCTTGGTACCACAAACCTAATTTAGTTGGCTAGTTTTGGAAGAACCACTTATCTTTTATTAGTTTTCATTTTGGACATATATATAATTGTATATCTATATTGAACAATAAAATCATTTAAATTTACATATTTGCACAATTTGTTCCTTGGCCATGAGTAGTATTGACATTTAACTATATATACAATGGCATATGCTAATGTACCATGTACACAATATGCATAATAACATTGAAACTGAGTGCTGATATACATTTCAGTACATCATCCTAAGTATTAACAACATATATCAATCAAGTTAAAGGAAATGGTATAAGTGTCATTTCATCTCAAACAAAAAACATTTTTTATTATGTTTTCTATGTCACATGAATAATCTATACTAATTAATTTTTTTCACTCTTTCCACCTTTTTTGTCTTATACATATACCTACTATGAACATGCCAACTACTCTAAACATGTCACTTGCAATTGAATAGTTAAGGTAATGCTTAGAAGTAGAAATTATTTTTGAAATAACCATTTAGTATAAAATCATATAATACAATCAAATATTGTCTATAAATAAAAAAAAGCATGTCTCAATCCAAATATGTAATATTATTTTACTATTTTTACCGTAATCATTTAGATTGCTTTTTCTTTGACTTCACATAGACATTCATTTTTTTATTGTATTACAAGTTAATTTTAAAACCTAATTTTTAAAAAAATATGTTGATTTATAACTTTAACACATTTAAAATTATATCCATTTTTACAATATTTATAAAGATCATCATTGCTTTAGTTATAATTGGTAGTTTGAAAAGAAAATTTTTTTAATCTACAATTTCATAAACCTGCCTATTATGTAGTTGAGTTGTATGGATAATATATCTCTTGGTACAATTTTTTTGCAAATTTTTTGGAATGACGTAATGCCTCGTTTTATTTTTCACATCAAGTAAAGTTTAAACAAGTTCCACATGCTTATGCATGTGAGCTATTCCTAGTGCGTTTAAATTAGTGTGTTCCATAATTAACGTATTGTTGTGAGTTTAGCCATTCTAGTTCTTCAAAATTGGGCTATGTCACTCGCGGGTGCTTTGGCCCCAAGTTCGGGTCAGGGTCCAAGACATAACAGTTGCCTTACCACATAACGACCTAACAAATTGCACATCATTCAACCGCCTCACATGAAGTACAGTTGGATTACCATTTCTAGTTGATGAGTCTATTACTACTTTGTCGCCTTGAGTGCAAGGCATATAGAAAGCATGGTAGGATGTTGTGGCCCTACTACAATAAGGACTTCTTCATTCTTCTTAATTTAGGACCTTACTTGATTTTAGTCAATTTTATCTTAAGCTATGATATTTTTTAGTTAGAGACTAATTCTTAATTTAACTTGGTTTCCTAGTTTAGTTGGAAGTAGGAGATTGTGTTGAAATAGTATGAAACAATATAAGGGCTTCTGCCCTATCAGTAATGGGTGTGAACACTTGAATAGGAAACAATTAGGCTTTTATCTTTTCTTCCTTTCTCTCAATTTGTCGTACTGTTCCCTTTCTCTCCCAATCTTTCCTTCACTCTATTTCCTTAGCTAGTATTACTTTGTGTGATTCTTTTGTTGGACAAAGGTATGGACTCGGGCCCATTTCGGTCCAACGTTATCATAGCCCGAGTGAGCCAGTATGGGCCACAGGGTCCAAGGGTGGTGGGGGTGGTCACGCTGACCCCACATATGCCTTCATTACACTAATTTGATTAGGACTAGCCTACGTCACACACACACACACACACTAGGCATGCAACTAGGTTGTACATTAAAACGTTGTGGGGCCAAGACGTGCGAATTATATATTGATAGTGGGATCCGTGGTTAGCGAGGGGTCAACCTGGTCGTAGGCTTGGCTGTGTACAGGGGGTCAAGGTCTCAGAGCCCACTCCCATTGTGTATGACCCTCAAGTGAAACCAGAAGAAATAGAGCAGGGAAGCCCAATTAGAATAGCCCACATATAGGCTCACCTAAGATAGGAAAGAGATGGGTATTTAAGGGAGGGAAAGAGAGGAGGAAGCCCTAAGTGTGGGCCGCCCCACTCTCTTCCTCCTCTCTCCCAATTGCCACCCACCTCTCCAAATTTGGTGCGGCCTGCACAAAGCTTGGAAAAAGATTGCGGACCGCCCTCTTCTCCCCTCTCCAACACCTATAAGGTAGACTAATTGAAGGAGAAGACTCTCCTCTATTGCTGGGGAATGTCTGTGGATTCATCTGGCTGATCCTTGCTGGTTTCTTCAATCCAAGATCATCGGTTTGTGAGGGACAAACAAATAAAGGTATTCCCCACTCCCTTACTTGTTATCTTGTGATTGTGGTGGGTGGATTGATTGATTGAAGGGCATACAAGGGGCTGAAATGCCCAAGGTCAGTATGCCTTCGCCCCAATTATGATTTCATATATGCATGCTAATTGATTGGATGTGTTTTATTGCTCATTAAATTGACTTTTATGCATGATCTATGTGGATTAATTGTAAAGTCTGAATTTTGATTGGTGCGCCACCCCCATCCCACCTTGCTTCCACTAGTCTGACCACTTTGTAGCGGTATCAGAGCCTAGGTCATTGGTTGCTGATCTAATCAAAATTTCATTTTGAACTACCTGAACTAGGTTTTGCATGCTAGAAGTGGGAAATTGATGAAATTGATTAATCGATAAGTTCCAATTATAGGGCTTTTGATAGAGAGTTCAAATTGGATGTACATTGGACTGTTTTGATTAATTAGCATGCTGGAATTTATGTGATTTTGAGTTTAATTGCAGATTGTATGTTTGGATGCATATAGGGGCAAAAGGATCAATTCAGCCTTGTATTTTTTGCTAAATTTATTCTCTTATCACATTCTGGCCACACACCCTCTTGTTGGTTAGCAAGAGTTAATTGGTTTATTTTTTATTGGAATAAATTAAATTTTTGGATTAAAAGGGTGTGAATTAACCATTTTAGCCCTAGGGGCATTTTGGTCAATTCACCCTTAAATACACACCAAACTGCACCCAGCAACTTTTCAATGTGTATTTAACACAAAGAAAACACAAATTTGGTAATTTTTCACCAAAAATGTTTTGGACAGAAAATAAAAACTCCAGCAACATGTAATATTGTTTATTTGCTGTTATAAGTGTTCACTTGGGTGTTTAGGGGATTCTAAAAATCATAAACACCTACATAACCTATTTAGGGTAACTTTCTTAGGGGGTTAACGGGTAGTTAGGGTTTTTTTTAGAATGTGACCAAAACCCTAATTAAGGTGTATCTAAATCAAGTAACTCAGCATAATATACCAAATTGTCGCTTAGCCTTACTATTAGATTAAGAGTTTTTAAGCAATTACCTTTTTTAGAAGTGGTTAGCCTTCCATAGTATTAATTTTCTATTCTTTGTCTTTTCCTTTGCAATTGCACAATGGCTTCTAAGGTGGTCACATCAAAATTAGGAAAAACTAAGAAGCGGAATGCTAACAACTAACTGGTGTGGAAGAGAAGGATACACCATATCCTAACTCTTTTTTATCTTACTCATGTCATTGGGCAGATCATTGAGTCACTGCCAAAAGGTTCTTCAGCTGCTCAGAAGAAAGTTTATGAAAAGCTGGGGGAGGATGACAACAAGGCTAGGTCCACCATACTGACTTTCATGAAGCCAAAGATGGAAATGCTCTTTGAGAAGTACAAGACTACTAATGAGATGCTGGAAGCTATTTCTGTTAGGTATGGGGAGCAGACAGAAGCTCATAAGAGGATGTTACACTCCAAGTTCTAAAACTTCAAGATGAGGGAAGGAGATGATGTGAATGAGCACCTGAGTGTCATGTTCATCATTGTTGATAACCTGGAGACATTAGAAGACCCCATCTCCATGGGAGTTCAAGTGTTTACAGTGTTGAACAGCCTTACCAATTCTTGGGAGAGTGTGGTAGTTTACCTCAATATGAGTGACCAAAAGATCACAATGGAGACTTTGACTGCCAAGTTTAGGCTTGAGCAAGAAAGGATGGACCATGTGAAGGCTTCTAGGGGTGCTACTACTACCAACCTGGCACAGAACTCTGGTAGAGGCAAGAAGGGTGGACAAGGGCCTAGTCCCTCTAACAAGAAAGCTTTCAAAAAGAAGGGGAAGAAGCCTTAGAACAAGGGCACTGGAAAGGGGAATGACAAACCCAAAGGTGCATTCTTCAAGTGTGGCCAGGTGGGCCACTTCAAGACTAACTATCCCCAGAAAGATGACCAATCAAGCAACGACAACAAGGGCATGAGCAAGGAGATTTTGTGTGTTGTCTCTGAGGTGATGATTGCTAACATTAAGGAGAAGACATGTTGGAAGCTATGGGAAACTATAGGATTCCCCTGAGGGATGGGTCTACCCTAGTCCTAACGAATGTACTCTTTGCTCCCTCCATCAGGAGGAACTTGATTTCAATCCATGTTCTGACCAATAAGGGGTTTGAGGAACCTGATTTCAATCCATGTTCTAACAAAGAAGGGGTTTGAAGTTAGGTTCAAGGGGAGCAAGGCCACTGTGGGCAAGGGTGGGACTGTACTTTTTACTTCTTCTCTAGTTGATAGTTTATATTGCTTAGATATAATGAATTCTTCTGAATCTAATGAAATAAGTGCTTCTAAGTATATTGTAATGTTTGTGGATGATGCCTTGTGGCATATACATTTGTGTCACGTGAATGTTGACAAGCTACAAAGAATGTCAAATGTTGGGTTGTTACCCAAAATATCTAAAGACCTTCGTGTGTGTGAAGATTGCTTATCAGGAAATATAAGCAGACATCCTTCCAAAAGGGACAAAGGGCAAATAAACTCTTAGGGGTGGCTCATTCTGACATCTGTGGGCCCCTAAACATTCAAACCTACAAAGGGATAATTTACTTCATCACGTTTATAGCTGATTATTCAAGATACAGATACATGTATCTAATAAATAGGAAGTCTGATGCCTTAGATAAATTCAAGGAATTTAAAGCTGAGGTAAAGACTCAGTTAGGTAGGAAAGTAAAAATCCTGAGACTGACAGGAGTAGGCGAGTACACCTCTGACATGTTTGAAGACTACTGTACTAATCAAGAAATAGTTCATCAGTACACCCTACTATACACTCCACAACAAAATGGAGTGGCAGAAAGGTGTAATAGGACTCTTATGGATATGGTAAGGTCTATGCTAAATCACTATGAGTTAGGAACCAACTTTTTGAGTGAGACTTCAGACACCGCTGTGTACATCCTAAATCGTGTACCAACAAAGGTAGTCCAATGAATAGCTTATGAGCTGTACATGGGTCAACGTTCAAACTTAGGGCATCTTAGAGTGAGAGGGTCTAGAACACACGTAAAGGTGTCTGACCAGCATAGGTCAATGCTTGACCCCAAGACCATAAAGTGCAACCTTATTAGTTACTGTGACCACTATAAGGGGTACCGATTCGTAGTTCACCATACGGATGAGACAATAGGGGTAATTGAGTCTAGAGATACTTATTTCTTAGATGAAGAATTAAACCCTAGAATACCTAACAAAAGAGTCATTTTGTTTGAGGCAGTTAAAGAGGCTAGTTCTTGCACTTCTCCTAAGGATGTAATTAGATCAAGTCAAAACCAAACTGAACTGGAACCCAGAGCATTGAGGGAAAAAAGACCTCCAACACTATTGAGGGACTTCTATATAATGTTAGGTGTAAGATCCCAAAGCTTGAACTAGTTTACTTTATTCTATTTAATTGCTTTTATATGGTTTAATATTAATTTGGATCGGTTTTGGGCTATTTTTGAAATTTAAGCGGTTAACAAAGGTTCTAACCAAAATATTCTTCATACTTTGAAAATTTTAAGTTCATTTAAGTCATCCAGAATTTTTCTATAATTTTTGAAATATTTACCATTTTTCCAAAAAAAGTTAGGGTTTGGCGGGACCCACCGTGGGCCCCACAACTAAAATTGAAACTTTTTACCCAAAATGTACCTAACATCAAACTAAGACATTGAGAAGTTATTTCAGAATTTTTTCATATTTTAATTTGGGTTGTAATAGTGAATTTATCCATTTTTAGTTGTAGATTCTATTTGTACCCCATTATTTATTTTCGTCTAACCTAACTCTTACTATATAAGGAAAGGCATAGCCACTTTCCCAACTAGAAAAGGGCTGAGACCTGGAACATTTGAGCCTAATCCCCATTTTCCTAAAGGAGAAAGGAGATTAAGGTGATAATTTGCTTAATACTTCATTAATCTATTAGGGTTTTGTCAAAATCTTTCAAATATCTTTTTTTACTTTAAATAAATTTCAAGTTTTTACTAAAAAAACTACTAATTTGGGTTTCTATTTTGAGGCCTAATGGTTGAAAATTCATTTTTAAGCTTCTTGAACCCTTGATCTACTTGTTCTTGAAGATTTTAGGTGTTTTAAAATCGGATTGAGAAGTATTAATGAAAAATTATGTTTTTGGTAGGTTTTGAAGGAGTTTAAGGAACCATTTCAAATCAAGAACTTGTTGGGAGGTAAGGGTCTTTGTGTCTTAAACTTGCTGTGATTTCGGATATAAGATTTGAGGTATTTTGCAATGGGTTTCATGCATGTGTGCTTTCATGGTGATTTGATAAAAGCTTAATCTTTGGTGTTAATTTCTTAGGGCTTTGCTTAATAATTATTAGATTTAATATTCTGAAAGTACTTATTTGATTATCATGAAGTTTGGGGATGAGATTTGATGTTTTGTGAAGTGCATGTGAAGTTTCG
This sequence comes from Saururus chinensis, assembly GCA_035235625.1. Taxonomy (NCBI): domain Eukaryota; kingdom Viridiplantae; phylum Streptophyta; class Magnoliopsida; order Piperales; family Saururaceae; genus Saururus; species Saururus chinensis. The sequence continues at coordinate 5,052,068 of CP141145.1, read as the reverse complement.
GTTTTGAATCCGAAGTGGGGAAGACAACCCAGAATCTACTGTTATGTCGATCGAACAGCAAAATGACATTGCAGACTAATATTAAGGCCAGTCGTTCGAACCATGCAAGCTGACCGAACGGCTATACTGCATATTTTGACTATCACAATTCTTTTGCTTCCTTTTATGTTTTTACTCATGTGGAATAATTTGAGCTAGAATGAGCCACTAGAAGTGCATGTTATTAATGTTGGAAATTGTGAAGAGTATTTAAGTCTTGAGTAAAATTGCATGTTGTTGGCTACATATGTTAGGATTGCTTGTCATAAGCCTATAAGTGAATGATTCCTTATGTTTTATGCATGATTTCAATAGGATTATAGCATGCTAATGAACTAATGTGTTGTTATATGGTGTGATTAAATTATGGGTGAATGTGAGGGTTATGTCTAGAATCAAGTGTAGTGTGAATATGCTTACATATATTTAGGATGTGTATATGTTTGACTTGATTGATGGTTTTTGATGGTTTTCACTTATGATTTCTACTGGAATCTATGATTAGGTGTTAATGTGCATGTGTAGTATGATGGTGAGTTAATTACAAAGCATGTTCATATGCTTAGAATTAGATATTTCTACCATGTACTCACACATGTAGGTGGATAATTATGATGATGTTTAGTATTATAATTATAAATGATGTATGAGGGGTTGGTGAGAGCACTTATCATGAATTAGGATTCATGTATGCCTTGGCGCACATATGTACTATGTTGCATGTATCATGAAACGGATTTGCCATTGAGACTTTTATTGAGATTGGCTGAGTTTGATCTATTGGATACAATGATGTGAGATTGCGTGCCGGATTAGTCGATCATTGGCTTATCAGAAATTGGTTCGTCTGAATGGACACGGTTTCGATTTGGGTTCCTGATTGGAACATAGATCCTTCACGGGTTGAGTTGAGTCAATTTAAATTGTTAATGCAGTTGAGAATTACTTATTGAGACAATCAAAACTAGACCCTGAGAATCCAGAGTGGTATGCCTCTGTACACCGGCTACCACATGCTCTAGTTAATTCAGACTCTTCCACTGCAGACATGTCCAGAGTGAACACACTGCTCTAGTTAATTCGGACGTCCCTGGCCCAGACTATCTAGAGCGAGCAGACCTGCTCCAGTTAATTCAAACTTCCTGTGTGGATAGTCCAGAATGAGCAAGGGGATGACTACCCCTACACCCTAGTTTTCCATATGGAATTCGGACTGTGTCCAGAGAGGGCAATGCGCTAGGTTTCTGGATAGGAAATCAGACTACATCCAAATCGGGTGATATGAACTATATTCCTTATATGATTGTATCCCTCTCCATGATGGAGACATTCACCATTTGATGATAATGTATGTGTATGAAATAATATTATGCCCAGATTACATAGGTTGTGTTGAGATATTTGAGATTATGTGACACATGTGGATATGATTTATTATGCATCATCTTGATGTAGTGTGGTTTAGACACTTGTCATGCAGGTGAATGAGCTATGGAATGTATGAGATTCATATGAATGCATGATCTGAATTATGCATTAGAAACACTCATCATGTAGGTTGATGTGATATGTATACACTATCTAAATCGTGTGATTGAGACTATTATGTAGGTTTATGTGATATGGTTGCATGATCATAAAGTGTGTGAAAGACTATTCTCATGCAGCTTATGGTGCCATTATGCTTTATTTTGCATTGATGAGGATCATTACTTATGCAGGATGAATGCTAAGTTATGATAGGAGTTGTTATGCTTCGACTTTGATAGGTGTGTTATATGCATTATAGCTCTTATGTTTATGGATAACATAGATTTAGCAAGGGAATGATAAGAAAAAGGGTATATTATGTCAATTTTGAATCTGAGTTGCTAAATTATCATGTCATGATGTTTTCTAATTAGTGTCATTGTATTCAAACCTTACTGAGTTTTACTCACCCCTCTTTCTTGTGCTTTTGTTTTGGGGCTGCACAGCATGATGTGTAGACGTGCAATACCCTTTGTATGAGGAAAGGTTGGGGAGATCATGGGTTTAGGCATGGATGCCTCTAGACTTGTTATATTTTTTTATTTGCTCTGTTATGATATTGGAACATCATGTATGGTGGTTCTTGTTTCAAACTTGTGTATGTCTTATGTGTTCATATTTGTTTGAGACTTTTGGTTCGAGCCACATGTGATGGCTCAGTAGTCTATGTATGTGGGTATAAGACTTGTGGACTAAATTCAGAGTTAATGTTCTCTTTTGTTATCTTTATTACTCTTGCTCAAAGGTTTTGAGGTGTGTAACTCCACTAGTTAAAATGCCCGTATGAGGGGCTAAGTCTTCCGCGTTCTGTTACTCTCTTTCAATTATGTCGCCCCCGCATGTTGACAGGCCCTGTCACATTAGATGAACCCGTTCTAGATTACCTGATTACCCTTGAGCAAGTTGTAAGTCTTCCATACACTCAAGAATGGTAGGTTGCTATTTAGAAAGAGATGGAGTCTATCCTAAAGAGCAAGGTCTAGGAGATAGTGGATCCACCTAAAGGACAGAAGCCTGTTGGGTGTAAATGGATCTTCAAAAAAAAGCTTAAGGCTGATGGGTCTATAGATAAATACAAAGCAAGATTAGTGGTCAAAGGGTTCACTCAGGTGTATAGGATGGACTTTAAAGAGACATACTCACCGGTGTCAAGATTTGACTCGATTAGATGTCTCTTAGCATGTGTGTGCCTACTATGATTTAAAACTGCACTAAATGGATATAAAGACTGACTTCCTAAATAGAGATTTACATGGAACAACATGAGGGTTTTTTAGTTCATAGAGAGGAACACAAGGTGTGCAAGCTCATAAAATCATTATATAGACTTAAACAATCTCCAAGGCAATGGTACTTCAATTTTCACAAGGTGATTAGTGAGTATGGGTTCATAGTGAATGAACACGGTCACTGTGTCTATACCTTCCGGGATGGGCCTAGGTATATGATGTTGTCATTGTATGTAGACGACATACCCTTGATGAGAAATGACCTAAGTATGATTGTCAGTTTAAAGGAATGGCTAAAAACCCAGTTTGAGATGAAAGACATGGACAAGGAATCCTACATCCTTGGGATGAAAATTGACAGAGATAGAAAAGTTGGAAAGCGTACTATATCTCAAGAGTCATATATAGAAAGCATTCTCAAACACTTCATTGTCATTTGTTGGAAAATAATTGAATCCCCTATTTACAAGGTTACAGTGTTGTCCAAGAGTATGGCTCCTCAGACTGAGGAAGACCGACTTCGGATAGAGTCAGTTCCATATGCACAGGCTATTGGCAACTTGATGTATGTCATGACCTCTACAAGGCCTGATTTGAGTTTTGTGGTGGGCTTGATTAGTTGTTACCAAGTAGACCATGGTCTTTATCACTAGCAAGTAATGAAGAGGGTATTTTGGTACCTATTAGGATCTAAGATTTTAAAACTCACCTATCAGGCGAAAAGTCTGTCATTGGCTAGATATAGTGATTCAGACTATGTGGGGGATCCAGATGACAGGAAATCGACTACCAGATTTGTCTTCATGCTTGGAGGTGGAGCTATATCGTGGGCAAGGAAGAAATAGAATAATTTTTCTAAGTTTACGATAGAAGCTGAGTTTTATGCATGCAGTATTGTAGCTTCCCAGGCAGTATGGATAAAAAAGTTTCTAGCAAGATTGGGGCTAGAAGGCTAGACTGATGCTCCTATCCAAATGTATTGTGATAATCTAGCTACAATGTCGACACTTAAGAATGGGGAGATAAGTGTCAGAGGTAAGTACATTGAGGTGCATTACTATTATATCTTCGACATGCTATAGAGGGGAAAAGTGATTGTGAGCCCTATTTCTACTGCTGAGATGTTGGATGATTCGTTTACTAAGGCCTTAACAACGGATTTATTTACTAAGCACGCTCATAGCATTGGTCTTCGATAAGACTAGCTCAAATCGATGTTAGACCATATGAGCCCTTCACCCATAGCGGAGGATGTTGGACCAAGGTATGGGCTCGGGCTCGTTTCGTTCCAATGTTGTCACAGTCAGGGTGAGTCGGTATGGGCCACAGGGTCCAAGGGTGGTGTGGGCGGTCGCGCCGACCCCACATGTGCCTTCATTACATTAATTCAATTGGGACTCGCTTACGTCACACACGCACACTAGGCATGCAACTAGGTTGTACATTAACACATTTTGGGCCCCAGATGTGCAAATTATGTATTGATGGTGGGATGTGTGGTTAGCAAGGGGTCGACCCTATCATAGGCTTGGCCGTGTGCAGGGGTCTAGGCCTCCGTAAGCTCTAAGAGACAGAGTCCGCTCCTATTGTGTATGACCGTTAAGTGAAACCTGAAGAAATAGAGTAAGGAAACCCAATTAGAATAGCCCACATATAGGCCCGCCTAAGATAGGAAAGAGATGGGTATTTAAGGGAGGGAAAGAGAGGAGGAAGCCCTAAGTTTGGGCTGCCCCACTCTCTTCCTCCTCTCTCCCAATTGCCGCCCCCTCCTCTCCCAATTTGGTGTGGCCTGCACAAAGCTTGGGAAAAGCTTGGTAGCCACCCCTTTTCTCCCCTCTCCAACACCTATAAAAAGTGGGCGAATTGAAGGATAAGACTCTCCTCTATTGTTGGGATGTGTTTGTGGATTCATTGGGCTGATCCTTGCTAGTTTCTTCAATCCAAGATCATTGGTTTGTGAGAGATCAACACATAAAGGTATTCCCCTTTCCCTTACTTGTTATCTTGTGATTATTGTGGGTGGATTGATTGATTTAAGGGCGTGCAAGGGGCTGGAATGCCCAAGGTCAGTACGCCTTCACCCCAATTATAATTTCTTATATGCATGCTAATTGATTAGATGTGTTTTATTACTCATTTAATTAAGTTTTATACATTATCTTTATAGATTAATTATAAAGGCTGAATTTTGATTGGTGCATCACTCTCATCCCACCTTGCTTCTGCTAGTCCGACCATTCTATATCTTTGAGCTACACTAGTGAGTGAGTGAGAGAGAGAGGAGTAGGATGAAGGTAGCCTAGATCTTCACATAGCCGAAGTACAAAATATTACTCCAAAGGCAATATAAATAGCACGTGGAAAAATTAGCTTTGATAAAAGAATCAAATAACTCAGGTGAAGTCATTTCTATATTTCCCAAGCCCACCACACCTATGCAAAGTCAATAGATATCCGCTGTCTTTATATAAGACTGGCTAAAAATTGAATGGCGAAAGAAGGGGAAAAAGTGGTACCTGCATCCGCAAGGTGACATATTTAGCCGTGAGTAGAAGTTTCTACTACATCAGATCTCTATTGTGTTTACAGATGTTTAAAGGTTGTTGTGAATTGAATCAGATCTAGATTCTCCAGAGCTGGACGAATGGTGGCACCGATCCAGCCACCAGCCACTGACATATATACCTACTTTAGATTAATTTTGCCATAGCCTAAATAATTTTACTCTATGCAAAAGGTAGTAGTTTTTATAAACTTTTTAGTCTGTCCAACATAATAAAATATAGTCACTTGTTAACCGACTATTAATCAATTAACTAACAATTTTATTATCTAAAAAATAAAGGGTAAAAATATTAAAATCTAAATTTAATCTTCCACATTTCTAAAGTATATATAAATATGGATATGTTTCAACTTGAAATCCATAGTTGCAACAACACCCAGATATTACGGTGACCAAGTTCCATGCACAATGCCATGTCTTGAAAAGTATGTCAAACAAATCAACATCAACAATTGTGCATATGCTGTAGCTTCATCATGTACGAAAGTCAACCATGTGCTATTATTCCAGGTAATTTTTTCACAGGTGCTATTATATGAAAACATAGGTGTGGGTCCTGTGCTTTGGACTACACATCATGTGAGTGAGTGTTATTGGGCTCACTTAGCAGTAGACAAGTAGTTATCACACAATAAAATTCATCTCGACCATGCCTTTATTCTCAAATATTGTACTACATAAAAGATTACCACACATATGAACTGATTCATATGTATTACAAATCTTTATAATTTGCTTGGGGTACCTTAAATGGGAATTTGATTTACCAACAACGTAGATATGTTTTCCTTGGTTTCTTGGTTTGCAAACGTGTATCCATCTCCAAACTGGTATATTATTTCTGCGAGTCGTGCTAGATTTAGGGTTGGCTTCATTACAGGCATTGGAAATGGAATGGGTCTGAGGCATGCCTGATTCATGTCTTTCCATGCGATGTTGACAATATCATAGAGCTTCATCACGACAGCCTCCTCGGTGCACTTGTTCTCATGCATATAAGATTGTACACTGGAAACAGCATGTCCTCTCCCTTGCTCAAACTAGACATTTCCATATCATGCAAAATTTACAATAAGTACAAAAGGCAATATATACCTATATTTGATAAAACTATATTATTTATACAAGTAAAATTTTCATAAATGCAAAATGAAAAAAAAAACAAGAGTTCATCAAGACTTGATAAAAATAAAATCCTCCACTAGATGAGAAATATGGGGAGTAGAATAAATAAGTGCAAATTTCATACAGTACATGTGAAATTCATGAATAATCTTGTTTTAGCTCCTATATATTGTATACAATATAATGTATGGATTCTTATGTATTTTATGGAATACTTGTTTTGACTATTATACAATTAATATTAATTATGACATGCATTACTTAATACAACGTAAATAAATAACTTGTTCATGCATTACTTGCAAGGGTAATGGGAAGTTTGCAAAATAACCTAATAAGATCAAGTAATATTTGGGTAATAACCAATATAATGGAAAACATAAAATTCTCCCCTTTTTTAATTGTAAAATGATGCATGAAAATTGTTTGAGTGAAGATCCTCATGCCCCAAAGTCTTCAAAAGGATGAGGATCCAACCTAGTAGTACAAGAACCCAAGCACCTCCTGCTGCTTTTCTATTGAGATTGTGTTGGAACTTAGCAAATTGTTGTAATTGCGTGTTGGGCACAACAGGATATTTAGCACGGATGATGGATGATGAATCTTGTACTTGGTTCAATGATGGATTGTTGATTAATAACAATTATCAAATTATTAAATTAGTTAGTTCCCATATTGTTCATGATGTTGTATAATGATGGTTATTTTCCTTACTAGTTTTTGCTCACCCTTGTATTTTATTGATTTATCAAAAAATTTCTATTTGTATGCAAAAATTCATAGGCAGCTGGAGTACCAAGAAGACTTAGATGTTGATGTTGATGTGATTACAGAGTTAACATGGGCATCAACCTTGGGGCATAATAAGACTTGATTATGATTTCCCTTTTCATAGGTTAATTTTACAATTCAACTTTATTCAATAATGTACTAGACTATTCTTGTTAATTTCATAATGAATTTAAATTGGTGTTTTCCTTAATTAACATCTTGTTGTGAACTTAGCCGGTCTAGTTTTTTAGAATTGGATTGTGTCACACTCGGGGTGCTCCTGTGTCGGATTTGGGTTAGGATCAGGGTCCAAGATGTTATAGTTGCCTTACTGCACAACCTTGTGATAAATTGCACATCATTTAATGACCTCACCTTAAGTAGGCCTGGGTCCTTTATTTATTTCTAGTTGATGAGTGTGTTGCCACTTCACTGCCTTTAGGGCAAGGCATATAGAACGCGTGGTAAGATGTAATGGCTCTACTACAATTATCCCTTCCTCATTCTTCTTAATTTAGGATCTAACTTGATTTCAAACAATTTTGTTTTAAGCTATGTCTTGTGATTATGAGATTTCCTAGCTAGAGACTAATACTTAATTTAACTTGGTTTCTTACTTTAGGTAGAAGTAGGTGATTGTGTTGGAAAAGTATGAAAATATATAATGACTTCTAAGAAAACCATCCTTGATCAACTTCTTGGTTGTGGCAGTCTTATTGGGGTGATTCAAACCACATGTATTCTTGGACATAGAAACAATACTGGGAGTTGGGGTGTCTAGGAGTAGACTTAAAATTGCATACAGTCTAAAAGTAGTAAAAGCCTAGGCCATCTAAGCCTTTTTCTATATTTAAAAATATTTATTTCTATTTACTAGAATATATCTATTAGAAGTCAGGGAAGAACTTTGTAGGCTGATTGATGAAGTCTGCAATATGAGAGTCAGAAACCCAATGGCCATGAGATACCTGAAGGGGAACAATGCCAAGAACTTCACCCCCCCAATAGATGAACAACTCGCTGAAGTTGGTTCCTTCCCTCTTCCTTTGTTGATGAGCTAAGACACCAACACAAGGGCTTTGGCCTGCGGATCTAAAGAGGGTTGCACTTGGCTAGGGTTCCTAATCATTGATGTGAAGGCATTGAACAACCTAATCGAAATGCTTAAGAGAATTGTGTTGGAGAAGGAGAAGCACCTGAACCCACCTAAATCATAGTTTGAAATCTACTTTTTTACTCCAAAAACTCCATGTGTCGACTTGGATCATTCACAAATCAAGTCAAACTCTGTTGTTGACTCTAATAATCATGACCCTTGATGACTCAATTGACCCATTGAGTTAACTCGCAAGTCTCTTCTACCTCCGTCAACTTCATTTACCCGTTATACTGCATGCAATTCTTTTCCATTAAAATATACCTTATTTATTCCTCATAAATAGAATTAGTTGTTAATTCATAACAATTATTACCTCTTTTATTGAAACTAATGCTACAATGAGGATGTTTTATTTATTATTTTGTTAGTGACTCACTAACGATGTTGACAAAGCATCCTCATATGATTCTTTTGATCTATTCATCAAGTAAAGTGATATTACGATGTACTTTGTATATTTACACTAGAAGGAATAAATTATAATGCATAACTTGTTTATATTTCGTCTATGAGTTATTTTATAGTTGAAATTTCACATCAAAAATATTTGATCTTGTGACTATGTAGAAGGAAATTTTGTTTCAATGTATCTTCATGTTAAAGAAATTGATTGTATTGTTATCTTACCACTTAGCACTTTCTTTATCTTACCTAGAAGTTTTAAATTTTATACTAATACTAGACATTTGATGATATTGAAGGTTTTTTACACTTTATACCAAATATTTCTTATGATTTCACTTAAATTTGATTAGTGTAAATGCACAAATTATCCATAAATAAAGACTTTGGTCCTACATGACTCAATTGTGACTCCATCAATATTCCAAGTCAAGTCAGCGCCATGACCTTAGGAGTTGAGTGCGAGTCTTTAGCTTTTAAACATTGGCCTGAATATTAATTTCTTGGATAGTCTATATATTGAAACTGAAAGAAAAGTAGTGGTAGATTGTAAACCTTAGTAGTCCTAATATCATCCAAAATTCGGATGATGCGAGATGAATCTTTGATATAGTTGGGGTATGAATTCATCCATTCAAAAGCTTCCTTAGTTGCAACTTCTCCAGCTCCAATAAAGCAAAGTGGAATAAGCATTGGGTAGCCAGAAGAAACTTCACCACAACGCAAGTACTCATTGAATTTTGGTATGTATCGTTCATAACACCATTTTGCTTCTAAAAAATAGGCTCCACACAAATCTTGCATCTGTGATAGTTATAAGTACCAATGTCAACAAAAATAGTGGAACTAGCCATACTAAAATATGAAAATAAAAATATAGTAATATACCACAATTACTATAATAACTTCTTTTGATATAAAATGATGTAAAATTCTAACAGATAAAATGTGATAAATTGGTCTTACAGTGTCTTTCAAGTATTTTACACGATAAGCATTTCCTTGGAGGCTTAATTCCTTTTCAAATTCTCTCGAACAATTGATGAGCGCCTCATATAGAGGTTTTATGCCATCCGGAAGACTTTCCATGGACGCAATGTCCCATCTAGAGATTTACATTAGAGAGAAGCAAAAGAAGAATAAAAAAGACTTAGAAACTACTAAGAAAATTTTGCTAGAAAAAAAACCAAGTATAATAATCTAACAAAACAAAAAGTAAAAAGAAAAATGAAAAAGGACAAGTTCTATTGTATCATATAGGCCCCACATGATCTAACATCATAGAAGGACATGTTATTTAGAATTGTTACCAAATCAATGCATATTTTTATAAGTGGACTTATTGTTATAGTGACATTTTCAGTTAAAACAAAATTCACGTTTTGCCGGAGCTCAATGTATATACCCAAAATTTCTACCTTAGATAAAATAAAATAAAAATATAAGGGCGGTTTGACAACCACATTAAATAGAAAAGGAAAGTGTCTTCCCTTCAACTCTCCTCGTGAAGAAGGTTGGAGGAGAAATAGAATCCCCTATGATATGACTTTTTGCACTGATGGGGGGTTCTTTAAAAGGGGTTGCCAAACAACCCCTAAAATAAATGAAAATTAAGAATGTCCATGTGACCAAAGTTGACAAGATGCAAAGTACATGGGTAGGCTCTTTATAAACCTATATGTGATTGATAATTCCCCAATTATATAAGAATATAGCTATATAGACCCAAACATACTCTTCTGTAACCCTTTTCCAATTTATCTTAATCTTAATTTTATAAAATTTATCAAGTTTACCCTAAAGAACAAAACATCTACCCCCCACCCCCTTTATTCTACCTGCCCCTTGCTTTTGGAGCTGGAGTAGCCGCTACTTAGAGCTATTGGCATCTCAAATAGATTGCAAAGTTAGAAAAAGCATGACCTTTTGGGTCATGTTGGCCACAACTAAGATATGCGTAGATTAGATTTGGTCTTAGGTTAAATTAATCTAAAAGGTGACCTTAGTGTCCTTTTTTCACTGTTGGCGGCATTCGAGGGGAAGCATGGTTTGTCACCTTGGTAAGATCTTTTCTCCGGGCCTTTAGGGAGACTTGAGAAGTTACAAAGCTGCTTTTACATGTTCTCGGTGAGATCTCACTAATCAACCTTAATAAGGATTTTTTTCAAAATCCCTATAAAAGATTCATTGATGGAGATCAAAATCAGAGGAATAAAAAAGGAAAAAGTAGCCACAATTCGGAAGCCTGGACTCAGCGAGGATAGAGTAAGGTGAAGTAGGGTTTATGTATTGGGATAAAAAGTTAGGAGAATTAGTAGGGACTACATGGGTTGATGGAGTAATAAAATTAATTATGAAAAAATTGTTGGAACCGAATAGCCACATTTGATTAAACTTAATCATAGATTTCATTTATACCTGTAAACAGCATCGGTGAAGAGCTGGAGCTCATCTATATTTCCATAGACATCGTACAGGTCATCAATTACTGAAGTAATTATCAATATCTTTGAGGCAAATATCCTGGCCCGACTGTACTGGGGTTCAACGTAAGCACCCAAAACCCAATAGTAGCACTCTGTCAATCTGTCCCTTGCAAAGGTCATCTTACCCACAAGGTTCAGATCCTTCCACCACCTGCACAATTGTCACGGCAAGGAGAGACTCAATGCCTAATTAAATGGTGGAAGGTAGAATAAAAAATATTGCAAGAATTGTGGGACTAACATTGCCAGCTCCCTTATCTCTTTTTGGTGCAGTGCCTGCAGAATGTTGTAATCCAGCTTTGCAAACTCTAGGAGTACGTCGTTATGGGCAAAGTCTTGTTGATATAATGAGATGAAGTACCTGGCTTCCAGCCTTTCCAGTCTCTTGTGTAGAGGTAATTCTAAGGAGTGTGATACTCTTTCTCCAAGAAGTGAGTTTATGTTGGGTAGAGCAGCTCTAAGATGTTTTGTAGTGAAGGAAAGGGACTCATCCAGGATCTGGTCATCCCTTGTTCCCACAAAAGATGCTTCGTACAGACTAAGTAAGCCCATCACATCTGAGGCTAGTTTCTCTGAGAAGCTGCCATTAGCCTCCTTGAACCTGTTAAATGCACCTGTTTTGAAAAACCAATGCCTGATTCAATTACATATAATTTGTTCGAAATACATGCACACAGGTTGCACTTACATTATTAAAGAAAAACATTATGCTTCTATAATTTACTACCTTTGCGCAAAAACTCATTTCTTGTACAGAATCATATATAACTGACCATCAACATATTTAACTAAAACTCATTTGAGTAAGAGGCACTGTCGGACCTCGATTTGATGGCTGGCGGGTGATGAGCGGGATGACCACGCCTCCAAATGTGCCCAGCGAATCTTATCTTTAGTTTTTATAATTGTATGTAGCTTGTATATTATATGATTAAAATAATTAATTAATATCTTCGGAAATGAATAAAAACAAAGAAAAAAATCATCCATAAAAAACAAAAACTCATCAGGTAATGCAAGTTGATTACATGAAGATGCATTAAATCCATTTTGCCTTAACAGACGAAATCGGAGGGCAAGAGTATAAAGGTTGTCTTGAGAGGCATCATCAGCATAAGTGCTGTATATTTTCTGTAGTGCTTCCTCTATCTCATCCTCGAAGTGGTAAGAGATTCCAAGGTGATGAAGGGTATCAATTAGATCAAGTTTCTTTGATCCTTCTGTGTTGATTAGCATCTTAAGCACCTCCTTTCTAAGCTCATTAGACCTTTTACTCCATGCATCCAACTTCTGCATTATCCAAGAACTGATTATAAGAAAAAAGATTTACACCCAGAGATTTAAAACTCTCATTCTTCACTCTCTTCTTACCTTCTCATCCTGGGAAAATTTAATGAAGTAATCCCCCCAAACACTTGGAGGAAAAGCAACTGATCGACGGCCAATATCCCTCTTCGTTACAATATTTGGATGTTGATCAGAAGAACCACGACAGACAGTAGCAAACATAGATATTTTACGCCATGCATTGAGCTTCTGCGTCATTGAAGAACATTAACATCATCAACAACATTAACAGCCTGAGATACTAATTTCACTCAGTCTGCACCTATTTTTTACCTTCTCATCCTGGCAGAGTTTAATAAAGCAATGTCTCCTAACATATTGCTGAAAAGCAGCTGATCCACGTAAAAACTCCGGCTTTACACTGTGTGGTAGTTGAGCACAAGAACCAACACAGACAACAGCCACGGCAGCCATTCTGAGTTGAATATCAAAAGAAAAATGATCTCTGTATCATTCAGTGGGCTCAAGGCTGCTGCCCAACATCATGCCTCTTTCTTCGTATATATAGGCGTCAAGAATTTGATTTTTAAATCAAAATATTTTCAATGTTTGTAAAATCGACGTCGCCGCTAACCTGAATTGGAGACGGGCAGGGTTCAACCGTAGGTAAACCCAATGATGACATCAGCTACCAAAATAAACGATTACCCCCATAAAGCCATAATTTAATAGCTGGGCAACACATTTATCACGAGTTCATTGCCATCTTGTTCACTCATTTGGTGCGACAAATGCCGAAATTCATGTGGTGTGGTGTGGTGTTGGACAGACGGTAGTCACATGACTCGAAATGGCACATCCACCAGTATTAATTGTACTTTGGAGTAAATAATTAGGTTCAAATCAATTGGGAGGGCATTCCTACTTAACGCCAGACATGTTAGCAAAACTTGTCTAAAGCCATGTGTTTTGGTGATGAGTCTAGAGCTGAGTGGGCGATCCCACAAGTTGTGATGGGAGTGCCCACCCCCATAATAATTGGGGTGGCATAGGTTAGGCCTGTTCACCGTGCAAGCTAGGCTAAGGCTTGGCCCAACCTACAACCCTTTTAAAATAAATTGTAAGTCAGGTTGGCCTACCTTGTGCTTCCTCGTAGAAATTTTTTAAAAAAAAAATTAAAAATTAATAAAATTGTAACTTATAAAATAAAAGTTAGAATTGTATCACTATAAAATGAATACATCTCAATTAAGTTAACACCCACTCACCTATCTATCATTTATAATTATAATTTAAAACCTTAAATAAAAATAAAAAATAACTAATTATTGATATCAAGTTTTTTATATTTTTTTCTTATTTCTTCTTTAAAATTAGGAGCTTGCATTATTTCTTCTGCGTCCAATCAATCCTTCAAGCAAATACTGTGATTTTACGACATTAAGTATTAGTTGGCTTCGCCTTTCATCCAACACCCTACCCCTGCGCTAAAAACATATTCCAATGCTACTTTAGACATTGAGGGGGGTTAGTAAATCATGAGCAAGGCAGACAACACAAGATAGTTACTTCCATATGTCTGCTACTAATTAAAATATATATTAATAAGTTGTTTGTAGGACAAAATGAGGCTCAAATCTGTTTGTATATAGTTAGTTAATTCATTACTATTAGCACTAAATTTTTCTTTATTTTTTTGAAGTAACATCCAAGACTTAGCTTGACATGGAAGAAACATAAGAAGAAGAAGAACTTGATTGATTTTGTCTTGATTTATGGGTTATTTCATATGTATTATATAAAGAATACAAAGTAGTTTTAACAGTTTTACACATAATATCATTTTGATCGACATAGAGGCTAATTTTCCCATGTATATCATCTACTAAAATTTTTAAACCTTCTAATCTAACCCTAAGATCCATTACTACCCCTAAACAATAAATTAAAGGGATAGGAAACCAATATTTATTAAATTTTATCTCTATTTCCTTTATAAGATATGTAAATATTTCATTATCGCAAATGCATTAGTTATTTCATACGAGTTGTTTAGAATTGAACAAAAAGTAGGATAGTAAACTCCATATAACTATTTAGTAATAATATAAAAAACAAATAAATAATACATTAAATAAATAGATATGGCAAATCACCTTCATTAAGTCCTAAATGAAGTAACTTTTCTATAACCCAACATATAATTAATCCTTCATAATATTTTAATATTAAATATATGCTATTCTACCTATGGCGAGCATGTAAATGAAACTTTTAAAATTTCCTACTATACAATCTACATAAGTCTTTAAATTCTTGTATTCTAGAGGGTGAAGAGGTGATATGTAACAAAGTATTTTTAATTAATTAAATATGAGGTTTTATTACATTTAAACTATCTTAAATAAATAAGTTAATTATGTGACATACACATCTAATATGAAATATATTTGATTCTATTTGACCAATGTGATCATAATGGTTTTTTAAAAGTTTTTATCCATGCCTTTTGGATTGACCAATACACTAGCTTCATTCATTCATTTGATGAGCAAGGTTTTCCACCCTTACTTGGACAGGTGTGTGAATGTGTTCGTGGATGACATTTTGATTTATTCACCAAGTGAAGAGAATCATGAGGAGCATCTCCAGATCGCACTATAAACATTTTGGGATCACAAATCTCTATTGTTTCTATAGAGATACACATTTCATGTCAACGTTTTGGAGGAGTTTCTTGAATGCTTTGGGACAAGTGACTCACATCCGCACAACTTTTCACCCTCAAACAGATGGATAGTTAGAGCGTACAATTTAGACTTTGGAAAACATGTTGAGAACTTGTGTACTTGACTAGGATAGTAATTGGGATCAACACTTATCGCTCATTGAGTTTGCGTACAACAATTGCTATCAAGCAAGCATCAAACTAGCACCATTTGAAGTCTGGTGTGGGAAACCTTATAGCAAACTAGTGCAGTTGTCAAAGGAATTCAGTAGTGACTTCTTGCAGCTCAAAGTTGGCTTAAGAAATATGTTGACAATCATAAATGATATTTGGAATTTGAGGTTTGAGACCACATTATCTTGAAGATCTCGCTAGTAAAAGAAGTGATGCAGATTGGAACAAAAGGGAAGCTATCACCTCGATACATTGGACTATTTGAGATTTTGCATAGGTTTTGGTGAGGTGGCTATTGTCTTGCTCTACCTTCCAAGCTTGTAGATGTTCATAATGTGTTTCATGTTTTATTGTTCGGGAAGTACAATCGGAGTCCTAGCCATGTGATCAGTTTTGAGCCGATCGAGGTAGCCAACATCTTATCTACAAGGAGGATCCTTCCTAGATTCTCCCTAAGAAAGGGCAAGTGTTTCAGACCAAGAGAGTTCATCATGTCAAAGTTCTTCGGAGGAATCACGAGGTCAAAGAGGAAACTTGGAAAAGTAAGGAGGAGATAAAGAAGATGCATCCACACCTTTTCTCGGCAGCTCAGAGTATAAACTCCAAGGATGGAGTTTCTTTTAAGGTGGGTGAAACATAACACCCATGATTTTTGTAGATTTTTGAAAAATTATAGTTTTTCTGAGTTCTTCGACTTCGTTTGATGGAAAATAGGTAAGAAGGTAGGCGGGCTCGAGAGACTGAGGTAAGCTAGGTGCACGCCTATAATGTCCTTGATTTTTCTATGATTTTCTCTAACCTTTTTGCTATTTTAGCTCATTTTTTATGGAGAAAATTGATGTTTTGGTGTACTAATTTTTTATATTTTATTCTATATTAGTCATGGCCATTGAGCCTTGGTGTGTCGCACAGCTTTCCAGTAGGAAAAAGGAAGGAAAGAAGAAAAAATAGAGAAAATAAAAGAGAGAAATTGGGAGAAGAAAATATAGTTCTAGCATTATAATTTAAGGTTAGCAATCCGACCTCTCATTGAACAATGAAAAGATCTCCACAAATTCAACTCCTGCTTCATTTGACTCGCCCTAACCTGCTAATCTCCCCCCAAATTCAGAGAGTTTGTACCCTTTGGGTCAAAGATTCGTTAAAGTTATTTATAAGGAAGACTATAAACCAAATTTTGGTGTTTAACCAACTCTAAAAATCACTGAAACCGCTTCGATTGCAGTTTTTTAACTATGGGTAAGTTGGTTCCAGCATCATTGGCATGTTGAACCCTGCCAAAAAAAGAATATAGCTTTATCAGCGAGTCCATCAACACATCAAACCTCGCTGATAGAAGATTTAGTGTCCCATTGGTAGGTTCAACAATACGTTAAACCTCGCCGATAGTGATAAAACTATTTCACTAGCGAGTTCATTTACGTGTCAGTGATTCACCGATGGGACTCTTACCTTCAAAATAAATAATAATTTCATATCCTCTTACTTATCATCATTATCACTTTCTTGAGAAATTTACTCCATGATATTATAATTTAAAAGGTTAAGAAATTCTTTTTAGAAATTACTGGTGTTACAGCTAAACGGCTTCCCATAGTTGCTTTGTGCATTCACTTACTCAACAAAGTACTCAGAATACCCTAACACATGTTTCTAGTAAGGGCTATGCTTCTACTTTTCTGGTTAGCTAGTCCAACCTACCTTTCATTTGAGTATCCCCCCTTGCTTCATATAGACCTTATTTCCTATGGTTTTGGGTTGATTTTTCTTTATGGCTCAGAAAATCCTTTTGCTGGAAGCTTTCACATAAACCCTCTAGGAACTTATATGCTGCACCATCATTCATACTCAAGAAACACCCACCGTTCATGGATTCAATCATATTACGGTGTGTTTGAGTTAACCCATTGTAGAAGTATTGTACAAGCCGCTATGTTTCAAAATTATGGTGGGGACACTTCAAAATCAAGTCCTTAAACCTCTCCCCAACTCTCATAAAAAAATTATGCTCATCTTGACGAAAGTTAGCTATCTCTCAAGTTAAAGCATCGGTTTTGGACATTGTGTAAAATTTGGAAAAGAACTTGCTAACAAGCCCCTCCCAAGAATTGATAGACCCCTCTAGAAGAGAATTCAATCATGCCTTAGCTTTGTCCTTTAATGGGAAAGGAAACAAGCACATACAGACTGACTCATCAAAAAAAATTTGACACTTGTATGTAGCACAAATTTTGATAAAATCCTTAACATACATATGAGGATCTACTCTATCGAGACTATGAAAGGTGGGGAGAAGTTGAATGACTTGAGCCTACAACTCAAAGTGTGTGGTAGTGTGGCGGGAAATACTATGCAATAGGGAAGATTGATGGAGATTGGTGAAAATAACTCCCTAAGGGGTTTGGCTTCAGCATTATTATCTCCCATTGTGAATGAAAAATCAGTTTCAATTTCACGATGCTCTAGGGGGTTTAAATATACTCTAACTAACTGGTGTGTTTGATCATGTATCCACATGGTCATGCACAACTCACCACTCTTTAATGCCTCCGACTAGAGTTTAGCTCTCTCTCTCTCTCTCTCTCTCTCTCTCTCTCTCTCTCTATATATATATATATATATATATATAGATATATAATATTAAACTAAAACTAGTAGAAGGGTAAAATCAATTTAAACTAAATTTGTTCTCCGTTACAAGTCCACGCCAATGGCACCAAAAACTTGTCATTAAATTTTAATTGTTATTTGGAAGCACACAAATCATTCTAAATCATAATTAGCAAATCAACGTCGATCTCTCATAGACTTGAAATCAAAAAATCAAATTTAATCTAACTCAAGTAAACCCTAATATAGTTAACGAGTTATCAAGCATTCACATACTTTAAAATCCCTAAAATATGTATGAATAAAAAGCAAACTTTAAAAAAATTACCAAAACTACCAAAAGTAAGTAATAGAATACAAAGTTAAATCTAAAAACTACTAAACTATCAAGAATCAAAATTATAAGAATTACTTTAAACTAAGAAAACAATATCAAACGATTCAAATATCTAAATAAGTAAACTATTGAGGTATGGAATCCGCACAAATTAATTTGTAAAGCGTATCGTCTCCATGATTGGAGATTCAATTTCAACAACTTATCTCATAATTCATTAGAATTCAATCTTATGTATTATAGAATATATCACCATTAAGCAAACTTTCAAGAGTAAAAATTATGTTCCCCTTTTTCTTAATTAGATTAAGTCTATAATTGTATCCACACGATGCCAATCACAAGTAATACCTAACCCTAATTCAAGAGTTGAAAATCTAAGCAACTAAATAATAAAAACTACCTCAAATCATTAAAAAAAACATGATTAACCTTATATCCAAGATAGAATTTATCAATTGAAAATAGTTAGAACAATTAAACATTAAAGCACATATAAAGCAACTTAATCAACTCTCATGATCACTAATCCATACAGATTAATAGGGCTTCTTCCTAGCCTTAGATGAAAAACTAGCTACTCATTAACCTAAAATCTATGACTATAATCTCTATTAAATAAATAAAAAGCGACTTGCAAGATTGGAAGAAGGTCAATAAAATATCATAAAATCCGGATTGTTGTGGTACCCAATGAATAGTAATTTGGGGTTACTATTCATCATCTTCAACCTTTTGTAGCTATAGTAACCCACAGACATCAAAAAAAAATTCTTGCTTCTTCTTCAGTTCTTCTGCTTTAGACTCAAATTCTATGACTCTCAAACTCTCATTTAGTCATTTTTGGAGGATGGAATTGAATTATTTCTCTCTATGGTTTGTGATTCCTCATCTCCTCTCAATTATAAATTCCTACTCTATTTGTTTAAAATTTTGGACAACACCTTAATTTCCTTATTTAAACTCTTAATTTTGACCCATAATGCAGCTACTTTCTTGGTATAATCATTCATTTTATTCCTCTTTCCTGCTCATCAATTCTTTCTCGAGGAATTGACCAAAGTAGACTCCTACTTTGGTCAAATAACTGAAATGTGAGCAAGTTTCTACTATTTATCAAAGTAGATTGCTCAAGTGAGAACTTTTACACGTGGGAGCATTTTTGACTGAAATACCCTCTCTAAAGTAGACTCCTTGGTGAATGGTGAGTCTCTTCATCTCCCTCGCCACTGCCACTTCCCTGAGAGCATATGTTCGTCTCCCTCACCACCTCCACTTCTCGGAGAGCATCTGTTCGTCTCCCTTGCCATATGTTCCTCTTTGTCATTTTCGACTTCATCTGTCCCCCTCACTGCCCTCATCTCGGCCTCAAGAGGAATTGCCCTCATCTCAGACCTGGGAGGAATTGCCCTCGCCCTCAGTACCCTCATCTCGCCCTCATCTGAGGGTATATTTATTTTACAAAATTGATATATTTGCTAATGATAGTCATTGGATCTTGCCTGCATATCCCATACATGATTGTTGACATGAATATTGAACAAATTTCACCCTTTGGTCTATTTGGTTTGTGCCTATAATTCTCATATTATTGTGATTGTCTCATAATAATGAAAACATAGATTTTATTGAAAATAAAGCATTAAGCTATTACAAATTGCTTGCTGTGATTAGTACGTAATGATTAATGTTTTTAACCGCTGTGACGAAATTGTATGATAAATATTAATATAAAACTGTGAACTGAATAATTACAAAACTAGAAAACTATAGAACTGAAAAATTGGAAATTGATAGAAATTTTACTGGTCATTTGCCATAAAATAAGTGGAAAAGTATGAAACTGAATACTAGAAACATATAAAACTGGAAAACTATAAAACTAGAAACTATATACTAGGAATTCCACCTACAACTGGAAAACTATAAAACTGGAAAACTATAACACTGGAAAACCATAAAACTGGATAATAAAGAGCTTGATTAGTGAGCAATAATTTATTTTTTTAGGCATTATCTTTTTCATATATTAATAGCTTGATTATACAATATATGTATATTCCCTTTTGATTGATTTTTAATTTAACATCTTTGTATATGAAATGTCAAAGGTTGTAGGGAAAAAATCAGAAAAGGGAAACTGTTGAATAAGCTATATGAAGAGGATGACAACGCCCTTCCAAAGACAAAGAACTAAGCATAAATGCAATCTAACTTTAGAGCTCCAGGAAGCCTAGACATCAGCTCAGCACAGTTATCATGTGATCAACGGGGGAATCACAATAGGTGGGGCACGTCTCAATTGAGGATCTCCCTCACAGACGGCAACCAATTGGTCTATGACAATTTCTCTCGGCGCAGCCTAAAATTATGGTGCACTGACAGGAATTGGCATAGGCCATTCTCACTGATGTTCATGAGGAAGATCCCCAATTGAGACGTGCCCCGCCTACTGTGATCCCCCAGTTAATCGCATGATAGTTGCAATGAGCTGATGTCTAGGCTTCCTAGAGCTCCAAAGTTAGACTACATCTATGCTTAGTTCTCCTAGTGACCATAGGATCATCTTCATATGCTGATGGTGAAACATAATAAGGATCTTGCCCAAATTGAAAGTCACCTATATTTGTGTTTGGACATACTCATTAATGCTTGAATCGATATCGAACTCTTCCTTTACACTTGCTAGGTCATCGAGTGTTACTTTTCACTCAATATCAATTCAGGACGTTTGTGTTTTCTTCATCCTATGGTCCTCCTCTAAATGAAATAGCTCATCTAATTGGAGTTTATCTTCATCACAACTGAGATTGACAGTTGTGTTGTATGGTACACTAGAAAATGTGCCCTTCTCCTCCCACATGGCTCCTCTTCTTCCTATATTCTCCTCCCACTTTGCACTTTTTCTTCTCATCTCCTCATGCCATTCAGCACTTTGACACTAATATTCCCTTCAGTAATATTCTTTTTTCTTACTTTAGTTATCATCAATGGTATTCCATTCAATCATAGCTTATTCTCTCGAAGGAAGTGATATAGAGTTCTATTATCATTTATTTGAGAAGGTGGAAGGTCAATAGGCACTGCAATAGGATATATGAAATTTAACTTTAATAAGTACTCTTTCTTTGACCATTTACACACTTCATACAACATATCCAAGAGAACAACATAAATCACCATGCATGGAACTTCAATTAGTTTTGATTCTGCATTGTCGCAATTATATTTCCTACAACTTGCATCCTAATGTATGTCCCAAACACACAACAAACTTTGTGTATCCCTTTCCATGCTCTTCTCATATCATATCAACTATCCAGTTGTCTACTTTTCCAGTTTTTCAGTTATCCAGTCTTCCAAATTTCCAGTTTCCTGTTTTTAGTTTTCCAGCTAGCCAGAAATCTTATTATCATAAACTACGTAATGACCAATATATAACCAACCCAAAATACCATTTTTCATCTAGTAACACATTTCTCATCATCCCAAATCACATGAATGAATCTTCTGCACGGAAGGACTATACGGAGTTGTACGTTGAGACGTGTCAAAGAAATGCCATGAAGAAGGAAACAAATGCGCAAAAAAAAGTAGGTCGAAAGATCAACCAACCCAGGTAGGAAGCCTTACTAGAGATAAAACCATCGCAGGATGAAGTCATACCGGAGAAGATGAAGACATTTTCCTAGACTAAGTGACCGATGTAGATTTTTCCTGTTAGGTTGTCATATGATGGAGACTTGCTCATGTGGGAACTTGCAAATGTGTGAAGGCTTTTGACCGAACTACCCTCCCTTCATCATATGACATCTCAACTAGAAAAAAGTACAATTATATTACTTCTACAATATGTTAAGAGAAAAGGTATTCTTGTGGATATGAAAGGTGTACAAGGATAAATTGTCTTTCCAGGTTTATTGTAGACTTTTGTAGTTTCCAATTTGTCGTTTTCTCTTATTGCGATTTTCCATTTCCCCGTTACTTTTTCTAGTTCCCATCTTTCCATTTTCCAATTCCCAGTTGTCATTTTTCAAGTTCCCAGCTTTCCATTTTCCAGTTGCCAGTATTCCCATTTGGATGCGTACTATGTCCAGGTTGCATCCCATTATGTTAGTATGGTTTTTCTCTAGATTGCTCATTTTGTGTGATAGAAAATGGAAAAGAACAATAACTGAATGTGTGTTGTTAGTATCTTTAATACAACATAAAATAACCATCTGCAGACAATATCCATCTGAATACACCATAAAAGAACAATATCTAAATGTGTGTTCTTAGTATTTTTAATTCAAAAACAATGAACCGAGTTTTATGACAATGAATAATTAAATATATTAAGTTCTGTTTGTGCTTCAACACTTAGTAGGGTTTATGCTTGCTTCTATGTCTTCGGAAGGCTGTTGCAATACTTTGAAAAAAGGGTTCAACAACTGCATTAGTAAAGCCTTCAATTAAATGTTAAGAAAAGAAAATAATTAATGAATGACTAAATTCATACTGTAACCCTTTTTTTGTCCATAACTGGTAAGCAAGTAACTTCCTTAGCTAGGGCACGTCCTCACCAATGAAGATTAAAGTATATCGATGTGACAAATACCACATGTATAAGCATACAAGAACCCCACAGTCATCACAGTTAACATGTTTGGGGTGACCTACTACCTCCACAATATCCATCGTCCACTATTTCGTGCACTCTAACCATCCAAACTTATAGAAGATTAGAGGTGTAAGGACCTGTGGCTTGCCCACCATAGTGCCATACTTTTCTAACTCTTGTCCTTAGTAAAGAGGGTCAAAACTCTGAATATCAGCTTCACATATACAGAGCACCACCAAAATTTAATGATTGTTGTTGACATTGAATGGGAAGTAATGATGTGAAAATTTTGAAAATGATTTTCCTTTGACACTCAACAAACTCTTCAAAGAGTCTGGGACTGATGTCCACATGTCGGCCCATTCCTCTAACTCTGGCAGCTTGCCATGTGCATCTTTGATTTCTATCCACTTATCTATTGCATCCTTACAATCACGCACAAGCAATCTTTGCAAACACATTACAATAAATTAACTTTCATCCTGATAGTTATCCATTATCCTATTGATAGTTATCCATTGTCCTATTCATAGTTATACATTTCATAGTTGATAGTTTAGTGTATTAAAAAAATGATAAGACTTACCAGGAAATGCAATGAGTGGAATATTTGGTCCCTCACCCATCGAGGCCTATTGTTGCGCATGAGTGTACATAAGCATCAATGTGCTATATAAAAACAAAAATACATTAGATTAATACATATTCCTTCCTTAGCTCTTGCAAACATATATTAAAACAACATAAATCAATACACATACTTCATCTCCTAGCCATCTTCGAGGGTTTGTAAAGCCCTTCAATAATGTTGGGGTTATAAGAGTGCCCCTAAGGTCTACATATCTACTTATTACAAATACCAACCCTCAAATCAAATACAATACCAAGTAAATAGTATTAAAATTAAAAGGTCCCCATTTGGAATAATAACAAATGAACTCACTTCTTCACACCATTCTCTAAAAACTTATTTAACATGTCTTCTTTTGTTGCCCCAAATGAAACTGGGTTAGTAAAATCCAATCGGGCAGCCTCACTTAGCATGAGCAATTTATTGCTCTTCACCTTCTTCATGGTAGAGGTATCAACCTTTAGGTGTTCAAGGCACATATCCATATCATTCTCAGTGTCCTTTCTTTTTTTGCCCTTTTTATGTATGTCTATGTAGGGGGGTTTTCGATATTTACTCTTAGCCCTCACCCTTCCCGCTGGTGTAATTACTAATTTACGCTGACTTAAAGGCTTATTGTCCTCTTCTTTGTCCTACATAAGAAGATAAGAAAAATATTAGTTCTTGTTATATGCAAGTACCTTTAATAAACAAAAATTATCTGTACCTCAATGACAACAATAGTCCCCACGACACTCCCCTCCTCGTCCTTCTCCTTTACATCATCTCCCTTCTCTTCCTCCTTTTCCTTGTCAGGCTCCTCCTCATCCTTCTTTGCATCCTCCCTCTTCTCCTCTTTCTCCTTCTCAGCCTCCTTTGCATCTTCCCCCTTCTCTTCCTTCTCAGCCTCCTTTGCATCCTCCCCCTTCTCCTCCTTCTCAGCCTCCTTTGCATCCTAACCCTTCTCCTCCTTCTCAACCTCCTCCTCCTCTTCCTCCTTCTCTTGCTCTTCCTCCTTCTTCTCCTGCTCTTCCTCATCCTTCTCCTCCTCCATCTCCTCTTTTTTCTCTTCCTTTTCCTTCTTCTCCACCTCCATACCCTCATCTGTCTCTTCCTCATCTTTCTTCTCTTCCTCCTTATCTTCCTCCTCCTCATCCTCCTCTTCCACCTCCTCCTTATCCTCCTCCTCCTCGTCCTCATCCTCCTCTTCCACCTCCTCCTCCTCCTCCCCCTCCTCCTCAGCCTCTACCTCATCGTCCGCCACTTCATCCTCCACATCCGCCGCCTTTTCCACCTCTCCATCCATCTCTTTAACCACATTCTACATAAACACCATGAAGAAAAATTAGAATAGTTTTACAGTGTTCTAGTTTTACTATTTTTCTATTTTACATTGTACTTACTTCATCAACATGCGGCAAATCGCAATCCATTTGACAAGAAATTTTTTCTTTAACAACGGGCACCTACAAACACATCATTATAGCTCATTTTAATTCAAATATAAAAATTGGCAAATTTGTAATGAAAGCTTAAACCTCATAATCTTTTTACTTTTTCCTTAGATGCCTTGTTCATAACCTTTGACTCCAATTTATCTACTTTATTTTCAATCCTTCTTAAGGAAGATAATATATCAAGCAATGTGGCATGCAAACCCTCATCCCCCACCCTATGTTTCCCCTTTCTATCCTCCTTCCAATTGGAAGTCTCCCCAGCCACTCTGTTTTTCACTATAAAATTCTCATCTACATCTTCCTCTAAAGATTAAGCCACTTCTTGGGAATTTCATTCCCCCATAGAGTCATCATCAGAGGTAGACTTCCCTCAACATCTTCACCATCAAAAGCTGTTTGAAGACTGACAAATGATGTAAATGTTACTCTCTCATTCGTCAAGGACTTCAAACTTGCAGCTTTATGAATAAGTGCCTTTGACTCTTTGTCCTCCTTATCTACAGTTATAGCCTTTAAAACTTTTACCTACATATCACAAGGTAAATGTACCATGTATGTGTGTAGCATAAGTTATTCTAAACGAATGAAAAGTTAGTACATACATTCCCACTAAAAACCACCTCCTCAAGATAATGAAATTTGGGCTTCTTGTAAGATGCCTAGCTACATATAAGAGGAAAAGTACTCCTCGTTTTGCTTGCATAGCAATCCCCCAGCAACGGAATCCTCTTCATTGCCCACACCAAAACATAACTCTCCATCAGTTAATTACTAAAATATTTTAACAAATTCAATAAATAAGTAAAACTTATCATTACAACATACACAAAACTATAGACATTGTAATTTAAATTGCCCATAGACCTCACAGCTTGCTCTAAACCCTACAATATGTCCTAGTAGCAAAGGTTTCCCCAAAGATACTCATCAAAACCATCCAGGTCATCTACAAGCTGCAAGTATCTCCTATCCACCTTATTGTTCCACCCTCTACCCACCAATAAACTTTCTAATACAAGAACTACTACCAACTTTACGGCATCCTTGTCATTTTTACATACTGTAATCTTCTGGAACAACTCCTCATTCCTTATTAATAACTTCAACTTCCCAAATATTCGCAATAAGAGGCTGCCTTTCTTCAAGAATTTAGGCACTGATGGGTGAGGAGAGTCAACAAATCTTAGGCCACTAACCAAACAAAATTTTTTCGGTGAAAGCTTTATGTTCATCCTCCCATTCGCTTGAAATAGGTAATCCCCCTTATGCCTCTTAAGGAGATGGTGGAAGGCTTTGGCAGGGAACATGTTTCGCGTAACCTCACATTCCATAAACTTACCGAAACATGTCCTCTTAAACAACTTCTTCTGCACTTTGTGCCTGTCAAAGTGCTCTTTTAATTTACCAATATAATAATAATTTAACTTGCATTGGGGGTCCCCTTCATAATGCTTATTCGGCAATTTCCCCTTTTTCATTGTTTTTCCTACAGCGTTTGACATATTTCCTATACAAATATGTTAGATTAGAAATCAATGAAAAGGGAATATAAAAATATTGTATAATCAAGATATTAATATCTGAAAAAGAGATTGCTCAAATAAAATAAAGAGAATGCTTTTTATAATCTAGTATTCTAGTTTTATAGTTTTTCGATTTTACAGTTATCCAGTTTTATAGTTTTCCAGTTTTATAGCTTTCTAATTATTGCGCTTCATACTTTTCCACTTATCCACATATTTTATGTCAAAAAATTAGAAAATTTAATTTCAATTTAATTTAATTTTAGTTCAATTTAAGTTTATTTAACCACGTATATTTAATTTAAATTTACATTTTTCCAATTTTGTAGTTATTCAGTTCTCAGTTTGATAGTAACATTTAACATAATTTCTTCACAGTGGTCAATTTGAGACTAATTGATGCTTACTCATAACAAAAATACAAAATTTAATCATTGCGTACTAATCACAACAAGCAATTTGTAACTAATTAATGTTTGATTTGCAATAAAATCCAAATTTTAGTTTTTATGTAAGAGTTACAATAATATGGGAAATACAGGCAAAAAAACAAATAAGACCAACTACAGAAATTTGTTAACAAATTACGTATGGGAAATGTAGGCAAAATCCAATAAAAATTAGAAAAAATAGCAAATTTATAAAAAAAATCATACCTTCATATGATGGCGAGGACGAGATATCGCAGTGCAAGCGAGGGCGAGGCCGAGATAAGGGTAGTGAAGGCGAGGGAAAAATGGCTGAGGCTGAGATGAGGGCAGTGAGATCGGTGAGGGTCAGGGCAAGATGGCCGATGGTGAAATGAGGGCAGTAAGGGTACTGAAGGCGAGGGTGAAATGATGGCTTTGGAAGGGAATGAGGCCAAGAAGACTAAAAGCTCTCCGGCCAGGGTGACACAAACGGACAGATGAAGTCGGAAATGGTAAAGATGATGCTCTCCAAGAGGTGAAGGTGGTGAGGGAGATGAACAGTCACGACCGAGCGGGAGTAGACACCAAGAAGCGGGAGAGTAGTTTGGGGAGGGTATTTAAGTCAAAAGCGCTCCCACGTGTACACGTTCTCACATGAGCAAGTCTACTTTGGTAAATTTTAAAAACTTGCTCACATTTCGGATATTTGACCAAAGTCTACTTTGGTCAATTCCTCTTCTTTCTTTCTTTATTTTTAGGTTCCTTTCTTTAATTGAATTCTCTGATTTCATGCTAAAAAAAATTGTTGCGAACTTCTATGGACATGGATGCTGGACGAATTGGATTGGCTTCTTCTTATTCGGACCTCCTTCATTCCTTTTGTAAGCTTGGAACTAAATGGAAAGAGGGACATTTTCCAAATTACATGATCTTCTCTATAATTTTCTTTGTTTGTTTTGATCTTCACATAAGCTGCTCTTATTATGTTTTACCTTATTGCTATTGCTTCTTGCTTTTGTTGCTGGTCCTTAAATTAGATTGGCTTGCCCTCCTTCTCTGAACCATGGTTCACTTGAAGTGCTGATTCTCTCTTTGAAAACATGCTGACTTCTAGATGTAATCTGCTCACTAATGGCAAGTTGCCTTATATGTTGCACACATCCCATGTATAGCTAATTCCCAAAGTCCACACATTCTCCATTACATTATGTCTCTGAGGGACTCTGGATGTATATCTTTCATATATATCTCCGTGTCTACTTTCCATCTCCAACATATCCATGACCCTCTAAACAAGTCAAGGGTCTTATGATTATCTCACAACGTCATCTATATTCCTCAAAAAGTGCATCATATCTACAAAGCACAATAGGTCCTATTTGAGACATGT
Organism: Saururus chinensis; assembly: GCA_035235625.1. NCBI lineage: Eukaryota > Viridiplantae > Streptophyta > Magnoliopsida > Piperales > Saururaceae > Saururus > Saururus chinensis. The sequence continues at coordinate 5,023,632 of CP141145.1, read as the reverse complement.
AGCAATAATAAGGCCTAACCAAATAATTTGAGATAATTTGAGAAATAAATATCTAAAATTTCTAATTTCTATCCCAACACCAATAAACTATAGTTTAATCTAAATTACGTTAATACCACTCTAATGTTCTTTACATGCACTAGCATATGTTCCGCAATCTTAAATATCAAAGTCTCGCATTTGTTCAGCTCATTATTATTGTTAAAATGGAGCATAAAAAACTATTCCGAAGTCTTACTATGTGGCACTGTCGGCATAGTTTTATCTTCTTACTTCTAACAAACTACCAATCTACCTCACCTTTTGCCTTTTTATACGGTAAGAGGAAACCATGGTTTGTATGAGAAGGGTGGCAAGGAAACGGTCTTTGTACAAATAGTGACTTAAAAAAAAGGAAAATCTAAATAAAGAAAAAATTACTTATGAATAGATATCCACCATGTGTGTATATGATGGGATAGGCTAGCTAAAACAATAGGGTAAACTAATCATCTAAAAATTAATTAAATTAGAAAAAAAAATTAAAGTGTCAAACATGAGCCAACGTCTTAGGGGTGAGCTGGCATCCAAAAACTAATTGAATTAAAAAAATGTTAATATATGTTGAATATGTTTGGTCATCATCCAATAGACCCAATGTGACATATCTACCTCATGAACACCAGGAGCTGCGTTACTAATAAGTATAAGGAACGCAAAAAATATATCTATTTTCAAAATAGACATTCCACACGACAATAGATCATATTAGGAAGTATTTTTTATGCTCCCTGGCCACACAGGAACACCCATTTTAAAAATAGACGCTCCCCTATCTAGTAGTGACTATATAACTTGTTTCTGTTTTACTTTCGTGTTTTCATGTTTCGAAACACGAAAGTAAAACAGAAACAGTGCGGTGAGCGTGGATCGAACACGCGACCTTCAGTCTGACGGTCTCCCAACTGAGCTATCCCCGCGGGTTTAGATGCCGTGACTTAAATAAGATAATCATGAGATGATTAAATTGAAACATGTAAAAGGCGAAATTTCCTAAGAGTAAGTGGATTGGGTGGGCTTCATGCTATTATTTACCATGTCAAGAGCAAAGCAGTATAGCTAGCTGCAAGCTGCAAGCTGCAAGCTGCTTTGGCCATGACTTTTGAGTCTATGACCATGCTAGAGTAGGAGTCTCCGGCTGCTTGCTGGCCATGCTAAGGCCAAGAACTTTAGCTGGTCATGTGGTAGAGCTGGGCTGACCATATGAGGAAGGGTGTGTCTACGGTGGCACCGGCACTGGAGCTAGCGTCAAAGGAGGTTTGGAGATGGGCAGTATTTTAAAGTATAATTGTGCATATTATATGCACATGTGCATGTGATGCACGCATGGGAGCCTTTTTAAGATTGGAACAAATCTCATAGCTAGACTATGTTGGCCAGGTCTATCATTTGGAGATAGAGACGTCAAGTTTTGCCAAACTTAAACTTAATATTATTTAAAAAATAGTAACCCAAATCACATTCTAATATTTTTTAAATTTATTTTTATAAATAAAATAATAAAAAATATTGATTTTTAAATATTCATCAAAATTTCTCGAGGTGCAAGTTTTTTATTTTTTAAATATATATAAATATTAAATCAAAGTACAAAGTAATCAAGGTTAAACTATATTATAAACTAAACAAGGTCTTACTCAAGTATAAATCTGAATATTTTGATCTCCACTAATGTCCAAATATATTGACATTTATGTGCCTATAATTATATATTCTTAAGTTAAATATGTTGTAGATGGGTTGTCTACAAGCAATTTTCATAGTAGGAGAAAGGGGAGAAACAAGAGACTTAAGGCTAAAGAGATTAAATTAAAATAATTAATCTAATTTTTTATTAATTTTTTGAGTAATCAATCAAGGCATAGCCCCTACTAATTTTCATCATAATAGAACTTCTAATTAGAATATGCCAAGAATAAATTCTTAATTATATTAAAATATTATAACTGATAATTAACTCTTAATTGGAGTAGACTAAAGACATAACCTGACCCCTAAGGCAGGTCATAATATGCCACCTCACTTCAGTTCCACCTCATCCTCAAGGTGATCTTAGATTCTTGTAACAAAAATTAGGCCTACCAATGCTCTACTTGGAAAAATGCTTGCAACCTTCACTAAATTCCCAAAAGATCTGCTTATGATAATCACATAATGGCACAAGAACTTCTTAACAAATTAACATATTATCACGTTGCATGGATAGTCCAATATAACCTCTTGAAAATTAGGACTCAAATTGATTAGGTGATTGAAAAGGCTACAAAATCATGCCAAAGATGGAGTCCTCCAGAGTAGGCACAAAACCACTAGTGATCTTTATGGGACCCATTTAAAACTGGAAGACACTTTGAGTTCCTTCTCAGAAACCCGATAAAAGTAGGTCCCTCTTCCTTCTTCGCGTCCGCAATAGGAGCAGTGGTCGGCGCAATCACACAGCCATCGGACAAGAAGGCAACGACAATGCCACTGCCGGTGGGAACAGAGGAGAACTTCTCCCTTCTGGAGGCAATCAGCTCAGTGATGTCCGTCCCCTTAACTTCCATCAGGAGAAACTTGATCCAGTCATTGTCTGCCGATTGAACCGAAAATATTATTAATGTCACTGGCGGATGGCCTGGTATTTCTGCCAAGAACGATGAGTAAATAGGTGGTGAGGACCTTCATCATGACAAGGAGAGGAAATATGATGCTGATGATGAAGCTTTTTGCTCTTGGTGGGAAGGGAATGGTGGACAATATTTTTGGCAGTGAAGGATTCGGCGACTGGATATGTGGATGGGAAATAGAGAGCTCGACGCAAGCATGGTTGCGGCAGAAATTGGGGTGGAGGAAACTTGTTCAAAAGTTAGTGAAGCAAGGCGGTGGTTCTAGTGAAAGTGGCGACTCACCAACAGAAGCAAGCGAGACGATTCACTAGGCGTGTGTAAGAAAGCCGCCATGAAAGAGGAGTTTTTTTTATCTCAAATGTAGAGTGGCTAACTAGCGGAAACGTGGCAGTCCATAAGCCTAGGGGGAGGCGCAGAGCATAAAAATTCAATCTTTTTATCGATTAACTACACAAGAAGCATAAACAAGCAATTACATAAGAAATAAACCATGTAATCAAGGGCATACAAATGATCAAACTAAAATTATGGAGCAAATACGAATTGACCTTGGGCAAATCAGCCCCTTGGACGTGCTCTAGCCTTCACACCAGTGTCTGATCACAATTAAATAAGCAAGGTATGAGGTTTTTACCTCTTATGTGTAAATCCCTCTACCACCCTTCTCTTGGATTGAAATCACAGCAAAGGGACGATCCAAAGCTTGTCCTTGAAGCCACAAACCAGCAAGGAGAGTGATCTCCCTCATGCACCATGTCCAATAGAGGTATAGAGGAGAAGGAGCGGAGCGGAGTGGCGAGCAAGGAAGTCTCTCAATCACAAGAGAGAGGTCGAACCATGGAGAAAGATGGGGGTGGATTGTGAGAGAGGAGAAGAGAGAGGGGTGGCCCTAATTGGGCTTCTTAAACGGGTTTCATTAGTTGGAACCCTTACTGAAATTTCTGGGTTCTTCTAAGAGGTTTGACACAACAGGAGCGGGCTTTGAGGCACATGGCCAAGCCCGCAATAGGGTTGACCCCTCGCTAACCATGGGTCCGACTATAGACACTTAATCTGTGAGTCAGGCCACACAACATTTTAATGTATGTCCTAGTCACATGCCTAGTATGCGTGTGTGACGAATGTGGGTCTCATTGGCATTCGTGTCACGATGGATCATGTGGGGTCCACGGGACCGCCCTCACTAACCTTGGACCTCGTGGCCTGTACCAACTCACCTGAACCACAAACAATGTCGACCAAAATGGGCCTAAGCCCATACCCTTGTCCAACATCCCCCACTATGGGTGAAGGACTCATATGGTTCAACAACGATTTACGCTAGTCTTGTGTAAGACCAATACTATGAGCGTGCTTTGAAAATAAATCCGTCGTTAAGACCTTAGTGAACTGATCCATCAACATCTCAGCAGTAGGAATATGACTAACAATCACTTTTCCTCTCTGTAGCATGTCAAAAATGTAATAGTAATGCACCTCAATGTGCTTACCCCTGGCACTAATCGCCACATATTAAATGTCGACACGGTTGCCAGATTATCGCAATAAATCTGGATAGGAGCATCAGTCCTATTTTCTAGCCCCAATCTTGCTAAAAATTCCTATATCCATACTGCCTGGGAAGCTGCAATACTAAATGCATAAAACTTAGCTTCCGTCATAGACTTAGAAACACTCTTTTGTTTTTTGCTTGCCCATGAACATGAAGACAAATCTGGCAGTGGATTTCCTATCATTTCGATCCCCCGCATAGTCTAGATCACTATATCCAATCAATGATAGACTCTCTGCTTGATAGGTGAGTTTTATATTCTTAGACCCTAGAAGGTACCGAAATACCCTCTTCAGTGCTTGCCAGTGTTGAAGTCCAGGGTCTCCTTGGTAACGGCTTAGCAAGCCTACCGTAAAACTCAAATCAGGTCTCGTATAGGTCATGGCATACATCAAGCTGCCAATAGCCTATGCATATGGCATTGACTCCCTTCAGAGTCTATCTTCCTCTGTTCGAGGAGCCATATTCTTAGACAACATTGTATCATTGTATATAGGGGACTCAATGGTCTTCCTACCAATGACATTGAAGCATTTGATAATGCTCTTTATGTATGATTCTTGAGATATATTAAGCTTTCTAGCCTTTCTATCTTTGTCAATGTTCATCCAAAGGATGTAGGATGCCTCACCCATGTCTTTCATCACAAACTAGGTTTTGAGTCATTCCTTTCGACTGACAATCATACTTAAGTTATTCCCCATCAATAGTACGTCATCTACATACAATGACAACATTATTTACCTAGTCCCATCCCGGAAGGTATAGACACAATGATCGTGTTCATTCCCTATGAACCCATACTCACTAATCACCTTGTGAAAAGTGAAGTACCATTGCATTGGAGATTGTTTTAGGCCATACAATGATTTTATTAGCTTGCACACTTTGTGTTCCTCTCCAAGAACTACAAAACCTTCAGGTTGTTCCATGTATATCTCCACCTCTAAATCTTCATTTTGGAATGTAGTCTTTACATCCATCTGGTGCAGCTCTAAATCAAAGTAAGCAACGCATGCCAAGAGACATCTGATTGAGTCAAATCTTGACACAGGCGAGTATGTCTCTTTAAAGCCCATCCCATATACCTGTGCAATTCTTTGGTTACTAATCTCACTTAGTACTTGTCTATTAACCCATATGCCTTAAGCTTCTTTTTGAAGATCCATTCACACCCTATGGGCTTCCGCCCTTCAGGTAGATCCACTATCTCCCAGACCTTGTTCTTTAGGATAAAATTCATCTCCTCTTGAATAGCTTTATGCCATTCTTGAGTGTCAGGAAGAATCAAACATTGCTCAAGGGTAATCGGGTCATCTAGAACGGGTTCATCTAGCATGACGTTGTCTTCCCCTAGCATTGTATAGAAGTCCCTCAACCGTGTTGAAGGTCTTCTTTCCTTCAATGCCCTTAGTTCCTGTTCGATTTGGTTTTGACCTAATCCAATTACTTACTCTGGGATAGTACTAGGACCAATCTCCTTTACAATCTTAAATAAATATACTCTTTTATTATGTATTCTGGGGTTTAATTCTTCTTCCAAGAAATAAGAGTCTCTAGACTTAATAACCCCCACTGCCTCATCTATGTGGTGAACCACAAAACTGTGCCTCTTAGAGTGATCACAATAACGAATAAAGCTACACTTTATAGTCTTAGGGGCCAGCTTAAACCTATACTGGTCATGCACCTTTACGTGTGCCCTAGACCTCCACACTCTATGATGCCCTAAGTTCGGACATCGACCCATCCATAACTCATAAGGTGTCAATTGGACTACCTTTGTGGGTACACAATTAAGGATGTACATAGCAGTGTCTAAAGCTTCACCCCAAAAATTGGTTCCTAATTCAGGGTGATTTGACATGGACCTTACCATGTCCATAAGCATCCTAGTACGCCTTTCTACTACTCTCTTTTGCTATGGAGTGTACGGTAGGGTGTACTGATGCACTATTTCCTAATTAGTATAGTAATCCTTAAACATGTTAGAGGTGTATTCGCCACCCCTATCAGTCTTTAGGATTTTTACTTTGCTGCCTAATTGGGTCTCTACCTAAGTTTTAAATTCCTTGAATTTATCTAAGGCATCAGATTTCCTATTTATTAGATCCACGTACCCATATCTCGAATAGTCATCTATAAAGGTGATGAAGTATGTAATCCCTCTGTGGGTCTAAAAATTTAGGGGCCAACAGATGTCAGAATGAGCTACACTTAATAGTTCATTTACCCTGTCCCTTTTGTAAAGATTGCCTGCTTATCTTCCCTGATAAGCAATCCTCACACACACGTAAGTATTTTGATATTATGGGTAATCACCCCGCATTCGACATCCTATGTAGTTTGTCTATATTTACATGACACAAATGCATGTGCCAAAGCAAGGCATCATCCACAAACAAAATAATATAATCAGAAGAACTTATTTTATTAGCAATAGATGAGTCTGTTACATCTAAACAATAAAGTCCATCAACTAAAGAAGTAGTAAAAAGAAATGAGCCACCCTTGCCTACTGTGGCTTTACTGCCCTTGAGTCTAACTTCAAATCCCTTCTTTGTCAGAACAAGAATTGAAATAAGATTCCTCCTGATGGAGAGAGCAAACAGCACATCTGTAAGCACAAGAGTAAACCCTTCCTTTAGAGGGATCCAATAAGTCCTCATGGCCTCCACCTCATAGTATGTGTTGTTTCTCATAAAGACTTTGTTCTGGCCTGGTATGAAATTAATCATCTCACCCCTAGACCCCTTGGAATGAGATGCATGCATTGTGGCTCCATAATCCATCCACCAAGTCTTCTCCTTGATATCAACTATCATGACCTCTGAGATAACACAAATGATTTCTTTGTTCTTGCCCTTGTTGTTACTTGCTTGTCATCCTTCTGGGGACAATTTACCTTGAAGTAGCCCACTTGGCTACACTTGAAGGAGGCACCCTGAGGTTTGTTATTCCCCTTTCCATTGCTGTTATTTTGAGGTTTCTTCCCCTTTCTCTTGAATACTCTTTTCTTTGAAGGTCCTAGCCCTTGTCCACCTTTTTCCCTCCATTAGAGCTTTGTGCTAAGTTAGCAATAGCAACACCTGAAGTATTCATATAGTTTCTCCTTTCCTGCTCAAGCCTAAGCTTGGCAGTCATGGCCTCCATTATTAGCTTGTGGTCAATCATGTTGAGGTACACCACTACACTACACTCTCCCAGGACTTAGGGAGGTTGTTTAACATGATAGACACATGGACTCTCTCAGAGATGGGGTCATTCAGTGTCTCCAAGTCATCAGCAATTATGGACATGGCACTCAGGTGCTCATTCACATCATCTCCCTCTTTCATCCTAGAATTTAGGAATTTGGAGTGCTCCTCATACCTCATAGATACAACCTCTAACATCTCTCTGACTATCTTATACTTTTCAAAGAATAAGGCAAAGAGACAAGAATTAATATTATGTTATGGCCAAAAGCTTCTTAATTAAATATTGTTTACTCACTTACTCTAACAAACAACAAAAAGACAAGTATACTATGTTAATTCAATTAGCTTAATTGCACATAAATTAGGCTTAAGTCACTTGCAAGTAAAAATAACTACCCTTAAGTCCCCCTTGAGGAAAGTTACCCTAATTGTGCAATTGTGTGTTTATGGCATATGCAATCCCTTAAACACACCCAGTCAGCACTAAATAGCAAACAAAAACCTCTTATGGTTGCTGAAATTATTAATTTTTTGTACAAAAAAAAATGGTGTGAAATTACCAAAATAGCCCTAAGGCTAATTCTATTTTTTCATCCTAGAAAATCACACCAAGACAAAACACCCAACAATTATCCAATCAACATACAAGAAAATGATTAATATTCTAGACATCAAACATTCAGCTACACACATGTAGCCCTTATTAATTGACCAGAATGCCCCTGGGGCTAAATCGGTCAATTTACACTATATTCCAATCCTATTAATTAATTAAATTACCACAAAATAATTAATTAAATATATTTGACCAGAAACTATGTGTGTGAGCATAGAATCATCAAAAAAAATTAATTGGGCAAAAAATTCACACATGAATTTACCCTTTTGCCCCTACATGTGCCAAATGCACAATTCCCAATTAATTGACTAATCACAAAAATTCCAACAATCAAAACATGTCAATCAGTCCCAAATATACTCAATTTCAATTCAATATCAAAATCCCAATCAATAGATCAAGTGTATTAATCAAATTAGGGTTTTCCCCCTTTCATGCATCAAAACCCTAAATTGGGAAAAAAAATTTATCTTTATGAAATCAGTGACCTATTCCCCCAACCTAGTATCTGATACCACTATAGAGTCGCTGACCAGTAGAAGCACAAAGGTCCTTAAGCCCAAGGGGAGGCGCAAAACATAAAAATTCAATCTTTTTATCGATTAACTACACAAGATGCAAGGGCATGCAAATGGTCAAACTGAAATTATGGAGCAAATACGAATTGAACTTGTGCTGATCAGCCCCTTGGACATGTCTAGCCTTCACACCAGCGTCCGATCACAATTGAAACACAATTAAATAAGCAAAGTATGGGGTTTTTACCTCTTATGTGTAGATCCCTCTACCACCCTTCTCTTGGATTGAAATCACAGCAAAGGGACGATCCAAACCTTGTCCTTGAAGCCATGAATAAGCAAGAACTTAAGACCAAGGGGCTCAAAATTGGTAACATCGAGGCTCCTCCGACTTCTCTCATGTATACCACTCAAAATTGATGTGGCACACTAAGCATCACTTCAAGCATGCATTAGTTACCAATTTTTAATCAGATTAACGACTCCTAAATTAATCTAATTAATATACTAATATCATTTATTCAATTTAAAGCACAAGATGACTCAAACTTAAGACCTTGTGAGTTTAATATCCATCTACTAACCTAGTGGATCACTAGATTACTCTTAAAACTAGTACTTTGAGAAATAAAAATTAAGACTTCTAGCCTCATTGTGCCAAAATTTTTCTATAGCGGAAACAAATAAATACTCTTTCAAATAGCACTCACGATGTATCAATTGATTGAAACATAAGCATTCAATCCACACACAACAATTTTAACATGAAAAACCCAAAATTGGGTTAAAAACCACATTAATTCCAAATGAACAAAATCAATGCACTACTAAAAAGTAAGACAATTATATCGACATAAGTTAACCACCAACCTTTATTTTGACTCTAACACAAACACCTTTTGTTTAGATCTCCACAAATTATTATCGTTGTTGGCCTTCAAGTCTTCTCCCTCAAGCACTAACTTTTCTTCCTCCTTACTTTGTCTTTGTCTTCTTCTAGCCTTCTACAAGCTCTTCTTGTTTGCTTGACTTTGGCCTCTTGGAATCTTCAATCTCCCATTGAAGATATGCTACAACTCCTCCTTAAAACTTTTATGTGAAATCTCTTCTTAGTTGTGAAATAGCTTCATAAATTCACAATTGATCTTCGACTCAAACCTTCATGTGAATTCCCTATCGAAAACAATATGCAAAAAATAAAAACCCTTCTTCTTCAATTTAGTCTAGGTATTTCTCTCTCAAAATTTGTGACATCTTATCCCTTATATAGCTCTCCAAACTGATTTAGGTATTTGGCTTCAATAGAAAAAGAAATTGAATTCGGAATGGCTTAATTAAGGTAACTAGAATTGCTAGTGATAAATCGTTTCAAATAGCGATTGATCATTCACTATTTTATTAACACACGATACTTCGAGTGATTGATCGATTAACGAAGTAATCTCAGCTTCATTTTACACAAAGCTAAATCAAGTGCCAATTGATGGTTCCATTCAGCTTTAAGTCCAACGATCGATTGTTATGTCAATTTAATTATTATTTTTCCCATATTACTCTAAAACCTCCTAAAACCCCTGAAACCATTTCTGAAACTTCTCTAATTGATTTTGGTATGCAAATATGATATAAATAAACTTTAAAAGCCTTCAACATTCTTCAATCTTCTGTCTTGAGCACTAGGAATATGTTGACTCCTACTTTGCAAGCTTTAAATTATAAATCTTACTCAACCAAACAACCACTAATCAAATTTTAAGACTAATTACGTACCCAAGGTTCCTTGCATAATTTTGATAAAGAAATTAGCTAAAAAAACTAACATATGATTCATATGTTCTTAAAGATTTGTCGAACAAAAATTAACTAAGTAAATCAAAATTAAGACACACAATATTTTATGTGGAAAAACCTAAAAAGGGAAAATATACAAGACCTAGTCTGGCCTTGAAAAATACACTATGAAATAAAGTTTTATATAATGTCACCTTCACCAGTTATCCAGTTATACATACTATCTAGCAGAAAACCATAAGCAACTAATAACTCACTGCATGTATCACCAATCACCATGATCCTTATCGGAAATCCAACCAGGAACATCCAAAGAACCACTTTCTAGTGATTCAAAAACTTTCAACAAAAGAATATTGAACTTTGAACATAGGGTTTAAAATAAACAATCATGAACTAACCTTTAAAGATCAAGTAATAACTCCATAAAAATTAGACATCAAGAGAAAAGGAAGACATCAAATCAAACTCTTTACATGTGTAATGAGAATCCATGAGATCTTTGATGAGAGAGACCCTAAGTTTAAGAACTAGTGTTTCTTTGACAATAAATAAATCTCCTCACTTGGGTTTTCCACGGAAAAAATATATTTATAGGCTAGAGGGGCTAGAGGGCAAGTTTGGAACATATTGGACTCAATTTGACTTAATTTGGAAAACTTCTTGAAGGCTGATTGATCGGGTGAGTGATCAGGCTAAATAGATTTTGCCTGAGAGAAGAAGATTGATTGGGCATCAACCTACTAGAATCTATCATGGACCAGGGCAATTGATTAGTTGATCAATTGGGCTACTAGATTTTACATGTGTTTGAGACGGACTTTTGATACTTTGAACCTCTTGCGACACTAGAAAATAACATGTATAACATGGAAAAAGACTAGAATTAAACTTCCAAGATGTATTAATCCATGGACCACATGATTTTTGGTAGAATCTTCACATAAGGCTCTAACTTAATTTCGTTTGTCTTGAATCTTCAATATTTCTTCAAAAGTGGAAGCAACTACATGTTCACTTTGCCTTCTTACACAACCTTATCAAATCTAAGATAAAATTTGATTCTACTTCATAATAATCTAATGCTTTTGTCATGAGACTTCCATTCTATATATCTACACCCCTTTTAGCAATTCCATGACAAAACACTTTACATGATCTTACAACATAAAAATCAGAACATCCTTGAACCAATATGTAAAATCTTTCATCAAGACATAATCTCTCCCCTTTTGTGTTGTAATTTGATAATTATTATACTCCAACATTTGTACACCATCACAAATAAACAAGACTAAGAATAATATCATTCAAGACAGTGATTAACAAGAAATAAATATCCCAGTCAAATGGTAAATGTCACACCCCAAGATTTTCAAATTCATTTTTATAAATCTCGCAGTAGAAAATCAATAATAATTTCAATAAATCAAAACACATTAAAAATATCTTCGGGGTAAATTCCTTGCATTTTGAAATTCTGAATATCAAATCATAGTATTCATAAACCATCATCAAACCATTGCATAAACAAAATAGGTGTTGCATGAGTACATGTCTAGGGACATCATACAAACCAACAAAAATAAATTGGTTTCCACTTGTGTATAGTCATCCATATCAATTTAAGTGTCGACTTGGAAATAATAGAAATCCAACACTACGTGATCGAGAAAAGTCGTCCTCACCATGAACACCAATTCCTCCTAGTAGCTTACTCCTCTTGAAATACTTGCATCACATTGATATTGAGTATACAATAATGCCCAGTGGGATGGCTAAACAAGATCCACAACATTATAATATAAAGTTAGACCTTTCATAATCACATTCCATAATCCACCATTATACAATAAAGAAAAGACATATAATCACTAAATTTCGTGGCAACATAAGACTTTTTATTGAAGATTATCGTTTGCTCCATCCATGCCATGAAGATAAGGCCCAAACAAGATCATGGACCCAATTAATCAAGATTCTGAACTTCCATGGTCATCAAGACGTCCTTGGTTGCATTGTGTTGGGGTCATGCATCTTTTAATTTTATAAGTCATTAAAACCATCTCTCGGGACATGGGAGTGGCTCTACAAACCATACTCTCAAGCATTGGAGAGTTGAAAACCCATGAGTCAAACTATTGAAGTCAAACTAGACACTAAGCTCATTTGTCCTTGAGTGTTGTAAACAATGGTCAAGTGGCATTTACACAATAAGCGATTGAACATAGGGTTTACTTACCCCACAATCATACACATATTTCTATCATGTATCTCAATATTACCTACTTCTATCATGTAAATAAATCATACTATTATACATCTTATGAATAGTGTAAGTAATAGTAGAAGGAAACCAATATTTACATACAAAAAACTCGCACTTGGGTTTTAATTGGACATATCAAGTGAGCCCAAAGTGAACTTTATGTAAGGACCATATGTTTTTCCCAATTAAAACCCAAAGATGAATTTTTAGTGTGTGAATATCACTACCCATAGTAGAAACCTTGCTTGAAAATCATAAACTGATGAACAACATTAGACCCATCGACGTCTCAGTGTAGGTGTCGATGGCCATCAACACTATCATCGACATGTCAAACCCATGTTGGCAATGAGTAGACTATGAGAGTTTGATTTACCAACATTGTCATCAATGTGTCAATCTCACTAATGATGCATAGTCTACACAACGCACCCCTATGTGTTAATGCCCTAGTTGTGCAGTGAGACTATGCCATCACATAGCAAATTCATCGCAAAAAAAATTATCCCCATAAAAGTAACTATTATGTCTATGTGAGATGCATCTTCTAATTTAATTGAAGCCTATGAGTTTGTTTTCATATGCACTAGAATGATAGGCTTTGTGTATCCAAGACTGAAATCTTCTTTACATCATTGTACTCATTGTGAAAAGTGTGCAATTCTAATCAAGTTTTTTATTTCCGCAAAATTTTTCTTCAATGCCTTAAACCAAAGTAATAATAAAACTAACTTAGAAAACCACAAAGTTGTGGCCAAAGAGGCCATGTTCAAATGTGTTATAGATATAAAATTATAAATAAAAAATGAATATCTACTTTTTTGTAGGTATAATTGCTACAAAAAAGTGGTTATAACCAAATGCCATATTATCAATTGAGATTTGGTTGTATGAGCTCGGGTTTACGTGCGTTAGCATGAGCCCAAGCTTATTCGATTGTTGGATTTTTAAAGAAGGGCTCATACAAGGGGCTATTCGGGTGTAGAATTCTATGAGAATTTCTAGGATTCTGCCACAATTCTGTAATGATATTGTAGAATTGAGGTACAATATGGAAATCACGAAATTAAAAATTCCTACAAAAGAAATATTCATGCTCAATTCTGATAGAATCATTGAGGGGCTATTTAGGTGTGGAACTAATGAAAAATAATTTTTTTAGAATTAATACAATTGATTCCTCATAAAGTTTAGAATCAAGTTTGGTAATAGAATTTTTAGAATAAATTCAGATGGAATTTTTAACCCATTTTAAAAACTTTTAACAGCCATAACTTTCTCTTTTGAACTCGGACATGCATGTTCTTGGTATCATTGTGCTTGTATAGATGAGCTCTATCAAACAAGACCACCATGGATAGTTAGTTACCCTGAACTTTTCAAGTGCGGCTCACCCATATGACATATTTTTTAAGGCTCATATTGATATAATGGTTATGCTTGTAACAGTTAGAAAATCGTATAATCCAAAATTTCGAAATGGGAGGCTTGAAGTTGGAATGAGTGGAATGACCACAGAGGTGATTCCTCCTTTAGAGTTGAGTCTGAATCTTCCTTCTGGGGGAATTTTTAATTCCATGCTACTTCCATATCCAACCACAATTGAATTGAATATGGACAAAATTATGGTGAAATGCTTGGAATATGAGAGGATTTCCACACATAAACATCTCCTGAATATCCTCATGAGGTGATTTCATTGATTCCGGCTCCCATGCCCATTTGGTATTTAAAGATTTCATTATTTTCTAATTTTATCCCTCATATGGTTTTGAGCCTCGTGAAACATGTTATATAAGTAGACCCCACTTAAAAAGTTCAAAATAACTTACTCATATAGAGGTCTAGTTTGAATGGGCTCGACAATAAGAATTTAACAGTACCAAAGAATATGTGAATTCACTCTAGGGAGAAAAAATTATAATCATTAAAAGTTTGAGAAAGTTGAAAGTTTTATTAGTATGATATTATCCTCATTAAAAAACTTCATTACCAAACTCAATTTTGATGTTACACTAAATTTTAATTATAATTTTAAATAATTTTATACCCAAATAGCCCCTAATTTTTTTGTTTTACTTTGGGTGGGAAAGAGTATTGGAGCCCAAGGTGAAGATTGTGGCCTCATGGGTCCTTTACATTTTTTTATGACAAGGTCAAATGATTTTTTTAAAACTCCTAGTATTTTAGATAATTTATAAGCGAGTTTGACTACTACGAAATTCGGGCCCACCAATCGCTCTTGGCCCAAAGACAATATTGACATCAACAATTCCAATTTCTTTCCACCTATTGATCTTATCTTTCCACTCAACTTCAACATACCCTAATTATCTTTAGTTTTACTTCACACACACCTTCTAAAGATGAAAGGGATGCGCTTGAGACAACATTTTACGTGCTAATATCAATTTTGCCCGGTATAAAAGCCCTACCCTTTCACCTACCTAGGGTTTTAGATTTTTCCTCCACTTTTCCTCCCTTTGTATTTGGCGAAGCCCACGACAATGATGGTGGACGAGCTGCAGTACTCCAGCAAGCGCAAGTAGGAGGATGCACCAGCGGCCAGAGCCACTCCACCTCTATTGTCCACCCTTGGTGACCCATCGGCTTATCCCTCACACCACAACATCCTCCACGCTACCTGTCACATTCTCGTCTCCCGACTCCAACAACGGAAATAGTGGCATATATTTTGAGGAGTCGATGGAAGCTCCTTGAAATTAATGTAGCTTTAAAGTGTCTTTATACGTTGTGTCAAGGATAAGGTTTGGGAAATGAAGAATTTACATTGTGAAGAGAATTTTTCTCTTCGTACTTGGTGATGCACTCAAATAATGTTCACTTAAATATTTTTAAATCTTGAATTGCAATCCTATTTTATGTTAATTTATTGCTTATTTGTGCTATTAATATCTTGAATAGGTGAGTTGGGTATTGCGATGCATGGGACCAGTCATCTTTTAATGCTCTGTCCATTTGAACACAACTCCTAGGCCAAGGAAGTCTCCCTACATTGCTCTAATTTTTAGAGAGCCGGAAGACCTTGATCCTTATTTCATGCAAAGCATCTTCCGTCTATGTGGCTAATGACTCACTTTTGGAGTCAAGACATCAAGGGTTTCTTCGAGTTTAGTTGGCTTATGCATAATCTTTTGGGTACCTATTCATCACCATTAATGGTCTCATACACATGCATTGGGATTATCAACCCCTAAATAGTATGTGCATAGAGGATGCTTTACAAAATGACAAAAACCATGCAATATCATTCATACATATTATAAAATACTCTAGTTATAATTATGAGAAAATCCATAAATTACAATTCCTATTGGTAGCCTTGCCGACATATCGATGATTCCACCGATGACTATCGTTGAATCCATTGACACATCAAACCCTATCGACAGTGTCCATTGGTTACCCTACAAATAGGTAGCACCCTCACCAATGAACATTAGTGAGTTCACTGACATGTCGAACCTTGCTGATAGCAATACCAGATACCTCGGTGACTTACAGACAGGTTAGTACCCTCACCAATGCCCATCAATTAGTTTACTGATGTCCATCGGTTAGTTTACCGATGTGTTGACTCTTACTGACAGAGACATTGAGTTCCATTAGTAACTTCTCATATGGGCCAATACCCTCAACGATATTCATTATGAGTTCACCGACATGTCAAACCCCACTGATAGTGGAATAACACTATTGTGTCATTCTCACTAACGCCTCATCGATGTGTCGTTTACACCGCCGATGACAAAAAACAACATGCCTACTACGCACACATGTAGAAGCACTATTCATGTTCTTCCTTTCATCGGTGTAACCACCAACATGTCAGTAACTTCACTGATGATCGAAAATTGCATACAAATACTCTCATTCATTTTGGAAAATCATACTTATGTATATACTTCTTAAAAAGCTTTCCCATAAGAAGTCATCAACCCAAACCATGATTTTTTCTTCCTATTAGAGTAAAAGTCACGATTTTGACTTATAAGACAACGAAATTCATGAACTTCATTTCAATTAATCATCTATCCATTGCAAATCATAAAAAGCATGAAAGAATTCCAAACCATACTAATACAACAAAACACTCGAATTCAGAAAGCTATTTGACCTTAAATGCAAGTATCTCTTGATTCTGGCATCCACTTCCCTCCTAGTCGTCCATTGCTCCCTTCTCCATATGCAAGTCTTCCCTTGGACTCTCCTTTCCTCTCCTCAAACCGTTGCAAAACCTTAAATACTATCATAACTACCCATGAACTTCAAAACTGATTAACTACCTCGTATTCATGAGTAACTTCATGCATGCAGCTACCATCGATAGATCCATCAACACGTCAATGAATCTACTAATGAAATTTCCTTAAGTTCCATCGACAACTCGATCAATGCATTAGTGATTTATCAATAACTAAAAATATAATATAATTTATAATATTTTCTTTAGAAAATATGAGGTGTTACACCATGTCTCGACAAGAACTCATTTCCCATATAGCAACCCCATTTAAAGGTTCTCTAGACATGATGACCTCATCTATGAGCTCCACTCCACTAGATATTTGGCCATCATGATACAACCTCAATACTTCTAAGGCTTGCTTCACCCAATCCATGTCTTGAAGTAAAGGCTCACTTAAACTCATAGACCTTAGTGGTGAGATTCTGACTTCCATGATTATTGAAATCTCATGTATTGCACTACGTAGGCCTACTAATCTTTTAATGGTCTAATCCATTTCAACTCAACTTCTAGGTCAAGGAAGCAGTTCTACATAATTCTCATCCTTAGAGAGCTAGAAGACCCTGGTCCTATTTCATACCAACTCCTTTCCATCTACATAGCTAATGACTCACTTGAGGAGCCAAGGCACTAAGGAACTTTGGACCTTAGATTCCTAATGCATTGTCTTGGGTACCCATTAATCACAATTATCACATCATGAGCTCTCATACACATGACTTAGGGTTCATTAACCCTTACTTACTAGTGCATAATTAACACTTGAATCATGTCATCATACATCATGCATTTACTTATAGAATAATTGTAGTATTAATCATTGCTATATTACTTCTTGGAAAACCATAACCAACATTACTGTCAGTAACTTTATCGATAGGTTGTCTTTCCTATCAGTGACCATTGGTGATATGATTGGCATGTCAATCACATCACCGATGACCATCGATAGGTTTATCAACATGTCAAACCTTGCCAGCAGTAAACTGAAGGTTTCATCAGCAACCTTATAGACATTTCGGTTACTTCATCAATTACCATTAGTGAGTTCACTGACAAGTCGAACCCTACCAATAGTGGAAAGGCTGCCTTCTTCATCCACTCTTCATTGACGCGTTGACTTCCCTGCCAATGACACAAAATACCATGCAAGTAATTGCATGCATACAGAGTATTGGTCATCTTCTTCCTCTCATCGGTGCGTCCATCAACACGTCAATGATCTTATCGATGATCAGAAAATTAAAACCAAGTACTCATAAACTAATTAAAACACATTTTTAAAATAAAATTCCAAGGAAACTCTTTCCATAATGAAGAATTATGATACTTGAACCACAATTCCTACCAAGATTAACAAAATCTCAAATACTCCATTAAAACCACGACAATCACCTGAATTATCTTTCAACAAAATTCCAATTCATAATCACAAGGAATTCTAAAGAAATCCCAAATCCAAGCATTTCATTTAAGATTTGAGTTTAGAAAGTTATCCAACCTTGAGGCATAAATCTTCCCTCTCTTTACGACAATCATTCTTCCCGAACAACCTTCAGATACTCTTCCACCAGTGCTTGGCCTCTCTGTGGACTTGTATCCCACTAAGAGTTAGTTTCTACTCCTTTAAATACTGAGATAACTACTCTTGAAACCTGAAACTATCTAACTGCTTCGTATTCTGTGATAACTGCATGCATGTAGTTATCGTCAACAACATTGTTGACCCATCAATGCTTTCTAATAGAACAAGTTCATTTTCATCGGTAGCACCATCGACGTGTCAATGGTCACTGTTTTCTTTATTATAAAATAAGCAGATTTTCTTGTAGTAAAATTTGGGGTGTCAAAGGGCATGAATAGTTCAGGTGTGTTGTAAATAGTGTGAGATCCAAACAAAATTATATTATTATTTTCTTTATTGTGTGATGGTTTGGTGTGATTATAAATTTTTCTTGGACTTTGTTTGAATTTAGTCAAATAATATTAGTGCTTAGCTTAAGCCACCATGTTACAATATTCCATATATTTTCTTATATTAAGAAGTGGGCCCCACTCTAGGACCTACGACCATCCACGTTGTCATGCCAACTTCTTGGGCCACTGACCTTCACTTGATATCTTAGATGGGTTTGGGCCTTATCACCTTCATTCTAACCTATTTCCCAAGGTGGGTTCACTTATTCGTTTGTTGGGTATGTAAGCCTACTTATCCCCCTTGCATAAATAGCCACTTTTGTCATTCTCCCATTTGGAGGTAGCTAAGATTTTTGATAGGTTCATTATGCTCTACCCCCCTCTCTAGAAAGGAAGCTTCATCCAAGGTAATCAAGTAAGTTTCCTTCATAATTTCTTATGTTTCCTACCTTGAACTTCATGCTCTTCTTCTCTTGTATTTGATTCCATGTCTTCTTCTCCTCAAATTCATTCTTTTACCCATGTTTTGAAACCCTAGATCTTTATTTCTTTATTCTACTCTTGTGATTCATATTTTGGGCATAACAGAATGATTGATTTGTCTTTTTTTAGCGATTTTGAATCTTTATTTGGTGGAAAAGTGTGGTTTTTAGCTTAGGGCTAATGTGACCTAATTTGCTAGTTAGGGATCCCTTGAATTTGGGAAGAGATTGAAAGGACAACCTACTAATTTGTGGTAAGGGGTTTTTGTTTGATGAAGTTTTCTTTACATTAACATCATGGATTGTGTATGTTGAATCATGTTCTTGAAGTATGTTGAATTTGTAAGTTTTGATCTTCTTGAACATATGTTTTGATATCAATATGCATGAGTTAAGTTGCATCTAACTGGCTATAGCCTAGCTGATGTTTATTTGAAGTTTCATGAGGTTTTATGGAAGATCGGACTGGTTTTATTTAAAAGAAATTTTGTTTTCCATGTTTCTAGGCACGATCAATCAATCACCCTTGAGCATCAAGCGATCAACAAAAGACTCGTCTTCGATTTTACAAAGGCCAATCGATCACAATCGGTCAATCGACCTATCGCTTGGAGGCCCAATCGATCATATGAAAGGCCCAAGCGATCGCTAAAATGATTGTTTGCCATTCTAGAAGGACTGATCAATAGCCCAAGTGAAAAATGACATTTATACTTATTTTAAGCTAGATTTTGAGGGTTCTACCATATCTCTTAAATGTAATTAGTAAAGAATTATCATTTTATGATATTAATACTTGCACATACATGATGTTATTCATGTATGAACCATGCTCCATGTACTTTAGACCATTTATTAACATGGCTACTTATGTTTACACACACTTACACTTACATGACCTTGTTATCCATGCATGAACCATGTCACAAACATGACAGTGTTGCTTATTGATATGAATGTTTATGCTTGCATGCACTTAGCATTATTCACGTATGAATCATGTCACATACATCATGAAAATGATTTGCTAAACCATGTTTAACCATGATTAGCTGTGGCATTTCGTAATTTTTTGGATCAGTTGTATTGGATGTTTGAATGAATCAATTTTCCATTTGAAAGGCTGTGTTTTCTGTCCAAAAGAGCAGGATTTTCATACTTAAAGGCCGAGTTCCTCCCCGGTTTAAGAAGAGCGAAATGCTACATTAAGAACACTAATTGAGACTTCTAGAGTGTCCATGTGCACTGGCTAACCAGGGGATTTCCTATTTATAACATTTGCCAATTGCTTATAGTATTTTCGATTTAGGAATACTAGGTAAGCAGGTATTAGGTATCTTCGGGTTCCAAGATTATTATTGATGATTTATGGATTATTATGATGCCTATTTACATAAGTTTTGTGTATGGGTTATGATGGATGATTAAGATTTTGCACAGGTATTGGGTGTAAGGGATTCAACATGCTCTTGTGATTTTAACATCGATATTGCATAAGGCTTTTGTATACATCTTGAGAATGTGTATTTATAATGTTAGTGTGAGCCCTATGTATTCAAACCCTTGCTGAGCTAAGCTCACCCATTTGCCTTGTTTTGTTTTGTGGTATCCCTCTGGGATCTTCTGTGTGGTTGTGACATGAAGGTGCTACAAGTCCTTGATTTTTCAATGATTTTTTGTGATTTTTTTGCTATTTCTCTAATCATTTTTTGTGGGAAAATATGATGTTTTGGCATATTTAATTTTTTGTATTTGACCTCAGTATTTATACCCATAGGTCGTGTGTGGGGCATAGTTGTGGTTGTTGGGATTCAATGCATCACAAATGTTTTTTGTGCGAAATTTGGATACACAAAGCATAAGAAAGTGGAATGATGTGTAATATGTGTATGTGGAAAGAAATATAATTATAATATGTTATAAGTGGATCACGGCTCAAAAGAGTTGTGTCCAGTTAGTTTTGTTCTGGAATGTCGAAAACCCACGAGAGGAACCCAAGAGCATTTCGGACCCTCCGGTATGCCTCCCTCGTAGCCGGACTCCACCGCCAGTCCCTAGATTTCTCTAACTGGCTAACACAAGTCCGATGGTAATGGCTAGGGTCATTGCCATGCTCTCCTCACTCCTCCTCTTCCTACCAATTTTTCCTTTGGGTATTTCACTATTGTTTTACCAGTTTTGGGCCATCGGAGGGCTATTCGCCGTTGTTTGCCGCCGCTCTCCACCGGACTTAGCTTTACTCAGCCACCACAAGTTCGTTGGTGCATGCCAGAGCCGCCACCACCCTCTCCTTGATCCTCCTCAAGCTACCAGTAATTACCCTACTTTTCACTGTCCAGTTCATTTTTGAGCTGTTGAAGCGCTTCTAACAATGGTCCGGCCTCTAAATCACCTCCATTCGGTCTCTCATGGCCCTATACATTGATGGGCCACCCCTCCCAGCCCTCTCTAGTGCCCTGCACCACTCCTCTTCTTTTCCCTACTATTTCCCTTCCGCCCTAGCCAAATGACCCTTTTGGTTGGGTCTTTGGCCACAGCCGCCACAAGCGAGTAAGGGCTGGTCAGCCATCGGGGACTTTGTCTTGGCTAGATGATGACAGAGAGGCCGCCCTAGCCTAGCCTAGCAGCATCATGGCATCTTTTCTCCTCCGGCAACCATATGGTAAACTGCCTCCTCTGTTTATGTTTTGTTTTGCCTTTTTGGGCCACTGTAGTGTCATTGAACATCGGGCGGCCTATGACCATATTTGATTCAATTTGCATCAACCTGGCGATAGTGGGGGTTACCTTTATATGCCTTGGCATAGCGACGACGCCGTGGCTTTTGCTCCGCCTGACTCCAAAAAACCCTCCGCCCTTTGTTGTGCTAGATGCACAGCTGCTTGCACCAATTGTTTTGGTTGTGGGTGGTGATTGGCGGTGTTGTCGTTTCTGTCGGCCACCACATTCTAGCCCTAGTTTTGTCGCCCTTGTAGACCTACAGCCACCTCCAGACCCATTTACTACCCCTCTCCCCCTCGAGTGGTTTTCTTTACCGTATATGCATGTGGTCATACGTGCGATTTAGGATTAGGAACCATTTTTGTGCCGCCTAGCCATCGGATGGCTTTGCACCGAACAAATTTGACCATCAGAGCCCTCTTCACCTCTCCTTTGTCCATGAGCATCGCCCCATGCCCTCTGCAGCTTATGTGGACCATAGTCGATGCAAAATCGTCGTTGTTGGGTGTTGTCCACGGCCAATTTTAGTATCTTGCAGCTGGTCGAGTGCCTCTTAGCTGTCTGACAACTTCTATTTAGTACACCCTCGACTTCCAGTCGCACCTGCTACTCCTCGTTTGCATGAACTTGCTCTCGGATGCCCTTAGTGTGCCTCCATGGATCGCATATTTTGCCACATTGATTTTTGTCACCCTTATCATGTCGTGAGTATTTTCGGCACTTCCTAAACCTTGGGACAACAACTCTCTCAGCTAGGCGATGTTTTTGGCTACCAACTCCACCACCAAAGCCACCACAGTCGTGTACTCACCATCAAACATCATGAATTACAAGGTAGGGGAGCTTTGAACTAATAATTTCATGATAGCATGTTTTGAATGTGTAGCAACATGTTAGGATTATATCATTTAATGCTTTGGGTATTATGTGATTATCCAATTGCATGATGTAAGATGATAAATTATAGTATGTTTGAAATGCATATGGCATGCATGTGAGCTAAAAGTATGTTTAGAATTATGTATATGTTATATGTATGTGTAATGAACATACATATGTATGATGGAAATATGCCTGTGTGATGGATATGTGTATGTGTGTGGGGGCAGATGTATGTGTAATGGACGGTAAGATGGGAGAGAAGGTTTGGTATGGATGTCGAACCGTATGATGTAAGACGGATGATGTAAGTTTGAGAAGCAAGGATTGGAGCAGATGAGTTTGGTTTGGATTGGAGCATAGGTTGGGGGTTCAGTAAGTGGACTTAGGTTTGGAGCCTAATGGGGGATTGTCAGACAGTAAGAGTGTTGTATAATTGTACAAGCATAATGTGCATATTATGAAGTAGAAGTTAGTATAATAAGTGAGATATAAGTAAGAGGGTGATAACTGGGGTTGGCTCTGAGGAGCTTAGTTTAATGATGTCTGAGTATGATGTTTTGGCCATAAGGTGGATGGCGGAGACTGCAAGAATATGTAAGAATTTGGTGTACGATGAGTTATGTTGTGAGATGGATGAGTTATGTGAAGTATGTTGCCCTAAAAAACTAGGGTTTCAGAACGGGCTCAGCTTCAGATTGAACAGTGGAAGACTATAAGACGTAACTTTTTATGGCATAATTGTAATGCATAAATTACTTATTTCAAACTTGAATAATAAGTAAAGCTAATATGATATCATTGTGAGTTTGAGACTTAAGGGTTTCAACAGATTAACTTTTGTGTTTGAGCTAGCCGATAATGAGTCAGCTGAGCATTTCTCATGTCTTGCAATGGTGTTTATCCTGTAGGATATTGTCTGTGTGTTGTATTTAAGCCCCACGTTTGATGTTCTATTGAGAGCGATGTATGTTTTGATTTTGTCTATGTGCTATATTAAGCTCAGACGTTTGATGCTCCATTGAGAGCACTATATGTTTATGCCTTTAGTCGGCAAGTATAATTCTACCTAAGAGTGGCATTATAAGATTCTAACCCAAGAGTGACATTGTATGATTATGCCCTTAGTTGGCACTATATGGCCCCTAAAGTGTGGGTGTTTGCACGCTCAGGTAAGTTGTATTATGGAACTGCTCTTACCTGTTTGATCTTGTGCCCCATGAGCATAGGTGTGTCTTGCCTTTGAAAAAATCCATAGCATCTAGTTACTCCCAGGAGGTTCAGATGATTCCCTAGTGGCAGTTCTTTCCATTTTGACAATCGAGCTTATTAATTGTAATGAGCTTCAATGGTCGATAGTATGTGTACGATGAGTAAGTATGTATGTTTCTAAATAAGTGTAAGATTCCAAGCAAGACTTTAAGTGTATGTTTCTGAACAAGATTGTAAGTGTATGTTTTTGAAGAAGGCTATAATAGTAAGTTTTTGAGCAAAACTATAGGCGTATGTTTCTGAGGAAGACAGTAAGAGTAAGGATTTGAGTAAGATGGTATGAGTAAGAAGACTATAAGAATGTTTTGAGTAAGACTACAAGTGTAAGGATTATATGAGTACGACTACAAGTGTAGGATTAAGTTTAAGTATAAATATATTTGGCATGATGGTATGTGTTTGTGCATGATTGTTATATTATGAGACTAATGTATTTGTATGTTTTTTGTGCTTTATGGTTGAGTGCATGAACATATCTATTTATGGACTTACAGAGTTCACTATTTAGAACTCCCTTACTGAGTATGAAAATACTCATTTTCCCTTTTTTTAACTCCGATTGTCGGGAGGATTTTGCAGGTTCGTGACAGAGAGCTCTGGGAAATGGATGCTTGTTTCCATGGGTGGACTGATTCCATTGGCTCAGCTATACCCTTTATTCACTATGAGTCTTTATTATTGGTGCCACAATTTGATGTATTAGGTGAGATGAAAATTGAGATGTTTATACTTTCTGGACTTGTAATTTGGGTTAAAATTTGGACTTTTTATGGAACCTATACTTGGGGTTGACTTACAAATGCTCTTGATGAATTGTTTTGCTAGCACAATGGAGATCAAATGGATACGAAGTGGGGATAGTTTCTCTTATTTTGGGATAGTCTTTAGTTGATTTATGACGTAACTATGAGACTTGACTACTTTGTGGAAGAGTTTTTCATTTGGATAGCATGAACTTGTTTATTGAGACTCCCATGTGATTATGAGCTTTTATGTGGGTGTTGAGAATGATTAATAAATTTTATTAAATTTCCTTGATTTTTTGATAATTGCTTTTACACAAAGCGGGTCTTGTGCACTTCAATCTAGCCCATATTTGAGTTAGAACTCATCTCATCACATCCTTTTAATTTCTTTTTAGTCGTGTTCGGATCAAGGGGGCATGACAAATAGGGTTAGGCCAAAGCCCAAGCATAAAAGGCTTGTTGTTGAATTTTAATTGTTTACTCGTAAGAGCACGAATTGTACCAAAGCATAATTGGCAAAGTGAGGTCAATCCCACAAGTACTAGAAATCGAAAAACTAAATTTAATCTACCTTAAATTAACCCTAATCTAGTTAATGAATTATCAAGCAATCATTTACTTTAAAAAACTAAAGAAAATAAGAATGAAAAAACATAGCAAACTGAAGAAGTAAAGTTACCGAAACTATAAAAAACAAGTAATAAAATCCAAAGTTAAATCTAAGAACTACATAACTAACAAGAATCAAATTAAACTAAGAAAGCAATGTCAAACTATTCAAATATCAAAATAGCTTATCTATAAAGGCATAAAGAACTGCACAAATTAATTTGTAGAGAATCATGTCCATGATTGCTTATTCGATTTCCAAACCTATCTCATAACACATTAGAATTCAATCCTATGTTATGGAAAATATCTTCATTAAGCATACTTTCAAGAGTAAAAATTATCTTCCCCTTTGCTTAATAGGATTAGGAGTGAGTTCATAATTGTATCCACAATATACAAATCATAATTAGTACTCAATTTTAATTCAAGAGTCAAAAATTCAAGCAACTAACTAATAAAAACTACCTCAAATAATAAGAAGAGCATGATTAATCTTATAGGATAGAGTTTATAAGTTGAAAATAAGTAGAGCAATCAAACATTGAAGTATATTTAAATGAACTCAATCAACTCTCATGATCATGAATTCATACAAATTAACAAGGCATTATTGCTCTAAGAACAAAATTTTCCATTAAATTAAGTAAAATAAAATTTCAAATGGAAAAGAAAAAGAAGAAAATTCAAGTCAAAAATTGTTTGCTATAGTACCCAATGAATAGTAACTCCGGGTTACTGTTCATCATCTTCAGCCTCTTCTTCTACAATAACCCGTGACTTGAAAATTTCTTCTCCGCTTTGCTCCATTCTTCGGCTTCTATACTTGAATTATCTGACTCCCAAAGTCTCTTTTTCATCATTTGGAGGATGGAATGTAAAGATTTCTTCTCTGGTTCATCCTCCTCTTACTCCTCTTAGTTTTGAAATTTTAATGCTATGCTTTTATAAGTTCTGGACATCAGCCATTCTTGCCTTCTGTAAGCTTCAATTTTGTCTTTCCTTGCTTGATTTCTATTTTTTGTGCATTCCTTTTACTCCTCTTCCTTCTTGCCCAATTCTTTCCTTATATTTCTCTTATTTATTTCTATGAATTTTGGTTTGCCATACTCTGTTTTTCAGTTTTATTCTCTGCTTTCTTTATTTGGACGTGGTTATTGGTCTTTGCTTGCATTGGCTTCTTCTATTTAGCTTCTATCACATGAATTTGTTTCAAATCTCTAATTTCATTCTCTGGCTTGAATTTCCATAAGTTGTTGAACCTTCCATTTCTGAATTCTTTGAAATCTTGTTGCCTTTATTCTCTGCTACGAACTGTTTGCTCTATTTTGGACGTTCCTTGCTGCTAGAAATGGAATGCTCTCTTTGGTTTCATTGGCTCCCCGAATTTCCTTTTTAAAGATATGTTGAACTCTAGTCATCCCTTTCCTTATTCATGCCTATTGGCTTGCAGGAGTTTCAACTTCTGGCCGCCCTTAAATCTTTCCTTTGGTGAAAGCTTCCCTTCTATATTTAAGAATTTGTTGGACTTTTTTTATCTAGTGAGTTGGGTCTTTGAACTGGAATGTTGGATGCTCATGCTAATCTTTCTTCTTATAACACTAGGCAAATCTCATCAATTCTCCCAGTGGACTTCATCAAGGAATGAAACTTGACATATGTACGATGACTATTAATTAAATCAAGCCGATACTTGAGTTTCTCATGTCGCACACATTCCAACACATTTGTAAATATGAAAAATTTTCCAAATCATTTGTAAGCGTAGTGAGAGTCTTGTGATTATCTCGCACGTCGTCCATGTGCATCAAGAAGCGCATCATACATATAAAACTTTAAAAGTCACATTTTAGATATGTAATATATAAATTAAATCCCGACTTAATTAAATCAAACTACTAATATCCAATTAACCCTAAATTATCCTAATCCTATGCTAGCAAATAAGGTAAAAAGACACATAAAATATTTAGGTTTTGTGTATCAATGCTCATAGGCTCGGCCCAAAACAAGGAAAGCATTTTTTTTATTATATGAGATAGTCCCACTTTGTTGAGATAAGAAAAATTTTAAGAGAAGTTGTATATTTAAGAGGGGCAAAACATTCAAACTCGCATCCCTTCGCTATAAATGTCCCCACCCAAAAGACTGAAGGAACATTAGTGAGACCTCACTCAAAGCCTAAATCCTACTTTTTTTAAAAAAAAAAAAACCCGAAAGCACATGCTTGCATACAGAGTTGGGCCTCTTAATTTGGCATTCATTTTTAGGGTCAGGCCTAGGCCTAGCTATGGCCTGCCAAATCCCAGCCCTCATGTAGCCCTAGTTCTATAGTGCAATTATGTCATCACATGGCAAATACCTCATAAAAAAATTGTCCCCATGAGAGTAACTATTATGTCTATGTGAGATGCATCTTCTAATTTAATTGAAGCCTATGAGTTTGTTTACAAATGCACTAGAATGATAGGCTTAGTGTATCCAAGATTGAAATCTTATTTACATCACTATATTCATTGTGCAAGGTGTGCAACTCTAATCAAATTTTCTATGTTTGCAAATTTTAGGTTTAGTGCCTTAAAACAAAGTAATAATAAAACTAACTTGGAAAACCATACAGTTATAGCCAAAGAGGCCATGTTCAAACATCTAGCAATAAAATTATATATAAAAAAATTTACTTTTTTTTGTAGTTATAATTAGTACATAAAATTGGTTGTAACCAAACACCATATTACCATTTGAGATTTTTTAGTATGAGCTCGGGCTTACGCGCATTAGCGTGAAGGCTTTGTTGATTGTTGGATTTTTATTTGACAGTGCACATAACTCAGAGTATAGGGAGGTTTGAATCTGCAAAATCTCTAATTTATTTTATTTTTAATTATGTGAATTTGTTTATCTAGAAGTTTGATTTGATTTTTTTGGGGTAATGAATTAGGTTATTTATAAATTTCTTAAGGTTTAATTTTATTTTAGTTTAAAAGTATTTGTGTCAAGCTTGATTCACC
Organism: Saururus chinensis; assembly: GCA_035235625.1. NCBI lineage: Eukaryota > Viridiplantae > Streptophyta > Magnoliopsida > Piperales > Saururaceae > Saururus > Saururus chinensis. Next base: position 4,995,128 of record CP141145.1, on the reverse strand, counting down.
CAAATTTCTACCTATTTAAAGACAATTTTTATTTTTCCTTGGTCAATGGAGTAGGCCCCACCGTGGGACCCATGTCCATGTGGGATGATGTGCTACTTATTTGGGCGGCTAACCTTCTTTTGATTTGCTTAAGTGGGATTGGGTGTGATTCAATTCGTTTTTGAGTCAAAAGTGCACTTAAATGGTCACTTAGGGTGTTTTACCTATTTTTTAGCCCAATAATTTAATTTTCAGCCTATATGTCATATTATCAAAAGAAAACCTAGTCATTTGTTAAATGGGGAAGGGTTGAGAATAAAAGGGAGGTTAAGCTCTACCCCCATTTCCCAGAGGAAAAACCCTTCTTAAGGTAAAGTTTCTTCACTTAATTACCCCTTAATCTTCCAATTTTTGCCTCAATAATCTCTATCTTCACTACTCCTATTTGCGTTCTTATTTTTCTTTCATCAAATTCATGTTTTTAATTCATATTTAAAACCCTAATTAGATTATTTTCATTTTTAACCTAATGAGGTTTTAAATCTATCATTTCCTAGGTTGATTTGAATATATTAGTTAGTTTTGATTAGGATTAACTAAAAGTCATAATTTTTGGGTAGGATTTCTTGAAGTTGAAGCTCATTCAAGGGATTCACAAGCTTGATAGAGGTAAGGGGTTTTTTTTCTAAGAGGTTTTCTTCTTTGAAATGTCATTATTGTGGGTTTCTTTGAGCTATTCATTCATCTAGATGTGTAATGGTGATTTATTAGAAACATGTGATTTATGGTTATTTTTGTATATTTAAGCATAAAAAATGTTAGATATATGATATTTTAGGCTTAGGTAATGATTATATGAAGTTTCATAAAATTTTAAGAATTTTTATTGATTTTTAGAAAAATTTCAGTTTAGTTTAGTGAGGTAGGTTTTGACAGTTCTGTCATGACCATTCGATCATCTATGGGCCGATTCAATGGCCAACCATTCGAACAGGATGATAGGCCTTTTGAACAACCAGCTATTAAATGGGCCACCATGCCATTCAAACGGCCCAAATGGCTCTTTGTTTTGGATTCATGACTATGTTTTAGATACTTTTACTTTGAGTTTTGCTCTCATTTTTTCTGGGAATAGATTATCATGTCAAGATTATATTCCTATTTTTTAAGATCTTTCAAAATAATATGTATTTATTATATTTTTTGGAATACGTGTTGTATAGTAAAACGACTCTCTATTCTTGTGTTTAGAAGCATATTTATGGATGAAATTATATGATTTTTGGTTCCTTCTTTTAATGATAGATTAATGTATGTATTATGAGCATGCTGTAAAAATTTTAAGTTGTTTAGAGCACAATAAGCCAATGGAATAGTCGTAAATTTGAAGGTCAACGATATTGGCAGAATTGCATAGTCTCATTAATTAAATTATAGAAATTATTTTTTTGTATTTATTTTTATATGATATTTATTTATATTTTAATTAAGCATATGATGTAAATCTCTGTAAATTTTCACATTGATTGGAGATAACTTGATATTTTTTCTAAAATGTACAAATTACATGATGTGATTATGCTAAAACATCTACTTAAGCTAGTATGAGATAAATGAGTATATGCATAATTTTAAGTGGGATTTTGATGATTTCTTTATGTTTACTCCATGATTTCAGTATATTATAATCATGATGAATTATAAATACTTGCACATTTTACATTAATTATATATGAACCATGTTCCACACATTTTAGCTCAAATATGAACATTGGCAATGTATGTATACTTTTACTCATACTTGTCGACCATGTTTTATGCATATTAGGACTGATTAGAGTATGTATACCTATATTTGCATTCATTAAACATTGTTCACATATGTATCATGTCGCATACATCATGAAAATGACTTGTAAGTGAAGATTATTCTTATTTAATTGTGATTAATAAATTGGATGTCGTAGTTTTTCGGATTATTTGCATCAGAGGTTTATAGAATTGGTTTTACGTCCAATTGGACAAGATTTTACATCCAATTGGACAAGATTTTATGTCCATTAGATGAGGTTTTATGTTCCTTTGAGGATGGGTTTCCTCCCCAGGTGAGAAGAATGGAATGCTATAATGAGTTAAATTGATGAGTCTTTCTGGACATGAAAATCCAGGATGTTTTGTCCATGTGCACCGGCTTACCGGGGATACTTTCCCTATTAAGGATTTACCCAAACTGCTCAAGTTTTTCTTTATAGGAATTTGGACTTTCTTATTAAGAATTTTAGGGTGAATACGTCTGCTTTTGCTTCGGCCAGGATAAGGAATGTTGTTTTTTCTATTGTGAAACATTTATCGGATTGTTTATGCATGTGTTTAGATTATAATGCTCATTGATATAGTTTGTGTAGGGATAATGATGCTTATGTTACACATGATGTATATGGAATAATTACTCTTGAACATGCTCGATGATATGTGGTTTGATATACTTGATTATGCAGGGTGAATGTGAATATTGATACTTGTTTTATGTAGGATGTGAATGAACAATGAAACTTAAATGATAGGGTGTACATGTGTGTTATGAATTATGAACAAACCTATGATGCACAGGTGGTGTGAATGTGTATATAAAATGTGATTTATCTTATGAGGCACAGGTGTAGAGAATGAATATGTGATGTATGTTTAAATTGACATTTATGAGAAGAATGCATGTAGTGTTATCATGAGCTTATATTTCATTTAAAAATCCTTACTAAGCTAAGCTCACCCATCTTTTGTTTGTAGTTGTTTTGGGGATGTATTGTAATATCCTGAATTTTCCTAAGTTTCAAAAATTAAACACGTGAAAATTAGGGTATTTAACCCCTTAACATTATCATAAGAATAACCTACACAATAGATGGAATTTGTAGCTGAAACCTATGTGTCAGAAAGTAGACAGAAAGAGCTTTGAAATGCCACTAAGAACGTGTGAATCAGAGTTTGGATGAGGGAGTTACAATTGTTTGAAGTTGAACATATAATATAGGGCCCGTTTAATGAGTTTTTTGAAACTCAGGAAAATTCAGGATATTACAGCCGAAGGCTGAAAAACCCCCGGCCTCCGGCCGGTTGAAAAAAAAAGGGCCGCTTTTGCCCGGCCACCAATCTGGCGGAGGCAAGGACAGGCCCATCGGATTCGCAGGGCAACGACGATCCAACTAGCCTCAGCCCTCGCCCTACTACGTTGGCCATGATAACAAGAGGTTTCATTGCCTCTCTAGATGGACGCAGGGAAGATGAAGGAACAGGTTTGGGTCATGACCCTACCCGAACCTCATTGTTCAAGAACTGGCCCAATTAAAAATAAGAGAAAAGAAATTGAATTGAGTCCAGTTCAGTGAGTTTAAATGGTCATACATATTTGAAAAAAATTAAAAATGACCATGAGAGCATGTAAAGTATCATGACCAAGTTTCAGATAGGGAAAAAATCTTAGAGCTTTGAAAATAACCAATTTACCCTTATGAGTTGAATCGTAGAATAATTATTAATGACCAGATTTTGGGGCTCTAGTTTAGGGGCCTATGAGTATATTTAAAAATTGAGAAAAATGTGAGTGATAGTTTATTGTGTACCCTAAATTTAGAAGCCATAAACTAGGGAAAAATCCCAATAAGTAAATAATTAACTATTTTACCCCTAGGGTTAAGGTAAACTATTAATTGAACCAGGGTCAATTCAAGGGGTTTACAACCTCATTAAACATTAAGAAAATTACCCTAGGTCCATAACATCAAAGAGTATGCCTAGGATTAGTTTTAGACCCATCAAAGTTCAGGGACGTCCTGAACAGAAAGATAAAGATACCCCTATGTGAACTGGCCCGCATTTGAGTAAATGAAATTAATAGGCCGATGTGATACTAAAACCTTTTGAGAGGTTAAAGACTTAACCAAGAGCAGAGAGAACCATATCCAATGTGGGATAATTACCTCAATGCCCTTAGATGCATTACGACCAGTTTTCATATAGATTTAATCAGCTAACCATAAGAGGGTTAGGGACCAAGAGTGTGAACATTTCTAATATCATTATTGAATTTGGTTATTGATATTACGATATGCTATGATTGTTCATTGTTTTGATGTTTCCTACTGATGTTGTGATAATAATTTATTACTAGATTAAGATTAATGAAAGATTAATCAATGGGGTTAGATACCTTTAGATTGGGCAAGAACACCTAATCAAGATAAAGACTAAAATACCCTCAAAGGGGGTCTAAGACTAGTTCATAGAGTGAACAAGGCCTTTGACCTGATGATTTGCCTTGGTTAATAAATCGATGGTAGTTTTGAGTTTTAAACCATAGTCTAGAAGGGACTGATAGGGTTTGAGATAGTCGTTGGGAATCCTTGCTTGTTGATGAGCAAGACAGGGTTCAGAATGGTTTTCTGAGTTTTCGCTCTATTGAGGAGTTATTGATTTGATAGTGTAGTTGCACCTCCCCGTTGGAGGGAGCTCTGTTTCAGCTAGGCTCACCTCCAATCTATTGAGGATCATTTAACGTACACGCATTTGGATTAGCTGACATCCTGCTTGGTTAACTTCCCCTGCCACTTCTATTTAGGTGCAATTATAGGTCATGCCCTTCCACTTCGGTCAGGTCCTTTATGGGTTAGGATGGGTGATAGTACTTCTTGGTGGATTCTAGGGTCTTAGTGGAATCCAGAGTTTCATCATGGATTTACCTTTGAGGGTGGTCTATAATGAGTGTATCATTTGTCACTTAGGATTACATCTGATAAGTCTGTCTGTCTTTGGGATTAGACGAGGATATTAATTATCAAATAATATTTCGAGAGATAATTAATAATATTGTTTGATATTGCTTGCTTAATTAGAATAAGTGGAACCATTAAAGGAGTGAATAAAATGTAGGTCGATTGAAAATAGTTAAGCATTGCATGTGTGATGTTATGCTTCTTAGGATAATGTAGTTTTTAAGTAGAACTACTTCTGGATCCGATCTTGTTGGAAACATTGGAGATTTTGTTTGATGAGTAGGTAGGCAACTAACATCGGGTGATGTTGGCCCGATCCGAAAAATATTAATTAATACATTTGTTCTTTTGGAAATGCTCTTCTAAGGCGAGGAGATGTTTTGCTGTTGTTTTGTATTGAAGAAAGAAAAAAAATATTATCATGATTTGTTGCGTGTCCTCTGTTTAAAAAGGGTTTTAAAAATTCCGGTCATGACATGTATGTTATGTCATGCATGCATTTTGTATGGTCTTTATGTTGTGGGGATGGGCATGCCTCATGAGAGGGGGCTAGATATTTGGGTTGTTTTAGACTCGTCATATTATATGATGATATTAGACTTAGACTTTATTTCATACTTTGAATAGCCTATGATGACTTTATATATGTTGCAGCCTTAGGGTTTAAGACTATGTTCATTATAGAATTTGTGGGTGTTGTATTGGACTAAGATATTTAATTAATCTCTTTTATCTTATGTTATTTATTTTTGCACAAAGGGCACGTGCTGTGTATTTTGATGAGAACTTAGGATAGGTTAGTCTTCTGCTTCATTGCATTGCATCCCAACTTCTTAGATTAGGTTTGGGTCAAGGGGGTGTGGTAGAGTGTAACTTAGGATTTTGCCATAATTTTGTCCTAATGTTATAGAATTGAGATTGGATATGGAAGTCATGGAATTAAAAATTTCAACAGAAAAAAGATTCATGTTCAATTCTAATGGAATCACTTGGGGGCTATTTAAGTGTGTAATTATTTAGAAATAAATATTTTTTCAGAATTAATTCAATTGATGCACATAAAATTAGAATTAAGGTTGGTAATGAAATTTTTAAAATAAATTTGAAGGAACTTTTAACCCATTTTTTAAACTTTTAACAGTTGTAACTTTATCTTTTGAACTTGGATATGTACGTTCTTGATTCTAATGCGCTCATATCGACAAGCCCTATTAAATAAGATCTCATATATATGTAGGTTATCTTGAACCTTTCAAATGAGGCTTACCTATATGACACACTTTTATGATCAAATTGATATAAGAGGTAATAAGTAGAAAATGATAGAATTCAAAATTTTAAAAATGGGAGGTTGGGAGCCAGAATTGGTAGAACTACTTCAGAAGGTGATTTGTTGATTTCATTAGAATTGAGTCTGAATGTTTATTTGATCAAAATTTCTAATTCCATGCTATTTTCATATTTAACCACAATATTATTAAATCCAAACAAAATTACAACAAAATCTCTAGAATATGAGAGAAATTCCACACCAAATATTCCTTAAATTTGCTCATGAGGTTATTTAACCAACTCTAGCTATTTTCTAATTGGTACTCCTCATATCAATTTGAACATCAAAAAATGTACATAGGTAAACCTAATTTAAAAAGTTTAAAATAACATGTCCAATTAGATCTTGTTTGATAGGGCTAAAAAATAAGTGTAAAATTACAAAAAAAAATATACAATTTCAAGTTCATAAAAAAGTTATTATCTTTAAAACTTTAAGAAATAAATTAAAATTTTTATTAATCAAATATAACCTCATTATAAAATTGTATTACTAATCTCAATTTTATTATTACTTACACCTAAATACCTCTCGTAGGTCTAATGATTTTCTACAAATTTATATAAGCAAGTTTGATCACTATAAAGGTCGGGGCCCACGAATCGATCCTTCAACAATAGCTCATGGTCCGGCTATACCGCCCCAAATAGACAATATTAACACCAACAATTATAATTTACCTTCCCCCGCTAGATCTGATATTTTCCCCAAACTTCAGCATACTAATGAAGCAAAGAAGGCAAATTATTTTCAGTTTTACTTTATACACGCCTCTGAAAGACAAAATGGATGCTTTTGAGAGCATTTTACGTGCTAATATCATCCCCACCCGGTATAAAATGCCGGCCCTTTCACCTCACTAGGGTTTTAGATTTTTCTTCCCTTTCTCCGCAGCGAAGCCCACGGCGACGATGGCGGACGAGCCCCAGTACTCCAGCAAGCGCAAGTACGATGACGCGGCAGCGGCCGGAGCCACACCGCCACCGCTGTCCGCCCCCCGCCGGCCCACCGGCTTCTCCTCCGCGCCGCCTGTCGCGTCCCCGTCTCCAGACTCCAACAACGGAAACGGCGCCCCCCCGTCCTACAACAGCGTCGCCCCGCCCGCTGACGAGATCCAGATCGCCAAGCAGCGCGCCCAGGAGATCGCCGCCCGCCTCTTCAGCAGCGCCGAGGCCAAGCGTCCCCGCCTCGAGAACGGCGGCTCCGACGACGGCGCCGACAAAGGCTTCGGGTCCTCCCCCGCAGGTCAGTGTCGGAGCTTTTGGTTTTGGATTTCTGAGTAGGTTTCGTTTTTCTGCCGCTACTGCGCTTTTGTTCTCGAGCTTCGATTTAGTTTTTGTGGTCTGAATTTCTGTATGGCGGTGGTTTTATGCTTTTCACCTTGATCTGTTTCTTATGATGTTCTGGTTCTTTTCTGCTATGGTCTAAGTAGCTTGCTGAGTAGTTTATGAAACTTATAATTTTGTTTTGTTCATTATTTTTGCTGAGAGGCTTTGTGCTATTTATTTTGCTCTTCTTTTTTTTTTGGGGCTTTGGAAGTGTTGTCTTACATGTAAAGTCGCTTTTAAGTTTCTGGATGCATGTTGGATACGGTGTTTTAACTTACAATCGTCTCTTGCGATGTGTTTGAATATTTTTTTTTTGAAATTATCGTAATGGTGATACTGGTCATTTTGCCCAAACTACTAATTGTTGATTGCTTCTATTACAGATCTTGCTCAGAAGTATCCAGTTCAGCAGTATGGTAATTCCCAAGGTGGTATGGGTGCTTCATTATCAGGAACGTATGGGGGTTACCATGGCACAAACAAGAAGATAGATATTCCAAACGGGAGGGTAGTTATATTTTTGCCATATTTGCTGTTTGTTTGGCTTAGCAAAAGAAACCAGACCAGTGGTGGTTATAAGTCTTTGCGTTCAGGTTGGAGTTATTATTGGTAAGAGTGGGGAGACCATCAAGTATCTTCAACATCAATCCGGCGCTAAGATTCAGGTTACCAGGGACATGGATGCTGATCCAAATTCTCAGACTAGGATGGTTGAGCTCATGGGGACCCCGGAACAAATTAGCAGAGCAGAACAGCTAATCAGCGATGTTCTCTCGGAGGTGGTATATATACTTTAATTTCGATTGCGTATGTGGTGTGTAGAAGGATAGTTGCTTAACTAGTCTGTTTCAATCTGATTGTGTGAATAACAGCCATTGTAATGGATGCAGGCTGAAGCTGGAGGTTCTGGCATAGTCTCATCTCGAAAGTTTACACCTGGACAAGCTGGAGCTGAGCAATTTGTAATGAAAGTTCCAAATAACAAGGTAAATGTAGACCATGATGTGTGCTTTTACTTTCTGTGTATTTAAGCTGATTTCCTTATTTTCTCTTCTATAGGTTGGTCTGATAATTGGTAAAGGTGGTGAGACAATAAAAAATATGCAAGCCCGAACTGGAGCCCGAATTCAGGTCTGTGGCTTGTGTCATTTGGTGGCATACATTTGTTGTGTCCTTGCTCTTTCTTGCATTCTTTGTTTGTAGTAGTTTCTTATTTTGCATTATGTGCTCCATTTTTTATTGGTTATTCAAGTTAGGCCATTTGTTTCATGTGGTGGCTATGCGTCCCTGGACTGTGCTTGCTGTTGGCTGCCATTTTGTGCCATCATACACCTTTGTTGGGGGATTGAAATGGATGAGGGAATTGAATGTGTCTCTAAAAGTGCTAGTCACTTCTGTACTTATGGTTCATTTAATTTTTAGAGAGAGGTGGGGGTGGGGGGTGGAAGGAGGTGAAATGTGATTTAGGTGATACCCTTGTTAATTAGTAGCTTTTGATGTGACCAATTTTTTTGAAGGAAGAGTCAATTTCGCTATTAGTGATTGTATCTTTTGTCATGTTTTTTGTATTTCATGTGTATCTGATCCAAATATTTAGTTTGTTCTGCTTTATTCTGAGGGCAAATGTTTTTGAATGTTTTTACCCTCATCAGCATCAAGGGCATAGTATGTTCACTTAGTTGTTGGCAAACTGGAAAATATGTTGTATTATTTTTAATTATGAATGTGAACATTTTATTTTGTTGCCTATGCTCCCGCTCCCTGAGATTGACAAGGCTATAGGTCCTGAGCTATTCTTAATTAGGTTTATGCTGTTATTGTTCCTATTTTCTGGAAATGGCAGTTCATGTTAAATGTTATGCTGATTTGTGTTTCAATGTGAAATTGTCCTGTTTTGGGCTGCAAAACATGATATTATAACTGCTTTTTTTGTTATCCATGCAGGTTATACCTTTGCATTTACCTCCGGGTGATACCTCTATGGAAAGAACAGTGCAGATTGATGGTACACAAGAACAGATTGACGCTGCAAAGCAATTGGTTGATGAAGTGTGCAGCGAGGTATGTAAAAATGAGTTTTTATGACTTGGGGGTGTTTGTGTCAAATATTGATTAATTTTGACCAAATTGTGGCAAAGCCTGGTAGTACACTTTTTAAGTGTTCATTTAACAATTCTTCTTTTCCGTAAATTTTGGATTTGTGCGGCTGGTGTCTTCAGTAGTTGTTTTTCCAAGTGTTAAGCGTGTCCTTATTTTTATTTAGAGGAGTCAGTTTCTGTGTCATTTTGCTGTACTAAACTGTTGCTGATTTTAACTCCCATTTTTTGTGTGTCCCCTGTGCAGAGTGCCAAGGTTCTTGTGTGTGATCTTTGTAGGAATAATTTTCAGTTGTTGCTTTCTACTAAACGTTGTTACTTATTTATGTTTTGTACCTGTGTAGCTTTTTTCTTTGCATTTTATAGTCTTTTTCCCGTTTTCTGGGTTTATCATTCTAGTTTGGTTCTATTGATTTTTGAAATAACTGTTTTTGCCAGCATTATAGTCAGATTTATGCTACTAATTGAATTTGACAATACCAGAGAGTATTTATTATGAACGTTGAATTATGTATGCAATTATGCTCAGTTCAATTAGTTGATGTGTCATATTATTTAATGCTTCAAACTGTTGGTATAGATCCTAGTCTCAGCATTTGATTTAGTTATACAGTATTTATTTGTTAGAGTTTATTTTTATCAATGTCTGCTATAGCTCTTACTTAAACGTTTTGGTTTATTAAGAGCAACTACTACTATGTTTCTCGCCCTGGTTAGGGGAATGAAAGAAAGTGAAGCTGGCCTTCTTAAAGGTGCAGTGATTGTTTATCACTAGATATTAGCTACTTAATTGTAATGTAGATGGAGCACTTTTTATGGTGGCTTGCTGGGATTATTTTACTGGTTGTTAAGGTTTCCATAACCTTGAAAACAATTGCGTAGTGAAGATGGTAGATGGTATACGTAGTTCACTGTATTGTTAATTCTTTATACTGTTAAGTTCTTTGTGCTTGGTCATATTATATATTTATTATGTCCATCTCTGTGTATGGTTTACCTGATCTTCCGTTCAAGTGATATATTATATTATGCTGATACTTTGAGAGCTTAATTTTATTGTTCCCAAATCTAGTTGTGAGGTATAGCTAGGTTATGAATGTATTTAATTGGTGGAAGGGGGCGCAAATGGGCTTATTTTATGATGACTGATGTAATTTGGATGTGTGAACGAGTTCGATACGGAAGTGTTATATCCTTGTCAAGATCCGTCTGGATTGCATGGATATAAATTGTACATCATTTAAGACTGGAACGTGCAGGATCTGTTGGGTGTTCCTCTCCTTTGTTGCGTGCTATTTTCAGTGAGTGAATGTCACGAAGTGGATACAAACATGTAAGCTTTTGCTTGGAGTATAGAAAAGATGAGCTATGTTTGCTGGAAGTCTAATCAAGGTATTTGGTAAGCTTTATGTGGAGCATATTCCCGATACTAGGTTGTGAGAGAAAAGGCTTTACTTTTTAGTAAAGTGCTGTTGGTGGGGTATGTCCAGAAGTAATTGTCCGTGATATTTGCTAGGCATTTATCTAAACTATAATTGTTCAAATGGAATACTGGTCTTGGTCACTGTTAATGTTTTTATACGTTCCACACATCCTTTTGAATTGAATTTTATCTTGGGAATGAATGTAGGATTAGCTTTTATTGGGACACCAACATGGTGCAGTCGTAGGAAAGCTATTCTTGGTCTTTCTTTGGCAGGACACTGGTATGGTCTTGAACCTGATTTCTCTTAACTGCCTACTATAATATGGAGAGGGCCCTCTTTGCATTTGTGTGCTTTAAGCTATAGTTGATAACGTGAGGTTCTCATTTTTCCACCTGCGCTATCCGTCTCTTCTATTAGTTCCCATTGTACATGTGTTCAATTCAATTTGTAGGATGTGGAGAACTCGATTGCCTTCTGTTCATGCTGAAGAGCTTCTGCAATCACATTGGATGACACTTTGTCTGGATTTTCTCCTGATGTTAAGCGAATGTAATGCAGCAGTTTCCAGCATGGCTATTTTCTTTTGTCTTACCAGGAGCTTTACTGTCCTTGTGGGGGAGTAGATCTTGAGTGACTTACTAGTGATTGTCGTGGTTCTACTATACGTTCATAGTTTCATAAGTAATAATTGTACATCATCTCTTCCTTGTTTGTACATTATTATCTTCCTTGTTAGTTTGGTTTAGGGTGGTTCAGTCCTTTATCAAGGATACTTTTTGAGGTTGTTTATGTCGTCTACTATCCTTCTCTTATCTTACTGCTATTTCTGTATGCATTTTTGTTTAAGTGGTCAAATTTCCTAACTGTTATAAATTTTCAGATGTAAATATCGTTTTAAATACAAATACTTGTTTTATTGCTCTGCTTTGTGATTAGCACTTATTGCAAAGTTGTTGCAGTGTTTCTAAATGGGTATTAGTTCTCAGCTACTTTTTTTACAGAATTTTTTTGGGAACTGAATCTCTTTGCTAGTTTTGATTAAGTGGTTCATTGTTTATGTATCGTATTATATTTTTCTATTTGGATTATGAGGATAACTTGATTTTTCTATGCAGTTTGCAAGATAATTTATACCTTGTTCTTTACCTGCTTTTCTAACAAGTTCAACTGTACAAAATATTAACCCTTATAACATTTTTCTGTGGTAGTAAAGAAACACCTGTAGGAATTTGCTCCTGGCCAATACATAGCAATATGCCTGTATAGATATTTGTTGCTGTAAGTTGTACAATCATGTATGAAGGGTGGTAGCCATTCATTTATCAAAGATTGTCTTTCAGTTATACTTTGCTGTATGTTATTAAGAGTTTATGTTCTCTCTGTATGGATTGTCTAAATGAAGCAAGGATGTTAATGTTGTTTCTCCTTTCTCACAAATGTTATAGTTGATTTTTTTTTTCATAGACACGGCTTTCATGGGTGATATGAATAGTTTCCAAGAGGTTGACATTCCGGAGTTTGGGTGTAGTTTTGGACTTTTAACCAGGGATATGAAGGATTTGTGTGATTCATAGATGACATTTTTGGTCCATTGATTATTCATACTAAGATTGTTGAATTTGCAATTAGCTTAGGAGGTGTAACTCTTAACCGGGAGGATCCTGTCCATAGGTGCCTTGTAGTTTGTCATCATCTTCAACAATATTTGCATTATTGCTAGTATATCTTTTTGGCTATTGTATATTGGAAATTTGTATTTTTTGCAACTACTTTGTTAGTACCCAATTGCATCAAGTAGGAAGAGGATGGACATTTGGGTGATATGGCTTTGAACAGCTCACCTTTGTGGTGGTAAGTGCGGTTTTCATACTTGCATCCATGTCACCATGTCCTGTGGTAAACGGTTAGATTTTTACTAATGTGAATGAGATCATACATGTTTTCACTGCTGCAAGTATGCTTTTCCATTGTGCTCTATTTTGATGTTAGGATTAGAAATGTAATTTTGGTTCATGCGAACAAAACTATTTCTATGCAGAATCGTGCTAGAAATCCCTCAATGGGTGGAGGTTACCCTCAGCAAGGCTATCGCCCTCCACGCCCTCCTGCAACTTGGGGCCCACCTGGTATGCCTCCAATGCAGCAGCCTGGTTATGGCTACATGCAACCTGGAGCTTATCCTGGTCCTCCACCTCAGTATAACACATCTCAGCCACCATATGGAGGTTATCCTTCTCAGCCAACATCTGGTTGGGATCAATCCACTCCATCAAATCAGCAAAATGCACCAAGTGGTGGGTATGATTACTATAATCAACAAGCTTCACAGCAGCAACAGCCTGCTCCTGGATCATCAGCTCCAGGTGACAACACAAGCTACAACTATGGCCAACCACCTGCTACTGCTTACAACTCACAAGGGCCTTATGGTGAAACCAACTACTCCCATCCACCTTCTGGGCAACAGCATGGCTATAGTCAGGATGGCTATGGCGGATATCATGTGCCCCCAACGCAACCTGGTTATGGTCCACCTCCAAATACTCAACCAAATTATGATCAGTCACAAGGCTATGGTTCTGCAGGAAGTTACCCAAGCCAAGACCCTTCTGCCCCTGCTTATGGGAGCCAAGGTGCATCTGCTCAGGCTCCGTCTAGTCAGCAGGCTGCTCCACCTGTTCAACCTTCTTCTGGAACTCAACCAGGAAGTTACACAGGTCAGCCTCCTAGCGCAACTCCACCTTATGCTTCACAGGGAACAACTCAGGCTGGATATGGAATACCTCCTGCTTCACAGCCTGGCTACGGTAGCCAGCCCCCCGCGCAATCTGGTTATTCTCAATCAGCTCCAGTCGCTCATCCTGGTTATGGACAACCTCCAGCAGCAGGGCAAAAACCTCCGGCAACCCAGCCAGGCTATCCTCAAGGTCCTACTAGTCAAGGTGGCTATATAGCTCCAAGCCAACCAGGGTATCCTCATGCTCAGGCACCTCCAGTGCAGTCAAGCTATGGTCAGCCTGATCCAGCTCTTCATCGCGGGCCACCTGGTTATGGATCTGCAGCTCCTCACTCTGGCTATGGCCAGCAGTCTTATGGTGCTCCACCAACTGCCTCACAATCAGGTTACGGGGGGCAGCAGCAGCAGCCTCAGCCATACGCTGATGCTTACGCAAGTGGTGGCTATTCGCAGCCTGCAGCATATTCTAGTGATAATGCATCTGGTGGGAGTGCCCATGGTGGGTACGATGGAACACCTGCTCAGTCTGTCCAGAGCGGAGTTGCAAAAACTTCGCCGAAGGCATGAGTGAAGCTTGTTTGAAATGCTACTCCAGAGTGTATTCTGGTGAAATTTCAATGCTTACAACAGTTCGGTAAGTTGTGTTTTTGTTTATGCTTAGGAAGTGTAGTTTGGTTGAGACAAACGATGTATTTGTGTTTTGTGATGTTATTTTCTTTTATACTCGTTATTAGTGATAGCAACTTTATTTGGAACTAAACTATTACTTCTTCATTATCAGTTGTCTTAAGTAGTAATGAAACACATGGGTCGATGCTTTCCTCTTTTGAGCATGGAAACAGCAGCATTGGGTATCAGTAATTTTTAATATAATTCTTCGAAGAGTGATCAGTAACCGCTGGTTTCTGCCGAAGTTGGAAATGGTGATGAAGACGTTGATAATAACATGAATATCATAAAGTCCCTAGACACCTCTGTGCGCAGCACCGAAGAGAACTCGAAAACGATGAAATTTATAGTACATAATGCATGTCTCATTAACGAAACCGTGAGCTGTTACTTAAAAATGCTTGATAGTATGTATGAATGTTACGTCTTTAATTTTGTTATTTAGCGAATTGAGGGTGGTTTAGTAAGAAAATTATTGGGATAATTGAATTTGCCATCTTAGAGGGATAGTTATATTTTTATAACAAAAATATCTACAAAAATTTGCCTAAGATTTGATTCGACTTAACAAATGAGCCTCAACAAAGTTAACATGAGCTCACTTATCCAATCAAAACTTGTTTTGAGTTTTTGTTTTGAGAATATCATTTTCCATTTTGAAACCATATATGCTATCGACAATGCATTTTCTAGGTGTTAGATCGACCCGCCTCAGGCTATTGTAGTGTTATTATATTGATTTCACCACGGCCGTACAAATTTCAAATGCAACTTTTTTCATTAATTATTACCAGCCAGTGAAGGTAGTTTGAAGCATTCTGTGCTCTACTGTTGGAAGAGTTTCTCGTGACCTTTCATTAAAGAGGGAGGTCTTACATGCTCGATGAAGGGGTTACTCTTAAGTCCTTTGGGGATTTTTGGCGGACCAGTGTCTCTCGTGTTGCATGTGCTTTTGGGTGTACTAAATTCTACTTGCACGGGGGATAAGTCAGAAGTAACACAGCGTTTCTTTATAGGGTGTATGGTATCATTTTTTTTCTAGAGTTTTTTTCATATTAGGTGGCTGAAAGCCCAAATTTCATATTCCTTGCATTTTTAACCGTAAGTGTCATGTTACCTATTTTAGGATAAAATTATATTTAGGTTTTAAATAAACCTATTCTCCATATAAATCCTCATAAATAAATACCTGAACAGTTTCCAGTGGATAGGATTGATCGGCGGTGATGCGGAGTTTGCTGGCGGGAGGTAACCAGTGACGACTATTGGCGAGTCACTAGAGAGAGTAAAAACCTATTTTTTTCCATGACGAAATCTGTTATGGGTAAAAAAAGCTTTATTTAAGCCGATCTGATCACCTTTTATCCACCATAATAGAGAGGATTGATACTTGTATCTACTATAACGAAGAAGTAGGCAAAGACAACATGTATGTGGGTAGAAAGGTGAGGTTGATGAACATTGATCAGTTGTTGAGGTATGACAAGCTGTGGGTTCAAGTCAAAGAAAAACTTGTCGTCAATGGTAATGTGACTTTGAAGTATTCAATTTCATCTTCACAATCATCAAATTTGTATTAATTAGAAGATAATGAAGACCTATAATTACTTGGCGTTAGTCGTTTTATATTTTAAATTGATGTATTTTAAATTTTTAATTTCAAAATGCAACCTAAAATCCTGCATTTCATACGCTCAATTTTAGACTACATACTAGAATTGTGGGTTTTCAGAATGCATGATAAAATACATGACATAATTCAACTTTTATCTAAACACAAGATATAAAATATTAATTCCTCAGATCTTAGTTGGATAAATAAAAATAAATGATCAGTCCATAATAAGATGATATTAGGTGCACTCTGAATTTTCTAATATTTTTTGCTTGTATTTTTTACAGGGAAATTTGACACCTTGGGGTATTTTTGTCATTGACCTCAATATTTGTAACAATAGGGTCAGGAGTGGTGTTTAGTTGTAGGTCATAGGCCTCAATGTGCCACATAAACTTTTGACTTGAAAACAGGAGAGAAAAGGAAGAGACGCGTAGGAGAATAGAAATAGAAAGAAAGGAAGAGAAGGATAAATAAAAAATGAAAATCGTAACTGTCTCTTCCTTCTGTGAGGTTGGAGGCGATGCCACCACCGGCCACCTGCTTCTGCCTGTTCGGCCTTGTCCTAGCGCTACTGTCGCCGCCACCCCGGCCTTGCTCCACCTGCCGTTTGCCCTTCTCTCCTCTTTTCCCATTTCAACCCAATGAAACTGCCCACCTTTCCTTCTCTCGATCTACCACCGTCGCATGCCGATTGGCCTCGAGCTTTGCCCCAGTCAGGACAATGTCCAAGCACCACCATCCTGGCCTCCTTGCCCATCCTTCGCCAGCGTGAAGTAAACTCCATCCGCCCCTCTTTTTCTCTTTATTTCTGTGCGTTGCGACAAGCGGCAGCGTCGCTGGTTGCCGGCCACCACTGGCTGGCCTTTAGCCCCCCTCGACCCTGCGATGGCAAGGCCGTCACCTCTGGTCTTTGTGGATAGGATTGATCGGTGGTGATGTGGAGTTTGCTGACGGGAGGTAACCGGTGATGACTCACTGGTGAGTAACTAGAGAGAGTGAAAACCTATTTTTTTCCATGAGAAAATCTGTTATGGGTAAAAAAGCCTTTATTTAGGCCGATCCGATCACCTTTTATCTACCATAATAGAGAGGATTGATATTTGTATCCATTATAACGGAGAAGTTGGCAAAGATAACATGTCAAAATGTGGGTAGAAAGGTGAGGTTGATGAACATTGATATGTCATTGAGGTACGGGGAGCTGTGGGGTTCAAGTCACAGAATGACTTGCCGTTAATGGTAATGTGACTTTGAAGTATTTGATTTCCATCTTCGCAATCATCCAACTATATGAATTAGAAGACGATGAAGACCTGCAATTAGTGTTTTCCATTTATAAGAAGGCAAATAAAGAAGTGTCATCATTGTATGCGGAGATGAAAGAGCCTGACAAATCACCATAAGTGGAAAGGAACTATACTGTCAATAGAGATAAATCACCCGCTCTCCCAAGCTTAAACGGTGGATTGCATATGGGTCAATGATACACAATTCATTTTTGAAACAATAAGGTAAAAACGGATTTTATATTACACGAAATTATGCTTTATCATGTACTTGAACACAATATTTATAATATTGTGTTTAACAAAAAAAAATATTGTGTAAGCAAAAGCACGATATTTAAAATATCGCATAATTAATGATTTGAAATACAAAAGTAATGTATCACAAATTCTTTTTAGCATAGATACAATAACATGACTTGTATGAATATCATCCCATTGATAACATGATAAAATTTGTAAGTGTGTAACCGAATACACGATGTTCAGTTATATTGCATATTTGATTAATACATTAATATACATTGCAAATTAGGAGAATCGGGAGATATCAGCTCCACAAATCCATGTCACACATCATACAACATTTCAATGCCTAGAGAACCTGCTACAGAGGTCATTCATACTAGATTTGAAGAAATGTTGCTATCAATGGGTGTGATAAGGACTTCATTTGCTAACTATTGTACCCCATATAACCTTGGAAATTACTATGGCAAAAAATTGGTAGAAGTGTGGGGTGATGACCAATGGAACAAGAATGACATAATTGACATGGAAAGTATATTTGACCATAAAGAATTCGAACACAACGAGGTGCCTAGTAATATTGACGTTGAGGCTGAGTCTGAGTGGGAGACAGTCGATGTTCTAAACTTGTTGGAATCAAATCTTAGTTAGGGTGAGGTAAGAACTGGTAATTTGCAAGCAAAGGACTACCAGAATCTACTCCAATTGGGTACACTTTTCCTAAGCCTGGTACATTTATCGGCCTTCCAATAAATGCGATTTTCACATATCAGGTTCTAGATGAGAAGAAGAATACGTATGCTGCAAAGTACTCCTACCAGTATTGCATGTGGTACATAAGGGCTTCAAACATAGGAGATCATATGACTGTGACATGGTTAGTGCCCAACCGTTCATGTGGAACAAAAAGGAAGTCAACTAACCATCCTTTAGCATCACACCTTTGGATTGTGAGAAAATGTTATCGGCTATTTAAAAATTCAACAGACATTATACTAAAAATCATAGCAAGATATATTTTGAGGCACTACGGAATGACTATGAACTACAAGTAATATTGGTGTGGAGGTAACGCACGCATGGAATTTATAGAGTTGTGTTTATGAAAATACGACTTATCAATAGGATGTGTTATCGGCCACATGAGGCTCATATAGTCTCATTTTTCTAAAACATGACTTCTTTAACTATCATGTTACCATGAACACATTGCTTAAAAAGTATAATTTTACAAAAACGTGACTAGTAATCTTTTCTAGTTATCGAGAACACGACCTATTAACCTATCATTTAAATCTATTTTAATGTTAACTACTTAAAATCCGACATTGCCAGTAAAACACTATGTAATTTAATCGATGGGGACCCAGACGAATCCTATCACATGCTAAGATAGAAAGGATTAATCTAGGGAGTGTAGTAGTTCCAATCAGATCACCTGATACTCCTGGACCTATGGGGGATATGATTTTAAAAGAGTATTTTTACATTTAGGCTAGTTGCAAGAATGTTTAGAACACTGAGGCCATTGCTAACTGTGGATGTGACGTTATTGAAGGAAAAATATCCTAGTCAGCTATAAATAGCAAATGCACTAGATGATAATAATAATATGCTATGTGTCTTTGTAGTGGTCAAGAATGAGTGTGAGAAAGCTTAGAGCTAGTTTCTTAAATTGCTAAGAAATTATCTATTTTCAGATCCTCTAGCTGAGTTGGATACAATTATTTCTGATAGAATGAAGTGCTTGGCAATGCTCTTAAGCGGTATTTTCCCTCTACACACCACTAATATTGCATCTGTAACATGACAATAAATATGTTGGATATATTCAAAGTCAACTACCTAAAGAACCAGCTTCATGTAGCAGCTGAAACATTAAGACAAAATGTGTATGATGACACAATTAATATCATTAAAGAACTTAATCCTGAAGCATTTACTTGGTTGGATAAGATAGGCGTAAAGTACTAGACCAATGTTGCATTTCTAGGCAAAAGATATGGACACTAATCTCAAATAGATATGAAAGTGGTAATGCAATGTTCAAAAAAGTCATTTGCCTATTACTTGGTTAATTGAGCATACAAGATAGTGTTTCTACTGATGGAAGAATTTCTTGTGACTTTTCGTTAAAGAGAATATTGTGTAAGCAAAAACACAATATTTATAATATCTCATAACTAATGATATGAAATACAAAAAGAGATATATTACAAATTCTTTTTGGCGCAGATACAATAACATGACTTGTATAAATATTATCCCATCAATAACACGATAAAATTTGTGAGCGTGTAACCGAATATACAATGTTGAGTTATATCATAAATTAATTAATATATTAATATACCTTATAGATTGGGAGAATCAGGAGATCAACTCCACAAATCTATGTCACACATCGTACAACATTTCAATGCTTAGAGAACGTGTTACAGAAGTCAATCATATTGGATTTAAAGTCATGTTGCTATCAATGAGTGCGACAAGGACTTCATTTGATAACTATTATCCCCCATATAACACTAGAAATTACTATGGCCAAGAATTTGAAGAAGTATGGGGTGATGACAAATGGAACAAGAATGACATAATTAACATGGAAAGTATGTTTGAACATGAAGAATTAGGACACAACAAGGTACCTAGTAATATTGACGTTAAGACAGAGGCAGAGTGGAAGACAGTCGATGATCTAAACCTGTTGGAGCCAAATCTTGGTGAGGGTGAGGTAATAACTGGTAGTTTGCAAGCAAAAGACTACCCGAATCTACTCCATTTGGGTGCACTTATCTTAAGCCTAGTACATTTCAAGAGGGTTTTGATCGACCTTGCAATAAAGGCAAATTTCACATATCGGGTTGTGGATGAGAAGAAAATTACGTACCCTGCAAAGTGCTCTGACTAGTATTGCAAGTGTATCATTTAACTTTGACATGGTTAGTGCCTGACCATTTGTGTGGAACACAATGGAAGTCAATTGACTATCCTTTAGCATTGCACCTTTGGATCGTGAAAAAATGTTATGGTCTATTTAAAGATTCAATAGACATTACACCGAAAAACATAACAAGATATATTTTGAAGCACTTGGGTATAACTATAAACTATAAGAAATGTTGACATGCAAGTAAGGCGCTGTTATGATTTTTACAAAGTTGTGTTTACAAAAATATGACTTATCAACAGGACATGTTATCGGCCACACGAGGCTTATACAGTCTCATTTTTCTAATACACGACTTCTTTAAGTATCATGTTACCATGAACATGCTGCTTAAAAAATCAAGTTTTACAAAAAAATACCTAGTAATCTTTCCATATTATCGGGGACACAACCTACTAACTTGTCGTTTAATCTTTTTTAATGTTAACTACTACAAATCTGACGTTGCAAGTAAGGCATTGTGTGATTTAATCGATAAGGACCCAAACGAATCCTATCGCATACTTATTGCTTACGGAATTAAGATAGAGAGGATTAATCTAGGGAGTATATTAGATCCAATCATATCATGTGATATTCTTAGACCTATAGGGGGATATGATTTTAAAAGAGTATTTTTTACATTTGGTCCAATTGCAAGAACTTTTAGAACAACAGGGGCCATTGCTAACTGTAGATGTGACTTTCTTAAAGGGAAAGTTTCATGCCCTAGCACACGCAACCCCTGAGCCAAACCAGGTCCAAGGAGGAAGCAGCACGTGGTGCGACGAAGTATAATTAGATTGCGGAATCTTAACCCATCCTTAGGTAGAACACTATGGATTTGCACACGTATACTTTAAACAAAAGAAAAATGAGAAAGGAAATGACTACTGATTAAAAACATTAGTCCACACATACCCACATACTTAGTCTTAAACATCTCACACATGACTAAAAATAATTCTAAGCCCACAATGACTAATAAGAGTCTAAGCCAACATTAGCTAATAAAGTGTGAAGTAGAGTCTAAAATATAATCTCCACATGACATGTTATCAACTAACATAATCAAGACATCTCTATAAAACCCATCCCCACAATGGTCATCACCATCCCCATGTTCCACAAGGAGCCTGTCCAAGCAACTTGCATGGCACGACATGTAGTCCCAAAACAAAACACAAACAAAGAGGGGTGAGCCACAAGCTCAACAAGGGTTTTAATACGGAAAATAAAATTATAATGACAACACATACATAATCACATACTACTCAAAACATAATCAACCACAATGCCCATCCATCATGGAATAAAGACATAAACCTGTACATTTATGTCATAATTTATAATCCATAAGGATCTACTTATGCCACATGCATGTTATGCTATCAATAATGTCTCATCGACACATAGTCATGCTACTTGTATATCATGTTATATATAATATATCTCATCATCACATAGCCATGCCACCTACATATCATGCTATATATAACATAGTTCATCATCACATAGTCATGCTACTTGCATATCATGTTATAACCCACATTAGCTCATCACCACATAGTCATGCCACCTATGCATCATGGGTTCAAATATAGCTCAGAATATGTATACACCTCATGTGTAAACATGTGAACTCATTATCATAATCATATCCTGCGTGAATCATTTATCAACAAAAACTTATCATGCATATGTATTTCTTAATGATAACATTCACCTTGTAAAATAAAGTGCATCAATCACAAACACCATCCTGCATATCCATGTAAATTATACCATAATCACATGTGTAACATAAGCTCCATTGTTCCTACACAACCTATATCAATGAGCATAATCTCCCATACACATGCAATAATAAATGGTAAATGTCCCACAAATTGAGAAAAATAAACCTGTTCATCAAGGTTAAAAACCCCGAACAAACTGCTCATCAAGAATGAAAACCCCGAGCAAACTGCTCATCAAGGCCAAAGCCTAGAGCACACATGCTCATCAAGACTGATATCCCAAGCAAATTATACGTGTAAGCCGGTGAACATAGACTGTAACGCCCCGACCCTCACCGGGGCCTAGAAAATCTCTTAATAAATTTTTTTCTTCCTTAAGCCAGGAATCATCATCTGTGGGCGAGATGTACAACTTTCATCTACGTATTACAGAGCTTCAAAGCTTCCCCATATGTAGACTTAGGTTGTAATGATCATTTACACACGATGAAGCATCATAGTTTGTCGCATGTAAATCAGAATAAAACTTATAATTATAATTAATTTAGATCGGGTCAACGTTGCCTTGCCGTTGGTTGCTTACGTACGTATTGGATAACATTCTCAATACGATCGGATTCGAATGTAGTTCTGCCTAATGGCTATTATATACAACAAGCATCACAAAATTATATATGTTAAAATACGTATATACTAATATTCAATTGGAGGTATATGAAAAGTTGTCATCTATCAGAGTCAAGCAGACGTTAATAAATCAACAAAATCACACATCTTGCTCTATCAGGGAGTGGGATTAAAACCACAAACACATGTCTCGCTCCATTACTGAGTTGAGACTGCACATACACCACACATCTCGCTCTACCAGAGAACAAAATGGAACATGTTCAAGGTCTTGCTCTACCACTGAGCTGAGACTAAATACACACCACATGTCTCACTCTATCACTGAGCCAGAACTGGACACACACATCACACATCTCACTCTATCCTAGAGCAAGATGAAACATAAATATGTCACATCAAAGCATAGCAAATTAGAACACAAAGGATCAAAGCATAGCAGGACACTTCAGATCATATCAGATAAAGCATAACAAAGTAATTCAAATAAGAACATATTAAATCATAACGATTCATACATCTTAATTAGTACATTATTAAGATGTGTAAGTGTACAAATAATTTAATATCCTAAGTTAACTACTTAAGATGTATATGTATTCTCATACAGAAGATCAGGTATACTTACCTAGAGAAGACATCGGAAGCAGCAGTGTTTAGAGCTGTTCGTTTCTTCAGAGTGTCCTCCTTTTAGATGTGGATATGGCAGGTAGAATCTCCTTCAAAGTATGCGGATGTATCATTCCTTAGCTTAGAGATGTTCCTTACTTTCCGTACTCAAAGCTGACGGATAGGACACCCTCTTTTCAGAGACAACTTTCTCCTTCTGTGCTTGTGAACTATGGACAAAGTCTCCCCTTAGCTTGGGGATGCCTCTTTTACTGGTGGTGGAGGAGGACAGAGCCTCCCCGACTCGGGATTGCTTCTTTCGTTGTGACCCAACATCTATGGACAAAACCTCATCTTATTCGTGGCCCATTTTTCTTTCTCTGGTACTCGAGGATGACGGGTAGGGCCTCTTTTTATATTGGGGTATTTCCTCCTCATATAGTCTTCAAGTTGAAGAAATGACCCCTCCATTGCATAGAGCATGCACGATTTAGTCAAGAACGCCTCTTGAACGGACTAAATCGGAGTTAGGATGCTTAGAAACGGAGAAAAAGAAGTTTGTCGGTGCTCGAGGATGGGCAAGACCTCTCCTTCTCTTGGGGCATTTCTTCCTTATACAGTCTCCAACTCGAAGAAATGAACCCCTCTATTGCTTAGAGCATACTCAATTTACTTAAGAACACCTCTCGAACCGCCTTAATCAGACTCAGAACGCTCAGAAAAGGAGGAAATAAAGTGCTCCCCGAAAGTCTAGCAGAAATGGGATTTAAATAGACCCCCGGAGAGCCAAAACTACGGCAGCGTGCTGCCAAATTCGGCGGTGCTGCGGTTTACCCGGTAATGCCAGGGTTTACGCAGCGGCGCCAGCCGTTTGGCACCGCGTGCTTGCAGCGCGACACCTGCACGTAATGCGTACGGTGTTTGCATGTCACGAAGCGCTTTCCGCGCATTGCATTAATGCTGGCTGCGCAGGCATTCTCCGCGCTTGGCGCGTTTTCTTTTTCTTTTTTCTTTTACTTATATATCTTTATCTTCGAACGCACGTATCTTTCTACCCATGAATCGTATTCACTTGTTCTTGGTACCGTTGGACTCGTATCGACAAGCCCACTTAAAGTAGTATATTTTGCTCTTTTTAAGTGGGTCCAACCTATATTGCTCGTTTCCCGAGATCGTAACTTCCTGTCCCAACCTCTGTTTTGTACGTTCTTTGATTCGTTACGCTCATTTCTTTGAGCTTTACTCATATACAGAGTTTTAAACTTTGAAACTCTCTATAATTTATCAAAAAATTCACTAATTACTTCTAACACCCTTGGTTAAATGTAATCAGAAAAGTGGGGCATTACATAGACATACTGTCACGCCCCGGCGATGCCCGACCCGAGCCGAACCCGGTCCAAGGGCTGGTCAAGCGCGCGGGGGCGACGAAGTGAAATTGAGAAACGATTCTAGCGGAAGACTTAACCCTAACCACGGGCGATTAACAGCAACACGGAGTGCGCACAATCCTTTGAGCAAGAGTAAATAAAAGGGGAAGAAAAGGTGTTGCTTAACACAAAGTAAACAACAATCTCAAACCCACAAGCTTAGTTTTAAGTAAAGCCCACACCGGCTCAAAATAAGTCATAAGCAAACATAACTGTAACATGTGACATAAATCCACAACAAGAACCCTACACAAAGGTTCGAACATAAAGCATGAAAGAAACGATGATAAGTCACGCAACGATCTCCATCATCACACCCAAGCTACCTCTGACCTTTCCTCAAAAAGGCAATCCTGTCCGTCTGCGTGTCGCACCACGCAGCCCCAAATCAAAACACAAAAGAGGGGTGAGTTTTAACACTCAGCAATGGTTTTAATATCACTGTCAACGTAGAAAATACGATAGCTTAGAAATGAGATCGTTTCAGATCAAAGATTTACATGGTGCATCACTTTCTGATCACACATTCATATCACTTAACACTGCACAAAAATGCATAATTCAACCTGCATGGATGTATCTCTAGCATACATATTCCCACATGCATTCACATCATAACCAATCCCGCATGGACGTATCTCTAACATACATATTCCACATGCATAACATCAACATCAACATGCATGGATGTATCTCTAACATACATATTCCACATGCATGACATCAATATCAACATGCATGGATGTATCTCTAACATACATATTCCCACATGCATAATGTTATCACAATCAACCTCCATCAAGGAGTAATCACACATTGACGTCACACAGACGGGAGCATAGACAAGGCCACGAAGGCGTGTCATGGTACAAAATTCTACACAAGAATTCGAGAAAGATCGGGGTTGTCAATCCCTAATACTGCTCGCCCTGGACGATCCTGGCCAAGGATGTCCCATTCTCACACAGAGAATCTAGAGCAGGGGTGTTCGCCCAGGGACATCTCCTGCGGAGGGAAGAGCCCGAGTTCTCACACAGAGAACCCTAGAACACGTGGTAGCGGGGTGCACACGGCATACCACACCGGATTCTCGGGGTCCGGATGACACACATAATGATATTCTCACATATCCGCAAGACAAGTACACAACTCGTCCCCACATCATTCCATTAAACAAGACTCAACCCGGGAGTGCACTCGTTCCACACAGAACTCCAAATCGTTCCACACAGGAACTTCAAATCGAAATATGTCCTTTCGGACCAATCAACTTGCGATTAATCCACGACCGATAAACCCGGCACGCAATTCCATCACATTGCATCCAATCGGTCAAATTCGATTAATCACGATGAAGCCTCAATTGGAAATCCATTTTCATGATGCGTGCAACATGGTACATGCGTGGGCAAAGCATACATGAACCCTAATCATGATAAGTGCTCTCACCAGCCCCTAATGCATCATTCATAATCACGATATTAAGCTTCAACATCATCATTTAACCCCCACATGTGTGTGTGTGTAACTAGTAGAAGCCTTTCACATGATGCATATTAACATGCTTGAAAATCAACTCACCACCACACTACACATGTGAATTTCTACCTAAACATGAATTCCAGCGGAAATCATAGTAGAAGAATCGTTGAAATCATAGTTAAATTCAAAACTCAACCACAAAGGCTAAACACCTATAACATCACTCATTTCATCATTGAGTCATGGCATTCACCAACATTCACACACCATTAATCACAATTTATCATGACAAATTTGTCCAACAATGATTGTAGTCCTACGGAAATATGCTTAACCAAAGGGAAACAACTATTCATAATTTCAAAATAACGATTCCAACATCATGCCACAAAACATAAGTCATTCCACCATCTCTAAGCATATATCTCAACTCCATAAACTCAATAGCATGCATTTCCAGTAGCCTAACATAGCTTAAAACACTCCACATTCATATAAAATTGGCAAGCTAAAGTGGAATCATCAAAATAGGCATCATACACACAACATACAATTTCCTGTGTAGCCGATCGATCGCCCTTCAGGCCGTTCGATCGGTTACACGCAAAATTTTGAAAATTTCAGTTCAGCCGATCGATCGCCCTGCAAGGCCGATCGATCGCCAACACAGCAGAACAGTCATCTTCTTCCTTTCGCAAAATCAAACCGAGACACCATAGATAACACTTCAAATCCACATCTAGCACCCTAATCATCATCAAAAGTCCTCCTTGACTTCCAAAATATCAAACCAAACCATAATAATGCAAAACCCTAAGAAATCGGGATTAAATAATTCCATTTTCTAATCTTACCATTAACACACTAAATCAAGCAAACCATTTCGAAATAAGCCAAAAATGAAGAGTTTTACCATGGATAAACAGAGATTTCGAAGACCCATTACCTCAGCACTTGATTAAGCTCGGATTGAAGAGTCACCCGTCTTGAAATCCTTGAAAACACAATGAGTTTGAATCAAACACCAATAGAAATCGATTTACTTAAGAAATCCCTAATTAAATCTTAGATCTAGGGCTTGTTGGTAGTAAAAATCGAATTTTGAATGTTAGGGTTTGTAGTAAAACAAAAATCAGTAGCTTTTGATGGTCAAAAACGAATTGAATCAAAGGGAAAATGGTAGATTTAGAAGAATTTAAGAGAAAAGTCATGGATTAGTGCTTAATTAGAGCAAGCTTACCTTAATCGGCTTCTAATTCGGGCCTAAGTGGGGATTAGGCCAGACCTCCTTCCTTAGCCTATTCCCAAAAATGGAAATGGCTCAGGTTTGCCCTTTTATAGTAAGGGTTGGGGTAGGCATAGGTAAGTTTTGGGGTGTAAATATGAAAAGTAGGCTAAAAGTGGTTATTTTGCAAATTTAAGCACGAATTAAGCCTAATAAAATTCTGAAAATTTTTGTGTGACCTTAAGTATATGTCTAGGTTCATTTGACACAAAAATAAAATTTTCGACCGTGGGGCCCACAGGGGTCCCGCCAAAACCCTAATTTTTGGGAAAATAGTGAAAATTCCGAAAAATCTCAAAAATTCACATTTGGTTTAAAATCACTTAAAACCACTAATATTGAAGTTAATTTTGGTTAAAACCATCACAAACTCTATTTATTTACAAAATCACCGAATAAGATCAGAAAACACGTAAATTGCACGATAACCCATAATTAAATAAAAATCAAAACCGGTTTAAAGATGAGGGTCCTTACACATACCATCTTAGATTCTATGGGTCCAGATGACTTACCAAATAACACATAGCATTCCACTCTTCTCATGCGGGGAGGAAACCCATCCTCAAAGGGACGTAAAACCCCATCCTTTTGAACGTAACACTGAATTGATAAGCCTCTGATCGATTAATTTGACAACAATGACATCCAATTGCAACAAATCAATTAAACAGAACTAAACATGATTAATCTCCTTTATAATCGCTTTCATGATGAATGGAACATGGTACATATGTGAACAAATATTACATGAGTCCAAGTATAAGTAAACATGCTCAAATCAGTCCACATATGCATGAAACATGATCCATTTGTGTCAAATTAACACATAAACATCTACACAAGTTTGTACATAAGTGGTAGTGTTCAAGCATAAGCTAAGACATGTGAAACATGAACAAGCTATAATCAATGTTATATATGGATACATTCATAATTTTATCATAGTCCTACCCTATTGGAATCATGAAGCAAGTGTGATGAAAACATCGAAATATGAGTTCAAGTCAAGTATACCATCATGCTAGACCTAGACAAGGGTAGATATAGTCATACTCAAGCTAGAACATGAAATACATACTTTTCCTAAAATTAGTATAACATGTGCAAGCATATATTTACATCATCATGGCTAAACCTAATGCAATCATCAAGAAATAATGGAGTAGCAATCAAACATGAATTTAATACAAGTAGAATATCATATTAGAATCAAACAAATATACCCTAAATCCTGCTTGAGCTAAATCATAAATTCCATGTTGGTCCTCATGTAAACACAACACCATTTATAATTAATAATAACTCACTTTAATCATAAGGAATTGGATTTATACGAAGAGAACAAAAAATGGCCAAAGTGCACAAAAATAGCTAAAATCACAAAATATATCGTTTGGCCATTCGAATGTCCTGTCGAGGCATTCGATTGGCTAGACATGTTGTTTGAATGGTTGTCCATTATAATGCATGTTGGGCTGTTGGAACACCCTTAAAAGTTCACTTTTTGCCAATTTTATGTTTCGTCTTCAACCTTCTGAAAATCAAACTGAAAACATCCAAAAATTCATGATAAATTCTAAAATCACCATATAACTTCATAATATAAAAAAACAACCCTAAAACATTATCACAAGAAAATAGCCATAAATGATATGTTTTTAATAAAGAAGCTTCACTCCTCAAGAAATCTGACCAAAAAATTAGGGTTTTGTTACAACTTAATTAAAATCAACTAATAAACTTAAATCAACTTGAAAATAGGTAGATCTACGATTTCTTTTGGTAAAAAATGAAAATCACGTATTTAGGGTTTGAACATGAAATTAAAAAATAAGATTTTGAATAAAAAAATTAAGAATCAATTTGGGGAAAATTAAGATAAGAAAGATTAAGAGCAAAATTGAAAGATTAGGGCTAGAAAAATCACCTAAATCGGATTTTCCTCTATGGGAAATAGGGGTAGAACACCTCTTTCTCCCTTGCACAACCTTTCCCCAATTGGGGAAGTGGCTATGATTTTTCCTTAAATAGTAAGTGTTTGGGTTGTGTTTACGAACTGTTGGGTTGTAAAATAGGTTAAAAAGCCCTAAGTGGCAAATTAAGGTTATTTTAGGGCTGAAAATGAGTTTAATCATTCTAAAGCTCATTGAAATAAAATAATTGAAATTTAGGGTCATGTGGGTCACATGCCGTCCAATCATGGATGTGGGGCCCACGGTGGGGTCCACACCCTTAATTTAAGAAAAATGGCAATGAGATTCCATAAAATCCCCCAAAAATTGATAAATCAAGTTTATATTAAAACTTATAAAAATGTCATTAAATCTTGTTAAAACCATAATTACTAACTCTTGTCCCCAAAATCAAGTCAAACCATCAAATTTAAGCAAAACCACACAACATCACATAATTAAATAGAAATTAAACCGGGTTAAAGTTAGAGATCTTACAAAAAGTATCCTGGTCAGCTATTGATAGCAAATGCACTAGATGGGAACAATAATATGCTATGCGTTGCATTTGTCATAGTCGGGAATGATTGTGAGAAAACTTGGAGCTGGTTTCTTAAATTGCTAAGAAATTAACTTTTTTCTGATCCTCTTGCCGAGTTGGATACAATTGTTTCTGATAGAATAAAGGGCTCGAAAAATATTGTTAAGCAATATTTTCCCTCTACACACTACGGATATTGCATCCATCACATGACAACAAAGATGTTGGATAGATTTAAAGACAACTACCTAAAGAGCTAGTTCCATGTGGCAACTGAAACTTTATGACAAAACAAGTATGATGACACAATGAACATAATTAAAGAACATAATCTTGAGGCATTTACTTAGTTGGATAAGATAGGTGCAGAGTACTGGGCCAATGTTGAATTTTCAAGCAAATGATATGGAACACTAATCTCAAATAGGTTTGAAAGTGCTAATGCAATGTTCAAAAAAGCCATATCTATGCCTATTATTCAGTTAATTGAGCATACAAGATAGCACATAACCGCACTCTTTGAGAAGAAGCAAGTAATGTGCATGTATTGCAAGTATCACTGTATGAATTCCAGGTTAACTTGCTATATCACCAGGTAAAACACAATTAGTGTTGTGTGTATGTTTATATGTTATCCTCAATAACGTGTACGTTCATCTAATAAAATAACATGATATATGTGAGCATATGGCATGTGTTGATGGGTTATTTATTCGATAATACTATAATATCACTTATCGTTTTCTCATTCACATGATATTCATTCAACAAGATATAGTGAATTTGGTCGAACGTAGCTGCACATGTAGAATGTTTCAGCATCTAAAGCTACTGTGTACTACAATAATTAATCACAAACACTTCTATATGTTTGATTACTGCAAAAAATAGTACTCCACAAAAACATATAAAATGACATCGAGAGCCATTGTACCCAATGACAGATATGCACCAGTGGCCACTGACTAGAGTTTTGCTTACATTCAACCCACCAATCCCACTCAAGCAGTAGGTGCGTCCAAGGAAAAATTGAATATAGTCAAAACCCAAGGTCAAAGCCCTACACAAATGTGGAGCATGCAGGTAGTTGGGTCACAATTGCAAACGCTATGGTAATGCACAAGATGACCCTCCAAATGTGGTTGTTGGTCCAAGTACAAGCCGAAGGAGGGCAAAGAATTGAGTAGGAAAATGACATAAGGACGGGGAGCATCGATTGGGGTCACCTTATCCACCCCCATTCTTTAGTTGAAAGGAAGAAATGTCATTTTATAGTCATGATTTTAGAAACATGATTTTTGATGAATGTCGTGTTATCATATACTTTAGAGTATGCACATCGTGTTATCGATAACACAACCTTACTGGAGTTCGTGTTGTTGATAACACAATAAGTTGATCAATGTATTGTCATATTATTTTTTGTATACATAACATATAATTGGAAACACAATCAAAGGGATTACGTGTTACCAATTGCATGATAAAAAAAGGTCTTATAATGAATATAATAAATTTTTTTGTACTAAGTGTTACCAATTACATGATAATTGCACTTCGTGTTATCAATAACATGACCAAAACATTAACTAATTCATGCCAAAATTATCTCAATTTCTGATGCATCACCAATTTTTGACAAATTACATCAATTTTTTTGGCGCAACAAACCAATTTCTAGTCTGACAAACCATTTTCTAATGCAACACTTACTTCACATTTGTTTTCCTCTCGGCAAATATAAATCCTCAAAAATTCTAGCAAACAACCATTCGGCCATTCGGTGTCCACCTCCTGCTCGCCTAAGGAACATTGCCGGAGGTGGGCGCCTGACAACTGCAAATGCGACTATAGACTGACTATAAAGCGATTGGCCACTGGCTCTTGACAACTAACGATATCTGACTGGAATGTCGCACAACATCAGTCTTGATGAGCATGGACTTGTCAGCCACGAAAAAAAGTGTGGCAGCCATCAGAACATTGAAATATTACCTAACTATGCCTCATCCGCCTTCTAGGCGGAAAGAAGGATAATGTTGAAGATTAATGGCGAGTATTGTCAAATAATTTTGTCAATTCACCTCATTAATCATCTACACTACTCTTCTCATCTGCCTCAGAGGCAGTAGAGTCATAATCGGGTATTATTTCAATGTCCCAATTGTCTAGAAGCATTTTTCTAATGGCTCACAAGGCCATGCTCCTGTGGACAAATGGTGTGCGATTATTTACTTGGATTTTTTTAACTTTTGTACTTTTGTGGTCTAGTTTTGTTTTTTTGTATGTTATGTTGTTTAGACAATGCACTCATCAACTACCATGAATAAAATAGAAATTTTGTATGCACATCAAATTTTCTACACACACTAGATTTTAATGTTTCACTCATGATGAAGTTATGTTAGCAACTGGAGTTTGTGTTATCTATCACACATTGTAGATTGAGATTGTTATATCAATGACATGACCTAACTGATGTGCATGATGTATGAAACACGACCTAATGGTTGTTCATGTTACCTATCACATGACCTAACTTGAGTTCATGTTATCGATAACACTACCTAACTGGAGTGCATGTTGTGTGAAACATGACCTGATTGGCATTTGTATTTTTGTTAACATGACCCAACTGGAGTTTGTGTTATCTATCACACATCCTGGCTTGAGTTTGTGTTATCGATGACACGACCTAATTGCTGTGTGTATTGTTTGAAACACGACCAAACAACTGTTCCTGTTACCTATCGCATGACCTAATTGGAGTGCGTGTTGTTTGAAACATGACCTAATTGGCATTCATGTTTTTGTTAACATGACATAACTTAGGTACGTGTTGTTGATAACATGATATGTTGGTCAATTACATGACCTAACTTGAGTGCATGTAGTGCTAATTCAGATAACATTTTGCTAATTACACAATAAAAAAATGCGTTCCAATGAATATAACATGAATTTTTTTGTTACCACTTGTACATTGTAAGAGAAAAAAATTAATACAAAATTATGATTCATCTGAAGAAGCATCAAACTCCTGGTCAATTTTCCCATGAAGAATTGCTGCACATATTTGTGGCTTAACGAACATAGTTATCTCTAATTGTTTAAAATATGGTTGAAGGACTCCTGTGGCCAGCTTCACAACATAGTACATTAGGAATACCTTGTAGTCTTCATTTGTATCTTGATAGGGACATTTTTGGATCTTTATCATTGCCACTTTGTCGCACCTTTTATACTCAAGATCTTCTCTATGGTTGTTTCAACATGGAGTATAATATTGTTGACATCAGAAAAGTGGTTGATTGTGGTCACACTTTAGTATACTATACCACCTAAACCTCTTCTCCCTGTCTCGGGTAATGAGAAGACAGAAATGGCCTAAGACATAGATAAGAATGAAGGCATCTCAGTGTTTGCCTTTAGCCGACTCATCAAGTTGTTGATAACATTAGGACACATCTCCACCTTGTCATGCTGCATCCCTACATTGTAGTAATGTTGAATGAAAAATTTCTTGAAGATGGAGTTTAGATAAACTCCGAGATACCTTATATTTTGATCGTCAAGTAGCTAATAGAAAACCTATATAACTTAATATCATCAAAAATATATTACTGTGTAAGTGATAACATGACAAACAATAAGTCATGTAAATACAAACACGATAATCAAACCCATCATTTGTTGGTGACATGAAAAGTCTGCTTATCGTATAATCGATAACACGATTTATAAACATGACCATCACATGAATTCACATTTTTTATTATAAATAACGCAATATGTGCTACTTTGTTTTGTCGATAACATGAATCACCGAAATGACCTTTGTGTAAATACATGTATTGTGTTATTTAAAACATGATATGTGCAATTTTGTGTTATCAATAACATGATTCAAAAACATGACCTTCACGTGAATTCACATGTTGTGTTATTTACAACACAATATATGAATTGTCGTGTTATCTATAACATGAACATAAACATGAACTTATTCTTACCTCATTTGCTATGCACTCATAATGAAGCAGAGACACATAATCAGTATGAAGGAGCATGGCATAGGCCATTGCTAGTGTGGGTAGGCCATAAAATCCTTGATTGTCTCATAATCTTCACCATTTTGCACCTCCAAGTGGAACTGGTGTTGGAGGTGAAGGTAGTTCTCCGCCTCCATTGTGACCTCCTCCTTTTGTTTTTGATTCTGCTCATGCTTCTCAACTTCTATAATGCTTTTGATGTTGTATAATATTTTTTTATCAACTGGATCCAGAGTATCCAATATGGTGGCCGAGCTAGAATGGGCAATTGACTGCTCAACGACTGGTGTAGGAAACCTTGCAACATTTTACTCTTCTGGGGCAGAGACAACATAGGTGGTAGGGATGGCTGTGAACAGAACTTCATCTCTTGGCCTCACCTACTCATGCTCCATTGCCAGCTCAGTCTGCTTTCCAATCTTCTTGGTCAAGCTACTAAGATGCTTTGGAAGAACGACCATGGCTGCCTCCCCCTTGGCTGCCTCAATCTTGGCTGCCTTTTCTAGTGGATTAGCCACCGTGTACCTCATCCTCCCAGGTATTGGTGGTAGTAGGGATGTGATGGGGGTGAGCAATAGAAGCTTACATTTTTTAATCTTTGGCTTCAATTGCTTTGGTGGCTCCTCTCGGGCTTGCACCACTTCCTCATTAATTTTCTTGAGGAATCTCGTGATAACGGTCTATTAAACCTTGCGACCCTTATTTTTCTTTTAGGAGTCAGCTTGGGATTCCTTTTTCTCTGCAAAATTCATGTAACAAGTTGTATTAGTATATATATAAAAATAAAAATGCATGTCATTGATGACATGACTATTCCAAAAGTTGTATTGAATATAAGACGATAATACAAAAGGTTGTGTTATCAATTACACGACCACTCCAAAGTTGTTTTAAGTATAAGACGATAATACAACTGGCATGTCATCAATGACACAACTATTCCAAGGTCACTTTGAATATAAGATGATAATAAAAACTGTCATGTTATCAATCACACGATGTACAATATATCGTGTTATCGAAAGACACCTTTCCAAGTAGGTCATGTCATTGAATATAAGACGATAATACTTACGAAAAATGAAATCGTCTTCTCCAGATTGAGCAACCAATTTTCTTTACTCTTAATGAGTAGAAAGATGAACAACTTCTTGATTTGGAAGCTTGAGCTTTCACCCTCACCGACTTCTCTCTTTTAGTTGTTGGCAAAGGAGGTGCTATGTGATGTTTCTCCGGTTGTGGGGATTTGTGTGGTGGTTCAGTTTCTGGATGAGATATTTCTTCATGTGGAAGCTGAATCAATTACCCCAATGGTCACCTCGAGAGCATTTTAAACTTTGTGCAGTGTAGTTTCCACACTTTTGGTGCTCCAACCTTGCAAGGCGTCCTTCTCCAAAACGACGTCAATAATCCCTGTCATGACATCTAGTGGCATGACAAAGCTCTCAATGACGTCTTTACCAGATTGAGATTGTCTTGACGTCTGGCCACGATGTGCTTTAACAAGCATCATTTTCCTCTCTATCATTAAATGAATGGCTATCTTCTTCTCCTTCTGGCATGGCCGTTGGCCCCCGATCAAGTGGGTCTCTTCAGAAATTGGAGTTATTTGCCAAAGCACTTTAGAATCTACCTTCTACTGCCCGAGCATCTCCTCATACCACTTCTTCATCCTTTGATGAGCAAATAACTTCTTCCTTGATTTTTCGTAGGCCGAGTCAAGTTTAGTGGTCTTCTCCACGTACGTAAGCAATTGGGTAAACTTGGGCCACCTCTTGCACCTCGGACTACATGGATGAGAACTTGGAGCCCATATAGAAATGTGCTAAAAAGACCACACATGCGTTAAAAAAACAACCCCGTTAATTGTGATCATATATCATGTATCTCGTGTAATGGATAACACACTTATTAAACTAATCATGTCATTGCCTTCATGAAATACTCACATCGTGTAATTGAAGATACACGATACGGTAATCTATCGTGTTATGGATAACATGCTGATATAACTAACGTGTGATCAATAACATGGAAATCAAATTAGCATATTATCTAAATCATGCTAATTACACTAGCATGTTATTGATAAGACGATACACCTAAAATGCTAAT
Organism: Saururus chinensis; assembly: GCA_035235625.1. NCBI lineage: Eukaryota > Viridiplantae > Streptophyta > Magnoliopsida > Piperales > Saururaceae > Saururus > Saururus chinensis. The sequence goes on along the minus strand of CP141145.1, from coordinate 4,958,873 downwards.
ATGATGTCATGTTATTAATTATATGCTAATATAAGTAATCATGTTATCGATAGTACAAAATTTACTTGTAGCATGAATGAAGCCCCAATGAGAATACCAGTTGTGGCGGAGCGCTCGTCTTCTCTACTCCTGATGTTGCAGTGGGCCGAGGATATGCTGTGACACATGTCATGAACTGCTTCCACCCAGTTGTACCTCCTTACAACTGCTAGTTCATCGAGGAAGTCTTAAAGAGACGGGGAGACAAATCTGTTGATATTTGTGAATAATACGAGGGCCCCCATGTGCATGATGGCTAAGCGTGTGAAGTCTTCGTCGGAGATAACATGCATGTTTTTTGCTGCTCCTTTCAAAATTTCTTCAATGAGATTCTTCTCTACTTGCTTCCCTATGAAGAACCTTCTAAAGAATTGCCCCTTACCTTAGGCAGCCTTCCTGTTGACATTGTCCAACTTTAACAAGCCCTCAAACCTGTGATCAGTGCGACTTCTTCCTTAGTGAGGGATAGTATTTTGCCGTGGATGTTGAACACTTCTTGTAAATCATCTCAACACTCACCTGTTAGAACGTCTAGGAGCAGCTTGGAAATAATGAATTGCTCGCAATTGTATACTGGGTAGAACCCAGTCTCCTCCAAAATTGCCTTGCATCCCGGCCTCGATTCAACTAGGTCTTTCCATATTTGAAGTCCACAAAGGAAACTATTTGTTCCCAGACCCGGTCTCCTCCCGTAAATTCTCTTCTTCTTCTTTTCTTCTGAGGCCTTCTCTGATTCCGCCATTTGACTGTATTCTTGTAGCCTTCCTTTATAAAAGATATTATATATATATATATATATATATATATATATATATATATATATATATATATCAACAATTGAGTGTGACCAAAATCAAAGAGTCACATTGATTAACATTATGTAACTAACATTTAAATATACACTAAGTTCATATGTCGTGTTATCGTTAACAAGATAATATGCCTTCTCATACATGATAGCACAACTTTTCAATGTCGTATATCACATATCGTTTTATTGATAACACGATATGTATGTCTCCCATACAAAATAACACAACTTCTCAATGTCATATATCGTATTATCAATAACATGATATTTTTTGTTTCATATTGTTGATAACATGGCTATGTATTGTGTGTATGCAAGTACTACATAGTGTGTGCTCCATAACACAATATATGAACAATTGTGTATTCGAACGTACGAAAAAGTATTGACATTGAATAATAGCCCATTACCATGGAAGTCATAGACTAGTTGATGCCGATGAGCCTCGCCGGATTAGCCCCTCACTGGGCTGCTGATCTTCGCTAAAAATTGCTTTTTTATCGAGGGTGCATGAGAATACCTTTGGGCTGAACCTCACTTCACGGCTGGAACTCACGTCACGACTGGAACTTCACTTGATGATTCAGATTTTTAAAATGTGGAGTTGGAACTCAGACCTCCCATTGCATTTTTTATTCTCATTAGTCGGACTTTGGAAATCACCGGTGAGATGGGTCGCTTCATGGTCAGTCGTTTCTTAGTGAACGCACTCATTTGCCTAGTTTACAGGATATAAAACCCTAACCTAGGGGTATTTGGTTTTCCTATCATATCGTGTAAGTCCGGGTTCTGTGACATTTTTACTTAAAAACCAGGGAGTGTAAAATATTGGCTTATTCGGCCAGGTAATATGGAAAAAAAACTCTTTTTTACGGCAATTTTGACTCTAGTATGGGGGTGGGTAAGGATGCCACTTGAGTCGGGTAAATGGTAAAACCCCACCTGGACCTAATGGTTGGGTTTCCAAATTCAACCCAAATAGTTATTCGGGTTGGGTTAAAGTTTTAGGTGATCCAACTCAACCCAATTAAGGTTATAAATATAAATTTTTAATTTTTTTATTTTTTAATAAACCTCGACCTGACCCAACTCTAATAGGTAGGGTTTGGCTTTCTAAATTCAACCCAAATAGCTATTCGGGATTCAAGCTTAATATTTATTAAATGATATCGGGTTTGGATTTGAAAAAACTAGACCCAAACCCTACTTGGTCACATCCCTAGGGGTGGGCATTTCATAATTCATCTATAGTTTTTAAGTGCAGCTTGGAATGGTCTAATGTGTTTTCCAAAATTGTCCACAACTCCAAACATGTGTAATTAGCCAAGCACCCAATCAATTATGCATAATGTGGTTGTGAAGCTCTCAGTCTTCCCATCCATCTTTGTAAGTGCTGCTTGCATGGTTCCAACGTTAGACATCGTGGGACAATCACTATGTTTTGTTGTCCGGGTTTTGCACAGTTCGTAAAGTGAAGTTATAAGGTTGTGGTTATGTTCAGTGGTGGAAATACATTGGGACAGAGAGGGGCCAAGTTCATTAGTGAGCATATGGCTGCTTAGTAAAGAACCCCTCATATTTGAACTGCCCCAGTCATGTAATTTCCATGCCCTAATCAACCAATCATCCCACAAACTACAATAAGTGTTAAAGTGAACAATTTATATCTATAATCATTTTACTATTAAAAGTGAATTGTTGGGGACAATAAATTTTATCATTTCCTAGATTATTCTTTATGTCTTATCCATTTCTTAATTTTATGTCATATATACAACCCTTTATAATACTACCTCTCTATGTAATCATTGTTGGACATGGTATGGGCTTGGGCCCGGTTTAGTCCAATGATGTAGTGGTCCGGGTGAACCGGTACGGGCCACAGGGTCCAAGGGTGGTGGGGGCGGTCACACCAACCCCATATGTACCTTTGTTACATTAATTCGATTGTGACCTGCCGACGTCACACACAAACATTAGGCATTCGACTAGGTTGTTCATTAACATGTTGTGGGGCCCAGATACGTGAATTGAGTGTCGAGGGTGCGGCCCGTGGTTAGTGAGGGGTTGACCCTATCGCGGGCTTGGCCATGTGCAGGGGGTCTAGGTCTCTGCAGGCTCTTAGAAACAGAGCCCGCTCCCATTGTGTTGGAAACTCTAGAGAAACCGAAAGGAATTAAGCAAGTAAGCCCATATAGAAAAGACCACAAATAAACCCGCCTAAATAAGGAAAGGTGAGAGTATTTAAAGAGAGAAAGAGAGGAGGAGTGCCCTAAGCTTGGGCTGCACCTCTCCTCTCCTCCTCTCTTCCCAATTGCCGCCCCCTTCACTCTCTTTTTCACAAGGTTCGGCCTGCACATAGAGAAGGGTTTTCTTGCTGTTGGCCGCCTCTCTTGCTCTCCTCTCCTTGACCTCTTTGGTGGGCTCAAAGAAGGAGAAGCCTCTCCTTCTAGATTGGGATGTGTTGGCTGGTTCAAGGGGCTGATCTTGCTGTGATTTTCCTTCATCCAAGCGTTGATTTGTGAGGGATCAACACATAAGGTATTCTCCTCTTCCATTGACTTGTTGTTCTTGTGCTTGGCGTGCAAGATCTGATTCATGGAGAGTGTGCAAGGGCTGGAACCCCCAGGTCAGTTGGTATTTGTTCCATATTGATTCCTCTTTGATTGATTCATGTTTAGATGCATGATTGTTGCTTAATTGATATTAGTATTATGCATGTTTTGGTGTAGATTGATTTAAAGATTGGATGTTTATTGGTGCGCCATCCCCCTCGCACTATGCTTCCGCTGGTCTGGCTACTCTACAGTGGTATCAGAGCCAATTTGGGGGAGGTTGGTCGCTAATTTGATCAAAGACCAATCTTGATTACCCGATCTAGGTCTAGATTGCTAGAATTGGGAATTTTTTATATATTGATTACAATCAAGGGGATTTTGATATAGGATTGAAATTGACTGTAAATTGAATATTTATGAATGTTTTACTTGCTGGTTACACGTGATTTGGAGTGGTAATTAAGTTTTTGCACGATTTTATGCTTGTAGGGGCACAGTGGTAATTTTTCTATATTAGAATTGTTCATATTTATTTCTCTGGTCACATCTAGACACACACAATCTTGCTTAATTGAATATTTATTTATTGCTTAATAAATTAATTTGATTATTTGGAAGAGTGTAAATTGACAGTTTTAGCCCTAGGGACATTCTAGTCAATTTACACATGCCTTGTGTGTGTTGAAATGTTTTTTTGTTCAGAATTATTATTCCCTGTGATATAAACTTTGTAAAGTTTCTGTGATAAAATTTGGTGTGCCCTTAAGGGTAGAAAAGACCAAAATAGCCCTAAGAGCATTTTGGTTGGTAAATTTGCACCAAAAATTTTCTGGACAGAATTTTTAAAATTCCGGCAGCCTCTAATTTGTTTATTTGTTATGTTTGTGTGCTGAGTTGTGTGTTTAAGGGTTTCTAAATTCATAAACCACACAGATAGCCTAATTAAGGTAACTACCTTTAAGGGGTTAAGGGGTAGTTAGGGTTATTTTTGGAAAGTAACCCAAACCCTAATTCAGCAAATCTAAATAAGGAAACTCAACATTATATACTAATTTGTCCCTAGGCTTATAATTAGATCAAGAGTCTTGTCTAAGCACTTACCTTTCTTAGAAGCAATCAACCTTCCATAAATAGTACTAATTTCCTACTCTCTACATGTTTCCTTGTAGATACACAATGACTTCCAAAATGGTCATTTCTGAATTAGAAAAAATTGAGAAGCTGAATGCTGACAATTATCTAAGTGTGGAAGAGGAGGATTCACCACATCCTTACCCTTTCTGATCTTGCTCACGTACTTGAGCTGATCATTGAGCCACTGCCAGATGGTGCATCAGCTACTCAGAAGAAAGCACTTGAGAAATTGAGGGATGATGAGAATAAGGCAAGGTCCACTATTTTGACTTTTATGGAGCCTAAGATTGAAAGGCTTTTTGAGAAGTACAAGACTGCTAGAGAGATGCTAGAAGCAGTGTCTGTGAGGTATGGGGAGTAGACTGAAGCTCATAAGAGGATGCTATACTCTAAGTATCAAAACTCCAGGATGAATGAGGGAGATGATGTGAATGAGCACCTAAGTGCCATATCAGAAACCATGTGAAGGCTTATGGGAGTGTTACTAATGCCAACCTGGTACATAACTCTGGTGGGAGCAAGAAAGGTGGGCAGGGGCCTAGTCCCTCTAAGAAAGCTTTCAAGAAGAAGGGGAAGAAGCCTCTGAACAAGGGCACTAGAAAAGGGAATGACAAACCCAAAGGTGCATGTTTCAAGTATGGCCAGGTGGGCCACTTCAAGGTTAACTGTCCCCAGAAGGATGACCGTTCAAGCAATGACAAGGGCAAGAGCAAGGAGATAGTATGTGTTGTCTTTGAAGTGATGATCGCTGACATCAAGGAGAAGACTTGGTGGCTAGACTCAGGAGCTATAGTACATGTTTTCCACTCTAGGGGAACTAGGGGCGAGATGGTCAATCTGATGCCTAGCCAGGACAAAGTCTTCATAGAGAACAACACATACTGTGAGGTAGAGGCAATGGGGAGCTACATGATTCCCTTGAAGGATGGGTCTACTCTTGTCTTGATAGATGTACTCTTTGCTCCCTCTATCAAGAGGAACCTGATTTCAATCCCTGTTCTGACCAAGAAGGGGTTTGAAGTTGGTTTCAAGGAGAGTAAGGCTACTGTGGGCAAGGGTGGGACTACTTTATTTATTGCTTCTTTAGTTGACGGTTTGTATTGCTTAGATGTAATGAACTCAATTGAATCGAATGAAATAAGCTCTTTTGAGTATATTGCTTTGTTTGTAGATGATGTCTTGTTGTGGCATATGCGTTTGTGTCATGTAAATGTAGACAAGCTACATAGGATGTCGAGCACTGGGTTATTACCCAAAATATCCAAAGACCTATGTGTGTGTGAGGATTGCTTATCGGGTAAGATGAGCAGACAATCCATCCAAAAGGGACAAAGGGCAAATGAACTCTTAGGGGTAGTACATTCTAACATCTATGGGCCCCTAAATCTTTAGACCTAGAGAAGGATGACGTATTTCATTACATTTATAAATGATTATTCAAGATACAAGTACATGTATTTAATAAACAAAAAGTCTGATGCCTTAGATAGATTTAAGGAATTTAAAGCTGAGGTAGAGACTCAGTTAGGCAGGAAAGTAAAAGTCTTGAGGACTAACAGGGGTGGCGAGTACACCTCTGACCTGTTTAAAGATTGCTGTACTGATCAGGGAATAATTTATCAGTACACCCTACCGTACACTCCACAACAAAATGGAGTGGCAGAAAGGCATAATAGGACACTTATGGACATGGTTAGGTCCATGCTAAATCACTCTGAGTTAGGAACCAACTTCTGGGGTGAGGCTTTAGCCACCACTGTGTACATCCTTAATCATGTACCAACAAAGGTAGTCCAACGGACACCTTATGAGTTATGGATGGGTCAGCGTCCAAACTTAGGGCATCTTAGAGTGTGAGGGTCTAGTACACTTGTAAAGGTGCTTAACCAGCATAGGTCAAAGCTAGACCCCAAGACCATAAAGTGCAACTTTATTGGTTACTGTGACCACTCTAAGGGGTACTGATTCATGGTACACTACATGGATGGGATAGTGGGGGTAATTGAGTCTAGAGACGCTTATTTCTTAGAAGAAGATTAAACCCTAGAATATATAACAAAAGAGTTGATTTATTTGAGGTGGTTAAAGAGGCTGGTCCTAGTACTTCCCCTGAGGAAGTAATTGGAATAGATCAAAACCAAACCGAACCTGAACCCAAGGCATTGAGGGAAAGGAGACCTTCAATACTATTGAGTGACTTCTATACAATGCTAGGGGAGGACAACGTTACATTAAATGAACCCATTCTAGATGACCCGATTACCTTTGAGCAAGCTTTAAGTCTTCCAGATGCTCAAGAATGGCAGGTTGCTATTCAGAAAGAGATGGACTATATCCTAAAGAACAAGGACTGGGAGATAATGGATCCACCTGAGGGCGAAAGCCCATTGGGTGTAAATGGATCTTCAAAAAGAAGCTTAAGGCTGATGGGTCTATAGATAAGTACTAAGCGAGATTAGTGGCCAAAGGGTTTGCCCAAGTGTATGGAATGGATTTTAAAGAGGCATACTCACCGGTGTAAAGATTTGACTCGATTAGATCTCTTAGCATGCATTGCGTACTATGATTTAGAGCTGCACCAAATGGATGTAAAGACTGCCTTCCTAAATAGAGATTTAGAGAAAGAGATTTACATGGAACAACCTAAGGGTTTTGTCGTTTCAGGAGAGGACACAAGGTGTGCAAGCTCATAAAATCATTATATGACCTAAAACAATCTCCTAGGCAATGGTACTTCACTTTTCACAAAGTGATTAGTGAGTATGAGTTCACAGTAAACGAACACGATCATTGTGTCTATACCTTCTGGGATGGGACTAGGTATATGATGTTGTCTCTATATGTAGATGACATATTCTTAATGGGGAATGGCCTTAGTATGATAGTCAGTTTAAAGGAATGGCTCAAAACCTAGTTTGAGATGAAAGACATGGGTGAGGCATCCTACATCCTAGGGATGAAAATTGACAGAGATAGAAAGGCTAGGAAGCTTAGTATATCTCAATAATTATACATAGAGAGCGTTCTCAAACGCTTCAATGTCATTGGTTGGAAAACTTTTGCATCCCCTATTTACAATGGTACGATGTTGTCTTAGAGTATGGCTCCTTGGTCAGAGGAAGACTAACTCTGGATGGAGTCAGTGCCATATGCACAGGCTATTGGCAGCTTGATGTATGCTATGACCTGTACATGGCCTTATTTGAGTTTTGTCATAAGCTTCTTAAGCCGTTACCAAGCAGACCCTGGTCTTCAGCACTGGCAAGAGGTGAAGAGGGTATTTCGGTACCTATTAGGGTCTAAGAATTTAAAACTCACCTATTAGGCAGAAACTCTGTCATTGGCTGGATATAGTGATTCAAACTATGCGGGGATCCAGATGACAGGAAATCCACTGCCGGTTATGTCTTCTTGTTTGGAAGTGGGGCTATATCATGGGTAAGCAAGAAATAGAAGAGTGTTTCTAAGTCTACGATAGAAGATGAATTTTATGCATGCAGTATTGCAGCTTCCCAGGCAGTATGGATAAAGGAGTTTCTAGGAAGATTTGGGCTAGAAGACTAGACTGATGCTCTTGTCCAGATGCATTGTGATAATCTGGCTACAGTGTCGACACTTAAGAATGGGGAGATCAGTGCCACAGGTAAGCACATTGAGGTGCATTACTATTACATCTTCGACATGCTACAGAGGGGAAAAGTGACTGTGAGTCATCTTCCTACTACTAAGATGTTGGAAGATCCATTCACTAAGGCCTTGACGATGGATCTCCTTTCTAAGCACGCTCATAGCATTGGTCTACGATAGGACTAGCGCAAGTCACTGTTGGACCATATGGGCCCTTCATCCATAGTGGGGGATGTTGGACCATGGTATGGGCTTGGGCCCAGTTTTGTCCAATGATGTAGCAGTCCAGCTGAACCGGTACGGGGTATAGGGTCCAAGGGTGGTGGAGGCAATCATGCCAACCCCACATGTACCTTCATTACACTAATTCGATTGGGACCCGCTGACGTCACACACGCACACTAGGCATTGGACTAGGTTGTGCATTAACATGTTGTGGGGCCTAGACACGTGAATTAGGTGTTGAGGGTGGGACCCATGGTTTGCGAGGGGTTGACCCTGTTGCGGGCTTGGCCGTGTGCAGGGGGTCTAGGCCTCCGTGGGCTCTGAGAAACAGAGCCTGCTCCCATTGTGTTTGAATCTCTAGAGAAACCGGAAGGAATTAAGCAAGTAAGCCCATATAGAAAAGCCCACAAATAGGCCCGCTTTAAGAAGGAAAGGTGAGAGTATTTAATGGAAAGAGAGGAGGAGTGCCCTAAGCTTGGACCGCACCTCTCTTCAAGTCCTCTCTTCTTCACTCTCTTTTTCACAAGGTTCGGCTTGCACATAGAGAAGGGTTTTCTTGCTGCTGGCCGCCCCTCTTGCTTTCCTCTCCTTGACCTCTTTGGTGGGCTCAAAGAAGGAGAAGCCTCTCCTCCTAGATTGGGACGTGTTGGCTGGTTCAAGGGGCTGATCTTGCTGTGATTTTCCTTCATCCAAGCATTGGTTTGTGAGGGAGCAACTATAATGCCCCGACCCAAGCCAGGCCCACAAAATCACTAATAGAAAATTTTCTTTCCTTGAACCAGGAATCATTGTCTATGTGCGAGAGGTACAACATTGGTCTGCGCACTACGGAGCTTCAAGCTTTCCTATACATAGACTTAGGTTGTAACGAACACATACACATAACGAAGGTTCATAGTTCGTCGCGTGTAAAACAAAATAAAACATATACTTATAATTGATTTGGATTGGGCCAACGTTGCCTTGCCATTGGTTGCCTACGTACGTATTGGATATTATTCCAATACGATTGGATCTGAACGTAGTTCTGCCTAACGGTTAATACATACATCAGGCATCACGAAATTATATACGTTAAAATACATATATACTAATATTTAATCGGAGTTATACAAAAACTTGTTAAATATCAGCATTAAGCAGAAGTTAATGTAATACCCCGCTTTTTCGATTATGTCTAACCAAGGGGGTTAGAGGTAATTAGTAATTTTTCTAATAAATTATAGATGGTTTCAAAGGTTAAAACCTCTGTATTTGAGTAGAGTTCAAAGAAACAAGCGTAACGAATCAAAGAACAGGCGAAACGGAGGTTCGGACCGAAAGTTACGACCTTCGAGAAGTGTAGAAAATAGGTGGGACCCACTTGTAAAGATTACAATTTATTGCTTTAAATGGGTTAATATCGAAGGGCTCATCGTTATAAGTCCAATAGTACCAAGAACGCGCGAATCTGAATCCGGGGTAGGAAGTTATGTGCGTTTGAAGATTTATATATATATATATATATATATATATATATATATATAACAATAAAAAAAAGAAAGAGGCACGCGTAATGCGCACAGTGTGAAACGGTGGGTCACGCGTTTCGGCGGGAAATTAATTTTGGTTGATGAATGTTTATGTAAAATACCTAAAGACTTTGGAGGAAAAATATTTCCAGCTGGTCTCTTAATTCTTGAATTGGTTGATTTTGATGTAATTCTAGGAACTGGTTGGTTGTTTACTTACAATGCATTGGTGGATTGCAAGCAGAAAAGAGTGAAATTTCACTTAATAGGGGAATAAATATTTAAATTTCATGGAGTAGTGGGAAGATAAATTTCTCACATAATATCTACTAATAAGGAACAATGACTTCTCTCAAAAGGCCACACAACCGTTTTAGCAAGTATTGTGGAGACAAAACAAGAGAGTGCCAAAACTTGAAGAATAGCAGTAGTTAATGAGTTTCTTGAGGAACTACTAGGTCTAGCCCAAGAAGGTAAGTAAAATTTACCATAGATTTGACTCCAAGAACCACATCAATTTTCAAAGTATAGGATGACCCCGATTGAACTAAAGGAGTTGAAAAACAATTGCATGAACTATTGGAAAAGGGTTTCATTAGACATAGTGTTTCTCCTTAGGGCACACCCAGTTTGTTTGTGAAAGAGATTGATGGGTTGATGATATTATATATTCATTATAGATTAATCAATCAAGTTACTACAAAAAACAAGTGTCAACTCCCTAGAATAGATACTTGTTTGACTAACTGCAATCAACAAAGGTTTTTTTAGAATTGTCTTAGGTCAAGACACCATCAGCTGAGGATAAAAGAAGAAAACACTTTTAAAACAACTCTTCGTACTAGATACATATTAGTTTTTAGTAATGCCCTTTGGAATCAGAGTTTGAAACCGAACTTCTCCTCTTACTAATGCCCTGGCAACATTCGTGAGCCTTATAAACCACATCTATGATCTTCCTTAGACCAATTTGTTATTGTGTTTGTGGATAATATTTTGATATAATCACCCATGGTAGAAGAACATCAAATCTATATTGGGGAAAACACACACTATCCTCCACAAAAATTAGTTGTATGCTAAGTCACGTAAATGTGATTTGTGGATGGAGACTATTAACTTTTTGGGTCATGTGATTTCAAAAGATGGAGTATCGATAGTCCTTTCAAAAGTAGAAGCAATAATCAATTGGGAGAAATCCAAGAATGTACAAGAGGTAAGAAGCTTTCTAAGATTGACAGGTTATTACCATAGATTCATCAAATGTTTCTATTCAATTGCATTACCCATTACAAAGTTGACAAGAAAGAATATCAAATTTGATTAGAACAAGGAGTGTGAAAATAGTTTCCAAAAATTGAAAGTAAAACTTACTAGTGCTCTAGTGGTAGCATTTCCCATAGGAGATGAAGGATATATTGTTTATAGTGATGATTCAAAAAAGGGATTGGTGTGTACTGATGCAAAATAGAAAAGTTGTTACTTATGCTTCAAGGAAACTACGGACTCATGAGCAAAATTACCCAACTCATGATCTTGAGCTAGCCGTGGGGGTGTTTTCCCTTAAAATTTGGAGGTACTTCTTGTATAGGGTAACATTTCAAGTGTTTATTAACCATAAGTGTTTGAAATATATGTTCAATAAAAAAGATTAAAATATGAGGCAAAAGAGATGGTTGGAATACCTCAAAGATTATAATTTTGCTATTTCCTACCATCCAAGAAAGGCTTATGTAGTGGCAAATGCACTAAGTAGGAAATCCACTATGATGATGGCTCAAATGATGGTGAAGCAATGGGATTTACTTTGTAGTACGACGGAGTTACATATTGATGAGTTATCTGAAAAAGGAAAACATTTGTTAGCCAACTTTACAATTCAATCCCACATGTGAAAAAGATTATAGAAGCTCAATGAGATGATAAGAAAGTCCAAAGTTTTCTAAGAGTGACAAAGTTCATGAAAGGTGTGTATGGAGGATTATGATTCAAAAATAGGTTAATAGTGCCCACCAACCTAAAATTGAAACAAGAATTATTAAAGAGAACTCCTGGTGGCACTAATATCTATCAAGACTTGAAGGCATAATTTTTGTGGAATGTGATGAAAAGGGACACAAGAGATTCTATTGCAGAATGCTTAATTTGTCAACGAGTGAAGGCTAAACATCAAAGACCGACTAGGACATTAAACATGCTTGAAATTCCACAATGGAAATAGGAGGATACCACTATGGATTTTTTGTGGGTTTACTTAGAACACAAAAAGTAGCATGATGCAATTTGGCTGGTAGTAAATAGACTTACTAAATTAATCCATTTTCTACCTATTAAAAAGACCCAACACTAGATAGTTTAGATAAATTGTACATCTAGGAGATAGCGAGGTTACATGATTCACCATTGACAATATCATTAATAGAGACCCTAGATTCACATCTAGGTATTGGAACATTATTCAAAAAGCTTTGGGTGTGAAACTTAAGTTTAGCAGAACTTCTCATTCTCAAATGGATGGTTAATTAGAATGTACCATTCAGACGTTGGAGGATATTGTGAGATCCAAAAAAATTAATATTTATTATTTGCTTTATTGTGTGATGGTTGCATTTAATTATGAATTTTTATGGTCCTTTTTTGAATTTTTGTCAAAGGATTAGTGGATTGATTCTATTGGAGGTTACCTAATGTGTGGCAGACACGTTCTCCTAGGCATGAGGTGGAAATACTTATGAAGAACATTAGTGCCTAGCATAAATCACCATGTTACCACACTATTTGTTGCAATTTCCTTGTATTAAGGAAGTTGGCCCCACTCTAGGATCCACGATCAATCTCAGCATTGCGCCAACTTCTTAGGCCGCTGATCTTCACTTAATATCTTAGATGAGTTTGGGTGTTTTCATATTCATTCTAGCCTATTTCCCTAAGTGGGTTCACTTGTTCCTTTGTTGGGACCATGCATGCCTATTTACTTACCCTATAGTATAAATAGCCACTTTGGCTATTCACCTATTTAGGGGTGTGAGATCTTTGAAGGGCTTAGAGTGCTCTACCCCCCTTTCAAGAAGGGAAAGCTTCATCCAATGTAAATCAATCAAGTTACATCATAATTTATTATGTTTTTACCGTCAATCTCATACTCTTCTTCTCTTGAATGTGATTCCATGTCCTCTCCTCTTCAACGATCATTCTTTTACCCATTTTTTAGAACCCTAGATCTTTTTTTCTTGATTCTACTTTTGTGATTCATGTTTGGGCACAAGGGGAATGTTGGATTTTTTTCTATGTGGTTTTGAGCTTCTATTTTGTGGAAAATGTGTAGTTTTTCCTTAGGGCTAATGTGATCTAATTTGAGGTTAGAGATTTTTCTTGATAAAGTTTTCCTTACAATAACACCATGGATTGTATATGTTGAATTATGTTCTTGAATTTGATGTGTGAGCTTTGACATTCTTGAACATGTGTTTTGATCATGTCGTAATGAAAATATGAATATTATGTTGTATCTATCATGTATGTAAGATTATATGATTCATATCTCAAGGTTATTGGTTGATTTCTTTATCAAAATTATGTTTATAAACCTTGTGTATGTATTGAGTCTTAGAAACTAATCTGTGGTTGTTGTGGTAGAGTCAAATTTAGAATTGAAAAATTTGAAAAATAGGAGCATACATGTTCTTATATATATCGAGATAGAAGACTGAAGAATGCTGAAGGTTTTTTAAGCTTATTTAGGTCACATTCGCATACCAAAATCACATAGACAAGTTTCAAGAGTGATTTTAGAAGTTTTAGAAGGTTTTATGGTAAAAAGGGCAAAATGTATTTAGAATGATCGATCATTGCACAATAATACCACATTATATAAAATGAAGCTGAGAGTTATCAATTGATCGCTCTCATGAATCCATCGATTGCTTGAAGTATTATGCACAAAACAAAAAATGAAAGATTGATTGTTGTTTGGAATGATTAATCACTTCATGGATAGGTTACCCTATTTAAGCCATTTCAATTTAATCTTTTTTCTTTTTTCAAGTCAAAGACCTAAACTGACTTAAAAAAATATATAATGGTTAGGAAATCATGAAATTTGAGAGAGGAAAACCTAGAGGAGATTAGAGAAAAAAAGCTTTATACCTTTTGCATATTGTTTTTTAATGGAGAATTCATATGAAGCTTTGAGTTGAAGATCAATGGTGAATTCATGAAACGATTTTACAACTAAAAGGAGATTTCACACAAAGATTTCAAAGATAAGTTGCAGCATGTCTTTTATGAGAAATTTAAGATCTCAAGACTAGTCAAAGAAAAAGAGGTGCTTGTTTGAGGAGGCTAGAAGAAGACATGAACAAAGTATGGAGGAAGGAGAAGTTTTAAGTGTTTGAGGGAGAAGACTTGAAGGCTAACAACAATGATCTAAATAAGAAGATCTTATGTTAGAGTCAAACCAAAGGTTGGTGGTTTATTTGTATCAATGCAACTTCTTGCTTACTAATGCATTGTGGTGTTTATGTGTGGATTGAAGTCTTGTGGATGAATGATTGATACAATGTGAGTGAGGTTTGAGAGAATATTTATTTGTTTTTACTATGCATAAAAATTATGTGCAAAAGAGGCTAGAACTCGTAGTCTTTATCTTCACAGATAATCTGACTAGGGGCAATTAGATCCAGATGGATATTAAACTCACATGTAGTAGCTGAGGTTTAATCATTGAAAATTTGAATTTTGCTCCATGATATCAATATAATTTGCCATATTAGTGCTTCATAACCTTAATCTTCCATAGTTTGATTTCTTATGCTAGATTTCTTGTGCTAGGGTTTGAATTATGAATTTTTCTTATTACTTCTTTTTCTCTTAAAAAATACTTGATTAGACTTGCTGATTTGTGTGCCCTAGATTACTAGTTTCTTCTCTTATAATTTCCCTTGATTTAAGTGCATAAATTTTGGCCCTTGGGTTATTTTTGTTGGATTAAAATCAATGGTTGGTTTGAATAAATCTATAAATAAACATGCGGACTTAGGAAAGCCAATGAATAGACCTCTCTTGTTTAATGACCAAAATTTCTCATATTGGAAAAATAGAATGAGAGCATTTATATAAGCGTGTGATGGGAATGCCTGGAAAGCAGTTGTTAAAGGCGGGAGTCCTCTAATGACCAAAGATGAGGAAGGGAATTCAATTCTGAAAAATGAAACTAAAAGGGATGAGAATGATACTAAACTTGCAAATCAAAATAGTAAATCCCTTAGTACATTAATCAATGTTGTAGGAAAATCATAATATAGGTTGATATCTAATTATGTATATGCCAAGGTTGCATAGGAAAAATTAGTAAAACATAATGGTAAAACTAAGGTTATGAAGGTATCTGATAAGTATAAAATATATATCTATTTTATATGCCTTTTTACCTTATTTGTTAGTATAGATTAGGTTAATTAAGAGTTAGTTATATTTTATTTAGATTAAGATAGAAATTAGTATTTTAGTTTAATTATTAATAATTTTATAGTTATTAGTAATTTAGATATGTATTTAAACAAAGTTGGGATTTTAAGTACATTATACATGTCGAAAGGATGATATTTTATGTTTTGTAGGTAAAGTGCACTTATCGAGGTACTTGGACGATATTTAAAATAATTAAAAATAGTCTTGACATGCTTTAAAGTGATTTGGACAACTTTTCAGAGTTATAAACAAGTTGGAAATTAATATGGACATGAAAAAAAGCTTAGTGAACAGAATATGGACTGTCCAGAAAAACTGTCCAGATTGCAGAAACACTATAGCTGTTCGAATGGGCTGCATGGCGTTCGAACGGGATAACGTGATTTTGAAGAAAAACTTAGTATAAGCGTTCAAACGGGCATGCAGGGCGTTCGAATGGCATAACGTGCAGTTTCCTAGTTTTACCCAAATTTCAATCCTTTTTAAATTAGACTTCTTCCTACGGAACTTATGCCTATAAAAAAATATATTTGGCTTAAAATTGAAGGATTTCAGTGGGTTTTATGAAGAGAAAAAGGAAGAAGATGGAAGAGAACTGAAAGTTTTTAATGGAGATTCAAGAGCTTTCTTCTACAATGGAAGGCTAGACTTTTCTTTTACTTAGGAGTTGATGAAGCTATAGATAAGTTTCAGTTTCTTTTCTTTTTAATTTAGATCTCAGTTGTGAATGATGACAATTGTATGATATGGATTTCCTTTTTAATGGAAGAGCTTTTCATGTTTATTCAAATCTATGTTGATTTATTGTCTTGTAGATGATAGATTGGTGTGGTTTTGATATTTTCATCAATTCTAATTTCTGTGATTTAGATGAGATGGTCATACAATAGTTTTAATGTTCAGATAATTAATGACTTGGATGAGTTATACTAAGATTAGACGGGTCATGCCTATAGTTAGTTTAGTGTAGATGATTCGTGCTATTGTCGAAGATAGTTCATGCCATGGAATTTAATTAATGATTCTTTTTGAAGTAATTCTAGCTTGTAGCTGAGAATACTTGTTCATATTCACACTAGATTTAAATTAAAAGTTAAGGAATTGTTATGGTTTTATAGTGGATTCAATTTTCTAAGTAAATTCTATCATATTAATCTCTTATTTTTAAACTAGTTGATTTCTTTCTTTTGCTTAATTTAAGTTTAAGTTGTTTTTAGTTTGTAATCAGCAAATTCCTCTTTAGATTTAGTGATAATCCATCTGTCCCTGTGGTTCGACAACCCTTAAATACTTATCCTAGTACAATTACCTTGTACACTTGCAAAGGGTTTAATTATAAATGATCAGTATCTAGGCTACATATGTTAACCCTAGAGTTTGAGAACATGATAATGAGTGAAGAAGAGATAATTTATTAATATTATGCTAAAATTCTAGATGTAGTAAACACATGTGAGAAAGTTATTAAGGTCCTTGTCCTCTAAATTTAAAATTAAGGTGATTGCCATTAATGAATCTAAGAAAATTGACATCTTAGACATTGAGGAGTTGGTTAGGAACCTTAGAACTTTTGAGAAGCAAGAAGAGTTCTATGAGAACAAAAATGAGTCGTCTAAAAAGTCCAAGAGAAAACAAAATGCCCTAATAGAATCTAGAAGGACTTCAAAGAAAAATAAAGTGTTAAACACCTTAATGAATATGAAGAGTCTAAAAATGATGAAGAACTAATGCTTTTATTGGTTGAGAACTTCAAGAAATTTATGAAAACGCAGAACTTTAGATTTGCTAATAAGAGAGGTGAGAGAAAAATTAAGCAAGACAAGAACTAAAATGCTTAGAATGTGGTAAGTTAAGTTACTTTGTTGTTGATTCCACTAACATTAATTTTGACAATTCTTTTGATGATACTCTTAAGAAAACAAAGGGGTTGGATTATAAGAAAAAGAGAAAGCTGCTTAAAGCACCTTACTCTGATGAGAACTCTTTTGAAGAAGAAGAACTATGTAACCATATTGCCATCCATGTAAGTGTGAAGGATGATAGTTCTAATGAAGATTCTCATGAGTCAACTTCTATTTAAGAGAACTCAAAATATCTGGTTGACGTTAATGAGTTTAAGGGATTCCTCCAACAATTCTTAGTCATGACTAAGAAAACCAAGAGCCTTGAGAGAGAGTTGAAAAAGAAATAGGATGAACTATTTTTGTCTTCTTAAGAGGCAAATAGGTTTGTAAAGTTGAATAACAAATTTGAAAGAGAGATGCATGACCTTGAGAAAAGCCTAGAGAGTGAGATATAGAAATCTAGTGCTCTCAATAGAGAACTCATGTCCTCTAAAGAGAAATTAGATGAATTCAAGAGTGGGAAAAATAAGTTGGAGACTATGCTTAACATTTGTTAAACTAATAAAATGGGTTTGGGTTTTACGAATTACTTGTTTACCCCCCAGTAAAACCTACTATCTTTGTGAAGGTAAAAGTGAGTGTTAAAGACCATAAGATAGTTCCCAACCCACCTAATTCAAGAGTGAAAGGAGGGAGAATAGGTACTAGTATTGTGAGTGTGTGTGATATTTATCATAGTGAGACCCATACTAGAAGAGAGTGTCATAAAAATTACCTTTCCAAACTTAGGTCAAAGAAGAATGAGAAGATTTACACTACCTCCATTACCCCTAAGTTGCCCCACCAAGTGTACGAAAAGAAGATGAAGAGAATGTAGGTGAAGAAGGTTGATCTTTAAGCCTTGAAAGATCAATTAAGAAAAACAAGGAAGTCTACCTTAAGTTGCTTTAGGATTAGATGGCTAGGAAAGGCTAAGGAATCTTAAATATCAAAATAAGAAATTCTAATTTATGTTTATGGTTCAATTCTTTCTATCATTTGGACATTCATATTTTTTTATTTTATTGCATTTTACTTTGTTTTTACTTGTCTTTAATTCATATATTTTGAATTGATAAAATAAAAAAATAAAATATGATTTTAGACACACAAAAAAGTGTATGTTTTTCTTGGTTTTGCAATTAGCTTTGTTTTGGTTTCTGATAAGTTCAACTCTTGAGACATATTGAGATTAATTTTCTTTTAAGCTGAAAAACAACATGATTAGTGGTCAACATACCTTAATTAAGAAAATAATACACCAAGGAGAGTGAAGATTAATTTGATTCTATTTTGCATGATGTTGCAATTCTTTGATTTTAAAACTTACACATATAATGTTGAGACTCAAGTCATTTGTATGAACATCAAGAGAGAATTCTTAAACATAAGTTGAATTAGGCGTAATGATTTTAGTAGAGTGTAGGTGATCAATATTAGAGGATCTTTAGCTAGATTTCCATTTAGAATTTTTTTAAAAAAGAAAATTTTATGTAATGTACTTCAATGATTATGAGTTTTGTGTACTTTAATATCTCATTAGATAATTGGGAATGAATACCTACTTAGGTTAGCCTAAGCTAGTGTGAAGCTCCCATATACTTAACATTAGGAAAAATGAATGAAAAAGAAAGAATGAAAAAATGGAATGGTGCAAGTGGAGAGGATTTAGAAAAAGCCAAGCCCTAAAAAGGTGAATTGAGGAAAAGTATCATTTCAGAAAAAGGCATGAGCATATTGATTGTGAGCTTTTGATTTTTTTATCTTTTTAAAAAAATCATGTACATAGATTCTAGCTAAAGAGAGTTAAAAAATGTGAACTAAGTCTTTAATAGAGTATGAACAAAATTAGCTCATTTTGGTTAAGAGTTATCTTGCGAGATTCAAGATTAAAGATACAAGAGTTGACTACATTGGTGGTTTTTTTCTTAAAAATAAAATAAAATAGTATTAATGTGTCAAAAAGAAGAGAATATACAAATGGGGTTAATTGATCTAAATCAAGGTATTAATAAACATAATCTATGGACGCACTTAGATTAAAAAATGATTATATAATCATAAAAAAGAGCTCAACTTTGTTTATTTTTATTGTTTAATTTTTAATTTGAGTGATAAATATTAGAATTTTTTTTATTTTGATGGGAAATGTCTTGAAATATTTTTAGGAATTTATTAGAATTTTTTAATTTTTGCGATTTTTATTATATATAAAAAATAAAAATTGCATGTTTTATCACGATCGACCTTAACGATAGATCATTGGTCAAGAAATAACTTCATTTTTTGTGCCAAAGCTCAGTTTTAAATTTAAAAATACTTCATTTCATCTCCATTCTCTCCAAACTTCTTGAAAGTATTCGTGGGAGAGAATAGAGGCAATTTGAGTGAATTTTGGGAAAGAAATAACCAGATTTCAACATAAAATCCAAGCTTTACTTTTGCCAAGTTGAGTTCCAAAATGAAAATTGTGATTTTTAGTTGTTTTTCAATGGATTTTCATAAGATTTGAATTGATAGGATGGATAGAAATAGGTAGATCTAGCTATGGTTAAAATTTCATGCAATTTGATTCATTAAAACTCGAGATTTTACGAAAATCAATTTTTGTTTCAAGTTTTTGCACAAAATTGGAGATTTTTCAAAATTGGGTGTTTTTTATTACGATTGATAGTCGGTGTAGTTAGAAAGTTTGATCTACTCACTGAGATCTACCTTAGGTTCAAATTTGGAGTCGTTCTCATGCAAATTTTTTTGGGTTTATTTAAAATTCAAAAATAGAATTTTTTTCGTGCATTTCAAGGTGTTTTTGAAATTCTAGGATGCTTATTATTGTATTTTATTTATTCATAGTTTATGCTTAGGCCTAGGTTACTTTTTTGTCATTTAATCTAGATGGGGAGAGTTAAGAAACAAAAGACCATTGAGTTAGCCCCAGGAGACCTAGGGGCATCTAAACAGTGGTAAGATAAGTTGAGACCAATTAGATGTGAGAGGAGTTTAGTTCATATACCATTAGAGACAACTATAAGGTGGATTGAGGCTCATCCATATTGGATAGAGTACTTTCACACTATATTTATATCGAGTCATAGTGTGTACCCTAGATTTTTCAGGCAGAGTTCAAGTGAAAGTGACACCCGACATCATTGCTGATGTGATTGGTTGATAGAGGAGACATCTCACTCCACCGCAGTTTGCTAGATACATACTTCCATTTGATAGTGAGATGACTAGTAGTTTACTTGGTTTGTCGAGAGGACCAGAGATGGAGGTATCATTGCTTGCTCATTCTATGACACATGATTTTAGGCTGCTACATGTCATTTGTCAGTATGACATTTGGAGTTATAGGAAGGAGAGAGTAGATAAGACGATGATATGACTTATGTACCTCTTGGCACAACTACAACTAGAGTTGGATCTACCTTTTATTATTTTTGGTAGGATTATGAAATTCTTGCATGGCCACACACATGAGATGTTGCCTTATCCATACTTCTTGTGCCAAATTTTCATTGTGATATATGTTAGAGTACCTAGAGTAGAGCCCACTATGATTGGCGTGAGACCAAATGACATTGCAGTGGTTCAGAGGATGTTATCTCAACATCATGGTGATGATCATGAGCTATAGAGAGTAGTAGATGCAGTAGGAGAGGCCCCAACACCGATGGATGTTCCAAATTGACTAGTGACTATTACTGAGTTTAGATTATTTCTAGATGTCGTGTTTCAGAGGATTACAGACTTTGATTGCTTGTTCTGACTTCCACATGCAGATAGTGAGGGGGAGCAGAGTGATGATGATGATGAGGCTACTGACTAATGTTTCTCTTGATTCTATATCACTTTTCATGTATTCCTTTGGTTTAAAACTTGTTTTGTTCATTTATGTTTCATTTTGACAATGAGATGTACCTTGAAACTAATTTTATGTTGGGATATGTGATGTTCATGTGATGGTTTGGTTGTTCTATTTATTTTCATGTCTTTTAGTGATGGTTACAACTTGATTGGGAATTAATGAGTATTTTTTATTAATCATTTCTTTTAAAATTTTTGTATTTATATCAAAAAGGGGGAGAAGTGATTAAGGGAAATCAAAGTGCATATCATTCTAATTGATTGAATAGTACTATGCAAAACAATTTGATTTTAAGTATGTAGGATAAGTATAGGGTCATACAAGGCTTTTCAAGATCAATTCCAAATGAATGAGTTTATGTTAAATGAGTCTATGTTAATTCTTTGAAGTGTCAAGTTATTTTGTACAATTTGAAATTCAATGCACTATGTCAAGAGTTATAATTTTATTTTGATTTTTAAATATGTAGTGTTTTGACAAGAAATAACCAAAGGGGGAGATTGTAAGAACATATGAGTTATCAAGATTATTGGTTGATTTCTTTATCAATATTATGTCTAAAAACCTTGTGTATGTATTGAGTCTCAAAATCTAGTCTATGGTTTTGTGGTCAAGTCATATTTGAAATTGATACTTGAAAAATTGGAGTAGATGTGTTCTTATGGATCAAAACAAAAGAATGCTGAAGGTTTTTGAAGCTTGTTCAGATCACATTTACATACCAAAATTACTTAGACAAGTTTTAGAAGTGATTTTAGAGGTTTGAGAAGTTTTAGGATAAAAATGGCAAAATGGTAAAAATGCAAGTAGAACGATCGATCACTACACAATATGATGAACAAAATGATCCATTGTCACTTGATTTCTCCCTTTATAAAATGAAACTGAGAGTTATTGATCGATAGCTCTTATGAATTGATTGATTGCTTGAATTATCATGCACAAAAAAAATAGTGAATGATTGATCACTATTTGGAATGATCAATCACTTCAAGGACAAGTACCCTCATTAAGCCATTTTAATTTAATTTCTTTCCTTATTCAAGTCAAAGACCTAAAGTGACTTAAGAACCTATATAATGGTTAAGAGATCATAAAATTTGAAAGAGGAAAATCTAGAGAAGATTAGAGGAAAACGTTTTTCAAAGGAGGATTCACATGAAACTTTGGGTTGAAGATCAATAGTGAATTCATAAAGCCTTTCTACAACTAAAAGGAGAATTCACAAAGATATTTCAAAGATGAGTTGTATCATGTCTTCAATGAGAGATTGAAGACCTCAAGACTAAAGTCAAAGAACAAGAGGTGCTTGTTTGAGGAGGCTAGAAGAAGATAAAGACAAAGTAAGGATGAAGAAGAAGTTTTAAGTGCTTGAGGGAGAAGACTTAAAGACCAGCAACAATGATCTAAACAAAGGATATTGGTTTGAGTCAAAACAAAGGTTGATAGTTTATTTGTGTCAATGTAATGTCTTGCTTACTAGTGCATTGTTTTAGTCATTGAGCAACTGTCATGGTTTTCTACCCATGTTAGGTTTTTCTGCATTAAATTGTTGTGTTCATGTGTGGATTGAATGTTTCTGTATGAATGATTGATACAACGTGAGTGAGGTTTGAGAGAATATTTATTTATTTCCACTATGTATAAATCATTTGTGCAAAAGAGGCTAGAACTCGTAGTCTTTATCTTCACACATAATCGACTAGGGGAAATTTAGTGATCCACTATACTTATCTAGACACATATTAAACTCACAATGTCTATATACTAGATGATGTTTATTCGAAGTTTCAAGAGCTTTTGACCGAAGATCAGATTAGTTTTATTCAAAAGAATTTTTGTTTTCTGTGTTTTTGGGCATGATCGATTAATTGCCCTATAGCCTAGATTGATAATTACCCTACAACATCGATCAATCGCTAAAAGAACTATATTCGATTTTATGAAGATCGATCATTCACCTAGAGGGCACGATTGATCGCTAAAATGACTGTTTGCCATCCCAGAAGGACTGATAGATAGCCCTTGAGGTCGATCAATTGCCCAAGTAGAAATTGACTTTTATGTTTGATTTTTAAGTCAGATTTTGAGGGTTCTACCATGTCTCTTACATGTAACTAGTTAAGAATTATCATGCTATTATGTGAATGCTTGCCCACACATGATGTTCATTCATGAATGAACCATGCTCCATGTACTTTAGACCACTTATGAAAATGACCACTTGTGTTTTTTGCCACTTATGCTTGCATGACCTTATTATCCATACATGAACCATATCACATGCATGATGGGGCTATCTATTGGTACTATAAGAACATAAGTGTCATTATGTTATGCCTTGACTTAATTTCATGATCAAAACAATGTCATTGATGTGTATTTTTGAGTTAGTATAAGTTTGGAGATTAATTTCCAAATGTGGAGCAAAAGGAAGACTCATATATGTGTTTCATGAGGTAAAAATATGCACACACATCACATTCACATACTTGAGGGTATAAGAAACCTTAGGTGAAAGAATGGTGAGAATTAGAGGCTTGTATATTAAAAATTTAAAAATTTGGTTAGACAGATCAATTGCCATATTGGAACGATCGAACACTGATGAACTCTAGCGGAATCTCTAAAATTTGTACAACAATCGATTGCTTGAAGGAACAATCAATTGGAACCTGAAAACACTCTTTGTTAAATGAAGCCAAGTGTTTATTGATCGATTACTAGGCCGATGAAAGAGTTGTGAGGGAAAGGAAAAGGGATTAATCGATCACCCCATGAAATGATCAATTGATTGAGCACAGAGCTGCTAAAATTAAACTTTTCTAGTTTAATTTGGATTCTTAATTGGAGACATATTCCTTTTGAAACTAGGGAAGAGAGAAGACATAGAAAATATAGAGAGCTTATGTGGAGTTGCTCTAATGGAGTTTGAGAGAAATTTTCTTCTAGAGTGATAAAGTCTCTACCTAAATAAAAATGAATGATTAGAGGTGAGATGAAAGTACAAAAACACATGTGAGCTATGGTGTTTGCTGAAGATTGTTACTAAGAAGATTAAGAAGGATAGAAAATTCATTTTAAAGGAGGAGATGAAATATCTACATTGATCAAATAGCAGAAGAGGAGAAGATTAATCTATGGCTAGTAAACAACCAAGGAGTGGTTGATTCAAAATTTAAGAGTGGTGTGGAGGACCAGCCATTTGAATAAAAATGAGTTTTTTGTCTTTGTAATTAGTAATTCTATAATTTTAGTTTACATAGTGCATGATTAGTCTGCATATAGTGTGCCATGGTTTTTCTTTAATTGGGTTTATACGTAAAAATTCTTGTATGTTTGTTGATTTGATTGCAAATTTTTCGTTAGTACACATTAGAATTAGGCACGATAATTTGAACAAAATCTATAATTATTTTGTTAAAAATGGGGAAGATAAATCTTGTAACTTATTGCAAGTTAGAGGCACTTTATTTTTCTCAGTTCGTCTTTGTAGCACACATAGATCACAAACCAACAAAATTGGTGTGCGTGGCAAGGATGACATTATCAAGCTACATAGTATTTTGGATTTCTTTTATGTCATATTGATACAGACTATTATGGATGATTGTAGGCATGTGAGTGCCAATTTAATTACGTTGGTGTGCATGATACGTCTAGACATGTACCCGGGCAAGACCTATTCCATTTATGTTATAGTTGATGATGGTTAATATCACACCCTGCCATACCCCCTTGACCCGAATCTGGCTAAAGAGAAATGACAAAGGTGTGACAAGTTGAGTTCTTACCCAAAAGCGGGCAACACTCCACTTTGTGCAATAATAATTATCGGAAGATAAAAGAAATTAATTGAAGTCTATACTCGCAAAATAGATCATCCTGAGCACTTGCATAACACAATTATACAGAGGATCCTTGAGGGATACCCTAATACAAAACAATGAAAATGGGGTGATCTTAGCACAATAAGGTTTTAAAATCATAAAACTCGCATTAACACCAAAACATAATCCTTGAGAAGCATAATGTAAACCTTATGTAAAACGTATTAATAACACAAGAACATGTCAATTCCTTGCAGATACAACCAATGCAAATATCTCATTTATGCATCATATCTCCATAAGAAAAATATGTGCATAATGTCATAATCTTCACACAACTGTGCAATCAAGTGACAATCCATACACATCTTGCATAATCAATAGTCATGATTCATACACAACTTGTGTAAATATAAATATCTAATCCATACACAAACCCTGTATAAACATGCCTCATGATCCACACACAAAACCAATGTAAATATCATCATGAATATATCAAATCAACAATAGATATATCCCGGTACTTGAAGATACCAATTCTGCTTACCTAGTATTTTTAAGAAGAAAAGACTAAAAGCAGTTGGCAAATCTTGTAAATAGGAAGTGCTCTTGGTTAGCTGGTGCACACAGACAAACCAGCATGGAGCTTACTTTAGAACTCTTAATACTTTTCTCATTATAGTATTCCACTCTTCTTACGTGGGGGGAACCTGCCATTTTGGAATGGAAAACCCTGCCCTTTTGAACAAAAAAACCCTACCAATTGGATGAAAAATTGATTAATTCAAATCTTTGATATGACTAATTCAGAAAACTACATATAACTATGGCTAATCATGACTTAAAATATTATTTTTATGATGTATGCAACATGATTCATACATGAACAATGCTAAGTGTATGCAAATATAAGTAGTCATACTAATTAGCATCCCTATCATGCATAAGACATGCATTGTTTATACGTGGCTAATGAGATCATGTAAGCATAAGTGTGCCTAAACATGGTCATGTACACAAGTGAGCTAAAATATATAAAGCATGGTTCCTACATGATTAATGTCACATGTATGCAAACATTCATACTTCAACATGATCATACTTTACTAGTGATATATGAGAGACATGAAGAAATAATCAAAATTTAGCTTAAAATTGAGCATAAAGTCATTTTTTGCATAGCTGATTGAGCAGCCTAAGGGGGCGATTGATCGGGAACAGAGAATATCAAATTTTCTATTTGGTCAACTGATCAGCCCGACAAGGCGATGGATCTGTTAGCCCAGAAACAATAAAGTAATCCTTTCTCTTTGCTCGAAACTAGTTTAAACTCATCTTGAAATTTGATAAAAATTCATGAAACTTCAAGTAATCATTGTCCAACCTTAGACATGATATATCAAATATAATATATTTGTTTCCATGTCAAAACACCATTAAATCAACCATTTAAGAAGATTTAAACTCACACATCCATAAATTTCAAAAATATGAATCCACTCACAAACATGATGTTATGCAAGTAAAACTACATCAAACAAAAACCCCTTACCTCAAATCAGGTTGTAGACCTTTAATCTCCTCCTAAGCTCAAGGTCCCTATCCAATAAAATAAATCACATTAACTCTAAGCAAAAATCCACATTTTCACCAAATGGAGACTCAAAATCTCTAATAGAATGTAGATATAATATCCTCTTCTGCCCAAAACAAAAATCACAAGAGTAGAAGCAAGAATTCAAATCTAGGGTTTCAAAACATGGGTAATGAACTTGAGAAGAAGAGAACATGAAATCCTATTTAAGAGGAGAAAAACATGGGATTGAAGGTAAAAACTTTAAAAAAAAAGGAGAGATTTGAGTTTTTTGCTTTGTATTAAGTTTTCCTTTATTAAGAGTGGATAGAGTCTTCAAAGCCTTCAAAAATCTCAGCCCACCCAAAACGGAAGGGATGACCAAAAAAGGAATAAGTGAACCTAGGGTGAGTAAGTAGACTTTGGAATGGGCCTAATAAAAGACTAAGTGAACCCACTAAGGAAATAGGTAAGAATAAATGTGACAAGGCCCAAACCCATCTAAAATGTTAAGCAAGGGTCGACGGCCCAAGAAGTGGCACATTGCCCAAGATGCTTGTTGGTCCTAGGTTGGGGCCCACTTCCTCAAAAAAAAGGAATTGCATGGAAAACAACAACACTTTGTGTAGTAACTTGGTGGATTAAGCTAAACACTAATGTTTTCAAACTAATTACAAAATAAACCCAAGAAAATTCATAATTAAACTAAACCATCGCAAAAAATCAAAGCAAACATTAAACATTGAATTGTAAAACTTTAAAGTAAACAGTAAATAGTAAATTATAAAACTTTATAGATCTCATATCATACCCACCTTATAGGAATTGTGTCCTCAAAATATGCTATCGGTTAGTGGTGAATAACAGAGGGTACTTGCTTTGGCTTTGTCCTCATGCTCCTACATTGTTTCCACATCATTGTGGTTTTACCAAATGATTTTCACCAACAGAATCACCTTGTTCCTAAGCATCTTCACTTTCTCTTGTAAGATTTGCATTGACATCGCCACATAGGTGAGATCACTCTTGAGCTCTAATGGCTCAAAGTCTAGAACATGGGATGGATCAAAGTCCAGAACATGAGATCACTTTGGAGCTCCAATGACATCTCCACATATTCCGCATAACAGAAATATGGAACTCATCATAGATGTTAGTGAGTTGTGGTGATAGAGCTACTTGATAAGCTATTACTCCAATCCATTCAAGAATTTCAAAAGGTCCAATGAACCTAGGAGATAAATTCCCTCTCTTGACGAATCGCATGACACCTTTTGAAGGTGAGATCTTCAAGAAAACATGATCACCAACTTAAAATTTATATCTCTCAAACACTTATATGCATGACTCTTTTGCCAACTTTGAGCTATCTGCAGTCGATCCCAAATTAGTTGAATCTTCTCAACCTATTGTTGCACGATCACTAGCCCAGTTAAGAGAATCTCTCAAACCTTACTCCAACAAAGAGGAGATCAAGAAGGATGTCCATACAATACCTCAAAAGATGTCATTTTTTGCTAGCCTTGTAACTATTGTTGTGGGCAAAGTCCACCAAAGGAAAGCGTTGCTCCAAACTACCCTTCCAATCAAGGATGCATGCTCGGAGCATATTCTCCATTCTTGATAGTCCACTTGGATTTTCCATTTGTCTGAGGCTGATAAGCTAAACTGATGTGAGTTGCTATTCCCAAACCTTTTTGAAAACTTTGCAGAAACCTGGATGTAAAAGATGAATCTCTATCAGAAACTATGGATACGAGAAATCTATGTAATTAAACAATCACCCTCACATAAAGCACTTCCAACATGTCCAAGGAAGTAGTCATCCTTATAGCAATGAAGTGAGCAGACTTAGTGAGTCAATCAATGATCACCCAAACCGAGTCATTGCTACTTGGAGATCTTGGAAGCCCTGTGACAATGTCCATAGCAACATTTTCCCACTTCTACTCTTTAATAAGTAGAGGTTGTAACATGCCTCCTGGATGTTGATGCTTGATTTTCACCTACTAGCAAATCAAACACTTGGATGCAAATGAGGCAATATCCCTCTTTATTTTTCTCTACCAAAATATCAGCTTCACTTCATGATAAATCTCGGTTCCCTCTGGATGAATAGAGAACCTAGGGTGATATGCCTCTAAAAAAATGCACACCTTAAACTCTAGAGAATTTAGCACACACAACCGCCCATGAAAAATTAAGCTTCCATCGGCCCTTTCTTCAAAGTCAATCACCACTTTCCCTTATAACTCAACCTTCATTGATTGAATTTCCTCATCTTCCTTTTGTGCTTCAACGACCTTTTCTACCAAATTGGAACTTATGGAAAGATTAGCAAACCATTTGCTTGTAGCTTCGAAAGCTATCTCTAGTTTGAGCTTCATAGCCTCTTTATACAAAAACCATTCTTGTACACACACACATGCTACCAAAGTTGCTGATAATCAGCCACCATATTAGCTTAACCTGGTTAATAGAAAATGGTAAAATCATAATCCTTAAGAAATTCCAACCTTTTCCTTTGCCTCATATTTAAGTCTCTTTCAGTGAAGAGATACTTCAAACTTTGCACCATAAAGGTCATGCATTCAAATCTTTAATACAGAGACCACTGCTGTTAACTCCAAGTCATGTAATGGATAGTTTCGCTCATGCATTCTAAGTTGATGAGAAGTATAAGCTACTACTACTTTCCCATGCTGCATCAACCCACAACCCAAACCTTTATGTGAAGCATCACTATAGACAACAAATCCTCCACTACTCGAAGGTAAAGCCAAGACCAGCATTGAAGTTATCATCTTCATCAACTCTTAAAAATATTGCTGACATGCTTGACTCTATTCAAACTTCTCACTCTTCCTTATCAACTTAGTCATAGGAGTTGTAATGCGAGAGAAGCCATTGATGAATCATCGATAGTATTCCGCAACACCTAGGAAACTCTGGACTTAAGAAACATTCATAGGTTACTCCCACTTCAAAATTGTTTTCATCTTGGCTAGGTCCCACCACTACACCATATTTGGATATGACATGGCCTAGAAATTGTACTTCCTCCAACCAAAATTTACACTTGTCAAACTTTGCATAGAACTTGTGATATTTCAATGTTTGCAAGACAATCCTTAAGTGTTTTTCATGATCCTCCTTGCTAGCTGAATAGATCAATATGTCATCCACAAAGATGATGACAAACTGATCCAAATAAGGCTTGAAGACTATCAAGTCCATAAAAGATGTTAGTTCATTGATAAGCCCAAAAGGAATAACCAAGAACTCATAGTGCCCATAATGTGTCTTAAAAGTATTTTTAGACATCTTTAGGTCAAATACGAAGTTGATGGTAACCCGACCTCAAATTAATCTTAGAGAACACTTTTACTTCTATAATTAATTAAATAAATCACAAATATGTGGCAAAGGATAATTGTTCTTGATCATGACCTGATTCAACATCTGGTAATCAGTGCAAAGCCTAAGGGAGCCATCCTTCTTCCTTATGAAGAGAATAGGTGCACTCCAAGGATCCTTGTCCATTAAGTCCTATAGTTGAGTTTTAAGATCTTATAATTCAGCAAGAGCCTTGAGGTAAGGAGTTTAAGAAATAGGAATGGTGCTTGGAAGAATATCAATATTAAACTTGATCTCCCTCTTAGGAGGTAATCTTGACAAGTCATCTGAAAAACATCAACAAACTAAGATACCACAGGAATGGACTTAATAGGAGGTAATGTTGCACCATTACCAAGATGCTTGCAAGAAAAGCCACACACGTGTTATTTATCCATTTTCTTGCCTTAAATGAAGACACCAAGGACTTGCTACTAACCCATCTTATGCCCTAAAAAGTAAAAGGCTAGACATCTATCAAAGCAAATACAACTCTCTTCACTCGGCAATCAACATGTCCATAATAGACTCACAACATGTCCATGCCTAAAATCATATCGAAATCAATCATAGGCAAAAAAATCAAATTTGCAACTAACTCATGTCCCTCAACCACTATGGGAACCTTCTCAAGATACTCCTCTGGCCAAATAGAAGACGAAGGGGTAGACACATGTGAAGGAGTCAACAACACTTTTGTTTATTTGTTGGACTATGTTTGGCATAGACAAATTGAGAAAATAAAGTGCCACTGACTCGCAATTAAGTTACAAGATTTATTTTTCCCCTTAGAACAAAATCAACCTAGAATTCATTCAATTTAACATTTCTAATTCCAATATGTTCTAATGAGAACTTTGCAATCAAATCAACAACCAAAACACATAAGAATTTTTACGTAGAAATCCAACTATGAAAAAACCATGAGACACTGTCTAGATCAACTATGCACTATGTTAGCTTGAGATTACATAATTGCCAATTGAATAGACAAAAAACTTCATCTTTTTCTTCAAACCAGCTAGTTCTTCACACAACTCTTGAATTCTGAATCAACTACTCCTTGGTTGTTTACAGGCCATAGCTTGATCTTCCCCTCCTTTGTGCTCTTTTGATTAACATAGATATTTCATCTCCCTCTTAGAATAAATATTCTATTCACCTGATAATCTCAACAATAAGCTTCAGTAAATACTATGCATTTTATTCTCCAATTTTACCTCTAATCACTATTTTTTATTTATGGTAGAGATTTTCTCAATTAAGAAGACAACTCTCTTAAAACTCCATTAAAAAGACTTCACACAAGCTCTCTAGGTTTTCTATGTCTTCTCACATCCTCTATTACATTCCAATCCCTTTTTATACATTCCCAAACTCTAAAAGGAAAGGTCTACAATTTGGAACTGTAACCAAGCTAAAAAATCTTAAATTTGGCAACTAACCGCTCCAACGATCGGTCATTTTCAGAAGGTGATCGATCACTCTCTATATTTTCCTTCATGACTCTTCAACTGATCAATCGCTTCAACAAGCTAATTGACTACTATCTCCTGGCTTAGTTTTCCACATAGCGATTTCAGGTGCCGATTGATCACCTTACAGAACCGATTGATCGTTTTGTCAATTTTATGAAAATATTTGTTTTTTCACTAATTAAATCTTCAATCTCTACCATTCTTTCACATAAGGTCTCTTTTACCATAAAAAGTGCGAATGTGATGTGTGTGTGCTTTTACTTGACAAAAACATGGATTTGAGTCTTCTTTTCATTCCACCTTCAGAAATCCATCGTCATACTATAACTTGACTCAAAAATACACATTTCATGACATTGTTTTGATCACCACAATAAGCCAATACATGAAATAAGGACACTTATCATGTCACAATCTCCCCCTTTGGTAATTTTGTGACAAAACACTACAACCCATCATCTAAAAAATAAAACTTACAACTCTATAGTGCATGATGATATTTAGACAAATTATCCAACAATGAATCTCCCCCTTAATCTATTGCTCTCTATCTTATTGTGGTGTGGTCTTGTAACACGCCAATTTTTTTATGATAATAAATAGATAGACAATACGAAACTCAAGGTGTTATCATACAAGGCCATGCATCACATATCATTAAAATAAACCACCTAAAGATGTGTAATTGTCACAATCTAGGATCACCGCTAAGTGGAAGTTCAATAACATAAATGAAATAATATGAAAATTTTTTTGGGCAACACAGTGCCTTATTACAAACCAGCATTAAAATAAAATCTATATAGTCCTAATAACTGCATAAGTTTACCCTGCTAGCACTATGTATCCCCCACTAACGGAAATCTGCTACTCTGAATCTAGAACTGAACCTGTATTGCAGAGATGCATGAGTATTTTCACTAATACTCAGTAAGATGCAAGAAAAACCACTCATAATAAAGCCATGGAGATGGATATAGAAACAAGAGGAAAATATAGATAATGTGCTGCTTGACATTGGTTTCAACATCACCAATGTACAATGACAAATTACACACTATATGTTGATTTGAAACATTACTCATACAATCCGACCTCTAATTAATAAAGGCCATAAGGCCTGACAGTGCCACCATGGCTATTGCAGTGAGCTTACTTGAACTCTAATTCAGCCAGATAATACAATTCAGCCATATCCTCTTCAAATTATAGGTAGTTCTTACATTAATAAGTAGACAACACTAACACCATTGTTTACATTAGTATTTAGGGTTTTTTGCACAACCAAGGCTCAGTTCAATTCAAGAGTTTAACAACGCTTTGCCCCATCCAAATGATTCCAACCACAATGGTAAAACTAAATTCTTTTGGCTGCAATCTAGATCATATTAGGTAAGTTAAACTTTATAATCATCTCAGCACCACTCATTTGGGTTCAAATTATTCATTTATGCAAGTTAGTTGTAAGATAACTAGACTATGTTTGGAACACAACCTTCGGTTCATCCCTAAAATCAATTACATAACTTTAATATTTATGCACTGCAATTTTATCATTCATTATTGGGCTAACCCAGAATTCAGCCAATGATCTATTTTTACATGGACTCATATGGACCAGCAAGGTATAGTCTAATCAACTTGCCATTTGCAGCAAGACAATGACCAAAAACCAATGAATAATGCAACCGGAGTATAGATTAATCACAGCATGGGGAACTCTAGATTTATCTCTATGCATGGTAGGATTTCAGCAAAGTATAAGTCTTGCGAACTTAGGTATAAAGAATAATTCACAGCACAAAACAATATATGGGTGCAACAAGGCTATGGATAAAACCCAAAGAAAAATACCAAACAAAGCATGGATTAATCTCAGCACAAAACAAATTGAAACCAAGACATGCAAAACCCGCAGAGATATGAAGAAGAACAAGCCAGAAATTGAGACGATATAAGGAATTCCTATGCAATTAACTCATACATATTGAGAGCAATGACTGATCCTAATGATTTAGGGCAGAAACACATAGAATTAATTGGCAATTAATTGAAACGTAGAGAGGGCATTAAACGATCCAAGGATTCAAGGCTGAAATACATAAAAGTAATGGCTTGACAACAAATCCAACCTAGGTAAAGAATTCATACCCTGGACAGTGTATAGGCCATGGAAAAGCATAAGGATAATGGCTAGCAGGAATATGAGTGTAAAAAGTACAACTTTCCTCCACCAACCCACCTCCAAAACCTTGGTCCACTCCCTTGCTTCTATGCTGGGTTCGATGGTGCTGGAATCCCCTCCTTGAAATTGTTGAGATCGAGGTGTTTTTGATGGGAGAAAGATGAAAAGAAGTGGTGGACAACAACTTTGTGCATCCCCCTTAGACTCCTAGTTAACTACTGTAATATCCACAAGTTTTTAAATACTTTTTATAATTTTTTTTACGTTAAGTATATTAAATAGAACTCGGTGAGATGAGCGTAGCGAACCCAAGAACACGTGAAACAGAGGTCAGGACGAAAGGTTATAACCTCGAGAAACGTGTTATATGGGCAGGACCCAATTTAAAAATGTGAGATAACCTATTCAACTTTGGTCTAGTTTTGAAGGGCTTGTTAATACAAGTCCATCGGTATAAAGAACATGTAATTCTGATATCGGGATGAGAAGATATGATGTTTTTAAGTTTTTAAAATAAAATATAAAATAAGCGTAAAAAAACTAATGCGCGTCTGCGTCAGACGCGTTTGATGCACATCAGTGATGCATTTGATGTGTGTCAGTGATGTGTCAGATGCGTGACGAGTGTCAGTTGCGCTTCACTTCCATTTTCTTATAAATAGTGCCAGTTTATCATCCAGTTCATTCCAAACTTTTGTTCTTCACTTTTTACTCGTTTTAAGTCCAATTTTAGTCGTTTAAGAGGCGTTTCTACCAAATCGAGCATGTTGGACATCATGGAGAGGTTATTTTTCTGTTTTGAGATTTCTATAGCCCTGAAATCTGCTATTTAATTTTAGACTGCTCAGAGTATCATTTATTTTCTTGCTCAAAAATCGAGGTAGGGGCTTTTATCCTCTTTTACGACATAAATACTTACATTGGTTGTCTTTAAAAATTTATATGAATAATTTTAATTAATTTCCGTGTATGTTTTAGAATTACCTCGTATACTTGATTTATTAAGTGTTTATCTTTTGAATTTAATTAGGAATTATGCTTTATGTTATATGTGATATAAAGAAAATCTAGCTTCGCCATTATTTTAAAGTATGGTAAGATTGAAAGATGGTTTTTATGGAATTGTTGCTCTATCAAAATAATTTTAGAAAATATGTACAATCATGATCACCAAGTTACTAAGATGAGATAGAGAAGGGGTAACTGTCTCGTTGGAACGAGCGACTAACCCTACCTTTATAATCGTTGTTAGTAACACGACCATGACTTGTAAAGGCGATGCTAGATTGATCTTC
This sequence comes from Saururus chinensis, assembly GCA_035235625.1. Classification (NCBI taxonomy): domain Eukaryota; kingdom Viridiplantae; phylum Streptophyta; class Magnoliopsida; order Piperales; family Saururaceae; genus Saururus; species Saururus chinensis. The sequence continues at coordinate 4,923,988 of CP141145.1, read as the reverse complement.
GTAGAAGAAGAAAAAGAGAAGGAAATTCCCATTTGAGTTAGGCATATAAGAGATTTAATTGTTTGAAACTTAAATTGGTAGACATACCAATAGAGTTCTATAATTGAGAGTACACAGGTAAATCCGGTTTGGAATCGGATACACGGCACGCACATTAGCCTGGGGAGCCCCTAATGAAGGGCAAGATCCCTGATTCGCCCCTAACGAAGGGCAACTATCAAGGCTACGCTCGCTAGGGTAGAGAGTAGCATGGGAAAACTCTCTGCTCTCTAGATCCCAGTGCCCCATGAGCACGGGTGGCTCTTCCCTCTATAAGCACGAAGTGTTTTACGAAAAATCTGTAGAGGAGTAAGAAGCCACTGCTTTGTACCCACAATAAATTCTTTATATAATAATACAAACCCTAGAAGCATCTTCGATACGTAGGGAGAAGCCCTAGGGAAGTTTTTGGGTGAGAGGCACACCCTTACAGCTTTTTTAAAAAGTATTGTCTATTTACCTTGTGATTTACAAACTGCCATATGTTATATTTATGTCTAACAGGATAAGTACTCTTATTGAGTATTTTAAAATACTCACCACCCCCAGACCTTGCAGGGCCAAGTGTGGAATAGACGGGTGTAGAAGAAAGTAGTAAAGATACTTTTTGGGAGCTTTAATTGGTGACCACAGAATCTACAATTACACCAGTAGTTTTCTAAGTATATTTTCCTATTTTTTTGGCTTGAGAATACTTGTTTATATCTTTACTTATGTGTTTATACATAGATAGTATATTTCCTGGGGAATAAAATATCTCATGTTACGTTTATGGTTATACGTTTATGGTTGCGACCCGAGCAAGCTCTGATTTTACTTTTTATCTCTTTATATATTTTATAAAATCTCGGGTCGTGACAACTACTCCCCTATTTTATAGGGGACTAGTGCCCCTTACCCCTAGAGTCCTTGCTAACCACTCCTCTATTTTCTTGGGGATGAACTATTCAGGAGTGGATGGAAGGGGACTGGTGGTCTGCCCCTTAGACTCCTAGATAACCCCTCCCATAATTTCTAGGGGGCGCAATATCACACTCCTCTCACAACCTAATCCTATTTTCTAAAAACTCCTACCAACTCAGCTATGACTCCCTCTCTCAAGTGCATCCAGACTCCCCTTGGCCAAAGTGGCCCCTCATAACTAAAAGCCCACACCCCTATACCCTATTTGGTATTAATAATCATAATAATGTGATTCCAACAACAAAGCAAATAGAACAAGCATATACAAGTAAAAAAATAAATAAATTTACCTACAATTAGGGATGTTATAGGTCTTCAACTCGATATCGATCTACACATCAAAAAGTAGAACAACCTGCATAACATTGTTCCAAGAAACTAGTAAATACATAACTTAAATGTTTAAGTAAAAGATTAACAAAGTCATAACCAAATCAAGAAATTTTCTCTTTTTATGAATTCATCCTAGTTCTTCTTTTGTCAAGCTCTTTGTTAACATGCTACCCTCAGGAATAAAGGTTTTCTATAACCCAAAATTTTCCCACTTTTTGTCACAAATAGACAAAAAATTGGAGGTAAAATAGAAATAAAATAGAGAAAAAACTTATAAATAAATTTCAAACCACATTTAGAATCCACTTGAAGGAGAATCAAAGTAAACAACTTTTTCACTAAAAACAAAGTGTGTGTTGGTAACTATATAGCATTATCACTTGACTATTACACTTTCCAAGATTTAGTATACCACATGTGTATCCCACATTAGCATAACATAATCTCATTAGCCACTTGACCAAAGAATCTGAATTTCAAGTTCTAAGCCTCAAAATAATAGAAGATTCAACAATGTTTTACTTCAAGTCCACGACTATACCATAATCATTCTAAACAATCATCAGGATATCAAAGGATAATATAATAAAAAATAACTATTCTACTCCACTACCTTGGCAAATGAGTATGTCAAGAAACTTGGCCCATGCTTGCATTCCATTTGATTATTGAGTTACATTAAATAAGTAAGAGATACAAGCCTTGACACTAATAATTTTTTTTTGCAATAGAAGCCTTTTTCAGTATCAAGGGGATGGTAGCATTTACACTAACATAAGATATGTAGGAGTCCTCTCCATCATCTTTATGAGAGCTATTCATGATAATGTTTACATAAAGTATTAAAAAAAGAAACATAAACATATCAAATCTCATTTAGCATATAAAATAATCCAAAGTGCTCAACTACCTCATACTACTTCAAAACATTAGAGTCAAAAAGTAAATCAACCATATTATATATTTAACTCGGCAGATAATTTTTAATTCCTATAGTGGGTACTAAGCATTTCAGTAAATCAACAATATATCAAGTCTTATTATAAATTTTAAAACTTTACTCAATTGATATTCAACTAATCCTCTTTACTTAAGATTGTATTCATCATGCATTGCACGTGCGACCCAGTATTGTGCAATACCTTTACAATTCAAGTTTATTTCATATGATAGTCAACTATATGTTTAAAAACACACAACCTCATTTTTTCTTTTACTTTTCTGAACTTTTCTAAAAGCAAATCAAATGTAACTCAAACAAACTAAATCATTCCAATCTATCAAAAACATAAAATTTGACAAACAATTTTTGTTTTCATTTTTTTATTATCTAAAAGATTTTCAATCAAAACAAGGACAAAGATTTCTTATGAAATTACTCTGGGCAAGCAAGTTCAATGGCTTTTCAAAGGTTAATGAACTTATTGAAATACAAAGGTTTTGTAAAAATGTCATCTAATTAAAACTCTATTGAAATATGTTCTAAGTTAACAATTTGATCCTCAACTAAATTTCAAATAAAATGATGTATAATATCAATATATTTTGTACGAGAATGTTGATCTAGTTTTTGAGAAATTTTTATTGAACTTAGACTATCATAATACAAAGTCATATTGCCTTAACATATTCCATATTCAAATAACATCCTTTTGATCCACATTAATTGTGTACAACTACTATCAGCATCTATATATTCAGCTTTAGTGGTTAACAAGGAAACATACTTTTGTTTTTTAAGTATGCAAAGAGACTAAATAATTTCCTACATAAAAACATCCTCCTAAAATACTTTCTCTATCATTTACATTCCTGCCCAATTAGCATCTAAGTACCCTACTAATTTCGAAGTGGTGTCAAATGGAAACCATAAGCCATATCCTATAAATCCACTAACATATTTTATTATTCTCTTAACAATAATCATATGGGATTTTTTAGGATCAACTTGATATCTAGCACATACTCCTACACTTGAATAGATATTTAGGCAACTAGCAATTAAGTGCAAAAGACTAACAGTCATACTTCTATACAAGGCTTGTTCAAAAGATTTACCTAACACATCTTTACTTAGCTTGACAGAAGGACATATAGGTGTCTTAACATATTTTGCAGCTTAAAGTTCAAATTTCTTCACGAGATCTTTAGTAAACTTGGATTGTGAGATGAAGATTCCAGAATCAGTTTGTTGTACCTGCAAACTAAGAAAATAAATTAGCAAATATTCCATACTCATTTCAAATTCCTTACCCATCTCTTTTGCAAAAATTTTAGCAACCTTATCATTTGTAGAACCAAAAATGATGTCATCCACATAGATTTATATTATCACAACATGCTTTCCATACTTCCTCATGAACAATGTCTTGTCAACACCTCCTCTTATATAACCTTGCTCTATCAGATATTTTGTCAACCTATTATACCATGCTATTGGAGCTTGTTTCAATCCATACAAAGCTTTCCTCAATTAATACACTTAATCAGCATGATGAGGGCCAATAAAACCCTTGGATTGTTTGACATAACTTCCTCTTTCAAGTATCTATTCAGAAAAGCATTCTTGAAATCCATCTGATATACTTTAAAATTTAAATGACATGCCATAGCAAGAAACAATCTAATAAATTCAAGTCTAAAAATAAGTGCAAAAGTATCATCAAAATCAATGTCTTTTACTTGTGTATAGCCTTGAGCAACCAATCTTGCTTTGTTTCTTGCCACATTACCTTATTCAACTATCTTATTCTTGTAAATCCATTTTGTACCTATGATATTACATTTCTTAGGTATAGAGACAAGAAACCATACATCATTCCTAGTAAATTGTCCTAATTCCTCTAGCATTGCATTTATCCAATTCTCATCTTATAGAGCTTCATCAATCTTCTTTAGTTCAATAAGATATATGTAACAAGAAAGTTTTATTTGTTCTTCTAATTGATATCTTGTTCTCATCCTTCATTGATGTCACCATTCACATTTTCTTTCGGATGGTCTTTTTTAACCCAATTAAGTACTTAACCAGTTTGAACTTGTGGTACTTCCTCTTCTTCTTGAACTTCAATTTCATGAATATGATCATCATGAACTTCCACCTATTCTTGGTCTTTATCATCTACATCACTAAAGCCATTAGCTGAATCTTCAAATCATAGCAATCATCAACCTTTTATTTTCCTTTCCCATGTTGACCGTTTTGTGTTTCAAAAATTTCTTCATCATTCATAACCATAATAAAAGACTCTATAACAGTTTGAGCTTTTTGTTGAAAACCTTGTATGCCCTACTTGTCAGAGAATGTCAAAGGAAAATTCTATCATCATTTTTACTGTCAAATATTCCTATAGCTTCCTCATCTCTTAAGATATGACAAGGGTTTCCAAAGAGTCTAAAGTGTTTGACAGTGAGGTTTTCACCTCTCCAAAACTCATAAGGGGTTTGGACTATCTTAGGTCTCAAATAGATTCTATTGAGGGTGTAAGTAGCAGTACTTACAGCTTTTGCCCAAAAATATGTAGCCAAGTTCTTCTCATTTAGCATAACCCTAGTCATTTTCTGAATAGTCTAATCTTTCTTTCAACTATCTGATTTTGTTAAGGAGTTTTAGGAGTTGAGAACTCATGATGAATTCTATGTTTATCACAAATTTTTTTAAACAAAAAGTCAGTGAATTCACAACCTCTGCCACTTGTAATGTTTTGAATTTTTAGACCACTTGTGTTTTGTATGGTAAGGAAAATTGTTTTGAATGCTTCAAAGGAATTAGACTTTTCTCTAAGAAACTCTACCACAATGAATCTTGATAGTTCATCCACCATCACCAAGATGTACTTTTTATAACCCAAACTAGTTGTTTGCATTGGTCCTATAAAGTCCATGTGTATCAACTCTAATGGTTTTTAAGTTCTTATATATTTCAACTTTTTATGATGGGATTTTGATTGTATACCCATTTGACAATCACCACATACAAAGTTTTCAGGGATAGGAACACCTCTAATGATTAATTCCTTTGTTATTTTTGTTAAATCTCTAAAATTCACATGCTCTAATCTTTGATGCCACAAGTAAGTATTATCAAGCAAAGATAACTTTAGAAAATAAACAAAATCAAGCAAATAAAAATTATCATGTGTTTTTAAGCTTTTCACACAAGTCATTTCAGATTTGTTAATGAATAACAAGCCATCTTTGTAAATTTGACAACAAAACTAGAGTAACAAATTTGACTAATACTCAAAAGATTATCTTTCAAATCATTCACATACAAAGCATTATCAAAATCAGGCAATCCAAAAATTTTCAAAGTGCCTATCCCATCAATTTTTATGGTACTTCTATCTCTAAAGGTAAATTTGTCAATATACTTTAATACCAAATAAGTAAACCTAAACTTGTCATTTGTCATGTGCTTTTAACATCCACTATCTAGGTACCACATGTTAGAATGTTGAGTTTTCAAGGCAATGTGCACTACAAGACATTTCACATCCTCTTTCTTCACCCAAATTATCTTAGTTTTCATAACTTCTCAATCTCATTCAACTTATTATCGTGTTTTGCATTCTCAAGAGATTTTGCATTCGTCTTTCGATCTTTCTCGTGATAACTATTATAAGCAAACTTATGAGGAAAACTTAGTGAATTATGTGTGCAATCTCTATGCCCCAAATTTTAAACTTTTACATTAAGATCCTTTAAGCTTCTCCCCATCCATGTGGTTTGTCTAAGTAAGTCAATTTTAACATTGTCTCTCACAAATTATGGTTGCCTCACTGATTTGTTCTTGTTTGACTCAATTTTAGTTACTAAATCCTTCTTAATCAATTGTGTTTCAACCAAAAGTTTAGAATTTGAAGTACTAGCACTAGGATCATTTAAGTCTTTAGCCTTAACTCTCTCAAAACCCCATTGAAGAGACTACACACAAGCTCTCTAGGTTTTCTGGGTCTTCTATTTTCCTCCATCACATTCTAATCCTTTTATATAGATTCCCAAACCCTAAAAGGAAAAAATTTCAATTTGGAATCATAACCAAACTGAAAAAGCTTAAATTTGGCAACTAACTGCTCTAGTGATCGATCATTTTCACAGGGCAATCATTTGCTACCTATATTTTTTCTTCATGACTCTTCATCTGATCCACTTCAACAAGCTAATCAAAAGTTACTCTCGACTTCTTTTTCCACATAGTGATTTCAGGCATCGATCGATCGCCTTATAGAACTGAGCGATCGTTCTATCAATTTTTAGGAAATATTTTATTTTTTACTATTTAAATCTCCAATCTTTACCATTTTTTCACCTAAAGTTTCTTTTACTCTAGAGTGTGTGAATGTGATGTGTATGAGCTTTTACTTGACAAAAAATTAGAATTTGAGTCTTCTTTTTGTTCCACCTTCAGAAATCCATCTTTAGACTATAACTTGACTCAAAATACACATTTCATGACACACTAAGCCAATACATGGCATAAGGATACTTATGTTCTTACAGTTTTTGGCTCAGTGCTAAGCTCTTGAGTAAAAAGATGTGAAATGAAAGAATGTGAAGAATTATTGTAAAAAATCACTCTAGCATAGTGGAAGGCAATTTCAAGCATACCTTCCACAACTGCTGATGCATTAGCCACCTGATTAGCTAACATCACAAAGACTTTCCCTTGGTTGATTGCCATCTTTGGCTGACCACCTTGCTGCCTTGGTCCTTGATTCTAAGGAGCTGGTTGGCACTTGGGACTTTACCTTGAGTATTCAAAGGACATTCATTCTTGAAGTGCCTTTTCTTTACACACTTGAAACAAGTCAAGTTGGCACGGTTGTTTTGGCGATCAGGTTGCACATTGTTGTTGTTGTTGTTTCTTCTGAAGTTGTTCCCATGAGGCTTCTAATTACATTATGCTTAGGAATCGCCTTGCGTATATGCTGAGGATGCTCCTTCCTCTTCTGGTGACCCTCTAAGTCCTTCTCAACAACAATGGTAGTCTCTGACTTCTACCAAAATCTGGTGTCAGAAAGGAACTACTCAACCTCTTATGTATGGCCTCAACCCATCCTCAAACTTCTTTTCCCTCTCATATTCATCACTGAGCAAATGACGAGCAAAGCATTCAAAATCAATGAACTTTGTCCCATAGGCAAGGAGGTCATAGAACCCTATTGTAAATTCAAGAACTTCTTCTTGTCCTCTTGCACATGTAGAGGGAAATACTTGTCATCAAAGACAAATAATAACTCTCCCCACGGAATGTCCACTCTACCTCTCCATGGAAGCCACCAATACTAGGCTTCACCCTCAAAGGTGAATATGCCTAGGCAGGTTTTTTCCTCTTCTGAGCACAGCCTTGTGCTAAAGATCTTCTACAAGTGAAATTTCCAATTATCTGCTTCCGTGGGGGGTCTATCTTGCCTTAGAAACTAGGAGGATGTAGCTTCTTAAAACCCTCCAAGGTCAGATTTTCTTGCCCACCACTAGCCTGCTTAGCTTGCAAATTTTGCATCACCTGGGTTAACCCCTCAATGGTGGTTAACACATCATACACCTGTGGGTATCTAGCCACTCAGCTATTGTTTATACTTGTATGATTAGGTCCAGCTATCTACAACACAACTATACATTAAGTATCATGATCCAACACTAAGATCAAAAAACACATCACACAAGCAAGCAACAAAACAATGAACTAATGGTATCAACGTCGCTAGCATTTTTTAAGTCTTTTATTACCTCACTTCCCATTATCCCTTAATAGTGATGTTCTAATTTCATTATTCTCTATTACTTTTAGAAAAAGTTGTGCTATAATACCAAAAATTTACTTGTCATACCTTACCATACCCCCTTGACCCGAACCCAGCCAAAGAGATATGACAAAAGTGTGACGAGTTGAGTTCTAATCCAAAACCGGGCTAAATCAAAGTACACAACACTCCACTTTGTGCATAAGTAATTACCAGAAGATAAAAGAATTTAATTGAAGTATATTAGTTATTTACATACCCCCATAAATCTCATAATGAATAATGGAATCTAATGCCTAAAATGACAATAACAAGTCTAAGCCATTAAAATAAGGCACTCCCACAACATGTAAAGTGTCATAGTTATGTCACATAGTTATATCAAAATCAAACATAAAGTCTATCCCATCATATAAGAGTTATCCCACTCTATTTGTATCTAATCACATCCATGCTTGCAAAATAGATCATCCTAAGCACCTACATAGCATAACCATACAAAGGACTCCGAGGGATACCCAAAACAAAACAATGAAAATGGGGTGAGCTTAGCTCAGTAAAGGTTTGAAAATATAAAGCTCACATTAAATCCAAAATATAATCCTTAAGAAGCATTACATAAACCTTATGCAAAACCAGTGTTAAAAAAATGAGCACGTCAAATCCCTTCTACATACAACTTGTGAAATATATCATTCATGCATCACATATTCATAAGCAAAAACTATGCATAATGTCACAATTATGTTTTATAATCCACACATAAAACCAATACATTCAAGTGACATCCATACACATCCTGCATAATCAAGTGTCATGACCAAGACACAACCTATGAAAATATAATTATCATAATCCATACACAAACCCTGTGTAAACATGTCTCAAATCCATATACAAAACCCGTGTAAATAGCATAATGAATATGTCAAATCAATAAAAAGTAAATCTCAATCCCCGAAGATACTGATCCTGCTTACCTGACATTCCTAAGAATGAAATACCAAAAGCAGTCTGCTTACCCAGCATTTCTAAGAAGGGAAGACCAAATGCAGTTGGCAAATCCTGTAAATCAGAAGTGCACCTGGTTAGCCAGTGCACATAGATAAACCAGCCAGCCTAGAGCTCACTCTATAAGTCTCTATAGTTTTCTCATTATAGCATTTCGTTCTTCTCACTTAGGGAGGAAGCTCTCCTTTTGAAACTGGTTCAAACCCATCTCAAAATAGGAAAACAATACTTTTTCCTTGCTCCTACTGGTTCAAATCCATCTCAGAATTCCATAAAAATTCATTATATAAGCCTTAAACATGATAGATCTAACATAACACATTTGTTTCTATGTCAAAACACCAACAAATCACCCACTCTAGAAGATTTAAGCTCACACGTCCATAAATTTCAAGAATATGAATCCACCCACAAGCATGGTGTTAATGCAAGTAAATCCTCATCAAACAAAAACCACTTATCTCAAATCAGATTGTTGACCCTTTAATCTCCTCCTAAGCTCAAGGAATCCATACCCAACAAATTAGGTCATATTATCCCTAAGCAAAAATCTTGCATTTCCACCAAATAGATACTTAAAATCACTAATAGAATGTAGAAGCAAGAATCCGAATTTAAGGTTTCAAAACATAGGTAAAAGACTGAACATGAGGAGGAGAGAACAAGGAACCCCATTCAAGAGGAAAAGAACAAAGGATTGAAGGTAAAAATCAAAAGAAGACATGGAGAGATTTGAGTGTTTTACCTTGGATTAAGCTTTCCCTTATTGAGAGGGGGTAGATGTCATGCCCCGGCACACACTATCCCCCAAGCCGAACCCTACCCAAGGGGGAAAAGGCATGCGGCGCAATAAAGTATCATTCGATTGAGGAAGACTTAACCCATCCTTATGTAAAACACTACAGAGTTACACACATACCCTTTGTGTAAAAGCAGACGAGAAGTAAAGGAATACAAAATAAATATTAGTCCACTCACATACTCACATATTTAGTCATAATCAGCCCACACATGGTTTAAGTATAAGTCTAAGCCCATAATGACTAATAAGAGTCTAATGCAACATTGGCTACATAGAAATGTAAAGTATAGTCTAAAACATAATCTCAACATGACACGTAATCAACTAACAAAATCAAGGCATTTCTATAAAACCCATCCCCTCAAAGGTCAACATCATCCCCATGTACTACAAAAAGCTCGTCCAAGCAACCTACACGGCATGCAGCCCCAAAATAATACACAAACAAGAGTGGTAAGCCACAAGCTCAACAAGGGTTTTAATAAGGAAACTAGATCTAAATATGACAACATAAGCATAATCACATAATACTCATCACAAAATCAACAACAATGCACATTCCTCGTGGGATATCCACATAAACCGTGCATTCATGTCATAATTTATAATCCATGAGCATCTACTCATGCCACATGTATATCATGTTATATCTAACATATCTCATCATCACATAGCCATGCTACCTGCATATCATGCTATAACCCATATTATATCATCATCACATACTCATGCCTCCTAAGCATCATGGGTTCAAACTATAGTTCATAACATACACACCTTTATGTGTAAACATGTGAAATTCATCATCATAATCATATCCCGAATGAACCCACATACTAATAATTCATAGCCACACACTTGGCTCCAAAACAAGTCTCAAAGAAACTAAAAACATAGTATCTCACAAATCTAAGACAAGGATCATCCACAGGGTATTAACATCAAAATAAGATAAACGAAGAGACATGCAAAACTAGGAGCCTCCACGACTACTCCCAAGCTCTCTCCGATCTTTCCTCATATAGAGGATCCTGTCCGTCTACGTGTCACGCCACGCAACCCCAAAATAAAACAAGAAAGTGGGGTGAGTATAAAAACTCAATAATGGTTTGTATATAATTATAATCACCAGAAAACCCAACGACATGGCAATGAAGCAAATCAAATCTAAGATTAACATGCTATACCACTTTCTGATCTTGCATTCATATCACACAAACCTACATAATAGTGTCTTAATCACACTATTCATGATCATGCATTCATATCACATAAACCTGCATAATAGTGTCTCATTCACACCAATTCTGATCATGCATTCATATCACATAAACCTATATAATAGTGTCTCAAACACACCATTTCTGATCATGCATTCATATCACATAAACCTGCATAATAGTGTCTCAAACACACCATTTTTGATCATGCATTCGTATCACATAAACCTGCATAATAGTGTCTCAAACACACCATTTCTGATCATGCATTCATATCACATAAACCTACATAATAGTGTCTCAAACACACCATTTATAATCATGCATTCATATCACATAAACCTACATAATAGTGTCTCAAACACACCATTTTTGATTATGCATTCATATCACATAAATCACATTCACCCTACACGACAACGTGCCAACCACATGATACACAATCATACATAGCACTCATAATAGACATGCATCAATACAAATGACGGTCAAATTTCCACACAGGAAATGAAAAAGGGTCGGGGTTGTCAATCCTTAAAGCTGCTCGCCTTGGACGATCCTGGCCAAGGATGTCCCATTCTCACACAGAGAATCTAGAGCAGGGATGTTCACCCAGGGACATCTCCTGCGGAGGGGAGAACCCAAATTCCCACACAGGGAACCCTACAACACATGGTAGCGGGTGCACACAGCATACCACACTGGATTCTCAAGGTCCAGATGGCACTCATAATAATAATCTCAAATCCACAAGACAAGTACACAACTCGTCCCCACATAATTCCATTTCTCTAGACTCAACCCGTGGAGTATACACGTTCTACACAGGAACCTAAATCGAAAACATGTCCTTTCGGACCAACCAAGTTTCGATTAATTCACCGAGCGATTAATTCGGCACACAATCTCAAGCATTGCATACAATCGGTTAATTCCGGTTAAACATCGGTAAAACTTCGTCCATGAATAACGATCCATGATGCATGCTAACATGATACATCCGTGAGCATGACCTACATGAGTTCCAACACATGGAACGTGGTCCTAATCAGTCCTTTCATGCATCATAATCACCTCATACTTAACTACAATGTCATAGTAAATTCCCCATACGTGTGTGATCATGCATATCTAAGCATACAATCAATGCTTTGATATAAACTCATAAGGCAACCTATGCATGCTTAACTCATTCAAAATAATGAATTCTAACTGAAATCACAAGCAAAATCCACGACAAAGCTTAAATCTATCCATGTGAAATTGAACATTCTCATCCACAACCATGATTTTTCCACACATTAAGCTATGACATGAGCACATCCATCACCCATAAATCATACTCATTATAGGAGAACTCATCCCACCATTTTTCTCATAACATCCCTACTGGAAACATATTCCAATCACAAGAATTGCCAACATGCACAAGTTCAAGGTACTTCAATATCAATATGCATAACTATCAACATAATATCATGTCACAAGACTATACTTAAATACATTACATAAATTTTTCATTATCAATTCTACACCTCCAATAGCTTAATATCATCATATAATACCTCTCATAACCATTAGAATCATCAAATGGAGTAAAACATTAAAATGTGCATAAGTTTCAAAAATAGTAAAAACTGTCGTGTAGCCGTTCGAACGCCCTACTAGGCAGTTCGATCGGTGATAAGCATTAAATATATATCTATTTTATATGTTTTTTTACCCTATTTGCTAGTATAGATTAGGTTAATTTAGAGTTAGTTATGGTTTATTTAGATTAAGATAGTTATTAGTATTTTAGTTTAATTATTAATAATTTTATAGTTATTAGTTTTTTAGACATGTATTTAAATCAAGTTTGAATTTTAGTTACTTTCTACATGTCTAAAGTATGATATTTTATATTTTGTAAGTAAAGTGCACTTATCAAGGTACTTGGACGATATTTGGAATAATTCAAAATAGTCTTGATATGCTTTAAAGTGATTTGGACAACTTTTTGGAGTTATAAACAAGTTGGAAATTAATATGGACATGACGAAAAGCTTAATAAATAGAATATGGACTGTCTAGAAAAACTGTCCAGATTGCAGAAACACTGTAGCCGTTCGAACGGGGTCACTTACCGTTCGATCGGGATAACATGATTTTGAAGCAAAACTCACTTCAAGCGTTCAAATGGGCATGCAGGGTGTTTGAACGGGCATGCAGGGCGTTTAAACGGCATAATGTGCAGTTTCCTAATTTTAGCCAATTTTTAATCCTTTTCATATTGGACTTCTTCCTACGGATCTTATGCCTATAAAAAGACAAATTTGGCTTAAAACCAGAGGATTCTAGTAGATTTTATGAAGAGAAAAAGAAAGAAGAAGATGGAAGAGAACTCAAAGCTTTTAATGGAGATTCAAGTGCTTTCTTCTACAATGGAAGGCTAGACTTTTCTTTTACTTAAGATTTGATGAAGCTATAGATAAGTTTCAGTTTCTTTTCTTTTTAATTTAGATCTCAGTTGTGAATGATGACAATTGTATGATATGGATTTCCTTTTTAATGGAAGAGCTTTTAATGTTTATTCAAGTCTATGTTGATTTATTGTCTTGTAGATGATAGATTGATGTAGTTTTGATATTTTCATCGATTCTAATTTCTGTGATTTAGATGAGATGTTCATACAATAGTTTTAATGTTCAGATAATTAATGACTTAGATGAGTTATACTAAGATTAGACGGGTCATGCCTATAGCTAGTTTAGTGTAGACGATTCGTGCTATTGTCGAAGATAGTTCATTCCATGGAATTTAATTAATGATTTTTTCTGAAGTATTTCTAACTTGTAACTGAGAATACTTGTTCATATTCACACTAGATTTAGATTAAAAGTTAAAGAATTGTTATAGTTCTATAGTAGATTCGATTTCCTAAGTAAATTCTATCATATTAATCTCTTGCATTTAAACTAGTTGATTTCTTTCTTTTGCTTAATTTAAGTTTAAGTTTGTTTTAGTTTTCAATCAGCAAATTCCTCTTTAGATTTAGTAATAATCTATCCGTCCTTGAGGTTTGACAACCCTTAAATACTTATCCTAGTACAATTACCTTGTACACTTGAAAAGGGTTTAATTATAAACAATCAAGTTTTTGGCGCCGTTGCCGGGGAGGTGTTGATTTGTTACTAAATTCTATCTAATTTAGATTCAGTTTACTTTAGTTTCTAGTTTTTAGGTTAATTCTTAGTTTCTTACCTTCTTTTAATTTGATCTTGTAGGCTGAGTTGAAGATCGTGCTCTTTACACTTGTGGCCACAAGTGGACATCGACAAGCATAATGCTTCTCTTCGGTTTGCAAGATCCTTTTCTCTCTTTATTTTTAGTTCTTTTCTTAGTTAGTTTTTGCTTATTTTTCCCTTTTTACATTTAAAATTGTGTGGTGTATTTGTGGTGTATGCGTGGTCGTCGCTCCTTACTCCCCCGATTAGTACCATTTGACCCTGAGCCTGAACGGACATCTAGGAGAGCTGAGTTGCCCTCGACCTACATCCATACACCCCCAAACTCTCCCACCAATTCCTCCACCCACACTACTTCTACCCTCATCATGGCTGAACATCAGTTAGTAGATGCACTACTCAAAGCTCTAAGGGAGTATTATACTCCCAATGAGTACACCTCCCCTTCATGTATTAGGTTGCCAGCGGTTGCTGCTTAAAATTATGAAATTAAGTCCAATGTCATTCAAATGCTTCCATTTTTTATGGGCTTAATAATGAAAACCCGTATAGGCACCTAGATGACTTCTTAGAAATATGCACAACTTTTAAGCTCTCAAATTTAACCGATGAAGCTGTTAAACTTCGCCTTTTTCCTTTCACATTGAAAGATAAGGCTAAGGAATGACTTCACTCATTAGAGCCAAACATATCACAACATAGGCCCAAATGTAACAAGAGTTCCTTAAAAAGTACTTTCCCATAGGTAAGACCAACCAAATGAGAAAGGCCATAACCACTTTTGCCCAACTTCCCACTAAACAGTTCCATGAGAGTTGGGATAGACTTAAGGACCTTCTTAGGAGGTGTCCTCATCATGCTGTCCCTAAGTGGCAATTAGTGCAACGTTCTTATGAGGGTCTTACTGAACAAAACCGTCATTTTGTTGATGCAAGCTGTGTGGGTACCTTTTTGTTAAAAAATGAAAATGATGCATGAAAACTTTTTGAGGACTTGAGTGAAAATTCTCTTCAATGTGCTGCGTTGAATAGAAATGAGAGTGGATTATCTACCTTGAACAATGCCCCCTCTAGGGGTGGCTTGTATGAAGTCAAAAACCCATTAGACATATCCTCTAAAGTTGATACTTTGAGTAGGAAGTTGGACCTCCTTATGACTTCAACCCATCAGCCCACTCCCTTCACTCAAGATGCATGCACAATATGCCTTAGCCCAGCCCATACTATCATTGAATGCCCCTCTGCCTCTCAATTTCCTGAGCTTGTCCAAGACCATGTGAATGCCACCCAATCCTTCCCTAGGGCTGAGAACAATCCATTTTCAAATACATATAACCCTGGGTGGAGGAATCATCCTAACTTTTCTTGGCGGACACAAAACCAAGCGGTTGTAGGCAACCAACCCCCTAGGCAACCATTCCAAGTTCCACCAGCCCATATCCACCAACCTCAAGTCCAACATCCATATGTCCAACCCATTAGGAGTCCAAGCTTTGAAGAAAAGGTCTTGAGTGCCCTGCAAGGCATTCAATCTCAATCCCAACTCCTTCACTCTCACACACAATCTATAGCAAAGTTAGAAGCTCAAATTGGACAACTAGCCAATGCTATCAATAAAAGAGAGATGGGAACATTGCCGAGTCGGCCCCAACAAAACCCTAAAGGTCAATGTGGAGTAGAGATAGTCAATTCCTCTAATGAACAAGTTCAGTCCATAACTACCCTTCGGAGTGGTCGACACATTGATAATCAGGTTGGAGGGGAGTCCTTGGGTACCACAAATGAAGGGTTAGACAATCTAGCCCCTAATGAGTCTCATGAGTTAGAGAGTGAGCCAAATTTAAAGGAGTCAGTCTCTCCTTCCCCTTCCTTAGAGCCACAGTCTAAGGCCTCTTCCGATGGATCTTATATCCCTAGGGCACCTTTTCCTCAGTGTCTTGACATGGCCCCATCATTTAGAAATAACACAACTAAGATGGATGATATTCTTGAGACTTTTAAACAAGTCAAAATTAATCTCCCCCTCTTAGATGCCATTAAGCAAGTCCCTGCTTATGCTAAGTTCCTCAAAGACCTATGCACTTAAAAGTGTAAATCCAAGACTCATGTGTCTAAGAAGGTCTTTCTCACCGAGCAAGTTAGCTCTCTTTTAAAGTTTGACACCCCACCTAAGTATAAGGACCCTGGAGTACCCACTATTTCTTGTGTCATAGGTGATCACTTCATCCATAGAGCCCTCCTTAACCTTGGTGCAAGTGTCAATCTACTCCCTTACTCGGTGTATGAGCAACTAGGGTTAGGAGAATTGCAGCCTACATTAGTTACCTTGCAGCTAGCCGACCGTTCTGTGCATAAGCCTCAAGGAGTCATTGAGGATGTCTTAGTGAAAGTTGGCCGGTTCTTCTTCCCTGTTGACTTTCTTGTTTTAGATATGGAACCTGTCTGCAATACCACACATCAAATCCCTGTCATTCTAGGTCGCCCCTTCCTTGCCACTACTAATGCTTGTATCAATTGTCGAATGAGAGTGATGGAGATAACCTTTGGGAATATGAATGTGAGGCTTAACGTGTTCCATGCATCTAATTAGCCACCTATTGAGTGTGACTTTGAGTACTTAATGGTTGACCATTTATGTAACGCCCGAGATTTTCATCCCCTTTTTCTTAAAACTCATAGAAATTTTTTTTATACGTTAAATCGGAGTCAAAATGACAAAATCAAAACCTGTATAAACAGTTTATAATTTTAAAACATCATATGGTTAAACATCATACCGTCAAATCAAATATCCTCAGGCGCTACTCGAAAACACACGTACGACTAAATTACCATGATCATGGATTTTTAAATACAAATAACTCCCAGGCGTCCCCGAGTACAAGTCCCATAAACAGTCTAATCTGATCCAAATTAAAAGTCCAGAATACATACACTTAAATCTCATCAAATACATCAGGTTGTGACACCAAAAATACTTGAGTCGAGGGGGAAACAATCCACCGCAAGGACGAGCATCCATCTCCAGGAGCTCACCAACACAACCTGCAAAAGCCTCCCGAACAACGGGGCTAAAAGAAGTAGGGTGAGTATTTTCATACTCAGTAGGAAAATACCCAGTAGGGGAAATCCCAAATGGTGAACTCAATAAGTTCATAAATCATGCGTCATGCAACACAACATGAGGCAAATAACGTATAACATAATTATGCACATATGCAACTAATCATGCATAGCATACCATGAAACCAAACTCATACAAACACCCTTAATCAGGGTCTTACAAACATACTCATACAATCGTATGCTAACTCATACAACTTATATGTACTTGTATGACCTTACTCGTACAATCTTACACTTACTCGTACGACCTTACTCGTACAGTCTTACACTTACTGTAGTACTCATATTCAAACTCTCACAGTCGTGTTCATACTCACTCTTACAGTCGTACTCATCCTCAATCTTACAGTCGTGCACATACTCATCATCATACGCTTACTCAGAATGTACAAACTCAGTCATACAGTCGTATACATACTATCGACTACTGAAGCTCATTACAGCTAATAAGCTCCAGTGTCAAAAAGGAAAAGAATGCCACTGGGGCATCACCTTAACCTCCGGGGAGTGACTAGACGCCATGGACTTTTCCGAAGGTAAGGTACACCAATGCTCATGGGGCACTGGATCAAACAGGTAAGAGTAGATCCATGATACTACTTACCTGAGTGCGCAAACATACACCCACACAAGGGGTCATATAATTGCCCACACATAAGGGGTCTTATAGTGCCATAGAATTGCCCACCATAATGGGTCTTATAGTGCTAGAAAATTGCCCACCATAAGGGGTCTTATAGTGCCATTGCCACTCTTGGGCAGAAAACATACAGTGCCACTTGGGCAGAAACGTACAGTGCCACTCTTGGGCAGAAACATACAACGCTCTCAACAGAGCATCAAACGTCTGGGCTTGTACAGCACACAGACCGAATCAAAAACATACTTCGCTCTCAACAGAGCATCAAACGTCTGGGCTTGTACAGCACACAGACCGAATCAAAAACATACTTCGCTCTCAACAGAGCATCAAACGTCTGGGCTTATACAGCACACAGACCAAATCAAACATACATCGCTCTCAATAGAGCATCAGACGCCCGGTGCTCTATATAGCACACAGACAAAAATCCTGCAGGATAACCACCATGGCAAGACACAAGAAGTGCTCAGCCGATTCATTATTGGCTAGTTCAAACACGGAACTTAATCCGTCGAACCCTCAGGTCTCAAACTCACAACGCTGTTATTAACGTTCTCATAATTCAAGTTTGAATTAAGTGTATTATGCGGCACAATTATGCCACACAAACTCAGTCCTCGACTGATCAAATTGAAGCTGAGCCCGATCCGAACCCTAGTTCGTTGGGGCAGCAGACTTCACTTACCCGTCCAGGTCACACATAACTCACCGTACACAAATCCTTATGCATGCATACATCCTCTGACATCCACCTTACGATTAGACATCTTACTTACATCGTCAAACTGAGCTCCTCACAGCAGATCCCTGTTATCAACCTCTTACTTAATTCCTCACTTATTATACTTACTTTTCACTTCATAATTTATACGTTATGCTTGTACAATTATGCACGCTCTTACTGTCTAATAAACCCTCATAAGGCTCCAAGCCTAAGTCTTCTTACTTACCGAACCCCTGACGTACGCTCCAAACCAAACTGACCCATCTCAAATCCTCGCTCCTCAACTTACTTTCTCTGTCTTCCGTCATGCGCTTACACATCCAAATCCACATCCAACTTCATACCAAACCCTTACCAATCTTATAGTCCATCGCCCATACCTCTGCCCACACAGTCCACATACGTAACTTACTCGACATCGCTAGCCATCATTAGCATGTCCAACACACACATACGTAGCACACTAACATATTCGCTAGCCCTCACTAGCGCATACATCATACACCATACACATACAACATGCTTACAACTCACATACATACATACATGTATCTCATAGTGGCATAATTCACTATCTTACATCATGCATACATGTCATGATTTAATATCCAAAACGTGAAATCATACAAGCCTAGCATGCTGCTACTCATTCAAAGCATGTTGTCATGAATTTACGAGTTCAAAGCTCCCCTACCTCGTAATCATGATGTTTGATGGCGAGCACACGATGGTGGCGGCGTCGGTGGCGGAGTCGGCAGTCAACATCATTGCCTAGCTGAGAGAGCTGTTGTCCCGAGGTTTAGGAAGTTCCGGAACTACACACGGCCAAATGGGATGTCAAAATCAATGCGGCAAAATCCGCGATCCACAGCGGCACACTAGGGGCGGCCGGGAGAAAGATCGTGCTAATGAGTGGCAGGTGCGATCGGAAGGCAAGGTGTACTCACTAAAATTCGACCGGCGGTTGAAAAATATACAACCGGTCACAAAGCATCAAAATCGGCCATGGACAGCACCCAACGGAGTCAATTTCGTGTTTACCAGGGCCCACATAAGGGCAGAGGGTGTGGGTGACACTCAAGGACGGAGGAGACTGATGGAGGACTCCGATGTCAACTCCAGATGATGGCAGAGCCATCTAATGGTCGGGCGGTGCCAAAGCGGCACTAATACCCTAACCAGCACACGCGGCTACTTGCACACGAGGCCAAGGGAAGAGAGGAGGGCTAGACGGTGTCGGCCATACCCAAGGGCGGAGACCAACAATAAGGCCTTTTTTGTTGTCGTGCCGAGGTAGGCCGACTAGAGGCCAATCGGTGTCCGGCGAGGGTAAGATGATCAAAGGGCAACACGTGGCGCTCTCTATAGAGTGGTCAAACACAATCGGCAGAGGGGAACCTGGCCCATGCCGAAAGAAGAGGGGCGGTGCCGCACTAGGGTGGCCAGCCATCCCCAGGCTGAGACCCGCCACACTAAGGTGGTCCAAGGGTGTTCGACATCCAACGATGCACGATGGCCCATAACAGGTGGAAAACCCTAGGGGCACAACGACGAACAGGGTTTACTGGTAGCTCTGGCCCGTGACGCCAGGGCCCTAGTAACTGGGCAGAGTTGGGTGGAGGCGGCTACACCAGTGCCGCTAGGCCGAGGCTGGCCAACCATAAGCTCACCACCAGCGCGGCCACAATTCCCTTCAAACCAAAATAGGGAAGAGGGACCGACCGGGGGAAACCAGCCCAGGCGGAGCAGCTGTGGGGGCTGTAGACCTAGCTATGGGCGGTCCTACTATCGTCATCCCAAGGCTGGTCGGCAAGAGGCGAGCCGAAGGCTGGCTCTCGCCGGTGCAGCCCCAAAGTCTGTCACAGACAGAAACAGGGGAGATGCGGGGCGGATCAAATCAGGCCGGGGCGGTGCCGAGGAGGCGGCTTGGCCATCGCTTGGCCGAGGCAGAGCCAGACGGAGGTCCATCGTCCATGGCTCGCAACTGCCGGCCTCTGTTCCACCAAAACCAATCACCGGCGGAACAGGGGAGGTGGAGGCATCTGGCCAGAGAAGAAATGCACAGGGATGGAGGTGGGGGTGGAGCTGACTGGTTGGGGGCCGTCCCTGGCCGTCGTCAGGCCGGGGCAGAACCCACGGTGGCCGGATGGCCACTGCCGGTCATCACCGGCAGCTACAAGGTAGGCCCAGAACGGAGGGCGCAGTTCATTCGGCGAAAAATAGAGCAGAGGCAGAAGATGGGTGGGGCGGCGGAGCAAAGGCCACTGGGGCCGGGAGGGGTGCTCTCCCTCCGTCGCCGGCCCAAGGTGGAGCAGTGGCCGGCCGGCCGGCCCGTGGCGGCCAACGGCGGTGGCTCAATTCATATCGCAGTGAGAAAGGGAGAGAGAGCTCACCAGAGGAAAAACAAGTGGGGGAGCCGGCGGGACTGGCCAGGGCGGCGGCCCTGCAGTCGCCAGCTTGAGACTAGCTGGACGGAGGCCGGGCAAAGCCCACCGGCCACCGCCGGTGCCGTCACAGCACAAACAGAGAGAGCAGAGAGTCGGCCGGCGGAACAGGGGCAAGACGGGGTGGACGGGGGAGCGGCCGTGGGGCCGGTACAGTGGCCCCCTTGCTGTAGCATGGCCGGGGCGGAGCCGGTGCGGCGGCCCTATGGCCCACCGGCGGCCGGCGGCGGCTGGGGCCGGAAGGGGGGTGGGCGGTGCACTGTTCACTCCAGAAATTTCTGGATCGGGCTCGCCCGAGCCCGATCTTCTCTTCTTTTTTTTTTCTTTTCACTTACTTATCCTCTGCAGTTCTGATCTTCAATGATTTTTCGCGCCAGAAGCGCGCGTCGAGGCCTGTGGCCCACGATTGACCCGAGACTCGGCTCTACGGTTACGAATACCGAGGCCACATATGCCGAAACATCACAATATATCGCTGAAAATGATCAGATAAAAATAGCAGAAAATCATAATAAAAATCCGGGACATTACAATTTAGATGACCTAGTCAATGAAGCCCTCCCCCTTACCCTAATGAGAGATGCTCTTGAAATGACTTTACTACACCCAGGGTTAGAGGAGTCCACTATTGACCCATCTTTGGAGGAGGTCCATAGCCAACTAGCGGCTGCTAGTGTTCCCGAGTCTTCCTCTTAGAAGCTCCAGGTAGAGCCCGTACCTATATCAGCCTCCACACCTCTTAAGCCCTCCATAGAGTCACCACCTAAGCTTGAATTGAAAAACTTACCCAGCTCTCTCAAGTATGCCTTCTTGGGACCCAAGGACACTCTCCTAGTCATTATTTCCTCTAGTTTGACTAGTGACCAAGAGAGTAGATTGCTTACCGTCCTTGTCACACATAGGAGAGCCATAGGATGGACGGTAGCTGACCTTAGGGGGATACCCATCCATTTGTATGCACAGGATCCACTTAGAGGATAAGGCCAAACCCTTGAGAGAAGGACAATGAAGGTTGAACCCTAACATGCTGGAGGTAGTCATGAAGGAGGTGGTTAAGCTTTTAGATGCAGGTATCATATACCCTATCTCTGATAGTGAGTGGGTGAGTCCTACCCTGGTTGTTCCCAAGAAGTCTGGATTCACTGTTAAGTCCAATTCATCAGGAGAGTTATTCCCTACTAGGGAAACCACAGGGTGGAAAGTGTGTATAGACTATCGGAAGTTGAATTCTATGACCCGAAAGGACCATTTTTCCTTGCCATTCATTGACCAGATCTTAGAGAAACTAGCAGGTTAGGACTTCTATTGCTTTCTAGATGGCTACTCAGGGTATAATCAGGTACCTGTGTTTCCGGGGGATCAAGAGAAGACCACCTTCACTTCTCTGTTTGGTACATTTGCTTATAGACATATGCCATTTGGTTTGTGTAATGCTCCTGCTACGTTTCAGTGTTGTATGTTGTCCATATTTTCTGATATGATTGATAAAATTTTGGAAGTTTTTATGGATGATTTTTTTGTTTTTGGTGCTTCATTTGATGAGTGTCTCCATAATTTATCTCTTGTGCTTAAACATTGTGAGGAGACTAATTTGGTTTTAAGTTGGGAAAAGAGTCATTTTATGGTTCAAGAGGGCATTGTTTTAGGTCATGTTGTTTCCAAACGTGGTATTGAAGTAGACAAGGCCAAAGTTGACCTAATAGCTAACTTGCCTCCACCCACTACGGTAAGACAAGTTCGTTCCTTTCTTGGCCATGCCGGTTTCTATAGGCGATTCATCAAGGACTTTAGTAAGATTTCCCGGCCCTTGTGTCATTTGTTGGCTCAGGATGTTCCTTTTGAGTTTGATGATGCTTGTACGAAAGCTTTCACCAAGCTTCGTACACTCCTCTCTACCACCCCTATCATTCAGCCCCCTGATTACTCCCTACCCTTTGAGATTATGTGTGATGCCTCTGACTATGCTGTAGGCGCAGTCCTTGGCCAAAGAGTGAACAAAGTTCCACATGTCATTTATTACGCTAGTAAGACCCTTTCTGATGCCCAAATGAACTATACCACTACAGAAAAGGAATTGCTAGATGTTGTCTATGCCCTTCATAAATTCCGATCGTACCTTTTAGGGTAAAAAATCATTATCTTTTCTAACCATGTAGCCTTACGCTACCTTCTTTCTAAGAAGGATACCAAGCCTAGGCTCATCTGATGGATTTTGCTCCTTCAAGAGTTCAATTATGAAATTAAAGACAAAAAGGGTGTTGAGAATATTGTGGCTGATCATTTGTCTAGGATCTTACTTGATGAACCTTCCAACCCTGAACCACTTCATGATTCTTTCCCCGATGAGCAACTCTTTGTTGTCTCTACCAATTCACCCCCTGGTTTGCCCATATTGTTAATTATCTTGTTGTGGGTCGCATTCCCTCTAATTGGACTAAACAGGACAAAGATTTATTCTTTTCTCATGTTAAGCACTATTATTGGGATGCCCCGATCTTTTTAAGTTTTGTTCTGACCAGATTATTCGCCGATGTGTGCTTGATAGTGACTTCCATAGTATTCTCACATTTTGTCACTCTCACGCTTGTGGCGGTCATTTTGGGGCAAAGAAAACTGCTACTAAGGTTCTTCAAAGTGGATTCTACTCGCCCACCTTGTTTAGAGATGCTCATGAGTTTTGTAAGTCTTGTGATAGATGTCAGCGACTAGGGGCCCTTTCTCGGAGAGGCATGATGCCTCTCCAACCCATCCTCATTGTTGAGATTTTTTATGTTTGGGGAATCGATTTATGGGACCATTTCCACCCTCCTTTGGCTACACTTATATTTTGGTCGCTGTTGATTATGTTTCCAAATGGATTGAAGCCATAGTGACGAAAACCAATGACCATAAGGTTGTGGTGGCATTTCTCAAGGAACATATTTTTTGTCGATTTGGTACACCTAGGGCAATCATTAGTGATGGGGGTAGCCACTTTTGTAACCGTTCCTTTGAAGCTCTTCTTAGAAGATATTCCGTCACACATAAAGTTGCAACCCCCTACCATCCTCAGACCAGTGGTCAAGTAGAGGTGTCTAATCGTGAGATTAAGAAAATCCTTGAGAAAACAGTGCGCCCTGATCGAAAAGATTGGTCCATGCGTCTTAATGATGCCTTAGGGGCATATCGGACCGCTTATAAAGCCCTCATTGGCATGTCCCCTTACCGTCTTGTTTATGGTAAGGCGTGTCACTTACCCGTTGAGTTGGAGCACCGTGCTTTTTGGGCCATTAAATCATTTAATTTTGACATGGACAAAGCTGGTTCCCACCGCAAACTCAAACTTAATGAATTGGAAGAGATGCATCATGAAGCTTACGAGAGTGCCAAATTATATAAACAAAGGACTAAGGCTCTACATGACCGTTTAATCCATCGAAAGTCCTTTGCACCTAACCAGAAAGTTTGGCTCTTTAATTCTAAATTACGTCTCTTCCCAGGTAAGCTTAGATCTTGCTGGGATGGCCCCTATGTCGTTACTCAGGTTTTCCCTCATGGAGCAATTGAAATCTCTGACCCACAAGATAATCGGGTTTTTAAAGTTAATGGTCAGAGACTTAAGCCTGTCATCGAGAGAGATATTGAGAGTGGTGACATTGACTCTATTGATTTGATTGATCCATTAATACATTAAAGGAGTGCACACTGTCTTGCTGAAGACAGTGTGCTTCTAGGAAGGCAACCCTTGTTTTATTCGATGTGTTTTTATGTGTATTTTCTCTCTTTTTCTTTTAGTTTTAGTTAACTTTCCTTTATTTAATCCAATTAGTAATTTTTTTTAGTAGTTTAGTTAATTAACTGGATTTTTTTATTCAAAAAAAAAATTGTGTTTTCCCGTAAGTGTGCCGTTCGAACGGCAGAGTCGTCATTTTCATCGCGTGTGCCGGCTAGTTCGGTTCTGCCGTTGTTTTCCTTTGTCGTCTTCTGTACCCTGTCCGGTGAGATTTTTGGTCCAAAATCGTCTCTTCCCTCCGAATTTTCACGTAGAATCCATTTCCAGAGTCAATTTGAGCTGAATTGGCCTCTATTTCACGTTGTCCCTCTGTTTCACCGGTAAGCCCCATATTCGATTTCTAAATTTTTCTTTCAATTTTTGACTAAATCAGGTGCAATTTTCTGTGGAAATTTGTTAGAAACATCTTGAATACTTTAGATTGATCGTTTGGTACAATTTGATTGAATGAATGATGCATTGTGTAAGTTGGATTTTGAATTTTTCATTCCGCACTGTTTTTGTCGAAAATTCCAATTTTTGAGGCTTTAATGAATCAGTTTATATGTACTTGTTGTACTAAATATGCTTAGGCTTTACTTGTACATATTATACTCTGATTTGGGACATTTCTGCTCATTTTTTTCTAGGGGTATTTTCATAATTTGACATTATTGGGCGTGTACAAAATTTTTCTGCTTTCCAGTGGCTTCCATATCACTTTTAGCACTTGTTTTTGAGTTTTTTTGCAGATCTATGGTGCACGGTTCTCATCCTAATGCTCCGAAGAAGAGGAAGGGCACCCCTTCTACTTCGCATGCTTCATGTTCTACTACCGCCGCTGCCGATCTACCTCTTCGTGCTATTGTTTACGAGCGACAGGTGGAGTTTGTCCCCACCATTACTGCTGCCCAATCATGGCTTATGGAGCAAGAAGATTGGTACTCATTTTTCTCACAGATTGCAGCCCTTGACGCTCGCGTACATCATGAGCAAGTCCGATCATTTTATGCATCCGCTGTTCTTAATGAGATGGGATATATTGTCAGCACCATTGGAGATATTACAATCACTATCACACCAGATCTCATAGCTACAGTGATGGGTCTCACACGCTCCAACTTCACCTATCCGTCTTTTGCTGATTTTGCTTTCCTGATGAGTATACTATCACAGGGACTCTTATGGGACAAGAGCGAGGCCCATCCCTCACATATGGATTGCTAGCTTCTCTCATGATGCGGGACTATCGTTTTGCACATCTAATATTGGAGTATGACATATGGTTCCGCCGTCATGAGAAGGTTGACTTCACCTTAGCTCGCCTTCTTTATGTTCTGGGTCGTGCGGAGCGGATTCACATCGACTTGCCCTCCTTTGTCTTCGCACGGATGGCAGATATAGTTTTTGGACCAGTGGATGCTCGATTAGCTTTTCCTTTTCTTTTGGAGCGAATTTTTGTTCACTTTCAGTTGGATTTTCCTTCATATGCACCCACGAGCCGAGGTATAGTGGTCATTTCCCAGGCGACCCTAAACCGGATGATCACACATCGTCCGCCTCGACCAGCATTTGACGAGGTGAAAGAGGAGGAGCCAGCCACAGAGGGTGTACCAGAGGTTGCAACTGAGTAGCACATTCCAGCACATGCTAACGACTCTTTCCTTGAGATGGAGCATCGTCTTCGCGGACATATTGATTCTTCTCTGGCACAGTTTCAGACGAGGCTTACTACCCATATAGATGCTCAGATGGCTGCTCAGATGACTGAGATGAGGGGACTTATACAGGAACTGGCTGATTTGATTCGTAGCCAATCAGCTCCGGCAGATGCAGATGATAGTGACTAGAGTTATACTGATGCCGATGATTCTGATGATGCTGATATTTAGCTGTGCAGGGGCTACTTTTATCTTTTCTTTTCTTTGTTTTTTTTATTTTTATTTTTTTGTTATCTCTTTTCTGGGAGATTGGTATTTTAGGTTTGGGAAATTGCTCTTGATATGTATGTTTCTCATGTTTTCTCAATCCTATGTACTTCATTTTCAGATTCGTGGATTAGTTATGCTTTCAGGTGATATCTTTCTTTCCCTCTCTTACTTATTCTTGTCATTGTAGTATATATTTTCTTTACCATTGAGGACAATGTTTAGTTTAGGTTTGGGGTAGAAAGATATTTTTATTTCTTATTTTTCTTTTAGGATGTTTTAGAGTATTTTTTTCATTTTTGTTTTGTTTTCTTTTAGGTGGGTTTTATTGTTTTATTCTCTTTTAAAAGTATATGTCTGTTTTTAAAGAGATTAATTTCATGAAGAAAGTTCAAGTAATTAATTAAGTGATGAAAATGATTAAGTGAGTAATTTTTATTTTATTTTCTTTATCTTGGATAATTGTGCTTATATTTTTAAATCACATTTCACACACTTGAAACTTGTTGGAATATAATTTTATGATTTATTACTTGTAATCTTAGTGGGATATCTTTAACTAAGCATATTTTTGAAAAACTTGACAATTAAGTAGTTTTTAATATTTTATGATAGATCTTTATGCGTAGCCTTTATTTGAAAAAAAATGGGATAAGTGTGTATAGAAAAAAAAATGAAAAAAAATGAAAAAAAAAAGTTGAAAAAATAGATTGAATGAAAAAAAAATTGATGATGAAAAAAAAGTAAAGGTTTGTTTCATTTTTTACTGAGTAACCAGACCTTATGCCTAGGCAAGTATAAGGGATCCGTCAAAAGGTGAAAAATTGAGATAAATTCTTTTATGACTTTCTTGGTTCTGTAGCCTTTATAGTTCAAGTTATTAAGCCTGAGGGGTGTTTCAATACCTAGTGCCTTGAGCCAACTGGATTAGGGATACTAGCCTAACTCTTGTTACATGGACTATTTAGAAAGCTTAATAGAACTAAGTATTGCACAAGTCATATTTTGAAGTATATTATGCTCTTATTCTCTGAATTTAATTAAAATTTGAAGGCTATTATATTAGGGTTTATTATGAGATATTAAGGATGAAAGATTGTCATTGTTATATTTTTGAGTTAGTGAACTTTAATGAGCTTGGTTAATGGGTCGCATAAGATATGCTTGTAAATAAAGAATGAAATTCTATGACTACAAAGTTTCTACACCTCATGTTTTTTGAAATGTATATATATAGTTGCACAATTATTTCTAAAATGGGGTTATAGAATGGATTATTCCTTACCTGAAAGTGATCAGATCTTAATTGTTTACTTATTTCAAGTATTTGTGGTTGGTTCTTTTTAAAAATAGTTATGTGTTTTTAAGAGAAGGTTGTTTTTAAAATTTTTATTTTCTTGTTTGTTTGTTTTATTTTTTTTAGGTTTCGATGTTTGTGGGTATCATTACTGCAAACCCTCACGAGACACAACTCGTCCAACTAGGGACACCTAGGGGTTTAAAGGCTTGTTGCATACGCTAAATGCAATCGTGATTCCCTACGAAAGTGGCTTTTATTTATTTTTCTAGATTAGTTATTTTATTTTATTTTTGTTTTGCTCGAAGATTAGCAAAATATAGGTTTGGGGGTATTTGATAAGCATGAAATATATATCTATTTTATATGTTTTTTTACCTTATTTGCTAGTATAGATTAGGTTAATTTAGAGTTAATTATGGTTTATTTAGATTAAGATAGTTATTAGTATTTTAGTTTAATTATTAATAATTTTATAGTTATTAGTAGTTTAGACATGTATTTAAATCAAGTTGGAATTTTAGTTACTTTCTACATATCTAAAGTATGATATTTTATGTTTTATAGGTAAAGTGCACTTATCGAGGTATTTGGACGATGTTTGGAATAATTCAAAATAGTCTTGACATGCTTTAAAGTGATTTAGACAACTTTTCGGAGTTATAAATAAGTTGGAAATTAATATGGACATGAAGAAAAGCTTAATAAACAGAATATGGACTGTCCAGAAAAACTGTCTAGATTGCAGAAACACGGTATTCGTTCGAATGGGGTCACTTACCGTTTGATGGGGATAACGTGATTTTGAAGCAAAACTCACTTCAAGCGTTCGAACGGGCATGCAGGGCGTTTGAACGACATAACGTGCAGTTTCCTAGTTTTAGCCAATCTCCAATTCTTTTCATATTGGACTTCTTCCTACGGATCTTATGCCTATAAAAAGACATATTTAGCTTAAAACCAGAGGATTCTAGTAGATTTTATGAAGAGAAAAAGGAAGAAGAAGATGGAAAAGAACTCAAAGCTTTTAATGGAGATTCAAGTGCTTTCTTCTACAATGGAAGGCTAGACTTTTCTTTTACTTAAGATTTGATGAAGCTATAGATAAGTTTCAGTTTCTTTTCTTTTTAATTTAGATCTCAGTTGTGAATGATGACAATTGTATGATATGGATTTCCTTTTTAATGGAAGAGCTTTTAATGTTTATTCAAGTCTATGTTGATTTATTGTCTTGTAGATGATAGATTGATGTAGTTTTGATATTTTCATCGATTCTAATTTCTGTGATTTAGATGAGATGTTCATACAATAGTTTTAATGTTCAGATAATTAATGACTTAGATGAGTTATACTAAGATTAGACGGGTCATGCCTATAGCTAGTTTAGTGTAGACGATTCGTGCTATTGTCGAAGATAGTTCATTCCATGGAATTTAATTAATGATTTTTTCTGAAGTATTTCTAACTTGTAACTGAGAATACTTGTTCATATTCACACTAGATTTAGATTAAAAGTTAAAGAATTGTTATAGTTCTATAGTAGATTCGATTTCCTAAGTAAATTCTATCATATTAATCTCTTGCATTTAAACTAGTTGATTTCTTTCTTTTGCTTAATTTAAGTTTAAGTTTGTTTTAGTTTTCAATCAGCAAATTCCTCTTTAGATTTAGTAATAATCTATCCGTCCTTGAGGTTTGACAACCCTTAAATACTTATCCTAGTACAATTACCTTGTACACTTGAAAAGGGTTTAATTATAAACGATCAATCAACTATACTGTAAATCAGTCAAAAATGTAGTGTTTCTGTTCTAACACCCTGGCAGGCTGTTCTAACGCCAACACAGCAGTTTTAACCTTCTTCTTCATTTCAAATTTCAAAACCGAAACACCATGAAAACACCTTCAAATCTTCATCCATGGTACCAAACATTATCAAAAACTCATGAAACCTTTCAGAACACTAATCTATACCATTCTAAAACAAAGCCCTGAGAAATCGGATTAAGAAATTAACATTTACTAATCCCACCATTAAAGCACTAAATCAAGCAAATTCATTCCAAATAAACCATAAAAATCGAGATTTTACCATAAGAAAATTGAGATTTGAAGACCCATTACCTTGTCACTTGTTTAGATTCAAATTTGACCTTCACCGTTCTTGGAAACCTTCCAAAAACATAGTGTCTAAGTTAAACTCCATTAAAAATCGATTTAACATTGAAAACCTTGAAGAAATCTTAGATCTAGGGTTTGTTAAGCATAAAAAATGAATTTTGATAAGTAGGGTTTGAAGTAAGGGAGTAAATTATTGACTTTGATGCTTAAAATCGAATCAAATCAAAGGGGAAATATTGGATTAAGAAAGGATTAGGAGAAAATCTAGGGTTTAAGCTTAATTAAAGAATAACATACCTTAATCTCCTCTAATCTGGGCCTAATTGTGGAACTAGGCCCTAATCACCTCCTGTCAGCCTATTCCCAAAATAGAAATAGCTCAGCTCTTCCCTTTTATACTAGGGTTTGGGTGCACTAAATGAACTAATAGGGTGTAAGTAGAATTTTGGACAAAAAATGAGTACTTTACAAATTGAGAACTAATTAAATCTGAGAAAATTCTAAAATTTTTTTGTATGAGCTTAAGTTAATGTCTGAGGCATTTTGGTCTAAAAATCTAAATTTTGTCGATGGGGCCCACAAGGGGGTCCCGCCAAACCCTAATTTTCGGAAAATTAGTGAAAAATCAAAAAAATTCTAAAAATTTATAATTGACTAAAAATTACTTAAAACTAATAAATATAGAGTTAGTTTTGCTTAAAACCCTATTTATTTTTGAAAACCTCATAATTTAGATCAGAAAATGCGT
This sequence comes from Saururus chinensis, assembly GCA_035235625.1. Lineage (NCBI taxonomy): Eukaryota > Viridiplantae > Streptophyta > Magnoliopsida > Piperales > Saururaceae > Saururus > Saururus chinensis. The sequence continues at coordinate 4,892,866 of CP141145.1, read as the reverse complement.
AAACCACACATTAACCGATAAATAACCTTAAAATAAAGGGAAAATTATTAAAATAATAATTAAAAAAATATTTACCAAAATATGCCACTTTGGGAAATATTTTCCAAAGTAGTGTTCCTTTTTGCCATGCAGGCACCAGCCAAGCAGCTAGCGCTAGCGTGGCTTTTTTTTATTTTTTAAGTTGATTTCGTCGTTTAGAAGGACGAAATTGGTTTGAAGACGATTTCGTCATTCTAAACGATGAAACCTTTTATTAGTTGACCCGATTTCATCGTTTAGAATGACAAAATCAACTTAACCTGATTTCATCATTCTGAACGACGAAACCTTTTATTAGTTGACCCAGTTTCGTCGTTCAAAACGACAAAATCAACTTAAGCTGATTTCGTCGTTCTGAACGACGAAACTGCCACACTTGGCTAATTTCGGCCTTCGGTCTTGGAACAACACTGATTTCGTAGTTCTAAACGATGAAATCAAATTAAATTTTTTTTAAATTACCATTTAAAACTAATTTTATCACTTATCCCTGTTCATTCATTCAAAACATACACAATACATGCACGACTTCATTCATTCCACCCATAACAAATATCACCATAACAAATATCACTATCACGAATATCACCATAACAAATATAAGTAAAGTACATCATAGACGAGTAACAAATATAATACATCACAAGTAATGTCATAATCTCCTACGTCCTCGTCCTCGTCCTCGACGGTGGTGTACGAGCTCCTCATCCCCCTATATATAAACATCGCATATGTATTACATTTCGTAAGCCTAAAAAAGTTGAATTCAATTATAAATATATATTTCACCTCTGATTAGATGGTCCAGCATCGGTATGACCAACATACGTGTAGGGGTAATGAAGGCCCATCGAACTTTGAGTTTCATACCATGCACCGCCTTGAGACATTTGGACGCTAAATGGCTCGTGTGCATGCGTTGTGGACCTTCCATATTACACACAAAATCTCAAAATTTAGCTAAATGCATTTTCATTAAAGGATAATAAGATTGAAAACATATTCACAACTAAATCAACCTTACCTCCAATTAGGTCCACTTCCATCGTAAATAGGGGCAGACGACCTATGACATTCATTTGAAGCTACTGTCATACATAAATTTCCTTCTTCTTCGTCGCCCACTGGCATTTGCATATGACTTTCATTGTTCACATTTCTATCCGAGCTCCTATGTGAGCTTCTGTGAGAGCTCCTATGTGAACTACTTCGCCTTTCACTAGTCACTCGGGCTTCTTTTTCGAGAAATAACTCAAAAGAAATTTTGTCACATGAGTGGTGAAACATAAAAGCCATTGATGAATCATCATTTATGCTCATTAGTATCATTCTCGATCCATAGGACAGAATATTACATTTGATAGTAATTTTCCATCTTCTTCGATCCAACCCAACCTTACTTGCTACGTGTATCTCAAATTCATCAAATGTAGACGGGTTCTTCATTAATCTATGCATCTGTCGTAGTTAATTAAAAAACTAACTATTTCTTCTGCTATTTCTATTCAATTAATTCATACATAATAAATTAAATTAATATTAGATTAAGCAAACTAATACTAATATCTACCCTAACTAATATATTTTCAAAATATATACACATAGAAACTAATAGATTTACCAAGTATATAAGCATATCATAAATACTTTATATTAATGAGTAAATTTCCTAATCAATAAAATTACACAATTGATGCAATAACGCATGCAATGTCACAAACCATATAAGCTGTAAAAAAAAGCATGTTCAAAAACTCAAATCCTCCTCATTTTCCAAAATTTGAGAGTCTTGTCATCTTAAAAAACAAAAACTCATTAATTAAAAATCCATCTCAAATCAGTAATCTTAAACAAAAAAACACACAAAACGACTGAGAATAATACTTCTAAAACTAGGGCTCAATGACGGGACAATCAAAACAATCAAAACTTCAAATTTTTTCAATGTAGCATACAAAAGATAAATTTCTTCAATGTAACATACAAAAGATCCATTGCAACGATTGAGGAAGAGGTAAATAAAAAAAATAAAAGCAATGGATCGCACCAGAAAAATGGAATGGGAGTGGGCTGGACGAAATCAACTTAAAAAAAAGCCACACTGGCACCTGTGTGGCAAAAAGGAACACCACTTTGGGAAATATTTCCCAAAGTGGTATATTTTGGTAAATATATTTTTTTAATTATTATTTTAATAATTTTCCCTAAAATAAAACTAGTTCAAAAAATGAGAGTCCTTACACCCTGGTAGTAGCCTAAGCAAACCTGCTCACCCTGGCCGAAGCCTAAGCAAGTCTATCCACCCTGGTTAAAGCCTAAGTAGTTCTTGGTGAGCCTATGCACACGGACATATTATGCTGGATTTTTAGGGTCTAAATAGCATAACAATTAACTTACATAGTATTCAGCACATCTCAACCAAGAGAGGTACCATATCCTATGAGGAACTCAAAACGAAATCATGTCCTTTTAGACCCCAAACCTATTCAATAAGCCTTTGAACAATTCAATCAGACATCCAATGTCATCCAATCTCATCCAATCAATCAATTACGGATAATCATGATTAATCTCATTTATAAATTATTTTAATGATGCATGCAGCATTATACATACGTGAGCAATGCTACATGAGTCCAAATATAAGAGACATCGTCAAATTAGTCCACATGTGCATGAAACATGGTCCATTGGTGTCAAATAACATCACAATTATCTACACAAGTGTGAACATAAGTGGTAGTGCTCAAACCAAAGCTAGACATATGAAACATAAACAAGCTACAATCAAGGTTGTATAAGCAAGCATCCATAATTTTCTCATAGTCCTACCCTACTGGACTTATAGAGTAAATATGATCAAAACATCGAAAATTAGAGTTCAAGACATGTATCACTTCATGCTAGACTTCGACAAGTACAAACATCACCATACTTAAGCTAGAACATGGGAACATGATTCACCTAAAATTATTATATCATGTGCAATCATGCATATACATCATCGTGGTTAAACCTACTAAAATCATCAAGTAACCATGAGGAAGTCATCAACATGAATTTGAGACAAGTAGAATATCATGCTAAAATTAAACAAATATAGCATAACTCATAAATTCTAAGATGGTCTTCATATAGTCACAACAACATTTATAGGCAATAATAACTCATTTTAATCATAAGGAATTAGGTTCATGGATAGAGAGCAAGAAATGGCCAAAATATACAAAAATGGCAAAAGTTGTCGTGTGGTCATTCAAACGCCTTGTTGGGCTGTTTAAACACCCTGTTGGGCCTTTCGATCGGTCAAACTGTCTGTTTGAACAATAGGCCATTTGAACGTCTGTTGGGCCATTTGAATGCCCTTAACAGTTCACTTTATGCCCAATTTTTGGTTCATTTTCATCCTCTCGAAAATCAAACCGAAATACCCAAAAATTCTAGAAAAATTCTAAAATCACCTTAAAACTTTATGATATCAACATAAATAACATATTTTTAATCATCCAAAGTACATAGATAATAAAAAACCCACTTAAACCATTCAAACATGCAATCCAATACATAAAACAACATGAGATGAAAACTTGTTACCTTTAAGAAGACCTTAAATTGAAAATGAAGCTTTACTCCTCAAGAAACCCTAAATCAAATTTTCCTCTTTGGGCAGTGGGTTTAGGTCACTACCTTGTCTCCTAGAACATCTCTTTCCCAATTGGGAAATGGGATAGGGTTTCCCTTATATAGTAAGTTATTCGGCCATGTATACAAACTATTGGGTTGTGAAATTGAATTGAAACACTCTAAGTGGCTAATTAGGGTTATTTTAGGGATAAAAATGAGTTTAAAAATTCTAAAACTCATTCAAATAAATTAATTGAGGTTTAGGGGCATGTGGTCACACTCCGTCTATTCATGCTCGTGGGGCTCACGGTGGGGTCCACACCCTTAATTTATAAAACATTTCCATAACATCTCATAAAATCTCTAAAAATAAGATAAATCAAGTTTGATATTAAAACTTATAAAAAGACTATTAAACCTTGTTAAAACCATAATTACTAACCCTTAACCCAAAATCATATGAAACCTTCAAATATAAGCAAAACACACTATAACACACAATTAAATCAAAATTAAACCAAGTTAAAGTTAGAGATCTTACATCCTACCCACCTTATAGGAATTTCCCCCCTAAAATTCTTTATCTGTTGGCGGTGAAAAGATGAAGATATTTCTCCTTTACTTTGTCTTTCTCGCTCCTACGTGACTTCTTCTACATTGTGATTCTGCCATAAGACTTTCACCAATGGAATTACTTTGTGTTGAAGGGCCTTCTCCCTCATGTCCAATATACGCACCAGCGCCTTCACATGGGAAAGATCCTCCTTAAGCTCTAAGGGTTTAAAGTCCAACACATGGGATAGATCCAGCTCATACTTTTGAAGAAGTGAAACATGGAACACATTATGAATGTTCGTGAGCTGAAGAGGTAGGGCCACCCAATATGCCATAGTGCCAATGCGCTCAAGGACTTCAAAGAGTCTAATAAATCGAGGAGATAGTTTTCTCTTCTTACCAAAAAGGACAACACCACAAGAAGGATTAAGTTTTAAGAACACATGATCACCCATATCAAACTCTAAGTCTCACCACCTTTTGTTAGTAGAGCTCTTTTGCTGACTTTGTGTAGTTTGCAACCTCTCCTGAATGAGTCGAATCTTCTCCACCGATTGTTGCATGAGATCAGGACTGGTAAAAAGATATTCCCTGACCTCACTCCAACAAAGGGGAGATCGGCATGGACGCTCATACAATGCCTCAAAAGGTATCATCTTAACGCTTGCTTGATAACTATTGTTGTAAGCAAACTCTACTAAGGGTAGGTGCTGCTTCCAACTGCCTTTCCACTCAAGTATACATGCCCGAAGTATATCCTCATGAGTTTGGATGGTCGTCTCGGATTGCCCATTGGTCTAAGGGTGATAGGATGAGCTAAGATGCAACGATGTACCCAAGACCTTTTGGAAGCTCTGCCAAAATTTGGAGGTAAAGAAAGGATGACAGTTGAAAATAATAGACACCAGGACACCATACAACCGCACAACCTCCTTCACACATAAGGTAGCCAACATGTCCAAGGGAGTAGTCATCCTTATCATAAGGAAATGCGAAGACTTGGTGAGTTTATCAATAATAACCCACACCGCGTCATTACCATTTGGCAATCTCAGAAATCTGGAAACAAAGTCCATTGTTATGTTCTCCTACTTCCACTCCGGGATAGGAAGGGGTTGTAGCATACCACCTGGAAGATGATTCTCACATTTAACTAATTTCAAAATAAACCCAAGAAAATTTGTAATTAAACCAAACTATCACACAAAATCAAAGCGAACAATAAAACTTTACATTAAACATTAAATAGTAAAAATTTACAAATTTCATAGTTAATATGTATTCGTATATTTGACACAAGTAGCAGCTCACACCCCAAGATACTTTTGACATAAGTTTTTATTTATTGAAATTATTGTTGTTTTTTCTATGAGATATTAATGAAAATAAATTTGAAAACCTTGGGATATGATAACTATTGTGATATTGACACTTAAGAGGAGGTTTATCTATAAGAGCAGAGAGGATAGTAATGAGGAAGGATAAATGTGAGACTTTGCATAGTGAATAATAATTAAGCAGAATCCAATCATGATCAACTGATGTTTTATTTATAGAGTGTGATTCTATAAGGTATATGTAGATATGCTCTAACATCCTTAGTGGTGCAGGTTCTCGAGCCATTGACTAGTAGCATTTAATGGGGCATAAAAAGTGAGGACAATCCATATTTGTAAGTTTTTACTTGACATTATTGTAAAATTTATTAAGGCTTGTGTAGTGTCGATTTGTGTTATTCTATGATTTCAGGTAATCATGTGGTTTGCACTTGGATGATTCCTGCTCTAGTTTGTAATGTGTAAAACTAATATTAAGAAGACACGACAATAAATATGATAAATATCCAACCAAATAATTTAAAATAGTGAAAAAAAATTAAGTAGCCTAGAGGTGGAACACAAAATTTATGCAATATAGGTGGTAAAGAATAACAACTAAGAAAAAGGTTGAAACAACAAAAGGGCAATAAAATTATTAGGAAAATTGAGAGAATAATTCAGGGACCCCTAAGTTGTAAAATTTGAAGGATATTAGGCAAAAAGATCATAGACTTTGTGACCCATGCCGATTTGTTGCCCCTGTTAAATCCGGTTCCAGTCATCAGACCGGTTCAGTGTCCGGAGACGGATTTTATGTCCACATCCGTGTCCTAAGCGGATCACACCCGGACCGCTCTTTAATGTCCGCTCTCTCGCCGGAGATTCTCAGACAGGATCTCGCCATCACAGGCGGACGATGGAGCAGCGGTGGCGGAGGTGGGCGAAGGACCTCCTGATTCTTGGGATTTCCCTCTGCGTTCTTCTCGCCGACACCTCCCTCGCCATCCGCTTCCCCGACCGGATCCCTGGCAACGTGGGTCACCCGCCCCTCAAGGCTGCCGTCTTCGCCATGGGGAGCTTCTGGAGATCTGAGACCGTCTTCGGCTGCATTCCCGGCGTTGTCCGCACAGCCGCTGGATACGCTGGCGGGTCCAAGGAGAACCCCGAGTTCAGGAATCTGGGCGATCATGCTGAAGCCGTTCAGGTAGCCATTGGGAACTCTTTGAATTCAGTGTTTGCCTTTTCCTTTGTTTATCAAAAACGATGAATTTTTTATGAATTTGAGCCATAACTGACAGTGGTGAAGCTTTACTGTTGGCCCCCTGAATAGAAATGGGGGCATACTCTGCTTAGAAAATTTATCCATCTTGAACATACATTGGCTCGTGTCCAAAGCATCATCTTTTGATGCTACATTCTAATGTTGCCATCTTGGTGGATGGGGCTATTCAGCTTCATGTTCTGAACCACTGCCGAGTCGGGAAGCTTTTAACTCTATGGATTTAAAGATAGATAGGAGCCACAGGAAGTATTTAGTTTTTTTCTATGTGCCCACACATGGTTTAGGACTCTTCATCTGCACGCTTATGTATTTCAAACCTTTTATGTCTGCAATCTGACTCTAACCTGTGCAGAATAAGCTCACCGATCACCTGATCACCCAGACGCTAGTTGTATCTGGGTGAATTTAGGGGTGACAAATGAGGGCTGTCGAATAAATTTGCCAACGCTCCGACTTATTTACTTGGATACAACTAGCATCTGGGTGATCAGATGCTAGTTATGTCCACATAAACTATAATTGGATAAATAGCACTTAGACCCCTAGTATTATGATGAAAATACACATACACTCCCTGCATTATGAAAACCTGCACATAACCCCACCCCCTGGTACAATATCTTGTTTCTCATATTTCTCTTTCCCTCCCTCCTTTTTCCTTTCTTGTTTTTGACCTGGCCCCCATCTTTGCCCACCTTCCTAGGTCTCTTCCTCCTCACATGAACCAAATTTCCCTTCTATTATGCTCAGCTTAATAAATGTGATCTTGGGTTGCTAAACTTCATGGATGCAGGATTATGGAGTATGCTCTTCCCTGCCCCTCTCAGGATTCAACACCGGGGCTGAGCATGGTGAATAATGATGCCTGAGCAAGGTTGATAATGATGCATATAACTATACTACACTTAAAGCCAAATTTGCGAACAAGGCATTTATGCCAACTATCCCCCCAGCTCATGTCACTCTGGTGCCCTAGGGATTTGGCGGCACTAATTATGCTCAAGGTTGTGGCTCATGGTAACCATAGGTGGAGCAGGGTGGTGCCTGTCAATACCAAAAAGAATACAAGGGAGGTCTAGTTTGTGTAAGGATGAAGACTTGGGAAGGTGGGGCCCACAATCAAATAACAAGGAACAAGAGGAGAGGTGTAAAAGAGGGTTTTGAGAAAAAAACAGACTGCACCAGGGGGTTATGGGCAGGTTTTAATAATACAGGGGTGTGTGTGCATTTTCATCATAATCCAGGGGGTTTAAGATCTGTTTACCCAATATAATTTCGTTCAGCATAAGATTGGTCTATCCTCATATAGAAAAATACAAATAGCTCATCTAGATAGGCTGAAGTGTTTCTTGATTGATGATTGCATATATCCAAAGTAGTAGTTTTTGACAATGCTATGATGCCATATTGTGAGACCAAAAAATTCTCGTTTTCATTTTATTTTTACTTTTTATCTTTTTAGTGATTTCCATATTGTGAGAAATGTTCTTACTAGGAATAATCTAAAACCAATTGACTAGCAGGAATTGCATGATTCCAGAATGTCATTTACACATACGACAATAGTAAATAAAGCAAATAAATGTGTCCAAAACAAATTGAGCAGAGGGTATCTATTTCCCTATTCAAATCATATACAATGAAGAAAGAGTGGGATCCAGATTGGCTGCTATTCAATGGAGGGGGAGGAGGGAGGGCGTATCTACCTATTAGATTAGAATTTTTTATGTGCACTACTCCTTAAATGTTGAGAATACATTGACTTAGGGAAATGCCATGACAACCTCCACGCCCCTGTGATTCTTCCGCTGAAAGCAAGTGTATATGGGTTGCAGGGAAGAACTTGCATGCTTAAATATGAGGCAGATTTCATTTGACTAACAATCTCATGGGTCTCCGCCACAATGGTAAAGACTTATACTCTGAAGGAAGGGCCTTATGTTGGCTTCTGATTTTAAGATACATTTTTATGTAGTCTTGTTTTTGTTTTCAATGCTTTATGGAATATGAGGATAAGCCAGGTTGTGCTGTGGTCTGTTTACACATTTACGATTTTCATTAAGTGGTTCCTATGCAATAGTCTGCATGCCAACATTACTTATACAAGTGTAAAATATGAACATTTATGAATTTAATTTTGCTTTCGTTTTGCAGATTGAATACAATCCGAGAATAATTCAATTTAGGCAGCTTATGGATGTTTTTTGGTCAAACCATGATTGTAGGCAAGTTTTCGGCCAAGGCCCTGATGTAGGACATCAGTACAGGTAAATAATCGACTAATGTCTAGCAATGTGTGGTGTTTTATTATATAATGTGCATATTGTTCTTGTTGTTGAGAATTTTAAGATGGGAGAGAATCATGTAATGAATCCTCTCATATTAGGATTTTTCGCACATGGAGAAAGAAAAGAGGTGGGACTTGTGGTGACTATTTTGTTAAATAAACATTGAAGACTTAGGGATTACCATCCATCGCATCTAATAATTAGTCCATCTGTGTTTCACATAGTGCCTAAATCTGCAACTATTCCATTCTATCCACCTCCATGGTACTGAAACTTTAAGAAAACCCCTAAAAACCTCTCTGCCCTTTGCGACCTACCACATCTTCTTACTTGCTTCTTGGAGGGCGAGGGGGATACCAAACTTAAAGCTTATCAAGACCCTCAAAAAGGAGAAGGGACTCATACACATGAGCAACTCACAAACATTGCTATTGGCATAGAGGAAAGTACTGAAAAGGGTGATGTAGAACGAGATGGACTTGTCGGAGCGAGAACTAACTAGGGAATGTGCTGTGTTACTTTATGGTTTAGAAGAGTGCTATATAACAAAGGCTGTAGAAGGATAGGGGTTATTGTTTTTCCATTTGTCTTTTATACCTTAGGAATTTTACTTGAATTCATCACATCAGAAAAGTATGCTGGAAATTCTTTGCAATTCCTTTTCTCACATCAGAGCAAGGTTTGCAATCTTGGTCCTGGTTTCAGTTGGCCAAAAATAAGAGATGAGATCTTGAAGAGATCGGGAAAACATTCTCTTACTCAAATGTATATTTAAAACTTGTAAACACTAATGTTAGCATGGAAAATACCAAATTGTGCACTTCTTAAAAAAATATTCTAAATAAATAGAGATCCAAGATATGTTGCAGATGAATAATAATACAAGTAGTTCCCAAACATCAATAACACCACATTTCTTAGGTTACATTACACGAGGGATTTGAGAGTAATATGAGTCAAGATCTGCACAATATTGTGCCCATCTCATCCTCTGCTGGTACATGTACATGTAATCCTCTGAGGTGCTATTTAGTAAATCTTACAGGAATATACTCTCATAGCATTCTATTATTCTCAGACAAATATATTCTAATAATCTTTATTAGGAGGCTTATAATAATGTGAAAAGTATGGATAAAGAAAAAAGTCCTAATAATTTCTTTTTAGAATAGAACCGAGATTGGGTGAAGTTTATCGATATCTTGCCAAAAACTAGAAATTTAACACACTGACACTAGCGTGTGCGCTGTCGATCTTGCATATCAATGGTCCCCAGGCGTTCCTTATGCTGGGCTCATAGTGATCAGGGAGCATAAAACTCTTTCCTTGCCGACTTATGCTGAGATCTTGGCGAGTTTTGGAAATTTGCAGAAACGTGACTATTTCCTGCCCTATTTTCTCAGGGCATCACCAAAAAGAGAAATCTCGCCGAGATTGTCGCTGAGATTGCAAACCATGCATCAGAGTCACTTGGAAAACTATGATTGGGTATTTCTATTGAGAAACAGAAAATTGAAAGAAGTAGCCTATTTTTCTTCGTTTTCATACACGAGCCTGTAGTGTAGAAATAATCTTTCCCACAGAATTGATCTCTTGATCTGTCTTGGCACTACCTCCTTCCCAACAACTGGCTGCTTCGATCTCTAGCATGCCAATCTGGTTGGTCACTTAAAATTCGTATAAATCAGGGACAATGGGGAAGAGCAGAGGAGGAGAGTTGAGGAGAGTCACCTTGCTGCCCTGTAAATTGAAAAGGCTACAAAGTGGGAGTCTTGGATACTCTTCCAATGCTAGAACTTCTCAAAGCAGCAGAAGTCAGAATTGTTTTTCTCTGTCTAGAAGTTGCTACCCGATTTCCTGCTAGAGCACTGTTCCTTGTGGATTTCGAAATTTAGACCTTAACACTTTCACCCACACTTATCTTCAGCTTCCCTTTTCTAAATTATCGTACTGACTGAGAATTGAAATTTATATTTCACTAATAAAGTAGTTGAAGACATGTAAAATGACTACTTTGTCAATTGATTATGCATCTTCTGAACTTTTTGACCAATTTTTTTTAAAATAATATGTCTGTAGTTTGATTGGATGAAAAAAAAAAAGTTTGGCTACATAATAATGTTCTTTGAGGTAATCACAAGCCTCGTATCTGGTCATTGGATAAGGAAATGATCCTCATTGACACATCTTGCGTAACTTACCCAATTCACTCATTTGCTCATTTGCACACTTCTTTCATAACCGATCTGCCCTTACTTTTTCTCTCTCCCTCTACACAGCTGTAGTGATAATACGATGTATTTACAGGTCTATAATCTTTGTTAGTGGGGCAGAGGAGGCCAGAATAGCTTCTGTAAGCAAAGAAAAAGAACAAGCTAAAGATAAGAGTGCTCTTGTAACTACACAGATTCAAAAACTGGAAGCATTTTATCCAGCTGAATCCGAGCATCAGGTATGAATTATGTGGATTTATTTTTTAAAGAGAAAATATCTTGTAGTTGATCATGTATTAACCACTTTTTTATTGTTCAAAATGCTTTTGCAGGCAGAAAATATGTTTTACATCATAACTATTGTACAAATCTGAACCAACTTGTTAGAGTTTATTATGTCAGTTCTCAAGGCTTGCTCATAATCAAAATTGCTTGGGTCTAATTATGTAATGATTCAACTAGTGGAGTTAAATCTTTGCGTTTTAATGTTTTTTTGCCAGAGTCCTCTCCATGCTATAGAAATTAACATTTTTCCCTCATGTTAAGAGTGGTGCACCTAAAGTTGATTTGCGAAGCTTGATCACCCTAATTAATTGTTGGTTGTGGATGTTGCAGAAATTTGAGTTGAGAAGGAACCCAAGCCTACTGCAGCTACTGGGAAACATGCCAGAAGAGGAATTCACTGGATCAAATATAGCGACCAAGTTAAATAGCTATGCAGCGGAGCTCTGCCCTCCCAAAATTCAAAGACAGATTGATGCAAAGATAAGTGACATCTACAAAAAAGGCTGGCCTCTTTTGAAGGATATATAGATCGGTGTAAATCTCTCTCATTCTGTCAACGAACATTTTTTATCACATGATCATGATTTTTTGAATGGGAGTGAAATATAACATTATTGGACTGAAATGTATCCCTCCCTATCCAATTTACTAGCTAGTTACGACATACCTCTCATTACAACGTAGTTTAAAGTTCTTGGACATAACGCCCATAGGGATGAGGAGGCACAATTGTAGATGCTTGCCTCTTTAAGTTTTTTTACTTTTGAATATTTTTTAGGTAGAAGGAAGAAAAAACCAAAGAACTAACTGTCACATTGCCTACAAAAGTAACCTCCCAAAACATCTTAATGAGCTCCAAGGGTGGCTGAAGAAACCAATAGTCTGAGCAATTGTCCATAGCATAATTAGCTAAGGAATCCGTCAATTGGTTTTGCTCCCGATAGATGTGATTAGAGGTAGCAAAGGGCCGGCCCGTCTCCATAAAATGGGGGGTCGTGTTAGGCCCAAGATTTATGGCCCAGAACCTAAAATGTTTATTTAGGTCCCTGGCCCTATTAGGGCCCGGTCGAAGCCCCTATGCCCAGCCCTGCCTATTGGGCATTGGGCCTGTTGGGCGTCTATAAAGCTTGATGGGCCAGTTTTTTATAAAATTTTAGGCGGGTTTTGAAGGTGAGGGCGAGCCCAGCCCAACCCACACCCAAAGGACGGGCTTGGCCCTTTGCCACCTTTAGATGTAATGACATGAACCAGCAATAGCATCCTTAATACGCTGAAGAATACCCTTTAATTGCCAATTGACTTCAGCATAATTAGAGAGGGTATAAGATATCATGTTTTTGGAGTCTTCTTAGATAATAACGAAATATTGGAGAAGGTGAATACCCAATGAACACGCATACCTTTATGTACGTAGAGTGGTATTGACGGGGATGGGGATAACTAGACCACAATGAACTGACCATGAGAATCATCAAATAATAGCTCCGACAGACGATAAACCTGAATTCTTGCGAAATGCTAAGTCAAAGTTTAGACAAACAGTTCCAAGTGGGTGAGGAACGTCGAGAGTCCCACAAATAACTATTTTGGTTCCCTACTTATAGTGCCTTTGTTGAAAAGGTAATAAGTGCTTTGCCAACTTGTCTATTGGTGAAGATGCTCTTTTGATTTTAAATAATTTATATTTAAATAAATATAAATTATTTAAATTTTATATTTTTAATAAAGATAAAAATATAAAAAAATATTTTTTATTCTAAACGGGTCACATTGGGTTGGGTTTGGATTTGATAGATTTGGGTTGGATCATGTACCATTTTTTAACTAGTAATAGGTTTAGGTTTGGCAAAAGCCAACCCAATGGCATCACTAATTGGGAAGCGTTTTATATGCTCCCTGAAGAGTGTGAGCTGAGCGTAAGGAATGCCTAGGAGGCGTTGATTTTCAAAATCGACGGTGCACACAGTGGCGCACGTTAGTGTAACTAATATTTACGCTAATGTGCGCAACTGTGTGTGCTGTCAATCTTGAAAATCAACACCTCTCAGGCGTTCCTTATGCTCGGCTTACACTCAATGTGGAGCATAAAAAATGCTTCCCACTAATTATGTTTTCCTAAGCTTTCTAGGTTGGCTTTATTTTCAGTGTGTCAAAAAAGACCTATAGCTTTCTCAGTCAGAAGCAGCTTGGGTGGTTTTGCTACTTAGCCATTAGAAGAATGCAAAAACAATGCGAGTTCAAGTGGCCCATGTCCACATTTGAGAGTGGAGGCCTTGTCAAGCACACACGCGATCCTAGGCATCATGGCCATTGGATCTCGATTCGACTATGCAGCGAGGCAACTTGTCTGTCCCCTAAGTAATGTTTATTATCATATCAAAATCTAATTGCCAAAGATGCCCGAGCTCAAGTTGATGCGTGTGAGCCCAAGCTCATAATAACGGGACCATATACATAAAGTTTGCCTGATTACGTGCTCAGGCTAACTCCTACTTACACCTCCTTTTGACCATTACATCAACATCCTATAGACAAATCAGTTAACCCTAGGCTAACCCATAATTTGCCCTGGGAATGAATCTCTTTCCCCTTTTTGTTCATTTGTCGTCTACTCGTGCTCTGCCCTTTTCCCCTCATCACTTTGTTGTTGGCTGCAAGTTTCTCTGAACTTGCTCTTGGCCTGAGGTTAGACATTCTTGTGACACCCTTTCACCCGCACCTAAACTACCTCATGCCTCTCGACTCTGACACCCTCTCATCCTCACCTCCTAACCACTAATTACTTGTACCTCTCGACTTTGACATGCTATTGTCCTCACCTCCCAACAACCTATACACTTCCCAAAACCAACACCTCTCTTTAACCATCCAACTACCTACACCTCTTGACCCCAATGCCCTTTTTTGCTCAACCCTCCCACATTATTGGAGCTCACCCTAAAGATCTTCATCGATTGAGTAGTACACCCAAGCTACAATTCAACAAGATCCGTATTTTATTTGTTTCAAGTAGGATTTCCATTTCATTATGCAAGTTGATTGCTTTATTTGTTAAATCCCAAGATTTTCTAAATTTATTTTCGTCGATAAAACAACATAAGCATTTTTTTAGTTAAAACATTTGTTACATATCTCAGGGTGCAAGCCACTCATTATTTGAATATATGAATATTAAATTTGGGTACAATAATAATATAGGTCAAACTACATTATAAACTGAATAGGGTACTGTTCGAGTATATGTCTAAATATCTTGATACACACAAATATAAATAGCTTGGTACTCATGTGCCTAGAGTGATCTACATTTAAGATAATATTTATACATGCCAATTGGCCTAACAATGTCATCCTCATAGTCTCTACAAATTACCAAAAGAACTTTAATTTTGCAAGGTACCTGCACTACACTGATATTGAATATACGAGCACTATAGGATCTCTAACTTTAACCCGGTTTAATTTTTATTTAATTATGTGATATTGTATGATTTTGCTTAAATTGTCGGTTTGACTTGATTTTGAAGTTAAGGGTTAGTAATTATAGTTTTAACAAGGTTTTTTTTATATCAAACTTAATTTATCTATTTTTTATGGATTATATGGGATTTTATTATAATTTTTCCTAAATTAAAGATGTGGACCCTATTGTGGACCCCACGTCCACAATTGGACGGCGTGTGACCCACATGACCCTAAAATTTTATTATTTCATTTTAGTGAGTTTTGGGATGTTTAAACTTATTTTTAGCCTTAACATAACCCTTATTAGCCACTTAGGGCGTTTTAACCCATTTTTATAGCACAATAATTTGTAAACATAGCCCAACACCTTATTATTAAAGAAAAAACCCTAGCCACTTCCCCATTTAGAGGAAGGCTGTGCAAGGGATAATAAGGTGCTCTACCCCCATTTCCCAAAGAGAAAAATCTGAATTAGGTGAGTTTTCTCGCCCCAATCACCCATAATCTTTCAATTTTACTCTTAATCCCCTTCTTATCTACATTTTTAACAAATAGATTCTTAATTTTTTGATTAAAATTATTATTTTTAATTTCAATTTCAAGCCCTAAATGGGTGATTTTCATTTTTAGTCAAAGGAAATCATAAATCTACTTATTTTTAAGTTGATTTAAGCTTATTAGTTGATTTTAATTAAGTTTTAACAAAACCCTAATTTTTTGGTAGGATTTCTTGAGGAGTGAAACTTTTTTGTTGATACGAGGAATTCATAGAGGTAAGGGGATTTCATCTTGTGTGGTTTTATCCATTGGATTACAAGTTTGAGGGTTTATGTGGGTTTTGCTTTATTTTGTGCTTTAATAGTGATTTATTAAAAATATATTATTTATCGTGAGAATGTTTAGATCTATCATATCTTAGGGTTATATTTTAATATTATGAAGTTCTATGCTAATTCTAGATTTTATCTTGAATTTTTTATGTTTTCAGTTTGATTTTTGAAAGGTTAAAGACGAACCAGAAATGGGCAAAAAGTGAACTGTTAAGGGCGTTTGAATGGCCCAACAAGAGTTTGACTGGCCCAATAGGTGTTTGAACGACCGACCATTTGAATAGCCAACTATTCGAAAGGCCTAGTGTTCGAACTACCCGATAGGGCGTTTGAACGACTAAATGGTAGATTTTGTCATTTTAGCCATTTTTGTATATTTTGGTCATTTCTTGTTCTCTTATCATAAACCCAATTTATAATAATTAAAATGAGTTATTATTACCTATAGATGTTGTTGTGATTGCATGAGGGCCAACTTGGAATGCATGATTTAGCTGAAGCATGATTTAGGCTATTTTTGTTTAATTTTAGCATGATATTCTACTTATTTTAAATTCATATTTGATGACTACTTCATGATTGTAGTAGGTTTAGCCATTATGATGTATATATATGCTTACACATGTTATATTAATTTTAGGTGAATCATGTTCCCATGTTCTAGCTTAAGTATGGCTAATGCGTCATGTGCCTCAAATGCTAATGCGCCCCATGCCAGGCGCTCATGCAGTTGCCCTACCCCCCAATCAATAGGGGGTGGGTTTGACAACCATTTCTACACTCCTCCCCTCTTTCTTCTCTTATTTTGCGCATCTTTGAACCTTCTCTCCTATATTTCTAACCAATTTTAGTCTATTCAAAAGGTGAATCTAACCAAATTGAGGATTGCTCTATGTTGTGGGAGGGTTAATTCCAAGAGATAACCTTTCTAGATGGGGGAAATGTACCAGGGCAAGAGAAGGCTCTCTCACAGCCTTTGGGACACAAAGAGAGAAACATCCCGGGGTAATGGGAGTCTCTATCAGGCCGCAAAGAGAGAAACGTCCCAGGATAAGGGGAGGTTCTTTCTGTGGCTTTTGGGCCATAAAGAGAAAAACGTCTTAGAGTAAGGGGAGGTTCTGTCTGAGGCCTTTGAACCACAAAGAGATAAACATCCTGGAGTAAGGGGAGGTTCTATCCATAGCCTTTGAACCACAAAGAGAGAAACATCCTGGGGTAAGGGGAAATTCTGTCCGTGGCATTCAAGCCTCAAAGAGAGAAACATCACAGGTAAGGGGAGGTTTTGTCTACCACCTTCGGGCCACAAAGTGAGAAACGTCCTGGGGTAAGGGGAGGTTCTATTTGTCGCCTTTTGTGCCACAAAGTGAAGAATGTCCTGGGGTAAGAGGAGAATCTGTTCGTCGTATTCAGGTGTCAAAAGGGAGAACATCCTCAAGGAAGGGGAGGCTCTGACCTCTATGACCACCAAAAATCTCAGGGGAGTAAGCATTTATAACTTTATTATTTTAATGCATGCTTATTTAAATAAAGACATATGTTTCTTAAATAGTAGATTTATATGAATGCATGTTATGAATGTTTCAGGAAGATACTGAATGACTTAAGGTTGTTTGATGAGTTTTTAATTGGTTTTGGGTCTTCGACCTTTTTTCTGATTATCAAAATATGACTATATAATTTGAAAGACACTTCGAATAGTTTTGATTGATAGTTGTTTGGTATAAACCCCAAAAGTTAACAGAGTTATGACAACTAGATACCGCCTATTAAAGCATATTGTGCATCAATGAATCGGGGTATTGTGGGAAGATCCTATCATTTTTATCCTGTTGCCCCACGAGTACGGGTGTCTCGCTTTGGTATCAACAATGGGTAGTTATTTGGTATAAAACCCAAAAGCTATTGATTATGGATACCTACCTTTTAGGCATATGGCACGCCCATGAAATGAGATATCATGGGAAGATCTATTTCATTTTGATCTTGTTGCTCTATGAGCACAAGTGTATGTTGCTTCGATATTGATGACATTCTGTTAATGATGATCTATCCGATTTTGTAAATGATTTATCGAGTTGTTTACGAATCCGATTTATCAGATTATGTGAACGATTTATTTATTCGATACTGTGAATGATTCATTGGATTTTGTGAAAGAACGATTTGTTTGATTTGTTAGCACTTTTATTTTCTACGTCGACTTTATTAAATGAATGCATGTTGAAACACTTAAGCATTGTGCGTATGATGTGAAGCTTGTTAATCAACTATAGTTATTAGGTAGAACTACATTTGGATCAGAATTTGTTGGAATAACATTGGAGATGTTATCCAACAAGTACATAGGCAACTAACATCTAATGATGTTGGACCAATCCAAAAGACAGTAGTAATTAGTCTTTTACTTCTTTTGAAACTGATGTCCGAGGATCGCTAGAGCTCTTGCACGTAAATGAGGATCTTGGGGATCGAAAGAAGAATTTGATTTTGGACCCCAGGTCGGGGTTCGCCCTCGAATTTTAGGGGCCTGCAGACTGGGGGCATTACAAATGGTATCAAAGCAAAAAATCTATCTGCAAGAGGGAGCTTTCGGGTACAATTTAGTGTATCGGTTATGTACAAACTCTCGATGTCAAATTTTCAAGTATTTTAAAAATTATTTTCATAAATTTTGGAAAACATGTTTTGCATATGTGCACAACTACCAATGAGAAACTATCTAAAACCAATGGTATGGGACATAGGGAGTTAGTAGTTAGCGCTATGGTTTGTTGTGCTAGTACAACGTAAAGTTTCTATCGGGGCGTCATGAAGTACTCATGGTATGAGACGTGAGTACTAGTGTTGACTTAGAGGCATCGTTACAGACACATTTATGTATTTTGAAAATTCATTTTATCGATTTTTGGTAAACTTGTCTTTAATATGTGTACAATGGCTAATGAGAAGTAGCCAACACTCATTGTATGGGACATGAGGTTTAAGTGGTTTGCTCTAAGGTTTGTTGCACTTGTACAATATAAAGTTGTTTATGAGGTGTCGCAAAATACTCATGGTATGAACATGAGTATTAGTGTCGACCTAGAGGCATTGTTATGGGTACAATTTAAGATATGTCGCCTAGTATTATATATGTATATTTTAAGTTAAAATTTGCTTTTGGAGTTGATCTTGGGATGAATTGCAGGGACGTAATTCCCTTTAGGGGGGAGTGGATTGTAGAGACCCACATTTTCTAAAAACTTTGAAAATAAAAAATTTAGGCCTATAAGCGGGTTTTGTGCCCAATAATCATTTTTCATAAATTTGAACTATTTTGAACTTGATTTATTTTATGGAGCTTTAAAGTTTTTGGTAGGGCTTGGATAGACGAATGTATCAAGCCCAAGAACGTGAATTAGACACTGGGAACGTAGGCTATGACCTTGAGAAACTTATCATGTGTAGGCCCCACTTTAAATTCATGAGTTAACATGCCCCTAAGGGGTCTTGTTTCGTAGGACTTGTCAATACGAGCACAACGATACCAAGAACATGCAATTCGTAGGTTGAAGTAGGGAGTTATTGCAGTTTGAATGACAAAAAAGAAAAAAAAAAGAAAAAAATGATGATAAAAGAATTTTTGTGTCAGTGCCATGTCAAGCACTAACCCCAATGGTGCTGATGTCGTGCATGTCAACTGCGCTTGGCACGACATGGCCATGTGAGGTGCGAATGAGCGTAGGTCGTGTCAGTAGAGATGGCACGACATGGTCACATGCGTTGATAGCACTGGATGAACGCTATGTGGCTCACATCTAGTTGTCCCACCCCCTATACATAAGGGGCAGGTTTCTCACCTAATTCCACACCTATTTCGATGCTCCTCCCCTCTTTCCTCTCTAATTTTGCACATTTTTGGACCTTCTCTCCTCCATTTCTAACCAATTTTAGCCCGTTCAAAAGGGGAACCTAGCTAAATCGAGGGTGCTCTACGTTGTGGGAGGGTCAGTTCCGAGAGATAACCTTTCTAGAGGAGGGAAACATCCTAGAAGAAGGGGAGGCTTTATTCATAGATTTCGGGCCACAAAGAGAGAAGCATCTAGGGGTAAGGGGAGGTTATGTCTACAGACTTTGGGCCACAAATAGATAAATGCCCTAGGTAAGGGAAGGCTCTATCTACAGCCTTTAGGCTGCAAAGAGAGAAATACTTCGAGGTAAATGGAGGTTCTGTTTGCAATCTTTGGGTTGCAAAGAGAGAAACGTCCTGGGGTAAGAGGAGTCTTTGTTTGTGGCCTTTGGGCCGCAAAGAGATAAACATCCTGGGGTAAGTGGAGGCTTTATCTGCGGCCTTTGGGCTAAAATGAGATAAACATCTTGGGTAAAGTGGAGGCTTTGTCTGTGGCCTTTAGGTTGCAAAGATTGAAACGTCCCAGGGTAAGGGGAGGTTCTGTCTATGGCCTTCGGGTTGCAAAGTGAGTAACGTCTTAGGGTAAGGGGAGTCTCTCGGCTTCAACCACCACGACCAGCAAAAATCTTAAGGGAGTAAGCATTTACAACTTTATTATTTTAATGTCTGCTTATTTAAATAAAGACATATGTCTCTTAAATAGTTGATTTATACAAATGCATGCTATGAATGTTTTAGGAAGACACTGAATGATTTGTTTGATTTATCGGTGCATTTATTTTCTACATCAACTTTGTTAAATGAATGTATGTTAAAAATACTTAAGCATTGCACGTATGATGTAATGCTTGTTAATTGACCTTAGTTATTAAGCAAAACTTCGTTTGGATCCAATTTTATGGGAATAATATTAAATATGTTATCTAATAAGTACGAAGGCAAGTAACATTTGATGATGTTGGGCTGATTCGAAAAACGGTAGTAATAAGTCTTTTACTTTTTGCAGAGGATCGCTAAGCTCATGCACACGGATGATGATCTTGGGGATAAAGAAGAATTTTATTTTGGATTTTTTTGAACCCAGGGTTGAGTTTCACCCTTGAATTCTAGGCGACCATAGACCTAGGGGAGTTATAAGAAGAGGAATGGCCTTATGGTTGAAACTCTTGGGGTATTAATGCGGGAAGATGAGAGGGAGAACTTTTGGTGGCATTGGACGTAAAAATGAGAGTATTATCATATGGGAATGACATAAAAGTAGAGAATGTGTAATAAGTGTGAAAAATGATTAGAAAATTGTGAATATCTATCTTGGCAATAAGTAAATCGCTTTTAAAATATTCTCTCCGTCCTAAAATAATTGACTAATTTAGTTTTTAAAAATAAACTCAAAGTAATTTATATAGAAAAATCAACTAGGATACTTAGGAGAGTACAAAAGGTAAAAGGTATAAATAGAAATATAAGATAGTGATATTCAGGCAATAAAAATAAATAGAAGAAAAACTCATGGAAGAGTTATGAATTAACTTAAGAATAAGTGGGCCTTATTCAATCAAAACTCATATGTAAGTTGTTATTGTCTTTTATATAAATATTATTTTTCTACCCTAAAAATCACACTATCAACATGGATAGAATAATGGGAAATTCGCGTTTATTCCTCCGCAACTTGTTTTGCCCTGACATCCACCACCGGCACCCAGTAGCAGCAGCTGTTGATCTTGATCGTCGGGTTTACCGTTTTCCTCGGATGAGGATTATGTCCTTATTTTAAAATACCCATATGTAGCTGAATGCAATTACAATAAGTTCAGGGAGTTCGTTCGTACTGGTGCACTTCCCCTTCAATAACAATAAGAAGCGGCATTGGCTGCAACCTCTGCATGTATGGCTGCTGCCGGCATAAGCAGCCTGGTGGCCGACGCCGTTTGGAATCAAATCCAATCCTCTGGTTCAGGTTCCTCCCTCCCTCTTCTTCTCACTCTCCACCTTTCTTTCTTTCCTCTAACTCTTCTCTGATCAACCTTTCTGGCATTCGTTCCATCTCGATTACCTTAATCTTTCTCAAATACAATCAATCAGTGACAGACGATCAGCTCTCTATGTGAGTCCAATCTCTTCTCTGCTTCATTTTTTTTTTCAATTTCTTCTTTTTCTTCTTTAATTCTCCTTTATAAAGTTGGGATTTTCGCAGCTTGCACTTGCTGTTTGGGAAGAACTTGGAACGGGCGACCCGAATTGTGGACGAGCGGGGGGTGAAAAGGGTTTCTGGTAATCCTAGTGGGCGCTCCGTTTTCCAGGTAATTCTTCTGTTCTGTTGGGTTTTATTTTGGTTTTTCATCCTCCCTGTGTCGTGTGGGTTGTGACCGTGGAGGAGTGTGTCAGGTGGTGGGAGAGTCTCGGAGGAAGGAGGAGTACATTTGCTTTGGGAATCACTTCTGTACTTGCTACTCCTTCTTCTACGACACTGTCAATCGCGGCGAGCAGCTCTCGGTATTAGAAGATTGTTGTCTTTGTTTATGTGTTTTAGTTGTTCTCTTGTTTGTACATTCTCTGTAATGAAACTGTTTTGTGTTTTTTTTTTAATGTTTTAACTTACAGTGTAAGCATTTGTTAGCTGCTCGATTAGCTTCGGCTGTGGGGGAGTTCATAGAGGTGCAGCTCTCCGACGAGGATCTTGCACTTCTTTTGTCAAAAATCTAATAATTTAGAGGAATCAGGAGGTAACAATTTGTGATTTTTCCGATAATCATGTTGATTTTTGTTTGTCTCTTTTTTTTTGTTTAAATGTAAGTGCAATTTTTTTACTAGAAAGAATATTAAGATGTGTGATTACAGAGGCTGCACTGTGTTGTGTTGTAGATTGTCGTCCACAATCTCCTTGCAATGGAAACATCTTAGGTGAAAGGGGGAAGAAAGCTAGATTAGGGATTAAGAGACTAGCATTTACACTAAGCTACACAGTCAAAATAACTAGATGCAATTCTCTATAGCATAAGAGATGAGGGATACATTCCTTTAAATTTATAGACATAAGTGCTAATTCCAAATAGGGTAAGGAAACCTAAAGTAGGAAGTAATATCAAATTAAGAATCTATCTTTAATTTACATAAGCTTTCAAAGGAATTTAACTAAACGAAGAAACCTAAAAGATTAAGGAGAAAGGAATCCTAAATTTGACCAATAGAGGAATCAGCTGCATTGGCCTGTCCTTTGATGGGCTGGGTCATAACATGTTGTTGCTGCTGTTGATTGAGAAGTAGAGAGAAAAGTTGAAAATGCATTTAGTGATATATGACTTCTGGTACCATCTTATGAAATCATCTATGGAGCTGTTTTGTCATGGGTGTGAAGAAAATGATTTTTACTGGGTTATCCTTATAGAAGCTTACTTGTCAGCTTTGGATTGGAGCTAATTTTATAAAATTAAACCATACATCTAAACAATTTTGATGGCTGATAATTGTCAGAAGCTGGTTGAGGCTTACCATGTAAATAAACTTCTCTTATACCAAACAAGAAGCTTTATGCTGAGGATGGTGCAAGGATAACAATGTAAAACATTTCTGTTAATTCTTGTAAATATCCTTCCTGTCTCATGAGTCTTCATTGTCGTCCGATGCCACTTGTTATGGATTTTAGTGTTACTTGCATGCTCTAAAACTGAAGACTCATCCTGTAATTTCCTGTATATAAGTTTACTGTTAAAGTTTCTATCCCTAATCTTCAGCCATATGTTTGTTTTAGGCCATCAATGTCAACTATACCTTTTGGGTTTGACATGAGGGAAACCTACTTCTTTGTGTGTGGGATGTAAAAATGTAATTTTTGCATCCACCAATCTTATTAGATATGTTGTTCCTAATGTAAGTTCATTCAGCTTTTATATATGATTTCAGATCTTCCACTCTTTAATTGTATGTGGTGCAAAATTATTGTTATGATTTTGAATTAGGATTTAATTAGGACTTTCTTTATATAAAGTATGCCTTAGTTTAGATTTGCTATCCTAGTTTAGAATTGCTTATTAAAGGTAGGATTCTTATTGTTCTTGCTCTCCTAGCTTATATTTGTTTCCTAATAAGAGAAGGTTGAAGCCTATAAATCATGTACTCCTTCACAGTCATTAGTTATGATTTTCGAGCCATAAATTAGTCTAGTTTATTTATCTCTGCCCCTTCTTGACTCTCTTCTCCTTTTTCTTCCCCAACCATAATTTCACCCTTGTAACCCCAGAGGTTACAACATTGGTGTTAGAGCGTACCTTTCATGCACCATCGCTTCATCGCCGCCATGGGATGCCCAAAGAGAGTGGTTTCCGGTTCTACTATCAAGCCCTTGGATGCGGCCGTCTCCCACTTTCAGTCGGATGTTATTGAGTTCCAAGGTGAACCGGATGCTCAAGCCCTAGAGCAGAAGATAGACACTAATAGTTGGGCGGAGCAATTTCAGAAGCTCTCGAAGACCCTCACGGTCGTTGCATAGTCACAGCGCGAAGTTGCTGCGGCTGTTAAAGCCCAACAAGACTCCTTGGCTAAGCTCGTTGGCCGATGCGACTCTTTGACCACCTCCATCTAGCAGCTTGCCAACCGTCCGCCTTGTCCACCTCCTGCCAAACTACCGCCTCAGGGTGTCATCATCTTCATCTCTTCTTTGCGATTCTTCTGCCTCAGTGGCCCCTGAGTTCCGTCTAGAGTTTGAACTTGGTCGTCCGCCATCACCCAGTTTGTGAGGGCCCCTCTTGCCATCACCAAATCTTCCCCATTCATCCCGGCAGGTCACCTCAGAGCGGGGCCAGGTCCATAAGGCAGAGATGACTGAATCCATTGTCGCCAGCCCTTCCCTCTGCCATTCCAACATCACCCTTCCTGTGACGGTCGGGTTGGATTATGTCGCGTCGGCCCTCTCGATTGCCTCTAGCCAGCTGTTGCTCCGCTCCATGGCTGCCAAGGTCGTTGCTTTCTAGTTAGTGCGGCGGCTGGCCTCCACCAGTGTGCCACTAGCTCCGTTCATCGCCGCCACCTCTATACCCCCTTTGGTTCTGACCGGGAATCTCCTTTTCGCTGCCCATGTCACTGTCCCACTGCAGCTGCACACAACAGAGGTTGTTGTTGAGTCCTCTTCCACCGGTTTAGCCGCTGCCAGTTTCTCCATCCCTTGCTCTGGCTGGTTGTCGATTGTTTGGAGTGCCGTTGGTTTCCACTGCCGCCACTGCCTTTCCAATTCCGGGACGTTCTTCGGTGGGATTAGGGCAACTAGACACTTTGAGTGGGCTGCATGCGGGTCAGACTAGACCCGGTTCCCATGTCAGCCCATCACGGATTTGGGCTTCACAATCGGTTCACAGTCCCTATCTAACCTAAACCGGGTCTGATATGCCTCCTTGTTATTCTACATCTAATCTTCATGGCCCACGCGCTCTTCCATCCGCCCATGGCCCAAATTTGCAACTTGATGCCCAGGAACTTAATGTTGCTAACGATTATCTAATGCAGGTGGGTGATGTTCATGCAGCCTTTGACTATGGCCAGCCTAATTTCTACCATGGGCCGCATGTATCACTTTGTGGCTGTGGGCGTGGCAGTCCCCAACCCTGTGGCTGTCCACCGGGCTATGATGCCGCGGCCTGCGACTATGAAGGCATTGTCCACACCTGCCGAGTTTGCCTCATTTTCCCAATCTTCAAGGGTGACGAACTGAAGGAATGGGTTTCACGTGCCTGAAGATTTTTTCACTTCCATCGAACACACTTCTGTCGAACATTGGACCACGAGCGTATTGATCTTGCTTCCTTTCACATGGAAGGTCGTGCATTGGAATGGCTCGAGCACTTTCTGTCTCACACTCTGCATGTTATGTGGGATGACATGGAGCGAGCTCTTTGGGCCTACAAATTATGAGGACTATAATCTTCGTCTCTCTCGTGTTCGCCAATCTACCACCGTCGAAGCTTATCAAGATGAATTTGAAATGTTGTCTAATCAGGTTTCTAATTGGCCGAAAGCTGCTTTGATTGGTACCTTTTTGGGTGGTTTGAGGCCCAACTTGCGAGCTTCAATGAGTAATTTCAAGTCATGCACCTTGACGGAGACAATCCGTGTCGCTCGCATGTGTCAAGTGTAGCTTCAGCTTTAGCATCAACAACATGTTCCATGGGTGCTAGTCTTCTTCTACAAGTCCGATCACCACTATGGGGCGTATTGTCACGGGGACGCCCGCCGTGTGGCACCCGCAAGGCCAAACAGCCAAGCGAGTAAGCCTTTTTTCATCGAGGTTATGGCCTCATGCCATTTGACCAAGCGTCTAGCCCGCAAAGCCAAGCAACGAACCCGTCCCAAGGCGTACATGCGAACGTGCGGGGACATTTCCCAAGCTAGCTGGCCGGAGGGGGACACCTCTTTGCTATGCATGGATCTACCTTAGGCAACCCGAACATCCAGAACATCTATCTCAGCCAAGTGCATGCAAGGGTCTTTGTATCCAACAAGGCCATAAGGCCATACAGCTGCTCGACGGGTCGGAGAGCCCCATCTCCCAGTAGATGGGGCTCCTAGCAAGATAGCTAGCAAAGCAATAAGCCTTCATTGCCATCCGGGACAGCTTTGCTCTTACACTTACACTTTGAATCAGTCTTATTAGCTTACTCGCACAAACGTACGCTTACACTTACAACATACGCCTACTCGTACGACCTTATTCGTATAAACTTACTTGTACGACCTAACTCGTACAATCATACTCTTACACATAAATATACTCTTACATCTTTCTTAGAAACTTACACTTACACTTATGCTTATACTTATACTTACGCTTACCGTCTGAATCAAAGTTTCACAAACTTACTCGTACAACTTACTTATACTCATAAACTTACTCTTATTGTCTTCTAAAGAAGCTCACACTTACTCTAAATCTTACACATACAACTTACTCAGAATCTGAAACATACGACTTACTCTTACGATCGTACATATACTACTGACAACTAAAGCTCATTACAATTAATATGCTCCAGCGTCGGAAAGGAATAGAATGCCACTTGGGTGTCACCTTAACCTTCGGGGAATAACTAAACACCATTGACTTTTTCGAAGGCAAGGCACACCTATGCTCATGGGGCACCGGATCAAACAGGTAAGAGCAGATCCATGATACTACTTACTTGAGTGCGCAAATGCCCACTCTCTGAGGCCATACAGTGCTAACAAGGGCCATATAGTGCCAACTAAGGGCAAAAAACATACAGTGTCACTCTTGGGCATAAATCTTATAGTGCCACTCTTGGGCAAAACATACAATGCCATCTGTAGGCAGAAAACATACAAAGCCCACGAAGGGCGGAAACTTATAGCGCTCTCAACAGAGCATCAAATGTTTGGGCCAAAAAATAGCACCAAGACTAAGACCCGCAAAAAAACACCATGGCTAGACTAGAAAAGAGGCTCGCTCAGTCAATTACTTATCGACTGGCACAAAATGGAACTTAATCCGTCGAAACCCTCAGTCTCAACCTCACAATGTTATCAAATTAGGGTTACTTACCATTCAAGTTTATATTATATAACTTATGCACGCATAATTATGATCGGAACGACTTCCATCTTACAAATCTCTGCACAGTCTTACCTTAACTCGTAAATCCATACTAATAATCTTACCATCATACATTTACAGCCTTACATCTTATACCATCCACTATTAAACTGAATCGTCTTACCCGAACTCCTCAAATGAAACCCTTAGACTTAAGTCCCGATATCACACCCTTACTAATTCCTTACTCATTATTTTTCAGTTACAATTCATATTACGTACATTATGCATGTATAATTATGTCATTACCTCTTTTAACTCACAATCCCCTAAAAGCACTTCGAATCTTAAGTCTTCAATTCTTTACATCCCCTACGTAGGCATTATACCAACAACTTTGTTATTTCAGCTCACTATGTCCCCTCCTATATAGC
The DNA here is from genome assembly GCA_035235625.1 of Saururus chinensis. Taxonomy (NCBI): domain Eukaryota; kingdom Viridiplantae; phylum Streptophyta; class Magnoliopsida; order Piperales; family Saururaceae; genus Saururus; species Saururus chinensis. Next base: position 4,865,103 of record CP141145.1, on the reverse strand, counting down.
ATAAGAGATTTCTTGCATTTCTCTGGAGTAGCAGCCGAAGTGGCTGTACGGGCATGGTATTTTAGAATTTTACCAAACTGCTCGAGAACACTCCCAATGACCCTCTAACACTATATAAGTAGGAGGGGACATCTTAAGTATCCAAATATGTACTAGTTGGCTATGTGTCCCAACATAGCCAACTATGTGTGTGCATCGTTGCGTGCTTTCTATGCAACGTTGTGGGTCTTCCCCGCAATGCTTGCACACATGATATGCAACACTAAGGGTAGTTCTCACAATTCATGCACACCTCGTATACAACATTTTCCCATGTGTGTACGCCCCATCACGTGTCACGGGTAGTCTGCTCCGCTACCCCGTGACAGTACGCCACCTATTTCTTTTAAGCGATTATTTCAAGTTGGAATGGAGGCTCGCCACTCCTAAGGTTTATGCTACAATTGTGATGAAAAGTATACCCCTGGCCATCGTTGCAAGACTCTTCATGCTTATGTTGTTGAAGATACACCTGACCCTCTAGCTTTTGTTGTTGAAGATCACCTGACCCTCTAGCTTCTCCCGACCCTGTGGCTGAATTTGACCCTATCCTCGCTGCCTTGGTGAATGATGTCGACCCATACTTGTTTCATGCCTATGAAGATGGTAATGCTCCTAACACTATGTGCATTAATGGGTAAATAGAAAAATGTGTCATGGTTCTTATCGATACAGGTAGCACTCATAGTTTCATTAACAAAGCCGTTGCTAAAGAGTTGAGCTTGCAGATCTCCGATTGTTCTAACTTTGATGTTATGGTTGGAGATGGTGCAAAGCTTCATAGCACGGGGGTTTATTGTAAGGCATGTCTTCTTGCTCAAGGCCTTACTATAAAGTTTCATTTCTATGTCATGCCTATCAAGGGAGTTGATATTGTTCTTGGCACGGATTGGTTGTGCACATTGCAAAAGGTTGAATGGGACTTTGAACACATGTAGATGAGTTTTGAGCTTGATGGGGTCAAATGCCTGCTTACTGCTCAACCGCCGGATAAATTGCACATCATTCAGTGCCCTCCTCCGAAGTATACTTGGATTCACCGGCCTCTTACTGTTGATGAGCATTTTGGTCCTTCCCAACCTTGAGGATAAAGCCTAGCAGAAGCAGTGGTATTGTTATGATTTTGAATTAGGATTTAATTAGGACTTTTTTTATATAAATTATGCCTTAGTTTAGGTTTATTTTTTTAGTTTAGAATTATTTATTAAAGGTAGGCTTCTTATTGTTATTGCTTTCCTAGCTTAGATTTGTTTCCTAATAAGAGAAGGCCTAAGCCTATAAATCATGTATTCCTCCAATGTCATTTAGTTGCGAATTTTGAGCTCTAAATTAGTCTAGTTTATTTATCTCTGCCCCTCCCCAACTCTCTTCTCCTTCTTCTTCTTCCCCGCATGCACTCTCTCCTTAAATTCACCCTTGTAACCCTAGAGGTTACAACAATTAGAGTTAAATGGCAAGCACTTGCTTTTTTGAGTCCTATATTTTCTCTTAGATCAACTGATGAGACCTTGTTGAAAGAAAACCTGCTGGATGAACACCATCGGCTTAAGGATATCAAAGTTGTCTGGATTAATCAAAATCCTGTTCGTAAAAGCAGAGTGCTGGAGTTCTCTTGAGGGCAAACACATGTAACTGCATGTTTCAGATGATACAGATGTAATATCTGAGGCTCATCACATGATATTTGCTGCAGGCAAACTGAAACTAACACAGCCAAAAATAGCAAAGAACATGAGCTTTGCTGATAATAAGCTTTCATACAACAATACCTTGACTTTGATTGAATTAAGGATTTGAGGTGAGAAAGAACTCTCTTTAATGGAATAATGAAATAGATGATTTTATAAGATCAGTCGATTGGCCTCTAATAGGCTTAGGGTTGCCAAAATCAAGAAATGACCCTATTGTCCCCACTTGTTAAGGGCTGACCAGATACAACATAACAATAAACATAATAGACTAAACTACTCCTAATATATACAACTACACTATTAAAGACTTGATTATAATACAGAAATACTAGCAAATACTCCTCTAATAGACTTATGTTGGTTTGAACTCTATCTATCATACACATCCATTTTTTTTGATACTGTGTAATAAGAAGTGAATATACTTGAAGAAAATCATGTGCTTGTATTCGTTTAGATATCAAATCTTGGTTAGTTGTTAAGATTTGGTGATTTATTATGCCATGTTCTTTTGTTTTTGAATATATTCTGTACTTATGTTTTTAAATCAATTTGTCAACTTGGGGTGATTTGTTTAAAATTATGAATTCAGGAATGAGATATGTTAAGGCGCTTGATCTGTTCAAAAAAATATCTTATAATAATCCAAAGGAAGCAATAAGGTTACTTGGATTAGATGTTGGAAACAAGTATGTTGGATTGGCTATCTCAGACGTCCAGAACAAAGTTGCATCCCCTTTAAGGTATGTAATAAACTATTTGCTAAGATATATGGAAAAAAAAGTTCTTATTTTGCTGAGAGAGATTCTCATGAAATTTGAATGTCACTTGCATTGATATGAGTAGTGTTTTTAAAGTTAAAAGAAAGTGATATGGAACTTAACTCTAAAGCAAGGCACAAATTGTAGTAGAAAAATTATGAATAAAGTAATCGGAAGGGACTTCCCATTACTTCCTTACTGAAGTGATGGGCTTGTGCATTGGTAGTTACCAAATCTTTCTTAATTATAGTTTACATCATTTTCAGATCCAGTTTAGACTGGTTGTCTGCCTGACCTAAGTAACCCTCTATGGACTTGAAGTATTTAATGATTCCAAAAGTTAGTAATTCAAATCTTCATGGAAATGAAACTACACAATCTTACGACAAAGTGGGAGAAACCTTGTCATAAATCATAAAATATGTATTGATATACAAGATGTGTGAGGAAATTGTTCTGGAAAAGGGAAAGCAAATTGATCAATCCATTTGTACAAGGCAAGACCACAAGATCCCACATCAGCTAATTAATTTTGTTTCCGTATAGAAATTCCTTCTTATGCACCTGTTATTATCTCAGGAAGAATTGGAGCAATATTGATCAGACCTAAGGCTTGACAACCACCAATAGAGCAGAATATTACAAGTTGATCTATCTATACATTCACGGAAAGACCACACAGCAGTTGCGTAAACTGTCTCGTAAGGCTTACAGAAGGCATTACAATCACCAATCAAGCAAAATATGAGTTTTATATGCTCATTCTACAGCACTGCTGCTTAAATTCATCTAATTGGACTGTGAAAAGTCCCATTCTGCGGACCTTGCCTGACCCGCCAGTCTGGTGTGGCTCTGAGAAGATTGATAGTTAAATCTTAATATAAGCCCAGTTCAATGAATTGGGTTGTCATATTGAGTACTTCCATATACCAATTTTGCTGAGAGATTAAATACAGAAAGTTAGTCACCTTAATATTCATTATATCTAACATGTGAACATATGTAGAATATAATTTTTAACCTTGAGTAGGTTAACACTAGTGTTGAGTGGTTCTCAGTGAGTTTTTTATTAAGAGCTAATCAGTTGATTTCCTCAAACCATAAGCCTTGTATTGAAAATGAACCACTATCTTGTTCTACATATAGTTTTTCTGTAACTTCAGTTGCTTTTTCACATAATTCATGCAGTGTGCTTGTACGTAAGAAGACTAACATTGATCTGATGGCTAGAGATGTGCAAACGTTGGTAAGTGTCAGTTCTTTTAATTTTTTTGGTATAAGATATCAAGAGAAGTTATTTAACTCTACTGATCTGGGACAAAGTTTTCTGCTCTGTGCATAATGTGGCCCGAAAGTTCTCCACAAGTTTAAAACTTAGGTGATTCAGAAGGGAGTAGTGGAATATGAACGTCAAACATTAGAGTAGACTTATATCGACAAGCCAGCCTCCGAAATCAAAATGTTGCCATAGAGCATTATACGACTATCTTAAGTAACAAACAAGAAATTCATATCAAGATCAGTTACTAATTGGAACACCTATCTCACATATATAAATTTTCAATTTATTTCTTTTTTTGTTATGTATTCAGTTAGAGTTCACCTCTGTTTCTTCATTTCTCTTATCTTGGTTATAAATCAGAGATCAGATCTAGATTGTAATATTCTTCATTTTCAAGTATATCTGTTTTAAATTAATTTAGTATCAATTGCATTTGGATTTCAAATTAATTTCTTTTAACTGGCTTCTTATGATTCTTACACAGGTTTCAGAATTTTCATTAGGGGGCTTTGTTGTTGGATATCCATATGAATCACAAGGTGGACAAAATATAGATGTGCGTATAAATCTCATGAAGTTTAGATTGTGTTTTTGTTTTTTTCCCGTTGTGTTGGTAAATCTATGGTTTGATTGGTGCAGGCTGTACAAGTGAAACTTTTTGTTCAGGATCTCCAGGAAACTGGAAAGCTTGATGGTTTGTGCTTTACTTATTGGGATGAGCGCTATTCTTCAAGGGTTAGCATTGAAAAACTTGTTTTTACAATGGATAATATCAATTATAATATAGATATAATATTATTAAAAGCAAATTCATTGAAACGGTGATAGAATCACTAATGATGTTCTTATACTAACAGTCTTATTATGGTTCCTTGCTGTCAGTGTGTTGAGGCTCTCTTAAAGCCTTTGGATCTACACCCGGTACATGCCAAATCTGTTCTGGACAAATTTGCTGCTGTAGGAATATTGCAGGTACACCCTTGGGTAGAAGGATGATGGTATTATGAAGGATAGTGATATGCATCCAATGAATCTGCCCAACAAACCCCTCCCAAATAGGTTTTGGTTGGGCAGAACATGTGGGCCTCGCAGAAAGCTCACTTGGGCCTGCATGTTTTGTCCAACCAAAACCCAGTTAGGAGGGTTTGTTGGGTAGATTCGTTGGGAGGGTGATTAACATTTTCCTATTACAAGTGAATGTTCTATATCTTTTTCCTTTTGTCAAAATGCAAAAGAAGTGAGATTTTTCAATTGTGAGCTATTAGAATTTTTATGCTTGCATTCTTGTGCATGAAATGTAGGCATTTATGCAGTTACATCAGTAAGTTGAAACCAAACCGAACCTATCACTGCCGTGGGGTTCAGCTGTATCCAAATAACTTTCCCATTAATAAAAACTGGCTAATGTTTTGGGTGATGGAGCAAGGGTTGGTTGCTTAAGCTTTCTCTTGCTCTTCTTTCTTTGGCAGGGATACTTGGATCACTGTAACCAAAAGTTGAAGGATTTCATCCCTCCTTTCGATAGAGATACTTAGCTCACTTTAATTAGAATGAATTTGTAGCCTTTTTTTATTGAGATCATTTTATTTTACATCAATCAGGTGAAACAATTATGTGCCATGCATTTTGTGTGTTAAGATTTGTATGGAACAGACTTGACTGCATTGTTTCATAAATGTTTCAGTTGTCCATCTTAATGCTTATGCGGGATGAGGAAATTTTGTAGTGTACTTTTCTTTTGGAATAAATGTTCTTGTGTTCTTATGTCTTAAACTTGGCGCCATGGATTTGCTTCATAACACCTAGGGCTGCAAATTGCCAACGGTAGCTGTTTAACCATTCTAGCATCCAAATCATAACGGGTAAAACAGTAAATGAGCTGGTTAAAATTGTCCGTTGGATAAGGACATGGGTAATTTTATCCAGCTGTTTCATAATTGGAATTGTTAAATGAAATTCAATAACTGTTAACAGTAAAAAATTTATGTCTTCTTTTATACCACAGTAGATATATACCCCATTTTATAAACTATTCAACCCCAAACATAAACCCCCCAAAATACCTCCCAATCTCCCAACCTTTGATGTGCCAAGCTTGTAAATAAAGCATCACTGACATAGAGACCATTCAATGTTTGTTTTATAATTCCATCTCTTATATTTTTAAACCTATACGGCTTTTTTTATATGATTTGGTTGTTTTTGTGGAAAGGGAGATCTAAATTGTGCATGTAAATGAGGGAAAATGCTACTTTTTAATCGTTTGAAGTTTTGAAGTTCTAGGTGAGTCAAAGCGAGGACTATCAATTGTTAGAAAAAGAAAAAATATAGTACTATCATTTAAGGGCAATTAAACAGGTAACGGTTGTCCAGATGAATAACGGGTAATAGAATGGTTGTATGAAATAAACAATTTAAGAAACAAAATGGTTATGGATAAAAATATGGGAAACCAACTAAGGAGATGGAAGAAGCTCTAGCCTCTAGTTGCATCATCCTTCAACATGCTTCAAACGTGCTTGCATATTTCATAGGAGGCCCAAATGTGCAAGCACATACAGAATCCTGTCTTTCAATGTTAATCAGTGATTGGTCTTGTAAGATGTTCAAGCTTTTTTCTCTCGACACCAGATACCAGCAGGTCCAAAAGAGTCTTTCCTTCCAATAACCCTACCAACCAATCCGCTAGCAATGCCTAACCGACGGATACTCATAAAGAAATTTTTTCTGAGTTTAATACTCCTTCGGACCCACATTGATACTACGTCTTTCAGGTTCCATAGTAACAAATTATTTTGTTTCAGAGCCATGGAAATAGTCAATCTCACATCCCCGTCTTTTTCTTCACTTCATACATCTTATGACTCTTGTCAAGATTTCTTATGTGAAGTATGCCCCTTCCTAAGTCCCCGCTAGCCGGTTTCTTTTTGTAAATCCTTATTAAGTGTTTGAGTTAAACAAAGGGTCTTATACTACCAAAAGTCTAAAGAGAATTTTCAGTTCTCAGTTTCCTATGTTTAAAGAATATGTTCAAGCTTCTTCGTTCTCTCAACACCAAACACCAGCATGTCCAAAAGAGTTTCCTTCCTTCTAATAACCCTACCAACTTGCCTCCACCAGCCATGACTAGTTGATGGCTACACTTATCTCCATCTTGGTGCCATAAAGGTTGCCCTCGCTCTCCTTGACTGACTAGGCATGGAAATCGAATGTAATCTTGCATTACTCAATACCTGTTTCCTCACGTACAATCAAAGTGTAGTTGCCATAGTTCAAGTCACTTTTAATGTTGACATTGTTTTTCTCACTCTATACCCAAATTACACCATTTCCCTACAAGACCCCTTTTTATTCAACTCTCTTTACTCTTAAGTCCAATTTTATAGATTAAACATGAGATATGCAGCTATAGGTACTACACTGCACTATCACCTTGCTTTTTTATTACAGAATCATGCTATAAACCTTCTAGTCACTGGCCTTCAATAGTCAACAGATACACTCATGATAAAAATTGGGCCTCATGGTGTTCATTGCACCTATATTTTTAAATAGTTTTTCAAAAAGCAACTGACTCATATATTTCCATCCAAGTGGATAACAACATATGAGACTTTTTTCTAGTCTACAAAATGTCATATGAACAATTCTCACTTGTTCATAAGGAAACTTGACAAATCAGTTAAAACCTAGTTTCCTTCCCAAAATTTAGTGACTAAAGTACTCTCCACTAGTCTGCCAGAGATCCAAACTATTCAAGAATCTTCTCCCCCAACATGTCATATTTAGGGGGACATTTGCAATTGTTATCATTGCCTCAACTACCAATTCAATATGAAGCATTCTGATCCCAATGAAAAGTCCGTAGAAAGAAACGATCCTCACAACAAAAGTAAAGAGACGATATGAAGCAATAGACCCTGAGGTTTATCTCTTAGGAGAACCCCCCATGAAAGTTGATTATTATGTTCTATATCCCACAAAGAAAGTACCCAACCTTTGAAGTTACTATTTCCAAACACTACATGTCCTTGATAAAGAAGATCATTGCCTACAAAGTGTTCGAACTCATGAATCCCATTGAAAACACTACTCTACAGATATTTATGATCAAACTCTAGTTCCATTCTCCTGAAGATTATGAAGATCTTAATTCTCGCATCAAGCACATATGGAAGATTCCTATTCCAACAGGTCAAACCTCTAACAAATGGCCTAGGAATATCTCAGCTGCCAAAGCAGCTTAAATTGGCAAGCCACGAATATTGTTGCCTAGAACAAAGTACTCTCCCAGATTCTCAGATAACAACAAAAGCTTGCTACAATGGTTGAGCTTTGAGCCATGATTGATGGCCTACCTCAAGAGCTCCTTCACATTGCTACAAAATGCCCAGATTTCTTTGTTGCTCCTTGAATTATATCCTTACAAAATGTAGAAAAAAGACATCTTGAAGCACAACTCAAGAGCCTTGAGTCCTCCCAAGCGTATAAACCACCACTCCTAAGTTACCCAACCTTTGGCACTATATTCGGAAATCCTTTTTCTTATATCCCGAACTACAACTCATAACCACTTCTCCCACCAAACTTGATGTCACAAACCTGACCTCGAAACCCCAAAGCAGCGACAAGGAAGGACTGCAAGTAACACAATGTGGCCCTCTTGAGTACAATAATAATTTATTATTAATTACGTTCAATTAGAATAATCCAACTTAAAATAAATAAATCCATCACAAGATCTATCTTGAGAGAAGTTATTACAATACTTTGAGATAAAAGAAAACAACTAACTAAGAGTCTCATTCTCTAGCAACGACTAATCTTCTACCCTTGTCACAAAGGATAAATCTTATTCCATGAATTCTAGCAACCTTCTTGCTCAGCATTTGTAGAGTCTAACAAATCTATGTGTACAACTACATGTGGTTGACAAGTTCATGCAAAAGCAAAGCCACTCACGAGCTTAAACCTAGTAATAAACTCACACACACTAAACCAAATTATTATGCTTTGAAAACCTTATATTTAAGTAAAGCATTTAAGTCCATAGAAAGATAAACCTGAAGCATTTAGCTTCTAATAATTATTTAAGTAAATAGTATTCCATAAATTTAGAAAAGGGAAATTTATTTAAATAATATTTTTTAAAAAAATATTTACCAATTTAGACCACTTTGGGAAATATTTCCCAAAGTGGTGTTGCTTTTTGCCACGCAGGCGCCAGCCAAGCAACTGCGCCTGCGTGACTTTTTTAAAATTTTTTTTTTGATTTTGTCCTTTAAAAGGTGGAAATCAGAAATCAGCATTGATTTCGTCCTTTAAAAGGACGAAATCAGTACTATATTGATTTTGTCCTTCTACTCTCCCCTCCCCTCTCTCTCCTCTTCACTCTCTCTCTCCTCTCTCTCTTCACTCTCTCTCTCCACTCTCTCTCTCTCCTCGCTCTTTACTCTCTCTCCTCTCCTCTCTACTCTCTCTCTCTTTCTCCACTCTCTCTCTCTTCACTCTCTCTTCTCTCTCTTTCTTTCTCCTCTCCTCTCTCTCTCTCTTCTCTCTCCACTTTCTCTCTATTCACTCTCTCTTCTCTCTCTCTCCACTCTCTCTCATCTTTCCCTTCTCTCTCTCCTCTTTAAGAGAATGAATAGAGAGAGAAAGAGGAGAAAGAGTGGAGTGAGAGAGTGAAGAGAGAGAATGGAGAGATAGAAGAGAGAGATTGTAGAAAGAAAGAGGAGAGAGAGTGAAGATAGAGAGTGGAGAGAGAGAAGAGAGAGAGGAGAGGAGAGAGAGAAGAGAGGAGAGAAGAGAGAGAGTGAAGAGAGGGAGAGTGGAGAGAGAGAGTGACGAGAGAGAGTGAAGAGAGAGTGGAGAGAGAGAGTGACGAGAGAGAGTGAAGAGAGAGTGGAGAGAGAGAGTGGAGAGAGAGAGGAGGGAGAGTGAAGAGAGAGAGTGAGGAGAGAGAGAGGAGAGAGAGAGGAGAGAGAGAGTGAAGAGAGAGAGAGTGGAGAGAGAGAGAGTGGAGAGAGAGAGAGTGGAGAGAGAGAGTGAAGAAAGAGAGAGTGGAGAGAGAGAGTGAAGAGAGAGAGAGTGGAGAGAGAGAGAGTGGAGAGAAAGAGAGTGGAGAGAGAGTGAAGAGAGAGAGAGTGGAGAGAGAGAGAGAGTGAAGAGAAAGAGGAGAGAGAGTGAGTGAGTGAAGAGGAGAGAGAGGGGAGGGGAGAGTACTGATTTCAGTACTAATTTCGTCCTTTAATGCTGATTTCTGATTTCGTCCTTTAAAAGGACGAAATTAGTATACAGTACTGATTTCGTCCTTCTAAAGGACGAAATCAAAAAAATTTTTAAAAAAAAGCCACGCAGGCGCCAACTGCTTGGCTGGCACCTACGTGGCAAAAAACAACACCACTTTGGGAAATAAAAAATATTATTTAAATAAATTTCCCTTTAGAAAAATATGATTAACCATTTCCACCAAACACCCTTGGCTAAAGGGTATATAATGAACCGGCCATCTACAACCAGCACCAGTCTTGATGGCATTGCCCCATGCAGCAAATATATCCTCATAAGCCACTTGGAATATTTCAGTAATTTTCTAAGTGTACACTTGGCACAAAACTTTTTTTAGTTTCATTATCTTGTTAACCCATACAAGAATATAATCCATCCCAGCCCGTGGTATATCAATTGGTAGAAAAACATGCTAAAAGTACATATAAACCATTTTAGAACATTTTGTGATCCAAACCTACATGCATTAGGTCAAGACCTTGTTTTTTAGGCAGTAGATGATTCCATATTTATGAAAAAATACCTACCAATATTGGAATCAAATGAAATTTGGAAAACATGATCTTCACCCAATAAGAGACTCAGAAATAAAATCAGAATATAATCTGACACATGAAAATAATTTAGTTGAAATTTCGGAAATGGCTACACAGTTCCGCGATCTCTTTACAGTTGGAATACAATTGACATAAACCGCTAAAAAAGACTCTAAATCGATCCAAACTTTTTATTCTTATATATATATATAGAGAGAGAGAGATTATTGAACACAAAAATTTTGGGAGCAATAAGCATCCGGAGGCAATAAGAGTCCCAATGAATTTGGGAAAATTCATGAAACATGAAACAACAATCTATTAATCCGAAACAACTAGGATTACAAAAAATTTAATAATTCAAAATTGATTTGGAAAAATCCCCAAAAATACCAGATCAAAATAGACACAAACACGGATCTCAAGTAATTTGTTCAAGTCCATTCCATGAAGAAAAGATCGCAAAATGAAGCCCAAAACCCAAACCAATGCTAATTGGCAGAAAATCAAGCACATGAAAATATGTCCCTTTGACCAAGAAAAACTTTGTGAAATACTCTTAAAGTTTTACTATACTGAGAATAATGAGTGAAGATACTCTAAGAGAAATTTCAGATTAAAAAGAGTCTAGGAAGGCCTCTAAAAAAATGGCTGCATTGATTATTGAGAACAATCAACTCATAAAAAAATCATGCTATTCACAAAGCATCCAAAATATATAACCACAAGAGCATTCAAGAACATCATATCTAAGGATAATAGACATGAATAACATCAAACACCATACTTTCAAAATCAAGTCATAATGATAGCTTTTCAAATCATGTAGTAATAACAATTGAAACACAATCTTAACAAAAGCCATACTTAATCATTCAAAACATACATGAAACTATCCATGAAAAGGTAGATCAACAAGTACCAAGTTACCTTGAAATCCAATCCCGAAACTTAATTCTTGAAAAAGAGAGCAGAAGAAAATGCCTTGAGAACCATGCTTAAAATCATAGAGTCATCAAACAACAATCAAGATCTGATTTAACCTACCTCGAATTGATCAAAATACTCTAGAAAGCTCCTTAATGGAGCACCAAGTTGTAGTGGTTTTTTGCTCAAGGCTCTTGAAAGTGCTTCAATAAAGGATTAATGGTGGCAAGAAGATCAAGTAAGGCAAGGAGAAGAAAAGGTTGTGGAGAGGAAAGAGAAAGGGGAGAGGTTGGTTCAGACACCACAAGAGGGGGGGGGCCAAAGGGAAAAGAATGATGAGAAGGGGCGGGTAGCCTCCCTTTTGGGGGGTTGCCTTAATAAGGCAGTTACTCTGATTGCTTGATTCTCCTTCCAAACTTATTAAATTAGATCAAATCAAATCAATACTACTTTGGGGTTATCCATAGTTTGGCACCAAAGAAACCTAATAGATGGGCTAATGGGCTTTGCTAGTGCATACTTGGCTTGGCCCAATCTTGCGAGCCCCTTACTCACAATTACCCACTTTCCATCAAACGGAGTAAAAAAAACTCACAAAAATTCCTGAAAAATCTATAAAAATTCTAGAAAAAAAATCGAGGGCACTACACCTGAGGTCACTCATTCCAACCAACATCCCAAATTGAACGACTCTCTCAACTTCAAAGAAAAGGCCCTTATCCCTAAAAACTTACTTATTTTAAACCAAATTGAAGTCTGAAAATTTTGAAATAATTATTTTCTGTCTTAGGATGATGTTAGGGTCATTTGGGACTAATAATCCCAATTTCACATGTGGGGCCCATGGTGGGTCGGGCCCCCTAACTTTTCGGAAAAAATAGTAAAAATTTCAAAAAAATCCAAATGACTTAAATTAACTTAAAAACCATAAATGTAAAGAAATTTTTAGTTAAAACCTTTGGTAACAACTTTAATTTTAGCATTAAACCACACATTAAAAATTAAATAAAATAAAATAAACCAATTCAAGTTTAGGGATCTTACATTTGGTATGGGACACAAGGTGTTAAGAGATGACTCTACGGTTAATTCTATCGGAGTAATGAAATAAAAATTTGATTTCAAAATGTTTATTTTTGAAAATTCATTCGATTAAGAAAGGAGTTTATTTTGAAAGACAGTGGAACTACCAAATAGTAACCACCAAACACGGCGATATGGGAAGTGCAGTGTTATTGGAAAGATCTAAGGTTTATTATGCTAGACTATAGATATATAATTAGATTTCAAATTGTTTATTTTTTAAATTTTATTTGCATGTAAAATGAATCTATCTTGAAAGACAATGGAGTTACCAAGGAGAAACGGCCAAACATCAACGATATGGTACGTGTGGTGTTAGTAGATAGCTCTACGGTAAATTTTACCGATATATTGAAATGAAATTTAATTTTGAAATGTTTGCATTTTGAAAGTTCACTTTAACTTAGAGTAAATCTGTTTTGCAAAAAGAGTGGAATTCTAGAAGAGAAATCACCAAATACTCGTAGTATGGGATGCGTGATGTTAGTGGATTGCTCTAAGGTTGAGTCTACTGGTGGATTCGATAAAAAAATTAATTTTAAATTCTCTGTATTTTGTGAATTATTTTGAAAGACAGTAGCTTTCCAAAAGAGTAATTGCCAAACACCCATGATATCGTTGAAACATTATAATAATATCATTTACTCCAAAAAAATAAGGTACCTCTTTCTTCTCTACAACCCAGTGGATAAAACCAACAAAAAATGTAATTTGATCAAGTCTAGAGCCTTAATTAAGTTTTTTTTGGTCAAACCAGCCTCGCTAGAAATAGATAGGAAAGGAGGGGCTCCATGAGAACACCTAAAGTGCGACCCTTTAGGGTTTAGGAGTTGTTGAAGCTTCTTCTATGTTGGGAAGTTGCAAGATCTATCCACACTATTGGTTTTTGATGCTCTAGTTGCTAGATGCAAGTAGTGACCAGGTTGTTGGACATAGGCAGTGATCAGTGTTTGATGAAGGAGGACATAGGCAATGATGAGTGCAAAAACAGGGAATGACGCAAGTGGTGATCAAGTTGATGGACTTATGCAGTGATTAGCGCTAGATGCAAGAGGAAGGAGGAGGTAGGCAATGATCAATGCAGGAAGAAGGAAAAGAGGAGGAAAGGGGCTTTTTACATAAAGGTAGAAAATCACTTAGGAAGGGTGTCATATGTAGGTAATGTGTAATATTTTGAACAAATCTAGGTGATCAGAAAGTCAATCTTTGTCTAGGTAATCTATAAATTGCCTTATTTTAAAATCTCTCACATCCACCTTATTCCTCCCCCTTTATGTAATATTCTTCTTCTCTCACATCGGCACCAGACTTGGAGTTGACGTGAAGCAAGAATTGGCAATCTGCCCCCCCCCCCCTCCTCGCCACCTACTCCTTTTTTTTTTCTCCTTCTCATTTCTTCTTCTTCCCCTCTTCCTTTGACAGGTGAAGACGATGGAAGATAACAATAGACTATGCATGGCCATAGCAAAGCTGCAACCTTTTTAGCCATATTGCCCTTGGCCAGCCCAAATTTGGCCCAGTAGCCAACCCTTTTCCTCTTCCTCTTCCACTTTCTTCTCCTTCCTCTTCCATTTTTTCTCCTCATCCTCCTCTTTCTAGAAGCCGGCAAAGTGGAGGGCAAAAGCATAGTCGGTGACGATCTAAGCGCCAACATTGTCACCAATGGCACGTCTTTTGAGGCCAAAGTAAGAAGAGAAGAAACAAAAGGGGAGTACATGGGTAATCGAGAGAAAATAAGGGACGTCTCTAGTGAAGACAATAAGTGTTAACCATGTACGTCTATCAGATATAAATGGGTTTTGAAAAAATAACATTTGCATCTTTTAATCGTGGGACCAAATGATAAATAGTACGTAGTTGGTTGTTATCATTTCACCAGAGACGTCCCTGGTGAAGCTTCACCATGAGATTACAATTCAGGTCACATGGGGGAAGAGAGTTATACAAAGGTATTGAGATTTTTTTTTGGGGGGGGGGGGGGTGGTGTTAAAAATTGTACATGTATCTCCTGTAGTTAATGTTAGTAAGAAAGGGTGAATCTATAATTTTTGAAACATTAAGGGATATAAATATTATTTTGTCAAAGGTATGGAATGTAAGTACATGTTTTATCCTTATTTTTATTATCATGTTACTTGTGTTTTAAATTAAAATATTTATAATTTTAGCCATATTATTCTTTTAGTACATTAAAATAGTGAAAGTCAAATCATGATGCAGCCGAGGTATTTCTAGCTGAACTCAACAAGCCCAAGTTCAATCCTCAGTAAAATCTGAGCGAGTGTTGCCCCAAGTATGATAGAGAGAGACGCCAATGGTGTTTTATACTAGCCAACATAGTCTCGTATTAGTAGCCGTCAAATCTTGATCAGACAATAATGCTTCTTCTCATCATAGAGTTTAATCTGTGTACATATGAAAAGTGCTAAAAAAAAAAAAGGAAAAAGTACTTACATTTGTTTAATAGAAAATTTTTTGAATTTTTATAATTGACTTCTACATACAGGAATGGCTGGATGGGGCTAGGTCCTAGCCCGTAAAAATATCATGAATCAGTTTTGATTTTGTAGCCGTGTCAGTTCTAAAGCAATCCAGACAGAACATTTTTTTCACACAATGCTTCTGGATCTGCCTCCACTATAACACTGACCTGTTAGTAACAAGAAGGACAAGGGAGCAGTCAGATCAGAATACAATAGCACTTTACTCAGGAAGTAAAAAAGTATACAGGTTATGGCTTACTGCCCGTAGAGCCTTGGCCCTTAGAATCGGAGAGCACTCTCTTAAGCTTACCTGAAGTCAAACTGTGGTCAGAATACTAGCAAGCAAAAGAAACAGCAAATATTTGTTCACCAGAAAAAATATGAACATCACAAATTGTAATTGTAATCATTATTTGCATCCAAACACTTACCAGATGAACATAAAGAATTCTATCAAATACCCTAGCAAAGGAATTGTCTTAGTCCCAAAATCAATGATAATCTTTCGGCAGATAACCTTTTCAGCAAAGATGAAGCAGGCCCAAAGTCCCGTAAAATGGCTTTTGATTTTAGTCTGACAAAGTAATACATGAATTTATCCTGTGATTTTGGATCATCCTTGTACCACTGACAAGATGATCTACTTTGGGTGATAAAGTAGGTTCATCAGGTACGACCACCTTTCACGTTACCAAAAATCATACATAGATTATTAGGTATAATTTCTTGTATCATTAGTTGTCATTCTATGGGGCTGGTAACCCATCAAAGAGAAAGAATTTTCCTTCGTGAGTGCACAACATCACGGGGGAAATTCCATATATCCTTTCCTCCACCCTCCTCATGATAGAGTTGGAGGGGAAAAACACTTATATGCCTTTCCTTTCATTTTAAAAGGGGTTGTCAAGCAACCCTTGTATTTACCATCCATCAAGATTTGAATATCACGTTATCTTTGAAGTTATTTGAACTTTCAAGATTATATTATTCCTCTATTCAGTCAATTAAGTTTTATGTCTACATCGTAGATAACAAGAAAAGATATAAACCAATGGCAGCCACACATAACACAACCATGCTCTATATAAACAGCACTTGAATGCAGTTCACACAACTTTTTAGTTTGAATTAAGTGTGATGGCCCATGTCTTCCGCTATATGATATAGGAAGCTCTTCCCCAACTTGCAGAATTGTTGATTCCACGGCCTTCATTAAGCTGTATAGTGGACACTTGAACGGGATAAGTAAAACATAGCTTGCTGATCAGTCTAATAGCCACAGTAAACCACTTCATGGAAATGCTGAAAACTTTCTCTCGCATAATCTAAGATTATTTGAAGAAACTATCTTCAAACAATTGTAAAAATAATTAATCGAGTGGGCACCCATTTCTATTTTTGCCAAATTCACTCAAGACCTCTACCATTCATTTCAAAAGGTGAACTTGCCAGTTTGTTTCACCAATTTTCTGTCCACAATTCTCATACAGACTCCTTAAAGAGTGGACAAAACGCTCATCATCTTCACAAACTGTTTACCTTGTTTCTTACCTTTAAGTTCATTTAGTAATACTTTTGCCACGCTCACATAAGAATGTCCATAAGGCAACACTGTCAAAAGAACAGCTGAAACATTGACCACATCAAGCCCAAGATGAAAGATATTATCTACTGTGACGGAAGTAGTCAAGCTATAAGGCGATAGAAGGTTAACAAACTAAAATCATTAGCATGGAATGTTGCTAGTTTGTACTACACCCAATTAAAACAATCATATAATGACACATAAGTTACTACTAGTTCAACATATCAGCATGATCTGTTAATTCAATTGCTGAAATGGTCTTCCTCATAGGTCCCAATACGAGCTCCCATGTTGCCTTCAGAAAATTGCTGCAAAATTTGCATGTAAACAACATTTGCATTGATTGTTCTAATAACACAGTTGAAAATTTCAAAATCCATGAAGACGTTTCGGCGAAAATCAAAGCCCAATTGTCAGTAGAATCCTTTTGGCTCATATGAACAAAAAAATACACCAAATTTAGTCCTTACAAAGAAAAGAACAATCTTGACTGAACTAAATTTAATAATACGCCATATACATATCATGAAATCCATTCTATGCAAATGCACGCAAGAGTAAGAGATATCAGCAAGTCGTCAGTCCCAACAGCCAAAGGCTGGATCTCCACTGTGTGGAGAGAAAACACAAGGACGGAGTTTTTTTTACAGAAGATCGGACATCGGAGAGACTGGCAAGAAATCACGAATCAACATGTTGCAAGACAGGAAATGGGGCAACCCATTGAAATCGTGAGAATGGGAGGAATTGGAAGATCCAACCCCCAAAGGCAAGAGTGAAGACTTTCCAACCCATCCATTCTTCCAACTTCAGTGAGATGTGAACCCCATATCCTCTGCAACCCAAAACATCCACCCCCCATGCTTCCCCTCTCTCCGTCATTGACATTACTTATAGCAGTAGGAAAACCCTAGTGCTCATGGGCCGGGCTATGGTAAAAGTGCCGTGGTGGACCGAAAGTGGTGGTTGGGGTGAGATGTCTCTCACACTTTCTTATAGCGAGCCCACCCCCAACGGTAGATATCTTTCTCAACGGATACGTAGGGTAGGTTGGCAAAACTTAGGATAAGAAACTGTTTATCCCGTGGTTGGAAGTATGGAAGGCTAACATAGGTACATATTAATTTATTATTATTATTATATTTAAAAAATATTTAAAAAAATAATTTTTTTTTTAAAAAAATACAAACACATTTTAAACCTAACTTTTTAAAAAAATTTAAAATAATATTATGTTTATACTAAAAATAATTTTTTAAAATGTATATAAGATCAATATTAGTAGGTTTATATAAGGGAAAATTATTAAAATAATAATTTAAAAAAAATATTTACTGAAATATATCACTTTGGAAAATATTTCTCAAAGTGGTGTTCGTTTTTGCCACGCAGGTGCCAGCGTGGCTTTTTTTTTTATTTTTTAAGTTGATTTCGTCATTTAGAACGACGAAATTGGTTTTAATACGATTTCATCGTTCTAAACGACAAAACCTTTTATTACTTGACCCGGTTTCGTCGTTCTGAACGACAAAATTATCGTGGTTATAATCACGACTCCGCTCCGCCTCCAATCGCGTTCCAGTGGTTTTTTGCTCTGCTGCCTCTGCCGACGACTTCTAGTCCACTCTGCTGCTTCTGCCGACGTCTGGACGCCGCCATTCCCGCAGCCGACGTCCAGCTTGCCGCTGCCGATGTTAGTCTGCCACCGCCGATGTCTAGCCTGCAGCTGCCCACGTCGAGCCCGCTCCCGTTTCATTTTTCTGGTGCGTGTCCTTCTATTTTTTTTTATTTACCTCTTTTTCAATCGTTGTAATACATCGTTTGTATGTTACATTGAAGAAATTTATCTTTTGTATGCTACATTGAAAAAATTTGAAGTTTTTATTGTCCGGTCATTGAGCCCTAGTTTTAGAAGTATTGTTCTAAGTCGTTTTGTGTGTTTTTTGTTTAAGATTATTGAATTGAGATGGATTTTTAATTCATGAGTTTTTATTTTTTAAGATGACAAGTCTCTCAAATTTTGGAAAATGAGGAGGATTTGAGTTTTTGAACATGTTTTTATATGGTTTGTGACATTGCATGCGTTATTGCATTAATTGTGTAATTTTATTAATTAGGAAATTTGTTCATTAATATAAAGTATTCATGATATGCTTATATACTTGGTAAAGTTATTAGTTTCTATGCGTATATATTTTGAAAATATATTGGTTAGGGTAGATATTAGTATTAGTTTGCTTAATCTAATATTAATTTAATTTATTATTTATGAATTAATTGAATAGAAATGGCAGAAGAAATGGTTAGTTTTTTAATTAACTACGATGGACGCATGAAGGATTATTAATTAAGAAACCATCTACATTTGATGAATTTGAGATGCACGTAGCAAGCAAGGTTGGGTTGGATCGAAGAAGATGGAAAATTACTATCAAATGTAATATTCCGTCCTGTGGATCGAGAATGATACTAATGTGCATAAATGATGATGCATCAATGGCTTTTATGTTTCACAACTCATGTGACAAAATTTCTTTTGAGTTATTTCTCGAAAAAGAGGCCCGAGTGACAAGTGAAAGGCGAAGTAGTTCACATAGAAGCTCTCACAGAAGCTCACACAAGAGCTCGGATAGAAATGTGAACAATGAAAGTCATATGCAAATGCCGGTGGACGACGAAGAAGAAGGAAATTTATCTATGACAGTAGCTTCAAATGAATATCATAGGTCGTCTGCCCCTATTTACGATGGAAGTGGACCTACTTGGAGGTAAGGGTTGATTTAGTTGTGAATACGTTTTCAATCTTATTATCCTTTAATGAAAATACGTTTAGCTAAATTTTGAGATTTTGTGTGTAATATGGAAGGTCCACGACGCATGCACACGAGCCATTTAGCGTTCAAATGTCTCAAGGCGGTGCATGGTATGAAACTCAAAGTTCGATGGGCCTTCATTACCCCTACACGTATGTTGGTCATACCGATGTTGGACCATTTAATCAGAGGTGAAATATATATTTATAAATGAATTCAACTTTTTTAGGCTTACAAAATTTAATACATATGCGATGTTTATATGTAGGGGGGATATGTCTACGGTGAAGATATTGATGAAAATGAGGATAATGAAGGTGAAGATAATATTGACGAAGTAAGTGGAGAAGATTCTGATATGAATGTAGAAGGGGTTAGAGGTGAAGAAAGTGCTCAACAGATGGTTGACGGCGAGGGGGATGATGCGGTAGACAATGCCATTGCTGGGAATGATATGAATGTAGATGATGAAGAGCCGCCGTACTGTGAAGTGGAGCCACTTTATGCACACATCACAGATGAGGAGATAGATGCGGCAGTGAATTCTACAATGGATTTGGACCAACAAAATGAAGATGAGTTATACGTTGGCCGCATCTTTGAGAATAAAGAAGCATTCGTTACAGCCTTGCATGAGTTTTCCATTCAAAATCATGTTGAATACAAGGTTGTATGAACCAATCCGGCGGAGTATACAGTGAAGTGCATTGATAGCACTTGCCCTTGGAGAGTGCATGGCTCAATCAAAAGGGGTGGTGGGTCCTTTAAATTGAAGTCATACAAAGGTGACTACACATGTCGGAATGCCCAGCTTAGCACAGATCATAGGCAGTGCAGTGCCTCCTTTATTTCGAAGGTCATAATGCCCGCTATCTAAGCCGAATTAACTCTCACACCAGGGGATATTATTCAAAGAATGAAGGAGAAGTATCATGTTGACATATCTTATAAGAAAGCATGGGCAGCAAGGAATATGGCGATCAAGGCTATTTATGGAGATTGGATAGAATCGTATAAATTGTTGCCAATGTACCTAAGGGCGGTGCAAGAAGCCAATCCTGACACCTACTACCGCTTAGAGGATGATGTAGTACCTTGTGCAGATGGTGGCACTTGTAGGAGATTTAGACGGTTGTTTTGGGCGTTTGGGCCGTCTATAGCGGGGTTTCGACATTGCATCCCTGTGATTGGCGTTGATGCTACTCACTTGTATGGCAGATATCCTGGTGCTCTTATGGCTGCAACGGCTACAGATGGAAATAATGGGTTATTTCCTCTTGCATTCGGGCTTGTCGGGAAGGAAGATGGAGACAATTGGAAATGGTTTCTAATGAAATTGAGGGATCATGTACTGATGGGCATGACGAACATCGTCATTATTTCAGATCGACATAAGGGGCTTCAGAAGGCAGTGCCTGAGGTTCTTCCAAAGCCGGATTACCACCATCGTTATTGCATCCGTCACATAAAAGCAAATTTTAAGGAGTTCAAAAAGGAAACACTGATGGACTTGATTGGGGCAGTAGCTTGTGCACTCACAGTAGAAAAGTTTGATGCTAAAATGGACTTGATTAGTCAAGAGAGTCCTAGGGCAAAACATCTCCTCTTAGGAGGAGAATTGCATCCTACACAGTGGTCCCTTGCACACGATGGCTTTATGACATTTGGCATGACGACTACAAATATGGCTGAAAGTTTAAATAGCATCTTAAAGGGGGCACGAGGTTTACCTATGCAGGCTTTAGTGTTAGCTATCTTTTATCGACTCATAAAATTTTTTGTTAAACGATCTTCTGCCGCCTCTGCCATGGCCACCCCATATACTCCTAGAGTGGAAGCCATATTGAGAGAGCAAAGAAGAAAAATTGGGGAGTATATAGTTAACAGGATCAACAGGAGTCAGTACGAAGTGACATCAATTCGTGCCCGCAAGGTTATGGTAAATGCTGCGATGCATACTTGTACATGCAACATCCCTCATGTTTATGGTTATCCTTGCTCGCACCTTATCACCGTGTGGGCAAAGCGGCGGGAGCCAATCAATGCATCACTATTTTGCACATCTTCTACTTATAAAAATGTGTACTCCGCAGAATTTTATTCTCCTCGTGGTCGGGAGTATTGGGAGAGGGATATACCGTTTGTGTTATACCCACCGATAGCAACAAGGCAAGCCGGTCGCCCACGGTCTGTTCGCATTAGGAATACTATGGACCGCAGAACAATGGAAAGAGATGGTCGAGGAGGATATAAATGCGGGAGGTGTAAACAAAGTGGGCATAATAGTAAATCATGTAGAAACCCTCCTGTTGATTGGTAAACATATAATCAACCTTTGTATTTATTATATTTTTTTAGTTACGTACGCATGTATTCCTTACGATTAATGATATGATCTTCATCTTCCACAGATCATATGGATCATGCAGAGCCTTGTTACGGGCCAGGCCCGAGTGACGCTTCTTTACTCGTAGAGCAGGAGTCACATAGGTCTGCTGCTATTTGGAAAGGAGAGGTATGATAACTTTTTTTAGAATTTGTTTCATTTTTTTTTGGTTGATATAGTACGACATGTTATAATTTTAAAATTTATTATAGGACCCCGGGTGCCTTGAGTGCACGGAACATTTTAAATATCTCCGCCATTGGCCTATAGATGAGCGTATATTACCTTATATCGAGCGAGTAGAATTCGGCCATTTCATTCATCTACAGTATGTTCGTCTCGATCGGCCTCTATTGACAGCTATTGTTGAGAGATGGAGGAGGGAGACACAGACGTTTCATTTGTCATATGGAGAGATGTCCATCACGCTCATGGATGTGGCAGTTCTATTAGGACTTCGTATTGATGGACGTCCTGTGACAGGCACGACAGGAGGAGCTCATATGGATATATTAGTTAGACTTCTTGGTAGAGCTCCTCCTACTACAGTGATGCGTGGTAGCCGAGTGAGCCTACGATGGCTCTTACAGGAGTTTCGTGAGCTCCCAGCCGATGCTACAGAGATAGTTATCGAGCAGCATGCACGAGCCTATATATTGCATTTACTTGGAGCCACCATATTTGTGGATACCACGAGCAGCCACGTGCATGTTTCGTATCTCTCTCTCCTTGCCGACTTTGACATGGCTGACACTTATTCATGGGGCAGTGCTACTCTCGCATTCTTATACCGAGAGTTAGGAAAGGCATGCCAAGCCATGACCTCGGGGATTGCTGGTTGTCTGATTCTTCTTCAGGTAAATAATTGTGTAACTTTACTTAGTGTTTTAGTCACATATAATTTTTTAATTCTAATATTTGTTATCACTATTTTATGATTAGTTATGGTTGTGGGAGCACTTACACGTCGGCAGACCAATTGTTGAGATGGGTCGCTTGGTCGAGGGTGCTCCATTAGGGGCAAGGTAGGTTGTATTTATGTTTACCACATTACTTTTTAAGCAACGTTTTATGTATATATGCTAAACTCATTTCTTAAATTTAACTCCTTAAGGTGGAATGTTCGGAAGAAGAGAACCGAAAATCCACAAGGAGTCCTCCATTTGTATAGAGGGGAGTTAGACCACCAGCGGCCATACCAGGTAATTTTATTACCGTGTTGAACTTTTTTATGTAATGATTTTAGAAAAATTTGTCATTATTTAAACTAACTTATCTTTATATATTGTATAGATTATTTGGTAGCCGTACTCGGAGGACTTGTTGGCTGTGATACCTCCACTCTGCACTGACGGTCGAGAGGTGTGGCTTTCTCGAACCCCTCTCATATGTTATGAGATTATAGAGATGTATGTGCCAGATCGTGTAATGCTCCAGTTTAACCTGGAGCAAGGGGTCCCACCTTCTACTATCGAGTTTGTCCATCGCATCACTTGATAGGGCCACCATATTACCGACTGGGCTATATATCATGCGTCGTATATTGCTCTATGGGAGGATAGGAGAGCCACTATTATTAGAGGGGAGCTGGCTACGACATTGCGAGATGTTCGTAGTACTTATATGCACTGGTATTTACCGATTACACGATGATATATTTTACCGCACGATGATGTAGAGGAGATGACATATCAGCCTAGGGGAGCATCTGAGGCAGCTCTAGTAAGTACAACTTTGTTAATTAAGGCATATATTATTTTATTATTTTATTTTAATTATTTATCTAATATTTAATTTATTTTTTTATAGCTTTGTCAGATTCGACATACTAATGCATATTTGAGTGATGCACTTGTCACCTGTACTTCGCGCAAGGACTTAGCAGCAGCATGTGAGTCGGTAATTAGAGCGTCTAATGATGTCCTTCATAGCTTGCCACTACTTCATTCGGTGATCACGGATGTTCATCGAGATTATCCTGTCGACGAGGCTGCTCAGACGCAGCCGATGCACTCTTCGTGCCCTGATATTCCATCATCATCAGCAGCATATAGCTCTCCTCCAGGTTCATCATTTCTAGACACTACACATGTCACTCAGCTAGATCCGATTTTATATTATAGATGACATCGGCCAGCTCGTATTGTACCATCTATTACTTATGCTGAGCCGGAGCCCGAGTAGGAGCTTGACATGGAGTCGCAGCCGGAGCCGGAGCCCCAGTCCCAGTCGGAGCTAGAGCCAGAGCCACAGCCACAGCTAAAGGTAGATCATGAGGAGCTCGTACACCACCGTCGAGGACGAGGACAAGGACAAGGACGTAGGAGATTATGATATTACTTATGATGTATTATATTTGTTACTCGTCTATGATGTACTTTACTTATATTTGTTATGGTGATATTCATGATAGTGATATTTGTATGGTGATATTTGTTATGGGTGGAATGAATGAAGTTGTGCATATACATCTATGTTTTGAATGAATGAACAGGGACATGTGATAAAATTAGTTTTAAATAGTAATTTTTAAAAAAATTAATTTGATTTCGTCGTTCAGAACAACAAAATCAGCTTAATTTGATTTTGTCATTTAGAACAACGAAATCAGTGTTGTTCCCAAACTGAAGGCCAAAATTAGCCAAGTGTTGCAGTTTCGTCGTTCAGAACGACGAAATCAGCTTGAGTTGATTTCGTCGTTCTGAACAACGAAACCGGGTCAAGTAATAAAAGGTTTTGTTGTTTAGAACGACGAAATCGTATTAAAGCCAATTTCGTTGTTCTAAATGATGAAATTAACTTAAAAAAAAAAAAAAAAAAAACCATGCTGGCGCCAGCTGCTTGGCTGGCGCCTGTGCGGCAAAAACGAACACCACTTTGGGAAATATTTCCCAAAGTGGTATATTTCGGTAATTTTTTTTATTTTAATAATTTTCCCTTTATATAAGTTATATTATTATTTTTTAAAATATAGTGCTCCATAGGTATGTATTTACTTAAACATCTACCTGTAACTCATATTAAGTACCTTATTTAGTTTAAAAATAAACAAATTTTAGAGTACTTAATATGTGAAAGAGAGGGTAAGTTTCTCTAGGATAGATAGAGTAATAGTGTATAGTTCCAAAATGAACTAATTTTAGATCAACTTTATCAACCAATATGGCTTTTTATTGTCTTATTATATTTTAAAAAAATAATATAATAATATATTATTAGTTATAATATTTTTTCACGTGTATAGAAGGGTTCACATCCATTTTGATGCTTTATCAGTGCATATATATATATATATATATTCATAGTCATCAATATTATCATCCGTATCGATATAACCTTCCAAGTCATCCACCGTTTTTCTCACAAGCTTTGTTGAAATAAAAATGTTTATTTTTTAATTAAATTAATATTTAAAATTTTAGATAACAATTTTATTTTCAAAGGGTATATGCAATAAATAAAAATAATTAAAAATTAAACAAAAGCTAAAAGGTGTTCCTTAGAAATGGCCGCACATGCTATGAACCAAAATGGGAAAAGAATAGTACTAAGGGTAAAATTGTAAATTTTGGCTAGGTGCAAATAATTCAGATAAGGTCCAAACTCTCTCCTTAGAATTTTTGTAATTTACTTAAAAAAATAATAATGAAACTTAATGAACCGGGTTTGGTTCAAAATTTTAGTTCTATAATTATTTTAAGTGAACCGGATCAAGGGGCTGTTTGGATATAAATTATTGAGTATAGCAAATCATGATTTACCTTAATCTGATTAGTTAAATTTATTGATGAATCACTTTTATGTTTTGTAATGCATATTCTATGAATATGATTTATAAGTGATTTGTATATAAATCATGTTTGGTAAACTCATAAGGAAATAAGATTCATGAGTTATAAATTACACATATACTTATTTGAAAGGAAAATGTATTTCAACACACATTGGGTATGAAGCCAATATGAGATTAATAAGTTATAAATTACACACATGGGAATTGTTCTTTTATTGATAATTAGCTTCTTGAAAAACGAAATTCACTACAAAATTGAAACCCTTTAGTGGGGATCTTTTAGCGAGGGTTTAAAAAATACCCATTAAAAGGGTTTTATAGCAGGGGTTTTAATGTTGTACCCTGCTAAAGTCACTTAAGGTACAAATTTTGCAAGGGATTAAAGAAGCCACTGTCGAAGATGCTGAATTTGTCATTGACGGGAAGGATTGAGCAGAGATTTTTCAATAGGCTATGAACTGCGGGATTTGGCATTGGAATAGTGGGAAAGTCGTCGCTGAAGCTTGAGGAAGAGGCGTGGGTGGTGGAGGGAAATCCAAACCAATCCCGATAGTCCCTCCCACCATATTTTCTATCTTCCATTACAACTCAATTTCCCATTTTTCTCTTTGATTATGATTCTCTCCTTGCTCTCCCCCTACTGAAGCGTAAAAAATGGAGCAATGAAGGCCTTCAACCGTCTTTTTTGACTTGTATGCACAGAGGGTTCTTGTTGACGAGGTAATATTTCGAGGAAACAACTTTTTGTTTGTTTGTTTACTTCTTCTTATGTTTCGAATGCCTAGAGGGTTATCTGTGTTTTTTTTGCAATGCATTAATCTTCTAAGGTTTTCTGTGGTTTCTTTTTAAGAAATTGACACTTTCATATGTATTTTCTCAAATAATTAATTATACCAAGTATGTTGTCATCCCAAGTATGCTGTTTTCAATGATCATTTACAGCCTACTCTACTAACTTATATCATGCTCAGTTGATTTCTTCATTGGTCTTTCTTTGGCAGCATATTGCATTAGATTTTTTTGGGTCAATTTTGATTAAGCTAGTTTATTATGTTGAACTTCTAAAGGTCCCAGACTCCCAGTTTTCATATACAAAGAAATAAAGAGGATTCATTTTTTTAGAGTTGAGCATGCGAACAAAATATTTCTTTTACTATAGGATTTTACTATATATTTAAAGTTGATGCTTATTTCTTTTTGGATGAATATGGGAATTGTGGTTGAACTTCCTGCAAATATTGAGGGGAATTGTAATTAATGGTAAGTTCCAATTCTTTACCACGTTATTGTTACTGTTGGAAGGTATTATGGACTGTATTGTTAAATGGATATGTACTCTGTGTTAAAGAGGAAGAGAATCTAGAAATAATTGGCACTATTCCTTCCTATAGTTCCTATTGGGAAGAACAAAAGTTAAGCTCACAATTATCCTACCATTGCGGTAGAAAGTAAGACTTAATCTAAAAAACCTTTAGATAGCTATTACTTATTTTCTGGGAATTGATATTTATTAGTTAGCAAGATATAAGCATAACTTATGCTAAAAAAGATAGGACATATTTCCTCTGCAAATTAAAACTTGATAGCCATGCAGTGAAAAGAACAACAACAAAACTAAATGATGATCACACTAAAGTTGTTATGTTTAGAATTGAGAATATTACGAAGTGTCAATTTGAGCAAAAGATTTAGATTAAGTTATGATACCTCTGAGAAATGCCTGAAATTACTTCAATTGAATCCCAAGCACATGAGCTTATCAATTTCTTGCACAGAAATCATATGACACTAGTAGGAAGTTACAACTTACACATATCAATATCTATATCTATATCTTTGCTTTACCATGTAGTCATCTAAATGAAGGTTGTTTAGAAATAGAATGGAGAGCAGAAGTTTATCAATTCTTTTACTTGAAAGATGATGCTAACAGGCACTCATACATGTTACTTACATAAAGCCGCATGTAAAATGTGAAATGCGATTGAAAAATTCAACAATTTTTTTCTCACAAACAAGTCAATCACCACTCCGTCTAGACCTAAACACTATATAATCAAGGGAAAATTATATAAATAATAATTAAAAAAATATTTACCAAAATAAACCACTTTGAAAAATATTTCCCAAAGTGGTGTTCCTTTTTGCCATGCAGGCGCCAGCCAAGCAGCTGGTGCCTGCATGGTTTTTTTTTTAATTTTTAAGTTAATTTCGTCGTTTAGTTTCAAAATGATTTCGTCGTTCTAAACGACGAAACCGTTTATAAGTTGACCCGGTTTCGTCGTTCTGAACGACAAAATCAACTTAAGCTGATTTCGTCGTTCTGAACGATGAAACTGCCATACTTATCCATTTCGTCCTTCGGTCTCAGCAACAATATTGATTTTTAAAAAATACTATATGAAAGTAATTTTATCACCTGTCCCTGTTCATTCATTCAAAACATACACAATACATACACGACTTCATTCATTCCACCCATAACAAATATCAATAAAGTACATCATAGACGAGTAACAAATATATTACATCACAAGTCGAGAAAATGTTTAGTTTAAAATAAACATATAAAAAAAGTAATGTCATAATCTCCTACGTCCTCGACCTTGACCTCGTCCTCGACCTCGTTCTTGACGGTGGTGTACAAGCTCCTCATGATCTACCTATAGCTCTAGCTCCGGCTCGGGCTCGGGCTGCAACTCCAGGTCCGGCTCGGGCTCAAGCTCCGACTCCAGGTCCGGCTCCTGCTTGGGCTCCGACTCCGGCTCAGCATAAGTAATAGATGGTACAACACGAGCTGGCCAATGTCATCTATAATATAAAATCGGATCTGGCTGAGCTACATGTGCAGTGTCCGGAAATGATGAACCTGGAGGAGAGCTATACGCTGCTGATGATGATGGAATATTAGGGCATGAAGAGTGCATCGGCTGCGTCTGAGCGGCCTTGTCGACAGGATAATCTCGATGAACATCCGTGTTCACCGAATGAAGCAGTGGCAAGCTACGAAGGACATCATCAGACTCTTTAATCACCAACTCACATGCTGCTGATAAGTCCTCGTGCGAAGTACAGGTGATAAGTGCATCACTCAAATGTGCATGCGTATGTCGAACTAGACGAAGGTATAAAAAAATAAATTGAATATTAGATAAATAATTAAAACAAAATAAGAAAATAAAACATGCCTTAATTAACAAAGTTGTACTTACTAGAGCTGCCTCAGACGCTCCCCTAGGCTGATATGTCATCTCCTCTACATCATCGCGCGGTAAAATATATCGTTGTGTAATCAGTAAATACCACTGCATATAAGTACTATGAACATCTCACAATGTCGTAGCCATCTCCCCTCTAATAACAATGGCTCTCCTATCCTCCCATCAAGCAATATACGACGCATGATGTATAGCCCAGTCGGTAATATGGTGGCCCTGTCAAGTGATGCGATTGACAAACTCGACGATAGAAGGTGGGACCCCTTGCTCTAGGTTAAACTGGAGCATTACACGATCAGGCACATACATCTCGATAATCTCGTAGCATATTAACAGAGTTCGAGATAGCCACACCTCTCGACCGTCTGTGCATAGGGGAGGTAACACAGCCAACACGTCCTCTGAGTACAACTGCCAAATAATCTATACAATATATAAAGATAATTTGTTTAAATAACGACAAAACTTTTTAAAATCATTACATAAAAAAGTTCAACACGGTAATAAAATTACCTGGTATGGCCGCTGGTGGTCTAACTCCCCTCTGTATAGGCGGAGTACTCCTTGTGGATTTTCGGTTCTCTTGTTCCGAACATTCCACCTTAAGGAGTTAAATTAAAAAAATAAGTTCAACATATGTATATAAAACATTGCTAAAAAAGTAACGTGGTAAACATAAATACAACCTACCTCGCCCCTAATGGAGCACCCTCGACCAAGCGACCCATCTCAGCACTTGGTCGGCCGACGTGTAAGTGCTCCCACGACCATAACTATGTCAGAAAATAGTGATAACAAATATTAGAATTAAAGAATTATACGTGACTAAAACACCAAGTAAAGTTACACAAGTATTTACCTGAAGAAGAGTCAGACAACCCGCAATCCCCGAGGTCATGGCCTGGCATGCATTTCCTAACTCTTGGTATAAGAATGTGAGAGTAGCACTGCCCCATGAATAAGTGCCAGCCATGTCAAAGTCGGCAAGGAGAGAGAGATACGAAACATGCACGTGGCTGCTCGTGGTATCCACAAATATGGTGGCTCCAAGTAAATGCAATATATAGGCTCGTGCATGCTGCTCGATAACTATCTCTGTAGCATCGGCTGGGAGCTCACGAAACTCCTGTAAGAGCCATCGTAGGCTCACTCGGCTACCACGCATCACTGTAGTAGGAGGAGCTCTACCAAGAAGTCTAACTAATATATCCATATGAGCTCCTCCTGTCGTGCCTGTCACAGGACGTCCATCAATACGAAGTCCTAATAGAACTGCCACATCCATGAGCGTGATGGACATCTCTCCATATGACAAATGAAACGTCTGAGTCTCCCTAATCCATCTCTCAACGAGAGCTATCAATAGGGGCCGATCTAGATGGACATACTGTAGATGAATGAAATGGCTGAAACCTGCACGCTCGATATAAGGTAAAATATGCTCATCTATAGGCCAATGGTGGAGATATTTAAAATGTTTGGTGCACTCAAGGCACCAGGGGTCCTATAATAAATTTTTAAATTTTAACATAGCGTACTATATCGTCCAAAAAATTAAACAAATTTTATAAAAAATTTATCATACCTCTCCTCTCCAAATAGCAGCAGACCTATGTGACTCCTGCTGTATGAGTATAGAAGTGTCACTCGGTCCTAGCCCGTAACAAGGCTTTGCATGATCCATATTATCTGCAAAAAATTAAGATCATATCATTAATCGAAAGGAACACATGCGTACGAAACTAAAAATATAGAATAAATATAGAGGTTGATTATATGTTTACCAATGAACAGGAGGGTTTCTACATAATTTACTATTATGCCCACTTTATTACACCTCCTGTATTTATATCCTCCTCTACCATCTCTTTCCATTGTTCTGCGGTCCATGGTATTCCTAATGTGAACAGACCGTGGGCGACCGGGTTGCCTTGTTGCTATCGGAGGGTATAACACAAAAGGTATATCCCTCTCCCAATACTCCCGACCATGAAGAGAATAAAATTCTACGGAGTACACATTTTTATAAGTAGAAGATATGTAAAACAGTGATGCATGGATTGGCTCTCGCCGCTTTGCCCACACGGCGATAAGGTGCGAGCAAGGATAACCATAAACCTGAGGGATGTTGCATGTACAAGTATGCATCACAACATTTACCATAACCTTTCGGGCACTAATTGATGTCACTTTGTACTGACTCCTGTTGATCCTATTAACTATATACTCCCCTATTTTTCTTGTTTACTCTCTCAATATAGCTTCCACTCTGGGAGTATATGGGGTGGCCATGGCAGAGGCGGCAAAAGATCGTTTAACAAAAAATTTTATGAGCCGATACAAGATAGTTGACACTAAAGCCTGCATGGGTAAACCTTGTGCCCCCTTGAAGACGCTATTTAAACTTTCAGCCATATTTGTAGTCGTCATGCCAAATGTCATAAAGCCACCGTGTACAAGGGACCACTGTGCAGGATGCAATTCTCCTCCTAAGAGGAGATGTTTTGCCCTAGGACTCTCTTGACTAATCAAGTCCATTTTAGCATCAAACTTTTCTATTGTAAGTGCATAAGCTGTTGCCCCAATCAAGTCCGTCAGTGTATCATTTTTGAACTCCTTAAAATTTGCTTTTATGTGACAGATGCAATAACGATGGTGGTAATCCAGCTCGGGAAGAACCTCAGGCATGGCCTTCTAAAGCCCCTTATGTCGTTCTAAAATAATGACGATGTTCGTCATGCCCATCAGTACATGATCCCTCAGTTCCATTAGAAACCATTTCCAGTTGTCTCCATCTTCCTTCTCGACAAGCCCGAATGCAAGAGGAAATAACCCATTATTTCCATCTGTAGCCGTTGCAGCCATAAGAGCACCAGGGTATCAGCCATACAAGTGAGTGGCATCAACACCAATCACGGGGATGCAATGCCGAAACCCTGCTATAGATGGCCCAAATGCCCAAAACAATCGCTTAAATCTCCTACATATGCCACCATGTGTACGATGTACTTCATCAACATCTAAGCGGTAGTAGGTGGCAGGATTTGGGGAACAATTTATATGATTCTACCCAATCTCCATAAATAGCCTTGATCGCCATATTCCTTGTTGCCCATGCTTTCTTATAAGATATGTCAACATGATACTTCTCTTTCATCCTTTAAATAATATCCCCTGGTGTGAGAGTTAATTCGGCTTAGATAGTGGGCATTATGACCTTCGAAATAAAGGAGGCACTGCACTGCCTATGATCTGTGCTAAGCTGGGCAATCCGACATGTGTGATCACCTTTATAAGTCTTCAATTTAAAGGACCCACCACCCCTTTTTATTGAGCCATGCACTCTCCAAGGGCAAGTGCTATCAATGCACTTCACTATATACTCTAACAAATTTGTTCGTATAACCTTGTATTCGACATGATTTTGAATGGAAAACTCCTGCAAGGCTGTAACAAATGCTTCTTTATTCTCAAAGATGCGGCCAACATATAACTCATCTTCATTTTGTTGGTCCATATCCATTGTAGAATTAACTGCCGCATCTATCTCTTCATCTGTGATGTGTGCATAAAATGGCTCCACTTCACAGTACAACGGCTCTTCATCATCTACATTCATATCATTCCCAGCAATAGCATTGTCTACCGCAACATCCCCCTCGCCGTCAACCACCTGTTGAGCGCTTTCTTCACCTCTAACCCCTTCTACATTCATGTCAGAATCTTCTCCACTTACTTCGTCAATATTATCTTCACCTTCATCATCCTCATTTTTATCAATATCTTCACCGTAGACATATCCCCCCTACATATAAACATCGCATATGTATTAAATTTCGTAAGCCTAAAAAAGTTGAATTCATTTATAAATATATATTTCACCTTTGATTGGATGGTCCAGCATCGGTATGACCAACATACGTGTAGGGGCAATGAAGGCTTATCGAACTTTGAGTTTCATACCATGCACCGCCTTGAGACATTTGAACACTAAATGGATCGTGTGAATGCGTCATGGACCTTCCATATTACACACAAAATCTCAAAATTTAGCTAAACGTATTTTCATTAAAGGACAATAAGATTGAAAATGTATTCACAACTAAATCAACCTTACCTCCAATTAGGTCCACTTCCATCGTAAATAGGGGCAGACGACCTATGACGTTCATTTGAAGCTACTGTCATAGATAAATTTCCTTCTTCTTCATCGTCCACCGGCATTTGCATATGACTTTCATTGTTCACATTTCTATCCGAGCTCCTGTGTGAGCTTCTGTCAGAGCTCCTATGTGAACTACTTTGCCTTTCACTAGTCACTCGGGCCTCTTTTTCGAGAAATAACTCGAAAGAAATTTTGTCACATGAGTGGTGAAACATAAAAGCCATTGATGTATCATCATTTATGCACATTAGTATCATTCTCGATCCATAGGACAGAATATTACATTTCATAATAATTTTCCATCTTCTTCGATCCAACCCAACCTTGCTTGCTACGTGCATCTCGAATTCATCAAATGTAGATGGTTTCTTAATTAATAATCCTTCTATACGTCAGTCGTAGTTAATTAAAAAACAAACCATTTCTTCTGCCATTTCTATTCAATTAATTAATAAATAATAAATTAAATTAATATTAGATTAAGCAAACTAATACTAACATCTACCCTAACCAATATATTTTTAAATTATATACGCATAGAAACTAATAGATTTACCAAGTATATAAGCATATCATGAAGACTTTATATTAATAAGCAAATTTCCTAATCAATAAAATTACGCAGTTGATGCGTAACGGATGCAATGTCACAAACCATATAAGCCGTAAAAAAAAGCACTAAAGCCCCTCGACAAAATATGCTCATTTTTAACTAAATCAACCAAATCGCACATTACACCAAAATACTGAATTAATAGAGAGTCCATAAGCTACTTACCAACACCGAAACAACTTGGAGCAGTACTTTAGCAAGAGGCAAAATATACTTTCGTAAGAGGCAAAATGCAAAACCTAGACACGTAGCAAATATTTAATTTAAGCACAAACTTTACATCAAGATATTTTTAAACCAATTATTTAACAAAATGAAGAATTAGGGTACCGCGGATTGGGTGCGAAATGGGTGCAATTAAAATGGTGGCCAACGGAAAATGTTGTGGGGAGGAGAAAGCAGGACCGGTGGCGGGACTGGTGGCGGGCCAGACGTCGGCAGATGCGGTGGAACGGAACGCTAGATCGCGGGAAGAAACATGACTGGACTGGAAACGTGACTGGAGGTAGAGCGGGTTCGCGTGTATAACGACGATGATTTCGTCGTTCTGAACGACAAAATCAACTTAAGCTGATTTTATCATTTAGAATGACGAAATCAATATCGTTGCTGAGACCGAAGGACGAAATGGATAAGTATGGCAGTTTCGTCATTCAGAATGACGAAACCGGGTCAACTTATAAACGATTTCGTCATTTAGAATGATGAAATTGTCTTGAAACCAATTTCATCGTTCTAAACGACGAAATCAACTCAAAATTTTTTAAAAAAAGCCACACATGCGCCAGCTACTTGGCTAGCACCTATGTGGCAAAAAGGAACACCACTTTGGGAAATATTTCCCAAAGTGGTTTATTTTGGTAAATATTTTTTTAATTATTATTTATACAATTTTCCCTATAATCAAATATAGCTTTACCTTATGGTAGAATTTGTTAAATCATTAAAAAATGGCTTTTGTTATACTTTGAGGACCACCTTGCCAAGTAAAAATTATGTTTCTTTCAGGGGATTGTTTAGTTGGAAGATTATTGTGTATGTGATGCTAGAATGATGGATTTTAACTCATATGATAGTATTCCATGGGTATCTTAAGGAGGACATGGCGTGCACAAAACTGGGTTTTTCAAGTCTAATACATGATAAGAATTTTATGAAAGATGATGCTTTAGGCAAAGTTGCATGGTATGATTACATTTGACTTACAAGGATGGCCGTTTTGTTGAAGCTGCTTGTTTCACTTTTCATGGTCAACTTTATTTGCAATCTATTTGGTTGATTTTATTTAAACTATCTAATTTTATTTGTTTTCATTTTGTTGCAGCTGATAGATGCATGAGCAGAAGGAAATTTGGGACTCTTTATTAACCATAGTTGTGATCCAAATTGTCGAACTGAAAAGGTTATTTCTTTTCTCTTTAGCTCTTGATTTATTTATTTATGAGGGTGCCTAGTCTCCTGTAAAGGCAAATAAACTTAACGTAATTTTTTTAATTTGTGCTTGATTGACTATGTATGTAATTTGTCATTTTTATGAACACATTTGTGATGTAGTCTTGACTTTAAATGAATGCTCCACATTAGGAGGGTGTCTAGGCAAGTCACTTGTCGAGTGCACCTATTTAATGTGTTAATTGCAAGAGCACTGTAGTAATGTTCTTTTTGGTAAATTGAAATAGTATCATGCAAGGAATATATGATGCAACATGCTATTATGCTTGTTATCTTATTTTTAGATAAAAAATTAAATTTCTTTTATAGATAATAGATAAATAAATGAACTGGCGAAATGGTAGCAAGAATATTGGCTATAAAAAGTATAAGAAACACATAAAAACTATCCACACTTCTAGAGATAATTCATGCAGAAGTGTGACAGACCATAATGGAACACATTAGAATCTTTGGTTGTGCCTGTAGGCTTGAATTCTATGGTTGCTTGGAAATTTTGCCTCTTAATTTTAGTCATAGCAGCCGAACTCAACTAATGTGAATGAATTTGGTTTTATTTGGACTTACAACCACCAAATGAGCAGACATGGGTTTTTCAAAAATGTTTTACATCATTTGTGGACCTTTTTAGAAAATCTAAAAGCTTCCTTTAGATGCATTATTCTAAAAATAGTTTCCTAATAAAAGATGTAGAGATTTTTTACTGAAATTATTCAGTGGTTTGTAATGGAGAAATTAGAGGTATAATTTAGATGCAAATAAATTATCTTAGTAAAAGAATGTTGAAATTATTCGGATCTTAACTGGGTAATTTGAATGATGATCTATTTGTATTCATGTATGGAGAAAATTCTTTGGCCCTATATGGATTGCTCATAGAGTTTTTTTAATGTATGGAGAAACCATTGGCTTCAAAGATTTTCTTTATGACTTTTGTTTTTGTCATGCTAATTTCTTCTTCTTTTTCTTCTTCATGGGATAAAAATCTTCTTTGTAGTGTATGTAAGATTCCAAACCATGGTAGGCCGTTCAATTATGACTAGTGTAATAGCAGGGTCAAGTTAGACATTGTTGTTCTTTTGTTTAGATTGAAGCCTTTCAGGAATCGAATTATTTGGTGCTCTTATTAATTTTGTCATGCTAATAACTCATATAACTGTGAATTTGATTGTATTTTTATTTGGATGAAAATCTTCCATCTTCACTTTTCATTCTATTTCCATATTACGTTCCTCAGGTACTTGCATATCTTTTTCCTCACTCTGTCAAGATTTTAAATGTTATTCCTTTCCCATGGTACTTATTCTGAAAGCTTAGTTAGGGCTATATGGTTACAACTTGACATGTCTCTTTCCTATTTTGTCTTCTCACATTTTACGTCTGTACATTTATCTTTCTGATGATTGCACTTTTAATGACAAGCCTCTCTTCCATTACCACCACAATGTCTATGTCTATTGTCCATGTCTGTTGCCACTTCCTGATGGTATAATGTTTTTTCATTTTGTTCTCCATGTTCACTGAGTTTGTTTCAAAGGAAAAGAAAGTAAGGTAAATGAAGATAACAAATGAAGAATATGATATATATATGTTTTTTAAGAATATGGAAGAATGTAGTTGCGGCAAGCCATTAACATATTCAAATATCTAGCAAGAAGTAAATAGACACATGTTCTTATGTTAATTTTCAGGTATTATTTTCTCTTGAGTCAAATGTTTTTTTCATGTTAGCTGAATGCTAATGTCATGTGTACAAGCCATTTGTAGGTAGAATGTTTGCTTTTTCCCCTAGAACTATTGCATGAATTGGAGGGACTACATCCTATTCTTAAAAATTGACTGTGAGATTTATCATGTAGAGTGCCATATGAAGCATTTGCTGCTTGGTTGAAGGTGATTTTTTTTTCATTCTGTGGAAGGAAAAGAAAAGTCGACATTGAAATTATTTTATTGCTTGAGCTTCCTCAAAGTGGATAGTCATGTTAGCTGAATGCATCCTTCTTTTCAGCTCTACATGACTACATATATACATACATACATATATATATATATATATATATATATATATATATATATATATATAAATATATATATATATATATATATATATATATATATATATATATATATATATATTTTACAATATTCTCAAGTGAGATAATGTGTAGATAATTTCTAACAATAAGTAATGATTACAGAAGTAGGGAGGGAGGAATGGAACACATGAAATCCCACCCTAAAACCTAGAACTATGTCAAAGGCATCCAGGCTACCAACTAACCTTTTCTTATATGTCTTTTCTATGATTTTTTCTTGAAATTCTACTTTCATCATTCATTGTTCCCGAACTGATCTTGCTATTCCAATTTTATGCTTATGTGTATATTGTAAATGTATCACAGGAGGAGGATGATCATCTTGAAGATTACTTGGATTGTAGAGCTATTAATAAAAATAAGAAAGCCTTGCAACTGCATTTATCACATCTGTAAATTTGTCTATAACCTTTTTAATTACTCATGATTCAAGATTTTAACATTCACTTTGTTATTATGATAGCATGCATATTATAAGCAAGAACTAGTAAGACTTGATTATCATGACAAATTATAAGCATATTCTATCATTTATATTGTTTTCCTTTTTTTATTGATGTTTTGGCTCACTGTTTGAGCCAAATTGTACTGGCCAAGTTGAATGGTATGCAGTTTGACCGAGTATTGTACATATGTCTGATTCATTGGAGGATCTACTTTTGTCCACTTCCTTTCTTATTCTCTTGGTCCTGTATTATTATTATTTTTTACTAAACTAGTACATATAATTTTGTAAATAATGCAGTTGATGGATAAGAGTTGGATTAATAAGTCTAGATCTTCTTCTAAGTACATTGAAGGTCATAGAACTAGCCATAGAACGTGGGGCATGCATAAATGGGAAGTTGAAATTCCCATGTAATAAATGCAACAATGTGTTGTATCAAGATGGGGTTACAACCTTTGAACACTTGATATGCAATGGTATTATACAAAGCTAAACCATATGGGTTTATCATGGGGAGAACTCATCTATCCAATTAGGTAGTTCAAGCTGCAAAAATTTGGTGGATGCTGGAATCAGTTTACGTGACACAGGCGATGATATGCAGTCAATGTTGCATGATGCATTTGGATTTCATGAAGATCCAATAGATAGTTTTGATAATGACACAAATGACATACCCATGGAACAATGACCCAACTTTTATAAATTGGTAGAAGAGGTTGAGAGTGAGGTGATTCCAAGGTGTACAACATTCACAAAGCTATCTTTTGTTCTTAGACTATGGCATGTTAAATGTCTTGGTGGATGGAGTAACAAGTCAATCACTATGTTGCTTGACTTGTTATATGAACTACATCTAAAAGACAACAACCTACCTAAGACATTTGGATGTAAGAAAATTATATCAATGTTGGGACTTAGAGTACAACAAGATTGATGCATGCCCAAACAATTGCATGTTATATTGGAAGGACACGGTTGACCAAAATGTTTGCCATGTATGTGAGATGCCTCGTTAGAAGACTCTAGAAGGTGATGAAGATTGCACTAAAAGGAGGATCCCATCAAAGATACTTCGTCATTTTCCCCTAAAGCAAAGGTTACAAAGATTGTATATGTCATCCAAAATTGCAGGTGATATATGCGATGACATGATGAGAAGCATAGGAGAGATGGAGATCCTAAGGCACCTATCTGATTCTCCAGCTTGGAAACAACTTGATTCTATCTGTCCTGCATTTGCTTTAGATCCATGTAATGTTAGACTTGGGCTAGCAAGTGATGGCTTCAACCCATTTAGGACATTGTCTCTTTCACATAGCACATGGCCTATAATTCTAGTTCCTTATAACCTACCTCCATTGTTATGCATGAAACAACCAAACTTTATGTTATCATTGCTCATCCCAGATGACCCTAGTAATAAGATTGACATATTCCTTAGGCCATTGATAGAAGAATTATGGGATGTTGGTGTGGAGACATATGATTCATCGAAGAAAGAGATATTTCAAATCCATGCAGCTGTTCTATGGACTATAAGTGACTTCCCAAGGTATGCGATATTATCTGGTTAGAGCACAAAAGGGAAGCTAGCATGTCCCTCATGTCATGAGGATACTTGATCATTATATTTGAAAAATAGTAGAAAATATTGTTATATGGGTCATCGTCGTTTCTTGCTTAGAGACCATAAATTTCGGAAGCAGAAACACTCTTTTGATGGATCAATTGAAGATAGAGAACCCCTGGTTTCACTGATAGGGCCAAGTATATTGCATAAGTTAAAAAGTATTGAACACACATTTAGTGTTGAGAAAAAGCATAAGAGAGCAGGAATTGGAGAAAGTAATTGGAGGAAGAAGAGTATTTTTTTTAGTTACCTTACTGGGAGCATAATTTAATAAGGCATACCTTGGATGTGATGCACATTGAGAAGAATGTATGATAATGTACTGAGGACTTTATTAAACTTAGAAGAAAAAAAATCAAAGGATAACTTAAATGCGTGTCTCGATTTAGTAGACATGAGAGTGAGGAAAGAGCTACACCCATAGTGACAAGCAGGGGGTAGAAGTACTTATCAGTACACCTACATGTTATTCTATGAACAAAGGAGAGAAACAAATGTTTTGTTGGGTTTTGAAAATTTTGATGAGTCATGATGGCTACTCATCTAATATATTAAGGCGAGTAAATGTAAAGAGTGTAAGATTTTTGGGGTTAGAAGTTATGATTCTCATGTCATTATGAAACATTTTTTGCCCCTTTCCATTCGAAGAATTTTTCCCAACAATGTAAAATATGTGCTTATAGAGTTGAGCAACTTCTTTCATAAATTATGCTCTAAAGAGTGTCATGTTGAAGACCTCAAACGCATTGACCAACATATAGGAGTAGTCCTTTGCCATCTAGAAAGAATCTTTCCTCTGGCATTTTTTAATGTTATGGAGCATTTGTCGATACATCTAGCTTCATAGGCCCTTATAGGAGGACTAATTCATTATCGATAGATGTACCCAATCGAAAGGTAATCATGTTTTTACAACTTTATTATTATAAGTAAAATGCAATTTTATGTGATAACTTACGTAAAACAAATTTTGAGATGTGTAGGTACTTGTGTTCTTTAAAGTCATATGTACGTAATAGGGCTCAACTTGTCACGACCCGGATTTTTAAAAGCATTTTTAAATAGCACGAACGGTAGGTAAATTTTTTTTCCTTAAATACAAAACAAACCCTTCAATTAAATATCCAGGTCATGATAACTAGGGTTCACAAATACGAATATCAAATCATATGATATTATTTAATGTCTAAAAATTCATAAAGACTAGCTCATCCATCTAAGTACAAGTCTGTCACCCGTCTGAAAATAAATAACAAGTTGACTCTCATGCTTAAGGTACACTTACGTCTCGGAGTTGCAAAAATGTAGAATCTTCTTCTTGTGCTCACCTTTCTTGATCTCACCTGTTGTCGCTTGGAGAATCTGCAACAAACCAAACGAAACAACCACAATAACAACAATAGAATTTCTCCGCTTTCAGGAGAAGAGCTTCCAAAGGACAAAAGGTTTTGTTAATATTTTTCGGATCGGGCCAACATCACCCGATGTTAGTTGCCTACGTACTCATCAGACAACATCTCCAATGTTTCCAACAAGATCAGATCCAGACGTAGTTCTGCCTAGAAACTACACTATACTAAGAAGCATAGCATCACCCATGCAATGCTTAAGTATTTTCAAGCAACCTACAATTTATGCAAGTCCTTTAATCATTCCACTTGTTCTAATTAAACAAGCAATATCAATCAATGTTATTAATTATTTCTCGAACTATTGTTCGATAATTAATATTCCCGTCTAATCCCAAAGATAGACAGACACATCAGATGTCAACCTAAGTGACAAATGATAAGAAACACCCTGTAATCCACCAGGCCCATGGAATCCACCAGGAAGTGCCATCTCCCAACCTAGCCCATAAGGACTTGATCGGAGTGGAAGGGCATGGCCCACAACTGCACCTGAACAGAAGTGGTCAGAGACGCCAACCAAGTAGGATGTCAGCGACCCTAATTGCGTGTGCACTAAAATATCCTCAATAGATTCTGCGGTGAGCCCGGCTCACAAGGAACTCCCTCCAATGGGGAGGTGCAACTACACGGTCAAATCAGCGGCTCCTCAATAGAGCTAAAACTCAGGAAACCATTCTGAACCCTATCTTGCTCATCTATAAGCCAAGATTCTGAATGATTATCCCAAACCTATTAGTCCCTTCTAGACTAAGGTTTACAACTCGAGACATGACATCGGTTCATCAACCAAGGCAAATCATCAAGTCAAAGGCTTTGTTCACTGTATGAACTAGTCCCAGACCCCTCTGAGGTATTTTAGTCTTTATCTTGATTAGGTGTTCTTGCCCAATTCAAAGCTATCAAACCCCAAACAATTATTCTTTCAATAATTTAAAGATAGTGGTAAATTACTATCACAACATCAATATCAAAAATTGAAACAAAGAACAACATAAACCATAAGAACTACACAGGTCCAAGCATATCATAATATCAATAATAAATCCATTAATGATATTAAATTGTTCGAGCTCACGTGCCTAACCCTCCTTAGGTTAGCTTATTAATCTTTATGAAACTGGTCGTAACGCACCTAAGGGCATTAGAGTAATTATTCAACATTGGGTATAGTCCTCTCTGCACTCGGGTAAGTCTTTAACCTCTTAAAAGGTTTCAACATTACATTGGCCCATTAAAAACATCCACACGCATGCGGGCCAATTTGCATAGGGGTATTTTTGTTATTTGGTTTAAAGCTTAATGATATCTGACGGGTCCAAAATTGAACTCTAGCATACTACTTGACTTCATGGACTCTGTGTAATTTTTCTGGCGTGTGACGGGATCATGAATCCCTTGAACCGACCCAAGTTGACTTAACTGTTTACTATAAACCCTGAGGGTAAAATGGTCAATTATCCACTCACTGGCATTTTTTTTCTCACTTAGTGGTTTAGCCTATAATTAGGTTACTCATTATACTCAAATTGAGAATTTTCCCAATTTTTAGATCATTTATAGACTCCTGAACCGGAGCCTTGAAGTCGGGTAAGTGGTTTTCACATGATAATTTAACTACAAAGGGTAAAAGGGTCATTTTACAGTACCTGAGATTTTTCCCAAGCCTAAAACTTGGTCCCAATATTCATCATGTCCCCTCGGACATTATGAAATTTTCTTGAAGTTTTTACACACCTAAACCCTACTGAATCGGACCCGGTTCAGTGGGTATTAATTTATTTTTACTGAACCGGACCGGAAATAATTTCCAGTCCGGTCGTCTTCTTCCCAGAACACCGAACAGGGGAAAAACGATCCCCTGTTCCAGTGGCTGACCTGTTTTAAGCTAACTGCTTTTAAATTTCTACAAGACCCTTATTGAATTGTTTCTACCATTCAAATACTTGTATATTTCAAAGTTAAAAGAATAAATATCTACTCTAGATCATGCAAATGAAGTTATTGATTTTACTCAGGCCGTAGCA
This sequence comes from Saururus chinensis, assembly GCA_035235625.1. Classification (NCBI taxonomy): domain Eukaryota; kingdom Viridiplantae; phylum Streptophyta; class Magnoliopsida; order Piperales; family Saururaceae; genus Saururus; species Saururus chinensis. The sequence goes on along the minus strand of CP141145.1, from coordinate 4,822,375 downwards.
TGATGCTATCCAGTTCAACCCATTAATAGCATAGGATGAAGACAAAGGAAAAAAAAACCATTAGAACCTTCAACAAACGTTCCAAACAATCAAACTTGCACCTGATAAAACAAAACATAGAAAAACATGAAACCTACAGCAGAATTTCCGCCCAATCAAACCAATCACTGAACATGAACATGAAAAGAGCATCCACTGGGCGTAGAAACACAGCATAAATAAAAAGATCTCCCACTAGTTGATTGCCTAGTTTCCACTATCAACGTTATGAACCCAATTTTCTAATCAAGGGTCCAAGATTACTGCTTAGTTTCTAATTTTCACTTAGAAATCACATGTTTAAAGAATCCCAACTAGGAAGTTACACAGGAACACTAGTTCTCTACGTCGAAGTTATTGGAAACAGAACTTCTGGTTTTAACCAGAGATGTTTTAAGTGGATGACAATTCATATCAGGCATAAGAGTTCTAAATAAAGCCTAATTGAGTACTCAGATACAATTTTATTAGTATTCACAAGTCTAAGAAAAACAAACCAGGAATTAATTAGAACATAGTCTCAATAAAACAGGTAGGAAGATTAAGAGATGATGAATACTTGCGTAATTTAGCAATTATGGACATACACACCGAGTGACCCCAAAGACGACTCTAGTCATACTGCGCCAAGATCAAATAAGCACTAACAGAAACATAAAATAAAAACAACTTATCTCAGTCTGATACGGCTTCTCGTAGTCCTTTTTCTCAACAACGTCCGTAAATTGTTTTCACATCATCCAACCGAAGAAGATGGCTTCTCCTCTCCCTCACCGTCCCCAAAAACTCTTCAAAAAAACTCCCTTCTATTAGCCCTAATTCGCCTTTTATAGGTATAGGATTATGGCTCCTAATCCCATGAGAAATTAGGTCTCAAAAACCCAATTTCGGAACAGTAATTAATCGGGCCCGTATTGCAACTTAAACGGGCAGTTCGTGCGTTCAATTCGGGTAAACGGGTCCTGCACAATATGTTCAACTTCAAACGGTCGTTTCTCCCTCATCCGGACTCCGAATCGCGCGTTCTTGGTGGCGTTTCGAAGCTCTTTCCATTTACTTTCCAATAGAATTAGTTTCAGTCCCAAATTCTATACAGGGAGAAAGTTATTCTAATAAAAATATCGATAGGTCAAACACCATAATTTCCACGTATTTAAATTTTGAAACTCGGGAAAATTAGGGATATTACACAACTAGAGGGATCTATTGCTGAATCATACATTGCTGATGAATGTCTTTCATTATATTCAAGATATTTTGACAATGTTGAAACACGGTTAAGTCAACTCCCAAGGTCAAAAAAGGAAGATACATCATGTGGGCCAGGGTTCTTTCTAAGCAAAATTGATTTGGAGGAAACACATTGTTATGTATTGTTCAATAATGATGACATTGTTGGACCTTATATAAGGTGAACTTCAAACCATTACATTGGTTCTACACTCTTGATGAAATTAATGTCTACATATAAATACATAAATAGTTGATCGTGACATATCTACATAATATGTGTGCAGACAACACATTAGTGTTCTTAAACTAAGACACAGGAGAGCAAATCCTCGTGAGATTCAGAAATTGCACAATGAACAATTTAGTGATTGGTTAAAGCAAGAGTCATGTTAGAAACAAACATTTGTTGGCACACATGTTTAGCTTAGTCAATACATTTGTTGGCACACAGCAGAGGAGCTGCCTCCCTCCTCTCCTCCTCCCCCGTCTCCTCCATCATATTCTCCTAGATCTCCTCCGCCCTCAGCTTCTCCTTCTTTCCACATCCTCTCCTCTCCGTCAAGTCCAAGAAGGTCACCGGAAAATGGTGGCAATGTGAAGATGCATGGCGATTTTGAGGTTTGTATTTCTTGAAATCTTGCATTTTTAGAGTCCGCATATATGTTATGGAGATATTTCTTTATGTTGATTATATGTAATTTGTAGTTTGTGTTTGTGCAATGTTTACTTAAAACTAGGGCGCTTTGTTTCTGGTTTGATTTTCACTCACATGGTGGGCAGATCCGGTGTCTGATCACTTGGATTTGTAATGTTATTTCGATGACATCTGATGATTTATGGTTATATAGTTTATGTTGATAAATATTTGAGAGAAAAGGGCTTCAATCTATGTTTTCTTTGATCAATCAACTCATGCGACCATGATTATTGAGTAGTACATATGTTATCACAATTTATAATTCTGTTTCATATTCAGTCCAAATTCAGAAAGCTCCAATTCAGAAATTTTATTCTTGTTTATTTAGCTATTGACGTGCATGTCGACTTCTGTTTTCTCATCCATTTACCTTTGTTAATTTTAAATAGGATCATATGATACTATTCTGTTGTGAAAAGATAAGATAGTAGATGTATCTTCTGGCCTTGTTTGCACTTAACTTTCATGAAAGAACGGTTTGAATGTATAATTGTTTATATGTTGATTATGAGCATAATTATCAGGTTATTGTGTTTGTAATCTTTATGTATGTATATTGTCTAGCTTTTTGCTACAATTTCTCATCAAATGGGCAGTCAGAATTTATCAATTGGGTTTGTAAAGTATGGTTATATTTTGATTGTATATGATGAATTATATTCTTCTGATTTGATATAATAAAAATTCAGGGTAAAAGCAATGAATTATGTATTTTGATTGTATGTTTAGTTTAATCATCTCATGTGGCCATAATTGGCATATGTTGTTTAATCTACTCAAAATTTATGTATGTGACCATAGAGTTGGAAAATATTAAATGATTATATATGGTTTGTTGGTAGGCTAAGTAAGAAGAATATATCTTATTAGTTTAACTCATGATTCCAATATATCATCTATGTAATATGTAAATTGCCTTATATTTTTTCCTTATATTATGATATGTGTAATCCATTATTGAGTGGTCAAACTAAGTGAAGTTGTAGCATGTTGTCTGCCCTTGTATTGGAATAGGCATGCCAAATTGGTCCTATAGGGTTATTCTTGTTAAATTTTTTAAAATATTTTGATATGTGTAATGCTGTGGAGGTCGTCCCCGTCCCCGTCCCCGTCCCTGTCCCCCTTCCAACTGCAGTGTAGGCCTAGTCTTTGAGTAGAGGCCATGTATTAAAGGTGGGCTAACTTTTCTATAAGTTTGGATATGATCTCATAGCTAAGTGACAAAAAATGGGTATAGTTCGTGTTTAATATACATGCTTCATGCCTTTTCCATTATACCATAAAAATATTGTATTATTTGTGTTTTAAAAAATATATACTAAATATTTCATTTATGTACTTTGTGTTTAATATACGTACTTCACGTTTAAAATAATATTATACCCATAATTTGTCCAATAGAGCTTTGACAATTTTTTCTTCTAGCTCTATAATCTTTTGACTATGATTAGCTAGTGAGCTCTCTTATAATATTTTTTAACTACTAACTTTTTCTAAATTTATGATAATAATAAACTATTATTTTTCAATGAACTATTCTTAAGGAAGAATACATCTTATATTTTAGTATTTTGGGTTACATTTTGTATATATTTTTATTTTTATAATTTATCCATACCTTTTACTTTCCTTTCTTGAATTTAAGTTTTTGTCATTTTTTTTGTACGCCTCTCTTAACTGAATTATCATTATAATCATACTTTGTTACTTAGCACCGGAGCGCACAAAAAGTTGAAAAAACTGATGTAGATAATCTAGAAATAAAAGAGATCCGGGAAGGACTAGTCAACATTGTGGAGCGCATAAGAGAGAGATGAAAAAAGAGGAGGGCCCAAGCCCCAAAAATATTTTAGGTATTATTGAAAAATATACTTATGTAGCCAATCATGTCATCATATATGTAAATATAAAGTGTATTATAAAAGTTAATTGATTAAAAACCTCTAGAAAAGAAGTTATGTGAAAAGAAGTTACAGTGACCGTAGGTAAAAATATATGTTTTGATTATGAACTCTCAATCGACTTAAATGTATTCCTCAAGATAAGTTATGTATAAGTAATCACTTTATTTTTTAATTAATTTATTTTTTAACATAAGTATTTTTTATGTTTCTTACTTACCATGTACCTAGCGTTAAGGATGTATATAAATTATTAATATTTAAAATCAACAATGCTCCTATTAATAAACATTAGCATCATTAACCTTTTAATATGTACTAATATATATACTATAATTTTTTTAATGACGTGACCTATAATTTTCAAACCCTACTTTTAAGTAATATAGAAAATACTTCCTATTTTAATATAGTCGGTGAAAAATTAATGATGGACTTCCACGTACGTACGTGTGCAGGGTCGGTGGCGAAATACTGGTCGTTCCGGTTCTTGGGGGAAGATATTTTGAACAAAATCCGAACGTGGGAAATTATGGTTTCGACCAATAGCCTTCGTGTACGTGTCCAGTTCCCAGTTCATTTCTGTTTATCCAGGAGCCGGAAGGCTTTGGATTTTTTCTTCCTCGTTGCCTTTGTCTCTGTAGTCCGTTCCTCTGTTGAATTGCTCCATTACGATTGATTGGCCTTTTCTTTACTTGTTTGCTTGGGTCTTTCGAATTGAGAAATAGGGACATGGATTTCTTGGTTGTTGGAAGGGTGGCTTCTACCAGTACCTGGTCATTGGTGCCAAGACTGGGGGCCGGTTCCAGACCTCGCTGTGCTTCTCGGGAGGACAATTCCAAGAACAGCGGCGGTAAGTGAACCTGTTTTTTCTTGGCTGCCCGCCCCATACCTTAATTTGGGTTCTTTTTGTTGATTTGTACGTACCCGGAATTTGCTCGGCGAAATGACGATTAGACTGGGTAAGGGAGTAAGAGGGTGCTAGCTGGAAAATGGCTTTGATTGGTTGAATATCTATGTGATCTTGGACGGGCAGCAATAGTGCTATTGTTTCCATGCATATATGTTGTGCGAGGTGAACTTGATTGGTAATGTTTGCATGTGAGTTTGGTTATATGTTTTCACAGGATCAAACACAAGGACGTTAACGCATTACTTACTTTTTGTTTGGATGATAGTTGGGATCATTAGGTTCATTCATTAGTTTCAATTATAGTCGAATTTTGCTGCAGGGATATAATGTCAGAATTTTTTTTTTTTTTTTTAGATAAGGATCGCTCACTCTCACCACTATATCAAGTCTATACATGCCCATGGGATTCGACACTGGGATTTCTCCCCCAGCCGTGAGAGATCCAATTTACATAACCTTGGCTGGATTGACAATAATGTCAGATTGTTCTGTACTTAACTTTTTGTTTTGAAATTGGTACAATTCGTGCTCCCCCCTTGCACACAGAGTACCTGGGATTCAACTGTGGGACCTCTCCCTAATGAACCAGTGCACCACTTGCAAATTGGCTTTTCTATGTAGCTTTTAGTTGGATACACAGATGTTGATAGAGTTGTTGCTTGCCTGTCCGGCTATTGTTTGGAGTACATGCATTGTTGTAGAAATTGATCTGTTTGTCAGCCTTGTCATTTCAAATGATATTATGCAATGAATTGTTTGTATGGCAACAAACCAAGCATATAGATTCCGCCCTTCAGTAATTGAATCAATCAATATGTGTTACTAGAACCATGTGCAAAATGGGACTGACTTCTAAGAAATATATGGAGGCTAACTACTGTATTGAATGAACACGGCATGGTCTAAACAGATGAACTAGTATTTAATATACCATGTGTTAAGAATCAGAAGTCTAGTAAAAGAATTTTTCATGTGTTTGTGCCCTTGAACTAGTATACTTCTATATGCACTTCCCACATTCCACAGATGTATATACATGAATTGCCAAGTGTATATGGTTCCTCAACATGGAAGATAGTTTTTTCCTCAAAGGGTAAAAAATTGTTTATAATTCTTTTCCCAAAGTGTAAAAACTGATTACAGGAACATTGCAAGCTATTCTTCTGCTGGAATCTCATGGGCATATTTGCAAAATCTTCTTTTTGTATATTATGAATATAGCTTGTTTGACTCACAACTTTGATTTGTTGAAGCTTTTCTAAAATAGAATGCTTAATTTGGGAAAACTTGTGCTATCAAATCCAGCATTTGTAGGGCTATAGACCTAGATATTTTTTGAAGGTTGCAGGGATAGTTGACTGAGCATTAGGGCCAGAATCAAGTAAATGAAAGCTGCAAGAAATGTATTAAAGGAAAAAAGTAATAGCCATGAAAATTGGTCTAGTGGCCATTCCAACTGGGTTCAATTAGAACAGCAATCTTTACGGTCCTATTGGATGAATGGGAAACTTGAAAAGAGATAGGATGCACCATAGGGGAGTTCACATATTAGTCAATGACATCTCCTGAAAGCTTAAGCTGTTAGGAAAGAGAAACTTTTTATATTAACACACTAAGCCTTCCCTTCACATGGAAGCACCACAAACTAAGCATTGCACGAGAGACATACAAAAGGAGGTATACACCTGTGTCCAGAGGATTAAAACCAAAAACCTTGGCTCTGATACCATGTTAGTGTACTACTTTCTCCTAAAAGTTCATGTTGTTACAGAAGGGATTTGCATTAACACACTAACAATACAAGGGTCATCAAAGATAGTACTGATGGGATTGGAAGAGAACCGCATTAAATACTGAGGATTTCAAATTTGGAGTCATTGGTGGTATTGGCTTTTTCTATTTGAACTTGTGAAATTTCAGCCATTGATTTGGAGCTGAAAGTTTGAATGTTGACATGGATGGGGCCCACCCATCTTAATAGATGTGTGCATTGCAACCATCAACTGTGGCATCTTTCTCTCTCTCTCTCTCTTGTATATATATATGTATGTATGCATACATGCATGTATGTATGTATATTCATGTACGTGCACATGTATTAATTTATATCAGTTTGTATCTATATGATGTTAGCATGTAATAGAACATGTTTATCTGAAATATCAGGTGATCAATCATCAACGAATTCTGTTTGTATCTATATGATAGTAGCATGTAATAGAACCTGTATATCTGAAATATCAGGTGATCAATCATCAACGGACTGGGACAAAGCATGGTCAAGCTATAGAAAGAAAGGGAAAAAGAGACCTTTCTCACAATTCTCACCAGACAAATATGTGAGCTGGAATCCAAGGCGCTCCGAATACCCTTTGTCAGAAGAGGTCGACCCAATCAAGAGGACGGAGAGATCAAACCTCACATTATGGACAAGTCCAACGTTCACACTTGTAGGGGCCATAATTGTGATCACACTCCTCATAATCTACACTCTTTCAGCTCCATTAAAGTGATCCACCTTAAATTCAATTTTCGTATGGAGAAAAAACATACTACTAGGTTGGAAGAACATCCCATAGTGCTGGAAGTGTATAATATGTTGAACCCTACCCCTTCACTTGTATGATACGTTGTAGATATTCATTTCTTCACTTTTCTGTTGGATATCCTTTTTGTATATGATAATGTTATGCGTAAAACATGCTTTCTATATGATAATGAGTTGACACTCAAATTGGCCATCACGGCAGATATCCATGGCTTATATGCAAAAATCCGTATGCAAGGATTCTCTCAAGTCGTTACAATCGGCAGAAGTAACTGAGGCAAAATTTGTAGCTTGGTGATGCACCATTCTTGCAGATTATGGACACTGTGAAGCAATTCTAACCGAGTAGAAAGATAATGAGTATATTAAGACCACTGTCCAAAACACTGTAAGACAGGTTTTATGAGATCTTTCGTCTGGGTGGATTGGAGTTTGTTGCTAGGAACACTGAGCTTGGAATGACAAATCTCTCAAATGACAAGCGCCATAATGCCATTTCTTTGAAGATACGACACCTAATACATGAGGATCTCTTACTAAAAAAATAATCACAGCTCTCGAGAATTACAATTCTGAGTGTTACAATTTTAATCAATTTTAATCTAACCCCACCAAATGATATACTCCCTCTTTCCCACATTAATAGTTCCATACGATTTTTCTAAATGAACTAAAACTAGTTCATTTTGAAAAATTAAATGGAGCTATTACCAACTGCTGCCAATTCCTATCTCTCTGATTTTTTCGGTACAAGTACCAATTCCAAGGTTATGGTAAGAATCAGGATATTGGTTTTAGCATTATAGAATTGAAGAATGTGAGAACTTGGCATTTGTTGCTAAGTTCGAGCTTGTTTAATTGTATGGAGAAGCCAAATAGTCAAATAGGTAGCATGTAGTCACCTTAGGATGTGCTTGTTACCATGTGAACATTTAAAAGCTAAACAACAATCAAGATTGGAGCAAATTGATGTAGATGGGCATATCGGTTAGGCCTAAATCATCAACTAAACTTCGTCGGGTTAGAAACTTGTGTTACTAGTCAATGGTTGAACGGATGCCACATTCAAAATGGTCCTTTAGAAACTTTTTTTTTATTTGGTCCTTCTGCCTAAGCAACAAACTATTGAGATTTTTCCTAGTCGATGACATTCTTCTATCAATTTTATTTTATTGATGAATCTAAGGAAAGCAAATTAACCATATGTAGAAGTGACATATTGAAACATTTTTTGGTAAATTATTGAAACTTCAGTTGCTGTCCTTGTAGCATGCAACAATTAATTTTCATATATTCTAGCAGTGTTGAAGCATCCAGGGAGTGGCTATTGCTTCAACGTCCATGATGACTTTGATGGTGTTTGAAGACCTTCCGTTGACATATCCTTACCTAGTTCTTTCACATGTTGTTGTTGTCATTGGCCTTGACGCTAATGTGTGGTAGTGTGTGTCACACCCTAGCGCACACCACCTCTCAAACCAAACTTGGTCCAAAGAGGAAGCAGCACACTATGCAACTATACTGTGCAACTAAGTATAGTTGAATTGCAAAAGATTTAACTCATCCTTAGGTTGAACACTATAGAGTTGCACACATAAACTTTGTACAAAAACAAAATGAGTTATAAAGGGACTACTAAATAAACATTAGTCTACACACATACTCACATACTTTGTCATGCCGCGACGCTCGCTTGACCCGAGCTGAACCCAGTCTAGGGGCCGGTCGAAGCACACGGGGTGACCAAATTACATTATGGAAGTCTTAACCCCTCTAGTGGGTGAATAACTAACACAGAGTTGTGCACCGTTAGTCCTTTATGTAAGAGAAATAAGGTAAAATAAAAGAGGATAACATTTCTGAAATAAATCCTCAAATGTAACCCACATGCTTAATATTCTGAGCCTAAACACTGGGCTCAAATCATAAAATCTTAAACAAGTCTAAAAGCATAAGACACACACAAGTTGATACATAATCATCTACACAAAATGTTCTATGATCATAATAGTATAAATCAAAAGACAAAATAACATCTAAAGACATCCATGCCTAATCCCACATATATCATGATCATCCCTCATACAGGGAATCCTGATTAACTGTATGTCACCATGCAGCCCCAAAACAAAATACAGAAAGAGGGGTGAGTATAACTCAGTATGGTTTGAAATACGCTAATATTAATAAGAAAATAACAATGACACATCAACATGGTAATTCAGATCCATAATTCACATAATATCCCCGTTTCTGATCAATTCCCTTAACATACCCCTATTTACCCATAAGTAATCATCATGCATACAAGTATCTCATATATACTAATCATGGCATGAATAATCACATTATGGTATAATATTCATCCTGCATAATAAGTGATTCTCACTCAATCACATCATGCATAAACATCATAAATAACCTGCATGAGTAGTGTCTCTAACACACATTCAGATCATGCATAATAAACCATTCTCCTTCATATACATTCAACCTGCATAATACGTGTCTCCAACACAAAATTACATAATGCATATTCATATCATTCATCCATAGATCATTCACCCTACACAATAAGAGTCTCAATCACACGATACTAAATCATGCATAATAAATCATATTCACATCTGCCACAAAATCTCAATTATCCCTACACAACCTGTGTAACCTAAGCATAAGATTATCTCATACACATGCATCATCAACAAATAGTGAATGTCCCCATCATGGAGAGAAATACAATCATGCCACATAGGCTGGACATAGTCTGATTTCCACGAAGGAAACCTAAAGTATTTGGGGTAGTCAGCCCCTAAGTCTGCTTGCCTAGGAAAATCCTGACCAAAGATGTCTAAATCTCACATAGAGAACCTAGAGCAGGTGTGTTCACCCTGGACATCTCCTACGGTAGGAAGAGTCTGAGTTCCCACACAGGGAACCTAAAACATGTGGTAGCCAGTGCACAAAAGCGTACCACTCTGGATTCTCAGACTATCTCAAGAAATCTCCACTGCATAACAAGTACACAACTCGTCACCATTCAACTAAACTCAACATCAACTCAGATTGACTCAAATTGAGGAGTATCCATGTTCCACACGGGAACTCAAATTGAAATGATGTCCTTTCGGACCAACTAATTTCCGATACGCCAATGATCGATTAATCTGACATGCAATCTCACATCATTGCATCCAATCGATCAACCATGGTTAATCTCGATAGTCTCAATCAAAAATCCATTTCATGATGCATACAACATGGTACATATATGGGCAATCCATACATGAGTCTTAATTTATGATACGTGCTTCCATCAGCCCTCTCATTCATCATTCATAATCATAATGTTAAGCATCATCATAATTATCCCCCACCTGTGTGTGTACATGGTAGAAACATTTATTTCTAAGCATATGAACATGCCTTGTAAATAACTCCTCATCTTACCACACACATGCTTATTAACATCGAATCATAGTTCCTACTAAAATCATGGTGAAAAGCATCAGAAAACACCATTTAAATCAAGTGTTACCTTTTGCTAAACTTATATAAGCATATTCATACCATACTTGAAGGTAGGATATGACAACATCATCCACCCATAATTTATTCATAATATGTGAAGGTATATAACTCCATTCTCATGCTAAAAACTTTTCTGGAATCATACTAAAATATAATGAATCACTCAATCATGGATTCAGAACAAGAATGTATAACATACTCAACCGAATAACATAAAATCCACTTAACACATAAGCATTCATCATGGCCTTCAACATCAATTTACACCCTTCCAGTGTTTACAGAAATAATACGCAAGAGTAAAACACTAAAATAAGTAAAATATACAAAAGTAGCTGAACTGTAGTGTTGGCATTTGAATGCCCTGTAGGGCCATTCGAACGCCTGGCTGTTCGATCAGTTGTTAGGCCATTCGATCGCCATAATGGCAATCTTTGGTTCATCTTCCCACTTCAAAATCAAAACCAAAACTTCACGTACAAATCTTAAACTACCAAATCACGCTCCCAAACATAATAATAATCCAATCCATGTTTAGAGAACATCAAATCTAGCTATTACTAAACAAAAACCCTAAGAAATCTCATCAAAGATTAAACCTTTCTGAAATCGTCATTAAAGCTCAAAATCATAAAACCAACTTAAAAAACTATCAAACTTAAATATGAAATCACAACAACATTTAGGACCAAAGCACTTACCTTCAATAAGCTTTCTCACTCGAAATAGTTCCTCCAACACATTCGAATCCCATCTAACACATGATTTCTTGTTAATACCTTCACAAAACCGATTTTAAAACACCTAAATCCTTCAAGAACTAGTAAATCTAGGGTTCAAGAGGCTCAAAAATAAAATTCTCATCAATAGGTTTTGAAATAGAAACCCAATTCAGTAGTTTTTGAGTAAAATTCAAGATTAATCCAAAGCAAAGGAAGGGATTTGAAAGATTTATGAAAAACCCAGAGATTAAAGAAAAATTAAGCAAATTCATTCCTTAATCTTTTTCTCTTTTAGGAAAATAGAGATGTTGTGAACGTCCTAGGGGCTGCCAGGGGGTGCCACTGGGGTCACGTATTAGGATATTTAGGGTCTTTTATATAATAAGGGTAATTAGATAATTAAGTTAATTAGTGTTTTCTTTAATTATATTAACGGGCCTTAGGCATCTGTTAGTGAGCCTATTAGTTTGCTTATTTAAGTGGAAGGGTCAGGCCCTCATTTGATTATGAAATGAATTATTGAGTTCTGTCTTTTCCCATTTCTTCTGTGCCTCTCCCCCTTCTGTTTGATGGCCATGTCATCCTCTCTTCCCTTTCCCGGCCTCTCTGCGCCGCTCCCGTCACCCATGTCGGCCACCATGCCGTTGTGGACAAACGTCCACAACATTGGTATCAGAGCCAACGATTACTGGCATCATCTCCTTGCAAAGGTGAGCGCAGAGCTCAAGGAATTGCAGCAGCCTGTAATATCTTTGGTGGCATCTCAGGCAGCCAAGGTGCCGCCCCAGGCCATCCCACCTCCTCCACCTTCATCTGATCCACCCCCTCCGGACCCAGTTCAGGAAGGAGTCCCTAATTCATTCCCCTGCATCCATGGCTGTTCTGGTGATAGCAAGGGACGGAAGATTGTAAAAGCGGCCCATCCTCCACAGCCTTTTGATTGGTACTGCTACGAGGGGGGGGCAGAGGAACTGAGAGGGAGGAAGAATCTCCTATCAATAGCCTTGGCGTCTTTCCTTCGCAACCACCCACCTCTGTCTCCCAACAGAACACCTGTCGTCAGAAGCTCGGAGGCCCTCTTCCTCAACACCTCTGGACAGCCTGGCCCAGTGCTCATCAACATCCCAAAGGACGCACAGCGGCAGCTCATCGTGCCCAACTGGGACCCGGCCATGAAGCTCCATTGCTACCACCTTTCCAAGCCCCCGGAATCATCCCGGCTGGAGCCATTTCCCTGCCTCTTGTTCCAACAGTTCCAACACTTCGTCGAGCTCACTGGTGTCCCAGTGACGAGCACATTGATGGGGCCTGGAGCATTTCTGATGGGAGACCCTTTCCAGATGGTCAGAATACATGGACTTGTCTATGCCAACTACGCCATCAACAAGGCAAATCTGCTCCTCGCCTTTGGGGTCCAAGCCGATGACCGGGGGGTTGGCAAGCTCGAGTCTTTTACTAGCTGGGCGAACATTGTCCACAACATTGAAATCGCTTCTGCTGAGACTGGGAAGAACAAACACCCCCTCGCACAGTATGCTGGTCGAACGTTGGTGATAAGCTTCCATCTCCACCGGAATCACTTCCTCACAGAAGTTTCTGGGCGACCGGATTTTTGTCGGGATTTCTGCCATGGTCCAACGCTCGCCATCATGATCACGGGCCCCTGTTCAGCGAGGATTGCATTCCGGATTGGCACCACTGCAGTTACCCAGGATCATCGGGATTTCCTTCCCGGTTTGGTTAACTCAGGCGCTGGTGATTTTGCTCTATCCTTTGCATATGCCAAGATTGTTGCTGCTGCCAGAGTCGGTCGAACCTTCCCACACTCATCTGCGATCAGTCCGGGATTTTCCTTCCTATGGGTGGGAGATTGGGTGAGATCCTCGTTCGTAATATTTCTATCAGTGCCACAAAAATTTCCCTGTATCCCTTTCCTAGCCATTCCGGGTTTCTCTCTTCATTCTGGAGCAAATGATTCTGTTAATTTCCATTATGGGACCCCCTGCCACATTGACGCTATGAACTGTCCACACTGCAACACGAAGGTGACTTTGGTGTTTAAGAGCGCCATGCAGGTTATTTTCAAGTTTACAGCTACATGGCCAATACTTATTAATAATGTGGTGGAATGTGATGTTCCTAATCTTAATTGGTCATGGGTTCTTTGGACGTTTGTTGAACTTTGCAATACAAGATTCTGCTTCCTTGGCCTAAAACAAATTGTAGTGCACGTGATGATGTGGGCTCTAGAATCTGGGTGGCCACATGGGTCCAGATTGTCACCTATGTCCAAGGTTGTTACACTGCTCGTGCCTTTGCTGACCGTTGCTTTCTATGGGTTGACTTTGATTTTGTCTGATGCCCTTTGTGGGCAGACTGTTGCCCTCTTTGGGTTGGCCATGATGCTATCTGTTGATGCCCTTTGTGGGTTATCTTGGGGCACTCTATAGTCCTTGGGATGACCCCGCTTGTTGACGACATGTGCAGATAGTCTGCGTTGTCCAACATCCAACAAGCCAAGGCCGCTCCTTTACTCTGCCCTTGGGTTTCGTTAACTGTACTTCCATCATGTTTGTGTTGGCTTCTGCACGTCTGCTCTTGTGATCCACTATCTCCATTATTAGGCATGTCTCATCAACAGATCCGGACCGGCTGTTCCCAGTGGAGCTTTGATGGGCCTGATGCCTGAAGTTTTAGGTAACCTCGAAGACGAGGTGATGCGCAAGCGAAGCATGGTGGAATATTGTGAACGTCCTAGGGGCTGCCAGGGGGTGCCACTGGGGCCACGTATTAGGATATTTAGGGTCTTTTATATAATAAGGGTAATTAGGTAATTAGATTAATTAGTATTTTCTTTAATTATATTAACGGGCCTTAGGCATCTGTTAGTGAGCCCATTAGTTTGCTTATTTAAGTGTAAGGGCCAGACCCTCATTTGATCATGAAATGAATTATTGAGTTCTGTCTTCTCCCATTTCTTCTGTGCCTCTCCCCCTTCTGTCTGATGGCCACGCCATCCTCCCTTCCCTTTCCTAGCCTCTCTACACCGCTCCCGTCACCCATGTCGGCCACCATGCCGTTGTGGACAAACGTCCACAACAGGGGATTAGGCTCCTAAAATCCTAGTCTTAGCTCTTTCCCAATTGGGAAAGTAGCTAGGCTTTTCCTTTTATAGAAAAGGGTGAGGTAAACCTAATAGGTTTGTGAGGTATAAATAAGATTTACTACTAAAAATGGATAAACTTGCTTATTTAACCCAAATTAAAGTCTAAAAATTTTGAAATAGTTATTTTCTCTCTTATGTTTGTGTTAGGGTTATTTAGGGCTAAACATTTAAATTTTGCACATGGGGCCCATGGTGGGTCCTGCCCCCTAACTTTTCAGGAAAAATAGTAAAAATTTTGAGAATTCCAAAAAAATTCAAAATGACTTAAATTAACTTAAAAACCTTAAATGTGAAGAAAATTTTAGTTAAAACCTTTGTTAACCACTTTAATTTTGAAAATAGTCAAAATCGATCAAAATTGACATTAAACCACACAATAACAATTAAATAAAATAAAATAAACTGGTTCAAGTTTAGCTATCTATAACATATCTCATCATCACATCATGCATAATCATCACATATAGCCTGCATGAGAAGTGACTCTAACACATGATCACATCATCACATATTCATGCTACTTGCATATTATGTTGTATGACATATCACATTATCACATATTAATGCTACCTACATATCATGCTATAAGCCATATTATCTCATCATCGCATACTCATGCCTCATGCGCATCCTAGGTTCAAACATAGCTCATAACACACATACACCTCATGTGTAAACATGTGAAATTCATTATCATAATCACATTCTACATGAATCACTTCTCAACATAAACATATCATGCACATCTATTTCTTAATGAAAACATTCACCCTTCAAATCAAGTGTCTCAAATACACCATCCTGTATATCATGCAAAATAAACCATAACCACATATGTAACATAAGCTCCATTATCTTCACACAACCTGTGTTAAAGAGTATAATCTTCTATACATATGCAACAATAAATGTTGAATGTCTTACAAATTGAGAGAAATAAACTTGCTCATTATGGTCTAAAACCCCGAGCACAACCGCTCATCAAGGCCAAAGCCCCGAGCACAACTGCTCATCAAGGCCAAAGCCCAGAGCACAACTACTCATCAAGACCGAAGTCTCAAGCCCTATACTTGGTAAGCTAGTGCACTCAGATATACCATCTTGGATTAATCTCAGGGTCGAGATAACTTATTAAATAATACACATATAGCATTTCACTCTTCTCAACTCAGAGAGGAAACCCATCCTCAAAGGGACATAAAACCCATCCATTGGATGTAAAACCTAGGCACTATACGTGGTAAGCCGGTGCACTCGGATATACTATCCTGGATTCTCAGGGTCCAGATAACCTATAAAATAACACATATATAGCATTCTGCTCTTCTCAACCCGGGGTGGAAACCAGTCCTCAAAGGGACATAAAACCCGTCCATTGGACGTAAAACTCGGGCACTATATGTGGTAAGCCGATGCACTTATACATACCATCCTAGATTCTTAGGGTCCAAATAACTTAGCAAATGGGGCAGGGATGTGGGATTCATTACATACCATCCTGGATTCATAGGGTCCATATATTCTGCATGAGAAGTGTCTCTAACACACAATCACATGGGCAGGGATGTGGGATTCATCACATACCATCCTAGATTCTTAGGGTCCATATACCCTGCATGAGAAGTGTCTCTAACACATAATCACAGCATGCATAATCATCACATATAGCCTGCATGAGAAGTATCTCTAATACACAATCACATCATGCATAATCATCATCAATCAACCTGCACGTAAAGTGCCTCTAATCACACTAATCATATCCATGCAAATAGATAAAACATCAACCCTACTTAACTGGCTGAAGCATAAGAATCTATGCTTACTCCAAAACATCCCTAATAGGAAAGTCAAAAGGAATTACACAGTTTGGGTAAATTCTGTAGCGGGGAAGAATACCCCTAGTAAGCTAGTACACTCAGCTACACTAGTCTGGATTCATAGGGTCTAGATGGTCTTAATAGTTTTATTCTCCTTATAGCATTGCCGCTCTCCTCAACCCGGGGAGGAAAACCCGTCCTTGAAGGATGAAAAACCCTGTCCTTTCGGGCGTAAAACCAAATCGATAAGCCTCTGATAAATTAACTTAACAAGCAATACCACACAATTGCAACCAATCCATCAACAACGGCTAATCTCGATAAAGTTTCATTTATAAAGTCTGTTTTATGATGCATGGAACATAGTACATATGTAGGAAATACATACATGAATTCTAAATCATAAAGCATGCTCCCATTAGCCCCCGATGCATCATTTATATTCATAACATCAACCATTACTATAACCATCCCCTACATGTGTGTGTACATGGTAGAAATATTCAATTCTAAGCATATGGACATGTCTTGTAAATAACTCATCATCATATTACACACATGCTTTTTAACAATTAATTAAGGTTCCTTACTGAAATCATGAGTGAAAACCATTGAAAAGCACGATTCAAATCAAGTGCAACCTCATGCTACCTATGTAAGCTTATTCATACCACACTTTAATCATGGTATGTAAAGGCATATAATTCAACAAGCTTCTTGACTTGAAATTGCTCTTCCAACACCTTCAAATCCGATTTAAAATACCTAAATCTCTTGAAAATCATAGATCTAGGAATTAGTGAGTTTAAAAACGAAATTCCTTTTATAAGGGTTTGAAATGGAGGTTCAAATCAGTACCTTTTTGGGTAGAAATCGAGATTAAACCTTGTCAAAAGAAGGGATATGAAAAGTTTAGGAGAAACCCTAAGAAATTAGAGGAAGATTAGGCTAATCCTTACCTAAATCACATTTCCTTCTTGAGAAATGGGGATTAGGGCTCCTAAGCTTTAGATTTCTAGCCCTTCCCAATTGGGAAAGTGGCTAAGACATTCTATTTATAGAAAGCTTTGGGGTAAACTTAATATATATGAGGGGTATAAATAGAGTTTTACACTAAAAATGGAAAACTTACTTATTTTAAGCCCGAATTGAGTTCTAAATTTTTTGAAATATTTAAATACTTTATTAAAAAGTTGTTAGGATCATTTAGGACCTATAATCTCAATTTCGTACATAGGGCCCAACGGTGGGTCTGTCCCCCTAACTTTTCGGGTAAAATAGTCAAAATTTATAAAAAATCCAAAAATTTCTATTGGCTTATATTAACATAAAAACCATATTAGTGAGGAAAATTTGATCCATAACCTTTGTTAACCACTTTAATTTTGAAAATAAGTCAAAACCGATCAAAGTTAACATTAAACCACAATAACACTAAATAAAAATTCATTGAACTGGTTAGGGTTTAGAGATCTTACAGGCAGACTGGTTTGCAAGATAGCTGAGACAATGTTGGGTTTGGGAGCATGGTAGGGGCCTTGTTAGTGTAAATTGTGTGCTAAATAAAAGGTATTGGAGGTGATCCTCCTTTTTCCTCATCTTTCTCTGCGTTGTGCTTTGTTTTGGATGTGCATAAACTTGGGTAAAAGGGTGGATAGGTTGCTTGTTGAGTAGTGTAACCAGGCCATCACATGTGTGAACGTTAGGCATAGCTTCATGCCTATTACAATTGCCATATTGTTTATCATATGGGATGTTGTCTTAGTACATTATTTAAGCCTAGACGTCTAATGCTATGTTGTTCGATATTGTCTTAGTGTTTTATGCAAGCCCAAATATTTTATGCTCTATTGAGAGGATTGTGTAGTTTTTTGTCTTGTTTTGTAGGCTTCGTCGATATGAGCCTAGTGGTACCATGAATACATGATTTCGAGTTCGGGATAGGGAGTTATCATAGTTGAAAATAAAAAATTCGGATTGCAAATAAGGAGGAAAAGAAAAAGGGGAAATATATTTATTTTGCGTCAACACTGCATTAGGCACTAACACAGTGCTGACGCATGCAAAACGCATTAGCTGCACCAGCACTGTTATGCTGCACATGGTACGACATGGTCGTGCTGCGTGCGTTAGATGTTGATGCGTGCTATGCGCATCAGCCACTCCTAGAGAGCAGATGCATGCCACTACATTTGAAGGGACACCCTTTACCATTTCATTTTGATGCTCCCTCCCTTGTTCCTCTCTGATTCGCCCATCTTCGGATCTTCTTTCCTTCATTTCTTACCCCTTTTAACCCCTTTTAGCCCATTCAAAAGACAAACCTAACTAAATCGAAGGTGCTCTACATCATGGGAGGGTTAGTTTTGAGAGATAACCTTTCTAGAGCAGGGAAAGGATGAGAAATGTTGTGAGGCTCTGTCTACATCCTACAGGATACAATAAGAGAAATGTTGTGAGGTAAGGGGAGGCTATTCCCATGGCCTATGGGTAGTAAGAAGAGAAATGTTCCTGGGTAAGGGGAGGCTCTATCCGTGCCCTACAAGCCACAATGAGACAAATATTCTCAGGTAAGGGGAGGCTCCGCCTACAATCTATGGTCTGCAATGGGAGAAATGTTCCCAGGTAAGGGGTGGTTCCATCAAGAAAGAATCATTCAAAAGTAAGGAAAGGCTCCACCCACCATATTCGGGCCTTGAAGGGAGGATGTCTTTAAGGAAGAAGGACTCCGACCACTGGTACTTACAAAAATCTCAGGGAAGTAAGAAATTACAATTTTATAATTTTAATGCATGCTTATGAATGCATATGTCTATAATTGACTTAAATTAATGCATGCCACGCTGAACGATATGATTGATTGATGAATTCCCTAATGATTTTGGGTCTTTAACTTTCCTGTATTTTGGATTTTGAATGATTGGATTTAAAGGTAATTATTTGGTATAAAGCCCAAAAGCTATCAACTATGGATACCTACTAATAGAAATAATCAGTTCTGGTGCACACATGTATGGAGCATCATGGGAAAACTCATATCATTCTAGCCTTGTAGCTCCATGAGTGCGAGGGTAAGCCATTAGGTATTATGGATTTAAATAAGGTTACCCACCAAGAAAAATAATCGGTTCAGGTGTGTACATGTATAGAGCATCATAGGAAAGCTCCTATCCTTCTGTCTCATGTGGCTCCATGAGCTTGGAAGTAAGCCGTTAGGTATCATGGCTCTATGAACGAATAATTTATTTGATTATGTGGATAATTTATTAGATTTTGTGATTGATTTATCTAATTTTGTGATTTATTCATCGGATTTTGTGAAAGAATGATTTGTTTGATTTGTTGGCGCTTTTATTTTCTACGTCAACTGTGATATATGACTACGTATGGAAATTACTTAAGTACTCTATGTATGATATTATGCTTGTTAAAAGGTCTTAATAATTAGCAAAACTACGTTTGGATCTGATCTTATTAGAATAACATTGGAGATGTTATCCAATAAGTACGTAGGTAACTGACGGCGTGACAATGTTGGCCCGATTAGAAAAAATAGTAGTAATCAATCTTGTTATTCTTTTTGAAACTGGTACCTAAGGGTCACTATAGCTCTTGCACACAGATGAGGATCTTGGTGATCTATATAAGAATTTTTATTTATGTATTTCCCTAGGCAGGGTTTAGCCTTGAATTTTGAGTGCTTGCGACCTAAGGTGTTACATCATTATTATGGATCTACTCTTACCTATTGATTTTGTGCCCTATGAACATAGGTGTGCCTTGTCTTTGGAAAAATCCATGGTTTATTTACTCCCCAGAGGTTAAGGAGATGCCCCAATGACATTTATTTCTATTCAACACTAGAGTTGATTAATTATAATGAGCTTCAGTTGTGGATAGTTTGTGTACAATTGTATGAGTAAGTTTGTAAGTTTATGAGTAAGTATAAGACTATGAGCAAGACTATAAGTGTGAGACTATGAGTAAGACTGTAAGTGGACGTTCCTAAGCAAGACTGTAAGTGTATGTTTCTAAGCAAGACTATATACATAAGAATTTGAGTAAGATGGTATGAGTATGGTTGTGTAACTGTATAAATATTTGGTATGATAGTATATGTATGTGCATGATTTTGTTGTATGGTGAGACTTTGATTATTTTATGCATGCCTACTTCATGTTAAAGTTGTATGAACACATCTATGTATGGACTTACAGAGTTCACTTATTAGAACTTTCCTACTGAGCATGAAAATACTTATTTCCCCATTTTTTTAGCCCCATAAGTTCTGGAGGCTTTTGTGGCTCTTTGATTGAGAACTCCTTGGACTGTGTCATGCCCCGGCACTCGCATGAGCCAAGTTGAACCCTGTCCAAGGGATGGTCAAAGCACACATGGGCGATGAAATGTTGAATTGCGGAAGACTTAAACCCTCTAATGGGTATAACATACATAGAGTAATGCACCATTTTATCTTTGTGCAAGAGAAAATAAGTAAAATGTAAAGGACATCAAATCTGAATTAGTCATCCACTCATAATAAACCCACAATCTTACAACACTAAGCCATTAACATGGCTCAAGTCATATCATTTGAAATAAGTCTGAAGCCACAATGGCTAATAAAGTATGAGACAAAGTCAACTAAACATGACATTCTAGCACAATAGTAGAATAAACAAGTCAAGATTGTAAGGCCTCTAGGCTCCCATGCCTACTCCAGAGCATCATCCAGATGCACCTCATAAAGAGGGACTTGATCCTCTACATGTTGCAGCATGCAGCCCTAAAACAGAAAACACAAAGAAAATGGGGGTGAGTATAAAACTTAGCAAGGTTTTGAACACCGAAATGATAACTCTGAAAACATTATGGCATTCCACATAGTCTATCACATCAAACATATCATATATCATCTCATTTCTGGTTACATTCCAATTGTTAGCCATACTCATCCATAAGTAATTATCCTGCATGAAAGTATCTCAAACACACAGTTCATAGCATGAATAATCACATTATAACATAAACATTAATTCTGCATGAAGAGTGTCTCTAGTGCACCATACATATTCATACATATCTATTCTCCTTCATAAACATTCATCTTGCATGATAAGTGACTCAAGCACACTAAACATATCGATGCATATTCATACACAGCCATCCTACATGATAAGTGTCTCAAACACACTTACATATCCATGCATATGCATATCCATAAACATATATCCTACATGTAAAGTGTCTCTAACACACTATCACAACCATGCATATCAATAAATCAACCCTACTTAATCGGCTGAAGCTTAAGTAGTCCCTGCTCACTCAAGACAACCCCCGATTGGAAAGTCTAAATGAATTATGCAATTTGGGTAAATCCCCTAATGGGGAAGATACCCCCTGGTGAGATGGTGCACTTACCTAGACCAGCCTGAATTCCCAGGGTCCATGGTCTCAATAGTTTTGTCTCCCTAAATACAAAACTGCTAACATTGAATACAACAAAACATCAAGCTTATGTAAGAAGAACAAAATCACATGCTAAATACTTATATGGCGATGTCTTTGTCCTGGTTCTTGGAAGACACTCTAGGAAGTAAACTCCTTCCTTTCATAAGAAGCGGCACCACTTCTATGTCCCTATAGGTGAAGTTCTCCTATGTCTCTGTTACTTATACGTATAACTTAAACCTTATTAAGAATTTGAAACTCAACCTTCATAAGGGACATTCACAAAAAATTCCTTTAAGGAATTCACACAACTAGAAAGCACATACATGGAGCCCGCTCCATGTGCTAGTATTTCAGTCAAAATAGCAACTTGTTCTTACCCATTGAACCTTGCACTAGTGGTAAACTAGGGCTTGGTTGGGTTATCATCATTGTGACTAAACTCAACGAGGGTTTTAGCCCCATCTTCAAAGTTGTTACTTTCATTATGTCCCACAAAAGACCCTTAATAAAAGGATATGTAACACCCAAAAAATTCAGAAGAATTTTCTTTTGATAATCAAATTTTGGAAGAGGAATTAGAATCATTAAGTTAAACCGAACCATGATGAAAGCTTAAAATTGACCCCTTGACCATTAGGGGCAAGGGCGGGAACTTTCCTAATTTAAACCGATAGTATGGGATTGCAAAGCCAACTTAGTCAACTTGTCTATTTGATACCCTAAAACCCTAACTGGAGGTTCGGGAAGGGAAAAATATCACTTTGAACAAAGGGTCTATTTTTGGTAAGTTAGCAACCTACACAACTAGGCCCAGTGACCTGAGTACGAGAGTGTACATGTGGGCAGACAAGATTATCCAAAGCTTGCCTTCAAGCCCTACTAACTAAAGGGTAGGGGCTAGGGGTGAACTATTTAAGGAAACCACAATGGGTACACAAGCTCTTAATTGAGGGAAAAGATGTTGAATGGGTAGGTGGGTAATTGGGTATGCAGTGTGCATCGGCCAAGCACATTGGCTTGTCTTCCAGGGTTTGCTTAGGCGCCAAGTTGAGGATAATTTTATATTGAACTGATTTGACTTGGTTGGATTCTGATTTGATTTCTAGGAGGGGAAAAGAAGTTGCCCAAGATAGGGCACTTCCCTCTAAACACCCCTAGCCACTTATGCCTCTCTCTCCCTTCTTTATTTGGCTCGACCCTACTCTCTCCCCCTTGTTTTCTCTCCCTAATCGAACCCTCTCTCTCTCTTGTCTCTTTAGCTACCCCCTCCCCTTCTTCTTCTTCTCTTTGTTCCTTTGGTGATTGAAGTTCTAAATTAGCAATTGAAGTCTTAGAAGAAGGAGAAAGCACATCAATTATAACATAGAAAGGAATATAAGCCTTCTCTTCAAGTTGGGAAGAGTTTTATCAACAAAAGGTTGGAACTACTCTTGTGCTACATTGATTTATAATGATAGGGTTGTTTATGCATGATTAGAGTGGGCTAAGAACTGATCGATGGATGACTGCTTGTGCTCAAGAAAGCACGATGTTAGGGTTTTTGTTCCACATGTTTAAGTTATGGTTTTATGCATGTTCTTATGGATTATGAACATAGAATGCTTGAGGATGAGTTCTCCATGATTATTTTTGGTTGATCTTGATGTATTGGGATGTTCCAAAGCATGTTCTTGGTGTTTCAAGGGTGTTTGATGAAAGGGTATTTCATTGGTCTTTGATTTTAAGTCAACTTATTTTGTGAGTTTTGCTTCAGTTTTGACTCACCCTTGGAATGATCAGATCTGTTCGAGACCTTCTAGGAAGTTTTTTTAAACAATTTTATGAGACCTTAATGACATGGTCATATAGATATGCTATAAATTTCAAGTGTTTTCTCTAAGGTATGACCCTTCAATCTTTCTAAAACCTTGATTTGGCCAGTTTACACTATCTCATATTTTTTTATAAATGTTTGGGAACTTTCATTTGTAATACATACCATAGGAAAATTAGTAGATACTTAAACTCATGTCTAGTTATACACTTTAACTTTTTGGATATTTCTTGAATATCCTTGATTTACGAGAGTTTTTGTAAGACTTGAGGATAAAAAATTACAGCTCTGTAAACCCATGTTCCAAAGTGACTCCTGGTTCCAAATCGAATTAGATTTCTCAAAATTTTGATTTTGAAAGTGTACACCCCGAAGATAGTTTTGGCCGTGTAGAGAGGTTCCATTTGACGCAATCCTGGTAAAGGAGTGAACTTTGTAGAAAAGTAGCGGCCGAATGAGGGGTTAATCTGGCTTGGAGAAAATCAGTTGCGGTTTTGTGGTAAGACCTTTACCAAAATCTACATTGGATATTTGTATGAATAATTTTTGATTTGGCGTTTATGAGAGTACACAACATAGGTAGTTGAAGCAGACTATCGTTTGTTTGGAAAGACGATAAGTCATATATCGTGTGTTTGATAAGACACTGGTAACATGATATTCAACCGTTATGATATTGTGTATGAGAGGTCGTCTTATCGTATGTTCAATAACACGATAGATATACTTATTGTATAAATAGAAGTTAGTTAGATAATGTGAATCAACATGACTATTGATTATGGTCATGACCCATTGTTTATATACATATATTTATCCAATTTTGCAGACGTAAAGTTAGAGTATTACAACAAATGGCAGAGTTAGTGAAGATAGCAAAAGAGAAGAATAAGAGAATCTATGGGAGAAGACCAAGTCTGGGAAAGAATAGTTTCCCCGCTGGATTGCGTCCATTAGAAGACCTTGTAGATTCACATTCGGGATGCAAGGCCATCTTGTTGGAGACTGGGTTCTACCCAGTATATGATTTAGAGCCCATCAGCATCTCTAGGCCGCTCTTGGATCTCATTGGTGAGTGTTGGGATGACTCATAGGAGGTCTTCAACATAAGGGGCAGAAGACTACCCCTTACTGTGGATGAAGTGGCAATGATCATGAGTTTGAGTGGAAAAGGGAACCCGTGTAAATTAGAAAGTAGCGAGGGGAAGGCTACAAAGGAAATGGGCAATTCTACAAGAATTTCTTCTAAGGGAAGCGGCCAAAGAAGATAGGACTTGAAGAAATGTTGAAAGAAGTGGATCCCTAAACACAAACTATTTCAGACGAGGACTTAGCACGGTTGGCTTTTGTGCACATGACTGTCCTCGTGTTATTCACACAGAGCAACAGAGCCGTATCTCCAACTCTGTGTGATTACATAAATGACCTGTCAGTCATGGGGAGCTACAATTGGGTTGGCGCATACGTGATATGTTGATAAGAGGCATATCAGTAGCCTACCGGAACATCATGATTAGACAGGATGAGTGTTCCACCACAAGCAAAATTTTCGTTGGGGCTTCATTAGTGCTCCAGGTAACGCTCGTAATTTATATACCACAATAAATTCCATTCTCGTCTGTTTAATGACACGACATGTTTAACACACACATATATCACCATATCGCTCACACAAACATTGAACCAGTCGATCATGTTATCGAAAATATGACATATAACATGCACATAGAACTATTGTGTGATCGGTACCATGACTAAGTATAATATCGTGTAGAGAACATTACACTATGGTGAACTATCGTATCATTGATAGCACGATGTGGCCTCAAAGCATGTTATCGGTAACACAACTAAATTGTCATACTTACACTACTAACCATTTTCTTTTGTATTGTTCAATAGGTATGGTTTTATAAGCATACATCCATATGGGCTCCCAGTGGTCCTCCATGTAGCCTGAGGTGCAAGAGGTGGCCCGGATTTACCTAACTTTTGAGCAACTTGGTGAAGGCTGATAAACTTGACCCAGCTAGACAAAAAGGCAAGGAAGAAGCTTCTAGCTCATGACCAGATGAGGGAGTGGTATGTGGAAGTCTTCATGAGGCTGAAGCCAGACTCCTGAATTATTATGTGAATCACACCAATTGCCAAAGAGGCCCACTTGATGGATGGCCAAAGGGCGACCCTGAAGGCTAAGAAGGCCGGTACACAGACATTCAAGCAAATGAAACCCGTCCACCCCCTCCACGGTGAGACATTAGGGCATGTACATTCCGGCCAGGATGTCATTGAATCATTCGTCTTGCTAATTGATGTCATGACCAAAATATGTGATGTTGTTTTGAAGAAGGCTATTCTCTATGGTGAGTGGGGATGGAACACTGAGAGAGTTGAAGCTGCACTCCAGCAAGTTAAGAATGATCTGGAGGTGGCAACAAGCCTCATAGAGTAGATGCAATTCCCTGAAGAACTGGAGACAGAACAATCGTATGAATCCCCTCAACTAGAAGTCACCCATGCATCAGCCCCTCCTCCAAGAACCGAAGGATCGTTGTTGATTCGTGTAAAGGCAAGATCTTCAAAATTCAAAGAAGCTTGCCAACCATCTACCCCTAAAGATCAACCAATACCTGTCCCTCAGCCAGTGGACGAGGAATTCATTTTGAGTAAGTACTACATTTTAATGTATCATGTTCGAATGAGTATATTCATATAATTGAGTACACGATAGTCTCAACAGTCATGCTTTAAGAAAGATGATTTCGTTGTAGTCGTGTGATTGATCACATGATCATTGAACCAGATGTTTGGTAAGAAAACAATTTGGTTGTGGTCGTGTGATCATTAACACGATTAGTCCTTTTTTTATTTTGCCATCAATACGATATGGAGTTTCATCATGTAAGGTAAAACATGATTGGCGTGCATATCATTTATTTACTAATGTGATTGCTTACTTCTTAAATGCAGAGAAAAGCCAGTTGTAAGCTGCCTCCAAAATAAAGAAGAAGACGGGTCTGAAGTTGCAAAGGACCATGATAATGAGATTAAATGCAGAAGTCCTGGAACAACCCTGGGAGGTCAAAGACCAACCCTGGGCTGTCCTGCAACAACCACGGGAGGTTGATAAACAACCCCGGGCAGACAAGGAACAACCCCAAGCTATCCTGGAACAACCACAGGAGGTCATGGAACCGGACCTTCGCCAGGAGGTCAAGGAACCAGAACAACCATAGGAGGGACCTGAACAAACCCAAGACGGACCGGAACAACCCCTGGAGGGAACGGAACAACCCCAGGAAGCAAATAAAGGAGGGAAACACACAAATAAAGAAGTAGTTCCAAAAAAATCAATGAAACTAGTATTCAAGAGGAAAGATGCCCCTGGAGCATCCTTCTTCCTCTAGTGCCCTGGAAGTTGAGGTCCATCTCCGTTGAACCAACTGCTCAAGGTGAGGAGGCATTCAAGAAGGTCTTCACTCAGGGCTCAAAGAAGCCGAAGCGTTGCAGCAACTATGTTGATGAGAAGTTATCCAAGTCTGGACACACGACCTAGAATGCAAAGCCTAGTGACGAAGTTCCTCTGGCATTGGTCCTCGACCCATACATTATCCATCTAGCACATCCAAAGTCTCCCACCCCTGAGCCAGTGGGCTCAACCGCTGGCTCTAGTGGTAGCAATTTATTAGATACTTCTCTAGTTGATGAGGAAGTACTAGAGAGTATCTGCAATGTGATAGAGGTTGAGGAGGAGGCTGCAAAGAAGATGATTAAGGAAGAAAATAGTCAGCGGCTAAAGGACTATCTTGACACAAAGTTGGTGTTCCAATTGAGATTCAGAAGGAGGCAGATAAGGACATTATCATGGAATTTCTGTCAAACCCATACAAGTTGTGGCCTGTAGAAACTCTACTCTACACTAACTACCTATCTCCGTTAAAGTAGTGTGCATAACGAATGAGGTAATATCATTTCATTGATCATACATTTTAAATGCTATCGTGTTATTACTCACATGATTACATAACTAACGAAATGGAAAATTTTAAATAGCTTTATCGACAACACCACGTTTGCTCATATCGCTGTTTTCATAATACGCTAATTTTCGTCTCTATTGTTGATGTAGAAATAGCTTGTTGGTTAATACACGACTTGTAAATTCATCATGTTATCGATCATATGATATAATCACTTATTGTATGAAAGATTTCATGGTCTATCGACCATCGTGTCATGACTAATATTGATCATACGATATAATCACTTATTGTATGAAGGATTTCATGGTCTATCGACCATTGTGTCATGACTAACACGTTGGGTTTGTTGTAGGTGATAGACGTCTTGCTGGCATATTGTTGAGAGGGTTGAATGTTAACACGGAGACCGGTTTCATTCATATCTACGTCACGGGCCACTTTCTCTTGCTTATTGTCCACTGCCGGGAGAAGCGGTTTAGGTGGTACAACCCTCTAAAGGGTGACCACAACCACCACTTTGCAGCAGTGGACAGTGTCAGGAAAAATGTTGTAAATGGAATGGAGAAGGCTCTTAAGATAAAGGGTGCAAGGCAGTGGCCAATGACTAAGGTCAACAAATGCCCATATCAGGAAATAAATGAAGATTGTGGTTTGTACCTCATGTACTACGTAGTGAAGCTAGTAGGGGGTGTCCTTCAGCCTAATTTTAGACAACTAGAGATAACAAACTTCATTAGGCAGTAGATCTATGCTGCTATTCTTCGGGCCCGAATCGACAATGAATTTGATGCAGAGACAGATGAATTGTAATTAGACAATAGATTTTTTCATGACAGAATGTACTGAAAACTTTGTTTTTTTCAACCCCATAGCACAATTCTCCACCGGAACAAAACTACATCTTGTTAGCAGGTTTGTTTTTACAAGAAACTGCATTCAATCATGTGTCGTGTATTTGATCAAACGATATGTGCCAATGTTGTGTCACAAAAAATGCGATAAGGAAGAAAACTTCAGCCGGTTGTATAATAGTTCTCATGATAGCCGCTTAGGTCGTGTTATCGAGTACACGACATCTACTACATATGATTGTATGCATAGTGTGTTTTTACATGAAGTAGTATTCAGTCCTATGTCCTAACGTACGATCAATTTCAAATCATGTTAGTAAGCATACAATTGTATCATTTATACTTGTAGACACACTGTCGTTGATGATATCGTGTATTCGAACAAATGATATGTACCAATGTCGTGTCACACAAAAATCAATAATTGTTATAACTATTGTTCTTCACATAACCTTAGTCCATTACATAAAAAATACTATTAGTCACAGATGATTTTCAAACACGATTACCAAATTAGATAACAATCTGAATGGTCACATTGGAGGATAGTGAGGACCAATCAGTTAAAATGGGACGGAACATGCGTGACATTAATAATACGCCTGATAGTGAATCTTGCCCTCCATCAGATGTAGGTGAGGACTGCATCTGATGGGGGGCGATTTCACCATCTAGCACTAAAGCAATCTCCCAAATGATCCATCTCGGAGAAGAACATGAGTGTAAGAGTGATCTCCCTGCACACTCCTAAGATATACTGTAATACATCAGGTGAGGACCGATCATATCAGATGTGATTGAACATTCATGAACTTGAAAGAATAACCCTAAACCTAATATACAGTTAGCCAGGATCGAGAAGGTCCATATGACACCGAACTGACAAGCTAGGTGGCCCGAACCTAAAGGTTCAGCTGCACTAGAATGTTCTATCGTCTCCAAACTAATAGGCTCAATGGCCCAAATGAGAAGGTTCAGCCCGCACCAGCAGGTTCGGGCCGACACATGAGGTTCTGTAAGCTTGCCCTCCGGTGAGCATGCCCTCCTTTCGTGTGTCCAAGCATACAACTATGATATCTATCATGTTGATTAGCATACAAAATGATATCGGTAACCAAATAGTCATAGTTTTAGTAAGAACACGAGTTACACGTCAATTGTCTATTCGAACGACGACCTATTTTTTTTCATATGATGTCATAGCGGTATAAAATCTATTGGAACACAACTATGAATGGGAATTAAAAAATGTTGTTATTAATATATTTTTTGTACAAAATATTTACAAAATACATAGAAAATAATAAAAAATATGGAGTCTACTTCAAATCATCTCGAGGGCATATCAGAAAGCTTTTTCTTGGTGCTAGCGGTCAGTCGGCATCAGATCTCCTTGTGGACTCCCGGATGAGGCAATACAAATGTGATGACACATTCATGACATTGAAATAACACTAGTGGACGAACTTGTTCCCAACGTAGGCTGAAGCCATAGACAATGAAGGATAGCTTACAACGGGTAATGGGATCAGCAAATGGTGCGATAACAATGTCCCGAAGGTTCCATTGAAGCGCAGGTGTTCTATGGGTGTGCGAATGCTCCATCTAGTCTACATCTCAGACTCCTCTAAAATTCAGTAAGCATAGGGCTCACCATTATATATATAGGCAGGGTGAGAGGGATATGAATTGCAGGGTCATGGAAGTTATTGAAACCCCAAAAATTGTGTTGATTCTTCAAAATGACTCCTTGGGAATTTAATTGGAAACCGAAAATTGTGGTGACTCTTCGGGAATTTATTATCGTATGTTTGATCACACGACATGACAGCTATCATGTAATTTGAAATCTTGCTAGCAAGAATATGATCCTAGTATTAATACTTGGAGACACATGGCCGATGATGATGTCATGTATTCGATCAAAAGACATGTACCGATGTCGTTTATCCGAACTGACGACCTACTTTTTTTTGAATCACTTGGTGGCCATTGTATTATCTATCTCACGATAGTCACTTAGGTCGTGTTATCAAAAAGGCCAATATGCACAAATCACTTGTAAAAGAAACAAAATAAGATAACCAATATTATGGTGCAAGCAAAAAATTATCTAACTAATATTTTTCATTACATAACATGGTCCATTACATCAAAAATACTAATATTCATAGAATGTTTTTATTTTTTTAACAAAAATGAAGATAATGATTTGTATGATAACTTAAAAGGCTTGTAAGGACCGATCAATTAAAATGCAATGGAACATTCATGACATTGATATAATGCCTGATAGCAAATCATGCCCTCCATCAGATGCAAGTGAGGATCACATCTGAAGGGGGGACGATTCACCATCCGAAGGTAAAGCAATCTCCCAAATGATCTGTCTCGATGCCGAATATCAATGGGTGGGTGTTCTCCATGCACACTCCTTAGCTATACTGCAAGACAAAATTTAATGAAAAAAGGGGAAATGGATGTAATTGGTGAGGACTAATAAGATAAAATGGGACAGAACATTCGTGACATTGCAATAACGCCTGAATGTGTTCTCCCCCCAAATGCAGGTGAAGACCATATCTCGTGGGGGAAGATTCACCATCAGGCGCTAAAGCAATCTCCGGAATAATCCATCTCAATGCCAAACATCAGTGGGCGAGCATTCTGCAAACCCTTACCCTAATATATATAGGCAGGGTGAGAGGGTTACAAACTACCGGGTTATGGAAGTTATTGATACAATAGACATTGTGGTGATTCTTCGGGAATGACGCATTTGGAATTGGGTAGTTATTATCATGCAAATGTAGTGCGTGCGAATACACGAAATGACCAATATCGTGTAATCAATAGAACTGCATGTCAAAATAATTTATTATCATTTGTTCTTATCATGTAATTAGTAACACATAACCACTTTGGATGTGTTGTTGATTATATGATATATATATATATATATATATATATATATATATATATATATATATATATATATATATATATATATATATATATATATATATATATATATATATATATATATATATATATATATATATATATATATATATATATATATATATATATATATATATATATATAGACACACACACACACATACAGTATGCCATTTACACACCATATTGTTATTTTAAAAACATGTTAATCACATATTGCATGTTGTCGATAACACTATGTATTATGTATTTACAAAACTTTCAACTGATTTTGAAGGAAGCGAGTTTGTAGAAATCACACCCTAATTAGAAGTCGAAGGTAATGGGACTTACCGATAAATCTCAACTTTTATGAATGCATAGTAGCAGCATTAGGACTTGTGTAATTATTTAAATATGGTCTGAATGATTGTTTGTTCATTTTGGGAAATTTCCTAGTTTTAAAATTTTTTGTGATATATTTATTCATGTGATATTTTCAGGTAAATATTAAAAAATTCATAAGTAATTATATAGGGAAAATTATTTAAATAATAATTTTTAAAAAAT
The DNA here is from genome assembly GCA_035235625.1 of Saururus chinensis. Lineage (NCBI taxonomy): Eukaryota > Viridiplantae > Streptophyta > Magnoliopsida > Piperales > Saururaceae > Saururus > Saururus chinensis. The sequence continues at coordinate 4,790,192 of CP141145.1, read as the reverse complement.
TATTTACTTAAATAAAGGACTTTGGGAAATATGGTATTATTTTTGTCTTAGGATTTAGAATTATTTCGTCATTCCAAATAACAAAATTAATATAAAGTAAATTTCATATTTCGTCCATCCTCCTAGTTGTGGACGTCGGCCATTCTGCATGGGGAAATCAAAATTTCCAGCGGCTCCCCATTGCAGGCCACATCACTCCTTTAATCATATGCTCTTCGACTTGCATGGCCCTCTCCTTGTCCAGATTGTGCATGGCTTCTCCATCCGCACTTGCCCCAGCTTCTGCATCAGTGGGTAGTTTGGGCTGCAAAGGTCGTCAATTTAGCTGAAGACATGCTATGCTTCCGCCACCCTATGCTCGCAGAACCTCGACTCCAGCAGCTCCCCCTTGCTTCCAACAGAGAGGACCCTCCTGGCGGCCTTACTCACCACATGCTTGACGGTGTCCATGAAGTTCTCCTCCGCATGCCGGAGGTGTAAGCGGCCATGGCGATCTCAGCTCCCTTGAAACCATACTCCAAGCTCGGGTTGGGCCCTCCAGTCATATTGGAATCGTTCACCAGCTCGGAGAAGTGGGCAAACATGAGCTTCCCAATGGCCGCCAGGGCCAGCCTTGTGTTGTCCATGGAGACCCCGATGGGAGTCCCAGCCACTGGGGAGAGGTCCTCATAGCATACCTATCCTGCTCCGGCTTCTGAAGAGGGTCCATCTCGTGAAGCTTCTTGGGGGCTTTCATGTAGGAGCTTTCATCTAACAGATGCTCAATGATGGTGGCTGCCTCTATTTGGCCATGGTGGTGCTTTAGCTTGTGGGTCAGGTGGTCAGCAAACTCCCGCTTCCCTTTCAACACCTCGCAGAAGATAGCTGAGAGGAACTCGGTGAGGAGGTTGGCATCGAAGAGGACAAAGGAGGAGAGGGCCGAGCCCATGGTGGTGCCCTTCACAAGCACAATCCCTTCCTTGGCTTGCAACTCAAATGGGCCGGAAGCTACTCCCGCCTTCTTCAAGCTGGCTTCTGCGTCGAGAACTTGACCATCCGGTGGGAGGTGGCTCCAAAGCTGGTGGCAACCCTTGAGCTTGAGTGGCTCTGCTCCTCAAGTGAAGACATAAATCTTGCATTTGAAAGGTGGGTGCATGAAACCTGGAAGAGAGCAGAAAGTATCCCAAATACTGGGCCCTCCTTCCACCTGAGTTTTCAACAGATGGCTATATTAACTTAAAACAAGATGACAAAGTAGAGGGAAATTTTTTTAGAAATTAATTCAACAAATGTCGGAAATACAAAAATAGGCTAGGTACTTCAATTTTGCACAATTAGACTTACGCATGTTCCACTTACCCACACGCGCGCTTAAATTGCTAATAATTCCCTTAGGCTATATATATAAAATGTGAAAAGCCCTCATGGGAGACAAAAAGACCCGACAGCGGCTCCCAGAGAGGGAGCCGCCGTTCGCCTCTCCTCCTCCCTCATCTCCTCCCGCATTTTCTCCTAGATACGGGAGTCGCCGTCCTCCTCCCCTGTCTCAACCATCAACTTCTCATAGATACGGGAGCTGTCGTCTGCTCCTCATCATTTCCACATCCGATATCGTCTAGTTGAAGAAGGTCCCTCATCCACTTAGATTGTGCACCGACACTATCTAACCTAGTTCGTTTGTCATCGCAAGGTGATCGGAAAATGGCTACAAAGTGAAGACGCATGGCGGATTTAAGGTGTGTAGTTTTTGAAATATTGCTTTGTTAGAATCCATTAAAAGCAGAGCGATTTGTGTTTGGTTTGATTTCACTAACACAGGGGTGCAGATCTGGGGTCTTGTGACTTGGCTGAGTAATGTTAGTTTGTGGTGAAAAATAGATAGTTTGTAAAATATTTAGTTATATGGTTTGTGCTAAAAAATATATGAGAGAAAAGGGATTCAATATTTGTTTTCTTTGTGTCTGGTTGTTTGCTACAATTTCCCATCAAATGGGCGGTTTGATTGTATCAATTAGGTTTGTAATGTATGGTTGTATTTTGATAGTTTGTGATGGATTATGTTATTCCGGGGTTGTTTATTAAACAAATTAAGGGTAAAAGTAATGGATTATATATTTTGCTTGTATGTTTAGATTAACAAATGGTTTGATATGATATCTAGTGAGGAGGAGACAATTGGACCTAGTTTACATGGGTAACACATAGTTAACTGATACATCCTAACTATTGTCTGGTAGATGGTAGGAGGCTATTATTTGTTGAAGTATATTGCATGGTTATTAGATTTAAGCAAGATAGGTTGAAAAGGTAGGTTTTCATGATGTGATTAGATATCTAGCAAGGAGGGGACCATATGACCCATTTTTTATGGGCAAATCAAAGTTAACTGAAATAGCCTAGCTGTTGACTGGTATATGGCAAGATGCTTAACTTTGGCCTAGCTTATTTTGAGGTAGTTAGATTCGAAGAAGATACGGGTAGAAGGTAGGTTTAAATGGTGTGATCTGATATCTAGCGAGGAGGAGACCATATGACTTATAATATACGGTTAAAATAAAGTTAACTGATCAAACGAACTATTGACTGGTATATGGTAGGAGGCTTTTTATTTTTTGAAGTACATTGTGTGGTAATTAGATTTGCTCAAGATGGGTTTACAAGGTAAGTTTTAATGATGTGATATGATATATACCGAGTAGTATAACATATGACCTAGTAGATGGAAGAAAACAAAATTAATTGATACATCCTAACTGTTGACTGGTAGATGGTAGGAGGCTTATATTTTTTGAAGTACATTGCGAGGTCATTAGATTTGCAATAGTTATGTTTACATATAGGTGGATAAATAAGAGTGTTATTAAGTAAATATGTCAACTTGATCTTCCGTGATTGGTGCTTAGTTAGTATGCTTGTAATATATTTTAATAGATGAAAAGTAAGTAAATGAATATATATGTTTTGTTGTTAGGGTAAGTAAGAAGAATATACGTAATTATTTTTACTCATGACTATGATGTGATCTAATATCTAGCGAGGAGGAGACCATATAACCTAGTTTATATGGTTAAAACAAAGTTAATTGATGCATCCCAACTGTTGACTGGTAGATGGTAGGAGGCTAATATTTTGCGAAGTATATTGGGTGGTCATTAGATTTGCGCAATTTGTGTTATACTATCATGAGTATGATGTGATCTAATATTTATTGACGACGATACCATATAACCTAGTTTATATGGTTAGAAGATAGTCAACTGATTTTGATTAAATGTTGACTGGTAGTTAACTGATTTTGACCAAATCTATCCCTTCACTTCACCGCATCACACTTATATGTCTACCTCCCCGAGGCATGCAAGGGGCAATGGAGGAGAAGTCAGAGGAGAGACCAAGTTGGTGGAGGCCAACATCGAGGTGCCGGACAGTTTCACAGTGTATAGAGTGATTATGCTAGATCAAAAGATGGGATGGATTTGGAGGAATCATTCTGCACATAACAAAGTTTCTTCATTAGGTATTGGTGGTGGCAGGTGGAAGTATAAAACAATCATTATTATTGACCTAGACGATGAAGTTGTTAAATATAAGGTGGGGAACATAGATATGGCATACACCATATCTATGCTTTCCACATCAGATTTAACATCTTCATCGTCTGGATCGATAGAATGATTATTTTATACTTCCTCTTGCCACCACCACATCCTAATGATTAAACTTTGTAATGCGCATGATTGTTTGCTCTCCAAATCAATTACATTATCTGATCTAGAATAATCCCTCTATATAATTAACAAAAGAAAAGTTATGAATGTATTGTCATATACTTCCAACATGACATCATATGTCACACATGATAGAGTTAATGATATTTTGTAAGAATATATGTAATTAGTTTTACTCAGGATGATGAGACCATATGACCTAGTATATATATATGGTTAAAACAAAGTTAACTGATACGGGCTACCTGCTGACTGGTAGATGTTAGTAGGTTATTATTTGTTGAAGTACATTGTGTGTTCATTAGTTTTGAGCAAGATAGGTTTACATGGTAGGTTACAATCATGTGATATGATATAAGTGAGCACAAGACCAGATAACCTAGAGTGTATAGTTAAAAGAAAGTTAATTGATACTGGCTAACTGATGACTAGTAGATGGTAGCTAGCTGATATATTTTGAATTAAATTTTGGCTCATTAATTTTATTATTGATTTGAAGGGGTAGGGGAGGAAAAACTAGATCTGATGTACAGGTCGTTGGAGTCGGATGTTGAGGTGCCGACAAGCTTCATAGTGGATAGAGTGATTATGCTAGATAAAAAGATGGGATGGACTTGGAGAGCAATCATTCTACACATAACATAGTTTCTTTGCTAGGCGATGGTGGTGGCATGCAAAAGAAGAAAACTATAATTATCATAGACTCAAATTCTAAAGATGTTAAATCTAATGTGAGAAATGATATGTTATACAGTCATGAAATAACTCAGTGATAGTATAACATATCGTTTCTCACCTTAGATTTAGCATCTTCAGAATCTAAGTTTATGATAATTATAGGTGTGTACTTCTTTTTCTTGCCACCACCACCTCCTAATGTATTTAATGGTTAGAAAATTACTTCATATACAGTTTGGTTGATATTGTACAAGTGAATGTTTCTCAGGGTTAGAACTGCCTTAATTTATTGATTATGGTGAGTGGATTGGTGGAAAAAGAAATAGTGTTTAATGCATTCATATACAATTTAGTGGTTCTTATAATCTTGATGATAAATATTATTTAGAAAATATAAAATGAAAAGGTATAGCTTCATATAAACGTCATTAAAAACACAGATAGAGTTAAATAAATTCAATATTGATGGTCAGAAATGTTATTTTCGTTGACTGGGGCATTTAAAAAAGAGTCATGTTTATATGAGCCCAGGTTCACGCACACTTTCATGAGCCCGGGCTCTATGGGCAATCAGATATACATCCGATGGCCCATAATACTCATAAGAAGATGAGCCTGAGCTCACGCACACTTTCTTGAGGTTGGGCTATATGGGCAATCGGATATACATCTGATGGCCCATAATACTCATAAAAACGGGACTCATAAAGCCCGGGTATGCATGTGTGCATCAGCCAAGGCTCATATAAATGGTACTCAAAAGGAAAAAGTTTATAGGAGCCCGGGCTCACGCACTGCTACGTGAGCCTGGGCTCTATGGCCAATCAGATGTACATCCGATGGCCCATAATATTTAGGGGCATTTAAACTCTTTAGTATTATGGGCCATCATATGTAAATCCGATTGCCCATAGAGCCCGGGCTCACATAGACGCGCATGTGCCCATGCTCACATAAACTTTTTCCTTTATAATATATACATTTAGCGACATATTTCCATTGTGTATCACGAGAATCAAGAAACATCGCCACGTTTGAGATGTCCACACATGTGCTGCATATAGCAAAAATGGGCCATACCTCGTCATAAAGGTGAAAACCGTGAAACACCCCTATAGTTTCTTAACATCCAACGGTTTCTTCCCAGGCTAATTTCTGAGGTATTCTCTTACAGCCCCATATTCTCGTCTCCCTACTGGCAGATCATGGGACTTAGGTTGGCAGAAGGTGGATGTCGAAGAGCAGCCTCCCCATATGTACCCTAACTCATGGAAGAAGACACAGATAGTCTCGTTTCTACCTAAAGGTGGCCCTACCGGAACAATGGTAATGTTGGATGTGGAGAATATGTTAATATTTTTACTTGTGGATGAACTACTTATTACCTGATATGCTCTAAAGATGAAACAAGAAAGGCAGCTAATTTTTCATCTTTTGGAGGTACTTATATGGGTGGGTGTGCCACATGTACAGTTGTAATACAAAAAGTAATGATTGAGGTTAAGAATCAAATTGATGACCGTAAACACAAAGCTCTTTCCATTTTGTGATGGAAAGGATTGATTGATAAGTATTAATTGATAACTGCTAAAGCCTAACTGACATAACTATCGGGTGTATTCAGATGGATACAGATGAGCAGCCTCTATTATGTGTGTGGGGGGGGGAGAGTGGGATACAAGTCAACACAAGTATGATTGCTCCAATGCCAAATCAGATCTTATATTTGTTAGAAGCTCATTGACGTATGAATCCTTGGTGCCCATGGTTTACAAAGTAATAGGATATTGTAGCAGGGAATACTCGTTGAAGATGAGTTTTACATATCTTTTGGCAATCCCCCTAGATATACCTCCAATGAAAATACATGATACTAGGACTCTTCAGTGTTTTCTACACTATGCCAAGACCAGGCACGATGGTCTACCATTGATAATAACCAAAGTGTGACATGTACATGTGTTCCAGGAATGTGAGCCAAATTTTGATGTATCCGAGGCAAAGATTAACGAGTCGATTATTTTGAATGATGCTGAAGTGCATAGTAGACATGCGAATAAAGTGAAGCAGAAGGTGGAAGTGAAGGAAGTAGGAGTGAGGGATGCATTTGAAATCGATGATAATTTGGCAAGTGGTGCGGCGGATAGGGACATTTTGTACATGAACATAATGGATTTCATTGACGACGTGGAAGTAGATGACTTACTGCGTGAGACTAGGGAGTTGGAGGTAAGGAAGCCTCCTCCTATTTACTTAAATTTGCAATCCGATTCTGATGAAGAACTAGTAGATGTCCCCATTGCAAGGCTTGAAGTGGATAAGGTGAACATCTCAAATATTGAGGAGAATATGGCCAACTCAAATGAGGGTAATGATGCTGGAGAAGCTAATGATGAATAAAGTGGGCCCAACACAATGTATAACATTGATGAGAAAGATGTCATCTACGATGGATGGCAAGAGCATCTTGAGGAAGACATTAAATGGGATAAATTTAAATTACATGACAAAATCAATCTACCCATGTATATAACAGTCTATATCAAGTTTATTGGCCACACAATTTACTTTTAAGACCAATCTATAATGTACTAGTCAACAGTTAGGCCATATCAGTTAAATTCGTCTGTAGCATACAATAATGCTTCTATGGTCTCCCCCTTGTTATTCATCATATCTTATATAACAGAGCATGGGTCCAACTTAACTAATTTGCTATATTTTTCTTCCTTATCCTACCTACACTATTTTTTTCATCAGAGATTTCCTTTTTCAAAATTTATCATGAGATCACATCCTTCAAATATTTAAATCAAATTTATCTTACGACATCAAATACACTAGTCATAGCAGTACATACGACCAATTTACACACCTATTATGAATTTCATCACACAATATCAATAAATTTCAAACCAAACCATATAATATAGCTAAACAAGAGATACACTTCTTCAATTCACCATAGAGAGTTGAAGAATCTTACCTTGCCATTTATATCGTCTTCTATTGATCAAAGGCTGGGGAGATTGGTCAGATGGCCAAGTGAAGAGGCGGAATGTTGATTAGGGCCAAACACCGAAATGCGAGATGCAGCCGGCTGGAAGAGAGGGACGGCGGGAATGGAGATTAGCAAAATGTCTTCAAAGGGGGGAAAGGTGGCCGCAATATATGTCTTCAGTTGTCAAATGATTGTCGCAGTGAGATCGCCGGAGAGGATAGCGAAGGATGGAACAAAATGGGAACTTTCTGTAATACAGGAGGAGCGAAAAATGGGATTGGATGGTTGATAGCGGAGAAGAAGAAGGTGACAGATGGGATATAAAAGGTTGGATGAGGGGTTGCCAAAAGGGAATGCAATTCTTGTAACAGTCGAGAGCGGTTGTGAGTGCCGAGGGAAAACCGAAAAATAAATTTGGGATGCAACCGGTGAAGTAGGGTCGAGTCTATTCATTTCCATTGCCCTAAGGGTATTATCGGTAATTCAAACACGCGTGTGGGAAAGTGGAATGTGCGTAAGTCTAATTGTGCAAAATCAAAGTACTTGACCTATTTTTGTAATTCTGACATTTGTTGAGTCTATTTCTAAAAAAAATTTGAGCAGAGGAGACGATGTATATTGTTTGCACCAAAATATACTTGGTATGCTGATGTGCTGAACCCAAACTGGAAGCCATGCGAGATGTCATTTGTGCTGGCAAATGAGCACATGCAGATCTTTGCAGACAATGCAATGAGTGACAAATAGAAAATAGGGAGAATGATTTGAGAAATAGCCATTTCTTTTATGTTCCTGTACATCAAGACGTTAACATAAAGAGCCAGCTAGCCTTTTGACAGAACAGGAGAAGATATAGGGTGAGAATAAACTAATTATCCTTTCGGATGATTGCATTTAATTAGTTATATACTAGTTGATGATGATTGCATTTAATTCATTATATACTAGACCAAACATAGGACTCCAACATTGGAGTAGATTGCTTAACAGGACTCCAACATTGGAGTAGACTGCTTAACAGAACTCCAACATTGGAGTAGACTTCTTAACAGCAGCTTGACCCAAGTCCCCAGGGCTCTCAATAGCCTGCCACGAATATGGAGAAGAGGATCTCAACTATGTTCATGGACACAGATTGGCGAGAAGCACAAGCCTTCCATGATGGTCATACAACTCTTCTTTTCGTATGCACTATATGGTCCTGGGAAGACCTGTAGTAAAGACCCTCTAGTCAATACCCAAACCGTCGTGGTGATGAAAAAGCATATCACAATCTCCACCATTCCCCAACTTTGGAGGAAAATGTCTTCTAAAACATTACTAATATATCCATAAAAGCCTCAGGTCCTTATAACCATTGACTCCCCCAAACATATTAAACTTAGACTCGATTATTTTTATCCAGTCAAGTATTCACCCAACCACTTGGGTCTTCTTCACATCGTGAATCGGCCCAATAAATAGCTCATCTACTAAGTTATAACTCAAGGACACATCCCATAACCACCCTCAGTTCATTAACTAAGGTAAAATTCTATATTAGGGCCCCGTTCACTCCATGAACCAGTCTCAAACCCTATTGAGGGTATTTTAGTCCTTATCTTGGTTAGTTGTTCTCCCCCCAATCCAACGACAACTAATACCTCTTGATTAATCTTCATTAATATCAAGTTATAGATTGATGAATTAATAATAAAAACATGTATTAGAATAAACAACATAAATAACATGCAGTCACACAAGCACATAAATAATAAATGAAAGCACATTGCACTCATTTGTAGGGCTAGGGCTTAGCAAATTCAAGCCCAAGAGTGTAAATAACTCTAATGTATCGCACAAGTGACGTATATAATACCCTAGTAGATTTTTGCGCTGTGTTGCGGACACGTGTAACACACTACCCTAAACCCTGAGAATTAGGGTTTTTTCCCTGATTTCCCATGACATTGTGACTTGTCAAGGTCTTCATGTCACTTACTAGTCACACCCCTTCCTTTCAAAGCCAATTAATCATCAATTTAGCTTACCCTAACGCTTGGAAATAGGTTATTAGTTTCGGTGGAAATAGAATATATTGCCCCTAAGGGCATTAGGGTAATTCTAACACCTTAGGTATGGTACCCTCCCTTAGATTATTTTGGTTGTCTCACTGCCCTTCTATTGATTTTAATTCATTGACCTCTCATAAGGCTCCACTCTCAAACTGATTCATGCTTCCGTTCACACGAATGTCGGCTATTCAGTCGAAGGGGTATTTTGGTCATTTTTTTAAAAGCCTTATTAATATCCAATAGGTCTAAAATTGGTCTCAAGGGTGCTACTTGACTTCATGAACTTGGTGTAATTTTCCCGGTGTGTGGTGGGGTCGTAAACCCCTTGAACCAACCTTGGTTGACTTAACGGTTTACGATTAACCCTAGGGGAAAAATGGTTAATTATCCACTCGCCAAGATTTTTCCTCACTATGTGGTTTTGTCTATATTTAGGGTACACATAAACTTTCACTGGGAAATTTTTCCAAATTTTGAATCCGCTTATAGGCCCTTGAACCAGAGCCGCTAAATTAGGTAAGTGAATATCACATGGTAATTAACTATAAGGGGTAAAAGGGTCATTTTATAGTCTCTGTCATTTTTCTCATGTCTGAAACTTGTTCAGAATACTCTCACACTTATCAAGGTCAATTGATAATTTTCTAGAGTTGTTTTGACATTTTTATCCCCTTATACCAGACCCGGTTCACTTCCTTTATTATTATTTTTAAACGAGGCCGGATCTGCAATTCCAACCCAAAACAGGCCAGACTCACAAACCTGCCTGCAGGTCGTCCTCCTCATGGACACACCTGCAGGGCTGCAGGTGGTAGCTGGATCAAATCCAGCCGCCGCCGGCCTGGTCCTCTAGCCACTAGCCTAGAGATCTAGCCATCGGTGGAAGATTTCCGCCGAAGGAAGATGGCCAGATCTGACTCTGACGGCCAGTGCGACGTCGATCTGAAGATTCTGAATGAGATGGCCTAATTTCTGACCACCAGTGATCACAATGGCTGCTATGACTAGGAGCAAGGTTGGGTCTGGTCAGATCGCCTCCAAGCGGAGAACCTCAAGAACCCAGTCTCGCTTCTGTCCAATGGCAATGTCAATGCTCTACATAGTCGCCCTTCTACATCCACAAACACAACTTCCAGCGGACACAGCGGTTGCAATGGCCAAAACTGAGGCAAAGGTTGTCCGATTCGCCACGCAGCGATGAATCCAATGGACCCAGTCTCCTCTGCCGGCAGTTGGCTGCTTTGCATCCGCTCGGAGCCCAAAGGCTTAGCCTTCCCTCCTCCATGCCAAACGGCACGGCTGCGGCTGCAGTCTCCTCGGCTAACTGCCAGGCCAGACATGGATGGATCACTGTCAAGCAATGATCCCCACAGTGCTGGCCCACTGCCGGCGGATGGCTGTCCAGCCTTCACCAAGGATGGAAACCCCCTCCTCTTCTCTGTTGCTCATATTTGTACACCGGCCAACGCAGCCACTGCGCCGGCCGTGACTATTCTTTCTTAACCACATTGAAACGGTGGAGTCTATTAATGTAATGAAATTAAAACGAAGTTAGAAATCCTACCTCCCAAAACACCCGTGTTCGTGCTTGTTCCTCCATGACTCCGTTGCTGGCTGCCTTTGCCAAAAATCTCCCTTGGTGGCTCCTTCTCTCCGGCCAAAAATTCAAAAACCCTTAACAGCCCTAATCAACCATAATTACCTATTTACAAGTGTAGAGATTAGGAACCCTAATGAGTTGGGCCAAAAATCCCCCAATTAAGCCACTTAATTAGTCCCTTAAAATATAATTTCAAAATACTAATTGATCACACTTGTATAGTGACTTAAACGGACAATTTGCGCATCCAATTCAGGTAAACAGGCACAACACGTTATATATAATTTCGGACAGTCGTATCTTCCTCATCTGAACTTTGATTCACGCATTCTTGGTGGTGTTTAGAAGCTTTTTCTATCTACTTTCCATCCATATAAGTATCAATAATTAGTTCCAATCGATGATCAAGTTATTCTCATGAGAAAGTTAAGGGGTCCAACACCCTAATTTTTATGTGGTTGACTTAGAGAATTTAGAAAATTCCCAGATGTTATATAAATAGATCACAAAAAGAAAATAAGAAAATTCCCAAAATAAATCAACAATCAATTAGACCATATTTTAATATTTACACAAGTCCTAATGCTACTATTGAGCATTCATAAAAATTGAGATTCATAAGTAAGTCCCCTTACTTTCGATTTCTGATTCGAACGTAATTTTCTCCAACTTGATTCCTATAAAATCGAAGAAATTCTAAGAAGCACTAATTCGCATTACTAATGAAATTAATGCGAAGGTTCAGTTTTATCTGAGAGAGTCTAAGAGAGAAATTTGAATTAGAAATGCTTGAATTGAAAGAGAAATAGATAGAAAATGAAAATAGCAAGAAAGATGTGAAGAGAGAGAAAAAGACGTGATAAGAGAGAAAAAATCACAAGGAAAGAGAAAGAGGAGAGAGGGGATGGACGTACAAGCCAAATGGGGGGAGAGAGACATGTGAGAGGGGTCAGAATTTCCTTGCCCCTTTTATAGCTTTTTCAAAAAATTAACCCTTAACCAAAAGTGGCTAAAGTGAATTAGCTTAGAGAGCTCTGATTTGTAGGCTTAGAGAGTAGTTTGTGTTAGATTATAAAAGACATAAATAAGATTCCCTCTTCATAACAGCTTGAGCTTTTAGGAAACTTGGTTATCTTACATGGTATCAGAGTGGGTTTAAGTCTCGTTGGAGCCATTTATACCCCAATTATGTTCCACATGCCGCGCTTGATAGACGCTTGCAAGTGAGAGGGGTGTTGGATTATAAAAGAAATAAATAAGATTTCCTCTTCCTAATAGCTCGAGCTTTTGGGAAACTTGGTTATCTTACAGTTAGGGGTCAAGAGTCTAGTTAGTTGGGAGGTTAAGAGAGAATAGGTGAAAGATTTTTTAAGAAAACCACTTGCAGACACCTCTTGACACAAAGAGAGAAATATAGATACCGAGTTCTAATTGGTCGGGCCATAGGTCCCTCACAAAACTCATGTAGGCTCTAACGGTAATGTACCCCTAACTTCGAATGGTTGTATCTCAGCCATCCGAAATATGTTTTAGGTGTTATTGAGTGACTTCACTTCGTCTTTGAGTCTATTTTGTAATTCAAAAGGTTTTAGGTCAAAAATCTATGTCTAGTAAGAGATATATAATTTATAAGTAACTAGGGTTAGAAACCCAAAAGTCGACGGGTCGGATCTACTAATGTCTAACTATTCAACTAAATTTATAGCTCAACAAACAAGCACATACACTCCAAAATAAATTAAACATAAAAACAAAATATTTCCCTAAGTTTAGAGAAGGAATAAAATTGTTTATTGAACCCATTCAGACAATCACAAGCCCATAATGTGACAAAGCATTCTTAGCTCAATTTTTTAAGTAAGAATCAATTTAAAATTCTTTTGATAAATTTCAGTTATTACATTTTAGCCTCCATGAAAGAATTTCTTCCTTGAAAGTTGGCCATCTACCTATTTTAGGAACTTCCATCTTAAAGTTAAACTAAGGTTACATGACCAATGACTCCTCGCTACCACGTGGCTGAACTCGGCATCTGTTCGTACATTCATTGCTCCCTTCTTGTTGAAACTTCAAATAATGCTCCCGCAAATAAGTAGTTGTTGTTTCACTTAGCTTTCCATTGAGTCCATATTTCTACTATGCTACTTTAATAGTCAAACTATACTAGGAGTCTTTGTAAAAAAAAAAATTTTCAAAATATTTGAAATCTAAAAAATCTTGATTGGGTACCATCATGAGATTGAGGAAGGTGGTGAAATTAATTTTTATTTTTTTTAAGAATTCCTACAAGATATGACCTTCTCTATAGTAAAAGGGAAGGTGTGATTAGTGTTGTACTCCACTATCCACCTCTATCCTCCACTACTAGTCCTTCTTGTAGTTTTGATATTAACATAAAAGCAATGTAATCAAGCAATCTACATAACACAAAACAAACAATTCAATAAGGAAGTATTTTTTATCTATGCATGGGAAGTATACCAAATTTGTATCACTTTGATGGCACAATTTTAAATGTACTTGCCTACAAATGACTCTACCATTCATAATGACAATGCCTATTGCGATGGTGATTCTCCCCGTCCTAGGGGGTGTGGCTGCATATTTGATGAGCCACCTCATTACTGTGCAGCTGATGGGTATTGTAAGGACCTTCATCTTTAAACCGGTTTTGGTTTTCTTTAATTATGGATTATCGTGAGATTTACGTGTTTTCTGATCTTATTCAGTGATTTCGTAAATAAATAGTGTTTGTGATGGTTTTAACCAAAAATCAACTTCAATATTAGTGGTTTTAAGTGATTTTAAACCAAATGTGAATTTTTGAGATTTTTCGGAATTTTTACTATTTTCCCAAAAATTAGGGTTTTGGCGGGACCCTTGTGGGCCCCACTGTCGAAAAATTTATTTTTGTGTCAAATGAACCTAGACATATACTTAAGGTCCCACAAAAATTTTTAGAATTTTATTAGGCTTAAATTATGCTTAAATTTGTAAAATACCCACTTTTAGCCTACTTTTCATATTTACACCCCAAAACTTACCTATGCCTACCCAAACCCTTACTATAAAAGGGAAAACCAGAGCCATTTCTATTTTTGGGAATAGGCTAAAGAAGGAGGGCTGGCCTAATCCCCACTTAGGCCCGAATTAGAAGCCGATTAAGGTAAGCTTACTCTAATTAAGCACTAATCCATGGCTTTTCTCTTAATTTCTTCCAAATCTACCATTTTCCCCTTGATTCAATTCGTTTTTGACCACCAAAAGCTACTGATTTGTGTTTTACTACAAACCCTAACATTCAAAATTCGATTTTTACTACCAACAAGCCCTAGATCTAAGGTTTAATTAGGGATTTCTTGAGTAAATCGATTTCTATTAGAGTTTAATTCAAACTCATTGTGTTTTCAAGGATTTCAAGAAGGGTGACTCTTCAATCCGAGCTTAATCAAGTGCTGAGGTAATGGGTCTTCAAAATCTCTGTTTATCCATGGTAAAACTCTCTATTTTTGGCTTATTTTGAAATGGTTTGCTTGATTTAGTGTGTTAATGGTAAGATTAGAAAATGTAATTATTTAATCCCGATTTCTTAGGGTTTTGCATTATTATGGTTTGGTTTGATATTCTGGAAGTCAAGGAGGACTTTTGATGATGATTAGGGTGTTAGATGTGGATTTGAAGTGTTATCTATGGTGTTTCGGTTTGGATTTGCGAAAGGAAGAAGATGACTGTTCTGCCGTGTTGGTGATCGATCGGCCCTGCAGGGCAATCGATTGGCTGAACTGTAAATTTCAAATTTTTGCGTGTAATCGATCGAACGGCCTGAAGGGCGATCAATCGACTACACAGGAAATTGTGTGTTGTGCATATGATGTCTATTTTGATGATTCCACTTTAGCTTGCCAATTTTATATGAATGTGGAGTATTTTAAGCTATGTTAGGCTACTGGAAATGCATGCTATTGAGTTTATGGAGTTGAGATATATGCTTAGAGATGGTAGAATGACTTATGCTTTGTGGCATGATGTTGGAATCGTTATCTTAAAATTATGAATGGTTGTTTCTCTTTGGTTAGGCATATATTTTCAGTAGGACTACAATCATTGTTGGACTGATTTGTCATGATAGATTGTCATTAGTGGTGTGTGAATGTTGGTGAATGTCATGACTCAATGATGAAATGAGTGATGTTATATGTGTTTAGCCTTTGTGGTTGAGTTTTGAATTTAGCTATGATTTCAACGATTCTTCTACTATGATTTCATTGGAATTCATGTTTAGATAGAAATTCACATGTGTAGTGTGGTAGTGAGTTGATTTTCAAGCATGTTGATATGCATTATGTGAAATGATTCTACTAGTTACACACACATGTGGGGGTTAAATGATGATGTTGAAGCTTGACATTGTGAGTAGGAATGATGCATTAGGGGCTGATGAGAGCACTTATCATGGATTAGGATTCATGTATACTTTGCCCACGCATGTACTATGCTGCACGCATCATGAAAATAGATTTCCAATTGAAGCTTCATCGTGATTAATCGAATTTGACCGATTGGATGCAATGTAATGGAATTGTGTGCCGGATTGATCGGTCGTGGATTAATCGCAAGTTGATTGGTCCGAAAGGACATATTTTGATTTGAAGTTCATGTGTGGAATGATTTGAAGTTCCTGTGTGGAACGAGTGCACTCCCCGGGTTGAGTCTTGTTTAATGGAATGATGTGGGGACGAGTTGTGTACTTGTCTTGCGGATATGTGAGAATGTTATTATGTGTGTCATCTGGACCCTGAGAATCCAGTGTGGTATGCCGTGTGCACCCCGCTACCACGTGTTCTAGGGTTCTCTGTGTGAGAACTCGGGCTCTTCCCTCCGAAGGAGATGTCCCTGGGCGAACACCCCTGCTCTAGATTCTCTGTGTGAGAATGGGACATCCTTGGCCAGGATCGTCCAGGGCGAGCAGTATTAGGGATTGACAACCCCGATTTTTCTTTAATTCTTGTGTAGAATTTTGGACCATGACACGCCTTTGTGGCCTTGTCTATGCTCCCATCTGTGTGACATTATTGTGTGGTTACTCTTTGATGGAGTTTGATTTGATACTATGCATGTGGAATATGTATGCTAGAGATACATCCATGCATGTTGATTTTGATGTTATGCATGTGGGAATATGTATGTTAGAGATACACCCATGCGGGATTGGTTATGATGTGAATGCATGTGGGAATATGTATGCTAGAGATACATCCATGCATGTTGATTTTGATGTTATGCATGTGGGAATATGTATGTTAGAGATACATCCATGCGGGATTGGTTATGATGTGAATGCATGTGGGAATATGTATGTTAGAGATACATCCATGCAGGTTGAATTATGCATTATGATGCCGTGTTGGGTGATATGAATGTGTGATCAGAAAGTGATGCACTATGTAAATCTTTGATCTGAACGATCTCATTGCTAAGCTATCATATTTTCTACGTTGACAGTGATTTTAAAACCATTGCTGAGTGTTAAAACTCACCCCTCTTTTGTGTTTTAATTTGGGGCTGCGTGGTGCGACACGCAGACGGACAGGATTGCCTCTATGAGGAAAGGTCAGAGGTAGCTTGGGTGTGATGATGGAGATCGTTGCGTGACTTACCTGCGTTTGTTTCATGCTTTATGTTTGAACCTTTGTGTAGGGTTCTTGTTTTGGATTTATGTCATATACTACAGTTGTGATGATTATGACTTATTTTGAGCCGGTGTGGGCTTTACTTAACTAAGCTTGTGGGTTTGAGATTGTTGTTTACTTTGTGATAAGCAACACCTTTTCTTCCCTTTTATTTACTCTTGCTCAAAGGATTGTGCGCACTCCGTGTTTCTGTTAATCGCCCGTGGTTAGGGATTAAGTCTTCCGCTAGATCATTTCTCAATTTTCACTTTGTCGCCCCCGCGCGTTTGACTGGCCCCTAGACCGGGTTCGGCTCGGGTCGGGCATCGCCGGGGCGTGACAGGTATGTCCAAGCACATCCCGACCACCTCACCTTTTCAATGTTCAAAGGTGA
Source organism: Saururus chinensis (assembly GCA_035235625.1). NCBI lineage: Eukaryota > Viridiplantae > Streptophyta > Magnoliopsida > Piperales > Saururaceae > Saururus > Saururus chinensis. The sequence continues at coordinate 4,773,089 of CP141145.1, read as the reverse complement.
CAAGCCATATTCGTGCTTGCCATTTCATGCACGTCCACTGAACCCCTAAGGATGAAAAGATTGATATTTCATTCCACATGGAGGGTTGTGCCCTCCATTGGCTCAGCCATTACCTTCATCAAAACCTTTGTGCTACATGGGATGGTCTTGAGTAGGCAATGCTTGTCCGCTTTGGGCCTTTTGCATATCAAAATTTCATCAAGTTTCTCCAACGTAAGACTACCATCCAAGACTTTGTTGATGAATTTGAAAACCTAAAAAATCAGGTCCACCATTGGCCCGTGGATGCATTGGTCAGAACCTTAATTGGGGTGTCAGAATACGTAAATGATAAGAGAGAAAATAAGAAACTACTAGTGAAAGGTTGGGGAAACAAAGACTAGCATGCAAAAACATCACCCCCAAACCTAAAGCATAGCACTCCTACCAATACGAGCATACTATCAAACTATGAACAAATGCTAGCAATCATCTAACTGAAGAAATAAATAAAACAAATGAAGCAATAGAAAAAATTGGGTTGCCTCCCACAAGCACATGTTTTATGTCTTCAGCCAGATGTACCCACAAATCACTTAGGGTAGATAGCATCATCCCAATAGTCATTCATCACCTCCCTCTTAGCAAAACCATCCAAATATGATTTCAATCTTTGATTGACTTTGAAAATACTACCATCTTTAGGGTTTTGAATATCAACAGCTCCATGAGGGAATATCTATGTGACAATAAAAGGTCCATACCATCTGGAGCATAATTTTCTTAGAAAAAGATGTAATCTAGAATTGTGTGGCAAAACCTTTTGATTTGGCTCAATGGGCTTTAAAAAGATTGATTTGTGACAAAAAAATTTGTCCTTTCTTTAGAAATCTTTGCATTATCATAAGCATTATTGCGCATCTCTTCCAACTCATTCAGTTGCAACTTATGATGTGATCCAGCCTTGCGCATATCGAAATTGAAAGCCTTGATAGCCCAATATGCATGATGTTCTAATTCCACAAGTGGCAAGCTTTTCTAAAGACAAGTCTATAGGGAGACATTCCAATCAAGGGCTTAAACGCTCTACGGTAGACCCAAAGAGCATCATTTAGCTTTTCTCCCATTCCTTCTAGTAAGGTCAAATAATTTTCTCTAAAATGCATATAATTTTCCTATTGAAAACTTAACTTAGCCACTTGCTTTGTGGAGGATTGTAATTTTCTGGGTAACACGTTTTAAACATAGATTCAAATGGCATATTGCAAATTGGATTACCTCCATAACTTATAATTGCACGAGGAATACTGAAAATGAGAAAAGATATTTCTCTAAGATATAGACCACAACTTTATGATCATTCGTCTCGCAGCGTACTCCTCGACCCACTTGGAAAATAATCAACAACAACAACAAAGATGTAAAGATAACCAAATGACAGAGGACATGGGCTCATGAAGTCAATATCAACCAAACATCAAATAACTCAATAATAATAATGTTAGGAAGAGGAATCATGTTTGGCATTAGTTACACAAAACAAAAGTCATGGGTATCTCTAAAAATTGAAGGCCAATAGAATCCACATACCAAGATCCTTGCAATAGTTTTCTTGATTACAAAATGTCCACCACATGTATGAGCATGGTAGAAGGAAAAAAACCATGAACCTTGCTCTCTAGCACACATCTCCTAATGACTTGATTTGGGAAATATTTAAATAGATATGGATCATCCCAAAATAAGTGCTAAACTCAAAAAAGAATTTTGATTTATCTTGTTTAGTCAATTGTTCAGGAAGTTGACCTGTGACAAGATAATTAACAATGTATGCATCCCAAGGTAATTAGGAAACTGCTAAAAGTTGTTCATCAAGGAAAGACTTATTCAAGGGTAAAGTCATCAGTCAATTCTACAATGAGCCTAGATAAGTGGTCAACTACAATATTTTCACACCTTTATTATCTCTAATCTCAATATCAAACTATTGTTGCAGTACAATTCAACATATTAAATGAGGTTTAGTGTCTTTCTTTGATAGCAGATACTTCAAAGCTGCATGATCTGAAAACAATATGATTTTGGATCCTAAGAGATATGATCAAACCTTTTCTAGAGTAAATATTATAGACAAAAACACATTTTTAGTGGTAGAATAAGTTAGTTGAGCATCACTGAGAGTTCTACTGGCATAATAGATGACACGGGAAACCTTATTCATCCACAACCCTATGATAGCTCCAATCGCATAATCAGATGTATTACACATATGCTCCGAGGTAAATTCCAATAAGGTGGTTGAATTATGGTGGCTGAAGTTGAAAACTATTTTAGCTTTTCAAAAGCTTGTAAACATGCATCATCAAAGACAAAAGTAACATCTTTACCAAGTAAAATTGTATAATGGTCAAGAAATTTTGCTAAAGTCTTTAATGAATCTCCTATAAAACCTAGCATGACAAAGAAAGGATCTAATTCCTTCTTCATATGTGGAGGAGGGAGACTAGAAATCAAATCAACTTTGTCTTATCAACCTCAATGCCCCAACTTGGAATAACATGCTCAAGTACTATCCCTTGACGGATCATAAAGTGACATTTATCCCAATTGAGCACAAGGTTAGTTACCTTGAATCTTGCCAAAACAAGAGACTAATGTTGTGTCAACATTCGTCAAAAGAGGGATCAAACATAGAAAAATCATCCTTAGAGACCTCAATAAAGCGCACAAACATCAGAAAATATAGCCACCATGCATCACTGAAGAGTAACAGCTGCATTGCATAACCCAAATGGCATACAACTAATTGCAAAAGTACCAAAAGGACAAGTGAAAGTAGAAATAACCATCCAAGAAACAATAATAACTATGCCAGCTAATTGCTCAAGTAGATGGCCAATGAATGGAAGTTTAAAGTGATCTTTCTTTGTGACTGTGTTTAATTTTTGGTAGTCAATGCAAACCCACCACCCAATCATCATATAGGTGGGCACTAATTCATCATGATCATTTTTTACTACCATGATTCCTCACTTCTTGGGAACAACCTAAATTGGTCCAACCCAACTACTATTTGAGATGTATTTATGATGCCATCATCTAACAATTTTAGCACCTCCGATGACCTCCTTCATATTAGGGTTAAGCCTATGTTGCATCTCATGGGTGGTTTTTGCATGTTCCTCAAGGTGAATACCATGCATACAAACAGTAGGACTTATACCCTTATGTCTACTGTTGTCCACCCTAAAATTGTCTTCTGTTCTTAAAGAATATTAAGTAACTTACCTTTCTATTCTACGTCAAGGTTAGAAGAAATTATAAAAGGCAAGATTTTAGAAGGACCTAAGAAAGCACATTTTAGAGTTTTAGGTAATAGTTTGAGGTCAAGAGCAGGTGTTTTTTCAACATATGGGACACATTTAGACTCAAGAACTAATAGAGGTTCCATCTTTGGTTTCCATGCGGTATGGTCCGAAACAAGGTTGGAGTCAAGCAAAACATTAAATCTTATAATGGACCCCTCTATGTAATAATCTAAGCATCAATGGGTCAAGCAACTATTGAGAGGATCATCAAAGGAAGAACATGAAAAGGATTCTAGCACTAAATTTTCAATCATGTTCACTTCATACAATTCATCTAGCTCAGATGGTTGTTGTCTAATATAAAAAATATTGAGTTTGAGTTTCAAATTTCCAGAAGATGACTTCATTACCCCATTCCCACAATTGGTAATGGCATTGGATGTGGGCAAGAATGGCCATGCTAGGATCACCGGATTTGTCTACTGGTATTTTCAAAAAGTTATGCTTCTGTGACTATAAAGTCTAAAGGGAAGTAAAATGTATTAACCTTTATAAGGACATCCTCAATAACACCATGTGGGACCTTAGTATATCTATCAACAAGTAGTGTTGTAGTAGTCAGCTTCATCTTTTTCATCTCTCCTAACCCAAGTTGTTCATTCACTAAAAATGGTAGCAAGTTAGCACTAACACCTAAGTCAGATAATGTCATCTATATGGTATGGTCTCAAATAAAACAAGTGGTGTGGCATCCTGGGTCTTTAAACTTTAGTGAAGTATTATGCTGAAGGATTGAGCTACTTGTTCAATGAGAAAAACTTTTTGTGCACATTCATTTTCCTTTTTTGGGTGCGGTGCAAAGGTCTTTAAGGAATTTGACACAAGTAAAAACTTTCATGATGACATCAAGTAATAAAATATTAATTTGGACTTTCTTAAACATTTTCATTGTCTCATTGAATTGGTTTCCTTGTTTTGTCATTATGAGTCTTTGAAGGAAATGAGCTTTGTGCACATAAAGGGCTACAAGGTTAGACTCGGTCATGGTAGAAGGCTTTAGGATCTTCTTAGAACTCACACTCCCTGGGCTGGTTCTTTGTCTTGCTTGGGCATTTCCACTTTGTAAATATGTTATGGTCTTGACTTGCTCATGAACTAATTTTTGTCTAAAATTTGAGCCTACTTCAAACTTTCCCTTGGGGTTTGCACGTAAAGTTTGTTGGGTGGCTTGCATTGTATGTTGTGTCTCTTTGAAACAAGAGAAAACTTTGCATGAATATGATCAAAATATCTTCATGCGAAGGTTTCTTAGGTTATAGGGGAAATGTTTGAACCTTTTGCAGGTAAGACCAATTTGGCGAGTACCTTGGAAGTCCTCCTTGATGAAACTCTTTTGACCAAGAAAAATTAGAATGCCTAACCTAGCCTGGGTTGCATGTGAATGTGTTATTGACTTGTCTAGGAAAGACATTGAAAACATTGGTTTGGTCATCAATATAGTCATGTCGTGTAGAGCAAGCGGGGCAAGCCTATGTAAAATGGGCATGACGAGAACACATATAGAACACACCTTAGAAGCAGATGACATTTGTGGTCTTTCAGCCGACAATAATGCATCCACTTTCAGTGTTAGTTTATCTATCTTCTCCATCAAAATAGGAGAAATTCCTACCTCGTATAAGTCACCCTTCCTTTGTTGGGAGTTTATGTCAACTCTTCTTGAATAATCCCATTATTGAAAATGTTTACAAAAAGTAAAAAACTATCATGCTTACATAGCACTTTTGTCATAAATATTTTATCATTGGCATCATCAATCATTTGAAGGGTTTGAGGTGTAAACCATCATAAAAATATTGTACTTGCTATCACTTCTCAAATCCAATGTTACTTGCCACACTTTATTATTCTTTCTGCACAAGTTTTTCAACAATTAATTAAAGTTCTTCAAAGCCTTTTGCATTAAAAAATTTAGAAAATCATCTCCTCCTTTGACAAATTTATTGTATCCATACAAGTGACAAACATTAAGTACCTTTAAAAACAAATGCTGACTACAACAAGAACTCAGAACTCCAACAAACCAAACCTTCGTGTTCATGTCTGCCCAAGTTTGTATTCTGAATCTTCTGGTTGTCTCCTAGAAGCATACGTCAAATAGTAAACCCACTATTGTGCTGCACCAGTTGAAACATCAAACCCCGGTGGAATGAACACAATATCATCCCACTTCGATGCGGATGACTCCTGCAAATTCCACACTTATCAATATTTACAACCAGAATGAGCATTGTTTTCAAAAGTATTTCTGAAGCAATTAACACATAACTTGGTTTATTTGTTAACTAACTGGAAATCACCAAAAGACAACATAATAATACCGAAAACAACAAATCTACAAGGAAAGATTGAAATTTTTAAAGTGAGAGATAAGGATGGAATCAGAAAAGCATAAATTAACATTATGGAATAACCATTTTTAGCAGATATCCAAATAATACTATAGGTGGTTTGTCCAGACTAAATTGAGCTTAACCAAGTCACACAATATGAATGGGCTGGTCGAACTTTCCACTTTGATAGATGTAATGCATAACAATCTGAGGTCTCTTTCACAAATGCATTACTTCAAGATCATCATCATCATCATCATCATCATCAATAGCTTATCCCATATCGGGGCCCGCAACATGGATTCTGCTCTACTGCTCAGCCCTATCATAGACCATTTTCACATCTAAGTCATATTAACAACTATTCTTTCACCTACTTCCACAGTCATCTTTGGTCGTCTTTAGTCAACTTCAAGATGTCATTCTGAAATTTCGGATATTGAGTAACTACAAATATGTCCTCATCACAAGTCCAAAAGTGACCCATAACCACAGGAAAAATGACTAAGCCCCTGCATTCCCATAGAAGATCGATTCCCAATATGCTGTGCAGCCCAAATTATTCAGTGAAACACTAACACTTGGAGGCATCCTTCACATGTTCTATCATTTACAAAAGCACACGTGATGGCCCAGAAAAGTAGAGAAGAAATTTTACCTTCATATCTTTTATTATTTCCTCAAACACACAAACCTGCAACAAGGGAATAATGAAATAAGTGACAAACATTATTTTTCCTTAACAATAGAACTGAGTGTCAAGGTGTGCTATAGTTTGTACATTTAGATCTCCCTGTTTGAATGCCGGATTCATTTGCCTCTGGTCCCTTGAAGCTCTCAGAAGAGATCTCTCCAGGTCCTCCTACAAAAACTTAAAGAAACGTCTGGTTGGGGAGTGAACCATGTTCAAAACAAATGTAAAAGAGTAGATATGCTAATCTGACCTTTCTAAAGAATACAGGACGATATCTTTTGTTTCCACTGTTCAATATCAAACTCCGAGACTTCATGTCAAAGAAAGTGCAAACCCATTAGTATAGAGGCAAAAGGCAAGTTTTCCTCAACAATATTTTCAAACAACAATGCATTTTCTTGCCTCAACCTACAATCTAATGCCAACAATCAATCTAAACCTTCATACATTATACCACAACTCTCCGTACAGGTTCAATATAAATTGTACTCACTCCATCCCAAATTAATAGCTCCATTTGGCAAAAAAGTTTATTCAATATTAATAGCTCCATTTTATTCAATTTAAGTGATTAGATACTTAAAAAGAGTATTATAAGCTTATTTTCTCTACTCATAAATGTGGGTTTCGACATTCAATAAAAACCACCATTTTTATAAATGAAGCTAGTAATAGGGGATGGAGGGAGTATTTGTTTGTAGCACAAGGCTATATTGCACCTGCATCAGAGTCAACTACTACTACACTATTCCTCGATCTAATTGAATATTGATGCCCAAGGAATAAGTTCTACCCTCAAATGCTAAAAATACTTAGGATCACTAAAATAACGTGGATCTCAAAAAGACCACCTGTATCATATCCTGCATATTTACTTTACAGAACTATAAAGAAGAAAGAAGAAAACAAATAAACAAATGATGAACTTCTGGCCTCCGAACTTTATGAATATAAAATGCCCAGTGTTGTAGATCAAAGGATCCACAAGGGATAATTGGGTAAATTTTAGAAGAAATTGTAGTAGGGATAAGACTGTTATGGTTCACCGTTCTCATAGGCCATTAGTTAGAAGTTTGTTTTAATGTTAGTAGGCTGGCCCATAAGGCCTTTGTTAGGTCTTTGATTATGTTGGAAGTAAGCAATAAGGCCCAGGCCCATAATGGCTGGCTGTTATGTAAGACGACCTCCTAGTTGAGGTTAATGAGAAATCAATTACCCTAATCCCCTGTCCTCCCGTCCCCGTCCCCCCCCCCCCAAGTCTTCCCTCTATCCTGATCCAGCAGACTCAGGAGAGGCTTTCACCCCTTTCTTCACTCTAATTTCTCCTTCAAACCCTTGTAAGCCCTAGGGTTTACAACATTGGAATACGAAACACGTCTTTCACCTTGTGGGCAGCAGTTTGACAAAGAGAAAGGCAGCCAAGGAAAAGAAAAGTCAGGATGAGGCATCCTCTGCTCATAACCAGGGTGCTACCACCACTGAAACCAGCCACCACCCCAGCCACGACCAATCCTGCCTTGCCACAAATTTCACTAACCTCCATGAGTTTTGAGCCTCGCATGCCGAGCAGCGTACCTTGTTCGTGCGCTTGACGAACAGCAGCACTTGCGATTCGGCCCCAGCTGCCGCAGAGTGAGGTGAGACCAACACAGGCCATGGCCTGCTTCAGCCACAGCTGCGGCCAGCTCTGTCCCTCAACTTTGGGCCACAGGCCATGTTGCCGGTAGCCACATTGGAGCCTGTCCACACAACGGACTTTCTCCGTGGATCCCGGTGGACATTGCAGCCACAAGTCATCAGGGATTGCCATTCGGGGATGATGAAGTGAATTTTTTAGGAGAGGACCACCCTGAAACAAGAGGGGGATTCACACAGATGACGCACATTGCAGAACTATGTCTTACTTGAATGCAATTTCAAAATATATAAGAGAGGATAATCCGATTGATTGAATGTATCGAGCAAAAAATTTCTTTCAGTGGATGTGGAAAAATTGCAAATAACAGCATTTCACCTAAAGGGCAGTGCCCTAGTCTGGGTTCAATATTTTGAACAGGAGGTGCCGGATCCCACATGGCAAAAATTCATGGAGAAGTTGTGCGCCCAATTTGGCAAAAAAATTTGTAAATTTTAATGAGCTCTTGTCATCCTTATCCCAAACTCCTACCATTTGGACCTACTAGATTGAATTTATGCAGGTGGCAACCCGCCTTCCCCATTGGACACAAGAGGCTTTGGTGGGTACATTCCAAAGTGGCTCAAAACCATAGCTGATGAGATACATCACTTTGATTGCCCCACCATACATGTTATTATTCACCATGCACAAATTCTAGAGGAGAAATTGAATCGGCAGCTTCATGCCTTCCGTTCCACTCTTCCAGTTTCCCCAAGGCGGCAGTATCCCGGAGGCCCAGTTCGTGGCCGGCAGACCATTGGTACCATGCCCGACACTTTTGTCCCTTTCTGCCACTTGTCTCAAACTCAGATGGAGCTCCATGCGAATGGATTATGCTTCAATTGTGACAAATGCTATACTTTGGCCATCGTTTCAATACCTTCCCATGGTATTGATTTCGGAGGAGTCGTGCGGCAACTCTGTTGATTGGGCACACAATGAGCTTCCGCTAGACAATACTGAGGTGCTTACAGAGATTTCCTTACATACCATCTTTGGCACTAATATGCTATTAACCATGCGAGTCTAGGATTTTCTCAAATGCCAATAGGTGGCAGAACTCATTGATAGTGGCAGCACACGTAACTTTATCAATGACCGTGTTGCCCAACTCCTTGGCTGCCATATCTCAGAGTCTGCCCCTTTTGATGTTCTTATAGGGAATGGCAAGCACCTCTACAGAAAAGGCGTATGTCGGCAGGCTGAACTGAACATCCAGGGCCATGCATTTCCTATGGATCTCTATTTACTCCACACCAAGGGTCCTGATATCATCTTGGGTGTTCAATGTTTGCAGGAACCGCATGATGTCACTTGGAATTTCCGGCTGCTGATTATGGACTTTGAGCTGGCGGGGCAGAGGGTGTGCATCTAGGGTTCACATCCAAGCACCCTGCATTCTGCCTAGGAGTTGAGGTCTTTCTTCTAATACTCTCATCAGGGTCTTCTGCTGCAATTATTGATCCAGGAGCCTGCTTCGATGTTAGTGGTGGCCACAGACATGGCTGTCTTGCTGGAGACATATTCAAAGCTTTTTGCCGAGCCCACTGGTTTAATCCCCACTAGCGATGCCGCTGGGTCGGGTTCGGGTTCGGGTCGGGTTTTGCCAAACCCGAACCCGATACCACATAACAAACCTGTGACCCGAACCCAACCCATTTGACCCGAATAGAATAAAAAAATATTATTTTAATCATTTTTGTTAATTTTTTTTTTAATTTTTTTAAAAAAATAATATTAAAAAATATATAAAAATATAAATTTTTTTATTTATATTTATATTCGGGTTGGGTTGGATCACCTAAAACCCGAACCTGACCTGAATAAGCTATTCGGGTTATTTTTAAAAACCAAACCCAACCCATTAGGGTCGGGTCGGGTTTACCATTTACCCGACCCGAGTGGCATCCCTAATCCCACGCCGTTCCCATGACCACTGCATTCTGGTCAAGGCAAGCACTTCCCCAGCCAATACCCGACCCTACAAGTATCCTCAAATCCAGAAAATTGAAAAGCTCGTTGCTGAAATGATGGATGCCAACATCATTTGCATGAGTACTAGCTCTTACTCCTCTCCCATGTTATTGGTCCAAAAAAATGATAGGTCTTGGCATTTATGTGTCAATTATTGCACTCTTAATGTCACTACTCTCAAGCACAAGTTTCCAACTTCAGTTATTGAAGAATATTTGGATGAGTTCACGGCTGCAAAATACTTCTTCAAGCTTGATTTGCACTTGGGCTTTCACCAGATCCGTATGCATGCAACTGATATTCATAAGACTTCCTTCCAAACCCATGATGTTCATTTTGAATTTTTGCTCTTGCCCTTCGGGTTGTGACTGATTCCCCCTCAAGTTTTCATAGCCTTATGAATGAAGTTTCTGCCCGTATCTACGCTGGTCTGTGCTAGTACTTTTCGATGACATTCTTGTGTCCTTTGGGAAACTCACTTGGCACACCTCAGATCTATTTTAACTCTACTAGAACAACATTCCTTCCTCATGGTCCAGACTCCAAACTAAGAGGATGTCAGACAAGGAGAAGCAAAGCCAGGGCGAGGCATCCTCTGCCCATAATGAGGGTGCCACCAACCCCACGGCAGCTGTTGCCCTAGCAATGACCGATCCTGCCTTGCTGCAAATTTTAACTGATCCTTGCACGCCAAGTAGCAACCCTCATCCAAGCGATTGACGAACCATACCGGTGATTTGGCCTTGGCCGCCACAAAGAGCGGCGACACCACACAGATAGTGGCCTGCTTCTGTAGCCGCTGCAACCAGCCCCGCCCCTCAACTCTAGGCTGCAGGGCATGTGGCTGGCAGCCGAGTTGGCTGCAGGGAGCCTATCCATGTGCCAGAGGTCAACTACTCGGCCAACGGCCTTCTTCCGCTGATCCTAGCTGACAGTACAACTGCAGGTCATCGAGGACTGCAATTCAGGGATGATGAAGTGGATTTTTTGGGAAAATTGTCCTCCAATGGTAGTCCCTGATGACTCACAGCCATAATGTCACTCAGGATCCAAAAGGAAGGCCATTTGCCAAGTAGCCAACGTCTGGTGCATGGGCAGGCCTCCCTGCATCCTGCTCAGCTTCCGGCCGCATGCCCTGCAGCCCAAAGTTGAGGGGCAGGGCTGACCGCAGCAGCAGCAAAAGCAGTCCACAATCCACGCTGGTCTCACCTCTCTCTGCAGTGGCCAGGGCCAAATCTGTCAGGCATTTGAATAAGGCTTGCTGCTCAGCGTGCAAGGCTCAAAACTCATGAAGGAGTTTAGTGAAAATTTGCAACAAAGCAGGATGTCGTTGCTGAGGCGGCAGCTGCTCAGGGGCTGGTTTCAGCGGCGGTGGCAACCTGGCTATGGGTGAAGGATGCCTCGCCCTGGCTTGGTCCTCCTTGGCTGCTATGCTTTTTATCTGGACCATGAACCCGCTCCCACAAGGTGATTAAAGAGGGCCCTATTGGCCAGCCAAATAACATTAAAACATATAGCTAACTAATGGCCCATAAGAATGGTGAACCATAACAATCCACTAAGCTCCACTACTGCCTTCACCACAAGGCACAAAATCAGGAAAGCAATTTAGAAACCGTCATTGAGCACTACAAACCCCAAGAATCGAACAACTCCAATACCAATGTTGTGAATTATAGGTTCACAATGATAAATTAGGGAGAATTTGGATTGAATGGGCGGAATCAGTGAAAAGGAGCAATCAAAGGAACAAACAATAGGGGAGAAGGAATTAGGTATTTGGAAGTGACTTTTAACAAAATGGGGCATAATAATACAAAAGGGAAGAAGTATAGACGATGGTGAGGAGGGGTACAGGGGTAGAGCCAATGCCTAATCTCAATTCTATTCACTTCATTGATTAACTCCAATTATGGCTACTCCCTTACATTAAATAGAAATCATAAACAGGCCAAAACAACTAGCCTGAATGCTCATTAACACTAATTGAATAAAAAATACATTTAACTCACTAATTCCCCAATTATAAATAACTCCCTAATAACATGACATTAAAAAAAAAATAAAGCATCCCTAAACATAATGGGCCATAACAATAAGCAGACTCAACTAAATGGACTTGGACTCTACATATCTATCCGAGAAGTGATTGCACTGAATAATTCTAATGTGTCAACATTCCTACTACCATAATCAGGTCATACCAATTATTCTTACATACTTTGTGCTTCTAAACATATATCCTCAGATGCATCATCCTCAGCAATTAATGATTTCCCTGCAAAGAACTTCGAAGAGTTCTCCATTTGCCCTCAAATGTTATATTATATAGTCAACGCGAATGGTTAAAAAGAGGGCTCACATAAGATTTATCATAAGCATGCTTTATTATTCCTTGGGAAATACAAGATTTTAGGCATTGTATGGCCATATTCACGCTCTTATAACAATATTCCCGTCATGTGATCAGTTGAAGAAGTTTATCCCTGATACACGAGACTATTATCAAAGTACTCTTATGAAGCATGTAGAAGAACAAGGAGATTTTTCGCTACGTATCCTACCACATAATGTATCGGAGGGCAGGATCTCCCTTATATCGCTTGTATTTGGTTAGCATATCTTAATCCCAACCTAATTTAGGTTAGTAGTGAAAACTCAACTCCAATGATACTTGTGATATTAGTTTGCTCCATGCCTTTTATAGTCATATGCTACTAAAAAAATTTATGATTAGGGAGAACCATCGCACCAATTGAACTAATACCCCCAGATTCTATTTTAAGTCCACTCACTAATCAATGTGTTATTGGACACATAACAGACAATAGATAAAGAAATATATTAAAATCAAGTTCAATAAATCAACAGCTAGACAGAAATTTCATTCAATCAGACAACTAAAACATAAAAGACTGGGAAACTTCAATGGGATAATACAATCCTCGATCAAGGAAGTAGCATATCCTAATTAATTTTGTCCATGAAAAACTAAAAGTGACAAGTGACGGAATTCATGCTTTAGTATGAAGTTGTAGTAGTTCGACTCTACAGGAAATTGTCAAAGAAATTATGTAGCAGAAGAACTGCTAGAGCACCTGAAACACGGGCACTCCAGAGAAGCCAGCAGTGGAATCTCCCATTCTTTCTATTTCCTGAAAAAAGAGGAAACCAGTAGAAATGTTCTTTCAGAATTCTTCGCCCCATAATTCAAACCTGGATCATAGCTACTGATACTTGTAAACCAAAACAGCAGCAATAAGATACGTTTTTTCAATGTTTTTGCAAGAATGGTTAGTCAGTTTAAAAAACAACAAGCTTTATCTTGTCAATCAGTTCAAACCCTTATCTGGATTAAGCTTCTGTTAAATTTATTGTAAGAGAAGGAATGGGTTTCTGCTTCAATAAAATTATGCCACTCAACCAAAACCTCTTTGAACAGCCTGCCGTGACAACGGCAGCCCCATCCGGTATTTAGAATAGAATGAGGAACAAGTAGAAGTGTATTCATAGGAACCAAAGGCAGAGGCGGTGAAGATGCAGTGGTAGCAGGGTCTCCCACAAATTTTCCCAGATGGAACACATGGAAAACAGGACAAACACGATAGTCCAATGGCAACTGTAGTGATAGACAATTGGTCCAATCTGCTAAAAAATGAGGCATGGTCCATGGTATTGATGAGCAAGCTTGCAGTTGCAAGGATGTTGCAAGGGAGACTAACGATATGGCTGAATCCGAAGGAAAACCAGGTCGCCCACATTAAATTCAAGGCCCTTGTGATTTTTGTCATAGACTTGTTTCATCTTGTTTTGAGCCACCTTGAGGTTGGACTTAAGAAGGTGGAGTATTTCATCCCTGTCCTGCATGGTATAATCAACTAAACTGGCATCAAAGCAAGGTAAGACACGGAGGAGGAGAGTGGGTGGCAAATGACCATAGACAACCTGGAAAGGAGTGAAGCCAATGGCTGTATAGTAGGCGGTGTTGTAGGGCCACTCAACTATGGAAGGAGAACATGCCAACACCATAGCTCTGTCATCTACAAAACATCTCAAATATTGTGCAAGGCAGCAGCAAAGAACCTCAGTTTGACTATGCATCAGGGGATGATATAGGCTGTACTCAGCTTGACAGAGATGCCCTCTAACTTAAAGAATTCTTGCAGAAATTTGGAGGAGGAAAATGGGGTCGTGACCACAGATGATAAACTTCAGCATGCAGTGGAGTTTAGCCATGTCCTGTACAAATACTTCCACCAGCTGTCAGGCCAGGTAAGGATGAGAGAGTGGTGAAAATGGGTATACTTGGATAAGTGGTCAACCATCACTAAAATGACAATCTTAGTCTCCACATGTAACATCCCTAATCGTAGGTAAATTCTTTTTTTCTTTGTATGTGCTTGTTTCATTTGCTTGGTTAATTGGAATCGTATGATTATTATAAATTTGATAACCATATAGGGTATAAAAGGTCTGGCCTTAGTGTGAAGGGGGCCACTTGGCAATAAAGGGGTCCGGCCGAGGTTAGAGGGGGACAATTTAGCAAATAAAGGGTTCGGACCTGCTAGGATTATGCATGAGAGGAGTCCTAGTCAAGTTGGGGTATAAAAATTCTAAGGGAACTAGATTTTGAATAGGGGGTGGTTATGGGGCGGCCCTTAGAAAGTAAGGGTAAGGGTTGTTGGCAAGGACTCCTAGGGGGTGGCTCCTAGAAAATTGAGGGCGGACACAAGAGTCTAATGGCCAGCCACCTCTATTAGGTGTGTCCCCTATATTATAGGGGAGTAGTTAGCAAGGAGTAGGGGGCAGCACATCAATCCTACATCAGGCCAATCCTGATTGGCCCGCCCCTAAAAAATAAGGAATTAGTTATAAAAGTGATTGGGAGGGGAGGCACAATTTTTGGTCCAGCCTCTTCTTTCCTATTTTTATCTTATAAAAAAAACACCATGGCCTACAGCTTGAGGAGAGGGGATGTTATGTCCCTGTGTTGAAATCCTGCAAATTGGGTGCAAAGTGAGGAAGAAGGTCATGGGAAGAGGAGGATGAGGCGCACTTGTAGATTGCAAGTGCAATCTCTACAGGGAAGAGGAGTACGAGAATTCAGAAGAGAGTCGAACAGAGAGACAAACAGTGCAAAGGAAAAGATTAATTAATGTTTGCATAAACCTAATTACAACGAGTCAGCCTACTTAAGGCTATTGGCCAACAGGCTACATAGAAACAACCATCTAACTACGTAGGCTAAAACTAACTATTAACTAAACTGACTAATAACTGAATTAAAGCAACAACGTGCACATTAACATGGGTGCCTACGTGCACTTATTATAACAACTAATAAAGTAACTGAAGTAACTGTAGATCATAACATCCCTCCACCAATGAAAAACGACTTATCCTCAAGGCATCCAATTAGGGAATTGGCTGAGAAAGTCTTCTTCGAGTATCCAAGTGGCATCTTCTAAAGGTCGGTCTTGCCATGCAACTAAGACTTCAGTAACCAACCAGCCTTGACGACAAATTCTTCAAGTCGATTCAATAGATATAGGAGTAAGCTTCAGTTCAACAATGGATGGTGTAGCAGGTGGTGGAAGTAATAGAGTGATCTCAGAAGGATTTCCCACGAACTGACGAAGGCGAGAAACATGAAAAACAGGGTGAATGTGAGCCGTAGAAGGAAGCTGAAGCTTATAAGCCAACGGGCCCACCTTTTCCACAACTAAATATGGTCCATAGAAATGGGGTAGTAGCTTGTGATGGCTGGATGGGCGGGCTGAAGCTTGACGATACGGCTGAAGACGCACATAGACCCAATCACCAACGACGAACTCTGTCAGTATGAGAACGGTCATAGATTTGTTTCATTCTATTTTGGGCTGCCTGCAAACTGTGTTTAAGAGACCATAAGATTTCATCACGCTCCTGTAGTGACTGATCAACCGCGCCCACATCTGAACGGTGTGGCACATAGGCAAGAATGGTGGGTGGAGGCCGCCCATAAAGCACCTGGAAGGGGGTCATACCAAGGGACGTGTGAAATGCGGTGTTATATGACCACTCTGCCCAAGGAAGGAGCGAGAGCCGCCTACGGGGTAGATAGCCTACAAAACAACGCAAATACTGCTCAAGGCAGCGATTAAGGACCTCCGTTTGGCCGTCTATCTGAGGGTGATAAGCGGTACTCATCTTTAAGGATGTACCTTGCAACTCAAAGAAACTTTTCCAGAATTTGGATAAGAACACTGGATCACAGTTAGAGACAATACAGCATGGCATGCCATGGAGACGAGCAATGTCCCGAACAAAAACCTCTGCAATGTGGCCCGTGGTGTATGAATGTCCCAAAGGCGAAAAGTGTGCATATTTAGACAATCGATCAATGACCACGAAAATGACACTTTTACCTTGTACTAGGGGCAAGCCCTCAATGAAGTCCATAGAAATATCCTCTCAAATGTGCTCTGGAATAGGTAGTAGCTGAAGTAACCCCGCGGGAGATGAAGTGAGGGTCTTAGAGCGTTGACATACGTCACAAGAAGCAACAAAATCATGGACAGCTCCCTTGAGTCCCTTCCAATAACAGCTCTGAGAAACCCACTTATAAGTACGGAATTGGCCTTCATGTCCAGCAATGGGAGAGGAGTGAAAATAATGGAAAGGCTGTTGCTGAAGCTGAGGGACTGCAGGAATCCACAAGTGATTGCTCCAAAGAAGTATATTGCCCTGCAGATTGAAAGGCGGGGAGCCTAATGGGTCAACACGCAACTTTTCAATAATTGAAGATGCTGCTGGGTATTGCTGATAAGCTTGCTTCAATTCAGCCATGAATGGGAAAGTCGGCATGGAGATGGTAGACAGGCATGTACCCTCAGACAGGCGTGATAATGCATCTACAGCCTGATTGTCACTCCCTTTCCTATAGACCAACTCATAATCATAGCCCAAGAGTTTAGAAACGCAACGCTTCTGAGAAGGACAGGCCACCCTCTGATCCAAAAAATAACGAAGCTTTGGCGGTCTGTCTAGATAAGGAATTTTCGCCCCAATAGATAAGGTCGCCACTTGGAGATTACATGAACAATGGCTAGCATCTCCAACTCATAAGTGGATAACTATGCAGTCCGTCCAGAAATTGCCTTAGAGAAGTAAGCGATGGGTTGACCATTCTGCATAAGCTAAGCTCCCAATCCTTGTGAGGAAGCATCACTATCAATGATAAATGGTTGGGAGAAATCCGGAAGAGCAAGCACCAGGGGTGAGGACATGGCTAGCTTCAGAGCATCAAAAGAGGTATGGGCTTCCAAAGTCCAATGGAAGGTCCCCTTTTTGAGTAGAGTAGTGAGTGGGGCGGCCAATGCACCATATCCCTAAATAAAGCGCTTGTAAACCCTGTCAAGCCCAAGAAACCTTAGGGTGCACGAATAGTAGGAATGGGCCAATGGATAATGGCCTCAATTTTGGAAGGATCGGTAGATACTCCTGAGGCTGAGATAACATGCCCCAAGTAGTCCACCTACGGTAAGCCAAAAGCACACTTTGATTTTTTTAGGAACAAAACATGGTCAAATAATGTAGAGAAAACCATCCGGATGTGCTGCATATGTTTCGGCCAAGATCTACTATAAATCAGGATATCATCAAAGAATACTAAAACAAATCGTCTCAGATAAGGCCGGAATATATCGTTCATCAATCTCTGAAAAGTAGATGGGGCATTCGATAATCCAAAGGGCATGACCATAAATTCATAATGGCCATCATGTGTTCTGAAAGCTGTCTTATGGATGTCAGGTGGATGCATCCTAATCTGGTGGTATCTTGAGCGCAGATCAAGCTTAGTGAAAACCGTCGCCCCTGCCAATTTATCTAATAACTCTTGAATCACCGGAATATGATACTTATCCTCAATTGTAATGGCATTCAAAGCACAATAATCTACACAGAAGCGCCATGACCCATCTTTCTTGCGAACAAGAAGAACTGGAGAAGAGTACTGACTGGTGCTAGGCCGAATGAGTCCTGAAGAGAGAATTTCCTGTACCAACCGCTCAATCTCAACTTTCTGCACTTAAGGGTACCTGTAGAGACGAACATTAGCAGGGAGACACCCGGGCTGGATATGAATTCTATGATCATGTTGTTGGCCTGGAGTTAGAGCTGAGGGCGCCCAAAAAAGACTATCATACTCGATCAACAAGGATTCCAAACCCTTCGAATATTACCAAGCTGAGGTGCCAGTTCAGTACACAATTGCAATAAAAATCCTTTTGCAGCAAATTTGAAAAGAGCACTTATGGACTGTGCTAAATGGAGTGTACCTGGTTGCTGCCCTCTGAGCTGAATTTGGACATCACCATAAGCGAAATCCATATGTAACTGCTTAAAATCCCATGTAATGGGGCCAAGATCTTGGAGCATTGCACTCTCAACACAACATCGGCCCCCTTGGTGGGTAGCAGAAATAGATCTAGATGGAATAAATGTCCTTGAATTAATAAAGGGACATTAAGACATACCCCATTGCTCTACAGATATCTCCCGTTGCCAATGAGCACATCGAAGGAGGTAGATGGCTGAATAGTACATTCCAATCTTTGTGCCACCCTATCATTAATAAAATTATGTGTGCTGCCGCTATCGATAAGTAAGGAGACCTCTTGCTGTTTTATAGAGCCCTCCACTCTGAAGGTGCGGGGCTCATAAGAACCATCAAACGCATGCAGAGAGATTTCGGGAACATTATCTGGCTCATCACACTCAGAACTGTCTCCTGCAAGCAGCCTCTCTTCCATTATTAACACCAAACCTGGTCGTTTGCATTTGTGCCCGGGCACAAATTTCTCATCACAGTTAAAACAAAGACCTCGAGAATGATGGTCCTCCATCTGAGCCAAAGTAAGGCGCCTGACCTGGCTCGGGGTAGATGCGGGGTGAGCCGGAGGAGGTCGGTTAACTGGCAAGGCACGATTACCCCTTCGCAGGCGCTGAAGTTGCTCCTCCTGAATGCGGGCAAGACAGATAACTTGGCGAAGATTGGCTGGCTCAAACTGTCGTACTTCCGCTTAAATATCCTCTCGCAACCCACTCATAAATTTGGAAAGAAGAGCCGACGCCGTCCATTCCACACGGGTTGCAAGTCTAGCAAAATCAGTCTGATATGTCCTGATAGAGGAAGTTTGGCGGAGATTGTGCAGACGGGAGTCAAAATCCTCATACTCGGGCCCAAAGCAAGCACATAATTCTACCACTAAATAATCCCATGATATGATGCCCTCTTGCTATTCGAGCTGTTGTAACCATACAAGGGCATCCCCCTTAAGGTGGAAGGACGCTAAAAGCACACGCTGATCAGGTCGGGTGCCTTGGTAGGTGAAAAACCGCTCAGCTCGTGAAACCCACTCATTTGGGTTGTCTTCACCAGACTATTCAAGAAAATTAAGCCGAACTGTGCTTGCCTTAGGTGTAGGTCCATAGGTTCCCTCCTCTGCTACTTCATCTGAATAGATGTCATTATCATGCCACTGATGAATTGGGGCTGGTTCATTGCCCAATACAGATGCCAACGGGGCGCGACTTGGTCCAGTTGAAGGGGCTGGCATACGCACCTCACTAGTGAATGTCTGTGGGAAGGTGCTGTGTAGGTCGACCAGATCCCTGAGGAAACAGGGTCGCAGATGGTCGCTAGAGAATGCCCTTGCCATGGGGGCGTGCTACTACCAATGAAGGAAAAGCGACCGGAGGAGCAGGCACCAACCCTGCTGTGAATGCGACCAAACAAGCAGCCTGATCCTTGCGTATTTGGTCCAGCGTTGCTTGCTGGCGATCCGCAGACGAACAAAGTTCTGTCTTTAATTCCTAGAGAAATATTCGCTGGGCCTCCATGGTTTGAACCTGAAGCAACGATAGGGCCCCCAAAATCTGGTCCCAGTCGTTGGACGACTGGACTGCTCCTGCCGGTGAATGGGCTGCGGTGGTCTGAGGAATTTCCACTGCCATGTCAGGAAATGGATCCGCGTTACAATGTGGAGCAGTGGCGGCTTGGTGGGCCGGGGTCATTCCTGGTTCCTCCCCAGCGTTCTCTTGGCCGACGGGTTGGGTTCTCCTTTCATAGACTTGTCCGTTTGCCATGGGAAGAAAAATCCGAGGAAAGACTGCTCGGATACCAACTTGTTATGTCCCTCTGTTGAAATCCTGCGAATTGGGTGCGAAGTGAGGAAGAAGGTCAAGGGAAGAGGAGGATGAGGCGCACTTGCAGATTGCAAGTGCTATCTCGCCAGGGAAGAGTACGAGAATTCAAAGGAGAGTCGAACAGAGAGAGACGAACAGTGGAAAGGAAAAGATTAATTAATTTTTGCATAAACCTAATTACAATGAGTCAGCCTACTTAAGGCTATTGGCCAACAGGCTACATAGAAACAGCCATCTAACTACATAGGCTAAAACTAACTATTAACTAAACTGACTAACAACTGAATTAAAGCAACAACGTGCACATTAACATGGGTGCCTACGTGCACTTATTATAACAACTAATAAAGTAACTGAAGTAACTGTAGATCATAGCAGGGGATTTCAGCACCTTCTAACTCATCAGCATAGAAGGAAAGGCATAAGAGTGAGGGAGCAAAGTTTTTGAGGCAGGCAGGTAGTGGTAGGATATAGTTTTTACATTCATAATTATGTTGGTCATAATCTTATGTTTTTCCCCTAATTCGATCCCTTATCATACTGATTTTGTTAATTTTATTTCAGCCCTAATTCGATCTATTATCTTGTTGCCTTTAATTATATATTTCAACCCTAATTCGATCTCTTATCTTGCAAGTTTTGATTATATATTTCAGACCTAATTCGGTCTATTATCTTGCTAGTTTTGATTCTATATTTCAGCCCTGATTCAATCTCATATCTTGCTGGTTTTTATTATATATTTCAACCCTGATTTGATCTCTTATCTTGCTGGTTTTTATTATATATTTCAGCCCTGATTCGATCTCTTATCTTGTTGGTTTTGATTTTATATTTCAGCCCTAATTTGATCTCTTATCTTGCTAGTTTTGATTATATATTTTAGCCCTGATTCGATCTCTTATCATGCTGGTTTTAATTATATATTTCAGCCATAATTCGATCCCTTGTCATGCTGATTAGGTTAATTTATTTCAGCCCCAATTCAATTCATTGTCCCAATTCGATTCATTGTCATGCTGATTAGGTTAATTTATTTCACCCCCAATTCAATTCATTGTCCCAATTCGATTCATTGTCATGCTGATTAGGTTAATTTATTTCAGTCCCAATTCGATTCATTGTCATGCAATTAGGTTAATTTATTTCAGCCCCAATTCGATTTATTATCATGCTGGTTAGATTCATGTCTCGGCCCTAATTTTTCATGTTATCATGTTGATTATGTCAGAATGTCTCAGCCCTAACTCGTCATGTTATCATGCTAATTATGTTAATGTCTCAGCCTTAATTCGTCCTATTATCGTGTTGATTATGTCAATCGGTTTCATGTATTTTATGCTGAGATTAATCCCTGCTCTCATGGGTCTTATTCTTTGGGTTTTACCCATGGTCTTGCTACAACTATATGTTGTTATATGCTGTGATTAATCTTTAAACCGTTTGCATCATTCTATACCTTGCTCTGACTAATGCTATAACCGTGAGGTTTATTAGGTCTACACTTGCAGATCCATATGAGTCCACGTAAGAATAGTATTATATGGCTAAATTGTATCATATGTTTGAGTTAAATTTTAAGTAAGCTCACCGTAATAACCATGGTGGCACTTCAGGCCCGTGTGGCCTCTGCACTTTCGGGGCTTTGGTCCCTAGCTCTTTAAGTACTTCGCGTGCATCTAGGTTTTTGAGCATCATAGAAAGCTCATCTACCTCCGGCCAGCGTGTCCACGAGCACAGTTGGTACCTACATCTTTAAGCCTAATCCAAGTGGACCTCTAAGGATATTAGGATTTACTGTTAGCATACAATTTACTCCTTTGAGCGGGAACCCGCATTCGGGCAGCAATAAGTAAATTGTTTAAGTAAATTGTTTCCTGCGCAGAGTCTACTTTCAATTTGATTGCTCTTGTCCTTTATTAGTCAGAGGTCAAACCCTATGAGTTATATTTCAAATTGACATTTAGTCTCTTATGTAGTGGTGTACTTGTGTCATCATTTAACTGGTGTCTTACAGCTCATTATCTAAATGATCCCCTTTGTTTCTATATCCATCTCCATGGCATGTCTATGAGTGGTTTTTCTTGCATCTTATTGAATATTAGTGGAAATACTCATGCATCTCTGCGATGCAAGTTTAGCTCAAGATTCAGAGTAGCAGGTTTATATTAGCAGGCGATACACAGTGCTAGCAAGGTAGACTTCTGAAGTTATTAGGACTATAGGTTTTATTTTCATGTTAATTTATAATAAGGCACTTTTTTGCCCAAAAGATTAGTTCCTGTTATTTCATTATATTATTACACTTGCACATGGCTGTGATCCTGGATTATGATTATCTTATTTCATTAAGTGATTTATTTTAATGTTGGAAAAGTATGATAACACCCTGAGTTTCGTATTGTCTATTTGTTTATGAGAATGAAAACCCAAGGTGTTACACCACCACCGAAAGGCCTTCAATGAAGTCCATTGAAATGTCTTCCTACACCTACTCGGGAATGGGCTAGGGCTACAATAGACCCGCGGGGGAAACGGTGGCAGCTTTGGCTTATTGACAGACATGCAGGTGGTGACAAAGTCATATATTGTATTCTTCATCCCAATCCAAAAGTAGTTTGGAGACAACCTTTGGTATGTGCAGAAGTGGCCTTCATGGCCATCATTGAAGAACTGTGAAAATGGTGGGCACCCACAACCTATCGCACCAAATCACCAATTCGTCCGGCATAAGAAAAGAAGGTGAGCATCAAGGATCTACACAAAGACATTGGAATAGGGTGGAGGCCCCTAGATGTGCCTCAGAAGAGCAGGCCTCTACGAAGGGAAATGAGGCGACCGTCAAAGCTGCAAGAAGCTGGTTGTCCTCCATTTGCCTTGATAGTGCATCGGCGGCATGGTTGTTAGACACCTTTTATAAATCAGCTCATAATCGTAGTCCATGAGTTCAGACACCCAACGCTGTTGGGCGGGTGTAGAAACACACTGATCCATAATGTAATAGAGGCTATGATGGTTGGTTTTGATGACAAAGTGGCGGCCAAGGAGGTAGGGCACGATTTAGTGACTGCAAACGCAATTGCAAGCATGTCAAGCTCATATGTTGATAACCACAGGGAGTGCCCATAGAGAACTTTGGAGAAATAGGCAATGGGACAACCATCTTGCATCATAACTGTGCTGAGGCCGCTAGACGCATCACTTTCAACAATGAATGTTTTGAGAAGTCCTATTAGGCCAAAACAAGAGGTGAAGACATGGCAGCCTTGAGGGCCTTAAAGGTAGTTAGGGCTACTCAAGTCCACTCAAAAGACCCCATTCTTTAGTAGGGGGGTAAGAGGAGCCACTAGGGTACCATAGTGAGGCATGAACCATGATAGTAACCTATTCAACCCAAAAACCAGTACAATAACTGTAGAGAAGATGGAGACGGCCAATGCAGGACTGCTTCAATTTTAAAGGGATATATAGTGAATCCAGTGGCAGAAATAACATGCCCCAAATAGTCCACTTTCTGCTGGCCAAAGGAGCACTTAGATTACTTCAAGTAAATTTACTGATCCCTGAGAGTGGTAAAAACAACCTGGGTGATGAAGGTGAGATTCCCAAGAACCACTGTAAACCAAAATATCACAAAAAAAAACTATCATAAAGAATGGCCTCAAAATGTTATTCATTAGGCTGTGGAATGTGGAGGGGGCATTTGAGAGCCCAAAGAGCATGACGCGAAATTGAAGTGTCTGTCATACATGCTAAAAGCTGTTTTGTGAACATCCAATGGGTGCATGTGAATCTGATGGTACACTAACCTCAAATACAACTTTGCCAAAAAAAAACGAGTTCCCACAAGTTCATCAAGTAATTCTTTAATAACGTAGATATGGTCTTTATCTTTATCAATGATGGTGTTAAGTGCTTACAAAAGCACTACATATCCTTTTTGTGCACTAGGAGGACGAGAGAGGAATAGGGGCCAGTTCTAGCTTGGATGAGACCAAAAGAGCGCATCTCCTTTACGAGTCATTCAATTTCATCTTTCTCAACCTGCTATACTGGTAGGGTTGAATGTAGGCTGATTGGGCACCGTGCTGAATATGGATCTTGTGGTAATGTGTAGGGTTGGTAAAATTCAACCCGAACCACTTAACCCACACCCAAACCGACCACATTAAAAATAGGGGTCAGTGTTAGGGTTTTAAAATTTTACCCATTTTAAAAGTAGGGTTGGGTGGGGATTTACCCGCATAACCCACACAACCCGACCTCAACCCTATTATTTAACGATGTCATGACTCAAGGTGAAGAGATTTGAAAGAAATTCACTTAGAATTCTATTTTCTCTTTATTTTTATTTTATTTAATAGCCAATTAGTAATATTTGTGCGGGTCAATTAGTAATTTTTAATTAGAAAGAAACCCTAAAAGTGTGGGTCAAGGCCGACCCAACCCGACCCGATTTGACCTAACCTAACCTGATTCCCAGCCCTAGTCATGTGAGCAGGCCCAAGGAAGAACCATTGAGTCCTTGAAGATGTCGTCATAAGCCTCCCTTTAACAAAAGGGCCAATCAGAGGGTACTGGTGGAGGTGGCAGGTCAGTCAAGGGTAGGAGGCCCATAAGCACTCCCTAGGCAGCAAACTTGAATAGGGAGTTAATGGATTGTGGGGTATAATGTACCCAGTTGTCGGCAGGTAATCTGAACGTGGGTGCCGTCATAATTGAAGTCCATCAACATATTTCAAAAATCCCAAGTCACCGGTCCCAACTCATGCAGCCACTGTACACCCAAGACTACATCTGCTCCTTTCGTCGACAGCAAGAATAGGTCGAGTACAAAGATGTGGCCCTAGATTGTGAGTGAAATGCTGGGACAGATGCCAACTCTTTCCAAGTGTCGGCCATTGCCAATAAGAACATCAAAGGATGCAAATTGTTTGACTTAAACATCCAAGATGACAAGCCACATAATCATTGATATTTCTACTCCCACTATCAATAAGCACAGATGCTTCAAAGTGCCGTGTATATGCATAGTGAAAAATATTAAAAGCACCCAAAAATGTGTGCATCGAGACCTCAGGAATGATGTCAGGCTTCCAACGAAGGCTTAGGCAAGGAGTCAGCGACAGCATCATCTTCTGGCAGCTATTCCATAATAATGATAGTACCTGGTTTCTTGTAACAATGGCCCAGCACATAATGTTTGTCAGAGTTGTAGCACAGCCAGTGAGAATACCGCCCTTCCATCTGGGTCAGGGTTAACTGCTTGAAGGGACCATTACAGCCAGCAAAGTTGCCCCGTGTGGATCCTCACGAGGTGGCAGTGTGATGCCAGGAATGGACATGAAGGAGGCTGAGGCAGCTACGGTGACAGTGGGTGAGGCTCTCTTATAGAAAAGGAAAATCACGGCGCACAAGGTTCTAAACTGAAACTGCCGGACTTCAGCTTGAGGGTCATCCTTGAGGCCACTAAGAAAATTGGATAGAAGGGTGGCCGGAGTTTAATCCTCTGTAGCAAGGCACAAAAAATCAGTCTGGTAAGCACAGAAGGTGAAGGTCTAGTATAAGATTTGGAGCCGGAAGTTAAAGTTTTCATATTCATTGGGGCCAAAACAGGCACAAAGCTCAGTGACCGTGAATTCCCAAGTGAGGTTTGGCTCTTATTTTTCAAGCTGACAGAGCCACACCAAGGCATCCCCTTTGAGGTGGAACGTCGCCAAGAGGACTACTTGATCAAAGACAAGTACGTTGAAATTGAAAAATCACTCAGCCCAAAAGATCCATTCATTGGGGCTGGCGGTGCTAGAATTTTGGGGAAGACCAACAAGTTGATGCCGGCCTTGGGGACAGTCCATAAGCCAAATCATCCCAGCCTTCATCTTCAAATGCTTCATTATCATGCCAATGGACAGTAATCTCATATTTTTGTTGATACCCAGCATTGACATACTGTCGAAAAGATGGAGGCTTTCGATTATGCCCTGTGAATCAGCCCGGATGCCCAAGCCAGTGGTCAGCATAGTGGTTTGGTGTGCCACCCCCTGAGAAAGGGTGGGGAGGCCACTGAAGAGGGTGGCAATGCTTGTTTTGCTTCGGTCATGGAAGCCAGTGTGGTGGGGAGGGTAGGCAGGGGTGGCTGATGGAGAAGGCCCCTGCCAGTGCTAGATTCCCCCCCCCCCCCCCTTCCCACACCCCCACCTGTCCGTCTTTGGATTGGGCAACTCCGTTGGGCTGGGAGGTGGCTGCAATCAGGCAGGGGGACTGGTCTTGCTGAGTTTGATACAATGTAACTTGCTGTTTTTCATGGGAAGCACAGAGGTCGGATCGTAACTCGACAAGGAAATGCCGCTGGCTGTTAAATGGTGGACAGGGCAAGGCACTGATCCCACCCACCGAGAACAGCACAGGAGTGGGTGTCTTGGCATGGTATGCAGATGCAACCTCTATTGGTTCTGCTTCGTGTTCTTCCATTCATAAATGTGATGAGAGGCCATGGTAGGATCAAGGACGCTCCGATACAAGTTGGAGGGGTTCCAGGGAGAAGTAGGACGAAGGTGGTAACAAAAGCCTTTCCTCGAGCTCCTATAGTGCAGGGATGGAAAGGGGCCGAGGGGAGAATCAGGGTAACAGACATATTAAGTCTCTCTCTCTCTCCCTCTCTGTCTGTGTGTGTGTGAGAGGGAGAGAGAGAGAGGATTAAGGACTGAATAATCATGCTTAACTCAGCAAACTGGCAGTACCTCCTTTACATAGTCTTGCCCTCATCACGGGTACAAAGCAAAGAAGAAATAAATGGGCCTAATGCAAATAACTTGGCCATGACATGCAGCATAGAGGTGGCAGTCAGGACACAACAAAATGCTAAAATCATGAACATAGTGCGAAAGATCCAGCAAATGCATAGAGATTCCTTATCGGTTACAAGAGGCCAGAACAACTTAGAGAGTTCAATATTTGATAGATCTAAAGCCAAGTCCTCCCTCTGCTGGCACATGGAGTTCCAACTAAGATGACAGAATTTCCTATATCAGAGAGTTTGCCAAGTTGTCCATGATGGAATCCAAAGTGTCAGCAATGCTAGCTGGAAGAAGATAAACAGACTACACAAGCTCCAGCCTACTGCATAGGATAAAACTTTACCTTGCAAACCAGCCAATGCAATTTCAAAGTGGGAGATGAGGTGATGACATATAGAAGGTCTGTGAACTCCAGAGAAGAGAGGCAGCCCCAAATAGCAACTGGAAGCATTCCTTCATGAAAGTCAAGAATCCCATTTATTTAGGATTTAATTGACATTAATATGTTATTTTTTAGCAATGAGGACTCAAGACTGAGAATTCCTGAAGAGACTCCTTTAATCCCTTGCACAGAACTGTAATCTTCATCCAAAAAAATGAGAATATCGTCTCTTTCTGCAAAGAGAAGGTGCGAGACAGGAACACTTCACCCATGAGGGACTGAAATGTGGTTCTCTATGCAGAACATGTTCATTATGTTAAAAAAGCTTTCATGGCTAGGCCAAGAGAAAAGGAGACGGGGCATCCTTGTTGAAGGCCACATTGATGTAGTTCGAAGGGAATCACAGATGATTAATTATGAGAAGTTGGATGACAGAAAATTAAAGCAGATAGACAAAAGGGAAAAGGAGATTGGCGATGGGGAGAAAGAAGAGAACTAACTAGCAATCTATTTCATTAATCAATCTCATTCAGTGGCTACATTAGAGTACATACCACTATCTTACTTCAAACCTTCTCAAAATAGAATTAAACTTTTAACTGGGTACCTTCCATTAATAAAACATAGCTTTTATTAAATTCTTAGGAAACTAATTAACTAAGAAGCAATGCTATAAAAAGAAGACAGTTCTCAAGTGGGCCGGCCCCAAGCAGTGGCCCATATTGGTTCAGAACACACATTTGTTATTAAAACCCATAATTGCCGCCATTTATCAAGACACTAAACGATGGTGTGGATATGCATTCTGGAACCTGAGAAAGCCACCCGAAGACAGCCAATATCCATGATAGCTCTAAAATGAAGCCCTACCTGACTTTGTAGTAAGCTTTCTTTAGGTCAACCTTAATAGAAAACTGCTTTTTGCTCTTTTTACCATCAAAGTTGTGGACCAGTTCATGGACCAAAAGAATGTTCTCAGAGATATTCCTTCCTATGAGAAAAGCAGCTACACTGTGGCTAACAATAGAAGGACAAGGGAGAATCTGTTGGTCAAAATCTTTGAGAAGACCTTGTAAGCAAAGTTGCATAACAACATAGGTCTGAATTTGACAAAGCTATTGGCATGATGGTCTTTCGGAACTAAGGCCAAGGAAGTGCGATTCAAAGATTTTGATGTTTACCATAAGAGAAGTGTGAAGCACCGTTTTTGTAAGAACCATTCCAACTATGTTCCAATAGTAAGTGAAGAACTCCTTGGGGAAATTGTCCTGCCCCGGAGCCTCATTAGATGGTGAAGAGAATACAACCTGTTTAATCTCCTCATCAGTGACAGGAGCACTAAGTGGCTCACATTGATTTGGAGAGAGACAGCCACTACTAGAAGTGGCAGATATGAGCAAATTAGTTTCTGGTAAGAAGACCATTTGATAATACCTTGTAGCCTCCAAGCCAATAGCTTTTGGATCATTAGATTGTTCAAAGTTGTTTGTGCCAAAAATACATATAGCAGCACTTCACAATGGGGCATCTGTTTTTTTTTCTTTATATGATCAGTAACATTCGTAACTCATAAGCATATAGATAGCATCAAACAAGTGAAGTTCTTTATTCAATATCTCACTTGCAAGTTACTAGAGAGCACTCTACCTATTAACACCCCAGTACATGCTTTTCCCATATAATTCTTCTACCTACTGCTTATATGCCTTTAGGTGAAAGCTAGCCCACCTGCCTTCGATTTTTCCTTGACAAATAATAGGTTTTCAGAAGTTAGTGTTAGTTAATGAACCAGATTCTTTTCTAGCACATTCCATGTTTGTGTTCAAAACTTTATTAACAACCTGTGGCACACCAACAATGGTAAGATGAGATTCATGTCATCAAACCGCAGTCCCCATACGGCAGGCACAAGGCATAAATGACAATGATGACCATACTGATTACAGTAATTTATTATATAGACACAACTCGTATTCTTAAATTCACCTCTAACTACTGTTACATTCACGCTGCTGATGGGATTCCTTCAGTCATGTCTAAAGATGGCAAAACCAATTGCTGTCAAAAGCCTTCATGTTAACAAGACAATATCATTCTCTCAAGTTTAACTGCATTTATATAGTCCCCAGCAAAGACAATATTCCAGTGCACATAATTACGATAAAGAACTTATAAAAACTGATAATAATAAATTACTATGACCTAATTCTTCTGAATTGGGAGTTTACCTTAAGCGCATTTACAATTTCATGTGAATCAGGTATGAATCTAAAAGCAACCCCACCCACTTTGAGCTGGAATACCTGTTTCAACCCCAAGATTAGTATTAAAGAAATAAAAGACCCACCATAGATCATCTACAATTTTCTGCTGAGAAACTTAAGCCAAGAAAAAAAATCCTAACAGGCACAAAAAAAGACATTTTCCTTAAAATTGAGCCACACTCAAGTTAAAAAGGAACATTTTCCTTGGAATAGAACCACACTCAAGTGAGTGCCAAAAAACAAGCACAATCAAGGAGATTCATGACTCAAAAGGGCCACACGCTAACAACCAACACCTTAGACATCATCATTCACTAGACAACACAAAGAACACAACAAGAATACCAGATTAGAGCTAATATATGATGTACCCAAGTCCCATAACATCCCACCCATTTACTATTCACCATCTCATCACAAGCAGAAAGTCAATAGACATATAACCCAGTGATTAACAAGTAAAAACAGGTTCTAAGAGAGAACAGGCTTCACCTTGTTCAAAGCAACAGGGACAACTTTGGAGCCCTGGCGCATGGCAGGATCCATGACCCTCACCTGCTCCAGCAGTGCCTCAGCATCCTCCTCCCTAAAGCAAAACAGCCCCAAGCGGCGCCCCGTCCTCGCCCCAGACACCAGCACGAACTCCTCTGCCGCATTGCTCAGTGCGTAAATGGGTACCCCAGCCAGCCGCTCTTCCATCTCCTCTGTGGACATTGGCCGGTGCCGCAAGGGAGCAATGGCTGCAGAAGTGGGGGCGGAAATGCGAGCCCATGACAGGGTTCTAGGGGGAGCTGGGGAAGGAGGGGAGAAATGGGAAATGGCGGATTGGAAGGTCCGATTAACATGGGCATGGAGGTTCATAAGGGAGTTCTGGAGAGGGGTTTTGAAGGAGTTGTTTAGGAGGTGGTGGAGGGATGAGAGGTGGGTCTGGAGGGCAACAAAGGGGTTTTGTTCCTCCATGGCTGCTACTTTTTCCTGCCAGTGTCACCAAACACATCAAACTTCCACCTAAAAAGAAGACGACAATAAAAAAAAGCAGAAAACGATTGCAAGCGCATCCAATGTGACTAATGCACCGATGCTGCAATGGACCCTTCAGTGACCCATGGTAGTAGAATAGAACCACACGAGCAACTTAATCTAGGGCCTGATATTTGCAGTGAAACATATATTAATAGTTAAAAGCAGGTATACTGCAGCATCTAATAGATGGCACAAAACCAAACAAGACTACATACCATCAGCCCCATACGCAGCAATTCTTCCATCATTATTAAAAAATAACCCAAAATATAAGACTGCTATATAAAGCCAGAACTATGCAGAATTCGCTGTGATAAATGCCCCAAATACATTGTATGGACCCCATGCTAGAAGCAAAGATAAGGAATTTTACATAGACTGTAGATCCTAATGGAAGACTTTTGGGATTACAATGACTAATTCCAATAAAAGCCTCATGGCAGAATACATCAAGACATTATGAAATCAACTAACTACAATATGGCCATGAAAACATTCAAAGGCCCTCATCTAAATGGATGCCTCTTCCAACTCTGTAACCATTAGTAAGTAAATCAGTTAATATTATCTCCCAACTCAGTAACCGTTTCTTCTAATACTATGAAATGGCACCCAAAGCAAGTTAATTCAAACAGCTTGGTTTTCATGTTTCAAAAGCCACATCCTGAACCAGATTTTAGTCCTTGATTGAATTTGTGAGCTTAGTGCTGACAACAATGAAGTCCTTCTCAAGACAAATGACCTAAGATTTTATAAAAACACCATGACCACAACGATTTTTACAATGATAACTCACATTCCATACCCATGCACTTTAAAGTTATAACTAAGATTTCATCATCCAATATAAATAATATCATAAAACCAATATATAAACTGAATCATGAAATTCATATCGACCATTTTCATGTTCATGGTACATACACTTATATTACCACAAATCGTCCAAAATGACACCATACATCTTTTTCCCTGACTCAGTCCATTTGCAGCCTTATCCTGAGTAAATTATGCATAGACGTAATAGTTAAACTACACAAGAAAGCAACTATATCTATCTGATTTTTACACATGCAAAAAAGCAGTATGCATATTGAAAGGATATGTACAGATTCGAACTTATTAAAGGAGACTATGCTAGAACAATTTCATCTATTGAAAAGAGACATAGTTCCAAATACTGACACCTGAGTTGGATCCTCATAAGCTAGAAAGAGACATCAACAACAGATGTCTGATGTGTGGCCAGTCAGAAGGTGTTCTTCCTAACATATTTTCGAAGAATTGAAGTTGGAAAAAGACATCACACAACTCCTTACACCAGCAGTTAGCCCTTAAGCTTGAAACAATATAGTTAACTGACAAGACCTGTTGACTTCATATTAAATGGCCAAAGACTTGATGTATGAAGCCAGAGACTTGCAAGTTACAGCACATACATACAATTCAACATACAAGTGGTGTACAAGCATGTTTGTTGCACAATACGTTAAGCTATAGCAATCAGATTTTTAAACATGTCTGTAGTTTGATTCACACACGGGAAAAGCTTATCTTGTTGCTTTCTCAAAAAGTATTTAAAGACGACTCAGAGTAAACAACAGCTCCTTCAAACAACCAAAAGCAATTAGTCATCTAACACCACATAGATCATGATGAGACTAATCCATAAATTTCTTTCCTGATTAAATCATTTTCTCACGTTTTAACCCTGTATAAGTCCACAAGAAAAAGAATAATGGAGAACTTTTTTTACCAGATGATTGTTCACCCTAAAGCACTGTAAGAAAAATGAGCAAGAACTGATCAGAGGCTGCAAATTGAAGTTGCTTACCTTGATTATTAGGATGACAAAGAGGACAAAGAAGGTGGTTGGTGTTCTTGACGGCCACAAAATTGACAGTTATTGGCAAGCGCTCATTCCCTTCATAGCTCCACTGATGACGCCTATCTCTTGAGAAGAAGTAAGCAGAGAAGGGAGGGAAGACCTTTTTTTCTCTGGCGGGAGAGGGGTGACTGATGACAGGAGAGGAAGCGAGGAGAAGTGAAAGAGACAGCAGTTTGTGAATTTGATTCCTCACCCTCTTGAATGAGCAATTGAATTCACAGCTCCATGTTAGGAAGATGTGGAGACAGAATCACAACTTGAAATGTATTTCACATCTGAAAAGTATATCCCAGGGTTTTAGGGCTTTTGGACAAGTTTTAAGATCCATAGGTTAGTGAAATAAGTGGGAATTTGTAATATTTCACAAAGGAATTGAATCACGGGATAGTGAGATAAGTAAGAATTTATTGAGTTTTTACATTGAAAGAAGAATGCTAATAATTACTACCGCACTATCAATATTTTCCAATCAAATAAATTGAGTTTTGATATGTGTCTTAACTTACATATATATCTCACTTTCTACTCAAATAAATTGAGTTTTAATATGTGTCTTAACTTTTATATCTACATATCAGGGGTGCTAACAAGCTCAGCTAGCTCGACGAGCTACACCTGTTCAGCTCAATTCAGTTCGAAATTGGCTCAATTCAAAGTTAGCTCAGCTCGAGCTCGGTCTTGGTCGATCCAAACGTGAACAGGCCTCTGTTCGAATTGATTCGGTTCGAAATAGTTCAGATTGTCTCAAAATCGACTTGAAGTTTGACTCGAGATCAACTCAAATAATTGTAAATTACTTTTTGCATAATTATAAGACATGTATATAAGTATATTCACTATATACCTATTTATACACTATATACTTAATATATCTCATATATATATTATAAATTTCTTTTTATGAGTATATTATACATAGACATTATATATAATTATATACACTTTTATACATTATACGTATATATGCGCATATTTATAAACATAGATATAATTATGCATCTATATAACATCTTTTTTGTAACGTCCATATTAACAAATTCATATACAATTATAACATAAAGAAAATGTAAATAAATAACACTAAGTTATTATTATTATACTCAAAATACATACATATTTTTACACATATATAATAATATAAAAAAATTTATTTATTTGTGTCATATATGATATAAATGAAAAAATATAAAAAAATAATACTCAGTAATGGGATCCCCAAATTCATTAATAGAGGGTCGAACACAAGGAATCGACGAATTTCAGACATCGTTAGTACCCAACTTATAAATATTATATATAGTGTAAAAATATACAATAATATATTTTTATATATTTTAGGGATCGGGGCATCAAATACAAATCATACTATGTAGACTCAGCTCTACAATACATCAGTCGCTGATTATTATGTTTTTTCTACTCATGTACGCATCTACTTGAAATTTTGAATTATAGTTAAAAACTTCATTCTAACTTCAAAACCTCCATAAATTAACAATAGTCATTAGTTTTTTCAGTGAGACTCCACGAAGACTCAAAATTAACATGAATTCGTGATTGACTCTATTGGCTTTAAGTGAAACTTCAAAAACTCAATCCATTTCATTAGCTAATAGCCTGTTTGGGAATGATTTAATTGACATTTTTTTCCCGGGATTTGAAAGTAAGGACGAAGACGGGCTTTAAAAGCGTTTGGCGCTGAGTTTCTCATAATAAAGCGCACCCAGGCCCACTTCACAAAATGTTCCCGAAATAAAAACACCCTACGACTTATTTTTTTCTCAAAATCATCGGGGGCACTCAGCTTACCCACTCCGGTCTGGACACCCTTCTTCTTCCTCAAGTTGATGGCTCCCCTTCAGTATTTCTAATCTCTTCCATCGAAGTCTCTTCTCCAATAGGCAATCATCTCCTTAGCCTTCGCGTTCGGCCTCCTCATCCAAGAGCCTTCACCTTCAAATTCGGCCTCCTCATCCACAAGCCCTTGGCAGGCCAGCACCCACAACCTCCCCATCTAGAAGCCTTCGCCTTCACCTCCCTTTCTACAAAACCTGCAATGTCACACTCCAGCAGGCAAACCAATGACCAAGCAACTCACTTATTTCTGAGTTTTATTGTCATTCCCCTGCTTTGGGTTCAGAGGAATTGGCGTGGAGAACTCTGCCTATTCATTCGCAATAGGCTCTCAGGTGAAAGCAAGCATCTTTTCCTCTTCTAGTTCTCATTTGGGTTTTTTTTTATGATTAATTATTATCCTTTGTGGAGTCTTTGTGGATTTATTTATTGTTTGGATCGTTCCACCACCTATTTTTTTATTCACTTGTGATATGTGTTACATCACTGTTTATATGTTATAGCTTGATCTCCTGCGACACATTTCGTAAGAATTTTCAGTCCTTTGAATGCCTACTAAAGAAATGATTTCCAAGTTAAGAAATGCTATTACTTTATGCAATCAAAAAGTATTACATCACTCTTTAGATGTTATACTTACAATATATCTCCTGCAGTTCATTTAGTAAGAATTTGCATTCCTTTGAATGCCTATAGAAGGAATGAGTTCTAAGTTAAGATTTTCTAGCTATTCTTCCAACTACTCTAGTATTAGATTCCACCATGTGATGGTAGGCCTATGCTGCATGCTATATTAAATTTTGATCAATTTTACTGTCTTTTTGCTGATGCTTTATGAAGAATTGTCATATTCCTTTTCCACCATGTAGATGAAGCTTGTCTTGTTTGTTGATCACATAATTAGATAATTATTTTACCCTATGCCAAAACATGTTTGTTTAAGTGGAAAGTGCAATTAGTTGCTTAAGCCCATGATGTATACCAATAACGAAAAACATAAGTTGATTTCTTATCCAGGTCAAATGGAAAATATACCAAGTTCTATGGTAGATATTGTAGATGATGAGGAACTTGTGCCCGATGATGAGCAACTTGTTTCTGATGATGAATATGAAATGTGTACGAAACAACGTCGCCAATTACTCCATCATACGATGACACTTGCAAAGTCATTCCATGAACAAGGAAAGGGAAGTACTTCAAGACAACGTGTAAGAGACTCTATACTTATAGGTAAAGCTTATATGCAAGAACTACTTCGTGGAGTCCCAATAAGATTTCGTGAAACTTGTCATATGGAAAAGTATACATTTTGGTTATTATGCAATGTGGTTAAGAGTTCTAATATGCTGAAAGAGAGTATAAGAGTTGATAATGAGGAAATAGTAATGACATGTCTTTACATTTTAGCAAAGTGTGTAACTAATAGGGATACTCAAGAGAGGTTCCAACACTCAGGTGAAACAATTAGTCATCGGTTTAATGAGGTGCTAGATGTACTCCAAAGTTTAGCACCTCGTTTCATATCTCTACCACCTCCAGACACTCCAAAATATATTCGTGAGAGACATCATTTTCAGTTCTTTAAGGTAATTAATAATTTTTAGTTCTTGATATTATATTGCAATAAAAGAAGATAATTTTTGTTGTTGTTGTTTGTAGGATTGCATTGGAGCTATTGATGGAATACATATATTAGCTGAAATCCCAAGTGATGACAGAATACATTACCGCAATCGTAAGGGTCACACTTCTCAAAATGTGATGGCTACTTGTTCATTTGAGATGTGTTTTGTCTATATTCACGCTGGATGGGAGGGGTCAGCTGCAGATGCTAAAGTTTTAAGTAGTGCGTTACAAGCAGGATTTCATGTTCCAAAAGGTGATTCATCCAATAACTAGTAACATCATTCATATTTACATTGTATTTTAATCTTTTCATTATCATAACTAGGTAAATATTATCTTGTGGATGCTGGATATGCAAATACGCCACAATTTCTTGCCCCATATCGAGGAGTAAGGTGTCATCTTAAAGAATTTGGTCCATATCACTCTTCTCCACAAAACTATGAAGAGCTTTTTAACTTACGACATGCATCACTATGTAATGTAATTGAGCGTATGTTTGGGGTATTAAAAGAATGATTTCGTATTTTTCTTCGACCACTGGAGTATCCTATTGATGTGCAAGCAAAGATGGTTATTGTTGCATGTTTGTTGCATAATTTTATTCAAAACACCCAAGGAGGGAAGGATGAAACTTGGCTAGAAATGAAAGGGAAAGGGGTGTAGCTATAGATCAAGAAATTGAAGAAAGAAGACAAGAAAGAGAGAACAATGAAAGAAATCACTCTCAAATGTCTAGTTCAGAACAACGACATCTTGGGAAAGTGCTTCGTGATGGAATTGCTTTGCAAATGTGGGAAGATTATATTGGTATGGGTTATATATGATTGTCACTACTATTTGTAAGAGATATTTATTTATAAAGGACATTTATGTATTGTGTATTTTATAAATTGATATTTGTGTTTTGAGCATTGAGGTTGATAAAAATTTTATGGGTTTTGGATTGTATATTATCACCTTATATATATCTATTTATAAAATAATTTCTATTCTAATCTTTTTTAAATTTGAATTTTTTGCCAAACAGCACCTTCATATTTTTTGAAATTTAGTATAGTTTTGCCAAACAGGTCAACATTTGAAAAACAACAATTTCAGAAATTGGGACAAAAGTTTTAATGTACTAGATATTGGGGACAAAAATGCTTCAAAAACAAAAACGTTCCCAAACAGGCTATAAGTGACATTTTTATAGCAAGGATTAGCTAAGTAGCTTCATTGTTGTCTTAAACTTTTTTTTGTGTGCTATATTATAACTTTTACATGTGAGTTGTGACTCCATTGAGACTCCGATGAATAATTATGGAGCCGAATCTAATTCTTAAGTTTTGGATAATTAAAAATTGACTTCAATATCATGAGTTAGTTATATATGAATAAATTGGATTTATTTAAAAAAAGGAAAAAGTAAAGGACATGAACATATACAACGCCATTGCAGCAACAGACTGAAAATTTCACGGATAGTCAACTCTCACGTAATTTATCTAACCGAGCAATAAAAATATATAACAAAGAAGATTCATTGAAACTAATCTAACATTTCAATAAC
This sequence comes from Saururus chinensis, assembly GCA_035235625.1. Lineage (NCBI taxonomy): Eukaryota > Viridiplantae > Streptophyta > Magnoliopsida > Piperales > Saururaceae > Saururus > Saururus chinensis. The sequence continues at coordinate 4,735,480 of CP141145.1, read as the reverse complement.
ACCTCCCTCCCATATGTTTAATTCGAGTGGTTAACTATTGGATGGACGGACTTTGAAGCTTAATTGTTCATCACTCCATACGTATCTTATAATCTTCTTGGTATCCCAATTCACATGCAGGGCAAAACCAGCCAAGTAAATGTCAGTAACATAGCAATGGATTTTATCGGGTTCTTACATAAGCCCGCAAAGTATCAAACATGTGCAGTGCAAAATCAACTAAGCAGGAAGAAAGCCCAAACAAAGCTGACATGTTTAAGACGCCGTAAATGGATAAAAGTCGGACAATAATCAAAACAAGCTGCGTTACCATGAATGGCGATTAACATTAAAAAAAGAGGGGGGGGGTTACGGAGTGGAACGCTTACACCAGTTCATCGTTTACAACGTGCACCATATTGGCGAAAAAAGTGATCGTATTTAGTTCATAAATTTCAAGAATTGATGAAACGAAGAACAAAGAAACTGGGATAAATGATAAAGCTATACAGAAATATCCAACATAGAAGCAATTGAATCGTCGAAGGAAGGGAGAAAGATGCTTACCAGTAAAGCAAGCCGTGGCCAAGGAGGGAAGACGAGGGTGTCCTTTATGTGAGAGAGATATTGAGAGAAGAAAAATGGCGAAGAGTGTTGGCGGGAGAAAGGAGAGCTAAAGGTGTCCGATGGAGTAGAACTTTGTAATTCTAACATAAATTTTATTCCTAGGTTACCCTCAAAAAACCGTGGGGGATAGGTGCGTAACAATTTAGCATTTTTTACCCTATTAGCTTGTTGCCGACCAAAATAGTGTTTTCAATAAGGAAAATTATTAAAATAATAATTAAAAAATATATATTTACTGAAATATATCACTTTAGGAAATATTTCCTAAAATGGTGTTCGTTCTTGCTATGCAGGTGCCAGCCAAACAGCTCGCACCAGTGTGGCTTTTTTTTATATTTTTTAAGTTGATTTCGTCGTTTAGAATAACGAAATTGGTTTTCATACGATTTTATCATTCTAAACGACGAAACCTTTTATTACTTGACCCAGTTTTGTCGTTCAAAACGACAAAATCAACTTAAGCTGATTTTGTCGTTCTTTATCATTTTGAATGACGAAACTACCACACTTGGCTAATTTTGGGCTCTGTCGTGGGAACAACACTGATTTCGTCGTTCTGAATGACGAAATCATCGTGGTTATAACTACGACTCCGCTCTGCCTCCAGTCACGTTCCAGTCACTACTTTTCGCTCCGCCGCTTCTGCCGACATTCGGACGCTGCCATTCTCTCTGCCGACGTCCAACCCGCCGCCGCCGACCTCAGTCTGCCGCCGCCTAGGTCTAGCCCGCCGCTGCCCACGTCGAGCCGCTTTCGTTTCATTTTTCTGGTACGTGTCCTATTTTTTTTTATTTACCTTTTTTTCAATCGTTGTAATATATCTTTTGTATGTTACATTGAAGAAATTTAGTTTTTGTATATTACATTGAAAAAATTTGAAGTTTTGATTGTCCCATTATTGAGCCCTAGTTTTAGAAGTATTGTTCTAAGTCGTTTTGTGTGTTTTTTTTGTTTAAGATTATTGAATTGAGATGGATTTTTAATTAATGAGTTTTTGTTTTTTAAGATGGCAAGTCTCTCAAATTTTGGAAAATGAGGAGGATTTGAGTTTTTGAACATGTTTTTATATGATTTGTGACATTGTATGCGTTATTGCATCAATTGTGTAATTTTATTAATTAGAAAATTTACTCATTAATATAAAGTATTAATGATATGCTTATATACTTGGTAAAGTTATTAGTTTCTATGCGTATATATTTTGAAAATATATTTGTTAGGGTAGATATTAGTATTAGTTTGCTTAATCTAATATTAATTTAATTTATTATTTATGAATTAAATGAATAGAAATGGCAGAAGAAATGGTTAGTTTTTTCATTAACTACGATGGATGCATAGAAGGATTATTAATGAAGAAACCGTCTACATTTGATGAATTTGAGATGCACATAGCAAGTAAGGTTGGGTTGGATCGAAGAAGATGGAAAATTACTATCAAATGTAATCTTTCGTCCTATGGATCGAGAATGATACTAATGAACATAAATGATGATTCATCAATGACTTTTATGTTTCACCACTCGCGTCACATAATTTCTTTCGAGTTATTTCTCGAAAAAGAGGCCCGAGTGACTAGTGAAAGACGAAGTAGTTCACATAGGAGCTCTCACAGAAGCTCACAAAGGAGCTCGGATAGAAATATGAACAATGAAAGTCATATGCAAGTGCCGGTGGACGACGAAGAAGAGAGAAATTTATCTATGACAGTAGTTTCAAATGAACTTCATAGGTCGTCTGCCCCTATTTACGATGGAAGTGGACCTACTTGGAGGTAAGGGTTGATTTAGTTGTGAATACATTTTCAATCTTATTATCCTTTAATGAAAATACATTTAGCTAAATTTTGAGATTTTGTGTGTAATATGGAAGGTCTACGACGCATGCACATGAGCCATTTAGCGTTCAAATGTCTCAAGGCGGTGCATGGTATGAAACTCAAAGTTCAATGGGCCTTCATTACCCCTACACGTATGTTGGTCATACCGATGCTGGACCATCTAATCAGAGGTGAAATATATATTTATAAATGAATTCAACTTTTTTAGGCTTACAAAATTTAATACATATGCGATGTTTATATGTAGGGGGGATATGTCTACGGTGAAGATATTGATGAAAATGAGGATAATGAAGGTGAAGATAATATTGACGAAGTAAGTGGAGAAGATTCTGATATGAATGTAGAAGGGGTTAGAGGTGAAAAAAGTGCTCAACAGATGGTTGACGGCGAGGGGGATGATGCGGTAGACAATGCCATTGCTGGGAATGATATGAATGTAGATGATGAAGAGCCACCGTACTGTGAAGTGGAGCCACTTTATGCACACATCACAGATGAGGAGATAGATGCGGCAGTGAATTCTACAATGGATTTGGACCAACAAAATGAAGATGAGTTATACGTTGGCCACATCTTTGAGAATAAAGAAGCATTCGTTACAGCCTTGCAGGAGTTTTCCATTCAAAATCATGTCGAATACAAGGTTGTACGAAGAAATTCGGCGGAGTATACAGTGGAGTGCATTGATAGCACTTGCCCTTGGAGAGTGCATGGCTCAATCAAAAGGGGTGGTGGGTCCTTTAAATTGAAGACGTACAAAGGTGACCACACATGTCGGAATGCCCAGCTTAGCATAGATCATAGGTAGTGCAGTGCCTCCTTTATTTCGAAGGTCATAATGCCCGCTATCCAAGCCAAATTAACTCTCACACCAGGGGATATTATTCAAAGAATGAAGGAGAAGTATCATGTTGACATATCTTATAAGAAAGCATGGGCAGCAAGGAATATGGTGATTAAGGCCATTTATGGAGATTGGGTAGAATCGTATAAATTGTTGCCAATGTACCTAAGGGCGGTGCAAGAAGCCAATCCTGACACCTACTACCACTTAGAGGATGATGTAGTACCTCGTGCAAATGGTGGCACTTGTAGGAGATTTAGACGGTTGTTTTGGGCGTTTGGGCCATCTATAGCTGGGTTTCGACATTGCATCCCTGTGATTGGCGTTGATGTCACTCACTTGTATGGCAGATATCCTGGTGCTCTTATGGCTGCAACGGCTACAGATGAAAATAATGGGTTATTTCCTCTTACATTCTGGCTTGTCGGGAAGGAAGACGGAGACAATTGGAAATTATTTCCAATGGAATTGAGGGATCATGTACTGACGGGCATGACGAACATCGTCATTATTTCAGATCGACATAAGGGGCTTCAGAAGGCAGTGCCTAAGGTTCTTCCAGAGCCAAATTACCACCATCGTTATTGCATCTGTCACATAAAAGCAAATTTAATGAAGGAGTTCAAAAATGACACACTGACGGACTTGATTGGGGCAGCAGCTTGTGCACTCACAGTAGAAAATTTTGACGCTAAAATGGACTTGATTGGTCAAGAGAGTCCTAGGGCAAAACATCTCCTCTTAGGAGGAGAATTGCATCCTGCACAGTGGTCCCTTGCACATGGTAGTTTTATGACATTTGGCATGACGACTACAAATATGGCTGAAAGTTTAAATAGCGTCTTGAAGGGGGCACGAGGGTTACCCATGCAGACTTTAGTGTCAGCTATCTTTTATCGGCTCATAAAATTTTTTGTTAAACGATCTTCTGCCGCCTCTGCCATAGCCACCCCATATACTCCTAGAGTGGAAGCCATATTGAGAGAGCAAACAAGAAAAATTGGGGAGTATATAGTTAATAGGATCAACAGGAGTCGCATTGCAGTGACATCAATTCGTGCCCGCAAGGTTATGGTAAATGCTGCGATGCATACTTGTACATGCAACATCCCTCAGGTTTATGGTTATCCTTGCTCGCACCTTATTGCCGTGTGGGCAAAGCGGCGGGAGCCAATCAATGCATCACTGTTTTACACATCTTCTACTTATAGAAATGTGCACTCTGCAGAATTTTATTCTCCTCGTGGTCGGGAGTATTGGGAGAGGGATATACCGTTTGTGTTATACCCACCAATAGCAACAAGGCAACCCGGTCGCCTACAATCTGTTCGCATTAGGAATACCATGGACTGCAGAACAATGGAAAGAGATGGTAGAGGAGGATATAAATGCGGGAGGTGTAAACAAAGTGGGCATAATAGTAAATCATGTAGAAACCCTCCTGTTGATTGGTAAACATATAATCAACCTCTGTATTTATTATATTTTTTAAGTTACGTACACATGTATTCCTTACGATTAATGATATGATCTTCATCTTCCACAGATCATATGGATCATGCAGAGCCTTGTTACGGGCCAGGCCCAAGTGACGCTTCTTTACTCATAGAGCAGGAGTCACATAGGTCTGCTGCTATTTGGAGAGGAGAGGTATGATAACTTTTTTTAAAATTTGTTTCATTATTTTTTGGTTGATATAGTACGACATGTTATAATTTTAAAATTTATTGTAGGACCCCGGGTGCCTTGAGTGCATTGAACATTTTAAATATCTCCGTCATTGGCCTATAGATGAGCGTATATTACCTTATATCGAGCGAGCGGGATTCGGCCATTTCATTCATCTACAGTATGTTCGTCTCGATCAACCTCTATTGACAGCTCTTGTTGAGAGATGGAGGAGGGAGACACAGACGTTTCATTTGTCATATGGAGAGATGTCCATCACGCTCATGGATGTGGCAGTTCTATTAGGACTCCATATTGATGGACGTCCGGTGACAGGCACGACAGGAGGAGCTCATATGGATATATTAGTTAGACTTCTTGGTAGAGCTCCTCCTCCTACAGTGATGTGTGGTAGCCGAGTGAGCCTACGATGGCTCTTACAGGAGTTTCGTGAGCTCCCAGCCGATGCTTCAGAGATAGTTATCAAGCAGCATGCACGAGACTATATATTGCATTTACTTGGAGCCACCATATTTGCGGATACCATGAGCAGCCACGTGCATATTTTGTATCTCTCTCTCCTTGCCGACTTTGACATGGCTGGCACTTATTCATGGGGCAATGCTACTCTCGCATTCTTATACCGAGAGTTAGGAAAGGCATGCGAGGCCATGACCTTGGGGATTGCGGGCTGTCTAACTCTTCTTCAAGTAAATAATTGTGTAACTTTACTTGGAGTTTTAGTCACGTATAATTTTTTAATTATAATATTTGTTATCACTATTTTATGACATAGTTATGGTCGTGGGAGCACTTACACGTCTGCCGACCAACTGCTGAGATGGGTCGCTTGGTTGAGGGTGCTCCATTAGGGGCGAGGTAGGTTGTATTTATGTTTACCACATTACTTTTTAAGCAACATTTTATGAACATATGCTGAACTCATTTCTTAAATTTAACTCCTTAAGGTGGAATGTTCGGAAGAAGAGAACCGAAAATCCACAAGGAGTCCTCCATTTGTATAGAGGGGAGTTAGACCACCAGCGGCCATACCAGGTAATTTTATTACCGTGTTGAACTTTTTTATGTAATGATTTTAAAAAATTTTGTCGTTATTTAAACTAAGGTATCTTTATATATTATATAGATTATTTGGCAGCCGTACTCGGAGGACTTGTTGGCTGTGATACCTCCACTCTGCACTGATGGTCGAGAGGTGTGGCTTTCTTGAACCCCTCTCATATGTTATGAGATTATAGAGATGTATGTGTCAGATCGTGTAATGCTCCAGTTTAACCTGGTGCAAGGGGTCCCACCTTCTACTGTCGAGTTTGTCCATCACATAACTGGACAGGGCCGCCATATTACCGACTGGGCTATATATCATGCGTTGTATATTGCTCGATGGGAGGATAGGAGAGCCACTATTATTAGAAGGGAGCCGGCTACGACATTGCGAGATGTTCATAGTACTTATATGCACTGGTATTTACCTATTACACGGCGATATATTTTACCACGCGATGATGTAGAGGAGATGACATATCAGCCTAGGGGAGCATCTGAGGCAGTTCTAGTAAGTACAACTTTGTTAATTAAGGCATATATTATTTTCTTATTTTGTTTTAATTATTTATCTAATATTTAATTTATTTTTTTATAGCTTCGTCAGATTCGACATACTAATGCGTATTTGAGTGATGCACTTGTCACCTGTACTTCGCACGAGGACTTAGCAGCAGCATGTGAGTCGGTGATTAAAGCGTCTAATGATGTCCTTCGTAGCTTGCCACTACTTCATTCAGTGATCACGGATGTTCATCGAGATTATCCTGTCGACGAGGCCGCTCAGATGCAGCCGATGCACTCTTCATGCACTGATATTCCATCATCATCAGCAGCATATAGCTCTCCTCCAGGTTCATCATTTCCAGACACTACACATGTCACTCAGCCAGATCCGATTTTATATTATAGACGACATCGGCCAGCTCGTATTGTACCATCTATTACTTATGCTGAGCCGGAGCCCGAGCAGGAGCCTGACATGGAGTCGCAGCCGGAGCCCCAGCCCCAGTCGGAGCCAGAGCTAGAGCCACAGCCAGAGGTAGATCATGAGGAGCTCGTACACCACCGTCGAGGATGAGGGCGAGGACAAGGACATAGGAGATTATGATATTACTTGTGATGTATTATATTTGTTACTTGTATATGATGTACTTTACTTATATTTGTTATGGTGATATTCGTGATAGTGATATTTGTTATGGTGATATTTGTTATGGGTGGAATGAATGAAGTCGTGCATATACATCTGTGTTCTGTGTTTTGAATGAATGAACAGGGACAGGTGATAAAATTAGTTTTAAATAGTAATTTTAAAAAAATTTAATTTGATTTTGTCGTTCTGAATGACGAAATCAATGTTGTTCCACGGCCCACGGCCGAAATTAGCCAAGTGTGGCAGTTTCATCGTTCAGAACGACGAAATCAGCTTAAGTTGATTTCGTCGTTCTGAAAGACGAAACCGGGTTAAGTAATAAAAGGTTTCGTCGTTTAGAACGACGAAATCGTATGAAAACCAATTTCGTCATTCTAAACGACGAAATCAACTTAAAAAATTAAAAAAAAGCCATGCTGGCGCCTGCGTGGCAAAAACGAACACCACTTTGGGAAATATTTCCCAAAGTGGTATATTTTGGAAAATATTTTTTTTTATTTTAATAATTTTCCCTTTTCAATATCGTATTGCGATGTTGTTGTGAAATTGTTTTTTAAATATTTTAGGAACTGACTTATATACCCATTTTGTGACCAGTAACTACACTACTAAGCATGTCTCCCACCAGCCCCCTCCGGCTCTTCTGCCTTTGGCTGCCCTTCACCTCCGGCTCCCCGACTCTAACCACTAGGTCTGGCCCGGCCTGTCAGCCCGGGTTTAACCGGACCCGGGTAAAATTCCGGGCCGGTTCAATTTTTTCTCCAGGTTAGAAAAGTGAAAGGTTATTTTTGCATCGGACGGGATTTGCACTCTCTATGCTGAAGACCATCAACACTTTACCCACTGCGCCATACGAAATTAGTTCTACATTTGACGATAACTATTATATTTAAATATCTACTACGGGATTTGCACTCTCCATGTTGAAGCCCATCAACACTTTACCCACTGCGCCATACGAAATTAGTTCTGCATTGGACGATAACTATTATATTTAAATATCTACTAGATAACTTAATAGGAAAAAACTGTTGTTCACGGTGGGAATCGAACGCGGAATGAAACGGATACTTATAGGACTGTGCACTTTAACCGCTGAGTTATGAAACTTTTATGTGTACATCTTTACTTATTATTTTATTTAATTAGTATATAACAAAACGGGTTAACCCTCGGTTGAACCGAGTCAACCCGGCTTGACGACCAATCTAAGTCAGCCTCCGGGCCGGGTTTTAAAACACTGACTCTAACTCCAACTCCTTTTACTCCTCATTTCCTCTACATCCTCCCCTCATCCAAAGGCAGAGGAGCCTCTTGGATGTTAGAATTTTTCTCTATTTGTAAACTTGAGGTGTGTTATTAATTTAAAGATTAACTTTGTAGTTCTACATTAATTAAGATGAAAAGCTAGAAGATTCAAGTCTTTTTTAATCTATATAGATGCCTTGAACAATCTTCACAAATTTCGGAAACCAATGAGCACATAATGAAAGTTTTTTTTAAACATTTGCATTGATTTCACATCATCCCAAATTTCAGAGAAATGATTGAGCTGAAGAATTTGAGTTTATGTTGTGCGCAAATGTTTGGCATGCAGTATTCGAATGTTTCACCTAAAGGCAAAAAACAACAAATTTTGGAGATGGAACATGGTACTAAGGGCACATTTGAGAGGCATTAGGGTTGGTGGAAAGCAATTTCTCCTCCAACTCTCTTCCTCGAGAGTATTGGAAGAGAAATCACTCCACCCCCCCCCCCGCGCGCTTGATGTGACATATTGCAATCAAGAGAAGAAAACAATTTCTCCTCCAAAGCGCCTCCCAAACAACCCCTAAGAACAACTTGTTGCATTTCATTTTCAAAGTCAAAGGTTCAGCCAAAAGGTATGAGAATGTTTGACCTTGAAGGTACGCGCAATTCAATTGTCAAGAAACTAGAAAATTTTGATTTGATATAATTTTAATTCAACTCAAACTCATACAACTGACAGAAAGGCTTATATATAGATGTTTTCTACGTAGATTCTAAGTATGCTTTGTGTTAGAACATATTAGGATATGTCTTGTAATTTATTGTATTTCAATTATCAAAACTATGTCCAAACAAAAATGTAAGTTTAAGTCTTTCGAATCTGATTAGATTAGTGATGTGATTAAAGTCATATTTGGAATTGATTGACTTAAAAAAAATGAACGACTAGTGTAACGTCCGGGAATTTTCTAAATTCCCGAAGTTGACCACGAGAAATTAGGGTGCTGAACCCCTTGACCTTTTCATTTGAATAAATTAATCAATACTAGGATTTGGTGGCTGAAATCTATATGTTGGAAAGTAGACGGAAAGAGCTTCAAAACACCACCAAGAATGAGCAAATCGGAGTTCAGATGAGGGAGAAACGACCGTCTGAAGTTGAACATATCGTGGAGGACCCGTTTACCCTAATTGAACGTGCAAATTGTCTGTTTAAGTCACTATACGGGCCCGGTCAATTAGCATTCCAAATTTGTGTTTTTGGGGATCAAATTGGTTGCTAAATTAAGGAGGTTTTAACCCAAAATTCTCATGGGATTAGGAGCCCTAATCCCATGCCTATAAAAATAGAGAATTAGGGCTTTTTGGGGGGAGGACAAGCCACCATTAGAATTTTCCGGTGAATTTCCGGTGAGGCGTTGGCAACGGTGGATCGACGACAACTCGGCCTTCAAGGTAGGATCCTTTTTTATAAACTCTGTTGTGGAAATATGCTTAGGTTTTGGCTTAAAAGTAGTACGCCATTAAAAACTTTTTGGATGAATTGTGAGAGAATGGTTTGTGCACTTTGATTTCTCATGCAGGGCGAGGAGATGGGTGTGTTTCTTCTTATTTCGTCGATGCATGCTAAACTGTTACATAAGTGTATATCTTAGAGCTAGTTATGTAAAGACTAAACGTTCCCTCTGGCGTATGCCAATGGAGTCATTCCGTTGCAGTGTGGCCATATCATAGGGCACTATTAACGACAGGAGGACTCTTTACAGATGCTGGAGTGGAAAGAAATAGGTTAGGAAGGTTCGAGTTCGGCCACGGTCGGGGAGGAACCTCTTCTGCCAGAAACCGTCCGCGGCTGAAATTCCATGACTTTGGTTGAATCTTCCCGCCACCAGAGCCAATAGATAAAGGCGGCCGGTGACTGCTGTAGGCATTAATCTACATTGAGGGAGGACTGGAGGATTGGAACAAGAACCGATGGAGGTTCGGTGTCCTTGGGACTGCCGGATGGATCAAAGAACAAAGCATAGGAAACTCTGTTTCTTTTTCTCTCCGGGCGTGGGAGACAATGGAGGCAGCGGGGCAGCTAACCTTGGGTCTCCGGTATGAGTTTTCTAGGAATACCCAGGGACAGCGGAGAGAAATACAGGCGGTCTTGGGTGTCCGGATGACCGGCGGTCCTCAGGTTGCAGCCTTCTCCTCGCTGGGCACCTTGGCAAGGAGGCAGCTGAACTCCAATGTTGAGGAGCGAATGGTTGAGTAGGTTGGAAGCTTGTGGGAAGGCAGAAATTTTTCTGTAGACCGGGGCAGGAGGGCCAGTGGCAACTCGCCAACCTCACCTCTTGCTCTGGTCTGTGTGGAAAAGACGACGACTTTGGCCCTTGCCGGCTACCGGGAGGCAGCGGGGGCCAGGCCCATTGTGATCACCGCCTGGCGGCGATCCGGTGGACCCTAGCCCGCCCGCCGGCCGTGGTGGCAAGCAGAGGCACCTCCAGAGGCAAATACACCTCTGGCCGGACGCGGGGAAGATGACCCGCATTGCGGGTCGTCGACCCAAACCGACCGAGTCTAGGTCAGTTTAAAAAAAATAGAGAAATAAATGAGGGATGTGGACCGGGTCCGGTTCAGGGGGATAAATATGTCAAACAAATCTTAGAAAATTACTCATGGACTGGGAGAGGTGTGGAATTGTTCTGACTGAGTTTGAGGCCCGTGAAAAATCTTAGAGTCCCTAAAATAACCTTTTTACCCCTAGTAGTTAAATCATCATGTGAGAACCATTTGCCCGACTTCGGGGCCCCGGTTCAGGGGCCTAGGAGTTGATTAAAAATTGGAAAAATTCTCAGTGAGAGTCCAATTGGTTACCAAATTATAGGCCAAATATCTTAGTGAAGAAAAATCCCAATGAGTGGTTACTTGACCCTTTTGCCCTTAATAGTAAACCGTTAAGCAAACCTGGGTCAGTTCAAGGGGTTCATGACCCCGTTACATGCCAAGAAAATTACAAAGAGTCCATGAAGGCCAGTAGTACCCTTGGTTTTAATTTTAAAACCATTAGATGTCATTAAGGCCTTAAACCAAATGATAAAAATACCCTTTGAGTGGATCCGCCCGCATTCGTGTGAATGAAAGCACAAGTCAATTTGAGAGTGGAGCCTCCTGAGAGGATTATGACTTAAAATAATTATAAGGGTAGTGAGATGACTAAATGACCCAAGGGAGGGTAGCATACCCCAAGTGGTGGATTTACTCTAATGCCCTTAGGGGGTAGCATGTGCTATTTTTGCTGAAACGGATCACCTAACAACCAAGCGTTAGGGTGCCCTAGAATGTCGTTAAATAACTTCAAAAGGAAGGGGTGTGAACAGTAAGTGACACGAAGACCTTGTCAAGTCACGGTGTCATGGGGAATAAAGGGAAGAACCCTAATTCTCAAGGTTTAAAGCAGCATATTTTACTTGTCTGCAACTGAGTGCATCGATTGACTAGAGTGTCATATATGTAACTTGTGGGATGCGTTAGAGTTGTTTACACTCTTGGGCTTGAACTAGTTGAGCCCTAGCCCTTCAAATGAGTGCAACAGGCCTTTATTCATTATTTATGCATTGCTGTGAATGCATATTATTTATGTTGATTATGTTAATGCATGCTTTTATTATTAATGCTTTAATTTATATCGGTAACTTAAGATTAATGAAGTTTAATCAAGAGACATGAGTTACCATCGGATTGAAGGGAGAACACCTAATCAAGATAATGACTAAAATACCCTCTTTAGGGTTAGGACCAGTTCATGGAGGGAACGGGGCCCTGACATAGAATTTGACCTTGGTTAATGAACCGATGGTGATTTTGGGATGTTCTCTGAGTCATAGCTCAGTGGATGAGCTATTTTGTGGGCCGATTCACAAGGTGAAGAGGACTCACATGGTTGAGTGGTTACTTGACTGGATGAAAATAATATAGTCTAAGTTTCAGATGTTTGGGGGAGTCAATGGTCATAAGGACCTAAGGCTTCTATTGATACATTAGTAATGTCTTAGAAGACATTTTCTCCTAGTGTTGGGAAGGTGGAGATTGCAATATGCTTCTTCATCGCCACGATGGTTTGGGTATTGACCAGAGGGTCTTTATCGTGGGTCTCCCGCATGTCTTCCCAGGACTAGTTAGTAAGTACAAAAAGCGGAGTTGTATGAGCATCATGGAAGGCTTGTGCTTCTTGCCAATCTGTGTCCATGAGCACAGTTGGGATCCTCTTCTCCAGATTCGTGGCGGGCTATTGAGAGCCCTGGGGATTTGGGTCAAGCTGCTGTTAAGCAGTCCACTCCAAGGTTGGAGTACTTTATTTGGAGGTTTCTCGAGGGGTGAGTTATCTCTGAGTTCCAAATTTGATAATATTAATTATCAAACAAGGGATGTGAGATAATTAATAACAATGTTTGATATTGCTTGTTAATTAGACATGTGGAACAGTTAAAGGACTTACTAAAATGTAGGTTGAAAATATCTATGCATTGCATGAGTGATGCCATGCTTCTTAGGATAGAAAAGTTTCTAGGCAAAACTACGTCTGGATCCGATCTTGTTGGAAACATTGGAGATGTTGTCTGATGAGTACATAGGCAACTAACATCGGGTGATGTTGGCCCGATCCGAAAAATATTAATAAAACCTTTTGTCCTTTAGAAGCTCTTCTCCTGTAGGAGGAGATGCTCCATTGTGGTTGTGGTTGTTGTTTGGTTTGCTTTGTTGCAGATTCTCCAGGCAACGACAAGTGAGACCAAAGCAAGCAAGCACAGGAGGTTTTTGCATTTCTGCAACTTCGGTATGTAAGTGTACCTTAAGCGTGAGAGTCAACTTGTTATTTATTTTCAGACGGGTGACAGACTTATACTTAGATGAATGAGCTGATCTTTATGAATTTTTAGACGTTAAATAATATTATATGATTTGATATTCGTATTTGTAAACCCCAGTTATCATGACCCGGATATTTAATCAAAGGGTTTGCTTTGTATATTTTGTATAAAAAAAATCTCTCTACTTACCGTTTGTGCTATTTAAAAATACTTTTAAAAATCTAGGTGCAAGACTAAATTGAGTTGTTGATTCAAAGGTAAATTTTACACATACTCACATGCACAAAATACTTAGATTTTAATTAAAAAAAATCTTAAAAAGTGTTTTTTAGTGTATTGGATAAAAAAGAGAAAAATCATAATAATTATTCATAAGCGATCGATCGGCCTCGAGGAAAGATCAATCAGGTATGAACATTCTTGGGATTTTTTTCACAGTTGTATATTCGATCAAACGGTCAATTAATGGGTTGAGTATTCATCCATCATAGTAACCAGAATGATCGATGGCAAGCTTACAATGATTAATCAGTGCTTAATATGTGATTACAGTACCTTGATCGATAGATCGTTTGGTATGAAGGATATATTGATTAGGTGCCTATATTCGAACAAAACAGAGAACGATCAATTGCCCTATGGAACGATTGATTGATTTGAAACTAGTTGTTACGCTCTGCCACACCCCCCTAACTAGAACCCGTTCTAAGGAGGCGAGACATGGCGCGACGAAGTGGAGTTGTAGAAGACTTAACCATCCTTGGTTCTTATCAATGGAGTACAAAACACATGCCCTTTGTGAAAAAGCAAATAGAGGAAGATAAAAGAGATTAACTAACAATCTTATTCATACACAATACCCACAACAACTAGATAATAACATAATCTCAAGCCTTAGGACTTCAGCATATAAAAAGCCAACACCTATTAACCATAATATGAAATAAAGTCAAATACGAAATCATCCTATCACAACATAAGTCTAAAACAATCTAAACATTTAGCCCCCTCTCACAGTGCAAGTCTATCCTCATGCTCTGCATAAATTCCATCTGGAGCACCTGCATGACACAGCATAAAGCCCCAAAACCAAAACCACAAACAAAATAGGGGTGAGCTTAGTTTAGTAAGGGTTTTAAAATGAATCATAAGCTCATGAAAACACCACATGCATTCTCAGTTTAAACATGCATCACATATCCATTCCCTACACCTGTGCATCATGAGATAAATCATATTCCATATACACGTTCATATCGCCTGTGTGTCATGAGATAAAGTACATTTCATACACATATTTACACCACTTGTACATCATAGGTTCATTCATAATTCATAACACATATGCACACCATGTGTAGTCATTTAAATCTCATTATACCATTCACATCCTGCATAAAATATGTATCAATATTCACATTCACCCAGCATAATGGAGTTTATCAAACCAAATTCTATCATGCGTGTTCAAGTATAATCATGTCATACACACCATGTGTATCATAAGCATCATTGTCCCTACACAACCTGTGTCAACGAGCGTTATAATCCATACACATGCATAAACCATCTGGTGAATGTCTCACAATAGAAAAAACAACCCTACTTATCTCGCCAAAGCACAAGCAGTCCTGCTCCCAAAACAATTCCTAATAGGGAAATCCAAATTCCTAAAAAGGAAAACTAGAGTAGTTTGGATAAATTTGTAATGTCCCTGATTTTTCTACGACTTTTTGTGAATTTCTTACTATTTTTTTGATCATTTTCAGCAGAAAATGTGACGCTTCGGCATATTGAGCCATGGTATTCATAACTGTAGAGTCAGGTGTGGGGTTCATCATAGGCCACATGCCTAGATGTGTGCTTTTGGCGCAAAAAAAAGAAAAAGAAAAAGAGAAAAGAACATGAGAAAGGAAATGGAAGAGATAAGGAGAAGAAAAAAAAGGAAAAAAAAAGAAAAAGGGCTTGGGCTCGAGCTCAAGCTTGGCCAAGCCTGATCCGAAAGCGCCTAGAAGTGACGACCCCTATCTAATGTCTGCTCTCTGGCAATAAGCGGCTGCTAACAGGATGCCGGACCACCACCGCTGGCTCCGCCTCGACGGTGCGACGTCAAGGAGCCACCACCCCGGCCCCCAAGGCCATGCCACCCTCCTCCCCAGTTTGCCCTCTCCCCTCTATGTTTTGATTGTGTTGCCGCCTCCGTGGGCCAGCAAGGGCCGCCCATGGCTCTGCCTTGGGCTAGCAACAGTGGGAGGCCATCCCTCCCGGCCCTAGAGGGCCTCTCCTCCACTGTCCCACTCTGTTTTTCCCCTCTATCTCTGTTTTTTGCCCCCTTCAGTCGAGCTCGCCAGCTCGCTTCAGCCCCCTTGGATGGCCCAGCCAGACTCAGTCCACCTCCTTGGTCCGGCGAAGCCTGTGGACCACCCCTCCCTGCCCAATTCCACCTCCGCCACTTCTTTTTCTCCTCCAGCCAGACCCTTCTGCCCTTTCCCCCTCTGTTTCTCTGAGTTTTCCACCCAACGAGCCACCAGCACGTTCTGCCCCTTCAGTTTTGCCTTTTAGGCATGTATTGAGTCATTAGAGGGCTGCCACCCTTATTTGTTGTCATCCTCCATCAGGACCCAGCTACTCACGGCAATGGCAAAGGCCGTCTTTGTTGGTCACCACCCTTGGGCATGGCCCTACCACCCCTTCCAAGCCTTTGACCGTGTGTGCAAGTAGCCACGTGTGTGATTTATGGTATAGGCGCCTCTTTTGTGAGGCCTAACCATCGGATGGCTCTGCCACTAAATGGAGTTGACACAGAGCCCTCCTCCACCTCTCCTCTGTCCTTGAGAGTCACCCCATGCCCTCTGCCCTTATGTCGGCCCTTGTTGATGTGAAATCGACATTGTTGGGTGCTGTTGATGGCCGATTTCGATGTCTTGTGGCTAGTCGAGCACTTCTCATCCGCCGGCCAATCTTCAGTGCGTACACCCTCTACTTTTGATCACACTACCACTTATGTTGGCACGACCTTTCTCCCAGCCACCCTGGTGCACCACCGTGGATTACGGATTTTGCCGCATTGACATCTGACACCCCGTTTGGCCGTGAGTACTTTTGGTGCTTCCTAAAACCTCAGGACAACAGCTCTATCTAATTGGCAATGCTTTTGGCTGCCAACTCTGCCACCAATGCTGCCGTCATGTGCTTGCCATCAAACATCATGATTATGAGGTAGGGGAGCTTTGAACTCGTAATTTCATGATAGCATGCTTTGAATGAGTAGCAGCATGCTAGGATTGTATGATTCAATGCTTTGGATGTTAAATCATGATCCATTTGCATGATGTAAGAAGATAAATTTGCCATGTTGAAATGCATATGACATGCATGTGGGCTATAAGTATGCTTGAAGTATGTGTGTGCTAGTGGTGGCTAGAGTGTATGTTTGTAAGCTATGTATGTGGAATATGTATGTGATAGTGATGGCTAGCGAGTATGTTGGTAAGCTATATATGAAAGTATATGTATGTTATAGGTGTGTGTGTGTGTTGGACATACGTATGTATGATAGTTATATGCCTATTTGATGGATATGTGTATGCGTGTGGAGGCAAAAGTATGGGCTATGGATAGTAAGAGGGGACAAAGTGTTTCATTTGGATTTATTCCAGATGTGTAAGCATATGACGAAAGGCAAAGGATGTAAGTTTGATGGGCAAGGATTGGAGGGGTTTGTTTGGTTTGGATTAGAGCGTATGATGGGGAATTCTTAGACAGTGAGAGTGGTCCATAATTGTACAAGCATAACTTACATATTATGAAGTGAGAAGTAAGCAAATAAGTGAGGTATAAGTAAGAGTGTGATAACTGGGATTAGTTTTGGGGAGCTTAGTTTGATGACTTTCGAGTAAGATGTTTTGGCCATAAGGAGGATGGCGGAGATTGTATGAATACATAAGATTTTGGTGTACAATGAGTTATGATTATGAGATGAATAGGTTAAGTGAAGTATGCTGCCTTGACGAACTAGGGTTTCAGATCGGGCTCAGCTTTGGTTTGATCAGTGGAGCATTGTATGGTTGAGAGTTTTGTGGCATAAATGTACCACATAACTTACTTAATTTAAACTTGAATTATAAGAAAGCTAATGATAGCTTTGTGAGTTTGAGACCTAAGGGTTTCGATGGATTAAGTTCCATGTTTGAGCTAGCCGATAATGAGTCGGCTGACCATTTCTCATGTCTTGTCATGGTGTTTATCCTGCGAGATGTTGTCTGTGTTGTATTGAGCACATAGATGTTTGATGCTCTATTGAGAGTGATGTATGTTTTCGATTTGGTCTATGTGTTGTATTAAGCTCAGACATTTGATGCTCTATTGAGAGCATTGTATGATTTGCCCAAGAGTGGCACTGTATGATTGCTGCTTAAGAGTGGCATTATATAATTCCGCCTAAGAGTGGCACTGCCACTATAAGACCTATGATGGTGGGCAATTGTATGGCACTATAAGACTCATAATGGTGGGCAATTATATAGCCCCTAAAATGTGGATATTTGTGTTTATGTTTGTGTGCTCAGGTAAGTAGTATCATAAACCTACTCTTACCTGTTTGATCCTGTGCCCCATGAGCATTGGTGTGCCTTGCCTTAGGAAAAGTCAATGGTGTCTAGTCATTCCCCGGAGGTTAAGGTGATGCCCATGTTGCATTCTTTTCCTTTTTGACGTTGGAGCTTACTAGTTGTAATGAGCTTCAGTGGTCGATTGTATGTGTACAACTGTAAGAGTATGAGTATGAGCATGACTGTAAGAGTATGAGTATGAGCATGACTATAAGAGTATGAGTATGAATAAAACTATAAGAGTATGATTCAGAGGAAGACTATAAGCGTATGTTTCTGAGTAAGATTGTAAGTGTAAGGATGTACGAGTAAGGTCATACGAGTAAGATTGTACGAATAAGGTCATACAAGTATGTGTAAGTTATATGAGTAAGGGTATGATTGTATGAGTAAGGTCGTATAGGTATGTGTAAGTTGTTTGAGTAAGCATACGGTTGTACGAGTAAGTTTGTATGACTCTGATTAAGAGTGTATATGTAAGATTGATTTGATTATATGTATTTAGCTTGATGGTATGCGTGATTGTATGCATATGAGCATTATTATTATATGCCTGCTTGCTTCATGTTTGAGTTACATGAAAGCATCTATGTATGGACTTACCGAGTTCACTGTTTAGAACTCCCCTACTGGGTATTTTCCTATAGAGTATAAAAATACTCATTACCCTATTTTTTAGCCTCGTTGTTCGGGAGGCCTTTGCATGTATGTGTTAGAGAGCTTCTGAAGATGGATCTCATTTGTGTGGTGGATTGTGTCCCCTTTGACTCAGGTATATTTTGATTCACTGTGAGTATTATTTGTGCCACAATCTGATGTATTGAGTGAGATGAGATTTAAGGTGTTTATAGTTTTTGGACTTGTAATTTGGGTTACACAGTGGACTGTTCATGGGACTTGCACTCAGGGATGCCTGGGATAGATTTGTATTTAAAATCCACGATCATGGTAATTTATTCGTATGTTTATTTTCGAGTAGCGCCTGAGGATATTTAGTTTGGCTGTATGATATTTGATCGAATGAGGAAAAATTTGGATGGAAAATTGATGTGTGATGTTTTAAATTATAAACTATTTTCACAGGTTTTGAGTTCGTCATTTTTCCTTCAATTTACAGTTGTTATATTGCAAAAAATTTCAGTGAATTTTAAAGAAAATGTGACAAAAAATCTCGGGTATTACAAAATCCCTAACGGGGAAGTATCCCCTCGTTAGCCAGTGCATAAGGACAAACCAACATGGTATCTCCCATCTAGATAACATGTCAATTTAACTCATTATAGTAAATCCGCTCTTCTCACCCGGAGAGGAAACATGTCCTTAAAGGGACGTAAAACCTTGTCCTTTTGGATGTAAAATAGATTTGATAAACCTCCGATACGACTAATCCAGCAAACAACGTAATCCAACCAACCAATCATGATTAAACATGAATAATCCATGCTTACAAATCATTTTCATGACGCATGCAATATGATACATATGTGAGCAATGTTTAATAAACACAAGCAAAGGTAAAATACTTTAGTAAGTCCTAATTAGCATGAATCAGGGTCCATTTATGACAAATAAAATCATATAATCATAAGTAAAAATATACGTACATGGTCATATCCATATTTAAACTAAAACACATGGAACATGGTTCATCTATAATTAGTGACATGTGTTAGTATTAATAATTCATTATGGTTATAATCTACTGGAATCATAGAGTAAATACGAAGAAATTGTTAAAATACAAATTCAAAACAAGTAGAACATCATGCTAAACCTAGACATGTATAGTCATTTTTATGCATAAGCTAAATCATAATCCAAAGAAGTTCATATATAATTAAGGTGACAATTATAAGTAATCATAACTCATCATAGTAATAGAAAATTAAAATTATGAGAAAAGAACAAGAAATGGCCAAAAGTCTACAAAATAACCAATTCCACCAAACTGCCATTTGACCTTTTGAATGGCCCTGCAACCTGTTCAAACAACTAGACATCCCATTCAAACGCCTAGCTGTTCGTACGGTCTATTAGCCCGTTCGAATACTTGTAACAATTTACTTTTTTGGTTCGTCTTCAACCTCTCAAAATTTCAAACCGAAAATATTTTGAAATTTTATATAAATTCAAAAATCATCATGAAACATTATATAATAAAACATGATGGATCTACTCACTCTCATGCTTAAATATACTTAAATAACCATAAATTGCATGATTTTAATAAATCACTATTACACATCAAGATGAAGCAAAAACTCAAATAAACCTCTATGAAGCTTGTGAATCTTTGGAAGAGCTTCAACCACAAGAAATCCTACCCAAAAATTTAGGGTTTTGGTTAAACCTATTTAAAACTAACTAATAGACTCAAATAAATTTGGATAGAGATAGAGCTCAGGCATCCTTAGGTTAAAAACGAAATTAACGCAATTAGGACTCTAAATCAAAATTTAAAACATGGTTTTAATGGAAGAAAACTAAGAATCAAAATAGGATAAATGAATATAGAGATGATTAAGATAAGGATCTAAAGGTTAGAGGGTGATTAAGAGTAAAAACTTACCTTAACAAGGGTTTCTCCTTTGGGAAATGGGGGTAGAGCTAGCCTCCCTCCTATTCTCAGCCCTTCATCATTTGGAAAATGGCGTTTCTCCTTTACAGTAAGGTTTTGGGCTAGAAATTGAATTGTTGGGCTGATAAATAGGTGAAGGTGCCCTAAGTGACCATTTAAGTGTATTTTTTACTCAAAAATAAATTTAATCACACCTAAACCCACTTAGACAAAATAATAGAAGGTTGAAAGCTAAAATAGATGGCATGTTGTCCCACATGGATGTGGATCCCATGGTAGGGCCTACTCCTTTAACCAAGGTAAAAATAGAAAAAATGCTTTTAAATAAGATAAATTTTGGGTAAACCAAACTTGACACTAATACTTATAAAATAAAATTAAACCTTAAGAAATCTAAAATTAAACTAACCCATTGCCCCAAAAATCAAATTAAACCGACAAAAAAAACAATAATTCACACAATTAAAGAAAGAAATTTAGAGATCTTAAATAGTTGCCTAGTTTAAGCAAATCCGGAATTAGTTACCTTCCAATTGGGAGACTAAAACCCTATGTTACACCCTGGCACCCACCCGACCCAAGCCAAACCCGATCCAAGGGACGGTCGAAGCACACGGGGGCGACAAGGTTGGTTTAACATTGCGGAAGACTTGACCCCTCTAGTGGGTAAATTACACATACGGAGTGCACACCTTTAAAATCTTTGTGCAAGAGAAATAAGTAAAATAGAAGAGGACTTTAACTCTAAACTAGTCCACAAGTCTTACACCTACATACTTAGAATAATGAGCCGACACACATGGCTCAAATCAAAAAGTCTTAAACCAATCTAAAAACATAAGAGTTACACGAGCCTAAAACAAGAACCACCATACATGATGTTCTATTATCATAACATAGTAAATCAAAAAACAAAGCAAAGTCCATAGGCATCCACGCCTACTCCCAAGCTCTCCCTAATCATTCCTCATACAGAGGATCCTGCTTCACTGCATGTCTCACCATGCAACCCCAAAACAAAAACATAGAATGTGGGGTGGGTAAAACTCAGTAAGGTTTTGGATACAGTAACGGTAAATCAGAAAACAAT
This sequence comes from Saururus chinensis, assembly GCA_035235625.1. NCBI lineage: Eukaryota > Viridiplantae > Streptophyta > Magnoliopsida > Piperales > Saururaceae > Saururus > Saururus chinensis. Next base: position 4,713,913 of record CP141145.1, on the reverse strand, counting down.
CACAACATATCAACATGGTCTATCAGATCTACATATCATATAACATCCCATTTCTAATTATTCTCTTTACCATAACCATACTTGCTCATAAGTAATAACCCTACATGCAAATATCTCAAAAATACGATACATATTCATGCACAACCATTCTCCTTCATAACATTTAACCTGCATGACACGTGTCTCCATCACACATGCATATCCATAACCATTGGGCTGCATGAGAAGTGTCTTTACGACACAATCATATCATACATATTCATCACATTTAACATGCGTAAGAAGTGTCTCCACCACACAATCATATCATACATATTCATCACATTTTAACCTACATGAGAAGTGTCTCTACACACAATCATAACCGTGCAAGTTGATAAAATAACCTTGCTTGATCGGCTGAAGCTTAAGTAGTCTCTGCTCACTCCAACAATCCCTAATTGAAAAGTCTGAAGGAAATATACATTTTGGGTAAATTCTCTAACGGGAAGAATACCCCCTAGTAAGCTGGTGCACTCAGCTACACTAGCCTGGATTCTCAGGGTCCAGATTGTCTCAATAATTTTATCTCCTTATAGCATTGCCGCTCTTCTCAACTTGGGGAGGAAAACCCATCCTCGAGAAAACACATAAGTGGATGTCTATGTGCACCACTCTAAGTGTTACAAGGACACTTCTACTTATAATGCCCTTGCTGCCTGTAAAGATAGCAAGTAACATTGGCCCTGGTTGTCAGACTAGTGTGGTTCCTGGCATGATGACCGTCACGATGCTTATGGTTCCAGCATGCATGAAAATCCTTCTGTCTCTACCTCTTAGGTTATTGCCCCCTCTTCCTCATGTACTCCTCCAAGTCCTACTTCACGACTATAGCGGTCTCAAGCACCTCCGATAAAGTCTTATGTAGGAAGGGTACCACTCGGCCTTTGATGAAGGGCCTCAGTCCATCCTCAAACTTCCTCGCACACTCGTACTCATCACTAAAGAAGTGAGGTGCAAAGTGTTCGAGCTCCATGAACTTAGTCTCATAGGCTAGGACTAACATGGATCCCTATTGAAGGTTCAGAAAATTTCTTCTTCTCTTCCCACACATGGAGAGGAAAATACTTGTCATTAAAAGCTGACAAGAATTCCTCCCAGGGAATATCCACGCAACCCTAGAACCTCTATCACTCCATAGAAAACAACCATCTCTGAGCCTTGCCCTTGAACATGAAGAATGCAAGTCAAGTCTTTGCCTCCTCTTCACATCATCGGGCACTGAAGATTTTCTCCATATGGAGCCTCCAGTTGTCCGCCTCCTAGGCATCTAATCCACCCTTGAAGCTTGGAGGGTTAAGCTTCTTGAATCCCTCAAGTGAAAGAGATTCAGACCTACTTCTGCTTGAATGCTTTGCCTAGATGAACTGTGTTAACCCCTCGATGGCAGTCAACACATCGTCAACTCTGGGGTCACGGGCACCCCGATGGTTATTAACACCTTCATGATTAGAGCCAACCATCTACACAACAACCAAACATTAATCATACTGCCTAATAACACACACGTCAACACTAGCACACAAGCAAAACAAATAGCACAATCAAGCAAACAAACATTCAAGACAATCAACCAACGGAATTCCACATTGCTAGTTATGTCTAGACCTTAATCATCTCACACCCCATTAACCCTTAAGACTCAACACCTTATCTTATTTACTCTTGGAAAATGAGGTGCTCTGAAACTAAAAACTTTTTGTCATGCCCCGGCACCCACCCGACTTGAGTCGAACCCGAACCAAGGGACAGCCGAAGCACATGGGGGCAACCGCGAATTGATTTATAAGCCGCGGAAGACTTTAACCCCTCTATCGGGTATTTAACACATACAGAGTCACGCACCTTAATAACCATTGTGCAAGAGAAATAAGTAGAATAAAAGAGGACTTTAACTCAAAACTAGTCCATAAGTCTAATACCCACATACTTAGAGTATTGGGTCGACACACATGGCTCGAATCAGAAAGTCTTAAACTAGTCTAAAAACATAAGCGTTCCATGAGTCTAAAATAAGAACCACCATACCTGATGTTCTATTATCATAACAACATAAATAAGAAAACATAACAAGGTCCAAAGGCATCCACGCCTACTCCCATGCTCTCCCTAGCTATTCCTCATACAATGGATCCTACCCGACTGCATGTTGCACCATGCAACCCTAAAATAGAAAACACATAAAGTGGGGTAAGTAAAACTCAGTAAGGTTTTGGATATGGTAACGGTAAATCAGAAAAACAACCATGGCATATCAACATGGCCTATTAGATCTACATATCATATACATCCCATTTCTAACTACTTTCCTTGCCATAACCATACTTAAATATAAGCAATTACTCTCTGTATAGATATCTCAAGCATACCATACATATTCATGCACAGCCATTCCCCTTCATAACATTCAACTTGCATGACACATGTCTCCAACACACAATCAGCTAGATCATTATTATAATTGTTATTCGAGAAATATTCAGATTTTATTCTATTTTTGTGTGTTTTGAAAAGTATTTTTGGGAAAATTGTGAGGTAGCAATTAATTTTAGGGGGGAAGAATGTAACACTCTATGATCTAGTTACACCTAAACCGATGACTTAGGGGTAATTACGTAATTCTATATTAAGCTTTAAGGGGTTTCAAGGGATGTAATCCTTGTATTCAAGCAAAATAGAGGTTGGGTACAAAAGTTACGACCTCAGGAAGCATAACACATTGGTGAGACCCAATTGAAAAGTGTAAGAAAACATATCCACATAGGGTCTAGTTTCGAAGGGCTCATCGATATGAGTCCATCGGTACCAAGAACGCGCGATTCTCACTTCGGGATAAGAAGTTATCGCATTTTGAAGTTAAAATTGTATTTAAATGAAATAATAATTAAATATTGAAGAAAGGACAGAATAGATGATGTCGAGCATGCCGAGCCGTGGATGTGCTACACTGTGCAATCGCAGCCATCGTTGCGACACGGGTCCCACGTGATCACGCTACTGATCGCGTGACTCGCGAGGGATGCGTGCGTCAGACTCGTGGCGCTACTGCATGTGTGTTATGCGCATGTCACACATGCCGAGAACCTCACATGGTCCAATCAAAATGCTCAACATGGTAGGACCAGGTGCACACGTATATTCCCTTCCATCGTACGCTCGCACATCCTTCTCTTATAAATTCTCATTTCGGTTCAAACTTCAAGAGGAGTTTTTAGTTTCATTTTCTTTCGTTTAAAAGCCGTTATTAGCTAATTTGAGGGTGTTCTACACAATGGAAGCATCCATTCCTTGAGTTAGTGACCCTATAAGGGAGAAACGCCCCGGGGCAAAGGAGACTTTGCTCATTGCCTCGAGCCCTGAAGAGAGAAAAGTGGCCCAGAGTAAGAGGAGGCTCCGTCCTCCATCATCGGGCCACAATGAGGGAAGTGGCCCCAAGTAGGGGAGACTCTATCCTCCGCAGAAGGTCCACGTAGTGTGTACTCGGGTTAAGGGCAGGTTCTGTCCGCATCCTATGGGCACGGAAAGAGAAAAGAGTCTCCAGGTAAGGGGAAGGTATGTTTGTCGCCTACGGGAACATTGAGAGAAAAGTATCCCTAGGTAGGAGAGGGTGTGTATGCCGCCTACAGGCATGGGAAAAGTGAAATATCCTAAGTTAAGGGGAGGTTATGTTCGTCGCTTTCAAGCTACTACGAGGGAAAAGTCCCAAGTTAAAGGGGGTATATGTCCACCACCTTCAAACATAACGAGGAAGATGTTTCAGAGCTAGAAGAGATTCTGACTATCATCTCTGGACCTGAAAGGGAGGATGCCCTAAGGAAATGAGTAATTCTAATTGTTGCTACTTCCGGAACTTTAGGGGAGTAAGTATTTCTAACTCCTCCAATTTAATATGTTTATATACATGCACATCTTACTTAGTGTTATTAATTAGTACTAATTAAGATATATGATTTGCTATAATATAATATATGCACATATATTCCGATTTGATATGCTTTGATGTACTCTGATGTGATCCAATTTTCTTTTAAATGCTCTGTTGTGATATGATATAAACTGACTTGAACTGATATTATCGGTGTAGGGTCCCTGATTTTTTTTATGATTTTCTATAATTTTTTTATCATTTTTGGTAGGAAAATATGACACTTCAGCATATTCATTATGTGTATTTACCCCAGTATTTGTACCCATAGAGTTGGGTGTGGGGTTAAGTTGTAGGCCAAGGGCCTCGACGCACACTTCCAGCACAAAAGAAAAAAAAAAGAAAAAGTGAAAAGAAAATGAGAAAGGAAATGGGAGAGAGTAAGTGGGAAAAAAAAGAAAAAATATATATAATCAGAATCGGGCTCCCCCAATCCCGTTCCGGAAGTAACGAGAAGGCCCTGGTCTATTTTCCCTCTCACTCTATTTTCTGCTATGGCGGCGCCACTAGTGGCTGGTGGGCTCCGTCCAGCCTCCATTCGGCCAACCACGGGCCAGCAACAGCAAGGCCGCAGTCTTGGCCAGCCCCACTATCTTCCTCACATGGCTTGCCCCGGTTAGCCACTCTCCCCTCTCTCTGTATTGTGTTGTTTCTGCCGCCACCATGGGCCAGCACCAGCTGGCTGGCCGCCCGCAACTTTGCCCCAGTCCGGCGACGGTGGGAGGCTGTCCCTCCCGGCCCCAGAGGGTCTCTCCTCCGCCGCTTGGTCCTCTTTCCCCTCTATGCCCTATTTTTGCCAGTGCACTGTTTTGATTAAACAGTGGCCACCGGCAGCAAACCATGGCCGACAGGACCTCTGTCCAGCCCTGCCTTAGTTTGGTGAAGGTAGTGGGCCACCTCACCTAGCCCGGTTCCTCTTCCTCTCCCTCTGTCGCTCCTCTGCTTAGTCTAGATGTCCCATGTTTTCGATCTATGTCTGTTTTGGACGTTGACTGCCACCATGAGTTGGACGCTGGACTTGACCTAGTGGACCTTCGTCCAGCTCCGCCCCAGCTCGGTGACGCCAGCCAGCCACCCCTCTGGGCTTTGTTCAGCCTCTGCTTCAGAACCATGTCTTGAATGTGATGCATTTTTGGTCGATTTTAGTGAGAGGCTCTATTTTTGGCTGCCATTGTGTCGTCGATGGATGGCTGGGCTGGTTAGCCTTTGTTTGGCTCTGCCCTGGCTTGGTGATGATGGCAAGAGCCACCCTAGATTGGCCCCACCTAACCCAGTGTGATCACCTCTGTCCCGTGCTCCTCCTTGTGGCCCGCAGCCACAACTAGTACCGCCTCATTGGCATATTTGCCCATTGACCCCTCCTCCCCATTTTATGTTGTCGGTATCGGATGACCTTTGGCAAGATTTTGTATGGCCTACCTTGACCTAAGGTGGACGAGTTCACTTCCCCATTAGTTTTGGTTGTGGGTAGTGATCGGCGATATTGCCTCTTTGATTGGCGACTACTAGGGCCTTAGCCCTATTGGCCTTTGTGGGTATTGGGCTGACACCATCCAGCCCTCTACCCCTCCCCTTTGGTTGTGTGTGCAAGTGGTTGTGCCTGTGATTTAGGGTTTAGGTGCCATATTTGTGCCACTTGACCATTGGTTGACTCTATCACCGAATGGAGTTGACATCAGAGTCCTCCTCCACCTCTCTTTGTCCTTGAGCATCACCCTATGCTCTCCACCCTATTGTGGGCCCTTGTTGACATAAAATCACCATCGTTGGGTGTTGTCTATGACCGATTTTGATGTCTTGTGACTAGTCAAGTACTTCTCAGCCACTGCCCAACCTTCAGTGAGTACACCCTCAACTTTTGGTCACACCACCACTTATGTTGGCACGACCTTTCTCCTGGCCGCCCCTAGTGCACCGCCATGGATCACGGATTTTTCCACATTGATCTGTGTCACCCCATTTGTTCGTGATTACTTATAGCTGTTTGTAAACTCTCAGGACAACAACTCTCTCTAATTGGCAATGCTTTTGGCCACCAACTCCGCCACTAATGCCACCACCATTGTGTGCTGACCATCAAACGTCATGCTTACGAGGTAGAGGAGCTTTGAACTTGTAATTTCATAATAGCATGCTTTGAATGAGTAATAGCATGTTAGGATTGTATGATTAAATGCTTTGGATGTTAAATCATGACCCATTTGTATGATGTAAGAAGATAAATTATGCCATGTTCAAATTCATATGACATGCATGTGGGCTATAAGTATGTTTAAGTATGTGTGTGTTAGTGATGGCTAGCGTGTATGTTTGTAAGCTACGTATGTGGAAGTATGTATGTGCTACTGATGGCTAGCTTGTATGTTTGTAAGCTACATATGTGGAATATGTATGTCCTAGTGATGGCTAGCGTGTATGTTTATAAGCTACATATGTGGAATATGTATGTGCTAGTGATGGCTAGCGAGTATGTTGGTAAGCTAAGTGTATGGATGTGTATGTATGTGCTAGTGATGGCTAGCGAGTATGTTGGTAAGCTATGTATGGAATAGTATGTGTATGTTATATGTATGTACGATGAACATACGTATGTATGATGAGACCTGAGTGCTTGTGTGGCATAATTGTACTGCATAACTTATTTAATTCAAACTTGAATTATAAGTAAAGCTAATGATAGCATTGTGAGTTTGAGACCTGAGGGTTTGACGGATTAAGTTTCGTGTTCGAGCTAGTTGATAATTTGTCAATTGAGCATTTCTCATGTCTTGCCATGGTGTTTATCTTGTGGGATGTTGTCTGTGTGCTGTATAGAGCACTAGACGTCAGATGCTCTGTTGAGAGTGATGTATGTTTTTGTTTTGGTCTGTGTGCTGAATTAAGCCCAGACATTTGATGCTCTATTAAGAGCATTGTATGATTTCTACCCAAGAGTAGCACTGTATGATTCTGCCCAAGAGTGGCATTGTATGATTACTGCCCAAGAGTGGCACTAGCACTATAAGACCCATAATGGTGGGTAATTATATGGCACTACAAGACCCATTTTGGGGGGCAATTGTATGACCCCTTATGTGTGGGTGTTTATGTTTGCGCATTCAAGTAAGTAGTACCATGGACCTGCTCTTACCTATTTAATCATGTGCCCCATGAGTATTGGTGTGCCTTGCATTTAGAAAAGTTCATGACATCTAGTCACTCCCCGGAGGTTAAGGTGATACCCCAGTGACATTCTTTTCCATTTTGACATTGAAGCTTATTAGTTGTAATGAGCTTCAATGGTCGATAGTATGTGTACGACTGTTTGAGTGAGTATGTATGTTTCTGAGTGAGCATATGACTGTATAAGTATGAGCATGACTATAAGAGTATGAGTATGTGTAAGATTGTAAGCGTATGATTCTGAGTAAGGTAGTATGAGTAAGAGTAAGATTGTACGAGTAAGTTCGTATAGGCATGTGTAAGTTGTATGAGTAAGCGTACAATTCTACGAGTAAGTTTGTAAGACCCTGATTAAGGGTGTTTGTGTAAGTTTAGTTTGATGGTATGATTTTGATATGATTTTTTGCTTATGTGCATGACTATGATATGCCTATTTGCTTAAGTTGTTTATGTATTCTGGACTTGTAATTTGGATTAGAGTGTGGACTATTATGGAACTTGAACACAGGGATGTCTGGGAGATATTTCTATTTAAAGTCTATGATCATAGCAATTTATTCGTATGTTTCTTTTCAAGTAGCGCATGAGGATGTTTGGTTTGGCCATACAATGTTTAATCGAATGAGCAAAAATTTGTATGGGAAAAATTGATGTGTTATGTTTTAAATTGTAAAACTGCTTTCACATGTTTTGTATTTGTCATTTTCCCCAATTTATAGCTGTTATATTGCAACAAATTTCCCTAAATTTTAAGGAAAATGTATGAAAAATCTCGAGCATTACAATCGGTACGGTGGGATAAAATCTGATAGGATCTTATATGATTCCAATTACTCTATGGTGTGTTCTGCTCTGCTCTATGATAGAGTGAGAGGTGTGATTCCGCTGATTTATTTGCTACTATTTGACTTTGATGATTTATAAAATTTCCATTTGTTTCTGAATGATTTTTTCGGATATAAGGATATATGTATGTTAACGTATATGATTTTGTGATGAGTGATACATGTAATAGTCAATAGTTAGAACTATGTTTGGATCCGATCGTATTGGAATAACGTCATATATTGTATCCAATACCTACGTAGGCAACAAACGGTACAATAATGTTGGCTCGATCTAAATTAGTTATAAAATTAGGTTTGTTCTAGCCTACACACAACAAAGAAATAAGTCTTTGTAGTGCGTAGAACTTTAAGACTCTCGCACATAGAGTCCGCCACTCCTGGTTGGCCTTGGTTTTAATTTTTCTATTTATTTAAGAACTCAGATTTAGTTTTTCGAATAACCCCCTGGTCAGGGTCGTTTTCCAACTCGACATGTTACATTGAGGGTTCCATTAACCTCAAATGCCTAAAGATATTAGTCATGGGTAGGATCCATCATAAGGATATTCAAATGCAAATGTACATACATCATCACACATAATTGTAACTTTATGAAGAGAATAAAATGTTGTTTAAACTCTTAATAATAGCCTAATATCCATAACAATTTCTCTGAAAAATACCCAACACCAGCTCACTGTCAGTGGACTCATCGACATGTCGACAAGGTCATCAATGACCATTGATAACCCATTGATGTGTCAAACCCCCTTACTGACAATGGAATGAAAGAGGAGAATTGTCACACCCCAGCACATGCCCCCTGACCCGAACCCGGTCCAAGGAGGAGGCAGTATGCAACGCGATGAAGTGAAGTAGAAATGTAGAAGACTTAATCCAACCTTGTGTGAAATATATATTGAAGTGAGCTCACATGCCCTTTCTATAAAAGTAAATAGAGGGATATAAAGCAAACTAATTAACAATCTTAGTCCGCACATACCCACATCATCTAAATAAGAACATATTAGCAAGCCTCAAGGGTGCACGAGTCTAAAGCCAACACCGACTATCCATAGTGTGAAGTATAGTCAAGTATAAGTTGAACATAACACATAACAAGTCCATCATAAGCCCAATAAATAGTCCCTATCATGCAGCGAGTTCATCCTCATGCTCAACATGGAGCCCATCCGAAGCACCTGCATGGTACAACATAAACCCCAAAATAAAAACCACAAACAAAGAGGGGTGAGCTTAGCTCAGTAAGGGTTTTGAAACAGAAAAGTAAACTCCTAAAAAGTACCACATGCATTTTTAATCCAAACATGCATCACATATCCATTCTCTACACCTGTGAATCATGAGATAAATCACATTCCATATACATATTCATGCCACTTGTGCATCATGATGTAAATCACATTCCATAAACACATATTCATGCTACTTGCGCATCATACATTCATTCATAATTAATAACACATACCACATCACATGTAATGATATGAATTTCATTATATCATTCACATCCTACATGAATGAAGTATCAATATTCACATATTTTATAATCATGTCTCAATATACACATTCACCCTGCATAATCAATTATATCAAACCATATTCCATCTTGTATGTTCAAGTATAACCATCATGTGTAATATAAACATCATTGTCCCAACACAACCTATATCAATGAGCATTATATTCCATATGCATGCATCAAACACTAGTGCATGCATCACAATTGAGAAAAAACAATTCTGCTTAATCTGTCTGAAGCACAAGCAAACTTACTCGCTCGGGACAATTGTAAGGACTCTCATCTTGAACTGGATTGTTTTTAATGTTATTTATCAATTATCATGTGGTTTAAGCATTTTTTGATTAAATTTGGTAGTTTTTGAAAATAAATGGGGTTTCTAAATGTTTTAATCAAAACTAACTTCACATTTATGAGTTTTAAGTGATTTTGGGTCAAATCTGAATTTTTGGGATTTTTTTATTTTTCACCAAATTTCCAAAAATTAGGGTTTCCAAACTCTAGATCTAGGGTTTACTTTTGATTTTCAAAGCTAAATCGAGTTTAGATATGTATTAACATAAAATCGTATTTTTGGAAGGTGTTAGAGGTGATTGAAGGTTCAATCCGACCCAAATCAACTAGAAAAGAGAATGGGTCTTTCAAATCTCATCTTTGTGGTGGTAAAAATCTCAATTTTATGATTTTATTTGAATGGGTTTTGCTTGATTAGAGCTCTAATGGTAGTTTTAAGAAATATTAACCTCTTGCTTTGATTTCTTAGGGTTTTATTTTAGATTGGGTTAAATTAGTGTTCTAGAAGGTTTGATGGGATTTTGATAGTGTATGGGACCATGGATGACGGTTTTAAGGTTCTTTCATGGTGTCTCAGTTTTGATTTTGAAATGGAGAAGAAGGTCTCCATCTGCCTTATTGGCGATCAATCGGGTATACAACAGTTTGGCTATTTTTGAAAATTTCTGCTCATTTTGGTATTTTTCCTAAAATTGATGTTTCCGATGTTTATGGAAAGTGTTTTCTGTTGCAATGAAGCTACTGGAAGGGTGTGAAATTAATGATGGAGATTTATGAAATATGCTTAAGTATTTGTTATATGGTAGAATATGTTGGTAGTTATACATGTTAACATTGAATTACCTTCAATCTTGGAATGTTGAAATTCTTATGATTAGAGTATGTTTCCAATAGTGACATTACATGGTAAATGCTAAGATATGTTATCTTATGATGGGAATGAATTGTGAGTAATGAATGTTATCATGTTATGGCTTCATGTGTAGAATAATAATGCTTGTAGGAGTTGAGCATTTGATTTCACATGGATGGATTTAAGCTTTATGGTAGATTTCACTTAGATTTCAGTTGGAAGTCATTCTTTTTAATGTGTTTAAGCATGCACATATTGCCTCATGAGTTTATGTCAAGGCATTTGTCATATGCTTAGAATATGCATGAACACACATGAATGGGGAATCTACTATGAATTTGTCATTAGTTATGATGTGATTATGATGCATGAAGGGACTTATGGGAGCACATTCCATGTGTTGGAACCCACATAGACTTTTGCTCATGGATTTATCATGATATCATGCATCATGTATCAAACTTCATGAATGAGGGTTTACCATTGTTTAACCAGAATTGATCAATTGTATTGAATGATTCAGATTGAGTGCCGAATTAATCGGCTGGCGAAATTAATTGGAACTTGGTTGGTCTAAAAGGACATGTTTTTAATTTAAGTTCCTGTGTGGAACATGTATACTCCCTGGGTTGAGTCCAGTTAAATTGAGATATGTAGGGATGAGTTGTGTACTTGTCTTGCAGATGAGATTATTTAGATTGTCATATAGACCTTGAGAATCCAGAGTGGTACACTTCATGCACTAGCTACCACATGTTCTAGGGATCCCTATGTGGGAATTCGAGCTCTTCCCCACTGCAGGAGATGTCCCTGGGCGAACACACATACTCTAGGTTCTCTATGTGAGAATCGGACATCCTTGGCCAGGATCGTCCAGAGCGAGTAGCTTTAGGGTCTGACAACCCTGACCCTCTTCTATTTCCTTTGTGGAAATTGAACCACGTCTCACCTTCGTGGCCTTAACTATGTCCCACCTATGTGACAATACTTGTGTTTACTCCTTGATGGAGGCATTTACCATTTGTATTGATGTATGTGTATTATGAATGCTGTGTATTACGAGTATCATGTGTTTGACACGTTTGTCGTGCAGGATGAATGAGGATGTGATATGAATGCATATTTAGAAATCTTGTAGTTGAGACACTATTATGCAAGTTTATGTGATATGAATGCATAATAAAAAATTGTGTCATTGAGACACTATTATGCAAGTTTATGTGATATAAATGCATAATCAAAAATTTTGTGGTTGAGACACTATTATGCAGGTTAATGTGATATAGTTGCATGATCATAAAGGGTGTGAAAGATACTTCTTTATGTGATTTATGGGATTGTCATGCTTGATTTGAGAAGATATGAACAAATACTTATGCAAGATGCATGTTAGGTTATAACTTGAATATTCATGACTTGACTTGATAGGTTTGTTTTATGCATGCTAGCTCTTATGTTTATGGTTATATAGGGGTTTTAGCTAGGAAATGGTCAGAAAGTGGTTATGTTTATGTTTATGTTTATGTTTAGGTTTGAGAAGATATGAACACTGAATATAATATAGCTCAGAAACATAGGTTGACCTTTAACCAATAAAGACCAACACAAAGCACAAAACAATGGACACCAATCAAGAAACAATGCACTAATTGTTACCTGAAAATACCGATTCCCGCTCAAAGGAGTAATTGTATGCTAACAAAAATCCTAGCATCTCTAGAGATCCACTTGGATCAGCCATGAACCTAGAGATGTAAGTACAAGCTGTGCTCATGGACACACTGGCCAAAGGTAGATGAGCCTTCCATGATGCTCAAAAACCTAGTTTGCGCATTTGCACCATCGTCCCGAAGAAACGGAGACCATGAAGGTCTGAAAGGTTACCGCCATGGCTATTATCAGAAATCCTAGCATCTCTAGAGATCCACTTAGATTAGCCATGGGCTAGAGATGTAGGTACCAGCTATGCTCATGGACACACTGGCCGGAGGTAGATGAGCCTTCCATGATGCTTAAAAACCTGGTTTGCGCATTTGCAGGGATCCATCATCCCGAAGAAACGGAGACCAAGAAGGCCTAAATATTTGCCATGGCTATTACTGCGAGCTTAAACTTTGACTCCGACAACATCCCATGACTGCCCTCGGTTCATTAACCAAGGTAAAATTCTATGTCAGGGCCCCGTTCACTTCACGAACTGGTCTCAACCCTAAAGAGGGTATCTTAGTCATTATCTTGATTAGGTGTTCTTCTCCCAATCCAAAGACAACCAAAATCTCTTGATTAGTCTTTATTAACCTTGATTAGCCGATATAACACAACAATAATAAATGCAAGCATCAGAATAATCAACATATATAATATGCGGTCACACAAGTGCATAAATAATAAACGGAGGCCCGTTGCACTCCTTCGCATAGCCAAGGCTCAGTGAATGCAATCCTGAGAGTGCAAACAACTCTAATGCAACACACGAATTACGTATATAGTACTCTAGTTGATCGATGTACTCGGTTGCAGGCACATGTAATTCGCTGCCTTAAACCCTAAGAATTAGGGTTTTTCCCCTTATTTGTCATGACACTATGGCCTGCCAAGGACTTTGTGTTGCTTGTTGGTTACACCCTTTCCTTTTGAAGCCATTTAACATCACTAGAGCATACCCTAACGCTTGGTAGTTAGGTTATTAATTTTGTCATAAATGGAACATACTGCCCTTAAGGAGGGCATTAGGGTAATTCTACCACCTAGGGTATGGTACTCTCCCTTAGGTCATTTGGTCATCTCACTGCCCTTTTATTTATTTTAAGTCATTATCCTCTCAGAAGCCTCCACTCTCTAATTGTCTCACGCTTCCATTTACACAAAATGTGGGCAAGTCCACTCAAAGGAGTATTTATGTCATTTGGTTTAAGGCCTTATTGACATCTAATATGTCCAAAATTAATCTCACGGTTACATCTTGATGTTATAAAGCCTACGTAATTTTCTTGCTATTTAACGGGGTCGTAAACCACTTGAACCGACCCTGGTTCAATTAACAGTCTTACCTTAACCCTAAGGGTAAAACAGTCACATATCTACTTACTGAGATTTTTACCTAGCTTATGGTCTAGTCTAAATTTAGGATACACATTAAACTATCATTGAGATTTTTCTTAACTTCTAAATCCACACATAGGTCCCGGAACTGGAGCCCCGAAGTTTGATTATTAATCATTATACTAAGCGTCAACTCACAAGGGTAAATTGGTTATTTTAGGGCCATTGGGATTTTTTCCTGGTCTAAAACTTGGTCAAGACACTCCTACCCAATACATTATTAATTTTATATAATTATTTTGACTAGTTTAGCACCCTGAACCGGTCCTGGTTCAATGATCCCTCTTTTTTTTCCCTGGACCGAACTGGATTAAATAATTCGGTCCAAACAGCATGACATTCATCTCCAACCTCCTGCCTATTGAAACAGATTAAATGATGCTCTGTTTTATAACAGTCAAAACTTTTCTGCCAAATAAATTTACCCGTCCCTCACCAAATAAATCATATTAGTTCAAACATGATTTCTATTTGTTAATTTACCCAACCAAATTAAGTCTCTGTGTGATTAAATCTCACGTCCCTCATTGTATTTCGGAATGGTACTTGTCAACAGACCACCTAACAAGGCAAGTCGCTGGCAGGAATATTGGGTTTTCTAATCTAATACAGTCAAAATATACATGAGTGAACTACATGAAGGAAAATATCTTAGTGTAAATAAAGTTCAAGCATAGCATATAGAAAAACACATGACGTTAACACAGAATAAGGCAGGCATATCATACTGGTATTAGACTCAGAACGTGCATGATTTGGAGTTCTGAGTTCTCCCTTCCACTCCAATCCTTTGAAGTAATGGGGTTATTTTAATGCAGCAAGAAATCAAGCTAGCAGCAAAGAACTAAGCCAAAGAGCTGGACGTTCATTATCTTATTCAAGAGCAGAAAACCAACCTTCAAAGGATTAGTAGCCTACAGCCCACGACTCTCCTCATCTTTCCTCTTCTTCTTTCTATGGATATTCTTCTCCGGTCTAGTTTCCTTCCAATGGTCTTGACATGTCCGTCAGACAGTACCTTGATGGTTTCTCCTCAGGTTTTCTTGCAGGGCCGTGGCTTGCTCCGCTTGGATGGCTTCAAAGAGATGGATACGCTTGGGAATGACGGCACTTACATAAGCCCGGTCAACCCTCATGGTTGGGGAGAGAAGAGAACGGCAGAAAAGCCAAGAGAGCGACCTACCCCCCCCCCAAAAAAAAAAGATGGTACCTCCCTCCCTCCCTTATATAACGTCTAATTCCTAAATAAGCTAGGGCTCCGAAAAGTTTAGTCTCATTGAAATCCCTCTCCCTAATTTCTAATTAAATTAGGTAAACTAACGAAATTAAAATTCGTAATTAATAACTAAGCTCTAGGTGTGCATTTACACATTGTGGGGCACAAACACGCTAATTAGATGTTGATGGTGAAACCCGTGATTAGCGAGGGGTCGACCCTATTGCGGGCTTGGCCGTGTGCAGGGGTCCAAGCCTCTGCGGGCTCTATGGTACAGAGCCCGCTCCTGTTGTGTAAGACCCTCTAGTAAAACCGGGTGGAATAAAGCAGTGAAGTCCATTAAGCAATAGCCCAATTTAGGCCCACTTAAAATAGGATTGGGGAAGGGGTATATAAGGGAGAGGAAAGTGAGGAGAGAGCCCTAATTGCCTAAGCAAGGGCCGCCCCCTCCTTGGCTCTCCTCTCTCCCAATTCAGGCCGCCCCCTCCTTGTCTCCCTTCTCTCCCTTGGTGAGGCCTGCTCCTCCATTGGGAGAAGTTGCTGGCCGCCCCTCCTATCCCCTCTCCAAGGTGCTCTAGGTGGGCTGAAAGGAAGGAGGACACTCTTCTCCATTGCTGGGTCATTTTGGAGCTTGATCGGACTGATTCATTGTTGTGTTTCATCAATCCAAGCAAGGTGTTGAGGGATCTGCACATTAAAAAGGTAAACCTTAATCTCCTCCTCTAGATCTTGTGTTTGGCATACAAGAACTATTTTGTGGAGAACGTGCAATGGCTAGAATGCCCAGGTCAGTCCGTCATCTGTCCTATATTTGATATTTCCTTTTGATTGATTGAATGAGATGCATGTTTATTGCTAATTGATATTAGATTGATGCATGTATTGTGTAGATCTTTTGTAAAGTTGGATTTTTTATCTATGCGCCCTCCCCCTACCACCAAACTTCCACTGCACCAACCACTCTACAGTGATATCAAAGCCATTTGGGGGAGTCTTGGTCACTGGTTTGATCAAGATCCAATCCAATTTACCCGATCTAGGTCTAGATTGGTAAAATTGGGGGTTTGTGTTTAAATTGTTTGGTCTACTTTTCAAATCAAGGGGTTTTTCATATTGAATTGAATTAGCATGTTTCTGAATGTTATGATTGCTGGTTGCACATGATTAGAATTAAAATTGAGTTTTTTGTGCACGTTTGTATGCATGAGGGCATAGTGGTAATTTTGCCACATATATTTTGTGCATAATTTTTCCCTGGTCACAAAGTGAGCACACACATCCCGTACTGGACAGCAAGGGTAATTAATTTATTTAGTGTTGAATAAATTAATTTTATTTGGTATTAAGGGTGTAAATTGACCAAAACAGCCCTAGGGGCATTTTGGACAATTCACACATACCTTTTGTGTGCTATATGTTGTTCTATTCATATTTGATATCCACTGGTTTATATAAGCATTGTGAAGTTTCTGTGTGAAAATT
Source organism: Saururus chinensis (assembly GCA_035235625.1). Classification (NCBI taxonomy): domain Eukaryota; kingdom Viridiplantae; phylum Streptophyta; class Magnoliopsida; order Piperales; family Saururaceae; genus Saururus; species Saururus chinensis. Next base: position 4,697,470 of record CP141145.1, on the reverse strand, counting down.
TTGGTGTGTCCTTAAGGGTGGAAAAGACCAAAACTTCCCTAGGGGCATTTTGGTAAATTTGCACCAAAAATTTTCTGGACAGAATTTTGAAAAACCAACAGCCTCTAATTATGTTTATTTGCTGATGTTTGTATTGGGTTGGGTGTTTGGGGAATTTTAAATTCATAAAACACATAGATACCTATTTAGGGTAACTTCCTTTAAGGGGTTAAGGGGTAGTTAGGGTTATTTTTGGTAAGTAACCCAAACCCTAATTAAGTGATTCTAAATAAGGAAAATCTGTATAATATACTCAATTTTTTTCAAGGCTTATACTTAGATTTAGAGTTTGTCTAAGCAATTATCTATCTTAGAAGTAGTCAGCCTTCCATAATTAGTATTAATTTCCTGTTCTCTGCCTATTTCCTTGTAGATACACAATGACTTCATGGCTCCTAAGATTGAAAGGCTCTTTGAGCAGTACAAAACTGCCAAAGAGATGTTGGATGCAGTGTCTGTGAGGTATGGGGAGCAGGCTGAAGCTCATAAGAGGATGATATACTTTAAGTATCAAAACTCTAGGATGAGGGAGGGAGATGATGTGAATGAGCACCTGAGTGTCATGGCCATCATTGCTAATGACCTGGAGACACTGGAGGACCCCATCTCTGAGGGAATCCAAGTGTCAACAATGTTGAACAGCCTTCCCAAATCTTGGGAGAGTGTAGTGATCTATCTGAATATGAGTGACCGAAAGATCACAATGGAGGCTTTGACGGCTAAGCTTAAGCTTTGGCAAGAAAGGAGGAACCATGTGAAGGCTTCTTGGGGTGTTGCTACTGCCAACCTGGTACACAACTCTGGTGGGGGCAAGAAAGGTGGACAAGGGCCTGGTCCCTCTAAGAAAGCTTTCAAGAAGAAAGGGAAGAAGCCTCAAAACAAGGGTACTTAAAGGGAATGACAAACCCAAAGGTGAATGTTTCAAGTGTGGCCAAATAGGCCACTTCAAGGCTAACTATCCCCAGAAGGATACAAGCAAGGACAAGGGCAAGAGCGAGGATATCATCTGTGTTGTCTCTAAAGTGATGATTTCTAACATCAAGGAAAAGACTTGGTGGCTAGATACAGGAGCTACAGTGCATGTTTCCCACTCTAGGGGAACCAGGGGCAAGATGGTCAATCTGATTCCTAGCTAGAACAAAGTCTTCATGGGGAACAACACATACAGTGAGGTGGAGGCTATGGGGAGCTACAAGATTGCTCTGAAGAATGGGTCTAACCTAGTCCTGACAGATGTGTTTTTTGCTCCTTCTATCAGGAAGAACCTGATTTCAATCCCTGTTCTGACCAATTAGGGGTTTGAGGGTAGGTTCAAGGGGAGTAAGGCAACTGTGGGCAAGGGTGGGACCATTTTATTTACTGCTTCTTTAGTTAATGGATTGTACTGCTTAGATGTAATGAACTCTACTGAATCTAATAAAATAAGCATTTTTGAGTATATTATTTTTGTCAGTGGATGATGCCTTGCTTTGACATTTGCGTTTGTGCCATATAAATGTAAACAAGCTACATAGGATGTCGAGCGCTAGGTTGTTACCTAAAATATCCAAAGACCTACATGTGTGTGAGGATTGCTTATTGGGTGAAATGTGCAAACAATTCTTCCAAAAGGGACAAAGGGCAAATGAACTCTTAGGGGTAGTACATTCTGACATCTGTGGGCCCTTGAATATTCAGACCCACAGAGGGATGACATATTTTATTACATTCATTGATGACTATTCAAGATATGGGTAAATGTATTTAATAAGCAAGAAGTCTGATGCCTTAGATAAATTCAAGGAATTTAAAGCTAAGGTGGAGACTCAGTTAGGCAGCAAAGTAAAAATCCTGAGGATGGACAGGGGTGGCGAGTACACCTCTGACCTGTTTAAAGAATTCTGTGCTGATTAGGGAATAGTTCATTAGTACACCCTACCGTACACTCCACAACAAAATGGAGTGGAAAAAAGGCGTAACAGGATGCTTATGGACATGGTAAGGACCATGTTAAATCACTCTGAGTTAGGAACCAACTTCTGGGGTGAGGCTTTAGACACCGCCGTGTACATCCTTAATCATGTACCAACAAAGGTAGTCCATCGGACCCTTATGAGTTATGGACGGGTCGATGTCCAAACTTAGGGCATCTTAGAGTGTGGGGGTCTAGGGCACACGTAAAGGTGCCTGACCAGCAAAGGTCAAAGCTAGACCCCAAGACCATAAAGTGCAACTTTATTGGTTATTGTAACCACTCTAAGGGGTACCGATTTGTGGTTCACCATATGGATGGGACAGTGGGGGTTGTTGAGTCTAGAGATGCTTATTTCTTCGAAGAAGAATTAAACCCTAGAATTCCTAACAAGAAAGTTAATTTATTTGAGGTGGTTAAAGAGGATGGTCCTAGCACTTCCCTAGAGGAAGTAATTGGATCTGATCAAAACCAAACCAAACTTGAACCCAGGGCATTGAGGGAAAGAAGACCTTCAATACTATTGAGGGACTTCTATACAATGTTAGGGGAGGACAAAGTAACGCTAGATGAACCTATTCTAGATGACCCAATTACCTTTGAGAAAACTTTATGTCTTCTAGATGCTCAAGAATGACAGGTTGCTAGTCAGGAAGAGACGGACTTTACCCTAAAGAACAAGGTCTGGGAGATAGTGGATCCACCTAAAGGGCAAAAGCTCATTGAGTGCAAATGGATCTTCAAAAAGAAGCTTAAGGCTGAGGGGTCTATAGATAAGTACAAGGTGAGATTAGTGGTCAAGGGGTTCACCCAAGTGTATGGGATGGACCTTAAAGAGACATACTCATCAGTGTCAAGATTTGACTCAATTAGATGTCTCTTAGCATGCATTGCTTACTTTGATTTAGAGTTGAACCAAATGGATGTGAAGACAGCCTTCCTAAATGGAGATTTAGAGGAGAAGATTTACATGGAACAACTTGAGGGTTATGTGATTCTTGGAAAGGAACACAAGGTGTGCAAGCTCATAAAATGATTGTATGGCCTAAAACAATCTCCCAGGCAATGGTACTTCACTTTTCACAAGGTGATTAGTGAGTATGGGTTCATAGTAAATGAACACAATCATTATGTCTTACCTTCCGGGATGAGACTAGGTATATGATGTTGTCATTGTATGTAGATGACATACTCTTGATGAGGAATGACCTTAGTATGATAGTCAATTTAAAGGAATGGCTCAAAACCAGTTTGAGATGAAGACATGGGTGAGGCATCCTACATCCTTGGGATGAAAATTGACAGAGATAGAAAAGCTAGGAAGCTTAGTATATCTCAAGAGTCATACATAGAGAGAGTTCTCAAATGCTTCAATGTCATTGGTTGGAAAACCATTGAATCCCCTATTTACAAGGGTATTGTGTTGTCTAAGAGTATGGCTCCTCGGACAGAAGAAGACCAACTCTGGATGGAGTCAGTGCCATATGCACAGGCTATTGGCAGCTTGATGTATGTCATGACCTGTACTCGACCTGATCTGAGTTTTGTGGGAAGCTTGTTAAGCCGTTACCAAGTAGACCCTAGTCTTCAACACTGGCAAGAAGTGAAGAGGGTACTTCAGTACCTATTAGGGTCTAAGAGTCTAAAACTCACCTATCAAACGGAAAGTCTTTCATTGGCTGGATATAGTGATTCAAACTATGCGGGGGATCCAGATGACAGGAAATCCACTGCTGGATATGTCTTCATGTTTGGAGGCGGTGCTATATCGTGGGCAAGCAAGAAACGGAAGAGTGTTTCTAAGTCTATAATGGAAGCTGAGTTTTATGCATGCAGTATTGCAACTCCCCAGGCAGTATAGATTAAGGAGTTTCTAGCAAAATTGGGGCTAGAAAACTGGACTGATACTCCTGTCCAGATGTATTGCGATAATATGGCTATAGTGTCGACACTTAAGAATGGGGAGATCAGTGCCAAGGGTAAGCACATTGAGGTGCATTACTATTACATCTTTGAGATGCTACAGAGGGGAAAAGTGATTGTGAGTCATCTTCCTACTTCTGAGATGTTGGAATATCCGTTTACTAAGGCCTTAACAACGGATCTATTTTTAAAGCACACTCATAGCATTGTTCTTTAATAGGACTAGCACTGGTTGCCCAATGGAGGAGCAGGCCACACCAAGGGAGAGAAGGGAGACAAGGAGGGGGCGGCCTGAATTGGGAGAGAGGAGAGCCAAGGAGGGGGCAGCCCTTGCTTAGGCAATTAGGGCTCTCTCCTCACTTTCCTCTCCCTTATATACCCCTTCCGTAATCCTATCTTAAGTGGGCTTAAATTGGGCTATTGCTTAATGGACTTCATTGCTTTATTCCACCCGGTTTTACTAGAGGGTCTTACTAGCGTCGTTCAAAGCCGAACACCATTTGAACCACCTTAGTTTGGTAGATCTTAGCCTAGAGATGGTTGACCACCCTAGTGCGGCACCACCACTCTTCTTTCGGCATGAGCCAAGCGCCCCCTCTGCCAATTATGTGTCTGCCACGTGTTGCCCTTTTACTGCCCTACCCCCGCCTGATGTCGATTGGCCTCTAGTTGGCCTACCTCAGTATGGCAACGGCAAAGGCCTTCTTGTTAGTCACCATCCATGGGCATGGCCCTACCAACCTTCCAAGGCTTGGGCCGCCTCATCCAACCCTCTTCCCCTCCCCTTTGGCCGTGTGTGCATATAATTACACGTGAGGTTTAGGGTTTAGGCACCATATTTGTGCCACCTGATCATCGGATGGATCTGCCACCGAATGGAGTCAACATCAAAGCCATCCACCACCTCTCCTCCATCCTTGAATATCACCCCTCACCCTCCACCCTTATGTGGGCTCTTGTAAACAAAAAATAGTTGTTTTTGGGTGCTATCCGCGGCCAATTTTGATGTCTTGAGGCTAGCCGAGTACTTCTTAGCCGCCAACCAACCTTCAGTGAGTACACCCTATACTTCTGGTTGCACTAGCCAGTCGTTGGTACAATCTTTCTCTTGGCCGCCCCTAGTGTGCTTTTGTGGATTGCAAATTTTTCCGCATTAACTTCTGACACCCTGTTTGGCTGTGAGTACCTCCGGCACTTCCTAAACCCTCGGCACAACAACTCTCTCAACTTGACAATGGTTTTGGCCACCACCTACACCACCATCGTCGTGTGCTCGCCAACAAATGTCATGATTATGAGGTAGAGGAGCTTTGAACTTGTAATTTCATGATAACATGCTTTGAATGTGTAGTAGCATGCTAGGATTGTATGATTTTATGCTTTGGATGTTAAATATTGATCTAATTGCATGATGTGCATGTAAGCATGACTTTATGGTATGTTGAAATGTATATGACATGTATGTGAGCTGTAAGTATGGTTGATATACATGTGTTAGTGATGGCTAGCAAGTATATTAGTAAGCTATGTATGTGGATTATGTGTGTGGGCAGAAGTATGGGCGATGAACGGTAAGAAGTGACAGAGTGTTTGACATGGATGTGGATGTGTAAGCGTGTGACAGAAAATGGAGGATGTAAGTTTGATGGGCGAGGATTGGAATGGATTGGTTTGGATTGGAGTGTATGTTAGGGGAATTATCAAATAGTAAAAATATTGTATAATTGTACAAGCATAACATATAAATTATGAAGTGAAAAGTAAGCATAATAAGCGAGGTATAAGCAAGAGGGTTGATAACTGGGATTGGCTCTAAGGAACTCAGTTTGATGACTGCCAAGTAAGATGTTTTGGTCGTAAGGTGGATGGCGGAGATTGTATGAATATGTAAGATTTTGGTGTATGGTGAGTTATGTTGTGATTTGGGCATGTTAAGTGAAGTTTGCTACCCCAATGAACTAGGGTTTCGGATTGAGCTCAACTTCGATTTGATTAGTCGAGCACTATGAGTCTTTATGGAATAATTTAACCATATAATTAACTTAATTTAAACTTGAATTATAAGCAAAGCTAATGATAGCATTGTGAGTTGGAGATCTAAGGGTTCAACAGATTAAGTTCCGTATTTGAGCTAGTCGATAATGAGTCGGTTGAGCACTTCTCATGTCTTACATAGTATTTATCCTGCGAGATGTTCTCTATGTGCTGTATTGAGCCCTAAACGTTTGATGCTCTATTGAGAGCGATGTATGTTTTCGATTTGGTCTATGTGTTGTATTAAGCTCAGATGTTTGATGCTCTATTGAGAGCACTGTATGATTTCTACCCAAGAGTGGCACTGTATGATATCTACCCAAGAGTGGCACTGTATAATTTCTACCCAAGAGTGGCATTGTATAATTTCTACCCAAGAGTGGCACTGGCACTACAAGACCCCTAAAAGTGTGGGCAATTGTATGACCCCCTTTTGTGTGGGTATTTATGTTTTTGCACTCAGGTAAGTAGTATCATGGAACTGCTCTTACTTGTTTGATCCTGTGCCCCATGAGCATTGGTGTGCCTTGCCTTCGGAAAAGTCCATGGCATCTAATCACTCCCTGGAGGTTAAGGTGATGCCCGAGTGGCATTCTTTTCCTTTTCGACGCTGGAGCTTATTAATTGTAATGAGCTTCAATGGTTGATAGTATGTGTACGACTGTATAAGTGAGTATGTATGATTTTGAGTAAGACTGTAAGAGTATGTTTTTGAGTACTACTGTAAGAGTATGATTCTGAGCAAGACTGTAAGCATATGTTTACGAGTAAGATTTTATGAGTAAGATCATAGGAGTAATATTGTACGAGTAAGGTTGTACAAGTATGTGTAAGTTGTATGAGTAAGTGTATGATTATACGAGTAAGTTTGTAAGACTCTAATTAATAGTGTATGTGTAATATTAGTTTGATGGCATGTATTTAGCATGATTGTATGTATATGAGCATGATTATTATATGCATGCTTGCTTCATGTTTGAGTTGCATGAATGCATCTATGTATGGACTTACTGAGTTAACTATTTAGAACTCCCCTAATGGGTATTTTCCTACCAAGTATGAAAATACTCATTACTCTATTTTTTAGCCTTGTTGCTTAGGAGGCTTTTGCAGGTTTGTGTTGGAGAGCTCCTGGAGATGGATGCTCATTTCAGCAATAAATTGATTTCCTTTGACTCAGATATATCTTTGACTCATTGTGAGTATTATTTGTGTCATGATCTGATATATTGGGTGAGACAAGACTTAAGATGTTTATGCTTTCTGGACTTTTAATTTACATTAGACTTTTCACTGTTATGGGACTTGCACTTAGGGATGTCGGGGAGAGATTTGTATTTAAAGTCTATGATCATAAGTATTTATTCATACATTTGTTTTCGGGTAACACGTGAGGATGTTTGGTTTGGTTGTACGATGTTTGATTGAATGAGTAAGAATTTTTATGGGAAAAATTGATGTGTGATGTTTTATATTATAAAACTGCTTTCACATGTTTTGCATTCGTCATTTTTACCTATTTACATTCTTTACATTGCAAAAATTTTCCTTGAATTTTAAAGAAAATGTGATGAAAAATCTTGGGCATTACACCTATACCGCCACTCTCCCATAAAGTTAGAGAGTCTATACCCTTTGAGTCAAAGATTCATCAAAGGTATTTATAAGGAAGTCTAAGAACCTAATTGTGGCGCATAACCAACTATAAAAATCGCCAAAAACCACTTTACTAACAGTTCTGCAACCGTTAGCAAATAAGTTCCCATGCCATTGACGCATCGAACCTTACCGATAGTGGCATTACAGTTTTATCGACGAGTCCATTCACATGTGAAATATCACCGAGAGAGATATTAATGTTCCATCAGTAAGTCCATCGATACGTTTAATGCTGCCGACAATGAAAACATTCTTTCACCGGCAAGTTCATTGACGTGCCGATGGTTGACCGACAAGTCGTGGTTCACCAATGGAACTTCGACCTTCAAAATATATCGTAACTTCCTTACTTTCTGACCTATAATCATTATTATTTTCTTAAATAATTTATTCTACAATATTATAATCACAAAGTCTTGTAAATCCCTTTCGAATACTACAGGTGTTACACCATGTCATCAATTTTGAGCCGATCGAGGTGGTCACTAATATTACTTACAATGAGGAGCCTGCTCTATGAGAAGGAGCAGGTGTTCCATACAAAGTGGATTTGTCTCTCTTTAGAGGAATCACAAAGTTGAATAAGCAACATGGGAAAGTGAGAACGAAATGGAGATGGTATATGCACATCTATTTGAGACAACGAAGGTTGTAAACTTCAAGGACAAAATTTCTTCTTAAGGTGGGTAGGATGTAACACCCTTGATTTTTGTTCTATGATTTTTAAAAAAAATTGGGAATCTTTCATAAATTTTTTTGGTTTCATTTGACGGAAATTAGATAAGTAGGTATGCGGAATAGGGTTGGGCAAGGCTCGCATTGGCCAAGCCTATCAGACCATCTACCATAGCCTAATTTTGTGCTAAGCTGAAGATAATCCCATATTTGGGCTGATTTGTTTTGATTTGATCTTATTGGCTAAGCTTGGAAGGAATCCAAGCCAAAAAGTAAGTTGCCCTTAGGAGGACTCCTCCCATTAGATAGGCCACATGTCCCCGACCTCTGTCTCTCCTATATTTTGGTCTACACCCTCCCTTTGTCTTGTGTGACTCAACCCCCTCAGACATCCCTTTCTCTCCCAACTTGTCTCCTTCTCTCCCTCTTTTATTTTTCTTCATTTCCACTTTCATTGTTTTGCCATTAAAGTACCCTAAAAAACCTAGACCTTGAATTCCCTTTCATTGGAGCACCTTCTAAGGAGATTCAACTTTAGCTTGGTACACCATTAAAGGATTTCTTGAGTTTAGACTGAATCAAGGTAATAGAAATCGAGTTTCCTTTGCTCTTGATTTTGGTGTAGATATATTGATTTGGCACTTGAGGGCTTTTGTGCTTGATTTAGGGTTTTGATCAAGGAAGAGTTTTTAGTCTCTTTTCTTCTTCAAAATCAAGTATTTGGAAATCTAATCAAGAGATATGTGACTTACACTTGCTGATTTACTTGCTTGGGTTAATTTCATTTATAGATTTTCATGTTTAAGATTAGGGTTTTCTTATAACAGTTCAAGTATGTTTGATACATGATTTTATCGAATATTATCATATTTTGGTAGAAAAAGCATGTTTCATTGATTTTTGGTGGCTGATCTATGGTCCATGTCCATGCTCTGATCTATGGTCCATGTCCATGCTTTAGAGTATTATATTTGACATTTCTAATTTTTATATTGGATATGTATTTTAGTTGCTTTGATTATAGCTTGATTTGTATTGTGTTGTTTGGTCACAGATTACACTGTGTAATTGGAAAAGTCGACTACTTTCAAGGCCTTCCCATTAACTTTTTTGTCAAAAATTTCTTTAAGATGTTTTTCATTTACCTATCTTAGTCTGGTAAAAATTTCATGATTTTTCATGAAGTTTATCCCATTCAAAGATTAATCTTTTCTAAAGTTTGCTTTTCAACCAGTTGGCAATACCTTGGTTTTTGGACTTCATTTGGGGGTATTTTCTTCATGGAACAGTCCTATGAACATTAATGGAGATTCAAAAATGCGTCTAGTTTTATCTCATATTTTTGGGATCCACACTATTCTGGATTCATAGTTATGTTACTTTGTGTTTTGGGATTTTTCCTAAGTTGAATTCAGGTCAGATTGCTCTCAAATTCCTCATGGACAGTATTCTATGAGTTTTATGTATAACATAAAAATTCACAATTGATTTGGAGTCTTTTATACCATTTTGTGTTCTTTGAGATCCATATGTGTAGGAATTCTAGTACTGCACAACAATTTCCAAAACTCAAAATAAAATAGTTATTGGTGTTAGTCTGTATAACCAATTTAATTTGGAGTATCATATTGGATCATTTGACTTTGATGCAAGCTTCGTTTGCTATGGATATCTCTGAGTATCTTTCCTAAAATTCGGAGTCAGCCATAGTAGTTTTAAACTTTAACGTGTAGTCGTGTAATTATGCACACACGACATTGTAAAAATATTTTTATGTGTTTGTAGCATATTCTCCACCAGTCGTTATAACACAGGGTGGGATTAGGTATATACATGTTTGGGTAATAAGATAATAAACTAGAAATATTTGTGTGTTGTGTCTTCACCCAGAAAATTACCCAAATAGTCCAAACATGCTCCTGAGGGCTTCGGATCAGCTGTGATGCACTCCCACCGGGGTGGGTGGGAGTGCCGAATCAGGTGAAACCACGTCACCAGGGTGGCAGCAGGAGACCGGGTTACTCGTTGACCCGGGTGACCGATGGCTTCGTGAACAGGACGACCGGGCAAAGGTATTAATCAGATCAGAACCGGGCGAAGGTATTAATCAGATCAAAACCGGGCCAGGCCAGTGGAGTGCATTTCACGAAACCCAGAACTCCCACTCTGATCTGCCCCGGTGATCCGATCAGCACTCTGCGACTCACTCCGTCCCGCTGCTCCCGCTCCCACCCGGTGACAAGAGAAGCACCGATCGACGCCGGAGAAGAGTGGAGTGTTCTTCAAGGAACCCACTTTCAGAACTCCCGCTCCCACCCAACCCGGCGATCGGAAGAGCTCCCGCTCTGCTCTACCCCGGTGATCCTTGGAGCACTCTCACTCCGTCCCGTTGCTCCCGCTCCCACCTGGTGACCAAAGAAGCACCGATCGACGCCGGAGAAGAGTGGAGTGTTCTTGAAGGAACCCACTTTTAGAACTCCCGCTCCCACCCACCCCGGCGATCGGAAGAGCTCCCGCTCTGCAACTCACCCATCCCGGTGACCAGAGCAGCGGCGATCGACGCCGAAGAAGAGTGGTCAGGCAGCAACATTCTCAGAGGCAGCCGACACATAAAAAATGAAATAGGAGGTGCAGTCTGTTGGCGCTCGCTCCTGCAAGTCGGTCTGATTCCCGTTCGACAGTCGAAAAAGCACGATCGTTGAGGTACAACAAACGAACTTGAGATGCAGATGCGCTTATGTATTTGTTTTTTGTCTCTATCCGTCATTCCAGGGGAAAAAAAAGGAACTTCGATTGTTTTAACATTCCATTTTCTTTCACGGACAACTTCTGGGGTTTGATTGTTCTGCATTGTGTTTACTGCGCGCCAAAGTGACTGCTCCATCCCAAATTCTTTAGGTTCCATTTTCTTTCACAGATATTTTCTGGGTTTTGAATGTTCCACATTGTGTTTACTGCAAGCTTCAGTCACTACTCCATCCCAGATTCTTTAAAGAATAGAAAATTGGATTTTTTGCTTTTTACCACATTTCCACCGACTTGCATTTCGTTTGTTCCGCATTTTTTGATGGGCTTTCTTTCAGCTTACCACGCTTCTATATGTCGGAGAGAATAAACTGCATATGCTCTGTGGTTATTTTTATTTTTGAATCTAAAGTCCTAGATCGACAAAGTGAGGCCTTTTCATCTCCTGCAAATCAAAATTATGTTGTCCAGAGCCTCTTCTCTATTTTGCTTTTTCTAGGAAAAATTGTATCTTTTCCACTTTAGAATTTTTTGAATTGCCTGTCTACTGATGAAACTGCATATGCTCTGTGTTTATTTTTATTTTTTAATCTGAAGTCCTAGATCGCCAAAGTGAGGCCTTTTCGTCTCCTACAAATCAAAATTATGTTATCCAGATCCTCTTCTCCGTTTTGTTTTTTCCAGGAAAAATTGTATCTTTTCCACTGTGGAATTTTTTGTTGCCTGTCTACTGATGAAACTGCATATGCTTTGTGTTTATTTTTATTTTTGAATCTGAATTCCTAGATCGCCAAAGTGAGGCCTTTTCGCCTCCTGCAAATCAAAATTATGTTGTCCAGAGCCTTTTCTCTGTTTTGCTTTTTCCAGGAAAAATAGTATCTTTTCCACTTTGGATTTTTTGTTGCCTATCTGCTGATGAACCTTGGAGCAATATTGTTCCAACTTGGAGCAATATTGCATCAACATTGGAGCAATATTGCTCCAACCTAAAATGTTCAATGATTTTGATGCATTTAATTGCTTACCGATTATTTTGATGCCTTCAATTCATATAAGCCTTGCAGCAATATTGTTGTAGGGTTGGAGCAATATTGCTCCAACCTTGAGCAATATTGCATTAGCATTGGAGCAATATTGCATCAACCTTGGAGCAATATTCTTCCAACTTGGAGCAATATTGCATCAACCTTGTAGCAATATTGCTCCAACCTTGGAGCAATATTGTTCCAACTTGGAGCAATATTACATCAACATTGGAGCAATATTGCTCCAAGGTTGGAGCAATATTGCTCCAACCTTGGACAATATAGCATCAACATTGGGGCAATATTGCTCCAACATTGGGGCAACATAGCATCAACATTGGGGCAATATTGCTCTAACATTGGGGCAATATTGCTCCAACCTGAAACTGTTCATTGATTTTGATGCCTTTAAATGTTTACTGATGATTTTGATGCCTTTAATGTTCGATTATTTTGATGCCTTCAATTTATATAAGCCTTGCAGCAATATTGTTGTAGGGTTTGAGCAATATTGATTCAACTTGGAGCAATATTGCATGAACCTTGGAGCAATATTGCTCCAACCTTGGAGCAATATTGCTCCAACCTTGGAGCAATATTGCTCCAACGTTGGAGCAATATTGTTCCAACTTGGAGCAATATTGCTCCAACCTAAAATGTTCTATGATTTTGATGCCTTTAATTTATATATGTCTTGGAGCAAAATTGCTATAGGGTTGGAGCAATATTACATCAACATTGGAGCAATATTGCTACACCGTCAGAGCAATATTGCTCCAACATGAAATGTATTATTACTACACCGTCGGAGCAATATTGCTCCAACCTGATAGGTTTGATGATTTTGATGCCTTTAATTTATTTAAGTCTTGGAGCAATATTGCTACACCGTAGGAGCAATATTACTACACCTTAGGATCAATATTGCTCCAACCTTGCAACAATATTGATGCAAGGATTGAGCAATATTGCTACAATTGTAAATTATAAATGCTAATAATTCTTAACAACATTATAACTTTTGTAATGTGCTTTTTGATGTTTCAAGAACAGTGTCTTCACTATAGTAGGGCTTCCTTTCATTGAATATCTATCATGGCAACTAAATCAAGTAGGTTTTTTTTAATCCCTACATTCAAAATGTTTGTGGATGTTGTTGATGTACTAATATTAATGCTTATGCATTAGGATTATTGCTCTTGTTATAGCAATATTTTAAATGTTAATCCTATTATCAATAATTGAATTATATGCGACATTTTAAAGACATTATTGCTACAACATTTCTGCATTATTGGTAATTTTATAGCACACTACCTAAAAATGTTGTAGCATTATTTCAGCTATACTCATACCATCTTGAATATGATGCCAGTGTATATTTTAAATATTGCTATGTTATTTACGGGGTTATATTCAACACTTTTATTATATGTCTAGGTACCTTCTTACTAATACTTAGATATGTATTGATGCAGAAGTTCTTGAATCAAAGAAGAGGGGCTCAAACCTTGGAGGAGGATCAGGAAGAAATAGGCGAGAGTCATTGAAAGTCCCTTGTTTCCCCTCGGGACTAGCAAAGTCAGTGAGCATATTGTCTACCTTCCCAGAGGTGAAGACTCTTGTTAGCCAAACCCCTTCATCCAATTGTTAGACGCCAGAAACATCGTTTGTCAGGCGTCACTTTTTGAAGTAATTTTGGGTTATTGGACTGAGGCCCAACCTGGGGTCACATTCAAAGGATGTAGAGTGGACTTCACTGTGGAGGATGTGGCCCTCATTACTAGCCTGAAGAAGGGGGGCAATCGGGTGGTCTTCGCCCAAGAAAGGGAGGAGAGGGGTGCGTATTGTAAGCGTCGTTTTGGGAAGAAGCAGGTTACAAGATCTGAAATTGAGAAGACCATGGACGTTTTAACTGCCACGACCGACCCTACATCGGTGGAGGATTGTGCAAGAACGATCATCTTGCACATTTTCTCATGCCTCCTATTTCCTCAGACCCACACTGTGGTCAAGAACGCGTTAATTGATCTGGTGGAAGACATGGGCAGCCTCCATCAATAAGACTGGCCTCAAGCTATTTATGAATTTTTAGTAATCTCAGCCTCAACCCTCCATAGGAAGATTATGTCGAAGGAGGCAGGCAAGTCTGAGGGCTATGGATCATTGATTGGAGCAGCATTTGTCCTACAGGTATTTTATACTTGCTACATAATTGTATTTACATGATTATATAGGAGTTACAAAATGCTAATTTTTATCTTTTATATGTTATAGGTTTGGGTGTTTGAGCATTTTAAGATGTTCATATCCCCCGTGCCGCATAAGCTGCCCCGATTTGCGAAGTGGCCAAATTGTGGCATGCTAAAGGGGGAAAAAGAGGCTAAGCACCATAGGTCGGTGGGCAAATATGCACAAATGTTTAAATTTCTGAGACCACAAGAGGTAATTGTGACTATTTTTTATATTAAAATGTTTGAGTTTTTAAAATCTGTTCAACTTTTTAGTTTATTGAACTTTGCATGATAACTAATTGTGCATAGGTTGACCATAGGTTCTATCTGTGTTGGTTCCTGTTGCGAATGAGGCAAATCTCATTGAAGGGGCAGGAAAGGCCTTAAAAAAAAGGAAGGTAGGAATGGAAGGTGGGGTGCTGGTGAAGGCGAGTGGGGGAGGAATGTTGGTCCTGAAGTCGGCACTAGATAATATGGCCTCTGCACTTGGAGTTGTGCATACTGCCATGCATATATTGGAGGAGGAGGGCTACCCTACTGACCATCTACATGGTGTCATGGACACCATTTCAGAAAATTTTTTGACATTTAAGAACATGGCCAATCATTTGGTTAAGAGGCCATCAAAGAGGATGAGGCATACCTCCCCTGCAGCAGCGGACGAGGATGAAGGTGGCAAAGCTGACAAGGAAGATATTGGAGATAATAATGATGATAATGAAGAGGAGGGTGAGGAGGAGGGAGGGGAAGAGGAGGGTGAGGAGGAGGGAGGGGAAGAGGAGGGTGAGGAGGAGGGAGGGGAAGAGGAGGGTGAGGAGGAGGAAGAGGGGGGAGAAGGAGGAGAGGAGGCTGAGGGGGGAGAAGGAGGAGAGGAGGCCGAGGGGGAGAGGAGGTGGGAGAGGATGGGGGGAGAGGAGGAAGAGGGGGGAGAGGAGGTGGGAAAGGATGGGGGAGAGGTTGAAGAGGGGGGAGAGGAGGTGGGAGAGGATGGGGGAGAGGCAGGAGAGGAGGGTAGAGTGGATGAGGGAGAGGGGGGAGAGGCGGATGAAGAGGAGGGGGGAGCGGAGCAAGGGGAGGATAAGAGAGAGGAGGGTCCAGTTGGGGAGTGCCGAAAGAATGATGAGGAGGGAGATGGGGAGGGAGATAAAGAGGGTCTCACTTCGAAAAGACCTCTACGGATAAAATATAAAAGTAAGAAGTATGGGACCCCTTTTACTCAGGAGACAAAGAGGAAGAGGAGGGAGAAGAAGGAAATGACTGTGGAGGAGGCTGCAACCATTTTAGTTTCTTGCAAAGCCTCAGCCAAGCAAGCATCCCGTACCTTCCCTCGCCGTCCAATGAAGATTAACTTATGCAGTCCTCTATCTAATTTGTGTACGCGAGATCAAGACACTATTCAAAAATTCATTACAGATAGGAGCCATTCTGTGGTGGGTGTCGGTGTCGCAGACAATGACTTAGTGGATATGTTGAAGGCAGAGTACATCTCGTCTAATGTAAGACTACAATTTCTATCTCATTAAATCTTAAGTATTCAATATTGATTTTATACTAAGTGTATGCTTCAATGTATGTAGGTAATAGATGCTTACATGTATATGCTACAACAAAGAGCATCTAGATCTACTGGAAATGCCTTCCCCAAATGCCACTTTGGGACCTTTGCATTGCAATTTTATTTCACCAAGGTATGGTCCAAAGCCTAATATTTTTATGTATTGGGTTAAGTTAGGATATGGACTAAGTCAAATCCAATGGGAATTGCAATTGAAGGTTATGGCAGAGGACGCATTGGAGGACCTCGCAACCACATGTTTTGGAGCGGATAAAGAATGTCCTGATTTCATCTTTATACCAATGTGTGACAATGCACATTTTCACTTATTGGTCATAGATGTTGACAAGACTGAAGTGAAATGGTTCGATTCCATGCTTGGGTATGGCCATAAGAAACGACATCCTAATGTGAAAAAATTGGTGAGTTAATGTATGATTCATTGAAACCAATTTTTCTTTAAACAATTGCTTTGAAACTAATTTGGCAAATATGTGAATAATAGATGGATAGCATTGGAGTATTTCTTGAGGAGCACCTTAAGGTACCTAATGCTAAAAAGTGGAAGATCGTTAGTAAGAAGGGACCATACCAATCAAACGGGGTTGATTGTGGGTTCTTCCTCATGCGTACTGTATATTGCATTAGTTCTGGTTTGCCAGTTGATTATACTCAGGTATAATGGGGTTAATAAGATATATGGGCCAATTGCATATATTTTTTTATTTCTTCTTTATTCCTTCAGTCAAAATGGGATACTAACAAATTTATTCGTTTCAACTTTTTTAGGAAGATATCTCTCAGCGTTTGAGACTTGGAATGGCTGCAGAGATCCTAAGAGGCTCTATTGATTGAGTATGAGTCTTTATGGTGATGGTGAGAACCTTAAATGATATGTATTAATGTTTCCTAGATCCATAGGTATGTATATATGAAAGGGGTGAATCTAACATTTGCTTGGGCTTTACTTTGTATTAAAGGTTGAAAGCTGATGAATTTGGTTTCCGTCGGTTTTTTTTTATTCTACTACTTACATTGGTGGTTAGATGAATGAAGACAAAAGTTCCCGGTTGAGACTGTCATGGGGTCTTTTGTTTTTATCCGCCCAATATTTAACTCTCTTCTTCTTCATTATCTCCTTCTTCAATGTTTATCACCCAATTATTTCTTTTTCTCCAGAAAGGTGATGATAGATGAGAAGCCTTTGTTTTAAAAGGTAGAGTATAATACAAAGGTTCTCACCGAATTTATATTCATCTCTTTTTCTCTCACTTTCTATCAAATGCTTATACCAAATTCATTGACAGTTCGCCATTATTTGCTAGAGGTCTTCTAATGAAATGTATGTTTAATTTTTTTATGATCCTGGTTGTTCACTCGTCAATTAATTTCGCCATAACCCTCATTCTTTGAATATTACCCAATTAGCTTTCAAAAGAAAACTAACTATTGCTTTGGCTGATCCTAGTTGTTCTCACTCATCAATTAGATACGTCATGACACTCATCCTTTGAACTGTTACCTAGCTAGCTTAAAAATGAAAATTGTTTCTGCATCATGTGATTATATGTTGAAGTCACGATTTGTGGTGTGATCCATATATGGGACATGGTGATATACCTTTGTATTTTACATTTTTTCCTTTTTGTTTTGAATAATAAAGAGCATTTGCAACTATGTTTAATAAAACGTTGGCCCATTTGTTTGTGGTGACAGAATCATCTGAGACTTGAAATGTAGGCAGAAATTGAAAAGTCTGGATGAGTTTCATTGATAGATCTTGCTGATAATATTGGTGATGATTTGTTCTATGTGGAGATGCAGTCTCGATAGATAGTTTCTAGCAATTCAGATCTCATGCTAATACAAGGAGATATAATAGCTCAATCCTATTTGGTCTGCAGTTGCTGAAGAAATTAATGAGAGGCTTCGAGAATGTAGTCAAATTGCATTAGCAGATCTCGCTGCTCAGTTGCATGTCAGCTCAGAGTTGCTGGCTTCTGTTTTGGAGACCCGTCTTTGGATTCTTGTAAGCATATATTTCTCCTTGCATTTATATCGTATAATGTTTGTGTGATTGTAGATGACCACTGTATGCAACAGGGTGTCATGAAGTTTGCACTTTGTTATCAAATTATATCTTTCCCCTTGTTGAAACCACATAGTACATCAACGTGCCAACTTTGTATTTGTAGGATATGAAAAATGCTGTAGAAAATTTAATATGATTCTTTGTGCTGCACTGACCAATTTATAGCCAACATCGACAATTTTACATATTTCATGAATAGTTATCACCTTTACTATCATCTTATCTGTTGCTCATTTGAGAAAATTGAATTTGATTGAGATTATGGCACCCACAAAGTGTGGATCATCTGCTGTTACTAATTGACTAGTGGATACTTATTATCTTTCTCTTGTTTATTTTTATTTTCTTCATCCTACGTTAACATGCATTCAAATTCTTCCATGTTAAATTCAATGAAACTTTTTATCATGTAATAATTTTGTGTATGCCAAAAACCTCATTGTCAAGTGGAGCAGTAGCTAGGAATATCATTTATGTGAATAGCACAATATCATATGAACTTAACTATTCCAAGAAAATAAAGATGAACAGAAGATTAGGTTAACTACTGTTTATAAGTTAAAATGTTCTTCTACAGGGATATGTGGAGCCAAAAAATATGAGGTGCTACTCATAGAAACGTAGATCTGAATATAATCCTCTGAGTTCTAGTCATAATGGGATTTTATACTTCTGAGAGCTGAAAGAAATACCAGGCAATCACTTGTAGCCATGTCACTGGCCTATGAAGAAAAGGATCTCCATGACTTTTACAACTTTTTTCTTTAATTGAGAAAAAAATTATTAATTGAGACAGATGGATTGAGTGGTGTATCTGTTGAAGGTGTTTTCTTCCAATCTTTATGTAATGGTCTAGTTAAGGAAGGTGAGATACTTGGATCACTTCGTGCTGGAGTTCAATGGACACCTGCTGTATGAAACATCTTATTAGCATTTGTTGCTCTTAATTATGTTGTGGCTTTCAAAATCTCCAATTTTCTGGCTTGATTTGCTTAAATTTACGTGAACTTTTATGATAAAAAGTTACCAGGATTAAGAATGTGAAAATGGGAGCAAATTAAACTGTTAGTAATTTGATGAAGGTTGTTGTGGGACACTTATTTTTAAATGCTGTTGTCGGTTTTGTGCTGCAGGTTTTTGCCCATGCTCAAAGAGAAAGCATAGAATCTTTTTTCACTTAGGTAGGAGTGCATACTAGCTTTCCAGCTTGAAACAGATATTTATTTTTAAGAAAAATTAATGCACACATCATCCTTGCTGCCTTTTCTAATATAATTCCCCTTGTGGATTACAGGATTGACTGCCTTTCAATTCTACCTGCAGTTTATGGGCATCAGGATGCTCCAAAGGTTTTGTCTCTTTGTCCATCAGTTAAGAGGGCACTTAAGGTGAACCTTTTTAATGTTTAAGACACTTCTTGGACATGTACTTTGATTTTGAATTATTTCTCACACATCACTTCCCCAGTCAGCTAAAGCAACTATTCTAGGGGAGTATTGTGTGTTGAGTACCAATTTCATCAAGGTCAGTCTATAGATCCTAGTCCCTTGGTATTTAAGATTTCTGCAAATATATTTTTTTCCCTTTCCTTTGGTCTCTTTTTATTTGTTTGCTTATTATGAGGTTATGTCATTCTCCCTTTCTTTAATGTGCAGGATGTGTTCGGTCTCCTAGACAAAGAAACAAAAACTCTTACTCATATAAGGGCTTCTCATGACACTGTTCTTTCTTTTATGTGAAATAAAAAGAAAAATTAGAAGCCCACCCTTTTAATCTAAGGTAGTCTTTTGTATGGCATCTTAGTTTGGTCTTTACCTTCTAATGGCATGACAATTTGTGAATGAGGATTTTTATTCTAGTTTATTTCTTTTATGAGAAATAAAAGCCCAAGATTTATATATTTTTATAACATCTTTTTCATATCTCCTTCCAGGCCTTTTTGGATATTCAACTTTATGAGAAAGCCCTCGATTTATTTGAAGATGATCCATCAACCTCAGTATGTTTTTCATTGTTGATCTTATGCTATAGTGTTTTGTACTTAATATGGATATTTAATATTTGTAGAATGATGATGCTAAGATTTTCTTCTTTAAATTTTAGGTAATTCTCCTTAGGCATCTGCTAAGGACGACATGTTCATCTATGGTGGATTTTCTTTTATCAAATTTGGTAAAATTTACTTCACCCACTTAATCGACTGATTCTGTAAGGATGACACTGTCTGCAAGGACAATTTCTCTTAGTCGGGAAATAGCTCAGCTTGTCGGAGCAGTCCAAAATGACCAAGAAACATTGCAACAACCATGGAGTAACTTGAATCCTGCACAGGTTTGTTAAGGGCTAGCATGCATGTGTTTGAACAGTTATAAGTTCTAGGAAATAATGGAACGAGCATGTCTGAGAAAGATAATCTGCGTCGTTACATGCATTGGTTTACCCGGTCAATTCCTGGGTTTGTTTGGTTAGCAAAATACCGGAAGTAACAAGCACAAATTTTCTTGCAAAAAAGACACAGCCTTGGTAAATGAATGACTTGTATTTGGTTCCATTTACAGTTAAATTTTTTGTTGCTTTTTGTTTCCCTATTATATGTCAATTTAATCTTTAACTCTCTCTCTTGTGCCCCTTTTTTTTTGGCTTTCCTCATGCAAGATAAGCATGGGTTTTCCTTCCCCCCCCTCACTTATTTCATATATTTGTAATCTTTTTCTTCTCTATCTAATCAAACAGCTTCGTCAAAGTCGTTGTAAACATGTATTCTATTTATGAAATGGAGATCTCAGGCATAAAGAAATAGACAATAATAATATATTTACTTAGACCGCAACACAGAGTTTGTTGCTGCCTGTTCTATCTCGTTTCAGAGTATTTCACTTTTACAGGTAGTGGCTGCTGTTGGTTTCAAGGGCAGAAGGCTTGAAATTTCGAGTGATATTAACCCTCAAGTCGCTGCTGTGATTGAGTCCTGCTGGGTCAAGTAACTAGATAACCGAACATCCATTTTTCGTTTTGGATTCCCTCTTGCAGCAATGAAACACATCTTTTGTTCATAAAACTGTAGGGACCCTTGGAAGAGACCATCTTTTGCCAGTATCATGGAGTCTTTGAAACCCATGATAAAGCCTTCAACACCTCAACTAGTTCTTGCTAAAGTATCACAGCTTACATAAAACGTGAAATTAGTTGCTGAGTGCTTGTTTCTCGGCATGGACGTTGTTTTTTGGTGAAGCAATTCTAGTGGGAGCGGTTTGTGTGCAGATTGTCACATGTACAGGACTAAATCTATTTTGTGGATGAGTTTCAATTCTTTTTTGCTTCTACCTAACTCTTACCTCTTATTACGTTGGTCAATCAGAGTGCCCTGCTATCTACACTCTCTTTGTTCTGTTGAAGGCGAGCTGCTATCTCACATTTCAGGCTGAGTTTCAAATGCCCAACTTCAAATCTTTTTTCTCCGCAATCACTAAATGTGTATGGCCAAATATCTTAATATGTTTTTTGTATGTATTATTATTCCTGTGTAATTAAATGTCTAACTCATAGAGAAAATGAATTATATGCGAAAAGTGAGCAATTGCTTCACTAATGTCCAATATTTACATAATGCTTATTGTACAAGCAGGGATTCTTCAATAGATGGTCGTAAATTTCAGTTATTGGTTTGCAGGCAGTAGCGATTGATTTCATTTGTAATATCCGGACAGTTAATTATGTAAGCGTGCTGGTTTTGCCTCTTTCATCCTTTCTTATAGGGACATTCGTGATAGAAACATGGCGGTGATCATTGTTCGGTTATTTCGTCTCAAAGAGAAGAACACATGGATGATGTGTTTATGAGTGGGCTCCACGCCATGGCCTGGACACATGGCTATTATAGCCTTGCAGGACTTCCATGCTATATGCTAAGCCTTAAGGAACCAAACCTAGTCCTCTACATTAGAAGAGTTTTCGTTTTCTACTTCTCATTGACAATGATCCCAACCTAAACTATGCATAGGAGATCGATAGTGTATATGTTAGGGCATGTTAGCGTCTGTATTACTATGAGCGTCGTTAATCTTATATATCAACTGCTTTCGTATGTAGCTTATGCTAGGTTTATTGTTATAGGGGAGCATAAATTGATGTAAATTTGCTTATGCTTATTTTGGTGTGATAAAAAAAAAGATTAGTGTGCAAAACCACCATTTCTAAATTTTGAATGCATGAAGGGCATCCCCACCTTGCATGGCCTCTGGTTGGCAATGCTTGTATGATTTTTTATTTTTGTGTTTTTGCCAAGAATATTAGCAGCACAAAAGTAGAAAAAGGGTGCTAATAACCATACATTGCTACACCAAAACTTGTCTAACAAAACATTATATTTGGTCTTGATTTAAGAATCCAAAATAAATATACATTTTATTAGACAAATTCTCGTATAGAAAAATCATTATCATGTAGGAGGCCTCTTATTGCACTAACACATTGTTCGGTAGGAAGGAACACATGCATCTTATAAGATTTGGTAATTTTTGTTTTCTAATTGTCTTATTTTTGTTTTCTAAGGACATTGCTACTGTTAGGGCAATATCACCCCAACATTTGAGCTATATCGCTCCAACATTAAAGCAATATCGCTCAAATGTTGGAGCAATATCGCTCCAAAATTGCTACAATATTGCTTCAATGTTGGAGCAATATCGCTCCAACATTGGTGCAATATCGCTCCAATGTTGGGGCAATATCGCTCCAACATTGGAGCAATATCGCTCTAACATTAAAGCAATATCGCTCAAATGTTGGAGCAATATCGCTCCAAAATTGCTACAATATCGCTTCAATGTTGAAGCAATATCGCTCCAACATTGGTGCAATATCGCTCCAACATTCCTACTGTTGGAGCAATATCACTCCAACATTAAAGCAATATCGCTCAAATGTTGGAGCAATATCGCTCCAAAATTGCTACACTATCGCTCCAACATTGGTGCAATATCGCTCCAATGTTGGAGCGATATCGCTCCAACATTAAACATTAGAGCAATATTGCTCCAATGTTGGAGCAATATTGCACCAACATTGGTGCAATATCGCTCCAACAGTAGCAATGTTGTAGCAATATCGCTCCAACATTGGTGCAATATCGCTCCAACTGTTGGAGCAATATCGCTCCAACATTGAACATTAGAGCAATATTGCTCCAACATTGCTACTGTTGTTGCAATATCACTCCAACATTGAACATTAGAGCAATATCGCGCCAATGTTGGAGCAATATCGCTCCAACATTGGAGCGATATTGCACCAATGTTGGAGCTATATTGCTCCAATGTTGGTGCGATATTGCAGCAAGTTTAGCATCTCCTTTGGATGAACATTGATGTTATTCACTATAAATTTGTTTCATATTAAGTGTTTCCAAGTGATAATTTCTCTTAATGGAAATTTTAAATTACATTTCAAAACTTGAGTTCGTTAATGCTTTGATGATCACGCTTAATATATTAATGCATATGAAACTTACTAGGTTCCAACTACTCTTTTAGTATTTACTTCATATTCATTCCCTCTAACAAACATATCAAGTAATAAAATGATCAAAGATAAGAACGAACCAAACAAAAATTTCTCTACACTTTCGTTGGGCATGAACTCATAGATCAATAATTTTTATTCTTAGCGGATGCACCATCCCAAAAGCCTAACAAGGTTTTAGTGCTAGAGCTTTGCAATTAGTTCCACCTCATTCTTGAACCCTTCAAATCCCTGTCCTGAACTTTGAGAGAGCCTTTTCACAGCTATTTCTTGACCCTTTACTAATTTTTCCTTGCAAGATTGCCATTAAGCTCCTTTAATACCTAGATGCTTATGATTAATGCTCAGTGAGCTATTTTATAAAATATCTATTTTTATGATCCTCCAATTTCTTTTCTTATGTTTCTGTGGAGTTACGGTTCTTAAAATTCCTACAATGAAGTGGGGAAAAACCATATAAACATGTCCACATCCACCCTCTCCAAGCTTGTTGGCTGTAAAGAAATTCTCAGAGTATGCAATATTGTGATAAAGGAAAACAAAGTATGCAATATTGTGCACAAATAAGAAACACTGGCAGTCCCATCTTAGGCAAGCCCCACCCATCCAAACAATAAGAATGAGGTCAACACATTTTATTTGGGATCATGTAATATGTGCAGCTTTAGCCATACTGCATCAAGGAGGATGTTTGAAGCTTTAACATCGCGATATATCACTTGACATTCTGAATGTGCAATAATGTGAGTTCTCATGCAGCACCAATTGCAACTTTGATTCTTATATCCCAAGAAAGTGGCTGAGCTCCTCCTGAAAAAGAGGTCCATTTGCTATGAGATGCAATATAACTAAAAAGAAATCAACAACTACTAAATAGATATCTTTACGTATTAACAGGAGTCACAACAAGTATACAATCATGTCCGTACACCACAAACAAAGGCACTTCATCATACATGAATTATATGAAATCTACATCTTTAAATGTTGAAAGTGTGGGATTTTTTTTACTTATGACAAACGTTTCTCCCGAAGATGCACAAGGAGCATGATTTCATTTCCAAGTAACATAAAACAAAGTAGTTCTAATTTACGTTTAAATAGGTGGTTCTCTAGACTACCTTTTGGCAAGTACTCATAGACCAGTAATCGGTAGTCACCCTCAGAGCAATAACCAATGAGCTTACCTAGATTTGGATAGTGAAGTTGACTAAGGTACTGCACAATTGTCTGTCCACATCAGTTGTGAAACCAAATTAATAACACCAATAAAACTGAGAAACTTAATTAAACAAATTCTATAAGAGAAGAAAGGCTTACCAACCACTCTTTGTGGCCTTGAAAACCTTATGCTTTAAGATTCTTCACAGCAACAACCGTTCCAGATCCAGGCTTTAAAGCAGTTATTGTTTGCTCATCGACCCATCCCTTGAAAACATAACCGAATCCTCCTTCTCCAAGGAGAGATTCTGTATGGAAGTTTCTAATCACATTTCTGAGCTGATTGAAAGGGAAGTTCTTCAAATATGGGGATGACGAGATTTCGCACTCAGTTTGTGGTGTTGGAGCATTAGAACTACCACTATTCTCGCTGTAAGATGGCAGAGTCAAACTTGATACACTTGTAGATAGTTTTCTCTTGCTGTTGGTTTTTGAAGCCTCTGATGCAGAGATATAATGGAGTTACAAAAAGGATACAATGTTATACACATTTTGTCTCCTGATTCTTTAAAACTACAACTAGTATGAAGGAAGAATAAAACCTAAGAATTGAAGAATATTTTATAGCAAGTGTGAACAGAGCCTGCAAATGCTAACAGGAAAAAGGGAAAGGAGAACATTTTACAGCAAAGTACTATATTCCCCCTAATTAAATAGTCCATGGATAACCAAATGCTATATGTCCTAGAAATCCGGAGATAGAAAATCATAACTTTAAGATTGATGTTGCCGAGTTAATATGGCCTTAATTATGCAACGTAAAAATCACCTCAAATCATATACTAACTTGGTTGCAAAATATAACAGAAAAAACTTTGTGGTCTACACCTCAAAATATCTCACTTCTAATCCCACAGCCCAATTAAAAAGAGCAAATTAATATAACATGAAAATAAGCATATTTAGATCATTTGTCCCAACTAAATCTATACAACGAAAAACTTAAAAAAAACCAAGCACTTTCACTTTTCCAAAACATTAACTAAAACATACATACCCTTGTTCCTAACTAAAAAATTAACTAAAACATAGAGCAAATCCCAATGTTCCTAAGTTTAACAAGTGAATATCAGTATAAACATAAATGGTGGATCACACAAAAATACCTAACAAGGTTTCACAAATCTCTGGAATATTGCACAGCTGATGGAATAAGAACTCCTTCAAAGTACCTGTTTATCTTTCATATGCAGGTAAGCAATAGTTTAAAAAACTATATCATCATTGCAATATTGCTGCCTGTAACATAGTTGCCAAATCAGTTACATGTCTACCTATAAAGCTTAAAATATTATGGTACAATTCCAATAATCAAAGTTCCATCATCAAGTTTATGATTGCCAAACATTGATAGGAACTATATTATGAACAATCAAGCCTACTGACAGTCATTGTTCTTACAGGTCTGACCACAAAACGGTCATTCTTATTACGATATACAAAAGCAAACGACAATTTAGCATCTCTTCTTCTTGCTTGAGGATCAACCTCTTTGACCGGAAAAAGTTTATAAATGTGTACAGTTCATGTCCAGGAAAAAAAGTATTACAAAAGACTTCAAGAGGGGTAATATAAAATTTAATATACCATATCTATCAATTCATGAATTGTAGCATCCTTCCATGTTTAAATTTATACTTCATCCTTGGGTTCCTTATCTCTCATTGCAAAATCTTCATTGGAATGGTGCCCACCAATCTACAATAAATAGAAAGCATTTAAGACAGAACAACCAAATGACAAAAGGAGAGCTACATAATATGATTAGTGTGACACTCATCGAAGTTGGATTCATCACCATGTTTGAGAATATCCACAAAATAACCTAGCTTTCTTTTTTTTACAAACTCGATTCCAAAGACTAGATTCAATACAAATTGTTACATAGTAGCATCATGCAGGAAAAATTACCTCATCTATTTTCCAAATCGTAGAAATTGTCTTCAACCTTCCAAGATTACATATAACATGACTTAACAAAATGTTACAAAATGTTATCAACCTTCTGTGATTCATATAGCATCACTTAGCAAAATGGCAAAAAATATTTTCAACCTCCTGCATAAAAAACCACTTAAAATTGTAATAAGTAAAAGCTTATAAAAACTGATTTTATACTTCATGTTCAATTAATAACGAGTGATTAATATCTATTTTTACCTGAATTGGCTTCAGCTAAACCTCAGTTGAGGTTTAGGAATCTGCAAGTGGCTTGATTCTATGGGAGACATACTGACTTGCTTATGCACAATGTAAATAAATTTACTAAATCATATTTTGCTAAAACTATCAAATAAAATGCTTTAGTTAAAGCAAATGATTGAACTTACCTCAAGTAAGTTGGAAAAACTTTCGATACCTCTAGGAGTATCTTCGCAACAAAATAAATCCTATAATACATGCCAATAATTTAGAATTATATAGAATACAAAAAGACATGTGATAGTATCTATAACATAGTGAATAAATATAATTACTTGAGGTGGCTGAAACATTGGGATATGAGGTCGAAGCTGTAATTGAGGCAATTGAGTACATGAGGCGGGAGACTGCTGAGTGCTTGGACTTGATTGCTTTTTTTTCTTGTGATGTCTCTCAAGGCAACCCCTCTTCCTCGCAGCTGCTTTACCATCACGAGCACGTTTCTCCCGTATTTTTATCCCTGATGCAGGTACCTCAATATTTTGGTCATTGATATCTTTTTGTGCGAGGGTCTCATGCATATTTGCAGCCTTATCTTGAAGCTCATTTTGATGAGTTTGCTTCAATTCCTCATCTATTACTTGGGACATAATTTTAGCTTGAATCATTGTTGCCTTATATGCCGCTTCAGATTCAGCACCCCGTGCTGCTATGGCAATCAATATACGTGACAACTCCATGAAGCGTGTTCCCATAGCCTTATGTGGGTCAGTGTCAGTAGTTGTTGAAGTTGAATTCATTATGACCTGAACTTTTGCATCTCTTGACCACCGTCGATTATGTATTGGGGAGGGAGCATCTTCACACATCTATTATCAAACACTTTCAATGAATGACTGCATAGTATTCCTGCAAATTCAAACTTCTTACAACTGCAAACAACTGTGTGATCTTGTAAATCAAATGTGACATTGTGTTGACCATGCTTTCCTACAACTTTGAACTCCATTGTTGCTCCTTTCTCTATATATTCATGAATTTCACAATCTAAGTAATCTTGATACTCACTTAAAAATATTTCAAAAGCAGCTGGGGTATAAATTTTTGCCGCTTGTGCTAACATTTTAGAGAACATGAGTAACCTAGGAGTTTTATCCAACATTTTAAAATCAGCTTGTAACTCTTGAAAACGTCGATCATCTACTAATCTATCAAAATGATGAAGAAACTCCATAGGATTTATTTTAGAATTTACATACCTCCTCAAAATACTGTTCATAGATTCACTGCGCTGTGTGGACTTCATCCCCGCACAAAAATGATGTCGACCATAAGCCATAGCCCATTTTTCCTTCTCACGAAACAACTGAAGCAACCACGGATGATCTTGAACTGTATATTTCTCAATCATCCTATTCCATCCCTCTAAGAACTCCTCCTCTGTTTCAAACTCAAATATGCATTGTTTTAGATCTCTTGCAAATGACTGAAACTTTTCAAAAACATGGCTGAGATGTTTAGCTGCATTCTGATATATATGCCATATACATAAGCAATGATGGGTTTCTGGCATAACAACTCGAATAGCTTTAGCCATTGCTGCACATTGGTCTGTAATGATAGTAACCGGTTTCTTACCAGACATTGCAACAAGATAAGTCTCAAGTAACCAAATAAAAGAATCAGCAGTCTCATCATATAACAAGGCAGCCCCAAATATGGTATTTTGGCGATGATGATTTACACCAGTGAACAATGCACACGGCCAATTTATGTTAGTAGTTCTATACGTGGTATCAAAGCTGATCACATCCCCAAAATTCTCATAGTCTACTATCATCCTCGCATCTGCCCAAAAGATATTAGTTATCAGACTATCTTCATCCAACTGCATTGAGTAGAAGAAAGATGGATTATCCTTTTGTTTTCTTTTGAAGTATTCTAACAAAGCCGTTGCTTCTCCTTTTTCCATCACCTTTTGATGCTTAGTACGTAAATAATTTTTCAGATCCACTACAAGAAACCCTACATTTTGTTGACCACCAGCTTGGCTTGCTTGCAAAGCTATAGAATCTTTAGGTGGAATGCCTACACTTGCCGCTGAATCAGCCAACACAGATTGAGACATACTCATGCGTCTATGTGAATTCAAAAATGGAACCTTTGTTGGGGTCACAACCATGTGATTATGACTTGGCTCAAATTCTACAATTTTATACATGTCACCTACAAGCTTGATAACCATCATAGCTAAACAGCCCGTTCTTGTTTCTGGACGAGGATTCTTCATCACTCTATTTCTTTTATCTTCAACTCTTTTGCCTTCTTTTGAACAACAAAATCTTCGCATTCTAATTATGCCATCTTTTTTCCATTTCCATCCTCTTCGAATGCTAAATCCAATTGTTGCACTATAATCATTGTAGAATTTGTAAGCCATCTCCTCTGTTGCAAACTCCATTCCAATATTTGGTACTCTTTCTTCTACTTCATGAAAATCTAATTTCCGACAAGCAGAGTTTACTTGGCTTCCTATTTGAATGTCATTTTGTTCATCACCTTCATTATGCCCATCACATCGAACACTTGACCCCTCACTTGCCATTGCCCAACACAAGTCCATAAAAATATTATGAAGAAAAGAAGGGAATATATTCCAAATTTTGAAACTAAGACATTTTATTAGTGTGTAACAAAATACTATATGGCTATATTGTAGCAATAATGCTCCAATAGTGTAGCAATATTGCTGCAATGTCAGAGCAATATTGCTGCAAAGTTGGAGCAATATTGCACCAACAGTGTAGCAATATTGCTCCAAGGTTGGAGCAATATTGCCCCAATGTTGATGCTATATTGCTTCAAGGTTGGAACAATATTGCTCCAACAATGGAGCAATATTGCTCTAATGTTGATGCAATATTGCTCCAAGGTTGGAGCAATATTGCTCCAATGTTGATGTAATATTGCTCCAACCCTACAACAATTTTGCTCCAAGACATATAAATTAAAGGCATCAAAATCATAGAACATTTCAGGTTGGAACAATATTGCCCCAATGTTGATGCTATATTGTCCAAGGTTGGAGCAATATTGCTCCAAGGTTGGAGCAATATTGCTCCAATGTTGATGTAATATTACTCCAAGTTGGAACAATATTGCTCCAAGGTTGGAGCAATATTGCTACAAGGTTGATGCAATATTGCTCCAAGTTGGAAGAATATTGCTCCAAGGTTGATGCAATATTGCTCCAAGTTGGAGCAATATTGCTCCAATGCTAATGCAATATTGCTCAAGGTTGGAGCAATATTGCTCCAACCCTACAACAATATTGCTGCAAGGCTTATATGAATTGAAGGCATCAAAATAATCGGTAAGCAATTAAATGCATCAAAATCATTGAACATTTCAGGTTGGAGCAATATTGCTCCAATGTTGATGCAATATTGCTCCAAGTTGGAACAATATTGCTCCAAGGTTCATCAGCAGATAGGCAACAAAAAAATCCAAAGTGGAAAAGATACTATTTTTCCTGGAAAAAGCAAAACGGAGAAAAGGCTCTGGACAACATAATTTTGATTTCCAGGAGGCGAAAAGGCCTCACTTTGGCGATCTAGGAATTCAGATTCAAAAATAAAAATAAACACAAAGCATATGCAGTTTCATCAGTAGACAGGCAACAAAAAATTCCACAGTGGAAAAGATACAATTTTTCCTGGAAAAAACAAAACGGAGAAGAGGATCTGGATAACATAATTTTGATTTGCAGGAGACGAAAAGGCCTCACTTTGGCGATCTAGGACTTCAGATTAAAAAATAAAAATAAACACAGAGCATATGTAGTTTCATCAGTAGACAGGCAATTCAAAAAATTCTAAAGTGGAAAAGATACAATTTTTCCTGGAAAAAGCAAAACAGAGAAGAGGCTCTGGACAACATAATTTTGATTTGCAGGAGATGAAAAGGCCTCACTTTGTCGATCTAGGACTTCAGATTCAAAAATAAAAATAACCACAGAGCATATGCAGTTTATTCTCTCCGATATATAGAAGCGTGGTAAGCTGAAAGAAAGCCCATCAAAAAATGCGGAACAAACGAAATGCAGGTCGGTGGAAATGTGGTAAAAAGCAAAAAATCCAATTTTCTATTCTTTAAAGAATCTGGGATGGAGTAGTGACTGAAGCTTGCAGTAAACACAATGTGGAACATTCAAAACCCAGAAAATATCTGTGAAAGAAAATGGAACCTAAAGAATTTGGGATGGAGCAGTCACTTTGGCGCGCAGTAAACACAATGCAGAACAATCAAACCCCAGAAGTTGTCCGTGAAAGAAAATGGAATGTTAAAACAATCGAAGTTCCTTTTTTTTCCCCTGGAATGACGGATAGAGACAAAAAAAAATACATAAGCGCATCTGCATCTCAAGTTCGTTTGTTGTACCTCAACGATCGTGCTTTTTCGACTGTCGAACGGGAATCAGACCGACTTGCAGGAGCGAGCGCCAACAGACTGCACCTCCTATTTCATTTTTTATGTGTCGGCTGCCTCTGAGAATGTTGCTGCCTGACCACTCTTCTTCGGCGTCGATCGCCGCTGCTCTGGTCACCGGGATGGGTGAGTTGCAGAGCGGGAGCTCTTTCGATCGCCGGGGTGGGTGGGAGCGGGAGTTCTGAAAGTGGGTTCCTTCAAGAACACTCCACTCTTCTCCGGCGTCGATCGGTGCTTCTCTGGTCACCAGGTGGGAGCGGGAGCAGCGGGACGGAGTGAGTTGCAGAGTGCTCCAAGGATCACCGGGGCAGAGCAGAGCGGGAGCTCTTCCGATCGCCGGGTTGGGTGGGAGCGGGAGTTCTGAAAGTGGATTCCTTGAAGAACACTCCACTCTTCTCCGGCGTCGATCGGTGCTTCTCTTGTCACCGGGTGGGAGCGGGAGCAGCGGGACGGAGTGAGTCGCAGAGTGCTGATCGGATCACCGGGGCAGATCAGAGCGGGAGTTCTGGGTTTCGTGAAATGCACTCCACTGGCCTGGCCCGGTTTTGATCTGATTAATACCTTCGCCCGGTTCTGATCTGATTAATACCTTCGCCCGGTCGTCCTGTTCACGAAGCCATCGGTCACCCGGGTCAACGAGTAACCCGGTCTCCTGCTGCCACCCTGGTGACGTGGTTTCACCTGATTCGGCACTCCCACCCACCCCGGTGGGAGTGCATCACAGCCGATCCGAAGCCCTCCTAAGGACTTTTGGAGGTGCGAGGTATTAGCCTTTAGGACTTCTGTCAGTTGTAGACAAGCATGCTAGCACAAGCCCTGGTTTTTAGGGTTTGGGACAGTGGACACTTTATTACACTATTTTGTAAATTGCGGTGTTTGGTTTACTTAAATATTATTTGAAGTGGAATGTTTCATGTCTACTTTCTGTTGGTTTATAAGCTTTACTTATATGTATGTTTTCAAAACATACACGCAAATGCGTTTGAGTTTGCCTATTCTTAGCGATGAGCTTTTTTAGA
Source organism: Saururus chinensis (assembly GCA_035235625.1). Lineage (NCBI taxonomy): Eukaryota > Viridiplantae > Streptophyta > Magnoliopsida > Piperales > Saururaceae > Saururus > Saururus chinensis. The sequence continues at coordinate 4,665,148 of CP141145.1, read as the reverse complement.
GCACATGGAACAACAATTGTCCTAAGTGACAAGGGTAGAAACATTAGAAGTTTGCTAGATGATGGACTTTACTTAGTTGTTAATTTATTTTGATAATTGTAATAACTCTACCATGTGATGCATCATGCGGTTAGGCTTATTTACTCTTGGATTGTGGTTTATTTAATTGAAGCATAATTAGTCAGTAAATGATTTTATCTTCAATTGGGTCACGCTACATTTGTGCGTATACCTTGCCGAAATGTCGGGCTCTCTGGGTCATGGTCATGATAGGTTATATGCAGGTTTTAACACATTTTCATCATAATCAATGGGGTGTAAGTGATATTTATCCATTATTTTATTTGCATACATAAGATGGAAAGTGTCATGGGGACAAACTCTTAGCACAAAAATTTGTTTCATGATGGCCTAGATGCGTTGCACAACCAATATCCAACTCATATTGTTTTCACCAATTTTTTGCACACACCAACAAGTAGGAAAAAAGATAAGGAAAAAGAGGTTTAGCCCTAAAACCTTTTATTCCAGCAATCAAACCCAAGGAACCAAGAAAACTAGATTCCTTGGCCAAGGAAACAAGTAAGAAAAAGAGGCCCACTTCCTTGCTCTCAAACCCAAGGAACCAGCCTGCACTCTCATAGGACAAAACCCCTACGAAACCTTTGGCCAACTCACCTCTTAGCTCACTCTTACTGATTTCTGATTACAATCATATGGTTGAATGCTCCAACCCTTGCTAAATTGATCCACCCTTTGGCTAAATGCGTAAATGCCCTCCCATTTTGTAACACCCTAGCCCTGGGTGCCTTAAATTCTACAGCCAAACCCAACCCAGGGGTCCAAAAATATCAAAATAAAATTTTTCCTTCTTCTTCTTCCATCCAGGAGCATCCTCTATGTACAAAAGCTATAACATTCCTTGGAACCACAGAGTTTCGATGCTTCACCGTGCACTGACTAAAATAAAACTATAATTTATTTTTTATTGGCTCATGCCAACATTGTTTTACTGTTGGTTGTTGATAAGTGTAAAATATATCTATTTTATATGCCTTATTAGCTATTATAGTATTAGGTTAATTTAAGATTAATTATAGTTTATTTATACTAAGATAGATATTAATATTTTAGTTTAATTATTAATTAATTCAGGAGTTATTAGAAGTTCAGGCTCATATTTTAATCAAAATGGGATTTTATTTATGTACTACACGTCTAAAATGTAAAATTTTATGTTTTGTAGGCAAGGTGAGCTTATTGAGGTCCTTGGACGATGTGCAAAATATTGAGAAATGTTCTTCACATGCTTTAAAATGATTTGGTCAACTTTTTGGAGTTACAAATTTGTTGGAAATTGATACGAACATTAATAAAAGAGCTTAATGAATGGAGTAGAAAATTGGACAGGAATAGGGAGTGTACAGTGAATAGACTTAACTTCCTAAATAGAAATTGGACACAAAACTGAATATAAATGTCTAGATTGCATAAATAGTATAGCCATTCAAACTGGCATGTAGGGTGTTTGAACGAGATAACATGCACTTTCCTATTTTAAGCCGGTTTAGAGTTCTTTTTCTATTAGACTTCCTCCTAAGACTCTTATGCAAAATTGAGGAATTATAGTAAATTTTTTAAAGAAAAAATGGAAAAGATGGATGAGCAATCAAAGCTTTTAATGGAGATTCAAGAGCCTTCTTCTAACATGCAAGACTAGGTTTTTCTTTTACTTCAGACTTGATGAAGCTATAGATAAGTTTTAATTTCTTTTTATTTTAAATTTAGATCTCAGTTGTAAATAATGACAATTGTATGACGAAAATTTCCTTTTTAATGGAAGATATTTTAATGTTCATTCAATTCTATGTTGATTTATTGTCTTGTAGATGATAGATTGATGTGGTTTTGTGATTTACATCGATTCTAATTTCTATAATTTAGATGAGATGATCATGCAATAGTTTTAATGTTCATATGTTTAATGAATTAGATGAGTTATTCTAAGATTAGATGAATCATGCTTATAGTTTAGTTTAGTGTAGATGAATCATGTTATTGTCGATGATAGTTCATGCTATGGATTTAATTAATGATTCTTTCTAAAGTAATTCCAGCTTGTAGCTGAGAATACTTGTTCCTATTCATGTGAGATTTAGATTAAAGGTTAAAGAATTGTTATGGTTCTATAGTGGATTCAATTTCCTAAGTAATTGTCATTATATTGATCTCTTCCTTTTAGTTTAGTTTGATTACTTTCTTTGTTTAATTTAATAAAGAAAGTTCTTTTAATTTTCAATCAATAAATTCTTCTCTTAGATTTAGTAATTAATTCGTCCCTGAGGTTCAACAATCCGTAAATACTTATCCTAGTACAATTACCTTGTACACTTCCAAAAAGTTTAATTATAAATGATCAGTTGCCTACGTACTTATTAAATAACATCTCCGATGTTATTCCAATAAGTTCATATCCCAATGTAGTTCTACCTAACGGCAACTGCTACTTCATGATCCACAAAATCAAATAAATTAACATCAAAATTTGATATTTTAATTACTTATATTCTGATAAATCATTCCTCCATGGAATCAGATAAATCATTCACTCATAGCATCGAATAAACCATTCGACATAGAGTCTGATAAATAGATCATTCTAAGAATATGATAAATAGTTCTTTCATAGAATCTAATAAATCGAGCATTCAGAGAATTTGATAAATCATTCAGAATCAAACAGATCATTCTTTCACAGAACATATAAGAGCATACATATCCTTCTTTCACAAAGTAGAGTCGTGATAATAATGGTTTAATTTAGTGCTCATGGGGCCACAAAAGCCAGAAGGATATTGCCCATGATATTCCAAATCCGGCTCACACTAGAGCTAAGTGTGGTAGGTATCTATATTTAAAGCCATGATACCTAAATATTTACTTCCACACCCATGGGGTGATGGAAGCCAGAAGGATAGAAATTGCCCATGATATTTCACATCTTGTGCTAGCAAGAGACAAATATGAAGGGTATCCATAGAATCAAAGACCCAAAATATAAGAATTTCATGAATTATTCATTTTCATGGCATAAAAAAAATCATTCTTTCATCAAACAAAAAGTCTTTTCAATGTAATATATAATATCCCATAAAATGTGTCATTAGGAATCCTCCTAATGACACCACTTTTAAAGACACAGTTGTCGGCATAGCCCCATAAGCATTCCTTGAAATCTGATCAATATGAGCATTAAATCAGAAATTGAGACTCCTTGCCCTCTTCACTTAAAGAGTCTTAGCCATGGCAGATAGAACCTTTCCTTGTCCAAAGCCCAAATCAAGCGGAGCCTCTCCCTGTCCAAGGTTGAGGCACACAGAGCCTCTCCTTATGCAAGTTCAAGGCAAGTGGAGCCTCTCCTTATCCAGGGTCCAATCAAGCGGTGTCTTCCCTCATCCAGGGTCTATTCACATGGAGCCTCTCCTTGTCCATGGTCAAAGAAAGTGGAGCCTCTCCTCATTTTAGGAGCTTTCCCTTTGAAACTTTCCCTCTTCCCTTTGAAAATCTCTCTTTCCCCAAGGTTTTTCCCTCTCTAGGATGCTCAACTCATAAAATATACCTTTCCATTGCGCAGAATATGCTTGAATTAGATAAAAATGCCTTTTGAATGGATGAAATCGGACTCAAAATGGCTTAGAAATAGGGAAAAACTCATCCCCAAAACTGGAAAATCCCCCCTTTAAATACGGTGGGCAGTGGACTGTCCCCGTGCCATGTGGCACATGGATATCCTACATGTTGCATGGACCTACCACCCACATTGTTCGGGCCCTCCTGCTGGCACAGTTGATGCTAGCCACTGCATCAGCCTGCATGAGCTTTGTCATACAAGTAATATGTCTCAATGCAACTAGGAAAAGTACGCACTTTCCCACCCAATATATCAATCCGGAGTCCTAGCTCAACAAGGATTCAATCTGAGCTTTCCTTAAAGAGTTTTGTCTTCATCTAGCAGCCTTTAGGTTTTCTACTTTGACTCGAAGTAATCAGCTTGTATGCATCTTGCCTAAGCAATGCTTGCCCTACGTCCACCTCTCACATGTAGTCTGAGTTCTGCTAGGATTTGGTCATCTTGAGTAGTCCACTCGCATGCCACCATGTTTACCACTTATACTATGACTCCACACACTCCTAAATGTGCTAGGATACTTGCCAACAACTAGCAACCTGCCAAACCTTCATCAACATGCACTCATCCATTCGTCTTGTGCAAAGTGCATTGCTTGCATGTCCAAACATGGCTAGCCTTATGTGAGCATAAATTTGGCATCGCATTTGATCCTATGCCAAGTAGGAGTCTTCCAACATCTATCTTGCATGTATAGGACACCCTATGCTGATAGTGCCAACCCACCATTGAGTCCCACTCCGAGCAGGACTTCTGCAAATCTATCCATCAATGCATCATTGTCAACATATACTTGCCCCAATGTTTATTTTCTGCACACCAAAGCTAAGGAGTTGTCTGACCCCTTCGCCTATCAAGGGGCTAGAAGTTTTCTATGCTCCCCCCACTCACAGTTAGGGGTGGCAACAGGCCTGACCCAGTAGGGCCCTCTGTAGGGCCGAGACTAGCCAGGCCCAGCCCATGGGCAAGGGGGTGAGCCTGGTGCAGCCCGCCCCTTCCCCATTTCCCCCATTTTTCCAAAAAGAAAACTTAGGAAATTTTAAAAATTCATATATATATATATATATATATATATATATATATATATATATATATATATATATATATATATATATATATATATATATATATATATATATATATATATATTGCAATTTTTGTAACTTACAAAGTGGAGGTCAAAATTGCATTACTATGGAATGTGTACATCCCAACTAGGTTGGCACCCCCACTCACCTATCTATCATTTGCATAATTATCTAAAACCTAAAATATAAAAATAAATAAAATTTACCATTATTTACTAATTGATTGTCAATCTTCTCTCACTTCCTCTTCAAACTTGGGAGCTTGTGCCCTTTCTTCTGCATCAAGAATTAGGTGACTTCGCCTATTGTCCATGTAACGACCCGTTCTCCGGTTACGCTTAACCCAGGTGGGTTAAGGGTAATTCGATAAATTTGTGATTAAGTGTCGGGGGCTTCTAGGGATGAAACCCCTGTATATGGGTAGAGCTCGGAGTAACAAGCGTGACGAATCGACGAATGCACGAAACGGAGGGCGGGAGCGAAAGCTATGGCCTCGAGAAGTGTGCCACCTGGGCGGGGCCCACTCAAAAAGAGTGGGATAACCTACCTATGTGTGGTCTTGTATCGAAGGGCTCGTCGATACAAGTCTATCGGTATGTAGAACGCACGATTCTGACTTCGGGGTAAGAAGATATCGCGCGTTGAAGTTTAAGATAATTTTGGATTAAAATAATATGGAAAATATTATTTTAATCAAGTGAAGACAAATTAGCTGGCATCAGCGCTGATGCCAGCAGCCACATCAGCGGCGCCGAGGGCCCATGCGATGACCCGCATGACGCGCGGTCATCCGCGCGTCGTCCCATGCGTACACGGGACGGGGCCCGCATCGGGAGCCAGCTCCCGCTCGACGCTCGGGAGCTGCGCGTCAACCCGCGGGACAGGGCTCCGCGCGAGTGCAGCGCATGGCCAGCACATCGCACGCCGTGCAGGCGCGCAGCCAGTGCATCGCACGCCGCACAAGCACGCGCGTCCCCGAGAGCATTTCGTATGCTCTCGGCTCCTCCTCTATAAATTCGGATTTCTGTCTATTTTTCGGAGGAGTTTCTGGACTCATTTGGAGTCCGTTTTCTTTCGTTCTTGAGGTGTTCCTAGCTAATTCGAGGGTGATCTACGCAATGGCATAGTCCATTCCTCAAGTTGGTGCTCCTATAAGGGAGGAACGACCCAGGCAAGAGGAGGCTCTGTCCGCCGCCCTCCTGCCCCGAGAGTGAGAGAGAGATGGCCCGGAGAGAGAGGAGGCTTCGTCCTCCTTTACCGAAGTGGCCCGATGTAGGGGAGGCTCCATTCTCTACCGAAGGACCACGACGTGTGAAGGACACCCCGAGTAGGGGAGGTTCTGTCTATCACCCACGGGCGCAGAAAACGATGTTTTCGGGAAAAGGGAGAGTTGGTCGGGTTGTCTTTTGGTAGAAGGGGAAGAACGTGCGGGGGCTAGAGGAGGCTCTGTCCACTGTCTCCAGATCTGAGGGGGAGGACATCCAGAAACGAGCTTCCCGAATACCTCTACCTCGTGAGACATCAAGGGAGTAAGAGTTTCTTACCTTCTATTTAATTATAGAATGACATATGCTAGTTATGAGGTGTGCTGTCTCGCTCTAGGTGAGAGAGAGACGGGATGTGTGTGTGTTTGTATATGGTTATGTTATGCTTATATGCATGATGTGTGTCGTCTCCCTCTGGGTTAGAGAGAGACGGGTTGTGCGTGTGTTTATCTTATGATATGCTTTGCTTATATGCCATGACGTGTGCCGTCTCGCTCTGGGTTAGAGCGAGACGTGTTGTGTGTGTGTTCGGTCTCGGCTCAGTGATAGAGCGAGACCTATGATTGTGTTCTGTCTCACTCTATGATAGAGCAAGACATGTGATGCGTGCGGTCTCGGCTATGTGATATAGCGAGACGTGTGATGTATGTGGTCTCGGCTTAGTGATGGAGCGAGACATGTGAATGTGATGGTCTTGCTCTAGGATAGAGTCGGGAATGTTGTGATGGTCTTGCTCTGGGGTAGAGTGAGGCATGTTGTGGTGGTTGTGTGGTGCTCGTCTCTATGATAGAGCGAGATGTGTGTTGTCGGTGTTTTATCAGGTTTTCATATTGGTTGTATGGTGCTCGTCTCTATGATAGAGCAAGATGTGTGTTGTTGGTGTTTTACGGGTTTTCATATAACCCCGATTAAATATTCAGGTATACGTATGTGTTTTCGTATGGTTTGATGCATGTAGTAGCCAGTAGGTAGAACTACGTCTCATCCGATCGTATTGGAGTAACATCGTGGATGTTATCCGATATGTACGTAGGCAACCAACGGCAATGTAACATTGGCCCGGTCCGAATTAGTTATATAATTAGGCCAGTTCTTGCCTACGCGCAATGGAGCACTAAAGTTCCATAACACATAGAGGAACGAGAAGACTCTCGCACTCAGAGTGTGCTACTCTTGGTTCTAGGTTTGGTTTTTATTGATTTCTGGACCCCCGGCCCAGGTCGGTTTGCAGGTCGGGGCGTCACAGTCCAACACCCTACCTCCTGCACTAAAAGAAGATTTGGATGTCGCTAGGGACATTGGGGGGTGGGTTAGTGTATAACGAGCTAAGGCAGACAACATAGTATAGTTCTTTCTAAGTGTCTACCACAAACTTAAAGCATTCAAATTATTATTTTCCTCTTAGTAAGAAAAGATGAAAAATTCGTTTGTAAATACATAGCTAATTCATTACTATTAGAAGTATATTTTGTTTATTTTTTTGAAGTAACATCCAAAACTTAGTTTTCTGTGAAGTAATGTGCATAGTAGTTGAAAATAAAGAAGTTGATTTATTTCATCTTGACCTATAAGACAATTCATATACATTATATAAAGAATGCAAAGTAATTTCTATAGTCTTATACATATTATGATTATTATCAACATAGATATTCATGTGATTGCATATATCATCTATTAAATTTTGCACACCATCTAATCTAACCCTATGTTCCATTACCCCTAAAGGAATAGGAGATCAATTTTTATTCAATTTTGTCTCCATTTCCATTACAAGATGTGCAAAAGTTTCCTTGCTTTATAACTTTCAAATGCACAAGTTATATCATACAAGTGGTTTAGAATTAAACAAAAAGTAGTATAGTAAACTCTAGATAAATCTTTAGTAGCATTATAAGAAATAGATAAAAAATTCATCAAACAAATAAAAATGGCAAAATGACCTTCATTAAGTCCTAGATTAGGTAACTTTTTTGTAGCCCAATTTGTGATCAAACTCTCTAATATTTCACATGATTTTAACATTAAATAAGGTTATTCTACCTTTGATGAACATCTAATTAAAACCACCTATATTTCTTACTATGAAATTTACACAAGTCCCTAAATTATTGGATTCTAGAAGGTGAAGAAGTGATATGTAACAAAGTATTTTTAATTAATTGAATGAGGTTTAACTACATCTAGACCATCTTGAATAAATAAATTAATTATGTGGCATGCATATCTAATATGAAATGTAAGGTACTCTAGTGAACCAATGTTATCACAATGAGATTCTAAAAGTTTTACTGCCAAATCATTATTATAAGCATTATCTAAAGTAATAAAAATAATTTTATCATTAATTGAGTATGCATTTAAAACATAAATAATTTAATTTGAGGCAGAATGAGGATATTCTATCATTTTTCAATAATTGAGTAAATTATTATCTTATTTAATCTCTATACTTAATAAAATGAGTTGTAACACATGCATATCTAATATCTTGCTTACTAGTCTAATATCAGAAGTTAAAGAAATCTTACCTAAAATTATAAGTAAAGTATTCATAAGTTGTACCTTTTACTCCTTCTGAAGTTTGGAAATGTCTTTCTTTAGAGTCTTATACATGATTTTGTGGAATGCCGGGTTGAAAGCTTGCCTCGCATAGGTATCGAACAAGTCATCATCGGCAATGGGGAAGAGCTGCTCAGAGCGCACACCATACTTCATGAGCTTCCTTTAATTTTATCTTGATAGAAATTGAAAGTGCTAAGAGAGGTGGATAAGGCACTTATGTCACTTAGCTTGGCTTGTTTGGGATCATTCGGGCTATGCTTGGTAGAGTATGATCGAGCATGTTGGAGAAGATGTCTGGTACCCCCGACTCCAATGCTTAGCATTTCTTTACAATAATTGCATTTGAGTCTTACAATATTCATTTTAGCATTGTCAGGGTTGTCCACCTTAATTTTCTTCGTGTGGCTCACGCAATGGAGGTTTGCCGCTTCCCCCCCGTAATGAAGGCATTGGTGGAATACCTCTTTCTTAATTGGTTTCATCTATCCTTTTAGGAATTCCTCCTTGGGGAAAATTGGAGAATACTTTATTGTTGGTTGGGGTGACCGAGGAGGAGGAGGCATTATAATTGAAGTGAGATGCCATTTTCTTTAAAAAAATAAATAATAGTAAATTAATAAGAGAAAAAGGAAGCAAATTAAAATTACTTAGTATAAAATTTTATTTATAAAATTAAAATTACTTACCTTGTGTTTGATGCTTGAGTTTAATTTGACCATTTAATGCTTCAATAAAAATAGAAAGGAGGATGAGGCTTGAGAGTTGAAATCTTGTTCTTGAGGCTTGAGAGTTTGAAAAATAATAGCTTAATCTTAAATTTTAATAAAAAAATAAAAAGTAGAGAGTTTGATAGCTTGAGAGCATGGAGGAGAGGAGAGTTAGAGTCTTAGAGAGTAGATGAAAGGGTAAAGTGAATGTTAAACTTCTCCCCTACTTATAGATTTTCAAATCTGATAACTATTAGAACATATGTGTCATATGTTAGGTTAATTGGCTAATTTTTTGTTAAAATTATGTCAAAAACCTTAACTATATAATTAGTCTTAAAATTTGATTAGATGTTGTTATGTTCGACTCAGGTTTGGAATTAATGGACTTAAAAATAGGAGCAAACATGTTCTTATGGATTAAGATTTAAGACTAAAGGATGTTGATGGGTTATAAAGTATTAAGTTCACATTCTCATACCAAAATCACTTGGAGAAGTTTTAAAAAGGATTTTAGTAGTTTCAAAGGTTTTAAGGTAAAAAAGATAAAATTATCATTAAACAGTATCATCGATTGATCACTAGAAGTATATGTTGATTCAATCGACCGATTATTGATGAATAGTTGCATGAAAACGATGACTTGATCAACTGCCCCCAGAAACGATTGATCGGTACCTAAATCAGTCCTTTCTAAAACAAAGTCAAGAGTTTATCCATTGATCAGTCGAGAAGTCATATGTTCAAAAAACAATGAACAATTGATCACTGTCTATAATGATTGACCGTGAGCAGTTTTAGTTTCCCTAAAAAAGCCTTTCTGGATTTGATTTCTTTCCTTGTTGAACTCAAAGTGTCCAATAATTTTGGAGACCTATATAAAGGATATAAAATGATGAAATTGAAGAGAGAAAAACCTAGAAAAATTGGAGAAGAAAGGAGAGACTTTTTCATATTATTTTCTTCGAGAATTTATAAAGGAGTTTTAGGAGAATATCAATGGTGATATTCATGATGTTGATACATAACTAAGGTAAGATTTCACACATAAATTTCATAAAGGACTTGCAGAAAATCTTCAATGAGAAATTGAAGAACCAAAAGGCAAAAGTCAATAGAATAAGAGGAGCTTGCTAAAGGCTAAAAGAAGACAAAGATAAAGCAATGAGATATTAAAGTTTCAAGTGTTTGAGGAGAAGACTTGAAGGTCATTAGTGATAAGAATTTATGGAGATCTAAACAAAATGAGTTTGTATTAGAGTCAAAGCAAAGGTTAGTGGTTTGGTTATATTATATAAGTGTCTTGATTAAAAGTAGTGCATTGATTTGTCTTAGTTGGGACTGCCATAGTTTTTGCCCAATTTTGGGTTTTCCACATTAAATCCATGTGTGATTATGTGATCTGCATGTATGGTTTGATGATTAATTGATTGATTGTGGATGAAACTCAATACTTAGATTTGTTTATTCCTCTTTAAAAATAAATTCATGTGCATCTAGGCTAAAACTTGTAGTCTTTATCTTTGTTAGATAATCGGACTGTGGACAATCGATTGATCCACACCCTTATCTAGACAGATATTAAATTCTCAATAATTACCCCTTCTACCCTTGAAAATGATCATTATTTAAATGTTGAGAGAATTAAAATTATCTTTTTGAGGAGGTGGAAATTTTGTAATTACCCCTCAAAATCATGGGGTTTTAAAAGATAGCTGCTAGGCCACTGCCCCAATGTGCTCAATGACTATAAGCCAATTGTCTCTCTCAAGGGGCAATTGATTGGCACTAATGATTGCTTTCACAGTTGTTGGGCCATGTAGGTCATGAGGCCCAAGGGCACAAAAATGTAGCCCTAGCCTAACCCATTAATCGTGTTGATGGGTGGTTCGTGCTTTTGCTACCTCTACTCACAGTGAGCCTACATGGAAGCCGTTGATATTTGAAATCAATAATGGATACACTTGCACATAGTTTATGCTAATGTGTACTACCATGTGCGCCATCAATTTTTTAGATGCACTACTACCAAAGCTAAGGGGTTGTCTAGCCCTGTCACCTACGAAGGGGATAAAAGCATTTTCTATGCTCCATATTGATAATGTGCCTACCGTAAGGTATGCATGGGAGCCATACACAAAAAAAATAAAAAATGAAACATGCTAATATCTAGACGCTAATGTGTTATAGCACGTGCGCTATCAATTTTTTGGTCCCATGTATACGTTACATAGGGGTTGTTTGGATGTGGAATTTTCATTGATTTTGCCTCAATTCCGGCCTAGATTATCTGAACCATGTTTGTGTGCAAAAGATGAGTATAATTAAAAATTCTGCCCGAAAGTTTGATTTCAAGCAGTTGCGAATTGGAATTAGTCGAAATCACTGAATCACCTCATGAGGTGATTCTGTCGATTTCGGTTCCCAGTCCCCGTTTTGGAATTACATATTCCGTTATTGTTCAACAGTTACCTATTATATTGATTTGAGCCTAAAATGCGTATTGTATAGGTTGGGCCCACTTTAAAACTTCAAAATTACCTACCGTTGTGATATCTTGTTTGATAGGGCTCAAATTCAAGAGCACAATAGTACTAAGTATGTGTATATCCAAGTTTAGCATAAAGAGTTATAGTACTTTAAAATTTTTAAAATAGGTTTAATGTAACATCTAAATTTACTCTAAAAACTTCTATTACCAAATATAATTTTGATAAGGTGGTGAATTATTGGAAAATTCTACTTTTGTTTCTTAAAACTGCAACTTTAAGTTTGTAACTAGGGAACATATAAAATACTTCCCAAAGGGGCGGGGCTGAGGATCCAACCGTAGGCTGGTAAATAAAGAAGACCTCGCTCTAGGGGTGTCAACGAGCTGAGGCGAGCTGAGTATTGGGCTTGGTGGTCTTAAACTTTAGTTGCTGAAACTGGGCTCAATTTCGGCTCGAAGCTCGAACAAGCTCAAAATTTTCAACTCAAGCTCGGCTCATATTGAAAATCCAAAACTTGGCTCGAGCTCGAGCTCAATAAGTGAATCATGGACCTAGGCTCAAACTGGGCTTGAACTAAAATGATAAAATAAATTTAGATCAAAAGTATATAAAGTATCACACATACTAAGATGCTTTCAATATTAAATATTGAAAAATATACTTCAACAAGTATTATAACTACACCTCAAATATCTAACTATAGTCACTAGGAAAGAAGAAAACTATGACAAATGAGTTTTAGTTACATATGCTCAAAAGAATCAACATTACTATTTTTCTCTCTTTATGTGCATCTAATTACTAAAAAATTATAAAATATATAAACTCACTTGGGCAGCATTATCATCTACTTCTTCGTATATTTTTTACATGTTTATAAATCATTCATAAAAGAATCATTCTTTAGCCTTAGTATGCCTCTACAAAATTTCAAGTACATTTAAAAGAGAATCATTATGTAATTTGAGGCTGGTCCTCGTGTCATGCTTTAACTTTTGAAAGAATATTCTAATTATTCTTTTGTAAATTAAAGTTAGTCCCCCTAGTGTTATGCTTCTTTTAAAAGAGTTTTTTGAGTATATTAGTGTTATATCATCTTGACCCTCCATCGAATATTAATAGGTCCATTTGGTTCTTCAATTGAACTAATTTTAGTTCATCTTGAAAAACCAATTAGAGTTGTTAATTAGGGACAAAAGGAGTATATTAGTGTTTGTGTCTTCAATTTTTTTTAAAAATACATATCATATATAAAAATTATACCTCCATTATAATTTAACAAGGATATATATCGTAAAAAAATTTTATATGAGTTTGGGCTTACGTACATGAGTCTGAGCCAAGGCATCATGGGCCATAAGCTCAAGATCTAAGGGCGCAAGGGGAAATAAACTAAGCTACTTCTTAAGTTATGTGTGTTGTTGGATCGAAATTCAATGGTGCACGATGTTAGAGCTCACAGAGTCGTGAGTGAGCCTCGACTCGTATAAACAAGTCATATATATTATATATGACACATGGTTCTAGTACATATGTAAATGTATGTAATTTTATATACTCCTTCTCTCAAGGGGTGATTGATTGGCCCTAATGATTGCTTTCACAGTTGTTGGGCCATGTAGGTCATGAGGCTCAGGGGCACAAAAATCTAGGCCATGCCTGACCCATAAATCATGTCGATGGGTGGTCCGTGCTTTTGTTAACTCTACTCACAGTGAGCCTGCATGGAAGCCGTTGATATTTGAAATCGACAATGGATACACTTGCACACAGTTGATGCTAATGTGTACTACCATGTTCGCCATCAATTTTTTAGATGCACTACTACCAAAGATAAGGGGTTGTCCAGCCCTGTCACCTACCATGGGCCTGAAAGAGTTTTCTATGCCCCATATTGATAATGTGCCTACCGTAAGGTATGCATGGGAGCTGTGCATAAAAAAATCCAAAATGAAACATGCTAACACATAGACACTAATGTATTATAGCACGTGCTATCATTTTTTTGGTCCCATGCATACGTTACTTAGGGGTTGTTTGGATGTGGAATTTTCATTGATTTTGCCTCAATTCTAGCCCGAATTATCGGAATCATGTTTGTGTGCAAAAGATGGGCAGAATTAAAAATTTTGCCCGAAAGTTTGATTTCAAGCCGTTGCAAATTGAAATTAGCCGAAATCACTGAATCACCTCATGAGGTGATTCTGTCGATTTCGGCTCCCAGTCCCCGTTTCAGAATTATATGTTCCGTTATTGTTCAATAGTTACCTATTATATCGATTTGAGCCTAAAAAGTGTATTGTATAAGTAGGGCCCACTTTAAAAGTTCAAAATTACCTACCATTGTGATATCTTGTTTGATAGGACTCAAATTCAAGAGCACATTAGTATTAAGTACGTGTATATCCAAGTTTGGGAGAGAGAGTTATATTACTTCAAATTTTTTAAAATAGGTTTAATGTAACATCCAAATTTATTCTAAAAACTTCTATTATCGAATATAATTCTGATTCAATGATAAATTATTGGAAAATTCTACTTTTATTTCTTAAAACTTCAACTTTAAGTTTATAACTAGGGAACATATAAAATACTTCCCAAAGGGGTAGGGCTGAGGATCCAACCATAGGCTAGTAAATAAAGAAGACCTCGCTCTAGGGGTGTCAACGAGCTGAGGTGAGCTGAGTATTGGGCTTGGTGGTCTTAAACTTGAACTGCTGAAACTCGGCTCAAGTTCGGCTCGAAGCTCGAACAAGCTCAAAATTTTCAACTCAAGCTCGGCTCAAATTGAAAATCCAAAACTTGGCTCGAGATTGAGCTCAATAAGTGAATCATGGGCCTAGGCTCAAACTGGGCTCGAACTAAAAAAATAAAATATATTTAAATCAAAAGTATATAAAGTATCACACATACTAGGATGCTTTCAATATTAAATATTGATAAATATACTTCAACAAGTATTATAACTACACCTCAAAGATCTGACTATAGTTACTAGGAAAGAATAAAACTATGACAAATGAGTTTTAGTTACATATGCTCAAAAGAATCAGCATTACTATTTTTTTCTCTTTATGTGCATCTAATCACTAAAAAAATATAAAAATATAAGGGAAATTTATTAAAATAATAAAAAAAAATAATTACCAAAATATACCATATTTCCCAAAGTGGTGTTCGTTTTTGCCACTGTTGGCGCCAAATAAGTGGCTTATTTTTTATATTTTTTAAGTTGATTTCGTCGTTTAGAACGACGAAATTGGTTTAATACGATTTCGTCGTTCTAAACGTCGAAACCTTATATTACTTGACCCGGTTTCGTCGTTCAGAACGACGAAATCAACTTAAGCTGATTTCATCGTTCTGAACGACGAAACTACCACACTTGTGTTATTTCGGGCTCGGTCGCGGGAGGACACTGATTTCATCTTAAATTTTTTTAAAATTACTATTTAAAACTAATTTTATCACCTGTCCCTGTTCATTCATTCAAAACACAAAACACAAAACACACATAAATATGCACGACTTCATTCATTCCACCCATAACAAATATCACTATCACGAATATCACCATAACAAATATAAGTAAAGTACATCATATACGAGTAACAAATATAATACATCACAAGTAATATCATAATCTCCTACGTCCTCGTCCTCGCCCTCGTCCTCGTCCTCGACGGGGGTGTACGAGCTCTCATGATCTACCTCTGGCTGTGGCTCTAACTCTGGCTCCAACTGGGGCTCGGGCTCGGGCTCCGGCTGGGGCTCGGGCTCAGGCTAGGGCTGGGGCTCCGGCTGCGACTCCATGTCAGGCTCCTGCTCGGGCTCCGGCTCAGCATAAGTAATAGATGGTACAATACGAGCTGGCCGATGTCGTCTATAATATAAAATCGGATCTGGCTGAGTGACATGTGTAGTATCTGGAAATGATGAACCTGGAGGAGAGCTATATGCTGCTGATGATGATGGAATATCATGGCATGAAGAGTGCATCGGTTGCGTCTGAGCGGCCTCGTCGACAGGATAATCTCGATGAACATCTGTGATCACCGAATGAAGTAGTGGCAAGCTACGAAGGACATCATTAGACGATCTAATCACCGACTCACATGCTGCTGCTAAGTCCTCGCGCGAAATACAGGTGACAAGTGCATCACTCAAATACGCATTAGTATGTCGAAGCTGACGAAGCTATAAAAAAATAAATTAAATATTAGATAAATAATTAAAACGAAATAAGAAAATAATATATGCCTTAATTAACAAAGTTGTACTTACTAGAGCTGCCTCAGATGCTCCCCTAGGCTGATATGTCATCTCCTCTACATCATCGCGCGGTAAAATATATCGCCGTGTAATCGGTAAATACCAGTGCATATAAGTACTACGAACATCTCGCAATGTCGTAGCCAGCTCCCCTCTAATAATAGTGGATCTCCTATCCTCCCATCGAACAATATACGATGCATGATATATAGCCCAGTCAGTAATATGGCGGCCCTGTCGAGTGATGCGATGGACAAACTCGACAGTAGAAGGTGGGACCCCTTGCTCCAGGTTAAACTGGAGCATTACACGATTTGGCACATACATCTCTATAATCTCATAACATATGAGAGGGGTTCGAGAAAGCCACACCTCTTGACCGTCAGTGCAGAGTGGAGGTATCACAGCCAACAAGTCCTCCGAGTACGGCTGCCAAATAATCTATATAATATATAAAGATAAGTTAGTTTAAATAACGACAAAATTTTTTAAAATCATTATATAAAAAAGTTCAACACGGCAATAAAATTACCTGGTATGGCCGCTGGTGGTCTAACTCCCCTCTATATAAACGGAGGACTCCTTGTGGATTTTTGGTTCTCTTCTTCCGAACATTCCACCTTAAGGAGTTAAATTTAAGAAATGAGTTCAGCATATGTTCATAAAGCGTTGCACAAAAAGTAATGTGGTAAACATAAATACAACCTACCTTGCCCCTAATGGAGCACCCTCGACCAAGCGACCCATCTCAGCAGTTGGTCGGCCGATGTGTAAGTGCTCCCACGACCATAACTATGTCATAAAATAGTGAAAACAAATATTAGAAATAAAAAATTATACGTGACTAAAACTCCAAGTAAAGTTATACAATTATTTACCTGAAGAAGAGTAAAACAGCCCGCAATCCCCGAGGTCATGGCCTGGCATGCCTTTCCTAACTCTCGGTATAAGAATGCAAGAGTAGCACTGCCCCATGAATAAGTGCCAGCCATGTCAAAGTCGTGAAGGAGAGAGAGATACGAAACATGCACGTGGCTGCTCGTGGTATCCGCAAATATAGTGGCTCCAAGTAAATGCAATATATAGGCTCGTGCATGCTGCTCGATAACTATCTCTGTAGCATCGGCTGAGAGCTCACGAAACTCCTGTAACAACCATCATAGGCTCACTCGGCTACCACGCATCACTGTAGGAGGAGGAGCTCTACCAAGAAGTCTAAGTAATATATCCATATGAGCTCCTCCTGTCGTGCCTGTCACCGGACGTCCATCAATACGGAGTTCTAATAGAACTGCCACATCCATAAGCGTGATGGACATCTCTCCATATGACAAATGAAACGTCTGTGTCTCTCTCCTCCATCTCTCAACAAGAGCCGTCAATAGAGGCCGATCGAGACGAACATAATGTAGATGAATGAAATGGCCGAATCCCGCTCGCTCAATATAAGGTAATATACGCTCATCTATAGGCCAATGACGGAGGTATTTAAAATGTTCGGTGCACTCAAGGCACCCGGGGTCCTATAATAAATTTTAAAATTATAACATGTCGTATTATATCAACCAAAAAACAATGAAACAAATTTTAAAAAAAGTTATCATACCTCTCCTCTCCAAATAGCAGCAGACCTATGTGACTCCTGCTCTACGAGTAAAGAAGCGTCACTCGGGCCTGGCCCGTAACAAGGCTATGCATGATCCATACGATCTGTGGAAGATGAAGATCATATCATTAATCGTAAGGAATACATGCGTACGTAACTAAAAAAATATAATAAATACAGAGGTTGATTATATGTTTACCAATCAACAGGAGGGTTTCTACATGATTTACTATTTTGCCCACTTTGTTTACACCTCCCGCATTTATATCCTCCTCTACCATCTCTTTCCATTGTTCTGCGGTCCATGGTATTCCTAATGCGAACAGACCGTAGGCGACCGGGTTGCCTTGTTGCTATCGATGGGTATAACACAAACGGTATATCCCTCTCCCAATACTCCTGACCACGAGGGAATAAAATTCTGCAGAGTACACATTTCTATAAGTAGAAGATGTGTAAAACAGTGATGCATTGATTGGCTCCCGCCGCTTTGCCCACACGGCGATAAGGTGCGAGCAAGGATAACCATAAACCTGAGGGATGTTGCATGTACAAGTATGCATCGCAGCATTTACCATAACCTTGCGGGCACGAATTGATGTCACTTCGTACTGACTCCTGTTGATCCTATTAACTATATACTCCCCAATTTTTCTTGTTTGCTCTCTCAATATGGCTTCCACTCTAGGAGTATATGGGGTGACTATGGCAGAGGCGGCAGAAGATCGTTTAACAAAAAATTTTATGAGCCGATAAAAGATAGCTGACACTAAAGCCTGCATGGGTAACCCTCGTGCCCCCTTCAAGACGCTATTTAAACTTTCAGCCATATTTGTAGTCGTCATGCCAAATGTCATAAAACCACCGTGTGCAAGGGACCACTGTGCAGGATGCAATTCTCCTCCTAAGAGGAGATGTTTTGCCCTAGGACTCTCTTGACCAATCAAGTTCATTTTAGCATCAAACTTTTCTATTGTGAGTGTACAAGCTGCTGCCCCAATCAAGTCCGTCAGTGTATCATTTTTGAACTCCTTAAAATTTGCTTTTATGTGACGGATGCAATAACGATGGTGGTAATCCGGCTCTGGAAGAACCTCAGGCACTGCCTTCTAAAGCCCCTTATGTCGATCTGAAATAATGACGATGTTCGTCATGCCCATCAGTACATGATCCCTCAATTCCATTAGAAACCATTTCCAATTGTCTCCGTCTTCCTTCCCGACAAGCCCGAATGCAAGAGGAAATAACCCATTATTTCCATCTGTAGCCGTTGCAGCCATAAGAGCACCAGGATATCTGCCATACAAGTGAGTGGCATCAACGCCAATCACAGGGATGCAATGTCGAAACCCAGCTATAGACAGCCCAAAGGCCCAAAACAACCGTCTAAATCTCCTACAAGTGCCACCATCTGCACGAGGTACTACATCATCCTCTAAGCGGTAGTAGGTGTCAGGATTGGCTTCTTGCACCGCCCTTAGGTACATTGGCAACAATTTATACGATTCAACCCAATCTCCATAAATGGCCTTGATCGCCATATTCCTTGCTGCCCATGCTTTCTTATAAGATATGTCAACATGATACTTCTCCTTCATTCTTTGAATAATATCCCCTGGTGTGAGAGTTAATTCGGTTTGGATATCGGGCATTATTACCTTCGAAATAAAGGAGGCACTGCACTGCCTATGATCTGTGCTAAGCTGGGCATTCCAACATGTGTGGTCACCTTTGTACGTCTTCAATTTAAAGAACCCACCACCCCTTTTGATTGAGCCATGCACTCTCCAAGGGCAAGTGCTATCAATGCACTTCATTGTATACTCTGCCGGATTTGTTCGTACAACCTTGTATTCGACATGATTTTGAATGGAAAACTCCTGCAAGGCTGTAACGAATGCTTCTTTATTCTCAAAGATGCGGCCAACGTATAACTCATCTTCATTTTGTTGGTCCAAATCCATTGTAGAATTCACTGCAGCATCTATCTCCTCATCTGTGATGTGTGCATAAAGGGGCTCCACTTCACAGTACGGCGGCTCTTCATCATCTACATTCATATCATTCCCAGCAATGGCATTGTCTACCGCATCATCCCCCTCGCCGTCAACCATCTGTTGAGCACTTTCTTCACCTCTAACCCCTTCTACATTCATATCAGAATCTTCTCCACTTACTTCGTCAATATTATCTTCACCTTCATTATCCTCATTTTCATCAATATTTTCACTGTAGACATATCCCCCCCTACATATAAACATCGCATATGTATTAAATTTCGTAAGCCTAAAAAAGTTGAATTTATTTATAAATATATATTTCACCTCTGATTAGATGGTCCAGCATCGGTATGACCAACATACGTGTAGGGGTAATGAAGGCCCATCGAACTTTGAGTTTCATACCATGCACTGCCTTGAGACATTGGAACGCTAAATGGCTCGTGTGCATGCATCGTAGACCTTCCATATTACACACAAAATCTCAAAATTTAGCTAAACGTATTTTCATTAAAGGATAATAAGATTGAAAACGTATTCACAACTAAATCAACCCTTACCTCCAAGTAGGTTCACTTCCATCGTAAATAGGGGCAGACGACCTATGACGTTCATTTGAAGCTACTGTCATAGATAAATTTCCCTCTTCTTCGTCGTCCACCGGCACTTGCATATGACTTTCATTGTTCACATTTCTATCCGAGCTCCTTTGTGAGCTTCTGTGAGAGCTCCTATGTGAACTACTTCGCCTTCCACTAGTCACTCGAGCCTCTTTTTCGAGAAATAACTCGAAAGAAATTATGTGACGCGAGTGGTGAAACATAAAAGCCATTGATGAATTATCATTTATGTTCATTAGTATCATTCTCGATCCATAGGACGGAAGATTACATTTGATAGTAATTTTCCATCTTCTTCGATCCAACCCAACCTTACTTGCTACGTGCATCTCAAATTCATCAAATGTAGACGGTTTCTTCATTAATAATCCTTCTATGCGTCCGTCGTAGTTAATGAAAAAACTAACCATTTCTTCTGCCATTTCTATTCAATTAATTCATAAATAATAAATAAAATTAATATTAGATTAAGCAAACTAATATTAATATCTACTCTAATAAATATATTTTAAAAATATATACGCATAGAAACTAATAACTTTACCAAGTATATAAGCATATCATTAATACTTTATATTAATGAGTAAATTTTCTAATTAATAAAATTAGACATTTAATGTAATAACGCATACAATGTCACATATCATATAAAAACATGTTCAAAAACTCAAATCCTCCTTATTTACCAAAATTTGAGAGACTTGCCATCTTAAAAAACAAAAACTCATTAATTAAAAATCAATCTCAATTTAATAATCTTAAACAAAAAAACACACACAATGACTTAGAACAATACTTCTAAAATTAGGGCTAATTAGGGCTAAATGATAGGACATTCAAAACTTCAAATTTTTTCAATGTAATATACAAAAACTATATTTCTTCAATGTAACATATAAAAAATATATTACAACAATTGAAAAATAGGTAAATAAAAAAAAATATAAAAACACATACCAAAAAAATGAAATGGGAGCGGTTCGACATGGGCAGCGGCGGGCTAGAGCAAAGGCGGCGGCAGACTGAGGCGGCGGCGGCGGACTGCAGTCGGCGGCGGCGGAATGAGGTTGGCTGAGGCAGGCTAGACGGCGGCGGCGAGTTTGGCAGCGTCCGGACGTCGGCAGCAGCGACGGAGCTTTTACACACTAGAACGCGACGGGAGGCGGAGCGGAGTCGCGGATATAACGACGATGATTTCGTCGTTCAGAACGACAAAATCAACTTAAGTTGATTTCGTCGTTTAGAACGACGAAATCAGTGTCTTTCCCACGATCGGGTCGAAATAACACAAGGGCGGTAGTTTCGTCGTTCAGAACGACGAAACCGGGTCAAGTAATATAAGGTTTCGTCGTTTAGAACGACGAAATCGTATTCAAGCCAATTTCGTCGTTCTAAACGACAAAATCAACTTAAAAAATATTAAAAAAAAGCCACGCTGGCACCAGCGTGGCAAAAACGAACACCACTTTGGGAAATATTTCCCAAAGTGGTATATTTTGGTAATTATTTTTTTTTTTATTATTGTAATAAATTTCCCAAAATATAAACTCACTTGGGCAGCATTACCATCTACTTCTTCGTATATTTTTTACATGCTTATAAATTACTCATAAAAGAATTATTCTTTAGCCTTAGTATGCCTCTACAAAATTTTAAGTACATTTAAAAAGAGAAACATTATGTAAGTTGAGGCTGGTCTTCGTGTCATGCTTTAACTTTTGAAAGAATATTCTAAATATTCTTTTATAAATTAAGGTTAGTCCCCCTAGTGTTATGCTTCTTTTAAAAGAGTTTTTGAGTACATTAGTGTGATATTATGTTGACCCTCCATCAAATATTAATAGCTCTATTTGGTTCTTCAATTGAACTAATTTTAGTTCATCTTGAAAAACCAATTTAGAGCTATTAATTAGGGACAAAGGGGGTATATTAGTATTTGTGTCTTAAATATTTTTTTTAAAAATATATATCATATATAAAAATTATATCTCTATTATAATTTAATAAGGATATATATTATGATAATTTTTTATATGAGTTTGGGCTTACGTAGGTTAGTCTGAGCTAAAGCATCATGGGCCATAAGCTCAAGATCTGAGGGCACAAGGGGAAATAAACTAAGCTATCTATTAAGTTATGTGTGTTATTAGATCGAAATTCGAGGGTGCACTATGTTAGAGCTCACAGAGTCGTGAGTGAGCCTTACTCATATAAATGAGTCTTATATATTATATATGATACATAATTTTGGTATATATATAATTTTATATACTCTTTTTATCCTAAGCTAATAATTTTATTTAATTTTTTAAAATAAACTAATCAAATGAAATTAATAATTTACTATAAAAAATATATTATAAATATATATTTAAAATAATAATTATATTTATATTATTTATATATAATTTTAAAATTATATTCGAATTTAAACTCGAGCTTCAGTTCGAGTTTATACGAGTCGAATCTAGCCGAGTCGAATAGAAAATTTCAACTCGAACTTATACGGATCGGATTAGGTTAACTCGGCACTCATTAAGCCGGGCCGGTTCGGCTCGTTAATAGCCAAAAACACAACGAACCCTCTGATCCTCTGGTCGAAAAAATTACCATCCGGTTTTATCACTCATCAGCTATGAAGAGTAAGGGAATGAAGACGAGAGGAGGGAAATTTTCGAAAGCGCTAAGGGAGTCCAGATACCGGCGACGGCGAGCTTGGAGCTGAGGCTTAACAGCCGGCCGTAA
This sequence comes from Saururus chinensis, assembly GCA_035235625.1. Lineage (NCBI taxonomy): Eukaryota > Viridiplantae > Streptophyta > Magnoliopsida > Piperales > Saururaceae > Saururus > Saururus chinensis. Next base: position 4,642,100 of record CP141145.1, on the reverse strand, counting down.
GCGGCGGCGAGCACTGGGCAGCCAGGTGACCGGGAGGGCACTCGTCACTCTGCCAATCGGAGATTCTGGTGGTACACTGGGCTTGCTGCAGCAGTCCATCTTCTTGAATATGGCGAACGCTGGATTGCGCATCCGGACATGGGGATTCCGCTTCGCTTCCATATCCACCCCGAGCTCCTGCTCTCTCCTTTCCTACCTCTCAAAACCCACCTCCATCATTCTTCAGCCGGCAACCTGCCGCAGGCTGACCACGACGTGCTCAATTCCCACTCCGAAGAAGAGGAATAAGAAGAGGGTCCTTGTGATATCGGGCCCCACTGGAGCTGGAAAGAGCAGACTCGCCCTGGAGCTCGCCAAGAGGCTCAACGGCGAAATCATTAGCGCGGACTCTGTTCAGGTCCTCAGCTGCACATTTAATTGAAGCAAGAAAACTTCTCATTTCCTTTTTCTTAAAGAAGCCAAATTATAGTGGGTTTTGATGGCTTTGGAATCGTGCTAATAGGTTGATAGTGTTTGAATTATGAATGGTTGTTTTTCTTCTTCAGTAATCGATTTTGACAATAGAGATTTGCAAATTTTTAAAGTTTTCTGCACGTTTTTAGGACGCTATAGAACTGCTCAGATGATGTAATGGGTTCAGTGTATACACTAAATGGATTTTGTCGGTAGAGCTTTGTGGATTTCGAATCTTTTCTGCAACTTGTGAGGCCACTATACAGCTATGATGATTGGTTCAGTGTATTTGTGCTAACAGGTATATAAGGGACTGGATGTTGGTTCTGCAAAGCCTCCTCCAAGTGACAGAGAGGTGCTTATTTTTACTTAAATTTGGGTAACCTTAACATAGTTACATGAGGTCTTGTCATCTTCTCTTTGTGGCTTTCTTTGCAGGTGGTACCCCATCACTTAATCGACATATTACATCCATCTGATGGTATGTTCCTCACCTTTATTTTTGATTTTTTGTGAAAGGTTATACTTTATCATAAAAATAGAACTATTAAACATAACTTGGTAAGGCTCTAATGTGTTTTTACACTTCTCAAGTGAAGTTAGTGTATGAAGTGGCAATAATTATCAAAATGTCTATGCTAAGAGTAGCTTAACGCGCAAACTACAGGGTTTGTTAAGGCACAAATGCAAATTTTATTTATTATAGTTGAATTCAAATATATAAACGAGATGGGTGGGATATCTTAGATGTCAACCTAGTGTGACTGATCTAACAACAGATCCTAGCCCTTCATCTAACTGCTAAACAAATTATTCATTAAACATATAACAATTAATTTTAGCTGCTGATCTAATAGCATAACAACCATTCAGATAACCCTGACTGGTGGGCCAATGGCTTAGCATAATACAGATCAAGGTTGTCCTTGCTTCTTGAATTGCAGATAGGGATAAAGTTTGCCAAATTATCCATGAAAATGTAGCAGTTGGGCCCACCAATGCTCTGCTATACTGCTTATTAGATTCAGGTTCATTTGACTACATCATTGCTGCTCTGTGGAGAGAGTGAATTGAGAAGAAGTGGCCCACAAAAAGGCTTTGTGTCTAATACCACATAAAAGACCCGTGTAAAATTCGACAATTGAGTTATGGCCTTATATCCTTCCACATAAGGCCAGTTAAGAATAAATGTTTCACACCAAAGTAGGCCTGATCTCAATAGCCACATCGGTAACTTTGGACACCATGGGAATGCTAAAACATTCAAGAATCTCGGAGGCTCTTGTGGCAAATTGTGTGAATTAGCAAATTAATTCCGTTATTAACACATGGAAGGTGAGAGATGAGGATAGATTTGAATGTAATAGTAGGAATCGGGACAAAAGATGTGGAATTGATGACAAATTCGAGGAAGAAAGTGGTGGCTGTTGAGAAAAGAGAGGAGAGGCTAATTAGACTAATATCAATTCATTCACTAACTTCCATTAGATTGACCGAATGGGGCTAATTAACAATTCTAAAAACCACGGATCAATCAACAAATCCTAGCCTTCACTTAACCACAGAACAAATTATTTAATTAATGAACTGTTTGGATAAGGATTTGTGGTGAAACTCAGGGGTGATTCACGCTCTGAATCCATATGCCCTGTTTGTTTACCCAGATTCAAGAATTGATGAATTATTTCCATGAAGCTGGCCCTTCCAACTACTCTAAATCTGGATTTGCCCTGGTGCTCCCTGACATGGGGGGAATGGGGGATAGATTTGGCGGATTCTCCTGAATCTCCCCATCCAAACAACCCCAAAACATTTAAAAATTAATCCTATACCAACCAATCCAATAATCCCGTTATGAATAGCCCTTGAGCCTAGTACAAGACAGGTCACAATAAAACCTGCTTGAGCCATTCGCTTCTATTGGTTTTTTATTATTGGCCATTCCAAAATCTCTCATGTTTTTTCTATTGGAGTGAAGGTGTATATGGAAAAGAACTTGTGCTTCTTGTAATTCATTGTTCTTAATAACTTTTATATTTCAGGAGTTCACATCATTTTCATTACTCATTCTAACTATCTGGAGTTAGTGTCACCTGGTCTTTCTTGTCATTTAATTTTCCTATGCTCAAAAGGATGATAGGTAACCACCAAAAAAAAAAATAGTGCCAAGGCTTTTGCCGAATACCACTGTCTGATGTAACTACTAGGAAATTTAGAGAACAAGTTGAAGGAAGAAAAGATGAGAGCTTTATTTTCTGTAAATCATGTTCAATTACAATAATGAAGGGATCAACCCTCCTAATCAGAGAAGGAACAACCCTAACCCTAATCACAGTAAAAGTCCTAATTACCCTTCACTTAAAGAAGAGTTTAACCAATAAGAAAATAATAATTAACTAGACTTAACTACCCTCTATAATGTCCGAACTAATATAAACACAGACAAAAAGGCTAAATGATACTCTAATAGTAACTTGTTCATTCACAATCTTCATCATTATGTGTGTTACCCTGTCGTCAGGGTATGACTTTATGAGATGGTGGTTGCTGGAGATAGTTAACATGGTCATAACCAGTAATCAAACTCAAATTGTTCTATAATTGTACATTTAAGAATTTTCATGCATTGTGTAACTTCCTATGGCTACATTGGAATACTTGGTTTTTTTACTACTTGGCATTCCTCCTCAAAATTTGGTCATGGTTTTATTAAATTTATGCAAGGGGCTAATATATTGCTGATTTTGACACCTAGATTATTCTGCTGGACAATTCTACCAGGATGCAAGGCAAGTTACAGAGGATATTTTTGACAGAGGTCGTGTGCCAATTATTGCTGGTGGAACTGGATTATATCTACGATGGTTTGTATACATGGTCAGCCTATAGTCTGTTTATGCATTTTCCTTATTAAGTCATATGCAGTTGCTGCTGGAACCGGATTATACTTACAATGGTTTTTATACATGGTCAGCCAATAGTCTGTTTATAATTTTATCTCGTAATCTGGAAATGAAATTTCTTTATGATTTCCGACTCTATTAGTTGAATGTTCATGAAATGAACTGTTTTTTTAATATTCCCTTTGTGTCAGCTGACCACATTAATCTTGCTAATGCAATTGTCATTTCATGGAGCTAACCATAGAGAGTTTTGTTAAGTCTCAAGCTTGATATTTACTTATGTATAAAGGGTGGTTTAGTCTTTTATGTTTAAGAGCAGTGTATTACATCACTAAAGATAGGGCATTTTGACCTTTTATGTTTAGGGGCATTTTGACCTTTTTGTGTATTACATCACTAAAGTTAGGGCATTTTGGTCTACTCCTACAAGGCTCAACCAAACTATCTTTTTAATTATTAGGTCTCCTTGTATGGCATAAATGTATTGCTTTTCTTCAAACCCCATGCTTTGATTTTCTTTGCTATGTAATTTTATCTGATTAAGTTGACATGGCATTATACCTGTGATTTTCTAAAGGGTGCTCTATGATAAACTATGTGCAAAGGTTCAATTTTTGGGGGTTGCAGCTCTATGTGTTGCAACCCCTAGGGTTATAAGGGTGAAATTAAAGGAGAGAGTGTATGTGGGGAGTAAGAAGAAGGGGAAGAGAGTTAGGGAGGGGTAGAGATAAATAAACTAGACTAATTTACTGCTCAAAATTTGTTACTAATGATTGTGGAGGAGTACATAATTTATAGGCTTCAGCCTTCTCTTATTAGGAAACAAATCTAAGCTAGGAAAGCAAGAACAATAAGAATCCTACCTTTAATAAGCAATTCTAAACTAGGAAAGTAAACCTAAACTAAGGCATACTTTATATAAAGAAAGTCCTAATTAAATCCTAATTCGAAATCATAACAATCAACCTTCCGCTAGGCCTTGTCCTCAAGGCTGGGAAGGACCAAGATGTTCATTAACAGCAAGAGGCTGGAGAATCAAAGTATACTTCAGACGAGGGCGTTGAATGATGTGCAATTTATCCGGCAGTTGAGTGGTAAGGAAGCGTTTGTCCCCATCAAGCTCAAAGCTCATCTGCATGTGTTCAAAGTCCCATTCAACCTTTCGCAATGTGTACAACCAATCCATGCTAAGAACGATACCAACTCCCTTAATAAGTATCCCAATTTGGGGTAGGGCTTGCTGGAGTCGTGTATTTTGCTTCGTGGAATCGGAGCTGCCTTGTGGATTCATGATTTGGTTGGTGGATTCTGACTAGTTCTTTGTTCTTTTGTGAAATAAATTTGTTTCGGTACTTTGTTGTTGAAATTGTCTTTGTTCTGTTGTGTTGTGCTGGAATTGATTTGGAAGAGCAGTTGATCTTTAATCCAAGCTACTTCATTTTTTGTGTTGTCTATGGGAAATGCCAGCACAAATGGCAAATGGTAGTGATGATGGAAGTTCTTATTCCATCTCTCAACAAATCAAATTAATTTCACAACAACAAATTCAACTTCAACTCTAACAATTAATTCAACTTTTGACTTTGAATCATTAACCTTTGCAATTTGTGGGAATTCGAGCTCATATCCCGGAGTTTCTTGTTGGAGCTTCAGTGCCACCAGTGGGTGCCAGACATTAGCATTTTGTTCATCAAACTTTGTTTGGTGCTGGAATTGGTGGTGACAAAGATGTAGAAGACCTGGTGTTCCAAGGACAACAAGGTGAGCAAAATTTCAGCCACAATTACAAGATGAAATTAGATCTGCCATGGACAACTTCATATTGAAGATTTTTTGGTTTGGATCATGGATGTTGAACGTTTTTTTTATTATATGGAAATTGCGGATGAAAAAAAAAGTGAAACTAGTGGCCTTCAAATTTTGAGGAGGGGCTTCTACTTGGTGGAAGCAACTCTAGATGAACCATAGCAGACAAGGAAAATTGCCGGTACGTTCTTGGCCTTGAATGAAACAACTATTGCAAGCCAGATTTTTACCCTCAGATTATGATCAGATCCTTTTCCAATAGTTTTATAATTGGCAGCAAGGGTTAGGTACTACCCGAGAATATTCAGAAGAATTTGATCGACTGATTTCACGTAATGACTTGGTTGAATTTGAAACTCAGCCTGTTGCAAGATTCACCAATGGGTTGTGAGGTAATATTCAGGAAAAAGTGACACTAGTGTGGGAATTAGGTCTTGTTGGGTTGGCCTTGACCCGCACTTAAATCGGGTTGGGTTATAACCTAAACTATTTGTTAATCAGGTTGAACACCCAAACCCTAACCCTGTTTTGGAAAGGTTGGGTATGCGGGTAACCTTACTTTTTTTCGTCAATTAATTTTTTTTCTTAACATAGTATTTTATATGTTGTCTTTGCATTGGCCAAACATAAAGAATTTATATACATTGCAATATTATAAATAGATGTCAACCATTTTCCATGTTATTTGAGAAAGTGAGTTGGAGAGAGGGCATTGCAACATTATTAGATACACGTCCAAAATTATAAAAATTCCACAAAAGAATATTAATTAACTATTAAATAAAATTAAATTATAAGAGAATAGAATTATAAGAGAATTTCTTTCTAATCTTTCCACCTTAGGCCATTACATCGTTAAATAATAGGGTTGAACTTGGGTTGTGCGGGTTATGCAAGTAAATTCCGACCCGACCCTATTTTTGAAATGGGTAAAATTTTAAAAACCTAATCTTGACCCTATGTTTAATCAGGTCAGGTGTGGGTTAAATTTTCCCAGCCTTAGATAGTACTGAGATGCTGTTCAACTGGCCACAAGGGTGGAATCACATTTAGAGAACAAGGAAATAGACCTATTGTGGGTGCTAGAGCTAGTTCTCCTATTGTCTCTCAGGAAAAAGGCAAAGCACCATTCCAGGAAGCTTCTCAGGGAAAATTCACTAAGGGGCTGTTTGTGTATAGAATTTCTAAAAGATTATGTTGATTCCGGCTCAATTATCGGAATTATGTTTGTGTGTAGAAGGTGGGCAGAATTAAAATTCTTTCTGAAAGTTGATTCCAAGCTATTTCGAGCTAGAATTGGCAGGAATCACCTCATGAGGTGATTCTGTTGATTCTGTCTCCCAACCCCCGTTTTGAAAATTACAGATTTTGTTATTTTTCAATGGTTATCTTTCATATCGATTTGAACCTCAAGAAATATGCCATATAGGTAGGGCCTATTTTAAAAATTTAAAATTACCTACCCTTGTGGGATCTTGTTTGATAGAGCTTAAATTTAGGAACATAATAGTACCAAGAACATGTATATCTGAGTTTGGGAGAGAGAGTTATATTAGTTTAAAGTTTTTAAAAAATTGGGTTTAACGCAACATTCGAATTTATTCTAAAAAATTTCATTATCAACCATAATTCACATTTTGTTGTGAATTTTTGGCATTAATTCCAAAAATTTCACTTTCGTTTCTAAAATATCTAACACCCAAACAACCCCTGAACTGGAACCCTCAAGAGTACAAACTAAAGGTTACACCTCTTAGGACAATTCCAAGGCTAATCCATATGCACTACCACCTCCTCTAAAGTGTTACCATTGCAGCCATCAAGGGGACAAATCGACTACTTGTCCTCAGTGATAGGTAAGTCATCTCACTCAGCCTCTTAATAACAATAAACTTGCTAAGCATGAGGAGTTAGTTGTCGGTGAAGAAGAAATCCCAGTAGAGGTTGTTGAACAAGATGATGGGTTAGATTGTGATGATCATCCAGTCATTATGGTTATTAGAAAAATTATGCTCAGTCCAAAATCTGACAACCAGTCTCAGTGGCACAATATTTTCAAACTCAGGGTACTGTTAAAGAGGTATGTCATGTTATTATTGATAGTGGCAACAGTGAGAACCTTGTGGCAAAGAATCTTGTAGACAATCTCAAATTGAAGACTGAGCAACACCCAACCCTATATTCTATTGGGTGGATCAGAAATGTGGGGGTAAAAGTCACTTAGATATGTAGGGTCCCTCTTTCCATTGGCTATTAGATGAATTCAAGGACATCATTCCAAAAGAATTACCCAACCAGGTGCCTCCTTTGAGACACATCCATCTTCAAATTGACTTGCTGCCAGGGGCTAGTCTTCCTAACCTCAGTATAGGTTATCTCCAAAAGAACATGAAATTCTCCAAGACCAAGTAGAGGAATTGCTCAAGAAAGGTTTTATTCATGAGAGCATGAGCCCTTGTGCAGTTCCAAGGCTTTGTTAGTTCCCAAGAAAGATGGCTCTTGGCATATGTGTGTTGATCGCTGAGCCATCAACTAGATAACTATTAAATATAAATTTTCAATACCTTGTTTGGATGATATGTTAGATATGTTGGCTGGTTCTAAGATCTTTTTAAAACTTGATTTAAGAAATGGATACCAATAAATTAGGATCAAACTTGAGGATAAATGGAAAACAACTTTTAAAACTAAGGAGGGTCTATATGAGTGGCTCGTAATGCCATTTGGATTTTCAAATGCACCAAGCATTTTCATGAGATTAATGACTCAAAGTGTTCCTACAGGGGGCAAAAAATGAAGCAGTTTGGATTAAAGATCAACTGCTCATCCAAATTGATTCCAGCTCAAACCAACAGAACAAAGACAATTCCAACAACAAAGTACTAAAACAAATTTATTTCACAAAAGAACAAAGGATCCACCAACCAAGCCACGAATCCATGAGGCAGCTCTGATTCCACGAAGTGAAATACATGACTCCAGCGAGCCCTCCCCCAAATTGGAAAGTTTCAAGAACAAAGTATATCTTCTTATGTCAACAGGAAAAACTATTTATATACTCACCCCTTACAAGTAAAATGACTATTAAACCTCCTTTCTTTTTTGTAAAATGACTACTATATTCTATACAAAAAATACAACACTATTTGCTTCAGCAAATGCATCAAATGTTTAGGAGCTTGACCTCTATTTAAGGTCGACTCTCTTCTGTAATTTGTACAGCTTCCAGTTTGAATGAGATAGAAAACATATTTCTTCTTCTCCAAGAATCCTTACTTTTGTTATTTCTAACATGGTTTTAGAGCCAGGAGGTCGCGGTTTTGATCCCCACCCCTGCCTTTGCATATTTTGTACCTGTGCAAGCTTGTGCTTCTCTTAAATCATGCTTGCCCACGCAGGGTGGTTTTTGAATAATTTGTTTGTTTGTTTGCATCCATCTGTTTAGGCTGGTCTGGGCTTGATATACATTGTTGGGTTGTTCCTTAACATCTTGAGCTAAAAATCATCTTGCAAGTCCATGAGAAATTGGCTCTTTGTACGATGTGTACTATAGAAGGGTAGAAGAGTAAAAGAAGAGCTTTGTTGACTCCCTAGGTCAAATTTGCTATGATACCATGTGGAAGAGAGAAGAAAGGGGAAAGAAAAGTGAAGGCGAGGTCATATATAAAATACATGACCAGTTCCCTCTTTTTGTAATGTCCATCTTGCTAACTATAACAAGAAAAGTAATATGAACACAAATCCATCAGCGATGTCAGTCATGCAACAATGCTTGACCAACAGGAGCCTTGTTTGACTAATATGCCTATTCAGCCTTGGTTAGCCAGTAGCCATGTTTAACAATGCAATAATGCTTGACCAGCAATCTTCTTTGACTACTTTACATCTACCTTCTACATAGATGTCTAAACCAAATAGGTCATGTTTCCATAAGGGCCAACTGATCCTAAATAGTTGTCACTTGAGAATCAACTATTGGATACTCTTATTTCTCTGATGAGCAGATATAATGTGATACATCTTGGCAAACTTGGATGAACATATGAGGCTTTGAAGTTATCCCAAAATTCTATAGCGTTACATACTTGGCCAAACGCATATGTATAGACAATTCAATAGAGTTACTGTAGTAATTAATATTTTAGCATTACTAGTCAGACTTAGATTTTGCAAAATTCTTTGTCTTAGAATCCCGTGGTTCCTCTCTCAATGTACTTCCAGCCTCGTTGAGTAAGAAGTTCTTCATAACTTATTGTCGGTAGGAGTTGATGGCAAAATCAGAACTAGGGTTATGGACAATAGAAAATGAAGAGTACTTTATTTCTCAGGATGGAATCATACACAAAAAAGGGAATGATCCTCACATTAAGAAAGATCGATCCAGAAAACTAAAGAAAGAAAAGTCCTAATTGCCCTTCACTTAAGTTAGGGTTTACAAAGAAGAAAATAGAAACTAATCTATAATGACTAAATTACCCTCTATAGTATGAAGACTAATATAAACACTTAGGACAAAAATAGAGAGCAAATATACTCTAACACCCCATCTCAAACTCTAGATGTAGTTATCATTGAGAGTTTGCTCAACAAAAACTGAAAGCAGGCCACCGTATGAATCTTGGTGAAGAAGTCAGACAAGTGGAGAGACGACTGAATATACGAGAGGGAAATAGTCCCAGCACGTAAATGATGTTGCACAAAGTGGTAATCAATCTCTAAATGCTTGGTGCGTTTGTGGAACAAAGAATTGTGAGCAATATGAATGGCGCTCACCAAGAGGCTTTAGTTTGTATATCAGAGAATGTATTGGCAGTGGTGGGTCGACCCCTAGTGAACTATTGTCCATGATTTTGTTGAAAGGTACGGGCTGGCTGAGAAGCTGTAGACTGTCTAGGAAAGGGACAACTAGATGGCTATAAACTAGTAGATTGACGGCCAATTTGTTGTGGGCATTGTGGACAATCTTTTTTCCAATGGCCTTTTTGATGACAACAGTTGTATTCATCTATAGCAATACGAGGTTTAGGATTACCGGATACCTGAATAGGTGCATTAGATGAAGTAGCCAAAATAGTCAGACTAGGGGAGGGCGAGCCACTGAAAATCTTTAATCTGGTTTCCTCTGTAATTAATTCATTAACTACATTAGCAATAGTAGGCAATGGAGATCAATGTAAAATAGAACCACAAATGAATTTATATTCATCTCGTAAAGCCACAAGAAGCTAAACAACCCGGTGGTCCTCACGATACTGAAGTAAGGTAGCAGAAACAGAAATTTCAACCGGTTCCATAAGCGCGAGCTAATTCCATATAGTGGTCATGTAAGCATAGAATTCTTGAATAAATCTATCTCCTTGTCGAGTAGAGCGAAGATCCAATTCAAGCTGATAAAGCTTGGCATAATTAGACTCCACATATAATGAAGTCAAATAATCCCATGTAGCCTTGGCGGTCTTGAACTTGGCTAATTGTAGACCAATAGTGAGATCTACTGAATTATTTATCCAAGTAAATATTTTGGCATTATAGATACACGATTCAGAATATTGTTGTGAAAACTCCCCTACTTTGATATCCGCTTGCATAACAAGTTCTTGTGAAAACTCCCCTACTTTGATTTCCGCTTGCATAACAAGTTCTATAGTAGAACCATCAATATAGTTCCACAGCCCTTTGCCTATTATAAAATTACTCATGACATAACTCCAATAACAATAGTTGTTGCCGATCAGGTGTACACTGGCTACTTGAAGATTGTCATGCGTGTCTAGCAGATCTACAGTAACAAAGTTGATGAACAGTACCGATGAGTATCGGTGAACAGTGCAATGAACAGTACCACCGCAAAACAGGTTCGGGTTATAGATGGAGGATTGAAACGTAAGCTCTTATACCATGATAGTGAAAAATAGAAAATGAAGAGCACTCTATTTCTCATGATGGAGTCATACATAAAAAGGGGAATAATCTTCATATTAAGAGAGATCGATCTAGAAAACTAAAGAAAGAAAAGTCCTAATTGCCCGTCACATAAGTGAGGGTTTACAAAGAAGAAAATAGAAACTAATCTAGAATGACTAAACTACCCTCTATACAATGAAGATTAATAAAAACACAAGACAAAAACAGAGAGCAAATATACACTAACAGGAGTGTTTCTCAATATTCAAGCGAATTCTACTTGTAATTGATTAGTATTACTAGAAATTAATGGAATAGAAAACCAAAATGTAGCTAGACAACATTGAAACAACAAAGACGTGCTAGAAGAAATCTTAATATTAGAAGATGAAGGGCCAAAAACACACTACGAAAGGGGTGCCTAGATAGAAAAGGAGCAATTCAATGCATCAAATACAATGAACAAAGAAAAAGGGTAGGCCAAATAATCTTCACCCTTTTGGGAGAAGTTCGAGGATATTTTTGAACTACATTGATCCTTAGGAAACACCTATGCAACTAAGACTAGAAAAGCTTCTTACTTGAGGACACTTAAATCCAAAGAAGAATCAGTAGAAAGAAGTCCAAAACAATCTCACCCTCAATAATTGGAACTTTTGCAACTAGATAACTCATAATGTAGCATCAGAGATTGGCAACTCTCTACAACATGTTAACTGAAAGGCGCAACCAAATAGTGAATGATATTAAAATCTAGGTTTTGGGAAAAAGAAAAGCTTTTATTCAAAAAACAAAAAATAGAATAGGGAATCTTAGTTGCCTATGGAGGTAACCATGTGTGAAAAGCTTTGTGATATTTGTCACATGAATTACATGTCCTTATAAGCAAAGTCAAGTGGCAAATCAGAGTTTTTGTGAAAAACCTAGTACAACGGATTTCTTAACCCGGATGTCTGTGCTCACCAACAATGCCCATCCACACTAGCTGAATGATTAGCAGTATTCATTCCTGTGGCATTTATGTTTAAACCTGGTTGTCCCTTAAGTAGAATGATTGCTGTTACTTTGTGCGATTTGAAGTGCTACACATCCCCATAATTTTTTCACCCATTTGCTACTGATTTTGTTATGGTTTCCAGTCCTCATAACATTCCCTTTCCTAAAATTTTATGTAACTTATTTAACTTGCATCTCTTTTGCTGAAAGGTATATCTACGGCAAACCAGAAGTTCCAAAAGCATCATCTGAGATTGGTTCTGAAGTTTGCTCAGAGCTCATGCTCTTACAGAAAAATGAAGATTGGGATGCAGCTGTGGAGTTACTTGAGAAAACTGGTGATCCAAAAGCTCGATCTTTGGCTCGCAATGATTGGTACAGATTAAGACGTAGCCTTGAAATTATCAAGGTGAATATTCTTTTTATATTGATATACTATGATCTACCAAACTGCAGTGGAAAATGCTGTCTCTGGAAGGTGCACAGGGTGCAACAGTTCATATAAATTCTTAGTGCTCAATCTTTTGGTCTAACATAATCATTTCAATTTGCAAACATTCTGTGATATGGCCAGATATGTCTTACCAGAAGTTTCCATCATGAGTTTTAACCTTTTAGCTTTTGATTTGCCCGGCTGAGTGTTCTTATTACTGGAAGTTTTTGTCTCCCCCTGACATGGAGTCAAGGTTAGCGATCTCGAATCTCGATCTTGTATCGGTTGGCCAAAGAGACAAGATCTAAGAGAGATCATGTAAACGATCTCAGTGATCCTAAAGAGGTTTTCTACGTATGTTTTGTTAATCTATGTGTATTTTGATGCCTAGAAGCCCTAATACGAATCTCAAACAATGCTAACGTCACAAGATTACATTCTTATTAACATAAACTACACTAATTCTTTTGAATGCACATCTATCTGGTTGAATTCTCTAGGCTAGAAAAAAAGTAGTTCCCATTATATCATAGTCAGGATTGTTAGAGGTGTATTCGCTCCAATAGGAATGGTTGGTCCATCCAACTGCTGATAGATTGAGGGTCTAATTTCTAAAAATGTCATTATAAATAGAGGAGAATAAAAATAAAATCAATATGAGAAGTCGGTACAAAGAGGGCGAGTAGCCAACTTCATGGGAGTCAGTAGGATTTATGGGGGTCCCACTTTTTTGAAAGAACTGAGATCTCGTCGATCTCATACCTGAGATTGAGATCTCACAAGATTATAAACCTAGCATGGAGTGGATTTCTTAATTCTATTATCTCTTGCAGAATTACAGAAATGATACAAACATGGGCGAGGTGGTCGAACTAAGGCAGGGGAGATCTTTTCTTATTTGAAATTGGACTATCATATGGGAAGAAAAAGTCTTTCTTTCCTTTTAAGAATTTAATAGTTTGAATATGATGAAATTATTAACTGTAGCAGCAATAAATGAGGCTGTAGTATTTTGTATGAATGTGTTTAAAAAGAGCATATATACCTTTGTTTTAGGAGAACAGCTAAACTAATTTATATTTGAACCATCTATTTCATTTATACATTTTTTAAAGTCCAGTTTAGTTGATCAAAAGGACTAGGGTTGAGATGTTGCTAGTGGAGGGGAGTTTGATTGTCAGACTTGCACTGGACCCTGATATGATCTTAACAAAACGCTATTCACTGTCACCTCTCAATGCATTCTGTTCCTTTCCTCTTGGGCAGGCCACTGGATCACCACCATCTGCTTTCCAAGTACCCTATGATGCTTTCAAGGAACAGTTGGATTCAAGAATTGTGCATCCCTCATCTGATGCAGTAATATCTGCAGCTAACATTGAAGAAAATCTTTGTACAGATCTTGACTACGAGTTCCTTTGCTATTTCCTTTCAAGCCAACGAGTGGATCTTTATAGACACATTGATTTGCGGTGTGAGGAGATGCTTACAGGTTTTTTATAATTCTGTGACATCACTTTTTTTGTTTTATATAACATCTTTTGCTGATTATTTTATGTTCATCTTGCAAATGGATATGCCTTTTTTTTGTGCAATTTAGTTGATAATTTTGTGCAAATATGTGTAGTTTTCACTTTCATCCTCATTAACACTAGGTTGTAACCGTAGGAACTCTGGGACTTTTATCAGAAGCCACATGGCTTCTTGATTTGGGTCTTCTTCCAAACATGAAATCTGCAACTCGAGCAATTGGATACAGACAGGTCCATTATGAGTTTTGTATTTTTTTTTCCTTATTCTAGTTATTGCATGCACTAGCCATCTACATAAGACATGTTATCTAGGCTTTCGGGTTAGTCCTGCTTTCTTCATTTAATTTATGGTTGGCAGATGCCAACATCAAGTTTGACTTTTACATTCTATTCAAAAGAAATTGCCCATCGTTTTACATTAAGTGTTTCAATTCATTTTTTTTTATAACAGGCTATGGATTACCTTTTGAGATGTAGACAGCAAGGAGGCCAGAGCTCCCCTGCAGAGTTTGTCGATTTTCTTTCTGAATTTCAGAAAGCATCCAGGTAAGCTGTTAGCCCGAGATAGAAGTGTTTTTACTTATAAAAGAATGGTGATATTATACTCGTGTATGTATGATTGCAAAGCAAATAACAGTGTACACAGCAGGCCTCTATATGTAATATGCAGTGAAAGTGATTCCAGAGAAACACTTTCTGCTATATTTTCCCTCTGTTTTTATATTAATAGAACACTTAATATGGGACAGAGGGAGTATATCTTTTTGCTAATTACAAAAAATTATCAATATGGACATTGTCAGCTGAATATGCAAATTTTTCATGCCGACTTCCATTAGATAGAGGCTAATTGTTGTTTGACTAATCTGATGTTGAATGTTTCCTGCTTGACATCAACAGAAATTTTGCAAAAAGGCAGATGACATGGTTCCGGAATGAGCATATATATCAGTGGCTTGATGCTTCTCAACCCTTGGTTAGTTTTTCTTTTTGCAAGGTGCCAAATGATGATTGGGAGTAGTTCTAACTGGGGAAACAGGGAATTAGGACACCAGTGGGAGGAGTATGACATTGACATTCCCCCATAATACTTATCCCTATGGTCGCCACTAGGATAAAGCGGGATCTCAGCCTTTGCCCACCATTCCATTATAGGAAGAATTTTACTGTCACAACGTCTCTAGTCACAATGTTAGTATATCACTAGAGCGAAGGTAGTTTTAACCACTTGAGTTATGAAACTAGAGACCAAATGAATGATCACACTTTTTGTTAATTAATTACCTAGCTTTAGATGCTGGAAGAGATGGCAACTTTACTATTGACCCATCTTCAATGTCCAGATTAGATTGTTGGCTATGGCTTTTGCGATTATTTATTATAATGTGATGAAATTAAGATTTAGCTTCTATCACTTTGCATCTTTTGCTTATACGATCTTCAACAAATTCTCTTGGTCAGGAGAAGGTACTCAACTGTATACTTGATGCATATTATGACCATACTGGGAAGTTCGTGTTGCCTGAGTCACTTCGTATGGACAAGGATGTTTCTAATCGCAAGGAAACATTAGATCTGAAGGGATATCGCACTAGGAATCGGTATCTTTAATTGTTAGCATATAATGTTGGCATTGGTTGCAAATTACCTGACAGGTTATTAATATGCGGGCTTTATTTTTTGGTTGGCTATTAACATGCAGGCTATTTGTAAGACGTGATGATTGTTCTCATATTTTGGACTGGGTATGGAGAACTCAGAGAGGATTAGCTTCAGTCAATGCTTGACATGGGATGGAAGTGGGGGAAGGGCTTAGAACTGGAGAAAATAGGCTTGAATTTTTGCATCTGTATCAAGGATTTCAGTTTCCCAGGTACCTGTTTTGGCACATAAAGCAGAAAAAAATGTAGGGTATGCCTGCACAAAGAAAATATAAAGGTGTGGTCTTTCATTTTTTTTATATTTTCTGAAAACACGTAATGGTTTCATTACTGTACACTAATTGATATCTGCTAATGTAACAATTACATACCTTTCAAGTTGCCAAAAAAAAATGTAAGAAAGAAAGAAAATACAAACTCTTTTGATCACATCAGCTTCTTCCTCATATAAGATGGTCACTTACAGATTATGGTAATCGCCTTCTGCTCCATAAGTTGGCCTATTTTAGAATAATTTCATACTCTCTGTCGTTTGTTCTGGCCCATGGGACTAATCTTCCTGCTATTTTAGTTAGGCTAACGGGCAGAGTACTGAACTGTGAAATTTTGGTTGAAGCAACTCTTCGGTTGACTGAAGAGTGTACCCAGATCAGTTTGGCAAAGCTTTAGAAATTCGTCAAGAGCTTTTGTTTGAGGAGACTTTAGAACTTATGGGAGGCTATATCCACTTGAGGGTTAGACATGGCCAAAATTAAATGGAATGAAGGGGAGCCATTGGAGGGAAGGATTAACTCAAGCTATTAGAGACCTAGGACTTGATGCATTCCACTTGTTCAGTATTTAAAGCAAATGAATTTGACTGATGTGTTTGCCTTTCTGAATAACGGAGTTAACTAGCTTTCAGTCATTTACATGTTACATTAATATTGGCGAGTGACTCTCTTAATGACCTCAACTATGAAAATTTAGCTGCCAAAAAAAAAAAAAATCTTAATGTATGGGGCACGTTCCACAGATCAATTACAGTGCTACAGCTAGTGAAACTGCCTCTCGTGTCTATTCTCTCCCTCACTTTCTCTCTTTAACAGACACATTTTGTAAGAACCATATCATACATATCATATACAATGGGCACAAAAACTTTGGCCTAGGAACTAGCCATCAGGAATAGAACGCTGAAATGCCAAAAATCGGTAAAAAACATTATAATCTCAGGAGTGATTGATTCTGTAGCCGAAGAGGCAGTCCAAAGTTTTGGTATATCCTAATCTCCCCTCCAAGACCTGCTGTAACAAGTGTCAGGCCCCACGCTGATGGCGGATGCATAGAACTACTGGATATACCATTCCCATCAGATAACCACCGAGAAGATAACAGTGATGCTGATGATGATGAAGACACTCCAGATGCAAAAATGGAGGACAACCCATCAAACCTCGATGACATTGTTGAATCAAAGGACATAATCCCACCAATGGAGTCTGAGTGAGATGCGTTATCAATGTCCTCTGGAATGCTGACCTTTTCTGTATTTCTCCTAAGAAAATGTGGGAGATGGCTCCTACTGCTCATAAAGACATCTTCAAATGTAGAAGGTTGTTGAGTGCTTGGGTGTCTTGATAAGTGATTGGAATGGTTGTGCCTCCTAGAGCGCATGGGCAAACATGGTGGTTCATATTTGACAATCCCTGGCCATGGTATTGCAACTGATACATCTCTGCAGTGAAAATGTTCATGAGACCTTGTGGTCACATGACCTTTGGGTTTCCCACCATTTCCATTCACACTGTGGTTGCCCATATTCTGCATATCATCACGCTTCCAGACATACACCTGCGAGTCCTCGCTAGCACAAACAACATACTTTCCATCTGGAGTAAATGACGCTGCTATTTGGCTGCTGGTGTTCCGGAAGCCTGTCAGACAAAACCATGGATAGCAAAATCTACAAATCAGGTCACACTTCAAGAATAGTAAGTGCACACTTAAATGCAAAGTCCCACATACAGATGCATGGATGCGAAATGTAGTATTATTCACCTTAATGGGAAAACAAAAGTTCTAAAATCTAAATCTCATGAGAGCTAGTTGTAGTCTTCAACTCACGTAGTATAATTAGCTATAAATTTGGTATTTAAAAGTTGAAAACAAACACGTATGAAGTTAAAGAAATGTGAGACAAAAAATCTTAGAACGTGCTCAATTGATTTACTAAATTAACCACAAGCACAAAAGTAGCTAATTCATACTTTACCTCTGAATTTTTGAACAAGATCAGTTCCTTCAAAAACTCGTATTTGTGAATCAGCTGATGTAATCAACACTTCTGATGAGTTCCCTGGTGCAAACTGTTGGAGAGGTTTAGATATGTAAAGTGTTAACATATTTCATGTACATAGTATAACATTTGGAATGAATAACTATGAAAAGTGATATTACTTAGTAAGGGGCAATATAAATATACAAGATACCTGAAACCCAGTTATCTTTTTCGCATGACCCTTCCTTTTCTTGCTATGTATTTCTATGTGCCCTTTCTGATTAAGCTTACATCCTGAACCATGAAAACAAGTGAGATGGCATATAGATGATAGAAGCTGTGGAGAACTTTTGAGTAAAGCAAATCTTTTGATGAATCAATAATATTACCAAAAACTCATGGAAATCATATTACAAAACTATGTTCTTAGTTCAGACCTTAATGAACTTATTTACTGCATCACCTATACCTCTATGTGTGTAAAATTAACATAATAGATAAACTACTTTTTGTTTAGTGAGAGATCTCATGGCTTCTTCAGCTTATAGATTTAATTTAGTCTCTTCTACTTTTTGGTCAATTAGATTATATTTTTCTTAATAGAGGGCTACTTTAAAAGAAATTTTATAAAAAGAATGTCACAGTAAAACACCCTACCAATTTATATGTTGTTTATTGCACAGAAGGCAACATCATTGGAAGGGTAAATTTTTTTGCATCATTCCTTGTCGTACACAAACTCAAAAAAGAAAGAAAATATTTAGCAGGACAAAAGATATTAGAAACCAAATAAGTTTGGATCAACTATTACTTCACCAAGACAACTGATGTACAAGTAGTGCATAATGAGTGAGTACATATATACAACTATTAACAGTTAGAGAAAAATCAATGAACAGAGACATACCAGATGTATTATACAAACGACAAGTCCCTTTGTGGGAACCAACTAGTGCACCCTATGAAACAAAGATGACTATTAGAAACAGAAGCAATGACCAAAAGCACACGTGCTCATGATATGATACTTAAGTGAAGTAGAATAAGGGCATAAGTCAAGTTCATATGCTGGAAATTAACTGTCTCGACTTCAGAGAGAGAACAACAATTAGTAGGTTATCATAATCTTACACACTACGTGCAGTTGACAGAAGTGGCCTTTTTTTACTTTTAGATAAGCAGCAGGTACACCTTCACCTAGGCCTAATTGGACATTTCGGGCCTGTTTGGATGGGAAAGGAAAAGGGGGCCCTTTCTACAAGAGCTCTCCTTAGGAGGAGAATTAAAAATTAAAGGCCTTTAAAGTTGATATGACATTTTATACAGGGATGTGACCCAAAATCATTGTCCTTTAAAAACCAAAGTGGTACCCAAACAGGTCCTCTGTGTGATTTACAACAGGCACTCATTTTCACTAGCAGACTTTTGTTTTAGCTGTATGACATGTCTCTCAAGGTGTCAAAAAGAAAAAGGAGTCAAAAGAAGGCTGATTTGTCAACCTCTAGATTCCTCCATTTACCTACTAATTGACTCTCCAATGAACCACATAATCTCTTCGTTTTGTTTTTTTTGTGAAAATCTCACATCCATTTTGTGTTTTATTGCTAATAAAACTTACATCCATTTACCTACTAACTGATTCTTTTTAGTTATTGACTATCAAGGAAAATTATTGACACTTAAAAAAAATGGAACCTAAGGGCATAGTAGAACCTGGCCATCTGGTGTGTAACATGCCGCAGTGACCATTTCATGAAAATCACACCAATCAACAACATGACGGTCTGGTATACTCCATATTCGGACCTTGGCATCGAGTGAGCCGCTAATGAAGTATCTATCATCAACAGGATTAAATTGAATGCACGTTACTGCACAAGTGCAATAGGCAAAATAATGTTGGATTAGAAGTAAAAAAATTGCAGTGAATCAACTTAATAACACAGGAAGGTTTCTCGTAGATGTAAGTTTAATCTGCCCATCAGGAAAACCTTAAACTAAAGTTATGCCAAGACAAAAGCAGCAACATAGTAGTGTCAGTCGCATTGATTAGCTTCTATGCATGCCAATCAATTGATTGCATGATACAAATACCTTTGATATAGCAAAAATAAAGTAATATTCCTACTCCACTTTCTCTATAATAAAAGCCTACTCCAAGGACTAGCAAAAGTGAATCCCTCTATTGTTAGGTCTGACCCACCTTCTCTATCCAATCAAAGGCTGAAATAGGCTTTTGGCATAGAGAAAGTGGAGTAGGAATATCAGCTTCTAATATAAAATATAAATAAAAAGCTTCCAAGTGGTAATAGATTAGGAGATAGTCACATAGAAGTGCGGAAACATCATTGGAGGGTGGGCAGATCCCAATCTCTACTAACAAGTTGGGATATTTATTTTTCTAGGCACGTACCAAAATGAGGTAGAGATCAACCCAAAATATATGTAGACATAAAACTGGAGGGATGTTGCAGAATAAAATTAAATTATGCCACTTTGTTCTCAAATGGATTTTGTGTGTGTATTTTGGATATAATGAGAGCCAAATGGTGATATAGTATTCATGTTGCAGACCCCAAATAATTGGGATCAGGAGTGGATTACAACTGTACAGTTTGACTCACCATAGTCATTATGTGCAAACAATTTCAAGCAAGTTTTGCTTTCCATGTCCCACAATCTAACTGTCTTGTCCATTGATGATGAAAGCAGTTGCTGCAAACATATAGAAAATTTCTTATTAGTCTAAAGTAATACTATTACAAGACTCTTCTGATAGAAGATCCATGCGTTATACTAAGACTTACCATCCCCCGTCATTTATGATACCTCTAAAAACATATAGAGAGTTTCTTATTTTGCTAGATTAATACTATTACAAGACTCTTCTGACAGTGGATAATTATAAGGCAACTTGGTTTCTAAGAATTCACATTAGACTTTAATGTACACCCATCTAATATCTCCACTGTAAATATAAATGACAGCTTACCATTGCCCGTTTATGATTCACAAAATGTGAAAAACAAAAATATAGTGATTTCTTACTGCATACGAACTTCAATTGCGAAAGGAGGTATAACATATTCAATCATCATTCAACAGAGGTTGTGAACTCAACAACAGAACATACATTGTAACTAACACATGCTCAGTACAAAGTAACAGAATGCGGAGTTGTCTTAATGAAATCTTAAACCAAGTAAAGTAAGACTATCATTAACTTATTATCAATGAGTGACAATGGTCTTATAAATTGACCAGAGAATAATTTCCTTTTTATACTGTATTTTTTTATTATTAATATAAATGATCTGCTAAACTGAATATAAAACTTATGGTGTCTACACTGCAATTAACTTGCTATCTAGAATGTAAAATTTAGCTAAAGAAAGTTAAAAAAACTAATTAACCTAGTTTTTCCTTAGATTTTTATTGACTCACACTATCTCTAGCTCCTTCTCTTTCCTCTAGGGGTGGGCACAGGCCCGGGCTGGGCCTGCCAGGCCCGCTCCGCTGCCCTTCTTTTTTTTAAAAAACAAAAAAAGGCCCGTGGCAAGGTGCTCCTGGCTGCAGCGCAGCCCCGTTGCCCAGGCCTAGGGGCCGGCCTGGCCCTCCCTCCCCGTGTGCCGTGCAGGCTGCGGCCTGGCCCGACCCACCGCCGTTGGGGGCTGGGCCCACTGATCCAGCCTGGCTGGCTGGTGTGGACCTGGGCGGCCCACAATTTGCCCACCCCTACTTTCCTCTCACCACCTGCAAGCTCAGCTTGATGTAAATTGGGACCAAGAATACAGAGTTTAGTTATGATGACCAACTACCACGTAAATGCATAATGTCTGAATCAGTTTTCCCATGCTAACCTTGAAAGTACATCAGCCACTTGTTAAGTGACCAAATTTAATCCTATAGAAAAAATGCCTCATGATTAGATCAACAAGATATCTAAAAGAGAGAACAAAGAGATGAAAAAATTGACTGGAAGGTAGCAATAACCAAAACAGTTCGTAAGGTTCAAGCTTGTTTCTCTACTGCGGTCCAAATTATTAAAATAAAAACCATATGTACGTGTTGTAAATCAGGTAATTGATGAATTATGTACTCTAATTATTCAATGCATTCGACCATTTTTTACCCCAACGTATGTGATTTCGTTCGAGATAGAATGGTAAAAATAAGAACATCAATCACCTTATGCACAGTGGATATAATTGGTTGCAGAATGTGGAACTAACCTGAGATTTAGACCAAGATAGATCCAAGACATCATCTAAGTGACCCTGAAATGAACACACTGGCTTATCTGAAAGGGAAAAGACCGTGTCAGGCACCACCATGTAGTCCCGCATGGAGCTCTTTCTGGTTGATGGTGAAATTTTGCCCCTTCTCTTTTTCTCAGAAGGATAGCTGTTTGTACAAAGTGTTCGATCATATTGATAACCGGCCATGGTGCGACACAAGCCTAAGTGGGCTTCTTCTGGCAGAGACAAGATGGCCTCACATTCAACCACTTGCCAAACATGTATTATCCGGTCTTCACCAGCACTTGCAAGGTAACGAGCATCTGGGCTAAATCGGATGCTCCATATAGAACCCTGATGTGCTTGTATCTCTTGGCACATGTAAAGGCCAGTGAGTTCCTTGTAGGACTTGCCATGTTGACGAACTTTCGTCCATTCTGATTGCCAATTTGATCGATCCAAAGACGCTGAATTGCTGTCCTTGTCCCTATCTCCAATAAGTCCAGATACAGAATTTGCCACACCCTTGATATTCTTCAACCAACCCCCTTTCTTCTTTGCATTGGATCTAAGACTCTTCGTGTTTAGAGTGGAATACTTAACTTTGTCAGCAGTGCCATTTGCTTCCACTCTGAAATTCTCTCTTCTCATGAGCTCCTTGACTATGGGAGAGTAGCCAACACACCTTTCAAACTCTTCCATTGTCATCTGCCGTCCAGTCTCCATGTCACTTAGGCAATTCCCAGTCCCATCTTCTCTCAACTCATTTACAATGAATTCCTTTCCAGTGTCTAAATTCTTGATCTTAAAATAGTCGGTGGGTGACATCTGATCCCCGTTAACAGTTCCAGCAAAGTAGGATCCCGTGGAGAGTAGTGAATGTGGCCTCTCAACACAACCATAATACAACGAGGACGGAGCAGAGGCATTGCGTCGAAAAGAAGGAAGGCATGAAGATTCACCCAAAAATTCCCTACGCCGATGACACGAATTGGCTTCAATGCTAGCCATAGCTGATTTGGAACGAGCAAGCTGGACACTAGGGGACGATGACCATGGAGGCAGTGATGTTGGTGATGCTGAATGAGGAGGATCCCCATCAAAACCCCCATCAACCACATGGGTCTCCTCGTCCATTGACTCTCTGCGCTGTAGCTCAAAGCTTTTGAATCTTATAATCTCTTTGCTGCCAAACAGTCCCATCCCTTGCAAGAGCCTCCTGCGCCGTTCCTTAATGGATCCAGGCTCGGCCATCCAAACATCATACTCTGACATTTCCATTGCATCAAAACCATTACACTCTTCGTCATTATCACAGTCATCTGCTGCTGCTGCTGCTGCTGCAGATGAGAGGCGATAGGAAGAGGGAGTAGCCACGGCAGAGGCAAATGACAATCTGCTGTCATTGTAGCTTTCATCTTCGGATGCAGAGGAGGCCAAGTCGACGGATACAGCAGAGGACAACCGATCCCGAGACTCGTAGAAATGGTCCTCATCGTCCACAAACTCTTCCCATTTAATTGTCTTTGGATTACGCTCCCCATTCATCATCTTGCAAAGCCCCTGCATGAAGAGTCTTCAATTTGATGCAAACACGAACCTCCAAATTTGAAACAAAAACAAGCTGTACAAAGTTTCATAGGAACACATTATAGAACAGAGAAGCGATCATAAAGAATGATTGACATGGAAAACAAATTCTTTATATTTTTAGCGTTGTCTGCTTGTTGGATTCCATAACCAACATTTCTTCGTACTGCATGACATGCGTTTTTTGCATAAATAGCAGATTCTTCCGTGTGTTCCATGAAAAGCACCAATCTCATCGATGATCATGAAACAAACCCATATCATGACTCATTAAGATTGTTAAGAAAAGCTCGTAACAACAACATTTACACGATGTGCATAAAGACAACATTTATGAACTGATAGCCAATAATCACCTGTGTTTCATGAAAAGCGCTCATCTCCAAACAAAAGAAGCTCCATCATTGTAAAGCTTTGTAAAGCAGAAAAGGAAGTTAGTCCGACATTTATGTCAGAGGCAAAGATAAGAACGAAATAATGAAGAAAAAATCACTCTTGATGATCAAAGGCGAATAGAAAATGATGGGTTTGTGCCATTATGATCAGATACTTCAATTATTCCTCTTCTCCTTCAGTTCTTGGCCTCATTTTCTTTGCTAAATCTGAGGGTGCATTGCAACGACTGGGGAGGGGGGACAAAAAAAACAAAAATAAAGGTCGTTGAAATGGAAATTTTTATTTATTTGTTTTTTTCTAAATATAGAAAGTGCTCACATAACTCTTCCGCAACAGTTTTAATTCATTTTATTTGGGGCCTCAACTGGTTTGACCGTTGACTATAAACGGTGAATCTGATTCATTCATTGCCACCAATTATTCATTCCTCTGCTTTTAATGCCTATTCTGTAAATCATCAATTATGAGGCTCGCCATTAGTGTCAAGCTCATGAGCTTTGCGCCTTTCTCCTTGTGTACTTGTATTATACGCAGTTTTAGTATGAGCTCTAGTTCAGGCGCAACTACGACAAGGCATCGTGGTCATCAAATTTTGAACAGACGTCATGTATTAGAGAGCAGGCAGCCCATGAGTAATGCACATGTAGAGTTTTGACGGCTTATAATACCCCCACTCATGCGATCGCGTGTGAGACTAGTGTTACGCCCTGACACTGCTCAACTCAAGCCCAACTCGGTCAAAGGGCCGGTTTAGCACATGGGGGCGACGGTATTAAAAATGGTTAAAGAAATAGCAGAAGGCTTATGCCCGACCTACGGGTAGTCTAATTAACAGAGTTACACACTACTTTGAGTAAGAGTAAGTGTGGTAACCCGTGTTCTAATTACGCTTAACTCGAGATGGTTAGGGGTAATTATATAATTTTAGGGGGTTTTAAGAGATAAAATTCCCATAATTGATTAGAGCTCGAAGTAACGAGCGTAACGAATCAAAAAACACACGAATCGGAGGTTGGGAACGAAAGTTATAACCTCGAGAAGCGTACCACATGGGCGAGACCCACTTTAAAAGTGCGAGATAACCTACCCATGTTGGGTCTAGTTTTGAAGGGCTCGTCAATACAAATCCATTGGTACAAAGATCGTGCAATTCTGACTTGGGATAAAAAGTTATCGCGTTTTGAAGTTAGAATTGTATTTGAATAAAATAATAATAAAATATTCAGAAAAAGAAGGAATAGCTGACGTCAGCCGAGTCGAGTCGAGCCGAGCTGCGTGCCGCACGGCAGCGCGTGATCGCGGCCGTCCACGCCATGCGGGTCCCGCGCGATCGCACAGCTGACCGCACGACGCGCGGAGCGATCGCGCTCACCGCGCGTGACGCGCACGCCATGCGCGCAGACCTTGGTTTCTGTCCATTCAGCGCGCGCTACATGGTGCAAGCACGTGCGTGCGCATTCCATTCTCCTCTGTCCGCTCGCATGCCATTCAACTATAAATGGTCATTTGCGTTCAGTATTCCGAAAGAGTTTCGGGAGTTATTCTACGTCCGTTTTCTTCTGTTCAAAATGTGTTCTTAGCTAAATCGATGGTGTTCTACACAATGGAAGCGTCAATTCTTTAAGTTAGCAACCCTATATAGGGGAAATGTCCTAGGCCAAGGAGAGGTTTTTTCCGCTGCCTACGGGCGCGAAAAGGGTAAAATATTTCCGGGTAAGGGGAAATTCTCCCACGTTTTCTCATCTTCCATTCTTCATTTCTTACTCATTTATCCGATTCGAGTCGTTCAAGAGGCATTCCTAGCTAATTTGAGGGTGATCAACGCAATGGAAGCGTCCATTCCTCAAGTTAGCAACGCTATATAAGGAAAACATCCCAGGGGCAAGGGGAGGTTTTGCCCACTGCCTACGGGCACAGGAAGGGAAAAGTGTCTCCGGACAAGGGGAGGTTCTATCCGCTACCTACGGGTGCTGTGAGGGTAAAGTGTCTCTGGGTAAGGAGAGGTTCTGTCTTCCATCTACAGACGCAGGAAGGGTAAAGTATTCCGAAGTTACAGGAGGTTTTGGCCACTGTCTCCGGATCAAAAAGGGCGGACGCTCTGAGGAAACGAGCAACTCCGAACATTGCCACTTCCAGAATTGAAGGGGAGTATGTTTTCCTGACCTTCTAGTTAACATGCTTTATATGACTGCACATCTTAATTAGTAATATACTAATTAAGATATATTATTTGCAATGATGTGATACATGCTGATATGTTTCTATTTAATCTACTTTGATTTATTCTGTTGTGATCTGAAATGCTCTCTGCTATGACTTGACATACTCTGATCTGATATGACCAGTATGGTTGGATAAAATCCGATATGTTCTGATAGGATCTGATATGATCCAACAGGCTCTGAAGTGTGTTCTGCTCCGCTCTATGATAGAGTGGGATGTGTGTTTTGTTAGTATTCTTCTCACCTACGTGAGATGTGTATTTTTTGATTTATTGGCTTCCATTTAACTCCGATGATTGATAAGATTTCCGTTGGATTCCGAATGAATCATTCAAATATAACGTATACATATTTTATCGTATATGATTTTTTGATGTCTGGTAAATGTATTAGCCATTAGGCAGAACTACGTTCGGATCCGATCATATTGGAATAACGTCAAAGATGGTATCCAATATGTACATAGGCAACCAATGATTAAGCAACGTTGGCCCGATCCAAATTAGTTATAAAATTAGGTTTGTTCTGATCTACGCACAATGGATCATTAAAGCTCCGCAGTGCGTAGATGAACGTTACGACTCTCGCACTCAGAGTCTGCAGTTCCTGGTCCGTTGGTTTTAATTTTTCTGCTTATTTTATAATCTCCGATTGTGTTTTTCGAACTAACCCCCGGTCCGGATCGGGTGGTACGGGTCGGGGTGTTACAGTAAGTAAGTAGAACAAAAGAGGAGTTTAACTCTAAATTAATCCACAAGTCTTAAACCCACGTATTAATAATCCAAAGCCAAAACACTTAGCTCAAACAGGGTCTCAAACAAATCTATAGACATAATGTATCACAAGTCTGAAACAAGAACCACTCCACAAGGTATTCTAACATCATAACAAAATAATCAGAAAATATGCAAAGTCTAGGGGCCTCCACGCCTAATCCCAATCTTTCCCCGACCATTCCTCATAATCATGTCCGATTGCATGTCATGCCATGCAACTCTAAAATAAGATAAGAAAGTGAGGTGAGTATAAAAACTCAATAATTGTTTGATTACAACTATAATAATTAGAAAACACAACTGCATGACAATGTAGCAATTCAGATCCAAATTTTACATATTATACTACTTTCTGATCATGCATTTATATCACATAAACCTATATAATAGTATCTCAACCACATAATTTTTTATTATGCATTCATATCATATAAACCTACATAATAGTGTCTCAACCACACAATTTTTTATTATGCATTCATATCACATAAACCTGCACAATAGTGTCTCAACTACACAATTTCTGATTATGCATTCATATCACATCCTCATCCATCTTGTGCCATAAACATGTCAAACACATGATACACAATTATGAATATCATTCATAATACACATGCATCAATATAAATGGTAAATGCCTCAATCAGGGAGTAAACACAAGTATTGTTGCAAAGGTGAGACATAGTCAAGGCCACAAAGGCGAGATGTGGCCCAATTTTCCACATAGAAAATAGAAGAGGGTTGGGGTTGTCAGCCCCTAAAGTTGCTCACCCTAAACGATCCTGGCCAAGGATGTCGATTCTCACACAGAGTACCTATAGCAGGTGTGTTCACCCAGGGACATCTCCTGCGGTAGGGGAGAACCCAAATTCCCACACAGAGAACCCTAGAACATGTGGTAGCCGGTGCACGAGGCATGCCACTCTGGATTCTCAGGGTCCAAATGACAATCTAAATAATCCCAACCGCAAGACAAGTACATAACTCTTCCCCACATATCTCAATTTGACTAGACTCAACTCGGGGAATGTACATTTTCCACACAGGAACTTAAATCGAAAATATGTCCTTTCAGACCAACTAAGTTCTGATTAATTCACTGAGCAATTAATCCAGTACATAATCTCAATCATTGCATATAATCAATCAATTCCGGTTAAACATCGGTAAAACTTCGTTTATGAATACTGATCCATTATGCATGATGTCATGACACATCCGTGAGCAAGACCTACGTGGGTTCTAACACATGAAATGTGCTCCAAATTAGTCCCCTCATGCATCATAATCAAGCATAATTAACTACAATTTTATAGTAGATTCCCCATACGTGTGTGCATTCATTCATATTCTAAGCGCATGACCAATGCTTTGACCTAAACTCATAATACAATATACGCATACTTAAACACACTCAAAACAATGATTCCTAACTGAAATCAAAGCAACATCTACCATAAAGTTTAAATCTATCCATGTGAAATTGTATGCTCACTCCTACAAGCATGATATTTCTCCACTTTAAGCCATAACAAGATCACATTAATTACCCATAAACCATTCTCATTATAAGAGAATGCATCTCATCATTTTCCATAAAATATCCCTACTAGAAACATACTCTAATCACAAGAGTTCTAACATACAAAGGTTCAAGGTAATTCAATATCAACATGCACAATTATCAACATGTAATATAATACCACATAACAACACTTAAACCTAATCCATAAACTGCCATCATCAATTCCACACCCCCAGTAGCCTAATTTCAACATCACACACCTCTCATAACCATTATAACCATTAAATAGAGTAGGAACATTGAAATGAGCATAAATTTCCAAAATAGCCAAACTATTGTATAGCCGATCGATCGGCCTGGCAGGTTGTTCGATCGGCCACAAAACCCGATCGATCGCCAACAAGGCAGATTGAGACCTTCTTCCCCATTTCGAAATTCAAAATCAAGGCTCCATTGAAACAACTTAAAACCTTTATCTATATTCTCAAACACCATCAAAATCCCATCAAACATTCTAGAACACTAATTTAACTTATTCTAAGATAAAACCCTAACAAATCGAAGCAAGAGATTAACATATGATAAACTCACCATTAGAGCTTAAATCAAGCAAACCTATTCCAAATAAAACCATAAAATCGAAATCTTTACCCTAATGAATCTGAGATTTGAAGATCCATTACATTCCTTCATTGTTTGGTTCGGATTAAACCTTCAATCTCTTCCAACACCTTCCAAAAACACGATTTTTAAGTTAACACACATTTAAACTCAATTACGCTTTGAAAAATCAAAAGTAAACCTTAGATCTAGAGCTTTGGAAGCATAAAAATGAGATTTTGAATATTAGGGCTTAGAAAAGAAGAGTAAAACAGTGACTTAATGCTTTCAAAATGGATTGAAACGATGGGGAAAGACAAGATTAAGGACATATTAATAAAACCCCAAAGATTAAGCTATACTCACCTCTAATCGTTTTTCTTTTGAGTCTAATTGGGGATTAGGCTCCAATCTCCAAGCTAAGGCTATTCCTAATTTGGGAATGGTTCAGCCCATTCCTTTTTATAGTAATGGTTGGGCTACACCTAATATAAATGTGAGGTAGAAATATAGTTTTTAACTAAAATTAAGAAATTTGACAATTTAACCCAAAATTTGGTCCAGAAAAAATTTAAAATTTTTTATAGTATCTTCCATTGATGTCTGGGGCATTTTGGTTCCCAAAATATATTTTCGTCTGTGGGGCCCATAAGGGGTTCCCGCCAAACCCTAATTTTTGAAATTTTGGTGAAAAGTTAGAAAATTTTCAAAAATTCAAATTTGACCCAAAATTACTTAAAACTCATAAATGTAAAATTAGTTTTGACTAAAACCTTTAGAAACTCTATTTATTTTTTAAAACTACCAAATTTAATCATAAAACGTTTAAACCACACTATAGTTGAAAAATAACATTAAAAATAAACTAGTTCAAGATGAGAGTCCTTACAACTAGGTTCATGCTATTTAATCTAATTACATTTGCATGATCATGGCCCCTAACAACTAAAAATGAAAATTGTCCAAAGTTCATATTTTGATAGAAGGAAAGGGATCAAGCATAGTGAAATTTGGACCCCTTGGCGAATGAATGTGATCTTCATTTTGAATTTTGATACAGTTTTATAAAGTCAAGACTTGGGAATGCATGATTTGGAAGAGGAATGACTTCAGAACCCATGAAGGAGGGAGAATAAGGGGATGTTTGTGTACTGAATTTTTGGAAGATTCAGTTGATTTAGCCTCAATTTAGGCTTGAATTATTAGAATCTTGTTTGTGTGTAGAAGTTGTGCAAAATTAAAAATTCAGCCTTGAAGTTGATTCAGGCCATTTCAAGCCTGAATTGGCCTTAATCACTTAATCACCAGTCGATTCTGTTTCCTAATCCCTATTTTAAAAATTATAGATTTTATTATTTTTCAACGGTTATCTCTTATATCGATTTGAACCCCGAGAAATGTGCCATATAGGTAAGGCTCACTTTGAAAGTTTAAAATTACCTACCCTTGTGGGGTCTTGTTTGATAGAACTCGAATTTAGAAGCGTAATGATACCAAGAACATGTATATCTGAATTTGAGAGAGAGAGAGAGAGTTATATTAATTTAAAGTTTTAAAATTAGGTTTGATACGACATTTGAATTTATTTTAACAAATTCTATTACTAAACGCAATTTATATTCTACGGTGAATTTTTTGAATTAATTCACTACCAAATTAATTCAGTACCCAAATGACCCCTAAATCAATGACATTGTACTAATTGGTACCATCGTATAGGAAGATATTTACATGCACCCACTAGTAATGAATTGAAAATATGTGTCCAATTGCAGGTGGCCATGTGGCATTGGAAACTTCGGCCAGTTCCTCATGTAGCAAGTTTTAACTTATATGTGCTCACCTGCAATTAAGGGCTCATTGTAGGTGGGCTTATTTTAATATGGTATATAGTACATGGTCATCCCGTAAGAAAACTATGTACTATGCTGAGCCCCTCTGTAGTGACTGTACCATATGGTCACAAAATGGCCAAGAAGCCCGATAAGAAAATCACAAAGTTTAGGTCGTGGTTGTCAGATTAACTTCACAACATGCACACAAATGTTAATTTTCAAGCAAAATAGTATGCACAAAAATGTTTAATTAGTAGAAATAAAAAAGACACAAGGCCCACATTTTGGTATAGGGCTTGCTGTCATGGGTTGTAACGATTATTACATGAGCAGTCCTGAGGGCAAGTGTAGGTAGCATTACTCGTAGTGGAAAATGTAGTTTATAATAAACACTTTTCTGTTAGAGCGATTTAGCGAAAAGGCCCTAGAATATAGGATATTACACAAATGTCATATGTTTAGCCATAAAATACAAAATTGCCCTTGCGTACATGTTTAATCCTGCACATGTGCCATGAAATTATACAATTACCCCTGACCAAGTACAAAACCTAAAAAATACTATGCCTTCTCATCTTCCCTTTGATATGCCCAAACAGTAGTTGTTTATGTTTTGACTGGTCTACACCCATTTTCATTGTCGTACTTCTCTCGTCGCTGACATCTCCTTGTCAACTTCATCCCCTTCACATAGGCGGCTTACCACTCCTTCCGATCCTAACCTCATCGAAGCAGAAACCCCTTAAGAGAAAGCTTTTGATCTATCGACCAACGGTTATTTGACACCTACCTTCGAACCCTCCAACTTAAGCTAGTCGGAAGTTTAATCTCCTCCATATTTCAGTTCCCCTTGTGCCTAACCCTCCCATCTACGTCCCATTTTGACTAGTGAACAAAAAAGTGGGGAAAATGGTCATATTTTCATCATCTCCTCACCCTTGTGAGTGCAAGACTAATAACAAGAAAGGTAAGGTTTTTACTCATATTTAGGCATTTTGGGGTGTGGTTCATTGTATGTCATTAAGATGTTGAAGTTATAGATGAATATGATGTGAATTTATCATAGAAACATGTTCACATTTAAATGTGTATGGTGACTGGGGGGAGGGTATAAGACTTCCGATTGCGGAATGCCAAAAGCGGCTATATAATGATGAAAAGCCAACTAGGTCGACTACCTACTATTGAGTGGGCCAACTGCAAACTGTTAAAATTGGATCTAATTGATTTTATGCTGATATTTGCAAGTATTGACTTGAAGATGAGGAGTGGGATGACTCATAACCCTACAAAAAAAGATACAAAGCAAAAGTGTCATGCGAAAAAAACCCTTGGAGGGGGGATTTGTAAGCCAAATCCTCATATAAGTGCATCCGACTTTTGAAATGTCACTTCAAAAGCTATCTGAATCAGAGGAAAATATTCATGAGAACTTGCTTATGGCAATTCATCAAGATAAAGGTAGACATATACATGTTTCCAGCTCAAGCTTCCCACCGTCTCCTCTAGAGACACCCGGGGAACTTTGTTTTTATGATAATAAAACCATATAGATGTTACCAAAGGAAATCTATATGGTGATAGACCTAAAATTTTCTCAATAAGTACCGGCTCTTCCCATTCTACCAAAGCTCCTACCATCAAATTGATTATTGAACAAGGTGTGGGGATGAAGCAAGCTCTTGATAACCAATGAGGTTTATAAGAAGAATTTGGTATGCAAGGATGACAGGGTAGCTATGAAGAATTTGTCTATACAAATGGCTCCTTTGTGCAAAGAAGCGAGGGGACTAGCAAAAGTGTCATACTAACTGATGAAATGCTGATAATATCCTGTGAGCTCAAGAAAGCCTTGGAGTTTCTGTACACAAGTGGGCATAAGCCAAGATAGCATAACATCCTCATTCGAAGGGTCGGTAGCAACTCCCTGATTAGAAAAAATATCCTAAGTATTCCACTTGTTTATTGCCAAAGCAACACTTAGAGTGCTTAAGAAAGCAAGGAGTTAACTCGCAAAATAGAAGGAACTGACCTGAGGTGCTCCAAGTGGTCCTCCCAAGAGGCGCTGTAAATCAAAATCTATACTAACATTTAAGATTTAACAAATCGACTCTACCATTAAGCATTTTTAAAACATCAATTGTGCACAAAATAAAGGAAGAAACTTTTACATAAAAATTATTTGAATGATGAGAGGAAGAACATGAAGACCTTTAAACATATTTTGCTGCATTTTCATAAGAAAGTTGACGAAGGAGAGATTTTTATGGGAGGTAGTGGAGCCACTAGATGCCAGCCATCGGCACCTTTCTCAATGTCATTGTATGCTTCACCATTCGGTGCTAGCCGAGGTACTATCAAGCCTCAATCGATTGGAGAAAGGCAAAAGAGAAAAAAATAGAAAAGGAGAGAGAAGAAGAAACCACTGGGGTTGTTTTGACATAGAGGGGAGGAGACGAGGGGAGTTTGTCTATGATGGGGTAGGTGGAGTGGGTCTGGTAATATTTATTGGTAGACGATGGTAGAAGAGGGAGGGGTGTTAGCAACTGTTGGTCGCCCAAAAGATGGAGGAGTGCAAGATGACTACTACAGGTTGCTAAGAAGAAGAAGAAGGGGCGATGATGGTAACTGTAGACAAGGAGAGGGTGAACCATGGAGCAGGTAAACGGACAGCAATTGTCTGTTGTCTAGTTTTCTATTGTCCGTTCGTAGCCGTGTCTATCTACAATTTATATGAAAACCTGTTCACCCAAAAATAGACCTGCCTAAGGACATTTATTTTGGACTTTAGCAGACATGGCTATGGACGTAGCCTATCCATGTCCGCTGCTATCCACATCCGACAATATAAAAGGATCTTAATGGGCCTCCCGACCATAGCCCACCCCAGCTCCTCCTGAGTATGTCAGTCGTTTCCTACCGGCTCCCTCCGGTTTTAGGATTTGCTTGATTAATTATTGGCAACGACATCTGTAAGGACCCTCATCTCTAAACCAGTTTTTGGTTTTCTTTAATTATTGGTTATCGTGAGATTAACGCGTTTTCTGATCTATTCGGTGATTTCTTGAATAAATAGTATTTGTGATAGGTTTAATCAAAATCAAGCTTTAGATTAGTGGTTTTAAGTGATTTTAAAACAAATGTAAATTTTTGGGATTTTTCTGAATTTTTACTATTTTTCCGAAAATTAGGGTTTTGGCGGGACCCCTGTGGGCCCCACCGTCAAAATTTTGGTTTTTGGGTCAAATGGACCCAGACATCTACCTAAGGTTATAAAAAAAAATTTAGAATTTTCTTAGGCTTAATTAGTGCTTAAATTTGTAAAATACCTATTTTTAGCCTACTTTTCCTATTTACACCACATAACTTACCCATACATACCCCAACCCTTACTATAAAAGGGCAAACCTGAGCCATTTCCATTTTTGGGAATAGGCTGAGGAGGGAGGTCTGGCCTAATCCTCAATTAGGCCGAATTAGAAGCCGACTAAGGTAAGCCTACTCCAATTAAGCACTAAACCCTAGTTTCTTCTTAATCTTTTCTAAATCTACCATTTCCCCTTGTTTCAATTTGTTTTTGGACATCAAAAACTACTGATTTGTGTTTTACTACAAACCCTAGCTTTCAAAATTCGATTTTTATAATCAATAAGCCCTAGATCTAAGTTTTAATTAGGGATTTTCTTTGTTAAATCGATTTTTAATGGAGTTTAATTCAAACTCAATGTGTTTTTAAGGTTTTCAAGAAAGGTGACTCTCCAATCCGAGCTTAATCAAGTGCTAAGGTAATGGGTCTTCGAAATCTCAGTTTATCCATGGCAAAATTCTTGATTTTTGGCTTATTTCGAATGGAGTTGCTTAAATTGGTGTGTTAATGACATGATTAGAAAATGAAAATATTTAATCCCGATTTCGTAGGGTTTTGCATTATTATGATATGGTTTAACATTCTGGAAGTCAAGAAGGACTTTTAATGATGATTAGGGTGTTAGATGTGGATTTGAAGTGTTATCAATGGTGTTTCGGTTTGGATTTGTGAAAGGAAGAAAATGATTCAGTTTTGCCTTGTTGGCGTTCGAACGGCCCTTCTGGGCGTTCGAACAACAACACTATCGGAACGACAGTTTTCTAGTTCAGCCGATCGAACGGCCTGCTAGGCATTCGAACGGCCAAACTGTGAATTTCAAATTTTTACGTTTAACCGATCGAACGGCCTGAAGGGCGTTCGAACGGCTACACAGCAGATTGGTGTTCTAATGCATGATGTTTATTTTTATGATTCCACTTTAGCTTGCCAATTTCATATGAATGTGGTGTGTTTTAAGCTATGTTATGCTACTGGAAAGGCATGCTATGAGGTTATGGAGTTGAGATATATGCTTAGAAATTTGTGGAATGACTTATGTTTTGTGGCATGATGTTGGAATTGTCATCTTGAAATTATGAATGGTTGATTCCCTTTGGTTAAGCATATTTTCAGTAGGACTACAACCTATTATTGGACTGATTTGTCATGATAGAATGTAGTTAGTTGATGTGTGGAGGTTGGTGAATACCATGACTCAAGGATGAAATGAACGATCTTATGTGCGTTTAACCTTTGTGGTTGAGTTTTGATTTGAGTTATGATTTCAACTATTCTTCTCCTATGATTTTCACTAAAATTCATGATTTGATGTTAATTCACATGTGTAGTGTAGTAGTAAGTTAATTTCAAGCATGTTGAAATGCATTGAGTGAAGTACTTCTACTAGTTACACACACACATGTGGGGGTAAAATGATGATGTTGAAGCTTAATATTGTGATTATGAATGATGCATTAGGGGCTGATGAGAGCACTTATTATGGATTAGGATTCATGTATGCCTTGCCCATGTATGTACCATGCTGCATGCATCATGAGAATGGATTTTAAATTAAGGCTTCATCGAGGTTAATCGAATTTGACCGATTAGATGCAATGTGGTGAAATTGTGTGCCGGATTTATCGGTCGTGGATTAATCGTAAGTTGATTGGTCCGAAAGGACATATTTTGATTTGAGTTCCTGTGTGGAACGAGTGCACTCCCTGGGTTGAGTCTAATTAAATGGGACTATGTGGGGACAAGTTGTGTACTTGTCTTGCGGATTGTGAGAATGTTATTATGAGTGTCATCTAGACCCTGAGAATCCAGTGTGGTATGCCGTGTGCACCCCGCTACCACGTGTTCTAGGGTTCTCTGTGTGAGAACTTGGCTTTTCCCTCCGTAGGAGATGTCCCTGGGCGAACACCCCTGCTCTAGATTCTCTGTGTAAAAATGGGACATCCTTAGCCAGGATCGTCCAGGGCGAGCAGCATTAGGGATTGACAACCCCGAACTTTCTTTAATTCTTGTGTAGAATTTTGGACCATGACACTCCTTCGTGGCCTTATCTATGTTCCCGTCTATGTGACACCAAATTTGTGATTACTCCTTGATGGAGGTTGTTATGATAAAATGCATGAGGGAATATGTATGTTAGAGATACATCCATGCAGGTTGATTACGATATGATGCATGTGGGAATATGTATGTTAGAGATACATCCATGCAGGTTGATTATGCACCATGATTGTAACGACCCGACCCGAGCCGGGCCCACAAAATCACTAATAGAAAATTTTTCTTTTCTTTTCCTTGAGCCAGGAATCAACATCTGTGTGCGAGAGGTACAACCTTCATCTACGCACTACGAAGCTTTAAGGCTTCCCTGTACGTAGACTCAGATTATAATGAACGTATACACACAACGGAGTTCACAGTTCACCGTGTGTAAAACAAAATATATATTTATTATTAATTTGGATCGGGCCAACGTTGCTTTGCCGTTGGTTGCCTACGTATGTATTGGATATTATTTGAACACGATCGGATCCGAACGTAGTTCTGCCTACTGGCTACTACATACAACAAACATCACAAAATTATATACGTATAACATACGTATCTCTCAATATTTAATCAAAAGTATACAAAAACTCATCATATATCAAAGTCAAGCGGAAGTTAACAAACTAACGTAATCGTACATCTCGCTCTACCACAGAGCGGGATCGAAATCACATACACTTGTCTCACCCCTATTACTGAGTCTAGACCGAGCACATCACCCAGCTCGCTCTATCACTGAGCCGAGACCGAACACACACATCACACGTCTCGTTCTACCCTTGAGCGAGACAACACACATCATGGCATATGAGCACACATCATGGCATATAAGCACACATTAAGGCATATAAGTATACATCATGGCATATGAGCACACATCATAACATATAAGCACACATCATGGCATATAAGCACACATCATGGCATATGAGTACACATCATGGCATATGAGCTGACATCGTGGCATATAAGTACACATCATGGCATATAAGTACACATCATGGCATATGAGCATACATTATGGCATATAAGTATACATCATGGCATATGAGTACACATCATGGCATATGAGCACACATCATGGCATATAAGCACACATCATGGCATATGAGTACACATCATGGCATATGAGTACACATCATGGCATATGAGCATACATCATGGCATAGAACACACGTCGTTCTATAATTAAAACGGGAGATCAGAAAAGCTTACTTCCATCATAACTCGTACGGTATCTATCTACGGACAGAACCCCGTCTTACTCCGGGTGTCTTTTTCTTGTTTCGGTGTTCGGGCAGGTCCTCGCTTAGTCTCGGGGCATTTCCTCCTTATAAGATTGTCAACTCAGAAAATGGAACCCACCATCGTGTAGAACACCTTCGATTTAGTCAAGAACGCCTCTTAAATTGACTAAATCGGAGTTGGGATGGCCAGAAACAGAGAAAACAAAGTTGGTCGGTACGGGTAGAACCTCTCCTTGTCTTGGGGTGTTTCCTCTTCATACGATTGCCAACTCAGAAAACAGAACCCTCCATCATGTAGAACATACTCGATTTAGTCAAGAACGCCTCTTGAATCGACTAAATCGGAGTTAGGATGGCCAGAAACAGAGAAAATGAAGTTGGTCGATGCTCGAAGGTAACGGGCAGAACCTCTTCTTGTCTTGGGACGTTTCCTCATCATACGGTCTCCAACTCGAAGAATGGATCGCTCCATTGCATAGAACATACTCGATTTAGTAGGAAACGGGTCTTGAACAGCCTTAATCGGCCTCAGAACGGTCAGAAACGGGGGTGGAGAAGTTCTCCCTCAAAAACAGGAAGAATCGGGTATTTATAGACCCGAGCCGCGCCGAAACTGCGGCGCTGCCGGTTTCGGGCGGCGGCGCCCGCCGAAACAGTGCGGGTCACGCCCGCGCCCACTGAAATGGCGCATGTTGCACCCGCACCTATGGAGATGCGCGCCGCACTGGTCGCGCGTCACGCCCGCATCCACGCACGCCGGCCACACGCCGCGGCGCGCCAAACACGCGCCGCACGCCATTTTCTTTCTTTCTTTCTTTTTTAATAAACCTTTAAACGCGCGTAACTTCCTACCCCGGATTCGGATTCATGCGTTTTTTGTCCCGTTGGACTTGTATCGACGAGCCCTTCAATACTAACCCACTAAAAGCAGTAACTCGTGCTCTTTCCATGTGGGTCCCACCTATATTGCACATTTCTCAAATATCGCAACTTCCGGTCCCGACCTCCGTTTCGCCCGTTCTTTGATTCGTTATGCTCGTTTCTTCAAGTTCTACTCAATTATAGAGGTTTAAACCATTAAAAACCTCTAAAATTTATCCCAAAATTTTCGAATTAGGCCTAACCCTTCAGGTTAGACGTAATTGAAAAATGAGTCGTTACACTCTCCCCCCCTTAATTGAATTGCGTCTGCGCAATTCACTTAAACCACTCTTTTGCACACATCACAATCTAATCGTTACTTAGATAACAATAACAAACAACATTCCAATAATTTTAAATATCGGAAAGAGCATTCAAAACACAATCCAATAGTCACCCAGATAAGGTATTCGAAAATCTAAATCCGATAATTAAGGTCAGATAACACTTTTCCAAAAACATAATCCGATACTTAATAATCGGATAAAATACACATATACCAAATCCGATAATCACTAAATTAAAACAAAACGAAATTTGATAAATTAAGATCGGATTAAGCACTTATGAATAGAATTTAATTGGTAAAACTCGGATTACACATTCACAACCAGAGTTTGGTACTTTCATAATTGTATAAACTCCTCATAATATAATCCGATGACTCATGATCGGATAAAACACTTTAATCATAATCTGATATTTACGTCAAAATTAGATAAATCAAAATTCAAAACCAAAACACAAGTAGTAAATCTGAGTCAAACAGATTCCGTCAAACACCAATCCAAAACAATCTCATATTTTCATTATTCACTAATTCACAATCCGATAATTTGATCGGAAAATCATTTCATAAAATTCAATTTAAAATCAAACACTTTTTTTAAAAAAAAAACATAGTGAATCAAATCAGTTTGAACACGGCAAAGCACAATTCAGATTTTTGGGTCACAACACAAGCCGTGACACCCAACATCCTACCCTCGGTGCTCATGGGGCAAACGAGGGCCACTAAGGGAAGGAGTTTCCCCTTGATGCTCCACCCTGTGCGCGCCACTAGCCGATTATTTTTATCGGCGGGCATCCACTCGTACGTCCATTACACTAAATGGTACATACACACATCACATCACAAGCCGCGATACCCAACGGCCTACCCTCGGTGCTCATGGGGCAAATGAGGGCCACTAAGGGAAGGAGTGTCCCCATGATGCTCCACCCTGTGCGCACCACTAGCTGATTATTTTTCTCGGCAGGCATCCACTATTGATAGTTTTTTGGCTTTATACCAAATAACTATCCGACCCAAATTATCGAAAACTTCATTGTCAAATTAAATCCCAAATAAACATTTCTGATTAAATCAGATTTGTAATCGAAATTCATTTCAATATACTAGCGGAATCAACCTTGGAGCTATCCACTAACACTTCATGTCCTATACCACAGGTGTTTGATGATTTCTTCTTAGCAATTCCGCAGGCAATTGAGATAAATTTATTAAATTTTAAATCTATTTTCAAATACTCAAGGATTTGAAATCAAAATTTCATATCAAATCCACCAGTAGGTTCAACCTTAGATCAATCCACTAACGCCTGATATTTCATATCGTAGGTGTTTAGTGATTTCTCTTCGGGATTTCTACTATTTTTTTCAAAACAAATTTTAAACAAACTTTCAAAATACTCATATTTTATAAATGAGATTCGTATAAATACATCAGTAGAATTTACTGCAAAGTTGTCCACTAACACTCCACCTTCTATACTGTGGGTGTTTGCTGGTTACTCTGAGATGGTTCTACCACCTTTGAAAATAATCAAAATATTTTCTAAAATAGACAATTTGAAATCAAAACTCCATTTCAACACCCTAGTAGAATTAATCATAGAGTTTTCCACCAATGTCTCATGTCACATAGCATGAGCGGTCAGTGGTTACCCCTTAGTAACTCTACCGTCTTTGAAAATAATTTAATTTTTGAATCAGTCAAAATCAAATTTGATTTAAATACTCAAGTAGAATTAACCATAGGGTTTTCCACTAGCGCTTCATTCCCCATATCATGAGCGGTTACCTCGTGGTAATTCCACCTTATTTGAAAAACAAATATGAAATCAAATCTTATTTTAATATCCAAGTAGAATTAACCATAGAGCTTCCACTAGCGCTCCATATCCCATATTATAAGCGGTTGGTGGTTACGCTATGGTAATTCTACCATGGTTTAAAATACATTTAAAATCGAAGTTATTGAAAATATTTAAAAAGAATCATGTCAAAACAAAATTTTCGATCGACTCAAATTCAAAATCATAATTCATAAAAAAAGTTTCCGATTAAATCCAAAGTCATACGAGAAAACAAAATTTCAATTCATTATCAATGGAAATTTTGAAATTTGGAAAGATCAAAATATGTCTGAAATTCAATGTAATACATGCAAAATGGAATTCTAAATCAAATTATTCAGAAAGAATTTTCATATGACTTACGAATAAGATTATAATTCATAAAAATCGTACTTCATATAAAATTCAATGTCACACAATGAAAGGTTCAAAAGCAAAGTTCATATTAAATCCAATTAAAAAAATTAAACATGGCAATAAAAATCTAAAATAATTGTACAATTAAATTTTATAATAAATTAGATGCACCATATTCAAAGCAAAAATTCTAAATCAATTCTAACTTAAAATTGACATCTATAAAGT
Organism: Saururus chinensis; assembly: GCA_035235625.1. Taxonomy (NCBI): domain Eukaryota; kingdom Viridiplantae; phylum Streptophyta; class Magnoliopsida; order Piperales; family Saururaceae; genus Saururus; species Saururus chinensis. Next base: position 4,600,663 of record CP141145.1, on the reverse strand, counting down.
CCAAGCATGCCATAAATCAGATACACATATGGAGGATAAAATAAAAATTTCTTCTAATTAAATAAATTAGAATTTATCAAAATTAGAGTTCAATGTAATTTTAACATTACATTAGCAGAATTACAGGTCACAATCAGGCACGATTTATTTATAACAACATTTTCAAATCATTTTATAAGATTTACATTCATGGCAAGGTATGCAAACCGAACTTTCAATTAAAAATCTACTTAAAAATCAAGTTCTTAAAATTAGAGCACATATTAATCTAAAGTCATACATGTAGAAGAACGTTCAAAATCGAGGCTTATATTAAGTTCACTGTTACAAGTACATAACAAAAGTTCTAAATTGGGTTTTGGATTAAAATCTAATATCTTACATGCATAACCGAAAGTTGAAAATTAGAATTTAATTCAAATCAACGATAATATGTCTAGAACAGAAATTGTTTTTAAATTTAAAATCAAAATTCATTTCAAAACAATCACAACACATTGAAAACATAAATTAAAAATCAGAATTATTATACTCTCGCAGACAGATTGATGCTCTGATACCATTTGTAACGACCCGACCCGAGCCGGGCCCACAAAATCACTAATAGAAAAATTTTCTTTTCTTTTCCTTGAGCCAGGAATCAACATCTGTGTGCGAGAGGTACAACCTTCGTCTACACACTATGAAGCTTTAAGGCTTCCCTGTACGTAGACTCAGATTATAACGAACATATACACACAACGGAGCTTCACAGTTCGCCGTGTGTAAAACAAAATATATATTTATTATTAATTTGGATTGGGCCAACGTTGCTTTTCCATTGGTTGCCTACGTACGTATTGGATATTATTCCAACACGATCGGATCCGAACGTAGTTCTGCCTACTGGCTACTACATACAACAAACATCACAAAATCATATACGTATAACATATGTATCTCCGAATATTTAATCAGAAGTATACAAAAACTCATCATATATCGAAGTCAAGCGGAAGTTAACAAACTAATGTAATCGTACATCTCGCTCTACCACAGAGCGGGATCGAAATCACATACACTTGTCTCACCCCTATTACTGAGTCTAGACTGAGCACATCACCCGGCTCGCTCTATCACTGAGCCGAGATCGGACACACACATCACACGTCTCGTTCTACCCTAAAGCGAGACAACACACATCATGGCATATGAGCACACATCATGGCATATAAGCACACATCAAGGCATATAAGTATACATCATGGCATATGAGCACACATCATGGCATATAAGCACACATCATGGCATATGAGTACACATCATGGCATATGAGCAGACATCATGGCATATAAGTACACATCATGGCATATAAGTACACATCATGGCATATGAGCATACATTATGGCATATAAGTATACATCATGGCATATGAGTACACATCATGGCATATACACATCATGGCATATGAGCACACATCATAGCATATAAGCACACATCATGGCATATGAGCATACATCATGGCATAGAACACACGTCGTTCTATAATTAAAACGGGAGATCAGAAAAGCTTACTTCCATCATAACTCGTACGGTATCTATCTACAGACAGAACCCCGTCTTACTCCGGGTGTCTTTTTCTTATTTCGGTGTTCGGGTAGGGCCTCGCTTAGTCTCGGGGCATTTTCTCCTTATAAGATTGTCAGCTCAAAAAATGGGACCCACCATCATGTAGAACACCTTAAATTTAGTCAAGAATGCCTCTTGAATTGACTAAATCGGAGTTGGGATGGCCAGAAACAGAGAAAACAAAGTTGGTCGGTACGGGTAGAACCTCTCCTTGTCTTGGGGTGTTTCTTCTTCATACGATTGCCAACTCAAAAAATAAAACCCTCCATCGTGTAGAACATACTCGATTTAGTCAAGAACACCTCTTGAATCGACTAAATCGGAGTTAGGATGGCCAGAAACAGAGAAAACGAAGTTGGTCGATGCTCGAAGGTAACGTGCAGAACCTCTTCTTGTCTTGGGATGTTTCCTCATCATACGGCCTCCAACTTAAAGAATGGATCACTCCATTGCATAGAACATACTCGATTTAGTAGGAAACGGGTCTTGAACGGCCTTAGAACGGTCAGAAACGGGGGTGGAGAAGTTCTCCCTCAAAAACAAGAAGAATCGGGTATTTATAGACCCGAGCCATGCCGAAACTACGGCTCCGCCGGTTTTGGGCGGCGGCGCCCGCCAAAATGGTGCGCATCGTGCCCACACCGCAGAGATGCGCGCCATGCCCATTGCGCATCACGCTCATGTCCGCGCGCGCTGTGGCTCGCCAAACGGCGCCGCATGCCATTTTCTTTCTTTCTTGTTTTTTTTAATAAACATTTAAACGCGCGTAACTTCCTACCCCGGATTCGGATTCGCGCGTTCTTTGTACCGTTGGACTCGTATTGACGACCCTGTCGATACTAACCCACTAAAAGTAGTAACTTGTGCTTTTTCCATGTGGGTCCCACCTATATTGCACGTTTCTCAAATATCGCAACTTCCGATCCCGACCTCCGTTTTGCCCGTTCTTTGATTCGTTATGCTCGTTTCTTTGAGTTCTACTCAATTATAGAGGTTTAAACTATTAAAAACCTCTAAAATTTATCCCAAAATTATCGAATTAGGCCTAACCCTTCAAGTTAGACGTAATTGAAAAACGAGTCGTTACAATGATGCAGTGTTAGGTGATATGTATATGTGATCAGAAAATGATGCATCATGTAAATCTTTGATCTAAATGACTATATTGCTATGCTATTGTATTTTTAATGTTGCTAGTGATATTAAAAACCATTGCTGAGTTTGTTAAACTAACCCTCTTTCTTGTGTTTTGATTTGGGGCTGCGTGGTGCGATACGCAGACGGACAGGATCTCCTCTTTGAGGAAAGGGCGGAGATGGCTTAGATGTGATCATGGAGATCATTGTGTGACTTATTTTCTTTGGGTTTTATGCTTTATGTTAGAACCTTTGTGTAGGGTTCTTTGTTTTGGATTTATGTTACATTTTACAGTTGTGAGGCTTATGACTTGTTTTGAGCCGGTGTGGGCTTTAGTTAACTAAGCATGTGGGTTTGAGATTAGTTGTTTACTTTGTGATAAGCAACACTTTTTTTCTCTTTTTATTTACTCTTGCTCAAAAGATTGTGCGTACTCCGTATTTCTGTTAATCGGCCGTGGTTAGGGTTAAGTCTTCCGCTAGATCGTTTCTCAATCTTCCTTCGTCGCCCCCGTGCGCTTGACCGGCCCTTGGACCGGGTTCGGCTCGGGTCGGGCATCGCCGGGGCGTGACAACATCCACAGGCTCCCGACATTTTCCAACAACTTCCTCAAGCTCTCGACGCTTTCCACTGGCTCCCTCCTGCTTCCTCCGGCTCCTTATAGTGTCCCTTGCCCTAATTCCAATTTCGGGTTTGCTTGATTAATTTCGAGCGATGATGTCCTCCGTCTCCCAACAATTTCCAATGGCGTCCTCCGACTTGGTCAAAGGTTTAATCTTTTTCTCTATTTCTATAGATTATTTGTTTATGTGATTTTCTTGCTACGTTTTTTTATTTGGATCTTGAAGAGCTTGGTAGAAATGTATTTCTTTATCAACTTTAGTTGGATTTTCATTGATTTATGGGTATGTTTTTTATTTCATATTTGTAGGTTGTAGGCAATTCATGCAGATTGATTTATTTGAATCTAGACTGCTCGATTTAGTGTTTGTAGGTTGTAGGCAATTCATGTATATTCAATTTTGTTTTTGTTTGGGTTCTTCTCTTTGTGTGGATTGTTTGTGTTTAAATAGATTGGTTTCTCTCTGTGTGGACTATTTTAGTGTTTTTTTAGTTTTTCTCTCTATGTGGATGGTGTATCCTCATCCCAAGTCTTTACATTGTTTTCGAATGTTTATGTTTTTTTGTAAGGCAAGATGTAATTGTCTGCGTCCGCTGCAGTCGTGTGGACAAAAACGGATGGATAATTCTTATGTTTGTCACGGACAGCAAACTGACAGATAACATATATAAATAAAAATGGATGGATGCAGACATCCCTTGTCTGCATCTGTCTATTTACAACCCTACCATGGAGGCTGGTGGTGGGTCTGGTCACCCAGAAGAGCAAGTCGGGAAGATGGAATGAGGGCATCAGATTGGGAGGGGTGATATAAGGGATATTATGTAGATTCTAGAAAATGGTAAATTAAAACGTGATTGGAGCATTGCGGTGGCTTATTTTGGCCATCATATGGGAAATGAGCGTGGAAGATTAGCACGACTCACTTGGCTCATGGGATAAGGTGGCTCATTGTATTATTCATCTCCCCCTCTATATATATATAATGACATCAAGATTAGGGTTTTCTTGTGCTAGTGAGTCGGGCAAAAGTAGATGGCCAAATAATATATTACAAACATATTTGTATATATTAATTAGAATGATGATTTGTATATTTAAATAGGTTGGTAAGATCAAAATTTAAAAGGCCAAACAAGTTCAAGTAAAATTTTGAACAGGTTTTGAATATATATATTGCCCCGTGAGTTTGATGGGCCGTCGGATGTAAATCTGACGGCTCAATGAGCCCGGCCGCACGCCGGCGCGCGTGAGCCCGGGCTCATATAAACGGAACTCTAAATATATATATATATATATATATATAGTCCTATTTATATGAGCCCAGCTCACGCGCGCGCCCGGGCTCATGCGGCCGTCGAATTTATATCTGACGGTCCATCAGTGAGTTTGATGGGCCATTGAATATAAATCCGACGGCCGCATGAGCCCGAATGTATGTTAACGCGCGTGAGCCCGAACTCATATTAACTTTTTTTTATATAATAATAATAATAATAATAATAATTAATCCGAAGGACTCATTTAAAACTCTTCTTAAATGCTGATGTGGTCCGGGTGGTGCATCTGACGGACCACATTCGGCCCGTAGGCGTAAAGCGGGGTTCAAAGACAGTCGTCCAACTCCAGTATTTCTCTTCTCCCGCAGCGTTTTCTGGCTGACATCGTCCTCTGGGTATTCTCTCTCTTCCCTCCACTGTCTTCTCCGCTGTGTTAGCTCTGAAATAGTTGCTTCTTCGTAACTCTCCTTTTCCTATTTCCCCGCTGTCTTCTGCACTTCTCCCTCTTTCCGCATGAGCCTCACCTCACTCATTATTCATGGGAACCTTAACTAGGAAAAAGGGGGTTTTCAAGTAAAATTATTTTAAGAATTCTTTTTCCCTCTTACTGTGTTTCAATCACTTTCTTTGCTGATTGAACAGGTTCTATGAAGTAGTCCACAGAAATAGCAGTTCGAAGCAGTAGACCACATGGCCATGACATCAGCTTCCAAGCGCCTTTTCTTGGGCAGAAGCACTTTTCCGCCTCATCTTCTTGCCAGATTCTTCTCCCAGTCCAAGCATTACATCCGTAAACCATTGTTTCTCACTTCCTGAATTTGAAAAAAGGTTTTTGTTGATTAGATTAGCATTCCTTAATAAATGCTAATGGCATCTTGCAGAGAAGGTGGGGATTCCGGAATTTCTGAACGGGATAGGGAAGGGGGTGGAGACGCATGTGGACAAGCTAGAGAAGGAGATTGGGGACTTTCAGAAGCTGCTTGTCACCAGAACACTCAGGCTCAAGAAGCTCGAAATCCCCTGCAAGCATGTATGTACCCCTTGGCACCTTTTTTTTTTCTTTCATATTTTTTATTTTTTAAGTATGGTAAAGATCTTTTGCTTTTGCTTGGTTAATTTCAGTGGCTAGCATCTGAGATTTTTTTGCTGAATATAAGGTTCATCGTATTACTTATTCCATGTTATATTTTTGCATACTATAAATTACTAGCTCTCTAGGATTGCCTGTTTGGTAATTGTTGTTGCTCTTAGCTCTTGGACCTTTTGAACACATCCATTGTTATATTTTATCATTGGCCTGGCTTTTTGGGAAATTGCTAGTAGTGTTTTTTTTTCTGTGTTTCTCATTTAGGATATGAGGCTTAATCACATTATCCAATTTGAAGTATTTTCAATTTGGAAGTCTTATGGTTAATCTCTGGCATGACAGTAGATAGGCATATAAGATGGGCGGCTTCTACATATCCACCAGGGAACAAGTGTTGTAGCAAATTAGTCGCTAGTTGTACATGTAAATGATTTTTCCCGTGTATGGTTGATAGAGGAATGTTCGCTTACAAATTAGGTGAGATGATGCTTCTCAGGATAGGTATCAAAATGCAATGTGGTTCATGAAAAAAAATAAGGTAGCTGAGAACTCCAACAGGAGTGTGAACTTATTGTTTGAAGATTTATAACATGTTATCACAAATGTGGTTTCAGAACTCATATTTCACATGTTTCCAGTAACTAAATCTAAGACATATATTGTCTGGCTCATAAAAAATGTTATGGTTTTGATGCTTCACCTGGTGCACTTTGGAGATGTTAGCATACCACATTCAATAGTTGATAATTTTCCATTGGAGTTTGGTTTACTGCATTTTATGTGTGCATCTTTTTATTGATGTGAGGATCCTTTTTATGCGCATAATTGGTTAGCCAATCGCACAAAAAGGGTATGTAAGATGATTGCATGGGTGCAGCTAGAGTGTTCTTGTGTATTTTTCCCCTTTTTGTTTTTCCTTCTTTTTTTTTGTGTATGTGACGTGATATTATTTTAGAAAAGCTACTTCATCTTATATTGTGTAATTTCAACGTTAAAATGAAACTTTTAGCTATGATATATAGCTCTTACATTGATAACATAGTAACAAATTTCTCAAAAGTTTTGTGAAATGTCGGTAATTTTGGCATAATAGGCTGCACCAAATTTTATTTTGAACTTTTGCCCATTTTGGTGATTTTTTGTAATTTTGAATTTTTTTTCAAATTTTTGAGATATTTGCTTTTTGGGCTGGTTATTTTTGGATTTTTTATGTTTTAGGCAAGTTAACTTTTGCCTTTTTACAGTTTAGACAAGATATTTTTGTCTTTTACAATTCAGGCAAGTTATTTTTAAATTTATGCATCAGGCAGATTATTTTTTGCATCTCCTTCTTCTCCGTCTCCTCTTTCTTCTTTTTACACTTCGAACCTTTCTCAAATTTTTTTTAAGCAAAACAAACCCAACCCAAAATGACCATGTGCCTAAATGAACTTACTATGATTGATAGCAATTCTGTCATGTACCTTTTTCAATTTTTCTTTTCCTTTAGGAAGGAAAGTTAAAATTATTTTATTCATATAGGCCTGTGCCCAAAGCTTTTGGATTATGTTGATAGTGAATGCGTTCTTTTATATTCAAAAACTATGAAATACACCATGTTCTTCCATAAAGGAATCCAAGCTCATTATCATTTTCTATTCCTCACTGTGGCTATCTAGCATACATGGGGTCCATAGTCTTCTTGGAATAAGTGTTGATACTTTGCTTTTAGGCTGGCTCTAGGTTGCAGTTATCCCCTCTCGGAAAAGTGAATCCAACTTGGAAGGACAACCACTGCAAAACAAAGATAGAATAGTTGGGCCTAGAAAACATCCATCCCCTTTTGGAAGAGAAGTTATTTAAATTAAATCCAACGTGAAAGGATGACTACTGCAAACAAAAGATTTGAGTAGCTGGGCCTAGAAAAGGGCTTATGTGGCTTCCTTCTGAAGGTCTAGAAAATTTTAAAAAGGAGAAAAGAAACTAAATCTAAAGAAAACCGTATTATTATGACTCCAAGCTGCTGGGTTGAATCTACAAGCTAGTTCATGTCCCTTTTACAAACTATTTTAAAGTGGTACTTGGACTCCTATTTTTATTTGACTAACTTCTATATTATATCACTGTCACTGTTTTACTGATCCTGGATAATTGGGAAAGGCTTATGATGATGATGGTGATGACCAGATTGGAACAAGAGAACTGATTAAATTGGTCATTCTGGTCTAGTCCTTAAACAATTCTATGTTCATATTTACTTCAGTTTTATGTTGGGTGTGTCTTAATTAATTGAATGATGTTTAAATTAAGGCAATGAATGCACATGTAACCAAGTCTTATACTTTATGCTGGTATTTTATCTGTTGACGGTTGAATGTTTATATGTTTTTTACCCGTACTTAATCTGGCTGGAAGAGCTGTACTCTACTCAGATTCTGATCATGTTGTGTTTTTTCTTCAAAAGAGTTGAAGTACAAAAATTAATTTCATAGTTTCATAGGCTGATATTGTACTAATTTTATTACAAATGAGTTTATTGGTAAATAATACGTCCTCCATCCTTCTCTAAGTGTCCCATTTGAAAAAAACAATTTGTCTTAAAATAAATGTCTCATTTGCTTAGTTGTCAACCATTTTCTCCTCTTTTATGCAGTATTTATGTATATTTTTCTTAAAATACCCTATATTAAATTTGATTAAAGAAAGGGTACTTTTGGAAATTTTTGAGTGATGAGAGGTAGCTTAAATGGTTGACTTTTTGTAAACGGGACACTTATTTCAGATGGAGAGAGTATAATTTCTTGCCTACAGAGAAAACATTGACCTAGTAATAGTCTTTGATAGTGGACAAGTTTGCATAGGCAGTATTTAGTCGATCTTTATCAAGTAATACAAGCTCATGCCCAATGCAAACTTACATCTGTTGCTTCTTTATTGGGCCAAAAATGACGAGGTAGCATAGCATGCCAAGCAGCTGTTAATTAGAATGGCTGCTACTTAAATCAATTCCTACGTGAGTTCATGTCGACTTGCATGGGAAGTGGTTTTAAGTTACAGCCATGAATTCCTAATCTAACGGCACCATACAATATCAGAACTCAATAATGATTGCTTCTATATTAGATAATAGCTGTTTTCATGCATGATGGTTGTGTATGCATTTAGTGTTTTACCATGACACTTCCTTAGCATGAATAATAGTCACAAATATTGTGAATCAAAATTGAGAGCCAACCATACCTATTTGTATGATTATTGAGAACTCCTTCTACATGTCTAATATACTCTAAGCCATAAATTAAGATCCGAGATGCATGAACATTTCCTGATAAAACTTATATGCATAGTCACAATATTTTGTTTTCGGTTCATTTTAGTCAAGGGTCATTTTGTTTTCGTTTCATTTCGTTTTGAGAAAATTTCAGAAGCGTTTTGGTAGTATAAAAAAATACGATGTAAAGATCAATATTTACTAACATGCATACAATGATTTTTATAAGAAATACAAAAATAAACGTTATTAGCATACCTTATGTGATAACCTCAAGCCTCTGGTTGAAGTACAACATATTTTCAAGCTTGACTTTACCAATAACTCATCATTCTTAAGTATTTAACTGAAGATATAACCCCCTACATAAGCATAAAAATAAAAGTGTCACATTATAAATATCATAAATTCATCTAAAAAAACTAACAAGTAACATGCCAAGAACTTACAATCATATATTTCAAAAAGGTAATGAACAAAATCAAAGGTAAAGAAAGGAAATTCTTACATTACCACATTAAACAATATCAAATTATCAAAATAGTCATCACAACCATAGTTTTCATTTCTAAGTCACCCAAAATACCAAAATATGAACACAGCCATGGTTCCCATTTTTAAGTCATCCAAAATAGCAAAATATGAATGCGACCATAGTTCCTAACTTTAAGACAACAAAAACATCAAAACACAATCAACCATAGTTTCTCACATAATATCTCTCTATCACTCTATGTCATTTTCTTCTTCTCCTTCACCACCAATTGATGCTTGTTCCTCCTCTTCACCAAAAGGATGGATATGATCTAAGCTTATGGGCCTCAATAGATTTTCTTGAGTTGCATTAGTGTTCTCCAAATGGAGATTCATCTTCACATAAACAATATCATTTAGCATCTTTGGTGATAATCTGTTTCTCTTTTGTAAATGAGCAACTTTAAATGCAGTCCAATTTCTCTTTCAAGTTGATGCACTGAATGGTTGGCTTAAATAATCTCATTGCTACTCTTCAAAGTTCTTCGCATTTAGTTGGAGTAACTGTAGTTTGCCACCAATCACCTTTAGAAGATTTAGAGAACTTTGCATTAGTAGATATATGGTATCAAAACTAACATAACATTAAATAGAAGTAAAAAGAATTCTTACTTGGCTTCGTACTAATATAATCTGTCACTTGTAGGTTGAATGCTGCTCTTTCTTTTTTAGTGTCAAAGGTCATTTTCCATGCATGTTGTACTCCATCATCAACTTCATCACACTTCACAATATTGTTTTACCACAGAATTGGGAGAGCAGCTAGGGCATGAAGAGGATGATATGCGTAAATGTTGTATTAAGTTTTAGAATCTTGGTTGAACGTGTTGAATTGGTCTTGGGTGTATCATTTTCTATATATCCTACTTTCTAGAATCTTATTATTCTTAAAGTTAGACATCCAGCTGTTTCTTTTTATACAAGTTTGATGATGATGACAATGATGATGGTGCGCGTGTGTGTTTGTGTTTCAAATTTCTATTCTGCACTAAGTTCTTGCTTATATGACTATTATTTCACATCAATTTGGTGAGAAGATTGATGGTGACCTTTGTCTATTTCTATGCAGCGGAAATTGATTTTATCATATGCCCACAAGTACAGATTGGGACTTTGGAAGCCACGTGCTGACCTTCCAACTAAGAGTTCTATTTAGAAGAGAGATGATTTTATAGACACCTAGTAACTCATGCCAGGTTCCATTAGTTCAAAGTTGTGGGGAACTAGAATGTCTTAATAGGGTGTTAGTTTGTTGTTCTATATTTTAGATTGTTGCATTTTAGAATCTCAATTTTAAAACACAGACTAAAATCTTACATTTTAGATGCTTGATTTCAATATGTATACAAAAATCCCGAGTTTTCAAAATGCATGACAAAATACACTAGAGAAGCCAAATTTCATATAAACACAAGATATAAAATATTATTCTTCAAATTTTAGTTAGATAAGTAAAAATAAATAAATAATCTACAATAAGATGATAAAAAAAATTAATCTAAGTGACTTGTTTATCAACCCCTTGATACTATCTAATATCCATTAAAAGATATTATCCTAATGAGGTTACTAATAAAAGGAGAAGTACAAATTTTTGAAGTAAAAAAGTAAAAAGAGCAAGCTAGTAGAAGAAAACTTATATAAACGAGATATCTCTATCTCAACCAAATCGGAAGTGTTAACTTTGAAGCAATTAGGAGTACATAAAGTAAATTGTTAAATGCTAAAGCTAATATGGTACTTTGAGCTATACGTTACTAATCAACAAAGTGAACAAGAATTGAAGCACGAACACCAAAATCCATCACTGTATTCAACAACGCTTTTTTTTTTTCATAATCCAAAAAAATTAAATTGGGTGATCATCTAAATGGCCTGCCCATTTTTCAGCCCTTGATAGCATCTTATATTTCTTTGTGCTTGCATCTTGTATTTATATTAATTTTTTTGTCAATGCAGGCTCACCACAATGCAAACCATATAAAAGGACTAGTGAATTCAGTATTTTGAATTAGTAGTAGCTCAGTTATTTTTTCTTCGAATAGGTGGCAGGCATAATACTTTCAGCCTTATAGCCAACTTCCATTTGCCATACATGTCCATCTTCCTCCATAAAAGTCAACAAAGACACTATAAGATGTACTTCCCATTCATAAGCATTGCCCATTGTTAATTGCTCACAAGGGATTACAAAGAGAGAGTGCTATTAAAGAGAAAATAATCATAATTCACTTCATAAATGTTGAACTAGGCCAAGAAAAATTCAAAAATCACAAACATCCTGAAATGGGTGACCAAGCCTTCTTTAAATTAATATCAAAGATGAAGACAAATCCTAAAATCTACCAATAGTGAGCAATCTCTCCACATACTTGCCCATAATTTTTACCTTTTGTATTACCTTTTAACAATCTTCTTCAATGGGATTACGACCTTCTACTAGGTATAAGCCACCAGCAAGAACTCAGAGCAATTTTTGTCATCATACACCTTTACCCCCGTCAAGCTTAGCCCATCCACAACAATGAATCCCTTGGGAATGATGAACTTGAGCAGCTCCAAAGAAGTCCTTACCATTACCCATAGCGAGTCATCCATCGGATCCATCAACACAATTTCACCTGTGCTGTCAACAAGTTCCTGCATGAAGTGGTAGCCCATCTAGATTGATGGTAGCAGCGTCCACTCTAGTTGATGAACGACCCGAGGTGTAGCTCTATCGGGGACGTCTAGCGCAAGCTCTCGAAGGCCAGCGTGACTGCGAAGCGATGAGGGGAGGAAGTAGATGGTCACATTGCAGGGGAGGAAGGAGAGAAGAGATGGGGGAGAGGGAGAAGACACATCTGAGGTTGATTGAAGGAGAAGGCTCTAGTCGACACGGTCATGCGGGAAGGAGATGGCGGTGGTGGAAGTGCATTTTCAGTTATGACCTCCCCCCACCCTTGGTAATTGGAAATGCACATAACACATACAAATGGTGCATCCTCATGCATTTTAGACAGTGGGGTTTTGGAATCACAATTTAATTGACTAATGCCGCATTTGAAACTCACTTGCAAAATCTTAAATGATTGTTGCTAGATTTTAAAATGCATGTATAAAATCCCAAATAACTAACACTAAAATTGGTAAATTATAATTTTGCGAAGTCAAATGATGAATAGTGAACACAGTGACGAGAGAGAAGAAACATTGCTATGTGTTTTTCCGAGAGTTGTGATGGTAGATTCTTTACTGGTTGTTTTTTTGTTTATTAGAACATTCTCGGATTTGGATGTGTGTGAACAATACATCCATCTCTGTTTAGCTTCATTTAGAAGTTAGGGCTTTGATTTCTGTAAAAAAGTTATCATTCCGTATCCATTATGTACGTTGTGTATAAATTGGAGAGATGGGTATGTTTTCTCAAGATAAATTATGTTGTTTTCCATTTGCCTGGTTTGGAAAAGGCAACTTTATTGTGGATGAAAGGGGAAATTAGTGTGCCATATGATGAAGCCTTATTTCAAGCACATTTTATTTGTTATTGCTTTTAAATAATGAATTGATCGATAGTTTATTTCAAGCGCATTGTATTTGTTATTGCTTTTAAATAATGAATTAATCGATAGTTTATTTATCAAGTGGCATTCATCGGTCAAAAGGGATCCACATGTGAATGGTCTACCTCTTTTGTCTATTAAATTTGTCTCACCTTTTTGTCTATGTACAAAAAAAATTCTCACATTCATTTTCTTCTTTTGCACTGGCTGGTTCTTTTATCCCCTCTCTCCATCTATTGTATTTTTATATGAAGAGGAAAATCAACAATTTGAATTTACTCTGCAATCTTGAGTTCCTAGCAAACTTTCCTGGAAATCGTTTTGTCCAATGCATTTATGTGGCGTGACTAGCATCATTCTCTAAGCAATAAGCTAGAATCTTGTACTTCTTCCCCGGTCTTTGCCTTCGCCGTATGTTTTGTGTATGGCTTAATTTGATTGTCCTTCATGAAGTGTGAAGTGTTGAGAACGGGGAAGACACATAAGAGGACTAGGAAGGTGAATGCATGGTGTCATTGCAATGTAAAATCACATTTCTGTGTCATATAATAAAGCATCTTCTATTCTCTGAATTACCTGGAATATCCTATCAAAGAGTAATGTTACAACTGCTCGAGTGATGTTAGTGGCTTCAAAATATCCTACCAAAGAGTAATATTACAACCACACAAGCTCAGGAGTGGTTGCCCGATGCGTGCTACAATGCAACAATAAAACACTTAAAATAGGCCAATTTAATGCAAACAAGTCAGTGTTTTGTCAAGAGAGGTCCGGATTTTAGAAAGTTGGAAGCAATGTTAAAAATGACTTGTATGAATGACATTTTAATTATTTTCTAAAATCTTGTAAATCTACTCACACAAAGGATTTGTGGACATACTGATTACCATCATAAATTGACTATTATAATATAATTCTAAGGGACACAAGTGATGAGGTTGTCTGATGTTTTTTATTCCTCAATAATTGGATTCTTCCAATTAAGAAACTAGAATTGCATGAAGAATTGGTCAAAGCTCCAGTTATCATAATTTGAGGGGTGATATACTATTTTCAACCCATCAATTAATACTTTTACTTCTGCCATCGCTAGCTATGGTATATGGGTCCAACTAAATTTTATGAGAGTAATATAAAGTGAAGTAACAAGGAATAATATTTGTGGGGCATCATCATATAACCAAAGGCATATGAACGCAAAATCATTCACCAATGCTCATGCAAGACAAACTGTGGGCCTCATATAAAGTTTGCTTGAGCCCATTTGAGCTCTCTAACCAAAACTCAATTGGAAGGGCTTGTTAGTTAAATTCATTGGGTTATTATCATTTTTCTTAATTATGTTACCACCTAAATGACGTCTATGCTAAATGCCACAAGCTCAAGTGTTGACCAGCAGGTAGGTCTTGCTAAAATAAGTTGAGAGGAGATATTGGTCTTCCACCACTAGGGGCATCCTCAACCTTATTAAATTGCCCATGCATCATTACTCGTTCTCATTATGTTGGGCACCCAGACGTAACATAACATGAAAACTCAAATTCATCTTGCTTTACCTAGTGAACAAATTGGCCCAATTATGCTTCACCATCTGAAATATACGTAATACATCAATCCACCCATTCCTACCCAAAAAAGCTGATTGAAAACACAATGCCAAAAACCCTAATAGTCAATCTCGAATCCAAGGATGAGCACTTGTTCTGTGAGCATCAAACTAGTGAAAATACCCTAAAACATGTTTATCAATCCCAATTAATTTTTACATGAATTTTCTCAAAAATTGTAATTTTTATTTTAAACACTAAATAATATTTAATAAAACCTACAATTTTTGTTCCATTTTTTTGAGAATTTTTTGAATAGTTCAAACTCTGTTACAATGAAAATGGATAATCAACTAAGCGGCTAAGTAGGCTCGCGAGATTGGGCTGGGCCAAGTGTGCTAGCCAGGCCCATTGGCTTATTTGGTAGGTTGCTTTAGCGTCAAGAGTGGATAACCCCACATTAAAACTGAATTAACCTAATTAGATAGACTTGGAAATGAAATCAAACAATTAGAAGAATTGTTTTGTGAAGGCAAACCCCCCCCCCCTGTTATATCCCTCTCCCCTTCTTGTGGTGGCCAGACCAACACACTCTCCTTTTTTCTTTCACAATTTATCCCCTATTCACTTCCAATCCACCTTATATTTATACAACCACTTCTGAATCTACCTTGAGATGCATGGGTATTTCCTCATACCACTTATTTATTTTGTGATGAGTCAATAACTTCTTCTTCTACTTTTTATCAGTCGGGTCAAGTTTAGAAACATTCTCCGAGTTTGTCAGCAATTAGGTAAACCTAGACTACTTTTTGCATCTTAGGCTATATAATGAACTTAGAACTCATATAGAAGTATGCTAAAAAAATTACACCTATGTGGGCAAAATAATCTCATTAATAGTGATCTTATATTATGTATATTATATCATAGATAATAAATTTATTAAACTAATTGTGTCATTGCTTACACGAAATATTCACATTGTGTAATTGAAGATACACAATATAGTAATTTATTGTCTTATCAATAACACAATATTTTAACTAGCGTGTGATCAATAACATAGAAATCAAATTAGCTTGTAATCTAAACTACATTAATTACACAATCATGTTATTAATAAGATGATATACCTAAAATGTTAATATGCTATCGTATTATCAATTCTACGATCATATAAGTAAACATATAATTGATAATATTAAATTTACCTATAGCACAAATGAAGCCCCAATAAGAATATCGACTATGACGGAGCACTCATCTTCTTTGTTTCTAATATTTTGGTGGGCTGATGATATGCCTAAAGTAATATTGTGCATGGCTTTAGCCGAGTTATACCTCATCACAACAACCAAGTCATTGATAAAGTCATACACAGATGGGGAGACAGATCTGTTGCTATATGTGAATAATACAACGATCCCCATGGGCACAATAGCTAATCATGCTAAGTCTTCATTAGAGATAACACGCTTGTTGTCTGCTACTTCAAATTTTTTTCAATAAGATTCTTCTCTAGTTGTTTCCCTGCGAAGAACCTTTTAAAAAATTTCCTCTTGCCTTGGGCAGCCTTCCCATTGTCACTGTCCAACTTCAATGGGTTTTCTTTCGCCCTCAACCCATAATTAGTGCGAGTTTTTCCACCATAAGGAGTAGTATTTTACCCCGAGTGTTGAACACCTCTTGTAAATCATCCCAACATTTACCTATTAAAATGTCCAAGAGCAATCCGAAGATAATAATTTGATCACAATTATATACTGGTAAAACCAATCTCCTCTATAATTGCCTTACGTCCTAACCTCAATTCAATTGAGGTATTTTGATAGTCAAACTCCAACAAGGAAATAGTTAGTTCTCAGACTTGGTCCCCTTTTGTAAATTATCATTTGAGGCCTTCACTATTTCTGCCATTTGACTATATTTTTGTAACCTTCGCCTACAAAAAATAGTGATACATATATATGTCAACAATAGGACATGACCAAAATCAAAGAGCCGTGTTGATTTACATTATGTAACTAACATATAAATACACGCTAAGTTCATATATCGTGTTATCGGTTGCATGATATGATATCTTCTTATATACAATAACACAATAATTGAATATCATCTACCGCATATCATGTTATTGATAACACGTTATGTATACCACATACAGGATAAGACTTCTCAATGTTATATATTGTATTATCAATAATACGATACAGTCAATATCATATTGTTAACAACACAACAATGTACCAAGTGTATGAAAATACTAACTACCGTGTATTCTATAACGCAATATATAAAAAATTATGTATACGAACATATGATTTTTATCTAAACTAGGTCATTACCACGTAAGTCGATGACCGATTAATGCCGATAAGCCTCTCTAAATTAACCCTTTGATTGGTTACTAATCTTTACCAAAGATCAATTCTTTATCGAAGGCGCATGAATATACACTCGAACTGAACTTTACTTCACGGCCGAAGTTCGCTTCATAGCAGAAACTTTAAAAATTGCCTATCAAAGACAACAAAATTCTAACCTCCCACAACATTTTCGCTTCTCACTTGTTGATTTTCAAAAATCACCAATCCACCTACTGCATTTTCACTTCTCACTAATTAGACTTTAAAAATCGCCAGTCAAATAGGTCATTTCTGGGTAAATGCAACATTTTGACAAGCTTATATGATATAAAACCCTAAGCCCTAAGACATGGGTATTTCGGTCCAATTTTTCAAAATTATCATGTAAGTCTGAGTTCGGTGACATTTTTGTTTAAAAACTAAGGAATATGAAAAATTGGCTTCTTCGACCAAGTAATTAAACACTTAACACTTATATAGTTTAAGGCTTTCCCTATTACAACTTCTCAAATTAGGAATCTAAATTAAAATAAAGCTTAAACTCAACTAAGAATCTTAAAGAGTAGTAATTCTAATTATAACAGAATTAATAAGAGCATATAGTTTCCTAATATAAGAATAGTATAAAATGCAACTCCTTTCCTAATGGCTGCAAGAGACATTACAAACAACAATAAAGGAAACCTACAAAGTTACATTTAACAGTGAAAATTGTCCAATATTCCTTCCTTCACAAAGTCTCAGCCACAAATGCAATGAAGCAACTACCCTACTACAACTTTTGCAGCCAGTATCTTTGAACTTCAAAAACAAAATATTAATAAGGCGTCAGAGGATTTGAGAAAGGTACGACAGGAAGTGCAAAAGGCAGCAAGATTTTTGTCTTTTTCTTTCCTGGAATATTTGCAGCAGGAAGATTTATACCTAGTGTCCTCTTAAAATTTCTCAACGAGAATAAGCTACCTCATGCATCCATTGATAAGGCTCACACTTTTTTGTGTGAAAGTTAGTTTACAAATAGGAATAACATCTACAAAAGGGCTACAGTGCCAAGATAATCATGAAAAAACATATGCTATAAAAAAATGAAAAGAACAAAAAAAAGAATAGGATTAATAATTTAGGGTTTAGGAATAGGATTAATGGTGAAGAAACTAGTATAATTTCTCAAGTAATTAAATACTTACAATAATCGCTATCAGGATCACCGGGAAAACATGCAGACTAGGTGACACAGTCTCACATAACTTAAAAAATTAAGGAACTGGTCATAGCTGATCATAATGTGATCCAGTAAGTTCATGATATGTTTGCATTCTTCAATGATTTGCACACTACTACACCTGCTGAAGTCCTCATAGGGTGAATTCCAAGGGTAGCAACACATGTTTCTGTAGTTTTCAGATGAGGTTGCACAGATTCCCATATCTTTTTCTTCTGAACCTGTATAAGAATAAGCAAAAACGTCGCAAGATTCAAAACTTCCAAAAATTCATGGATAACTTCTTTGGTTGATGAATGAAGTTTTCTTAGCATGTTGACTTGAAAAACAAGACACCATGAAATATTCAACACTTTCATCTCAGTGAAAGCATATATACATGCAAGGAAATGGAGAATTGACAGAACAACAAAGCAAGAAGCAGATGTAAAAGGAAAGACAAAGCAGCCAGTTTCCAGGAGGTTTTAACTGGACTTTAGGATTCTGTATTAGTATAAACATAATTAGCCCATGCAGTGTCTATAAGACTTGGCCTATTTTTTCTAGTAGAGTCAAATAGATGATTTTCTTTAAACAGCTGGCTTTCTAGGTCAACCAGGTAGGTGTCATGCACAGATTAAGCAAACCTTTACAAAGAACATTGAGTGCATAACAAAATCAAGTATAACATAGATGGTTAATCTATTTATAAGATAATACATCACAACCTTGTTTAAGTGCACATTTTTATATTATAATCCTAAGTAGTGGCATGGGGCGATCAAAGATCACATTGGAAAAAAACGAATTCCAGATGCTGCAAACAAATATAAAGGAGACTTTTCTCCTCCACATCCTCGTGTTCCCCATCATCATCATTATGTTATGGCCTTTTTCCATTACAGGAATGGGCTATGCACTTGAATTACGATAGAACTTGATTATTAGTTATTTCTACTTCAATTAGTGTGTCTATTTCCGAGTTATATTGGAATTCAACTAATGTAAGAGGGAGACCAACACTATAAATAGGGAATCCAGCCCATAAGCTTTGTACGCAGACTTTGATTAATTGAATATGCAGATTTTCCTCAATCTCCTCTTCTTTCTCCTCTTCATCCCTATTTTTCCCATTCTTCTCCTTATTTCTCCCCTTTCATCCGGATTCTCCTATCCCTGTACTCTAATTCCTTGTAATTTAATTGAGTGACATAATACTATTTGGGTCAGCTACAGGATTCTGCTCCCCCTTTTTTACTCTGTTACAAATTATTTCCACCTTCAACACATGCATCTCTACACGTGTTCCCATTAATGCTAAAATGATCACAACAAAACTAACTGTTTAGGATGAATGCCAGATGTAACAGTACCTGATTAGGAGTTGCAGCTTCCGTTTGATTTTCCCTTTCTTCTTCAGATCCAAACCAAATTCTTTCACCAGGTGCTGAGCCTTCAGGTGGCAAAAGAAGTTCGACATTTTCATGTGATGCATCAGAAGCAGCCATCAGCATTCCATTTGACTTAATGCCACGCATGTTTCGAGGCTTCAGATTAGCTAGAACAACAACTCTCTGATCCTGCAAGCGACATTAATATAATTATTAATTAATCAAAATCCTTCCACTTCAACATACTACCAAAAGGCTTAAACATAGGAAATGCTAGCCGATTTTTAGGTCTAACATTTGCAAGCCTGAACATAATGCAATTTATGATGCTACTAAAAATTTTGCATTGCTTTTTTTTTTTGGACACTTGCCTTCTAATGAATATGAATAAATAGATATTAATTAAAATTTATGCATGCCGTAGATATGATACAAAACTCCCAATCAACAAACTTGTTTTGCATAGCTCGGCTTTGTAAGCATCCCATTTGTTGATTCTAGCTCTCACCGTGTAACATTAGTGTGAAAAACCGCTATGTCTTTGTCCCCTTCTTTAGTGATAGAGAAACGCCACAAAAAGACCAATATAGAATAGAGAAGATTAAGAAGTCAACATAAAAGCAAACCCGAATATAAGAAAACAAGAAGGAAGAGGAGGCAATAAAATAGATAAAACAGGAGACATGTATCCATACCACCAGAATGCAGAAAGAAATAATTACTCTACAAACGATGGAATATAAAAGGGTGGACTAGATGCATAAAGATCAAAAATCGTCCATAGAACTATTTCCTAACCTCTAAGCCAACCAATAGTTTCCAGTAGACAGCTCCCGAAAGGGTGAACAAGAACTGATGGGCTTCCCACAGGAGCTAGTCTAAGAAAGCACATTTTAGCCAACTTAGCAGCATGGACAATTAAGTCTAGTTAAATTGCTCGTTTGGTTGAAATACTCCCCCCGTTCCACATTAATAGCTCCAATTGATTTTTCAAAATGAACTAAAATTAGTTTATTTTGAAAAATTAAATGGAGCTATTAATATCGGACGGAGGGAGTATTAAAATAGAGAAAATACTCAGAATCAGGTCAACTTATAAATTAGAGAAAACAGGCCAAATGATGCATTTAAGTAGGATTTATATCAACCTGAGTCGAGCTAGTTGTATTTCAGAAGCAAGCCAGGTTGAGATGTTTTGAATTTGTCATATTATAAATTTTTAATATATTAATTATCATACATATTAAAATTCAGAAATACATTAAATTTTTTTGCTAATTATATTTTTTACTAAACTAAAAAATTCACATAAAAATAATAACAACAGTTACAACACCTAGGATAAATTTTAAGAAATTATTTTATCACATTGAAACAGGCATATTAAATATACAAAAAAAAAAAGAAGAGCTGAGCCAAGTCAAGCAATAAATGCTCATGAGCCAGCTTGGCTGTTTATCAGCCCTAAATTTAAGAAATGTTGGATTTATGAATCATATTGTATCAAAGAAACAAATATTTTCAGAAAATGTTAGAAAATCAAAGTAGCTGAGCACTAAACTCTAAAGGAAACTTTAACAACTCAAACTAACAATTCAATTATTAGAGTAACAACGTAGGGAAGAACTACCAAATATGTCTAAAGCCAGCCAACTGCATTATAAGCAATTTCAACACGATCCATTATAGCATTATCAGAATCACTGTGCACAACTGCTGAAACATGGTAAAGTGATAGAATATTGATATTACTAGGGAATTCAACATAAACCATTAAACGATAACAACAGTAGCATTATCAAGAACAGTTGAAACATAGCAAGTTACTTGAACAACCCAAAAATTTTCCAAGCAGCAATATTCACAAGACTAAGAAAGGGGTAAACAGGTGAACCAGTCCACTAAATCATAACGTAATTTTAACAAGCTTCAAGATTATTCGAACCACTGCTGGTAGCAAGTAAACCATAGTAAATCAGTTGAGATATTACAATGCAATTCGACATGACACATTATAATAACAATAGTAGCATTATGGAGAACAGCTGAAACAAAGGAAGTGGCTCGAACAACCCATCGCAACATTCTGAAGGATTATGAGAAGAGGCAAACTGGTTGACGATTGACTTAAATGGTAATTTCAACAGGACCCATTACAAGATTACTGGAACCACTGAGGATAATAGCAAGTAAAACATAGTAAACTAGTTAAGATTACAAGGCAATTCAACATGACCCATTTATACTATACTAACAACAGCATTAGGGAGAACAGATGAAACAGAGTAAATGGCTCAAAAACTGAAATTACAAGGAAATTAATTTACGTAACTATCAAAGCTTTAAAAGCATCACTACAGAAAAGGATTGAAAGAGAAGTTAAAAGGCAAATGTAAACATCAAACACCACCCATTCTAGTACTATTGGTAAAAGAAGCATAAGGGATAAGAAGAACACTACTTGCAGCTCATCGAGAGGAATGTACTTCACGAGGCCGCTACAAATGGTCCTGGGCTCCGTCTCCCCGACGTCAACCTCCTCCACATACAGAGAATCCGCCTCCGGATGCCGCCAGGCCTTGAGTACCCGCCCAACCCGGATGTCCAGCCCACCTGCCGCCTCCCTCACCGGATCGGCCGGGGAAGGGGCATCTTGATCTCCGGAAGTGGTGGAGGGTCCGTAGGCGACTGCCGTTTCGGCGGAGGAGCAGAAAGGGGTGGTGATGGTGCGGCTGGGGTGGCGGGAAAGGGACTTGCATTGGTGGATGGCAGTCGGACAGAGGCGCCATGATGATAAGGTCGAAGGCATGCGAGACCCTATGGTGAAGGTTGCAGAAGGGAGGAGGAGGACCGCCACGCCGCTTCTCATTGCGGCGGCGGCGGCGGCGGCAGCGGCCATAGGGGTAGAAATGATGGAGCTCAGTCATGGGCTGGGTTTGTTCTACTGCTTTTGTACGCAATAGGATAAAATATTCGAGGATGAGAAATCCTCCACCCCTACCCCCCTGTGTTTTCTTTTAGCCGGAAGCACCGCCCATACGAGCCCTTCATCTGCCATATCAACGGCGCGCGCAGTGCGCATTGTTACGTCACGCAGCGAAGTAGACTCTCCCGGGCCCCAAATAAGAAAATGGAGCACCCCCTACCTTTTTCTTACGAGGCACCTAATTTAAAAAGAAATATTTATAAACTTATTGCCGGTGGCGGCAAGAAGGTTGTAGTGCGAGAGTTCTACAAGGTAATATCCATCTCATCTTTCTCCCTGCCAATAAGGGTTATCCCTTTTAATTATTTCTCTATGTATAAAAATAATAACGATTAAATGTATTTCTCTTATCTTCCTCCCTTGTAATGGTTGTCCCTTCTAATTTTTGTGCATGCACTTAGAAATCGCTGCTTCCCATCAAAAATAAAAAAATCTTTCATTTGGATGATTAACAAGTCATCTTTATTGATTTTTTGGGCATTCAACGATTAGAATTTGGATTCACAGTGCGTCATGGCTAACTGAGCTTTAACATGCACGAAGTTTTTAAAGCATCGTTCCACCAGAACTCGTGACGAGGGCTACCATATTCCATTACAAACTGATTTATATTGGGACTAAATGTCCCCATCAATTTCTTCCAAATATGTCGGTGACCTCTCCCCGCCAGAACTCGTCTAGAAGGTTTAATGGATGCGAAAATCTTCTGGAAGTTGTCTAGTAGGGGGTACCCCCTGCCACATTCAATGTATTCATACAAGGATGTATGCCCCCGTAAAATTATTCCCAATTTGTCGGTGACCTCTCCTCGCAAGAACTCGTCCAGAAGCTTTTAAATTTGAAAATCTTCTGGAGGTTGTCTCGAGGGGGGTACCCTCCGCCAAATTCAATGCATGTATACGGGGATGTATGTCCCCATAAGATTATTCCCAATTTAACGATATCCTCTCCCCGCAAAAACTCGTCCAAAAGGTGAGGCGAATAGACAGGACAGGCCTAGAGGGGAGGGGAGGAGATAGTACGGGAGGGAGGGGAGGAGACAAGATAGGAAGGCGAGGGGGAGGGGAGGGCACTTCACCGGAGGAGAAGGGACTTCACCGGATGAGATGAAAATATGGGAGGGGAGGGGACTTCATTGAAGGAAAGGGGATTTCACCGGGAGGGGAGGGGATTTCACGGGAGGAGAAGAGATTTCACCGGAGGAGAGTGGACAGAAATGGAGAAGACGCGACGAGAGGGGGAAATACAACATCAGGAGGTGGGGGGCACAGTCCGAATGGGGTTAGGGGCGTACTGAGTAAAAATATATGTTAGGTTGATGGTGGGGTGTAGGGAAGTAAAATCAGTATTTTATGTGGGGTGTGTAAAGTGTGTGTGTGTGTGGGGGGGGGGGGGGGGCCTGAGTAAATTTTGGGGGGGAAAATAGCCGCGTTCATATAAGACACGTAAAAAGGCGCATAATATGAAAGTGTGGTATACTTAATTATAGGTGTGTTATTAAAAGTGCTCACAATGTTATACAATGTTGGGGGCCTTCCCCGCAATGTTTGTATATATAGTATATAATATTATAGACAGTTCTTATAACGTATATATATTTTACATATAACATTTTTATATGTGTGTATACCTCAACACATGATGTCACGGATAGTCTGCTTCATTACCCTAAGACTATACACTGTCACAAGGTAAAGAAGCGTACCATCTATGATATGAATTACGGCACACATGTGTAAAAATATTAAATATTATGTGTATATATATTATGAGAATTACATGCAACACATACATATATTGTGTGCCCCACCACTGCATGTATGGAGGCATTGCGGGCAATTTTCGTAATGCATACATAATATATAACAATTTTATATGGAGGTGCGCCTCAATATGTATTATGGATAATACGTTTTACTACCTCGTAAGAACACGCTAGCGCCAATACAACGATATCATTGGTACTAACGTAAGTTAGTATGTGTACTATCGATCTCAAATAACAAAGGATCTCATGTGTTCCTTATATTGGGGGCATTATTAAGAGGGAATATTAAAAATGCTTCCCTCTTAGCCGGCTCACCTTTTTAACATAATTAGTGAATATCTACTATCTATATATATCTAAGGTTACTATCTATGTATATCTAAGGTAGGCTTACTAAAACAAGGGGTGACAAATTCCTTATCTTTAATAAAAATGATATTCTTACTCATTTTCTTTTCTAAAAGCCTACCCAATCTCATATTAGATTAAAAAAGTAAGTCGCACCAACTCACTTTTACTAATCCGATCTAATTAAAGACTTAGTAGGTTTTTTCAATAAATTAAAATAAAATCTTAAAAATTAATTATATTATCTATTTTAAACAATATATAAGTAACAAAAACTACATCATTGTACATTATAAAATATTTTTAGCCAACATGAAAATTTAATATAATATTAAAAAATACCCTTTTAGTCCTAAAATAAAGATCATATTATGAAAAAGTTAAATATATAAGTTACCTCGTATCACTCAAAAAATTTCAAATTATACTTTTTTTGCTAATATTTAGAAAAAATTGATAAAAAATATTTAAGAAAAATATGCATAAAAACCGCATAAACACCCGAGATTTTTACTCACATTTTTTTAAAAATTACGAAATTTTTTTGCAACATAACAGCTGTAAATTAGAAAAAATAATAAATACAAAACCTGTAAAAGCAATTTTATAATTTAAAACATCACACATTAATCATTTTCCTATCCAAATTTTTACTTATTCGATCAAACATCGTACGGATAAACCAAACATCCTTATGCGCTACTCGAAAACAAACGTATGAATAAATTGCTATATAAATCTCTCCCAAAAATCCCTAAATGCAAGTCCTATAACAATCCATAGTCTAATCTAAATTACAAGTCTAGAAAGCATAAACAATTAATTCTCATCTCACCCAATACAAGAAATCATGGCACAAAATAATGTTCGTAGTAAGTCAAGCATGTACTTGAGTTCAAGGGAATCAATCCACCATAGAAACAAGTATCCCCCTTCAGGAGCTTTTCATCACAAACCTGCAAAAGCCTCTCGACCAACGGGGCTAAAAAATAGGGTAATGAGTATTTTTATACTCAATAGGAAAATACTCAGTATGGTAGTTTTAAACAGTGAATTCAGTAAGTCCATACATAGATGCATTCATGCAACTCAAACATTAAGCAAACATGCATATCATAATCATGCTCATACGCATACAATCACGCATATCATCATGCCAAAATTATATCATCAAACTAATCTTACACATACACTCTTAATCAGAGTCTTACAAACTTATTCGTATAATTATATACTTACTCATATAACTTACACATACTTGTACGACCTTACTCATGTAATCATACACTTACTCATACAACTTACTCAAAATCATACTCTTACATTCTTACTCAGAAACATACTCTTACAGTCGTGCTCCTACACATACTCTTACAGTCGTGCTAATACTCATACTCTTTCAGTCGTACTCATACTCATAGTGTTATAATCGTTCTCATATTCATACTCTTACAGTTGTACTCATACTCATAATCATACTCTTACTCAGAACACATATACTCACTCATATAGTCGTACACATACTGTTGACCACTAAAGCTCATTATAACTAATAAGCTCCAGTATTAAATGGAAAATAATATCACTGGGGCATCACCTTTACCTTCGGGGAGTGACTAAACGCCATGGACTTTTCCGAAGGCAAGGCACACCAATGTTCATGGGGTACAGGAATAGGTAAGAGCAGGTCCATGATACTACTTACCTAAGCGCGCAAACATAAACACACACACATAAGGGGTTATACAATTGCCCACACTTTAAGGGTCTTATAGTGTCATACAATTGCCCACCATTATGGGTCTTATAATGTCAATGTCACTCTTCGGCAGAAATCATACAGTACCACTCTTGGGCAGAAATCATATAATGTCATTCTTGGGCAAAATCATACAACGCTTTCAATAGAGCATTAAACGTATGAACTTAATACAGCACACATACCAAATAAAAAACGTGCATCATTCTCAACAGAGCATTTGATGATGATGTCCACATCTGCTCAAAGGAGTGGACGTACCAACTTTACGGCGGTTCTGAGAGGGAAAATCATATATATATATATATATATATATATATATATATATATATATATATATATATATGTATAAAAAATATATAACAAAAAATACTAGTATATAAATTTTGATTAAATTAGATAAGTAGGCCTAAGTAAATTTTGTGTAAGGCTCACTTACCCAATTTTATCTAAAACTTATATATATTTTTTAATTATATTTTTATTGTAAGAATATTACTATCCTTCTAAAAAGAGTCAGTAGCCATACTATTTATCCAAACCCTAGGCTTGGCCTTCTTACAAGTGGGTTAGCAGGCTGAAAATGACGTTGTAGTCATACTGGATATGTTGCACGGTGGCATGTTTTGTAAGAAAAATGATCATATCTACTTTATTTTTTATATTAAATTCTAACTTAAACCTTTTATTTGATTAAAAAAAAGTAGTTCTTTCCATTTATTTTTGTGTAATAAAAGTAAAATAAAACTATCAGCATCTTGGTTATAAAAGGGGGCGCTAGTTACAATTATCATCCCTCTATTATTTTGGTATAAAAAAGATAAGAATACAAATATCAGCATCCTGGTTATAAAGGGGTGTGTGAGTTATAGTTTTCTAAAACAGATTATAAATTAGATAGTAATATTAATAAGGGTCCCGTTTATACATGCTTCACTCATGTCCAAGTGCATATGCTGGATAGGGGGCCACACAATTCCGCAAAACTAGAGCCCTTGACACATTGGGGTAAATAGGATATTTAAATTTTAAAATACGTAACTTGTTAGGTTTTGAATTGTGGGTTAGTAAATTGTAATGCACTGTAACACATATTTACTTTTTGTATTATAGGGAAGTAGTAAGTATGGCCAAAGTCCAATATCTTATTCCCCTAGTAGAGATCCATAGTATTGATTGTTGCCCATCGCGATTGTCTTCACACACTTTGTGTAGGTAGAGAAAAAATTGTAATGCTACACTTTAACAATAAGCCTAGCGTAAGGAACACATATGAGCCTTTGATATTTGAGATCGATGATGCACACATTAGTATCAATATCACTAGTGCTAATGTGCACTATTGTGTATACTACTGATCTCATGGATGAAAGGTTTACATGCATTCCTTATGCTAGGCTCATTATTATAATCGAGCATTAAAAACACTTTATGTGCAGGCGTGGTTGGATTAGTAATTGGCACCTGACCTCTCTTTAGAGATAACTGCAACTTTCATAGACAAAAGAGTTTTTTCTGCTCCTCATTAATAATGAGCCAAACATAAGCTATGCATTAGAGTTGTTCATCTATGAGATTAACGACACAAATACTAATGCACGTTAGCTTCAATATCTACAGCTCCCCTATGTATAGCTTATGTTGGGCTTATTTTGAAAGGGAAGTATAAAAAACTCTTACTTCAAACACAACCCCTAATCCTATAAACCATGCTAGACGCCTCATTGTGTTTATATCTTTTATGTACATATTTTATAGTATGGGTGACTATTGTATACTAACTAGTGTGTATCCTTGTGTTTAAGCTTGTACATTTTGTCACGACCCGGATTTTTTAAAATATTTTTAAATAGCACTAACAGTAAGTAGCGAGAATTTTTTTTTCTTTAAATATAAGACAAACCCTTCGATTAAATATCCAGGTCATGATAACTGGGGTTCACAAATCCGAATATCAAATCATATGATATTATTTAACGTCTGAAAATTCATAAAGACCAGTTCATCCATCTAAGTACAAGTCCATCGTCCGTCTGAAAATAAATAATAAGTTGACTCTCACGCTTAAGGTACACTTACGTACTAGAGTTACAGAAACGCGGAAACCTCTTGTGCACGCCTGCCTTGGCGTCTGGTGCCCTATACAATACATAGACAACATCCTATAGAATAAACATCATGACAAGACATAAAAAATGCTTAGCCGACTCATTATTGGCTAGCTTAAATACGGAACTTAATCCGTCGAACCCTTAGGTCTCAAACTCACAACGATATCATTAGTTTTTTCATAATTCAAGTTTGAATTAAGTAAGTTATACGGTACAATTATGCCACACAAATTCTCAAACATATCGTGCTCACTGATTAAACTGAAGCTGAGCCTAATCTGAAACCCTAGTTCTTAGGGGCAACATACTTCATTTAACACATCAATCTCACAACATAAATCATCGTACTACAAATTCTTACGGTCTTACATACTTCACCATCCACCTTATGGCCAAAACATCTTACACAAACGTCATCAAACTAAGCTCCTTAGAACTAAACCCAGTTATCACCTTCTTACTTGAAATCTCACTTATTATGCTTACTTTTCACTTCATAATTTGTATGTTATGCTTGTACAATTATGCACAATTTTACTATCTAACAATCCCTCAACATACGCTCTGATCTAAACCAAACAAACTGCTCCAAACCTCACCCATCAAACTTACATCCTCTATCTTCCGTCATAAGCTTATACATCCACAACAAATCCAAACGAAACCCTCTATCACCTCTTACTGTCCATCACCCATACTTTTGCTCCCCACAAGCATACACATATAAATCATATAAGTGTATAGTCATTATACATACATATAACATACACATACATATAACATACACATATTTTCACACATAGCTTACCAACATACTCGCTAGCCATTACTAGCATATACATATACATCCACATACATAACTTACTAACAAATACGCTAGCTATCATTAGCACATACATATACATCCATACATGGAACTTACCAATATTCTCGCTAGCCATCACTAGCACATATATACACATTCATACACAGAGCTTATCAACATACTCGATAGCCATCATAACACACACAATCCACATACATCATATATACTTACAACTCACATGCATGTAATATGCATTTCAACATGACATAATTCATCTTCTTACATCATGCAAATGGATCATGATTTAACATCAAAAACATTCAATCATACAATCCTAGCATGCTGCTACTTATTCAAAGCATGCTGTTATAAAATTACGAATTTAAAGTTTTCCTACCTCGTAATCATGATGTTTGATGGAGAGCACACAACAGTGGCGGTGGTGGTGACAAAGTTGGCGGTTAGAAACATTGCAAGTAGAGAGAGTTGTTGTCCCGAAGGTTTAGGAAGTACTGAAAGTATTCATGGCCAAACAAGGTGACAAAAATTATTGCGGCAAAATTTGTAATCTACGGCGGCACACTAAGGCAACCGAGAAAAAGGTCATAACAACATAAGTGGTGGTGTGACCAAAAGTTAAAAGCATATTCACTGATGGTCAACCAACACTAAAAAGTACTCAACGAGTCGTAAGAAGTTAAAATCGACCATAAATAACACCCAACAACTACGATTTTGTGTAAATAAGGGCCCACAATAAGGCAGAGGACGTAGGGCAACTTTCAAGGACAAAGAAGAAGTAGTGGGTGTCTCCGATACCAATATCAGACTCGTCACCTAATGGGAATTACATTGATGACAACTAAACAAATAAAACACTTAACATAGATTAAATTTACTTTTTTTTGGGACGGAGGGAGTATAATGTATAAGAACATGACCCCTCATCTTCAAACATAATGCTAAAAATTGAATAGAACCTGTTACTTTTAAAAATTAAGTTTAATTTTTATTTCTAAAAGTCATTATCTACATTTGTTTAGTTACATAACGCATTGTGTTCGCGTGGAATATGCGCACAAAATTACCATCGCTCTTTCCGGTGACCATATAATTTTTTACGTTACTTAACCAGATCGCCCTGCACTTAGAACTCTCCACCAAAAGCCTACTAGAGCCAACAATTGGAAAATAAGAGGGGCACAATCAAGGTCTGAACCATGCTTTTGGCGACTGTTAATACCTACAGTTTTAAGTTATTTTAGAGGTGAGTAATGCTAGAATATCACTCGAAAAGACATTGCACTAAATCTAATCTACACCACAGTTATAGTTACAAAATTTACAATTACTACCTGCACATTTGTTACGCAGTTTTTACGACTGGAGATGCTGAAGCTGATCTCTGTTTAGCCTTCAACGGGGATTTTACAGCTAACGGAGTTGAAGTAGATCTCTCTTTACCCCTTTCAGCCTTAATAGAAGCAATAACAGAATCTGCTGCAGACCCCAAACCTTTTCTTCCCACCAACTTCACACCAAGCTTCTCACATAGATGATTAAATCTCATCTCATCCCCACCCCTCACCTCTCTCAGCTCCAGTGCTTGTTGTCTTGATAGCACAGTGTAAACGTGGAACTGCTGTTGCTGATTAAAGTGTGACTGAAGCTGTTGAAAGAGCAATTTATTTGAATGCATTTGATCAAGCTTTGTTCCTTCATGGGTCTTCTTCCTGGGCCCTCCAAACGTTACCCTCAAAATTGCTCCAGACTTGGGATCGGACGTTTTCCTGCCAAAAATAACAGAGAAACTACCGAACTCTAGATCAGGTTCCCTGAATAAATCTGCTAGAAGAGCTGCGCAAGATTGATTGTCTTTGGATGGGCTTCTCTGAACTTTCAATTTTAAGGCTCTTGCATTTGCATGATAGGCCATGTTGGCGGCTTCCCGTAAGCCACTGAGGAATGCTCCATGCATGGTTGCAGGATATCGCCTAGTAGTGGCCTCTCCTGCAAAGAACAGCCTCCCATCTCCAACATTTTCCGCTAAAACATCATAGTCATCTCCTGATGCCCCCACTGCAACATGAGAATAGGAGCCCAAACTGAATGGGTCACTGCCCCATCGTGTACAGACTGTTTGGATAGGGTCCGGCACATCAATTCCCTGTGGCTCATATATACCTGCATACCAGAATTAAACTTTTCGATGTTAGTACACAGAACTCATTCCCATGTAACATTTATTGGCACTTAAATGAAAAACTGAAAATTACTTTCACATAGGAACAGACAAGTAACATATATCTCTTTTTCAATAATTTGCAAAGCATGTCGTTAAGCTGTGTAACCAACAAAACTAGGCTTAAACGATATTCTTCTTTAAGGTTTTTATTCAAGTATAATGCTTGAGGCAAATTTCTGATCCAGCATAATGCTTCTGGCAAATATGAGAACATTTAGCCTAGAAGTCCAAAAATTTTGTTTCTACTACATGATGTAAGATATGATCTTCGTAATATTGGCCCTTATCTACTTTGGCCACTTTACATTCAGGTGCTTTGCTCCAATAATATTTATGCTCAGGGATGCAACTTGGAGGACGAGTCACACATTCTGAACACATATTCATCTATCGCAGAATTGAACCAAACCAAAACTAAGGAAAATGATCCCTTGTGAGTGCTTATACACGGGATCATTTGGGTGGTCTCACAAAGGTGGAACCAAGTGGAATTGAAACCGAACCCACAAAAACACATGGGCCCCCTACCCTCTCCGCTTCAAATCAATGGCTGAATTGACTGACTTTATGGAGGGGCCCATATTGGGAATGGGCAAATTTTTGCCCCCATTCTTGAGGGCCCACTTATAATCTCACTGAGTCACAACTTCATGAGGCTACTGTGAGGCCCCAATGAAATGGATTCGCAAACAGTCCCTTGTGTGAGCACTTGCTGTGTATCTTTTCACCTAACCAAGAACAAATCATGAGATTGGGAATAGAAACAACATATAAAGTAGACAACTTTGACTGGTGGAGACAGTGCCAATAAGATTTTCTCTGCCAGTACCTTAGGCAAGATCAAAATGAATACTACCTTAGGCAAGATAAAAATGAATAACACTTTTCAAATGTTTTCATATTTACTGATGTAGCTCTTGGCTACAAGGGGTTTTGAATGTAAGAGAAAGGGGAGAGAGAGCTAGGAAGCGGGAAAGATAAAAACTGAACTAAATTTACTTCTTCCATAACTGATCAGTACGTGGTACACAATTTATAGACTAACAAGTAAATCTAAACTAGGAATTAAATACTAATAGGAATCTACCACTATAAGTCATTCTAAACAAAGCAATAGAAAATAAGAATCCTACCCTAAATAAGACATAGCACTAATTGAGATGTATTTAAAATAGGAAATACTATACAAAGGGAATCTCTAATTGACTACGGTTCATAATATTTACATATACTGAGTGACAAGTTTAGCAGTTCTAGCTACAAGGTTTAACTTGAAGCAAGGTGAGACTCTTGTGGCTTTTACCATACCTGAACCAAGAATGTCAAATCCCAGCTGTGAACTGAGTTCCTGTATCTGAGTGGCTCAATTCTATGTAAACCCCACATCAACTTAAAGCCATAACTAAGGACACAACTGGAAGACCACCTAGTTATTTTTGTTAAAAATACCCCACAAGAAAAGATATCAATAATTGGGTTCAACTCATTGTGCTGCAGGCGTTTAGCTCAGAAAAAAAAAGGTCACTGTGCTGCAGGTGCTATTTGAATATATGATAGTAAGGCCGATAAAATGTGCAACCCTGGATGCAAAGAGATAGGAAGATGAGGTGCCTATACGTGATTCTGTAAAGATGTTTGCACCAAGAGGTAACATAGTTGAATGGACCAATAGATACAAAAATCTATTTGACAGATGGATTACTTTTGCCAAGCCTCCCTAAGATATTAGTCAGAAACCAAGGCATAATGTTACATTTAAAATGTCATTTAAAATGTCTATACCAATATTAAACCCATTATCTCCCCTTAACCATCTGTTTGATAACCATTGGTGTCATAAACAACAACTCAAACTTTTCAGCACAATTTTCAAGTTCATGGTATTGGTACTCCCATTGATAGGCTATTTTGCTCAATGCTTGTAACTGATTATAACAATATCATTTTGACCAATTTTACACTGACTAGAATTCATTATATGAGGACCTATATAAAATAAATGTAAGTAGTAAGAAAAAAATGAACTAAAAAATTTGACCAAACAAAAAGACAAATGGAAAATAAAATACCATACCTCTCAGTATCTGAAGTACCCGGGTGACAGCATCGGTAGGAGGCATTCCTTCAAACCCTAATGCAGCTTCTCCAGCAACAAGTGCAATCAGAAGGGGACCACCAGCCACCGTTGCATAGCTATAAAACAAGAAAAATTCTCCTCTACGTGCTGGATCATCAGACAAATGCCCAAAAGTGTCAAGGTCTGTTCCCCAAAACACTTGAGGAAATAACATTGCAACCTTGTTCAGCAAACCAAATCCCAACCTTTTAATGCTGTCTAGCTTTCTCTGTGGCAACTCAGGGACAAATTTTATAGAATTACTTTTTAACACCCCAAGAGGAACTGTACATAAGGCCATGTGGCCCTCAAAAACCTGATTCCCTGTAATAACCCTCACACCATCACTTCCATAATGGATTGCATGTACAGTCTTTTCATATTGAATTGGTAAATTCTCGGCCAATGCTGCAACCAACCTCCCATTCCCACCAGGTAAGAAACAGTGGTCTCCGCCCATATCATATGGATCATCTTGATCCCAAAATGCAAGTGATAATTTTGAAAGCAACCCCGCATTGGCGTACTCCAAGTTGGCTAAGTGCCAATTGAACAAACTCATTTCTTCATCATTAACCGCATCTCC
This sequence comes from Saururus chinensis, assembly GCA_035235625.1. Classification (NCBI taxonomy): domain Eukaryota; kingdom Viridiplantae; phylum Streptophyta; class Magnoliopsida; order Piperales; family Saururaceae; genus Saururus; species Saururus chinensis. Next base: position 4,566,368 of record CP141145.1, on the reverse strand, counting down.
ATATACCTGTCTAAAGGTCTCCAGAGCTGCCCCAAGAGAGACGTTCATCGAAACCTCACCCATCAATGACCTGAGCAAACTAGCTTTGTCCAGGAGACGATTAAAGGCATTCTCCACCTTCGCATCAGTGTTGGGATTGACAGGCAATCCATCCGGCCTATACAAAGGGCACTTGTCCCTGACCTTGTGAAGAGTAGAATGCAGCTGTTTGGCCAAAATCCCAAGAGGATTACCTAAAGTCCCAGTCAAAACACTGCCACCCAAATCGGCAGAAGCAACCCGATTCCCCCCTTCCATTTTTTTGGTGTAAACCCGTCCCCCAGGCCGTTTCCTGCCCTCTAATATAACTACCTTGAAACCAAAGGTCATCAGCTGCCTTGCGGCTGCCAGACCAGCGAGCCCCGCACCGACGATGACCACATTGGGTTTATCGGGCTCTGGCGGGATCTTGTCCCTGATCCCAGGAGCCACACCAAAGTTGATGTAGCCATGGGAAACCAGAAAATCATAGGCCGAATCTAACAAATAATGGCAGTGCGGGGGAATTGAATTAAAGAAGGGTTCTTTGAGAAGCCAATTGAACACATTTTCGCGCCATCGGGCAAGAATATGGTTGCGAATGAGAATGTAATTCACCTGCTCGATGCCGCCCACGGCAGAGACAACACCGGCATCGATCTCCTCCTCGGTGAGAGAGTCGGCAGGGAACCCAGCGGAGAGCCCGACGAGTGCCTCCGAAGTGGACTCCTTGTTGATCACAATAATATCCTCAGACTCGTCCAGAGACGGCTTCACCTGCTGCGGCTGCAACAGAGGTTGAGGAGGCATTGCTGCATTCATGGCCTCGCCGGGGGCAGCCGGAGGCGGAAGGAAGCCATTCTCATAGCCTTTGCGGCGAATGCGATTGCGGCTGCGCTTCCGCTTGCGGGGGACAAAGAAGGGCGGTAAAGAGGGAGAAGGAAATGGGTCCCCCAAAACAGGTGGGGGGAAGGCGGGATTGATGGAATCGGGAATTGGATCGGAACAAGGAGGGGTCGGGGCGGAGGCGAAGACCCAGCTGGAGGGGTCGGAAGAGAGACCGATGCTGCTGGGGCTGGGGTCAAGAAGTTGGCCATGGACTGGGAAGGGAGGGAGGAAGGGCAGGTTGTTGTGGGAGGAGGTGGGGGGTACGAAGACGAGGTAGGGTTGGAGAGGAGGCAAGGAAGAAGAAGACGAAGGAATTGGGATGGTCGATGGCGGCTGAGCGGGATGGTGGGGATTATTCGGGTTTGGATGAGGTGGGTTGGGGGTTTGGTCCGCCATTTCTGTTTGAGCTTCGGAGCTCGGGGAGGAGGAGACTCGCGAGGAGGCAAAGGCTTGCGGCGGCCGGGGAAAGGGTTTCTCGGATATTTTAGGTAGATTGCACATAAACCCCCTGATTGTAAGATTTAGTACCAATACGTGCCATTGCTGAATTTGATTGTAGCCATTACCTTTGATTAAAAGTTTAAGACTTTATTAGTGTCATTATTTTATTAATTATATTAATTTGCTTCAACCCCCGGTCTATTGACATGTTAAATTAGGTTATTTTATTTCAACCTTAATTTGATCTATGTTTTATTGAATTAAGTCGGTCTATCTCAGCTTCAATTTGATATATGTCTTGCTAGAGTAGGTTATTTTATCTCAGCCTCAATTTGAGTTATGTCTTGTTGAATTAAGTTATTTCATCTTAGCCTCAATTTGATTCATTGTCATGCTAAGTATGTCAATTGGTTTTATGTGTTTATGCTCAGATCAAACCCTGCTTACATTGATCTAAATCTTTAGGTTTTACCCATGGTCTTGTTGCAACCATAAGTTGTCATATGCTATGATTAATCTATAATCCAATGACATCATGTCTTTGAGTCAGAGTTTAAGTAAGCTTACTGTAATAGCCATGGTAGCACTTTAGGCCTGTGTGGCCTCCGTACCTTTGGGACTTTGGTTCCTAGCTCTTTGAGCATTTTGTGCGCATCTAAGTTTTTGAGCATCATAGAAAAGCACATCTACCTTTGGCCAGCGTGTGCATAAGAACAGTTGGTACCTACATCTCTAGGCCTATAGCTAATCCACGTAGGATCTCTAGGGATGTTAAGATTTACTGTTAACATACAATTACTCCTTTGAATGGGAGTTGGTATTCGGGCAGTAATAAGTAAATTGTTTCATGAGCATAGTATACTTTCATTTGGGTTGCTTTGGTCCTTTAATAGTTAGATGTCAGACCCTATGAGTTATGGTTCAATTCGACATTTAGTGCCTTATGAATTACTTTACAAGTGTCACTATCTATCAGGTGTCATGCAGTTCATAATCTAATGATCTTTGTTGTTTTTATATCTATCGTCTCCATGTTATGACTATTAGTAGTTTTTTATGCATCTTAGTGAGTATTAGTGGAAATACTCATGCATCTCTACGATGCAGGTTTAGTTCGAGATTCAATGTAGCAAGGTTTCTTTAGCAGGCGATACACAATGCTAGCATGGTAGATTTCTGAAGTTATTAGGACATTAGAATTTATTTCCATGCTGATTTGTAATAAGGCACTTTGTTGCCCAGAATATTAGTTTATGTTATTGCACTCGTACATGGCTAAGCTATGATCCTGGAACCTTACTAATATATTTCATTAGGTGAATTATTTTTATGTTATGCAAAGCTTGACTATGTTGATAACACCCTGAGTTTCTCATTGCCTCTATGTTCATGTGAATAAAAACTCAGGGTGTTACAATATTTACTCTTTAAGTAAGACCCACCTCCATGTGCACTTATCCTAATATGAAGGATACTGCAAGCCCAATCAAACTCGTGATTAGTACTCATAAAATATAGTGTGGCCCATTTAAAATTATAATTGATTACTAAAAAATTATTCTACAATTAAATAATTATAAAATTATAAGTAATATAAGTCAAGTCAAATAAATTATTGCATGGCGAGTTATTATAGGTATCCAAAGAAATAAAACAACTATATAAAGTCCACTACATCAAGTATAATTTCTACTAATACCCATGTCATTCAAGGCAAATATTTATGTAGTGTCCTCTTAAGGCTCTCAGCTACATATCTGCAAACTCAAATACATATAAGTGTATAAGTACACATGGTGGAGAGTTTCATAGAAAACAAAACCACTTGAGCTTACACTCATACTAATTTAAAACTTATGCTTTGAAAACCATACTTATAAAGCACATAAATCAGTAAGAAAGTAAGCATGAAGTATTCCACCTTGAATCATATTTAAGTAAATCAAACACCCACAATTTACAAAAATATACAATCAAATTTTTTTTTTATCTGACACCCTTGACCCAAGGGCTAGTAACATGGATTGCCCGTATGTATCCAACATCGGTCCTGAAGTCATTACATATAGTACTTCCAAAAGTATAATATCTCAAAATTAAGCATGAAGTATTCCACCTTGAATCATATTTAAGTAAATCAAACACCCACAATTTACAAAAATATACAATCAATTTTCTTTTTTATTTGACACCCTTGACCCAAGGGCTAGTAACATGGATTGCCCATATGTATTCGACATCGGTCCTGAAGTCATTACATATAGTGCCTCCAAAAGTACAATATCTCAAAATTTGGTTAAGTCAAATCCCTTACTCTAGGTAGTAGTGTGGACCAGGTTGGCATGGGCGACTAGAAATCTTCGTATGTGGGAGCGTACTGCTGAGATTTCATGTCGGTCTATTTCATCCATTTGTGTTTTTGTTTGGATAGAACATCTGCTGATGGTTAATGTCCTTTCATGTTTTGTTTCTTTTCATGTTTTGCTGATGGTTAATGTCTTTTCATGCTCTGTTTCTTGTTTCTTTTTATTTATTATGTATATATGGAATTACTATAAGATTTCATCGATTCCACCTCAATTTTTATTTGAATTATTGGTATCATGTTTGTGTATAAAAAGTGGACATAATTTTAATTCCACTCAAAAGTTGATTTTAAGTTGTTTCAAGCCGGAATCACCGAATCACTTTATGAGGTGATTCTGTCGATTTTGGCTCCAAGCCCCCGTTCCAAAATTACAAATTCCAACATAGTTCTATCTAGTGCCTAATACATTCATCATACATCATATAATCATATATTTCCTTTACTTAATAGAGTCTATACACCTCGATCATTATAAAATCTAATGAATCAATCAGAGTTAGATAGAATCTAATAAGTCAATTAGAGCAAGATAGAATCTAATAAATTAATTGGAGTAAGACATCATTTTTTTAGAGTCTAACAAATAGATCATTTAGAGAATTTGATAAATTAATTGGAATCAAACATAACATAATAAATCAATCAGAGTCAAGCATCTTATTCTTCCAAGGAATATAATAAATCATCATTCAAAGAATCTGATAAATCAATCGAAATCAGGCATATCATTTTTTCACAGAACAAAATAGAGTAGAGTAGAACGGAGCAAAACAAAGCCGATTAGAGCGAATATCACATTTTTTCTCAAAGCATAGTCATGATACCTAATGACTTACTCTTGCGCTCATGGGGCTATAAAAGCTAGAAGGATGGAATTTTCCATGATATTCCAAATCATGTGTACGCTAGATCCAATTATAACATGTATCCTTATTTGAAGCTGTGATACCTATTGGCATACTCTTGCGCTCATGGGGCCGTAGAAGTCATAAGGATAAGAATTACTCATGATATTCCAAATCGTGTGTGAGCCAAGCTAATTGTGGCAGTATCTCATTCCTTCTTAGAACAGAGCCGTGATACCTAACAACTTACTCCTGCACTCATGGGGCCGTGTAAGCCAAAAGAATATGAATTGCCGATGATATTCCAAATCCTGTGTGTGCCAGAGCCAATTGTGGCAAGTATCCTTATTTGAAATTGTGATACCTAATGGCTTACTTTCCTGCTCATGGGGCCACAGAAGCCAGAAGGATAGGAATTGCCCATAATATTCAAAATCATGACCACACTAGAGATAATTATGGCAAGTATCCTTATTTGAAGTCATGATACCTAACGGCATACTCCTGTGCTCATTGGTTACAAAAGCCGAAAGGATAAGAATTGCTCATAATATTCCAAATCATGTGTGAGTCAAGTTAATTGTGGCAGACATCTCATTCTTTCTCAGGGTAGAGTCATGATATCTAACGGCTTACTCCCACTCTCATGGGGCCATGGAAGCCAGAAGGAAAGGAATTGCCCATGATATTCTAAGTCTGGTGTGCACATATTTGTGGGCATAGCCTCTAAAAAATTCATTCAAATTTGATCAATACTATCACTTAATCAAAAATCAAGACTACTTATTATCTTTACTTAGAGTCTTAGTCGTGGCAGTTAGAACTTTTCCTTTTCAAGAGTTCAGTTAAGGGGAGCCTCTTTTCATCTAGGGCTGAGTCAAGCGGAGCCTCTCCTCCTTCTAGGAGCTTCCTCTTTCTAACAGTAGCTATTGCTCATTATTTGCAACTTATTTTGGCTGTCACTGATGACCCCCCCATGACTATTTTTTGGTTGTCACTATTGCTCATTGATTTAAGGTTGTTTCAATCTATTAGTACCCCAAAGATGAACCTAACCGTGGAAGAGAAAGGTACAATCATATGACTCGACTCTTGCTAAATCATCAATTTAGTAATTAATAGCTTGAGGACTCTATGAAGAACTTCTTGGCCTAGATGAGGCACAGGGGTTCAAGCGCAACTCCAATCGTTCAAGTCAATCCAATAATTATGTCAAGAATAAACATAGTGACAAGGGCAATATGTTGTGCGATTCAATAAAATTGCTCTAGCCTTTACAGAAGAGGATGACATTGAGGCGACTGAGAAGTGAACCTTTGAAGTAGAAAGAATTTTTAAGGAAATGGAAGTTCTAGAGGATTGACAAGTGCATGTGATCACATCTTTTGACATGATGGGGAAGGTAGCTTTTTGGTAGCCGTCAATAGAAAGGAATTTCTCTTTCTAACAAAAGTGTAGTTTTTGGAGAAGGGAGCGTAGTCTTCCAAGGGATTCAATATAAATCAAGTTTGTGTGTTGTATCAGCCATTAAAGTATAGAAAATGTTGAGCAAAGGATGTTCGACATACCTTGTTATAGTTATTACCGATGAGGCAAAGGAGATAAGTTGTGGATAAGATAGCCATGGTACGAGGCTTTGCCGATGTCTTTCTTGATGAACTGCAATGTCTACCACCAATAAGCAAGGTTCAATGGTAACTCCTCTTAGGTTACTTATCCTATGTACCACTCATATTTTCAAGGCACCCCTATAGAATGGGCGCAACAGAGCTAAGGGAATTAAAGGGACAACTTCAAGATTGGACAAAGGTTTTATCCATCAAAACGTCTTCCCTTGGGGAGCACTAGTGATTTTTGTGGATAAGGAAGCTAGACCTCTTCAATTGCTCAATTGCATATCAAGTATCAGATGTTGAATGCAATAGCATAAAGAATAAGTATTCACATCCTCATATTGATAATCTATTCGATTAGCTATAATTGGCCAAACTATTCTCTCCAATTGACTTTAGATTTGAATATCATTAATTAAGGATTTGAGATGAAGATATCTCAACGACTGCTTTTCGAACAAGGTACAAGCATTGTGAGCTCTTAGTTATGCCTTTTGGTTTCACTAATGAGCTAGCAGCTTTTATGGATTTTTTTAATTGAGTTTTTTTAGCTTATTTAGATGAATTTGTGATTGTTTTGTTGATGACATCTAAGTCTACTCTATTAGTTCATAGGAGCATCGAGAACACTTACATATGGTTCTGCAAACTTTGAGAAACCATTAGTTATATGCTAAATTAAGTGTGAATTCTAGCTACATGAGATTGTTTTTCTGGTCATGCTATTTCAAAAGATGGAGTATCAGTAGATCCCACCAGCATTGAAGTAGTAATGATGTAGGGAGAGTCCTAAAACAATCATGAAAATGAGAAGGTTTCTAGGTATTATAGGATATTACCAAAGATTTATTCATGGATTTTCAAGTATTGCTTTACCCTTGAAAAAGTTGACAAAAGAAAGGGGTAAAGTTTAATTTGGGATGATGCATGTGAAAATTGTTTTCAAGAACTAAAAAGGAAGCTAACAACAACATCAGTCTTATTTTTACCCTCTAGAAGCCGAGGATTCATTGTGTTTAGTAATGCTTCTAGTAAGGACCTCATATGTGTAGTGATGCAGATTGGATGCATAGTAATGTAGTATGAGAAAGTAGTAGCTGATGTGTTGAGTTGCAGTGCCAAAGGACAGGTTGCTCAAATGCCTGTGAAGGACAAAAATTATTTAGAGGTGATAAGTTTTCAACTAGGATGGTAGCCTGGGAACAAGAGATCTGTTGTGGCTAATTTAGGAGGAAAATCTTCATTTGTTGAGCACATTTTGGAGGCACAACATGGAGATGAGGAAGTACATGTGTTACTTGGAAAGCTTGACTTTAACAAAGGCCTAGATAGAGGTGCTCGATTATGACAAAGGATTAGAAGTTCCAATAAAACTTGAGATAAGGAAAGATTTATTCAATGAAGCACATAAATCTCAGTACACTATCCAATCGGGAGGAACAAAGATGTACTAGGATTTGAAAATAAATTTGTGGTTGAATGGAAATAAAAAAGGATAGAGGAGAGTATATTTCAAAGTATTGAACTTGTTAATAGGTTAAAGTAGAATGTCAAAAAGCTTCAAGTACTATTCAACTGATTGAAATTCTTGAATAGAAGTAAGAGCACATTACTATAGACTTTGTTTTAGGCTTACCTAGGATGACATCGGGTCATGAATCTATTCGGCCAATACTCACCAAGAGTGTACATCTTCTACCTCTAAAAATGAAAAACTCTTTAAATTCTTTGGCAAAGATGTATGTAAAGGAATTTATAAGTTGACATGGAGTGCTGTTGTCCATCATCTAGAATCAAGATAGTCAATTTTCTTCTCAATTTTGGTAGGGGATTAAGGAAGAATTCGGTACCAACTTAAGGTTCAATATGACCTTCCACCTACAAGCAGATGTTAATCAAAGAAGACTATTCAGACATGAGAAGATATGTTGTGCTTGTGCGAAGAATTAGAGAGAGCACTCACACGTTGGAGTGAAGTAGGTGAGTATAAGATGGTGAAGTTCGAATTGTTACAGTAATGTGCATATAAGGTGAAGCTCATTAGACTTTATTAGCAGAAGCGTGGTAAGACCATTTAATGACGGCTTTGTAATGCCCGAGATTTTTTCATACATTTTCCTTAAAATTCACTAATTTTTTTTGCAATATAGCATCTGTAAATCGGAGGAAAAATGACAAAATCAAAACCTGATAAAACAGTTTATAATTTAAAACACTAAACATCAATTTTCCATCTAAATATTTCCATCACAGGGTCAAACATCGTACGACCAAAGCAAATATCCTCAGGCGCTACTCGAAAACACACGTATGACTAAATTGCTATGATCATAGACTTTAAATACAGATCTCTCCCAGGCATCCCTGAGTACAAGTCCCATAACAATCCACTGTCTAATCCAACCGAAAGTCCAAAATAATAAACATCTAACTTCTCATCTCACCCAATACATTGGATAGTGGCACAAATAAACTCGCAATGAGTCAAGCATATACCTGAGTCCAAGGGAATCAATTTACCTCAGAAGCGAGCATCCATCTCAAGGAGCTCTCCACACAACTTGCAAAACCTCCCGTACAACGGGGCTAAAAAGTAGGGTAATGAGTATTTTCATACTCAGTAGGAAAATACCCAGTAGGGGAATTCCAAAACAGTGAACTCACTAAGTTCATAAATATATGCGTTCATGCAACTCAAACATGAAGCAAATAGGCATATCAATATCATGCTCATACGCATACAATCATACCAAATGCACCATAGTGCCAAAGTCATACCAAATGCACCATCGTGCCAAAGCCATACCAAATGCACCATCGTGCCAAAGTCATACCAAATGCACCATCGTGCCAAAATCATACTATCAAATCAAACTTACACAAACACCGTTATCCAGGGTCTTAGAAACTTACTCGTACCACCGTACGCATACTCATACAACTTACACATACTTGTACGACCTTACTCGTACAGTTTACAGAAAAATCACACTTACTGTCTTACTCAGAAACGTACTCTCACAATCGTACTCATATACATACTCTTACAATTGTGCTCATACTCATATGCTTACAGTCGTGCTCATACTCATACGCTTACAGTCGTGCTCATACTCATACGCTTACAGTCATGCTCAAACTATCGACCACTGAAGCTTATTACAACCAATAAGCTCCAATGTCGAATGGAAAAGAATGTCACTGGGGAAACACCTTAACCTCCGGGGAGTGACTAGACGCCATGAACTTTTTTAAAGGTAAGGCACACCAATGCTCATGGGGCACTAGATCAAACAGGTAAGAGTAGATCCATGATACTACTTACCTGAGCGCGCAAACATAAGCACCCACACATAAGGGGTCATACAACCCACCATAATGGGTCTTATAGTGCCAGTGTCACTCTTGGGCAGAAATCATACAATGCCACTTGGGTAGAAACATATAGTGCCACTCTTGGGCGGAATCATACAATGCTCTCAACAGAGCATCAAACGTCTAGGCTTAATACAGCACACAAAGACCAAATCAAAAACATGTGTCCCTCTCAGCAGAGCATTAAACATCTAGGCTTCATACAGCACACAGACAAAGTTAGAAATGTACATCGCTCTCAACAGAGCATCAAACGTCTGGGCTTATACAGCATGCAGACCAAATCAAAAACATATGTCTCTCTTAACAAAGCATCAGACGTCTGGTGCTCTATACATCACATAGACTACATCCCGTAAGATAAACATCATAACAAGACATAAGAAATGCTCAACTGACTCATTATCGGCTAGCTCAAACACGGAACTTAATCCGTCGAACCCTCAGGTCTCAAACTCACAACATGTAACACCCCAAATTTTAGGTAAATTTTTTTCCTTGCTTTGCTTGTGTGTGTTGTTTGCTGCCCGTATTTGCTTTCAAACCCTACGATTATGTTGTGGGTTAACCGGTTAGGTTTTGGTCCAACCCTTGTGTGCAAGGGGGGAAGGCCACTTAGGGTTAAGGGGTCCAACTTTGGTTGGAAGTCCTAATTGTGCTTGGAGGTGGATGTCCTACTCATGGTAGGAGTTGGATGTCCTACTCGTGCTAGGAGTTGGATGTCCTAATTGTGCTAGGAGTTAGATGTCCTAATTGTGCTTAGAGTTGGGAGTCCTAATCATGCTTGGAGTTGGGAGTCCTAATCATGCTTGGAGTTCGGAGTCCTACTCGTGCTAGGAGTTGGGAGTCCTAAGGGAATCAATTTATTATAAGTTGGGAGGAGTCCAATACATCTAGGAGACCCAAAGGGAGATAGAGGGGGCAGCCCTAGAGTGTAGGGGGCGAAATCCATAAGAAAGGAGAGGTTTTTAGGACTCTATCTCAGGTTCTTATCATAATAGGAGGGGGGGAAGTATAGGACTCTTAGAGAGGAGTCCACCCACATTAGGTCAGCCCTCCCATTGGCCCAAAAACTCTAAAACTAGGAGGAATTCTTATAAAAAGAATAGGAGGGGGCGGACCATGCTCTTTGTTGCATTGTTCAGCCTCCCTTCTCTCCACCTCTTCCATCATCTTCCTTCAGACAGCAAGGACCTCCATAACCAACAAGTTAGAGGGAACAAATCAGCCACCTTTAGATTGAATTCAAGGCCTAGAAGCATAGGAGCAAGAGCTAGGAACTTGGGGACAACTTGGTACAAGTAGGTGCTTCTTTTTACACCTTAAGCATGAGGTTTTGATAGATGTAATTCAGCCACAATTCAGCCTGGTTTTAGGGGTTTCTTTCGAGGTCATGAACTAGTCCTAATCCATGCAAGTATGTTGTTGATTTTTTTTGTCATTTATCTTAGCCATATATTAGGCATGAATGATTCTTATTCTAGTCATGTTTATTATTCATGATTTGGGCATACACTCTGCTGAATTTATTCCCTAGTTTGTGACCTTACTTTAGGCCATAGTTTGGCCAACTTATTCCCTGGTTTGTGGCCTTACTTTAGGCCATAGTTTGGCCAACTTATTCCCTGGTTTGTGGCCATACTTTAGGCCATAGTTTGGCCAACTTATTCCCTGGTTTGTGGCCTTACTTTAGGCCATAGTTTGGCCAACTTATTCCCTGGTTTGTGGCCTTACTTTAGGCCATACTTTGGCCAACTTATTCCCTGATTTGTGGCCTTACTTTAGGCCATACTTTGGCCAACTTATTTCTTGGTTTGTGGCCTTACTTTAGGCCATACTTTGGTCAATTTATTCCCTAGTTGGTGACCTTACTTTAGGCCATATTTTGGACAATCAAATCCCTGATTTGAAGCCTTGGTTTAGGCTCTACTTATGCTTAGTTAGATCCCTATTTTGCAGCCTTGTTTTAGGCTCTATTTTGGCCAAAGTAATACCAAATTCTCAGCCTTGATTTATGTGATGATCATGCTGAGAGAATACCTAAGTTTCAGCCCTAGTTTAGGTTGCATTATTGCTTTTCAATACTTGATTCTCAGCTTTGATTTTGGTTGTAATCTTGTTGATTGAATCCCTAATTTTTGAGTCTTTATTCATGATGTATTCATGCTTATTGAATCTCTAGAATTTAGCTTATGATGTCTCTGAATTTCAGCCTTGATTGTGATGTACCTAAAGTTGAATGTTGATGGTTATATCAGCCTGAATTTGTCATGTTAATTAGTTCACATACTTAAGTCTAAATCTGCCTATTATCTTGCCAATCATGAGAGTCGGTTGCATGCATGATAGGTTATGATTAGTATCAAATCTTTGGATGCATTATTCATATGTTCATTCAGCATTATGTTAGTTCACAGCAATAGCCATGGCGGTAATCTTTTAGACCTTCATGGTCTCCGTTTCTTCGGGACGATGGATCCCTACAAATGCGCAACCCAGGTTTTTGAGCATCATGGAAGGCTCACCTACCTCCGGCCAGTGTGTCCATGAGCACAGCTGGTACCTGCATCTCTAGACCCATGGCTGATCCAAGTGGATCCCTAGGGATGTTAGGATTCCCCTACTTATGTGCAGTACTCCTTGTGAACAGGAGTCGGTTTTTCAGATGACAATAAATGAGTTGTTTTCTGAACGGTGTAGATATCAGTTGAGTCATGTAAGTTTGCATTAGCTGCCAGTTTAGGAGTGTGGTTTATTTGATAATCATTACTCTGTATATTACCTTTATGTGATACCTTCTGCAGGATGTTTTGCATTGTGTTCACAGTTTATCTCTACTGTTTGGTACATTATCATAATCTTCTGTTTTAGGGTGGTTTTTCATGCCACCTACTGAGTATTTGTAGAAATACTCATGCATCTTTTGATGCAGGATCAGCACCAGTTTCAGAGTAGGAGTTTTTCTTAGTAGGAGTTGCCCAGAGTTAGCAGGGTAGATTCTCCACAACCAGTAGGACTTTAGTTTATTTACTTCTTGCTAAATTGTAATAAGGCACTGTGTTGCCATCAGATTTCTAATCATGTTATTTTATTATGTTATAGTACTTGCACTTGGCTGAGCCAAGATCCTGGTTAATGAAGTTTTTGCTTTAGTAGGTTATTTATTTATGTGTTGTGATATTGGCTTGGCAAGTTAACACCCTGAGTTAGCATTGCCACATGCTTATGTGAATGAAAACCCGGGGTGTTACACAACGCTATCATTAGTTGTGCTTATAATTCAAGTTTGAATTAAGTAAGTTATGCGGTACAATTATGCCACACAAGCACTCTTGCATACCGTGCTCCACTGATCAAACCGAAGCTGAGCCCGATCCGAAACCCAAGTTCATCAGGGCAACAGACTTCACTTAATCCGTCCACATCATGATCATAACACATCATACATCAAACCCTTACAGTCTTACATACTTCGCCATCCATCTTATGGCCAAATCATCTTACACTGACATCATCAAATGAAGCTCCTCATAGTCAACCCAGTTGTCGCCCTCTTACTTATATCTCACTTATTATGCTTATTTTTCACTTCATAATCTGTATGTTATGCTTGTACAATTATGCACACTCTTACTGTCTGACAATCGCCCAACATACAATCCAACCCAAACCGATCCATTCTAATCCTTGCCCGTCATACTCATATCCTCTGTCATCTGTCATACGCTTACACATCCATATCCAAATCCAGACAAAACCTCTGTCACCTCTTACTGTCCATCACCCATACCTCTGCCCACATACACTTACACATATCCATATCATATGCAATTAGTCATCATACATACGTATGTCTATCACACATACGTATAACATACACATACGGTCATACATACGCAGCTTACAAACATGCTCACTAGTCATCACTAGTGCATACATACATATTTATACATACTTCAAATATGCACGCTAGCCATCACTAGCACATGCATAATCCAAACATACTTCAAACATGCACGCTAGCCATCACTAGCATATGCATACATACGTCAAACATAGATGCTAGCCATCACTAGCACATGCATACATACATACGTCAAACATAGATGCTAGCCATCACTAGCACATGCATACATACGTCAAACATACACGCTAGCCATCACTAGCACATGCATAATCAATATATACTTCAAACATGCACGCTAGCCATTACTAGCATATGCATAACACATACGTAGCATACTAACACGAGGTGGTGGCAGCGGCGGAATTGGCGGTCAAAACCGTTGCCTGGCTGAGAGAGCTGTTGTCTCGAGGATTTTAGGAAGTGCCGGAAACAATCACGGCCAAACAGGGTATTAGAAGTCAATGCGGCAAAATTCGCAATCCACGGCGGCACACTAGGGTGGCCGGGAGAAATGTCATGCCAACATAAGTGGCGGTGCGACCAGAAGTCGAGGGTGTACTCACTGAAGATTGGCCAGTGGCTAAGACGTACTCGGCCAGCCATAAGACGTCAAAATCGGCCGTGGACAGCACCCAACGATGACGATTTTGCGTCAACAAAGGCCCACATAAGGGCGGAGAGTGTAGGGCAATGCTTGAGGATAGAGGAGAGGTGGAGGAGGGCTATGTGTCAACTCCACTCGGTGGCAAAGCCAACCGATGGTCAGGCGGCGCGAATGCGGCGCCTAAACCCAAAAGCACACGCATGTCCACATGCACACGTGACCCAAAGGGGCGCGGGAGAGGGCTGAAAGGAGGCGAACTAAGGCCCACAAAAGGCCAACAGGGCTAAGGCCCTAGTTGTGGCCAATCAAAGCGGCGACATTGCCGATCGCCACCCACAACCAATACCCATGGTGCGGGCGGCTGTGCATCTTGCACGGTATAGGGCAATGACAAGCGGCCCACTCCGAGCGGAGGTATAATTGGGCCAAGTGGGGCTGACCTTCACTGTTGTTGAGCCGGGGCAGAGCCCATGATGGCCAAATGGCACACGGCTCACCGATGGCAATGACCCGAGACGCACCCAAAGCGTCTAATCGGGCAGAGCATGACAATAGGGAGGAGCAGGGTCGGAAACGGCAAACCCCTACCAATACTAGGTCAAGGTAGGCTGGATGGAGTTCGTCCAGTGGCCGGATGATGACTGGAAACACACCGGCGCCAAAAAATTCCACGGACAGTTAAAGGAGAATGTGAATAAAAACTCGACCAAAGTACCGGTAGCTCACCACAGACCAAAGAAAGCATGGCGGCGGTACTAGCTAGTGCCTATGGGTTCCTGGCGGCCAACTAAACATAAGTCTAGTTGAGGGCGGCCGCAAATGACATCAAAATCATACCCCTACAGTTCAAAAACGGGATTGAAGGAGAGAAAAACCCGAAGAAAAGTTCGGTACCTCGTGGAGGAGCAAAGAGGCCATGGCGGTGGTCATAGCTGGTACCTATGAACTCATGGCAATGAGGCAAAGTGGATCTTGACAAGAATCGACAGAATTCGATGTCGATGGAGGGAGAACGGAGCAACCGGAATCAAGCTCGGGTTCTCACAAAATGTTACTAGACGTGAAAACTTTTCTGGAAGTTGCTCTGTGGATCTTCGGATTGATTTTTATATAAAATCTTTTTAATTTTTACATCTACATCCCTAACACGCGTTCACCTACCAGTTACGCGTTGTAGCTCCAAAATTCGCGCCGTAAGCGCACAACGAGCCCCACAACCCGCGACTAAGCCACAACCAACTCTACGGGTATAAATACTAGGGAAAAATATACAAATATGAATATGCCATAGCGTCACATTTTCTCGCTGAAAATGACTAAAAAAATAGCAGGAAAATCACAAAAAATCATAGAAAAATCAGGGACCTTACATCCTTAGAGTAATCAAAAGAATTATGCCGACTGAAGATGGAAAGATCTCTACTTTTGTGAAGATGATCGTGTGCTATTAAAGTTTTGCCAATTCCAAGAGTTATGAGATTTGGCATCAAAAGCAAAATGAGTCATCACTTCTTGAAACCGTTTAAAATCTTGGACAAGGGAGGGCCCATAGCTTATAGATTGACCTTGCCCAATAGCTTGATGATGTTCATGATGTGTTCGACATGTCCATGCTTCATAAATATGTAAGGGACCCTTCACATGTTATTACTTAAGCCGCAATTTTCTTAGAGCCAGATTCATCCTTCGAAGAGAAACCAATTAAAATTCTAGATTGTAAGGAACAAATTCTTAGAATAAAAAGAATTATATTCGTGAAAGTGTCATAGCAGCACCACTTGTTGGAAGAAGGGTACAAATTTTGAGGACAAAATTTCTTTAAGGAGGGTATATTGTAATGACCTTAAATTTATAGTAAAATTTCCTTGATTTAATAAATTTTTTTAGTGAATTTTATTTTTTTATGAGATTTTACTTAGTGAGTTTTCTTGGGGTTATGATAGAGCTATGAGCAAGCTTAACAAGTCTTAAATCGTGCAAAAATGACATTGGGGTTATAAGTCATGAGCTCGAGAAGTGTATCATATGGTGGGACCCACTTGAAAAGTGTGGGATAACCTACTCATGTGGAGTATGATTTTGTAGGGCTCATCAATACAAGATCAATAGTACCAAGAATGCACGAATATGACTTCGGGGTAAAAGGTTTTGGTGTCTTGGAAAATCTTAGTGTTTTTGGAAAAAAAGTTATATCTATCTATATGTGTGTGTGTTAGCCGTGCCACATGGCACATTGTTGTGATGCGCCTCTCCGCATAGCCGCGTGGCTGGCTGCGCCATGAGGCATGGTGCCACAATGTGGCTCCGAGTTGCTGCTCTTGCAGCCAGCTCACTGACAAGGCTCACTACGCATGGGGTATAAATCGTGTGGTTGGGGAGGGGGGTATTTTTCGAGTTTTCCACTCCCACACACTCGTAAAACTTCAATTCTCTGTATCAAATACATTTTAAGTTTAATTCGAGCAATTCAAAAGGCAATTTTAAATAAATTGAGTTTGCTAGACGTTGTGGTGAGGTACGTTTCGTGATTAGAGAGATCTAGAGCCAATAAAATCATCATAAAGGGTTGAGGTAGGGGTTTTTACCCTTTTCCATGATATAAATGTTTACATTGGTGTTTTTGAACCTATTATATATGATTCTAGTATAATATGTGTTGAATTAGTTTCAATATATGTTTTATGATTTCATCATATATTCATTTTATCAAATGATTATCCTTTGAAGTAGCATATGAAGTATATATTGTATGTTTTATGATTCCCTCATATATTGATATTATAGCATGATTATCCTCTGACATAGGATACAAATTATGCGTTATGATTTTATATTGCCTCATATCTTGTTTATTGAATGATTTTCCTTTGAATTAGGTTATGAATTATGTATTGTGACTCATGTGAGATAGAGAAAGTTTAGCCCACTAGTGTTTTAATTACAAATGAGTACAATATGTTTGGAAGGCTTTTCTAGGGAATTATTGCCCTATGAAAATGATTTTAAAATACATATAAGCATGGTGATCGAGTTACTAGGATAGGATAAAGAAAGGGTAACTATTTCATTGGAATAAGCGATTAATCTTATCTTTGTAGTTATTATTAGTAACACTCCCATGAACTGTAGAGGCGAGGCTAGGGTTTTTAAAAGGACAAATATTGAGATAGATTATTTTGAAAGAAAAATTGCCCTTTCTGAGCAGGGAACTCAAAATTGATCTGTTGTTCAGAGCTTTAGTTAGTGGACGTCCCAATAGAGCTCCGTGGATAGAAGAGGGCACAATTATAATCTGGTTTGGAATCAGATGCACAATACTTATTTTAGCCTAGTTAGCCCCTAATGAAGGACGAGAACCCTGGTTAGCTCCTAATAAAAGGCACAAACCTTTAAAAAGGCTACATGTGCTATGGTAGAGAGTAACATGGGAAGACTCTATGCTCTCTTGATCTTAGTGCCCTATGATCATGGGTGACTCTTCTCTCTACAAACATGAGATATTTTGCGATGATTTGTGGAAAAGTAAGAGGCTACTGCTTTGTACCTGTAACAAACTCCTTTGGATAGAGTAGGTGTCTGTGACACTGGTAGTAAGTTATAGAGCTTTTAAACCCTAGAAGCATCTTCAATATGTAGAAAAAAGCTCTAGGGGAGGTTTTGGGTGTGAGGCACACCTTATTTTATCAAAACTATTATCTATCTTTTGTAATTTGAAATTGTCATGTGTTACATTTATGTCTGATAATATAAATTTTCCTACTAAGTATTTTAAAATACTCACAAACCCTCGGACCTTATAGCACCTAGCGAAACTTAGTGCGTGGGTAGAAGGGAATTTTAGATGGTATATTTCTTGAGAAATAAAAATTTATGCTATGCATATGATGAATCCTCCAGATCGTGAGCTTGGGCAAATTCCGATACATTTTATTAAATCTTATATGTCATTGAAAATCCTTGGGCACGACAAGCATCTTCTTGAACAGTTATAACAGTGATTTTCTTGTACATATAAGTTCAAGTAAATAAAGAAACAAACACATATGAGAAAAAAAAAGGTGTTAAAATATGAAATGCATAGTTATTTTTTTATGATTTAAACCTCACCATTTACAACAACATATTGGGATAATACCATGAATATTATAGCTCTAAGAGAAGATCTATCATGATACCACCCCACAAACATATTTTACTAATATTAGTTTATGAAGCAACAAAGAACAGAACCAAATTGCAAACAAATACGTGACAATCTTCCTTATTCAATGAGCACACAAATAATCTTAAAATTATTTTTTGACAAGATTCTTTCTTCTGCTTTGGTTTGCCGAGTCATTTGTCAAAAATTCCTTGAAAGGACAACCTCAAAAATCATCAACCTTCAATGTCATGCCCTATCCACACATAAAAAATAACAAAATAAAAAGGCATGAAAGAGAAGTTGCTCACCTTTGGTAACAATAGCTGTATCAAATGTGTTTTTTGTTTTTGGCATAATTTTTTTAATAAATGTGAACCTCCAACAGCATGCAAGCCATGGAACAATTGAAAAGAAAAATACTTGAAATAGTATGACAATTTGATTCTCAAAGTTGATTTCCAAATTGACTTCAGAGTCTCCATAGACAAGTAATCATTCACAGCACAAAAATGTTATATCCAAGGCAGTTTTTGACAAATTAAGGCAGCACTAAACTTTTTCTGCATTCTTGAGTACTAAATTCTTGTTTAAAAATTATGCATCTTGGAAAATACTCTCTCCCTAGTTTTGTGTGTAATCTACCAAGGCTAGATTTGATGTCAAGGTTATCAATTTGGTGAGACACCAGCTGCAACCAATTTGGTAAAACTTCATAATTGCCAACCAATTTATTGAACTTATTAATCTTATGAACTTGATAACTTTATGGTTAAAAAATAAAAAAACTAAATTGGAAATATATTGACATTACTGGGGGACTGAGTGGACAACCTGAAATCATTTAGTTTCATGAAATTTTATCATATAATAGTGAACTCAATCAAGGACCATGACTCTTTTTTTTAGGAGTAAATTCCCTTGTTCCAGTTGCATCATAGACCATTTCGGTAATCCGTTTAGGTCGTATGTGCAAAACTTTGATCCAGTCGACAGTCTGTATGCTCCAAAGAAGTTCAAGCACATTTAAAATCAAAAGGTCTTGGAGAGAGGAAAGGTGCTCTATTCCTTGTGGAGTTCTATGCAAACTCTTACACTCACCAATGATCATCCTTTCTAGGTGAGGGATTGCACCCTTTGTAATATTCACCAACCTGAGGTTGCGAAACATTGAAATACATAACACTTTGAGTTTCACAAATGCATCAGCTTCACAACTTAATTTTGTTCCATCATAAGCTGTCGTCATATGCAGATGTACCAAATTTGGCAAATACTCGAGGACCTGAAAGGGATCAACATCTAACCCAGAATTACCAAGTATTATGTTGACCACAATGCTAAGTGATCCAATCAATTCCGGCAATTTTTAAAGATGACCATAGAATTCAAAACATCTTATATTGAAAGATTGCATGAACAAAGATTCAAGGTTTACTACAACATTCGTATTCTCTTAACTCCACAGATAGGGATTGGAGCTGGCTCATGTTCTTGACGGAGCCACAGAGGGCCTCCATGTCTTCACTTCTCACATTTGACACTCCCAATTTTCTCAATTGGGTCAGCTTCCCCAGCTCTGGTACTTTCTCCACCTTCCCATTTAACTTCAAGCACAAAAAATTCTGCAAAGACCATAAACTTCCCAATCTTGTTGGTGTAGAGTGGCCGGGCCAGCGGAAGTGAGGTGGGATGGGGGTGGCGCACTAATAAAAAATCAGCCTTTATGATTAAACTACAAAGTTCATGCATAAAACCCAAATCAATGAGCAATAAACATATCTAATCAAATAGCCATGCATATAAGAAACACAAATCAAATCAATAGCGTATTGACCTTGGGCAAACCAGCCCTTGCACGCCCTTAAATCGATCAGCCCTTACACACCAATCTCAAGAACAACAAGCAATGGAAAGGGGATTACCTCTATGTGTTGATCCCTCACAAACCGAAGCTCTTGGATTGAAGAAAACTCACCAATGATGCATCCCGATCAAACTCCAACTCAACCTAGGAGCAGAGTCATCTCCTTCTTTTGGCCCGCCTAAGAGATCTTGGAGAGGGGCGGCCAGCAGCTTTTCCCAAGGCAAGAGCAGGCCGCACCAAAGAGGGAGAGAGGGGGGCAGCTACATTGGGAGAGAGGAGACAAGAGGGGGGGGCACACCTAGGGCTGTCTCCTCTCTTTCTCTCACTTTCCTATCTTAAGCAGGCCTTTAAGTGGGCTATTCTTGTTGGGCTTCCTTGTTATATTTCTTCCGGTTTCTCTTGAGGTTCATACACAACAGGAGCGGGCTCTATCTCTCAGAGCCCTTGGGGGTCTGGACCCCTCCACACGGCTAAGCGCGCGACAAGGTCGACCCCTCGCTAACTGTGGGTCCCACCCTTGATACATAATTCACGCATCTGGGCCCACAATGTGTTAATGCACAACTTAGTTGAATGCTTAGTGTGTGTGTGTGTGTGACGTAGGTGGGTCCCAATCAAATTAGTGCAATGAAGGCACATGTGGGGTCGGCACGACTGTTCCCACCACCCTTGTACCCCATGGCTCATACCAGTTCACCCGGATAGATAAAGTTGGACCCGAGCCCATACCACGGTCCAACATCCCCTACTATGGGTGAATGGCTCATTTGGTCCAACATCGACTTCCACTAGTCCTGTCAAAGACCAATGCTATGAGCGTGCTTAGAAAATAGATCAGTCGTTCAGGCTTTAGTGAACGGATCTACCAATATCTCAGTAATAGGAATAAAACTCATAGTCACTTTTCCCCTCTGTAGCATGTCGAAGATGTAATAGTAATGCACCTCAATGTGCTTACCTCTAGCACTGATCTCCCCATTCTTAAGTGTCGACACTGTTGCCAGATTATCATAATACATTTAGATAGAACCATCAGTCTAGCCTTCTAGCCTCAATCTTGCTAGAAGCTCCTTTATCCATACTGCCTCGGAAGCTGCAATATTACATGCATAAAACTCAGCTTCCATTGTAGACTTAGAAACACTCTTTTGTTTCTTTCTTGCCCACGATATAACCTTGTCTCCAAATATTAAGACATATTCAGCAGTGGATTTCCTATCATTTGGATCCCCCGCATAGTCTAAATCACAATATCTAGCCAATAACAGACTTTCCGCCTAATAGGTGAGTTTTAAACACTTAGACCCTAAGAGGTACCGAAATACCCTCTTCATCACTTGCCAGTGCTGAAGACCAAGGTCTATTTGGTAACGGCTTAGCAAGCCTATTACAAAACTCAAATCAGGCCTAGTACAGGTCAACATCAAGCTGCCAATAGCCTGTGCATATGGCACTGACTCCATCCGAAGTAGATATTCCTTAGTCCAAGAAGGCATACTCTTAGACAACACTGTACCCTTGTAAATAGGGGACTCAATGGTTTTTCAACCAATGACATTGAATCATTTGAGAACGTTTTCTATGTATGACTTTTGAGATATATTAATCTTCTTAGCCTTTCTATCTCTGTTAATCTTCATCCCGAGGATGTAGGATGCCTCACCCATGTCTTTCATCTCAAACTGGGTTTTAAATCATTCCTTTAAAATGACTATCATACTTAGGTCATTCCCCATTAAGAGTATGTCATCTACATACAGTGACAACATCATATACCTAGCCCCATCCTGAAAGGTATAGACACAGTGATCGTGTTCATTCACTATGAACCCATACTCACTAATCACCTTATGAAAAATGAAGTACCATTGCCTCAGAGATTGTTTAAGGCCATACAATGATTTTATGAGCTTGCACACCTTGTGTTCATCTCTAGGAACTATGAAACCCTCAGGTTGTTCCATGTAAATCCCATCATCTAAATCTCCATTTAGGAATGCAGTCTTTACATCCATTTGGTGTAGCTCTAATTGAGTCAAACTTTGACACAGGTGAGTATGTGTAACGACCCGACCCGAGTCGGGTCCACAAAATCACTAATAGAAAAATTTTCTTTTCCTTGAGCCAGGAATTATCGTCTGTGTGCGAAAGGTACAACGTTCATCTACTCACTACGAAGCTTTAAAGCTTCCTCGTACGAAGACTTAGGTTGTAATGAATGCATACACACAATGAAGCTTCATAGTTCATCGTGTGTAAAACAGAATTAAAACATATATTTATAATTAAATTGGATCGGGCCAACGTTGCCTTGCCGTTGGTTGCCTACATATGTATTGGATATTATTCCAATACAATTGGATCCAAACGTAGTTCTGCCTAACGACTACTACATACATCAGACATCACAAAATCATATACGTTAAAATACATATGTACTAAAATTGAATCAAAATCATACTGAAACTCGTAATCTATCGGAGTAAAACGGAAGTTAATAAATTAATGAAATCGTACATCTCGCTGTACCACCACGTTTCACTCTATCACTGAGCCGAGACTAAAAACACATACACGTCTCGCTCTATCATTGAGCTGAATCCGAAAATGTAAATTACACGTACACGTCTCGCTCTACCCTAGAGCGAGACCACACACGTCATAGCATACAAGCATACATCATGGCACATAAAACACACATCATGGCATATAGGCACACAACATGGTATATAGGCACACAACATGGCCAACATATAAATCGTAGCATAACACACATCATAACTGGCACATACCATTCTATGATTAAAACGGGAGATTAGGAATGCTTATTCCCATCATATCTCGTAAGGTATCGATATCTACGGATAGAACCCCGTCTTACTCTGGGTCTCTTTTTCTTGTTCTGGTGTTCGGGTAAGGCCTCTTTTAGTCTCGGGGCATTTCTTCCTTATGAGATCGTCAGCTCAGAAAACAGAACCCTCCAATATGGAGAACATACTCGATTTAGTTAAGAACACCTCTTGGACCGACTAAATCGAAGTTAGGATGACCAGAAATAGAGAAAATGAAGTTGGTCGGTACGAGTAGAACCTCTCCTTGTCTTGGGGTGTTTCCTCTTCATACGATCACCAACTCAGAAAACGGAACCCTCCATCAAGTAGAACATACTCGATTTAGTCAAGAATGCCTCTTGAATCGACTAAATCGGAGTTAGGATGGCCAGAAATAGAGAAAACAAAGTTGGTCGATGCTCGAAGGTAACGGGCAGAACCTATCCTTGTCTTGGGGTATTTTCCTCCTTATACGGACTCCAACTCGAAGAAAGGACCACTCCATTGCGTAGAGCACACTCGATTTAGTAGGAAATGAGTCTTGAACGGCCTTAATCGGCCTCAAAAAGATCAGAAACAGGGGAGGAGAAGTTCTCCCTCAAAACAGAATCGAAATTTGGTTTATATAGGCCCCGGCGCGCCAAAAACCGCGACGCGCCGCAAATTTCAAACCACGGCACCGCACCGCACAGAAATGGCGGCGCACACCGTTTCCCGCAACACCTGCGCGTCACGCGCGCGGCAACAGCACATCACGGTCGCGCGTTACGCACAACGCGGTCGCATGCACTGCACGCGTCTGTCGCGTGCACTGCGCGCATCTGTCACACGCACATCACAATTTTCTTTTGTTTTTTTTTAAAATTCAAATCTTCAAATGCGCGTAACTTCCTACCCCAGATTCGGATTCGCGCGTTCTAGGTACCGTTGGACTCGTATCGACAAGCCCTTCAATACTAACCCACTTAAAGTAATAAATCGTGCTCTTTCTAAGTGGGTCCCACCTATATTGTACGTTTCTTCAAATATCGTAACTTCCGGTCCTGATCTCTGTTTTGCCCGTTCTTCGATTCGTTGCGCTCGTTTCTTCAAGCTCTACTCAAATACGGAGGTTTCAATAGTTAAAATTGTCTACAATTTATTACAAAAATTACTAATTACCTCTAACCCCCTTAGTTAGATGTAATCGACAAGCGGGGTGTTACAGTATATCTCTTTAAAGTCCATCCCATACACCTGGGTGAACCCTTTGGCCACTAATCTCGATTAGTACTTATCTATAAACCTATCAGTTAAGCTTCTTTTTAAAGATCCATTTACACCCAATGGGCTTCCGCCCTTCAAGTGGATCTACTATCTCTCAGACCTTGTTCTTTAGGATAAAATTCATCTCTTCCTAAATAGTAATCTGTCGTTCTTGAGCATCTAGGAGGCTTAAAGCTTGCTTAAGGGTAATCGGATCATCTAGAACGGGTTCATCTAATGTAACATTGTCCTCCCCTAGTATTGTATAGAAGTCTCTTATCAGTGTTGAAGGTTTTCTTTTCCTCAATGCCCTGGGTTCTGGTTCTATTTGGTTTTAATCTGATGCAATTACTGCCTCTGGAGAAGTGCTAGGAACAACTTCTTTAACCACTTTGAATAAATCGACTATTTTGTTAGGTATTTTAGGGTTTAATTCTTTCTTTAAGAAATAAGCGTCTCTAGGCTCAATTACCCCCACTGTCTCATCCATATGATGAACCACAAATCGGTACCCCTTAGAGTGGTCACATTAACTAATAAAGTTGCACTTTATGGTCTTAGGGTTTAGCTTTGACCTATGCTAGTTAAACACCTTTACGTGTGCCCTAGACCCCCACACTCTAAGATGCCCTATGTTCGTACGTCGACCCTTCCATAACTCATAAGATGTCCATTAGACTACCTTTATTGGTACACGATTTAGAATATACACGGCGGTGTTTAAAGCCTCACCCTAAAAGTTTATTCCTAACTTAGAGTAATTTAACATGAACCTTACTATATCCATAAAGGTTTGCATTTCTGCCATTCTATTTTGCTGTGGAGTGTACTATAGGATGTACTGATGAACTATCCATTGATCGATACAATATTCTTTAAACAAGTCAGAGGTGTACTCGCCTCAAGATTTTTACTTTCCTGCCTAACCAAGTTTCTACTTCAGCTTTAAATTCCTTGAATTTATCTAAGACATCAAACTTCTTGTTTATTAAATACATATACCCATATTTTAAATAGTCATTTATTAACATAACAAAATACATCATCATTTTATAGGACTGAATATTTAGGGACCCACAAATGTCAAAATGCACCGACCTTAAGAATTCATTTACCTTTTGCCCCTTTTAAAATAATTATATGCTCATTTGCACAGCTAAAATTATTCAGCGTATATTTACACCAACGCTATCAAACTTTTGTCTGCCACCTAAGTCCAAATTAGATGGGCAAAACCGCTCAGGTGAAACAGATTTGAACACCACTCACAGTTTTGATCCACGAACAAGAACATCCATTTCCCGCCCTAGTCCTAATTAGAGTTTCAAGATCAGCTAAAGCCAGCTTCAAGCTACCGAGCTCCTGGCTCAACTCAGCTTGTTCGCACCCCTGATAGCCATCTTAAAATGAGTTTTGAGACTAACCCAGATCACCTGGATGGACCGCTCAACTGGCCCAGGCTAGTAGTTAACAACCTTTTCCATCGTTATAGCTCAAAGACCTTTGAAGGGAACGTTGGGAAAAGCCTTGGAAGCATATGAACATGCGTTAACAAGTACTAACTAATTTTCAAGAAATTGCCATCAAGAATCATCAGCTCATATTGATAAAAACAAAGGAAGAATAAAAAACGAAACCCATTGAAGCAAGCCATGGTTACAAATCTAACACTTCTCATATTCCGTGGCTACAAACAAGCAGTTACATGCCACACTAAGCTAACATGCCTCGCTGATTCAAAGATTTGCAGATCACATGCCTCATAGTATAAACAAATAAAAAACTGACCACACGGGAGTTCTTTACCAGGATAACACATTTCTATAAAGCCATGTATTACTAGAGACTACGGTTTATCCAGGAAACATGATCATATATAGCAAGTCCATTCCCGGACAATTCTCTCCTACAGTGTTTCATCTTCGTGGTATAGGTATAAGCCAAGACCAAACCGGGCACATGCTTTGCAAAAGGCCATCTCCTCTGCAGCTGAAACTGGGTCTTCAATTTGATCATTGTTTAGAAACACAGTCCCCGTGGATTCACGGTGAGCCTGCAATATATCAATAGGAATTTCATTCCTGCTTATATTTACCAAGCAACAGTTTTATAAGATGACATCTTATTATATCACTGCATTTTGGATTGCGGAAATTACCATCGTATCTGAAAATTATTACAGAAAAAGATTTTATTTAGAGCCTCTTTCTGTTGTCCCTGATCCTTAATTGAAACAAATTAGTAATTTGTAAGGTGCTAATCTTAAAAAAAAAAATGCATAAAACGCCATGCTCCTTGCCAGCCACTTATGTCATGTTCGGTATTGCTCAATGACATCTCAATTTTTTAGTGCTGGGTATTTGGAAACACAGGTGACAAATAGCTTTTGTAGGGTTTTTCTCATAATTGGTAAAAGGAGCAGTAGCTATTTTATCTGCTTTTAGGGTGTCTTTAGAAATTGATAAGTGATGCTTCTTAGTTGAGATGCTAAGCACCTGGGTATTCAAAAGCCTTTTTTTTTACCAATTGGCTTATTTGAGTGAGAAGTGGAAAACAGTGCTCTTTCCAGAGTCACTAAATGCAACCTTATTAATTATTATACAATATATAGAGGCCTTTATGTTGCAATCTACCCATGTGGCCCAATCAACAGCTAATGAGTGCAGTTCACACTAAAATCAGTAATTTTCACTCCATAGCTGAGTTAAAGATTAGACCTCACTTATTAGGAGAGGAACAACATAAAAAGGAGGATGGATGGAACACAGCATATGGTAATCCATTTTAGGTTGAAGAGTTCACAATTAATTACCATTAAACTACCAGAGCCAGCAAATCCCAAAGAGCTTAAAAATAACTAAGCAACAAAAGGACCAGCAGATCATAAAACAAAGATCATTCCTAGTAATCCTTGCCCTATTCTCACACCACTCCTTGACCATGGATTCCTACCATATCTTCCTACAATTTCAATCTCTACATGATAGAGTTGAATTTCAGAAACTAAATATTTCCTATCTGTTTGTTAAACTTTATTAGAGAAGTGCAGTTGCTATTAGCAGGAAAGCACATCTTACCTCCCATCCCCCTCTAAACTGCAAGACGTAAACAAAATATCAATATCCAATATAAAAATTTTAAAACATCATATCTTGCAATCTAAGTTCTAAGGTTTGTAATTCAAAGTATTACCATTAGAGTTTGCCTAGCCTGTGCTAGGCACGAGCCATTGGATCTCCATCCGACAGCTTGCAACCTTTCTTCTACGCCTCTCCCTAGTTCACACCAAGCCTACCCCACCTCAACCACACCCCCAGCCACCGGATCTCCATCCGACAGCTTGCACCCTTTCTTCTACGCGTCTCCCTAGTTCACACCAAGCCTACCCCACCCTCAACCACAACCCCCCCCCCCTCCCTCAGCTCCGTGCTGCTACACTCTAAGGACCTTCAAAACTAGCAGGGACATGGGCAGTGGTTCTTTTTCTCCAACCTTTCTTCTACGCCTCTCCCTAGTTCACACCAAGCCTACCCCACCTCAACCACACCCCCAGCCATTGGATCTCCATCCGACAGCTTGCACCCTTTCTTCTACGCCTCTCCCTATTTCACACCAAGCCTACCCCACCCTCAACCACAACCCCCCCCCCCCCCCAGCTCCGTGCTGCTACACTCTAAGGGCCTTCAAAACTCGCAGGGACATGGGCAGTGGTTCTTTTTCTCCAACCTATGACATCAACCCCAGCCTCCTCTATCGCTCCCCTTCAGCATGAAGGGGTTAACCCATCCTGCAGCTAAGGCTAGATTTCCCCTTCTCATTAAATCATGCTCTTTCAGACATCAACTACAGAAAGTGGTCATGAATCCCATACAAAAAAAATTGAAGATAACTAGCACAATATTATAAATAAAAAGATGAAAAAATCATATCCTTCATTGATTTAACAAAACTGAGAGAATTATGGAATAACCAGAGTGAAATAAAACAGAAAAAGATTCAGCAAGATACCTCTCCATCAGTTCCATGAATAGTGACACGATAAACTACAGTGACACTTCCATTGTCTGAAAAGATAACATCTCTTATTTCTCCACACCAGCCTACAAAAATCAAAATCATGATCATAATCAAATATCAAAAAGCGCCTTTTCCCAACAATTTGAGGTTGGTGACATGGATATGACACTTACACTCGTACTTAAATCTTTTATAAGAGCTAGCATAATCATATCCTTCCTAATTAACTCCATCCACGTTCTCTTAGGTCTCCCTCTCCCCCTTCTAGCCTCATCCACTTGCATCCCTTCCAACCTTAATATCCTCATTCTAGCTACATTTAGTTTATCTATACGACTTTTTTAGGGACCCAACACTCTCCACCATAGAGTATTGCATGCCCAATTGTTGTCTTATTAAATTTTCCTTTAAGCCCATTTGGGATGTGTCCATTAACATGGTAAAACATATTGTTCTGAACTACCAAAGTTTGGAGGTAGTCAACAAGGTGAGAAAATACCAATATGGATATGTACAAATATGATGTGGAGTAAAGAATGTGTACGTAGTAAAATTGGTGTCCCTTAGAAGCTAGACACAATTTTTTCTCTTGCTCCTTTAGTTCTTAGGATTCTCAAGCCAAGATTCCCATTACAAACTTAACCAGTCAAAGGAGAAGAAACCACAAAAAAATAGGTTGAGCAAATTGTCAATGAAAAGATATAACTGAATAACCATCAAAACCAATTTTGCAGCAAATATTGAAAGGCAGAGAAGCCTTAACAGTAAAAAGAAGAGAAACAAATATACAGTATCACAACCAAAGGGAGGAAATAGAGAACATGCCTGGTGATTTCCGACAAATTACATCTCCAAAAGCTAACTTACTCTTAAAACAATATTCAATGTTCTTAATCTCCTTTTCATAATTTCCATCAAATAATTTAAATCAGTTGGATATAACATGAATATATTTACTGAGGAATGAAGGAGGACGCAAACAGAACTATGAGCACATAAAAGAAGTATACACAAGCAACATTCTTGAAATGCAATCTACACAAGGGCAAGGGTTTATATTGGACCTTGCTCAAGCTCAATACCACACATTTGACTTAGCATGGGTGCTAGCACAGAATTAGCTTTTGGGGATTAAAAAAGAAAAGCACTGAAATTTGCATGGTATCACTGGACACAAGCTATTGTAGAACGCTAAAAGTACAACACTGTACCTTTTAACAGGATATACAATTGGACAACCAATTTCTTGCTAATTTATAAAGACCCATCGTTCCATAGTCTCAATATTGAATGAAGCAGAGGGGGATATGGACATAATTATTGTTTTTTGTAGGACATGTGGAGCTGAATATTATTGACAACTTCTATGCTAGCTCAACAATATTCATTTGGCTCAAAATAAGCAAAGCAAGGAACTGAAAAGTCATTCCACCCATCCTTGGCCATGAAATTGTGCAGAAAGAGATCATAGGTATCAAATTTACATGTGCAGTGACCAAGAGAAACTTGGATTTCCATAAATGATAATTATAGAAAAATGTATTTGGTCTATAGGTAACAAAATCACAGTACTGAAATAGACTCATGGACTCTAATATAAAGCAGCTATAAGTAAGAACATCAATGTAAGGATTCTAACCTGGAGCATAGAAGCTCAACATTCGGTTTGCATGATACCTACAGAAGATCACCGAACAATATCAAATTAGGCTGCTCAAGAATCAGAATCCCACACAACAGTATCTATTTTAAATTTCCAATTAAACTCAAGTTAAATTAAGAAAATCTAGCAGCATATAATTCCTGGATATCACAGTTCGTTTTTTCATACAAGCTACTATATATCCCAACAGACAAAACAAACCAAGGACTTGAAAATTTAAATTTCCTCTAGAATTGGACCAGATAGAAGCCGTTATTGTCATTTATTAGGAAAAAGACTCCACAATAAGTAAAGTTATTGAAAAAGAAAAGAAAAAAAAAAATGATGTTGATAGAACTATTCTCATATGACAGTCTTCTATCCTGATTCTGTAGATAAAATAGAAAACATCAACTTTACTTAAGGTTTATTTCAAAATTCCATAATCTCACTTCATTATCCCGAAAACAGAATATCATCAAATGTAGATACCATAATCTCCATATGTGTAAACCCCTTTTATACAACAAGCAAATTCCAGCTGAATGGCGGCCCCATGGACTTCTCAATGGATATAAATATTAACAGTCCAACTTCTAATGAGATTGATAAATCTGACGGAAAAACAAAAGAAAGCCATTTGTTCCTCATTTATTTAACTTGACAAAAAAGACAGAGAGAGAGATGAATACCATGGAATGCAGTTATCTTCTGGTTTGATGATCTTTTCGGGGACCTTCTTGTTGAGGTCTCGGAGAATCTCGTTAAGGGGGCGGATGATGCTGGAAGACTTGTCCAAGGGGACCACATAGTTGGAGTTGGGCACCCCCTTATTGGCACTGCTGTTCATCTGCAAAGCCATGGCAACCGTCCCTCTACGACATCGACCCTTGGTACCCACGACTACCCCGGGGATCAGCTGGGCCCCCGTCAACAGGGTCGGCCTAGTCAGGAAGCTTGCTGCTTCCATACCCACAACCCAAAAAATACACAATAAAAAAGATAAAAGAAGGAAGAAAAACAAGAATGGAGGAGGATTGATGGGAAGACTGAATCACTGGAAAACAAGGAAAAGGCTTAATGGAATGAAGAAAAAAGGATCAAAGAGAGGCTACAGAATGAAGAACAAAGAAAGAGTGAAGATGGTGGGTGAAGGGTCAAATGAAACTTGATGTTGAAGATGAAAATGAAAATGAAAATGAAAATGAAAATGAAAATGGGAGAGGAGGAGAGAGGATAAGGGGGGGAGGCAGGTTAGGTAGGTAAGAGAGGGAAAAGGTCAAGAGGGTTGGGGAAGGTTGGATGCTCTTCTTCTGCTTTGCTTGCCAGGGAAAGCAGCCGCCTTTATATGTGGGCTTGGGTGTTGATAAATCCTCCACATATTACAGTTCTTGCCAAGCAGTCAAAGGCCGGTAGCAATCCGATTGGTTTGAAAATTGCTGCCAAAGGTTTGTTGAAAAGATCAAGCGCCAGCTGGACCTGCCTCATAAGACCTACCTACCACACCTCCGGCCCCGTGCTCGCATTCCTCAACGGTCAATTTCTTTCTTACACCGCTCTCACGTGGTCACATTTTGGCGCGCAAACGAAAGTGGGAAGGAAAGCCCGCCCTCCGAAGTCCCGCCTGCGCTCTTGCATCTCGATGCTTCTCATCAGCAGGGACTGCCGGGTTCCATCTTCGAGGACCCAATTTGCCGGAGGGTTACACGTGAACATTGTGTAGAGCAGTCGGCCTGAAAGCAGTGATGAAAAAAGTGGTGCACATAAAAATTTAATTTTTATGCAAAATTTATATAATATATGTAATTTTTAATATTAATTAATAATATATATATATATAATATTTAATTAAAAGAAAAATAATTAACATAGATTGATATAAATTGACCTGGCCTCAAAATAGCCCTAACACGCCCTTTTTGGTAGATCTAACATGTCAATATTAGATCTACTCAATCTATTAATAGAAATAAGGATTACCTTCAAACGATATGTGTAGATCCCTCAACTTTGTGCTTGGATTGATGAAGAAACTCCGCAAGATTAGTCCAAGCCTAGGAAGAGAACCCTCTTCCTCTTTCAGCCCACCAACCAAGGAGAAAGAAGAAAAACAAACTCACAAGGAGAGAAGGGGGCAGCCAAGAGAGAGAGAAGGGGGAGAGATAAATTCCAATTGAATTCATAGATCCACATAAGGGGGGGACGCCCCATTTAAATTGGGAATAAGGGAGAATATTCTCCTTTATTCTCTCCCTCTCAATTAATCCCCTTTCTTTCCAAATATAGCACGGGCCAGAAATAAGCATCCTTTCATAGGCTTTTGAGTGGGCTGAAATTAATGGGCCAACCTGCTTCTATTCTTCTCGATTCCACTATAGGGTCTAATATAATGGGAGCGGGCTCTGTCCCACAGAGCCCGCGGAGGCCTGGACCCCCTGCACACGGCCAAGCCCGCAATAGGGTCAACCCCTTGCTAATCACATGGGTCTCACCCTCAACACCTAATTCGCATGTCTGGGCCCCACAATATATAAATGCACACCTAGATGTATGTCTAGTGTACATGTGTGACATGTGTGGGTCTCATCTGAATTATGTGTAATGAGGGAACATGTGGTGTTGGCGCGTCCGCCCCCACCACCCTTGGACCACGTGACCCGTACCGGTTCACCCAAACCGCGACACGTTGGACCAAACCTGGCCCGAGCCCATACCATGGTCCAACATCCCCCACTACGGGTGAAGGGCTCATATGGTCCAACAGTGACCAGCGCTAGTCTTGTCGAAGACCAATGCTATGAGTGTGCTTAGAAAATAGATGCATTGCTAAGGCCATAGTGAACGGATCTGTCAACATCTCAGAAGTAGGAAGATGACTCACAATCACTTTTCCTCTCTGTAGCATGTTGAAGATGTAATAGTAATGCACCTCAATGTGCTTACCCCTAGCACTGATCTCCCCATTCTTAAGTGTCGACACTATAGCCAGATTATTGCAATACATCTGGATAGGTGCATCAGTCCAGTTTTCTATCCCCAATTTTGCTAGAAACTCTTTAATCCAAACTACCTGGTAAGCTGCAATATTGCATGCATAAAACTCAGCTTCCATTGTAGACTTAGAAACACTCTTATGTTTCTTGCTTGCCCACGATATAGTACCGCCTCTAAACATGAAGACATATCCAACAGTGGATTTCCTGTCATCTGGATTCCCCGCATAGTCTGAATCACTATATCCAGCCAATGACAGACTTTTGCCTGATAGGTGAGTTTTAAACTCTTAGACCCTAAAAGGTACCGAAATACCCTCTTCACTGTTTGCCAATATTAAAGACCAGGGTCTACTTGGTAACGACTTAACAAGCTTACCACAAAACTCAAATCAGGTCGAGTACAAGTCATGACATACATCCAGCTGCCAATAGCCTGTGCATATGGCACTGACTCCATCCGGAGTCGATCTTCCTCTGTCCAAGGAGCCATACTCTTAGACAACGCAATACCCTTGTATATAGGGGATTCAATGGTTTTCCAACTAATGACATTGAAGCGTTTAAGAACACTCTCTATGTATGACTCT
The DNA here is from genome assembly GCA_035235625.1 of Saururus chinensis. Lineage (NCBI taxonomy): Eukaryota > Viridiplantae > Streptophyta > Magnoliopsida > Piperales > Saururaceae > Saururus > Saururus chinensis. Next base: position 4,532,983 of record CP141145.1, on the reverse strand, counting down.
TGAGATATACTAAGCTTCCTAGCTTTTCTATCTCTGTCAATTTTCATCCTTAGGATGTAGGATACCTCACCCATGTCTTTCATCTCAAATTGGGTTTTGAGTCATTCCTTTAAACTGACTATCATACAAAGGTCATTCCCCATCAAGATTATGTCATCTACATACAAAGACAACATCATATACCTAGTCCCATCCCGGAAGGTATAGACACAATGATCGTGTTCGTTCACTATGAACTCATACTCACTAATCACCTTGTGAAAAGTGAAGTACCATTGCCTAGGAGATTGTTTTAGGCCATATAATGATTTTATGAGCTTGTACACCTTGTGTTCCTCTCCAGGAATCACATAACCCTCAGGTTGTTCCATGTAAATCTCCTCCTCTAAATCTCCATTTAGGAAGGCAGTCTTTACATCCATTTGGTGCAACTCTAAATCAAAGTAAGCAATGCATGCTAAGAGACATCTAATCGAGTCAAATCTTGACACCGGTGAGTATGTCTCTTTAAAGTCCATCCCATACACTTGGGTGAACCCCTTGGCCACTAATCTCGCCTTGTACTTATCTATAGACCCATCAGCTTTAAGCTTCTTTTTGAAGATCCATTTACACCCATTGGGCTTTCGCCCTTCAGGTGGATCCACTATCTCCCAAACCTTGTTCTTTAGGATAGAATCCATCTCTTCTTGAATAGAAACCTGCCATTCATGAGCGTCTCGAAGACTTAAAGCTTGCTCAAGGGTAATAGGGTTATCTAGAATAGGCTCATCTAACATGACGTTGTCCTCCCCTAGCATTGTATAGAAGTCCCTCAACAAAATTGAAGGTCTTCTTTCCCTCAATGCCCTAGGTTCAGGTTCGGTTTGGTTTTGATCTGATCCTATTACTTTCTTTGGGGAAGTGTTAGGACCAGCCTCTTTAATCACCTCGAATAAATCAACTTTCTTGTTAGGAATTCTAAGGTTTAATTCCTCTTCCAAGAAATAAGCATTTCTAGACTCAACAACCCCCACTGTACCATCAGTGTGGTGAACCACAAATCGGTACCCCTTAGAGTGATCACAGTAACCAATAAAGTTGCACCTTATGGTCTTAGGGTCTAGCTTTGACCTATGCTGGTGAGGCACCTTTACGTGTGCTCTAGACCTCCACACTCTAAGATGCCCTAAGTTTGGACGTCGACCCATCCATAACTCATAAGGTGTCCGTTGGACTACCTTTGTTAGTACACGATTAAGGATGTACACGGCGGTGTCTAAAGCCTCACCCCAGAAGTTGGTTCCTAACTCATAGTGATTTAACATGGACCTTACCATGTTCATAAGTGTCCTATTATGCCTTTCTGCCACTCCATTTTGCTGTGGAGTGTACGATAGGGTATACTGGTGAACTATTCCCTGATCGGTACAGAAATCTTTAAACAGGTCAGAGGTGTACTCGCCACCCCTGTCAGTCCTCAGGATTTTTACTTTCCTGCCTAATTGAGTCTCTACCTCAGCTTTAAATTCCTTGAACTTATCTAAGGCATCAGACTTCCTGCTTATTAAATACATGTACCCATATCTTGAATAGTCATTAATGAACGTAATAAAATACGTCATACCTCTGTGGGTCTGAACATTCAGGGGCCCACAAATATCAGAATGTACCACCCCTAGCAGTTCATTTGCCCTTTGTCCCTTTTGGAAGGATTGCCTACTCATCTTACCCGATAAGCAATCCTCACACATACGTAGGTCTTTGGATATATTGGGTAACAACCCAGCGCTCGACATCCTATGTAGCTTATCTATATTTACATGGCACAAACGCATATGCCAAAGTAAAGCATCATCCACAGACAAAACAATATACTCAGAAGCGCTTATTTCATTAGATTCAATAGAGTTCATTACATCTAAGCAGTACAATCCATTAATTAGAGAAGCAGTAAATAAAACGGCCCCACCCTTACCCACAGTTGCCTTACTCCCCTTGAACTTAACCTCAAACCCCTTCTTGGTCAAAATAGGGATTGAAATCAGGTTCTTCCTCCATAAGAACAACAGCAAGATTGATCTCTACCTACCCGGAGAAGGTTTTCAGAACCAGAAGCAGAAGAGAAGTATCAATCATCTGGAAACTCTTCTTCAACAATACCACCGCTTAACCCTCCTTTCCTTTCGATTCGGAATCGATCGACCTACTCTACCTCCTCCCTCATTCCGAATCCACCCACCTGCTCATCTCTCCCCACCCGTCCCTCTTTGCCTCCTGCCTCCTCCCCTTTCTCACAGTCCTTTCTCCCCCTTCAAAATCCACCCCCTCTCCCTCCTCTATCTCACAGTCCCTCATCCCCACCTTAGGAATCCCCCTCTCCCGCCTCCCCCACCCTCTTGTTGAAGTGGACGATTTGGGATATGCTTGGTGAAGATGGATATGGCATACTATACCGAGGTAGGCTTATCAATGAAACTGAGGTAGCATTCAAAAAGCTTCTTAAGAGAGGAGTTGCCTCCCTCCCCTCTTCCACCCCCGTCTCCTCCATCATCTTCTCCCACATCTCCTCATCCTTCATCTCCTCCTCATTTTCACATCCAATCCCTTTAGTCCAAGAAGGTCCCTCGGCCGCTTGTGTCCTCTCCCAATTATCACTAAGAATTCTTGGTCCATTAGCTTCGAACCCAGTTTGTCTGAAGGGCCAAGGTTATCGGAAAATGGCGGCAATGTAAAGATGCATGGAGATGTTGAGGTTTGTCTTTCTTTGGGCCCATTTGACTACCATTTTCAAGTGGAAAATAAAGTGATGTTTTTATTAAATTGCTTTTGAGAAAGAAAAGTAAAATATAGTGACATTTGGATGGTCATTGTAAAAAGGCATTTATGTACCGTTTGAACATTTGGATAGCCGAGTTTAAGTAGCCTAATTGTTATATGTGAAATGACTTTAGTAACCTTATGAGTCAAAGCGTTCTTAATCATCGTTCACATAGAGATAGTTGTCCGACTAAAACACGCCATTCGTCCTCAAGATCCTATTAATGTCAAACATAAAAAACTCCATCTTCTCCACCTGGGTTCCATCCCTAGCCCAGATGCAGCATGGACCAGATCAAACACCCCATCATAAAATAGAAACCTCTGGTTCTTACTCACGAACAAGGGAAACAAACCCCCTTTTGCCACAAATTCACTGTAAAGGGCACCCATGTCCAATGCAGAGGTAATGATGGTGATGTTCTTTTCAGCCATCACAACAACAAAATTTCCAAACCTGCCATTCATGTCAAACCCGGTTATGATCCCACCACCCCCCATGGACAAGACATTGTCAGCAGTGAAATCGTTCTTCCCCCGGGCTTGATCCACCTCTACTTCTCGTATCTGTTGTTCACCAAATCAAAGCCCTACCCATTGTTGATATTCCTTTTGAGGAGACAACAAAAGTTATTGTAGCCAAATCCGCTCTAGCTGAGAAGATTCTCTCTTACCGGCTTCAGAGGGAGAGAGGAAGAGGCAAAAGTCCATTCTTTGTGGCCGATTTGAGGAAGCATCTCTGGTGGGGCAGGGGCTCACAGCCCTACAAAATCAGCTTTTGGGCCGGGGTAGATTCATCTGGGTAGGGTCCCCCGAGCTTGTAGATCATGAACTGGGACAACAGCTAGGCGGAGCCAGCATAGGAGTGGCCAATGGAGGATACCATCTCTGTAATCCCGGTCTTGGAGTCCTTCCCCAATAGAAGATGGGTGGTGGTGGAGGAAGAGCTTAAGCTCACTAGGGGCGCTAGGCTTTCCAGTCGGATCCATAATTTCAAAGCCGAGGAGCTGGTTCTCCATGCGGGTGAGCTTCTTTGGGGAGGAGTCGATCTCTCAGAGGATGAGGGAAAGATGGTCAAAGGATGAGGGAGAGATGGTCAGAGATGTTCTGGAGGTGGTGGTAGTGGCCGCCTGGGTGGTGGGTGGAGCGGGATGCGAAGGTGAAGAGGTTGGTGTCAAAGAGATGAGAGTCGGGGGGGACAGTTGTGTCATAAGTGTGATCATTATAATTTTCGCCTCCCGTAGAAAGCAATTTCTATAGGAACTCTCCTCAATAGGAGAGTTCTAGTAGAAAGGAAAAACAACTTTTCCTGAGTGGGAAATGGCTTTTTAACAAGATTTTAATTTTGTCTTGAAATCGCCCTTCCATACAGTTTTCATCAGGGAAAGCGATTTCCATCCTAAACAAATCGCTTTTTGGGGGCAGAAATTGCCTCCCAAACGGGCCCTTTAAATCTTGTGTTTCTAGATTCTGCATATATGTTTCAAAGATATTTCTTTATGTTGATTATATGTAATTTTTAGTTCTTGTTTGTGCAATTTGTACTTGTAAGCAAAGCGCTTTGATACATTGGTTTCTGGTATGATTTTCACTCACATCGGTGGGCACATCTAAGTGTCTGGTCACTTGGATTTGTAATGTTATTTCAATTACTTCTGACGATTTATGGTTATCCAGTTTGTGTTGATAAATATTTCAAAGAAAAGAGCTTCAATCTTTGTTTTCTTTGATCAATCAACTCATGCGACCATGATTATTACATAGTACCTATGCTATCTCAGTTTATAATTATGTTTCATATTTAGTCTGAATTCATAAAGCTCCAATTCAAAATTTTTGTGTCAATTTTATGCTTGTTTCTTCAGCTATTTATGTATATGTCAGCTTCTATTTTTCATCCATTTAGCTTTGTTAATTTTAATTATGATCATATGATGCTATTCTATTGTGACAAGAGAAGATATTAGATGTATCTTTTGGCCTTGTTTGCACATAACTTTCATGAAAGAACGCCTCGAATGTACATTTGTTTATATGTTGATTATGATTGTAATTATGTTTGATTTCAGGTTGTTGTTTTTGCAATCTTTACTTATGTCCAAGCATTTTGATCCTCTATTTTATTTTATAAATTATTTTATAGCTTTTTGCTTCAATTTTCCCTCAAATGGGTTGTCAAATTTTGTCACTTGGGTTTGTAAAGTATGGTTGTATTTTGATTTTATATGATAAATTATGTTCTTCCAATTTGTTGTAATAAAAAATTCAGGCTAAAAGTAATGAATTATGTATTTTGATTGTATCTTTTGTTCAATTGTCTCATGTGGCAACACTTGGCATATTTTGTTCAATCAACTCTAATTTTCTATATGTGACTATAGATGGAAAGTAATTAAATTATTATATATGGTTTGTTGGTAGGCTAAGTAAGAAGAATATAGCTTATTGGTTGTACTCATTATTTGAATGATGTGATATGATATTTAGCGATGAGGAGACCATATGACCTTATTTATATGGTTAAAAGAAAGTTAATTGATACAACATAACTGTTGGCTGGTAGATGGTAGGAGGCTTTTATTTGTCGAAGTACATTGTATGGTCATTCGATTTGAGCAAAATAGGTTTACAAAGTAGGTTTTAATTATGTGATTTGATATCTAAGCAAGGAGGAGATCATATGACCTAGAATATATGGTTAAAACAAAGTTAATTGATACAACCTAAATGTTGACTGGTAGTGGTAGGAGGCTTTTATTTTTCGAAGTACATTGTGTGGTCATTAGATTTGTGCAAGATGGGTTTACAAGGTAGGTTTGAATGATGTGATATGATATCTAGCAAAGAGGAGACCATATGACCTAGACTATATGGTTAAAACAAAATTAACTAATACAGCCTAATTGTTGACTAGTAGATGGTAAAAATCTTTTATTTTTTGAAGTACATTGTGTGTGATCATTATATTTGTGCAAGATAAGTTCACAAGGTATGTTTGAATGATGTGATCTGATATCTAACAAGGAGGAGACAACAACCTAAACTATATGGTTAAAACAAAGTTAATTGATACAGCCTAACTGTTGACGGATAGACGGTAGGAGGCTTTTATTTTTTGAAGTACATTGTGTGTGGTCATTAGATTTGCGCAATATGGGTTTACAAGGTAGGTTTGAATGATGTGATCTGATATCTAGCAAAGATGAGACAACAACCTAGTATATATGGTTAAAACAAAGTTAATTGATACAACCTATCTGTTGACTGGTAGATGGTAAGAGGTTTTTATTTTTCGAAGTACATTGTGTGCTCATTAAATTTGAGCAACTTAGGTTTGCATATGGGTAAATAAATAAGAATGTATGTAAGTTATAATTTCAAAACTTATCTTGTGTGTTTGGTACTTAGTGTTCATGCTTGTAATAGATATTAATAGATGAAAAGTAAGTAAATGATTATATATTTTTTGTTGTTACTCTAAGTAAGAAGAATATAGCTAATTAGTTTTACTATTGAGTATGATGTAATCTATTATCTAGCATAGAGGAGACCATATGATCTAGTATATATGGTTAAAACAAAGTTAATTGATATAACCTAATTATTGACTGTTGATAGTAGGAGGTTTTTTATTTTTTAAATTATATTGTGTGGACATTATATTTGAGCAAGTTAGGTTTACATATAGGTAGATAAATAAGAGTGTATGTAAGTTATAATTTCAAACTTATCTTGTGTGATTGGTGCTTAGTGTGCATACATGTAATAGATATTAATAGAGGAAAAGTAAGTAAATGATTATAGATACTTTGTTGCTACGCTAAGTAAGAAGAATATAGCTAATTAGTTTTACTCATGAGTATGATGTGATCTAATATCTAGCACGGTGGAGACCATATGACCTAGTAAATATGGTTAAAACAAAGTTAATTGATACAACTTAATTGTTGACTCGTAGATGGTAGGAGGCTTTTATTTTTAGAAATACATTGTGGCTCATTGTTTTTATTCTTGATTGGAAGGGTGTGACCTATGTGAGGTCCACAAGTTGATGGGGATCATTTCCTGCCTTAGTGATTTTGTGATTCTATGTGTGACTTGTTGGAAACCTTCAGTGGCTTCTTCACTTCACTGCAGTATACTTATATCTCCACCTCTCCAAGTCATGTGATGGGCAGTGGAGGAGAAGATAGAGTAGAGAACATGTCGGTAGAGGCCGACGTCAAGGTGCCGGTCAGCTCCATAGTATATTTGCTGCCTTGGAACATCTATATTGCTATGGTTTGTTCTCAAATGGTATGATTCAATGTTGGTAACATTTGGCAATATGAACTTATATGGTTCTAGTTTGTGTAAAGAGTGATTATTCTAGATTAGAGGATGAGATTGATTTGGAGAACAATCATTTTACACATAACTAAGTTTCTTTGTTAGACATTGGTGGTGGCATGTGGAAGAACAAAACTATCATTAATATTGACTTGGACGATGAAGGTAGAAAATCTCAGGTGGGAAGCAGTGATATATTATACTATCACTAACTAAGGTGGTAAGTAGTAATAGTATAACATATCATTGCTTCTCACTTTAGATTTACCATCTTCTTCATCTAAGTTAATATTAATAATAATTTTGTACTTTCTCTTGCCACCACCACCTCCAAATGATTAAACTTTGTAATGTGTATAAATGATTGCTCTCCAAATCAATTACATTCTTTGATCCAGAATAATTACTCTATATAATCAACAAAATGGAATGTCATTTCATCTTGCCAAATGCCACCAATATTGAATTATATGCCACACATGATAGAGTTGATGATATTTTGTATATTCAGCATGTATGGGTATGGTGGATAATGTATATAGGATTGTTTATAATGGTTAAAAATGCCTTCATATACAATTTAGTTGATAATGTACATGGGATTGTTTGTCATGGTTAAAACTTCCTTTGTATACAGTTTTCTTTATAATGTACATGGGATTGGTGGAAATAGAAGTTTTAGTTTTTAATGCATTCATATACAATTTTGCGATGGTATAATCTTGAATATATATCATCTCAAAAATAAAAAACGTAAAATTAATAGCTATAGCTTCCCATAGCGTCACTGAAAACACATGTATGTGATTTATGAAATTAAAGTCAATATTGATGGCTATAATTACCCATAGCAAATAACTCTTACAACGGAGTGAAGCCTTCAATGTAAATGCTTCAGTGACAATTAAGATACCATCGCTGAAAGTAACATAAATCACGATGGGAGGAGTATCTGTCACTGATAACTCTTGCCACGGGAAAAGCCATCGCTATAAATGCTTAAGCGACCATTAGAATACCGTTAGTGTATGTATAATAGCTATTGCCCAGCTTAGGCATTGCCAATACCTATTGTGACTAAAATCAGACATATTTTATGTTCAAGGACTAGAAATAAGACATCTTCTAGGTCATGCCTTCTCCTTGGGAGGCCTCAACTTGAAGCTATTCATATCTTCAAGAGTCTCACATCTTTTATGTTCGATAACCGGATATACTCCCTTTATATAGATTTGGTTAATGTTTCCATTGTGTATTACTAGAAGCAAGAGACTTTGACACATATGAGTTGTCCGCACGCGTGTTGCAAAAACAGAAACAACCCCTCCACTGTAATAAAGGTGAAAAACTTTGTGTTTTCTTAATCGACGAAGGTTTCTTCCTTGGCAATCTTCCTCCCTCTTCTCCTCCAGCCTCATCTTCTCGTCCCTCATCTCCTTGTCTCTCATCTTCTCGTACCTCATGTCCTTGACCCTCATCTCCTCATCCACCTCCATCACCTCTCAGTCGGTGTACTATCCCTGCAAAGTGGAGCAGTTTGGTGAGTGCAAGGAGAACATTTTAAGAAGGAGACGATCATGGGTCTGTAGGTTGGCAAAATGTGGATGTTTAAGATCCTCTTCAAAGGTACCCTAACTCATGACGGCAAGACAGGTGTCGTCATGTTTCTACCCAAGGGTGGCCGGACCGAAACAATGGTGAGTTAGGATATGGAGGATCAATTAAGGTTTTTACTTGTGTATGCACAAATTGATACCTGGTGTGGTGTGAAGACGATACAAGAAAGGTAGTACATTTTTGGGTGTAGAGATGGTCATCGACAACATTAACTCATATGATTCAACTGATAGCTGGTAATGCTTAAATGAAGTAACTCTCAGGTACATTTAATCTTTACTTATAGAAGCACTTATATGGTGGGTGTGAAGCATGTTGAGATGCAAGAAAGGAAGAAAAGAGTAGGGTGTACTATCAAATTGAAGAAAGTCAATAGACATGGTTGAAAAATTGAGTCCGAAAGCATTAATTTATAAGGCTCAATTCATAACTATTAGTGTCTAACTAACATAACTCTCGGGTACATTTAATGTTTAACTCTTGGATGAACTAATGGGTGTGTGAAGCATGTTCAAATGAGATGGATACCGATGAGCAGAGTGTGTTATATGTGTGGGGTGGAGAGTGGGATGTAAGTGGACACAAGTAATGAGAAGTCTGATCTCATATTTGTTAGAAGCTCTTTGTCATATGAATAAATGGTGACCACAGTAAACAAAGTAATAGGATGTTGTATTAAGGAATACTCTTTAAAAATGAGTTTTACATATCTTTTGGTGATCCCCATGAACATACCTCCAATGGAAATACATGATACTAAGATTCTCCATTGTTTTCTATTTTATGCTAAGTCCAGGGACAATGGTCTCCCATTGATAATAACAAAAGTGCGAAATGTATATGTTTTGCATGAATGTGAGCCAAAATTTGATGTCTCTGAGCAGATGCTCAACAAGTCGAATATGTCGAATACTGATGCAGAAATCCTTAGTAGTCATGGGGAAGAGGTTAACCCAAAGTTAGAAGTGAAGGAAGTAGGAGTGATTGAGGAAAAAAAAAACAATGAGCCATTTGTCAAGTGTGGTGGTGGATGAGAACAAATTGTATAGGACCATAGTGGATTTGAGTGATGACGCAGAAGTAGATAACTTACTGCCTGAGGCCATGAAGTTAGAGGCAAAGAAAGTTTCTCCTACTTACTTATATTTGCAATCTAATTCAGATGAAGAACTATAGTCAATAGCTAACATCATCATCACTATACATAGGTGGAATAATAATTTCTTATGATTTCATAATCACAATGTAACCTTACTTAGGAGTCTCTTACTCCATAAGTGTAAGTCATAATGTTCTCTATGACATGGTAGCCGTGCTACCTTGCCTAGCTAGACTATGAACTACTCACCGATAACCTCAAGTATTTTAAGGCATGTCTGCTCCATTTACATCATGAAGCTAAGTCCAATAGGGGCTCATGGACCTAAGTAATCAAAGTCCCGACTTCCATGATCATTGAAACCATTTGTATTGCATTGTATGGGACTAGTCATCTTTAAATATTGTAGTCCATTCAAACACATTTCCTGGCCTAGGGAAGTTATTTTTAATAAATCTCATCCTTAGAGAGCCAAAAGACCTTGGTCCTATTTTATACAAAACCCTTTCTGTATGTAGCTAAAGACTCACTTGTAGAGCCGTTTAGACACAAAAGTCTTCTTGTCCTTAAGTGCCATTATAGCATTTTCTTACAAAAATTTCCATACACATACAAACAAGAACACATATACCCAAACATCAATACAAATCACAAGATTACATATAATTGCATTTCAAGCATTCAATATTATGCTATTATATTTTATAATAATAGTGTAACACTTCTGACATTCATTACTAACATTTCCCCCAAAACCAACCAACTTTACTATCAGTGGATTCATTGATGCATCCACAAATTTACTGACGTCTATCGGTAACTCATCAATGTGTCAAACCTTGGTGACAATGGGATAACTAATGAGCTCTAACCACTGAGATAACAAATGAATTCTATTGCCCAATCATTCATTGAACTTTCAACTTCCAAATCCCCGACACACATAATTCTATTATTCTTAGTTTACAATCCACCATAGCATTATAAGAAAAAAGCTAATCCATTCCTAATATCACATCATAATTTACTATCTCCAAGATGAGTTGATCCATTCAAATTAAAAATCATATTCTTTAGATATTCATCCACTAGTGTCACTTTCCCTAGTGGAGTGAAAACAACACAAGACACATCTAACTTATTTTTAGAATGTTCAACACCCTCTACAAACATTTTAGATATGAAAGAATGCAATGCACCCGGGTCATACAAAAGTCTAGCTAACTAGTTAAAGATGGGAAGTGTACCTTCAAGTACTCCATTGTCTCTTGCATTTTTAGCCGATAAAGCAAACACTTGCGCTCCCATCTTATTCTTTCCATCCTCATTTGAGTTGTTTTTTGCACTTTGAGATCCTTGAGGACATCTATGAGCAAAATGACTAAGTTGTTTATAAGTGTAACATAATTTGATCTCCCCTTCACAAGCTTTGCCTGGATGAATTTGACCACAAAGTTTACAATTCAATTCATTCCTTTTGTTTTCTTGTGGCACAAAGTTCTTGAAAGATGATCAAACATTCTTCACTTGCTTGAAGGGTCTATTGTTATTTGCATTCCCTCCTTTACCCCTTTTATGATCTCCTTCCCATAACTCTTGTTATGCTCTGTATTCTTATTTGGTGTTCTAGGCTGATTGAAACCCTCCTCCAAGATAGATGCTTATACAACTGAATTTGCAAATGAAGTAGGTCTAGATTCTAACACCTAGGAACCAAAGTGCTCCACCTTCTTCTCTTCAATAGGAATGACATATTGAGGAAAATGCTAAAGTTAAATAAATTTGTTCTCACATTGGATCACTGATAAATCCTTTTGTTAAAGACCAAAAAACTCCATTTCTTTCCACATTTGGCTATGGGGAGGAAAGTATTGCTTGTTAAATGTAAGGTCCCTGATTTTTCTACGATTTTCTGGGATTTTTTTGCCATTTTTTTGGTCATTTTCGGCAGGAAAATGTGACGTTTCAGCGTATGTATATTTATGTATTTTTTCCCGTATTTATACCCGTAGAGTAGGGTGTGGGGCTTAGTTGCGGGCCACGGGCCTCGCTGCGCACTTACGGCGCGAATTTTGGAGGTTCGACGCGTAACCAGTGGGTTAACGCGCATTGGGGACGTAAGTGGAAAAAAAAAGAACAGATAAAACATCGGGCTCGGCCCGATCCGGATTTTGGGTGAACAGTGCAACCGCCGCCCCCTTCCCCTCTGTTCTCTGTCCCCGCCGGCCACCGGCCGCCGGCAGGCCGCAGGACGCCGGCAAAGGCTCCGCCCCGGCGGTGCGACACCGAGGGGCCACTGCCCCGGCCGCGCCGCCCTCTTTTCCGGTTTGTCTCTCCCTTCTGTGTTTGATTTGCACCGCCGCCACCGTGGGCCGGCCAGCCGCCCACGGCTCCACCATGGGCCGGCGACGGCGGGAGGACATTTCCCTTGGCCCTGGACGGCCTCTGCTCCGCCGTCCCGCTCCCTTTCTCTCCACTGCCCTATTTTTCCGCCGACAAACTGTTTGGACGATTTCGTGGCCGCCGGTGGCGAGCCACGGCCGGCTGTGCTCCGTCCGGCACCGCCTTGCTCCGGCGATGGCGGGAGGCCACTCCTCCCGGCCCGGTGGGCCTCGGCACCGCCGCCCCATCCTCTTCCCCCCCTTTTCATTGTTCCGCCGACGCACTGTTTTGGGCAAACAGTGGCTGCCGGTGGTGATTCGTGGCCGATTCGGCCTTCCCCCAACCTCGCCTTGCTCCGGTGAAGGCAGTGGACCACCCTACCCAGCCCGGTTCCATCCCCTCTGTCGTCCTCTGCTCCGCCCAGTCCGATTTGCGCAGTACTGTGGGTTGTGGGTGGATTTTCCAGTGGGCTGGCACCGCCATCGTTGGCGGGTGAGGGTGACTTGACTACCGTGGGCTTCGCCTCGGCCTAGTGATGGCCCAGGGACGGTCCCACCCACCTGGACCGATTTAGTCTCCGGCCCCATGGCCGCTCCGCCCTTATGGGTTTTCCCCGGTCGTCCCCTATATTTGGCCTACGTCCGTTTTGGACGTTGTGACTGACATTATCAGTTGGACACCAGATTTGATTTAGCGGACCTTAGTTCGGTTCCGCCCCGGCCCGGTGATGCCAATGGGCCACCCCTCTGGGCCTTGTTCAGCCTTGCGGCCCGTAGCTGCAGCTAGTTCCGCCTTACCGGCAGGTGTGCCGTTGACCCTTCTTGCCCATTTTACGCCGTCGGTACCGAACAGCCTCGGGCAAGAATTTGTATGACTTACCATGACGAAGGTGGATGAGTTCACCTGCACAGGCCTTGGCTAGTGACAGCCTCATAGCCTTTGCACGACCTTGAACCCTCCCCTTGCCCTATACCGTGCGAGATGCACAACTACCCGCACCATTAGTTTTGGTTGTGGGTGGTGATCGGCGATGTCGCCGCTTAGATTGGCCACAGCTAAGGGCCTTAGCCCTATTGGCTTTTCTGGGCCTTGAGTCGCCTCATTTCAGCCATTTCCCCCGCCCTTTTGGGCCACGTGCGCATGTAGCCACGCGTGTACTTTTGGGTTTAGGCGCCGCATTCGTGCCGCCTGACCATCGGTTGGCTTTGCCACCGAGTGGAGTTGACCACTAGAGCCCTCCACCACCTCTCCTTTGATTCTCGAGCTTTGCCCCACGCTCTCCACCCTTATGTGGGCCTTTGTTGACTGGAATCGTTGCCGTTGGGTGCTGTCCATAGCCGATTTCGACGTCTTGTGGCCGGCTGAGCACGTTTTAGCCACCGGCCAATCTTCAGTGTGTACACCCTTGACCTATGGTCGCACCACCACTTATGTTGGCATGATATTTCTCCCGGCCGCCCTAGTGTGCCGCCGTGGATCGCGGGTTTTACCGCATTGATTTCTGACACCCTGTTTGGCCGTGATAGTTCCGGCGCTTCTTAGAACCCTCGGGACAGCAGCTCTCTCAGCCAGGCAACGGTTTTGATTGCCAACTCCGCCACCGCCGCCGCCACCGTCGTGTGCTCGCCATCGAACGTCATGATTACGAGGTAGGGGAGCTATGAACTCGTAAATTCATGAAGCATGCTTTGAATGAGTAGCAGCATGCTAGGATTGTATGATTCCATGCTTGGATGTTAAGTAACGATCCGATTGCATGAGGTGCGTGTAAGCATGATTGTATGGTATGATTGATATGCATGAGATGTATGCATGTTTTATGGATGTGGATTATGTATGCGCTGGCGATGGCTAGCAAATATGTCAGTATGCTATGTATGGATTATGCATGTGCTAGTGATGGCTAGCGTGCATGTTTCAAGTATGTATGAATGTATGCATGTGCTAGTGATGGCTAGCGTGCATGTTTGGAGTATGTATGAATGTCTGTGCATGTGCTAGTGATGGCTAGCGTGTATGCTTGATGTATGTATGCATGTGCTAGTGATGGCTAGCGTGCATGTTTGTAAGTTACGTATGTATGATCGTATGAGTATGTTATACGTATGTGTGAGACATACGTATGTATGATGGCTTTTTGCCTATGATATGGTTATGTGTAAGTGTATGTGGGCAGAGGTATGGGCGATGGACAGTAAGAGGTAACAGAGACTTTGTCTGGATTTGGATATGGTTGTGTAAGCGTATGACAGAGGATATGAGTATGGCGGGCAAGGATTAGAATGGATCAGTTTGGGGTGGATTGTGTGTTGAGCATTTGTCAGACAGTAAGAGTGTTCATAATTGTACAAGTATAACGTACAGATTATGAAGTGAAAAATAAGTATAATAAGTGAGATATAAGTAAGAGGGCAACAACTGGGTTGGCTTTGAGGAGCGTTATTTGAGGATGTCAGTGTAAGATATTTTAGCCATAAGATGGATGGCGAAGAGTGTAAGACTGTAAGGGTTTGGCATATGATGAGTTTTGTCCATGATGTGGACAGGTAAGTGAAGTCTGCTGCCCTGACGAACTGGGGTTTTGATCGGGCTCAGCTTCAGTTTGATCAGTCAAGGACTGTGAGTTTGTGTGGCATAATTGTACCGCATAATATATTTAATTCAAACTTGAATTATAAGCACAGCTATGATAGCGTTGTGAGTTTGAGACCTGAGGGTTCGACGGATTAAGTTCCGTGTTTGAGCTGGCCGCTAATGAGTCGGCCGAGCATTTATTATGTCTTGCCATGGTGTTTATCCTGCGGGATGTTGTCTGTGTGCTGTATTGGGCACCGGACGTCTGATGCTCTGCTGAGAGCGACGTTGTTTTGATTTGGTCTGCGTGCTATATAAGCCCAGACGTTTGATGCTCTGTTGAGAGCGATGTACGTTTTCGACTTTGTCTGCGTGCTGTATGAAGCCCAGACGTCTGATGCTCTGCTGAGAGCGACGTATGTTTCTGATTTGGTCTGTGTGTTGTGTAAGCCCAGACGTTTGATGCTCTGTTGAGAGCGTTGTATGTTTCCACCCAAGAGTGGCACTGTATGTTTCTGCCCAAGTGGCACTGTATGTTTTCTGCCCAAGAGTGGCAATGGCACTATAAGACCCATTATGGTGGGCGACTCTCTGGCACTATAAGACCCATTATGGTGGGCAATTCTCTAGCACTATATTACCCATTATGGTGGGCAACTGTATGACCCCTTATGTGTGGGTGTTTATGTTTGCGCGCTCAGGTAAGTAGTATCATGGATCTACTCTTACCTGTTTGATCCAGTGCCCCATGAGCATTGGTGTGCCTTACCTTCGGAAAAGTCCATGGCGTCTAGTCACTCCCCGGAGGTTAAGGTGTTGCCCCAGTGGCATTCTTTTCCATTTCAACGCTGGAGCTTATTAGTTGTAATGAGCTTCAGTGGTCGTTGATATGTGTACGATTATGTGTATGAGTACGACTGTATGAGTGTGAGTACAACTGTATGTGTATGAGCAGGACTATAAGTGTATGAGTATGAGTAAGACTGTAAGAGTGTGTATGAGCAGGACTGTAAGAGTGTGTATGAGCAGGACTGTAAGAGTATGTATGAGCAGGACTGTAAACGTATGAGTATGAGCACGACTGTAAGAGTATGAGTACGATTGTGAGAATATGTTTTTGAGTAAGACAGTAAGTATGATTTTGTGCAGACTGTACAAGTGAGGTCGTATGAGTCTGATTGTATGAGTAAGGTCGTACATGTATGGGTAAGCTGTATGAGTGAGCATACAATTGTACGAGTAAGATCGTACAAGTATGCGTATGTTGTATGAGTATGCGTACGATGGTACGAGTAAGTTGTATGACCCTGGATAAGGGTATTTGTGTAAGTTTGTATGACCCTGGATAAGGGTGTTTGTGTAAGTTGATTGGATAGTATGATTTTGGCACGATGGTGCCTTGGTATGATTTTGGCACGATGGTGCCTTTGGTATGATCGTATGCATATGTGCACGATTTGATTATGTTATGTTGACTGCTTCATGTTTAAGTTGCATGACGCATGTGATTATGAACTTGTGAGTTCACCGTTTGGGATTTCCCCTACTGGGTATTTTCCTACTGAGTATGAAAATACTCACCCTACTTCTTTTAGCCCCGTTGTACGGGAGGTTTTGCAGGTTGTGCGGAGAGCTCCTGGAGATGGACGCTCAGTTCAGCGGTGGATTGATTCCCGTTGACTCAGGTATCAGCTTGACTCACTGCGAGTTTGTTTGTGTCACGATCTCCTGTATTGAGTGAGACGAGACATCATGATGTTTATTCTGGACTTTTATTTGGATGAGTCTGTGGACTGTTATGGGACTTGTACTCAGGGATGCCTGGGAGAGTGATTTGTATTTAAAAGTCTATGATCATAGCAAATTTATTCGTACGGTTGTTTTCGAGTAGCGCTTGAGGATATTTGCTTTGGCCGTACAATGTTTAACCGTATGATGTTTTAAATTATAAAATATTTATACAGGTTTTGATTTTATCGTTTTGACTCCGATTTATGGAAAAAAAAATTTCTATGAATTTTAAGAAAAAGGGATGAAAAATCTCGGGCGTTACATTAAAGGCTTCAAGAAATTCTTCCAAGTAATCATCTCCTATCCTTAAATAAGAAATTCTTCACCATCTTCCACCAAGCGTAAGCTTCTCCATTCATCATGAAAGTAGCCAAACTCATTTTTTGACTTGATTTCACCATCATAGCCTCAAATAACTTTTCTATTTCTTCAATCCACTTCTTGGTTTTTTCTAGCTCACCTTCTCCATTAAAGGTTATAGTAATCTTTTTGAACCTCTCTAGGGTAGCTGAGTTACCATATCATTTTCAATCCTTTTCCTTTCTCTAGGGTTACTCAAATTACCCTGAACCTAAAGCGAAGTCTGAATTGCCTAAGTCTAGGCTTGAAGGGCTTGAGGCATGTTGTGAAACATAATCATCATTTTTGTGGGGGTTAAAGTAGTATCAGTCATTCATGCTGAAGAACCTGCAAAATATTCTCTTGCTTCCCTTGGTTTTTTGCTATACACCTTTACCTAAGAAGGGTGTCACTGCAGTAGCAGTAGCTACATTGGTAGTTGTTGCCTGCCTTATCCAGTTAGAGGTAGTACGTGTCATAGAGTACTACAAATCAAAGATGTGCACTATATAAGTTTCTAACTCTACCCCATCATATCAATCACAATTGTAATGTATCATGGTTCTTGGTATGTAGACGGATTAAATCTTATTCTTTGATGCCAACTTGTCACTCCCTAGGATTTTTAAAACTCTTTTATCCTAAAAAAATCAACGAAAATAAATTTCTTTTTCAAACTTTTTGTCAATCAACTACAAAAGCTACCTTGGAGTGACTTACTCATTTTCGAATATAAGAATATTAAACATATCCATACTTAGAACAAAGTTAAATAACACATAAAACTCATAGGGTCTTGCCCTAGCACATATCAAGAATCTACCACATACATTTAATCATAAACTCACAGGGTTTTACCCTAGTACATACTAAGAATCCACCACACACATACAATCATAAGTAATTAACACTTATGTGTCTAAGTTTAAAATTACACACCACATTAAAAGTCTTACTAACAAGAAAAGAAATCTTGCATTTCTTTTAGAGTTTGTTGTCCTTTCTGTGATCCCATTCCCAACTTGATTACTCTTCTGACAAACCTGCATCATGATAATACTGAGCAAATGGATATACCAAATGGAATGACTAAACAACTACTACATAATAACAATGCTTATGACTATACAACATCACAAAATCATCAACTATCATAGTCAATAGCAATTATAATTATCACCGCACATAAATGGAATTAGCATAACATTCACAAATAGATTTCTTATAATTTCACAATTATAACATGAACTCACTTAGAAGTCTCTTCCTCCATAAATGAAAGCCATAAGGTTATCTTTGACACAATAGCCAACACATCTAGGAGTACAACCATGTCTCACTAGACCATGATCTACTAAACCATGATTAATATTACCTTTTAATTGTATATATGATGGTATACACTAATGTACCGAGTACACAATGTGCATGATACCATTGAAACCCAGGGATGGTATACATTTGACTACATGATGCTAATTTTTTCAAGGTATATTTTTCGATAATTAAAAGGAATCTTGCCAAAGTGTACCACATGAGGCACTGCTCCATATTGTTTTATATGAGTGTCATTTCTTCTTAACCAAAAAACATTTTAATCCCATTTTGTAAGTCGCATGGACAATCTAATCCAAATATTTTTGTTACCCTTTCCACCTATTTGTCTGGTACAAATATCTACTACAAATATACCACTTGCAATCAAATGGTTTACTTAATGTTTAAGATACCACTTGCAATCAAATGGTTTACTTAATGTTTAGAAGAAAATTTTATTTTTAATAAACATTTCAGATTTTACAATCAAACATTGTCTATAAACCAAGAAGGTATGGCTCAATCCAAATATGTAATAATATGCTATCCTTTTTTACGATAATAATTTAGAATGGTTTTTCTTTAACTTCGTACCAACACTTACTTTTTATTGCATTAACATGTTAGACTTTTAGAAGTTCGTTCTAAGATCTTTATTTTAAAAAGCGATGCTGATTTATAACTTTAACACATGGTTGAAATTCTATCTATAAAGATCATTATTGCTTTAGTTAATCTTTGTTTTCTAAATTTTTTTACTTGCACTTAGGTGTACAACTTGGTTGTTATGTAGCTAGCTGCATTGCATGGATAATACATGTCATATACAATTTTTTTTTCTCATATACAGAATGCTTAACAAATATTTTGGAATGTCATAATGTCTCTTTTTATTCATTTAACATTATGTAAAGTTCAAACAAGTTTCATGTGCCTTTTCAAGCGTACTATTTTTAGTCAAAGTCAAAATTATTATCATTTCACTTAAAATTTGTATTGCCCTAGTTGTGGTCTGCCTGTTGCATCTAATGGCCGTCTAAGTGGCCATGACCCAAATATTTTTTTTTAATTTTATTTAAAAAATAACAATCTTGAAAGATATGGTTGAACACGAGGGAGGCATTGTTGTGAGAGTCTTGGCTATAATTTTTTAAAATAAAAAATAGAAAAATTTAATCTAAAATGGCTATTATTTTATTATTATTATTATTAATAAATTTATAAATATTTTAAAGACCCTATATTAGAGAAAAATCAAAAAGTAAGTCAAAATTGGTAGATTCCTCTTAATTTATTTAATGCCAAGGGCTATTTGGATGTGGAATATTTATAAGTTTCGATCGATTGTACTCTCATTTTGGCCTGAATTATTTGAATCATGTTTGTGTGTAAAAGGTGGGTAGGATTAAAATATATATTTATAAGTTTATTCTAAGCCGTTTCAGGCCAAAATTGACTGGAATTAGCGAATCACCTCATGAGGTGATTCCATCGTCTCCGGCTCCTAGCCCCCCAGTTCAAAATTACAGATTCAGTTATTTTTTAACAATTACCTCTCATATCGATTTAAACCTCTATAAGTGTGTCATAGGTAAGACCCATTTTAAAAGTTTAAAATTACCTACTCTTGTGAAATCTTATTTAATAAAATTTAAATTTAAAAATATAATAATACTATAAAAATACACTCTATATCTAAATTTAAGAGAGAGAGAGAGTTATTTTAATTTAAAATTTTAAAATTGAGTTTGATATTTACATCCGAATTTATTCTAAATTTTTTTATTACCAATTGTAATTTATATTTGACCGTGTATTCTTTAAATTAATTTTTAAAAAATTTCACTTCCGGCATCTGATGTGGGACGGGGGCGAGCCGGTGTGGAGCGCACGTGCCATTTTCATTTTCTCTCTCCCAGTTGAAGATCAAACCGGGGTTTGAACTTTGAACTGAAAGTCATCCGGAAGAAAAGCCTTTCCATCTTCTAATGGCCACCTCTCTAATTCTCTTTCCTTTGAACACTTCCATTCCAAGGTAAGTTTTCAAGTATCCCTTCACATGGGTTCGTAAGTTTTTCAATCGTTGTTGCCTTATATGTTTCATTTTGACTTCAGTCTTTGCTGTTTTGGGCCTGTTGGTACGGTTCAATGCTGATAAAAGTGTTGTTAATGCCAAACCCAATTCTGAGTTTTCATAGGAATTGTTGAATTTGGTTTTCTTTCGAGGGATGGGATGTAGTAATCGAGCATGTCTTGTGGATGGGAATTCCGCATTTCGTCCATTTGTTTGAATTAGGTCAACAAATTTTGTTGGGACCTTGTACTATAAAAGGCTTTCCAAGCCTACTCAACGGCATGAGTTAGGTTCTTGATTTATACTCGAAATGTGATTTTGATATTCTACTGCCTATTATTGTGATCAAGGTACGCTTCCGTGTCTGAAAGTTATTACCTTGTGCTTTTTCCGGAGTGAAAATCCTTTGAATTGTCTTCATCCAACAATTATAGCAGTCTACATTTTTCTGTAACATTCTGCACCATTTGATGTAATGAAATGGTTTGGTTCATCTAGTGGTAGTGGGACGATTTGTATAGTATGATTCCGTATATCTCTGTTGTTCTTGGCAGAAAGTTTATCTGGACCTTCTACCGTGTGTCACGCACCTGCGCTACGTTTTTTGGTATAAGGTCTTGCCCACTAATTGTCGAATTTCTTACTATGGGGTGGGATACTCTGTCTTGAATCTGTAAGTTTAAAAGTTCCTCGACGCTTTTGACTCAAAAGACTCCGTAAATCACTTTTATCAATTTTTCAAGTTTATAAGAAAACAATCCTTTTTCATGTGATTTAAAATGTCTGTTAATTATTTTATATTGGAAAATGTAAAATATGTATTGGGCGTCCTAAGGAGTCATTTTGGACTTGATATAGCTAGTGGGATGTTGCTGATTTTCTTTGAGATTCCTGGTTTATATTTTAATTGTTGCTATGTTATCCCCTCCAAGTTAAATAACATGACCTACTGAATATAATTGTTGAACTGTCTCAAGTGGCTGACAGTTTAGGCCTTCTTCATATAAACAGAATTTTACTAGATAAACAATTGTCTCTGATATTTGCCCTTGCTGTTAGTCATCCAGTTGTTGGATCTGTCACTTCTGTCAGTTATTTTGAATCTGCAATATTTCCTAGATTTTGTTGCAAAATATGACTGCTTAACCGTTTGAGGTGTTGTATACTTGTATCAAAGCATCTTGTTGTATATTGTTTCACGTCTTAATCCACTTGCCTCATTTGGGACAGTTGAGTTTGTTGATGTGAACAATTATACTTTCTTTTTGTGTTCTTCATATGGAATTTTGTAAAAGTCCGATGGTACTATCTATAAATAAGACGGAGTCTTGTTTCCTTGCATCTTTTGAATTTAGCTAATTATTAGAGTGGAGCTGCTTCCAAGCTTCTGAATTTTTTCCTAGTAATTGTAAACAAATGTGGGGTTGTTATACTTTTTTAAAGACGTAAAGCGGCTGTTTTTGTTGCACATCATGTGCTAGATACTTGTTTGGTAATTTAAATAGCTCATATTGATGAGTCTGACAGTAGGGCGCTGCAGTCAGTATCTTGCAAGGAAGTATGGATACAGATATGGCACACGGATACTATACAATATGGGTGCAGTGATACAGTAATTTGAAAAGAAAAAAGATACGAAATGGGGGGATATGTGTATTAAAATATTATTTTTTATATACTTTTAGGTATATTTTAAGTTAGTTATTGTAGCAAAAGATTAATTATAATGAAAAATGTAGCTATATGTTTGAAATGCAATTACAAATACCGCATTTTTTGCAAGGAAAGTTATCCCACAAAGAGTAATATATTGCATTGGAACAATTTTACTTATATCTTTTGAGTAGAGAGCATATACTTCTAAGTCATATAGCATTTGTTTAATGTTATCTTCGAAAGAATTTGATGAAGTAATTTATAGTTGATGTGTGATAGCAAAGGTAGAACACGAAGTCAGCTGTATCCAACATGGATACAGTTATGATATGGATATTATACGGATATGGAGCTTGTTTTGAAGTATCCGTGCTTCCTAGGTATCTAGCAATGGCATTTTTATTGAATCATTTTATTCTTGATAATGGCAATCACTTCTTTTTAAGGTTTGAGAATAGATTATGAAAATGGAGATATTTTTATCAGGAGTAGATTATAAACATTGAGATATTCAACAAGCAAACTTGAACTGTTAGCCTATTTTGTGGTGACTATGAAAAGAGGGATTTCATGTACAATTGTGGATTTGAACATAAACATTTGTCTAGTTTTGGAGAATTTTTAACAGGTTGATGCTCTTTTCCCGATCAAACTTTCTAAGACGCTGTCTAACCAACATGAAGGTGATTGTATCTCTTCATCTGATGCAGTAGATTCTAGTTACAACCTGTTGGCATCTAAAATGTAGCAGATTTTCTTTTTCCAGGCCTTTTCTCTAATATGTAGCTGGATAACAATATGTTTAGTGTCAGGAGGAGGTTTGGTGTTTGATTTTCTCAACTGAATTTTTTTTTTGTGGTTGATCACAGAAACATTTTCTTCCATGAGCACTTTTTTCAAGAGGGATCCCTTTACCAAAGCCGAGCAGCTACAGCAGATCATTATATACTTTTTGTATATTTTACTTCTATCCTTATATGTTCGCCCATATATGATGAACTTTGTATAAAATGTTTGGATATTTGGTATTACCTGTCTCCTTTGGATGGTAGTGTTGTCGTTATTTGTATTGCTATTATAGCTTTATACTTTTACATGCAATCACCTTCAGCTGAAACACATGTATTGTAGGTTGAGATCTCATTTAGCCGATGTTTCAGGAGGCTGTTTTTTAGCTTTTGCTGAATGAAGAACGAAATGCCCTATTGGTTCTACAAAAACGGTTGAAGCTGAAATATGGATGAGAATGGGTTGGCAGGTAGTGAAAGCAGAGTTGTAACATGTGACAGTCAGCAATTGTCGGCAAAGAGCCTTCTGAGATGTGTCCAGACTGAGAATACAAATTTCTTTTTAACACCAACAGTTCCGAAAAGTTGTCTTATTTTAGAGGAAATGCACCCTGAAGAAGATTTTGTAAAAGGAGCTAAGCTGGAGATTAAGGATTGTATTGTAAAAACTTCATACTTAAAAAACGGATCCATATTCACTGAAGAACATTGTGCAGAGCTTGTATAGGGAGTTAAGAGGCTTAGAGCTGATCGACCCAACAATCCTGCATACCCCAGGTTTCCGATTAATCACGTTCCAGATGGGCATCTTGCGTATGCTAGAAGAAAAGCCGAATGTGAACTAGGCAAGGGTATTGGTTCTTATGGGAAAGTAAATTCCCATGTGTCACAATCGCCACATTCAGGTTCAGATTGCCAAGGATATCAGATACATGAGTCTATGGTTCCCTACCATGCTGTATCTGTATCTATTCCGCTGCAGTTTGCGTCATCCACCCCATGTGGTGAACCATCTGCTCCGCATTCTATAGTGACACCATTATATCAATGCCCCTCATGTTATCCTTATACGAATGAAACTCCTTCGTCTGTTGATTACCAGGATTAGTCTAATCAATACTGGGAAGGGCGGTACAATGATTTGCAGAAATCTTTGAAACAGTTTGATGAGTCAGGCCATTCATTACATGCATGCTAAGTCAATATTTGCATGTCGTGCAATTGCTAAATGCCATGATAGCAGCTGCTCGAAACCAATATGCAGTTGAATTGGAGAGGAGGGCCATGTACTTTGCAATTGTTGAAAGTAATATTAAATCTAAGCTTTATGATTTTCTCCTACCACTTGATTGACACTGATGGAAGGGCAATTTAATCTATAGATATTCTTTATTGCAGCGGGGGAGTTAAAGATGATTGTAGATCTGAAAATCCTAGAAAAATCTGCAACTGCAAATGGGCCTCTCGAAAATTCTGCGTCATCTTCGTTGACTGGTGTTGATGCAAGGCAACATATAAATGCTGTTTGATTTGCAAGGTGAATGTAATATTTTCAACTTTAAGGGGTAGAGGTGACTGAAAAGTTTGGATGCGGAAGCTTCTCTCCCAAATTTGAAATTGCTAGGAATTTGTTTAACTACATTCTTCATTGAAATTGAGTTCCAGACTAGAGATCTACTAAGACTAAATATCAAGTATAACAAACCTTAAGGCCATGGATTTGCATGAAGGGTTTATTTAGAAATCTTCCCAGTGATAGATTAGATTGGATGCAAATTAGTCACACATGACATAGTGCAATGGTATTTTTGTGTACTTGTCTCTATCTTGTCACCTTATGTCCTACCTAGGAGGGGAATGATTTTAATCATAGAATCAATGTCTTGCAGCAGATTACCCTAGATCCTCGTGTAATATTAGTTTTCAACGTACTATGTACTACATTGAATTTAAGAGTAACCAGAAACTGCTTTGACTCTTGCCGACGTTAGCTACTACTTAATTTAGGACCTTGAAACCTCTATTTAATGTAGGACTTTACTACTTCAGTCAATTCTATTTTAAGCATATTTATCAGAGTTACGTTTCCCTACTTCAGTTTATGCTCATTTGAATTAAGTTTCCTAGTGTGAGAAGTATTTGTAAAAGGAAAACTTTATACTTATATTAAGGGCTTCTGTTCTACCCATAATATGTTGGATTTTGACATAAAATAAAACTTCTAGCGTTGAGCCATTTGATCGCCCAATCGCCCCGTTCGATCGGCTGTTGCCCAGATCGATCGGTAATGGATTTTTGAAAATTATAAGTTGTGATGATTAATGCGACGGGTTATATGGAAAATAGCCATTTCGGCTTTGGGAGCGTGTAAAACTTATAAAAAATATTTGGAATAGAAATCAAAACATGGAAAGCAATATTATAGTGACTCTCTTCCTCTCTGCTCTTTCTGAGAAATCTCTGGGAGTGATTCCTTCTTCTCTTTCTCTAAACTTAGAGTCCGTGGTTGGGCAATAGAGTCTCCTCTGATCAAGATCCAATTTGTTCAATTGGAAGTGCATCATTAAACGGATGGTGTGGTTTGTTGTATCTTAGGAACGAAATGCATTTGAACGCCTGTGCACGGAGGGCGGCGTATCTATTTCAAGGACACCATGTAATGCGCCTCAAACCGGGTTCATAGGTTTCTTCACTCTTGTATTTAATATATATATATATATATATATATATATATATATATATATATATATATATATATATATATATATATATATATATATATATATATATATATATATATATATATATATATATATATTTGTAGATATATTTATGTGTGATGATTTACATGATAATTGTGACTTGTATTCAATCTACCCTCTTTAAAGTGATAACCCCAACATAATATTTGTACGAGGTTTTGCACTTGAATTGTACAGTTCTAGTTCCTGTCTCTTCTCTTCTTCATCATCATTGCATCTCCCCTTTCTCTCTCAATATCTCCTCTTTTACTCTATCTTGTGGGGCTCATTGGGCTACACCATTGATATCGGAGATGGTTCTAATTTCCGGTGCCCTCTCCAACTCTCTGCTGCAAAGTTAAAACCATGGAAGTACATCTTCAGTGGATGGAGGTGGGTGGCCTTCAATTAGTTTCGGACAATGCAAGCAGCGAACAACACATTTGGAGCACCTCCTCATGACATAGCATAGCAAATTGAAGCACAGTTCTAGTGGCCTAGACTTGTCCAACTTTTGCTCCTTTTTCCTCCACACTGGCTCGAGACCTATGAGTATGCCACCAAGACTGTCAACATAAGTCAATTATTTCGGCGATCATTACCATGGTTCACCATCTTGGATCTCAGTCTCGTCTTAGTAACCCAAAGAGATAAGATCTCGGAGAGATTTATGAGAGATCGTGTAAAATGATAGCAAGCATCCAGGTGGTCATAAAAAATGGTCAACACATTTCTCAATATGGGTATTATTAACAAATATTGATACAAATATTAAACAATTATAAACTTATAAAAATATAACAAAAAATATGTGAAATAAGTAAAAAAATATAACTTTTTTGATGATGCAAAATGAGACTGAATATAAATATTATTTATGTAGAAAAATCAAAACTTATTTAGATATAAGATCTAAGAATTAGTAAACTTAATGACATAAGACTAAGAATTGATTTAAGTAAAGCATCTAATGAAATACTGATTTATCCTCTGTCTCATACTTTCTTCTCCTTTACAACGGTTGGATTGCTTAACTGGTCGTGACTCGTGATCAAAATCCTGTGTAGCATGAGTGAGATATCTTCTTTAGTGAAGGCCAAAGGAGTCATGTTAAATCCTTCTTTTTGATTAACCTTATTCCCTCTGAGAGTGTCTTCCGCTATCATTTCCATCATACTATCTTCCGTGTTAGAAAGTGTAAAAAAGGACTTTGGTAGCCAAAGGATATCTAAAGATAAATTTTTAGACTGTTATGGTAGTAGTTGAAACTTTCTAAATTCTCAATGTTCTTAATGCATTGGTTAATTGGCCAAGCATTGGTTCTGTGATTTTTTTTGGGTAGGTTCCCATGTTAAAAAATTATTTGTGTACTTCATTTCATGTGATTGAATATTTATGTAATAGTTTTTATTTTCTACACAAGGGACCACATCGTAAAATCCTTCGGTGATTTTTGGCTAAAGGCACTATGGTGATCCTCATAGTTGAAAGATCTTAATCTCACATCAGTCGTATGGTATCAATATTGTTAAGGAGTGGACCCAATTATGGACACGGAGCTAACTAGAATTAACCTTGAATTGGAATTGGACAGCCTTGGCTATCCGACAGGGTGGCACACCCTCCACACCCATTTTCAATACACACCATCGAGTGTATATGTTATTGTCAATGATTGGACCTAAATATGGACTTGGGCAATAAATGAAATTTGCCAAGCACATTTGCCATTGTAAATTTTTATACCTTAGTAAGTGTTGCGATAAAAGAAATTCACAGAAAGAAGTTGATCAAATCAAGCATGCATACTCTGTCCTTAAGATAGAATCTGCCTTACTAGTGTTATGAAATCACTTGGGCGTCTCTCTCCCAGAATAAGATGATCCATCACACGTTGTAGAAGCACCTTCACACAACGTATGCAGTGAATCAATGTTATGCACTTGCTCTCATAGAAGACAGTGACAAATTCTAGTAAAAGATTATCCAGAAAAATAATTTTTAGTATTTTATAAGAAATCCCGTTGAAGATAACTTGTCCCGTTCAAATGGACATGTTCGCCTATCAATAAACACATTTTGGTGAAAAGAAAACTAGGCCTATTTTGGGTTAAGAGAAAACTAAATGAATTTATCTAAAAAATAATTATCTTGTTGACTTGACCCGGCCGGCCACGCATGCGGGTTAGCTTACCTAAGTGTATGAGTCCAACATGTAGCTCCCCTATAAAAGTGAAGTGACCCAATGACCTAACTTAAAAGGCTAAATTTATGCATTATATATCAACACTATCATAATTTTTTAGGCGATATGAGACTATTAACAACTTTTAACCATTTCACATGTGTAATTCTCATCCACTTGAAAGTGAGCTTGAGTTTTCAATACCCTAATAGGCTTAACCCATGTACCCACTTCTAACAGCCATAACACTTGATGTCAATTAGCTTGAGAAGTATCAGATCGTGAGACCATGCCATGATTTGATGCCTCTCAAAAGCTTTTATATATTTAGCATACTAAAAGGATGACAGTAACATTCATTTCATTAATTGAAAAGATTTTATTTATGTATAAAATATTATCATCATTTTTTTTACGAAAAAAAAAGCATGATTAGGCACTCATTCAAATTCTAACACAAAAAAGTCAAAGTATTATTGAGTTTCTATGTGCATTAAGAAAACTTTTATCATATATTTATTAGCAGTTAGGTGTACCACCTTAAATGCACATGTCTAGTACTAGAAACATTTTTATCTTCCTTTTCTACAAATACTCAATAGCCACGGTGAGCCTAATTATCACTATGTCTAATTACAGCTTCTTATGTCTTATATTATGCTCTAAAAAAAGTATTATAATAAATTTTTATACTTATATCAATTTTTATGTGCATTAGAGGTTTTTCTGCCCTTCACATTGCGTACCCACCGTGCCATTAGCGCATACTCGTATCTATAGCCAACGACATTGGCTATTGGCAACGGTAAATTGCTGTGGAGCAAGCCACCTATAGGCCTCCATCATTGCTACCGCCAGTTATTCCTAGTATCTCTTCTGCCACAGTCGTTGGACATTGAAGTAGGTGCCTTGTGGCAGCCCAACTCTGATGAACTGTTGTCATGGCGATGTTGTGTACTCACTACTCAGTTAGTAGGGCAACCACAAGGATGGAGATGTTTTGCCATGTTTTAGGCTTGCAACACTGTTTTGTGGGTCTAAGATGGGTCCCTTCAGACATGCGCTTGCTTTCAAACAGGATCTCCGCACTTTCCTCAGTGGGATGGGCTACTTGTGCTTCACCCCCTATGGTTTGGTTAGATCCATTTCGGACTTTCCTTTGGGCCTGGTGGGCTGACTTTTGCCCAGTGTTTCTCACTTTACAAGGATATTTATCAAAGCATCTCGCTCGAGTTGGTGGGATTGAAGGTCGTAGTCATCGATACATGTGCTAACCAACTGCGCCAGATATTTTTTATATCTGAATGAGTAGCTTTGTTTTATT
Source organism: Saururus chinensis (assembly GCA_035235625.1). Taxonomy (NCBI): domain Eukaryota; kingdom Viridiplantae; phylum Streptophyta; class Magnoliopsida; order Piperales; family Saururaceae; genus Saururus; species Saururus chinensis. Next base: position 4,503,968 of record CP141145.1, on the reverse strand, counting down.
TAAGGCAATATAAAGGAAGAGTTTTTCACCCTACTATTGAAAGCTAAGCTAGTATTTTTTTAAAATAATTTTTTTTTCTAAAATATATGTGCGACCTACTATTTCTTAAGTATGAGTTCCGCTTATATGAGCATGCACACATACACATATCTACCCATGTGCATATGTTAGATGCTTTTGGTTAGCACTATTTCATTCATATGTAACTCATGTTATTGACACGCAAGGTAGGTTTTGATCCTTCTGCCTACCTCGTAATATACATAAAATTTACCCTTTAAATATTAACATGACTTGCTTAGTCACCTATTTATATGATAACTTCCCTAGTACAAAATCACATCACTTAACTAGATAAATTGATCAATATAATTTTACTAGAGTACAAATAAGAGGATAATACAACTATTTTAAAAGGATCAAGATATTTGTCAAGTTTTATATGTGCTAAGGAAACGTGCATTAAACATACTTTAGATCTCGTTTATACTACTAGAAGCTTTTTGTCATATGGTTAACAGCCATGAGGATTCCTATTCTATTGGAGCAAATGGACCCCCTTTCTAATTTTGACCTAACTAAATTTTTTTTATAGAAAATTTTCATGGTAGCTACAAAAGGGTTAATTATCGATTCTTAATTTGATTGTATGTTCACTTGAAACTTTTTTCCCATTACACTCTTTACATTTGTGTTATAATGATATTTTGTAAGTTTTATTAAGTTTTAATATATTTTAGAGATTTTACTCTTGTTTCAATGAGTACAAAGCTTATCATCAGTGCATATTCGTAATAGTAGTCATTGTTATCATTATTGATACCCATATGGTCTTCCATGCTTGGGCCTACTTTTCTTTTTCAAATCATCTCCCGGTCTTTCAAGTGGGTGCCAATTGCAATACAACACTGAGTGTATTCACATTTATGTTGCAAGAACTGACGACCAACACAAGCAATATGCCTCGCGGGCAAGTCATAAGTAGAGCGTCGTTAGATATTATGACTAATTCATGCCTTGAAACCTTTATTTAATTTAGGACTTTGCTACTTCAGTTAATTTTATTTAAGCATGTTTTATTGGACTTAAGTTTCTTTGCTCTAGTTTATGTTTATTTTATTTAAGTTTTCTATTTTGAGATGTATTTGTAGGAGGAAGCCCTAAAACGATATAAAGGACTTTTGCCCCATAAATTATGTATGAGATTTTGCAATTGAATTCTACAATTCTAGTTCTTGTCTCTTCTCTTCTTCTTCACTACATCTCTCCTTTCCCTCTTAGTCTCTCCTCTTTTACTCTATTTTACTATTCATGTTTTATTAGACTTAATTTCTTAGCTCTAGTTTATGTTTATTCTAATTAATTTGCCTATTTTGAGAAATATTTATAGGAGGAAAGCCTAAAATGAAATAAAGGACTTCCCCCCCATAAATTATGTATGAGATTTTGCAATTGAATACTACAATTCTAGTTCATGTCTCTTCTCTTCTTCTTTACTACATCTCTCCTTTCACTCTCATTCTCCCCCTTTTTACTCTTCTATTATTACTTACCTTGTGTGGCTCATTGGGTTACACCAAAACCACTTCTAAAGCCGCTCCTCCATTTGGTGAAAGAAAATTCCTTATCAAAACCAAGAAAGAGACGTTGAGTCCCTCATAATGGATTACAGTGGATGATGGTTTGAATTAAAATCCAAGTGCAGGACAAACTTTCTTTCTCTCTTCAACTAGAAGAAGATGTGACACTTCATGCTTTCAAAGGGAAATTTACTTTTTTTTATTGAAAAATTTCATTTTATACATTGGCAAACCATCAACACATCAATATTTTATTAGTGAAATAGTGTAAACTACTGCCGGTAAGCATCAACACATCGACGAACCGATGAAAACTACGCACATTGATTATTTTGGAAAAAGAAGCAATTTGATGGCTTTAACTATTAAAATTGTTACCTCGGTATATAAGAGAGTAAAACTTGGAATTAGGAAGAGAAGGAAGTCTCCAAGAAGTCTTAGTGCTCGTTAGGGTCTGGGAGCAGTTCGGGAGAAGACTCACTTCAAGAGAGGAGAAACCTCGCTTTGATTTAGGTCGGATTGTGGTCTTGCTTTGAAATAATGAAATTGTAGAAGTATGATTTTCTTCAAGTTTTAAATGAGATTGAACATGTGCATGTGTTTTCCACGTTGCTCCATGCATGAGTACACAACAATAGTGATTTCAATTTTGAATAGTTTCAATGCTTAATTTATAAAATAAATATTTCATGGTTTTGATTTGAAAAGCTTTCTACAATTTTTTATGGAAATAAGTATTCAGAAAACCAATAGGGTCTCTGACTATTTTCTGTCCAATCATGGTGAGGTCACTGATATGTCAGTGCATGTATCGATGAAAGGAGCGGGATGAACAATGTCTTTCATGCATACCATCATGTTGACTGGGCGCCGATAGTGAATCTAACACGTCAACGTAGCATTGGTGAGGTGGGTTGTCCTAGCCAACCCACTGTTAGTGAAGGTTCGGCACATAAGTGGTACTCTGATGGTTATCAGTGTTCTCGCTAATACGTCAGTGAGGTTACTAATGGTGCCTCAAGATAAGAAATTTTTGGATTTTTAGATTAAAGATTATGCTACTTATTTAGAACATATGAGTATTATTTTTCAAGGAATTTGGTGCATGAATGAATGATGATTAATTATGTATTATGTAAGAGTTAGTAAACTCTAATGCATATGTATGAGACCTTGTGATGTGATAATTGGTCATTTGAAACTGATACATTGAACACTAAAGGACAAAAGATCATGGTGTCTAATTGGCTCCTAAAGTGAGTCCCTTGGTTATGTAGAATGGAAGGGTATTTTAACGCACCGGGCCCTCAGCACCTCAAATTCAAGAGAGAAACAGGCCCCAAGTTCTAAATACCATAATAAAAAATTTATTTCATACTCTATGTACGAGAATTGGAACAATGCTTTGTGCACCTTGCCTCAGGGTACTTATTAGATAACATCTCCATTGTTATTTCAATAAAGTTGGATCCCAACGTACTTTTTCCTAGCAACCTATACATCGGATAAATCATTCATTCACATAATCGGATAAATCTTTCATTCACAAAATTCAATAGATCATTTATTCACAGAATCCGATAAATCATTTAGAATTGGATAAATCATTCTTTCATCGTGATACGTAACAACTTACTCCTGTGCTTGTAGAGCAACAAAAGCCAGAAGGAAATGGATTTTCCCCTAATATCCCAAATCCTGTACGTGCTAGACCAAGTGTAGCAAGTATCTAAAATCAATAGATTTTGAGTTTTATACCAAATAACTACCTAGAGAGTTTGAAGACCTAAAACATAAAAAAATATCATTTAAGGAATAGAAAATCTTTTTAAAATAACACATACTATATCATAAAAGGTGTTTAGGAATTCACTTAGTGATACCACTTTTTAAAACATAATTTTGGGCATAGCCATCAAAGAATTTTTTGATAATCAATTAATTAGAGTAGTGGGCATAGACCCAAAAAAGTCCTTAGAATTTGATCAATGTGAGCATCAATTGGAAATTTAACTACTTACCCTCCTCTCTTGGGGGTCTTTGTTGTGGCCGGTAGAGCCTCTCATTGTCCAAAATCAAGGTGAGCAGGGCCTCTCCTCTTTTTGGGATCTTCCCTTTGGAGCTTTATCTTTTTCTTTCGGAGTTTTCTATGTTCTCCTAAGGTTTTTCCTTCATAAGTGTCTCAATTTACAAAGTGACCAGCCCATTACATAGAATACACTCAAATTAGCTAGAAACATCCTTTGAACTGACTAAATTAGGTTTAAAATAGCTTAGAAACGGGGGAAAGAAGATTATCACACCCTCGTTGCATCCTCTGACCTAAACTTGGCTAGAAAGAGCGACAAGGGTGTGATGAGATGAGTTGATTACTAACCCAAACCTAGGCTAGATTTGAGTACACAACCACCACTTTGTGCAAAAGCAATTATAAAAAAAAGGAAATTAAACAAGAGCTATTAAGCATAGTCATAAGCATTCTTATACATACATCTAAGTTCACAGCCATAAGAGAGTCTCAAGTCTTCATAAGTGATAAACAAGTCCATATGATCAAATGGAAAGCTCTCTCACAAACATAACTAAAGTCTCAAGCCTACATCACACATCAACTACCAACTATCCCATAGTAGGTAAGTTACCCCTGCTTAGCATCGCTTTAGTCTCCACCTTGTTTGCAGTCATCCTAAGCACCTGCATGGCACAACCATACAGAGGATCATAGAGGAATACCCAACATAAAACAAGGCAAAGGGGTGAGCATAATCTAGTAAGGGTTTGAAAACAGGGATCTCACATTAACACCATAAAACATAATATAAAGATGCATAAAATAAATCTTATGCAATACTGGTGTTAATATCACAAGAACTCGTCAAATCCATTGCACAAATATCATTCTAAACATATCAACAATGCACAAATCTATACACATAAAACCTGTGTAAATATCTCAAGCATGCATTAAGTTCTTACACAAAACTATGTCAATATTCAATAGAGCATCATAATCCATATACAAAACCTGTGTAAATATCTCAATCGAGCATTATAATTTATACACAAAATATGTATAAATATCTCAATAGAGAATCATGATTCATACACAAAACCTATGTAAGTATCTCAATAAAGAGTCATAATTCATACACAAAACTTGTGTAACTATCTTAATAATGCATCAAATTATACGATAGAGAAATCCCAGTACTCGAAGATTCTGAATATTTGCTTACCTAATATTCATAAGCCAGAAATATCAAAAGCAGCTTGCTTACCTAGCATTCCTAAGAAGGAAATACCAAAAGCAGTTGGCACTCCTATGAACTAGAAATGCCCCTAGTTAGTTGGTACACATAGAAAAATCAACTTGGAGCTTACTCTAGAAGTCTCAATAAGTGTTCTTGTTATAGCATTCCTCTTTTCTCAACCTGGAGAGAAACCTACCCTTTTGGTATAGATGCCCTTTTTGATAGAAAACCTTGCCCTTTCAGGCGAAAAACTGATACTTAAATTCCCAATGCGGCTAGTAAGAAAAATTGTGAAATATCATGGCTAATCACAACTAATCATAGTGAAACAATTCATGACTAATCATAGTTACACATGGTTTAACTAACAATTTTCATGATGCATGCTGCATGTTCATGCGTGAATAATATTAAATGCATGAAAGCATAAGTATTTATACCAGTAAACAGCTCTATCATGCATGAGACATGGTTCATGAGTGGATAATATGGTCATGTAAGCATAAGTGTATGTAGACATAAGTGGTCATGCTCATAAATGATCTATGGTGCCTAGTGCATAGTCCATACATGAATAACATCACATGCATGCAATCATTCATACTTTAACATAATAATACTTTACTGGTCATATGTATGAGGCATGGTGAAACCATCAAAATTTGATTTTAAAAAAAAGCATATAAGTAAAAATCCAATTGGGCGATTAATCGGACCTTAAAAATAGTAAATAGTAACTTTGGCCAATGGATCGGGCCTCCAGGGCGATTGATTAGATGGCCAATACTGATTGATCAGATGGCCTATCACCCTACCCAACAGGGTGATTGATTGGATGGACAATTGATCGGCCTAATAAGGCGAGTGATCGGTCTGCCTTAAATCCAAAGACAATATCTTTCCAATCGATTGCCCCTCGGGCATGCATAGAATTATGAAAAAGAGAGATTTTTTAGCAAATGCAAGTCCAATCATGTATCAAAGCCTCATAGAACTTTGAATAAACATCATCTAAGCTTTAGATAGGATATATACAATATAACTCATACACAAGCACGTTAAAATATCATCAAAATATACATCCAAGAAGATTTGAGCTCACACAGCCATCATGCATCAAGAGCATGATCCAATACACTATCCATGTTAATGTAAAGAAAACTTATCAAATAAAAACCCCTTACCTCAAATCAGTATATAATTCTTACAATCTCTTCCCCAAATCAAAGGATCCCTAACAAACAAATTAGGTCTCATTACCCTAAGCAAAAACAACATGTTTCTACCAAATAGAGACTAAAAACACTAGTAATTAGACAAATCAAACATTTTCTTGTGCTCGAATGTGGAACACAAGATTAGGAACATGAAATAAGGATTTGGAGCTCTAAAACATGGGTAAAAAAGGAACTTTGAAGAGTAGAAGACATGAAATCAAATGCATGCAAGTAGAACATGTCAAATCATAAGCACAAGAAATCTTGAAGTAGAGTTTCTTAACTCACCATGGATGAAGCTTAAACACATGCAATCCCATCTAGAGAGAAGCTAGAGCACTTGCAACTTTGGAATCTCAGCCGTTCCAAAGGGAAGAGGATGCCAAGTTGGTTATTTATAATAATGAAGGGGTAAATAGCCTTGCATTGGCCCAATTGAGGAATAAATGAAACTTATCTTTAGAATTTGGATAAAATGAATATGACAAGGCCCAAGCTCATAAAATATTTCAAATGAAGGCCAATATTCAAAAAAATTGGCATCAAGACAAGGATGCTCATTGGTCCTAGACTGGGGCCCACTTCCTTAATACAAGGAAATGTGTGGAAATTGTAACTAATCATGTGGTAATGTTGTGGTTTACACTAGACACTAATGTACTCTATGAGTATTTCCACCTCATGACTAGGAGAATAGGTTTGTCATACCTCAGGTAAACCCCTGATAGAACCAGTCAACCAATTCTCCCACAAATATTTAAATCAAGACCAAGAAAATTTATAATCAAACCAAACCATTAACACAACAAAAGCAAATAATAATATAAAAATTTTGGGTCTCACAAAGATGCCTTTCGGTCTAAAACACTTCCCCTTAAATAGGAAAGACAAAATTGTTGTCATGACATTTGTTGTGAGTTTAGTATCCATCTATAAGAGTATAACGGATCACAAGAACGCCCTTAGTCCGATTATGTATGACTATGAGTTTTATCCTCTTTTTGTAGAATTTTAATACATAACAGAATTAAATAAATATTCTCTCAAAACTCACTCACGATGTATCAACCATTAGCATTCTATCCACACATAAACACACAATAAATTTAACATGGAAAACCAAAACTCGAGTTAAAAACCACAACAATTCCACACTGGAACCAAATCAGCGCACTATTAGCTAGCAAGATCATTTACATTGACACAAACGAACTATAAGCCTTTGTTTTGACTCTAATACAAACTCCTTTTGTTTAGATCTTTATAAATCTTTGTTATTGTTGGCCTTCAAGTTTTCTCCCTCAAGCACTTGAAACTTCTTCATCCTCCTTACTTTGTCTAAGTCTTCTTCTAGGCTTCAACAATCTCCTTTTGTTGTATTGACATTGCCATCCTTTGGAAATCTTCAATCTCCAATTGGAGATATACTGGAACTCATCTTTAAAATCTCTATTTAGTTATGGAAAAGCTTAATGAATTTATCATTGATCTTCAACTAAAAGCTTCATGTGAATCCCCTTTGAAAAATAATATGCCAAATATATAAATATTTTTTCTCTAATCTCCTCTAGGTTTCTCTCTCTCAAATTTCATGATTTTGTAACCCTTATATAGCTCCTTAAGTAGGTGTAGGTCTTTAACTTGAATATGGAAAGAGATTAAAATCAAAATTACTTAATTAGGGTAACTAGTCCTTGAAGCGATCAATCATTCCAAACAACGATCGATTATTTACTATTTATTTTGTGCACGATACTTTAAGCGATCGATCGATTAATGAATGTGATCAATCGATAACACCTAGCTTCATTTTACACAGGGCAAAATCAAGTGCCAATCAATCATTCCAATTAACTGTATATCCAACAATCGATAATTTAGTCTGTATTTTTACCATTTTATCCCTTTTACCCTAAAACCTACTGAAACCTCTGAAATCATTTATGAAAGTAGTCCAAGTGATTCTAATACGCGAAAGTGATCTGAATATGCTTCAAAAACCTTTAATATGCTTCAGTCTTTTGTCTTAATTCATAAGAACATGTTTGCTCCTATTTTTCAAATATGTCAATTCCAAATCTAACTTGGCCATAACAATATCTAATTAGATCGTAAGACTCAATACATACACAAGGTTTTTAGACATAATTTGATAAAAAATATTAGCCAATAACCTTGGCATATGACTCATATGTTCTTATAATTTCCCTCTTTGGTTATTTCTTATCAAAACAATACATATTTGAAAATCAAAATAAAATTACAACTCTTGACATAGTGTATTGACTTTCAAATTGTACAAAATAACTTGACACTATAAAGACTTAACATAGACTCATTTAACATAAATTCATTTAGAATTGAGCTTGAAAAGCCTTGTATAACCCTGTACATGTCCTACACACTTAAAATAAAAAATATTTACATAATATTGTCCAATCAAGTATAAAGATAAGCACTTTGATTTTCCTTTTCATTAATGACTTGTCCCACTTTTTGACATAAATAGACACAAAGTTAAAGCAATAATTAATAAAAATACTCATTAAAGCACAATCAAGTTATCTCCATCACTAAAAGACATGAAAATATATATAAACATCAACACATCACATGTCCATCACATATTCCAACATAACATCAATTTCAAGGTACATAGTCAACATGAAACATAACTAAACAAAACAAGTTTTAAACAAAGAAATACATGAAAGAGTGAAACAAAAGGTACAAAAAATCAATCTATAGCCTCATCATCATTGCTCTGCTCCCCCTCACTAACTACATGTGGAAGTTAGGTTCTATGCAAGTGATCTACGTCTGGAAGTCTCTGAAATACAACATCTTGAAACATTCTAAACTCCGAAATAGTAAGTGGTATATATGGATCATCCATTGGTGATGGTGCCTCTTCTAATGTATTTTCTCCTCTCTGTGGCTCATGAACATCACTCTGATAGTAAGATAGCATCCTACGAACCATTGCAATGTCAATTGGATCCATGCCTATCATAACAGGCTATGCTCTAGGTATCCTCACATATACCAAAGCTAAAATCCAACATAGGATGTACAGGTAAGGTAACATCTCATATGTGTAGCCATATGGGAATGTCATAATCCTACCAAAAAAATGGAGGGCAGATCCAACTCTAGTTGTCCCTGTGCCAAGAAGTGTAGAAGTTGTGTCATCATCCTATCTACTCTCTACTTTCTAGCACTCCAAATGTCACACTCTGCTATGACATGAAGTAGCCTAAAATCCCGTGTCATGGAATGTGCCAACCAAGAAACCTCTAGCTTAGGTCCTCTTGGTAGACTAAGCAAACTCCCAGTTGCTCACTATCAAGTGGAAATACATATCCATTAAACTTTGAATATGTGAGTTGTCTCCTCTCATATCCAATAACATCTACTAAGATGTCAGGTACCACTCTCACCTAAACTCTGCCTCCAACTCTAATTAGTGCATCATCATCCTCCGAACAGAGTGATGCATACCACTGCTTGACCAACCTAGAGTAAACACACTAACCCAATGTAGAGATCATGCTAAAATACTTCACCCAATATGGACGAGCCTCAACCCATCCTATAGTTGTCTCTAGGGGTACATGAACTAACTCCGCTCACATCAAATTGTTCTCACTCAATCTTGCCCACTACTAGATGCCCTGAGTCCCCTATCATGATTGAATGTTATTCTGTTTCTATTTGGTAGTTAATATATGTAATTTCTTTTCCTTTATTCACTCTTTTGCTCTTTCCATGTTTTATTATTGAAGATTTGGATTGATGTTGCCATGAATTTTTTACTTTTAAATTTAGGTATCTGTGAATTAATGCTTCTGGTTCTATGGTTGCGTAACTTAATAGGAAAGTTTTGCTTTTTCCTCTCTTTTGCATTGTCTTTTAACCTATTCTGATAGTGGCAACCAAGAAAATTTGGCTGCAAAGCAAAAACTTTGTCTTTATATAGTTTCCGGTGGGTGATTGAATTTGAATTGTTTGTGGTGAAATAAACTCTTGGTGAATATAACAAACAACTTGTAATGTGTACATTTACTTTATTTTTTACCAATCCAAAGATAAAATTCTATTGAATTTCCACATTATGAATTATTTGGTTAAAAAAGGAGATGCATGAACTCCTCCCCCCCCTTCCGATGGGTGATTGAGTTTGAATTGTTTGTGGTGAAATAAACTCTAGTGAATATAACAAACAACTCATAATTTGAATATTTACTAGTTTTTTTTTAATAGTCCAAATACAAAATTCTAGTGAATTTCCACCTTATGAATTATTTGGTTAAAAAAAGGAGATGCATGACCTCCCTGCCCCCCTTCCCCCAAATGCTGCTTCTGTTATCAATGCATATTATGCTTATTGAGGTACTTATGTACATATCTATGCATAGTACCATATAATTCACCCTTAATATAAATGGTATGTATATTTTATGGAGTGACTATGCTATTATGGATTCATAGCTTTTAAAATAGAGATGCGTTATGGGGTGAATATGAAGGGCTTGAATTTTGATGAACATTTTGACTTGCTAACTCCCAAACCAAGAAAATATTAAGTTGAAGAATATTCAGACATGCTAACTCCCAAACCTAGCATATACTAACTAATACTTAATGTCTAGGCTTAAATTGTGTACCTCATTGCGATTGATGTTTGAGATTAATTTATTTTCTTTCATTGTATTTAACTTTACATTTACCAATGACATTTTTTAGTAGTATGTTACAAATTTATGTACAATCTAGGCAATCTGCATGTTGCACAAAGGAATTTGCTAACAATGAATATGATTTGAAGTCTCCTTAGAGCATTGAACAAATAGTAAGAGAAGTGTTGTGGCCTTTTAATAATGAAACTCACTTGTATGAACTCTTGAACTTTTAGCATTCTTGATGATTCTAGACTAGTTAGTTGATATTTAATTGGTAAACACATTGATTAAAGAGTGTAGGGGTTGTATAATTACCAAAGTAAAACAATTGTTGCATCATTTTACAATGGTACATGAGCCTATCTTGTACTTTATATACCTTATAATAGTCTACTAGTTTCAAATGTTGGATGTATAAATGTTGCAATGAAAAAGTTCATATGTGTCGGATAGTATCTAGGAGCGCGTGTGCTCGGTGCATTACTAGCCATCAAATAATGATTGTGTGATTGGCGTTAAACAAGGGGCAAGCAGGTGATTCATCATCCGACAACTAGCAAATGCCTGGCACACGCACTCACAGATGCACTGAGTATAAATGGATCTCATGTGCAATATTGTTATAGCTGTTTTTGACAAAATTTTGGAAGATTTTATGATAGCCGCCCTCATGGCCTTCCATGTTCAACAAGGCTTTAGAATATTTTCATGTTGGAATCTTATGCTGACATCATTCCCAATCCTTTTGTGGAAGGCAATAAATGAAATAAATGCATATTTGTACTTTTTGTATTTTCCATTTGTTTTCAAGTGAATTTACATTGTGATATGCATGTATTGCATTTAGCTTATGTTATTTTTCATGAACTAATAGATTATCTTGTGCCATCTCTATCCATCTTTGATGATTAATTTAGTTGCAAATTGCTTCCATCTCAAAGGCTTTAACTTACTACTGTGTAGAAAGGGGAGGCCGAGAAAGTGCTTCTTGTGAAGAAGGCTCAAATAGAGGTAGAGGCTAAGTACCTTGGTGGGCTTAGAGTTGAAACACAAATGTATGCTATTAATGATGGCTTTCTATTTTGTGTTGGTTAATGTAATTATAATTTATTTTTTTACACTTTCTATGAAACTTGGTTGTGTGTAATTATAATTTATTTTTTTACACTTGCTTGTGTGATGGCTTTCTATTTTGTGTATGAAAAATTCAAACTTAAAATTATTGGAATTGTTTTGTACCCATCAAACTTGTTTGTGTGTAAATAAGTTCAAATGGAGCCAAAATGACAAGTTGGATCTGAGTATAGTTCTCATGTTGAAATGAAGCAATATGGCTCTTGATTAGCTTGTTAATGTTACAAACTACAAATTCCTTCATATAATTCAAAGCTTGGGGGTTAGTGAGGGTGACAAAAAGTGCAAACAAAACTCTTATAATTGGCGAACTAAAAATTATGTCTCATTTAAACTCAACATGAATATCCTAGAATTTAGAATTTTAAAAAATATATTGAAATGGTGCCAAATTTCAAATTTTGAATTTTAAATAAACCTTAAAAAAATTTGTGTCAGATTTACTCCAAATTTGAACCCAGAGTAGATCTAAGTGTGTAGATCAAACATTATAACTAGAAATACTATCAATTTTGATCATCTAATTTTGAAAAATCCCCAATTTGTGCAAAAACCATGAAACTATACTTGATTTTTCATGAACTCTCAAATTGTACTGAAACAAATTGCATGACATTTTATACAAAGCTAAATCTACCTATTTCTAACAATCATATCTATTCAAATCTCATTTAAATCAATTAAAAACCAACAAAAAATTAAATTTTATGTTTAGGAACTCACCTTGGCCAAAGTGAAAAGTGAGAATTTGATGAAGAAATCTGGTAGATTTTCACTCAAGTCGCCTCTAATCTCTCTTACAAACACTTTAGAGGAAGTTTATAGAGAAATGGAGTCAAAATGAATTGTTTTTAAATTTAAAATTGAATTTCGGTGCAAAAAACCCAACCAATGATCATTTGTTTGGGTCGATCGATCTTGAAAGAAATGTGATTTTTTATTTTTTAAAAATGATAAAAATTACAAAAATCTAATTTTTTTTGGAAACAACTCAATAAATTCCTAAAATTATTTTAAGACATTTATCATGAAAATAAAAAAATTAACACATAGAACTCAAAGTAAAAATCAAACAATCAAAATTAGCAAAGTGAAGCTTTTTTTTACATTTTTTAAATAATTTTCTTTTAATCTAAGTGCATCAATTGATAATGTTCAATTATACCTTACCTTAAATTATTCAACCTCATTGGTATGTGATTGTCAATTTTATTCTCTTCTTTTAGACACATTAAACATATTTTATTAAGTTTTGGAAAAAAACTACCAATGTAGTCAACGCTTGCCTCTTTTAATCTTAAATCTCGCAAGATTACTCTTAACCAAACTAAAACAAATTTATTCAAACCCTAGTAAATACTAAGTTCACAATTTTCAACTCTTTTTGACCAGAATCTATGTGTACGATTTTCCTAAAAAGATAAAAATAATCAAAAGCTCATAATTAATATCCCTTGCCTTTTTCTAAGTTGTGATATATTTTCTTAATTTATTTTTTTAGAGCTTAACTTTTTTCTGAATCCTCTCTACTTGCATCATTCATTTTTTCTGTTTTTTATTTATTTTTATAGATGCTAAGCAAATAAGAGCTTGACACTAGCCTAGGCAAACTTAAGTAGGTAGCACTTCCCCATTATCTTTAAGATGACAATTCCATTATCTAATGAGATATTAAAGTACATAAGACTCATAAACATTATAGTACATTATATGAAATTTTCTTTTCTTTTGAATTCAAAATAGAAATTTAGCCGAGGATCCTATAATTTGATCACCTAGACTCCCCAGAAAATCCAAATGCCAAAGTTAACTATATTTGATAATTCTCTTTTAAAGTTCATACATAAAAGTGACTTGAATCTCAACATGAAGTGTGCAAGGTTTTTTTTTAAATTAGAGAATTGCAATATCAAGCAAAAGAAAATAAAATTGATCTTCACTCTCCTTGGTGTATCATTTTCTTTGTTAAGGTATGTTTGACTACTAATCTTGTTGCTTTCCAGCTTAAAAGAAAATTAATTTCAATATGTCCTAAGAGCTGAAATAATCAAAAACCAAAACAAAGGCAATTGAAAACTAAAGCAAAAGCTACACTAATCTTTTCTTGTTTTTTATCATATTGTATTTTTTTTAATTCAAAACCTATGAATTAAAGACATGTAAAACAAAGTAAAATGTGATAAAACTAAAAAACACAAATGTCCAAATGATAGAAAGAATTAAACAATGGACATATATCATAATCTCTTACTTAGAGATTTGAGACTCCTTAGTCTTATCTAACCATCTAATCCTAAGCCAACGTAAGGTATACTTCCTTGTTCTTTCTAATTGATCATTCAAAGCTTGAAGATCGACCTTCTTCACCTGCACTATCTTCATCTTCTTTTCATATATTTGTTGGGGCAACTTAGGGGTAGTGGGGATAGTGTGCTTCTTCTCATTCTTCTTTGACCTAAGTTTGAAAGGGTAATTCTTAAGAAATTTTCTTCTAGTATGGGTCTCAATGTGGCAAATGTTATACACCGACAATACTAAAACATATTTTTCCTCCTTTCACTCTTGACCTAGGTGGGTTGGGCACTATATTAGGGTCTTTATCACTCTCTTTTGCCTTCACAAAGATAGTTGATTTTGCTAAGGGGGTAGATGATAAGTATGAAATATATATCTATTTTATATGCCTTTTTACCTTATTTGCTAGTATATATTAGGTTAATTAAGAGTTAGTTATGGTTTATTTAGATTAAGATAGTTATTAATATTTTAGTTTAATTATTAATTAATTTTGTAGTTATTAGTAGTTTAGGCATGTATTTAAATCAAGTTAGGATTTTAATTACTTTCTATATGTCTAAAGTATGATATTTTATATTTTCTAGGTAAAGTACGCTTATCGAGGTACTTGGACGATGTTTAGAATAATTCAAAATAGTCTTGACATGCTTTAAAGTGATTTGGACAACTTTTCGGAGTTATAAACAAGTTAGAAATTAATATGGACATGAAGAAAGATCTTAATGAATAGAAATTAGACTGTCCATGAAAATTGTCCAGATTGTAGAAATAGTGTAGCCGTTCGAATGGGGCGTTTGATGTATCAAATGGGATAACGTGAATTCGGACACAAATCTAGTATAGGTGATCGAACGGGCATGTAGGGCGTTCGAACAGGATAACGCGTAGTTTCCTAGTTTTAGCCAATTTTGAATCCTTTTCATATTGGACTTCTTTCTCCGGCTCTTATGCCTATATAAAGACATTTCGGTTTAAATTACAGGATTCGAGTAGATTTTCTAAAGAGAAAAAGGAAGAAGAAGATGGAAGAGAACTCGAAGCTTTTAATGAAGATTCAAGTGCTTTCTTTTACAATGGAAGGCTAGACTTTTCTTTTACTTAGGAGTTGATGAAGCTATAGATAAATTTTAATTTCTTTTTTTTTAATTTAGATCTCAATTGTAAATGATGACAATTGTATGATAAGGATTTCTTTTTTAATGGAAGAGCTTTTAATGTTTATTCAAGTCTATGTTGATTTATTGTCTTGTAGATGATAGATTGATGTGGTTTTGATATTTTCATTGATTCTAATTTCTGTGATTTAGATGAGATGGTTATGCAATAGTTTTAATGTTCAGATAATTAATGACTTAGATGAGTTATACTAAGATTAGACAGGTCATGCCTATAGCTAGTTTAGTGTAGATGATTCGTGCTATTGTCGAAGATAGTTCATGCCATGTAATTTAATTAATGATTCTTTCTAAAGTAATTCTAGCTTGTAGCTGAGAATACTTGTTCATATTCACAATAGATTTAGATTAGAAGTTAAGGAATTGTTATGGTTCTATAGTGGATTTGATTTCCTAAGTAATTTCCATCATATTAATCTGTTGTTTTTTAAACTAGTTGATTTCTTTCTTTTACTTAATTAAAATTTAAGTTTGTTTTAGTTTTAAATCAGCAAATTCCTCTTTAGATTTAGTAATAATTCATCCATCCCTGAGGTTTGACAACCCTTAAATATTTATCCTAGTATAATTACCTTGTACACTTGCAAAGGGTTTAATTATAAACGATCAAGTTTTTAGTGCCGTTGCTGGGGACGGTGTGGATTTGTTACTAAATTAGTACTAGGATAATTCTATCTAATTTAGATTCAGTTTACTTTAGTTTTTAGGTTAATTCTTAGTTTCTTACCTTCTTTTAATTTGATCTTGTAGGCTGAGTTGAAGATCGTGCTCTCTACACTTGTGGCCGCAAGTGGACATCGACAAGCACAGTGCTTCTCTTCGGCTTGCAAGATCCTTTTCTCTCTTTATTTTTATTTATTTTTAGTTAGTTTTTGCTTATTCTTCCCTTTTTACATTTAAAATTGTGTGGTGTGTTTGTGGTGTATGCGTGGTCATCGCTCCTTACTCCCCCGATTAGTACCATTTGACCCTAAGCCTGAGTGGACATCAAGGAGAGCTGAGTAACCCTCGACCTACATTCCTACACCCCCAAACTCTCCTACTAATTCCTCCTCCAACATTACTTCTATCCCCATCATGGCCGAACATCAGTTAGTAGATGCACCGCTCAAAGCTCTAAGGGAGTATTACACTCCCAATGAGTACACCTCCCCTTCATGCATTAGGTTGCCAACGATTGCTGCTCAAAATTATGAGACTAAGCCCAATGTCATTCAAATGCTTTCATCTTTTTATGGGCTTAATAATGAAAACCCATATAGGCACCTAGATGACTTCTTAGAACTATGAACAACTTTTAAGCTCTCAAATTTAACCGATAAGGCCGTCAAACTTTAGTTTTTCCCTTACACACTGAAAGATAAGGCTAAAAAATGGTTTCACTCATTAGAGCCAAACATTATCACAACATGGGCCCAAATGCAACAAGAGTTCTTTAAAAAGTACTTCCCTATAGGTAAGACTAACCAAATGAGAAAGGCCATAACCACTTTTGCCCAACTTCCCACTGAATAGTTCCATGAGAGTTAGGATAGACTTAAGGACCTTCTTAGGAGGTGTCGTCATCATGTTGTCCCTAAGTGGCAATTAGTACAACATTTTTATGAGGGTCTTACTGAACAAAACCTCCATCTTGTTGATGCAAGTTGTGGGGGTACCTTTTTGTTAAAAAATAAAAATTAGGCATGGAAACTTTTTGAGGACTTGAGTGAAAATTCTTTTCAACATGCTGCGTTGAATAGAAATGAGAGTAGATTATCTATCTTAAACAATTCCCCCTCAGGGGTGGCTTGTATGAAGTCAAAAACCTATTAGACCTCTCTTCCAAAGTTGATACTTTTAGTAGGAAACTAGACCTTCTTATGACTTCAACCCATCAGCCCACTCCCTTCACTCAAGATGCATGCACAATATGCCTTAACCCAGCCCATACTATCATGGAGTGTCCCTCTGCATCTCAATTTTCTGAGCTTGTCCTGCCACCCAATCCTTCCCTAGGGTTGAGAACAATCCATTTTCAAACACATATAACCCTGGGTGGAGGAATCATCCTAACTTTTCTTGGCAGACACAAAACCAAGGGGTTGTTGGCAATCAACCCCCTAGGCAACCATTCCAAGTCCAAGTTTTGAAAAAAAGGCCTTGAGTGCCTTGCAAGGCCTTCAATCTCAATCCCAACTCCTCCACTCTCACATACAATCTATAGCAAAGTTAGAAGCCCAAATTGGACAACTAGCTAATGTTATTAACAAGAGAGAGATGGGGACGTTGCCAAGTCAACCACTACCAAACCCTAAAGGTCAATTTCTGGTAGAGGGAGCTTCTCCCTCTAATGAACAAGTTAATTACATAATGACCCTTAGGAGTGGGAGGATTGTTGACAAGAGTGTTGGGGGGACACCAGTGACAGATGATAGGAGTGAGGAGTTAGAGAGGGCAGCCCCTAATGAACCTCAAGTAGAAGTTAGTGCACCACATGAGAAGGAGTTTGTATCTCCTTCCCCTTCCTCAGACCACTTCTGAGGGATTTTATATCCCTAGGGCGCCTTTTCCTCAGTGTCTTGACATGGCCCCATTATTTAGAAAGACCACAACAAGGACTAATGAGATTCTTGAGACTTTTAAACAAGTCAAAATTAATCTCCCCCTCTTAGAAGCCATTAAGCAAGTCCCTGCTTATGCTAAGTTCCTCAAAGACCTATGCACTCAAAAGCATAAATCCAAGACCCATGTGTCTAAGAAGGTCTTTCTCACCGAGCAAGTTAGCTCTCTTTTGAAGTTTGACACCCCACCTAAGTATAAGGACCCTGGAGTACCCACTATTTCTTGTGTCATAGGTGATCACTCCATCCATAGAGCCCTCCCTGATCTTGGTGCGAGTGTCAATTTGCTCCCTTACTCGGTATATGAGAAACTAGGGTTAGGAGAATTGCAGCCTACATCAGTTACCTTAGCTAGCTGACCGTTCGATGCGTAAGCCTCGAGGAGTCATTGAGGATGTCTTAGTGAAGGTTGACCGGTCATTTTTTCCTGTTGATTTAATTGTCTTAGATATGAAGACCAGTGCCAACTCCACACATTAGATTCCTATCATTCTAGGTCGCCCTTTTCTTGCCACAGCTAATGCATGCATAAATTGTAGGACGGGGGTAATGGAGATGACCTTTGGGAACATGAAAGTACAACTAAATGTTTTTGATGTGTCTAACCATTTGCCTGCAACTTCTCATGCTGAATGTTTTATGGTAGACAATTTTAGATTTGATGCTTATGATAGAGGTCCATCTTTTGTAGCATCAACCCATAATCATGTCATGTTTTCTAATTTTTCTGCGTCATCTTTTTGGAGACTTAAGAGAAGAACCAATGCTAATATCTACTAGCCGCCCTCATATATTTGAGAATGTTGGCAATGTCTGGCTAAAGACCATAAACTTAGCGCTTCTTGGGAGGCAACCCATGTTTTTGATATATTTCTTTTCCTTCCTTTTATTTATTTTCTTTGCTTCATTTAGGCTTTATTTACTTATTTTCTCAATTTTTTTCTCATTATAGTTTTTCTTCTTTTATGGGATATAATACTTTAGGTTTGGGGAAATGCTCATCACTTATATTTATTTCTTTTCTCCAATCCTATGTACTTCACTTTTCAGATTAGTGGATTAGTTATGCTTTCGGGTGACATCTTTCTCTCTCTTACTTATTCTTGTCATTGTAGTATATATTTTCTTTAACATTGAGGACAATGTTCAGTTTAGGTTTGGGGGTGTAGAAAGATATTTTTATTTCTTATTTTTCTTTTAGGATGTTTTAGAGTATTTTTTCATTTTTCTTTTGTTTACTTTTAAGTGGGTTTTATCGCTTATTTTCTTTTAAAAGTATATGTCTGTTTTTAAAGAGATCAATTTCATGAAGAAAGTTCAAGTAATTAATGAAGTGATGAAAATGATTAAGTAAGTAATTTCTATTTTATTTTCTTTATCTTGGATAATTGTGCTAATATTTTTAAAATACATTTCACACACTTGAAACTTGTAGGAATATAATTTTATGACTTATTACTTGTAATCTTAGTGGGATATCTTTAACTGAGCATATATTTTTGAAAACTTGACAATTGAGTAATTTTTAATGTTTTTTGATAGATCTTTTAAGTTTAGCTTTTATTTGAAAAAAAAATGGGATAAGTGTGTAAAGTAAAAAAAAGAATGAAAAGAAAAAAAGTTGAAAAAAATAGATTGAATGAAAAAAAAATTTGACGATGAAAAATAAACAAGTAAAGGTTTGTTTCTCTTTTTACTGAATAACCGGACCTTGTGCCTAGGCAAGTATAAGGGATTGTGTCAAAAGGTGAAAAGTTGAGATAAATTCTTCTGTGACTTGCTTGGTTCTGTAGCCTTTATAGTTCGAGTTATTAAGCCTAAGGGGTGTTTCAACACCTAGTGCCTTGAGCCAACTAGATTAGGGACACTGGTCTAACACTTGTTACATGGACTATTTAGAAAGCTTAATAGAACTAAGTATTGCACAAGTCATATTTTGAGGTATATTATGCTCTTATTCCCTGAATTTAATTGAATTTGAAGGCTATTTCGTGAGGGTTTATTATGAGATGTTAAAGATGAAAGAATAAAATTGTATGACTACAAAGTTTCTACACTTTATGTTTTTGAAATGTATATATGTAGTTGCACAATTATTTCTAAGATGGGGTTATAAAATGGATTATTCCTTACTTGAAAGTGATCAGATCTTAATTGTTTACTTGTTTCAAGTATTTTTTGTTGGTTCTTTTTAAAAATAGTTATGTGTTTTTAAGAGAGGATTGTTTTTAGAATTTTTGTTTTCTTGTTTTATTTTATTTTATTTCTTAAGATTAGATGTTTGCAGGTATCATTACTGCAAACCCTCACGAGACACAACTCGTCCAACTAGGGACACCTAGGGGTTTAAAGGCTTGTTGCATACGCTAAATGCAATCATGATTCCCTACGAAAGTGGCATTTATTTTTTCTTTTAGATTAGTTGTTTTGCTTTTATTTTGCTCGAGGACTAGCAAAATATAGGTTTGGAGGTATTTGATAAGTATGAAATATATATATATATATATTAAATGCCTTTTTACGTTATTTGCTAATATAGATTAGGTTAATTAAGAGTTAGTTATGGTTTATTTAGATTAAGATAGTTATTAATATTTTAGTTTAATTATTAATTAATTTTGTAGTTATTAGTAGTTTAGGCATGTATTTAAATCAAGTTGGGATTTTAATTACTTTCTACATGTCTAAAGTAGGATATTTTATGTTTTATAGGTAAAGTACACTTATTGAGGTCCTTGCACGATGTTTGGAATAATTTAAAATAGTCTTGACATGCTTTAAAGTGATTTGGATAACTTTTCGGAGTTATAAACAAGTTGGAAATTAATATGGACATGAAGAAAGAGCTTAATGAATAGAAATTAGATTGTCCATGAAAATTATCCAGATTGTAGAAATAGTGTAGCCGTTCGAATGGGGCGTTTGATGTATCAAATGGGATAACGTGAATTCGGACACAAATCTAGTATAGGTGATCGAACGGACATGTAGGGCGTTCGAACAGGATAACGCGTAGTTTCCTAGTTTTAGCCAATTTTGAATCCTTTTCATATTGGACTTCTTTCTCCGGCTCTTATGCCTATATAAAGACATATTTCGCTTGAAATTGGAGGATTTGAGTAGATTTTCTAAAGAGAAAAAGGAAGAAGAAGATGAAAGAGAACTCAAAGCTTTTAATGAAGATTCAAGTGCTTTCTTCTACAATGGAAGGCTAAACTTTGCTTTTACTTAGGAGTTGATGAAGCTATAGATAAATTTTAGTTTCTTTTCTTTTTAATTTAGATCTCAGTTGTGAATGATGACAATTGTATGATAAAGATTTCTTTTTTAATGGAAGAGCTTTTAATGTTTATTCAAGTCTATGTTGATTTATTGTCTTATAGATGATAGATTGATGTGGTTTTGATATTTTCATCGATTCTAATTTCTGTGATTTAGATGAGATGGTCATGCAATAGTTTTAATATTCAGATAATTAATGACTTGGATGAGTTATACTAAGATTAGACGGGTCATGCCTATAGCTAATTTAGTGTAGATGATTCATGCTATTGTCGAAGATAGTTTATGCCATGGAATTTAATTAATGATTCTTTCTAAAGTAATTCTAGCTTGTAGCTGAGAATACTTATTCATATTCACACTAGATTTAGGTTAAAAGTTAAGAATTGTTATGGTTCTATAGTGGATTCGATTTTCTAAGTAATTTTCATCATATTAATCTCTTATTTTTAAACTAGTTGATTTCTTTCTTTTACTTAATTAAAGTTTAAGTTTGTTTTAGTTTTAAATCAGCAAATTCCTCTTTAGATTTAGTAATAATTCATCCGTCCCTGAGGTTCGACAACCCTTAAATATTTATCCTAGTACAATTACCTTGTACATTTGCAAAAGGTTTAATTACAAACGATCAGTAGACAAGCAATATCTAAAACCTATGCCCATTTTGTTTGTTTGACCAATGCTAAACATAGTTTCCAACTTCTTTTTCGTACTCTTGAATCAATCTAATTTCTATTTAGATGATATAAGTTCTCTACTGAGAACACTAGACTTCTCTTTTTCACTCTCTAAGTCCTTCTTAAGGTCTTGCACATCTCTTTCAAGTTTGTTATTATTAAACTCTCCCTTAAGGTTTTTGGTTTTCTTAGTCAACACTAATAATTGTTGGAGGAATGCCTTAAAATCATTTGAATCAACATTAGACTGTGAGTTCTGTTCAAGAGAAGTAGACTCATGAGAATATTCTTCAGAACTATCATCCTTTACACTTGCATTGAAGGTAGTATAGTTGTATTGTTCTTCTTCTTTAGAAGAACTCTTATCAAAGCAAGTTGCTTGAAGCATATTTCCTTTTTCTTATAATCAAACCCATTTGATTTCTTAGGTTTATCTTCATAAGAAGAATTGTCAGAATTAATGTTAGGATAATAACAACAAAGTGACCTAATTTACCACAATTAAAGCATTTCAAGTTCTTGTTTTCTTAGTTAGTTTGCCTCTCATTTCTCTTCTCTCCTTGTATCTTCCCAAGATTTTGTCCTTTATTGTCAAATCTAAAGTTCTGAGTTTCTATGAACTTATTAAAGTCCATAGCCAATAAAAACATTAGTTATTTATCAGTTTTAGGCTCTTTAGAACATTTAAGGTGTTTAACACCTTATTTTTTCTTGGAAGTTCTTTTAGATGCTTTAGGGCATTTCGTTTTCTTTTGAACTTTTCAGATAAGTCCTTTTTGTTGTATGAGACTCTTTTTGCATCTTAAAGATTCTAAGGCTCCCAACCAACTCTTCAATGTCTAAGGTGTCAATCTCCTAGATTCATAAATGACAGCTACCTTAATTTTAAATTTAGAGGACAATGAACTTAATGACTTTCTCACAACAATGTAATTAGGCACGGGCTCTCCTAGTTGATCACATGTGTTTACTATGCCTAAAATTTTAGCATAGTATTCAAAAATTGTCTCTTCTTTGCTCATTATCATATTCTTAAACTCTAGGGTCAACATTTGTAGTTTAGACACCTTCACATCCTCAGATCCCTCATTATGTTCTACTAATTTTTCCAATGCAACCTTGGCAAAAACACAATTAGAGATTGTAATACCCTTGATTTTTTCTATGATTTTTTGTATTTTTATGCTATTTTTTTATCATTTTTGGCGAGAAAATGTGATGCTTCGGCATATTTGGCCTCAATATTTATACCCGTAGTGTCAGATGTGGGGTTCATTGTAGGCCACGGGCCTAGATGCACTTTTTGGCATGAAAAATCGATAAAGAATGAAAGTGCAGAGGATAAGGGAGAGAAAAGGGAAAAAAGGAAAATAGGCTCAGGCTAGGCCGAGCCCGATCCAAACCTTTCTGGAAGAGAAACACCCCCCCCTTCCGGTTTCCTTTCCCCATCCACCGGTGGCCGCAAGGCCACCACCGGCTTTGCCTCAGAGGTGTGATGGCAGGGGGGCCTTTACCCCAACCCCCACAGCCGCTCCGCCCTCCACTAGATTTCCCCCTCCCCGGTTAGCTCTCTCTCTCTCTCTCTCTCTGTGTGTTTTGTGTTAGCGTTGTCGCCGTGGGCTGGTAAGGGCCGATTGTTAGGAGCTCTGCCCCGACCGGCAATGGGAGGGGACCATTCCTCCTGAGCCCTTGGCCGCTCCGCGCTCCACCCGGTTTCCCATAGCCCCTCTTCTCTCTCACTCTATTTTGTACTGTGGTGGCCCGGCTGTGGCCGGTGGTCTCCACCCAACTAGCCACAGGCCGACGACCGAAAGGCAAACACCCAGACAGCTCCGCCGCTCCCATGGCTGCTCCACCCTTGCCGGTTTCCCCTGGTCAGTCCCTCATCTCCCCTGTTTTTGCCCCTTCGGTCGAGTTTATTGGCTACCTTCGGCGGCTGTTGAACAGCCCGGCCTGAGTCAGACCAGCCTGCCTACTCCCCTGGTTTTCACCAGTGTACTATTTTGATGAAACAGTAGCTGCTGGCTGCGAGCCACCGCCGACCAGACCTCCGTCCAACTCTGCCTTGGTCTGGCGAAGACTGTAGACCACTACTTCCTGCCCGATTCTGCCTCCTCCACTTCTCTCCTCTAGCTAGACTTTTTCAACCTTCCTTGTTTCCATCTGTGACGGAAATTAAGGATGTGCTGACAAGAGCCAGCCTCCGATCGGCCAGCCTTGTGCTAGCGACGATAGGGCTATTGCCTCAGCCAAGCCCACCGCCCTGATTATTTTTTTGGCCCCCTTCCTCTCGTCGGAACTAGGTCTACCCTTGCCCAGTTGTACTGTTCCATCTGAACAAACTGAGCCGATTGCTCTTCCTCTCTCTGTTGTCTGATCGGCATGCCACCACTTCCATTAGTTGTAACCTATGGCTGTAACGTTTGGCCAAAGATAGCTCCTCCTGGCCGCTAGGGCCATGATGGAGCCAGCCAGAGCTGTTGGTAACCCCTGCTCCTCCTTGTGCACCTAGGGTTTTTCGCCCATTTTGGGCCACTTAGCATCCTTGGATGCCAAACAACCTCTAGACCTTGTAGTTTGGCGGGTCTCAGCCTAGGGATGGCTGGCCGCCCCAGTGTGGCGCTGCCCCTCTTTTTCGGCATGAGTTAGGCTCCCCCTCTGCCGATTATGTGTATGACCGTGCTATATAGAGGGCCACCTTTTGCCCTCTTACCATTCTATCTCCGTGGGATGCCTATTGGCCTCTAGTCAGCCTACCTAGACATAGCAATGACAAAGGCAGTCTTGTTAGTCACCACCCTTAGGCATGGCCCAACCGCTCCTTTGGCTGCGTGTGCAAGTAGCCACAGTACAATCTAGGGTTTGGGCACCGTATTTGTGCCGCCTGACTATCAAAGGGCTCTGCCGCCGAATGGAGTTGACACCAGAGTCCTCTACCATCAATCCTCTCTCCTCGAGTGTCACCCCACGCCCTCCACCCTTATGTGATACCTTATGAATGTGAAATCGATTCTGTTGGGTGTTGTCCATGGCCGATTTCGACGTCTTGTGATCGGTTGAGTATTGTTCAACTGCTAGTCAAATTTTAGTGTGAACACCTGGACCTTCGGTCACACCTGCCACTCGTTGGCATAACTTTTCTCCTGGCTGCCCGTAGTGTGCCACTGTGGAGCACAAATTTTGCCGGATTAACTTATGACACCCCATTTGGCCATGAGTGCTTCCGGCATTTCTTAAACCCTCGAGACAACAACTCTCTCAACTTGGCAAAGCTTTTAGCTGCCAACTCTGCCACCATTGTGTGATCGCCATCAAACATCATGATTAAGAGGTAGGGGAGCTTTAAACTCGTAATTTCATGATAGCGTGCTTTGAATGAGTAACAACATGCTAGGATTGTATGATTCTATGTTTTGGAGATTAAATCATGATCTGTTTGCATGATGTAAGAGAATGAATTATGTCACATTGAGATACATATGATATGTATGTGAGTTGTAAGCATGTTTTATGTATGTGGAATGTGTATGCACTAGTGATGGCTAGCGAATATGTTAGTATGCTACATGTGTATTAGGTATGTGCTAGTGATGACTAGCGAGTATGTTGGTAAGTTACGTATGTGGATTGTGTGTGGGTAGAAGTTTGGGCAATAAACAGTACAAAGGGTTTGGTATGGAGTTGGATATGTATATGGATGTGTAAGCATGTGGCAGAAGACGACAGACGTAAGTGTGATAGGCGAGGAGTGGAACGGATTGGTTTGGAGCATACGTCAAAGGTTTGGTAAGTAAGAGGGATTAGGCTTGGAGCCTTATGGGGGTTTATTAGACAATAAGAGTGTGCATAATTGTAGAAATATAATATACAAATTATGATGTAAAAAGTAAGCATAATATGTGAGGTATTAAGTAAGAGGGGCATAACGGGGATCTACTATGAGGGGATCAGTTTGATGATGCCGAGTAAGATATTTTGGCCGTAAGGTGGATGACGGGAATTGCATGAATATGTAAGGATTTATGTACGGTGAGCTATGTTGTGACTTCGATGGGTCAAGTGAAGTCTGCTACCTTAACAAACTAGGGTTTCAATCGGGCTTAGCTTCAGTTTGATCAATCGAAGACTATGAGTTGTTAGGGCATAATTGTACTGTATAACTTACATAATTCAAACTTGAATTATAAGAAAAGCTAATGATTGTGTTGTGAGTTTGAGACCTGAGGATTCGACGGATTAAGTTTCATGTTTGAGCTAGTCGATAATGAGTCAGTTGGGCATTTCTCATGTCTTGCCATAGTGTTTATCGTACAGGATGTTGTCTATGTACTGTATAGAGCATTAGACATTTGATGCTCTATTGAGAGTGATATATATTTTCATTTTGGTCTTGGTGTTGTATTTCAGCACAGACGTTTTGATGCTCTGTTGAGAGCGCTGTAACTTTCCGCCCTTCGTGGACACTATATGTATTTCTACCGAAGAGTGGCACTGACACTATAAGACCGATAATAGTGGGCATTTGTATGGCACTATAAGACACCTAAAGTGTGGGCAATTGTATGACCCCTTATGTGTGGGTGTTTATGTTCGCGTGCTCAGGTAAATAGTATCATGGACCCGCTCTTACCTATTTTATCTTGTGCCCCATGAGCATTGGCGTTCATTGCCTTCGGAAAAGTCCATAGCGTCTAGTCACTCCCCGGAGGTTAAGGTGATACCCCTGTGGCATTCTTTTCCATTTCGATGCTAGAGCTTATTAGTTGTAATGAGCTTAAGTGGTTAATAGTATGAGTATGATTGTAAGAGTATGAGTATGAGCTCGACTGTAAGATGATAATTATGAGTAAGAATGTAAGTGTAAGTTTCTGAATAAGAATGTAAGTGTAAGTTTTTGAGTAAGAATGTAAGTGTCTGATTCTGAGCACGACTGTAAGTATATGATTATGAGAAGGATTGTAAGTGTAAGATTGTATGAGTAAGGTCGTACGAGTATATGTAAGGTATTGAGTATGCATATGATGTTACGAGTAAGTTGTAAGACACTAAATAAGGGTGTTTGTGTAGGTTTAGTTTGGGCATATGTGTATAATTATGTTATTTTTCTTGCTTCATGTTTGAGTTGCATGAATGCATCTATTTACGAACTTACTGTGTTCAGTGTTTAGACTTCCCCTACTAGGTATATTTTCTACTAAGTATGAAAATACTCATTACCCTATTTTTTTACCCCCGTTCTTCAGGAGGCTTTTGCAGGTTATGCTGGAGAGATCCGGGAGATGGATGCTCGTTTATGCAATGAATTATTTCCCTTTGACTCAAGTATATTTATCTAAATGCGAGTATATTTTTGTGCCACGATCTCATGTATTGGGTTAGATGAAAAGTAAGTTGTTATGCATTCTAGACTTTTAACTTGGATTAGACTGTGGATTGTTATGGGACTTATACTCGGGGATGCCTGGGAGAGATTATTATTTAAAAATCCATGATCATGGTAATTTAGTTGTACATTTGTTTTCGAATTGCGCCTCAGGATATTTGGTTTGATCGTATAATTTTTTGATCGAATGAGGAAATTTTTGGATGAGAAAATTGATGTGTTGTTTTAAATTATAAACTATTTTTACAGGTTTTGTATTTCGTCATTTTTCACCAATTTACAGTAGTTATATTGCAAAAAAATTCGTGAATTTTAAGAAAATGTGATGAAAAATCTCGCGCGTTACAGAGATCAACCTATATTGTGATTTTCTTACTGTATTGAATAATGCACTAATGGCTTTATCGCTTTTATTTGCAAGTTTAGTCTAATTCTCATCTCATGGAGTTTCATCTTTTAGAATAGAATTCCTTTCTTCTGGTCATTATAAGACTCTGACTTTTAACAACTGCTTTCCATGTATTCTCATTAAGCACTTGTATGAATGCTCTCATCCTATTTTTCTAATATGTGAATTTCTGGCCATCAAATAATGAAGGCCTATTCATTGGATTTTCTAAGTCCCCATGTTCATTTATTGAGTTATTCAAACCAAGCATTAATTTTAATACTACAAAAAGCAACCCAAGCACAACAATTCAAGCACTTAAACCAAGGAAATTTATAAGAGAGGCAACTAACAATCTAGCACACAAATCAGTAAATTTGATCAAGTATTTCTAAGAGAAAAATAAGTAAACTTAAGCAAATTTTAGAATTCAAACCCTACCACACGAAATCTAGCACATGAAATCAAACTAAGGAAGATTAAGCAAGATTATGAAGGACTAGCATGTCAAATTAAATTGATATCATGAAGCAAAATTAAAATTTTAATAATTAAACCTCAGCTACCAATTGTGAGTTTAATATCCATCTAGAATAGTATAGTGGATTACTAGAATGCCCCCAACCCAATTATCTATGAAGATAAAGACTACAAGTTCAGCCTCTTTATGTAAAATTTTTATATGTAACAGAATCAAGTAAATATTCTCTCAAAACACATTGACGATGTATCAATCATTCAAACCATAAGCATTTAATCTACACCAGACCCAAATCAATGCACTACTAGCAAGCAAGACAATTCACATTGACAAAAGGAAACCACCAAATTTTGTTTTGACTCGAAGACAAACTCTTTTTGTTTAGATCTCCACAAATCTTTGTTGTTGTTGGCCTTCAAATCAATGCACTTGAAACTTCTTCTTCCTCCTTACTTTGTCTTTATCTTCTTTTAGCTTTCAACAAGTTCCTCTTGTTATATTGACTTTGGCCTCTTTTAGAAATCTTCAATCTCCCATTGAAGATATACTTCAACACATCTTTGAAATCTCTGTGAGAAATCTCCATTTAGTTATGGAAAAGAATTCACCATTGATCTTCAACTGAAAGCTTTATGTCAATCCCCTTTGGAAAATAATATGCAAAAGGTATAAACTTCTTTCTCTAATCTCTTCTAGGTTCCTCTATCAAATATTGTGATTTCTTAAACCTTATATAGATCCTTAAGTCAGTTTAGGTCTTTAACTTGAATGAGGAAAGAAATTAAAATCAAAATGGCTTAATTAGGGTAACTAGTCCTTGAAGCGATCGATCATTCCAAACAACGATCGATCATTCATTGTTTGTTTTGTGCACAATACTTCAAGCATTCAATAACTCTTGGTTTTGTTTTACACAGAACAAAATCAGATGCCAATCTATCATTCCAATCAATTGTATGTCTAGTGATCAATCGTTCAATTAGTGTTTTTACCAAATTTCCTTTTTTACCCTAAAACCTTCTCAAACTTCTGAAATCACTTCTGAAACTAGTCCAAACGATTTTGGGATGCGATTGTGATCTAAATATGCTTCAAAAACCTTCACAATTCTTTAGTCTTCTATCTTGATCCATAAGAACATGTTTGCTCGTATTTTTCAAGTCTTTATTTCAAAATCTTACTTAACCCCAACAACATCTAATAAGATTTTAAAATTCAATACATACAAAAGGTTTCTAGACATAATTTTGACAAAAAAATTAGCCAATAACCTTAACATATGACTCATATGTTCTTACACACATAGCACTAGCTCGTCTAGCACACACCATGTGGTGTGGCACCTTTTGCGCTACACAACCACACACCGCTTGATGTGCTCTTGCCAACGTCATGTGTGTCAGCTAATGTGCTTGCGTCAACTGATGTCTTTCTTTATTATTTTTTTATTTTTTATTCGAATCAATTTTCTAACTTTAAACTACCATAGCTTATTACCCCAACCTTGAATTCTTACATTCTCGTGGCTCACCCATATGACACACTTCTTGAGGTCATAACTCTCATTCCCGAACTTCATTTTTTCATTTTTTGACTCATTACATTCATTTCTTCAAGCTCTATCCACACATAGATGCGATATTAGATTTGAATTAGATTTCAGAATGAGGTTTCATCCATCCATTTCAATTAATATCCCTTAAAAATAAAAAATTCCACCTAAGCCCTCATGTTAAACATAATCGAGAAAGTGAGGTATTACATGTATGGTATAAACATGATCATGATCTTCTAACTCTCCAAAAGCAAGTGTTATGTAGAACCACTCCTTGGCATGAGAGTTACTCTTAAATGTTCTAGAGTATAAAAAGATTATTGTTCTCGCAAAGTGCAATATAGAAGATTTTTGACTATCATGACAATCAAGATCTCAACCACTAAGCTCCTTGAACCTTAGTGGGTGCTTGCTTCATGGTGTGGATATGATAAAGAAGGTTTTAGGTAGAGACTGAAGTTGTGTTTGTGGTAGTCAAATATTTAGTTGAGTAGTAAACTTCTTGATGGGGCTATGATGTCTAGTGAACCATGAAATATTCTCTGTTTGTAAGTTTGTTCACTTAGAATGGTTTGCATTATTTGATTTTTATTTGCTAATTTATTTGCTTTAGCAATGATGGCCTTCTCAGTATGTTTTTATCAAAAATAAGTATCTTATGCTGCTTGCAATCCCATCGACTACACCCTTATATTCAGTACCATTCATGGTGCGCATTTCTCTAGGTTGAAGAGTAGTTTAGAAGTATCAAAAAGAACATAGTTGTGTAGTGAAGTCACCCCATTTAGTTCATTAACTCATCTCCTTGACATAGGTTTGTCTTTAGGCAAATGAGAGTGTTATTTATCATTTCCAAACTAGAGCAGAGTAATAGACGAGTGTCATATTATAAATCTGGTAACTATTTTAATGTACATAGTTACTTAGAAATATAATTATGGTATTATCGCAAACAAAGATTGTAAAATGCATGATTTTCATGTCCCAATTTAGCTTTTGAGTATTTTTATAAACTCGTGAAATGGTTTTTTTTCACATATTATGAAGGGTGGCATGTCATGAAATTTTATGTGAGAGAAAAAATATATAAATGGATGTATAAATTGGGGGCGTGACAGATGATGCTAATCACACCAGATTTCCATGTAGAAAGAAAGTGACTAAAATCCAAATGAAGCTTGTAAGTCCTAGGTTTTTTTACTAAGACCAAAGATTTGACATCAACTAGTAATAGATCTGATCCTTAAGAGAGGTGTCAGCCACTAGTTGTCTTTTTATCCTAGTATGGAGTAGAGCTACACTGAAAATTAATAAATGATACTCCCCCTTCCATATTAGTTGTCCACACTTTAAAAAATGTGATATCCATAGGAATCAATTTATTAACTTTTTTACCTATCCTCTAACCCTTTTTACTCAGTCCATTAAGGATTGCAAAAAAGATAGCATGAAATAAAAAAATTAATATAGGATAAAATTTATTTAATCTAAGTCATTATTATAAGACGGAGGAAGTATATGACTTTAACAGAGATAAGCATTTTTTATACTCTATAGTAATAGTAAACCTCGCGTAAGGAATGCATGTGAGGCATTGATATTTGAAATCGACAACGCATATGATAGCATACTTTAGCATCATTAATTGACCCCAACATTGAATGTGCACTAGCATATACCTTGTTGATTTTTTGGATGGATGGCTCTCATGCGTTCCTTAGGCTAGGCTTACTACCAAAGAGAGCATAAAAAATGCTTCCTTAACAGAGTGGGTGAGGAACATTCATGAGGCTAGCTAAGAGAGGGCTCCCATGCGTTCCTTACATTGGGCTCATTGTCATAGTGGAGTATTAAAAATGCTTCCCGAAAAGAGTGGGTGGGGAACTATTTATCCTTTTATCTAATACTAGCGCATCTCCCAGTCTAAGACACTTGCACGATGCTTGCATTGATGGTGTGAACCCCACATGTTGAGGCATGGGCCAGTATGGGGATCCATAATGGTCTTTTAGTCTCTAGTCCCAACTTCGTGGGACCCATAGTAGCCCATGGCATACACCCTAATGTGTACAAAAAAATTCCTTCCCTTCTCTAAGTATGAGACATGCTAAAGGATTAGATCTCTACTTGCATTATAATCTTACAAGGCATAGGGGCAGAGGAATGGAAGCAGAGACCCCGGGAGCAAAGGGTCATGTTTTGTGTTTCTTGATTTCTTTTAAGTAGGACAATAAATTTTTGTACTTTATATTCCCTCTTTCCTATATTAATAGCTACATTTATAAAAATAGTGGTTTTTATTGAATTGTGAAACCCACATTTAAGAAAAGGTAAAATAAGCGTATGATACTCTTTTTAAATACCCAACCACTTAAATTGAATAAAATAAATATATTAATATAGAATAACCTTTTTTGCTAAATAAAGCTATTAATATAGGACGGAGGCAGTATTGTTTATCAAAGCATGGTTCACCATGAAATTCCTCCATGCCACCCTCTCTTTTTTTGTGTTCTTCTTGTTCTTAACCTAAAATTAAAAAAAAAAGATCATTGGATAATCTATATATGGACATTCATACAACTGACTGAAGTGTACAAGAGGTCCTGATAATATAAGCCCTAGCTCATGCACATGGGCTATTAGATTTTGATATGACGATGCATGTTAGTAACTTAAGGGGCAAATGGGCTTAAATTACCCACTTGCCCCCTTTTTTCACATGTGTTGTTAGATCTCACTTTGATGATTCGCGATGCTTGGGTTTACATTGGCATGAGCCTAAGTTTATGCTAATTTTTTTCACTAGATAAATGCATGTATCTTTTTTAGGAAAATGCATATGGAAAGAGTTACTATGCACTCAGTGCCTTTGCAATATTGGATGGAGATCTGATGGGGTGAGTCAAATCATGATCTCGCTTTCCCCTTGAGTAATGTCTGTTGCTTGAACAAAATCATGTGGCAATGATGTAGGCGCTTGCTAACGGGTCTCCCTATGTTTGTAAGTAAAACAAATTGACAACTCCCTTGTGTTTCCTTTAATTTATTTGTGAGTTTTGAATAAAAAACTATTTGTGATTTAAGTCAACTCAGGTCATCTTTGATTATTTACTCTTTTGCATAAATTTAAGCAGAAATTAATAGCAACTCGGACTAAAATGTTGGAGAATAAATTGTTATTTTTATTTTTGCAATATTCTCCCTCTCTAGCATATAAAACATCACATCTATTTCTATTACTAAGAAAGGGGAAATCCTTAATCATATAGATTATATGCTGATTAGTCAGATCATGAAACTCTCATGCTAATTATGGTATTAAACATTGTTCTAATCAGATAATTTATTTATTTATTTATTCTGATAGCCAAAGGCGGAAGGCCCCTAGTTGCCCATCACTTTCCCTACATCATCAGGAACTTTTTTCTTTAGTAAATACATGAATATACTCTCTTTGTCACATATTAATTGTTATATTTGATTTTTAAAATAAAATAAAATAAAATTATTTTGAGAAGCTAAATGTAACTATAGATTTGGGATATAGGAAGTAAGATTTTAAGCAACCAAATGTAAGAGTTAAGTATTAGTATTAGAGTTGATAAAAACCAAGCAGTGTGATAACAGAAAAATTTTAGATTAGGATGATATTTGGTGTGAATGGTACATGTATACATTTCATTTTAAAGGTTGACTTGCATGTATTTTTTAAACATTCAAAATATAAGTCAAATACTAAAGTTCAACTGCTTTAAAATGAATAAAAATTATCCATTTATTACTAGGAGTAAGAGGGTGATTTTATTATTCTTTTGAGTATGAAACCATATGCACTTTTGACTTTCATCTGCAGAACATTAATGGGCTGGCCCTTAACATAATAATAAAAAAATAACAATATATACTCCTATCTGATTCAAAGGACATGAAAACCACTAATTAATTAGATCTTCAGTCAAATTTCATGCTTAACACTCCCAAGGAGCTATTATACACATTACCCATGTCATAAAAAATACATTTAATAATTTTTAAAAAAGAACAAAGGTACATCAGCTATTGTGGGCCTGACCACGGCCCAACTCCCTCTCCGGCCCACCGGAGTCTAAGGCTGTTGATGGCGGAGGCCAGCTTCTTCCCTTTGTTCTGGCTCTCCTTCCTGCCGGCGCCGGCTGCCACCTCGTCCTTCTCGGTGGCTGCGCTGACAAGAACCCGATCCTCTGGAATTATGTCGAGCTCGGGCTCCCAAAGTCGGCGTGGAATGGGTTGAGTTGCTGCCGCAGCAGAAACTCCGGCGCCGTCGTCAGGGGAGATTTTGGACGACGAGGCACTCCCGGGCCAATGCCGCAGGATCTCGGCCTTGATGGCGCCGCCGAGGCCAGTGGCGTAGTCGTCGGGGCGTCCGCCGCCATCAAAGAAGCAGGCGCAGAAGTGGGGCGAGGACGGCGGATCGGTGGGGAAAAGGCGGGGGAGCGGGAGAAGGGCGTAGATGCTTCCGGTCTCAAGGTGGGCGTCCATGGGGAGGATGGCCGAGTTCCGCCTAGGGACGGCAGCGCCTCCGGACGGGGCCGCGGCGGAGGTGGTGGCGTGGGAGACGTAGTAGTGGGGGTAAAGGTGGAGGAGGTCGGACACTTGGACAGGGACAGGGAATTGCCGGACCTGCCCATCAGGCTGGATTACATGCACCGTCTGCTGCCTCCCACATTGTATCATCCGTAGACCCATCACCGTCGCCGGTCCTCCTCCACCGGCGCCGCCACCACCGCCGTCGCTGCTGTTGTTCTTACGACCCATCTGGTCCAATTGCTTCCTTCACTCTCTTCTCTCAGCTAATCCCACCTTTCCCTCTCTCTCTCTCTCTATTCAGACTGCTTCTCTGCCAACCTTATGAATGTTCAGTAATTCATGCCTTCCTTCTCTTTCATGGATGCATCTCCCTTATTCTCTCTTCAGAAAGCTAACAGCCGCAGCAGCAGCAGCAGCCAAACTCTGATCTCTCTCTCTCTCTCAACTGCCCATCTTCTTCTTGGTCTGAATCACTTGGAAAGGAAGGGCAAGCCATATCCTTTTTGCATTCTCTCCCTTCTGACGTTCAACTAGTATGTTGTTGAATCATGAAGCAGATGATCTCTTTCTTCCCATGAGCCTGAGCCTTGAGGCAGGTCTCTCACATGGACATGGCGGAGGAAGAGGGGGGGCTACTGGTGTAGGAGGAACAATGGAGAGCAGGTTGACCAGGTTTAGGTGGAGTAGATCTGCTGTTTATTAATTTCTTCTGTTTCTTGTGTCGGGCAAGGACGGAGGTGAGCCTGGTTTTCTATCCATCCCATGTGACCACTGAGAAGACAGAGAAGGATAGTGATTGGGAGAGAGAGAGTAGACAGGTCTACTGGGAGCCAACTTTTTTCTTTTGTAAAAAAAATATATCAAGTTTTTTTTTAAAAAAAAATTCTGGGGTGTCTGGTTCTGAGTAAGAGCAAAAAGAAATCTCTGATCAATTCAGCTTCTGTTCATTTTTGCCACCCCCACCCACAATCTACTTTTATGGGCAGTTCCAATCAATCAGATTCCTAATTTTGGGTCCGTACAGCATTGGATTCATTTTTAACTTTTGGGCTGCCAAAGGAGTGGAGAGAGGAGCACATGTTAGCATTGTCATCTATCATTGGGGTGGGAGATTTAATTGCTTTATTTATTGCTTTGTTTCAGAGGTTGAGGATGACTAACTGCTTAATCTACTCTTACCTCTTTCGTTTGTATATAGCTTTTATGCCTGGCAGCCAATTATTTGGAAGTGGGTCTTCTTAATTTTAGTAGATTTGCTGTCCCCAATCCAGGGTGAATAGCTAATATCTACAAGAGGTTCAAAACCCTAGCTCTAAAAAATAAAATAACAAGAAAGCGGTTGAAAACTCTAATCTTCTTTTATGTACTTTGGAAGGATACTAGGAAAAACACTGTGGTGTCTTTTGAAGGAGAACAAAGAAAGAAAACTGCCCATTACCTGTTTTAACCAACTCTTTTCATTCATTAATGCTCACTTCTATCAATTCTTATTGGGATCACATTTCTCACCCTGAAAGGGGTGAATATGGCGAAAAGGCCTTTCCTTTTCAGTAAGTGTCAATATCATTAATTCAACACTGCTAATGCCCCAAGAATGCATGTGATGTGCAGGTATTGAAAAAGTTGGCCTTGATAGTGAATTGCCCTTCACAAAAAAAGGAAAGCAGACTTGATAGTGAATCAAGGAATTTAGGGATATATATCATCCACTAACAGTTTAAGTTCAGCCTCACAAAACCAAAAACAAATATCTATATTTTTTTCACATTTCCAAGATCTCACCAAAATTTTGAGACATGGGTTGTGGACCCTAATTGAATTTAAAAGCCATAATTGGAGTGGTTGGTTCATTGCAGCAACTGCAGCCTCAGCTTTGATGGAGTATGGCAGGTGGTCATCATTAGATTGCCATCCCCAACATGTCTATTATTTGGATGGGGCCTGTCATAAAAAAAAATATTTGGATGGGCCATGACATGGGTTTCTTGAAGGCTAGCTGCACCTATCCACAAGTAAATAATGAGAGATTTCGAGGTTGATTCAATGGTCCATTACGGGGTGAAAGATGTAGGTTTTTCTTGGAAAGTACTCACATCAACTTTTTTTCCCCTTTCCCAGTTCTTTGTTTTTTTTATTTGGTAACAACAGCTTTTCCCTAAGTTCAATTTTCCCTATCCAGCATGCCTATATGCAACTTAGCTTTTATCCGTAATGACTGAATTAAATAAGGCAGGCACAAAATTTTCATAATTTTATTAAAAAGTAGATTATCGATATCTTTTTTTAACCTCTGACAACAACTGTAATCTCATTGAGTTGCTTTTATGGTAAAGTAAAGCGTGTTTCATATTTCTCACTTAACTTATAATGAGCCTATCATAAATTTTAGCATAAATTGCACATAAAATTTTTGATATTTAAGATCGACAATGTATATATTAGAACCCTGACATTAACATGCATCGGTGTGTGCACTGTCAATCGTGTAGATTAAGGGCTTATATGCACAACTTATATTTAGGTTCATTGTCAATAGGAAATATGAAAAAAAAACGATTCCATGGGAAAATCTATCTCACAACAAATTTACCCTTCACATTTTCCCCCATGTTTTCGAACAAAAGTTCCGTTGGGTGTTCAGATGTGGACCATGAAAAGGTACAAGTAGAATAGGAAAGAGCCACAAATTGACAAGGCACTAGAAGGGGAAGGAAAGCGAAGGATAAAATCATTAGGCAGAGTGCAAACGTTAGAATAGTAAAAATATTGGAGAGGATACTGGATAGGTAGCGGGGGTATCTAAGCCTTGTAGGGACGTAAAATTTTTTTGTCTTGTATTCAACTTTTAAAAGTTGAGTTCTGTTAGTCTATCTCACTGCAAATTTACCCTTCACATTTTTTTCCATGTCTTCGGACAAAAGTTCTATTGGGTTTTGAGATGTAAACCATGAAAAGGTACAAGTAGAATTGGAATAAGAAAGAGCCACAAATTGACAAGGACTAGAAGAGGAAGGAAAGGGAAGCAAAGTGAGAACGTTAGAATAGTAAAAATGCTGGATAGGTAGTGGGATGTTCCAGCCTTTTAGGGACATGAAATATTTTTGTATTAAATGCAACTTTTAAAAGTTGAGTCATGTTAGTATCCACACCGGCTTACATGCATTGGTGTGTACCGAGGCATGGACAGCCTCAATCCGATGGCACATGTTAAACCAGGGGTGGGTAAGTTTAAATCACCTGCTCACCCTTGTTCTAATACATGCCAACGAATCTTAATCCGATAGGTTGCACTGCCCCAACACATGCCACAAGGCATGAGTTAGGATGCATGTTAATAGTATCCTTTAAAGTTTTCTTCTTTGTTAATGTTTTGTTTTACACATTACTCTTTAGAAGTAGGGACCAAATGCTAACACAGAAAATTTGGCAAAGGACTAATTAAAAAGGAGTTACCCCACACTTAGGTCAATGTATCTACTGAATGAACCTAGGGGCCACTTTACAACCTCTGATCAGGAGCTTATATTTACATGTCAGTTGTGTTTTGATTCATTAATCTAGGTTAACCATTTTCTATAACATTGAGGAATTTTTTAAATTTCTTAAACTTGGCCTCATAGAAAGTAGTGAGTGTAACCTTAGACATTCTTAGCATAATAACTTTTTCTATAAGTATAATTTAAGTATGCAACTTTAAAATTAGAAAGAAGATAGAAAGATTTTAAAAATGACACTAAAATTATGCTAATTGGAGTTCATATAAGAAAATTATGGTCATTCTACTTAAGGTGTTGTTACAAATGAGTCGTGATTGCATTTGTAAACTTGATTTTTACTGTCAATAGGCATCAATGTATTAGCTAGCTTGCCCATGGTAGTGGCACTCATGCTACTGGGCTAAAAATTTGCCCAATTTGACAATTATGTACGAGAATTAAGTTCTTTTTCTCTTATAAATACCCTTTGACACACTTGAGATTTCTATTTTTTCAAAATTTTCTTAAAATTAAGAGGCCCACCGAAATGAAAGAATCAAGGGAGAGAACAAATTCTACAATGAATGATTGGCAATAGTTTAATTTTTTGTTATGGCCATCATTTAGTTTGCCGACATGCCGATGATGGTGTTAATGGTTAGAAGAAGAGAACAATTTTTGGCATCGACACATGGAGGTGTGTCAGTGTTATATTGGGCATCGAAAGAGAGACCAGTGTGTCGATGGTTGCATCAGTAAATTTGAGTCACAATAGTCTACTCATTATTAGTAGAAACTAATGTGTCATTGGTGGTTTGATAACCATCAAGACTAACATTGATGTATTGGTGGGATGATTGGTAGTAGTGTAGGCTGTGTTTTCGAAACAATCTTTTTTGTGGTCTTTTGAGGGCCAATGAGAGGTGTCTTGCAGAAAGCTTACTTCCATAATGAACGTAATTAAACATTGAAACACATGATAAAATATACGTGAAGAGAAGGACAATGAGAAATCTTACTTGCATAATACACATAAGTAATTGTTGGAACACATGGTAAATGACATGTGAAAAGAAAGTAATACATACCCTAAATATGAGCTCTATGTGTATGTTTATTTAGTGAGATAATGGGATTTGTTCTTGGGAATTCTCCCTCGGGTTTGAGAGTTGGTTCAAAATGCAAACATTATATTTGGGAATATTAAGAGGGTAAGTGACCTTGACCTAATGGTGTATGACACTTAAGGATAGGAATACCAACTATCTTGGTAGGCTCCAAGAATGGGTCTGTTAATCACATAGAGAAGATTCACGATAGCCAATAGGGCCATGACATTCAGATCTTCTTTGCTTAAGAGTTTTTATTTGTAGGGCTTTCTCCCTTGAGGCTTAGGAATTGGTTCAAATAGATTATAGTTTTAAAAGAAACATGATTCCATAATAGCATGACAAAGGAGGTCTTAACAATCATGGAAGGATGAATATTTCGACCACTTGCGTCCATGTGTTATTGTGGTCTTTAGTTTTATAGCGTGTATGGTGTGGACATTAGTCTTCAATAAGAGTTTGAAGATAATAGTGGTGAACGTTAGAGGAGTCAAAAAAACCTCTCAATGTAACCATGACCTGGTATACATGAGAAATCAAAGGAACATCCTTGATGTTACCATGATATTAATTGACTTTCCACCTTAAAGTTGGGGTGAGGGTAATGAATCAAATTATTTTATGTGATTAATATCATATGTAGTTTATTGTTTAGCCATCTTATCTCACTGAGTATACTCAAACACTCAACATCTGTGTGGTATAAGTGCCTTACAAGATTAAAGTTTTATTGGGAACTTATATGCATAGCAAATGTGACACTGCTCGGTCACTTGGTATGGTTATTGTACTTAAATGTTACTTTACTTAAGAGTAAATAACTGTCGGCACATAAGTGCCAATCTTTTTACGTTAGTGTATATCATGATATTTAGATATATACTCGGGCTAGACCTTGCTTGATTTATGATATAGTATTGACTATTACTTATGTACTCTGATTTGATATTTATATTTTCAAAAATCGAGTGACTCATACCCCAAGTTATCTTGACATATGCTTTCATTAAAAAAGTATCTTTGTTATTATATTAAAAAATATATTTATAAAATTTTAGGGTATAACATGTTGCATTCAAAATACTATATGAAAAAATTAATACAAAGAAAAAAAAAGAGCTTTTGCATCAAGTGATTTATGGTTAAGCAATCCATTTTTTTCCTAAAAATACATTGCACTTGAGAAGGAAAGAGGATTTGACCCAAACCTTATGGATCTTAAATGGGAGGGGCCCCGGCTCACTAATCACAGTTGAAAACTTAATCAATACAAACTTTCTTAATTGGCTCGACTCTTTAGCGTTTTGGATCAATTAATTTATTATTCAAATTTTATATGACTTCATGATTGACTGTCAGTCAAACTATAGTTAATAGTTAGCTATAATTTTAATCTTACTTTTCATTATATAATATTATTATATTAAAAAAATACTTTTACAATTGGTTTTTTGTTTAAAACATAATATTGCATTTGGGCATATGCTTACTTTTAAACAGTATTAAAGTTTTGAGTGTTAAAACGTTGCTAGTATTTTCTATAGGAAGTGGCTCCATGACCGGGGCCCATATTGTCCATGCTTAGACATGGTGCCCTTAATACGATAGAAGTTGTACTTGTTTGTATGTATCTTAATGAGATAATTTTCGCTTTCTACATATCGTTTTTATCCGTAGTTGTGGTTAAAACACTTTAAATTGAAGCATTGTATGGGTTAAAGCTGTCAAATCTTTTTCCTGTCACAAATTGTGGTCAGATGTCTGCGAGCCGTACCTTATGGAGTCCCACATTGCATGTGGGCTCTGCAAAGACATGAACCTTACAGTTGGTTCGTACTTGTCCTTAAAATATTATGCAAAATCTCAGCATGTACCAGTCATACACAAAGTTACTTCAGATCTCTTAAAAAGCTTTCAGCTACGAACTTTTCAAAGGAGTTGATTTATTCACTTTCACCTCTACCACGAAGAATAGCACATCCGAATTGTCACTTGGAAAGTAATATGCTTGGCATGCATTTCATTGTAAATTAATTTGTTTATGTAAGCTTCTACTGAACAAATAAAACATGATTCTATTCATGTTTATGACAATTTAAGTATGTCTGCGTGAACCTAAACAGCATGAATGGCACAAGGGGGGCATAAGACTAATTGCCAGTGGATCAAAATTTGATGGTGCGTAACGACTAGGTCAGGGCTCATATAAATTAAACACACACTCTCTCTCTATATCATCTAATTCAACGAAATGCTTATCAATAAAAAAAGATAAGCTCAAGTCAACACAAGAAAAGAGTTTCTCATGTTGATTTTAAAAATATAATCTTTACCAATACTTATTGAGGGTGGGACCAAGAAAAATAAAAAGAGTATAGTGAAAAGTGGGGGGCTATAAAATTTGTGTCTATTTCAATATATACTCTTATCATGACACTTTAATCTTACCATTAAAGTAATAATTAAGATTAAATTGTCTATTTTGGGTCCTTAGAGTTGTAAGATAGGTGTGTAATTAATTAATATTTTAAATATCTCTTTTGAATATGAGTGTTTACCAAATTTAGAGTTATTCCTATATGTGGAGTTCATCTATTTGATTGCGACACAATTAAGCTGTTGCTTTGGGTTAAAACTTTGACCGGTTTTTGATGAGCAGGTCCCGCTCAACAAAATTGGTCCAAAATATACCAATCACATTCTTATATGATTTGCCACTCATCTCCCTAAGTTCTATACCCCATTTAATGGTGGCCCAAAAATATCAATCATCTAAAGAATTAACCTCATATAGAGTTTCTTAGGTTGACTTGATATGTATGTTATATACACACACACATCAAGTCAACCTGAGATAGAGTTTCTCAAGATGAATAGTTGGGTGGCAAATCAGAAGAGAATAAGATGGGTACATTTAGGCCAATTTTAATAAGTGGGACCATCTCATCAAGGCTACTCAAAATTTTAACCCCAAATTAATGGCTTAAATTTGACACAGTTAAATAGATAAACCCCATATACCCGCATACTTAAAAGAGATCTTTGAACCCTAATTAGTTATGTACCTATCTTACAACTTTAAATACGTAAATTAAAAAAATAATCTTAACCGTTAATTTGATAGTGAGATTAAAGTGTCATGATGAAAGGGGCATATACGTCCAAATTACCCCAAAATTTATGGCCCCACATTTTTCTACAATGCTCTTTTTATATCTCTTGGTTCCACCCTCAACTAATATTAGTAAGGACTATATTTTTAAAATTAACATGAGAAACTCTTTTCTGGGATTGACTTAAGCTTAATATATATATATATATATATATATATATATATATATATATATATATATATATATATATATATATATATATATATATATATATATATATATATATATATATATATATATATATATATATATATATATATATATATATATATAATGTTTATGAGCCCAAACTTTGTGAGTAGTCAGATTTACATTCGATAACTCTCAATACTCAAGGTTTAAATATAATAAAGTTTAGGTGAAACTCGACTCACATAGTTGTGCATGACCCCTAACTCTGTGAGCCGTCAGATTTAGATCCAATAACTCGTGTTATTTAGAGTTTAAATGCCCATAACATAAACCGTTAAATCTAAATCCGATAGCTCACAGAGCATAGACACATGTAGTTGCGCGTGAGCCCAGACTCACCTAAATGAAACTAAATTTAAAAAGTTTATATGAGTTCGAGTTTATATATGTCAGCATAAACTCGAACATCATAAGCTAGCGGATTGAGATATGATAATGAAAATAACATAAAACCAATCTACCTCCCCGAGTAATAATGACCTATATACCCGGGCTCACTCTCTCTCTCTCTCTATATATATTTATATTTTAGATTTTATGTATTATATATGTTTGCGTATCTGATTCTAGATGGTCAA
Organism: Saururus chinensis; assembly: GCA_035235625.1. NCBI lineage: Eukaryota > Viridiplantae > Streptophyta > Magnoliopsida > Piperales > Saururaceae > Saururus > Saururus chinensis. Next base: position 4,461,165 of record CP141145.1, on the reverse strand, counting down.
ATCCAATGTTTACCTTGCTTAGGTATTATCTATGCGTCTTATTCTAGATGGTTAAATTCAATGTAAAGCTACGAGTGGTGTGGAGGTGGAAGCTAAATAAACCTCGAAAATAGTGCTTGATTTCTTATATGACGGGGGGGTTGAGTCATAAAGATATTAAGTATTACTTAAGTAGGGATAAGTGCAAGCTAAATGTTTAATAATGCAATAAGGACAATTTTTTTTAAATAAACAAAAATACCCTTTATCACCGTCCTAAGTCCCATTCTTTTCCACTAGAGACCGTGCTTACTGCTGTAGCACCACCTCCCGACGTTGCCGGACTGGTGTTGACCAATGTCGGACGAACAGCGAAGCTAACCTTAGATATTTATTGTCTAACATCGGCTCCAATAGAGGCTAACTATAATTATTTACTATGTATTATTATCTGTGTTATAAATAAAGATAGTAGATAGCTTTGGCTGTGGGCTAGTTGGCTGGTTTTGCCTTAATTGGCTACAGCCAAATCTAGCTGCACATGGCAACCACATCTGGGTGCGAAGTTGGGTGGGGCTGGGAAATGGGTTTTAAGAGGGAGGAAGAAGAAAAAAAGGATGAAAATAGAGGGTAATTTTATTATTAACTAAAAAAGGACAAATGGGTGGTGGTATATTACTAAGTAAGTTCTCTTTGTGCGAGTTTTTCTATATTAACTGGGGTAATACCAACATATCTTATATTTTCTAGTTTTTAATACCTAATCCCATATGACAATTAGGATAAAACTACCTTTAAGTCATAAATTAGCCCAATCCCCACAATAGTGTATCATTAAACAAAGTGGAAGGGAGGGGTTGTGCTATTTTGGTGGGAAGGTATCATCATCGGGAGCATTGGTGGTAGCACACCGACACCCTTTTTTGCTGGGCAGTTGAAACCAACCTCTTTTTTGTTGGGTGGTAAAAAAAATAATGTTTCTTGGGCATAATGGATCAAGTGGTTATTTGTGTTCATTACAATAGACAGATAAGAAATGATGGTGAGTATGTTGGTGCAAAGGGACAACTGATGAATATTAATTCTTGGGTGAGCTACGACGAGCTTCTAGTGCAAGTAAAAGAATGATTGGCTGTTGAACTTGGTTATTTGACTTTGAAATACATTATCTTCGAAATCATCTATACCATAACAATTTGTCGAGGAAGAAGACCTACAACAGGTCATTCAAAAGAAGACAAATAAAGAAGTCTTATCCTTGTATGCAGAGATGAACAAGTCTACAAACGGAGAAAAATCACCTCTATGGAAAATAACTAGATGCGAATATAGAAAAATCACCAAGGTTAGAGAAAGTTGTATCGAGATACCCCAAACATTAATGCTATATTTTAAACGGGACTCAATGATACACCATTGATGTGTGAAAAGTGCCAGTAATACATAATTTAAGATTACACAATATATTACACTATCGTGTTGCTAATAACAAAATAATTTAAATAATCATGTTAATGGAAATTTAAAATAATTTTTTATCAATAGATTGATGCGATATATAAATGCAATAACTCTGATATTCGTGTTAATGTAGGTACTATAACATGACTTGGATGAATATCATCCCACAATGTCACGATGTAAGTTGTAGGCATGTAACCGAATACATGTTTTTGAGTTAAATCACAATTTCATTAATATGTAATATCCATTGTAGATTGGGAGAACTGTATGAGTTCAATTCAACAAATCCACGTTAGATACTATTCAACATTCCAATGTCTACACAACAAGATATAGAAAACAGTCACACTAGATTTCAAGCAATGTTTGAAATAATGGGTACATTAAGGACCATATGCTAGAATGATAGCTATGATCCCCCATATAGCCTGGGGAATGCAGACGTGCATGAATTTGAAGAAATGTGGAGTGCAAAAAATTGGAATGAGAATGACAATATTGAGATGGAAAATATGATCGACTATGATGAATTAAGATTGAAAGAACATATGTCACATATAATATTATTAGCGAATTTTATTTATCAAAACTATGTAAAAACCTCAAGTATATAATTAGTCTTAGGAATTTGACTAAATGTAGTTGTGGCCAAGTGAGGTTTGGAATTAATGAACTTAAAAAATAGGAGCAGACGTGTTATTATGGATCAAGGCTAAAAACTAAAGAGTGTTAAAGGTAAATGAGGTTTATTCAGCATATACTCTCATTAAAAATCACTTGAAAAAGTTTTAGAATTAATTTTGGAAGCTTCAGACTGAGGGTAAAAAGGGTAAAATTGTAAGTGAACAGTGTCATCAATGGATTGTTGCAGCATACACTATCCTTATCGATCGATCAGTTATGAACTATAGCACACAAGAGTTAAATCGATTGATTGCTTCTGTAAACGATCAATCAACACCTAAAATAGCCCTTTGTAAAATGAAACCGAGAGTTTATCGGTCAGTTGATAACTCAAAGTATTATGCCCTAAGGAAACAGTCAATGATCGATCGTTAGCAGCTGTAGATGCCTAATTTAAGCCTTTCTAGATGGGATTTTATTCCTAGTTGGACTCAAAGTCTCAAACCGACTTAAAAACCTACATAAAAGCTAAAGTATAAAGATTTTGAAGAGAGGAAACTTAGAAAATATTGGAGAAGAAAGGAGAGATCCTTCATAATTATTTTCTTAGAGAGTCCACACAAAACTTCAAACACATGTTAATGGTGGATTCATGAAGATGCACGATTGAAAAAGAAAATTTTCACACAACAAACAAATGAGGAGACAATAAATTCTTCAAATGAGTAGAATAATTTCAAAGGTAAATCAATAATCAAAGAAGGAGTCTTTGATTAAATTGCTAGAAAAATAAGACGAATAAAACATAAAGAGGAAAAACTTCAAGGATTCAAAGGAGGAAAAATTGAAGGCCAACAATTAAGAAGTTTGAACAAAGAGAAGATGTTCTTATTTTTGTCAACTCTAGAGGTTGGTTGGTTGTTCTTTTGCCTTTTAAGTTCTATCTTACTAGTGCATTGGTTTGGCCTTATTGATGTCATAGTTTTTCACATAAGTTGGGTTTTCCACATGAAATATTTTTGTTATTGTGTTATTTGCTTAGATTGATTGATTACTTGGTAAATTAATAGGTTATGCATACATAGTTCATTTCCATTGTTTATTAGGAATTCCTATGCATAGAGGTTAGAACTCTTGATTCTTACTTATACAAAGTATAAGTTTGAAGAAAAATCTAATGATCCACTATTGTTGTCTAGTTGGATATTAAACTGTAATCGACAGAGTGAGGTACCAACAAATATTGACTTTAAGGCTGAGGTATAATGGGTCGTAGTGAATGATTTCAACATGTTGGAACCAAACACTGGTGAGGGTGAGATGTTGACCAGTAGTTTGCCAACGAAGGACTACTGAAATCTACTCCAATTGGATGAACAGTTCCAAACTACATTTCACATGGGTGTTGATAGAGCTTAAACTCCATTGATTGCTTGTTTATTGTTTATCACTTTTCATGTATTCCATTTAGTTAAAACTTGTTTAGTTTGATTATGTTTCATTGTGATAATGAGATTTATTGTCGAAACTGATTTTATTATGGGATATTGTTGGACATGTATTGGTTTAATGGTTTAATTTACTTTCATGTCTTTATGTGATGATTATAACTTGATGGAGATATTATTGTGTATTTTTATTATTTATGACTCTAACCTTTAGTTTATTTATGTAAAAATGGGGGATAAATGATTAATAAAAATCAAAGTGCTCATCTTTATGCTTGATTAGACAATGCTATACAAATCAATTTGATTTTAAGTGTGCACGATAAGTACATGTTTATTAAAGGCTTTTCAAGCTCAATTTGAAATTAATGAGTTTAAGTTAATTGATTCTATGTTGAGTCTCCGTAGTGTCAAGTTATTATGTATAATTTAAAAGTCAATGAACTATGCCAAAAGTTGTAATTTTATTTTGATTTTTAAATGTGTAGTGTTTTGAGAAGAAATAGCCAAAGGGGTAGATTGTAAGAACATATGTCATATGTCTACTTTATTGGCTATTTTATTTGTTAAATTTATGTCAAGAAACCATATGTATGTAATTAGTCTTATAATCTAATTTGAAGTTGTTTTTGGTTGAATTAGATTTGGAATTGATAGACTTAAAAAATAGGAATAGACGTGTTCTGTTATCAATGTGAAAGGCTAAAGAATGTGAAGGATTTTGAAGCTTATCCAAGTCACATTGTCATACATAAATCACTTGGAAAAATCTAAGAAATGATTACAGAGGTTTTATAAGGATTTAGGGTAAAAAGGACAAAAATATCAAAATACAGGGAGTGATCGATTGCTGCAAAAATTAAAGAGAAGAACGATCGATTACTTGTTGATTCAGCCTTGTGTAAAATGAAGACGAGAGTTATTGATCGATTGCTTTTGTAATTGATCGATTGCTTGAAGTATCGTGTATATTAAAAATAGTGACCAATCAATCACTTATTCGAATGATTGATTGTTTCAAGGATAGATAACCCGAATTAAGACCTTCTAATTTTAATTTCATTCAAGTACAAGTCCTAAATTGACTTAATGAATTATATAAGAGTTATGAAATCAGAAAATTTTAGAGAGGAAAATCTAGAGGAGAAAAGAGAAAGTGAGTTTACACCTTTGCTTATTGTTTTCCAAATGAGAATTCACTTGACCTTTGTATTGAAGATCTATGGTGAATTGAAGAAGGCAATCCACAGCTAAAGGAGTTGATACATAGAGTATTTAAAAAGGAGTGGAAGCATGTGTTCAATGGAAGATTGAAGATTTTTATAAGGCCAACGCCAAAACAACAAGAGGTGCTTATTGAAGACTAAAAGAAAACAGAGACAAGGCAAGGAGGAGAAAGTTTTAAGTGCTTAGAGAAGACTTAAAGTCCAGAAACAATAACCTAAACAAGAGGAGCTCGTGTTAGATTCTAAATAAGGTTGATGGTTTACTTGTGTCTATGCAAAGTCTTAGTTTTTAGTACATTGATTTGGTTCCTTTAGAATTGTAGTAGTTTTTTTACTCTAGTTGGGGTTTTCTATGTAAATTGTTATATTCATGTGTTGATTGATTGATGTTTTGAGAGTGAGATTAAGTGAATATTAAGTTTTTTTTGTTTCCACTATATAAAAATTTTTGCGTAATGATACCATATTTTGTAGTCTTTATCTACATTAGATAATTGGACTAGGGGCATGTGGTGACCCACTATGTTGATTAGATAGATATAATTCTATTACATTAAACATAAAAAATACAACACAAGTTGCTCAGGTGACTTGCCCAAAAAGGGATCTTGAAGAGGTTTCAACAACACAATCGAAGAGGGTTTATATTTGAGGAGTACTATTGAAGAAGACAAGGACCATACTCGAAGGGAAAAAATCAAGGAGGTGTCATGGCGGCCAACCATTTATCTAGAGAAAGGACTTCTAGCTTGTGTAGAGGTTGATAGTTTGAGTCTTGTAAGCTCTTACTTCATGGTGCATTGATTAAGCTGAAGGGACTGGTTGACCGTAGTTTTTTCCCGATTTGAGTTTCCATATAAAAATTATTGTATTGATTGTGGTTGTATGCTTAATAAATTAATTTGTGCTAGTAGTAGAATTTTACTTTGTTAGCATGTGCGACTTGAGGCCACATCATGTAGTGTCTTACCTTTGTAAGGTATTTAGGCAAGAGGCATTGTGGTAATCCTCTAAAAGTAGAAGGATATTGAATTCCCGTAGGTTATATAACAATTGTTTTCCCCTATCTTACCTGTAAGGACCCTCATCTTTAAACCGGTTTTGGTTTTCTTTAATTATGGGTTATCGTGAGATTTACGCATTTTTTGATCTTATTCGGTGATTTCGTAAATAAATAGTGTTTGTGATAGTTTTAATCAAAATTAACTTCAACATTAGTGGTTTTAAGTGATTTTAAACCAAATGTGAATTTTTTGAGATTTTTCAAAATTTTCACTATTTTCCCAAAAATTAGGGTTTTGGCGGGACCCCTGTGGGCCCCACCATTAAAAATTTTATTTTTGTGTCAAATGAACCTAGACATATACTTAAGGCCCCACAAAAATTTTCAGAATTTTATTAGGCTTAATTTGTGCTTAAATTTATAAAATACCCACTTTTAGCCTACTTTTCATATTTACACCCCAAAACTTACCTATGCATACCCCATACCCTTACTATAAAAGGGCAAACCAGAGCCATTTACATTTTTGGGAATAGGCTAAGGAAGGAGGGCTGGCCTAATCCCCACTTAGGCCCGAATTAGAAGCCAATTAAGGTAAGCTTACTCTAATTAAGCACTAATCCATGGCTTTTCTCTTCATTTCTTCCAAATCTAGCATTTTCCCCTTGATTAAATTCATTTTTGACCATCAAAAGCTACTGATTTGTGTTTTACTATAAACCCTAACATTCAAAATTCGATCTTTTACTACCAACAAGCCCTAAATCTAAGATTTAATTAGGGATTTCTTGAGTAAATTGATTTCTATTAGAGTTTAATTCAAACTCATTGTGTTTCAAGGATTTCAAGAAGGGTGACTCTTCAATCCGAGCTTAATCAAGTGCTGAGGTAATGGGTCTTTGAAATCTCTATTTATCCATGGTAAAATTCTTCATTTTTGGCTTATTTCGAAATGGTTTGCTTGATTTAGTGTGTTAATGGTAAGATTAGAAAATGGAATTATTTAATCCCGATTTCTTAGGGTTTTGCATTATTATGGTTTGGTTTGATATTCTGGAAGTCAAGGAGGACTTTTGATGATGATTAGGGTGTTAGATGTGGATTTGAAGTGTTATCTATGGTGTTTCGGTTTGATTTTGCGAAAGGAAGAAGATAACTGTTCTGCCGTGTTGGCGATCGATCGGCCTTGCAGGGCGATCAATCGGCTAAACTGTAAATTTTAAATTTTTGTGTGTAACTGATCGAACGGCCTGAAGGGCGATCGATCGGCTACACAAGAAATTGTGTGTTGTACATATGATGTCTATTTTGATGATTCTACTTTAGCTTGTCAATTTTATATGAATGTGGAGTGTTTTTAAGCTATGTTAGGCTACTGGAAATGCATGCTATTAAGTTTATGGAGGTGAGATATATGCTTAGGGATGGTGGAATGACTTATGTTTTGTGGCATGATGTTGAAATCATTATCTTGAAATTATGAATGGTTGTTTCCTTTGGTTAAGCATATTTTCAGTAGGACTACAATCATTGTTGGACTAGTTTATCATGATAGATTATGGTTAATGGTGTGTGAATATTGGTGAATGCCATGACTCAATGATGAAATGAGTGATATTATATGTGTCTAGCCTTTGTGGTTGAGTTTTGAATCTAGCTATGATTTCAACGATTCTTCTCCTATGATTTCCGCTAAAATTCATGTTTAGATGGAAATTCACATGTGTAGTGTGGTAGTGAGTTTAATTTCTAGCATGATGGCATGTATTATGTGAAATGCTTCTACTAGATACACACACATGTGGGGTTAAATAATGATGTTGAAGCTTAATATTGTGATTATGAATGATGCATTAGGGGCTGGTGAGAGCACTTATCATGGATTAGGATTCATGTATGCTTTGCCCATGCATGTACCATGCTGCACGCATCATGAAAATGGATTTTAAATTGAGGCTTCATCGTGATTAATCGAATTTGACCGATTGGATGCAATGTGATAAAATTGTGTGCCGGGTTGATCGGTCGTGGATTAATCGCAAATTGATTGGTCCGAAAGGACATATTTTGATTTGAAGTTCCTGTGTGGAACGGTTTGAAGTTTCTGTGTGGAACGGTTTGAAGTTCCTGTGTGGAACGATTTGAAGTTCCTGTGTGGAACGATTTGGAGTTCCTGTGTGGAACGAGTGCACTCCCCGGGTTGAGTCTTGTTTAATGGAATGATGTGGGGACGAGTTGTGTACTTGTCTTACGGATATGTGAGAATTTTATTATGTGTGCCATCTGGACCCTGAGAATCCAGTGTGGTATGCCGTGTGCACCCCGCTGCCACGTGTTCTAGGGTTCTCTGTGTGAGAACTCGGGCTCTTCCCTCCGCAGGAGATGTCCCTGGGCGAACACCCCTGCTCTAAATTCTCTGTGTGAGGATGGGACATCCTTGGCCAGGATTGTCCAGGGTGAGCAGTGTTAGGGATTGACAACCCCGATCTTTCTTGGATTCTTGTGTAGAATTTTGGACTATGACACGCCTTCGTGGCCTTGTCTATGCTCCCATCTGTGTGACGTTAATGTGTGATTACTCCTTGATGGAGGTTGATTGTGATGACATTATGCATGTGGGAATATGTATGTTAAAGATACATCCATGCATGTTGATTTTGATGTAATGCATGTGGGAATATGTATGTTAGAGATACATCCATGCAGGTCGATTTGATAAAATGCATGAGGAATATGTATGTTTGAGATACATCCATGCAGTTTGATTTGATATAATGCATGTGGAATATGTATGTTAGAGATACATCCATGCATGTTGATTTTGATATTATGCATGTGGGATATGTATGTTAGAGATACATCCATGCAGGTTGAATTGTGAAATAATGCATGTGGGAATATGTATGTTAGAGATACATCCATGCAGGTTGTGATGATATTATGCATGTGGGAATATGTATGTTAGAGATACATCCATGCGGGATTGGTTATGATGTGAATGCATGTGGGAATATGTATGCTATAGATACATTCATGCAGGTTGAATTATGCATTATGATGCAGTGTTAAGTGATATGAATGTGTGATCAGAAAGTGATGCACCATGTAAATCTTTGATCTGAACGATCTCATTGCTAAGCTATCGTATTTTCTACGTTGACAGTGATATTAAAACCATTGCTGAATTTGTTAAAACTCACCCCTCTTTTGTGTTTTGATTTGGGGTTGCGTGGTGCGACACGCAGACGGATAGGATTGCCTCTATGAGGAAAGGTCAGAGGTAGCTTGGGTGTGATGATGGAGATCGTTTGCGTGACTTACCTTCGTTGGTTTCATGCTTGATGTTAGAACCTTTGTGTAGGGTTCTTGTTTTGGATTTATGTCATATTTTGCAGTTGTGATGCTTATGACTTATTTTGAGCCGGTGTGGGCTTTACTTAAACTAAGTTTGTGGGTTTGAGATTGTTGTTTACTTTGTGATAAACAACACCTTTTCTTCCCTTTTTATTTACTCTTGCTCAAAGGATTGTGCGCACTCCGTGTTTCTGTTAATCGCCCGTGGTTAGGGATTAAGTCTTCTGCTAGATCATTTCTCAATTTTCACTTCGTCGCCCCCGCGCGCTTGACCGGCCCCTGGACCGGGTTCGGCTCTGGTCGGGCATCGCCGGGGCGTGACATTACCTATTAAGAAATACATGAAATATTAATATATTTATATAATAAATGGGTTCCTCCCTTAAAGGTGTAAAAACGTCCATTTGTACATTTTTGTTGTTCTCCGTCTCCATCCACACGTAAAGCAAAATATTTTTTTTTCATCCCAAATGCGGATGGATGTAAAAAAGGATTATCCATGACCATTGATGTTCATGCCCCCAATATATAGTTTTTATTTTATATTTTCAATTAGTGCTAGATTCCTAGCCTAGTCTAATCTTTGTAAAAAAATGAAAAATTTACCAAAATAGACATGTATCTAGGGCAATACCTAAAATGTGCATAGGTATGCTAAAATTACCGCAATAGGCTTTCACACATGTGAGCCTGCCCATGCATGTGAGAAAATGACCCAAGCTACCCATGACCTCTTCCCTTTGTTCTTTCAAGAAGACACAATCATGCAATGTCAATTGAACATAAGCAAAGCTTTGAATAAAACATTGCCGCTGTCTCCCTCCCTTTGATGTACTTAGCTACAAAGGGCTCCTTTGTTGGTGTAATAGCCCATCAAAATTTGCTATAAAATAAAATAATTTTTGAAAACACATCAATTTATTACTAAGTGCAAGGATCATCGAGTATGAAAGAGTAATTATGGCATATATTGTATTATATAAGGGTTCCCAAAGATTGCATGACATGCCTTTGTACATCAGTCATTACAAATATTACACAAACTTTAAGAAAATAAACAAATACTTTAAATTATGAAGGCTCTTCATCCACTTCTTTAGGTTATGTAGTTACACATGCAAAACCTGAGGGTGGATGAATAAATTTATACTCATTACATTGAATTAAGTTCTACAAATATGCTTCATAATCACATTAGTTGTATTATGCTTTAAAAAAATTATTCAAAAAATAACAAATTTTAAAAATAAATAATCATAGAATGTCGCAATACCAAACAACTTGCACCCACGCTCATGGGGCAATGGGAGATTGAAGGAAAGAGATTTTCCTATGTCCTAATTCCTATGTGTGCCAAGGCCAAGTGTGGCAGTAATCTAGATTCTTCATCATGATAATTCCTAGTTTTGAGAAACAAAGAACTACCCAGATGGTACTGGTACTAGAAACACAATTTATTTTTTAAAGAAAGTAAGTCTTCAAAAGAGAGTTTTTTTTTAAAATAAGTTAAAAAGAGTCTTTAACAAAACCTTTAATAAATCAAAATTAAAGCATAGGTCTAGAAATTAAGACCACCTACCTCTAACTGAATCGGTTCCTCCAACGGTCTTGGGTTAGAGTAGTGAGAGCCCCTCAAGGAGTTTTAGATTTAGAGTGGTCAAATCAAGAAAATAATCCTTTCAGTACATAGAACACCCTCGATTTAGTAAGGAATGGGTTTTGAACGGACGAAAACGGGTTTAAAATGGCCTAGAAATAGCAAAAGTAAGAAGAGGAGGGAGAAATGGTGATGTAAATCAGTGTTTACCCCCCCCATATATATTATGGGGCACGGTGCACTGGGCGGTGCCATGCTGCCATTTTTTGTAGAGCTGCCAAAAATGGCAATGTGCTTAGGCATGCTGCAATGCATAGGACCATACGTTGCTAGACAAATTTTTTCTCGAACTTCAAATAACCATATCTTTTTGTCTTGAACTCGGATTTACGCATTTTTGGTACCATTGAGCTCATATCAATGAGCCCTACTAAACGAGACCACTCATAAACACATTTTCTCGTACTTTTCAAGTGGACTTGCCCACGTAACATGCTTCTAGAGCTCGTAACTTTCACTCCTGACCTCTATTTCTCTTGTTTTTCAACTTGTTACTCTCATCTATTCGAGCTCTAACTCTGAATTGAAATTTGTTATCAATACTCATATTGACTTTATTTGAGAAATAAAGATTGTACCATAAATTTAGGGTTGTTATAGCTGGTGTTGCCCTCTCCCATCTCCACACACCCTCTTGGACAATAGGGATAGAGCATCAGTGTCGTACTCTCCCTCTTGCCATCTACAACCTCTCCTCACTAAAATAGTCCAAGTATTAGGGATGTTGTCCTCGATCATGATATTATTCTTGGTAATGTTGGTGTTGACCTCTCAAATGCTCCATGTAAAAACACTCTACTGACAAGCTGCGGGTCATGGAGTCTAGTCTCAAATCTGGTGCCATATCAAGCATAGGTCCCTCTCTTTGTGACTATAGTGTGGAGGTTACTTTCCATTGTCCAAGGCCTAATTCTAGCAAAGATTTTCTTTAGGGTGGAAGAAGGGCAACATATGAGAGTACCAAGTACAAGATTACCAAATATTAAACTATCAAATACCAGAACAAAACTACAAATGCAATTGAAAATTGATGGGAGAGAATGCATTGTTTTGTGTATAGGATGACTATTAAGAATCAAATGGAAGGAAATACAATGCAAATAATGCAATTTCAAAGGTTATTTCAGTTCCATGCTACATCTATTATGAAGCAATCTTGTATAAGATACATGAGTTGACTGCAAGTTTCATGGTGGAGTACTCATTGCAATTGAAAATTACATATCTTCTTGTTTCTCCCATAAACATGTTACCATCACAAATTGATGACATTGAGTCTCTTCTATGTTTCTTGAGAGAGAATGGGGCCATATCAAATAGAATACCACTTTTGATAACTAAATCTAAAAAAAATATTGTGTTAGATGGTAATACTAATTGCAAAGTTCCAAAGGGGAGAGGGCAGTGCCAACCATGTCAAAAGAAAACAAGACATGTTTCATTGATGGACATCAAAATAAATTAGATGAATTGCTTTGTGGACAGAGGTGAAGAAATCACCACTAGTGTTCATGTCCCTTCATTTAGAAAAGGACATAGGGAAGAAAAGGTAAGAGGGTACTTTTGATGCTAGTTGGACTTAGTATACCTCAAAGAAAGAAGATAAAGAACTTTTAGTTGACTTGGCAAAGATGAGGAAGTTCATGTGGTCTTTTCTATTGAAGATCATCACCGTTATTGCATTAATGATTGTTTCAAGACTGATGGCAGCATTGAGGGAGAAGATTGACATAATGATGTGAAAGATACGTGGACTACTGCTAGGCTTGGACCCTATTGGTCTAGAATGTTTTATTGAAAGGTGAAAAACAAGTTCATTTTTCAATTATTTCACTTTATATGCATATGTAACAAATGAAGTGAGAATTAATGGTAGAGGACATTGGTCATGCGGTGATCAGGAGAGGGAAATGATGAGGTAGCATTACTACCCAATCATCAACTAAATATAGTTAAACCAAATAATTTATGTAGTGGAAGTTTGGTAGTTGTATTTTGAACCACTCTCGACATATTAGATGTCAGCACATTCCACCCCCGAACCAAACCTTGTCCAAGGAGGAAGCACCATGCGGCATGACAGAGTTTTGTTGGGTTGCGGGAAGACTTAACCCATCATTGGGTAGAATACTATGGAGTTATGCACATATACTTTGTACAAAAGTAAAATGAGTAATAAAATGACTACTAATTAAATATTAGTCCACACACATACCCACATACTTATTCATAAACAACCCATACATGGCTAAAGTAGGTCTAAGCTAATAATAGCTAATAAGAGTCTAAGCTATCAATGACTATATAGAAGTGTAAAGTATAGTCAAGTACATAAAGATCTCAACATATCATGCTATCAAAGCTATCATAAAACATAACATCTCTATGCATCCCTTCTCAATGATCATCGCCAACCACATGCTCCACAAAGAGCCCATCCGAACATGTTGCATGACACGATATGCAGCCCCAAAAGAAAACACAAATGAAGAGTGGTGAGCCAAAGCTCAGCAAGGGTTTTTAATACGGAAGTAAATTCATAATGACAACACAGGCATAACCATCATAACATTCATCACATAATCAAACACTATGTCCATTCATCATGGTATAATCACATAAACATGTTCCACCTGTGCATCATGTTATAATTTACATTCTATAAGGATCTACTCATGCCACCTACAAATCATGCTATCTATAATCTAACTCATTAACACATAATCATGCTACCTGCATATCATACTATATATAATATATTTCATCAATACAATCATGTCACCGACATATCATGCTATATATAATATATTTCATCAACATATAACCATGTCACCTGCATATCATGCTATAACCCACATTCTATAAACACATTTCATTCCACTTGTGCATCATGAGTTTAAATATAACCCATAACACATACACCTCATGTGTAAACATATAAAATACATTCTCATAATCAAATCCTACATGAATCATTTTCTCAACATAAAGATATCATGCATACTCATTTCTCAATAAAAACATTCACCCTGCAACATTGAGTGCATCAACTACACCATCCTGCATATATATGCAAATCATACCATAATCATGTGTAAAATTAGCTTCATTCTTCCTATACAACTTGTGTAAATGAGCATTATTATCTTCCATACACATGCAACAAATAATGGTGAATGTCTCACAATTGAGAAAAAAATTAACCCTCTCACTAAGGACAATCCCTTGCGGGGAAGGTCCAAATTCCAAGAAAGAAAACTAGAGCGTTGGGTAGTTTCCTGCATTGGGAAGATATCCTTCTACTAGCTAAGGACAATCCTTAAAAAAAGAAGGTATGGATTCTATGACAGAAAACTAGAGTAGCCTGTTCACTAAGGACAAACTTTGCGGGGTGAGTCTGAATTCCACAAAGGAAAACTAGAGCAATGTCCTCGCTAAGGACAATCTCTTCCGGGGAGAGTCCAAATTTTACAAAGAAAAACTAGAGCATGTGTTAAGCTAGTGTACACAGACATATCATCCTGGATTCTCAGGGTTTAGATAACTTATCAAATAACTCACATCGTAATTAGCTCATCTTAACCTAGAGAAGCGCCATGTTCTCAAATGAACTCAAAATGAAATCATGTCCTTTCAGACTCAAAACCGATTCGATAAGCATGCAAATGATTTAATCCGACATCCAATGTCAGCCAATTCTATCCAATCGGTCAAGCATAAATAATCACAATTAATCCTTGTTTATAAATAGTTTTCATGATGCATGCCACATAGTACATATACGAGCAAATGCCAAAGTAGTCCAAATATAAGTAATCATGCTCAAATCAGTCCGCATGTGTATGAAACAAGATCCATTTTTGTCCAATATCTTGGTAAACCTCTATCCAAGAGTGTACATAAATGATAGTGTTCAATCCTAAGCTAAGACATGTAAAACATGAAAATGCTACAATCAAGGTTGTATATGTAAGCATCCATAATTTTATCATAGTCCTAACCTACAGGAATCATGTAGTGAATATGGTGAAAACATCAAACATGAATTTAAAACAAGTAGAATATGATGCTAAAATTACACAAATGTAGCCTAAATCATGCTTGAGATAAATCATAAATTCCAAGATGGTTTTCATGCAATCACATCAACATTCATAGGTAATAATAACTCATTTTAATAATAAGGAATTAGATTTATTAAAAGACAACAAGAAATAACCAAAATACACAATGATGACAAAATTGTTGTTTGGCCGTTCGACCGTTTGATTGACCAGATAGGCCATTTGAATGCTTGTGGGGCCATTTGAACGCCCTTAACAGTTCACATTTTGCCCTATTTTTGGTTCATCTTCGAACTTCTAAAAATTAAACAAAAAATATTCAAATATTTAAGATAAATTCTAGAATAATCATAGAACTTCATAATATCAAAATATAACCCTAAGACATGATAGATCTAACAATTCTCATACATAATCACAAGAAAATAGTCCTAAATAACATGTTTTTAATAAATCACCATTAATGCATAAAATGAAGCAAGAACCCCCTTAAACCTTTAAACATGCACACTTTGCATAAAATCACACAAGATGAAATCCCCTTACCTTTATGAAGTCTTAGAATTAAGGAAGAAGCTTCACTCCTCAAGAAATCCTACCAAAAAGTAAGGTTTTTGTTAATTAAAATCAACTAATAATCAAGAATCCATTTGAGGAAAGTGAAGATAAGAAGGATAAGAATAAACTCGAAAGATTAGGGGTGATTAGGGCTAAAAACTCACCTAAATCAGACTTTTTTATTTGGGAAATAAGGGTAGAGCAGCTCTTTGTCTCTTAAAACAACCTTTCCCACTTGGGCAATGGGCTAGGGTTTTTTTTTAATAGTAAAGGGTTTTGGGCTATATAAACAAACTATTGGGTTGTAAAATAAAATAAAACATACTAAGTGGCTAATTAGGGTTATTTTAGGGATAAAAATTAATTTAATCATCCCAAAACTCACTGAAATGAAATAATAAAATTTTAGGGTCATGCGGTCACACACCATCTAATCATGGACGTGGGGCCTACGGTGGGGTCCACACTCTTAATTTTAGAAAAATTATAATAAAATTCACAAAAATTAGATAAAACAAGTTTGATATTAAAATTTATAAAAAATGAATTGAAACCTTGTTAAAACCATAATCACTTACCCTTAACCTCAAAATTAAGTCAAATCGATAAATTTAAACAAAACCACACAAATTCATATAATTAAATAGAAATTAAACCGTGTTAAAGTTAGATATCTTATATTATATGCTATATATTTGTAGTCCCAAAGTAATAATAGTAGGTTGTAAGAAACAAACGGGTAATCATGCACAACCTACTACTCAAGACCCTATCTCAGTAACCTCAAAGCTTAATTAAGGGTGAGGTTCTAAAATTAACCCTCAATAGCCTCCACCATATCCATCTTGATCAACAATATCCTAGACACAACTTCTTCAGCTTCCCCTTCAGCCACACCCTCCTTTGCCATGGTGCCTCCCCGGAAACATGTCCATCCATTTGGACTTGGTCATCACCATGTTCATCCTGTTGGTCCACTTCCATTAACTCTTCCTCATCATGCCACAATCCAAATAGTAAATTATTATTAGTGATCTACATTGCATTTGTGAAGGGTAAAAATTTGGTAGCTTGGTGTATAGGTTAAAACAATAATTAATTAACATATAAATCATACAAGTACAACCCGAGCGGCATCAATGAATACAAATACATCGTCATCCATATGAGGTTAACGAGGCTTTTGTCAAGTGTGTGATTGTACTTGTTTATTGTGTCATGGCTTGGACTATTAAGCTGACTAGCCTTGTTCATTCTTTTGTTCATTTCCTCATGAATAGACTATCAACCTTCTCACCATCCACCTTCTTCATTAGCATGCCACCATCTCTGACATTCTATGAACCATAGTGTCTAGCCTCCTTAACATTGATAGAATTTTATACAATAGTCCCAGCATTTCTTCGTTTGAATCAAAGGTGGAAGTGGATGTGCTACCCTGACATTGAGCAGGTTCATGACCTACTAAAATTTGAGCCCCATCTCCTTCCTCAAGTTGTGTCCCATTCCTTTCTTCCTTAGCCCCTGCCTCAACCCCATCTCTGTCCCTTGCCACATTTTCTGCCCCATCCCTAGCCTCAATACTCTCATCTTCTTCCTCCTGATTTTCATCTCTCAAACTTCCCTCTTCTCCATCCCTTTCAATTGATCCTTCGTCCAAACTACCAAACCACACCCTCTTACTAGTCATGAAGGGCTTTAGTCCACGAGCTTCCCTAATGAGATTCACATTTTCGAAATAATTATCGCACACTTCCGTCAACTTGGGGAGCATTTCCATTGCATACACGTGAAACATTACATCAAATAGTTTGAACGTATTTACATTGGAGAAGAAAGAGGTTATAAAATTACCACCTTCCATAAAACCATGTACGAAGCCGTAAACGTTGCTACCTTCACTTCGGCCAATCTTGGCTGCCTCCTCTAACCCATGGAGTACATCCGAGAAGCATATGCTCTCCCATGGATAATTATTGAAGTCTCCACAATCATTTAACAAGACCACGAACCTCTTACCACATGTTACCAAATAAACAAGTTCTCAAGAATTAGGACAAGAGCTAGTTTGACTGCATTTTCGTCCTCCTTGCAATCTCTCACCTTTTACATAGGGCTTCTTTGGTTATCTTCTCCTCTCCTATACAATAGAGAATCCCTCAAGTGTGGGGAGCGCGAAAGGATAAGGGGGATAGTTTCAAAAATTCTCAGCCTAGTCATCATTCAAAATTTATTTGTGACATCTTCATTGCGTAGCTTTGTGTGACTTGGAAGAGAAAATTTCGTTTACGTATCTGAATCAAATGCTTTAGTGCTTGAGCAGGAAACGTTGTCCTCCTAATGTTCACTTGGAAAAGCCTTTCAAAGCAGCTATACTCAAATGTCTTTTGATTAGGATTGACCTAATCATGCTCTTATATTACGTCTAAGAAGTGGTGAGTAACATTGGCCTGTAGGTGAGAAGATGACCTAGAAGCTTCCTTTCGCTTGGCCATTTTAAAAGTGCAAATAACAACACACTATTCAGATAATACATTTTATTTTTGCTCCTCATAAAGTAGATTGCCAGTTAACTTTGGTAGTTTCGTAATTTGCTAGTTAACTTTGGTAGTCTGGCAGTAATGAAATAGATCCACTTATATTCTAGTAATCTAAAAAATAGAATTGTCAAGCATACCATCTTCAATCTAATTGGAGTGTATCCGGTTTGGTGCCTTGGAATCCTAAGTGGGCTTTGGTCATGGCTAGAAGTGGTAGCAGAACAAGCGGGCTGCAACTTTAAGAGCTCCTCACTTTCCATCAGGCCCAGTGGAATATCACCATGTGATAATTCCAAATGAGGTCAGGGCCAATAGAGATGGAGAAGGAGAGAGATTTGCTTGATGGTTGCGATGTTTGGGAGGGGACAAATGCGCAAAGAAGGAGTTTGGATATATATATATATATATATATATATATATATATATATATATATATATATATATATATATATATATATATATATATATATATATATATATATATATATATATATATATATATATATATATATATTGCACACAGGGTAGCCATTTTCTCACACACATGGATAGACTCACACGTGTGCCAGTCCCCTTTGGTACTTTCCTACATGTCCACTATTTAGGTAATATCTTATTCTATAATTCTATTTTTGTAAATTCTTCTAAAAAAATTATAAAAAATAAACATTTTATTATCACATGTCTTACATAACATTATTATTTATTTATTTTTTAGACAAGACCATAATAGAGTGCCACTATTACTGTAACATCATTTAATCAAATTTTTATAACCCACCCTTAATTTGAGAACTAAGTGGTCGATGTTAAATTATCACTTTCATTCTATTTGTATTCATCCATAGATGGAATAAGCACATGGTTCTCATGTTAATATATATGGTTACAATTATGTTTCATCTAGGTCCGTATCCATCCATTTGCATCCCTGTTTTCCCTCTCTCACAACTCATATTTCCTCTCCAATGGGAGTTTTATAGAAGTCTGGATGGGTAACTCATACGCACAATGGAAAAAAAGCTGCTCATAAGCTCAGATGGCGACTCGGGTCCTGACACATGACACACTGCTCCTCCTTCAGTTCAAACTTTAGCATTTTAGCCCCAAACCCTACCACAAAGCTTTCAGCCCCATCTACAATGCCTATCAGACTAGCTCAGTTTGTGCTTCGCTCGGCTTCGACCTATTCTCCTATTGGACTTAGATATGGGTTCGGCCCATATTGGTCCACACACGCAAATCCATTTAGGGTGATCTAGTTCACATTCATTAGGGTCTGGGAACATGGAGGTGGACCCACAATCTTTTTACCCATTAATGTACAAGTTTTGTGGGCCCAAGTCACACACTCATACACACTTATATTTATGTAGTACATACATGTTAGGTATGTATCCATGCATACACTTTATGGCATTAAATAAGTGTATGATACTCGCGGACTTGTATGAACTATGTAGCCCTATGGGCATGAACATGAGGGTGTGCTAGGCCTCTATGAGGTGATAGGCTTGAGCCCATATCTAAAATTACCACAACACATGAGAAGCTTATCATGGAGGGTTTAAATGGGCCTATGAGTCCTAACCCATGTAGGAAAGGGAGCCCAAAATATACATGGATGGAGAGTCTTAACCCCCACAACCTCTCTCTCTCTCTCTCTCTCAGTTGGACCAGCCGCACCCTTCTCTCCCTCTCCTTGGGATGGCCATGGCTCCCTTTATATTGAGCTTCTGCCATCCTCCTCCTCCCTCTTTAATCTCGTGTGCACCAACAACAAAGGAGGTAACCCCACTCTCTCACCTAAGAATTTGCACCCCCATACCTATAGGATTGTGTTTGGCTTGGAGAAAATACATGATCAGCGGCTAGGACACACGATGAGGAGGCTATTGCGGGTTGATCTCTTCTCAATTTTATACATAAGGGCACATAAGGGCAAGTGGTGATCTTAATTATACTATTACTCAAAGAGGTACTTTTCCCCACTTGAATATTTAATAATTAAATAGAAAAAGGTGTGTTTTTGTCGGGTATTATGAAGGCCACGTCCTAGGGGTGAAGTCCCTAAAGGTTGGTGAGTGTTATTCTTTATTAATTATATGTTTATATGCTAATTTAATATTAGATTAGTTTATTTCTCATGGTCTCTTGTTTGTATGCTTAACTTACATGATCTACATGCATATAAACATATATGGGACAGAAAGGAGTAATTTGTATATAAATTAATAAGGAATATGGACAGGAGGAGTAATTTGTATGCCATATATTTTTAATAATCAATTATGATGAGTTTAATGCACTGTATAAAGGGTTGGCCTACAATTAAGTTTATTATAACATTGACTCATACCCTCCTAATCATTGTGTATCACTAATGTTAGTTTCTATGTTCTCTACTAACATTTTTTTCTATCTATTATGCATTTAAGATAATTATTATAATAATATTTTATTAAAGGGAAAGTTATTTAAATATTATTTTTTAAAAAAAGTGGGGGAAGTGCAGAAGGACCAAAGTGGTGTTCTTTTTATCAATGTAGGCGTCAGCCAAGCGTTGGCGCCTGCGTGGTTTTTTTTTTAAATTTTAATTAATTTCATCATTCTAAAGGATGAAATACATAAAAATTTCAAGTGATTTCATGGAAGGATGAAATCAACTTCGTCCTTCTGCACTTCCCCCAGATGGGCAGCCCACTCAATAGATTTTGTCCTTTTAAAGGACGAAATCATCTTCAATTTAAACCCGATGCCCCTTCCGGTTCTTCTTACGCGACATCCTCCAATTCGCTATCGTGCCCCTTACCTGTGCTCCTCCGTGCCCAAAATTGCCGCTGTGCTCCACCCAGATCCATTAGCCGTGCCGCTTTCGTGTGTGCCGTTCCGCCATTTGCCCAATCTGCTTCGTTTGTTTTCCAAAATCCACCCACTGCGATCCGTTGTTCGGTCAAATCCAGGTGAGGAATTTTTTTATATACTTTGATATGTTCTTCATCTGAACTGCTTGCCACTAATTTGTTTATACATGTTGAAGTTAATTGCTTTGTGGAGGGATTTCTCTAACTTTTTTTTTATCTTGATTATGACAGTGAATGATTGGTGTTTTCTTGTACTAGCAACTCGTCAATCCATCAACTGGATGTAGGTTTGCCTTGGATTTCTGTTTAAATTTATTTTTTGTTCTATTTGATATGGGGTCAACCATTGCATTCTATTGATAATATATTTTTAAAAAGCTAAACAATCAAGTGAAAGAATTTGGTATGGGGTGATGGGTGGCTAAAAGTGGGGTTGAGGATGAAGGAGGAAGGGGGAGGCAGGGGGAATAGGGAAGATGGGAAGGGGGTTTGCTGGGAGAGGGGTGGGTGGAGGGAAGCGGGTGGGAAAATATGTGATTTTTTTAAATTATGATGCTAGTTTTTATCTTAAAAAGCTGATTTTGATAGTATGCAATTGATTTATTTACTGCTAGTTTTTATATTAAGCTCGATTTATCTCATGTATTGTTAAGTAAAGTAGCTATTTTGAGACAATTGATGAATGCATTATTTATGTAATTTATTGTTTATGAATTAAGTGAATAGAGATGGCATAAGCAATGGTTAATTTTATGCTTAACTATGAAGGACACACAAATGGATTATTAATTAAGAAATCGTCTACTTATGAAGATGCAAGTAGCTAGCAGAATTGGGTGGGATTGAAGAAGATGAAAAATTACTATAAAATGTAATATTTCGACATTTGGATAAAGAGCAAGACTAATATGTATAAATGATGATGCATCAATGAGTTTTATGTTTCACCATTCGCATCACATAATTTATTTTGAGCTATTTCTAAAAAAAGAGGCCCAAGTGCCTAACGAAAGGTGCAGTAGTTCACACAGGAGCTCACATACGAGCTCTCACAGGAGCTCTAAAAGAAATGTGAATAGTGGAAGGCATATGCAAATGCTAGTGGATGATGATGAAGAAAAAAATTTATCGATGACAGTAGCTTCAAATGAACGTCATTGGTCGTCCGCACCTATTGACGATGAAAGTGGACCTAATTGGAGGTAAGGTTTATTAAGATGTTAATCTTATAAATATTGATGAAAATTAAGATGTTAAATTATGAATTTTGTGTGTAATGTGGAAGGTATATGACATGTGCACATGAGCCATTTAACCTTCAAATGTCACAAGACAGTGCATGGTATGAAACTCAAAGTTCGATGGGCATTCATTACCCCTACATAGGTGTTGGACATACCAATGTTGGACCATCCAATCCAAGGTAAAATACATATTCATAAATGAATATAGCATTTTTAGGTTTTAAAGAAAGGGATAAGTCATATGGAATTGAATACATATGTGATGTTCATTTTGTAGGGGCACATATGTCCATAATAAAGATGTTGATGTAAATGAGGCTAATGAAGGTGAAGATAATATTGGTGAAGCATGTGAAAAAGAGTATGTCATGAATGAAGAAGGGTTGACGGCGAGGGGGATGATGTTGTAGACAATACAAATGCCACAAATGATATGAGTGTGGATGATGAAGAGCCGCCATACTATAACGAGGAGGAGCACACATATCACAAATTTGGAGATAAATGCGGTAGTTAATTATGCCATGGATATGAACCAACAAAATGAAGAAGAGTTATATATTGGGTGCATCTTTGATAATAAAGAGGCATTTGTCACAGCCTTGAGGGAGCTTTCAATTAAGAATCATGTCGAATATAAGGTTCTACGCACAAATATGTTAGAGTATACAGTAAAGTGCATTGATAGTACTTGCCCTTGGAGAGTTCAAGGATCAATAAAAAAAGTTGTAGGGTATTTTAAATTGAAGACATATGAAGGTGACCACACATGTTGGAATGCCCAGCTTAGCATTGATGATAAGTAGTGTAGTACATTATATGTTTTGAAGGTCATAATACCTGTCATCCAAGCCAAATTAACTCTCACACTAGGTGATATTATTCAAAGAATGAAGGAGAGGTTTCACATTGACATATCTTATAAGAAAATATGGACGGAAAGGAATATGGCCATTTATGGAGATTAGGTGGAATCATACAAATTTGTTACCAATGTACCTCAGGGCAGTGCAAGATGCGAATCCTGACACCTACTACAACTTGGAGTATGATAAAGTAACTCGTGCAGATGGTGGCATATGTAGGAGATTTAAGTAGATGGTTTGGGCATTTGGGCCGTCTATAGTGGGGTTCCGACATTGTATCCCTGTGATTGGTATCACTGCCACTCACTTGTATGGTTGGTATCCTGGAGCTCTTATGGCTGCAACTGCTACAGACAAAAATAATGAGTTATTTCCTCTAGCATTAATGATAGTAGTAAAGGAAGATGAAAACAATTGAAAATGGTTCTTAAGTAAACTGAGGGATAATGTACTTATGGGCATGATGAATGTCGCAATTATTTTAGATCAACTTAAGGGGCTTCAGAAGGCTGTGTCTGAGGTTCTTCCCGAGCCATTATGCTACCATCGTTACTACATCTGTCACATAAAGGCAAATTTTGAGGAGTTTAAAAATGATACACTGACGGACTTCATTGGGGCAATAGCTTATGCATTGACAATGGAACAGTTTAATGCTGAAATGGACTTAATTGGTCAGGAGAGTCCTAGGGCAAAATAGCTCCTCTTAGGAGGAGAATTGCATCCTACACAGTTTAACACTTAATTTTTTTAGCATGATTTTACTTTTAACACTTAATTTTTTTATCATGGTTTTATTTAGATATGCTGAACTCATGTTTTAAATTTGACTCCTTTAGGTGGAATTTTTGAAAGAGAAAAACTTAAAATCTGCAAGGAGTCCTCCGGTTGTATAGAGGAGAGTTAGACCACTAGTGGCCTTATTAGGTAATTTTATTTCATTATTAAATTTCATACAATGATTATAAGATATGTAAGGTAATTTAAACTTAAATATCTTTATAAAATGTGTAGGTTATTTGGCAATTGTACTCGCCAGAGGTTTTGGCTGTGTTACCTCCTCTCTACACCGAGGGTTGAGATGTGTGGCTCTTGCAAATGCCACTCATCTATTTTGAGATTATCGAGATGTACGTGCTGAATCATGTGATGCTCCATTTTAACTTGAAGAAAGAGGTCCCACCTCATACTATTGAATTTGTCAATCGTATCACTCGACAAGGCTGCCATATTACTATTTGGGCTATACAACATGCAACATATATCACTCGATGGGATGATAGGAGAGTCACTATTATATGAGGGGAGATGGCTATAACATCGCGAGATGTTTGTAGCCCATATATGTAGTAGTATTTACCCATTACGCGGCGATATATTTTACCACGCGATGATGTAGAGGAGATGACATATCAGCCTTGGGGTGCATCTGAGATAGTTTTGGTAAGTATATCCTTGTTAATTATATAATAATATTTTCTTATATCTCATTTATTATTTATTTGACTTTTAACTTATTTTTTTATAGCTTGGTTTAGTAAGATGTACACATGCACACTTGACTGACGCAACTAACACTTATACTTCGGGTGAGGTCTTATTAGCATCATGCCAGTTGATGCTCAGGGAACATGATGATGACATTCATAGCTTGCCGTTACTTAAGTCGGTGATTATAGACGTTCATGGGCATAATCATACTGATGAAGCAGCTCATACATAGCCGAGGCACGATCCATTTGCTGATATTCCATCTTCATCTGCAACATCTATCACTCCTCCACGTTAATCATTTCCAAATACTCCACATGTAGTTACCCCTAGCTAGATCTGATACTCTATTATAGATGACAGTGGCCAACACGTGTTGAGCCATCGATTACTTATGCGTATCCAGAGCCGGAGCCAGAGCCGGTGTCGGAGCAGGCGAACCATGAAGAAGAGGATCAGGCAGACCATCAGGAGCAGGATGAGCTAGTACATCACCGTCGGGGTCAGGGTCGAGGTCGAGAATGAGGTTGAGGATGTAGGACTAGAAGAGATTGAGTGAGTTAAAATTGTGATATGTTTGTTTTGAACTAAGCATTTTATGAACATATGTGATGTTAGATTTATATGTTTTATAAACATTTATATCTTATGCTTATTTGTATGTTTGGATGATTGTGGACGTAGATAAATTTCATATTGTGTGAATGATTGTTGATGTGGATAAATTTGTTCTTGTGTGGATTATAATTGAAACTTGATGGGTGTAATTTACACGGACAAGTGTTAATTTTAGTTCTAAGTTATCCTAAAATGTTTTTTTGAATCAGATTTCATCATTTAGAAGGATGAAATTTGACTTGAAGTGGTACTGCGTATTTGGAGAGGCAAGTGACCTAATTTCATCCTTTAAATTGACGAAATCAGTTTTCGTCCTTTAGAAAGACGAAATTAGTGGAGATTATTGATGTGCCCGGTGTAGGCACAATTAGTACCTAGGAGATCTACGAAGGGAAAGGGGAGAAGTAAGGAAAAAAGGGGAGAAACATAGAATAACTTCAATTGCATAATCCAAACAAGATAGAGAGCCACCCTATATAGGGGACGACCAGTCCCCTAGGGAGTCATGCCACCTAGACCAGGCCAGCCCGGTTCCCTAGGAAATATGCTAGTTAGTGGGTCGGCTAGCCCGGGCCACTAACTGAACCAACACAGTTTTATATCTAAATACCAAATGAAAGCAAATACTAAACTATTACAAGAATAATTAGTTCAATGCAACTAAGTGAAAGCAATAAAGTAAAGTCTGGGCGAGTCATCTGGGAATCTGGTCACTATGCACAACACTCCACCACACTTCTGCTATTCGCCTTGACCTCAAGGTGACCAAGCTGGGAAGCGAGCCATAAAATCATCTTCAGGCATCCACGTAGAGTCCTCGAGAGGCTGTCCCTGCCAAGAAATCAAGACCTCAGTAATAACTCGACGCTTCTCAAGCACTGAAGCAGGGACATGATCAGCTGGCAAAATAGGCCCCATCAGGAGAGGAGGAGGAGCACCCACTGCTAATGACTTGGAAGCAGGGAGCAAGCTTGGAGTTCTCAAGCTGAAACAAGGAGGTTTGGCGATGAGGTAGGACCGACACATAGACCAAATCACCCACCTTATACTCACGATTAGTATGACGACGATCATAAACCTATTTTATCCTATTCTGCACAGACGACAAGTTCTCCTTGAGTTGGCGTAAGACCTCATCGTGTGTCTGTAATATATAATCCACCTCTGCGACAGACAAACGGTGGGGCACATAGGACAAGACGGTTGGCAGCGGTTGGCCATAGAGCACCTCAAACGGAGTGAACCCAGCGCACATATGATAGGCCGTATTAAAAGACCACTCGGCCCATGGAAGGAGTTGAAGCCACCGGTGGGGCTGCGTCATAGTAAAGCATCAAAGATACTGCTCCAAACAACGGTTGACGACCTCAATCTTCTCATCCATCTGGGGGTGATAAGTAGTGCTCATGTGGAGAGAGGTTCTTTGTAGTGTGAAAAACTCCTGCCAAACTGAGAGAGGAAAATCTGATCACGGTCAGAAACAATCGTACGAGGCATACCATGAAGTCAGGCCACCTCATGAACATAGAGTTCAGCTACGGTCTTGGCGGTGAAGGGATGACCCAGTGTGCAATAATGAGCATACTTGGATGGCTGATCCACCACCACCATAATGACAGACTTGCCCTACAACACGGGCAATGCCTCCACAAAATCCATGGAAACATCTTCCCAAACCTTATCTGGTATGGGCTAGGGCTGTAGCAAACCAGCAGGCGAGGTTGTGGTGGCTTTAACCCGCTGACAAACATCACAAGTGGCTACATAGTCCTGAACTACCCTGTGGATGCCAAGCCAAAGAAAGCTTTGACTGACCGGTTTGTAGGTATGGAAGGTGCCCTCGTGACCAGCCATAGGAGAGTCATGGAAGTGCGACAGGATGCGGCGGAAGAGGTTAGCGACATCAGGGACCCACAAGCAGTCCTTCC
Source organism: Saururus chinensis (assembly GCA_035235625.1). Classification (NCBI taxonomy): domain Eukaryota; kingdom Viridiplantae; phylum Streptophyta; class Magnoliopsida; order Piperales; family Saururaceae; genus Saururus; species Saururus chinensis. The sequence continues at coordinate 4,434,237 of CP141145.1, read as the reverse complement.
AAAAGAGAAGATCATCCCGCCACACAAAGAAAGGGTGGGCAGCAGGGTCGGCTTGCAGGCCGTAAATGACCTCTTGCGCCCATGAATCCTCACCATAGGCCTTCCGTATCTCATCAATAAAGGGGCAAGAGAGAGTGGAGAAAGCCAAACAAAATCCTAGCACCGGACTGTGAGAGTGCGCATCGGCCACGATGTTCTCCGTTCCCTTCTTGCACACGACCTCATAGTCAAAGCCCAGCAACTTGCTTACCCACACGTGCTGCTCTAAGAAGTATTTCAGTGGTTGGTGATTAGTATGAATCAGGAACCGGTGACTGAGTAAGTAAGGACGCCACTTGTCAACAGCGAGGACGATGGCCAACATCTCCTTTTCATACACTGACAGGGACAGGGAGCGGCCAGCCAGTGCTTTGCTGAAATAAGCAATGGGACACTCATCCTGCAAAAGCACCGCCCCCAAACCAGCCTCAGACGCATCGGTCTCCACTACAAAAGGCCGGCTGAAGTCAGGTAACAGCAGAACCGGGGCGGAGGCCATAGCGTGCTTGAGACCCTCAAATGCCAAATTGGCCTCCGCGGACCACGTGAAAGCCCCCCTCTTACGCAGCTTTGTGAGGTGTCTAGCCAACTCGCCATACCGATGGACAAAATGATGATAATAACCTATAAGGCCTAGAAAACCGCGGAGCGCCCAAATGGATGTGGGTGGCGGCCAAGAGAGAATGGCGGCCACCTTGGCCGGGTCAGTAGCAACACCATTGCTCGAGATAATATGGCCTAAATAATCAACCTGTGGACTGCCAAAGGAACACTTCGAATGCTTCAGGAAAAGAGAATTAGAGCGCAAGATATTAAAGACTGACTTGAGATGTGTCAAGTGCTCCGACCACGAACGACTGTATACCAAGATATCATCAAAGAAAACCAATATATATTGATGCAAGAACGGCTGGAAAATATCATTCATGAGGCACTGAAAGGTGGAGGGGGCGTTGGTCAGTCCAAAGGGCATAACTAGGAACTCAAAATCGCCATCATGAGTCCGAAATGTCATCTTGTGCACATCCGCTGGCTGCACCTGAATCTGATGATAGCCTGAACGAAGGTCGAGCTTACTGAAGACCGTGACACCTATTAGCTCATCCAATAGCTCCTCAATCACCGGTATGGGATACTTGTCCTTGACGGTGATTGCATTCAAAGCACGATAGTCCACATAGAACCGCCACGACCCATCCTTCTTGCTAACCAGCAACACTGGAGACAAGTACAAACTTGTAGTAGGGCGGATGATCCCAAACTGTAACATGTCCGCAACCAGCTTTTCAATTTTAGATTTCTAGATGTGGGGGTAGCAGTAGAGGCAGACGTTGGCTGGCGCTATCCCAGGAATGATAGGAATATGATGGTCATGAGGCCGGACCGGGGGTAGACCCTGTGGCTCTGCAAGAGGTCCTAGTGGTCGGTTAATAACTCCTGGAGGTTAGGAGGCAGTTCATCTTGAGACACCTCTATAGTGGCACACTACTGCAAGAGTAGTCCCTGGGGTGCGAACCGGAAGAAGGAGCTCACGGCCTGGGCATAGAAAAGTTCGCCCGATTGCGAACCTTCTATCCGAACATGCTGCCCCTTCAGAACAAAATCCATCACCATGTCCTTGAAATTCCAAACTACATCACTGAGCTTCTGCAACCACTACACGCCTAACACCACGTCCGCCCCCTTCGTGGGCAGCAAGAATAGATTGGTAACAAACGTGTGACCCTGAACAGATAGCGTCACCTAAGCACATACCCATGCACTCTGAAGATGCTTATCGTTGCCAATCAGCACATCAAATGGCTTCGAGTCCAAAACGAAACAACCCAGCCGATGAGCAACCTTGTCATTAATGAAATTATGAGTAGACCCACTATCGATCAAGATAGCCACTTGTTCCCGCTTAAGGAATCCTTGAACTCGCATCGTGCGCGGAGTGAATGCTCCTGAGAAGGTATGGACTGAAATTTTGGGCAGCACGTCCTCCTGGGGACAAAAATCAACTATGTTCCCTCTGTCGCTATCCTCTTCAACCTCCTCCACAAGCAGGCTTCCCTTAACCGAACAATGGTGCCCCGGAACAAACTTCTCGTCATAGCGAAAGCATAGCCCCTTTGACTAGCGCTCTTCCATCTAGGTTGGTGTAAGGCGTCAGGCAATCTGGTTGGGCAGTGCGGCCTGCTGGCCAGGCCGGCCTGTTGTCTTGGTGTTGGTGGCCACTGCTAATGGGTTGGCGCTCACAACAGGCCGGGGCAGAGGCCCAAGTCGCCCGCCTTGACGTTGCCTCATTAGCTTCTCTTCCTCGATGCAGGCATGATGCACAACGTCCCTCATGCTAGTGTAAGGGAAGTGGCGCATCTCTTCAGATATTTCAGACTTTAGACCACGCTTGAATGTGCCCACCAAGGCGGCCACCGGCCAATCTGGAAGTCGGTTGGCCACCTTCATGAACTCGGTATAGTATGCATGGACGGTGGTGGTCTAGCGCAGGGAGGAAAGCATCTCGTTGAAATCCTGGAACTCATTCGGCCCAAACTGGACGCATAGCTCGTCGGAGAATGCTGCCCAAGTAGGGTAGCACACCTCCTTCTCGAAACTCTGGAACTAGACTAAAGCATCCCCATCGAGATGGAAGGCACCGATGCATAGATGTTCAACCTTTGAATGCGTCCCTTGGTAGGTGAAGAACTTCTCAGCCTTGTATAGCCATTCTACAGGGTTGTCATCACCATTATAGCGGAGAAATTGTAGGCAAGCCAAACAGGGCTCAGCCCCCCCTCGTTGTCCATTGCGATGCCCAGGATACTCATCCCACTCCTCTGCGTCTTGGAACTAATTTGGAGGGGGCAACATCATAGGGGCATTTTCTCGAACACCTGACATGCCTCGCATGTCCTAGGCCTGGCTCCTCCCTCTCGGCGCTGGATGGCCAGCGCCAAAGCGCGTCGGGGCTGTGAACACCCCTGTGTTGAGGTTGGCCAGAGCTGGGGGGTCGGGGAGGGTCGGCTCTGGAGGCTGCAACGGCCCTCCCTTCTATGGGGTAGCAACAAACGGTCCAGGCAGGATGGGCGCTACGTGCGCAGCTAGGAGTTGTGCGTGGGCCGATTGTTGCGTCTTCACGCTGGTCATGTCCATAGTGAGAGTCTATAGCACCACCATGATTTCTGATAGTCATGCGTCAAGTGCCGGTGGAATGGCCTTTGGGCTGTCCTCTGATGTTGAATCAGGGACCTCCTTCTCTGAATTAACCTCTGGAACGACAGCTTGTTTGCCTCGAGCCATGGCCTGGGATCGTAAAAGCTCCGATAGCAATGATGTGTTTGGTGTAGGCATAATCGATACTTAAGAGATCTACGCAGGGAAAGGAAAGAAGTAAGGAAAAAAAGGGAGAAACACAGAATAACTTCAATTGCATAATCCAAAAAAGAGAGAGAGCCGCCCCATACAGGGGATGACCAGCCCCCTAGGGAGTCATGCCACCTAGACCAGGCTAGCTCGGTTCCCTAGGAAATATGCCATTTAGTGGGTCGGCTAGCCCATGCCACTAACTTAACCAACACAGTTTTATATCTAAATACCAAACATAAGCAAAAACTAAACTATTACAAGAATAATTAGTTCAATGCAACAAAGTAGAGACTGGGCGAGTCATCTGGGAATCTAGTCACTGTACACAATAATTATAAGACGAAATTATGTGAAAATGAAGATTTTGTCTTTTAGAAAAATGAAATTAGCTTAAAGATTATTTTGTTCTTCTAAATGATGAAATTAATTATTTTTTTAAAAAAAGGCCACACAGGCACTAGTACTTAGCTGATGCCCATATGACAAAAATAACACTACTTTAAAAAATAATTTTTAAAATATATAATTATTTTTTTAAAAATATTATTTAAATAATTTTTTAAAATATATACCTATATTTGTAGTCATTTATACAATATAGCCTTCATCACATCAACATGATTCACAATATGTACATGATCAGCACTAACGTACTCTTGAGACCTTTGAGAAACCCAAACAAGATTCCTTAAATGCTCACCATCATCATTGGAATGGTCATAATGTTTTGGCACACCCCCAGGACCAGGATCCCGAGCCCCATCATGGCCTTGTCTTGACCTCGTGCCTTCTTCCTCTCTTAGCTGGAGCGAAAGGGTACATAGAATTCAGGAGAATCTTCAGTCTTCGAGGAACAATGAACTGCTTCGTAACTGGGAGCACACTTCATACAACTGGAAATTTCTATCCACTCATAATTGGATATCTGACATGCTACACAAATCAGGTTTTGGGCTCGCGAGGACTTGTGTGTTGCAGTCTTTATAACACAGTAATTGGGCCTTCGCTATGGGCTTTATGGGGATGAATATGTAACTGAGGAGCATTAGATTACAATTTTGCTATGAAAGGTTGTACACTTAAAACTAATATTCTTTTCATCTCATATTTATTACTTTATTTTTTTAAAAAATATTCCATATTAATAGTCCCATTTGATTGAATTTAAGTAGGTGAGTTCTTAAAAAAACATCTTAGAAGCTCACTTTCCGTTCCCTTAACTATAGGTCCTATCATTTAATAAAAATATTATTTTTTCAAATAGTTAATAATATAGGACAAAGGGAGTAATACTAATAGCATTCTCAATTTCCCATAAAAGAGAAATATATTAGTCTCACAAGAGACTTGAAACAAGACTCATCGTACCTAACTGTGTTTTCTCCTTTTCAGTAGAAAAAAAACAGAAGAGGATACGCAAGCTAAGTTCAGTGCTTCCTCTATCAAGTTGAGAAATATTAAATATATGAATAACTTATTATCTATTAGGTTATTTGGCATGGTGTCAAAGTGGGTTCGAATCCCGCATAAAACAGTTTTTACCTATTTATGTTCCAAGACACCTTTTTCTATGGTCTTGGTTTATTGTCCTCCTTTCACTTCTTATTTTGTTCACATACAAAGTTTTGATGGATGCTTGCAGAGGAGGTGTTGAAATGTGTTAAACATATAAATAGTCCATTACCTAACAACTTACGCTATTTAAAAAGATGGTTATTCACATATCAACTACCTAAATAAGCAAGGAACAGGGAAGATTCAAGGCCTCAATATTCTTTATATAAGATGCGTTTAGCACAAGCAAAAAATAACACATTATGATGAAAAACTAGTACATATACTGAAGCGTTTCATGGTGTCAAAAGAATATTTTTGACCTAAAAATATCAAGAATTATAAGGGATAAAATTATGGGTATTATTCATGGAGACCGTCCAATATCTATGAAGCTATTTGTGTCATCGCTCACCAATTTTTGTGGATATGACCCATACTAAATAATGATTGAAGACTACGAACCGGCACACTAACTAACTAATAAGTAATGATGCTGAGTCAAATAAACAATACCTATGTCTAAGAAGAGTTTTTTATGCTCGACTTAAACAATGAGCTCACCCTAAGAAACACATAAGAACCATTGATGTTTGAGATAGCGACACACACACTTGAGCATATTAGCTCCAGTAGTATTGACGCTATTGTGTGCTAACATGTGCACTATTGATCTCATCGATGAAGGGCTCCTATATATATTTTTTGTTGGGCTCATTGTTAGAGTGGAGTACTAAAAATACTTCCCTATGTTTAATATCTCCTCCATCCATATCCACATTACTCAAGATATTTTTAGAAAGAATTAAACTATATAATAAATCCAAGAAAAGAATTAAAATATTTGAACCATGTGATCATGTCTATTGTATGCCATTAACTCTTATGGGCTAGAGACAAAGAGATGACAATCATGCAAACGCAAAGAATAATTGCTAAGCAGTGTTTGTGCAGGTCTAGTGGAGGACAAGATATGTACTTCAGGATATGTTTAATCAAAGAAGAGGCTGATAGATAGGAAATTATGTGGCACTCTTCAAACTCCAATTTGGGTGAAAGGGGAGCAAGTTGCATAGAATTTTGTTTTTCTTTTTGGTTGCAACTGCTAGTGATTAGCAATAGTAGAGATTGTTGGAATATGATATGGGTTCGTGCTCATATGGTCCTCCTTGTGCTTGGTTCGGGTGAGTCAGTATGGGCCACTGGGTCCAAGGATAATGGGGGTGGTCGCGCCATCACCACAAAAACCACTGTGATATCCTTATAGGACCCACATTTAATTGGCAAATAAACACTAGGCATATGGTTAGGTTGTGCATGTACACATTGTAGGGGGCCCAACTTGAGAACGTAATGATGGTGGGACTTGCGTGGCTAGAGAGGGGTTGACCTTGTCATAGACATGGCTACGTATAAGGGTCTAGGCGTCCATGGGCTTTATGAGACCAGGCCCACAACCATTGTAATTGACTCTCTATGCATCCAAGTAGAAGTAGGAGTAGGCCCAATTATTTAGAATCCATTTAGGGGATGAGTATGAATTGCAATGAGAATTAGGGGGAGTACTAATCTTTCCCACTTCCCCCCCTCTCTCTCTCCCACATTTCCCTCTCATCCTCTTGGCCGGCGGCCAGTTTGTGGAAGGCAGCCCCTCCTTGCTCTCTCTCTCTCTCAACACATGCAAGCACAATTTGTACCTCGAGAAGCATGCCACCAAGGAAATCAAAGAGGACTTGAAGGTAGGACTCTAAGGCTACACTCAAGTCTTCTACATCCCCATGCGAGTGGATTTAGAGGTCTTCACATAGATCCAAGCAATTGTGCTTTCAGCTTGGGCTGTTGGCGTGAAGGATTAACACATGTCCTGGAGCAATCCATCCTGAAGGTTAGTTCATCACCACTCCGTGTTTCATATTTTGATGCTCTATGCCATGGATTATTGCTTATGAATTTGTGCTTTCATATGCACATGTGAGGTAAATTGAAAAAGAGCTGACTTTGCTATGCTAGCACTCTACAGTTATATCGGAGTGGATCAAGGTGGTTGGTCTCTTGAATTTGGGAAAGTTGTGACCTTTCTTTCAATTTAGGGTTTTCCAATTGTTTTGGGGAAAACCCAAATTTCTTTCCTCATTTAATTAATTCCATAGGGCTTGTCTTATTTTTATGATATTGAGTTGATGATGTGTTGATTGGCCTTGTTTTAGTTTTTGGAATGTTTAGTTTGGGCATTGAATTAAGCACTAGCTATATCGTTAGGGGTGATTTGGTCATTTTGGCTGCGTGCCCAAATTAATTAATCTAATTAATTTATTATTTTTATTGTTTTCATACCTATATAGTTTATGATCAAGATTGCATGGTGAATGTATTAATCATGATTTAATTGTTTAATGGATTAGAAAATCATGTGGAATTGACCATAATAGCAACCGGAGTACTTAAGTCATTTCACTAGGTGAAAAATTCATTGTAACCAATGTCTATCCAACAAATTTTCATCATTGTTTATGCATGATTCGATACTGGTATGATGTTTGATGAATGTTAGATTTGATGCTCATATGGGCAAATTAACCAAAGTAACCCTAGTGCTAATTTTAGTAACTTAGTTTAGTAGAAAATTTATCTCAGCAATATTCATATGCTTAATCTTGCTAGTTTAAATAATCGTTTCTTTCAAATTTTAAATGTATGCTAAAAAGTGTATCTAGGTAATGAAATTGCATGATAGTACAAGGGTGTTTTGGTAATTTTACATTGGCAAGTGTATGAGGGGCAATTTTGTGACATCGTTGTTTCTCATTTATAGCAAATACCATGTACTCAATTGTTGGTTGCATGTTGAGTTTGTAACATCCAACTTATTCCATTAAGTAGCAAGTGTTACATAATGCATATATCCATATACTTGTTAATTGCTTTGTTTTATAGTCTAACTTACACACCATGGCTACCAAAATGGTTATATCTAAACTGGGAAAGAATGGGAAATTGAATGGCGATAATTATTTGGTATGGAAGAGTAGGATTCACTATATCCTTTCCCTCTTTGATCTTGCACATGTGCTAGAGTAGGTCATATAACCTTTTCTTGAGAATTGTACTCTTACACAGGAAAAAAGCTTATGAGAAGTTGAGGAATGAGGACACCAAGGTTAGGTACATTATTCTTACTTTTATTGAACCCAAGGTGGAGAGTCTCTTTGAAAAATATAAAACCACCAAAAAAGTATTGGAGGTCTTGTATGTTTGGTTTGAAGAACATATTGAAGCTCATAAAATGATGCTCCATAAGTATTCTACCTGAATATTAGTGACAAGAAGCTTTCTATGGAGGCTTTAATTGCCATGCATGGAGGCTTTAACTATCTTGCTTAAACTTGATTAGGAGAGGCGTAATCATGTGAATGTAACTGGTGTTGTGTAACGACCTGAATTTTAGGGGTTATTAAGTTTTTGTCCTACTTAAATTATAAGTTGCAGCTGATGTAGTTTGAAAGGGTAGAACGGTTTTTGAGTTAGAGGCCGAGCTTGAAAGGGTTGGCTATGGCGAATTGCGAGGACGCAATTCTGTTGAGGAGGGAAGAATGTAATATCCCTAATTTTCCTATGTTTCAAAAATTAAATATGTGGAAAGTAGGGTGTTTGACCTATTGACATTCTTAGTAAAATAACTACCTTCCTAGATAGAATTTGTGGCTGAAACTAATTTTATTAGAAAATAGACAGAAAGAGCTTCGAAACGCCACTAAGAACGTGTGAATCGGAGTTCAGATGAGGGAGATACAATTGTTCAAAGTTAAGCTTATTGCATAGGGCCTGTTTACCCAAATTAGATGCCCTACTCGTGCTTAGAGTTGGATGTTCTACTCGTTCTTGGAGTTGGATGTCCTACTCATGCTTAGAGTTACTCGTACTTAGAGTTAGATGTCCTACTCATGCTTGGAGTTAGATATCCTACTCGCGCTTGGAGTTGGATGTCCTAATCGTGTTAGGTATTAGGAGTCCTAAATGTGCTAGGAGTTAGGAGTCCTAAATATGCTAGGAGTTAGGAGTCCTAAACGTACTAGGAATTATAAGTCTTAAAAGAACTAGGATTTTAAAGAGGTAGAGAGTCCTAGCGGGTTAAAGACTCCAAGGAAGAAGGAGGACGCAACTAGAACTTTGCTGATATGAGATAGCTTGTGAGCATATGACTTCTAGCCCATGTAGGAGTCCGAGGAGTGCTAGGAGTGGTGGAAAAAGTTGGAGGAGGGATCAACTATACATCTAGTTGGGTTAGAACTCTTTTGGGACTGTTTTGAGCATGTATATAGGTTGGAATCCTATTGTTAATGGGGCAGGGATTGTAATTCCGGGATTGTAATTAATGGAGAGTCTTAGAGGAGGAGGGCACCCAAGAGTTTGAAGAAGGGAAGCCTTATATAAGAAAGGATTGATTTTGGTTCAGCTCTCTCTTCTCCATCTCTTCCTTCCTCTTCCTTCTCTCAGCAAGGACCTCCATAACCAGCAATTTCGAAGGCACAAATCAGCCACCTTTGGATTGAATCAAGCACTAGAAGCGTAGGAGAAAGGGCTAAGAGCTTTGGGGATGAATTGGTACATGTAGGTGCTTCCTTTTACACCCTTAAGAATGAAGTTTTGATAGATGTAATTCAGCCATAATGTAGCTTGGTTCTAGGGGTTCCTTTTGATGTCATGAACTAGCCTTAATTCATTCAAGCATGATGCTGATTTTTATCATTTATCTTAGCCATATGTTAGGCATGAATAATTCTTATTCTAGTCATGTTTATGAGTCATGATTTGGGCATACACTCTGCTGAATTTATTCCTTGATTTGTGGCCTTACTTTAGGCCATAGTTTGTTGATTTTATTCCCTAGTTTGTGGCCTTACTTTAGGCCATAGTTTAGCCAACTTATTCCCTAGTTTGTGGCCTGACTTTAGGCCATACTTTGGCCAACTTATTCCCTGATTCGTGGCCTTAGTTTAGGCCATACTTTGACCAAGTTAATCCCTGATTCGTGGCCTTAGTTTAGGCCATACTTTGACCAAGTTAATCCCTGATTCGTGGCCTTACTTAAGGCCATACTTTGGCTAAGTTAATCTCTGATTTATGGCCTTACATTAGGCCATACTTTGACTAAGTTAATCCTTGATTCATGGCCTTAGTTTAGGCCATACTTTGCCTAATTAAATCCCTGATTTGAAGCCTTAGTTTAGGCTGCACATTGGTCAAGTAAATCCCTGATTTGAAGCCTTAGTTTAGGCTGCACATTGGTCAAGTAAATCCCTGATTTGAAGCCTTAGTTTAGGCTGCACATTGGCCAAGTAAATGCCTGATTTGATGCTTATGTTTTAGGCTCTACTTTGGCCAAATTAATACCAAATTCTCAACATTGATTTATGCTATAATCATGCTGAGAGAACACCTAAATCTCAGCCCTAGTTTAGGTTGTATTGTTTATCTAATACTTGATTCTCAGCTTTGTTTTATATTATAATCTTGCTGAATAAATCCTTAATGTTAGAGCCTTAGTTCATGATTTGTTCTTGCTTATTAAGTCTCTGAATTTCAGCCTTGATTGTGATATATCTTAGGTTGATTATTGATGCTTATTTCGGCCTATGTTGTCTCTGAATTCCAGCCTTGATTGTGTTATACCTTAGGTTGATTATTGATGCTTGTTTCAGCTTGAACTTGTCATGTTAGGTGGTTGACTTGAGCTATGCATCTCAGCCCCAAAATCCTTATCATTATAATGTTGAATTGGTTAGTTCATCTCAGCATGAGTCTGAGTTCTTGTCATGTTGATCATTCTGATGGTTGCATTTATTATTGTTGTGTTAAGTTATATAAGTAAATTAAGGTTAATAAAGACTATCAAGAGATTTTGGTTATCTTTGGATTGGGGGGAGAACACCTATTCAAGATAATGACTAAATACCCTCTTTAGGGTCGGGACCAGTTCATGAAGTGAACGGGGCCCTGACATAGAATTTTACCTTGGTTATTGAACTGAGGGTTGTTATGGGATGTTCTTGGAGTCAAAGTTTAAGCTCACAATAATAGCCATGGCGGATATTTAGACCTTCTTGGTCTCTGTTTCTTCGGGACGATGGATCCCTACAAACGCGCAAACCAGGTTTTTGAGCATCATGGAAGGCTCATCTACCTTCGGCCAGTGTGTCCATGAGCACACCTGGTACTTACATCTCTAGGCTCATGGCTGATCCAAGTGGATCTCTAGAGATGATAGGATTTCTGATAATAGTCATGACGGTAATCTTTTAGACCCCTGTGGTCTCCGCTCCTTTGGGACGATGGATCCCTGCAAATGCGCAAACCAGGTTTTTGAGCATCATGGAAGACTCATCTACCTCTGGCCAGTGTGTCCATGAGCAGAGCTGGTACCTACATCTCTAGGCCCATGGCTGATCCAAGTGGATCTCTAGAGATGCTAGGATTTCTGTTAGCATACATTTACTCCTTTGAGCGGGAGTCGGTATTTTCAGGTAACAATTAGTACATTATTTCCTGAATGGTGTCCATTGTTTTGTGCATTGTGATGGTCTTCATTGGTTAAAGATCAGCCCATGTTTTTGAGTTATGTGTTCTATATATTACCCTTATGTGGTACAGTTTGCAAGATGTAAGCATTAATTATTGAACAAGGGTTGTGAGATAATTAATAACATTGTTTGATATTGCTTGTTAAGTAGACAAGTTGAATGATAAAAGGACTTGCATAAAATGTAGGTTACTTTAAAATACTTAAGTATTGCATGGGTGATGCTATGCTTCTTAGTATAGTGTAGTTTTTAGGCAGAACTACGTCTGGATCCGATCTTGTTGGAAACATTGGAGATGTTGTCTGATGAGTACGTAGGCAACTAACATCGGGTGATGTTGGCCCGATCCGAAAAATACTAATAAAACCTTTTGTCCATTGGAAGCTCTTCTCCTGAAGGTGGAGATGCTCCATTGTAGTTGTCGTTGTTGTTTGGTTTGCTTTATTGCAGATTTTCCAGGCGACGACAAGTGAGACCAAGCCAAGCGAGCTCAAGAGGTTTTCGCATTTTTGAAACTCCGATACATAAGTGTACCTTAAGCGTGAGAGTCAACTTGTTATTTATTTTCAGACGGGCGACAGACTTGTACTTAGATGGATGAGCTGGTCTTTATGAATTTTTAGACATTAAATAATATCATATGATTTGATATTTGTATTTGTGAACCCTAGTTATCATGACCTGGATATTTAATCTGCTGATTTGTTTTGTGTTTAAGAAAGAAAAAAAAAAATTATCATGATCTATCGTGTGTCCTTTATTGTAACAAGGGTTTTAAAAAGCCGGGTCGTGACATGTTGTTCCTACAAGCCTGACACAAACTTATAGTGGGAAGAAAGGTGGATATTGGCCTAGATAATCAAAGATTAAAGCATTCAAGAAAAGGGGAAGAAGCCACAAAACAAAGGCAATGATAAGGGGAATAACAAACCATAGAATGCTTATTTCAAGTATGGCTAGGTGGGCTACTTCAAAGCAAATTGTTTTAGAAAGATGTCTAGAGCAACAACAAGGGCAACAATAAGAACAAAGAAATTGTCTATGTTGTTTCTTAAGCTACGATGGTGGATACTAAGGAAGGCAATTAGTGGATGGACTCTGCACCTACAGTTCATATGACACACATCAAGGGGTCTAGTGGTGAGATGATCAATCTTCTCCTTCGGCAAAATAAGGTGTACATGGACAATAATACATACTACGATGTGGAAGTGATGGGCACCTACCAAATTCCTCTAGCAAAGGGTACTAGTCTTATGCTCACTAATGTTCTGTTTTCTCCCTCCATAAACAGAACTTGATCTCTATCCCTATTCTCATAAGGAAGGGATATGTAGTTAGGTTCAAGGGGGGCAAAGATATTGTAGGTAGGAATGGGTCTATCTAATTTACAACTATTGATGGTTTATTTCATTTGGATATCTTTTACTCTTATGTTGCTAATGAGATAGTATCTTTTGAGTATTTTACTTGTTTGTTTGATGGCGATTATAAACTGTGGCATAGGTGACTATGCCATGTAAATGGTGATAAACTACATACGATGTCAAATGCAGGGTTACTACCGAAAATCACTAAAGACCTACGTGTGTGTGTGAAGATTGTATATCAAGAAAGATAAGTAGGCAATCTTTTCCAAAAGGACAACGAGTGTGACATCCCTCACACAAAATAACCATAAAATGTTGAAAATAATTACTCCAATTGTGATAGCCCATAAAATCCAGTACATATAAAATTAACACATTAGAATTTAAGTAGGTGCCCAAGATTCCTGTGCATACAGCTAGTAATTATATAAAGTTTTAACTTAAGGAATCTCATGCCTATAAATATCAATGAACATAAATAATTACTGAGCTAAACCACTTAGGAAATTTTTTCTTCCTTTACCTAAGTCTTGGCTGAATTCCTGCGGAATCTAGGGGTGGGTAAGTATATTTACCGTCAGTAGGTTGTGCTAAATTCTACGAGCATGCTAATAAATAATCTTTGTAAAACAACAATAATCTTAACATAATCATAATATTTTCACATAATCTTTCATTAGAAAATAGATTTTAGAGAAACATAATCTTTCAGAAAATAAATCCAATAATAGAACAATCTTGGATCAGTCTTGGATCAATCTCATATCAATCTTGGAACAGTCTTAATCATGACACATAATCTCTCTAAAATAAATCATCCTATAAAATATCAAACTTGTCACATAATCTTTCGTAAAAAGACAAATCTTAAAGTCATCATAATCTGTACATAATCGTAATATTTTTAGTGAGCCATTTAGAAAATAAATCATTTGACACAAAATTGATCTTAGAACCATCATAATCTATACATAATCACAATCTTTTTAGAATGTCATTTGGAAAATAAATCATTTGACAAAGAACATATCTTAGAGCAATCATAATCTTTTCACATAATCTTTCAAAAAATAAATCATCTAATAATAGATCAATCAAAAAGCCATGATACCTAAGGAATACTCTTGCACTCATGGAGAAATTTAAGCAAGAAGGATAGGAGCCTTCCCATGCTTCTCCACATGTGTGTGTGTGCTAGAGCCAAGTATTGCATGAATCCAGAATATAATGATAATTCCTAGTTTGTTAATGAAGGAACTGCCCAGAGAGTGCAAACAACCAAAAACATATCATGGCACAGACAAATCAATTAAAAGGCAATTTCTTTCTAGAAAATAAAGTTATGAAGCTTACAGTAGTAAGATATTTCAAAAGTACTGAAATCTCATAATGCAACATATGTTTATAATTTAAAATGGCCTACCTTAACCTTTGATGACAATCTTCATGACGCTAAAGCACTCCAATCATGAAAACAATCCGTCATGATGTTCGACATGTTCAATTTTTGTAAAATTGCCTTTTGAACGACCCATATTAGACTTATAAAGGCTTAGAAACAAAAACTTGAAGTTTGAGGAGAGTGGGAATGGAAAAATTGGAAAATTCACCCCAAGCCTTTAAATAGCCTAGCACTCTATAGCTGAAGAGTGTGACTGGTGTCTATAGACGTGCATTGCTGCAAGGTGCTCTAGTATGCTGCATCGCAATGACGCACCATGTGGCATTGATGCACCTCACGGTGTGACCTAATGTCTCAAAGAAGTTGACCCTTCTAATATATATCATAGTTGCATAATAGGATAACCATTACTTAAAGAAAAATCATATGATAAAAAGAAATTAGTCGATCCTAGAACTATTAAAACTTTAGCAACTTTGTCAAGGATTAGAAGTGTACTTGTATAAATTCTTTTGAAGCTTGAGCTTTTTTAGTAGTAATAGCATTGACTTGCCCTTGAGCTTTAGTCTGACTTTATCTCTTTTTGACTTGTCTTCTTAAACTAGCCCTTCATTCAGTACCCTTGTTTACTACAAAAAAACATTTAGAACAATTTTCTAATTTTTTCTCCTCTTTTGTATCTACAATTCTGAAGGCTTATGAAATTTTTCATTGATGTTTGGATTGTTAAATTTAACTTTTCTCTTTCTTTCTATGACCTTAAAAGTGCTACTCTACCATTAGTCCTTGCGTTTCGTCGAGAACTCTTGTCATTTAATATTCTTGTTACAGGAAAAGAAATTCTTTTCTATTGACGGCCACCAAAAAGCTGTCTCCCCTATCATGGCAAGAGTTGTTACTTCCATCTTTCTGTCGTCTAGAATTTTCATTACTTTAACAATTCTTTCTAGTTCAAAAGTTCATTTCTCGACCGCCTTGGGACTGTCTTCCGCTGTAAAGGCTGGAGAAATTTTCTTGAATCGCTCTAATAGATTCTCAACATAAGTCAAAGAAGTTTTCTATTGGGTCCTCTGGGGCAACTAATTTTTGAGTTGATATTTCTGCAAAGAGTAAAATGATGGCACAACTCTCCACTATTAAAAATAACCACTGGAGTTCTAATTGATTGTAAGAACCATGAATTAATAGTTTGATATACACATACAAGTTCTTCTTTGTTTTCTTAAAGCAAGAGGTGTATGTTAAACACCCTACTCTCACGTTCACATAACCAAACCTCATAAAATCTCTTAGATTATGAGAAAATATCATATAAATAGAATACTAATTATCTATGTTGACTGATTATATTAGCCCTTTATAGATAGTATATCCCTGGGCTTTGATACTAAATGTAACATCCCCCACACAACATAACCATAAAAGGTCAAAAATAACACATAAAATCCAATACTTATAAAATTAGTACACTAGAATTTAAAATAATTGGTGCCCAGGATTATTATGCATAAAGCTGGTAATTATACTAAATTTTAACTCCATGCATCTTGTGACTGTAAACACCAGTCAACAGAGCTTTACTATAATCACTCAGGTTTTTGCTTCCTTGACCTCCATCTTGGTGCATTTCCTACAGAATATGGGGTTGGGTGAGATATTTATATCTAGTAGCGTGTGCTAAATTCTATAAGCATGCTAATTAGGAATCATTGTAAAGCAATCAAAATCTTAACGTAATCATAATATTTTCACTGAATCTTTCGCTAGAAAATAGCTTTTAGAGCAACATTATTTTTTCACAGAATCTCTCATAAAATAAATCATCTTATAACAAATCAATCTTGGATCAATTTTGGTTCAATCTTGTATTAGTTTTGGATCAATCTTGGATCAATCTTAAATCAATCTTGGTTAAATCTTAATCTTGAAACAAAACCTCTCAAAAAATAAACCATCCTATAACATATCAATCTTTTCATTGAATCTTTAGTTAGAAAATCGATCTTAAAGTCATCATTATCTATACATAATCATAATCTTTCTAGAGAGTCATTAGGAAATAAAAATTGTATGACAAAAAATTGATCTTTGTCATAGTTTGTACATAATCATAATCTCTTTAGAGAGTCATTAATAAAATAAATCATCCTACATAAAACAGATGTTTGAGCAATCATAATCTTTTCACAGAATCATTCGAAAAATAAATCATCAGATAGCAGAACAATCTAGAAGCCATGATTCTAAAGGCTTACTTTCGCACTCATGGGGCCAATGAAGGCAAAAGGATAGGGGCCTTCTCATGATGTTGCACACCTATGTGTGTGAGAGCTATGTATGGAAAGTATCTTGAATATGATAATTTTTCCTAGTTTCTTAATGAAGGAGCTACCTAGAGAGTGGAAGCACCCAAAATATATAATGGCATTGAAAAATTATTACACACACAAAATTTCTTTCAAGAAATCAGGGTTATGAGCTTACAGTAGCAAGATATTTCAAAAGAACTGAAATCCCATCATACACAAGGTAGGTTTTGAATTTAAAATCCTCTACCATAAATTTTGATGACAATTTTCTTGACTCTAGAGGTTTCTAATGTAAGGTCCTTGATTTTTCTACGATTTTATGTGATTTTCCTGCTATTTTTCTGGTTATTTTTGGCAGGAAATTGTGACGCTTTGACGTATTTATATTTGTACACATATCCCGTATTTATACCTATAGAGTCGGGTGTGGGGTTTAGTCATTGGCCGCGGGCCTCGCTGCGCGCTTATGGCACAAATTTTGGAGCTACGATGCTTAACCAGTGGGTAAATGCGTATTAGGGACATGGATGTAAAAATTAAAAAGATTAACTATATATATCTTCCTACCCATCGGTTTTCACAGAACCGACATCCAGAAAAAAAAAAGAGACAACATCCAGTGACATTTTGTGAGAACCCAAGCTTGATTCTAGGTGCTCCGTTCTCCCTCCTCCGTCGTCGGATTCCAGCGGTTCTTGTTAGGATCTGCTTTGCCTCACCGCCACGAGTCCGTAGGTACCGGCTATAACCGCCACCACGGCCTCTTCGCTCCTCCATGAGGTACCGAACTTTTCTTCGGATTTTTTTCTCCTTCAATCCCGTTTTTGAACTGTGGGTGTACGATTTTGACATCATTTGTGGCCGTTCTCAACTAGACTTATGTTTAGTTGGCTGCTAGGAACCCATAGGCGCTGGCTAGAGCCGCTGCCATGCTTTGTTCGCTTCGTGGTGAGCTACCGGCACTTTGGTCGGGTTTTATTCACATTCTCCATCTCACTGTCTGTGGCATTATTTTGACGCCGGTGGGTTTTTGGTTGTCATCCGGCCACTGTCCAGCCTGCCTCGACCCGGTGTCGATAGGGGTTTGCCATTTTTGACCCCGCCTCACCCCTATTGCCTTGCTCCGCCCGATTAGATGCTTTGGGTGCGTCTCAGGTCGTTGCCATCAGCGAGTTGTGGGCCATTTGGCCATTATGGGCTCTGCCCCGGCTTGATGACAGTGAGGGTCAGCCCCACTTGGCCTGATTATTCTTCCGCTTGGAATGGGCTGCTTGCCATTTGCCCTATACCGTGCGAGATGCATAGCCACCCGCACCATGGGTTTTGGTTGTGGGTGGCTATCGGTGATGTCGCCGCTTAGATTGGCCACAGCTAAGGCCTTAGCCCTGTTGCCTTTTGAGGGCCTTGGTTCGCCTCCATTCAGCCCTCTCCCTCGCCCCTTTGGGTCGCGTGTGCATGTGGCCACACGTGTGCTTTTGGGTTTATGCACCGCATTCGCGCCGCCTGACCATCGGTTGGCTTTGCCACCGAGTGGAGTTGGCACATAGCCCTCCTCTACCTCTCCTCTGTCCTCGAGCGTTGCCCCATGCTCTCCACCACATATGTTGGCTTGACTTTTCTCCCGGCCGCCCTAGTGTGCTGCCGTGGATCGTGGGTTTTGCCGCATTGATTTCTGACACCCTGTTTGGTCGTTATTATTTCCGGCACTTCCTAAAATCCTTGGGCCAGCAGCTCTCTTAGCCAGGCAACAGTTTTGACCGCCAACTCCATTGCTGACGCCGCCACCGTTGTGTGCTCGCCATCAAACGTCATGATTACAAGGTAGGGGAGCTTTGAACTCGTAATTTCATGATAGCATGCTTTGCATGAGTAGCAGCATGCTAGGATTGTATGATTCCATGCTTTTGATATTAAGTAACGATCCAATTGCATGATGTGCATGTAAGCATGATTATATGGTATGTTGAAATGCATATGACATGCATGTTGGATGTAAGTACGTTGGATGTAAGTATGTGCTAGTGATGACTAGAGTGTTTGTTGGTAAGTTTCGTATGTTGATTGAGTATGTGCTAGTGATGGCTAGTGTGTATGTTGACATATGTATGCATGTGCTAGTGATGACTAGCATGCATGTTTGAAGTATGTTTGGATTATGCATGTGCTAGTGATAGCTAGCGTGCATGTTTGGAGTATGTATGGATTATGCATGTGCGAGTGATGGCTAGCGTGTATGTTTGAAGTATGTATAAATATGTATGTATGCACTAGTGATGACTTAGTGAGCATGTTTGTAAGCTGCGTATGTATGACCATATGTGTATGTTATACGTATGTGTGATAGACATACTTATGTATGATGACTATGTGCCTATGCTATGGATGTGTGTATGTGCATGTGGGCAGAGGTATGGGTGATGGACAGTAAGAGGTGACAGAGGTTTTGTCTGGATTTGGATATGGATGTGTAAGCGTATGACGGATGACAGAGGATATGAGTATGACGGGCAAGGATTAGAATGGATCGGTTTGGGTTGGATTGTATGTTGGGCGATTGTCAGACAGTAAGAGTGTGCATAATTGTACAAGCATAACGTACAGATTATGATGTGAAAAGTAAGTATAATAATTGAGATATAACTAGGAGGGCGACAACTGGGTTGGTTCTGAGGAGCTTCATTTGAGTATGTCAGTGTAAGATGATTTGGCCATAAGATGGATGGCAAAGTATGTAAGACTGTAAGAGTTTGATGTACGATAAGTTTTGTCCATGATGTGGACGGTAAGTGAAGTCTGCTGCCCTGACGAACTAGGGTTTCGAATCGGGCTCAGCTTCGGTTTGATCAGTCGAGGACTGTGAGTTTGTGTGGCATAATTGTACTGGATAATGTACTTAATTTAAACTTGAATTATAAGCACAGCTAAGATAGCGTTGTGAGTTTGAGACCTGAGGGTTTCACGGATTAAGTTTCGTGTTGAGCTAGCCAATAATGAGTCAGCCGAGCATTTCTCATGTCTTGCCATGGTGTTTATCCTGCGGGATGTTGTCTGTGTGCTGTATAGAGCACTAGACGTCTGATGCTCTGCTAAGAGCGACGAATGTTTCTAATTTGGTCTGCATGCTGTATAAGCCTAGACGTTTGATGCTCAGTTGAGAGCGATGTACATTTCTGACTTTGTCTGTGTGCTGTATGAAGCCCAGACGTTTGATGCTCTGTTGAGAGCGAAGTATGTTTTTGATTTGGTCTGTGTGCTGTGTAAGCCCAGGTGTTTGATGCTCTGTTGAGAGCGTTGTATGATTCTATCCAAGAGTGGCACTGTATGTTTCTGCCCAAGTGGCACTGTATGTTTCTGCCCAAGTGGCACTGTATGTTTTCTGCCCAAGAGTGGCAATGGCACTATAAGACCCATTATGGTGGGCAATTCTCTGGCACTATAAGACCCATTATGGTGGGCAACTGTATGACCCCTTATGTGTGGGTGTTTATGTTTGTGCGCTCAAGTAAGTTGTATCATGGATCTACTCTTACCTGTTTGATCCAGTGCCCAATGAGCATTGGTGTGCCTTACCTTCGAAAAAGTCCATGGCATCTAGTCACTCCCTGGAGGTTAAGGTGTTGCCCCAGTGGCATTCTTTTCCATTTCAACGTTGGAGCTTATTAGTTGTAATGAGCTTTAGTGGTCGTTGATATGTCTACAATTATGAGTATGAGTATAACTGTATGAGTATGAGCACGACTGTAAGCATATGAGTTTGAGCACGATTGTAAGCGTATGAGTATGAGCACGACTGTAAGAGTATGCGTATGAGTACGATTGTGAGAGTATGTTTCTGAGTAAGACAGTAAGTGTATGATTTTGAGTAAGACTGTATGAGTAAGGTCGTACGAGTATGATTGTACTAGTAAGGTAGTACAAGTATGTGTAAGCTGTATGAGTGTGCATATGATTGTACGAGTAAGGTCGTACAAGTATGTGTATGTTGTATGAGTATGTGTACGTTGGGGCCTTTGGTATGGTTTTGGCACGATGGTGCATTTGGTGTGACTTTGGCACGATGATGCATTTGGTATGATTGTATGCGTATGAGCATGATTATGATATGCCCGTTGTTCATCTTTGTGTTGCTTGAACGCATGTATTTATGAACTTACTGAGTTCACGGTTTGGGATTTCCCCTACTGGGTATTTTCCTACTGAGTATGAAAATACTCATCACCCTACTTTTTAGCCCCGTTGTACGGGAGGTTTTGTAGGTTTGTACGGAGAGCTCCTGGAGATGGATGCTCATTTCAGCGGTAGATTGATTCCCGTTGACTGAGGTATATGCTTGGCTCACTGCGAGTTTATTTGTGCCACGATTTCTTGTATTGGGTGAGACGAGACGTTAAGATGTTTATTCTGGACTTTCATTTGGATTAGTCTGTGGATTGTTATGGGACTTGCACTCAGGGAGGCCTGAGAGAGATTTGTGTTTAAAGTCTATGATCATAGCAATTTATTCGTACGTGTGTTTTATAGTAGCACCTAATGATATTTGCTTTGGCCGTACGATGTTTAACCGTATGATGAAAATATTTAGATGAAAAATGGATGTTTAGTGTTTTAAATTATAAACTGTTTTATCAGGTTTTGATTTTGTCATTTTCCCTCCAATTTACAGACGTTATATTGCAAAAATTTTCCTTGAATTTTAAGGAAAATGTGTGAATAATCTCGGGTGTTACATCTAATTATGAAAACAACCCCATCACGACATTCGACATGCCCCTTTGAATGACCCGAATCAAACTTATAACGGCTTAGTAATAGATAAATTAAGTTTGAGAAATGTGGGAATAGAAAAATAGGAAAATTCACCCCACACCTTTAAATCGCCTGACATGTCATGGCTGAAGAAGTGTGTGCCACGTCAGCAGATGTGCTTCCCTGAGAGGCACTATAGTGTACCGTGTTGAATTGTTGTGCCGTACAGTGCTGCTTAACATTGCTGCACATCCTATGGCTCATGCATCACCATGCATCGGCCAAAGTTATTTTAATATATATATATATATTATGAGGAAAATTTCATTAATTAAAAGTATTGAAGTTCGTAAGCCTTACAAATATTGAAGTACATTACATTGAATTTTCTTCTTTTGAATTCTAAATAGAAATTTAGAAAAATATTCTCTAATTTGATAACTAAGACTCCACTAGAATTTAAACGCCTAAGTCAACTTATGTTTAAAAATTCTCTCTTGATGTTTCTACATAAAGGTGACTTGGGTTTTAACATTATGTGCATAAAGTTTAAAAATGGAGATTTGAAATATCAAGCTAAAGAAGATCAAAATGATTTTCACTCTCCTTGGTGTATCATTCTCTTTGTTGAGGTATGTTTGACCACTAATCATGTTACTTTTTAGCTTAAAAGAAATTTAATATAATTATGTCTTAAGTGCTGAACTACTCAAAAACATAATCAAAGCCAATTGCAAATACAAGCAAAAGCTAAATTAATTTCTTTATGTCTTTTATCATATTGCATTTTTTTCAATTCAAACCTATGAATTGAAGACATGAAAAACAATGGAAAATGTGATAAAAACTAAAACATGTGTCCAAAAGATTGAAAGAATTAAATCATTGATAAAAACTATATCTCTTTACTTAAAGATAACAAGCTCCTTATATTTGCCTAGCCAAACTATCATAATGTAATCTAAGGTGCTATTCCTTGTTTTTCTTAATTTATCTTTCAAAGCTTCAAGATCAATATTCTTCACCCACACTCTCTTTATGTTCTTTTCATATACTTGGTGGGGCAACTTAGGGGTCACATGCGAAGTGTGCTTCTTCTCCTTCTTTTTTAACCTAAGTTTGAAATGATGATTCTTAGGCACTCTTCTAGTATGGGAAACACTGTGACATATGTCACACACACCCACAATACTAGAACCTATCGTCACTTCTTTCCTTTTTGACCTAGGTGGGGTTTAATCAGTCTCTTTAGCCTTCACAAAAGCATTGCCATCAAGTGTTTGAATAAAAGATCTCATCCTATTCTTCCAATACAAAAGGTTTTGACTATCAAATAATGACAGATGATTCATAGGATTACCCAAATCTCCATGTTTATTCATTGAATTATTTGACATAGTCATTAAAATTAAACAAACTTAAATCACCTAAGGAACAAAATTTGAGTACTCAAGCAAGGAGAGAAATAAGAGTAAACAAACTAACAATCTAGGACATACAAATTAACAAAGTATAGTAAGTAATTCTGAGTGATAAATAGATAAACTAAACACAATTAATAGATAGAATGCTAGCATAAGATAGCTAACACTAAAACTCAAAAACTAGGAGGATCAAGCAAACTTATGATGCATTAGCATGCAAAAATAAATAGATAGCATGAATAAAACTCGATTTTTCAATAAAAATATCCAGCTACTACTTGAGAGTTTAGCATCCACTAGATGTCGATAATGGATCATTAGATTACTCCTAACCCTTGTACTTTTGTAAGTAAGCAATTAAGAGTTCTAGCTTCTATATGGAAGGATTTGTTTTGAAGTGGATAAACAAACCCTATTTATATAATCACCATTCACAATCAATCATCAAACAAAACATGCACACTAGAAATTCACACAAGGGATTTTATGCGAAAAACCCCAACTGGGGTAGAAAACCACAATAGGCTTAATCAATGGCTAAATCAATGCACTGGTACGATATAGATTTTACAAGACTTAAAACAACCAAATAAACTTAGGACTTGATACAAACTCCTTTTGTTCATTCTTCTCTTGTTGATAATGTTGACCTTCAATTCTCACTCCTTGAATCCTTGAAGCTTTTCTTCTTTGTGTTCTGATCTTTTTCTTCTTGTTTTAGCAACTCAACTAAGAACTCCTTCCTCATTTGTTGATTTACCACTTTAGATTCTTCAACTCCTTTGAAGATTGCTGACTCTCTTCTAAAATTTATATATGAAATCTTCAACTCTAGTTGCGCATCAACATGAATTCACCATGAATAATCTCTTCAAGCTCTTTTCTGAATTCTCATGGAAAACAATGTGAAAATTACTCTCTTCTCTAATATTTTCTAGGTTTTCCTCTCTTGAATTCTCACTCTTATCCTTTTTATAGATCTCCAAGTTGAATTCACACTTTAATTTCAACAAGGGAAGAAAACTATTCTAAAAAGGCTTATTTGGGGCAACTAAAACTACTAGTGGTTGATCCTTCCAAACAATGATTGATTGTTCATTATTTTCTTAAGATATAACTCCTTGAGAGATCTATTGGTCTACGAAGCGATCAATTAATAAACTCTCTACTTTGTTTAATAAAGGGTTGATTCAAGTACCGATCAATCATTTCACAGTGTGTATTGTCTAGCAATCGATTGATTGATTATTTAATTATAGTTTTATCCTAAGTCCATTTGAAACCTTTTAAAATAATTCTAAAACTTCTACAATTGACTTTTTGTATGAGAATGTGTGCTGAATAAACCTCTTCAACCATCAACATTCTTTAGTCTCCAGTCTTGACCAATAAGAGCATATATGTTCTTATTCTTGAAGTTCATCAATTCCAAACCTGACTAGGCCATAACTACATAAAATCAAATTTATTAGACTAATTACATACTTAAGGTTTTTGACAAAGAAATTAGCCATTTATTATTATATATGACACATGTTTTTACAGGGGTTTCCAGGGCACATGTAAAGCCTAGCCAACATATGTCTAAGTTGGATTCTAAAACCATAAGTACAACTTTATTAGATTTTATGATCACTCTAATGAATATAAATTTGTAGTTTACCACAATGATGAAATGGCGAGGATTATAGAGTCTAGAGATGCTTATTTCTTAGAGGAAGAATTAAATCCCGAAATACCTAATAAAAGAGTTAATTTATTTAAAATTATAAAAGAAAATGATCTTAATGACACCACTGAGGAAGTAATTGGATCAGGACAAAATGAAAATAACATTGAACTTAAGGCATTGAGGGAAATGAGACCTTCTACACAATTGAGGGCCGTATATACAATGCTAGGGGAAGATAGTGTCACACTAGATGAACCCATTCTAGATGACCCTAGTACCCTTGAGTAAGCTTTGATCCTTTTAGATGCTAAAGAATGATATAATGCTATTCAAGTGGAAATGGATTATTTTATAAAGAACAAAGTCTGAGAGGTTGTGGATCAACCTTAAAGGTGAAAGCACATAGGGTATAAATGGATCTTTAAGAAGAAGTTTAAGGCTAATGGGTCAATAGATAAGTTCAAGGAAAGATTAGTGGCCAAAAGGGTTCACCGAGATTTATGAGATGGACTTTAAAGAAACTTATTAACCTTTGTTAATATTTGAATCAATTCAGTGTCTATTAGCAATTGTTGTTTTCTATCATTTAGAAGTGCACAAAATGGATGTAAAGAGTGCATTCCTAAATGGAGATTTAGTAGAGAAAATTTACATGGAACAACCTAGGGGATTTGCTGTTCATGGAGAGGAACACAATGTGCGTAAGCTGGGAAACTCATTGCATAGCCTTACACAATCTCCTAGGTATTGGTTAATGTGGGTTTATAGTTAATGAACATAATTACTCTATTTATATCTATGGAGATGGGATCCGGTAGATGATGTTATCCCTTTATGTGGTTGACATACTTTTGATGAGGAATGACAAGAGAATGATAATTAGTTTAAAGGAATGACTCAAAACCCAGTTTAAAATGAAAGACATGGGTGAGGCTTCCTACATCCTTGGGATGAAAATTGACAGAGATTAAAAGGCTAAAATGCTAAGTACATTTAAGGAATCATACACAGAAAGTTCTCAAATTCTTCAATGTCATTAGTTGGAAGACTATTGAATAACCTATGTACAAGGGTATGGTGCTGTGTAAAAATATGACACCTAAGATTGAGCAAGATAGACTTTGGATGGTGTTAATGCCTTGTGTACTAGCTATTGACATTTTGATGTATGCCATAACTAATAAAAGATATGTTATGAGTTATGTGATAGGCTTGCTATGACTGTAATAAGAAGATAGTGGGATTCAACATTGGCAAGTAGTGAAACGAGTATTTAGATATATGCGAGGGCTTAAGAATTTAAAACTCCCATATCTAGTGAAACGTTTGTCATTAGTAGGATATAGTGATTCAGACTACGAAGGGACCCATATGGCAAAAAATCCACAACTTGATTTGTCTTCATTGAAAGTGAGGCCATATCATGGACGAGTGAGAAACATAAGCATTTCTAAGCCTATGATGGAAGTTGAGTTTTAGGCATGTAGTATAGTAGCTTCCTAGGCAGTTTTGATTATAGAGTTTCTAGCTAAGTTGGGACTAAAATAGTGGGTTGATGCTCAGTCCAAATTTATTCTAATAATCTAACCACTATGTCGATAGTTAAGAATGGGGAAATCAGTGTCATAGGAAAGCACATTGAAATGCATTATTATATCTTCGACATGCTTAAGAGAGGAAAAGTGACCGTGAATCATATTCTTTGTAAGATTTATAATATTTTACTATTTTTTTATTATTGTAAAGCTTTACTGTTTTTAGTTTGTTTTGATTTTTTTGTGATAGGTTGGTTTAATTATGATATTCATGGGTTTATTTTGATTTTTGGTTGGAAAACATTAGTGCTTGGCTTAATCCACCAAGCGCCACACTAATTGTTGTCATTTTCTATTTTATTTGTTTTATTAAGGAAGTTGGCCCCACCTTAGGACCCATGCCCATCTCTGGTGACAAGCCAACATCTTGGGCCATCGACCCTTATTATCTTAATTGGTCCCTAACTTTGTCAAATTCATTTTTGTCCTATGTCACTAAGTGGATTCACTTATTTCCTTTTTTGGCCAATTTCAAGCCCACTTACTTGCCCTAACTATAAATAGAAATATTGGTCATTTCCCCATTTGGGGTGGGATAAGATTTACAAGGCTTTGGGAGAGCTCTGCACCCATTCAAGAAGGAAGAACTGAATCCAAGATAAATCCCTCTAATCTCTTCCATTGTTTCCTTTATCTCGCCCTAAATCCCATTTTCTTCTCCTCTTTAATGGGATTCTATGTTTTTTTCTTTTTAAATTCATTCTTTTACCCATGTTCTAAAACCCTTGATTAGAATTTCTTATTTCTACCCTTGTGATTTTCGTTTTTTGTAGAAGAGGATGTTAGATACATCATCTATTAGTGGTTTTGAGTCTCTATTTGAGGTAAGCAATTTTTGTTTGGTGAAGTTTTACTTACATTAGTACTATGTCTGTAAGTGGACTTAGGTTCTTGAAGCTTATGAATGGATGAATTTCAATCTTCTTGAATGAATAGTAATAAGATTTTTACATGAATATGCATGTGAAATATTAGATCTATCATGTCTTAGGCTTAGATAATGTTTATATATAGTTTCTCAAGGTTTTATGAGTTTTTGGGATGAATTCGATTCGGTTTTGAGCAAAGAAAAGAACTTTTTTATGCTTTTCTTGGTTGACCAAATGGTCGATTGGCCAAATGGAAAAACCAAAGGTCTTCATTCCCAATAGATTGCCTATTAGGGCTGATTGAATGGGTATATTAATTATGAAAGTTTGCTCATTTTTAAGCCGGATTTTGTTGATTTCTTCGTATCACTCACTTGTTACCAATAGAATATGCCCATGCTAAAGTATGAATGCTTGCACATATGTTACATTAATTATATATGAACCATGTTTCACATGTTTTAGCTTAATTATGAATATGACCATGTATGCTTATGCTTAGATGATCTCATTTGCCACATATGGAGCATGTATCATGCATGATTGAACTAATTAGTGTATGACTACTTATACTTGCATGTATTTATCATTGTTTATGTATGTTTCATGCTGCATATATCTTGAAAATGATTTGTTAAACTATAATTAGCCATGTTTAACCATGATTGGCCATTACGTGTCATAGTTTTCTAGATTAGTCATATCAAAGATTTGAATGAATTGGTTTTACGTCAGAAAGGGCAGGTTTCCTCCCCCAAATGAGAAGAGCGGAATGCAATAATGAAAAAAACTATTAAGACTTCTGGACTAAGAATCCAGGCTAGTTTGTCCATATTCACAGGCTAATCAGGGGCACTTCCAACAAGATTTGCCAAACTACTTAGGTCTTCCTTCCTAAGATTTTTAGGGTGAGGAGGTTGCTTAGGCTTATGCTAGGGGGAACAAAACGAGTATCTTCGGGTATCTAGATTTCTCTATCGTGAGACATTCATCGTACTATTTACAAATGTTTGTGTATGAATTATGATGCTTATTTACATAAGTTTTGTGTAGGGATAATTATTCTTATGTTTACACAGGTTGTGTATGGATTATGACACTTGATCATGCAGGATATGTATGGATTATGATACTTGATCATGCAGGATATGTATGAATTATGATACTTGATCATGTAAGATGTGTATGAATTATGATACTTGATTATGCAAGATGTATATGGATTGTGATGCTTGAATGCACAAGTTGTGTATGTGTATTAATTTTAACATATAATTTAGACATGATGCACACTTGTTGTTTATGGATATGTGATGTTTGAATTAGATATTTCCATAGGTTGCACGAGTGAGAGAATTGATGTACTCTTGTGTTATTAACATCGGTTTTGCTTGAGGTTTAGTTGATGCTTCTTAAGGACTATGTTTTGGTGTTAATGTGACCTTTATGTTTTTAAACCCTTATTGAGCCAAGCTCACCCCATTTACATTATATTTTTTTTGAGTTGCTTGGTTGTGTTATGTTATTTTACTAGCATGGAGACAATTAGATGCACATGGAGTGGGGATAATTTTTACATGTGATAGGATAGACTCGAGTTTGAGTTGATGTAACCTTATCACATAACTTTAACTCTTTCTATGTTATGAGAGAGCCTTGTTTGATGACTTAGACTTGTTTATTGCCCTTTATGCTTGAGACATTATGTAGTTTGATACTTATGTGGGTATATATATGACTAAGAGACTTCAATTAATTTCTTTTGCACAAAAGGAGTGTTGTGTACTTCGATCTAGGATGGTTTTGTGTTAGCTTTCCCCTTCATCATGCCATCACCATCTCTCCTTAGACCGGGTTTGAATCAAGGAGGTGTGACAGGCGGCAGAGTGTGACATTCCTACATCTACGATGTTGGCATATTTGTTCATAAAGGCATTAACAATGGTTCTATTTATTCGACACTCTTATAGTATTGGTCTTCGACAAGACTAATATAAGTTATTGTTGAACTATATGAGCCCTTCACCCAAAGTGGGGGTTATTGGACCATGATATGGGCTTGGGCCCATATGGTACTCCTTGTGTTTGGTTTGTGTGAGCTAGTATAGGTTACTGGGCCCAAGGATAGCAGGGGCAGTCATACCATCCCCACGTAAACCATTTTGATACATACTCCTTATGGGACCCACATTTAATTAACACACACACACACACGCAGCATGTGGTTAGGTTGTGTATGTACATGTTGTGGGGGGTCCAACTTAAGAATGTGGTAGTGGTGGGACTTGCATTGTTAGTGTCATGGGCTCGAATTTGATCCTAATGTTCACACAATTGATGGCTTGGTGGTGCCGCACAACTAGTAGCCTATCTGCCCCTTTTGCCTAAATTTATGCAAATCCAAACAAAAAACAAGGCAGGGCAAGGTAAGGAAAAAGGAGGATCACCTCCAAAACCTTTTATTCAACACACATTTTACACTAACAAGGTCCCTACCTTACTCCCAAACCCAACACCAACTCAGCTATCTTGCAAGCCAGTCCACCCCTTGCAAAAAACTACCTCAAGCCTCATTGAATTGCCGAGTATGGTTTGCCCCTTTGTTGAGTGCGCTCCCAATAACTCCTCCAAGTCGCTAACAAAATGTTTGCTACCCAACAATCATCCAAAACTGTGACCAAAGCTCCCAATCCGACCCTTACAAATTTCTGAGTTTTGAATTGTTTAGATAACCCGCCTTCAACCAGCTATGACACCCCCTTTATATAGAGGATTGGTTTGAAATTCTAGTACCACTAGGACTCGCCCAACCTTAATTACAAATTCAGAATCCCAATCCCTGCCCCATTACAACTAAAAAACTAGCCCATATACATGCTCAAAATAGTCTTAAAAGAGTCCTAACCCAACTAGAAGTATAGTTGAGCCCTCCTTCAAGTGTCCCACCTCTCCTAGCACTTCTCAGACTCCTACTTCAGTTAAAAGTCCTCGGCTCGCATGCCATCTTGTCTCAACAAAGCCTTGGTTGCGTCCTCTTCTTGCATGGAGTCCATGTCCTGCTAGGATTCAGCCGTCTTGAGTAATCCGACTCGAGCACAACTCCTTGTCTAGGCTTCCTACTTGCATTAGGCCTCCGAGGGAACTCTTAGTCGCACTAGGAAACATGAGAATAAATCAGTAGCTACCACCAGTGTCTCTCCTACTCCAAGTAGGAGTTATCCGTGAGAGTCTCGGCCTTCCTAGGAACCTCCCTAGGTGATGGCACCTAGCCCGCCATCACATCTTACTCCAAGTAGGACTTGGATATGAGTCCGCCAATGCACTGACACCATCATTTCTCAGCTATCCCTTGGCTGTTCGCTCGCCAAACTGAGATTCCTTGGCCCCTCAACCTACTATGAAGCTAAGGGTCTAACAGTAAGAAAGGGGTCGATTTTATCGTGGGCATGGTCATGTACAAGGGTTCAGGCTCCATGGGCTCAGTGAGACTAGGCCCATGACCATTGTAGACTCTCTATGTGTCCAAATAGAGGCAAGAGCAGGCCCACTTAATTATAATCCATTCAAAGGATGAGTATAAATATAAAAGACAATTAGGAGGAGCCCTAACCTTCCCACTTCCCCTGCTCTCTCCCACTCATTCCCTCTCCTCCTCTTGGCCAGCGGCCAATTCTTGGAAAGAGGGGCTGCCTCCCTCTTTGTTCCTCTCTCTCTCTCTCCCCGCCACTAGGAAGCTTGCTATCAAGGAGATCAAAGAGGATCTAAAGGAAGGACTTTAGGGCTATATTCCAAGGCTTTTACATCCCCATGCAAGTGGATTGATAGGTCATTATATATATCCAAACAAGGTAATTCCCTTGACTTTGTTAAAATTGGATTTTTCTTTCAATTTTGGCATTAACGTGAAAGATAAGGCACGACCCATGGCAATCTGCCCCAAAGTTTAGTTCGTCTTCACTCCTTGTTTCATTTTATTGATTTTGATGCTCTATGTGACGGATTATTGCTTATGGATTTGTACTTTTGTACGTGAATGTGATGGAAATTGAAAAAGATGCGAGCTCTGCCCAACAACCTTCGTTGCGGCAACACTCTAAAGAGATATGGGTACAGTTGCACTTGTGGGTCCCAGAAATGTTCAATATGGACGAGGCCAAGGTGACCCAAAAAATTTCTTCCTTTAAAATCTCCCATTTTATCTGCTCTTTGTAGCTAACTATGATGATGTCAAATTGCTGAAAGTTCCTGGATGGAAAAGGTCCCAAAGATTAAAAGAGACCATGATTTTATGGGCCCCACCTCACTTCCAATGAAATAATTGACCCCACCTATAGTGTCAGTAATTGGAGTTATGATTTATTATTTAAGTAATGCGACGGCTTCTTGAGCTTTAGAACACACCCATGATGATGCATAGGTCCTATGCGGAGGCCCATGCGCAATAGTAATGCTTAGCCTTCATCGTGGTGCTGTCGATGAGTACGTCTTTGTTTTAATTTTTAGCCACTATTTTTTTGTTTGCTACAAAGAGTTATTTATTTTTAGGGGAATGTATCCCATATCAATTAAGCTTCATTTACAACATAATTTATGCATATCCCATCTACAATTATATAAAGAGCAAAGAGTGGCCATAGATTTTTGTCAAAGTTTCTATAACGTCCTCAAAATTTCTATAATGCCCATAGATTTAAGATTGAATTTGGATGGGACTTGTGTGTATTTAGGTAAAACATTTTACTTAGACTTCAAACATATATCATTGTCTTAGATGCTTTTAGGATGACTACTACATGTTAGCCGAGTATAGGTCGCTAACATGGCATGTGCCCCACTATTCATATTGTGTTGTTAACTTTGATAGGTTATATCTTGCATTCTTGAACTCAAATTGCTAATTCTTGGGACCATTGAAAAGCAATTAAATGAGATCCCACATGTTCACAAACGTTTTGTAGGTTCCACACATACAACTCGTTTCATGAGACTAGTGATTTTGTATCTTTCCTTATATTAGACATGTTTAAATTCACATGTCCTTGGTATTGTCGAAGAGCTTTCTAAAAGTTCCATCAAATGAAACCCCACATGTGTATAGTTTCTTGAAGTTTTTGGGTGGGTTCCACGCATACCCCATGCTTCCCAATAACACATTATTGCATTTTCCAATATAACATATATTTTTTTGCTATAATTTTAATAACTACCTTCAATAAATATACTTATTAAGAGTGCATTTTCACTAGGATAACACTTGTAGTTATATGTAGACATGATTTATATTCATTATGATGTTGGAAGTGTGTATGGTAATTATCATATGCAAGATATAAATGTATTTGGGTTAATATAGTGTTCGTAATTGTATGTCTGCATGATTTATATTTATTATGATCTTGGAAGTGATATTGTAATTATATTGTGGAAGAGAGACCTCTCTTTGATACACACTTTATCTCTAGTTTGTTTTATTTTGTCTTAATAATTTATATTTATAACTGCATTAATGCATGTACATATTTGCAAAAAATTTAATGCAATAAGAAAAATAATTATATTGGGCAAAAATACTTTTGCCTCCCTCCCTCACTCCATATGCATTCTTCATCACTAGCCTTTTGGCTGCTATGGGCCATGATTGGGATACGACAAAACCATGCCATTTTTCATTGCTATCCGAGTTGGGATGAAGGTAGGTTGTAAAATCTTAGTGTGATATAAAATAGTCAAAATTTTGTCACTCTCCAAGATTTTTTAAATCTTTGGCAAGATATCTCAGGGCACGACTCACTCATTTTTTAACATTACACATTCAAATCAGAGTACTATGTTAAACAAAGTTAAATCACGCCACAATCCAATTGGGTCCAGCCTGTGTACAAATCATAGTCACATAATATTTAATAATGCAAGTAAATTGTCATTAACATGCTTAAATTCAACTACACACATACTTGAATATTAGTTAATAAAGTTAACAGTCTCACATTAGCTATGAAGTCACTTGTCATCCTTTCCAAATCACCAAAGTCCTACCCATTCACTCCTCCTGTGGGCCTACATCACAAGGATGCCAAGTATAAGAAAATACCGAGTGCGATGACAAAACAAGAAACATATACAACGGGGAAATGATAAGTATGAAATATATATATATATATATATATATATATATATATATATATATATATATATATATATATATATATATATATATATATATATATTATATGCTTTTTTACCTTTTTTGCTAAAATAGATTAGGTTAATTAAGAGCTAGTTATGGTTTATTTAGATTAAGATAGAAAGTAATATTTTAGTTTAATTATGTAAGGTCCCTAATTTTTCTATGATTTTTTGTAATTTTTCTGCTATTTTTCTAGTCATTTTCGGTGGGAAAATGTGACGCTATGGTGTATTTGTATTTATATATACATACCCCATATTTATACCTGTAGAGTCTGGTGTGGGGCTTAGTCGTGGGCCGTAGGCTTCGCCACGCACTTACAGCATGAATTTTGGAGCTACAATGCGTAACCAGTAGGTGAATGCGTATTATGGACATAAATATAAAAATTAAAAAGATTTTATATAAATATCAATCCGAAGATTGGATTCCAGGAAGTTCGACTTCCAGCAACTTTTTCACGTCCAGAGAGAAAGGAGAGAAACCCGAGCTCGATTCCAGTCGCTCCGTTCTCCCTCCTCCGTCGTCGGATTCCACCGGTTTTTGTCAGTATTTGCTTTGCCTCACCGCCACGAGCCTGTAGGTACCAGCTATGACTGCCGCCACGACCTCTTCTCTCCTCTATGTGGTACCGATCTTTTCTTCGGGTTTTTCTCTCCTTCAATCCCGTTTTTGAACTGTAGGGGTATGATTTTGATGTTGTTTGCGGCCGCCCTCATCTAGACTTATGTTTAGTTGGGCGCTAGGAACCCATAGACACTAGCTGGAGCCACCACCATGCTTTCTTCGCTCTGCGGTGAGCTATCGGCACTTTGGTCGGGTTTTTATTCACATTTTCCATCTCACTATCCGTGGGTTTTTGAGACGCCGGTGTGTTTCCGGTTGTTGTCCGGCCACGGGACAGACTCCATCCAGCCTACCTCGACCTAGTGTCGATAGGGGGTTACTGTTTTCGACCCCGCTTCGCCCTATTGCATTGCTCTGCCCGATTAGACGCTTTGGGTGCGTCTCGGGTAGTGGTCATTGGCGAGCCGTATGCTATTTGTCCATTATGGACTCTGCCCCGACTCGGCGACAGTGAGGGTCAGCCCCACTTGGCCTAATTATTCTTCTGCTCGGAATGGGCCGCTTGCCATTGCCTTATACTGTGCGAGATGCATAGCCGCCCGCATCATGGTGTTGGTTGTGGGTGGCGATCGGCGATGTCCCCGTTTCTATCGGCCACCACTTCCTGGCCCTAGCTCCATCGCCCCTTTGTGGGCCTTGGGCCGCTACCATCCGACCCATCTCCCCATGGAGTGGCACTTTGTGGCCGCATGTGCATGTGGCCACGCGTGTGCTTTTGGGTTTCGGCACTGCATTTGTGCTGCTTGACTGTCGGATGGCTTCGTCACAATTTGAGTTGACCACTAGAGCCTCCTTCACCTCTCCTCTATCCTCGAGCATTGCCCCATGCTCTCAGACCGTATGTGGGCCCTTGTTGATGTGAAATTGTTGTCGTTGGGTGCTGTCCATGACCGATTTCGACGTCTTATGGTCGACCGAGTACGTCTTAGCCACCGGCCAATCTTCAGTGAGTACACCATTGACTTCTGGTCACACCACCACTTATGATGGCACGACATTTCTCCCGGCTGCCCTAGTGTGCCGCCGTGGATCGCAGATTTTACCGCATTGACTTCTGACACCCCGTTTGGCCGTGATTGTTCCCGGCACTTCCTAAAATCCTCGAGACAGTAGCTCTCTCAGCCAGGCAATAGTTTTGACCGCCAACTCCGCCGCCGACGCCACCACCATCGTGTGCTCGCCATCAAATGTCATGATTACGAAGTATGGGAGCTTTGAACTCGTAATTTCATGATAGCATTCTTTGAATGAGTAGCAGCATGCTAGGATTGTATGATTCCATGCTTTGGATGTTAAGTAATGATCCGATTGCATGATATGCATGTAAGCATAATTATATGGTATGTTGAAATGATATGACATGCATGTTGGATGTATGTATGTGCTAATGATGGCTAGCGTGTTTGTTGGTAAGTTTCGTACGTTGATTGAGTATGTACTAGTGATGGCTAGTGTGTGTGTTTGATGTATGTATGCATGTGCTAGTAATGGCTAGCGTGCATGTTTGGAGTATGTATGGATTATGCATGTGCTAGTGATGGCTAGCGTGTATGTTTCACGTATGTATAAATATGTATGTATGTGCTAGTGATGGCTAGTGAGCATGTTTATAAGCTACGTATGTATGACTGTATGTGTATGCTATATGTATGTGTGATAGACATACATATGTATGATGGCTATTTGCCTATGCTATGGATATGCGTATGTGTATGTGGGCAGAGGTATGGGCGATGGATAGTAAGAGGTGACAGAGGTTTTGTCTAGATTTGGATATGGATGTGTAAGCGTATAACGGATGACAGAGGATATGGGTATGACGGGTGAGGTTTGTCAGACAGTAAGAGTGTTCATAATTGTACAAGCATAACGTATAGATTATGAAGTGAAAAGTAAGCATAATAAGTGAGATATAAGTAAGAGGGTGACAATTAGGTTGGCTCTGAGGAGCTTCATTTGATGATGTCAGTGTAAGATGATTTGGCCATAAGGTGGATAGAGAAGTATGTAAGACTATAAGGGTTTAATGTATGATGTGTTATGATCAAGATGTGGACGGGTTAAGTGAAGTTTGCTGCCCTGACGAACTAGGGTTTCGATCGGGCTCAGCTTCGGTTTGATCAGTCGAGGATTGTGAGTTTATGTGGCATAATTGTATTGCATAATGTACTTAATTCAAACTTGAATTATAAGCACAACTAATGATAGCGTTGTGAGTTTTAGACCTAAGGGTTTGATGGATTAAGTTCCGTGTTGGGCTAGCCGATAATGAGTCGGCTGGGCATTTCTCATGTCTTGCGATGGTGTTTATCCTGCGGGATATTGTCTATGTGCTGTATAGAGCACTGGACGTTTGATGCTCTGCTGAGAGTGATGTATGTTTCTGATTTAGTCTGTGTGCTGTATAAGCCTAGATGTTTGATGCTCTATTGAGAGCGATATACGTTTCTGACTTTGTCTGTGTGCTGTATAAAGCCCAAACGTCTGATGCTCTGTTGAGAGCGAAGTATATTTTCGATTTGGTCTGAGTGCTGTATAAGCCCAGACATTTGATGCTCTGTTGAGAGCGTTGTATGTTTCTGCCCAAGAGTGGCACTGGTAGTATAAGACCAATTATGGTGGGCAATTCTCTGGCACTATAAGACCCATTATGGTGGGTGATTCTATGGCACTATAAGACCCATTATGTATGGGAGTTTATGTTTGTGCGCTCAGGTAAGTAGTATCATGGATCTACTCTTACCTGTTTGATCGAGTACCCCATGAGCATTGGTGTGCCTTACCTTCGAAAAAGTCCATGCGTCTAGTCACTCCCCGAAGGTTAAGGTGATGCCCCAGGGGTATTCTTTTCCATTTCGACGTTGGAGCTTATTAGTTGTAATGAGCTTCAATGGTCGATAGTATGTGTACGACTGTAAGAGCATGTGCATGAGCACGACTGTAAGCGTATGAGTATGAGCACAACTGTATGAGTATGTGTATGAGCACGACTGTAAGCGTATGAGTATGAGCACGACTATAAGAGTATGTGTATGAGCACGACTGTAAGAGTATGTGTATGAGTATGATTGTGAGAGTAAGTTTCTGAGTAAGACAGTAAGTGTGATTTTACGTAAGCTGTACGAGTAAGGTCGTACGAATATGATTGTATGAGTAAGGTCGTACAAGCATGTGTAAGCTGTATGAGTAAGCATATGATTGTATGAGTAAATTTGTAAGACCCTGGATAAGGGTGCTTGTGTAAGTGTAAATTGATGGTGCATTTGGTATGACTTTGGCACGATGGTGCATTTGGTATGATTTTGGCACGATGGTGCATTTGGTATGATTTTGGCATGATGGTGCTTTTGGTATGTTTGTATGCGTATGAGCATGATTATGATATGCCTGTTGTTCATCTTTTCGTTGCATGAACGCATCTATTTATGAACTTAGTGAGTTCACTGTTTTGGATTCCCCTACTGGGTATTTTCCTACTGAGTATGAAAATACTCATTACCCTACTTTTTAGCCCCGTTGTACGGGAGGCTTTTGTAGGTTGTGATGGAGAGCTCCTGGAGATGGACACTCATTTCAGCGGTGGATTGATTCCCATTGACTCAGGTATGTGCTTGACTCACTGCGAGTTTGTTTTGTGCCACGATCCAATGTATTGGGTGAGTTGAGAAAACAAATTGTTTATATATTATGGACTTTCGTTTGGATTAGACTAAGGACTGTTATGGGACTTGCACTCAGGGATGCTTGGGAGAGATTTGTATTTAAAGTCTATGATCATAGCAATTTATTCGTACGTGTGTTTTCGAGTAGCGCCTGAGGATATTTGCTTTGGCCATATGATGTTTGACCCTATGATGGGAATATTTAGATGGAAAATTGATGTTGAGTGTTTTAAATTATAAACTATTTTATCAGGTTTTCATTTCGTCATTTTTCCTCTGATTTACAGACCTTATATTTCAAAAAATTTCCGTGAATTTTAAGGAAAATGTATGAAAAAACGTATGTGTATGTGGGCAGAGGTATGGGCGATGGATAGTAAGAGGTGATAGAGGATTTGTCCAGATTTAGATATGGATGTGTAAGCGTATGACGGATGACAGAGGATATGGGTATGACGGGTGAGGTTTGTCAGACAGTAAGAGTGTTCATAATTGTACAAGCATAACGTACAAATTATGAAGTGAAAAGTAAGCATAATAAGTGAGATATAAGTAAGAGGGCGACAACTGGGTTGACTTTGAGGAGCTTCATTTGATGATGTCAGTGTAAGATGATTTGGCCATAAGGTGGATGGAGAAGTATGTAAGACTATAAGGGTTTAATGTACGATGTGTTATGATCAAGATGTGGACGGGTTAAGTGAAGTCTGATGCCCTGACGAAGTGAGGTTTCGGTTCAGGCTCAGCTTCAGTTTGATCAGTCGTGGACTGTGAGTTTAGTAGCATAATTGTACCGCATAATTTACTTAATTCAAACTTGAATTATAAGCACAACTAATGATAGCGTTGTGAGTTTGAGACTTGAGGGTTCGACGGATTAAGTTCCGTGTTTGAGCTAGCCGATAATGAGTCAGATGAGCATTTCTCATATCTTGTCATGGTGTTTATCCTGCGGGATGTTGTCTGTGTGTTGTATAGAGCACTGGACGTCTGATACTCTGCTGAGAGCGACGTATGTTTCTGATTTGGTCTGTGTACTGTATAAGCCTAGATGTTTGATGCTCTATTGAGAGCGATGTACATTTCTAACTTTGTCTGTGTGTTGTATAAAGCCCAGACGTCTGATGCTCTATTGAGAGCGACATATGCTTTCGATTTGGTATGTGTGCTGTATAAGCCCAAACGTTTGATGCTCTATTGAGAGCGTTGTTGTTTCCGCCCAAGAGTGGCACTGTATGTTTCTACCCAAGAGTGGCATGACACTATAAGACCCATTATGGTGGCGATTCTATTTCACTATAAGACCCATTATGGTGGGCAACTGTATGCCCCCTTATGTGTGGGTGTTTATGTTTGTGCGCTTAGGTAAGTAGTATCATGGATCTACTCTTACCTATTTGATCCAGTGCCCCATGAGCATTGGTGTACCTTACGTTTTGAAAAGTCCATGGCGTCTAGTCACTCCCTGGAGGTTAAGGTGATGCCCCAGTGACATTCTTTTCCATTTCGACATTGAAGCTTATTAGTTGTAATGAGCTTATGAGTATGTGTATGAGCACGATTGTAAGCGTATGAGTATGAGCACGACTGTAAGAATATGAGTACAATTGTAAGAGTATGTTTCTGAGTAAGACAGTAGTGTGATTTTGTGTAAGTTGTACGAGTAAGGTCGTACGAGTATGATTGTACGAGTAAGGTCGTACAAGTATGTGTAAGTTGTATGAGTAAGCATATGATTATACGAGTAAGGTCGTACAAATATGCTTATGTTGTACGAGTATGCGTACGATGGTACGAGTAAGTTTGTAAGACCCTGGATAGGGGTGTTTGTGTAAGTTTAATTTGATGGTACGATTTTGGCACAATGGTGCATTTGGTATGATTTTGGCACATTGATGCATTTGGTATGTTTGTATGCGTATGAGCATGATTATATATTGTTGACTGCTTCATGTTTGAGTTGCATGAACGCATGTATTTATGAACTTAGTGAGTTCACTGTTTTGGTTTCCCCTACTGGGTATTTTCCTACTCAATATGAAAATACTCATTACCCTACTTTTTAGCCCCGTTGTATCGGAGGTTTTGCAGGTTGTGCAGAGATCTCACGGAGATGGATGCTCATTTCAGAGGTGGATTGATTCCCGTTGACTCAGATATCTGCTTCACTCACTGTGAGTCTATTTGTGCCACGATTTGTTGTATTGGGTGAGATGAGAAGTTATATGTTTATCATTCTGAACTTTCATTTGGATTAGTCTATGGACTGTTATGAGACTTGCACTCAGGGATGCTTGGGAGATATTTGTATTTAAAGTCTATGATCATAGCCATTTAGTCGTATGTGTGTTTTCGAGTAGCGCCTGAGGATATTTGCTTTGGCTGTACGATGTTTGACCCTATGATGGAAATATTTAGATGGAAAATTGATGTTTAGTGTTTTAAATTATAAAATATTTTTTTAGGTTTTGATTTCGTCATTTTTCCTTCGATTTACAGACGTTATATTACAAAAATTTCTGTGAATTTTAAGAAAATTGTATGAAAAATCTCGGGCGTTACAAATTATTAATTAATTTGGGAGTAATTAGTAGTTTAGGCATGTATTTGAATCAATTTTGGATCTTAAGTATATTCTATATGTCTAAAATGCAAAGTTTTTATATTTTGTAGGTAAGGTGCAATTATCGAGGCCCTTAGACGATGTTTGGAATACTTTAAATCACTCTTAACACACTTTAAAATGATTTGGACAACTTTTTGGAGTTACAAATAAGTTGGAAACTAATATGGACATAAAAAAAAGAGTTTAATAAACATAGTAGAAAACTGAACATGAATATGGACTGTCTAATGAATAGACTTAGCTTCCTAAATAGAAACTGGACACGAAACTTAACAGAATTGACTAGATTGTAATATAGTATAGCCGTTCGAACGGGCATGTAGGGAGATCGAACTGGATAACGCACAGTTTCCTATTTTGAGCCAATTTTGAGTCTTTTTCATATTAACTTCCTCCTATGATTCTTATACCTATATAATGATATATTTAGCTCAAAATTGAAGAATTTTAGTAGATTTTCTAAAG
Source organism: Saururus chinensis (assembly GCA_035235625.1). Classification (NCBI taxonomy): domain Eukaryota; kingdom Viridiplantae; phylum Streptophyta; class Magnoliopsida; order Piperales; family Saururaceae; genus Saururus; species Saururus chinensis. The sequence continues at coordinate 4,393,764 of CP141145.1, read as the reverse complement.
AGAAGAAGGAAGAAAAATATGAAAAATTATTCAAAGCTTTCAATGGAGATTAAATAGCTTTCTTTTACAATGGTAGGCTAGATTTTTTTTTTACTTAGGAGTTGATGAAACTATAGATAAGTTTTAATTTTTTTTCTTTTTAATTTAGATCTCAGGTGTAAATAATGACAATTGTATGATAAAGATTTTCTTTTTATTGGAAGTGTTTTTCATGTTTATTCAAATCTATGTTGATTTATTATTTTGTAGATGATAGATTAATGTGATTTTGATATTTACATCGATTCTAATTTCTGTGATTTAGATGAGATGGTTATGCAATAGTTTTAATGTTCATAAATTAATTGATTGGATGAGTTATACTAAGATTAGACGAGTCATGCCTATAGTTAGTTTAGTGTAGATAATTTGTGCTATTGTCAAAGATAGTTCATGCCACTAATTTAATTAATGATTCTATCTAAAGTTATTCTAGCTTGTAGCTAAGAATACTTGTTCATATTCACACTCGATTTAGATTAAAGGTTAAGAAATTGTTATGGTTCTATAGTGAATTCGATTTCCTAAATAATATTCATCACATTGATCTCTTCCTTTTAAATTAATTGATTATTTTCCTTTCCTGAATTAAAGTTTAACTTGTTTTAGTTTGTAAGAAATAAATTTCTCTCTTTGATTTAGTAATAATTTATCTGTCTTTGAGGTTCGACAACTCTTAAATACTTATCCTAGTACAATTACCTTGTACATTTATGAAGGCTTTAATTATAAATGATGAGCAAAATATCACAATTCAAGAACAATTATATATATATATATATATATATATATATATATATATATATATATATATATATATATATATATATATATCATTCATAGAACAAAAAAATAAAAAATAATAACACTCAGGGTGATCATTAAATATTGTGACGACACTTAGGATTTCATCTCCCTCACTAAGTGCAAGTCATAATGGGTCTCTATGACACAATAGCCATGTCTAAGGGTCTTTCTCCATCACTAAAAAATGCACTACCAACAAATCGACTTTAATTTTCCTGAAACCTAACCTCCCTATCTACGCCATGAAGTTAAGGCCTACAAGGGAGCATAAACCCAAGTGGTCAAAATCTTAATTACTATGATCATCAAAACCTCCTATATCGGGTTCCACTAGACTAATCATCTGTTAATATTATACTCCTTTGAACCTAACTCTCAAACTAAGGGAGTGACTCTGTATACAACTCACATCCTTGGGAGATGAAAGACCATGATCGTGTTTCATACCATATTCTTCCATCTACATAAATAAATAGCTCACTTGAGGACCCAACCAAACTCTATGATCCTTTGTCCTTTAGTGTAGATTATCATTAATTTGGGGTACAATCCATCACAAGGATATCTATATCTATATATATATATATATATATATATATATTAAAAAGAGTTTACTTACCCTTGCATAAACATGCTCAACATCATACACACAAGCATCCAAATGCACTATAATTCATGCCATTACACTATTTAAAATACACAATACCAATATATCATCAATATACACACTGACGTGTTTGTCAGGTTGTCAATGTTCATTTACAACCCATTGACGCATCAACCCATCTTCAACAACAATGGGTTGGTTGTAGAAAGCCTCCCCTATCGATGATACACTGATGTGTCAACCTCACTACCGATGACTAACAAGATGAACACCGACGTGCTTATGCATGTTGTTGCTAGTACTTTCATCTTCTTCTTTCCACCGATCTTGTCACTAATGTGTCTGTGATCGTGCTGGTGATTGGGAAGAAAATAATAGAAACTTCTCTAGTTCACCCGAATCCCATAATGATAGATCATGTTTTTAACACGTTTTCATTGAACATGGGGAAAACATAATCTCATGACATAAATTTCAGAATTATCCACAACATACTTTCATGTCCATAAACAACAATATAAATATGTAAAATCCTCACATCAAATCCATTTATGGCAACAAGGTTAGCAATTTGATCTTTTTCTTACACCACAATACAAAGGTCTCAAGGATCCAGCTGCTCCTCCTCTACACTTTGACATGCCCCTTCGTCTTCAACCCAAAGTTAAATATTTAGAAAATTTTGGGCTTATTGCACGAAAGGTATTTAATAGAGAAAATATAACCAAATTCTAAGTGTATAACTGCCTCCAAAACTTCATAGAACTGCTTGCATTGTAGTTTCATACCTATCAGCAAGACACACCCAAGAACATCAATGCATCAATGGTTTACCTAGAGTGGCCCAAAATTTCACCCGTCCTTCTAGGTGAGTAGGAAGAATATTGTTGAAGAGCAATGGGTGGCAGTGTCAAATATATTTTCCATCACCCAATCACTCGTTTGCAATGCCCTTATCATCTATCTAGAAGATGAACATTTCAACATTGACCTTACTAAATTGCACAATTCCATATCTCCACCCATCGTTGCCGTCTTTCTAAGGGTCATAACTGGGCATGATTTCAATGTCCCAATGGAGGCGAAAACCTTCTGGAGACTGAAGTCTGTGAAATAGTTGTAGAATTTGATCTTGTGGCGGATGAGACTATATTCTTCGAGAAAAATGTGATCAATTTTATTGAAGGTCTTTAGTAAATAAATTGTCATTTCTTGGCTTCTGGGCATTGAATTTGTTTTTAAAAGATGAAGATCTATTTTTTCCTTCCAAACCTTTGTTGCATTGGAGTAAAAATGGTAGACACTGCAGGATGGTCACATATTCTTCGGATATATAATTCTCTTACTTTCAAGCTCTCTTTCTCTCGTTTTTGGATATGGAATGTCTTGGTTTCTCTCTGGTTCGTCCTCTTTTCTCCTACTCTGCTCTGTTCTCAGTTTCTACTCTGTTTTTATAGTTTTATATGCAACACTTTAATTCCTTTATCAAGTCCAATTCTGCCCCATATTATATGCTTTTTCTTCTCTGATTTTAGCCTTTTACTCCCCTTCCTTGTTGCCCACTTATTTTTTTCTATTTCTCCTTCCTTTAATTCTTCTTCCCGATTCGCACTCAGCTCTGTGTTATCGAATTTTTGCTGCCATTGTTTCTGGATGTTACTGAAGTCTCCTTTCCACTATTTCTTTCCTTTCCTTATTGCTGTTCTTTCCTTGAATTCACGTGGAGCCTACTTTGCTCTGCTTCTCGGTTTGGAAATCTGCTATTCTTTGATTCTATTTCTTTGCTTGGTTCATCATGCTCTGTTTTGGCTAAATAATTATTTTCCGAACTCAGTTTCTGCTACATTTTTCCTGCTCATACAAACTTGCGGCAATTTGCACGTGCCTTTCTCTAGTTCTTTGCCTGAATTGGCTGCTCTTATGGTGTCACTTGCCTCGCTGGTTTGGACATTAAAATGGAACTATGCTTCTCTGAGTTCTGCTCTAAGCCAAGCAAGCTGCTCCTTCCTTTCTTTGGCTTGCACGACTCTACTTCTTATTGCCTTTATTTTTTCTTATAGGCTACGATCAGCCCCTTTTGCCTGTCCGCCGCCTCCTCCCCCAGTGAGCCCTTTCTCTCTGTTTTGTGTTGTTCCGCCGCCGCCACGAGCCGGAAAGGCCTGGCCGGCCGGCTATGGCCCCGCCATGGGCCGGCGACGATGGGAGGCCACCCCTCCCGGCCCCAGTGGTCCTCCTCCGCCGCCCCGGCCTCCGCTCCGCCTCTCCCTTGTTTTCCCGTTTCCGCCACAGTTTCTCTGTTTGGTGCTGTGGCGGCGTCGGCAATGGCCGAGGGGCTCCGTCCGGCCAGCCACAGGCCGGCGACAACAGGGCTGCCGCACAAGCCAGCCCACCCAGCTTCTTCCTCCTCCCCCGGTTAGCTCCCTTTTCTCACTGTGATCCAATTTGAGCCGCCTTCGTGGGCTGCCAAGGCCCGACTGGCCGGCCACGGCTCCGCCCTAGGCCGGCGACGGCGGGAGGCCACCCCTCTCGGCCTGGTGGGCCTCCGCTCCGCCGCCCCATCCTCAATCGCCCTCTGCCCTGTTTTCACCGCGCGCACTATTTTGCTCAATAGTAGCCGCCGGTGATGGCCGGTAGTGGCCAGCCGACCACCGTGGGTTCCGCCCCAGCCTGGCGACGGCCAGGGATGGCCCCCAACCGGTCAGCTCCACCTCCACCTCCACCCCTGTGCATTTCTCCTCCGGCCATATGCCTTCACCTCCACTATTCCGCCGACGTTTGGTTTTGGTGGAACAGAGGCCTGCAGTTGCGAGCCATGGACGATGGACCTTTGTTTGGCTCTGCCTCGGCCAAGCGACGGCCAAGCCGCCTCCTTGGCACCGGCCCGGCCCGATTTGATCTGCCCCACATCTCCCCTGTTTCTGTTTGTGACGGACTTTGGGGCTGCGCCGGCGAGAGTCAGCCTTTGGCTCGCCTCTTGTCAACCAGCCTTGGGATGACAATGGTTGGACCGCCCCTAGCCAGGTTTACCGCCCCCACAGCCGCTCCGCCTAGGTTGGTTTCCCCTGGTCGGTCCCTCTTCCATGTTTTGGTTTGAAGGGAATTGTGGCCGCGTTGGTGGTGAGCTTGTGGTCGGCCAGCCTCGGCCTAGAGGCATTGGTGTAGCCGCCTCCACCCAGCTCCGCCCGGTTACTAGGGCCCTGGCATCACAGGCCAGAGCTGCCAGTAAACCCTATTCATCGTTGTGCCCCTAGGGTTTTCCACCCGTTTTGGGCCATTGAGCATCGTTGGATGACGAACGCCCTCTGACCACTTTAGCGTGGCGGGTCTCAGCCTAGAGATGGCTAGCCGCCCTAGTGCGGCACCGCCCCTCTTCTTCGGTATGAGGTAGGTTCCCCCTCTGCCGATTATGTGTTTGACCACGCCATTCAGAGCGCCACCGTCCTACCTCCATCGGACACCGTATGGCCTCTAGTCGGCCTACCTCAACACGACAATGGCAAAGGCCATCTTTGTTGGTCACTGCCCTTGGGCATGGCCCTACTGCCCTTTCAAGTCTTGGGCCGACACCGTCTAGCCCTCCCCTCTTCCCTTGGCCGCATGTGCAAGTAGCCGCGCGTGCGGGTTAGGGTATCAGTGCCGCTTTGGCACCGCCCGACTGTCAGATGGCTCTGCCATCATCTGGAGTTGACATTGGAGTCCTCCATCAGTCTCCTCCGTCCTTGAGTGTCACCCACACCCTCCGCCCTTATGTGGGCCCTGGTAAACGTGAAATCGACGCCGTTGGGTGCTGTCCATGGCCGATTTCGACGTCTTGTGACTGGTTGTGTATTTTTCAACCGCCGATCGAATTTTATTGAGTACACCCTACCTTCCGGTCGCACCTGCCACTCGTTGGCACGATCTTTCTCCTGGCCACCCCTAGTGTGCCGCCGTGGATCGCGAATTTTGCCGCGTTGATTTTGACATCCCATTTGGCCGTGTGTAGTTCCGGCGCTTCCTAAACCTCGAGACAGCAACTCTCTCAACTAGGCAATGGTGTTGACCGCCAACTCCGCCACCGATGCCGCCACCGTCAGGTGCTCGCCATCAAACGTCATGATTATGAGGTAGGGGAGCTTTGAACTCGTAAATTCATGACAACATGCTTTGAATGAGTAGCAGCATGCTAGGCTTGTATGATTTCACGTTTTGGATATTAAATCATGACATGTATGCATGATGTAAGATAGTGAATTATGCCACTATGAGATACATGTATGTATGTATGTGAGTTGTAAGCATGGTTATGTATGTGTGTGATGTATGATATATGCTCAAGTGATGGCTAGCGAACATGTTAGTGTGCTACGTATGTGTGTGTTGGACACGCTAGTGATGGCTAGCGATGTCGAGTAAGTTACGTATGTGGACTATGTGGGCAGAGGTATGGGCGATGGACGGTAAGGTTGGTAAGGGTTTAGTATGAAGTTGGATGTGGATTTGGACGTGTAAGCACATGACGGAAGATAGAGAAAGTAAGTTTGAGGAGCAAGGATTTGAGATAGGTCAGTTTGGTTTGGAGCGTACGTCAGGGGTTCGGTAAGTAAGAAGACTTAGGCTTAGAGCCTTATGAGGGTTTATTAGACAGTAAGAGCGTGCATAATTGTACAAGCATAACGTATAAATTATGAAGTGAAAAGTAAGTATAATAAGTGAGGAATTAAGTAAGAGGATGATAACGGGGATCTGCTGTGAGGAGCTCAGTTTGACGATGTAAGTAAGATGTCTGATCGTAAGGTGGATGTCAGAGGATGTATACGTGCATAAGGATCTGTGTACGGTGAATTATGTGTGACTTGGATGGGTAAGTGAAATCTGCTGCCCCGACGAACAAGGGTTCGGATCGGGCTCAGCTTCAGTTTGATCAATCGAGGACTGAGAGTTTGTGTGGCATAATTGTACCGCATAATATACGTAAGTCAAACTTGAATTATGAGAACGTTAATAATAGCGTTGTGAATTTGAGACCTGAGGGTTTGACGGATTAAGTTCCGTGTTTGAGCTAACCGATAATGAATCGGTTGAGCACTTCTTGTGTCTTGCCATGGTGGTTATCCTGCGGGATTTTTGTCTGAGTGCTATATAGAGCACCAGACGTCTGATGCTCTGTTGAGAGCGATGTATGTTTGTTTTGGTCTGTGTGTTGTATAAGCCTAGACGTTTGATGCTCTGTTGAGAGCAAAGTATGTTTTTGATTCGGTCTGTGTGTTGTACAAGCCCAAACGTTTGACGCTCTGTTGAGAGCGTTGTATGTTTCCGCCCAAGAGTGGCACTATACGTTTCTGCCCAAGTGGCACTGTATATTTTCTGCCCAAGAGTGGCAATGGCACTATAAGACCCATTATGGTAGGCAATTCTCTGGCACTATAAGACCCATTATGGTGGGCAAGTCTATGGCACTATAAGACCCCTTATGTGTGGGCAATTGTATGACCCATTGTGTGGGTGTATGTTTGCGCGCTCAGGTAAGTAGTATCATGGATCTACTCTTACTTGTTTGATCCTGTGCCCCATGAGCATAGGTGTGCCTTACATTCGGAAAAGTCCATGGCGTCTAGTCACTCCCCGGAGGTTAAGGTGATGCCCCAGTGGCATTCTTTTCCTTTTCGACGTTGGAGCTTATTAGCTGTAATAAGCTTCAGTGGTCGATAGTATGGATACGACTGTATGACTGAGTTTGTATGTTTCTGAGTAAGCGTATGATGATGAGTATGTGCACGACTATAAGATTGAGGATGAGTACGATTGTAAGAGTTTGAATATGAGTTCGACAGTAAGTGTAAGACTGTACGAGTAAGGTCGTACGAGTAAGTGTAAGACTGTACGAGTAAGGTCGTACAAGTAAGTGTAAGATTATATGAGTAAGGTCGTACAAGTATGCGTAAGGTTTGAGTATGCGTACGATGGTATGAGTAAGTTGTAAGACCCTGATTAAGGGTGTTTGAGTAAGTTTGATTTGATGGTGTGTTATGCATGCTTATATGCTTATGTGCATAATTATGTTATACGTTGTTTGCCTCATGTTGTGTTGCATGACGCATGATTTATGAACTTATTGAGTTCACCGTTTGGGATTTCCCCTACTGGGTATTTTCCTACTGAGTATGAAAATACTCACCCTACTTCTTTTAGCCCCGTTGTTCGGGAGGCTTTTGCAGGTTGTGTTGGAGAGCTCCTGGAGTTGGATGCTCGTCTCTGCGGTGGATTGTTTCCCCCTCGACTCAAGTATATTTGGTGCCACGATCTGATGTATTTGGTGAGATTTAAGTGTATGTATTCTGGACTTTTAATTTGGATCAGATAGTAGACTGTTTATGGGACTTGTACTCGGGGACGCCTGGGTGTTATTTGTATTTAAAAATCCATGATCATGGTAATTTAGTCGTACTTGTGTTTTCGAGTAGCGCCTGAGGATATTTGATTTGATGGTACAATGTTTAACCGTATCATGTTTTAAATTATAAACTGTTTATACAGGTTTTGATTTTGTCATTTTGACTCCGATTTATCGTATATAAAAGAAAAAAAAATTTCTATGAGTTTTAAGAAAAAGGGATGAAAAATCTTGGGCGTTACAAAACCTACCTGAGATTCCCTAATGAAATTTAGAAGACATCACAATGGACTTTGTAGTAAGACTACCTAAAACACAAAAGAGTGGATAGACCTACAAAATCTACTCATTTCCTACCCGTTGATGGACTCCAACACATGAAATTTTGGCAATTGTATGTTAAAGAGATAGTCAGATTACATGGTGGACCACTAACAATAGTGTTTAATAGAGATCATAGATTTACATATAGGTATTGTCATAGTATTCAGAATGTCTTGGGTACAAAATTACACTTAAGCGTGGCCTTCCATCCACAATCTAATGCCCAATTTGAACGCACCACTCAAATGTTAGAGGATATGCTTTGGGTATGTGTAATTGAATGGAAGGAGAATTGAGAATAATTCTTACCACTTACAAAATTATCTTTCAATAATATCTCTTAGTCATTTGAATGACACTATTTGTGCAGATCTCCCACAAGTTGAAATGAGGTGGGTAAAATATAATTGTTTAAAGAGGAATTAGTGATTCAACGTGTTTACAAGATTTAGGAAATCAGACAAAAGCTTCTCAGTGCCCGAATAAAAAAAAAGAAATTTGCTCATCTTCATAGGAGAAAACTAGAATTTGAGGTGGGAGACAATGTCTTTCTTAAAGTCTCACCTACAAATGGAGTGATGAGATTCAGAAAGAAAGGTAAATTGAACCCACATTTCATTGGACCCTTTGAAGTGTTAGAAATGATTGGCTCTATAGCCTACAAATTAAGCTTGCCTCTTACCTTAGCAGAAGTACATGACAATTTCTCATGTACCTATGTTGAGGAAGTATGCTCCATATCCTACCCTTGTTATCAATGTACCCAATTCAACCTGCAAGGAAGAGCTAGTTCATATTTGGGCAGAAAAGAAAAAGGTTTGAGGAACAAGGACATTCCTGTGGTGAAAGTGCTTTGGAGAAGTTAGGCATGGGAAGAAATGACTTATAGGGCATAACCCCATCTTTTCATCGAAGATTCTACTTACAATTGTGGGGACAAAATTGTCTGTAAGGAGGGAAGAAAGTGAGACCCTTAATTTATGAGGTATTTTATGAGTTTAATATTCCAGTTTATTTATGGTTGCAAAGATTAAATTTTATAATGACAAACATTTGCGCAAATTTAAGGTCCAATGTTTCTTTCGTTTCAATTTAGATATTAGTAATATTTGTTATAATATCTTCGTTTTGAATGTGTTAGATAAACCTATATTAATGTCCCACAATGTTTTATAAACTCATGGTACAACAAAGACCTACAAATCTTCATTTCATGTGACTTATTTTTTTGCAGAGTTTTTCATAAAAAATAATATTATTTTAAAATTGGGGGCATGAAAATAAATATTCATTTTATTTTTTTATTTTTTTCATAATTGATCTTAAAATTTTCTTCTTGAATAAGAGATATGACCAAATATCTACTTAAAATATTGTATTATTTCATAATTGTGTATTTTTTTTTAAATTTTGAAAAGGAATTGAAAATAACTTTTTTTATATTCTAGATAGATAACATCTTGTTAAGAATTTTGGGTTAGATCAGAGGTAATATCCTATTAACAATTTTGGGTTAGATCAGGTTTGGGTTGCCATTTCATAAATGGTAACAGTTCTGATTTGGTAAAACCTAGCCCAAACCAAACACGTATACTTTCGTAAATTCATAGATTTTGGTATAGTCTATGAGATCAAAATTAGATGAACTTTCTTTATTCCATGTAAACATTTACTAAAAAATATCCTTGCACTAGATTTTGTAAAGATTCATGAAAAAATTGTCTTTGTAAAGATGATGGAGGAAGCTGCAATTCATTTGACATCCAAAACACAAAGGCAAAATTAAAGACTGATACAAGTTGAGAGGATTTAGAAAAGGCCAAGATCATGGAAAAAGATTCAAAAAGAAAAGAAAAAAATCACAATATAGAAAAAATACATGAGCATAAATTTGAAATTTTAATATTTAGTTCAATTGATATAAATGGAGTTAAGAAAGTGAGTCGAAAATGAAAACCTATTCTGTGTTAGGATCTAGCCACCTCTGTCTCACTTGGATTAAATTGAACAAGAAAGTTTTTTATTTAAAAGAGATAAGGGTTAATTGATAAGATTTTTCAAAAAAATTAAATAAAGAAATGTCAATGTGATGAGAATAAAGTTGGAATTCACAAATTGACTCATCAAAAGAAGTAACATAAGAAAATTAATCTTTGGTTGGGTGAAGTTTGAATCATGAAATTGATAAGATTGAACAATGATCTATGAGAGTTTAATACCCTTCACTTTGTTGAGGGTTAGTATAATGCCTTTACAACAAATACCTCACTAGGTAACAAACTATAAGATTTGACCTGTATGCGTAGGAAATTTGAAACTAAAGCTAGCACAAAACATCAATGAAGCACAACATAAATCAACACAAGAAATTTTTAACATGGAAACCTAAACCAGGAGATAAACCACGTAGTCGATCTTTTTGTTGAAACTAATACACTATGAAGATATAGATCTTATGAGACTAAAAGTTACTAGCCTCTCCTAACCTATATGTCATTTGCTAGTTGAATTGGCCACCAAAGTCCTTGGTGTTTTCCCTTCAAAGTCGATCTTTGTCTTTTTATTTTTCAATACCTAATCCTCAATCAATGTCCTTCCCAATTGTTGTGAAGTCTAAATAAAGTCTTTCTTGATTTTCTCTAGCAATATCCTTATGCGTAGTGTGATGGAGTACTCTAAAATCCCTATTTTAATTACTAAAGTGATTATGAATAAAAAACCTCACCTTTCAATTCCTTACACTAAATTCATGTGAAGATGATGAAGGAATAAAGTATGATTACTCTCTATTTTTCATCTAAACAATTCCTCCATTCCAATTCATCTTTAAAAGGTCCTTATATAGCTCTCTAAGTCAGTTAGGGTATCATAGTTATGCTAGGTAAGAAATTGTTCTTGTATTTTCTTAAATCAAACAACTTTTCCATTGAATGACTGATTGTCCTCTATTTTGTTCACAACCTAATGCAAACTAATTGATCATTTTGACAATCCAATCAAAGGTTCACTATGTTGGACTAGATGAATTTGATTCTGGTCGATCTTTCCACTAAATGATCGGTCATTTAGTCTTTAGTAAAAAAATTCCAAGTCATATGCAAGCGCAATCGATCACTATTCAAGTATGATCAATCAATTTTGAACAATATTATGATTTTTCCATTTTGTTTGATTCCCATCTCAATACTCAAATAAGGTATTTTCTATGAACAACCTAAGTATTTGTGTTTGTATTAGTCAATTTTAACTTTCTTATCTTCAAAACTTAGTCACTTTGATTAAGTCTTCTACCTTGAATATTTAGAATATGGATATTCCAATTTTACAAGTCAATCAATTTCAAATCTAACTTAAAACATTACTAATATAATTAGACTCTTAAGACCCAAAAATACACATAGGATGGACATAGTTTTGTTCAAAAAAATATACACAATTACAAAATATATACCACATATATTCTACGTATTCCCCTTTGGCTATATTGTGAATAAACTCTACAAAATGTGAAAATAAAAAATTACAACTCTTTGATAATATAGTGCAATGATTTTCACATAATAAAAATATTATTTGACTCTTTAAGACTTCCTAAGACCATTTGGAAAGCCTTCAACCTATACTTAAGCTGCACACTTTAACAAAAATTTCATAGCATGATTCAATTAATGTTGTTAATCACATATATGATTTTCTATATTTTTCTTCCCTTTTTGTGAGTAGTCAAAAAGAGAACCGGGAATATAAAAAAACATCAAAGCACAATAAGCCAAGTGAATATTCAGAAAGGCATAAAAATATGTACAACAACATACATATTTCTAAAACAACCATGAATTTCATGGTACATAAGATAATATAATGAAAATACGTATCAATAACTCAAACAAAATTTGATAATAACATCAAAAATACATAAAGAAAGCATCATATATCATCCTCATCATCAGAAGTGACATAGCCTGGAATCTTGTGAATCATATCCCAAGTCCTGTCAACTCTCTCATAAAACTCCCAACGGATCTCAATAATCTCCCCATATGTGAACGTGCAGCGGGTGTCCTCAAAATCAAGGTCTTCAAGTGCAACATCTAAGCATTTGTGCCTATGAGGTCTCTCTTCTACATCCTTCTAAGAGTCCTAAAATTTGTATCCACTATGTGACTCATGCAATGAAGCATTGTAGAATCAATATGGCTCATCCCATTATAAAAAATATCTCCCCATAGAATGGGCATGCCTTGAGTTTGAAAAATCCTAAAGAGAATGTGTAGGAATGCTATCATCTAATGAGTGTGCCCATGAAAAAACATACATAGCCATCCAAATACTAGAGATGGCAAATACAAATGACAATCAGGCTCTGATAACAAGTACAAAATTTGCACCATGGTGCGATCAACAAGCTCCTTCCTCTCACTCTAGACATCATAATATGCTATGACATGGAGCATCCGAAAGAAGAGGGTCGTGGAATGTCCCATAATGGAAGTGTCCATGCTCCTCTCTCCACGTTTGTGTTTGAGGCAACCAGTGATGATGTTGTCCTCAAGGATCTATTATACCTCATACAACACATATTTAATGCGGGCTCTATCTCATCCTATGGTGTCTTCCACAATGTCTAGTGTAATGGTGACTAGAGTTATGTCAACTTGTCTAGAAATAGTCATGTATTCTAGGCTGAATATCCCAAGATAGAGCTTTCGGATAAGATGCACTCCACTGCAGGTGAGATGTGATCCAATAGATGCACTCCATATGCATCTCAAAATGACTGATATCTCGAACTAATGGTATTAGGATTAGGATACTCAGCCTAAGTCCTTGATGACAAAGTGTGAGAAGTGCTTGCCCGTGAATCATTCACATAACCTCTAGCCATCTAAAACAAATAAATTGCCTAAGGATAAAGCTAAACTAAAAGAAAAATAATCAAATAAAACATAATAGAAATTTTCCATTTTTTCTTGAAATAAATCATTTTAGAATTTTTTGATTTTTTTTAAAAATTCATCCAAATTTGGAATTTACAAAAATAAGCCTAACAAAAAGTTTTGTCATCAAATTGATTCAAATTTTAGTATGCTATAGAGATTAACATTCAAACAAATACTTACAACTACTACAACTATCAAATTTTCCTTGAATTGCATGAATTTCAGAATTTTCACAGTAGGGCGAGTTTTTGAAAGTTCATCTTTAAACATTAGTGAAAACTCAATGATTAATGGATAAAATTGCATGAAATTTGATATGAATGTAAATCTAAGCATGAGAAACAATCCTACTTGTTCACAAATCATTGAAATCCATTTGTAAAATCCTAGCATTCAAATATAGAGTGAATAGGGTACATTCATTCAATTTGGGGATTTGGTGAAATCAAGCTTTAATGAGCACAATCTACACAAAATTACCTTCAACAAGAAAAAACGGAGTCTCCCCTACAGTTTGAAAGTAAATAGGGCAAAAAGGAGGTTTGAGCCAATTCAACATGTGCTTGCACGATCGTTCAGCATCAAACATATTGCCTAGTGATGGATCGCCCATAGGTGCGATCAATAAGCTTTGAGTAATTTTAATTTTTTTTTGAAAACTTTTAAAGAGAAAAAAATCCAATCAATTCTAAGGCTAAAAAACAACTAATGGCCATTGAAATAACTTCAATAGGTGCAATAGAACTCACATTTAAAATTAAAACAAACAATAAGAAATTGATGTTGAACTCACTGTAAATTTTGTCAAATTCACCATTAATCTTTATACAATGAAGGCTTATGATCTCATGCTTTTCTTCCTTGATTAATCAGTTCCTTTGTTTGTGTATTTCAAAATTTTCTTTTTCATTTTAACATGTTAACTCTCTTTATTCAGATTTTGAAGATACCATAATTAAACTTTTGTCTCAAAAAAAAACACATAACATACCAACTGAACTGGGTTCAGTTCAGTAGGATACAGTAGTCCAAAAAATTAAGAAAATATTATAAATGATCATAAGCATATGACAAGTGCCCTGACCAAGTTTCAAATTGAGAAAAAATCCAAGATGCTTTGAAATGGCTAATTTACCCTTGTGAGTTGATGTGTAGAATAATGATTAATGACCAGACTTAGGGGCTCCGGTTTAGGGGCCTATGAGTGGATTAAAATTTTGAAACAAATCCTAGTGATAGTTTAATATGTAGCTAAATTTGGACAAAGCCATAAGCTAGGAAAAAATTCCAGTAAGTAGATAATTGACTCTTTTACCCTTGGGGTTAAGGTAAGACTATTAAATTAACTAGGGTCAGTTCAAGGAGTTTACGACCCTGTTAAAAGGCAAGAAAATTACCTCAGGTTCATAATGTTAAGATGTACATCTGGATTAGTTTTGAACCCATCAAGGTTCAAGGAAGCCTTGAACAAAATGATAAAAATACCCTTATGAACTGACCGGCCCGCATTCGTGTGATTGAAATTAATGAGCCAATGTGATATAGAAACCTCTTGAGAGATTAAAGACTTTCATGAGAAAAGAGAGGACCATGTATAAGGTGAAATAATTACCTTATTGCCCTTGCGTGCATTACGACTAGTTTCAATAAAGACTTAATTAGTTAACCCAAGGAGGGTTAGGGCATGAGAGCTCGAATATTTCTAATATCATTATTGAGTTTCATCATATTATGATTTGTTGGACCTGTGGGGGTCTGTATTATTTATGTTGTTCAATGTTTTGATAGTTATTATTGTTGTTGTGATAATAATTTATCATTAACTTAAGATTAATGAAAGATTAATCAATGTAGTTAGATAGCTTTGGATTGGTCGAGAACACCTAATCAAGATAAAGATTAAAATACCTTAGAAGGGTCTAGGACTAGTTCATAGAGTGAAAAAGGCCTTTGACCTGACAATTTGCCTTGGTAGATGAACCGATGGCGGTTTCAAGTTTCAACCCCAGTCTAGAGGGGATTGATAGGGCTTGGGATAGTCATTCAAAATTCTGGCTTATTGATGAGCAAGATAGGGTTCATAATAGTTTCCTAAGTTTTAGCTCTATTGAGGAGCTATTAATTTGACCGTGTAGTTGCACCTCCCCGTTGGAGGGAGCTCTGCATGAGCTAGGTTCACTTCCGATCTATTGAGGATCATTTAGTGTACACACATTTGTATTAGCTAACATCCTTCTTGGTTGGCTTTTCTAGCTAATTCTGTTTAGGTGCAGTTGTGGGTCATGCCCTTCTACTCCGGTCAGGTCCTATATGGGCTAGGATGGGTGATAGTACTTCCTGGTGGGTTCCAAGGTTTTCATCATGGATTTACCTTTGAGAGTGGTCTATGGTGAGTGTGTTATTTGTCACTTAGGTTGACATCTGATAAGTTTGTCTTTCATTAGTATTAGACGGGGATATTAATTATCAAATAATGGTTCGAGAGATAATTAATAATATTTTTTCATATTGTTTGTTTAATTAGAACAAATGAAACAATTAAAGGACTTGCATAAAATGTAGGTTGCTTGAAAATACTTAATCATTGCATGTGTGATGCTATGCTTCTTAGGATAGTATAGTTTCTAGGCAAAACTACGTCTGGATCTGATCTTGTTGGAAACATTGGAGATGTTGTCTGATGAGTATGTTGGCAACTAACATTGGGTGATGTTGGCCCAATGTGAAAAATATTAATTAATACTTTTGTTCTTTTGAGACGCTTCTCTAAGGGGAGGAGATGCTTGGTTGTTGTTTGGTCTTATTTGCAGGTTCTTTAGAAGAAGACATAGCAAGATCATAATGTCGATGGGCAATTGAGGACAACATAACACTAGTGGGATCTAGTTTTTTACTTCTACAATTAAGTAATTGTAATTACTAGCGTGAGAGCCAATTTTACTTGGCTATTTATCAAATGTTGTCATGTGTAATAATATCATATGTTTTGGTATTTGTATTTTCAAACCCCAGTTATCACATCTTAGATAATTAATTGATTGATTTTTTTTGTATTTCAAAAAGGAAAAAAATTTATCATGATTTTTTTGTGTGTCCTCTATTTAAAAAGGGTTTTAAAAATACGAGTCGTGACAGAAAGTGTGGATGAAGAAGGTTGATTTGTAAACCTTAAATGATCAATTAGGAAGAATCAGGAAGTATACCTTATGTTACCTTAGGATTGGATGGATAGGCAAGGCTATGGAGTTTCAATTCTCTAAGTAAGAAATTCTTATTTGTGACTATGGTTTAATTCTTTCTATCATTTGGACATTCATGTTTGTTTTAGCTTTATCACATTTTAATCCAGTTTTACATGTCTTTAATTCATAGATTTTAAATTGACAAAAAACAAAAAAAAATGAATATGATAAAAACAAAAAAAAGAGTAGCTTTTGCTTGGTTTTGCAATTAGCTTCGTTTTGGTTATTTACAAGTTCAGCTCTTGAGACATATTGAGATTAATTTTTTTTTAAGTTGAAAAGCAACATGATTAGTGGTCAAACATGCCTTAACTAAGATAATGATACACCAAAGAGAGTGAAGATCAAATTAATTTTCTTTTGTTTGATGCTACAATTCTCAAATTTTAAAAATTTTCACGCATCGTGTTGAGACTCAAGTCACGTTTATGTATGAACATCAAGATTGAATTCTTAAACATAAGATGACTTAGGTGTTTCTCTTTTAATAGAGTCTAGGTAAGAAATTAGAGGATATTTGGCTAGATTTTTATTTAGAATTTAAAAGAGAAAAAAATATGTAATGTACTTTAACGTTTATGAGTCTTTATGTACAATAGTATCTCTTTAGATAAGGGAATTGCCCTCATAAAGATAATGAGGAAGGGCTACCTACTTAGGTCGGCCTACGATCCACTTGAGATCAAGAAAAATAACTGAAAAAGTAAAAAGAAAAAAATAATTGATGCAAGTTGAGAGGATTCAGAAAAATCCAAGTCGTAGAAAAATTATTTGAGGACAAATATCATCTTAGAAAAAGACATGGGCATATCGATTATGAGCTTTTTTATTATTTTATCTAGCAGTTTTAAATTGTCTATGGTGATCTTCCGAGATTCAAGATTAAAAGAGAGAAGAGTTTACTACATTGGTAGTTTTTTCCTTCAAAAATTAATAAAAAAGGACTAACGTGTTAAGAACAAGAGAATAAAATTAACAATCGCATACCGATAGGGTTGACTAATCTAAGGTAAGGTATTAATGAATATAATATATGGATGCACTTAGATTTAAAGAGAATTAATTACAAATCATCAAAAAGAGCCCAACTTTTCTTATTTTCACTGTCTAATTTTTAATTTGAGATATGAAGGTTAGAGAATTTTATTTTGATGGGAAATTCCTTGAAATATTTTAGGAATTCATTATAATTTTTTAAATTTTTTTTATTTTTTGCAAGTTTTATTATTTCCAAAAAATTAAAAATTGCATTTATTTCAAGATCGATTGATCATTGGTCGGGTTTTTTGTACCAAAGCTCTGTTTTAAATTTGAACTCATTTCATTGCAAGTCAATTTTACGCCAAACTCTCCCATAGTGTTCTTAGAGGCGAATATTGGCTATTGAGATGCTTTTGCACTGTTAAAGACCATTTTTTCTCATCAAATCCAAGAATTTCTCCACGGCCAAGGTGAGTTCCAAAAAGAAAATTTTGATTTCTAGTGTTTTCAAATGGATTTTCATGAGTTTTGAACTAGTAGGATTGTTATAAATAGGTCAATCTAGCTTTGTTTAAAATTTCATGCAATTTGATCCCTTAAAAATCAAGATTTCACGAAATATCAAAGGCGGTTTCAAGTTTTTTTTTAAAAATTGATATTCTTGAAAATGAGAAGTTTTTGATCAAAATTGACAGTAGGTTTAATTAGAAAATTTGATCTACACACTCAAATATATCTTCAGTTCAAATTTGAAGTCATTCTAACAAAAACAATTTAGGGTATATTTAAAATTTGAATTTGTGGCTCTCATTTCAAGGAGTTTTTGAAATTCTAGGATGTTAACTATTGTCCTTTATTTATTCCTACTTTATGCTTAGCCCTAGGTTGTTTTGTTGTCATTTAATATTGATGGGGAGAGCTAAGAATAAAAATATCATCAAGTCAGGCTCAAGGGACCCGAGGGCATCGAGCAATAGGTCAAATAGATTGAGACCTATTAGATGCAAGAGGAGTTTGGTTCATGTAATTGAGGCTCGTCCATATTAGATGGAGTACTCTCGGATGTTTTTTACAATAGGCCATATGTAGCCTAGGTTGGTCAGGCAATGATATACACCTCTTTATTTGGAGGATGATGAAGCACTCGTTGGAATTGCATGCAGAGTTCAAGTGAGAGTAACATCTGACATCATTGCTGACGTTATTGGTTGTGAGAGGAGACAACTTACATTTCCATAGTTTGATGGATACATCTTTCCACCTAATAGTGAGCTGATTGGAAATTTACTTGGTTTGCCGAGAAGACCAGAGCTGGAGGGGTCATTACTTGCAAATTCTATGACACAGGATTCAGATTGTTTCTTGCCAATTCTAAGTATGACATTAGAGTTCTAGGAAGGAGAGACTAGATAGGACGATGGTACAACTTCTACACCTCTTGGCACAACCACATCTAGAATTGGATATGCCCTCTATCATTTTTGGTAGGATTATGGCATTTCTACATGTCCACACACATGAGATGTTACCATATACATACATCCTGGGCAGGATTTTCACTATGGTATATGTGACGATACCTAACCAAATCCCACTATGATTGGCACTAGATCGATCGACCATGCATTGGTTCATAGGATGTTATCTCACCATTAAGGTGATCATCATGAGCTGTAGAGTGCAGCAGAGGCACAAGCACTGATGGATGATTCAGATCAACTAGTATTTATTGCTAAGTTTAAATTATTTCAGATGTGGTGTTTCAAAGGCTTATTGACATGCATCACTTGCTCAGAGACCGACTTCTACAAGTAGACAATGAGGGGGAGCAGAGTGATGATACTAATGAGACTACTAACTGATTTTTCTAGTGACTTTGCATCACTATTCATGTATTCCTTTGCTTTAAAACTTGTTCATTTCTATTTTAATTTAATGATGAAATGTACCTTGAAACTGATTTTATGTTAGGATATGTGATGGACATGTGCTGGTTTGATTGTTCTCTATATTTTTATGTCTCTTAGTGATGGTTACAACTTGATTATACTTTAATGAGTACTTTTATTAATTATTGCTTTAACTATTATACTATGTAAATTAATTTGATTTTAAGTGTGCATAATAAATATAGGGTTATACAAGGCTTTTCAAGCTCAATTTCAAATAAATGAGTCATGTTAAATAATTTTATAGTAAGCTTTTGTATTGTCAAAGTTAAATTTTGTATAATTTAAAAGTGAATGCACTAAGTCAAGAGATGTAATTTTATTTTAATTTTTAAATATGTAGTGTTTTTACAAGAAATAGTCAAAAGGGGAGATTGTAAAAATATATGAGTTATATGTGAAGGTTATTTTCTGATATCTTTGTCAAAATTATGTCTAGAAACCTTGTGTATGGATTAAGTCTTAGAATCTAATTAATGTTGTTATGGTCAAGTCAAATTTGAAATTAGCAGACTTTAAAAATAAGAGTGTGTTCTTATAGATCAAGACAAAAGATTGAAGAATGTTGAAGGCCTTTTAAGTTTATTCATATCACATTCGCATACTAAAAGTACTTAAATAAGTTTTAGAAATAATTTCAAAGGTTTTAGGGTAAAAAGGGCAAAATGTAAAATGCAGGTAGAATGGTTGATCGCTTCACAATATAAAGAATAAAATGATCAATAAGGCACTTGATTTCACCCTATATAAATCAAAGACAAGAGATATCAATCAATCGCTCTCGGGAGTCAATCGATCATTTGAAGTATTATGTATAAAATAAACAGTGAATAACCTATCACTATTTGGAACAATCAATCGCTTCAAGGATAAGTTACCCTAATTAATCTATTATAATTTTAATTTCTTTCTTTATTTAAATCAAAAACCTAAACTTAATTAAGGAGTATATAAGGGTTAAGAAATCACAAAATTGAAGAGAGGAAAACCTAGAGAAGATGAGAGAAAAATGGTTTATACCTTTTTCAAATTGTTTTTCAAGGAAGATTCACATGAAGCTTTGGGTTGAAAATTAGTGGTGAATTCATGAAACCTTTCCAAAACTAAAAGGAGATTTCACACAAAGATTTAAAAGGAGTTGTAACATATCTTCGATGGGGGATTGTAGATTTCAAATGAGGCTAAAGTCAATACAATAGGATTTGGTTGTTGAAGGCTAGAAGAAGACAACTACAAAATAAGGAGAAAGAAAAAAGTTTCAAGTTCTTAAGGAAGAAGACTTGAAGGCTAGCAATAACAAAGATTTATAGAGATCTAAATAAGAGGAGTTTGGGTTAGAGTCAAAGCAAAGGTTGGTGGTTTGCTTATATCAATGTAAATTGTCTTGCTTGCTAGTAGTGTATTGATATGGTTCCCGTGTAGAACTGCTGTGGATTTTTACTTGAGTGTGTGTTCTCCACAACATTAAAATTGTTGTGTGTGCATGTGTAGATTAAATGATTGATACAACGTGAGTGAGGTTTAAGAGAATATTTATTTGATTCTGCTATGAATAAATTTTTTTTCAAAGAGGGTAGAACTTTTAATTTATACTTGTGGAAGTACTAGTTTTAAGAGTAATCTAGTGATCTATTAGATCAATTAGACAGATATCAAAATCACGAAGTAAGTTTGGGTGTAAAACCTATTTAAATTAAAGCGAACTTTGAGCCCCTCCTAGTGGTACCAAGAACATGAAATATAGAGGTTAGATGAGAGAGAGATATACAATTTTAAAAAAAATTATTTTGATATACATGTGTGGGACACACTCATAATCAGAGTTTAATTATTAATTATGAAATTTTTATTTATTTCATTGTTTTAGCTTTATTCTAAAGATTGAATTAAATTAGGGTGTACCTTAGTAGGGAAGTATAGGTGGAAAGGAAAATTGATGATGCTAAAATTCCCAAGTTCTAACTTAGGTATTACCTCTTATAAAAGCGAGGAGAATAACCAAGGACTCAGCCAGGAGGGGGGAAAGAGGTGGAAGAGGAAGAAACACATAAACAAGAGAGAAACATCCAAGGAGGGAAGGAAAGAAGAAGAGAGAAGAGAGGGAGAGACCTGGCCAAACAAAGTCGTGCATAGAGGGAAAAACATATTGCTCAATTGCAAAGTACTGTAGCAACTATTGCTTTGTGGCTACGCCTCTCGTATTCTAACAATCAACAAGTAGGATGCTTCTTTTTACATTTATATTCATGATCTATATGTCTCATTTAATTGCATATGGGTTCTTAATAACCATACAAATAAAGGCTGGACATTCTTTATTTCTGTGTCTCGGTATGTCATTGTTTAATAGATGTCTCAGTTTCACACAAGACATATTTATGCTTTGGTCCATGCAATGACTTGCTAACTTGGATTCCTCAGTCATACCAGAAGATTGAATGAACTGTAATTTGAAGTGTGCATGCTATTGTCCATGTTTGTTGTATTGATTATATAATTTTGTTCATCTAATGAGTGTGCTTTAATGGTTATTCTATTCAATTTAATAGATGACGAACTTAGCATAAATTGGCTTGCTGAAACTTAGAGCCTGATTTCTTAGAAATTTGCACACATTATCAAATGTTCATGGGGTATCACCAACTGCTATTAGAAAAGAAAATGAAACTTTAAAATTTTCTGAAGAGGATATGCTAAATTGAAGTACAAGAAAAAAAAGGGACACAATGCTGTGTTTTTC
The DNA here is from genome assembly GCA_035235625.1 of Saururus chinensis. Classification (NCBI taxonomy): domain Eukaryota; kingdom Viridiplantae; phylum Streptophyta; class Magnoliopsida; order Piperales; family Saururaceae; genus Saururus; species Saururus chinensis. The sequence goes on along the minus strand of CP141145.1, from coordinate 4,371,762 downwards.
ATGCAGTGAAGAGGTTGAGGACGACTGGTTCTCTGGTAATTATTTACCCGATGGTCGAGTGATTGAAATAAAATTTAAAATTACAATACAAACCTAACCCCACTATTTAGGGGGGAAATATTGATATATAAAATTTAATAATTTTAATATAATGTTATGACTCTGTTAGGAAATTATATTTAAAATTTCATACAAAATGGAGTTCTCATTAAATCATAAGCACACTTAGACTTGGACCTATTTAGTCATATTTATGATTTTGGCTTAAAACTTCAGTGATAAATTAAGAATATTGATTAATTAAAAATATATTTAGAAATCCATGACCCTAATATGTACATGAGAGAAATTACTAAGAGGCTTTAAGAATATAAAATTGACCAAAATACTTTTAATAGGAAATTAAATTTATGAACATTGAACTCTTTATCTTGGGAGGCATAGTAAACTTTTTTGATGTAAAAATATGAACTAAAGTTTCAACTTTATGATTAGAATATAAATAAACCTAGGCTAACTTAGATCATTGTGAGATCTCATAAATTCTAAGTCAGGGCTCGAGTGTGTACTATCTTTAGGAATTAATGTTAAGCCTCGTTATTTGTTTTGATTAAACTACGTATATGATTTTGATCATGTATATCAAGGGGGCTTTATGTTAATACAACTCATGTTTAGGATTATGTGGTTCATGTTATACTGGTCTATTGTGACGAATGCATATATTTGGTTTGAGGAATTGGGCTATGTTGCACATGCACGTTGGGTGGTAAAAAGAGGTATGCAGAGTTTCAAATTGGTATAATAATTATAGTTTATGCTTAGGGATAATGAATCCTAATTTTTTATTTGGGATTCCTTGATCTAAAAAAGAAATTGAAGTGATTCTATGCTATTTAGAGCTAATGGGTTTTTGCTTGATAATGTTTTCTTGCATTAACACTATGGATCATGTGATTGATCATGCTTATGAAGATTAATGGATGTCTGAGCCTTAATTCTCTCTATTTTTACATGCATGTGCATGTGTTGTGTTGGATTTTCTATATTCGAAATATCTATTTTCATGCTTTTGATGATCTTCTGCATGTAGCCAACCAAGCATTGATGATGTAAATAGGATTGCTTACATATACATGGATACAATGTTATCCTAATGAATTCATGTTGCTTGCATCATGTTTAAGTTTATATAATGATAGTTACTATATCATACCTTAGCTTGATATAGTATGATCACCTATGTTTGCATAAGAAATCATGCCTCATAATCCATGCATCATAAAAATAGTTGTGAACTATGTTTAACCGTGATTAGCCATGGACTTTTGTAGTTTTTTAGATTAGCCGTATTGGGTTAGAATGAATCGATTTCCTATCTGAAAGTGCAGGGTTTTCTATCCGAAAGGACGAGTTTTTCCTCCCCTGGGTAGAGATGATTGAGATATCTTATTGAGACTTTTGGAGTTGGCTCCACGCTAGTTATGTCCATGTGTACCAGCTTGACCAGGGATTTTTGGCATCTCCGGTTTGGAATGTCAAGTTCATACATCATGTATCACGTACTAGGTAACAAGTAGTAGTACTTTTCATTACTCTTATTTTTATTGTCATGTGACTCACTTTGGATGCAATTGACTGAGATTATTTACACTGGTACTATTGTATAATGCTTTTGGATGCACTTGTGATATATATTTTCACTTTTTCTATTTAAGGTTTAGATATTCATTTTGAAGAAGTGCTTTATTATAGTGTTAATGTAAGCTTGTTATATTTCAAAACCTTACTGGACTATGTTCACCATTGTTTTATTTTTGGAATCCTTTGGGATCCCCTGTGTGATTATGTCACACAAGTGATCAAGATGATGTGTTCAGCGAGGAGCGCAAGAACTAAAGATATGCTGAGCGGGGGATAGGTTCTCCTCAAGGATAGTTAGAAGTGAATAAATTGAAGGAACTTATAGAAACTTCATATTGATTGATAGCATTTACTTTCTGTTGATGGTAGATTTCTTTTATAGTCTAAGGCATATGCTTATGCCATTGCACCAAGATCTTATATAATAGTGCTTAGTCTTAATTATAATGAAGTTAGTTCAAATTCTTTTATATTCTCTAAATTGTTTTTTAAACGAAGTGGTGGCTCAGCTATGTATTTCGATTTAACCTGAGCTTGAGTTAAAAGTTGTCATCTCCTCTCGCTGGTTCGGGTTAGGGGGAGTGTCAAACTCTCTCCTTCTTAGCGCTGCAAATGACATACTAAGCAGCCACTTGAAGCAAGCGATAGTCTGTAGTAATAGAATATGCAAGCATAAATATGTTGAGGTCTCTACCACGTGGATGTCTAGTGAGATGATAGATGATGCACTATCTGACAGAAACACATAGCCACTAAAGTCTGGATCGCATAAAGCTCTTCATGCACATTGAATGACATCGGTGAAGATCTGTGAAATGGCCCAAACTATTGTGCAACCAATGACACCAACTAAAACATCCTCTCCGTCAAAATGAAGTGTTGATTACCACTTGTGAATGAGTCTGGGATAAAGGAGCTGATCAGAAGTTGAAATAGTCCTAAAGTAATCCAACCAATACGGTCTGTACTCAATCCACTGCATCACAGGCTGGTCAGCAACATGAACTACATTACACTCACATCGTAGTAGCATAAGTCTATCTCCTGACTCATTCGAACCCTCGGGGTCACCCGATCCATATCCACTTGCAGTCTTTTGTTTCTTTGCTCTTTCCATCTAAGTTTTGCAAATAAAAAATAAATCCTAGTGCTAAACATAACGAGGAAATGATCATAAGATAGTAAAGTACTCCTAGAAATTTAAAATTTTTAAAATAAAAAATAAAGCTCAATTTTTTTGAAATTTTAAATAAATTGTATAAAATTTTGTTGTCCAATTAACTCCAAATTTTAACACACAGTAGATATCAATGTATAAAATAAAGTTTATAACTAGAAAGTCCAGATTAACTCCAAATTTTGACAATAAACTCTCAATTTTCAAAAGGCACCCATTTTGGCTAGTTTACTTGAAACCAAAGGGAATATCGTCAAAATCTCAATTTTTAGCAGTTTAAATTACATGAAACTTTAGATAAAAGTATTTTTGGCAATTCTAAACAATCCTAGTAGTTCAAAATCGTTGAAATCAGAATGAAATACTCTAAAACTTAAATTTTTTTATGAAAGTCATACCTTGACCGCGAACAAGGAAATGATGAAGGTATACACTTTCATTAAAGATTAGATACTCCTACCATCCCTGAGTCAAGGTGTAGAATGTTGGAAGAAGTGCATAATTCAAAGTATACTACTCATTTTGGATGGACCAAATTATATCAAGATTTAAAAAGAAACTTTTCATAGAAAGGGATGAAGAGGGACATGGTTGAATATGTTTCTCAATGTTTAACCTTCCAAAAAGTTAAAGTAGAACATGAGAGACTTTTAGGAATGCTTCAATCTTTAGAGATCCTTGAGCAAAATGGGATCATATAATGATGGATTTTGTGTTAGAACTACCAAGAACTTCATGCAGTAATGAAATTCTACTAGGTCTCATAGTAGCTTACTATGTCCTCTCTCTTTCTTCTGCTTTGAAAGAAGCACTCCTTGGATAGTTTGGCACATATATATATTAATGAGATAGTCAACCTACATGGAGTACATGTGTCTATTTTTTTACAAAGATAGTCAATTTACTCAACACTTTTAGCAGGGTTTACAAGAGGCATTTGGAACTACTTTAAAATTCAGCCCAACTTTTCACCCACAAATTGATGGGCAGTGATTGCTTATAATTAAACTATTTGCAAGTATACAAGGAAATTGTGCTAAAATAAGTATTTAAGGGTTGTCAAACCTTAGGGAGAGATGAATTAATTACTAAATCTAAGTGAAGAATGTGTTGACAATTGAAACTTAAAAGAAAAACTCAAATTCAACAAAAGAAGTAATCAAATAAATTAAAAAGAAGAGATCAATATGATGGCAATTACTTAGGAAATTAAATCCGCTATAGAACCATAACAATTCTTTAACCTTTAATCTAAATCTAGTGTGAATATGAACAAGTATTCAAAGCTATAGGCTAAAATTACTTTAGAAATAATCATTAATTAAATTCATGGCATGAACAATCTTCGACAATAGCACAAATCATCTACACTAAGCTAAACTATAGGCATGACTTCTCTAATCTTACTATAACTCATCCTATTTATTAATCATATGAACATTAAAACTATTGTATGACCATATCAACAAAATCACAGAAATTAGAATGAATGTATATCTCAAAACCACAACAGCCTATTATCTAAAAGATAATAAATCAACATAGATTTGAACAAACTTAAAAAGTTCTTCCATTAAAAAGGAAATCATTTTCATATAATTGTTATTAATCACTACTAAGATCTAAATTAAAAAAAAAATAAACTAAAATTTATCTGTAATTTCATCCACTCCTAAGTAAAAGAAAATTTAGTTTTGCATGGTAGAAAAAGACTCTTGAATCTCCATTCAAAGCTTTCAATGTTACTTTATCTTCTTCTCTTTTTTTCTCTTCAGAAAATCTACTATAATATATCATTTTTTAGCCTCATATAGCTTTTTATAGGTATAAGAGTCTTAGGAGGAAGTCTAACAGGAAAATGACTCAAAGTGGCATAAAATAAGAAATTGCAGTTTACCCCGTTCAGACGCTCTGCATGCCCGTTCAAATGGCTATATATTTTTGTAATCTAGATAGTTCTATTCAATTTTGTGTCCAATATCTATTTAGGAAGCTAAGTTTGTTCACTGGACAGTCCATTTTCCTGTCCAGTTTTCTACTCTGTTCACTAAGCTCTTTCCTTTGCATCCATATTAATTTCCAACTTGTTTGTAACTTCTAAAAGTTTTCCAAATCATTTTAAAGTGTGTGAAGAGTGTTTCCAAATATTTTCCACATTGCCCAATGACCTTGATAAGTGCATCTTACCTAAAAAACATAAAAAATACATTTTAGATATGTAGAACATAAATAAAATCCCAACTTGATTCAAATACATGCCTAAACTACTAATAACTCCTGAACTAATTAATAATTAAACTAAAATATTAATATTTATGTTAATATAAATAAACCATAATTAATCCTAAATTAACATAATACTATGGCAGTAAATGAGGTAAAAAAGCATATAAAATAGATATATTTTACACTTATCGGGCAATCAGAAAGAATGATCCAAGTATTGGAAGATATGTTCTGAGCCTATTCTTTCTAATGGAAGGTAATTAAGATGAACATATTCCACTCATAGAATTTTCCTATAATAATAGATATCTCTCTAGAATTGGTATGGCACCGTATGAAGTACTTTACGGATGATTTTGTTAATCGTCAACATGCTGAAGGGAAGTTGGGGAGCATCTTTTGGTCAAATTTGAGTTGGTACAAAGTACATTGATAAAGTCAAGTTGATCGAGGATTGATTTCTAATAGCTCGAAGTCAATAGAAGAGTTACACAAAGCAGAGGCATTGTGATCTTAAGTTTGAAATAAGTATCATGTCTTCTAGAACATAGAGTCAACTAAAGGAATTATGAGGTTTGGAGTAAAAGGCATGGTAAGCCCTCGTAACATAGGCCCAATGGAAATCTTGGAAAGGATTGGACTCGTAGCATATAGGTTGGCACTACCTCCTCAACTTGAAGGGGTTCACAATGTTTTCCATGTCTCCATGCTTAGAAAGTATGTTCAAGACCCTTCCTATGAACCAACTCGGATCATTGACTAAAAGGAGTAGGTCATTTAGGACAAAGAAAATTTCATTGGTGAAGATCTTATGGCAACATCATTCCATGGAGGAAGAAAAGTAGGAAATAGAAGCATAAATGAGGAGAAAATATTTTGACTTATTTGACGACTAAGAAAATTTTGAGGACAAAATTTCTTCAGAGGGACAAATATAGTGACAATAATTTTAAACTAATTTAAAAAATATATAAGAAAAGTTTCACATATTTATAGAGCTCTAAGATATGAGCATAATGAGCCCAAAAACACAAAAATTGGATATCAAGAGTATAAGTTATGACCTCAGGAAGTATGCCATATGGTTAGGTCCTACTTGAAAAAGTGTACAATACAGTTTTGTATCATAGGGTTCGTGGATATGAGTCCAATGATAGTAGGAACACACAAATCCGAGTTGAAGATAGAAAGCTGAGGGCATTTGAAGATATGGAATTAAAAAAAATGAGGCAACACGGCTTGCATAGTGCAACACCATGCGACACATGCAGGCGCACGTGCAATGTGAAGCACGCATGCCCCACACCACTATGGCGCCACCACACATAGTGCCATAGGGGCTGCCATGTGCATGCCATGCAATGCAATGGAGTGAGGTGCACCTCTTCAATTGCAGTCTACCATCTCTATTTAAAGTTGTTTCCTCGGTCTTCCATCTATATTTTACACATTTTAGGGTAATTTTTAATCTAATTTGGGTCATTCAAGAAGCCTTTCTACATAATTCGAGCATTCTCTATGTTATGGAAGTCACATTTTGAGGATTAATTTGATGACTTAAGAAGGGTGAAAATCGTTTCTTAGTGAGAAGTGCTTTGCCCATTGCATTCAAACTCACACGGAGAATTAGGTAGGGATTTTTATCCTTTCCTAAGAAATAAATGCTTACATATGTTCTCTTTTGAAACTATAATATATGGCTTTATCATAATAAGTGCTTAATATCGTTTTAAATATATGTTTTTATGATTGTCACATATATACATTTTATTTGATGCATTGTGATATATGTGATGTATAGAAAATCTTGCTTTGCCAATGTTTTAATTGTAAATGAGTAAGTTATGTTTGAATGATGGTTTTAGAAATTTGTTTCCTTGTCAAAAAAATGAGTTTCAAGATTACTTTTAAAAGTGTGTACAAGCATGTCTACCAAGTTATTGAGATGAGATAAATGAAGGGTAACTATCTCGTTAGAATGAGTGACCAACCCTATTGTTGTTCACGTTCACCAGATTCTGCTTTATTTCCTTTTATTCTAATGCATTAGGCTATTTTTTTATGTAATTAGCTTAATATTTACCTATGTAATGGGATGATAATTGTTATTGGACCAGCTAGTAGCCCACTAGATAGCCTAACCCGCTAGCTGGCATGACTCCCTAGGAGAGTGGATCGGCTCCCTATATGGGTCGCCCCTTTCCTCTTTGCTTGGCATGCAATTGAATATTTAGAATTCTCTCCCCTTTCTTCCTTCTTCCTTCCCCTTCCCTGCGTGAAACTCCAAGGTACCGATTGTGCCACTTCGGGCACAACACCTATCTTTATGGCCATTATCAGTTGCATGCCTATGACTACTAGAGGTGAGGCTAGGCTTTTTGAAAGGCCTAAAAACTGGATGGGATATTTTGAAAAGAAAACTTCCCTTTTTGATTTAGGAATTCAAGATTCATTTGTTTGTCTGAGACACTAACTTGGTAGACATACCAACAGAGCTCCATTAAGTGAAAAGTTCACAACTATGATCCGGAGGGAAATCGGATGCACGGTACACATAATTTCTTGGTTAGTTCCTCAAAGGGGTGGGAACCTTAGTTAGACCCTAATAAAGGACAATAACCTAAGTTAGCCCCTAGCGAAGGGCGGGAACCTTTACAAAGGCTATGCGCACTAGAGTAGATAGTAAGTATCATGAGAAGGCTCTCTACTTTCTTGATCCCGGAGCCCAATGAACACGAGTGACTCTTTCCTCCACAAGCAAAAGGTGATTTTGCAGATGATCTATTGAGGAGTAAGAGGTGGCTGTTTTGTAACCGCAATAGATTCTTTAGGATAGAGTAGGTGTTTGAGACAATGGGTAGAAATTCATGAGAGCTTGAGAATCCTAGTAACATCTTTGATATGTGGGGAGGAGCTATAGGGAAAGTTTTTGTATAAGAGGCATACCCTAACTTTTGAAAAGTATTATTTATTTATTTGATGATGTCATTTGAAAACCACCATATGCTACATTTATGTCTAATAGTACACATTCTCCTACTTAATATTTTTAAATAGTCACCACCCCTAGATCTTGCAAGATCTAGTAAAGCATAATGTGCCGATAGAAGGAACTTTTGGGAGGAAGGTTTTGGAAGCTTTCAAGGAAAGTTTGAGGATCTACAAACCCACCATAGGTCTTTAGTCATTTTATTATTTTTGTTTGGCTCAAGAAGCCTTATTTATATTCTCCTTGTGTATTTGTAAATAGATGGTATATTTCCTGGAACATAAAACTTTTATGTTATGCTTATGGAAAAATCCTTGTCGTTGCTGCTAGGGCAAGATCTGATATAATTTTATGAATTTTAAAAACCCAGGTCTTGACATACCGTCACTGATACATTGGTCCTACTGTGATGCCTACTATAACACCGAAGTAGTATAACTTGTCAATGCTCCAACCACCAATGCCACCAGCAACATGTTGGCAACCTCGTTGATGATGAGGATTGAAAATAAACAAACCATACTGGAGCACATAACATGATACTCACATCAATTAAAATCATAAATCTTCTATGGTAAATAAAAATTGCAATCATTTAATCTTCATAAATAATTAATACCATCTTTACTCCAAGCATTGCAGAACTTTTAGAAAGACAACCACAATATGCATTGCAACACGTTACCAAGCTTGCAAATGGATTAAGATTTTCCATGTAAAACATCATATGGTTACAAAATTAGCAATCTAACAAAGAGTATTTGTGCAAATAATCATATCATTACAAGGTTACCAATCCGACCTTTTTCTTTTATTTACAAACACAAGGTCTCTAATGTTATATCCTTTCTTCTGCTTTTTTTGTTCTTTGACAAGCACTAGGTCTCTCCCTTTGACTTAAAGATAGTTACTGAAGAGATTAGGGTGGAAGGGTACCAAAGAGTATTTAAATTATCATATGGTTACAAGGTTAGTGATCCGACCTTTTTGTTCTATTTACGAACACAAGGTCTCCAATATTCTATCCCTTTCTCTTCTTTATTTATTCTTTGACTTGATTAAATTTTCCGAAGAGAATAGGGTCAAAGGGTGTCAAAGTGAATTTATAGGAAAACAAGGTAAATGAATCTTGTGTGTAACTATGTGTGTAACAACATGTAACCATTTCTCTGAGCAGTTTTGAACTCCATCAACAAAGACATGTCAATATTTCCACCATTCAATTTAGAAGAATAATTGATGTGAATACTGACATGTCAACACATCACTTACGTGTTAGTTCCTGTCAACATATGAAAAGTGATTACGTCAACACAAAGACCAATGTGTCAATATCTACTGACAATGTCACAATGACTTCATCGCTGCACCACCAATGTGTTAGTGTCTGTATCAATGACACTAAAGGTTATCATTTTAAATTCAAATAATCCCACCATTCTAAACTCATAAATTGCCTCACAAATTCAGGGTGTCATTGCCATATTTATGAAGAGTAGTATTTGTTCACATTGTTTATACGTAAATTATTTAATGTATTTTTTAGAATATTTGGCAAACTAGGTCATGACAAATAGTTTGTCTTATCCCAACCATTAACACTCTACCGACGTATCAATGTTGATGATTGGAGCAAAAGAGCAAACTAGTTCCTACAATGGTAAAACACATAAGCATTAACCTTATCATTTAGAAACCATTTCTACACATATATATTTGCATGAATCCCTTGAAATTGTACCTATTATTAAACTAAAAAAATTTGAGTGTGGAGTCATAACATATTTTTCTTCATACAGCAGTACATCATACTACCATGACAAATCATATGTAAATATATCTTGATTATGTTAAATCTAAAAACCATTAGTCCATCCTACCTATGGACAATTACAAACCACTAGATTTGTCTTTACACCAATGTCTCCTTGCAAAATCCCTTCTTAATGGGCTTTGATCGTATGCTTTTATCCTTGCAACTCTCTAGCATGCACTTTGCTGATGTTTTTCACCTTAAATCCCTCCTTAATGGGCTTTGATCATATACTTCTACCCTCTCAGTACTGAGGATCAAAAAAATCCTTATTGCAATGAAATTCGCCCATTTTAAAGGAGTGTAACCAACTCAATTCATCGAAAGCTATATAATTTGCCAATGGTTTTAGTGTAACTCAATTTTGTGTGTGTCAACAGTATGGACATCAACACGTCGGTGGATTGTCGATGGTCCAAATTTTCAAGAATTTTTTTGTTAAAAATTATGCCTTAGTCGAATCAAGACAAGAGAGGTCGGGTCAGGTAGGGAGGATCATTTGAAACCCAAACCCAACTTAAATGATTATTTAGGTTCAAATTGGGAATTTAAATCCCACCCGTTAAAGTCAAGTTTGATCGGTCAATTTCTCATGCCACACATCCTTTACAATTGTGGCTCATCGTGAGCTCATTGCATCGATCCAAATAGGAAAACAATATTCCTATTATACTTTCTTTACACTAAAAACCTACTCCAGCCTTTGATTGGACCAGACAAAGTGAATTTCTCTATTATTGTGATTTACCTTTTCTATCCAATTATGCTTTTGGTGTAAAGAAAATAAAATAAGAATTTCAGCTTCCATCCAAATATCTTTCTAGAGAGGTAGACAATTGTAGTTGAGGGTCTCACTAATGTAGGGGTCAAAATTAAGCAGGCCACCAATGGGCATCCTGGCTTCATCTCGGCCCGTTGGATGGGTGGGATTGGCCTAGCCTGTGGGCCAACCCATAGGTTGGCCCATAGCCGTAGGGGGGAAAGCCCCCAACGTCTATCATAGCCGCGGGCTTCCCCCTATTTTTTTATTATTTAAAAAAATTGATATAAGGGGTAGAATTACAAAATTGCCACCCCCTCAAAAAAGATAATATTAACTCTATTAGCCTTCAAATAGTGGTCATTTTCAAGGGTAGGAAAGGCAATTGCTAGGGGGAGTTAAACATTCTCTTCACCATTTCCTCTACTCTTTAAGACTCTCTTTTTCCTCTCGTCCATACTGTCAAGTTCTTAATCACTTTAATTTTTTTTTAATTAAAATTTTAAATTAATCTCTCATACTCTCCAACCTCAAGATTCAAAAATAGAGTTCTCACTTATCAAGCTTCTTCCTCTTCCATCAAGTGGGCAACTCAAGTCTCAAGCATCAAGGTCCAAGGTAAGTAATTTTGATTTTATAATTTAATTTTTACTTTAATTTGCCTCATTTTCTCTTACTAATAATTTTTTTTAAGAATATACTATCCCACTCCAACTACAATGTCTCCTCGTCTTTTGTTGCCCCAATTGCTAATTTTTTCGAAGGAGAAATTCTTGAAATGGATGAAGTACTATAAAGGAAGTATTCCAACAATGCCTTTGACAATCGGGGAGAAAAAATGGCAACCTTCTATGGTCTGGAACTATATGAAGAAAATTAAGGTAGACGACCTCAACAACCCCAGAATGTTCCTCCTAAGAGTTGAATGCATTTATTACAAAACAATTCTAAGTGTGGGAACAAGGGGAGGAGGGGGTATCAAAGATCTTCTCTAACATGCTAGAGCGTGCTCTATTGAGTATAGATCGAAGGACCCCAAACGAGTACAACTAAGTGCCATGAGCGCTTCTTCTACTTCTCTTCATACTTTTAATTAATTGGAGGGAGCTCACGAAGTACGTTGTACGCAATGAGCAACATTTCTTCTTTGTCAATAATGAATTTTTCGAGACGAATGTGAGGCAAACTTTCAACCCGACATTCCAAAAAATCTAGTACAACACTTTGAAGAAAGATATTTTCAAGTTTCACAAGAAATTCAAGGTACAATTTATGAACACCCTACAAACAATTTCAAGTAAGATTTCTTTAACTTTTGATATTTGGACTAGTAAGCAAGATAGTTTATATGTATGTGTTACAACTTATTTTATTAATGAATCATAGAAAAATCATGGATTTTATTTTTAAATTAATACTCAATTAAAGATAAAATTATGTACATTACTTTAGATAATGCCTATAATAATAATTTAGGAGCATAACTTTTAGAAACACATTGTGATAACATTGGTACACTAGAGTCCCTTACATTTCATATTGCAAATGCATGTCACATAATTAATTTATTTATTCAAGATGGTTTAAACGTAGTTAAACCTCATCTTCTATTAATTAAAAATATTTTGTTACATGTCACTTATTCATCCTCTAGAATATAAGAATTTAGAGACTTGTGTAAATTGCATTATAAGAAATATAGAAAATTTTGATTAGATATTTGTCACAAATGGAATAACACATATTTAATGTGATAATCGTGTAAAGGATAAAAAATTTTAATCATAAGTTGGGCTTTAAAAAAATTACATAATCTAGGACATAATGAAGGTCCTTTTGTTTTTTTATTTATTTGATATATTTTTATCTATTTTTTATAATGTTAATAAAGATATATCGAGAGTTTACTATCCTCCTGCTCGCTTAATTCTAAACTATTTGTAAGACAACTTATGCATTTCAAAAATTTTGAGCTAATAAAACTTTTGCACATCTTGTAGTAGAAATGGAAACAAAATTCAATTAATATTAGTCTCATATCCCTTTAATTTATTTTTTAGGGGTTGTAATAGATCCTAGAGTTAGATTAGAAAATACACTAATTTTAATAGATGATATACTCGACAAAATGAGTTTTTACGCCGATGAAAATGATACTCTATTTAAAATTGTAGAAACAACTTTGCATTTTTTATATAATATGTAGGAAATAGCGCCTATGGGTAAAGCTGCTTCTTCTTCTTCTTCTTCTTCTACTCCTATTCATCATCTTTCACAAAAAACTAAGTATTAGATGTTACTTCAAAAAAATAAACAAAAATATAGTTGTAATACTAATAAATTAGTTAACTATTTACAAACTAGTTTTTCAAGTTTTCTTAGAGAGGAAGAACTTAATAATTTGAATATTTTTACTTAGTGGTAGACAACCCCCTCTCCTCCCTTAGCATTTGAATCCGCTTTTAGTGCATGACGTATGGTTGCTATTAGCTAGTAATTGGATGTAGAAAAAAGGGCATAAGCACCCAATTTTGAAGAGAAAATAAATTTTTTTTATAAGACTTAATAATTAATTATTTAATAACATATTATTTATGTATTTTATATTTAAAGATTTAAATTATAATTGAAAATAATAGAAATGTAAGTGGGTGCATGCTAATTTAGCTTAGATGTACTCAATATATAATGATGCAGTTCTAATCTTTATTATATAATTTTTAATAAATTTAATAAATATTTATTTTAAATATTTATTATATTTTAATTTTTAAAAAAAAATTAAAAAAAAGAGTAGGCTTGGAGAGACAACCTCCAACTCTTCTTTTAAGAGGCCCTGGGATGGGCTAGGCCAGGCTCCTCATCTCCTTAATTAGGCCTAGCCGGCCCTGTTAGCCCGAGCCAGCCGCCCATTGCCAGTCCTACACTAATGTTCAACATAAATGGCCCTCCGGGGGACCTATAAAATGTGTGGGAATGAAAATTTTCTACTGCTTTGTGAAACTTGAAAATGAAAAAACGACAGAAGTGGGAGCAGAACTGCCGTTGAATACCGTACCCCGGTAATGTCCGCTGTCATATTCAGAGTTCTGATAGGCAGATTCTCTTTTTACCCAAAAATTAACTCCTCTCACTACATGAAGAATACCAGCACACACACACATTACTCAACTGCCCCCCTTCCAGTCTCCATTCTCCACGCCCATGCATATCCCCACCCCTCTTCTCTTCTTTAAATTACTTCCACCACCCCCACGTGCTTCTGCACACACACTCTCTCTCTCTTTCTCACCCTCTTTCTTCTTCTTCTTCTTCTTCCCCCCAGTACCTCTCTCTCCTCCGTTCCATTAATTCTTCTTCCTCTGCTTCTTAGCTCAGCAGCCCATTCAATACAGAGTTTCTTTTGCTTCTTAGACACCTAACAAGTCTTCTTCTACTACCACCACCTGCAACCTGCAACCTGCAATCCTGCATGCATGGCATACCCACCTCCCCTCTATGGATCTGATGGCTGGCAGTGGTAGGGGTGCATGCTATGGGGTCTTCCTGCAGGAGCTATAGCATCTGAAGGAGTAATAGCAGATAGAGAATAGTGAAGAAGGAGGAGAAAGAATGGGGGAGGATCAGATGGTGGAAGGGATGGAGTGCAGTGAGCATCCGTACAGGAACAACCCCGCCGGCGGGATCTGCGCCTTCTGCCTCCAGGAGCGCCTCGGCAAGCTCGTCTCCTCCTCCAAGCCGTCTTCCTTCTTTCCTGCTGTCCTCGTCGCCCCCAACTCCTCCTCATCCTCCCCTACCTCCTTCCGCTCCGACTCCTACTGCGCAGCCGCCGCCCCCGGTCACGCTTCCGGCCATCATTCCCATCTGGGTCGATCAAAAATCCCTCCTTTCTTGTCCCACAAGCAGAAGAAGGTCATGTCTTCTTCCACCGCTGGCGCGGCCGCCCTCGTCCTGAAGCGCAGCCGATCGGTGGCAGTTCCGCGGTACATGTCGGAGGCCACCTGCGACGACAGCCCCCGCCGTCGGGGCTTCTGGTCCTTTATCCACCTCTCCCGCCGCCGTGCAGCGGCGGGGGGAGAAAATAAGCCGGCAGTCGCGGAGGGGACAGCAAGAGCGCAGACGGTAGCGGTAGCGGCAGCGGCTTCAGAGAATGGTTGCGAGAGCCCAAACGGGAGCCACGTCTCGTCGGCGTCTTCGTTCGGGCGGAAGGTTGCCCGGTCCCGCTCTGTCGGCTGCGGCAGCCGTAGCTTCTCCGGTGACTTCCTCGAGCGGATCTCGACCGGCTTCGGCGACTGTACTCTCCGCAGGGTCGAATCGCAGCGCGAGGCCAAGCCCACGGCCGGCCTCCACCACCACCGTGCGACGGGTGGAGACGAGGACCGGATGAAGGAGCGGGTGAGATGCGGCGGGATCTTTGCAGGATTCGGCATGTCGTCGTACTGGTTCTCTGACGAGCTTGCAGCCGCGGCCGGGAGAATGCCGGCGGTCCCGCACTGCCGGAACAGGAGCTGGAGCTGGGCATTCGCCAGCCCAATGAGAGCCTTCAGGCCCGCTGCTACCACCACCACCACCACTATCAAGCCTTCCTCCGCCGCCGCCGCCGCCGTTGCAAACAGCGCCTCCCCTTCATTCTCTACTGTCAGAGGCTAAAAGCTAAAATTCATAGAACTTCCATTACATAATTTTTTCTTTTTAAATTTTTTTTTGGTCTCATGATATTTAATTTTGTGCTTCATTTAGGGTTTTGTGGTTCGGAAAAATTGAAACTGTATTTTGTTATGTATGTAATATGTAATATGTAAGGTGTAACTCATTAGTGTGAGTCCATTTGTTGAATTGAAGCATGTTTGGAATGCCCTTCTAAGCCTTAATTTGTTGTTTTCAACATGTTGGTCTGTGATTTGGATTCAACTCAACAGAAACTTTGACTGGATTCAGGATTCAATCATCAGTCATTTTGATGCACATTAGTCAAATCATCAACACATTCGATCTGATCCATTCATCAGTAGTAATTTGGATCCAGTGATTTTGATGCTCAAATCCACAACACATTTGATCTGATCCATTCATCCGTAGTAATTTGGATCCAGTGAGCAGTATTTTTTATGGGAGGGTCTTTCTTTTCAAATGAACTGCAGATGTTTCGAGTTTGGAATGTGTGTCTATGACTAGGAAATGTGTCCAGTTCATGGCAAGTTTTTTTTCTTTATCTTTTGCAAAGAGAGAGAGAAGCAAAGAGTATTATATGGCATGAGTGTGATCCACTTGCATGGTTAGATTAGGCCCCAATTACTATTGCCATCAAGCTTTTTGGAAGGAGGGGACGAGATAAAAATGGGAGAGAGAGATCCATCTCTTGTCAATTTTGTTTGGAGGTCAGAGTCTTATTGATGATGCCCATCTGGGGGTTTGGTGTGTTGGAACTTGTTTCAGAAATGAGAATGTAGTTGGGAGAAGAAAAGACCAAAGGATGGGGGCCTGTGGGTGGGGTTGATGAAAAAGACACTAGTGATTTGATGGGTCAAAGGTGAGAAGCCAACAAATGCAATTACTTTTGGACATTTCAGTTGGCAGAGGGGGAACTGTTAGAGGTGGGGGACTGATGGGGACCTAACGCCTTTGATTTGAGCTGCCTTCCCCCACCTGTTCATCTTCTGCAGCAGAAGGGATATTACAATGCTGCCTTAGCTGTCTGACCAAGAGACAATTCATCCCAGCTATGCTACATGGGTCCCCTGCATAAATACGTGGGAAGATGGGTTTTCGATCATCTTTAAAAAAATATTCATTTGACAATAAATTTCTCTTAGAAAGATGGGTTACTATGTGAAAAAAAGTTCATCTTCATAGAGAGTGTTGAATTTTATTGAACAGGTTAGCGTGTAAGATGAAGTAAAAAGGGGGCCAACTCTTTAACTTAGAGTACATAGCAGCAATCTATGCTGGGCAGTCAGCTACAAATCAGGCTATATTGGGATGTGGCTGAAGCCATATTTGGACTTAAGATTTGAAAATGAATGGAATCGGGACATAAGCTCCCTCCAAAAGAATGCGACTCACTCCACTTGGGCTGTGTCTCCCTCCCATCGTGTGATTCGGCCCCACTTACACTCTCCACACATTTTTTAGCTTTTGACAGCGACAATCCGGTGATTTTAACTATCCAAGAATCCCTCTATGACGCCTTCCTCGCCGTCCCCGGCGAGTAAGCGATCTCGCCCCTCCCTCTCTCACATCAGCCATTCCCCTACAATTGTAAAAAATCATGGTCAGAATTATAATTCAATTTGGAAAACTAAATTGAGCTATATAAGAAGAAAAGACTAATAAATTTTAACAATAATTTATTTTTAAAAAACTAAATAGAGTTATATAAAAATAAAATACTAATAAACTTTAATTAAAATTTATTTTGAAAAACCAGATAATGTTATAAGAAAAAAAAAAACTAATACACTTCTGATGAACTTATAAAAAATATAATTATATATTTAAATTTAATTACTGTTACGAAAAGCGAAGATGCATGCAGGTGAAATTGAGAGGAATATAAAATTACTCGGTATATTCATAATAAAAAATTGGACGTTGAAATATCAATTTGTCAACTGTTTACTCTCTCGTTCTAGCTCCTTGATAGCTCCATGTTAACATCCTAATGACAATTTTACTTGCTGATCACAAAGCCCAATGGCCATGGAAAGTAGAAACAATCCAACCACCCCTACCATTCACATAATTCAGAAATTTCTTGCTTCTGATGTCACATGGGTCAGCCTAGTTAGATCCAGCTTTTAGTGTATATATTTTGCCTTTCCCCGGAAAGTCTCCTCAGGGTAGCGTTCGCCAGGAAAGCCCATTTCCGCCCCTTTTCGCTTTCCAATATTTCAATGATCCCAACCAGCAGCTCTTTCACTTTATTTCCTAAAAGGGAAACCCGTTAAAAGTGAGCTTCTTTTCCAATGGAAAGCGTATCCACACGTCTTTAATTTTTTCTTTTCGCTTTCCTACAATGAGTAGATCAAACATTTTTCACAAAGCAGCAAACGAAATTCGTAAGAACAAGTTTGAACAACCAGACAATGTGTTCTTCAACCTTATAAGCTTTTAATATTCTGGGGTAAATCAGTTAGTTACTGTGTGATTGTACAATAAATGAAGATAGCCTATATTTATGTGTCTGAACTACACCTCCCCCACAAAGCAGTCAGGGAAAATGACAAGGGCGTCCATTTGGACTGAAGTTGGATATAGACATTCATGTTTCCAAGTCAATATGCTTTCCTTTACTTGCACGACCTGTTTGCAACACTATACCAAGGGCACACGTGCACAACTTTGGTGGTTTAGTGATGGAGAAATATCTAGTGAAGTTGGGTGAAGAGGAAGCTTCAGACATGCCACATGATGAAGATTATTGATGATGAGAAGCTGGTAGTATACTGGGTCCAATTCAATTCAAGCGGAGCCTATAGTCAACATAACACCGAAAGATGTCATGTTACGAAATGTGACATTCTACCATCTAGCCATAATTATGATTAAATTCCTGAAGAAGTGATAACTGTTAACTTTGGCGGTGACTTAGATGATGTTAAGCTTCCATTTAGTTATTTCTTTTTATGTGGTTCAACATGTGTCTCTTGACCATTGGAAAACTGCTAACAATTGGATGCAAGCACGGAGGGGGAGAGGGGCTCTAATGGCTTCACGGAAGACTACCAAGAGGCATCTATCACCGAAATCTATTGTTAGAGCCATGTCAGTCTCCTCTTCTAGCAATTCACTATCATCTTCTATGATTACCCACTTTTCCTGAGATTGACTTGAAGCCTTCAATATGGGTCTCATAATTTTTTCTGCTAAAAGATATACAAAGTGTTGGGATCAAAACCCCTTTTGGAGAGGCGTGCAAGAAGATGTTAGCATGGAAATAGACGTGACAAGAAAGAAATATAAGATTTAAGTTGGTCTATTAATATGCTAACCTTCACCAATCACACAAATTCACTATATTTCATAAAATTATAGATGAGAAGATTATAACTCTCACATCCTCTTTCAACTTACAAAAACAAAAGTTTTTGCAATACTTGACTTTACTTCTCTTATGGTTCTAAGAATCCTTATATACTCCATGGGTTGTATAAGGCCATATAAGATATTTGGAGAAGGAAATCCCGAAGTACCCAATGAGAAAAATCCAAAACGGAGCAAAACTATATGCCAGATCATCAACCAATCGATCACCTGCACTTGGCGATCAATTGTTGTAGTTTTTTTGTGTTATCCAATGCTCTAAGGTCATGAACAATCAATTGCTTGCACCTAATGATCGATTGGTTCTTTTATATACAAATTCTAGTATCTTATTAAAAGTTCAAAACATTGTGATATTAAAAAGATTAAAACCTAAAATTTTATAGAGAAGAAAGGAAAGTCCTTTGTCCATCATTTTTCTTGAGAGATCACTCAAAAAGCTTTTAGGTCATGTTAATGGTGATTTCATGAAGATATATAACTGAAAGAGAAGATTCTCACATAGTAAGCAAAGTGGGAGTTGCACAAAGTCTTCAAAAAAGTTGAAGAAACTCAATGATGGACAATAATTAGAGAATGAATTTTTGATTGAGTTAGTAGAAAAAGACGAAGAAGAAACACGAAGAGGGAAATATTTAAGGGTTCAACAGAGGAAGAAACTTGAAGGCCAATAACAAAGATGAATGAACAAGGAAAAAAGTTTTTATTTGTGTTGAGTGTAAAGAGGTTGGTTGGTTGTTCTTTAGGTATTATAAGTTCTTTCTTACTAGTGCATTGATTTGGCCTCGTGTGGCTGTCGTAGTTTTTCACCCAAGTTCGTATTTTTCATGTTAAATCCTTGTGTGTTCATGTTTGTTTTGCATGCTTAGATTGATTAAATGCTTGATACATTGATAGATAATGTGCATAGGAATCAGCTTTTAATTGTTTCCGCTATATAAGAAAATTTTGTGCAATAAGACCATATCTTGTAGTTTATATCTTCATTAGATAATCGGAATTGGGGTAATGTGGTAATCCACTAGGTTATTAGAACGATATTAAACTCTCACTTCCACCTCTTTCCCACGAAGATGAAAGTATACACACTTTCCATTTATGTATTTGGAAAATGACCATACTTTGTTTGATTGAAGAATATCTTAACAAAGCTATGGATTTCCTAAACCTTCAAGATGCATGTGATGGTCAATGGTTTCTTCCGATTCAAGCTATCTTCTAAAAAAGAATGCAACAAGGTCTTGAACCTAGATACTTGACTAATCATTGGGCATCCCTTGATCTTTTGTAAGGGGCACCCATGTCTTAATCTCATTCGAGATGTCATCAAGACTGTGCCTATTTTTGTGAGATTTCTAGAACTCCCAATACAATACTGGTTGGTGATATTATTAAGCACGATCTCAAGTAATCTAGGGACTCCTATTTGCAGAGATCAACACACGATTGATAAGACATATCTAGCCTCTAACCGAGTCTACATTGAGATAAACTTAGGCTTCAAGTATTTGAAGATTGAATGTGATGATGACTCCTCATTCCCTGAGGAAGCACCCTGTTGTTCAAAGTGTTATAAAGAAAAACCATGTATTGGCGAAACCCTCGACAAAATCACTAATGGATCCATCTTGTTCATTAGATATATTAGGAATGATTTAGCGGGTCAAGATGAGCTTAAGAAGCTTGTGAAAACTTAAGAGGTTGAAGATTCAAGTTATCTCATTAAAAGTCAAACTACATGTCAATCTACATGTGGATTTAATCTAGAGGCACATGTGATCCATGAAGCACTAAAGTTCAAAAGTTAGTCCTATCTTTCTACTTCTTATTCTACCTATCCATGAAGTGAGAAAGACTTAGAGTTGTATTTAGACTACATCCTTATGTTTTACTAAGTGAATCAATGACGTGAATGATCAACTTGCTATTTATAGTTCATAGTAAGTTGAATCTTGATCGATTTACTTCCTACTATATTGATCTACTCAAGTCCATTGATCCACAATTTGATCTACCTACAGAAAAGATTCCTAAAATAAGTTGATTCCGTATTTAGCTTGGATTATACCGTCTTACCATACCTATAAATATATTGTTTCCAAGAAAAAAGAACACACACAGATACAGACAACAACCCTACTTTAGGAAAAAATGCTAATTTTCTCTAAAGTTGATTTTGTCTTTTTGCTTTTATATATTTCAAACTCTTTGATGTGAAGTTGTTTTCTTATAATTAATTATTATTTTTGAATCATACAAACTTCTTGGAGTCATGCTTATTTAATTTCAAAGTTTGTTTCATGAGTTTGATCTAAGCCTTAAAAAATCTCTACTTTTAATTTCCTTGTAGTTTGATCACTGAAAATTGATTGCTATGCGTTTAATATCCATCTAATCAACTTAGCGGATCATCACATTAGCCTTAGTCTAATTATCTATCGAAGATAAAGACTATGAGATATGACATTTTTGTATGGAATTTTCTTATAAAGCAGAAACAAGTAAATCTACTCTTTATACTTACGATGTATCAATCTACAAACCATCAAACATTTAGTCAACACATGAACACAAAAAAAATTAACATAGGAAACCCAAATTCGAGTAAAAAAACATATAAGGAACCAAATCAATGCACTATTAGTAAGCAAGACAATTACATGGCACAAGCAAGCCACAAACCTTTGTTTTGACTCTAACATAAACTCTTTTTGTTTAAATTTCTATAAATTCTTATTATTACTGGCCTTCAAGTTTTTTTCCTCAAGAACTTGAAACTTTTTTCCTCTTTACTTTATCTTTGTCTTCTTTTAGCCTTTAAAAAACGCTTTTTGTTGTATTGACCTTTTGGATTTTTTACTCTCTCATTGGAGAAATTCTATAACTCTTCTTTGAAGCTTTTGTGTGAAATTTCTTCTTTAGATGTGGAATAGCTTTATGAGCTCACCATTGACCTTCTCTTCAAGCTTTGTGTGAATTTTCAAGGGAAACAATATATAAAGGTCTATCCATTCTTCTCCAAATTTGTTACTTTTTATCCTTTATATAGGTATCCAAAATCATTTTTATGTTTAATTTCAAGAAGGAAATAATTTCAATTCAGAATGGCTTATTTAGGAAAAATAGAACAGTTAGCAATCAATCGTTTCAAACAACAATTGATCGTTCATTGTTTTCTGAACACATGATTCTTTAAGTGATCGATTGGTCTACAAAGTGATCAATCAATAACTCTCGGCTTCATTTTACACAGATCTGATTCAAGTGTTGATCGATCATTCTCTTCTTCATATTGTCTAGAGATTGATCGATGTGACTTTATAATTACAATTTTTCCCTTTTTGCCCTAAAACCTCATGAAACCCCTAAAATCACTTTTAAAACTTCTCCAAGTGATTTTGGTATGTGAATGTGATTTGAATAAGCTTGAAAAACCATTGACATCATTTAGTCTTCATGCTTGAGCCATAAAAACACGTCTACTCATACTTTTCAAATCCATCCATTCTAAATTTGACTCAACCAAAACTACATCTAATCAGATTTTAAGACTAATTATATACTCAAGATTTCTAACATAATTTTACAAAGAACTAAGCCAATTAACCTAACATATGACACACATGTGCTTACAATTATTGGAATTTGCTAGTGAATATATGGTAATGATCATGTGATATGGATTACTGAAGACTACATAATGGATGCAAGTTATGGATATTGACACCTAGCATGAAGTGAAGTTCATCCAAAAAGTTGGTTACTAGAAAGTAATTGTAACCAGAAGGTAATTTATATTCTTCTTCTTCTTTAGTGGACTTCTAAAGGTTGGACGAGGTCTCGTGGTTTTCCCATTTGAGTTCTTCATGTAAAAAAACTCGTATGTTATATCATTGATTGCTTATTTTTTTGCACTTAAGATAGTTTTCAATTAGGATCATTTCATCTATTGTATGATACAATTTAAATTAAATTTTAAGTTCATTGGATTAATTCAAGAAAGTTGTTAATCTAATTTGGATGGTGACTTTCGCACGCTTAATGTGGTTCATAGTTGGCCACAAACTTTCAAGTGCTTCTAGTTTGATCATGATGTTAATGTCTCTACTATTCGAGAATAGTGGTGTCTCGTCTATGATCCCGTTTCATGAAATTTTTCCATGGCCATTTCTTTGAGCTTTGTGAGGGAGACAACCAACTTGGCTTCCCAGTCAACTTCTCCAAGCCATGTGGAAACATTACCTGTCATTCCTTTGGTTGGACCCCTTGGACATTACACTAACCAAATGATATTGTTATGTCCCGATCGGATACAAACGGTACCTAGCTTCACGAAGGGGAAAATGAAGAAGTTTAGACGGAGGAAGAAGAGAAATAATTCTGAAGTCTGCATAAAGACAAAGGAAGAAGAGAAATAATTCTGAAGTCTGCATAAAGACAAAGGAAGAAGATGACCCCCCTTTATGGGAGGGCGCAACTTACTTGGGATGCATGCCAGCTGGTGGGTCCCATGCTCATCAGTGGGCAACCAGCTGGTCCGTTAATAACACGACTATCCACTGACATATGCCAATTACGATTTTATTTGGTGTTAGTAAGGCAGGTACTGAACCACATAGACTAAGGCATTCTGTAGTGTCAACAACTCATTTACTTGACACAAAAATGCCTCATCTTCTTTAGGGATCATCCTATAATGATAATAGTTATGTGATATAGAACTTGATATCAAGTTATATCCCTAAGAGGTGACAACCCATTGGGTGAGGATTGAGGAAAACATCCTTAAACTCGTCCACCAAAGTTTGAATTTCCATAGGAATTTCTTAACCCTCATTCACCTCTTTTGACATCAAAGTGTACACATATTTTTCCTCCACCTCTCCAATAAATCTGGCCATAGACAAAAGATGCATCTCCTTACTACTTCAGGATTTAGACGCATCATGCCGGTGAGATACAAGGACAATTTTTGTATTGTTCCACACAAAACTATATGTATTCTTTAGCCCATCATACATAACATGTCTATCAAATTACCATAGTAGACCAAATAATAAGTGATGCTTCAATAACTGCTACATTTCACGATGTCTTATCTTTATAAGTGAATAGAAAAAGGAACTAGACACTGATTTAAGATTTGCACATAACTTCCCTTTTTTTCCTATAAAAGTTTATTTGGATGTTGATGTGGTGTAGTACTCAACTGAATCTTTTGAGGGCCTCTTTAGCCACTATATTCTCCCAACTTCTCGAATCAATTACAAGTTGGCATACCTTTTTTTCAATGACAAGTAGTGTGAAATATGTTGTTTCTCAATTAATAGTCATCCTCAACCGTCTTGGAAGTGAAACAAATGTGACATGTTTCTAATGCCTTCCAATAATCACCTTCTATAACCTCTTCATCATGTTCCTTATCATCATAGATTTTGTTAGTGTACTAAAAATTAATAACATCATCATCATCAGGCTCATCAAGATCTGTAAACGAACCTTTACATGTTCAGACATTCTTAGGTAAATCCAACAGCCTGTGACCCATACCCCACATTCAAAGAACTTTGGTTTAGCACTAGTAGACGTTTTAGGGGCATTGTGAATACCATGCAATGCAACCTTAGAGAGAAGTTGTGTGCTACTCAATGTGGCAACAACCGACGGGGCTGCTCTAGTCCCTCTGATGATTGCAACTTGTCAGCTAGAATGCCCTTATTACTTCTCCAAATAAAGCACTCTTGGATGCTTCTCTGAGAAAGAGAAAGTATAAAACAAATTTAAGGTTTCCTTCAAATTTCGATGCATACCTTTGATGTAATGAAACACAAGTTGTTCTTTAGACTCTGCCAAATCATTTTGGTGAATCCATTGGTAGAATTCTTTTGTATATTCATCCATTGCCATCGACCCTTTTCACAAATCTTACAACCATTGATACATAGCACATGGAAAATTATATGGAAGGAAGGCTTGCCTGGTGTGTATGTGTGGCCTTGATTTGTTTCCATCATGCTTCTACTCAGTCTCAAAAGCTAGTTGTGACCAAGGGGACATTTGTCCTCTGACACCTCCTTACAATTAAGTATGTTTTCTATGTTAGCAACCTAATATAGGTGCTCTTGGAGCTGCATACCACTATAGAATTTAGGAATATCAACCATAGAACAAATCTCTCAACACCTAAATGCCAACTCCTCACATCTCAGGATCTCACTGAAGTGGCACGTCCTCACATGGGGTGGTTGGTCCACCTCTTCATTGCCACATAGAGAAGCATTATCGAACAGGTTTTCTTCCTCAACCTCAATCTCCAGCTCGTCAGTTTCAACTTAGTCATTAGGCTCAACCAAATTGTAACGAGGACCACCAAATCAATCATCTGGAGCATGAACTCCTATCTCAACAACTCGCTACTTGATCGCAAATGTGGATTTTATCAAGTCTTGGAACACGTTCTCCACGACATCAAGGCAACATGTTGGATATGTGTACGACTACGAAATGACCTATGGTAAACTTGATGAAATTTAATTATGCCAAATAAATCTGGTTACAAATGTATGCAACTTTCCTCTTTCGTGAATTACACAAGTAATCACACAAAATAGAGGGAAAAGATAGAGAATTATACTTTTTTCTTCGTCAATAGATCAAATAATATAAAAATTAATAACAAGACAATGGCTCCCCCAAGTTGACACCAAGTTGTATATAATGCCCTAGTGTCATTGAATGTAAGTACTAGAGTCCAACCTACTACTAGAACTCAATTAACAAATGATAAAGAGTCCAAATAAACTGTCAGATGCCCAAATAAATAAGAAACTATCATATAAAACTTCAAATTAAAATATTATTATATGTAGACTCCTACTCATAACCTCCATGTGCCACCAAGAATTATTAACGTTGCGAATGATGGCTTAAATGGGCCGATTGATCGCTAATCCTGCTGGAATATTATCGGACTCGAATGATTGATCGCATCTGTTTGGGCCCATTGATTAATGTGGCTGTGGCGAATGCCATGCACTCGGTCCCATTCCTCCATGTACCAGCGGCCCACATCCCTCCTTTTGAGCTTCACTCTTCAATGAGTTTCAATTACACAAAAAAATGTTTAAGTTTATGAATGACAATGTTCACATAGGGTTCACAGATATCATTAATAAATTAATGTTTTTTGTTATTCTCATCAATGGTGCAAACTTTGATATCTTCTCAATATTTTACACCTTGATACTAGTCGAGTATATAATAGTCAACCCACCTCAGCTTAATTCAGGATTGGCTTCCTAAGCCCTTGGCTTGAGCTGGGTTGGAAGCACAATGAAGGAACTTCGGCTTTGCTTAGAAGCCACAGTTAGCTAAACTAGCGTTAATACGTTTACATTTTAGCTCCTCCTATCATGTAAATCTCCCATGAATCTTTTGTCTATCAATAACTCAACAAAATTAACTTTCAGTATTCATTGTCATAGAAGATGATTTGCAGTAGACACAGAGGGAGACTATATTACCTCAATTTGAAGTCAATATCTCCTCTTCTGAGCTGAAGCGCTAATCGACTCTCCCTTAATTTTTTAAAATCAATGTAATCTGTAGATGGCCGAAAGTTGGAGATGGAACTGGGAAGAGGTGGTCTTGTGAACAATGTGAAGTTCTATATGTTCAGTTATTTTGGTAGCTAGTGTGGTTTCCTTTAGTTTATACATCACTGAACATTGTTCACAAAAAAACCACGAACAGGAACATAATGCTTGTATCAGACTACCTGAGCATGTAATAGTCACGGACAGTGACATGGTTGTCTGTGTGGCTTCAATTCTAAAGTGGGCACCCATGTCCCAAATCACCTTCGCTTTCTCTAGTATAGACCGTCCTGCTCTCTAACAACTTGCGGGCACACGTGCACTGGTATGGCCATGAAAAACGGGCTGAAGAACCTATTCCAGACGAGGCACATGCTGAAGATGAGAAGCTATTAATAAAATTGGGGCCAACCCAAGAGGTTGCATAGTCAACACATGACCTAGAAAATTGCCAGATTACTTATTGTGAGAACCTATTATCCAGCCATGAATGTGGTGAGTGATATTTCTCGCAAGGTGCACATGGTTTGTAGGCCTTTGGGCCTATCCCACTTAAGATTTTCGGGGCTGACGCAGACTCCTGTGGGTAGAATCCCATAGTGCATGCTCCACTTTCCGTAGGCAATGTCTTCGGTACTCCGTAGACAAAACAAAAGGGGCACATGATTGGCATTTTAGAAGGATTTGATGGCGAAGGTTATAAACAGGAAATTGATATTTCTATTCCACACCAAAAGCTTATTCTAGCCTATGATTGATAAAGAAGGTGAGTCGCACTTGATAGAGGGAGATTTACTTTTCATAGTCTAATAAGAAGCTGGAGTATATTTTTGAGGGACAGAAAGTGCTGTTAGAATATTATTTTCCTTATAAATAGCCTGACTACTCCCTGAATTATTACAGGCACCACACAATCAAGCTGGGCAATTCCAAGGTGGTGGGCACATACTAAGATGACTCTTTATGTACTTGAAATAAATAGAGTCAAGCATACTTGAATGTTAAAGTAATTCTTCTTATATTTATCCTCCATATATATTCAATCAGTTTAGTGGTTACTTTATCTTATGTTAAAGTATTAAGGGAAATGGGATTTGGAATATGATTAATGATTACGGTCTAGTGCCTTATAATGAACCATAATCTATAAATACAATGGTGCCTCAGTTGGAAATGGCTGATGGTCGTGAGAACGAGGGGGCCTAAAATACAATACATGTATATAACCAAAAGCAGGGCAGCTGAATACAATGGCAGAGATAGCACTACCCAAATGATTAGTTTGATAGAGTATAATGACCCAATGAGTGGCTCGCGTAATTTGCATAGTGCTAGCTAGGTCTGCAAGAAATCCTCATTGAACTTTTAATATTCAAAGTACTTAGATAGTGGATACTACATGTCAAAATCTAGATGCAGCACTTTTTCATTAAGCCATATAAATTGTTTTGTAATCTTTTGGTACTTGAAAAGGGTGTAAGCTTGTTCGCGTGCTTTATTAAAGAAGACATACATGAGCTTTGCAACAAATGGCAATGGTGTTTTTTGAGAGCCGATGCTACTACTTTACGTGCATGTGAAGTTACTAAAGCCAAATATATAAAGGTAAAAGCTAATACGAGCTTGGGCTTGTGCATGTCAGCATGAGCTCGGCCTTCGAGAGTAGGGATATATATCCGATTACACAAACGAGTAGACAACCTATGTAATGTTTGAGAATTTTTAACATAAATTTTTAAAACTTTACAAAAAAATTTGTAATATAACAACTGTATATCAGGAAAAGTGAAAAAAAATAATGTGAAAGCAGTTTTGTAATTTAAAAATCACATGTTAGTTTTTCCAATATAATTTTTTTTCAATCAAAT
Source organism: Saururus chinensis (assembly GCA_035235625.1). Lineage (NCBI taxonomy): Eukaryota > Viridiplantae > Streptophyta > Magnoliopsida > Piperales > Saururaceae > Saururus > Saururus chinensis. The sequence goes on along the minus strand of CP141145.1, from coordinate 4,343,647 downwards.
GTCATACGACCAAATCAAACATTCGTAGGCACTACTAAAAAATAAATGTAAAAGTCCCATATACAGTTCAAGCATAAATCTATAAATCTATCCCAAGCATGAGAGGCTTCAAATATAAATCTATCCTAAGCATCCCTTGAGTATAAGTCCCATATACAGTTCAAAATCTAATCCAAATTATGAATTTAGAAAGTATAAGCACCTTAATTCTCATCTGACCAATACATCAAATCTTGACACAAATAATCATAAAGACTTGCAACAAGTCAAAAGGTATACCTAAGCTAATAGAATTCAATCCACCTACGGAAACAAGTGTCCAACTCCAAGATCTCTCTTAACAAACTTGAAAAGCCTCCCAAACATCGGGGCTAAAAAGAAATAGAATATGAGAATTTTCATACTCAGTAGGAAAATATTTAGTAAGAGAGTTCTAAACAGTGAACTATGTAAGTCCATATATAGATACGCTCATGCAACTTAAACATGAAGCATAAAAACATACAAACACATCATAGTCGTATAATCTTATAGTCATGCACAAACATATACCATCTTACCATTCTTACACTTATAGCATTATACCATTTTTATACTTAGAGTCTTACTTATAACATTCTTATAGTATTACTCGTACAGTTTTACTCAAATTGTAACTCTTACGGTCTTACTCAGAAACATACGCTTATAGTCTTGCTCCAAAACTTACTATTACAATCTTGCTCGGAAACTTAATTTTACATTCTTGCTCAGAAACTTACTCTTATGGTATTACTCAAAATCTTACTCTTACTGTAAACTTACGACTTACTAAAAAACTTACAGCCTTATACAGTTGTATGCATACTATTGATAATTGAAACTGATTATATTTAATAAGCTCTAGCTTCAAAATTGAAAGGAATGTCACTGGGGATCACCTTAACTTCTGGGGAGTAACTAGACACTATGTATTTTTTCGAAAGCAAGGGGCACTTATGCTCATAGGGTATATGATCAAACAGGTAAGAGTAGTTCTATGATATTACTTATATGAGAGTACAAATGCAGACACTTTAGGGGCCATACAATGTCAACTAAAGGCGAAAATCATACATGCCACTCTTGGGTCAGAATCTTATAGTGTCACTCTTGCAACAAATCATATAGTGCTGACTAAGGGCAGAAATATACAACGCTCTTTATATAGTATCAAACGTGAGGGCTTAATACAACACTAAGACAAAGTATAAAATGAATATCGCTATCAATAGAGTATCAAATGTTTGCGCTTAGATATAGCACACAGACAACATCCCGTAGGATAAACACCATGATAAGACATGAAAAATGCTTAGCTGATGTATTTTTGGTTAGCTCAAATGCGAAACTTAATCCGCTGAAACTCTCAAGTCTCAAACTCACAATGCTATCATATTAGTTTTACTTATAATTCAAGTTTGAATTAAATAATTTATGCAAGTACAATTATGCCATAGGTACTGTCAATCTTACAATCTTCCACTAATCAATCTATAGATGAGCCCATTCTAAAACCCTAATTCTTCAGGGCAGCACTTTACTTAACCCATCCAACTCATAATCGTAACTCACAAAAAATATATTCTTAAATATTCATACATTCTCCACCATCCCCCTTATGGCTAAAAAGTCTTATTAAAAACCCTCAAACTATACCCCTCAAATCTCATTCCTGTTATGAACCTCCTACCAATACCTCACTTAATATTCATACTTTTCACTTTATAATAGTATGTTATGCTTGTATAATTATGCTACACTCTTACTATCTAACAATCCTCCATAAGGTTCCAAACCTTAAATCCACTTACTTGGTAAACCCCAACATACGCTCCAATCCAAACCAATCTATTCAAATTCTTACCCATCAAACTTACATCCTCTGTCATACGGTTACAAATCCATACCAAACCCTCTATCACTTCTTACTGTCCATCAACCATACATCTACCCCACACACATACACATAATTCTGTCATACATATATATGTTCATTACACATACATATATCATACACATAATTTCATACATATTTAACCAATATACTCGCTAGCCATCACTAGCATACCATGGTCTACATACATCATACATATTTTTAGCTCATATCAATGTCATATGCATTTTAAAACATACCATAATTTATCTTATTTCCCTCTTACAACATGCAATTGGATAATCACATAATACCCAAATTATTAAATCATACAATCTTAGCATGCTTCTACACATTCAAAGCATACTATTATGAAATTACAAGTTTAAAGTCCCCTACCTCGTAATCCATGACGTTCGATGGAGAGCACAAGATGGTGATGACATTGGCGGCAGAGTTTACAGCCAAAAACATCTCCTAGTTGAGAGAGCTAATGTCCCGAGGTTTAGAAACACCATAAGTACTCACGAATAGACGAGGGTAACAAAAATCAATGCAAAAAAATATGGCATCCATGGCGGAGCATTAGGGGCGTCTAGGAGAAAGGTTGTGCCAACAATGAGTGGTAGGTGTGACTGGAAACCAAGGGGGACTAAATGGAAGTTGGCAGGCAACTAAGAAGCACTAGACTGGCCTCAAGACACCAAAATCGGCAGTGGACATCACACAATGATGTCGATTTTGCATCATCGAGGGATTACAAAAGGGCAGAGGGAGTGGGCAATGCTCAAGGATATAGGAGAGGTGCAGGGCTCTGGTGATCAAATCAATTGGTGGAGGAGCCATCTAACGATCAGGAAGCACAAAAGTGGCACCTATACCTTGAAACACACTCGTAGTCACTTGCACATTTGCTAAAGAGGGTTACTTGAGGGGAGATGAGTTGGACGGTGAAGGTCCAAAGCCCAAAAGGGAGACAGAGCTAGGGCTAAAATATGTGGCCGACTAAAGCGACGACATAGCCAATCGCCCCCACAACCAAAAGAATTAGTAAGGTTGCCTATGCATCTCGCACTTCAAAGGGCAGGGGAAGTCTTTAAATCGAGCTAAGGCTGAGCGAAGGCTGCCATGCCAAGGCTGATGGAGATAACCCCCATTGTCGCCAAGTTGAGGTCCAAGTTTGGTGGGAGGCCATCCTACGGCCAATGGCAGAAAATGGGCACTAAGGGGATGATCACGAGAATGGGATGGACGACTAGAGAAGGAAGTGGAAGAGAAGAATAGGGATGGGTGGAAGAAGCCTTGGCCTACTCCATCATGTCCTTGGTGGCCAAGCAGAGCTATCTCCAACCAGAGGTGACAACCAAAGGTGACGGCGACATGCCAAAAAAAAACACAGAGAAAAGGGGAAATCGGCTCTATTTGTGTGGACGGAACAGAGCAGCTGGGCAGAGAGGAGGGGTGGAGGAGGTGGAACATGACCAAGTGGGGTGGCTCCCCACTGTTGTCGGATTGGGTTTGGTTGGCCACATCCACACACATGCGGCAGTGGCAGAAGTTGTAACGTCCCTCGTATTTTCAAATAAAAGAAAACAATTTTTGAAAAACGTAACAAAATTTTATTACAATTGCCAAGGATCACCGTGTACTAAAATAGTAATTACAACATACTTTGTATTATACAAAGATTGTCAAAATTAGGCATCACATGCCTTTGTACATTGGTCAGTACAATAATTTACATAAGTACAAAAACAGTAGTACAAAACTGTAATTTAAGGAAATCCTTCGTCGACTCCTTCAGAATCGAGAGAAACACTTGCAGAGTCTGAGGGTAGGTGAGTATTTTCATACTCAGTAGGTCGAATTAAGTTCTAAGAATATGCTTCGTGCACATGCCATTTTTTTCTTTTGGAAATCATCCGGAAAACTTGAAAACACGATCACAAACTGTCGCGATACCAGACGACTTACACCCGCGCCCATGGGGTGACACGAGACTGAAAGGAAGGGATTTACCCATGACATCCCAATCCTATGCGCGCCAGATGCCAAATTTGGCGGTATCCAAAATCATAATAATTCTTAGCTCCGAAGAACCGAGAACTATCCAGACGGAACGATTGCCCAAAACTCGGAGAAATTTTCGAAAAGAGGAGATGATTTTGAAGTCAGAGCTTTTGTTTTCAGAAAACTTTTAGTAAAACTTTAGCGAGCCAAAATCTCGGCATACGATTAGAATTTAAAACTACCTACATATAATACGTGCGAAATCTCCTCGTAGAGTAAAGAGAGTCCCGCCTTAATATATCAGCCTTCGAGCGAGAATTTTGGCGAATAACCACTCCAACGCGTAGAATGCCCTTGATTAAGTAAGGTAGGGCTTTGGAACGGGTTAAAAAGGTTTAGGAATGGCCCAGAAATAGTAAAAAGATGAAAAGGGAGGATTAGGGAAGGGGCACATTTTTCGAAGTCTTAGAGGGGTCGTCTCGAGAAAATAATGCTTCCGGTGCGTAGAGAACCCTTGAATTAGTAGGAAACGGGTCTTGAAACGTGAAAATCGGATTTAAAATGGGTCGGGAATGGTGAAAACAGTGAAGGGGTTGAAAATCGGATGTGGGTGAGAAATATGGCCGAAAAGGGTATATATAGGTGAGGGAGGGGAATATTCCGGTGGGTGCACACCGGCGCCGCCAGAAAAACCGGCCGGCGCCCACTGGCGCCAGCAAAATGATGTTCGCATGGTCATCGCACGTTCGACGCGTGTGACGCGCGCGTTGCGCTGCTGTGACGCCCTGACCCAAAAACCGACCCGGGCCGGGGGTCCCGAAATCGATAAAAACCAAACCCAGAACCAAGAGCGGCACACTTTGAGTGCGAGAGTCTTTTCGTTCCTCTACGCGCTACAGAACTTTAGTGCTCTATTGCGCGTAGGCAAGAACTGGCCTAATTATATAACTAATTCGGACCGGGCCAACGTTGCATTGCTGTTGGTTGCCTACGTACATATCGGATAACATCCACGATGTTACTCCGATACGATCGGATCCGGACGTAATTCTGCCTATTGGCTACCAAAAACACATACGTATAAAATACATATCTCCGAATATTTAATCGGAGTTATACAAAAACACGAAAAAACACCGGCAACACACATCTCGCTCTATCATAGAGATGAGCACCACACGACCACCACAATATGCCTCGCTCTATTCCAGAGCGGATACGTCTCGCTCCATCACTGAGTCGAGAACGAACACACACCACACGTCTCGCTCTCCCGTAGAGCGAGACAACACACATCATGACATAAAAGCACACACCATATCATATAAGCATAGCAAACATATGGATCATAGCATAACACGTCATAACTAGCACATGTCGTTATATATTTAAAATAGGAGGTAAGAAACTCTTACTCCCCTGATGTCTCACGAGGTAGCGGTATTCGGGATGCTCATTTATGGGCGTGCTCCCCTTCCGGAGATAGTGGACATAGCCTCCTCTTGCCCCAGTTCATTCCTCTATTCTAGGAGCGCCAACTTGAGGGATGGACTATGCCATTGCGTAGATCACCCTCGAATTATCTAGGAACGCCTCAAGAATGACTCGAATCGGACTTAAAATGAGTGAGAAACGAAGAATAGAAGTTTCTGAACATGGGAGAGAAATAGGAAAACGTGGGAGAGAATTCTCCTTCCTTCCTCTTCTGGATGTCAAGGATGCTATTTATAGAAGAATTGGATAGATGTGAGGTTGACACATGTCAACCCTATCCGCTTTGTCAGCAATCCTATCCACTATCGATCCTATCCGCTTTGTCAGCAATCCTATCCACTATCAATCCTATCCGCTTTGTCAGCAGTCCTATCCACTGCGTTGTTCATCCTATCCAGAAAGATATTATTTTATTTAAATAATATCTTAACCTCAAAACGCGATAACTTCCAACCTTGACGTTGGAATCGCATGCTCTTGATACCGATGGACTCGTGTCAACGAGCCCTTCAAAATAAGACCAAAACATGGGTAGGTCATCCCGCACTTTCAAAGTGGGTCCCGCCCATATGACATTTTTTCCCGAGGTCAGAATCGTGCGTTCTTACTACCGATAGACTCGTATCGACGAGCCCTTCGAAACTAGTCCACACATGGGTAGGTTATCCCGCACTTTTCGAGCAGGCCCCTCCCATGTGGCACACTTCCCGAGGTCATAACTTTCGTTCCCGACCTCCGTTTTGTGTGTTCTTTGATTCGTTACACTCGTTACTCCGAATTCTACCCAGATACGGGGATTTCACCTAATGAAACCCCCTAACACTAACCTCAAATTACTAAATTACCCTTAACCCACCCGGGTTAAGCGTAACTGGAAAACGGGTCGTTACAGCTGCGCCAAGTCGCACCGCGCCGAAAAATACTTTATTTAATAATTTTAAATTCCTAAATATTTCAAAAATCGTAACTTCCTATCCCGAACTCCGATTTGCGCGTTCTTGGTACCGTTGAGTTCATATTCACGAACCCTATAGTATAAGACTATTTAAGAACTGATCTACTTAAATTTCAAAAGTGGGTCCGCCGATTGAACACGTTTCCCGAGGTCGTAACTTTTGTTCCCGACCTCCGATCTTCGTGTTTTAAGACTTGTTACGCTCGTCTCCATGAGCTCTAACCAATACTTAGGAAAATTATAAATAACAAAACATATAAGAAGATCATGTTAGAAATTAGGGTTATTACAATCTACCCCCCTTAAAGAAATTTCATCCTCGAAATTTGAATTATTCACTAAATGAATAACTCAGGGTACTTCTTTTGCATTTCGTTCTCCAGCAACCAAGTAGCTTCTTCTGAGGAATGATATTGCCATAGCACTTTGACTAAGGGGATCCTTTTAGTCTTCAAGATTTGTTCCTTGTGATCCAGAATTTTAAGTGGCTTTTCTTTGAATGATAGGTCGGGCTTGAGAGTAATTAAACTTTGATCAAGAACATGAGAGGAGTCTCGGACGTATTTCCTAAGCATAGACACGTGAAATACATCGTGGACATTGCTGAGTTGTGGAGGCAAGGCTAATTTGTAAGCCACAGCTCCTACTTTGTCCAAAATTTCAAACGGTCCTACAAAGCGAGGACTTAGTTTGCCTTTAATTCCAAATCTCATGACTCCTCGGGTTGGCGAAACTTTTAGTAATACATGATCTCCTATGCTAAAGTCGATATCCTTCCATCTTTGAACTGCATAGCTCTTTTGACGACTATGGGATGCCATTAGACGATGCTTAATAAGTTTCACCTTATCTGCACACTGTTGCGTGTTCGTACTTAATCAATCTTCGTTCTCCCACTTCATTCCAACACGTCGGTGATCGACAAGGTCGTCCGTATAATGCCTCATAAGGTGCCATACCTATGCTGCTATGGTAGCTGTTGTTGTAGGCGAACTCGACCAATGGTAAATGTTCGTCCCAGTTACCCTTCCAATCCATGGTGCAAGCGCGCAACATATCCTCCAAAGTTTGGATAGTTCTTTCTGATTGACCATCCGTCTGTGGGTGGAAAGCAATGCTGAACTTGAGAGTTGTACCCAATTCTACTTGAAATCCTTGCCAAAACTTGGAGGTAAATCGACTATCCCGATCTGAGATGATCGATAGCGGTATCCCATGCCGACTTACAATTTCCTTCACATATAATTTTGCTAAAGAACTTAAAGATTGCTTCTTGCTTAATGGCAGAAAGTGTGCACTCTTTGTGAGCCGATCCACAATCACCCAAATGGATTCATGGCCTTGTGAAATTCTGGGTAGTGCCGAGGCGAAATCTATAGTAATGTGTTCCCACTTCCACTCGGGGATTTCAATCGTTTGTAGGTACCTTGAAGGTTTTTGGTGTTCGGCTTTAACTTGCTGTCAAGTTAAGCATCTCGAAATATATTCTCCTATATGCTTCTTCATTCCATTCCACCAAAAACTTCTTTTTAAATCTTGATACATCTTCGTTCCTCCTGGGTGGATGGTATATCGAGAACGATGTGCTTCATGTAATAGATCTTCCCTTAGCTCCGGAATTTTGGGTATTACCAACCGTCCTCAAAATCGAATACCCCCATCAGAGCCTTGGTTAAAGTCAGGTCTTCCGAGCAAAGTTTGCATTAATTCGTCACTTTTTTGACCTTCAAGAATACGCTCGACTAGTATTGATTTTACTTTTAGGGTGGCAATGAAAGATTTCTTGTTTCCAGCTTGTAGCTCGGGTTGTAAACTTATAGTTTCTTCCAATAATTTCCATTCCTTAACAAGCATGGAAGTTAATCCTCCGGATTTGCGACTTAAAGCATCAGCCACCACGTTGGCTTTTCCGGGATGATACTTGATGGAAAAGTCATAATCCTTAAGATATTCGATCCACCGTCTTTGCCTCATATTAAGATCACTTTGGGAAAAGATGTGCTTCAAACTTTGGTGATCGGTGAAAACTTCCAACATCTCCCCATATAGATAGTGTCTCCAAAATTTTAAAGCAAAAACCACCGCTGCTAACTCCAAATCATGAGCAGGGTAGTTACCTTCATGTTTCTTTAATTGTCGTGAAGCGTATGCTATCACTTTTCCGTCTTGCATTAATACATATCCTAATCCTCTTTTAGAAGCATCGTTGTACATGACAAAACCCCCACTGCTAGTTGGCAACGCCAGAACGGGTGCAGTTGTTAATTTTTCCTTTAGTTCTTGGAAACTTCGTTCACAAGTTTCATCCCAAACAAATTTAACTCCTTTACTTGTCAATTTTGTCAGGGGTAGGGCAATACTTGAAAATCTATGGATGAATCTTCGGTAATAACCTGCAAGGCCTAAGAAGCTCCGAATTTCCATTACTGTTTTTGGGCTTTCCCATTTGATGACAGCTTCAATCTTGGTTGGGTCCACTGATACTCCATTCTTTGAAACGACGTGTCCTAAGAACACCACTTGTTCCATCCAGAATTCGCACTTGCTAAACTTGGCGTATAGCTTATGATCCCTTAATGTCTGTAGAACAACTTGTAAATGCACTCGGTGATCTTCTAAACTACTAGAGTAGATGAGGATGTCATTGACGAACACGATTACAAACTTGTCTAAAAAGGGCCGAAAAATTCTATTCATGAGATCCATGAAAGTGGCCGGGGCATTTGTTAAACCAAATGGCATCACTAAAAACTCATAGTGGCCATACCGGGTACAGAAAGCTGTCTTAGAGATATCCTCATCTTGTATCCTTAGCTGATGATAACCTGACCGTAGATCTATTTTGGAGAAAACTTTAGCCGTCTACAATTGATCGAATAAGTCATCTATACGAGGCAAGGGGTACTTGTTCTTTACAGTGATGGCATTGAGAAGTCGGTAGTCAATGCACAACCTTAACGACCCGTCTTTCTTTCTCACAAATAAGACCGGTGCTCCCCAAGGAGAGACACTGGGTCGTATGAATCCTTTCTCAAGCAATTCCTGCAATTGACTTTTTAACTCTTTTAACTCTGCAGGAGCCATGCGGTAAGGTGCTTTAGAGATAGGGTTTGCTCCTGGCATCAACTCGATCGTAAAATCTATCTCTCTTTTTGGTGGCAGACCAGAGAGATCATCAGGAAAAACATCAGAGAAATCTTGTACTACGTCAATGCTCTTCAAGTTAAACGTAGTAGTCTCATTAGTTTCCACACTAGCAAGATAAGCCCGACATCCTTTACTTAAAAGCCGATGAGCTTTGACTGCTGAGATGACACATGGTTTAGAATGATCCTTAAGCCCATAAAAAGTGAAACTCCTTTCACCTTGTTCAAAGATCACCTTCTTCTGTTTACAGTCCACTAATGCCCCGTTATTAGCTAACCAATCCATACCTAATATGACGTCAAAGTCGGTCATATTTAGGAGAATAAGGTCGGCCTCCCACTAGCATTTCTCTAAGGAAATAGATACCCTTCGAAGAAATTTACGGGCTAGAAACATTTTTCCCATTGGGGTGGATACTTCTAAGACATATCCTAAATTTAAAATAGGATAGCCGAGACTTGAAGCAAAATCGAACGATATGAAAGAATGAGTCGACCCTGGATCTATCAAATTTTTTACTAATTTATCCAAGACCAGAAGTGTACCTTGAATGACTGCGGTCGACGCTTGAGCTTCTTCAGCAGTAATTGCGAAGACCCACCCATTAGCTTTTGGTTTCTGCTCCGATTTTGTTTCTTCTTGCATTTTCCTCTTTGGGCAGTCTTTAATCTGATGGCCTTGTTCACCACAGAAAAAGCATTTTCTTTCGGTACGATAACACGATCCAAGAGGATGGATTTTACTGCACTGTGGACATTTTTCTAGCTTCCTTTCTCCCCTTGGTTGTGAAGGTGATTCTGAGGGCTTTTGAAACTTACGATTATTCTGATTGTTAAACGTAAGTCGCCTTTTCCTCTCATCGGGTCGGAAACTATTATTTTGTCCTCGGTTCTTACATCCGACCACAAATTCCATATAATCTTGTTCTAAGATAGAGGCTAGTTCAACCGCTTTGGCAAAAGTCGTGGGTTGATGGCCAATAATTCTTCCTCTTAATCCATTGTTTAGGCCCCTCATGAACTTCCGAGCTTTCTTTAATTCCGTCGTACAATAATCTGGAGCGAAACGTTGTAATTGTACGAATTTATTCTCGTATTGAGTCACCGTTAACCCTCCATGTTGTAGATCTAGAAACTCCTTTTCCTTTCTTTCTTGGACGTGAGGAGGAAAATATTTATCGTATAGAACTTCTTTAAATTCCTCCCACTTAATATGATCACCATCCGTGAAGAAATTTCTTTCTGCTGTAGGCCACCAGAAAGCAGCTTCGCCAGTCATAGAGAAAGTGGCTAGCGGCGCCTTACGATCATCGGGGATCTTCATTGCTTTAAAGATCCGTTCAACTTCAAAGGTCCACCTTTCAGCGGCCTCAGGGCTGTCTTCTCCCGTAAATGCTAGCGCAAGCTTCTTAAAACGCTCCAACAGATTATCCTTTTCACTGTGGATAAAATCTCCCGAACTAGTCGAATGATTGGAATGATTCGATTGGAAACCTTGAGTCATTCTTTGCATTAATAAGTCCACGAAGTGCATCATAGGATCTCCCGTTGTCAAAGCGACCGGCGTAGTAACATCTGGTGGAGTTGGGCTACTTGCCGGTTGAGCATCGCTACTACTAACGTTCGTCATCTAAACATGGATTAGTAACATCAAGATTTTTAGAAAACAAGCTTACTTCATAACAACCTTGAAGTGTCATTACATCACTCAAAAGTTACGTTAGCTATTTACATAATAAAACTACTCTTAGTACACATCAAAATTGTTCCCACGGAACTATTTACTCGGGATTTTTACAGACTTTCTTCTCTAAGTAGTCAAGACTTTAGAGAGGAAAGGTTCTAGCTTTAGGGCATTTAAAGAAAAAGTGGGTTAAAAGTCCACAAAACGTGCACCGCTCGGGCATTCCATGTCTTCCAGTTTCCTTCCCCTTGAGGAGACGCTAGACGCCTGGCTCTTCCACCCATTCAACCTCAGGTGGGGGCAGTTCGTTCAGGTCAAAATCCATTTTATACTCAGGGTTATCCTCGTTAGAATTTTCACTTTCTTCCACTTCCAAGGAGGGATCTTCTTCAGACTCTTCTCCTGGAGTAGGCGAGTCCAGGATAACTATTATTTCGTTCACGTCACTATTTGTGGGTGAACCAGGGGTGTAAAAGATCTCAGAATCTTCTGAGTCTGAAATTTCGATGGGTGTCTTATCTTCATTGTACATACTCTTGCTACAACTTCCTTCCATTGGAAGCGGCAATTTGCGAGCAGTAGAATGATAAAGATTGCTTGACAGATATGTCTTATGCCTGAGCATCGACATCTGTTTTAGCTTCACATAAAAATTCATTAAGAAATTTTAAATAGGAAAACATACGATAAAATAATTGTATTGACTGATTTAATTACTTTTTAGTAGACAGTAGAACCTTGGCTCCGATACCAACTGTAACGTCCCTCGTATTTTCAAATAAAAGAAAATAATTTTTGAAAAATGTAACAAAATTTTATTACAATTGCCAAGGATCACCATGTCTTAAAACAGTAATTACAACATACTTTGTATTATACAAAGATTGTCAAAATTAGGCATCACATGCCTTTGTACATTGGTCAATACAATAATTTACATAAGTACAAAAACAGTAGTACAAAACTGTAATTTAAGGAAATCCTTCATCGACTCCTTCAGAATCGAGAGAAACACCTGCAGAGTCTGAGGGTAGGTGAGTAATTTCATACTCAGTAGGTCGAATTAAGTTCTAAGAATATGCTTCGTGCACATGCCATTTTTTTCTTTTGGAAATCATCCGGAAAACTTGAAAACACGATCACAAACTGTCACGATACCAGATGACTTACACCCGCGCCCATGGGGCGACGCAAGACCGAAAGGAAGGGATTTACCCATGACATCCCAATCCTATGCGCGCAAGATGCCAAATTTGGCGGTATCCAAAATCATAATAATTCTTAGCTCCGAAGAACCGAGAACTATCCAGACGGCACGATTGCCCAAAACTCGGAGAAATTTTCGAAAAGAGGAGATGATTTTGAAGTCAGAGCTTTTATTTTCAGAAAACTTTTAGTAAAACTTTAGCGAGTCAAAATCTCGGCATACGATTAGAATTTAAAACTACCTACCTATAATACGTGCGAAATCTCCTCGTAGAGTAAAGAGAGTCCCGCCTTAATATATCAGCCTTCGAGCGAGAATTTCGGTAGAATAACCACTCCAACACGTAGAATGCCCTTGATTAAGTAAGGTAGGGCTTTGGAACGGGTTAAAAAGGTTTAGGAATGGCCCATAAACAGTAAAAAGATGAAAAGGGAGGATTAGGGAAGGGGCACATTTTTCGAGGTCTTAGAGGGGTCGTCTCGAGAAAATAACACTTCCGGTACGTAGAGAACCCTTGAATTAGTAGGAAACGGGTCTTGAAACGTGAAAATCGGACTTAAAACGGGTCGGGAATGGTGAAAACAGTGAAGGGGTTGAAAATCGGATGTGGGTGAGAAATATGGCCGGAACGGGTATATATAGGTGAGGGAGGGGAATATTCCGGTGGGTGCCCACCGGCGCCGCCAGAAAAACCGGCCGGCGCCCACTGGTGCCGGCGAAACGACGTTCGTGCGGTCATCGCGAGTTCGATGCGTGCGCCGCATGGCACACGCCACGCGTTGCGCTGCGCCGTGCGTTGTGTTGCGTCGCGCTGCGCCGAAAAATACTATTTAATAATTTTAAATTCCTAAACATTTCAAAAATCGTAACTTCCTATCCCGAACTCCGATTTGCGCGTTCTTGGTACCGTTGAGTTCGTATTCACGAGCCCTACTGTACAAGACTATTTAAGAACCGATCCACTTAAATTTTGAAAGTGGGTCCGCCGGTTGAACACGTTTCTTGAGGTCGTAACTTTTGCTCCCGACCTCTGATCTTCGTGTTTTAAGACTTGTTACGCTCGTCTCCGCGAGCTCTAACCAATACTTAGGAAAATTATAAATAACAAAATATATAAGAAGATCATGTTAGAAATTAGTGTTATTATAGAAGCATAACTAAAAGAGGATGGTTCTAGCAAAAAAATGGAGGGGCAAAGATGAGAAGCAGAGGAGAGGAGGGGAAGGCAAATCGGGCCAAAAGGGGTAGCCCACCTCCATTGCCTAGTTGGGGCAGAGCCCACGACGGTGGCAACCAAACATTCCACTAGAGCCTGGTGGTGAAGAAATATATTTCTTTTTTTGGGAAGATGCTTGTCGCTTCATCCCGGGTCGGAATGGCTGGGGTACCGGCAGAGCTAGCCAGAGCACTGGCCTGGCCATCGCTGGCCTGAGGCTGGTAGGACAGAGGTTGGTTGCCACCGGTGGCCCCGCTGCTGGCCTAACACAAAGGGAAGGGGGAGAGAGAGATGGACAAGGGTTTCCGGGTGATCTCGGGAGAACCCATTCCTATGCTTAAAATATATATTTTTCTTTTTCAACATCTTACTCATTATTCTATTTCTTTATGCGTAGTAGCTTTAAAATTTGTGTTGAAAACATCTGTAATGCGTTGAAGCCCAACGGCCATGCCTAAGCCTCACACTCAATTGTATATGTGCAAATATTATATAAAATATACCGAATCAAATAAACAAAAGTATCAAATTTTTTCATAAAAAATAATTTAAAAAATAACAAAAAATTCACATAAAAATTAGGGTCGTTACACCTTGCCTATCTTCTGAGTTATGTGTATTATCGAATTAAAATTTGGTGGCCCAAAGACTTGGGCTTATGCTGATGCATGAGCATGTAAGCCCATACTTATACAAATGGGACATATATATATATATATATATATATATATATATATATATATATATATATATATATATATATATATATATATATATATATATATATATATATATATATATATATATATATATATATACAACTTGACAAACAAATTATTGTTTGAGGCGATAGAATATATTAAATTTAAAATAGAATTTGTCTTCCTCTCTGCATTGGCTTCGCTGGCAATCTATCCCTAATATACAACGGACCGTTAGTCGGACTTATGGTGCATTTCAACAAGTCTATATTTGGAGGCCTTTTTACATGGGTTTGTATTGGCAATTGCTAATAGGTCTGTTAGAGGCCCGTTGGCCATCGTATCTCTATAGCCCTAATGCATCCCCATTCACAAATGGTTATTCCTTATTATCCCACTTTTATACAAACAAAAAGCAGTTAGACCAATCCGACTAGCCAGGGTAAGCCTGTCTAACCCGACCTGGTTCAACGCCGGGTCCGACCCGATCCAACCTATGCTAACCAAACCTTCTTGATCAAAACGGGGTCAGATGAACTGAACCAGAAAAGTCCACCACTAATCCTTCGGCTCCTCAAGACGATGCATACATGCATGTTACTAAAGAAATGTCCACCACTAAAGTGCCACAATGTGCTAAACCATGCATGGTTGCGTATGCATATATTTATGTATATGTACACACTTAACAAACCCAGAGAGAGTATCTCCACATCCAGAAGAGAAGACAAAACATATAGAATGTCCTGTACTTATATATTCTCACTATGTTTCCTATATGTTACTAAGTAAATCTCCCTCTTTGTGATTGCAAAAGAAAATTCTTTCCAACTTAGAAGGTATTCATTTTCTCCTATATTAGTAACTTTATTTAAAATTTTAAAATGAACTAATATAAGATGGAGGGAGTAGCTTTTATCTTAGATGAAAATTTCCTCTCCCAGTGAAAAAGTGTTTTGGAAAGAAAAACTCCTAATTCTAAATTTAAATCACAAATGGGTTTGACCCGAAGTCACACAAAGTGGGCCTTTATAATGAGCAACCACTTTGAGCCCATTAGTGATTAGTCCATTACTCCAAAAATCCATCAAGAGTTATTTTGGGTGTTATTTATATGAAATACATAAATATGGATAAATAAAATGTGAGCCACTGATTAAATGCAATTCTTTATGGTTACCAACGCAGTAGTACAATATTTAAAACGCAAATTATTACACATCTTCATTCTTTGATAACGAGGGGTATCTTTCTTAGCACCTAACTAGAACCCTTTTCAAGTATTCCCTCCATCCCACATTAATAGCTTCATTTTGTTTAATTTAAATTTAAATAATTAAGTATTTAAAGAAGAGTGTCATAAACTTATTTTCTTTGTGAGTTTCACTATTTAATAAAAATTACTATGTTTTCAAATGTAGTTATTAATAGTAGATGGAGAGAATATCATAATCCATTGCCAAGCCCCCTCAAGGGCATAGAATGCCCATAGGTGACCAACAAAGTAGAGGCTAGAATTTAAGACCTCCCCTTTATGAGGCATGGTCCTAGCTATCCCATAAAGTGCATCATAATAGTTTTTTGAAACACCTATCAAAATTTACACAAGTCAAATGCGCTTTTGTTTTTACAATTTAAAAAATAAAAGAGAAGTGCACTTTTTCTATGAGATACCAAAGAAAGTGCTATTTTCCGATGCATTCTCCTATTTCCTTCAAAGAAAAGGGACCCCAGAACCTTTGAAAGCAGAACTGGCATGACAGTATCTCCTTAGGTAATCATGGATCCATTAAAGTTCTAAAAATAAGACCAATCCTTAATGAATTAGAATTAGAATTAGAAATGGGGTAATTATGAATAGTAAAAATATCCCTCAGTCTACTATAATCCTTATTATATGTGAAAATAGATGACATGTTTCCTATTTATAATTAAGCCTTTCTGATGTGAATAAAGTGGCATCATCTTTATTGAGAAACTATATATATATATATATATATATATATATATATATATATATATATATATATATATATATATATATATATATATATATATGATCTAAATCAGAAGAGTTGTTTAATGGCTCAAGCCAAAGAATATCTAAATACTACGCTGTGACCTATAGGAGGAAACAAGAAGGCTCAAGAAGCCAAAGCCAAGATGAAGGTACAAAGAAAGGAGCCAAAATGCCATTTTGAAAAGTCAAATTCATCAATAGCCATGGTGCAACATTAAACAACCCAACCAAATCACTATTATAGTCTCAATCTCAATAGTTGAAATTTCCTTTCTTTAGGAATGCCTAGGAGTTATTGTTTTCACATTTAATTACACCTAAAATGCTGTTAAGTTATGTTATCATTTCAACTAGTATGTTTGTACGAATTTCTCAAGTTGGAAGCCAATAAATAGGCCTCATATGTAATGAAAATAAAGGAGCTTGTGCTTTATTCTTGAACTTAATGTTTGTTGAGTATGTGTCACTTCAAATATCAGTGTTTGCTGAAGGTGTGCCTTCCAACTACCTTTATCCTTGGTTGAGCGTTCCGTTTCAAAAGGCCACTTGAGTACAATAAAAAGGACTATTAGTGATGCTTTTAAGCGTCACTAATAGTCCTTAAAGTGTCGCTAGTAAATATTAGCGACGTTTAAAAAGCGTCTGTAAATGTGTCGAAAAAGACGGTTTACTATTGCTCATTAGTAACACATATGAGAAAACGTTGCGAATAGTCCGCTATTAGTGACTTGTTTTTACGTCACTAATTATTTTCCTTTTGTGATGCTCTAGTAAGTATGGCTATTTGTATTTTATTAGTGACACTTATTTTTAAGTGTTGCTAATAATTTATTATTAGCGACACTTAATAATAAGTCGCTAAATAAAAAAATTTTGAAAAAAATAAAAAACATTAGCAGCATTTATAAAATCACCACTAATACATAAAATATAAAAGAATAATCATTAGTGACATTTCAAAAAAGCATTGCTAATAAAAAATCATTTATAAAAAGAAATATCTTGTTATAGCAACACTTTATCAAGCCTTGCTAATATGGAATAAAATTAAAAATATAATATAAAAGTCAATTAGCGACGCTTTTGAATACATTACTAATTACTTTAAAAAAAATTCCCACCAGAGGCAGGATGACTTGAGGGGTGTCGGAGCCTAGCGCCCCTCCTTTAGTAAGGGTAGGGGGAGGACTGGGTGGGGAAGGTGGGTGACTAGGGAGCAGAGGGATGAAGGGGAGTTGGATTCGAGTGCCCAAAGCCCCCACCTCTGGTAGGACAAAGGGGGGGAGTTGAGGAAAACATAGGGGGGGGGGGGGGGGGGGGGTAACTGGGGAGAGGTGGGAGGAGGAGGAGGTGGATTCCGGTGCCGGACCCCTCCTCCGGTCGAAAAGAGGGGAGGAGGGGAAGAATAGGGGTGTGCGGGTGGAAAATAGGGGGGGGTGACCGGGGAGCAAGGGGAAGACCCAGAGCTCCCTCCTCCGATCGGATAGAAAGGAGGGCGAAAAACTAGGGGGAGGGGGTTACCAGGGAGGTGGGGTTATCGGGGTAGAGGGTGCAGGGGGAGTCGGATTCTAGCAAATAAAGGAATGGGGGGTGGGGGTGGCGTAATGGGGGAGAAAGGGGGGTATTTAATCATGGCCAGGCGACGCGGGAAAATTAGCCTTTTCGTGATGTTTGTATATAAACGTCTCAATAAACATAACATTATCGACGTTTGTATATAAATGTTGCTAAAAATAAAAAAGAGAGAAAATGAGTGAGAGGGAGGAAAGAGGGAGAAGAAAGAGGAAAGAGAAGAAGGAGAGAGGAGAGAGAGAAGAGAAAGAGAAAAGGAGAGAGGAGAGAAGGGGGAGAGAGGAGACCAGTGGAGAGAGAAGGGGGAGAGAGAGGCTAGAGGAGAGTGAGAGTGAAGAGAGAGGGTAGAGAGAGAGTGAAGAAATAGATTGGGGAGAGAGAAGATAAAGATTTCATAAAAATACTAAGTGTTGCAAATATTAACATTTATTAACAAAGTTTTATACTATTTGCTATGCTCAATGAAGGACATCGCAAATAGGCATAGTAGTTGGAACTCTTAACTATAAGTGTCGCAACTATTATAACTATTTGCAAAGCTCTTTAGTGAGTGTCACAAATAAGCTTAATTTTTTAAAAATCTTTCTCTTTTCTCTTCTCTCTCCTCGCTCTCTACCCCTTGGTCTTTCTCTCTTCACTCTTTCTTTCCCTCTCTCTCCTGTACTGTCTCTTCTCTCTCCTATACTCTCTCTTCTCTCTCTCTTTCTCTTTTCTCACCACTTCCTCTCTTTCTCTCTACCCTCTCTTTCTTCACTGTCTCTCTCATCCTCTCTTCTCTCTCTACCCTCTCTCGATCTCTTCACTCTCTCTCCTCACTCGTCCACTCTTCTCTCTCTTCACACTCTCTACCCTCTCTCTCCTTCGATTGGATAGAGGGAAGGGCGAAAAAGTGGGGGGACGGGGGGTTACCAGGGAGGTGGGGTTACCGGGGTAGGGGTGAAGGGGGAGTTGGATTCTAGCAAATAAAGGAATGGGGGGTGGGGGTGGCGGAACGAGGGAGAAAGGGGGGGTATTTAATCATGGGCGGGCGACGTGGGAAAATTAGCCTTTTCGTGACGTTTGTATATAAATGTTGCTAAAAATAAAAAAGAGAGAAAATGAGTGAGAGAGAGAAAAGAGAAGAAGGAGAGAGGAGAGTGAGAAGAGAGAAGAGAAAGAGAAAAGGAGAGAGGAGAGAAGGGGGAGAGACGAGACCAGTGGAGAGAGAAGGGGGAGAGAGAGACTAGAGGAGAGTGAGAGTGAAGAGAGAGGGTAGAGAGAGAGTGAAGAAATAGATTGGGGAGAGAGAAGATAAAGATTTCATAAAAATACTAAGTGTTGCAAATATTAACATTTATTAACAAAGTTTTATACTATTTGCTACGATCAATAAAGGACATCACAAATAGGCATAGTAGTTGGAACTCTTAACTATAAGTGTCGCAACTATTATAACTATTTGCAAAGCTCTTTAGTGATTGTTACAAATAAGCTTATTTTTTTTAAATCTTTCTCTTTTCTCTTCTCTCTCCTCGCTCTCTACCCCTTGATCTTTCTCTCTTCACTTTTTCTCTCCCTCTCTCTCCTCTCTCTCTCTCTTTCTCTTTTCTCACCACTTCCACTCTTTCTCTCTACCCTCTCTTTCTTCACTGTCTCTCTCCTCTCTCTCATCCTCTCTTCTCTCTCTACCCTCTCTCGATCTCTTCACTCTCTCTCCTCACTCGTCTTCTCTTCTCTCTCTTCACATTCTCTACCCTCTCTCTCCTCTCTCTTATTATATATTATATTTTAAACTCAATAAAAAATTTTAAATAAAATGTATTAGCGATGCGTCAAAAAATATGTCATTAGTACCCTAGGTAGTAGATGCATATTCAAATACATTGCTACCACCTTAGGTACTAGCGATGCAATTTCTTAAGCGTCGCTAATGAATATTTTATTTTAATTTTTTTCTTAATTTAGAAATATAATAATATAATAAAAAATCCCCAAAAAATCTAAATTAATTTCTCCCCCTTTGTCTTCTCACTCTCTCTCATCCTTTCTTCTCTTTCCTCTCTCATCGTCTTTTCTCTCTACCTCCTCCCCTCTCTCTCTTCTCTTTCTCTCTCTTCTCTCTCTCTCGTTTATTATATATAATATTTTAAAATCAATTAAAAAATTTAAATAAAATATATTAGTTAAGAATAGAAAAATGCATTGCTAGTACCCTAGGTAATAGCGATGCATATGCATGTGCGTTGCTACTACCTAGTGTACTAGCGACACGATTTCTTAAGCGTCACTACTATTATTTATTGAAATTTTTATTAATTTTAAAAATATAATATATAATAAAAAATTCCCAAAAAAATCTAAATTAATTTCTCCTCTCTCTATCTCTCATCTCCTCTCCCTCATTTCTTCTCTCTCGCCTCTCTCTCTCTCTCTCATTTCTTTCTCTTTGTTCTCTCTCTCTTGTCTCTCATCCTCGCTTCTGTCTCTCATCTCTCTCTATCCTATTTCTCTCTCTCCATCTACCATATTTGTCACTCTCTCTCTCTGGCACTCTCCTCTCCTCTCGTCTCTCTCTATCTACTCTGACAATCTCTTCTAAAGATCTCTCTCTCTTCACACTCTCTCCCTCTCTCTTCTTATTCTCTTCTCTCTTCACTTCTCTCTCTCCTCTTCTCTTATGCATGTAAACCTGACCCCAACTCTGCGAAAGAATGGGGATAAAGTGGGTAAATTTTATTTATTTATTATTATCTATAAATAATAAATATTAAATAAAATATATTATATTTACAAAGTTTTTGTCATTTTTATTTATTTATTATATATTTAAATAATAAATATAAAATAAAATAATAAAAATATAAGTGTCACTAAGATTAGTAATATTTGCTAATAGTCATAATTTATTTTAAAAATTATCTTACTTTATTTTCAACACATTGTTTAAAGCATCACCAATAGTACAACTAATAGGGACACTTTGATAAAAATATCGCTATTATTAATAATATTTGCGATGTTTTCAGAAGAGCATCACAAATAGTTCTAAATTTTTAATTTTTTAAAATTTATAACTATTAGCGACACCTTTTCAAAAGTGTCACAAATAGTATTAGTTTTAGAGACACTTTTATAAAAACATCGTTACTAGTTGAACTATTAGTGACAATTTGTAAAAAGTGTCGCTAATATATATAATTTTTGTGATGCTTTTATATGTATAAAAAATACTATTTTTTATTGACGCTTTGGATTGTGTCACTAATAAAAGTGTTGCTAATAATCTTTTTTGTTGTAGTGCTTCTTGGTGAATCTCCATAATTCATAGCTAGTGGTAAATTGTTTTTGAGCGATTTTCTGTTGTGGACTCCATTCATCTACTCCATCAACCAAAGTTTCATCTTTTCTTTTGTTGTGATTGCATCATTTGGTATTAGAGAGCCTCGCTGATCTTCCAAAGATGATTTCAAGCATGTCGTTACTACTTTGCCGAGGAAACATTGTTGGAGATGAGAGAGTTGATAATGTCCACTAGGATTTCATCAATCTACGTTTGGATGATGAAAGTCCTTTAATCATTCCACTTGTCTAATTAACAAGCAATTTCAAACAATGTTATTAATTATCTCTCGAACCATTGTTCGATAAAATGCAAAACATCCAGCAAACAGTACCACATAAGGGTAATATACAACACTCCCAAAATGGCATTTAACTAATGCAAACTTGAACAACTCAACTGATATCTACATTGTTCAGAAAATAACTCATTATTGTTATCTGAAATACCAACTCCCAGTCACAAGGAGTACTGCACATTAGCAGGGAAATCCTAACATCCCTAGGGATCCACTTAGACCAACCATGGGTCTAGAGATGTAGGTACCAGTTGTCCTCATAGACACAATGTTGAAGGTAGATGAGCCTTCCATGTTGCTCAAAATTCTGGTTTACGCATTTGCAGAGATCCATCATCCCAAAGGAGTGGAGACCACAAAGGTCTGAAAGATTACTGTCATGGCTATTGCTATGAACTAACACAATGCTGAATGAACATATGACTTAATGCATAAAAAGATTTAATACTAAGCACCACCTATCATGCATGCAACCAACTCTCATGATTAGCAAGATAATAGGCAGATTTTGGACTTAAGTATGTGAACTAAATCAAAATGACAAGGACTCAAACTTCTACTGTGATGAATTGACTAATTCAACCTTATAATGAAATGGATTGGGGCTGAGATAAACAACTCAATTCAGCCACCTAACATGACAAATTCATGCTGATACAACCATCGATATTCAACCTAAGGTATATCATAATCAAGGCTGAAATGCATGGACAACATAGGCTGAATTTCAGAGGCATCTTAAGCAGAAATTTAAACACAACATAGGCTGAAATTCATAAGCTTCTTTCATTGAAATTCAGAGACTCAATAAGCATGAATACATCATGAACTAAGGCTCAGAGATCAGGGATTCAATCAGCATGATTACAACCTAAATCAAGCTGAGAATAAAGTATTAGATATGCAATAATATAACCTAAACTAGGGCTGAAATTTAGGTATTCTCTCAGCAAGATTATAACTTAAACTAAGGCTAAAAATTTGGTATTAATTTGGATTTGTCATGTTAGGTAGCTGACTTGAGTTGTTCATCTCAGCCCAAATCTATTTCTTTATAAAGTTGAATTAGTTAGTTCATCTCAGCAGAAGTCTGAGTCCTTGTCATGTTGATTAGTTCACATTTGTAGGCCCTAAATCTTCCTATTATCTTTCCAATCATGAGAGTCGATTGCATACATTATAGGTTGTGTTTAGTATTATATCTTTGATTGCATTAAGTCATATGTTCATTCAATTTTGTGTTAGTTCATAGCAATAGCTATGGCAGTAATCTTTCAGACCTTTGTGGTCTCCGCTCATTTGGGACGATGGATCCCTACAAATGCACAAACAAAGTTTTTGAGCATCATGGAAGACTCATCTACCTCTGGCCAGTGTGTCCATGAGCGCAGCTAATACCTACATCTCTAGACCCATGACTGATCTAAGTGGATCCCTAGGGATGCTAGGATTTCCCTGTTAATGTGCGGTACTCATGAACGGGATTCGGTTTTTCAGATAACAATAATGAGTTATTTTCTGAATGGTGTAGATATCAGTTGAGTTGTTCAAGTTTGCATTAGTTGAAGGCCAGTTTGGGAGTGTTGGTTATTTGATAAACAGTACTTGTATATTACCTTCGTGTGGTACTGTTTGCAGGATGCTTTGCATTTTATTGAACAAGGGTTGTGAGATAATTAATAATATTGTTTGATATTGCTTGTTAATTAGATAAGTGGAACGATTGAAGGACTTGCATAAAATATATGTTGCTTTAAAATAGTTAAGCATTGCATGAGTGATGTTATTCTTCTTAGTATAGTGTAGTTTTTAGGCAGAACTATGTCTGGATCCGATCTTGTTGGAAACATTAAAGATATTGTCTATTGAGTACGTAGGCAACTAACATCGGGTGATGTTGGCCTGATCCGTAAAACATTAATTAAACTTTTTGTCCTATGGAAGCTCTTCTCCTGAAGGTGGAGAGGTTCAATTGTTGTTGTTGCGGTTGTTTGGTTTGGTTAGTTGCAGATTCTCTACGCGACGACAAGTGAGACCAGGAGGCGAGCACAAGATAAAGTTTTTTGTGTCTGCAACTCCGATACATAAGTATATCTTTAGCGTGAGAGTCAACTTGTTATTTATTTTTCAGGCGGGTGACAGACTTGTACTTAGATGGATAAGGTATTTTTATTCAATTTTGAGATGTGTGATAATATCATATGATTTGATATCCATACTTGTGAACCCTAGTTATCATAACCTAGATACTTAATCGAATTGTTTGTTTTGTATTTAAGAAAAAAAATTTCTTGTAACTACCATTCATGTTATTTTGAAAAGACTTTTAAAAATCCGAATCGTGACATGCATCTAATATAGCCCATTTTTCTTCAAAAACTAGTCTATGATCATATATCACCATAGATAAGATGTTATGTAGTCTTTTAGATTTCTTTTTGGTGCAATTCAATTTGCATGTCTCAGTCACTCTTTTATGTTTTTATCCCTTCATCCTATGAAGTAGCTAGTTTATTAATGCCCCTAGCTGGACTAGTTTTTTTCCTCAAAGACTGGGTGAGTGAGAATTGAACACCCATATGCTCTTGTCTTTATGCTTTCAGAGATTGAGACGAATTATCTATTGTTTTTTACGTGTGGGACGCTAAAGTTACACTGTATGGGACCCAAGCCACCCATTTTACCTTTGTTTTTTGTGCTTGAATTTACTTCCTGAGCTCTGCCTTTCAGAAGGCCTCACTGCCATATTTGATGAAGCCAAAACGACAAACGTCGACTAAGTGGACGGATCCCTAGAATTTCATTCGATAAACTGCATCCTTTTAAATCTCATTCCATAAGCTAGACTCCGGTAGTTATCGGTCCCTTCCGTCCGATAAAATATATCAATTTAAGAATTAAAATGGATTATTTTAATATTTTAGGCACTCTTAGACAAAATGAGTAATATTTTTCTTTTATTTATTAATTTAGCTTTTTAAGTGAGGCTTTGCTCCCAAAATTCCATTGCAAAAGAAAAGGATGGAATAGAGGAGTTCAACCAAGAAATTTATATATATATATATATATATATATATATATATATATATATATATATATATATATATATATATATATATATATATATATATATATATATATATATATATATATATATATATATATATATATATTAGGAAAAAGTTTATGTGAGCCAGGGCTCATATACGCTTACATGAGCCCGGGCTCTATGGGCCGTCGGATTTACATCCGGTGGCCTATAATATTCATGGGTTTAAACCCATTAGTATTACCATGAAATTATGAGCCGCCGGATGTAAATCCGACGGCCCATGGAGCCCGGGCTCACGTAAGCATATATGAGCCCTGGCTTATATAAACAGGACTCTCTCTCTCTCTCATATATATATATATATTGTGAGAAATAGAGGTTTGTATGAATCCAGGCCTACGTGCATTAGTGTGAGCCTGTGTATCACGAGCTAATGAACTGAGATCGAACTATACAAAAAAGCATAAAGTAATATGCTCCCTAATTTATATACACTTTTGGATCAATATCTAACGGCGAGCGATGCCCTTCTGTGTGTGTGTGCCTATCTATCTCTCTCTCTCTCTCTCTCTATATATATATATATATCTATATATATATATTCAACATATATCCTAGATTAAATGTTCCATTTGGTTTTTGAGAATGAATTAAAATTAATTTATTTTAAAAAGCCAAATAGAGCGTTTAATGTTGGATAGATGGAGTATATAAAACTAAATTATAATTAGTAATTTTCTTTTAAAACAGGTTAACCAATGTATAAAAAAGTAGTTGAGGCATGGTTGCAATATAAATGTGTAGCTCATTGGAAATATTAGTGGAAAGCTGAGTTTTACGAAGTTTAACTCCATTGGAGATTCTTCTGCTTCTGTTTCTCCAAATGAAGGAAATACCAATGCAGAATTAAGTTTTTGCAAGGTTTGTTTCTATAGAGAGAGTATGAATAAGAGCTAAGATGGGTTAATATCACAACTTTCATAGAAATGACCTCTATCTAATTTAATATATCATTAGCCTGAGGTTTGGATTTGGCAATGTTAGACAACCATTGTTTCTCAATAGCTTAAGCTCTTAGGAACAGAATACTTCATAGTTCAACATGGAAGAGATGTTTTTCCATGTCACGAGATCTATCACTGCCATATTTACTAACTCATGAATTACTTTTTGATAGGCAAAGAGGTATAGGGCATAAAATTACTTTTTCTAAGATATTGCTTACACTAGAACAAAAAAGTTACTTTGCAAGATTTTGGAAACTGTACATGAATATTAGGAAAGCCAAGGAACATGAGAATGTATCAAATACCTATACTTAATTAGGCTGACAAAATTGGTAGAATGGAAGTTTCCATAAAAAAAGAAAGAAAGAATGGAAGCCACATCCGTGTTCAAAACCAATGTATGTTGCATTTATCACTAGCAAAATTAAGCCAACTTCGGAGTGTCAACGGACAATGATATCCAACTTTGGCTAGCCCCGCACAATAACTCCTACATAGTTTGTATTAACTATTAGCTAACGGTAACTTCAATCACATTCATCCCTTACAAGATAAAAAAAAAAAGGCATGCTATCTGTTCTTGCCTCGAACAAAGTAGTTCCATGCATCATTAAAATATGGAACAATTTCCTCTTTAAATGTAATATATATATACCTATGTATTAAAGAACTTGGCACTTGTTTCATAAGTTTTTATATTCATTTCTAACTTGATATTTAAGCAAATCCATGAATCAGCTCGGTTTGTCTCACCTATCTGGTTCCCTGAACTTCGTTTTCTTTCCTAGATAGATGGATTCTAGTTTGGCTTGTTTGCTGGTAACCACGTGATAGGAGAGCTTCGCAAATCTCCATTTCACATGTCCCCTCATTTGATTACAAACTCAAGAGCCCAATGCCCACATGCTCAGCTGATTCTATTTGAGTTTTAATTATCTTTGTCGCATAGATTTTTCTTTGTTATCTCATGCAGACAAGATGCTAGAATAATATATTTATATGACCAACTTTTCCTCCTTGTTTGTATTTGCCTGTGCCCAATTTTTTAAAAGTGCTTGCCCTAGTGTTTTCAGGCTTGAGCTTTGACTGACCAACGGCCATGTGCTATCTGAAGTTCCCTACTACCTTCACATGCATCCATTATTAGGTTAGATATAGATGCCAATAGGGACACTTGACCATTTTTTTAGGGGCCCTGTGCCTTAAGTGCATGGTTGGAGAGTTGTTTTTGCAATAGGCCGATTTGTATATGAAGTTTATTTTTTAATTCGGGGAAGGTAGGTTTGAATCACCCGCTCACTACTCTAATTAATCAGCATCGTTTAATCTCGATCTAATGGAGCACAATGCCATTTCTTTTTTATTTTGATAAGTTAAGGGAGATTTTCTTAGAAGTAATAAAATCAACATTAAACACGTCCATGAACATCAGCAAATACAATGGGGAAAGGCTAGCAGGTCGTGAATAAAGATAACCATAAGAAAACTGGCCTAAAGCAAAATTTGCTAAGGCATCAGCTGCATAGTTCGTCTCTCTGGAAGTGTGCTCAGTGGAGACAACATTGAAGCTGTGTTGAATAAGTCTTATGTGTTGCAAGGCTGCGGAGATGCGCCAAGGAGCAGGTAAATATGGTTGTACCAAGCAAGATTACCGGTAGGGTAAGTTGTGAAGCAATTTCTATATTTCTTATTGACAACACGCCCAACGTAAGAAATTCATTAAAACCCTTCATCTAGGAGATCGATAGTGCATGTGTTAACATAAGTGGTACTGTCACTAGTATGTGCACCATCAATCTCAATTATTAATGGCTTCCCTATGTTCCTCATACTAGGCGCATTGTGAGTGAGGAGTATAGAATATGCTTCTATAAAGTAAAATTCATCACTCGATTCAAGACCACAAGCAAGTTGTAGTACAAAGGCAAGAATAGGCTTTCACAACAAGGGTAGTGGACGAATGCATAGTAAGGCAATAGCCCCCACAAGTTTTCCATCATCATCACGAACGCTATGAGCCTTCCACTTAATGTGAACTTCTTCCATCTTCTGGAGAGCTTTTATAAGCATCTACACATGAATAACTTTTATATATTGTTGGAGTCCTACATAAAGCCAGCAAGTATTTATGCTTGAAGGTGACAACGATGGCTCCTCACAATTGTAGACCTAAGGAAATTTTGTTTTATTGTTCTACAATTCTGGGCGAACAAAATATAATTTTACTGTTCCCCTGTATGTACTATGGAAATATGGATCTAGAAATGCCAATACGAAAGTAAAGTACATAAGGGAATTTAACGTGGTTTGGCCTTGCTGCCTACATCCATGAGATCACACAATTCCATTAGATAGAGAATTAAAGTACAAAAGAATTACAAGATTTCATAGCAATGCTCCTCAAGCAATATACAAGAAGAAAACTGCAACTTCCTTGTCCTAGAAATTCCTTTTTTCCTTTTCTCTGTGTTACTTTGCGTTGGCCTCTCCGGTTCTAGGTAATGGCAGCTCTAAAATCTCTGTTTCGGAATTCTCCACTTCTCTGGAATTCATCATCATGCCAACCTCCTTTAATGAGTCTATTTATAACTTAGGTCTTCCACAACAAAAAGACAAGATTGCCCTTCACTTAAGTTCCTTGTAATTGGTTTCACCGTCAACAATTTCCCACTTGAAACTTAATTACTAAAAAAAAAATTAGCAATAATTCTGCCAATCAAATTGATCCATTTCGAATCAATTTTAGATATAGAGTAAATTAAAAGCAAGTAATTGCTCCATTCATATCTAATGTAACTGTGTGCTCACCACCATCCTTTTAATGTAGAAGACCAATGGTGGTTGAGCAAAATCTCAATTTCTCCATCGTCACCACCTTAGTAAACATATCCGCTAGATTCTCCTTAGTATGTATCTTCTCTAAGAAGACCTTCTTCTTTTCAACAAATTCTCTCACAAAATGATACTTGATCCCAATATGTTTCATTCTAGAATGAAACACATTATTCTTTGTCATATTTATTACACTCTTGTTATCACAATAGAGTACACACCTCTCTTGAGGGTTGTCCAACTCCTTCAAGAATGCTTTTAACCACATCTCATCTTGCAAGCTTCAGTGGATGCAATATACTCTGCCTTAGCAGATGAATTTGTCAAAGATTTTTGCAATTGTGACTGCCAAACAACTACACTACTGCCTAATGTGAGGACAAAACCTGAAGTGCTTCTTCTGTTATCTAGATTACCTCCATAATTCTGAATC
Source organism: Saururus chinensis (assembly GCA_035235625.1). Classification (NCBI taxonomy): domain Eukaryota; kingdom Viridiplantae; phylum Streptophyta; class Magnoliopsida; order Piperales; family Saururaceae; genus Saururus; species Saururus chinensis. The sequence continues at coordinate 4,314,807 of CP141145.1, read as the reverse complement.
AACAAAGCCAACTAAGTTATTCCTAGAACTCCCACCAAAGTGTAAATACATACTTGAGGAACCCTTCAAATATATGGGAATCATTTCATTGCATTCCAATGCTCTTCTCTTGGATTCGCCATAAACTTTACAACCTGACTCACAACATGAGATATATTTGGTCTGGTGCATGTGGCTACATACATCAATGAACCTACAACAGATGCATAAGGAACTCTATTCATGCGAGTTATTTCCTCCAGTGTGCTAAGAGACTGCTCACTTGAAAGCCTGAAGTGAGCTGCCAAGGGAGTACCAACTGGTTTGGCACCCAACATGTTGAACTTCATCAAGATCTTTTCAACATATTCTTCTTGGAATAATTTTAGCACCTTTTTCTCTCTATCTCTTGTAATTTGCATACCAAGGATTTGTTTGGCTGGTCCAAGATCCTTCATTGCGAATTTAGAAGATAACTATCTCTTAAGCATCTCAATTTCACCATAATCTGCTTCTGCAATCAACATGTCATCCACATATAACAACAAAATAAAAAAAGTTCTTAACCTCTTGTAATAGCAGCAATGATCGGAATAGCAATGATAAAATCCAATGGATAGCATAGATCCATCAAATTTCTTGTACCACTGTCTTGGAGCTTGCTTGAGACCATACAAGCTCTTAGACAACCTGCACACCAAGTTCTCCTTTCCTCTTACCACATAACCTTGGGGTTTGTGGATATAGATATCCTCTTCTAAGTCGCCACATAGGAAAGCTATTTTAACATCTAACTGTTCTAAGTGAAGATCCTCAACTGTAATAATAGACAACACCATTCTGATGGTAGCAATTTTGACAACAAGAGCAAATATTTCTGTATAATCTACTCCATACTTCTACTGAAAGCCTTTGACAACTAGTCTAGCTTTGTACCTCTTGCTTCCATTAGCTTCATGTTTCAGCCTGTAAACCCATTTATTATGCAATGCCTTTTTACCTGAAGGTAGATGATTTAACTCCCAAGTCTGATTAGATGTCAATGAATCCATCTCATCCTCCATAGCACTCTCCCACTGAACTGAAGTGTCTATCTTGCAAGCTTCCTCAAAGCTTTCTGTTCACCACTATCAATCAAAAGCAAATAATTTAGACTATGATCAAATACAGAATGCATACCAGATGTGCTCTCAAGGTCAGAGGGATCAAATATCCTCTTTTTCTTTATCTATTTGGAACTAGTCCAACAAAGAGTTGTCTACAATGAAACGGCTAGTACAATATTTGCATCTGGAACTATCTGTGAAGAAGTCTCAGCTACCTGTTCATGACTAGATGTACCGGTTCCCATGTGAGCTCTATCATCATCTAAAAAATTTTCAGCCTCAAGTTCTACAAACTCAGATTCAACCTGTTTCATCTTCCCCTTTTGTAGATCTTGGTGGTGCTTATAAAGATTTGCCTCATGAAACACAACATCTATGCTCCAAATCATCTTCTTATAGATCGGATCCCATAGTCTATAACCATAAGCATTTCTACCATAGCAAAAAAAGTAGCACTTGTTGGATTTGGAATCCAACTTCCCTCTGTGCTCTGCATCAACATGCACATAAGCAGCACAACAAAAAACTCTTAAGTAATCAATCTTTACCTTTTTCTTTGACCATGCCTCTTCAGGGATGCCTCCATCTAGGGGATAGCATGGAAACCTATTGATCAAACATGCTGCAGTATCAATGACATAAATCCAGCAAGAGAGTGGAAGGCCACAGTGTAGCCTCATACTACGTGGCTTCTCCATGATGGTCTTGTTCATCTGCTCTGCAACTCTATTATGTCTAGGCTATCTGGGAGTAGTAAGCAACCTTCGAATACCATGCTTATCATAGTAGGATTGGAATTCCCTACTACAATACTCACCACCATTGTCTGACTTCAAACACTTCAACTTTAACCCTGTCTCATTCTCAACAAGTGTTTTCCATTTCACAAAGATAGAAAATACATTTGATTTATTCTTAGCAAAGTAAACCCATAACTTGCGAGAAGCATCATCAGTAAAAGTAATGAAGTAAGATGCACCTCCAAGGGATGGAACTTGGGCTAGTCCCCAAACATCTGTGTGTACAAGCTCAAGGCATTGAGACTTGTGCTTTGGGGTAGTTCTGGTAAATGAAACTTTGCGTTGCTGGCATGACGCAATGCTCACAAAATTCCAAATCTAGACACCACAAACTAGGTAACTTCCCCTTAGCTTGTAACACCTTCATCCCCTTTTCTAACATATGTCCAAGCCAACAATGCCACAAACTAACATCAACTGCATTAGAGGCCTCTCCAATAGAGTGCTTAGAACAACTGGATGTCATATACAATGTTCCAATTTTCTTCTCCTTAGCCACTACCATGATACCTTTGCTCATCTTCCAACTATCACTCATAAAGTGAGTAGTAATACCACACAGAAATATTATTCTTTGTCAAACGAGGCACAAGATGAGCATTTTTAACACAAGCACAATATTATCATCAATCAACAAATGAATGTCACCCTTGCCTATTATTTCACAAGCTTAATCATTAGCCAAGCAGACATTGCCCAAATCACTAGCTACAAAATTATGCATCAAATCTTTTCTAGAAATAGCATGAAATGAGGCACCACTATCAATAATCCAAGCATCACATTTACTTTCCATAGAGAATAACATGCAATTAGCTTTAGCAACATTAACATTATTTTTAGCATGATTTTGTGCTCCATCATGAGGGGGGTTTAGGCAATCTTTCTTCAAGTGAACTTTCTGCCCACACTGCCAACAAGCCCCATCACCCATATGGTGTTTAGACTTGGACCGCCCCCTCCTAGATTTCCCTCTCCATCCTAGTTTGCCTCTATGAGGTCGCCGCCCCCTTTCATCCATAGTTAAGGCTGAACCGGATGAAGAACCACCCTTACGACGTGTTTCTTTAGCCAAAATCATTCCACACACATCATTCCACTTAAATTTTTCTGTATTATGGGAACTATGCACAACATCTTTAAATGATTCCCAATAAGATGGCAAAGACTTAAGCAAAGCAATAGACTGTGTGTCCTTAGTAAAATTAACACCTACTGCCTCAAGTTGATTAACCAAACGATGGAACAAATTCAAGTGATTGGCTACAGTCTCATCATCAGACATTTTTAAATCAAAGAAACTGGTCACAAGATGTACAATGTTTGTAGTAGAAGGACTCACATACAATTGCTCAAGCAAATCAAAGTATTCCTTTGTAGACTTGGCCTTCGTGATGTTCAAAGCTACCGATGAAGAAATAGATAATCTGACCACTCCTAGAGCCTTGCGATCAAGCAACTTCCAATATCATATTTTCTTAAGTTTTTTATATACAGATTAATATTTATTGTAGTCATATTTTTTTAAAATTACTTACAGATTACCTTGTCTTCACCAACAGTCGTGGTTGTAAACAATGGTTGGTAGAGGTCCTTCTAGTACAAGTAATCTTCAATTTGCATGTGTTAAAATTTGTAATTTTGTCCATTGAATTTCTCTATCTTGAACTTGCTATTGTCGCCTGATACCAATTGTGGGGAATAAAACTATAGGCCTCACCAAACAGAGTATAAGTTTTTTGTTCTCTAGTTCTAGCCGAACATAGTATATATTTATTGTTCTGTGATTTTGGGCGAACAGAGTATTATTTTACTGTTCCCCTGCCTGTAATACAGAAATATGGATTTAGAAACTCCAATACTAAAGCAAAGTACACAAAGGAATTTAACGTGGTTCGGCCTTGCTGCCTACATCCATGGGATCTCAAAATTCCACTAGATATAGAATCATAGTACAAGAGAATTACAAGATTTCTCAGCAATGCTCCTCACGCAATACACAAGAAGAAAACTCCAACTTCCTCCTCCTAGAAATTCCTGTTTTCCTTTCCTCTGTGTTACTCTGCATTGGCCTCTTCGGTTCTGGGTCATGGCGGCTCTAAAATCTCTGGTTCGGAATTCTCCACTTCTATGGAATTCATCATCACACCAGCCTCTATGAGTCTATTTTTAACTTAGGTCTTCTAGAACAAAAAGATAATATTGCGCTTCATTTAAGTTCCCTGTAATTGGTTTCAAAGTATATAGCAAGCTCTTTTTTAGATTGACTTAAATAATCTATTTATTTTCTTAAGTTTTTTATATACAGATTAATATTTATTGTAGTCATATTTTTTTTAAATTACTTACAGACAAAACCAAGACCTTTAAAAAAAACTGGTAATTAATAAACGAGAAAATTAATAGTAAGCGAAGGATAATATGACCTATAGAAGTGAGAGAGAATGAGAGAGATAAGGGAGCATGCTGAGTAAGTATTTGGGTTCTCTTCATTCTTGAAAGATGAGCAAATTAATGATGAAAGACTTTTGGGAGTAGCTCGCATGGAAGAATATTAGGAAAATGATTTATTTATTAGGTTTCCGTTGGGGCTTGGGTATGTAATATTTTAATGGTCAAATAAAGCCCCAAATAGTCAGTGACTGATGCATATCAGTTAGGACATATATGGAGAATTGGGATCGCATGAAGAAAAATCATTGTTTTCTCTCTCATGATTGATTAGCATTTACATGCGAGTGATTGATCCCTCCTTTAAAGCAATCAATTGGCACTTGAAATGACTTAATATAAAATGAAGCCTAGAGTTGATGATCGATCGACCTTGTCTAGAGATCGATCATTCCTCCAGCGATATGGTTATGAATTTGTTGTTGGATAAGGATTTTGTATATAATGAGGTTTATTTCAAGTCTTTTGCTTTTCTAGGAGACTTTATTTTGTATTCATTTGATTATTTAAGGATTTTTTCATTAGTTTTCCTTAAATTTGATTGGTTAGTCATAAGGTACTTAGAGATTGGATTCTTTATTTATAATTATGCTACTAGAAATTGTATAAAAGCATTCCATGGAGGCCCTAGTTTTGTGTTTTTTCTAATATTTTGAAGGAGAAGAAGAGATTAATTTTTTCTCCTTTATTTTTTTCTTATTCTGTGAATTTGTCATTGAAATTTGAGAGAAAGAAAGGTTGTGTGCGTATGTAGCCGGATTTGTTAAATGACGTTGAACCCATCAATCTAGCCTTGGATTAGTTGGTAGCCCTATGCAAGTCCAACATGCTACTCCAACGTCATGGAGGACGTGTTGTAGGAATTGATGAGATCAATGATCAGGAAGATGTAGCAAGGTTGTTGCAACAGGTTGAGCAGTTGACACTTCATATGGTTGAATTGATGGCCATCATTGCTCATCAAAACCCATGACCAAGTTAAAGATGGTGAGCTGGTGGCTAATGCCCCCCAACGAGAATCCTTTCTCCAACACTTCTCTACATAGTGATGAGTAGGTGGACTAATTGCCTCGCGATGAGGCCGGTCAACATGGATGACTCCCAAAATGAGTGCCAAGGAGACCAGAGGTTTATATACCCTCGGACAAGATGATATGGTGGATAGGCACTTGGAAGCCGGTTTGAAGATTGACATCCTTGAATTTCATGAGGGGATGCAGCCCAAAGAGTTCCTAGATTGGGTTCCCAAGGTAGAAGACATCCTTAACTTTAAGGAGGTTCTGGAAGACAAGCGTGTTTCCTTAGTGGCGACTTGTCTTCAAGATCGAGCAACTACATGGCCGCAACAAATCAAATATACTCGTGCTAGATAAGGCCAGCCAAAGATCTTTTAATTGAAGAAGTTGAAAAAGCACATGATGCAAGACTTTCTACCCTACAATTATGCTCGAGTTGTGCATCAGCAATTACAAGACCTATAGCAAGGATCAAAATCAGTCAATGAATACAATAAGGAGTTCTATCACTTGCTACACTATAATGACTTGACTGAATTGGAAGAATAACTTGTGTATCATTATATTGGTGGTATGCATTAAAATCTGAAAGAGGCCTTGAATTTGTTTCATACTTTTTCCTTGGCAGAAGCGCATTCTAGAGCGTTCTACTTAGAGAAGCATCAAGGCCCTATTGGCCGTCATTTAGAACGACCGATATTACTTCTCTAGCCATGCTGGCCACCACCAATTCCGGTAGTGTGCATGCTCCTTCTAAGGCTGCATCTCAAAGTACTCAGAACACCACCAAAGCCTCTATAAGTGCTGATCCAAATTGTTTTGAATGTGGTAGAATGGGTCATAGAGCAATAGATTGTCCTCGTAATAACTAGAAAGATAAAGGCTTATTCACTAAATATGATGAGAATGTTGAGCTTAATAATGATTATTGTGATTATGGCAATCCTATATATGATGAGGAAGAACTACTAAAATAAGAGATAATGGAAGGTGACCATGGAGAAGGTTTGGTAACTTGTTAGCTTTGTGTTGCCTCTAAGGAGGTGGTGGGTGATTGTTGATTGTGGAACAACATATTTCACACCACTTGCACTATTGGGAGCAAGGTTTGTCACCTTGTGATTGAATTAAGAAGTTGTGACAATGTAGTGACTGAAGAGGCGGTTCAAAAACTTTAATTGAGCACTACACACCATCCCCATCTATACACACTTTCTTAGATGAAGAAAGGAAGTGAGGTACAAGTCTCTAAATGATGTTTGGTCCCCTTATCTATTAATTTTACATATAAGGATAATATATGGTGTAATGTTGTTGCTATGGATGCTTGTCATTTATTACTTGGGCATCCTAAGCAATATGATTGATGTGTGATGTATGATGGCTGTAAGAACATATATAGTTTTATTTAGAATAACACAAAAACTATTCTTGTGTTCTATAAGGAGGTGATTAATCCCCCACCCCAATGCAACAGAGAGGTGACTCTTTTGTCTAAAGGAAATTTTCTAGGGAATTGAGAGGAGATGATGTTGTTTATGCTTTGGTTTATAAGGAGGACAATGAAGATGAGGATATTCTTGGAAGAGGATAAACCTTTGGTGCATGTGTATTGTGATTTTTTTCAGAGTCCCTATCCGATGAATTGTCACTCCTTAGAAATATCTAATATTAGATTGACCTTATGCTCGGATCTACACTCCCTAATCTTCCCCATTACAGAATGAGTCCCGAGTATGAGGAGCTTCCTCGACAAGTCCTTGAGTTGTTGACCAAAGGACATATTAGAGAGAGTTTGAGTCCATGTGCTATACTAGCTTTGCTTACACTATGAAGGATGGTAGTTGGCATATGTGTGTAGATAGTAGTGCCATTAACAAGATTATTGTCAAATACTAGTTCTATATTCCCTGCCTTGATGATTTCTTGATTAGTTGAGTGGTGCTTCTATTTGTAGCAAGTTTGATTTAAAAGGTGGATATCATCAAATCAGAATCAGACTATGTGACGAATGGAAGACAACTTTGAAGACAAGAGAAGGGTTATATGAGTGTTTGGTCATGCCTTTTGGGTTGCCTAATATCCCTAACACATTCATGAGAGTGATAAACTAAGCTTTTTGACCATTTATTGGTAAATTTGTAGTGGTCTATTTTGATGATATACTTATTTATAGCTTTGATATTGATTCTCACTTACAATATCTACTGGATGTTCTAGTTGTCCTTTGTAGGGATAGACTTTTTACAGCTATCAAGAAGTCTTCTTTCATGTGAGATTCTGTACTCTTCTTTAGGTATGTTGTCTCAAATGATAGAATAGTGTGGATGAGAGTAAGGTTGATGTGGTAAGACATTGGCTAAGACCTACTAATATACATGAGGTACGGAGTTTCCATGGGTTAGCTTCTTTCTATCAGAGTTTTATTCCCCATTTCAGTACCATTACAGCTCTCTTTACTGATTGTTTAAAGTTAAGATATTTTATTTGGAGTGATGAAGATGAGAGTGCATTTATTCTTATTAGAGAAAAACTTATTTTAGCAGTTGTATTAACCTTACCTAACTTTGCCAAGCCTTTTGAGTTATATTGCAATGCTTCAAAGGTTGGTATTGGGGATATCCTAAGTCAAGAGGGTCATCCAATTGCTTATTTTAGTGAAAAGTTATTAGGAGTATGAGGAAGGTACTATGCCTATGATGTTAAATTTTATTATGTTGTCCACGATCTGCGATATTGGAGGCATTATTTGATTCATGAAGCATTTATTCTTTATTCTCATTATTCTACTCTTAAGCATATTAATAACCAAGAGAAATTATTTGCTAGACATGCATAGTAGGCATCTTATTTGCAAAAGTTTTCTTTGCTTAATGATAAGTCTGTAGTTCAGAATAGGGTTGCAGACATCTTGAATCGTTGAGCATGCTTACTCACTAGCATGCATACTCTGGTGTTAGGGTTTAATTCACTTTAGTAGTTAATCCTTTCATTGCTAGGGTTTTATCTAAACTTATGACAGGAATAAAATCATATTATTTGTTGCACGATGGGTTTCTTTTTAAAGGTAATCGGTTATGTGTTCCTACTTCTAAGATGTGCTTGAAGATCATTAAGGAGTTGCATGATGAGCATCATATGGTAAGAGATAAGACTTTTTAGCTTGTTTCTTCTTCTCATTTTTTGGCCATCTACGCATAAGGAAATGTATAGATTTTGTTGGGAGGTGTCGTATATGCGATGTTGCTGAAAGGACATCCACTAATGCTAGATTATACATGCCTTTTCCTACCCCATCTCAGCCATGGTCCAACATTAGTATGGACTTTGTTCTTGGACTACCCTGCACTCAAAGATGAATGGATGACATCCACGTGGTTGTTAATAGATTCTTAAAGATGATACATTTTATTTCTTGCAAAAAGACCAATGATGTAGCTCATATTGCATTACTATTCTTTCAGGAGGTATATTGTTTACATGGTTTACTATTATCTATTATTTTTGATAGAGACTAATTTTCTAAGTCATTTTTAGCATTGTCTTTGGAAACTGGCAAATACTTCTTTAGATTTTAGTAGTTCTTACCATCCCTAAAGAGATGGATAGACGGAGGTAGTTAATCGATCCCTAGGAAATTTATTGAGAACTTTGGTTGGTGTTAATTTCAAATCCTAGGATCAACACTTATATAAGGCTAAATTTGCTTACAACAAGAGTGTGAATCGAAGTATAGGCTTTAGTCCTTTTACTATTGTTTATGGTTTCAATCCTCACTTTTCATTGGATCTAGCTCCTATTCCAAATATGAAGAGATTGAATGGTCAAGCGGAAGACTTTATATTATACTTGCAGGATGTTCATTTTGATACTCTTAAGAGATTGCAGGTGTCTAATGATACGTATAAAGCAACTTGAGATTTAAACAGAAGACAAGTGGACTTTCATGTTGGTGATTTGTATGGGCTATTTGACCAAAAACATATTTCTTGTTGACTTTTACAATGAATTATCAGTAAGGAAGATTGAGCCTTTGGAAATTGTTTAAAAGATTAATTCTAATGCCTATCAACAATATGGTTTCAAATTTATAGTTGGATAAGGATTTTGATTCCAATTAGGTTTCTCTCAAGCTTTTCCTAAGAGTCTTTATTCTATATTCCTTTGATTATTTAAGGATTTTCTCATTAGTTTTTCTTAGTTTTGATTGGTTAGTCATAAGGTAGTTAGAGATTGGATTCTTTATTTATAATTATGCCAATAGGAGTTATATAAAAAGCATGGCTCTTCTATGGAGGCTATAATTCTGTGTTTTTTTTTATATTTTGAATAAGAAGTGATTAATTATTTCTTCTTTATTTCTCCTCTATTTTATGTGAATTTGTCATTGAAATTCACAAGAAAGGAAGGTTGTGGACGCTTATAGTCGGATTTGTCGAACGACATTCACATCAATCCAACCTTGCATGAATGAATATTTTATTTTATTGGTAAATATGTGAGGAGACCTCCTTTCATTAAACACCAACATAGTATATTTAAGAATACAAGATCATCCATGCTAGAGAAACTTAATTAATTACAATTGCCATGTCCACCTAAGAAAAAGGAATTCATCTATAGCTTTGAAAGCCTGAGGCAAATTAAATAAGTAGAATCTAACTTCCTTCTTACACCATTTGAGAAGAATGGTCTTATGGCAAGCTTCATTATTGAAAATCCTTTGGTTCCTTCCTCTCCAAATAAAATAAATGGCTGCATTGAGAAAGATTTTGTGGAGGAACCCAATTTGAGGGTGATGTGTGCTCCAGTATAAAGCATTCTCAAGAAAGTGACTTGCCATTCTACTAGGAATATCTAGTCTCAAAATTATAAGAATTGATATGAGAACCTATTTGGAACAAGACCAAATAAAGAATAAATGATGAATGAATTTTGAACCATAAGAGCATAAGTCACATCAATTAACAAGAAAGATGCTCCTTCTCTAAATACTATGAAGAGTAAGCAACATCCCCCAAAACATCATCTAGGAAACAAAGGCGTGGCAAGGGATGTGATGTTTATACTTAACAAACTTCACCCATGACACCTTCAACCCAGGAGTCAAATGGTATCATAGGTAACATGAGTAGAAAACTTTGATTTCTTCCGAGGAATGATGTCTCTGCTATTGTCTAAATTAGGATTAATGGGTTGGATCAAAGAAATAAGTTGTTGCCCTCTCAAATTGTCATCCACATTGAATTTCCAAGATCCATTATTCAAGGAGTCATTAATAGAATACAAAGTATTACCTCCAATTTTATTGGTGATATGACAACGAAACTACTTGAGGAGAATATTTGGTCCCACCCAAGGATCCACCCAAAAGTGGATATCTTTGTCCTCATGGACTTGACAAGAGATTTCTCTTGGTTTTTTCGAAAGCTATATATGTATGTCTATGTCATAGAACTATAAGATGAAATCATCAACCATATATTTGAGTCATCACCACATGCTTTTCAATTTCTTAGTAAAGAGTATCTTATCTACACTACCTCAATAAAGAGTGTCAATCTTTCATACCAGGGTCTTGGACCTTCTTTTAACATATACAAAGCTTTCTTCAGTTTGTAGATATAGTATGGCTGGTGTAGATCAACAAAATTTAGGTTTCTCTACATACACTTCTTCTTTTAAGTTCCCATTGAGAAATACATTCTTCACATCCATTTGGTACACCTTGAATTTTAATGATAAGTCAAAGTTAATTCCTCTAACTTTTGTATATCCTTAAGCAACCAATCTTACTTACTTTCTGATAATTATACCATGTTCATTAGTTTTGTTCTTTGCAATCACATTACCTTCCTTGGTCTTGGAACAAGAAACGTCACATTATTTCTTTTAAATTTTCCCAACTCTTCTTGCATGACATTAATCCATCTCTCATCCTATAGCACTTCATCAACCTTGTTCGGCTCAGTGACACATAGCAAGCAAAGTTCACTTGATCTATAATTTGGCATCTAGTCCTTACACCGTCATTTATGTCACCTATAATATTGAAGATTATTTTTTGTACCCAATCAGGTACTTGATACAATTCTCTTTGTGGTTCCACCATGTCTTCATGTGAATCATTTTCTTCCACCTATTGATCATTGTCATGTATGTAATCATTACTATTTCCTTCCATGTTCACCTCTTCTATAAGGACTCTCATCTCTAAACCGGTTTTTATTTTCTTTAATTGTCAATTATCGTGAGGTTAACGCGTTTTCTGATTTATTTGGTGGTTTCGTAAATAAATAGTGTTTATGATGGTTTTAATCAAAATCAACTTTAAGATTAGTGGTTTTAAGTGATTTTGAATCAAATGTGAATTTTTGGGATTTTTTGGAATTTTTACTATTTTTCCAAAAATTAGGATTTTGGCGGGACCCCTGTCGGCCCCACCGTCAAAATTTTGGTTTTTGTGTCAAATGGACCCAGACATCAACGTAAGCTTATACAAAAAATTTCAGAATTTTCTTAGACTTAATTAGTGCTCAAATTTGTAAAATACCCATTTTAGCCTACTTTTTCTATTTACACCCCATAACTTACCCATACACACCCCAAAGCCTATTATAAAAGGCCAAACCTGAGCCATTCCCATTTTGGGAATAGGCTGAGGAGGAGAAGTAAGGCCTAATCCCCAATTAGGCCCGAATTAGAAGGTGTTTAAGGTAAGCCTATTCTAATTAAGCACTAAATCCTAGCTTTCTTCTTAATCCCTTCTAAATCTACCATTTCCCCTTTGTTTTAATTCATTTTTAAACACCAAAACTACTGATTTGTATTTTTACTACAAACCCTAGCTCTCAAAATCCAATTTTTATGTTCAACAAGCCCTAGATCTAAGTTTTTAATTAGGGTTTTCTTTGGTAAATTGATTTTAATGGAGTTTAATTCAAACTCTATGTCTTTGTAAGGTTTTCAAGAGGGGTGACCATCAAATCCAAGCCTAATCAAGGGATAAGGTAATGGACTTTCAAATTTTCAGTTTGTCTACGGTAAACTCTTGATTTTGTGGTTTATTTTGAATGAAGTTACTTGATTTGGTGTGCTAATGGCATAATTAGAAAATGGTAATCTTTAATCCCGATTTCATAGGGTTTTATCTTGTTATGATGTGGTTTAGCATTCTGGAAGTCATGGTGGACTTTTGATGGTATTTAGATTGTTAGATGATGATTTGAAGTGTTATCAATGGAGTTTCGGTTTGAAATTGCGAAAGGAAGAAGAAGGTCGAATCTGCCTTGTTGGCGTTTGAACGGTCCTGCAGGGCGTTCAAACGGCAACACTGTCGGATCGACAGATTTCTAGTTCACCCGATCGAACAGCCTGCTGGGCGTTCAAACAGCCAAACTGTGAAGTTGAAATTTTCCCGTTTAGCCGATCGAACGACCTTCTTGGCGTTCGAATGGCTACACAGCAGAATGTTGTTCAATTTGTATGATATTTATTTCGATGATTCCACTTTAACTTTCCAATTTTATATGAATGTGGAGTGTTTTGAGCTATATTATGCTACTGGATAGGCACACTATTGAGGTTATGAAGTTGAGATATATGATTAGAGATTTGTGGAATGACTTATGGTTTGTGGCATGATGTTAGAATTGTCATCTTGAAAATTATGAAGGGTTGATTCCCTATGGTTAAGTATATTTTCAGTAGGATTACAACCTATTAATGGACTGATTTGTTATGATAGAATGTGGTTAGTTGATGTGTGGATGTTGGTGAATGTCATGGCTTAAGGATGAAATGAATAATCTTATATGTGTTTAGCCTTTGTGGTTGAGTTTTGATTTGAGTTATGATTTCAATGATTCTTCTCCTATGATTTCCGCTGGAATTCATGATTAGATGTTAATTCACATGTGTAGTGTGGTAGTGAGTTAATTTCAAGCATGTTGAAATGCATTGAGTGAAGTATTTCTACTAGGTATACACACACATGTGGGGTTTAAATGATGATGTTGAAACTTGATATTATGATTATGAATGATGCATTAGGGGCTGATGAGAGCACTTATCATGGATTAGGATTCATGTATGCCTTACCCACGTATGTACCATGCTGCATGCATCATAAAAATGAATTTCCAATTGAGGCTTCATTGAGGTTAATCGAATTTGACCGATTGGATGCAATGTGGTGAAATTGTGTGACGGATTGAGCGGTCGTGGATTAATCAAAAGTTGATTGGTCTGAAAGGCCATGTTTTGATTTGAGTTCCTGTGTGGAACGAGTGCACTCACCGGGTTGAGTTTAGAGAAATGGAAGTATGTGGGGACGAGTTGTGTACTTGTCTTGTGGATTGTGAGATTGTTATTATGAGTGTCATCTGGACCCTGAGAATCCAGTGTGGTATGTCGTGTGCACCAGCTACCACGTGTTCTTGGGTTTCCTGTGTGGAAACTCGGGCTCTTCCTTCCGCAGGAGATGTCCCTGGGCGAACACCCTTGCTCTAGATTCTCTGTGTGAGAATGGGACATCCTCAGCCAAGATCGTCCAAGGCGAGCAGCTTTAGGGATTGACATCCCCGAACTTTCTTGAATTCTTGTGTAGAATTTTGGACCATGACACGCCTTCGTGGCCTTGTCTATGTTCCAGTCTATGTGACACTAAATTGTGATTACTCCTTGATGGAGGATGTTATAATGTGATGCATGAGGGAATGTGTATGTTAGAGATACATTCATGCAGGTTGTTATGATGTGATGCATGATGAAATATGTATGTTAGAGATACATTTCATGCAGGATGTTAGGATGAGAATGACACTATGTGGATTATGCACTATGATGCAGGTTTAGGTGATGTGCATGTGTGATCAAAAAATGATGCACCTTGCCAATCTTTGATTTGAATGATTATATTGCTATGCTATCGTATTTTCAATGATGATAGTTATATTAAAAACCATTGCCGAGTTTGTTAAACTCACCCCTCTTTCTTGTGTTTTGTTTTGGGGCTGCGTGGTGCGACACGCAGATGGATAGGATCTCCTCTTTGAGGAAAGGTCGGAGATGACTTGGATGTGATCATGGAGATCTATGTGTGACTTATTTCCTTGGTTTATACTTCATGTTTAGAACCTTTGTGTAGGGTTCTCTGTTGTTTTGGATTTATGTCACATTTTACAGTTGTGTTGCTTAAGACTTATTTTGAGCCAGTGTGGGCTATAGTTGACTAAGCATGTGGGTTTGAGATTAGTTGTTTACTTTGTGTTAAGCAACTCTCTTTCTGTCCTTCTTATTTACTCTTGCTCAAAGTGGAATGTGCGTACTCCGTAATTCTGTTAAGTCGCCCGTGGTTAGGGTTAAGTCTTCTGCTAAATCGTTTCTCAATTTCCCTTCGTCGCCCCCGTGCGCTTGACTGGCCCCTGGACCGGGTTCAGCTCGGGTCGGGCATCGCCGGGGCGTGACATCTTCAATCCAATCTGCATCACTAAACAAGTAAGTCGAGTTAAAAGCATAATCAAGAATATCAGTATTATGCTTTCCATTCACATCTTGTTATTGATTTTCAAAAACTTGTATATCAATTAATATGACATTTGAGGATTCCATCACACTATGCGTTCTATTGCTATGCACTCTATAGGCCCTACTTATCAAGGAATAACCAAGAAATATTTTCTCCTCACTGTTCCTATCAATCTTTCCAAGAGTAGCTCTATGTCTAAGAATATTATAATATAACTTCCAAATACTAATATGTTTAATATTTAGTTTCTTCCCTCTCCATAACTCATAAAGAGTTTAAACAATTGCAGGTCTCAAGTAGACTCTATTGAGAGTGTATGCCACAGTATTAATAGCTTCAGTTCAAAAGTGTTTAGCTAGGTTTTTCTTTTGGAGCATAACTGTCATGACCCAACTCCTAGGATCATTCATAAAAATACAACAAATGATTTTTAAAAAATTATTATAAACAAACTATCTTTCTGAGGAAATGTGGTGCCGAGTTGAAGACATAAGATCACAAAATAAACTATCTTTCTGAGTAAAGTATCATAGTTATGTCACAAGTTACATCGAAACAAAACATAAAGTCTATCCCTTTATATATAGAAGTTATCCTCACTCCATGTGCATCTAATCGCCTCTATGCTAGTAAAATAGATCATCCTAAGCTCTTGCATAACACAACCATACAACCCTAAAACAAAATAATACAAATGGAGTAGCTTAACTCAGCAAGGGTTTGGAAAAATAAAGCTCACATTAATAAAAAAACATAATCCATAAGAAGCATGACATAAACCTTATGCTAAACTCGTGTTAATAACACAAGAGCACATCAAATCCCTTATGCATACAACCGATGGAATATCTTATTCATGCTTCACATAAACATAAGAAAAACTTGTGCATTATGTCTCAATTATATTTCTTAATCAATGCACACAACCAATGCATTCATGTGACATAGTCCATACACATCCTGCATGATCAAGTGTTATAATCCATTAACAACCTATGTATATATAAGCATCATAATCCATACATAATCCCTATGTAAATAAGCACAGTGAATATCTTATGATAGAGAAATCCTTGTACTAAAAGATATAGATTTTGATCACCTTGGTATTTATAAGAAAGACATACCTAAGCAGTCTACTCACCCTGATAATCCTAAGAAGGAAGACCTATAAAGTTGGCAAATCCAATAAATTGTGCCCCTAGTTAGCCATTGCACAAGGACAAATCAGCCAGGAGCTTGCTCTAGAAGTCAATTCAGTTCTTCTCACCTAAGGAGAAAAACCTCCCTTTCATAATGGAAAACCCTACTCTTTTAGATAGAAAACCCCACTCAATGGACTGAAAACTGATTCATTCAAATCTCTAATATGACTAATCGAAAAAAATTGGCATTCACAATAGCTAATCACGATTAAACAAGGTTAATCATGGTTTAACAAATTATTTTCATGATGTATGCGACATGATACCGATGTGAACAATGCTAGGCATATGTAAGTAAAAATAATCATACACTAATTGTCCTATCATGCATTAGACATGGTCCATATGTGGCAAATGAGATTGTATAATCATAAATATACATGGTCGTGTTTATAAATAGGTTAAAACATGTAAATCATGGTTCATACATTAATGAAGCATGTGTAAATATTCATAGTTCAACATGATCATACTCTACCGGTCTTATGTGGAAAACATGAAGAAATGATACAAAATAGGCTTAAAAATAAGCACATATTCATTCCCTGTATAGCTGAAGGGGCGATTGATTAGGAACAATTACTTCAAAATCGCCATTAAGCCGATCAACCAGTTGACCAATTTTTTTCTCTTACACGAAACTGAATTGAATTCATCCTAAAATTCCATAAAACTTCATAAAACTTTCATTAAAATTTGACAAAATCCTATTCAACATTCTCATAGAAAATATATTAATATTAGACATCATTTTATTCAAGATTTAGTTGAGGATCAAATTGTTAACTTAGGGCATATTTCAACAGAGTTTTAATTGGTTGATATTTTTACAAAACCTTTGGATTTTAATAGGTTCATTAACCTTGGATGTAATTGGACTTGCTTGCCTAGAGTAGTTTTATAAGTGTTTTTTATGTCCCTTGTTTTGAATGAAAATCTTTTGGACATCAAACACTGCAAAAACTGTGTTCATTCCTTTAGAAGTGTGTGTTAGTTTGGTTTAGGTTGTTTAGTGTTTAGTTGATTTGTTTCTAGAAAAAGGTTTAAAAAAACAAAAATCAATTTTTTTGTATTGTCAAACATATAATTGACATATCATTTGGAACAAACTTGAATTGTGTACTATTGCACATAGTGGGTCACACATGTAATATATGATGAATACAATCTTAAGTCAACATGAATAATTGAATATAAATTGAGAAGAGTTTTAAAATTTATAATAATACTTTATGCATTATTGATTTACTGAAAGACTTAGTACTCACTATAGAAATTCAAGGTCATCTATTGGGTTAAATGTATAATATGGTTAATTTACTTATTGACTATGATACTTTGGATTCCTTTGCATTCTTGATGCGATTTGATATATTTATGTTTTACTTTGAACACTTGATGCAAATATTATTATTAATAATTCTCATAAAGATGATGGAGAGGGTTGTCTACATGAGATATCTTATGTTAGTGTGAAAGCTACCATCCCTTTCACACTAGAAAAGGGTTAGAATGAAAACAAATATATAGTACAAGGTTAAGAGAACTAAGAAAAAATCATTAAAAACCCGAATTATGAAAAGAATATAAAAACCAAAATTTGAAAAAGGCAAAGGGAATAGAGAAGGAAAACTACAGAAATAGAGTTATGTTTTATTGTTTATATATTTTGCTTATTCAATGTGAATTAATGATCAAATGGAATGCGAGCATAGGCCAAGTTTCTCGAGCGACTTGTTTGCCAAATTAGTGGAAGAAGAAAGTTGTTTTTGACTATATTATCTATTAATATCCTGAGGAATGCTTTGAATGATTATGATATAGTCTTTTACTTAAAATAAAACATTTTCTCATCCTCTCTTATTATGAGGCTTAGAACATAAAATATTGATTCTTTTGTCAAGTGGCTAATTAGATTATGTTATGCTGTTGCGGGAAGTACAATGTGTTACTATGCTCACAATTAATATTGCTGTATGGTTAACAAGACACTTTGTTTTCGATGACGTTTTTTTATTCTTCTAAAAGTTAATTCTAGATGTGGTTTCAAGTTGGCTTACAAGTAACACACTTATTTTGTGCCACGACCCTAATTTTCAAACCGTTTTTAATTAAAGGACAAGCGATAAAATATGACAAATTTCTTTTTTCTTCCTTAAACCCAAATCAAATCATCCAATTAAACATCGAGGTTGTGATAACTAGGGTTCTCAAATATGAATATCAAAATAGAAGATATTATTACACGTGTCAAAATTTGATAAATAGCAAGTTAACCTTGGAAGTACAAGTCTATCATCTGTTTAAAAAAAAACAACCAAGTAAAGTTGGCTATCACACCAGTAATTACAATTATTTACATGATTGTAAAAGCAAGAAGCTAGATCCCACTAGTGTAATGTTGTCCTCAAATGCCCACCAATGTCCTGATCTCGTAAAAACCCCATCTAAAGAACCTACAAGCGAATAAGACCAAACAAAAAGCAAACATCTCCTCTCCTTAGAAGAGCATTTCAAAAGAACAAAAGTAAAATTTAGTGTTTTCAGATCGGGCCAACATCACCCGATGTTAGTTGCCTACGTACTCATCAGACAACTTCTCCAATGTTTCCAACAAGATCGGATCTAGATGTAGTTCTGCATAAAACTACACTATACTAAGAAGCATAACATCACACATGCAATGCTTAAGTATTTTAAAGCAACCTACATTTTATGCAAGTCCTTTAGTCATTCAACTTGTTCTAATTAAACAAGTAATATCAAACAATATTATTACTTATCTCTCGAACCATTGTTTGATAATTAATATCCCCGTCTAATCCCAATGACAGACAGACTTATCAGATGTCAACCTAAGTGACAAATGAGAAACTCATCATAAACCACCCTCAAAGGTAAATCCATGACAAAACACCTTGGAATCCACCAGGAAGTACCATCACCCCTCTTAGCCCTCGAAGGACTTGACCAGAATGGAAGGGCATGGCCCACAACTGCACCTGAACAGAAGTTGCGGGAAAAGCCAACCAAGCAGGATGTCAGCTAATCCAAATACATGTATACTAAAAGATCCTCAACAGATCTATGGTAAGCCCGGCTCACGCAGAGCTCCCTCCAATGGGGAGATGCAACTACACTGTCAAATCAATAGCTCCTCAATAGAGCTAAAACTTAGGAAACCATTCTAAACCCTATTTTGCTCATCAATAAGGAAGGATTTCAAATGACTATCCCAAACCCTATTAGTCCCTTCTAGACTAGGGTTTTAAACTCGAAACTACCATCGGTTCATCAACCAAGGCAAATCATCAAGTCAAAGGCTTTGTTCACTCTATGAACTAGTCTCAAACCCTTCTGAGGTATTTTAGTCTTTATCATGATTAGGTTTTCACCCAATCCAAAGCTATCTAACCCCGCTTATTAATCTTTCAATAATTTTAAGCTAGTGATAAGTTATCAACACAACATAATTAGAAAATATCGAAACAATAAACAATATAAACAATCAGAACTACACAGGTCGAAGGAGATCATAATATCAATAATCAAATTCAATAACGATATTAGAATTGTTCAAGCTCACATGTCGTAACCCTCCTTGGGTTAACTTATTAAATCTTTATGAAAACTGGTCATAATGCACCTAAGGGCATTAAAGTAATTATCCAACATTGGATAAGGTCCTCTCTGCTCTCAGGCGAGTTGTTAACCTCTCAAAAGGTATAAGTATCACCTTGGGCCATTAATTTCATTCACGCGAATGCAAGCCAATCTGCATAGGGGTATTTCTATCTTTTTGTTTAGGGCCTCCCTGAATCTTCATGGGTCCAAAATTAATCTCAGGGGTACACCATGACATTATGAACCCGAGGTAATTTCCTTGCTATTCAATGAGGTCATAAACCCCCCTTGAACTGACCCCGATTCAATTAACCATCTTACCTTAATCTTAGGCATAAAATAGTCAATTATCTTTTTATTGCGATTTTTACCTAACTTTTGGCATGGTCCAAATTTATGATACACACTAAAATCTCATTGAGATTTTTATCAATTTTTGAATCCACTTATGGTCCTCTAAACCGGAGCCCCTAAGTCTGGTTAATAATTATTATTATATGCTGCAACTCACAAGGTAAATTAGTCATTTAAAAGCCTTTGGGATTTTTTCCTGGTTTGAAACTTGGTCAGAGCACTCGGCATACATTCATGGTCATTCATAATTGTTTCCAAATTGTTTTGACTACTCTAACTCACTATATCAGACCTGGTTCAATGAGTATACTTTATTTTATTTTCTTTTTAAGGACCGGACTGAATCGGGTTGGGTACTTGACCCGGTTTAGGGATTGACGATGACCCACACTGTGGGTTATCTTCTCCTGAGCTAGCCAGAGGCCTGTTGGCCTCTGGCAGCACCACCTCCGGCAGCCACGGCAAGGTGAGACTGGGCCTCACTGGATCACTGCCCGACGGCGATCCCGATGGGCCTGGCCTCGCCGCTGCTCAGTGGCCTTTGGGGCCAAAGCCCTTCTTTTCCTTGTTTTCTTCAGCTCGGAAGAGGCCATGCTTGCTGGCCTGCGGTGGCGCTGTCCCTGGCAGCCACGGCAAGGCGAGGGACTAGCCCAACCGGATCGCCTTTCTGTGTCAACTCCAATGGGGCTGGTCCCACTGCCGTCCAATGGCTGGCCGCCCTCCGATGGGAGGTTCCTTCCCTCTTTTTTTTAACACAATTTCTCCCCGGCAACAATTTCTGGCAACCGAGGGCCCGTGGGTTTTGGCTGGAAAGGGAGATCTGCTCGTCCAGTGAAAAGGGAGATGCCGACCTGGAGACAGCCAATGGGCGGCCACCGACCGTCAATCAGAATTTACACAGTCAACAGAACAGTGGCTACAGATATCACTATTCATCATAATTACGATGAACAATGATTGTAGAGATAAATGTAATTTCTAAAATTACACTATGCAAATTGCAAAACTCACAAATAATAGAATTTATATTCTAATTAACTGAATAAAATACCAATTAATCTCAACTTGAACTTAAAGATATTGATCCTACCATGGTTTGTTGTTGATCCACCACTGCCCGAGCCTCGCCGTCCACCAATTCTCTCCTCCCCTTAGGCCAAAAAGGTCAGAACCTCCCTAAATTGTGCCCTAATAAAGTCTTTTATAAGCATGGGGATTAGGGTTCCTAATCCCCCTAGAAGTTGGGTCAATCTTTCTCAATTAGGCCACTTCATTGAACCTCTAAAAATTAATTTCGGAATTCTAATTAGTTGGGCCCGCAAAATAACTTAAACGACCCAATTACATATTAAAATTGGGAGAACAAGCCCTATAAGATATGTTGAACTTCAAAAAGTCTTATCTCCCTCATCTGAACTTTGATTCACACATTCTTGGTGGCATTTCGGAGCTCTATCTGTCTACTTTCTAACTACATTGGCTTCAGCCATAAATTTGATCTTGGGAAGATGTTATTCTACTAAGAAAGTCAATAGGTTAAATACCCTATTTTCCATGTATTTAATTTTTGAAACCTAGGAAAATTTGGGATATTACATTATGAGGGTTGGAACTTAAAATATCGATCCTTTGGTCAAGTGGCAATTAGATTATGTCATGATAATCTAGGATGCATAGTGTGTTACTATGAAACTTGGATAATATGTTCACAATTAATACTACTATATGGTCAACAACACACTTTGTTTTCAATAAAAACAATTTTATTCTTCTAAAAGCTTATTCTAGATGTGATTTCAAGTTGGCTTAGAAGTTCTTTCTCAATTTCTTTTCTTTATCTTGTTGTCCTTTTATCTATTTGTGACAAAAAAGGGGGAGAAATTTGGGTTCAACCCTGAGGATAGAAAGCTAATAGAGAGCTTGAAAAAGAAGATTTATGATGAATTGATAAAAAGAGAAAATTCTTGATATGGTTATGACTTGATTAATCTTTTTTACTTGAATATTTAAATTTTGTACTTGTTTCTTAGAATAATATTATGCAGATATATTTTATTTTGTGATGTGCAAGTTGATTACAAGTTGAAAACCATACCACAATAGGATTAGAAAGTTATAGATTAAGGGGGCGAGTCATTGTTGGATAATCAGTCTAAATCTAATTATGCACAATGGAGTTGTAATTTTTTATTTTTCAGATGATGGGTTGTCGTGTCTCAGTACTAAATAATCAAAAGGGGCAATTGTAAGAAGATAAACACATTTATGTCATGTATTGGCTTATTTCCATGATCAAAATAATGTCATTACTATGTATTTTCAGTTAGTTTTTGTCTTAAGATTGATTTCTAAAGGTGGAACGAAAGGAAGACTCAAATTCATGTTTTTGATAGGAAAAAGTATGCGCACACATCACATGCACACACTTTTGGGTATGAGAGACCTTAAGTGAAAGAAAGATGAAGATTGGAGGTTTGAATATTAAAAAATAAAAAATCTAGTCAAACCAATTGATTGCCAGACTGGGATGATCGATCGCTAGTGAACAGTAGTAGAATCTGCAAAAAATGTAAGAACAAATAATCACTTTTGTGAATGATTGATCGGCACTCGAATACACACTTTGTTAAACGAAGCTAAGAGTTCAGCGATTGATCATGGAGTTGAACAATTGATTGATAAAAGAGTCATGAGGGAAAGGAATAGGGATCGATCAATTGTCGTGTGGAATAATCAATCGATTGAGCAATAGGTTACATAAATTCAAAATTTCCAATTTGATTTGGATTCATAGATGGAGTCATATTTCTTTTGGGATTTGGGAGTCTATATAGAGGGATTGGGACGTGATCGAGAGGGGATATAGAAGACCTAGAAACCTAGAGAGCTTGTGTGGAGTTGCTCTAATGGAGATTTGAGAGAGTTTTCTAAAGTGTGGAAATCTCTACCTAAACAAATACAAGTGATTAGAAGAGAGATGAGAGAAGAAAAATACATGTGTGACATAGTATTTGCTAAAGATTGTTGTTGAGAAGTTCTAAAGAATTGATGATTCATTCCAAATGAAGAGATAAAAAATCTATTTTGATCAAAGAGCAAATAGAGGAGAAGATCAAGTTATGCCAGTAAATAACCAATGAGTGGTTGATTCAGAATTCAAGAGTGGTGTAAAGAACTAGTCATGTAAAGAAAAATGAGTTTTTTATCTTCATAATCAATAATTATATAATCTTATGTTTATATAGTGCATACTTGTTCCAGACAGAGTGCCCCAATGTTTTTCGTAGTTGGTTTTTTGTGTAAAATTCTTGTGTGTTTGTTTCAAAATTTGGTTACAAATTTTTTGTTAGGATACATTGGAATTAAGCACATTAATTTGAATAAAATCTATGAATATTTTGTTAAATCTTGTAACTTAATTGTGAGTAAGAGGTACTTTATTTTTCTTGGCTTGTCTATGCTAAACACATAGTTCACATACCAAAAAAGAGATGCTCTCTAACCTTACTCTAACAAAGAGGAGATGGGCAAGGACGTCCATACAATGCCTCAAAAGGTTTCATCTCGATATTGACTTGGTAACTATTATTATAGTCAAATTCCACCAAAGGTAAATGATGCTCCACTCCCAAGTACCATTCAACTTGAGGATACATGCTCAAAGCATATCATCCAAAGTCTGGATAGCCCTATAACGACCTTGAATTTCTAGTAAGTTTTCTTTTTAGCCTCTAATAAGCTAATTTTGGAGTTTGTAGCATTTTTTTAATTAGTTAAAGATTATTACGTGTTGAATTTTTTTAAGATTGTGGTAGAGTGTGGAAAATCCAGTCTAAAGGGTTTTGAAGTGCTCGAATTGGACACTAGGGTCGAACGTTACGGCTTTAGAAAACATGGCACATGGGTAGGACCCACTTTAAAAGTGCGAGATAATCTACCCATGTGGGGTTTAGTTTTGTAGGGCTCGCCAATACTCTTTTTGTGAATGATTTAAATTCTAAACTCGCATTTAGTAAAAAAATTTATGAATATTTTGACATGGTTGTGCTAATGTGACTAATTTTAGGAAAACATGCTATGTGGTGAACTGTATTAGCATGTGTTCTGCTATGTTTTGGTTATGTCTATGTGATGGGTAATTCTTGGGCTTGAGAATTGTGAATTATCATAGTGTTTTGATGCCCGCTAAGAAAAATAATCGGTAGGTGGAGCGCACAGGGTGGAGTATTATGGGAAAACTTCTTCCATAAGTGGCCCTTGTTGCCCCATGAGCGCTGGGGTAGGCCGTAGGGTATCACAGCTTGTGGATGTGATGTGATTCGAAACTGTTTCGTCTTCTACATAATTTATCGTTGATAAAAGTTTCTATGAAAATACTATAAGGGGTTTCAAAGATTTTCTACTTAGCATTTCCTTTAGATTTTAAATCAACCTGCTAAGTATAAATATACTCACCGACCCCAAGATTTTGCTAGTAATGCAATGAGGGCGGAAGTGAAGGAAGAATAGTGTCCTAATTAAATGATCTATTCTCTTCTTTTGAAAAATATGTAATATTTATATGACTACTCTTTTAGGGCACGGTGTGCCTGAAAACTTGTTATCATTGTAAAATTATTGGCTCTACGCACTGTGATACTTGGCCTATGTAAATTTTATTAAGTGATTATGAAATATTTTGGTTGTGCTATGACTCTGTGGTATGTTCATGACTAATATGATCACATATGTGACTATTCTCCACACCAACGACTATCACATTCGGACATGTGTGTGATCGTTGAGCGTGTCGAATGTTTATGATTATTATTAATATTTTTAATAAAGAGGCAACCATCACAAGCCCACTTAGATTGCCCATCCATCTAAGGATGATAAGTTGACCAAAGGTGACTCATAGTCCCCAAAGCCTTCTAAAATTTTTGCCAAAACCATGATATAAAATGAGGATTTCTATCAGAAACTAAGGATATGGGAACTCTATGTAACCAAATAATCTCCTTTGCAAAAAGCACTACCAACATGTCCAAGGAAGTAGAAATCCTTATAGCAATGAAGTAAGTTGATTTAGTGAGTCAATTAACGATTACCCACTTGGAAATCTAGGAAGACGGGAGACAAAGTCTATGACCACATTCCCCCACTTCAAATTTGGAATAAGTAGAGGCTGTAGCATGTCTCCTAGATGATGTTCAATTTTCACTGGCTGACAAATCAAACATTTGGACACAAATGAGGCTGTCTCCTTCTTCATTCTACTCTACCAAAATGTTCACTTTATATCATGATACATCTTAGTTCCCCCTGGATGAATAGAGGACCTAGAGTGATGCGCCTCTGAAAGAATATTCTCCTTTAACTCTTGAGAATTTGGCACACACAACTACCCACAAAATGTTAAGTTTCAATTAGCCCTTTCTTCAAAAACAATTACCGCTTTTCCTTGAAGCTTACCCTTCATTGCTTGAATTTCATCCTCCTTTTGTTCTTCAACCACCTTATCCACCAAATCAGAACTTAGGGAAAGATTAACAAACCACATTCTTGATGTAAGGACTCTCATTTTTTAACCGGTTTTATTTTAATGTTATTTATCGGTTAATGTGTATTTTACGCGTTTTCTGATCTAAAATTTGAGGTTTTCAAAAATAAATAGGATTTCTAAAGGTTTTAAACAAAACTAATTATACATTTATAAGTTTTAAGCAGTTTTCTAAAGGATTTTTTTGATTTTCACTAATTTTTCAAAAAATTAGGGTTTGGCGGGACCCCTGTGGGCCCCACCGACGAAATTAGGATTTTTAGACCAAAATACCCCAGACATCAACATAAGCTCATGCAAAAAATTTTAGAATTTTATCGGATTTAATTAGTGCTCAAATCTTCAAAATACTTATTTTTAGCCTAAAATTCTATTTACACCCAATTAGTTCATTAAGCGTACCCTAGGCCCTACTGTAGAAGGAAAAGGGCTGAGCCATTTCCATTTTCGGAATAGGTTGGGAGGAGGTGATTAAGGCCTTGTTCCCCAATTAGGCCCAGATTAGAAGGGATTAAGGTATGTTCTTCCTTAATTAAGCTTAAACCCTAGATCTTCTTCTAATCCATTCTTCATCCATCATTTTCTCTTTGATTTGATTCGATTTCAAGCATCAAAGTCACTTATTTACTCCCTTACTTCAAACCCTACTTATCAAAATTTATTTTTTATGCTTAACAAACCCTAGAACTAAGATATCTTCAAGGTTTTCAATGTTAAATCAATTTTTAATAGAGTTTAACATAGACACTATGTTTTTGGAAGGTTTCCAAGAAGGGTGAAGGTCAAATCCGAATCTAAATAAGTGACAAGGTAATGGGTCTTCAAATCTCAGCTTTCTTATGGTAAAATCTCGATTTTTATGGTTTATTTGGAATGGGTTTGTTTGATTTAGTGCTTTAATGGTGGGATTAGTAAATGTTAATTTCTTGTTCCAATTTCTTAGGGTTTTGATTTAGAATGGTTTAGATTAGTGTTCTAGAAGGTTTGATGAAGTTTTGATAATGTTTGGTACCATGGATGTCGATTTGAAGGTGTTTTCATGGTGTTTCGGTTTTGAAATTCGAAATGAAGAAGAAGGTCAAAACTGCTATGTTAGTGATCGAACGGCCTACCAGAGCGTTCGATCGGCAACACTACAGATTTGGAAAATTTACAGTATAGCCAATTGGATGGCATTGCAGGGCGATCGAACGGCTACATGACAGTTTTTGCTATTTTTGAAACTTATGCACATTTCAATATTTTGCTCCATTTGATGATTCTAATGGTTATGAGAAGTGTATTATGATGAAATTAGGCCATTGGAGGTGTAGAATTGATGATGAAAGTGTATGGATTATGTTTAGGTGTTGTCTTGTGACATCAGATTATGTTGATAATTATACATGTTGATATTGAAGTACCTTAAATTTGTGAATGTTGGTATTTTTATGAATAGAATTTGTTTTCAGCAGGGATATAATGTGGAAAAATGGTGAGATGTGTTCTCTCATAATGAGGATGGCTTATGGGTAATGGATGTGATCATGTTGTGGCTTAATGAATGGAAGAATCATGATTGTGGGAGTGAATATTCGATTTCACATGGATAGATTTAATCCTTATGGTGGATTTTGTTTTGATTTCAGTTGGGAGTTATTGTTTTGAATGTGTTCAAGCATGTGTAAATTGTCTTATGAGTTTATGTCAAGCATTGGGCATGTGCTTAGATATGCATGAATACACACGTATGGGGAATTTACTATGACATTGTAGTTAATTATGAGGTGATTATGATGCATGAGGGGACTGAATTGGACCACGTTCCATGTTTTGGAATTCACATAGGTCTTGCTCACGGATGTATCATGTTAGCATGCATCATGGATCGTTATTCATGGACGAAGTTTTACCGATGTTTAACCGGAATTAACCGATTGTATGCTATGCTTGAGATTGCATGCCAGATTAATCACTTGGTGAATTAATCGAAACTTGGTTGGTCCAAAAGGACATATTTTCGATTTAAGTTCATGTGTAAAACGTGTATACTCCCTGGGTTGAGTCTAGAGAAATGAAATTATGTGGGGACGAGTTGTGTACTTGTCTTGCGGATTTTAGATTTATTATGAGTGTCATCTAGACCCTGAGAATCCAGAGTGGTATGCCATGTGCACCTGCTACCACGTGTTCTAGGGTTCCCTGTGTGGGAATTCGGGCTCTTCCCTCCGTAGGAGATGTCCCTGGGCGAACTCCCCTACTTTAGATTCTCTGTGTGAAAATGGGACATCCTTGGCCAAGATCGTCCAGGGCGAGCAGCTTTAGGGATTGACAACCCCGACTCTTTTACATTTCCTTTGTGGAAATTTGACTATGTCTTGCCTTTGTGGCCTTGACCATGTCCTGCCTGTGTGGCAATGCTTGTGTTTACTCCTTGATAGAGGCATTCACCATTTGTATTGATGCATATCTATTATGAATGCATGATTGTGTATCATGTGTTTGACACATTTGTCATGTAGGGTGAATGAATTTGATGTGATATGAATGCATGATCAGAAATGGTGTGTTTGAGACATTATTATGCAAGTTTATGTGATATGAATGCATGATCAGAAATGGTGTGTTTGAGACACTATTATGCAGGTTTATGTGATATAAATGCATGATAAAAAATGGTGTGTTTGAGATACTATTATGCAAGTTTATGTGATATGAATGCATGATCAGAATTGGTGTGAATGAGACACTATTATGCAAGTTTATGTGATATGAATGCATGATCATGAATGATGTGATTAAGACACTATTATGCAAGTTTATGCGATGTGAATGTAAGATTAGAAAGTGGTATAACATGTTAATCTTAGATTTGATTTGCTTCATTGCCATGCCATTGTGTTTTCTAGTGATTATAGTTATATTCAAAACCATTATTGAGTTTTTATACTCACCCCACTTTCTTATTTTGTTTTGGGGCTGCGTGGCGTGACACGCAAATGGACAGGATCCTCTATATGAGGAAAGGTCGGAGAGTGCTTGGGAGTAGTTGTGGAGGCTCCTAGTTTTGAATGTCTCTTCGTTTATCTTGTTTTGATGTTAGAACCTTGTGGATGATCCTTGTCTTAGATTTGTGAGATACTATGTTTTTAGTTTCTTTGAGACTTGTTTTGGAGCCAAGTGTGTGGCTATGAATTATTAGTATGTGGGTTTGAGATTATGGTTTAAATAGAGTTTAACTCTTTTAGTTCTTCCTATTTACTCTTGCTCAAAGTAGTGCATAAACTCCATTGTCATTAGACTACCCATAGTTGGGGTACAAGTCTTCTGCTATTTTCCTCAATCGTTTCAATCCGTCGCCCCTGTGCATTGTTTCGGCCCTTGGACCGGGTTCGGCTCGGGTCGGGCAGTGTTGGGGCGTGACACTTGTATCTTCCAAAGCTAACTCTAGATTGAGCAGATGGCCTCTTCATACAAAGGTCATTCTTGCACATGCATACAAGCTACCGAAGTTGCCGATTTCCTACTCAAGGCATCCACCACCACATTAGGTTTTCTTAGATGATAAAAGAGAGTGAAGTCATAATCCTCAAGGAATTTCAACCATCTTCTTTGCCTAATGTTCAAATCTCATTCAGTGAAGAGATACTTCAAACTCTTGTGATTTGTGAACACTTAAAACTTCTCACTATAAATGTAATGCCTCCAAATCTTTAGTGCTAAAACCACTGTTGATAGCTCCAAGTCATGTGTTGGATAGTTTTTCTCATACACCCAAAGTTGATGAGAAGCATAAGCTACTAGCTTCCTGTGCTACATTAATACACAACCCAATCCTTTTGTGAAGCATCACTATAGACAACAAATTGTCCACTACATGAAGGTAAAGCCAGAACTTGTACTGAAGTTAGCCTCTTCTTGAGATTTTTGAAACATTGCTCACATGCTTCACTTCATTCAAACTTTTCACTCTTCCTTGTTAATTTAGTCATAAGAGTCGCAATGCTAGAGAAACCTTCAAATAAATCTCTTATAGTATCCCGCAAGACCTAGGAAACTTCTGTATTCAGAAACATTCTTCGGTTGCTCCCACTTCAAAACTGTTTCTACCTTTGCTGGGTCCACCACTACACCATCTTTGGATATGACATATATCACACCCCGATACCCGCCTGACCCAAGCCGAACCTGGTCCAGTGGACGGTCGAAGTGCGTAGGGGCGACAAATTGCTACGTTGCTGAAGACTTGACCCCTCTAGCGGGTAATTTACACATATGGAGTTGCACACCTTTAAATCTGCGTGCAAGAGAAATAAGAAAATAAAATAGGACAACAACTCTGAAACAATGTTCTAATCAAAAAGTCGTAAATAGGTCTAAAACCACAAGGGCTACAAGAGTATGGAACAAGATCAACCATACATAATGTTCTAACATCATAGCAAAGTAAATTAGAAAACATAGCAGAGTCTCAAGGCATCCACACTTACTCCAAAGCACTCGCTAACCGTTCCTCATACAGAAGATCCTGATCGACTGCATGTCGCACCATGCAACCCCAAAATAAAACAGATGAAAGTGGGGTGAGTAAAAACTCAGTAAGGTTTTAAATACGGGAACAATAAATCAGAAAACAACCACAACATATCAACATTGTCTATCACATCAACCTGTCATATAATATCCCATTTCTGATTACTTTCCTTACTATAACCATACTTGCTCATAAGTAATTATCCTTTATCTGAGTATCTCAAACATACTATTCATAGCATGGATAATCACATTATAGCATAAACATCTATCCTGCATAAAGAGTGTCTTAAGCACACCCCACACATCTATGCATACCCATTCTCCTTCATAATTCAACTTGCATGAGAAGTGTCTCTAACACATAATCATTCATCCATAAATCATTCACCATGCACGACAAATGCCTCAATTACACTATACTAGATTATGCATAATAAATGATATTCAAATGTGTCACATAATCTCAATTATCCCTACACAACCTATGTAAATGGGGTATAATATTATCTCATACATATGCATCATCAACAATGGTGAATGTCTCATACGGAAACCTAGGGTGTTTGGGGTAGTTAGCCCCTCTGCTTGCCCTAGACTAACCACAAAGGGAGGTCCGATTTCCTTACAGAAACATAGAGCAATTTGCTCGCCATAGATAGTCCTGGCTGGGAACGTCCAATCTCCTATGAAGACCTAGAGCAGTGTGTTCACCCTGGACATCTCATGCGGCGGGGAGAGTCCGATTTCCACCAAGGAAACCTAGAACATGTAGTAGCCGATGCATGAAGGCCTACCACTCTGGATTCTCAGGGTCCAGATAACTTTATCAAGAAATCTCAACTCCATTCGAGTTAACCAGACTCATTTCCACTCAACTCAACCCGGGGATTATCCATGTTCCAATTAAGAACTTAAATTGAAATCATATCCTTTTGTATCAATCAACTTCCGATAAGCCAACAATCGATTAACCTGACATGCAATATCACATAATTGTATCCACTCGATCAAGCTTGTCTAATCTTGATAAAGCCCCATTCATAAATCTATTTAATGATGCATGCAATATGGAACATACATTGGCAATATATGCATGAATCCCAACTTATGAAATGTACTCCCATCAGCCATACATGCATCATTTCTAATCATAACATCAACAATCACCACAATTATCCCCCACATGTGTGTATATGGTAGAAACATTAATTCTAAGCATATGGACATGCATTATAAATAATCCATCAACATACTACACAAATGCTCTTGGACAAATAATCATGGCTCCTTATTGAAATTATGAGTGAAAACCATTGAAAAATACAATTCGAATCAAGTGTAACCTCACACTAGACTTAAGTAAACATATTTGTTACCATACTTAAAGCTTGTCATGACATCATCACTCACCCATAATTTAATCATAATATAGGAAGGAATACAAATTCATTCTCATGTTGTAACCTTGTTGGAATCATATTTAAAATATGAGGAATCACTAAACAAGGATTCAAGAAAAGAAATCATAACATGCTTAACCGAATAACATGTAAGTCACATAACACTTAAACATTCATCATAGCTTCCAACATTAAGTTCATGTCCTCCTATTTGTTTTATCTAGCATATATTACTTATCATAATCATAAGAAATGGTACTTAAGAGGAAAACATGAAAAAATTGAGCAAAATAACAAAAAATCACAAAATTGCAGTGTTGGCATTCAAACGCCCTGCAGAGCCGTTCGAACGCTTACACTGCATTCTGGGTCGTCTTATTCCTTTCGAATTCAAAACCAAAAATACAAATATATATCTTAAACCTTCAAATCTCATTCCCAAACTTCATAATAATGAAATCCAAGGTTAGGAAATAATAAATCTAGCCATTTACAACCAAAAACACTAAGAAATTGCAAGAAAGATTAAGCTTTTCTAAATCCGTAATTAAAGCTCAGCTCCATGCGAACCCACATAAAACTCTGCTACATTTCAAATATGAAATCACAGACCTATTTAGGACAAAATCCCTTACCTTGAGTGAGCTTCTTGACTTGAAATCAATGCTCAAACTCCTTCAAATCCTACCCACATAGGGTTTTGTTAATACTTGCATAAATCCGCTTAAAAATATCTAAATATCTTGAAAACATATAGATCTAGGGTTTATTGATTTAAAAAATAAAATTCCTTTCAAAAGGATTTAAGAAAGAGGTTTAAATTAGTAGCTTTAAGTGTAGAAATCAAGATTAAACCTTGGCAACGGAAAAGATTTAGAAAGTTCAGGTTTCCCTAGGTAATTAATGAAAAATCAAGCAAATCTTTACCTTAATCACCTTTCCTTCTTTGGAAATAGGGATTAGGGCCTCCTAAGCTCCAGATTCTAGCCCTTCATAAATGGGAAAGTGGCGTTGCCTTTCTATTTATAGTAGGCTTTGGAGTAGACCTAACAAATAGGTGGGGTATAAATATAATTTAACACTAAAAATGGAAAAATTTCTTATTTTAAGCCCAAATTGATGTCTGAAAATTTTGAATCATTTAATTAATATCTTAAGATGTTTTTAGGGTCATTTGGACCCATCATGCCAATTTTAAACATGGGGCCCACGGCTGGTCCCGCCCCCTTACTTTTGGAAAAAATAGTCAAATTTTTGGAAATTCTAAAAAACTTTGTATTGCCTTATATTAACATAAAAACTATCAAAGTGAAGAAATTTTTTATTAAAACCTTAGTTAACCACCTTAATTTTGAAAATAGTCAAAACTGATCAAAGTTAACATTAAACTACACAATAATCACTAAATAAAATTAATTAAATAGGTTAGTGTTTAGGGATCTTACAACATAGCCTATAAATTGTACTTTCGTCAACCAAAATTCACACTTATAAAACTCTACATAGAGCTTATGGTCTCTCAAAGTTTTCATGATAATCCTTAAATGCTTTTCAAGATCCTCATTATTAGCTAAATACATCAATATGTCATCTACCAAGATGATGACAAACCAATCTAAATAAGGCTTGAGGACTCAGTTCCTCGAGTCCATAAAAGATGATGGTGCATTTGTAAGCCCAAAAGGCATAACCAAGAACTCATAATGCCCATAATGTGTCTAGAAAGCAATCTTAGACACATCATTAGGTCGAATATGATGTTAATGGTAGCCCAACTTTAAGTCAGTCTTAGAGAACACTTGAGCCTACTACAACTAATGAAATACATCATCAAAATGTGGCAAATGATACTTGTTCTTGATTGTGACCAGATTCAATATTTGGCAATTAATGCAAAGACTATGAGAACCATCCTTCTTCTTGACAAAGTGAACCAGCGCTCCCGAAGGGCATACACTAAGCCTGATGTATCCCTTGTCCATTAAGTTCAGCAGTTGAGTTTTAAGCTCTTTAAATTCAGCTGGAGCCATGTGGTAGGAAGCTTTAGAAATAGGAATGGTGCCTAGACTCAGATTAATATTGAATCTGATCTCCCTGTTAGGAGGTAATCCCAACAAGTCATCTAGAAAGACATCCGCATACTCCGACACTATAGGAATGAATTCAATAGGAGGTATTGCACTCTTCACCAATATGTTTACAACAAAAGCCACACACCCACTATTGATCCACTTCCTTACCTTAGAAGACAAAAAGAACTTGTCACTAACCCATCTTATGTGCTGAAAAGTAAAAGACTCAACATTTGGCAAAGCAAACATAAGTCTCTTCCCTTGACAATTAACATGTCCATGATAAATTAGCATCATGTCTATGCCTAAAACCACACCAGTCAATCATTAGAAAAATAATCAAATCAACAACTAACTCATGCCCCTCAACCACCATGGGAACCATCTCTATATGCTCCTCTACCCGAAGAAAAGACGAAGGGGCAAACACACACAAAGGAGTCAACAACAATTTTGGCTCAACATTAAGATCTCAAGCAAAAAGAGGTGAAATAAAAGAATGTGAAGAACTAGTGTCAAACAACAATAGCATAGTAGGAGAAATTTCAAGCATACCTTCCACCACTGCCGAAACATTAGCCACCTCATGTGCTTAAATTGAAAAGACTTTCCCTTGGTTGACTGGCTTCTTTTGTTACCCACCTTGCTACCTTTGGCCTGGATCTTGTGAAGTTGGCCGGCACTTTAGGATTTCACCATGAGTGTTTTGAGGACATTCATTCTTGTAGTTCTCTTTCTCCCTGCACTTGAAGCAAGTGATGTTGGCACAATTATTTTGGCGATCAAGCTACACTTTACAATTGTTGTTTCTAGTAATCCTATAAGTCCTTCACAACTATGGTGGTCTCTAGGACTTTTGCCAAAGTTCAGTGATAGAAAGGAACTACTCGACATCTTATGTATGTCTTCAATCCATCCTCAATCCTTGGCTGTTCATATTCATCACTAAAGAAACAAGGAGCAAAGTGTTCTAACTCCTTGAACTTAGTCTCATACGAAAGCACAAACATAGAACCCTACTATGAATTAAGAAACTCCTTATCTTCCCACACATGTAGAGGGAAGTACATGTCGTTGAAGACGGCCAAGCACTTTCCCAAGGAATGGTCATTTTACCATAGAATCTCTAGTTCTCCATGGGAAGCCACCACTGATGGGCTTCACCCTCAAAGGTGAATACGTACAACTAGGCTGATCTTCTCCTCATCTAAGCACCACCTTGCTAAAGATCTTCTCCATATAAAGCTTTTAATTATATGCTTTAGTGGGATCTATCTTGCCTTGGAAACTAGGAGAATTTAGCTTCTTAAAGCTCTTCAAGCTCAGACACCCCTCAATGGTGGTTAACACATTGTCCACCCAAGGGTCTCTAGCCAATTAGCTATTGTTTGCAACTTTATGATTAGGTCCAGCTATCTGTAACACAACTAGACATTAAGTACCATGATCTAACACCAAGATCAACAATAACATCAAACAATACATCACACAAGCAAGCAACAAAACAATGAACTAACGGTACCAACATTGCTAGCATTGTCTAATAGGGTGTTTGGGAATGCTTTTGTGGACATTTTTTATTTTTTCTCAAAATTAAAGATGGAGACAGCTCCAAAAATGCGTTTGGCAGTGGTTTTTCCAAAATAAGGGGAGGCCTACTTCCCTTCATTATTCCTCATAAAAAAACATTGTTGGGGGTGTTTTAAATGAAAAGACGTCCAAACTTGGGCATTAGGTCAAGAGATTCATTTCTTCCCTCCTTGACTACTTTGAATTAGATTCTTTCTACTTTTCCCCATGCCTCCCAAACTACGTTTTTCCCCTTCTCTTCTACCTTCCTCCCAACTAGGAGGCTCGGAATTCTTACTGCTCCAATTTGGGTTGATTGTTTCCTTCATTGCTTCCACTAGAATTCTGGATCTCTGGAATGCATGTTACTATTTCAATCATTTCCTATCAAAGCATACGCCTTTTTGCCAAAACCACATAAATCATTCTTCAACCTCCATGGATGTGCCTTCCTGGAAGTTTACACAAAAATCCATCCTTCAAATGAGTTGTAAATTTGAAAATACCTTCCATATAGTTATTATTGTCGCTACTTGTAGATTTTTAGCATCAAAAACAAATTTTTTTATCTTGAGCAACAGAATCTCAAGGAAAACCAACTCTATGCCTTTGGAGCTAGACTCAGATCAATAAAAACCATCTTGTTCTTCATTTCCGTACCCAAAACCAAGGCCCATTTTTCTACATGTCGAGAGGATGGCTATTTTAAAACAAAATATCATTTCATCTAGTCAACAAAGCATCTTCAATTGGTATATCACCATCGCCATCCCCATTTCAAATTGTTGTCAATCATGGCTAGATAGAATTGCTACTCATCTTGGTCTTTGATACCCTTCGGGCACTTGAAAATGATGCTATGTAAGGGTTCTACCAAGGGACTAGTTTCCTCGCAGCAAGGGAGAAGGGATGGTGTTGGCGGTGATGGCCATGGCCCTCTCTCTTCTCTCATTCCCTTTCTTTCATCCTTTGCCAAAAAAGATGATTCATAAATTTTGGAAAATATTATAGTTTTCCCAAACAAGTTAAAATCTTATATTTAACCACTTCAAAATTTTTAATGAAAATTTAAATGAATCATATTTTAGAGACAAAACTATTTAAAAACAAAAAGTGCTGCCAAATAGAGCATAATTCTTTTATTACCTCATTCCCCATTATTCCTTAATGGCAATGTTCTAATTTCTTTATTCTCCCTTGCTTTTAGACAAAAGTTGTTCTCCGATACTAAAAACTTACTTATCATGCCTCATCATACCTCCTTAACCCGAACCCAATCAAAGAGAGATTTATAGGTTCGAACCTCCTTTGGTAACAAAAGTAATTAACAGAAGATAAAAGAAATTAATTGAAGTTTATTAATCATTCACATTACCCATATAAGTTTCTAAATAATGTAAGAAGTCTCAAGCCTAAAAAGGCAACAAACATGTCTAATAAATCATTATCTAACTCTAAGACATGGTAGTTCTAACATAACTCATGCATGTTCATGTTACACCATTAAATCATCCATTCTGGAAGAATCAAGTTCACCCATCATAAACTTAAAAAACATGATTTCACCTACAAACATGTTGTTAATGTAAGTAAAACCTCATCAAACAAAAACCGCTTACCTCAAATTAAATTACAGACCCTTCAAATGCCTCCCAAACTTAAGGACAACACCCTACCTGATAAATTAGGTTACATTAGCCATATGAAAAAATCTCACATTTCTACCAAAAAGAGACTCAAAATCACTAATAGACTATAGATCTAACATCCACTTATGCCCAAACCAAAAATCAAAAGAGTAGAATCCATAAACATGAATCTAAGGTTTTAAAACATGGGTAAAAGAATGAACTTAGGAAGAAGAAAACCTATAATCCCATTCAAGAAGATAATAACATATGATTTAGAGCAAAAACAAAGGAAACATGGAAGAGCTTGAGTGATTATACCTTGGATTAATTTTTCCCTTCTTCAGGGGGGGTAGAGCTCTCCCAAAGCCTCCAAAATCTTAACCCACCGTAAATAGGAAAATGGAAAATATTCCTTTTTATAGCTAGGGCAAGTAATTGGGATTTAGAATGGGCCTAACATAAGGTATAAGTGAACTTAGTGAAATGGACCAAAAACTAATTTTACAAAGCCTAAGACCATTTAAAATATTAAGTGAGGCATGACAACCCAAGAAGTTGACATGTCATCTGAGATGGATGTGGGTCCAAGGGTAGGGCTCACTTCCTTAATAAAAAGAATTACATGAAAAATGACAACATCCAATTAGTGTGGCACTTGGTGGATTAAGCTAGGCACTAATATTTTCCAACTAAAAATTAAATTAAACCCAAAAAAAATTGTAATTAAACCAAACCATGGGGCCGTGTCCTAGACCATCTATATGTATCTAGCACAGGTCCAAAAGGCATTACATACCGTACCTCCAAAAGTTCTCGTGAGGCCAATCGAACATATTCAATACAATTTACATTGTGCACTCAATATAGATTGAGTAACCAATTTTCATCTTATTACCGAACTTAGATAATCTCATTCCCACCCCATGAACAACTAAGGACAGTGGAAAACATTTTAGAAACAAGCAAATCATCAAAAGATAACACAACTTAAAGATGCCACTACATTCAATTAATAACCATGATGTTTTCTAACACCCATTTTTTTCCATTTGCTAGTGTGTCAACAAATTTCCAATACCCAATCCTAATTTACCCAAAGACAATGTAAGATCGCTAAGTTTATTTGATTTAATTTTCTTTCAATTATGTGAATTTGTGTGGTTTTGGCTTGTTTGCCAGTTTAATTTGATTTTTGGATTATGGGTTAGTAATTATGACTCTAATAAGGTTTAATATCACTTTTTATAAGTATTAGTGTCAAACTTGTTTTATCTAATTTTTATGGATTTTATGGGATCTTATCTTAATTTTTTCTTAATTAAGGGTGCGGACCCTACAGTGGGCTCCACATCCATGTTGGAAGGCATGTGACCCACTTGACCCTATTTTATTTAATTAATTAATTTCAGTGGGTTTGGGTGTGATTGGATTCATTTTTGAACAAAAAATAACCCTAATTAGCCACTTAGGGCATTTTGACCTATTATCTAGCTCAACTATCCCTAAACCCAACCTAAAACCCTTACTATTTAAAGAAACCCTAGCTTATTTTCCCAAATGGGAAAGGACTTTGTTAAGAGGGAGGAAGTGTTCTACCCCCATTTCCCAAAGAAGAAAATTGGATTAAGGTGTATTTTCTTGCCCTAATCACCTCGAATCTTTTGATTTTGGTCTTAATCACTCTTATCTGCATTCCCCATCTTGATTCTTGATTTTTTCCATTACAAATCTTATTTTTAATTTTGATTTAAAACCATAAATGGGTGATTTTTATTTTTAACTAAAGGATATCATAGATCTACCTATTTTCAAGTTGATTTTAGTCTATTAGTTAATTTTAATTAAGTTTTAACACAAAACCTAATTTTTGGGTAGTATTTCTTAAGTATTGAAGCTCTTTCAAGGATTCAAAGACTTTATAGAGGTAAGAAAGTTTTAGGTGGATTTACTCATTTGAATGCATGATTGAAGATTTGTTTGAGTTCATGCTTCATTTTGAGGTTTAATGGTGATTTATTAAGAACATGCAATTTATGGTTATTTTCTTGTGATTAAGCATGAGAATGATTAGATCTATCATGTTCTAGGGTTAGATTTTAATTATGTGATGTTCTATGGTGATTTTAAAATTATATAGAATTTATAAATGTTTTCGATTTGAATTTCAAAAGGTTGAACAAAAACGAGAAAAGTAAATTGTTCTAACCGATTGAAAGAGCTAACATTTGCTTGAACGGTCAGCCGTTTGAATGGGCTATCTAGCCATTCAAATGGTTTGGAGTTCGAACTGCTTGCCAAGGCGTTCAAGTGGTTGCAATATAGTTTCTAGATTTTGGCCTATTTTGTGTATTTTTTGTCATTTCTTGTTCTCTTCTCATAAATCTAATTCTTGATGACTATGATGACTTATGACTATTTATAAATGCTATTATGATTACATGAGAACCATTTTTGAATTATGATTTAGCTTAAGTATGGATATGATTATACTTCTCTCGGTTTAGCATAATGTTATACTTATCTTGAACCCGTATTTCGACGTTTTCTTCTCATTTACTACATGATTCTAGTAGGATATGACTAGGATAAAATTATGGATGCTTGCATATATGATATTGATTATAGGTTATTCATGTTTCACATGTTTTAGCATAGGTTTGAACACTACTACGTATGTACACTCTTGCATAGACTTATATGATTTTATTTGACACGAATGGACCATGTCTAATTCACATATGGACTAATTAGAGTATGTTCCTCATATTTGGACTCATTTATAATTTTCTCACATACGTATTATGTTGCATGCATCATCAAACTGATTTATAAATGAAGTTAATCATGATTAGCCGTGATTGATCAATTGAATGCCAATGGTTGTCAGATTAATCATTTGGAGGCCTATCACATCAGTTTTATGTCCATAAGGATGGGGCTTTACATGCAATATATGGGGTTTTATCTTCCTTTGACAGGTTTCCTCCCCGGGTGAGAAGAACGGAATGCTATAATGAGTTAAATTGTTGACTTATCTAGACCATGAGAATCCATGTTGGTTTGTTTGTGTGTACTAGCTTACTTGAGGGTACTTTCTACATTAGGGAATTTACTTAAACTGCTCTATTTCTTTTTTAGGAATATGGACCTTCCCCATTAGGGATTATCTAGAGTGAGCAAGTTTGCTTATGCTTTAGCCAATTAAGCACGGTTATTTTTTTAATTATGAGACATTCACCAGTTGATTTATGCAAGTGTATAGATATTATGCTCATTAACACAAGATGTGTAAGAATAATGATGCTTATGTTACACATGTGATTATAAAATGGATTTGCATGAATATACAGGATGGTGTGTGATTGATACACTTAATTTTGTAAGGTAAATATTTATATTGAGATATGGCTATGCATGATATGAATGTTGATAATTGATTCATACAGGATGTGATTGTTATAATGAAATTCATATGATAACACGTGATGTGTACATGTTTTATGAGCTATATATGAACACATAAAGCACAGGTGACATGATTATATGCTTAGGAATGTGGGTTACATCATGATATGTAGGTGGCGTGATTATGTATTATGGAATGTGAAATACATCATGATATGCAGGTGGCATGATTATGTGTATATGGAATGCATTACATGATGCACATGCAACATAAGTTTATGCTTATGGAATATGGATTATAACATGATGCACAGGTAGCATGAATATATGTGATTTGTCCCATGATAAATGGGTGTGGAGAATGAATATGTGATGAATATTATGTTGATAATGCATGCGATATCATTATAAGTTTGTTTTACGTATTAAAACCCTTGCTGAGCAAAAGCTCACCCCTCTTTGTTTTATAGTTTTGTTTTGGGTTTGCATATCATTCCATGCTGATGTTTCAAGTGGGCTCTAAATTGAACATGAGGATGACCACATTCATTGAGAGGGGCTATGGTTGCTTGAGTTATGTTAGATTTGTTTATGCCATCTTGAACTTATACATTTGATCTTTACTTTGCACTTTGTTTAGTCATGGTTAGTTTAGACTTATTTAGCCATTGTTGGCTTATTTTTATGTGATGACTAGTTGATGTCGGTATGTGTCGACTAAGACATTAATTAAGTGTCCTTTATTTTGCTCTATTTTCTTTGGTACAAAGTGTTCGTGTGCTTACTTCATTGTGTGTTCACCCAAGGAAGGGTTAAGTCTTCTGTACTTCAACTTTACTTTGTCGTGTTGCGGACCACTTACTCCTCAGACTGGGTTCGGGTCGGGGTGGCATATGTCGGGGTGTGACAGACAAGGCATAGAACATATGAGTAAATAAAAACAAGAAACAATAAGCATGCTCATACATACACATGCTTCCAATCCTAGATCTTTATCCACATGCATATAGCCAACATGTTACACTACTTACCCATATAGCCCGCATAGTAAATCATAACTTTGCACATGATCATGCTACCTATTACTCAATTACACTTTACATGCTTCATTTCATCTATTACCATGATTAAACAAGTTAGAAAACTACCATTGAGAGACATCGG
This sequence comes from Saururus chinensis, assembly GCA_035235625.1. NCBI lineage: Eukaryota > Viridiplantae > Streptophyta > Magnoliopsida > Piperales > Saururaceae > Saururus > Saururus chinensis. The sequence goes on along the minus strand of CP141145.1, from coordinate 4,273,445 downwards.
TAAAACCTAGTTAAATTGACTCAGCAAAATTCCCGTTGATGATCAACATGTCAAAACACTAATTATGATTATGCTAGAAGTGCTATTTAAAAAAAAAAAAACCTAGAGATGTCAGATTGTTACATAATTTTTCTCACAATCAAGATGAAGGGTGTAGGTCTATGAAGTAATCCATGGGTTTAATTTGACAAATCAATATAATTATTTTTGAATTTCAAAAACTACTATGCAATGTAGCAATTCTAGTATCACTACAACAAATGAGGGTATTAGCGACGCTAAAGGTTATTTGCAATACTTATTGAGCGTCACAATAAGTGTCGCAAATAATCTAGGCGCTATTGCTAAATAGTGACAAAAAATGTAAACCATCACTAATAGTACCTTTAGTGATGGTTTTACTTCTGTTGCTAATTTTGGTCGCTAATGATAAAGTATTAGTGATAGTTTGAATTCCGTCAGTAATAATAAGTATTAGTGACTACTTTATTTGTGTCGCTAATAATAAATATTAGTGACGGTTTGGTACCATCGCTAATAATCGGTATTAGCGAATGTTTGTATTATCATCGCTAATAATGTACGTATTAGCGATGCTTGATTAATTGCTTAATAAACATATATATTAGCAACTCTCTTTCAAAGCGTCCCTAATAATCATAATTATTTAAGAATTTTATTAATTTATGCATTTCATAATTTATATTATTCAATTTTATTATATAAATTATTAAATTAAATAATAATTTAATTATATTATATATTTAATTGATTAAGTATTTCATAATTTATATTGCTTAATTTGTAAGTAGGAACAACATCCACAATATTCTTCTGACATAAGTTGAGAGATTAAGCCAAATGTCTTAGTACAAATGCAAAAAAACTAGCTAGTCTTTACTTACATGTTATAGCATATACGTCTGTTAGCCAAATTAACATCGATAATAATTAATAAAACTAGTTATAAATGGGCAAATAAGTCATATGTCTTCATTACTATATTAGTAATGCTTTCAATATTTATGTTTATATAATTTAACATTAGAGTTATATTTTACACATTAAATTTTTTTATTTTATTATATATTAAATAAATATATAAGAATTTATTTTTTAATATATTAAATTAAGTACTCCATAATATATATTATTTTATTTGTAAGTAGGAATTATACCATGATCTTCCTTTAACATAAGTCAAGAGATTAAGCTAATTGTCTGGGTCCAATTCCAAAAAAATAGTTCTTTAATCATGTTATAACACTTCCTTTTTAACCTATTACCTTAACAAAAAATGTTTAAAATTTTATGTTGTAACTAGAGTTTGGGTAAATATAATCGTTTATAGAAGGCCATATCAATATGGATGATAAAATTAATGATTATGCATCAAAATTAAATGTTTAAGTAAATAAATAATTGTGGAGCATTATATTTCAAAAAAATAATTATATATGTATAAATTATATGGCATGTATTCATCTCATAAATTTTTAACAAATTATTTTTAGTATACCAAACATTATCACATTTTTAAACCTTCGAATAGGTTGGGTTTACATTGTGTTTTTATTTTTTATAAAAAATTTAATTTTAAAAATAAATTAATAATAAATTAATTAAGTATCGATACGTGTGTGCATATATATATATATGTCGGCTATTTCGAGATGTTATAGCCAATACTTATCGCAAATTCATGGATGTACCACCCCTTAAACCATATTGTTATTTTTAATTTTTTAAAATTTCAAACACGTTCGTGACACTTTTATCAAGTGTCGATACAAGTAACTTATTTATGATAGTTTTTATTAAGCATCTTGAATAAGTATACGTTTAGATACGTCGTAAATAAAATATATGTTTAGTGACGCTATTCATAAAGCATCGCAAATAGTGTTATTTTTATTTTTTAAAATTTAAAGAAAGTAACTATTACTAACGGTTTTGTAAAGTGTCGCTAAATGTTTTCTTATTAGTGACGCTATTAAAAAAGAGTCGCTACAAGTATCATTAGTAGCAACGCTTTCGATAAAGCGTCACTAAAATTATCCTCAGTAGCGACGTTTCATAAAACTGTCACTATTAGTTATTATTTTAAAATTTTAAAATATTTAAAATAAAACTATTAGCTACGCTTTATGATTAGCGTCACTAATAAGCCAACATTTAGCAACGCTTTACTAAAAGCGTCACTAATAATATACTTGTAGCGACGCTTTCTATAAAACATTGCTAATAAGCCGATGCTTTACTAAAAGCGTCGCTGAGGAGATACTATTAGAGAGGCTTTACAGAAAGCGTCGCTACAAGTATATTATTAGCAATGCTTTTAGTAAAGCATCGTTAATAGTATAATTTAATTGTGACATTTTAAAAAGTGTTGCAAATGATTATTTTTAGCGACACTTGTAATTGTGTTGTTAATAAAAGCGTTGATAATACCCAATTTTATTGTAGTGTATAATAAGGACAACTAGGATCATATTTGAGTATAAACAAATCCAAATCGACTTAGATCTTTTGCATTAGGTTCAAAACTCATGGAAAAGCTTCCAGAAGGATTTTGATGGTAATCTAATAATTTGGAATCGAGAGACATGTTTGAACACGGGTCTAAAGAATTGTAACTTATGACCCACACGTCTTACAAAAAATTTAGTAAATTGATAATAGTTAAATTTTTTTGAAAAATTTAGGAATGAAACTAGAGACGATTATCAGTCCATAATAATTTTACTAGGGAAATTCTTCAAAGAAAAGGTCCTAAAAGAATTGGAAACCGGAGACAGTGCCAATTGGATGAATAAAAACAGTTTAAGGGGAAACCTTAGAGAAAATTCTTGAACATTCTAACTGATATATATATATATATATATATATATATATATATATATATATATATATATATATATATATATATATATATATATATATATATATATGTATATATGTATGTATGTATGTATGTATGTATGTATGAACAACTCATTAAGATCTCATAGAAAATTGGAGTAAAAAATCTTACTAGAAGGTCTCAACCAGATCCATTCATTCTAAGGATGATTTGATATGCATAAATATCTACATTTATATACCCTTAATTTTAGCACTTTGATCTTGTTTTCATATCTGGTAATTTTTAATTTTCATTTTATGGTTATTATAGGGTTTTATGATCTCAATTCATGAAGATGCCATATGGGAGCATTAATAGAGTATACTAAGTTGGTTAATTCACCCTCCACATATGCATCATTTGAAAGCATGCATGACAATAATTGTTTCGCAGTTAATATAGGCATGATTCATTAATTCTGAACCTAATTTGGGGGATATGTCAAACTTGGTTAGTTGGGAAGGCAAATCACTGCTCATTTTACACAGCTCAAAACTTGGATCCCCTAGAACTCTCGACATGCAAAAATTAAACGAGGAATAGAGCAGCTGATCAGTGGGAATCGCTGTCTATATGGGATGCCAGTTCTAAAAGATGGGAGTAGTTATTGGTTGAAAACAACGGCAAAGAAGATAATTTTGCTGCAATTGTGGCTTGGGCTCACTAAAAGATAATTTGATTGCTGACTACAAATGAAAAGGTATGCAAATCTGTCATGTAAATAGAATTTGTAAAAATAAGGATGGAAAAAGAAGTATCCACTTGCAGCCTGAAATTTTATTCTCATTTGTGGTTTCGATATGTGAATAAAGAATTGGTGCTTGAAGTTAAGAGTGCAGCTACCGAAACTCCATATAGCGAGAGAAGCGCATAAGGAAATTTTCCATTGGTGTAAAATGGAGTACTTGATGATCAGAGTGTGACATGGCAACTGGCTAGATGTAGCTCTGTTAAATAAAGAATGTTACTTAGGAAAGGATACTTGGAGCTCGGGATTGGACTAATTAAACGAGTAATGTGGCCAGCAATAAAGGGAGAGTGTCAATTTAAAAAAGGGAAGAAGCCATGGAGAAAAGGGGAGAAGAATACACACGTTGGCCGTTGAACTAGCACAAGAGGAGAAATAGCATACGGGCCAGCAGTTTTGAGGGAGAAACTCTAGCAAGGATTAAGCTAACTGATCCAAAAAGCAAGACGCAAGAACAAAAAGGGTGTAGAAAACTGCAAAGAGAAGTAGCCAGCCAAGGAATAAAATAGAGATGTTTTCATAGAAAAGAGAGAGAGGTGGAAGAGAAGTTGAAGTTGCTTTGTCGCTGTTGTCAACTACATTGTGCACTGCCAATGACTTCTCCAAACTAGTTTTCTTATCAGACGTCCATGGTTTACTAAACGCTTTGCCAAGGTGTAGATAAGGCCCTAAACAGATTTGTTTATATTTTAACTTATTTTCATTTAAAATTCTAATTGATGTTCAACTTTGTTCTCTATTTTAATTCAAGCTTTACTACGTTTACTTCTACAATAGTGAAATTGAACTAAAGATCACTAGTATCCGAGAGGAACACATGCAAGGGCCTTTCCGTTACACATTTAATCTCTTTAGTTAATTGAAATCAATCTCTTTGATTTAATTAGTTAATTGATATTTTATATTTAGTTGAATTGAATCCTCATGGGATCAACCTTATTTAGCCGTTTTCTACTCTTTCTTCATGCCCTTGTGAGTACTTTGTGAAATTTTATATCACCAGACAAAAACTTATAAAACAATACAACTTGAATCAAGGACCAGTGAACTTCCTCTTCAATACACACCATTGAAACAAAGAACATTCTTTTAAAGACCACAACTCATCACGATCAACTATCAAGATCATGGAAAATTTTAAACTCAAGCTTCTTATGTCCATAATCCATAAGAACACATCAAAAATATAGCTTTAGCGCGTAAAACAAAAACCTAATAACATGCTTTCTAGTACAACAATCAACCACTCATCAACCATCCCTTGTGCTATCCAATCCATGCACAAATAGTTGTAACATAATAGATTAGTATAGTATAAGAGTAATCCCTACCTTTTGTTGAAGCCAAGATATTTCCAACTTGAAGACAAAGCTTAAATTCCCTCCTATGGTGTTGTTGATTTGTTTTCTCATTCTCCAAGGGCTTCAATAGCTGTTTTGGGGCCCAAGAGTTAAAGAAGGATTAGAGGGAGATGGGTGGGGTGGCTAGAGAGAGAAGAGAGAGGGTGTTGGCCCAATTGAGAAAAGAAGAGAGTTGGTGTGGAGTAGTAAGGGAGGGTACCCTTATGGGGTATATGTAATACATTAGTTTTCATTAGACTGGGTCTGGATCCAACTCAAACCAAGACCTGCTTGTTACGGGGGAGTTGGGGAAAGAAGTTCTCTAGTGTAGGCTTTGTTAAATAAAGAATGTTACCTAGGAAAGGATACTTAGAGCTCGGGTTTGGGCAAACTAAATGAGGAATGTGTGTAAGAATATATGAGTTATATGTCTATTTCATTGGCTGATTTCTTTATCAAAATTATGTCAATAAACCTTATATATGTAATGAGTCTTAAAATCTACTTTGAGGTTGTTGTGGTCAAGTTAGATTTGGAATTGAGTTTAAAAAGCTTTGTATAAACCTATACTTATCTTTCACACTTCAATTCAAATTGATAAAACTGCCCAATTAATTATAAAGGTAAGTACTTTTATTTTAATTAATCATTTTCATTGTCTTTTTGACATAAATAGACAAAAACGTAAAGTATTTATTAATAAAAATATGTAATAAAAGCTTCATCAAGTTATAATCATCACAATAAAGACATGAAAGTGAATGAAACAATTAACCTACACATGTCCAACATTACCCATTGTAAAATCAGTTCCAACAATACATCTCCTCATCACAATGAAACATAATCAAACTAAACAAGTTTTAACCAGATGGAATACATGGAAAGTGATAATAAAATAAAGCACACATCAATCTAAAATTGTATTATCATCTCCACTTTGCTTCCCCTTAGTATCTGCTCATGGAATGCAAGATCTAATCAGGTAATCAAGGGCAGTGATCGGCTGAAATATAGCATCCTAAAATAATCTGAACTCTCTCATAGTCACTAATTGGTCATCATCTGTAGATGGTAGTGGATCTAAAGCTGCATCTGCTGCCTCTACCTCTTCAAACCACTCCAAGGTCAATAAGTCACATCCAAATCATAGAAGGCTCTGTCATGGGCACTCTCACATGCACCACTGTAAAAATCGAGCATACGATGTATGAATATGATAACATCTCATGAGTGTGGCCATGTAAAAACTTCATGATCCACTCATACTTGATAAAAGGTAAATCAAGCTCCAAATGAGTTTGTTCCAGAAGGTGCAGTAATCTGGTGATCGTTTGTTGTGCCCGGAGTGGCACAATGGCCTGGCTAGCCGGTAACGGGACGGGAGCGGCGCAGAGAGGCCGGGAAAGGGAAAGGATAGTGGCATGGCCGCTGGACAGGGAGGAGAGGCAGAGGAGAAGAAGAGAGAACTAATCATTCATTTCATAATTCCATTAGGGCGCAGCCCTTACATTTAAATAGACTAGCTAAGTGGGCTCACTAACAAGCACCTAAGGCCCATTAGTATAATTAAACTGAAGCACTAATTACCAAATTACCTAAATACCCTTATTATATAAAAGCCCTAAAAATTCTAATACATGGCCCCAGTGGCACCCCCTGGCAACCCCTAGGACGTTCATAACATTCCACCACGCTTCGCTTGCGCATCACCTCGTCCTCAAGGTGACCTAAAACTCCAGGCATTGGGCCTACCAAGGCTCCACTGTGAACAGTGGTTCCGGAACTGTGGATGAGACACGCCGAATGACGGAGATAGTGGGTCACTACTTAAGACATGCAGAAGCCAGCACAAACATGATGGGAGTGCAGATACGAAACCTAAGGGCAAGACAAAGGAGCTGCCCGACTTGTTGGCTGCAGGACAAGCAGACTGTCCACACAGGTCTCCAACAAGCGGGGTCATCCCAGCGGCTACAGAGTACCCCAAGACTGCCCACGAAGGGCATCAGCAGACAGGAGCACAGTCAGCCCATAGAGGGCAGCAGTAGACAAGATCATGGTCGGCCCACAGAGGGTATCAGACAACACTATGGTCGGCCTACAGAAGGCATCAGACAGCAGTAAACTCGGCCCACAGAGGGCATCAGGCAGCAGCAAAGCTGGCCCACAGAGGGCAACAGATAGCAGCAAGGTCGGTGTACAGAGGGCAGCAGACAGCAACAAGGTCGGCCCACAGAAGGCAGAAGACAGCATCAAGATCGGCCCACAGAAGGCAGAAGACAGCATCAAGATCGGCCCATAGAAGGTATTTGACATAGGCGGAAAAGGTGGAAAAATATGTGAAATGGAATAGTGCAGAGAGTAGGTCAGCTGTAGCATTAGTAACATGAGGCACCCCCTGATTAAGGTGTCAGCCAGCTTAGCAACAGCAGAAAAAATGTAGTCCACGGCATGGTTAAGAAGGCCGGCTATCACGAGGCTGCGGCTACAGCCAGGAGAGACCGGCACGACGGCAGTTAACCCACTGTGGCCTTGAAGGACAAATACGGTGGTGAAATGGGCACATACACTCACAACATTCCCATAAGGTGGATGTGCCGAAATCTGTCGTGGGTACGAGAGAAGAAAATACTCCTTATGCGGAAAGGGATCCTGGGAAAATCTTGCGGCCTTGCAATTCGTCGAGCAATAGGGTGGTGATGAGGAGCCAGAAGTGATCAATCTCCCAGCGAAAATCATGCTCAGGAAATTTGGATCGAAGGGCAGTAGAAATGCTGTCACCAAAGTCCCAATTTTTCGTTCTGATGAAAGATTTGAAGTGATCAATCGAAAAATGCCCCCAACGAGCAGAATCCGCAGCAAATTTCCAAGAGAATCCCGTGTGATCAGGCTATCTTCTTCTCCGACAAGGCAAGTCTGCTCCCAGCCCAAAGATTGTGACGATTCTGAGAAAGGAATCGCCGACGGCTCCTCCGGCGCAAAAATGGCGGAAATCAGATGATGCCAAATCCCGGATCGCTCGCAATTGCCAAAACGGACGTTGCTGGCCGGAATCCGTGAAGTTGAGCAGCAAGCGGCGGTGGTTGGACGGGTGAGGAGGCCGGTGGTCAGGCGAGGAGTTTCTGAGTGCCCGACGGCTGCAAGATCACCTCCCCTGTTTTCGACTGTGAAACAGGGAGTTGATCTGACAGAGGAGAAGAAATCGACAGGGTTGCCGGCGCCCAGAACTCTGGCGGAAGGCAGAACACAAATAGAGGCGGCCATTTTCTGGGCCTCCCGTCTCAGACAGTTCTGAAGATCGGCGAGGACGATGGGCGTGAAACCGGCAGCGACGGACTCGGCCTTGCTCGCGGAGGGCCAGGCGGCTCCTGTGGTTGGGAACCCACAGAACTCGTCGAGGCCATAGGATTCATCAGAGGGGGTGGAGTCGGCACCGAAGGGAATGAACCGGTCGGAGAGGCCAGTGTTCAGGCGGTGGGGCGACTGCTGGGAAGGCCCAAACTTGGGAAGCTTGGTCACTGGTCCCCAGTTTTCAACAGAAACATAGGGTGCTGATCGGGCGGAGGAGAAGGCCGGATGCACTGGCGCCGGCGTGGATTTCTCGCAGCAGATGACGGAGCTGAGGATGAGGCCATGGCCGCCAGGTCTGGAGGGGGGCTGGTCCGGAAATGACTTCCAGATGTTCTGCTGCCTCCCTGTGATGACGACGGCGCAAGCATCTCCGCCCCGCTCTCTGTTGGTCAGTCTCCGGGCAGACGGTGGCATTTGCGCCGGCACAGCGTTCTTGCGGCTGATGACGGAGTCGAGGGTGGGCCGTGCCATCGGCAACCCCTCAACCTCGCCAATCCACAATTTGTCCGGCAGCATGGAGGCAGGCCGTGGAGGACCGGATCCGCCGACGGTGGAGGATCAGCTTGCGGTGGGGGAGGTGGGGCGTCCTGGGGTTGCTCCTTGGCTGGCTGAGAGGCCGCCATGGACATTACAAGCCGCCGCAAATCCTCGAGCTCTGTGCTCACCTTCGCCAAACGATGATTCCAGGAATCAACGGCTCCGATACCAATGTTGTGCCCGGAGTGGCACAACGGCCTGGCTAGCCGGTAACGGGACGGGAGCGGCGCAGAGAGGCCGGGAAAGAGAAAGGATAGCGGCATAGCCGCTGGACAGGGAGGAGAGGCAAAGGAGAAGAAGAGAGAACTAATCATTCATTTCATAATTTTATTAGGGCGCAGCCCTTACATTTAAATAGACTAGCTAAGTTGGCTCACTAACAAGCACCTAAGGCCCATTAGCATAATTAAACTGAAGCACTAATTACCAAATTACCTAAATACCCTTATTATATAAAAGCCCTAAATACCCTAATACATGGCCCCAGTGGCACCCCCGGCAACCCCTAGGATGTTCACAACATCGTTCTATCTACTTTCTCCTTTGTAGCACTCCAAACATCGTATTGAGCAATCATGTGAAGTAGTCACGTGATTATTCATCCTCAAGCTCAGGACCTTGTGGCAAACCAAGTGGCAAACAACTCACTGTCTAGTGGAAAGGCATATACAAAAAATATGTGCTCTCTCCTTTTACACTTAATAATAATGGTAATAATGTCAGGTATCACTCTCACTTGAACTTCTCCTACAATGCCAATAAGTACACCATCATCCTCCAAGTGGAGTGATGCATACCATTGCCTAACAAGCTTAGGATAAACTAGCTTTCCTAAGGTGGAAATGGTGGGAAAATAATCCATCCAGCATAGTCAGGCCTCTATCCAAGTAACTGTAATCTCTAATGAAATGTGAACTAAACTCCACTCACACCTAATCGGTGTAACCCTATCTAAACCACTACTCAATGATCTAGGGTACCCTATGCCTAACTCAACTGTCTTTTGCTTCTTCTCTCTTCCCATCTAGATTAATTGACACATAAAGAAACCTAGAGCTAAGCATTGACTAGGAATAAAGATAGAACATGAATAAAGAGCTTTGAAGTTCAAACCACATTGAAATGTGCCCCAAAAATTCAAACAACATCCAATTTTAAATCCAAGGTAGATCATGATGAGTAGATCAACTTTGTCAACTCGAATAACATCCAATTTTGACTCTGAACCCCTAATTTTGAAAAAAAAACCCAATTTAATAAAATTCATGAAACTGCATGAAATTTTTTGTCAAATCTTTAGTTTTAATGGATCAAAATGTGTAAAAATTTAATCAATGCTCAACCATCGAATTCCTAACCTTTCTACCGGTTCAAATCTCATGAAAAAATGTTTGAAATCACCTAAAAAATTAAACTTTTGTTTGGAACATACTTTTGGCTACACACAAAAACTTGATTTTGATGAGGAAAATCATATGGATTTTGCCAAAAAATAGCACAAATCAACTCTACTCTTTCCCATGGAAGTTTATAGGATGTTTGACTAGGAATGGCAGTGAAATGGAATGAAATGAAAATTCAAGTGAGCTTCTACAAGAAGATTTTGACTAGCAATCGATCATTTGGGGAAAAATCTAATAAATTTCTAATATTTTTTCAAGAGGTTTCCTATCAAAATAAAATTTTTATGACATCCATAGCTTAAATTAAAAATCAAGTATTCAAAATTTCCAAAGTTGAGCTCTTTTTGATGATTTTCTATCAATCCTATAGGTGCATCCATAGATTATGTGCATTAATTCTTTTTCATAGCTTAGTTAACCCTATAGGTATGTGATTGCCAATTTTATTCTCTTCTTTTTTACACATTAATCCTCTTTTATTAGTTATTTATTTTAATTATCTTCTTTTTAAGTATGTCATTTTTAATCTTGAATTTTACAAATTCACACTTAACCAAATTGAGACAAATTTATTCATACCCTAGTAAAGACTAATTTTATATTTTTTGACTCTCATTAACTCGAATCTATGTCATAATTTTCCTAAAAAGAATCAACAATCAAAAAGCTTATAAGCAGCATACCTAAGCCTTTTTTTGGGCTATGATATATTTCCTCCATTCCTTTTTCTAGGGCTTCGCTTTTGTTAAATCATCTTTACTTACATCATAGTTTTTGCAATCTTTTCTTCCTTTTTCATTCATTTTTTTATGCTAAGTGAATGGGTGATTCACATTAGTTTTTTTCATCATCCTTGCGAGGAAAATGCTATTTTCTAAAGAGATATTAAAGTAATACTCATAAGCATTAAGTTATATTACATAAAATTTTCTTTTCTTTGAATTAGAAATAAAAATCTAGCTATAGATCCTCTAATTTTATCACCTAGACTCTACTAAAATCCAAAAGCCTGTCAACTATGTTTAAGATTTTTCTATTTGATGTTTATACTTAAAAGGAACTTAAGTCTCAACATGATATGTACATGTTTTTTTAAAAACAGAGAATTGCAACATAAAAAAAAATCAAATTGATCTTCACTTTCTCTTGTGTATACTTTTCTTCATTAAGGTATGTTTAACTACTAATCATGTTGTTTTTCAGCTTAAAGGAAAATTAATCTCAAAATATCCCAAGAGGTCATCAAAAACAAAAACAAAGCGAATTTTAAAACAAGCAAAAGCTATACTAATTTTTTTGTACTTTTAATCATATATTTTTTTAAAAAAAATTCAAAACCTATGAATCAAAACCATATAAAAAAAAATAAAATGCAATAAAACGAAAAACGTAAATGTCCCAATGGTAAAAAGAATTAAATCATACATACAAATCAAAATCTCTTACTTAGAGATGTAAGATGGCCTAGTCTTGTCTCGCCAACCAATTCTAAGGCAACTTAAGGTAGACTTCCTTATTTTACATAATTCATCTTTCAAAGCTTGTGTTTAACTTTCTTCACCAAACTCTTTTGATCTTCTTCTCATACACTTGGTGGGACGACTTAGGTATAGAGGCAGCAGTATGCTTCTTCTCATTCTTCCCTGTCCTAAATTTTAAAAGATAATTCTTAAGACATTCTCATCTATCATGGGTCTCACTATGGCAAAAATCATAGACACACACAATATTAGAACCTATCCTTCCACCTTTCACTCTAGACCTAGGTGGGTTAAGCAATATCTAAGGGTCTTTCACAACTTTATCTATCACAAATTTTGTAAGTTTTGCTAAGGGGGTAGATAAGTAATTCATAAAACCTAAGCTCATCTTGTTTGTATGAACAATGCTAAGCATAGTCTCCAACTTCTTTTTTCCACTCTTAAACACATCTAATTCCTCTTTATGGGATATAATTTCTCTATTGAGAGCACTATATTTTCCTTTCTCACTCTCTATGTCTTGCTTAAGGTCATTTACCTCTCTTTCTAGTTTGTTATTAAGCTCTACTAACTTATTAGCCTCTTGAGAAGACATAATTAGTTCATCTTCTTTCTTCTTCAACTCTCTCTCATGGTTTTTGGTTCTCATAGCCAAAACTAAGAGTTATTGGAGGAATCCCTTAATCTCATCAGAATCAACTCAGACTCTATGTTCTCTTCAAGATAAGCGGACTCATGAGAATTTTCTTTTGAATTATCATCCTTCACACTTACATGAAAGACAGTAGAGTTGCACAATTCTTCTTCTTCATAATAGCTCTCATTAGAGTAAGTAACTTGAAGCACCTTTCCCTTTTTCTTCTAATCAAACCCCTTTCGCTTCTTGGGCTCCTCATCAAAATAATTATTAGAAAACAAATTAGAACAATAAGCAACAAAGTGACCTAACTTACCATATTAAAAGCATTTCAAATTCTTCTTATCTTATTTAGTTGGCCTCTCATCTCTCTTTTCCCCTTGTTTCTACCCAAAATTTTGTCCATTATTCCTAAATCTAAAGTTCTAATTCTTCATAAATTTCTTAAAGTTCTTAGCTTATAGAAGCATTAGTTCTTCATCATTTTCAAATTCTTAAGATTCATCTAAGGTATTTAACACTTTATTTTTCCTAGAAGTTCTTCTAGATGCTTTTAGGGTATTTTGTTTCCCTTTAAACTTTAATCATCTCTATTTTGTTTTCATAGGACTCTTCTTGCATCTCAAATATTCTCAGGTTCCCAACCAACTCCTCTATATCTAAGGTGTCAATTATCATAGATTCATTAATGTTAGCCACCTTATTTTAAGTTTTGAGGATAAGACCTTAAAAGCTTTCTCACAATAAGGTAGTTAGGAATAGGATACCCTTTCACAAATGTTCACTATGTTTAAATTTTAGCATAATATTTTCAAGTTATTTCTTCTTCACTCATTATTATGTTTTTTGACTCTAAAGTCATCATTTGATGCCTAGACACCTTCATAGTCAAAGTTCCCTTATTATGTTTTACAAATTTTTCCCAAGTAACTTTAGTAGACACACAATTAGAGATCAACTTAGGTTTGTTGTGTGTTGTGCATTTTATCTATTAGGTTTATTGTGAGTCAATTGGGATTAAATTGTTAATTTGTTGTGGTAAAGTGTTTCAAGAGTGAAGTTAAAAAAAGTACTTTATTAAGTTTGTTTGGGCCCACAAGCCTAAGGTCCAACCAAAGCCAGTCTAAGTTTAGGGTTGGGCTAGGTTTTTGGCCCTGACTTGGGGTCATGGCTGGGTCTTGTAAATTCTTTTTTTACGGCCCAAACCCAGGCCCACCCTTGGTCTACCAAGGAACCGCCAACTTGCAACCCTACCAAGGAGAAGGTTTATCTGATGATTTTGGACTACAAGGATGACAAGGTAGTTGTGAGGTTTCCCCTTTTTTGTTAGCTTGTTAATGGGAAGGCATTGGGATTACCAGCTAGTCAGACTATAACACCCAAGTATTTTCTAAATTACCCATAATTGGCCACATGGATTTAAGTGAGTTTGACTATTACGTCTTCTTGGTATAATAACTTCCTTTATATATGGAGTTTGGATATGAAACTTTATTATTGAATAGTAGACATAAATAGCTTCATATAGTTTCTAAGAGTGCACAAATTGTAGCTTAGATGAGGTAGTTATGATTAATCAAACATCAAGGATGGCTTAGAGTACATGTGGAAAACAATGACTTTGACCTTTGGCTATTCCATGTACAATAACTTATTGTGTGGGTTAAATTTAAGTGTGAATTTTGAAAATATAAACTACAGAGACATAGCTTCTAAAATCATCTAAGAATTCACAATTGAAGTTTGGATGAAGGAGTTATATTGTATGAAGTTAGATCTGATGTGCTATCATGCCTTGCATATGTGTGGAGATCTAACCCTTTGTCATTCTTAAGATTATAACTTTTTCCACATGATGATTATTGATATGAAATTTTGGGTTAAAAAGTGGACAAAAATATCTTTAAAATGTCACCAACAACCTTTTAATCAGAGTTTGTATGAGGTAGTTATATTCATCTGAAGTTGGGCAAGTTCATCATCACATCGTTGACCTTGACTATTATTTGGGCAATTTGGGATTTTAGCTAAAAAAATACCTAGATTGATAGTTTTAAACCAAAATTTAATCCCCATTCCCTTGTAAGTGACTTTTAAGGTCTTTAGAGTCCAATTTTTTTAGAAATACCTTTCAAAATGAAGAATGATAAGATCAAGGGCTCTCCAAATTAAGAGAAATCAAGGGAGGATTTTAACACCATGAAGTAGGTCAGATTGTGAACCTTGTACTATGGTTTAACATAGAATATGCATGTATGATTTGAGTTATGAAATCATTAGATATGATAGCATGAAAATAAAATTCTTTGCAATTCATGTCATGGTAATATTGAGGAATCATAGTTTTATGTTGGACTACAAACCTTCATTCCATGCTTTAGTTTTAAGTGGTTGCATGAGATATGTTTTGATTACTTACATGACATGAAAGCGTGTAAAGGATAATTTTTTAGATTGTTTCATGATTATGTTATGTTATCATGTTTTTCCCATGATTAATGATCAATTGATAGTAAAATCATCATTTATGATTGTGAGAAGATTATATGTGAGAAGGATTATGATATGTCATGATATAGAGTGATTTTGGCAAGTTAGGATAGTTTTTGTTATTTCTTCCTGACCATTGATATATTCATTGACATGTGAGTGACGTTGCTGATGTAATAGAGGATATGACAATGTTGATATTGTGAGAATTTACATGTCTGTGTGTTACTGATGGGTCATAGGCAATGACATTTATGTGTCGGCAAGGTAGCAATAAAAATGGTTGTCCTTTCCATCCCCACTGTCGGTAAGAGTTCGACATAACGATGAGTTACTGATGGAACATGTTATTTGATTCATGAATTGCAATTACATGCAATGATGTGATGAATTATAATTGGGTATATGTAACCTTGTGTGTGAATATCCTTTTAATGGATTGCATCCCCAAGACTAATGTCTTTCAGCATATGAGATTGGAGGAACTCTCAGTGCCTTATTGTAACGCCCGAGATTTTTCACACATTTTCCTTAAAATTCACGAAATTTTTTTACAATATAACATTTGTAAATCGGAGGAAAAATGACGAAATCAAAACTTGATAAAACAGTTTATAATTTAAAACACTAAACATCCATTTTCCATTTAAATATTTTCATCATACGGTCAAACATCGTACAGCCAAAGCAAATATCATCAGGCACTACTCGAAAACACACGTATGAATAAATTGCTATGATCATAGACTTTAAATACAAATCTCTCCTAGGCATCCTTGAGTGCAAGTCCCATAACAGTCCACGGTCTAGTCCAAATAAAAGTCCAGAGTATAAACATCTTAACGTCTTTGTGTCACCCAATACAAGCGATCCTGGCACAAAAATACTCGCAGTGAGTGAAGCATATACCTGAGTCCAAGGGAATCAATCCACCTCGGGAGCGAGCATCCATCTCCAGGATCTCTCCGCACAACCTGCAAAACCTCTCGTACAACGGGGCTAAAAAGTAGGGTGATGAGTATTTTCATACTCAGTAAGAAAATACCTAGTAGGGGAATCCAAAACAGTGAACTCACTATGTTCATAAATATATGCGTTCATGCAACTCAAACATGAAGCAGATAGGCATATCAATATCATGCTCATAAGCATACAAACATACCAAATGCACCATCGTGCCAAAGTCATACCAAATGCACCATCGTGCCAAAATCGTACCAAATGCACCATCGTGCCAAAATCATGCCATCAAATTAAACTTACACAAACACCCTTATCTAGGGTCATACAAACTTACTCGTACCACCGTACGCATACTCGTACAACATACGCATACTTGTACGACCTTACTCGTACAATCATATGCTTGCTCATACAGCTTACACATACTTGTATGACCTTACTCGTACAATCATACTCGTACGACCTTACTCGTATAGTCTTACTCAAATCATACACTTACTGTCTTACTCAGAAACATACTCTCACAAGCGTACTCATACACATACACTTACAGTCGTACTCATACACATACACTTACAGTTATACTCATACTCATACAATTACAGTCGTGCTCATACTCATACGCTTACAGTCGTGCTCATACTCATATGCTTACAGTCGTGCTCATACTCATACGCTTACAGTCGTGCTCATACTCATAAACGTACATATATCAACAACCACTGAAGCTCATTACAACTAATAAGCTCCAGCGTCGAAGTGGAAAAGAATGCCACTGGGGCAACACCTTAACCTCCGGGGAGTGACTAGACACCATGGACTTTTCCAAAGGTAAGGCACACAAATGCTTATGGGGCACTGAATCAAACAGGTAAGAGTAGATCCATGATACTACTTACCTGAGCGTGCAAACATAAACACCCACACATAAAGGGGTCATGCAGTTGCCCACCATAATGGGTCTTATAGTGCCATAGAATCGCCCACCATAATGGGTCTTATAGTGCCAGAGAATTGCCCACCATAATGGGTCTTATAGTGCCAGTGCCACTCTTGTGCAGAAATCATACAGTGCGACTTGGGCAGAAACATACAGTGCCACACTTGGGCGGAATCATACAACGCTCTCAACAGAGCATCAAACGTCTGGGCTTATACATCACACAGACCAAATCAGAAACATACGTCACTCTCAGCAGAGCATTAAACGTCTGGGCTTCATACAGCACGCAGACAAAGTCAAAAACGTACATCGCTCTGAACAGAGCATCAAACGTCTGGGCTTATATAGCACGCAGACCAAATCGGAAACATATTTTGCTCTCAACAGAGCATCAGATGGTCGGTGCTCTATACAGCACACAGACAACATCCCGATGATAAACACCATGGTAAGACATGAGAAATGTTCGGCCGACTCATTATCGGCTAGCTCAACACAGAACTTAATCCGTCGAACCTTCAGGTCTCAAACTCACAACGCTATCATTAGTTGTGCTTATAATTCAAGTTTGAATTAAGTATATTATGCGGTACAATTATGGCATAAAACTCACAGTCCTCGACTGATCAAACCGAAGCTGAACCCGATCGAAACCCTAGTCCGTCAAGGCAGCAGACTTTGCTTACCCGTCCACATCATGGACAAAACTCATCGTACATCAAACCTTTACAATCTTACATACTTCACCATCCATCTTATGGCCAAATCATCTTACACTGACATCCTCAAATGAAGCTCCTCAGAGCCAACCCAGTTGTCACCCTCTTACTTATATCTCACTTATTATGTTTACTTTTCACTTCATAATCTGTATATTATGTTTGTACAATTATGCACACTCTTACTGTCTGACAACCCTTACCCGTCATACTCATATCCTCTGTCATCCATCATACTCTTACACATCCATATCCAAATCCAGACAAGGCCTCTGTCACCTCTTACTGTCCATCGCCCATACCTCTGCCCACATACACTTACACATATCCATAGCATAGGCAAAAAGCCATCATATATACGTATGTCTATCACACATATGTATAACATATACATACGGTCATACATACGCAGCTTACAAACATGCTCACTAGCCATCACTAGTGCATGCATACATACGTCAAACATACACGCTAGCCATCACTAGCACATGCACACACATTCATACTCACTTCAACCATGAACGCTAGCCATCATTAGCACATGCATAATCCATACATACTTCAAACATGCACGCTAGTCATCACTAGCACATGCATAAACCAAACATACTTCAAACATGCATGCTAGCCATCACTAGCACATGCATACATACGTCAAACATACACGCTAACCATCACTAGCACATACTCAATCAACATACAAAACATACCAACAAACACGCTAGTCATCACTAGGACATACTTACAGCCAACATGCATGTCATATGCATTTCAACATACCATACAATCATGCTTACATACACATCATGCAATCGAATTGTTACTTAACATCCAAAGCATGGAATCATACAATACTAGCATGTTGCTACTCATTCAAAGCATGCTATCATGAAATTACGAGTTCAAAGCTCCCCTACCTCGTAATCAATATGTTCGATGGCGAGCACACGATGGTGGCAGCGTCGGCGGCGGAGTTGGCAGTCAAAACCGTTGCCTGGCCGAGAGAGCTGCTGTCCTGAGGATTTTAGGAAGTGCCGGAAACAATCATAGCCAAACAGGGTGTCAGAAGTCAATGCAGCAAAACCCGCGATCCATGGCAGCACACTAGGGCGGCCGGGAGAAATATCATGCCAACACATGTGGCGGTGCGACCAGAAGTCAATGGTGTACGTACTGAAGATGGGCCGGTGGCTTTGATGTGCTCAGCCGGCCACAAGACGTAGAAATCGGCCGTGAACAACACCCAACGGTGACGATTTCGGTCAACAAAGGCCCACATAAGGGCAGAGAGCGTGGGACAACGCTCGAGGACAGAGGAGAGGTGGAGGAGGGCTATGTGTCAACTCCACTTGGTGGCAAAGCCAACCGATGGTCAGGCTGCGCGAATGCGGCACCTAAACCCAAAAGCACAAGCATGGCCACATGCACATGCGACCCAAAGGGGCAGGGGAGAGGGCTGAAAGGAGGTGAACCAAGGCCCACAAAAGGCTAACAGGGCTAAGGCCCTAGCTGTGGCCAATCAAAGTGGCGACACCGCCGATCGCCACCCACAACCAATACCCATGGTGCAGGTGGCTGTGCATCTCGCACGGTATAGAGCAATGACAAGCGGCCCATTCTGGGCGGAGTGTATAATCGGGGCTGGCCCTCACTGTCACCGAGCCGGGGCAGAGCCCATAATAGCCAAATGGCCCATAGCTCGCCGATGCCAATGACCTGAGACGCACCCAAAGCGTCTAATCGGGCGGAGCAATACAATAGGGCGAAGCGGGGTTGGAAACAGCAAACCCCTATCGACACCGGGTCGAGGTAGGCTGGACGGAGTCCTACCGGTGACTGGACGATGACCGGAAACACACCGGCGTCCAAAAAATCCCACGGACAGTGAGATGGAAAATGGGAACAAAACCCGACCAAAGTGTCGGTAGCTCACCACGGAGTGAAGAAAGCATGGCGGCGGCTCTAGCCAGTGCCTATGGGTTCTTAGCAGCCAACTAAACATAAGTCTAGTTGAAAGCGGCGCAAATGATATCAAAATCGTACACCCACAGTTCAAAAGTGGGATTGAAGGAGAGAAAAACCCGAAGAAAAGTTTGGTACCTCGTGGAGGAGCGAAGAGGCCGTCGTGGTGGTCATAGCCGGTGTCTACGGACTCGTGGTGGTGAGGCAAAGCAGATCCTGACAAGAACCGCCAGAATCTGACGACGGAGGAGGGAGAACAGAGCGACCGGAAATGGGCTCAGGTTTCTCTCCTTTCTCTCTGGACATCGTCTATAAGTTTATGGAAAAACTTACTGTGATCGGCTTAAAAAGCCGTCATTTTACTATTCATCTTTTTAATTTTTACATCTATGTCCCCAACACGCGTTCACTTACCGTTTACGCATTGTACCTCCAAAATTTGCACTGTAAGCACGTAGCGAGGCCCGCGGCCCGCAACTAAGCCCCACACCCAAATCTATGGATATAAATATGGGGTAAATATACATAAATATGAATATGCCGAAGCGTCATATTTTCCCGCCGAAAATGACCAGAAAAATAGCAAAAAAATCCCAAAAAATCTTAGAAAAATCAGGGACCTTACACTTATATATACCCTTGTGTCTGAATATCCTTGTAATCAATCACATCCCGAAGACTAATGTCTTTTGGAATATGATGTCAAAGTAATTCCTTGTATGTATTTTTGTGTGTGAATATCCTCGTAATGCATCCAATCCCCAAGACTGATGTCTTTTGACATATGAGGTCGGAGGAACTCTCAATGCCTTTCTCCTCAAGTAAGTCTTTAGCCACTTAGATAGAAAGGGTTTGGTATGAAATATGATTTAGGTCATCCATTGCTCTATGGATGAAAATCATGTAAAATTGCTTCCCTAGCACGGGAGTTGTGTTTGAATAGACTAAAGCATTAAAAGATGATTAGTCTCACGCAGTGCAATACAAGAGATTTTAATGAACATGAAAGTTAGAACTTCAACTACTTGGGTCAATAAACTCTTGTGGGCCTTAGCTTCATGGCTTGGATGGAGCAGGTAGACCTTAAAATACATGAGGTCGTTGATGAGCAGTCCATGGTATAGTGAAGCAAGACTGTACTCTTAGATGTGGCTACCATGTTGTAGAGAACTTTATGGCTCATACTTATGGAGCAAGAGACTCCTAAGTGAGGTCATGTTATGATTGTGAAATTATTCGAAATGCATTTGTGAATGTTATGCTTATTCTACTTATATTATTATTACATATTACTTTTTTACCCATCCTACTGGATATATTAATATACTCATCATCCATATGATACAGGTTCTTTGCAGGCTTAAAGTAACTTTAGACCTTAGATGTGTAGTGAGGATGATGTTGCAAGAAAACTTGGCACATTTAATGTGTTCATACCTTAAGGTAGGTGATTTTAGGTACATGAATGTCAATCTATTTTTGTTTGTCCATATCAAGCTATTCAAACATGTACTCAGGCAAAAACTGTATGATTTAATATATGCTTTCACTTGGATCATTTTTATACTATAATTTAGTACTCATATGTTTGAAAAATGGATGGCTCATACCCTAAGATAACTTATCAAATGTTTGACAAAAAGTTTCAAAAAATTTGTTTTTGCTATTTTATTTATAAAAATAAATTTAAAAATCTTAGTGTATGAAATTTTGTATCATAGAACAAGGTTAATCTATCTACAAGTCCAAGATCATGGTTGTGTACTTATGTTGATTAGATTGAATTGATATGGGTAGAATAGTATCTTATAAAGTCATGATATTTATTGGTGAACATGGTGTTGACTCGAAGTGTCTTAATTGATGAGACAAGGCGTAGTTGAATGAAATGGGGCTAAGATCTTTTAACTACTAATATTTTTGTTGATGCTTCAACATTTTATTTAACTAGCTTAATTTGACTTGTGATTGGGTAGTGTCAAAGTTTCATCTCAAGATTGGATAATTTTAGTATAAGTAATTACTTATGCAGAAATGATGGAGATATGTAAGGAAATTGAATTTTTGAAGTTTGGGGATCCATAAGAAGGAAGATTCCTTACTTTTTTCAGCCAAGAAGGTTCACCAACTTACTTTAATATTCATTTAGCCTATGTAGTAGATGTGAAAAAGGAAATCAAAGATGAAAGAAATTAGCATAATTTTGGAAGTTTTTGACATGATTCCAAAGAAGTTATCTGGCTTGCTTCTAAGGAGTAAAGAAAATTTTATTTTTGATTTGATTTCATGGATATCACCCATAGTTAAAGCACCTTATCGGGTAGTCTATCATGATTGGAGGAGATGAGAATCCATTTCAAGAACTTTTTGGATAAAGGAATATAAAGTTGGTTTCTAATAGTTGGAAATAAGGCATATTCATGTGCATGTATAGCTTTACAAAAAACTATTTGTAGTATGATGTGATACTTTGAGGAAGATTTGCAATGCATACTTATGTAGAATGGTAAATTTGTGATGTATGCGTCTTGGCAATGGAAAACCTTTGACATGGAATTATCAATAGATGATTTACTTTGGAGATTTGGAAATACTACTTGTGTGGAGTAACCTCTTAAAGCCCTCACAGGTTACAAGGGTTCAAAGTAAAGTAAATATTGTGTCAGATGTTTTAAATAGAAAGATAGAAGTTGTAGTGGTACATTTGAGAGTGAAAAATCAACAAAATTACTTAGTAAAGACTTATTGAAGGAGGGAAGCTTTTCAACCAATTTGGTTGTACAATCCCAAGATTTTCTTGAGATGATGAAAGCTTCACAAGAAGATGGCTTGAATATTTAAAGGATTATGCTAATGTGCTGGCAAATGCACTAAGAAGGAAGACAAATATGGTTATGGTTAATCTTGTATTGAAAGAGTGGGATTTAATTGAGGAGTTAGGTAATATATGCAACAAAAAATTTCATGTAAAGGAAAACCTATGATAGCTAATTTCACAATTAGATCTCAAGTAATGCAGAAAATTTTGGAAGCTCAACTGTTAGATCAAGAAATTTAAGGGTATGAAGGAAAGAGAGATTTCTCAAGAGGACTAGATGGTGGGGTAATGTTTAAGAACATATTGGTAGTTAAATGAATTGAAGAAGGTGTAGTTAGAAGTTGCACATCATTCACAATATATTATCCATCCCAGAGGAACCAAGATATATAAGGATTTAAAAGAGGAATTTTGGTGGAATGGAATGAAAAAGGATATTGGTTGATTTGGGTCTTGATGTTTAGTTTGTAACTAAGTTAAGGTTGAACATCAAAGACCAGCAGGGACTTTAAACCCTTTAGACATTCCACAATGGAAATGGGAGAATATTATGATGGATTTTGTTGTTAGATTGTCAAAGACACAAAAGAAGAGTGATGCAATTTGGGTAGTGGTGGAAAGATTGACAAAATCTACTCACTTCTTACCTATGAAATGGACACAATTATCAGGAAGTTTGGCAAGACTAAACATTCAAGCAATTGTTTGGTCGTATGGAACACCTGTATCAATTGTGTCAAATAGAGATCCCATGTTTACTTCGAAGTATTGGAAAAACATCCAAATGCCTTGGAAACTAAACTATAATTTAGCACAACTTTTCACCATCAAATAAATAGACAATCCAAAAGAACAATTTGAACCTTATAACATATGATTCAAGCTTGTGCCTAAGAATGGAGAGGAAATTGGGACACATTCTTACCACTTGTAGAGTTTTCTTACAATAATAGTTTCAATTCTAGCATTAGAATGAAATCATATAAAGCATTATGCAGAAGACAATATCAATCACCCACAAGTTGGAATGAAGTTAGAGAAAGACAACTAATAACAGAAGAGCTTATGCTTCTTTCATTGAAAAGATTAACATATAAGGGAGAAACACCTCATGATTCAAAATTTTTAGGAAAAGTATATGGATTTGTGATTAAGTTTGAAGGGAAAAGACTGAGTCAAAGTTTTGTTAAGTCATTTAAATCATTAGTTAAATTTAATGAGTTTTTAGTATTTAGCTTTGAAACACTCTTAGGTGAACATGTTATAAAGGGTTGTGGAACTGCTAAAGAGAAACCATCACACACTTGTAGTATGGGATGTAGTGTCTCAAAGGATAGCTCCAAGGTGGGTTGTGCAAGTGCATGGTAGAGATTTCTTTTGTGATTTCATTAAATACTCATGGTATGGGATGTGAGTACTAGAGTTGACCCAAAAGTATCTTCACTATTACTCCATGGGATGTAGTGTCTCAAAGGATAGCTCCGAGGTTGGTTGTGCAAGTGCATGGTAGATATTTTTTTTGTGATTTCATTAAATACTCATGGTATGGGATGAGAGTAGTAGAGTTAACCCAAAAGTATCTTCACTATTACTCCATGAGATATGTCGCTTGTAGCAATTCATTTAAGTAGAGTTGCACAACAAAAATTGGTTTTCGAGTGGGAGTTAGAGCAAAACTTTGGCAGAACACCAGTTGAGTTAGAGCAAAAATCTTGCAGAAGACTAAGTTGAGTTTGAAGATCAAAGAACCAAGCTTGTATAAGATTAAGCATGATGAATTTCAAGGATAAAATTCCTTCAAGGAGGGAGGAATGTAACACCCAAGAATTTTAAAAATTCCATATACTTGGCCACATGGATATTAGTGAGTTTGACCATTTTGACTTCTTAGTATAATAACATCCTTTATACATGGAGTTTGGATATAAAACTTTATTATTAAAGAGTAGATATAAAGAGCTTCATAGAGTTTCTCGGAATGTACAAATCAAAGCTCTGATGAGGAAGTTATGATAGATGAAAGATCAAGGAAGTTTAGGAGTACATGCAAAAAATAGAAACTTTGTCCTTTGGTTATTTTAAGTACAATAACTTATTTTGTGTATTGAATTTAAGTGTGACACTTTAAGGATACAAACTAGATAGATATAGCTTCAAAGTGCATCTAAGAATGCATAAATTGAAGACTGGATGGAGTTATGATTGTCTAAAGTTTCACCTAAGGTCTTGCAGACATCTTCAGATCTGACCCTTGGTCATTCTTAAGATAATAAAATTTTATATACAATGACTTTTAATAGAAAATTTGAGGTTAGGAAGAAGACAAAAATATCTCCATAATGCCACCAAGAATACTTTAATCAGAGTTCTTATGAGGCAGTTATGGCCATCTGAACTTGGTACTTGGTGCAGTAAAAATTTACTGTTGGCTAATTCATTGACACATCGATGACCTTGGCAAAGGTTTAAGAAGATTTATGTTTTAGCTAAAAAAATTACCTAGGTTGTCGGTTTTAAATAAGAATTTTATCTCATTTACCTCATAAGTGACTTTGAAGGACTTTAGACTTAATTTCTTTTGGAAATACCTTTCAAAATGAAGAAGGAGAAGATCAAGGGCTCTCCAAATTAAGAACAATCAAGGGATGAAGAATATTACTATGGGAATTGGTTGGCATTGCGCTTGAGAAAAGATTTTAACACAGTGAAATAGGTTAGATTGCTAACCTTGTACTGTCATTTTACATTGAATATGCATGTATGATTTGAGTTATGAAATTATTAGATATGAAAGCACGAAAATAGGATTCTTTGTGAATTCATGTCATGGTAATGTTGAGGAATCATAATTTTACATTGGACTGCAAACCTTGATTCCATGCTTTGATTTTAAGTGATTGTATGAGATATGTTTTGATTACTTGCATGACATGAAAGCATGTAAAGGATAATTTCTGAGATTTTTCATGATTGTATTATGATATCATGTTTTTCCCATGATAAATGATCAATTGATAGTAAGAATCATCATTTGTCATTATGGGAAGGTTATGTGTGTGAAGGATTATGATATGTCATGATATGGAGTGATTTTGGGAAGTCAAGATAGATTTTGTTATTTATGCCCAGTCATCGACATTTCTATTGACACGTCAGTGGCTTTGCCAATGTTACAAAGGAGATGACAGTGCTAATATTGATGAGTATTGACATATCTGTGTGAATTACCTTTGGGTCACCGGCAATGAGGTTCATGCATCGGTCAGGTGTTGATGAGGATAATTGTCCTTGCCATCCCACTATCGATAAGGGTTCAATTCATCAATCAGTTATCGATGGTCATCACTGACTTGACTGACACGTCGATAAGACCATTGATAGCAAGTCCATTTAAAGTTTTTTTAGATGGAATGGCTATGAAAGTTAGACTATTATTACGAGAAGTAAGAGCAAGTTATTTGATGCATGAATTGCAATTACATCTGATGATGTGATGAATTATAATTATGTGTATATACGTTTGTGTTTGAATATCCTTTTAATTGATCGCATCCTCAAGACCGATTTTGTTTTCCATATGAGGTCGGAGGAACCCTCAATGCCTTGAATATACACTTGTGTGTGAATATCCTTCTGATGGATCACATCCCCAAGACTGTTCTTTTGGCATATGAAGTCCAACGACCCTCAATGCCTTGGCTCCTCAAGTGAGTCTTTAGCCAAGTAGATGGAAAGGGTTTGGTGCGAAATAGTACTACGGATCTCTAAGGATGGGAGTTATGTAGAACCGCTTTCTAGGTCTGAGAGTTGTGTTCGAATGGACTTAAGCATCAAAAGATGATTTGTCCTACGTAGCATAATATATGAGGTTTCAATGATCATGAAAGTCAAAACTTTAACAACTTGAGTCTGTGAACCCCTTTAGGCCATAACTTCATGTGTGGATGGAGCGGACATGCCTTAAAATACTTGAAATCGTTGTTGAGTAGTTCATAGTTTAGTGAGGCGAGCCTGTACTCCTAGACACGGCTACCCTATCATAGAGAACCTTATGGCTTATATTTATGAAGCACTAGACTCCTAGTGAGGTCACGTTATGATTGTAAAATGCATTTGTGAATATTATGCTTATTCTACTTATGTGTGATGATGATGATGTTGCTATTGGTTATGATAGTTGTTGATTTTGGGATTATGTAGTGTAATCATATATATTGTTATTGCATGGTACTTATTTAGCCATTCAACTTGGTATATTCGTACACTCCACATCTATGTGATGCAGGATCGTTGTAGGGTTTAAAGTAATTTCAGACCTTGGATGTGTGGCAAGGACAATGTTGCTAGGCAGCTTAGCTTACTTAATGTTTTCTTATGCCGTGCACGGAATCACTTCCCACGCCGAAACAGGATGCAACGCTTAAGCCGCGCTAAGCCATGAAGTGGCGGGGCTGCATGATCGTGGCCTTCCATGCAACGTGGGACCCACGTGATCATGAGGTCGACTGCTTGGCTTGCGGTAGGGGTACCATGGTGCGGTGTACATGCAGTGACGTTGCATTTCGTGCACCATGCACAAATGCATGTGTCACGCACACACCATGCATGCGCTAACCACTAACCCGATCCAATGGACACATGACACATGGTGCACGTCCATGTGAGCATCTCTCTTTTTCTGTGTACGACACACCTTCCACTATAAATTCCGATTTTTGCCAAAACTTCAAGGGAAGTTTATGGGTTGTTATGAGTTCATTTTTGTCTTTTAAAAAGTGTTTTTAGCCAATTTGAGGGTGTTATACGCAATGAAAGTGTCCATTCCTCAAGTTGGAGACTTTATAAGGGGGAAACTCCCTAGGGCAAAAGGAGACTTACCCTCGAGCACTTGAGAGAGAGAAGTGGCCTAGAACAAGAGGGGAATTCATCCTCTATCCTCAGGCCACAACGAGGGAAGTGGTCAAGAGTAGGGGAGGCTCCGTCCTCCTCCAAAGGGCCACATAGTGAGAGGAACATTCCTAAGGGGAGGTTCCGTCCATAGCATCTGGGCAAAAAGAAAAGAAAAGGGTCTCTAGGTGAGAGAAAGGTCTATCAGTCACCAACGGGAGCGTAGAGAAAAAGAGTCTCCGGATAAATAAAAGGTTTTGGACGTTGCCTACGGGCATAGGAGGTGTGAAACATCTCGGGTTAAATAGAAGTAATGTGTACTATCTAAGAAATATTTCAAATGTAGAGGAGGTTCTGCCTGTCGTCTCTAGACTTGATGGGGAAGATGCCGAAAGGAAACAAGCAACACCAAATGTTGCGACTTCCGAAACTATAGTGGAGTAAGCATTTCTAACTTTACATTTTTATTCATATGCATACGTAACTTAATTAATAATTTTTGTTAAGGTATATGATTATATGAATGCATGTTTTACTTACAATATATATTATGCTCTAATATGATGTGCTTCGATATGCCTTGATCTAATATGATCTGATAGGCTCTGAACTGCTATGTTTAATCTGATATGTTCCAATTTGATCTATTATGATATAATATAAATTAATAGGATATAATATAGGCTAATATACTTGTTTGTGTGTTCTGCTTATTCCACCGATTTATTGGCTTCCGTTTAACTCCGATAATTTATTTGATTTTTGTCTGATTTTTAGATGCTCTGTTTAGAAATAACATATTTAACATATATGATTTTATTATGCTTGATGCATGTAATAGCCATTAGGCATAACTACGTTCGGATTTGATCATATTAGATTAATGTCATAAATGTTATTTGACACATACATAGGCAACCAATAGTACAACAGCATTGGCCTGATCCAAATTAGTTATAAAATCAGGTTCTGTTTGACCTATGCGCAACAAAGCACTAAAGCTCCATAGTGCATAGTGGAACATTACGACTCTCACACATAGAGTCTGCCGCTCCTAGCTTATCTTGTTCTAATTTTTTTGTTTAAGTTAATAAACTCAATTTTATTTTTTGAAAAACCCCTGGTCCGGGTCAATTTTTTCCGGATCGGGGTATTACATTTATAGTTGTGTTATCGCTTTCAAGTTTGATTGGAAAACTATATACTGCATTTCTAGACATAATCATCTTCCCTTTAGCTTCATTCAATTTCTTCATCCTCCTTGTACCATCAATGTCGCAGGACTCCCTTCCTATGCCTACACTTCATGAATCTCCTTCACACAATTTTTTCTTTTTTTTACTTATTTTATACTCAATAGAATTGCACTCATCTTCGACCTATTGTCTTGTAGGAAATAAATAACTCATATTGTCAGTTATTTCCAATGGTGGAATGTCCATTTGAAGGGCAATAAGATATATGAAACTCAATTTAAATAAATACTTCATTCTTGAGCACCCTATCATCCCATATGAAGTATCCAACATCTCTGTATAATTAATCTTGCATGAAATAAATAGTTAGTCTACACTTTGTACCATTGACATTGTACTTCATCACACTAGCATGGATTTAAAATAGTAATCTGAATCACTTACAACTGATTATTCTTCTTCTATTTCCATCCACACCTCTCTCTTCAATGAAAATTGACAATTCACAGCTGATAGCTATAAGTCAACAATCAATAGCCGACAGCCGAGGTGACAACCTACTATGCACACCTTCAATAAAAACTTTAAGTTTTGAATTATCAGATACATAAATCATACGTCTTTATATCACCATACTACTCATACCTGCTTCATATATTTTAACAATCACCTAAATGTGGCCAGTATGTACAATAACTATATTTTTAAGATACAAATCCTACCATGTGTCCTAGTATTCCTCCATGCAACCATTTTTGCATGAGCTACAAGTACTATGGCGAGTTATAATGCTCAAAACATAAAAAATGCTGCTCTTTTTGGATGCATCTAGCTTTGGCTATTAGATGAGTCATGACTCTTCAATCTTTTGTACCAAGATGACATCTTTAATGAGAAATGACAATCAATTTATTAGGATCAGGGAAGGAGGCTGAAATCATGTTCACGAGACCAAGGAAATGCCTGCTTGTAAACTGATATGGAGTCATTCAGCCTTTATGTAAGTCGGAGTAATAATGTTATTTTATAGCACATATGTGGGAGAAACCACGTGCGCATAACTATTTTTGTATTAGGGCAAAATGTGTGACATTTCGTGCATTACGTTGTATTATGGGGTCATTTCAATAAATCACCTCTTTTTTAGCAGTTAACCCAACTTGCATGTAGGAAGGTGAGCACCCGTTGTTCAATTAGCTGTGTTTGACAAGTAGATAAGCAAACCACATACCATTATGCAAAAACTAACATTTTAAGGTGAATCTCTTTCACCCAGTTTCCATTTTGAGTGCTCTTCCACATTTTATCTATGCCGTATATGAGAAATGTTTGGGCGTAATTCGTATACACTGTGTTGGAGGTGTATTCCACCATTCAAACACGACCTATTACCATGTTATAACCGTCAGTGCCTTAATGTCTCACACAATATGCTGATAAGTAATTTGGTAAATAATAAAATAGAAGGCCAAACATGGTGCGCGACCCACAATGAAAACATGGCTATGCTGATAGTGAATGAACATGTTGACTGGCGTTAAAAAACAGTCAGTCAACCCATCAATAGAGTTTGAATCTCAACTAAGGGACAACATTTAATCAACAGTTTTCAATCAATAATTTTAGTTCATGTGCACTATTTAATGCTATGATTGGTAAGTATCACATATGCATGTACTCCTTGGCATTTGTAGAATACTAAAAACCAAGAAATATATAAATGCCTGCCGTGCCGTATGGAAATTGAATTAAGATGCTGACTGGTGGTTAACCAAGAGTCAGTCGAGTACCCATCAATAGAGTGTCAATCTCCACTATGGAGACCACATTTAATCAACGGTTTCAATCAATTAAACTACCACATTTATATTGTTAATATGGTAGACCTATAAATGTGCCGCAGTTAGAGACAATTCAACATAAAACCTATGTGCGTTTCAAGAGAATTTTGCCGAGTAACTGCCGTAGCAAAATGAAACTCCGCAGGAGAAAAATCAATCCCAAGTCAATCCCAAGCCATGGTGATAAAAGATAAGGTTGCTTTGCACACACGTTCAGGCTAAAAGTCATGAAAGAGGGATGACCAACCTAAGTCATGCTGTGGAAACTATAAGGCCAGTAAGAGTACTAATAGTTGTAGAAGCCATAGCTGATCATCAGCAGAAACGTTTTAGCAGTTCTGATCCAGAAGACCTTCAGATCCGTTCAACTTGTTTTGGTGAGACCTTTTTGTTCCAATAAATTTCACTTGCACTGCACAAAGTGGTGGTTTCTTTTATATCGACCTTTTGGGTGCTATACATCTGTTCTGGAGCATATGAAATGCAACACATGAAGTAAACTCCATTGGCTTTTAGCTTATTTTAATTTTTTTACTAATCTTTTTTCATTCTCCTTATAGGTGATTATGGAATGGGTTTTGGGATTGCATCAGCAAGTTAAAACTACATATGGCCGTGCTCCCAGATGTATCATTTTGTTATGCTCCCTTCTCTTTGCTGGTGGCGTTTTATCTGCATATTGGGTGTCTGACTCTGTGAGTCTTTCTATCTACAGTTTCTTAATTTTTATTTGCATTGTTCTACTTGCTTCTACATGCTACTGAAATATTTTGCTATACATGTAAATCTAATTTATAGCTACATGTAAAGTTCAAATAGGAAAAAATATACCCTTGGGCTAATTTATAACTAAATTTGTAAAGCTAAAATTGGCAGAGAATGATCAGTGTCTCAATTTAGTTGTTTTTTATTAAGTGCCATCAATTGTAGTAGAAAATCTTGAAAATTAAATTATGCCTTAAGGATTGATCGTAATAAAAAAAGCTCGTGGAGGATCATTTCTGTAGATCCCTTTTTATGAGTATACAGTTAGAATGTTGTAATAGAAAATTTTGAAAATCTAATGCCCAAAGGATTGATCTTACTTAAAAAAACGGAAGATCTTCATATTTGCGTCCGTTTTAGTATGTGGAGTATAGAGATCCTCTCATATTTCTCTACAGGAAAAACATAGCGTTCCCTATGGTCATGTTAGCTGACATACGGGTTAAAATTAGTACTATTTTAATACTAAACTAGTCTGTCAGACCAGGTTCATTTGGAGCCGGTCTAAAAGGTGGGCCGGTCCAATTGGAGTTGGTGTAAGAGGCGGGCCAATCCATTCAGTTAATTGGGCCAATCTGATCTAAAAGGTACACCTTTTTAGGTTTGCGCCTTTTTTGTTGTTTTTGCTTTCACCCTCATGTTTTTCTTTGTTAGATCTATTATCGTCAGACATCTTCTCTACATCTCCCAAAGAATACGTATTTATCTTATTTTCCTACCCACTCTATAAAAGAAAAGACCTCCACCTCCGGGGTAACAGCAATGGCAGCACTTCACCCACCTCTGCCTCCTCTTCTCTGGCTGTATTCTCCACAAACCTCTCTTCTTCTCTGGCCCCTCCTCTTCTTTGGCCATATTTTACACGAACTTCTCCCCTTCTCTGGCCCCTATTATTATTTATTATGATATCCTTTGTTCGTCCTCTCCTTGGCACTCAACAAAGGCGATTTGACTCTAACAATGGCTCTACCTTCTTCACTTCTCCAACACCAACGACGACTATAAAAAGCTAAGCAAAAAGCCCGTCAACTCATCAAAGTTATCCGTATTATATAATCCCTTCAACAAGAGGTGTCTTGTGGAGATGATGGGTGTTTGCATGTGGCTTGATGCAGGGACATACATGGTGGCATTTGAGCCAGATGTGAAGGGGGAGAAAGCTGAGGTGTCAAATGAATTGCTAGAGGAGACAAAGGGTAGGAGTTTGGGCAAGAAGTTTTGTTTTGGTCTCGGTGTTTAAAAGTTTTGATAGTTGTGTTAAAGAGTTTTGAACATTTTTTAAATTGTTTTAATAGAATAGTTAAAAAGTTTTTATGTTAATGGTTAAATTTTTTTTAAAAAAAAAGCATTGGTCACATGATTTATACTTTTGATAAAGAACCTCACTATGTAAACTTTTTTATTTTGATGTTATCAAAATAAAGAACCTCACTATGTAAACTTTTTTATTTTGATGTTATCAAAATATTTGAACAATTGGGTTAAAATATTTTGATAATTCTACTAAAAAGTTTTCTTTTAAAAATAATAATTATAAAATTAACTTCTTTATGATAAAACCTCTTTATCTAAACATTTTGATTTTGATGTTTATATCAAAATGATCGAAAAAATAACAAAGTCAAAACATTTTAATAATGATGTTAAGTAGTTTTAACACTTGTATTAAGATGTTTTGATAATAGTATTTGTGTTGTATATAAAGGGGGGAAAGGTGGAGGGGAAGGAGTTATTGGAGGAGATGAAGGGCAGAGGCTTTGTTCTAGATCTAGATTAGAAGGTCGTGAGGGAGCAACTCGATATGCTAGGCTTTGTGTTTGGAGGCATCATAAGATTGCTCTTTGGCAAGTAATTGGATAGAATTGAAGTTCTATTTTTGGTCGACAAGCTCATGGTTGGTTTTTTGCTTGTTGTAGATAGCTATTGTCAAAATGTTTAACATTATTCTTAAAATAATTTAAAATCACTGTCAAAATATTTTAATAATATTATTAAAACTTTTTGACATAATTGTTAAAATTATTTAATTCCATATTGTTTCTTGGGTTGTTTTGTGAGAAACATCATAATCAAAAGTTTAAATATCATCTTGGCCACAAAGCCCTCTACCCTTCATCTCCTCTAGTAGCTCATTCTCTTTCTTCGCCTTCTCTCCCTTCACATATGCCTCAAACACTGCCATGGCATATGTCCTTGCATTGGGCTGCATCCTGGTGCCTATCATCTTCAAAAGATTCTTTTTAGCATCCCCCAATTTTCTATCCTGGGACAAGCCTTTATTCAGCATGGCATAGTTGTCAAGATTGGGCTTCCCCTCCTCCACCTTCTCCACCCTCACTTACAACTCATACACAATTATCAAAACATTTTGACATGGTTGTTAAAACTATTTAGCACCATTTTCCAAACATTTTCACTATTGTTTCTTATGTCAATTTAACGTATGCATCAAAATTGAAAAGTTGAGATAGAGGATTTGTTTCAAATAATTAAATCTTGTGATCAAATTTTTTTTTAAATCTTTTAGAGAATAATTAAAATATTCTAACCCTATTGTTCAAACATTTGATAACAACATCAAAATAAAAAGTTTAAATCTTGTGCTCAAATCCTTAAAAGAAATACTTTGACCAAAACTTTTTACCCCTACTATTGAAACAATTTGAAACCAGTTCAAATTTTTTTAACTTATTTATCAAACTGTTATACACTAAGATCAAAACAAATTTTTTCCCTCCAACCCCTGCCTTCCATCTCCTCCAACAACTCCTTCCCCTCCTCTCCCTTCTTCTCCCTTCATATACACCTTAAACACTACCATGTATGTCCTCACATTGACTTGCATCTAAGTGGCCATCATCTCTAGGAAATACACCTCTTGCTAAAGAAAATGTATGGTAGAGATAGCTTTAATAGGTCACTAAGCTTTTTGCTTGACTTTTCACCATTGTTAGAGTTGAAGAAGTCGAAGGGGATGGGGGTCATTGGTGTTGGAGCCAAATTGCCTTTTGTTGAATGCCGATGAATGAAAAAGTAGAGGATTTCATAATAAAGAATAGTATGGGCTAAAGAAAGATAGAGGTTTTCTGAGAATAAGTCCATAGAAGAGGTGGCATAGGGAATGGAGTGCGGAAGTGCTACCATCATCATTGCCATCACTACAACAAAATTGTACTGTAAACGTCGCTAATAGTTATTAGTGACGCATACAAAGCATCGCTAAATATGCTGCTAAAATTGTCATCGCTACAGCCTAGTAGAGACACTTAACTTAAAGCATCGCTAAAAGTCAACATTAGCGACGTATATTTATACGATGCTAATGAATTTTTTTTGCAACACATAATTACTTGCTGCTAATATTTAGTTATTAGTGACACATAGATCTATGCATCACTAATATTTTATTACTGGCGACGCGTAATTATGCATCGCTAAAAAATTTATAATATGTAAAAAAAATTTAAAATGCTTATTAGCGACACATCATTATAAGTGTTGCTAATAATATTTTTTTCTGCATTAGTAATGTTCAAAAATAAATTTTACATAAATAAAAAAGTATATTATTAGCAACACATAAACTATATGCATTGATAATGAATATTTATTAGTGATGCATACTATGTGTCGCTACTATAAAAAAATATTTTAATAAATATATATATTATTAGTGACGCATGATGATATGCCTCGCTAAAAACCAAACTTAAAAAAAACCCGCTAGTGGTGGGCCCGGCAGGGAAGAAAGAGGTTACTGGATTCGAGCGGGGTGCCAAAATCCGGCCACACCCCCCACTCCTCCCTCCCGCTCCCCTCCTCCCTCCTCCCTCCCCGCCCCCCTTCCCCCCCTCTCTGTAACAGAGAGGGGAGGGGGGGTGGGTGACCGGGGGGAGAGAGAGACAGGGGGCACGTGGGAGGGGGCGGTTGTGGCCACAGGGGTTGGGAGAGCGGAAGAGGGGTGCCGGCCGCCCCTCTTGGTGAATGGGAGGGGAAAGAGGGGGTAGAGGTGGGGGACCAGAAGACGATGGAAGGGGAAGGCGGATAACGGCAAGCAATAGGCAAAGGGCGGTGAACGACAGGTGGCTGGTGGTTGCTGTGGTGGAGCCGGAGGAGACAAGGGGTTATATAACAAAATGCACTGGCGAAAATCGCCTGCATGGTAAAAATTTCCCAACCAAGCGGGTGAAATTTTTGCCCACATGGGTTAAAAAAAGTATTAGCAGCTCAAACTCTAAGTATTGCTAATACACTAACTATTAGCGACGTATATCATATGTGTCGCTACTACTATTGATTATTAGCAAAACGTAAAAAACTATATGTCGCTAATAAGTGACCTATTAGCGACACATATAGTATGCGTTGTTAATAATATTTTTTTATCCTTCTTTCTCTCTCTTATCTCTCAACCTCCCTCTCTCTCCTCTCTCTCTCCTCTCTCTCCCCTCTCTCTCCCCCTCTCTCCCCGTCTCTCTCTCCCCTCATCTCTCTCCCTTCCTCTCTCTCCCCTCCTCTCTCTCCCTTCCTCTCTCCCTCTCCCCTCTCTCCCTCTCCCCTCTCTCCCTTCTTCTCTCCCCTCCCCTCTCTCTCCCCTCCTCTCTCTCCTATCCACTCTCTCTCTATCTATTTTAATTTTAATTTTTTTAAAATAAAAAAATAATATTAGTTATGCATATGTGTATGTGTCACTAATAATATAGTGTATTAGCGATGTATAGCTCTATATATATGTCACTAATACACTATACTATTAGCGACACATATATGTATATGTCACTAATACATAGAGTTATTAGTGACACATATGTATATACATCGCGAATACTTTAAAAAAAATTAAAATAATGTCCCCCTCTCTCTCTATCCACTCTCCCCTCCTCTCTCTCTCTCTCCCCTCCTCTCTCTCCCTTCCTCTCCCTTTCCTGTCTCTTCCTCTCTCTTTTCCTCTCTCTCCCCCCTCTCTCCCCCCTCTCCTCTCTCTCTCTATTTTAATTTTGTTTTTTTAAATAAAAAAATATTATTAGTGAGACATATGTGTATGTGTCGCTAACAGTGTAGTTCATTAGCGATGTATAGCTCTATATGTCACTAATACACTATACTATTAGTGACGCATATAACTAGAGTTATCAGCAAAGCATATATGTATGTGTCGCTAATATTTTTAAAAAAAAATTAAAAATTATGTCCCCTTTCTCTCTCTTCTCTCTCTCCCCTCTCTCTTCCTCTCTCTCTTTCTCTCTCTCTTTTCCTCTCTCTCTCCTCTCTCTCTCTCTCTTATCTCTCTCCTCACTCTCTCCCCCCTCTCTCCTCACTCTCTCTCTATCTATTTTAATTTTAATTTTTTTAAAATAAAAAATACTATTAGCGACGCATACATAAATGTGTCTCTAATAGTATAGTGTATTATCGATGTATAGCTCTGTATGTCGCTAATAGTATAGTATATTAACGACGTATAGCTCTATACTAGTGTTTTAAAAACCAGACCGGACACCGACCCGGATTGGTGTTCGGGACAGTTCAACCGGGTCAATCGGGGGTCAACCCGGGTCGACCCGGTCACTATATACCCATCTCCTTCCCTAAGTTCACTCCTTCACTTTAACCCTAATCCTCTCTCACCGCCGCGGCGCCGCCTCCTTCTCCTTTCCTCCTCTCCCACCGTCTTACTCCTACTCCCTCTCACCGTCAGCCACAACTCCGACGGTCACCACCTCTCCACGGCTCCACCCCTACACGCCAACTGGCATCCATGACTCACCTCCAAATTACCCCAATCCGCCTCTTACAGTCGCCAGACTTTTGCCAGAGAAGATCACCAGCCACCCCTTGCAGCCGTCTCCAAATCGCCATTTTTATGGCTGTTGACGGCGATTAAGGCAGAGGAGGTTGCAGTACTATCTCTCCCAGAGGATCCCCATGGAAGGGGTTTGTTGATGCTTTGCTGGGATAGCAGCAAATTGATGTATCCGGAACCGATGCTTCAAGGCAGTGACAAGGTGACACAGGAACAAAAAAGGAAGACGAAGTGGGTTCCATGATAGCTTCTTTGGGGGCGGGACTTACACAAATTATGGAACCAACTCAAGCCAGTTGTTAATTGTTTGCTTTCAACTTTTGTTCGTTCCAGGATCTGTTTGTTCGTTCTAGGTGGATTTTCATGTCTATACAGTCAAATCAAAAGTGAACACCAACTGTATGCCAAAATGCTTACCTTAGTAACACATTGTATCTCTGTTTCTACTGTTGCAAAGAGGATGAATCGATCACTCACAGTTCCCCCCAAAATCCAAATCTCCTCCGTCCTCCCTGTCCCGGACCTCCCGGTTGCGCGATGGGTTTAGAAGCCTCACAGTTGCCTTCGGTTCAGAAGCTTCACAGTCTTTGGGATTGCCTCCTGTAGAGAGTTTTTTCATTTTTAGAAACCGGATCGGACCGGAAGGCCGGGTCACTGGTTTAACCGACGGGTCACGTTGACCCGGACGGGTTAAGGCGACCCCGAAATTAAGTTAAATCGGACCATTTTTTATAACGTGTCCGGTTGAACCCGGTTGGATAGGCCGGTCCAGTCCGGTTTTTAAAACATTGCTCTATACGATGCTAATACACTATACTATTAGTAATGCATACACGTATGTGTTACTAATACCTAGAGTTATTAGTGATTCATACGTGTATGCGTCGCTAATACTTTTTTATAAAAAAATAATCTCCCCCCTCTCTCTCCTTTTCTCTCTCTCCTCTCTCTCTCTTCCTCTTTCTTTCTCCTCACTCTCCCCTTTCCCTAGCTCTCTCTCTCTCTTCCTCTCTATGTCTCTCCCCCCTCTCCCTCCCTCCTTTCTCTCTCTCTCTCTCCTCTCACTCTCTCTCTTCACTCTTTCTCTTTTATTGTAAATTATATCTTAAAATTAATAAGAAAATTTTAAAAATAAAATATATTATATTTCAATAGTAAAAGTTTAATCTATTATTGACATTGTCTTTTATTGAAATTTTAATATTTATTTATTATTTATATATATAGTCAATATTGAAGAAAATATATTATATTTAAATAATTTATTTTAAATCTTTTTAATGATTATAAATTAATTAAAATTAATTAATAAAGATATTAGCGATGCTTGTCTACATGCGTCGTTATTATCAATACTTACAAGCGTCGCTGTTTGTTCTAAATTTTTAATTTCTTATTTTAATTTTAGAACTATTAGTGACGCTTTTTCAAAAGTGTCGCTATTGTTAAAACTAGTAGCGATGCTTAAGAAAAAGTGTTGCTAGTAATTTTGAATTTCTTTTAAAAAAAATAGTGTGTGTGTGTGTGTATATATATATGTTACTGTTCAAAGTGTCGCTAATAACATAACTATTGGCGATATATAGTATAAAGCGTCACTAATAAATGACTATTAGCGACGTCGCTAATAGTGAATTTTTTTGTGATGCTTTTTTATGTGTCGCCATTATTAGTTTTTAGCAATGTTTAATTTTGTGACGCTAATAATAACGTCGCTAATAATACATTTTGTTGTAGTGCATCAAGGAAGTATAGGTCTCTTCTTTTGTCAAGTGGGCAAAAACACAGGATAAAGAGATGTTCCTTAGGATATATAAAAAAGATGACGTGAAAGTAAGAGATTAGACAAAGAGAGACATGAGAGTAAAGGCAAAAAAGTTAAAACAAGACATACAGGTGAGAATAAGAAATTCTTACAAAAAAATTGAAAATTCATAATTCTTAAAACTTTGATAAAATCTTCTTGGAGCAACCCTCTAGTCTTACTCCTTATATGATAAGAGTAATGCAACAAAAATTTTGTGAGTTGTTGAACCTTCCTCAATGATTTACTTTGCTACAAGACGAAGCAAACATATAGAACCGATTTAATTCTTTTCTTTTCACAAAGTTAGTTCCTAACTTCTTAAAAATAAATTGATAATAGGACCAAACTTGAGAATGGAAAAGAACCATGTTAGCTCTCATGCAAAAAAAACACCCTCCCCACCTATTGTTTAGGGGTTTGGGGGGTTAAGTAAAAGACAAATTTTAAATCTGTCATTCACTCCAAAAGCTTTATTTAGAAAAAATATATCCCATCACCACCATCTAATTATCAACTCAACCCACTACCCTTTGCTCCTCTACTCCTCTTCCTCTTGAGTGTGCACTATAGAGTTGCCGGCCAGTGGAAGCTTGAAGGGAGGGGGAGGGCACACAGATCAAAAATCAAACTTTAAGATAGATCTACACAAAACATGCATCAATCTAATATCAATAAGCAATAAACATGTATCTCATTCAATCAATCAAAGAGAAATATCAAATATAGGAGAGATGACAGACTGTCGACCTAGGTGTTCTAGCCCTTGCACGTCCTCCACAAATCAGTTCTTGTATGCCAAACACAAGATCTAGATGAGGAGATTAAAATTTACCTATCTAATGTGCAGATCCGTCAAAACCTTGCTTGGAATTGATGAAGAAACTCAGCAAGTTCAGCCCTTTATTTTAGCCTCCACGTCCCAGCCTAGGAGGAGATCCCTCTTCCTCTTTCAGCATGCCAACAAACCCTTAGAGAGGGGAGAAGGAGGGCGGCCAGCAGCAAGGATCACCCCTTGCTTGTGCAGGCCGCACCAAGAAGAACTAGGGAGAGAGAGGAGGGTGGTATCCAATTGGGAAGATCAATCACCAAAGGAGGGGGACGTCCCTTACTTATGGCATTAAAATAAATCATCTTTATTCTCTTTAATTTTAATTCCTACCTTAATTACTCCCCTTCTTACCATATTAAGGTGGTTCTTAAATTTAACTATCCTTTAATGGGCTTTTATGTGGGCTGATTCAAATTGGGCCTACATGCATAATTCCTTTCGGTTTTACTAGAGGGTCCAACACAACGGGAGCGGGCTTTGTTGTCATAGAGCCCGCGGAGGCCTGGACCCCCTGCACGCAGCTAAGCCCGTGATAGGGTCGACCCTTCGCTAATCACAGGTCCCACCCTCGATACTTAATTCGCGTGTCTGGGCCTCATAATATGTAAATGCACACCTAGATATATGTCTAGTGTACGTATGTGACATATGTGGGTCTCACTCGAATTACATGTAATGAAGGCATATGTGGAGTTGACGTGACCGCCCCCACCACCCTTGGACCACTTGGCCCGTATTGGTTCACCCGGACCAAGTCATGTTAGACCAAACTGGCCCCAGCCCACACCATTGTCCAACAAAAGCTTTATTTAGACAAAAATATCCCATCACCACCATTTAATTATGAACTCAACCCATACCCTTAGCCCCTCTACTCCTCTTCCTCTTGTGTGTGCACTGCCTGCCTGGTAGATTCCAACTGTTTCATTTTTTTGGTGAAGTAAAGGGGGGAAATAATATATGAATTATATAAGAAGAGAGCTTAACCCCCATTGAGCAACACCAGGAAGGGCAAAATTCTCATTGGTCCATCAGCTATGACACTCGGCCTATGAAATCTAATTGACCATAATCCCTCGCTTCACTTTAAAATCATGAATAGAAATGTATCTTCATAAGTTAATCTCGTTCACAATTATACAATACTCATACTCTAAGATCATTTGGTGAAATTTTCTTTTGCAATTTATATCTCAATAAAGGTAAGGATAACCAGTTTGTTACCCCTCTTTTAAATAAAGCACCCTTTTAACGTGGTCGGTAGATATCCATTAATTAATGTAATCGGTGGATTTCTATTAGACCAATACAATAAAGAAAAATACTTACCTGACATTCAAAAATGTATGTTAAAAGCCTACTTCATCTTTTTATGATGAGTATCTTTTTATGATGAGTGGGACCCACTCATCAATGGTGATAGGAAGATGAAATAGGCTTTTGACATACTTTTTTTAACGTCACATCACGTTAGCATTACTCAATAATAAAAAATATGTAAAACATCATCAGCAATATGGGGTTGGCAAAATGCCATATTTTACTCTTTTTATAATCAAAATAATGAAGCAAATTCCAGGTAAAGAAACGCAAAAAATTTGAGACTAGTTTATTGAGTTTTCTTTCTCCTACTATCCAATTCTTGTGTACGTGATGATATGCGTTATACGCAGTCTGTGAAAATATCCAAGAATCTAAAAGGACCAGCAACCAATCCACACAAGCCACTGAAACAGAATCAAAATGAAGTTCCATTGACGTGTCCAGAAGTAAACATGACAACAAGGTACCCAACCACAGAAAACCATCCATTTCAACATGATGATAGAGCAAACGCCTCCAAAGACCCAGAAAAATGTCCTCTCCATTTTCAGTGGATATACGAAGATCTACGCCCATGGATGAACACTGGCATTTCACTTGACATGGTGGAGCAGGCCAAGACATATGCAGATTTCCGGCTGGTCATCATCAATGGTAAACAACTGACATAACAATTCTTTGTGTACTTTCATAGCTAACTTCCTAACTTTTGTGTTAAAATTCAATCAGGCATTTGAAACTACCAGTTTGACCAGTTGAACTGCTACTATACTAATTGTCAGGGCGGGCATATTTGACGAAGTATCACGCGTCATTTCAGACTCGAGACATTTTCACTATTTGGGGCATTCTACAGCTCCTCCGGCGATTCCCCGGACAATTGCAGGACTTAGATCTCATGTTCTTCTGTGGCGATCGACCGCGCATCGATGCACGCAAGTATA
The DNA here is from genome assembly GCA_035235625.1 of Saururus chinensis. NCBI lineage: Eukaryota > Viridiplantae > Streptophyta > Magnoliopsida > Piperales > Saururaceae > Saururus > Saururus chinensis. The sequence continues at coordinate 4,231,750 of CP141145.1, read as the reverse complement.
GAGGGATGCAGGCAAACAATTCAGTCCCACCGCCAGTGTTTGGATATTGCTCAGACGACCAAAGCATTGCCATTGTTTTCCCCGACTGGTCATTCTGGGGCTGGTAGTAAATGATCTTGACATGATTTTCCTCAAATCATATTGTGGTCTTAACATTGATATACACTCTGTTCTTATCCTTGAGCAGTAGTCTACATTCCCAGATAAATATTAGCAACATAATAATGTTTGGACTAAACTTTCCAGACAAGAGACAGTTCTAGTACAATGTTCTAGCTAAATAAATTACTAACGTATCTAGCAAAATACAATGTAGAATTTATTTGTCAAACTTTCTAGCTCTAAAAAAAGGCACTATCTGAACTCAGTATCCTTTTTCAGGCCTGAGGTGAATATCAAGCCTTGGAAGCCTCTCTTGACAGAGTTGAAGGAAGCAAATGAGAGACTGAAATGGCTGGATAGAGAGCCCTATGCCTTCTGGAAAGGAAACCCTTATGTATCTCCCAATAGGCAAGACCTTCTCAAGTGTAATGTGTCTCATACCCAAGACTGGAATGCTCGAATGTATATTCAGGTACATGCTATCTTGGTGTTCTTTTGTTTTTTCGGTAAACTTCAGAACTTGTGATTGTCTACATCGTCATCTGTTTTTAAAGAATTTTTCATGGAGCATAAGTTTGGAAACACCAAACAGCCCTCATGATAAAAAGATAAAGTTCATCATTTAATTTTTGTATATGAACAGACTTTTTTAGCAATCCTATCTTATAGACAAATCACTATCTAAATCTGACTGAGCATTTATACCTTCACGTTTTGTAGGATTGGCGAGCTGAGACTCAGAAAGGATTTAAAAATTCAAATTTGGCAACTCAGTGCAAATACAGGTGACAAAATAAATTGTGTTACCAGTCCACATGTGGTCACGGACTTGATTCTACTGTTGAATATAATTCAGGTATAAAATCTACATTGAAGGGGTAGCATGGTCAGTGAGTCAAAAGTACATATTGTCATGTGACTCCATGACCTTGCTCATCAGTCCTCGATACTACGATTTCTTCTCCAGAGGTCTTACGCCAATGCAGCATTACTTGCCGGTCAGGAGTGACGATAAATGCCGCTCAATCAAATATGCAGTGCAATGGGGAAACAGGCATGAGAAAGAGGTATGCGAAAGGCCCTATTAATTGTTTAACGAACTGTTGCATACTCCAATGTTTCGATCACATTTCTCTAGATATTTCAAAGCCAACTGATTTTTATCATCAATTACAAGCATCTTCATGCTTCTTCATCAAGCTAGAAACATTCTTACTAATTTGCTTCAATATAGATTTAACTTATAGGCTCAAATAATACATTTGTACGCTCTTACGATCTACATCAAGCAACGAATATCCTATTACAGTATATTATGAGCTAACTAAATCATTTTGACTACATGTTGAAGATAAAATGGGAGTTCAAAGCTTCACCCCAAAAATAATATTGTTCCTACGATATTTATGGGCTGTTTGGTGATCCACTCATTTCTTACCTTTTTTCATATTCAGATGTTACATGTAGTGTATCTTCAAAATAAAACATTGTAATCAGCACTGCATAAATATGTTGAACTGATGTGAAATACACGTGTTACATAACAATCAAACTTGACTCGATCAACTACATTTGCTTTTGAAATGTTAATCTGTATGCCCTAGTACATGCTCTGATCCATGTTCAATATCCTTACAGCTCTTTATTTATGGACTAATAAATGTTTTTTAATCTAATACTTATGAACTAATAAGTCTCTTTGAAGAATCTACTATTTATGAACTCATAAGTGTGATCCTCGATCCAATCTACCAGGCACAGGCAATTGGAAAGGCGGCAAGTGCCTTCATTGAAAAAGAGCTGAGCATGGATCATGTGTATGATTACATGCTGCACCTTCTGAACGAATACGCGAAGCTCCTCAGGTACAAGCCTAAAGTTCCTGAAGACGCCACTGAAATCTGTCCAGAGTTAATGGCTCGTCGTCCAAGTGAGCTGGAAAGGAAGTTTATGTTGGAATCCACAGAGAAGGGTCCCTCCCTTTCAAAACCATGTTCATTATAACGAAGAGGTGAGATGGAATTTACTACCCTCCATGTGGGCGTATATCTGCACCATCTAATGATAGGAAATAACATAGCATTTTTTAATAGAGCAAAAGCATAATTTCAGGTGTTCCTCTCTGATACCACCATATTTTCCCTGTTTATTTCATTATTTACAGTTTTTTATGTTTATTGGTATGAATTCGCCTCAGATTTTGAATATATACAAGAATTCCAGGCACAATAAAGCAGATAATAGTAATATGATCTCTAACTGATTGACAAATGGCATATGAGCCAATACTTGTCAAAAAAGTATTTAAGAAGTGAGGATAAAAATAGAATAAGGGTTGGATGAAAGGGGAGGGCTTGAGAAAGAAACGGAAGAATAGGGACGAAGAGGAGAGGTTGAAAGAGAACTACGTAATTTATTTTATTGAATTGAAATTCAAGTACAAGTCTCATGAAGTAAGCCCATTTGTAATTTTAAAGAATCTCTTACTACTATCCAAACTAGGAAACCCAGTTAACTAAACTAGTGACTTAAAATCAACTGCAAACAAAATCACCTAAAAACAAGTAACTGCATGCATCCCTAACGCAAGACAGCACCGTGTCAGGGTGGACGCGAAGAATTTGGAGGTAACAATGATAGAGAAGAAGCTGCAGGAAGGATCCTAGGGTAGGTATAAGCCTTTGAGTCTACCAAGGTTTCCACTAATTTCCACTAGATAGAGGGGCTTACTCTAGTCTACTGGCGATGGAAGAGTTTTTCGTATTATATTATGACAATGAGCCCATCGGAAAGAATGTATAAGAACCTTTAATAATACACTAGTGCATGTTAGTGTCAGCAATATTACACTACAATAAAATGTATTATTAGCAACGCTTTTATTAGTGACGTACATAAAAACGTCGCTAAAAACTACTATTTGCGACGCTTACAATACCGTCACAATCAAATAGACTATTAGCGACGCATTCTATACAATGTCGCAATAATACAAATATTAGCGACGCTTTCTATCAAGCGTCGCTAATAATATAGATATTAGCGACACTTTCTATCTAGCGTCGCTAATATGTATATCATTAGCGACGCTTCCTATTAAGCATTGCTAATAATATAGCTATTAGTGACACTTGATTACAATTGTCGCTAGTAATACAGATATTAGCGACGCTTTCTTTTAACCGTCGCTCATAGTAATATTTTTTTAAATGTAAAATAAAAAAATAGTACTCGTAGTGACGATTTTATATAGCGTCGCTAATAAGTATACTATTATTGACATTTTTCATAATGCGTCACGAATAAGTGTACTATTAGTAACGCTTTTCATAAAGTGTCGCGAATAGTATTTCCTATTCGCGATTCATTTTATAAAATGTCACTAAAACTTATATTAAGTAGCGATGCTTTGTTTAACATGTCGCTAATATTCATTAATAACGACGTTTGACGTAAAGTGTCACTAATAGTATCTAATTATTTGTGACGCTTTATATAAAGTGTCACAACTGATTGCTACTATTTACGATGCTTGTAGAAAAGTATCGCTAATAGTTATAATTTTTTAAAAAAAATTATAAAATTTTAGACTAATTGCGACACTTAACAAAAAAAAGTGTCACTAATATTTATGAATTTTAAATAGATTTATAAATACCATTAATAGTAGTGACGTATTTAGAAAAAGTGTTGCTTAAAAAATAAAACTATTTACGACGTTGTTCTAAAAGTATCACAAATAGTACTAATAATAGTGACGTTTTATTAAAATGTCTCTAATAGTTGTAATATCAGTTATGTCTAAAAAAATACATTGTAAATAAAATAAAATAAAATATTTAAAAATTAATAATAATAATTAGCATATTAGGTGATATGTACCCTTATCGGCTAAAACCGATATAGGTTAAGGGGTTGTACGCCCCCACATGAATATGCAATATCTATAAGCCATAATGTATCAATACAACCGATATGTATGGATACTTAATTTATTTATTATTTAGAAAAAATAAAAACACATTGTAAACCTGACATATTTGAAGGTTAATTTAAAGATCATTAAAATGGTTTTGTTATATTTAAAATATTTTTTTAAAATGTTATGAGATGAATATGGGTGGGTCCACCTACATGTTATGTTGAAAATTATTTTTTAAAAATATAATGCTTCACAATTATTCATTTACTTAAACATTTAACTTCGACGCATACCCATATGATAATCGATATTGTCATCCATAATGATATGGTTTTCTATTGATAATTATATTTGCCCAAACTCTAGTTATATATAACATAAAATTTTAAATATTTTTTATTGAAGAAATAGGTTAAAATGGGTCGTGTTATTATATATATCATGATGAAAGAATTATTTTTTGTAAATATATAATAAAATTATTATTTAATTTAATAATTTATATCTTAAAATTAAATAGTATAAATTATGAAATAATTAATTTAATATATTATTTAATAAAATTATTAAATAATTATTTATTTAATTATAATAAATTTATTTAATATGTAAAAAATAACTATTTACTAGTACTATTAAATTATATTAATATAAATATCATAAAAAAACATTACTACTATAGTAACATGAAGGCTTGCAACTTATTAAACTATTTACGACCATAGTGTTATTAATTTGTAAAAATAGTGTTATTCCAACTCTTGTCCATCAACACTCTATGTTAGTGAGAAAGTCAGGTCGTCGAGCTCGGGTTGGGTTATCTAAAGCTAAAATATGTTTCCATTTTAGAAGTAATATTGTCGACCTGATCCAATTCAAATATTTTGGAAACTTAAAAATTAACCTTATTATGAAAATAAATAAAAATAAAATTTTAAATAATTATATATTTATTTTATCTTATCTTTAACTTGTAAAATTTTTTAGAGCTAGCAATTATCAAATTAATTAGTAAATTATAAAAATTACAAAATTATACATAACTTTATTTGAGTACGGATACAAGTTTACTCGATTACATATAACTACAACAACGACAAACGAGACCCAACGACATCTTTTGATAGGTATTGAGTTAATATTTGGCAAAACGAATCACTTCCTTGTATGATCAAAATATATTTTGTAAATAGTGTAATAAAATTAAAATGCATATGACACTGAAGTAGAGGCATTGTTATCAACACTCGGCGTTAGTGAGAAAGTCGGGTCGTCGAGCTCGGGTTGGGTTATCTGAAGCCCGAATATGTTTTCATTTTACAAATAGTAACTTCGGTATGATCCATGCATACCTAAATATGACCTAATTTAAATATTTAAAAAACTTAAAAAATAACCTTATTATGGAAATAAATACAAAAAAAATTAAATATTTTTTTAATTTTACTTATTAACTTGTAAAAATTTTGTGAGAAAATCTAATTATCAAAATAAAAAGTAAATTATAAAAATTACAAATTTATATATAACTTTAGTTGATTACTTATACAAGTGACATATTTACTTGATCACATATATATAACTACAACAACCACAAACCTTCATTGAACTAGCTAAGGTTGTCTCTCGAGTCAGGTATACGGTAAAACCTAAACTGACCAAACCCTACAAAATTATGTTTGAGTTCCTAAATTTAACCCGAATAGTTATTTAGTTTGGTTTTTAAGTGATGAAACCCAACCCGACCCGAATAAAGTTATTTATAAATATTTTTTTATATATTTTGTATATGTCGTCATTGATTTTTTTTATTAATTAAAAAATAATAAATTTATTACAAATGAATAAATTTGGATTATGTAAGGGTGTAGAATAAGTAGGTCATGTCGAGCTTGGTTAATATATTTTATTAGGTATCAATTACTTTTTGGCAAAACTAGACCCAACGACCTTCACTTCCTTGTACGATCAAAATATATTTTTTAAATTTAAAATTAAAAAAAAAGATTCTTTGTACGTGATGACAATTGGGGGGGTTTGCTTAAAGCATGTCCCCGGCCATATGGGTAGTGTTACCAACAGGTACTCAATATATATTAGTATAAGAAAGTCGGGTGGAGTTTGTGTTGGGTTATTTAAAACACAAATATATATGTTTCACTTTAATAAATAATAACATATTGACCTGACCCATGCATAACCAAACCTTACCAAATTCATATCTTATTTATGTTTCACTTCAATAATTATATAATTAGTTTTAATGTTTATATCTTACCATGTAAAATTTATGAGAATAATTATCAAAATAAAATGTAAAATATAAAAAATAGAATAGTTAATTAATTGTTAAATATAAAATGTAACAACGTGTTATATTTGCATGCATGCACTTCTTATCTCTTGTATTATCGGACCTTAGATCAAACGACCCATAAAGCATGAGTTCATACATGTAGTACACTTAATTATGTTGTTAGATTTTGATGTGACAACTTATGATGCATGGGCCTATGTGCGACTATACATGAACTGTATGGATGACAATTGGGTGGGTGTATAAAGTATGGCCTGTATGTTTCAATCAGGATCAAGTTAGATTTTTTTAAAATAATTTTAAAAATTAATTGACTAATTACCAAAATAAATACAAATTTATAAAATTTATCTATTACCCGTATAAAATTTATAAGATAAAATTTTAAATTAAAAACATAAAATTTTGGAAATAAAAGTTTAGGTGAGTGCATGCCTTAGGATCTAAGTTGTACTACATTTACTCAAGTCTTACAGTAATATATATCATTGAATCTAAATTTGCTGGGCTATAGAGCTTGGGCTCAAGCAACTGCACATGAGCCGGAACTCACCTAAATATACGTAATTAATTAGTGATGAGTTGAATCCCTTTAAAACAGAAAACTTAGTTAAAATAGTTAATATAAAATATAATAGTATTGTGTTACCTTAGAGCATTAATTTCTCTTACATGGTTAAATATTAACCATAAAAACTCATATCACATATGACCCAGATGACCTGGGCTCATTTATATTACAACTAGCTCAACAAGCGTTAAATTTTAATCAAAAGGCAAATTTTAATATAATGATGCATGGGCCCATATAAAATTGTTACTTTAAATTTTTTTAAATAAAGCCTAAACTAAACCGGCAATACCCAGCTCCAGCTCCCGCGTTTCACGTCTCACGTTTTCATCTACTGAAAATAAATATTAAAAATACATATGCTATATCATGTAACGAATAATATCCCTAAAAATCGCTTGAAATATAACGCTAACTAGACTTGACTCCCACAAAGAAGGAAGCGTTTTTTATGCTCCCTGATTCAATAAGCCCAATATGAGCCACGAATCAGGGAGAAACGCGTTGCAAAGGGGAGACCACGTAAATGGTGACGGAAGAACCAATTTAAGTTAGCTCCGTCTTTCCTTAAGTTAGCTCCGTCTTTCCTTCTGTCCACGTACGGCTTACCTATTCCCTCCATCTGAAAATCTCCCGCCCAGCCACCTCTCCTTATCTCTGTCGCTGGCGAGATCTGGAAGGACGTTTTGGGCGAGCTCTTGGAGGATTCCGCCATCGTTCCCAGTGATGTGAGCTCGGGATCTCTCTGGCACGCATTCTCCTCTTCCACATAAACCCCCACCACCTCCTCTCTTCTGCTCTCTATTTTTCAAGTCGTTTTGCCCTCTGGCCGTCTTTCACTTTGGCATTGGCCCTCCTCTCTTCATCTCCCTCTCCCGTCCCTTCTATCATTTTAAGCCCTGCCCTCCTCCTCTACAACCTCGTTTCCAGTCACCGGTCTGATCTTGGTGGGGAACGATCCCTTGCAGTCTTGCCGCCGGTCTTTTTTTTGGCCTCTTTATTGGGTTTTTTTCCTTGGCGAGAAACAATGTTGCAAAGAGGCTGATAACGACCAAGGGAGGTGCCAATGGCAACAAGGACAGGAAGAAGTCATCTCCCAATCCTTCAGAGCCCTCTCCAGGTCTTCCCCTTCTATCTTTGTTATATGTTTTTTTTAGTTGGGCGGGTTGTGAAGTTTTAAGTTGATTTTTGTTCTTCCATGTTATTGGCGCCTAAAGATGTGGAGATCGTGAAATGGTCCTTTGTGCTTTCCACCGATCACTGTTTTGTTGGATTTCGGTGCGTTTTAATGGCTCGTTATTATATGGGTACAGGAAGATGTTGGGTCTATTCTGTTGCAATATTTGGATGGTACTAGTTAATTGATACAACTAATTTTGACTTATATATCGAACTACTTTAGGGCTCATGGATTTTCATCTTGGATCCTTTTGGTGATTTCATGGTTAGATTTTGGGGTTCCATGTTGTCATATAACTAAATAAATGGGACCTGAAGGGTACATATCAGAATGAATATGGTAATATCTTATTTATGCAGAGAGGAAAGGGTCATTTGTGGATTTATCATAGACCATGACATAGCTTGGTCAAAATAGTAAGGGTCTTGTTGTAGTTGTGGGACTCAGCTGTGCAAAGTAGACACATCACGTGTATGTTTCTTCATATATTTTATCTTCAGCTCCACACATTAACTTACTGAACTGAGCTGCTCAATGTGACATTTGTATATGTCCATACTCAACTCTAGCTGTCCATCTGGTAGATTTGAAGAAGATTATCCAAGTTGCACATATAGCAGAGGTAAAATTTATAATGTCCTCGATGTTCTAACTTCTGGTTTATTGAGGTATAGGTCTCCTTGCTATTTTGACTATATTATATTTGATAGGTGGAATCATTGATTAAGAGAAGATATGGAATAGACGTACATAGAAATTTCTGCTTTTAAACAAGGAGTCGTTCCCTGGTTGAAACAAGTCGGGTAGGTTTTGGATCATATAAATATGTTCTGTTGGTTGTGTGCTATCTGTGTTCACTTATCATTTAAAAATGTCACGTCCTATCCCCTATGTGTGTTCAATTTAGGATAGAACTGTTGGTCGATATTGTTATGAAAACAGGGAAACATTAGTTGCTACTGTTTTATGATGAACTAAGAAAATACCTTTTGTGTTCAACTTCTGACTTTCATTTTTGTCTTTATTATGTTTTCTGGGCAGTAATCTGTCCTCATTACCATATTGAAACTCTTTGCCAGTGTTCTTAGTGAAAGTACCACTTGGATCTTTTTCCAATAGCCGCTTGTCTGTAGATGGACAAAACCAGTGGGTGTTTGTCAGGTTTTATCACCCTTGAATGATATCTATCAACTTTTGAGTTCTTTTCTTTATCGATATTTAATCTAACTAGTAGCTGGGATCACATCATTATGCCATGTAGAAGCTAACTCCTTATTCTCTTGTGGCACATAGGGCATGAGGTTCTTTTTTCTACATGTTCTTCTCTTAGATTAAATAGAAATGCTTGGATAAGCCTATCTTGAATACAAGTTGGTCTGTCCTTCAGGTGGCTGACTGAGAAGGCAAGTAATATATTGATGAGATGCGACTGGCACTCTATTGAGCCCTTAGAGTTGGAGATGGCTTGCGAGCAATTGATTTAAGTTTACAATGGCATTCATAGAAACGACTCAAAAGTGGTACTGTCAACATAAAATAGTTGATCAAAATTAATCACTGGTTCATACCATTCTGAATTATTTTGACCTTTTTGAATATCAATTTTCAAATAAGAGTTCTTACCTTGTGTCTGCACAGTGATCAATCTTAGTGAACCTATGGGTCAAGTATCTTTATGTTCTTAAAAATTGTTGCAATCATGAAGCTAGTGATGGTTGTCTTTATGTTAGTACTTTGTGTCAGACCTTATATTATGCTTATTTAAGCTCATTTGTACTAAAAAAAATTAGCCTATTATTGTATGCTCTAGAAGCACAAAAAAGGATATATCATAAATCATGAGAACAATTGTCATTTCATCTTTTATGGATAAAGGATATATGAATTTGTAGTACACGTTTTGATCATTTTTACAGGGGAAGTTTTAGCAAAGTATGTTTTCAAGGAAATTGGTAATAATAATCTCATGGGTCTAAAATTTTGCGTTTTAGATATCTGATTAGATATTAATTAACAAAAAGGAAGCATTGAAAAATCTTTGTACGCTATTTAAGGAGGGATACTTGCATATGGGTTTAAACACACAACTTTCTACTATTACAACACCAGCTTTTCATCACTTTTCATCTATCCCAACTTTTGCGAATCTGTACGGCTCCTCATCCTATAATAACCCGCTTTTATTGGATCGCCGTTGAAATTTGATGAAGCAATGGAGTTGGATCCTCATAAGAAACAATGTATATCTCATGCATTTGTTAGGTTTTTAAGTATTAGATTAGATAATTGTATTATACTTTCAAGAAACAATGATTCCAGGCCAGAACAAAGTCTTCATGGGGAACAACACATACTGCGAGGTGGAGGCTATGGGGAGCTACAGGAATCCTCTGAAGAATAGATCTAACCTTGTCCTAACAGATGTGCTTTTTGCTCCTTCCATCAGGAAGAACCTGATTTCAATCCCTGTTTTGACCAAGAAGGGGTTTGAGATTAGGTTCAAGGGGAGTAAGGCAACTGTGGGCAAGGGTGGGACTGTTTTATTTACTACTTCTTTAATTAATAGATTGTACTACTTAGATGTAATGAACTCTATTGAATCTAATGAAATAAGCGTTTCTGAGTATATTGTGTTGTCTGTGAATGATGCTTTGCTTTGGCATATGCATTTGTGCCATGTAAATGTAGATAAACTACATCGTATGTCGAGCGCTGGGTTGTTACCCAAAATATCCAAAGACCTACGTGTGTGTAAGGATTGCTTATCGGGTAAGATGAGCAGACAATCCTTCCAAAAGGGACAAAGGGCAAATGAACTATTATGGGTGGTACATTCTGACATCTGTGGGCCCCTGAATGTTCAGACCCACAGAGGCATGACGTATTTTATTACGTTCATTGATGACTATTCAAGATACGGGTATATGTATTTAATAAGCAGGAAGTCTGATGCCTTAGATAAATTTAAAGAATTTAAAGCTGAGGTAGAGACTCAGTTAGGCAGGAAAGTAAAAATCCTGAGGACTGACAGGGGTGGCGAGTACACCTCTGACCTGTTTAAAGATTTCTATACCAATCAGGGAATAGTTCACCAGTACACCCTCTCGTACACTCCATAGCAAAATGGAGTGGCAGAAAGGTGTAATAGGACACTTATGCACATGGTAAGGTCCATGTTAAATCACTCTGAGTTAGGAACTAACTTCTGGGGTGAGGCTTTAGACACTGCCATCTACATCCTTAATCGTGTACCAACAAAGGTAGTCCAACGGACACCTTATGAGTTATGGACGGGTCGATGTCCAAACTTAGGGCATCTTAGAGTGTGGGGGTCTAGGGCACACGTAAAGGTGCCTGACCAGCATAGGTCAAAGCTAGACCCCAAGACCATAAAGTGCAACTTTATTGGTTACTGTGATCACTCTAAGGGGCACCGATTCATGGTTCACCACACGGATGGGACAGTTGGGGTTATTGAGTCTAGAGATGCTTATTTCTTACAAGAAGAATTAAACCCTAGAATTCCTAATAAGAAAGTTAATTTGTTCAAGGTGTTTAAAGAGGCTGGTCCTAGCACTTCCCCAGAGGAAGTAATTGGATCAGATCAAAACCAAACTGAACCAGAACCCAGGGCATTAAGGGAAAGAAGACCTTCAATTCTTTTGAGGGACTTCTATACAATGCTAGGGGAGGACATCACGTTAGATGACCCTATTACCCTTGAGCAAGCTTTAAGTCTTCCAGATGCTCAAGAATGGCAGGTTGTTATTCAGGAAGTGATGGACTCTATCCTAAAGAACAAGGTCTGGGAGATAGTGGATCCACCTGAAGGGCGAAAGCCTATTGGGTGTAAATGGATCTTCAAAAAGAAGCTTAAGGCTGATGGGTCTATAGATAAGTACAAGGCGAGATTAGTGGCCAAGGGGTTCACCCAAGTGTATGGGATGGACTTTAAAGAGACATATTGACCGGTGTCAAGATTTGACTCGATTAGATGTTTCTTAGCATGTGTTGCTTACTTTGATTTAGAGTTGCACCAAATGGATGTAAAGACTACCTTCGTAAAAGGAGATTTAGAGGAGATTTACATGGAACAACCTGAAGGTTATGTGATTCCTAGAGAGGAACACAAGGTGTGCAAGCTCATAAAATCATTGTATGGCCTAAAACAATCTCCCAGGCAATGGTACTTCACTTTTCACAAGGTCAATAGTGAGTATGGGTTCATAGTGAACGAACACAATCATTGTGTCTATACCTTCCGGGATGGGACTAGGTATATGATGTTGTCATTATATGTAGATGACATACTCTTGATGGGGAATGATCTTAGTATGATAGTCAGTTTAAAGGAATGACTCAAAACCCAGTTTGAGATGAAAGACATGGGTGAGGCATCCTACATCCTAGGGATGAAAATTGACAGAGATAAAAAAGCTAGGAAGCTTAGTATATCTCAAGAATCAAACATAGAGAGTGTTCTCAAACGCTTCAATGTCATTGGTTGGAAAACCATTGAATCCCCTATATACAAGGGTACTGTGTTGTCTAAGAGTATGGCTCCTCGGACAGAGGAAGATCGACTCCGGGTGGAGTCAGTGCCATATGCACAGGCTATTGGCAGCTTGATGTATGTCATGACCTGTACTCGACCTGATTTGAGTTTTGTGGTAAGCTTGTTAAGCCATTACCAAGCAGACCCTGGTCTTCAACACTGGCAAGCAGTGAAGAGGGTATTTCGGTACCTATTAGGGTCTAAGAGTTTAAAACTCACATATCAGGCGAAAAGTCTGTCATTGGCTAGATATAGTGATTCAGACTATGCGGGGGATCTAGATAACAGGAAATCCACTACTGGATATGTCTTCATGTTTGGAGGCAGTGCTATATCATGGGCAAGTAAGAAACAAAAGAGTGTTTCTAAGTCTATGATGGAAGCTGAGTTTTATGCATGCAGTATTGCAACTTCCCAGGCAGTTTGGATTAAGGAGTTTATAGCAAAATTGGGGCTAGAAAACTAGACTGATGCTCCTGTCCAGATGTATTGTGATAATCTGGCTACAGTGTCGACACTTAAGAATGGGGAGATCAGTGCCAGAGGTAAGCACATTGAGGTGCATTACTATTACATCTTCGACATGCTACAGAGAAGAAAAGTGACTGTGAGTCATCTTCCTACTTCTGAGATGTTGGCAGATCCATTCACTAAGGCCTTAACAACGGATCTATTTTCAAAGCACGCTCATAGCATTGGTCTTCGACAGGACTAGCGCTGGTCGTTGTTGGACCATATGAGCCCTTCACCCATAGTTGGGGATGTTGGACCATGGTATGGGCTCGGGCCCGGTTTGGTCCATCGATGTTGTGGTCCGGGTGAGCCAGTACGGGCCACGGGGTCCAAGAGTGGTGGGGGCGGTCGCGCCAACCCCACTTGCACCTTCGTTACACATAATTCTAGTGGGACCCACATATGGCACACACGTACACTAGACATACATCTAGGTGTGCATTTTCACATTGTGGGGCCCAGATGTGCGAATTAAATGTTGAGGGTGGGACCCGCATGATTAGCGAGGGGTCAACCCTGTCGCGGGCTTGGCCATGTGCAGGGGGTCCATGCCTCTGCGGGCTTTGTCACACAGAGCCCGCTCCCATTGTGATCGAGCCTCTATGTTAAACCTATTGGAATTAAGCACTTAAGCCCATGTAATCTCAGCCCATTTGTTACAAGCCCGCCATTTATGGAAGGTAGAGAGAGAGATGGAATATTGGAGAGAATAGAGAGAATATTCTCTCATTCTTGAATGGGGCATCCCCCTCTTTTGTGGATCTTATTTGAGAATCAGATCTCACTCCTCCCTCTTCTCCTACCCCCTCCCATCTCTCTAGCTTCTCCTCTCTTCCAAAACCAGTCCGCCCCTCCCTTTAAAAAACCCCGCGCAGGCCGCACTCAAACAAGAGAGAGGGAGCGGCTAGGAGTCTGCTGCCCGGTCTCCTACTCCAACTAGGAGTGCAGCCAGCCAGCACAAGCTGAATCCCATCCGCCTTTGGAGTCCTCCCATAAGTCCAAGTAGCGCCCAGCTTCGCTGCGAGAGTCCCGCCCACGCAAGGACTCCTACCCAGCCTGCTCCGCAAGGTGCGTAGCTTGTCCGGAACATCACCCGCACTGTCCCAGCATCCGTCCGTGCCCAAGGGGCTGCCTAGGCTGTCCGCTGCCTAGCAAAACTTGGCTGCCCGCTGCCAAGTAAGGGGGTAGCCGCCCCCTTTCAGCATCCGTCAAGTTAAGGGGCTAATAGGCCTCCCACACTTGATTCTTCGATGCCCTCGTCAAAGCCCCAACTTCCCAGGTGCACCGATTGAAGCACTTCAGCCATCCGCCTCGCTGAACCCGCCAGCTAGAAGCTAACACTTCACATCACACCACGGCCAAGTCAAATTCCACCCAGCCTAAGTCCACCTTCGGCCCCCCTCTAGGTACATCGCTGCCACGGTAACCTTCTCCTCCCCTTGAGTATGGACCAGCGTGAAATAGCTTTCCATATCCCAAAGGAAGTTCCCTATCTCCTTGGTGCCTCCCGTCCCAGCATACGCCTTTGGTTCAGGGACCTTAGTCTTCTTTGCGCCCATGACAGTTGGTTCCATTGCCGGGATACTGAAGGAGGTGAAAGCTCTGTACGGTCTCTGCGACGGATGTGGCTGGATCGCTGGGATACCCGGGAGAGGCGGATTCCTTGCAGGTTGTTGCTGGACGGATCAAAAATCCTTGCTGCGTGAAGACCCTTGCTTGACGAGTTGCTGAAAACACAGGGAACTGATGGTAGGTTCGATGCTGACTCGCATGGCTGAGCTCGAGGCGAAGGTTGATGCAATGACCACAGGGAATGGGGCATTGGCTGAAATCCAGAACTCGTTGCACGACATCAACAAGCGTTTGGCCCTCTTCGACCAGTGAGTGTCCCTGCTGGAAGTTGCACCACACCTTGACGAGTCTCAGGAAGAAGGTAGTCAGACTGAAGGGGCAGCACGTCTCACCACATTAGCGGCTGATGTGGCTGCGATGACGGATTACCTTAGGCAGCGAGTGCAACAGGTTGAGGAGACAGTGGCAACAAAGATGGGCGAGTTGGTGGATGAGGTGTTGTTGCTGAAGCGGGCAGTCGTCATTACTTCATCACGAGATGGGGGCGAGTCCTCATCTCAGCAGGTTGCGAAGAAGACTAAGGTCCCTGAACCAAAGGCATATGCTGGGATGCAAGGCGCCAAGGATAGGGAACTTCCTTTGGGATATGGAAAGCTACTTCACGCTGGTCCATACTCAAGGGGAGGAGAAGGTTACCGTGGCAGCGATGTACCTAGAGGGGGATGCAAAGCTGTGGTGGCAGACGCGGTTGGAGGATGATGCAGCTGCTGGTCGGCCAAAGATAGGGACGTGGGATACGTTCAAGAGGGAGTTGCAGGTGCAATTCCTTCCCAAAAACATGTCTTGGATGGCTCGAGAGGCGTTGAGGAACCTCAGACATACGGGGGCAGTCCAGGACTTTGTTAAGGAGTTCCAATCACTGATTTTGGGTGTGACGAACATGATGGAGGATGACAAGCTATTCTACTTCGTGGCAGGTTTGCAGACTTGGGCTCAGAATGAGCTGAGACGGAGGGAAGCGGAGGACCTTCCCACAGCGATTGCAGCGGCTGATAGCTTGGTGGATTTCAAGCAAACTCCCGCTGAGCAGACTGTCCAGCCTAACAGAAGTAGTGGCTGCTTCATATGCGATGGGCCGCACTGTGGCAAGGAGTGTCCGAAGCGGGAAAGGCTGAATGCACTTGTTGCTGAAGAGGGGAAGGACGAATCTGAGCATGAGGAGGTAGTTCGGATGAGTCCCTTGCAGCGAATTGGATGTGTTCGGTTGATGGAGTCCCCGGTTGAAGGGGCAGCTTTGGGTCATTGAGGATTCGAAGGAAGGAGGGGAGCGGACTCCCCATGTCTTGGCTGATCGAAGCAGCTAAGGGGCAGACTAATGCAGAGGTTCACAGGATGGTGGGCAGCGGGTGTTGCTCAAACTTGGCCGAAGGTGGACTTAGGCTGGGTGGGATTTTGACTTGGCCGTGGTGTGATGCGAAGTGTTGGCTTCTTGCTGGCGGGTTCAACGAGGCGGATGGCTGAAGTGCTTCAATCGGTGCACCTGGGAAGTTGGGGCTTCGACGAGGGCGTCAAAGAATCAAGTGCGGGAGGCCTATTAGCCCCTTAACTTGACGGATGCTGAAAGCGGGCGGCTACCCCCTTACTTGGCAGCGGGCAGCCAAGTTTTGCTAGGTAGCGGACAGCCCAGGCAGCCCCTTGGGCACAGACGGATGCTGGGACAGCGCGGGTGATGTTCCGGATGAGCTACTCCCCTTGCGAAGCAGGCTGGGTAGGAGTCCTTGCGCGGGCGGGACTCTCGCAGCGAAGCTGGGCGCTGCTTGGACTTAGGGGAGGACTCCAAAGGTGGATAGGATTCAGCTTGTGCTGGCTGGCTGCACTCCTAGTTGGACTAGGAGACCGGGCAGCAAACTCCTAGCCGCTCCCTCTCACTTGTTTGAGTGCAGCCTGAGCGGGGTTTTTTAAAGGGAGGGGTGGACTGGTTTTGGAAGAGAGGAGAAGCTAGAGAGATGGGAGGGGGTAGGAGAAGAGGGAGGAGTGAGATCTGATTCTCAAATCAGATCCACAAAAGAGGGGGACGCCCCATTCAATAATGAGAGAATATTCTCTCTATTCTCTCCAATATTCCATCTCTCTCTACCTTCCATAAATGGCGGGCTTGTAACAAATGGGCTGAGATTACATGGGCTTAAGTGCTTAATTCCAACAGGTTTAACATAGAGGCCCGATCACAACGAGAGCGGGCTTTGTCACTGTAAGGTCCCTGATTTTTCTACGATTTTCTGGGATTTTCCTGCCATTTTTCTGGTCATGTTCGGAGAGAAAATGTGACGCTTCAGCGTATTCATATTTATGTATTCATACCCCGTATTTATACCATAGAGTTGGGTGTGGGGCTTAGTCACGGGCTGCGGGCCTCGCTGCACGCTTACGACGCAAATTTTGGAGCTACAACGCATAACCGGTGGGTAAATGCATGTTAGGGACGTAAATATAAAAATTGAAAAGATTATTTATATATATGAATCCATTCCTCGGATTCCAGTAAGATTTCGACCCAAAAAAGTTTTGACGTCCAGTGAGTTTTTTTTAGAACCCGAGCTTGATTCCGGTCGCTCCGTTCTCCCTCCTCCGTCGTCGGATTCCATTGATTCTTGTCAGGATCCACTTTGCCTCACCACCACGAGTCCGTAGGTACCGGCTATGACTACCGCCACGGCCTCTTCGCTCCTCCACGAGGTACCGAACCTTTTTTCGGGTTTTTCTCTCCTTCAATCCCGTTTTTGAACTGTGGGTGTACGATTTTAACGTCGTTTGTGGCCGCTCTCAACTAAACTTATGTTTAGTTAGCCACTAGGAACCCATAGGCGCTGGCTAGAGCCGCTGCCATGCTTTGTTCGCTCCGTGGTGAGCTACCGGCACTTTGGTCGGGTTTTGTTTCAACTATTCCATCTCACTGTCCGTGGGATTTTTTGGATGCCGGTGGGTTTCCGGTTGTCGTCCGGCCACCGGTAGGACTCCGTCCAGTCTACCTCGACCCAGTGTCAATAGGGGCTTACCATTTTTGACCCCGCCTCGCCCCTATTGTATTGCTCCGCCCGATTAGACGCTTTGGGTGTGTCTCGGGTAGTTGCTATTGGCAAGTTGTGTGCCATTTGGCCATCGTGGGCTTTGCCCCAGCTCGGCGACAATGAGGGTCAGCCCTACTTGGCCCGATTATACCTCCGCTCGGAGTGGGCCGCTTGTCATTGCCCTATACCGTGCGAGATGCACAGCCGCCCGCACCATGGGTATTGGTAGTGGGTGACGATCGACGATGTTGCCACTTAGATTGGCCACTGCTAGGGCCTTAGCCCTGTTGGCTTTTGTGGGCCGTGGGTCTTCTCCGTTCAGCCCTCTCCCCCGCCCTTTGGGCCGCGTGTGCATGTGGCCACGCATGTGCTTTTGGGCTTAGGCGCCGCTTTTGCGCTGCCCGATCATCGGATGGCTTGGCCATCGATTGGAGTTGACACAAAGCCATCCTCCACCTCTTGTTTGTCCTCGAGCGTTGCCCCACGCTCTCCGCCCTTATGTGGGCCTTTGTTGACCGAAATCGTCGACATTGGGTGCTGTCCACGGCCAATTTTGACGTCTTGTGGCCGGCTGTGCACGTTTTAGCCACCAGCCGATCTTCAGTGAGTACACCCTCAACATCTGGCCGCACCGCCACATATGTTGGCTTGACTTTTCTCCCGGCCGCCCTAGTGTGCTACCATGGATCGCGGGTTTTACCGCATTGATTTCTAACACCTGTTTGGCCGTGACTAGTTCCGGCGCTTCCTAAAATCCTCGGGAGAGCAGCTCTCTCAGCCAGGCAATGGTTTTGACTGCCAACTCCGCTGCCGATATCGCCACCGTCGTGTGCTCGCCATCGAACATCATGATTACGAGGTAGGGGAGCTTTGAACTCGTAATTTTATGAAGCATGCTTTGAATGAGTAGCAACATGCTAGGATTGTATGATTCCATGCTTTGGATGTTAAGTAACGATCCGATTGCATGATATGCATGTAAGCACGATTATATGGCATGTTGAAATGTATATGACATGCATGCTGGTTGTAAGTATGTTGGATGTAAGTATGTGCTAGTGATGGCTAGCGTGCATGTTTGAAGTATGTTTGGATTATGCATGTGCTAGTGATGGCTAGCGTGTATGTTTGACATATGTATGTATGCACTAGTGATGGCTAGTGAGCATGTTTGTAAGCTACGTATGTATGACCGTATGTGTATGTTATACATATGTGTGATAGACATATGCATGTATGATGACTATTTGACTATGCTATGGATATGTGTAAGTGTATGTGGGCAGAGGTATGGCTATGGACAGTAAGAGGTGACAGAGGTTTTGTCTAGATTTGGATATGGATGTGTAAGCGTATGATGGATGATAGAGGATATGAGTATGACGGGCAAGGATTAGAATGGATCGGTTTGGGTTGGATTGTATGTTGGGTGATTGTCAAATAGTAAGAGTGTGCATAATTGTACAAACATAACGTACAAATTATGAAGTGAAAAGTAAGCATCATAAGTGAGATATAAGTAAGAGGGCGACAACTGGGTTGGCTCTGAGGAGCTTCATTTGAGGATGTCAGGGTAAGATGATTTGGCCATAAGATGGATGGCGAAGTATGTAAGACTGTAAGGGTTTGATGTACGATGAGTTTTGTCCATGATGTGGATGGGTAAGTGAAGTCTGCTGCCTTGACAAACTAGGGTTTCGATCGGGCTCAGCTTCGGTTTGATCAGTCGAGGACTGTGAGTTGTGTGGCATAATTGTACTCCATAATAGACTTAATTCAAACTTGAATTATAAGCACAACTAATGATAGCGTTGTGAGTTTGAGACCTGAGGGTTTGACGGATTAAGTTCTGTGTTTGAGCTGGCCGCTAATGAGTCAGCCGAGCATTTCTCATGTCTTGCCATGGTGTTTATCTTGCAGGATGTTGTCTGTGTGCTGTATAGAGCACCGGACATCTGATGCTCTACTTAGAGCGATGTATGTTTCTGATTTGGTCTGCGTGTTGTATAAGCCCAGACGTTTGATGCTCTGTTGAGAGCGATGTACGTTTCTGACTTTGTCTGTGTGTTGTATGAAGCCCAGACGTCTGATGCTCTGTTGAGAGCAAAGTATGTTTTCAATTTGGTCTGTGTGTTGTGTAAGCCCAGACGTTTGATGCTCTGTTGAGAGCGTTGTATGTTTCCGCCCAAGAGTGGCATTGTACATTTCTGCCCAAGTGGCACTGTATGTTTTCTGCCCAAGAGTGGCACTGGCACTATAAGAACCATTGTGGTGGGCAATTCTCTGGCACTATAAGACCCATTATGGTGGGCAATTTTCTGGCACTATAAGACCCATTATGGTGGGCGATTCTATGGCACTATAAGACCCATTATGGTGGGCAACTGTATGACCCCTTATGTGTGGGTGTTTATGTTTGTGCGCTCAGGTAAGTAGTATCATGGATCTACTCTTACCTATTTGATCCAGTGCCCCATGAGCATTGGTGTGCCTTACCTTTGGAAAAGTCCATGGCGTCTAGTCACTCCCCAGAGGTTAAGGTGTTGCCCCAGGGCATTCTTTTCCTTTTCGACGCTGGAGCCTATTAGTTGTAATGAGCTTCAGTGGTCGTTGATATGTGTACGATTATGTGTATGAGTACGATTGTATGAGTGTGAGTACGACTGTATGTGTATGAACAGGACTGTAAGAGTGTGTATGAGTAGGACTGTAAGCGTATGAGTATGAGCACGACTGCAAGTGTATGTGTATGAGCACGACTGTAAGAGTATGAGTATGAGTAAGATTGTACGAGTAAGGTCGTACGAGCATGATTGTATGAGTAAGGTCATACAAGTATGTGTATGTTGTATGAGTAAGCGTACGGTGGTACGAGTAAATTTGTAAGACCCTGGATAAGGGTGCTTGTGTAAGTTTAATTTGATGGCATGATTTTGGCACGATGGTGCCTTTGGTATGATTTTGGCACGATGGTGCATTTGGTATGACTTTGGCACGTTGGTGCATTTGGTATGTTTGTATGCGTATGAGCATGATATTGATATGCCTACCTGCTTCATGTTTGAGTTGCATGAACGCATGTAATTATGAACTTTTGAGTTCACCGTTTGGGATTTCCCCTACTGAGTATGAAAATACTCATTACCCTACTTTTTAGCCCCGTTGTACGGGAGGTTTTGCAGGTTGTGCGGAGAGCTCCTGGTGATGGACGCTCATTTCAGCGGTGGATTGATTCCCGTTGACTCATGTATATGCTTCACTTACTGCGAGTATTTTTGTGCCACGATCTCCTGTATTGAGTGAGATGAGAAGTTAGATGTTTATATTCTGGACTTTCATTTGGATTAATCTGTGGACTGTTATGGAACTTGCACTCAGGGATGCCTGGGAGAGATTTGTATTTAAAGTTTATGATCATAGCAATTTATTCCTACGTGTGTTTTCGAGTAGCGCCTAATGATATTTGCTTTGGCCGTGCGATGTTTGACCGTATGATGAAAATATTTAGATGGAAAATGGATGTTTAGTGTTTTAAATTATAAACTGTTTTATCAGGTTTTGATTTTGTCATTCTTCCTCCGATTTACAGACGTTATATTGCAAAAAATTTTCGTGAATTTTAAGGAAAATGTGTGAAAAATCTTGGGCGTTACAGTCACACAGAGCCCGTGGAGGCCTGGACCCCCTGCACATGGCCAAGCCCACGATAGGGTTGACCCCTCGCTAATAATGCAGGTCCCACCCTCAACACACAATTCACGCGTCTGGGCCCCACAATGTGTAAATGCACACCTAGATGTATGTCTAGTGTACATGTGTGACATATGTGGGTCCCACTCAAATTATGTGTAACAAAGGTACCAGGGGGGTCGGCGCGACCGCCCCCACCACTCTTGGAACCCGTGGTCTGTACCGGCTCACACAGACCGCGACACCGATGGACCAAACCGGGCCCGAGCCCATACCATGGTCCAACATCCCCCACTATGGGTGAAGGGCTCATATGGTCCAACAGCGACCAGCGCTAGTCCTATCGAAGACCAATGCTATGAGCGTGCTTTGAAAATAGATCTGTTGTTAAGGCCTTAGTGAACGGATTTGCCAACATCTCAGAAGTAGGAAGATGACTTACAGTCACTTTTCCTCTTTGTAGCATGTCGAAGATGTAATAGTAATGCACCTCAATGTGCTTACCCCTCGCACTGATCTCCCCATTCTTAAGTGTCGACACTGTAGCCAGATTATCACAATACATCTGGACAGGAGCATCAGTCTAGTTTTCTAGCCCCTGTTAATTTCACATTTTCATTGGTTGCAATTATAACAATTCTCTAGTAAGATTATAACATCCGTGTATTGCCTCATAGGTCATATGGGATCCACACAGAGAAGAAAGGGCGCATTATCCACAAGCTGGTAATTCATTGTACTCAGGGTTCCTTTTTTGTTTTCAAATTAGGGAACCTCATAATCCAAGGGTACTAAGACAATTTGGATTTATCCAAGCAATCCCTCCACCACCACCACAACCAATACACAAAGGATCTAGCAGGGGTGCACACGCGAAGGGGTACAAGCTTGTGTATGATGCGAACATAAACATTTGGAAGAAGAACAATAGACATACATTGCCTTCCAAAGAATGTGGAAACTTATGTAGAAATCCATGGGATTGTGCACCTGATTACATTCAGTGGTTTAAATTAGTGTCACACCCCTTGGTGCAAAATCCAGATGGCCAAGTTTATGCATTGGACTACATAGGCTCACAGAAAATGAAGAAGAATGGGTAATTTTGTTAGTATTATTGATGGACACTTCTATTTATATATTTATATATATATATATATATATATATATATATATATATATATTAATGTTTTCCATTATGCAGCTTGTCCACAAGAAAAAAGCAATTGCCTTGTTACAAGATTCGTTGACGGCTCTTCAAGACAATGAAGGGAAGAGAAAAGTAAGCTTAGCACTTGAAGAGCTTCTTTACGATGAACCTGCTCCAAGTGACACAGGAAAAAGAATGGCAACTCGAACTAAGACTAGAGCAGTAAAAGGAAAGGGAAAGGGGGTTTCTAAATAGCCTCAGATTGATTCATTTGTTGAGACACTTTAATGTTTGTCGTATCTTAGATACATTTTAATTTCAGTCTTAGAGACCTTTAAATTTCGATTTGTATAAAGGATTTCGTGTTGAAACAGTTGAATGATTTAGCATTGTTGCGGTGGTATAGGTTAGTAGTATGGTGAAAACAGTTGAATGTTTTTAGTATGTTGAACAGGAACTCGAAATGTGCACCAGGTTATTTGAGTGCTGAAAACAGTGGACAGATTATTTCTTTGTGTGTAATTGTTGTGGTGCTATATGTTAGTAGTATGGTGAAAATAGTTGAATGTTTTTAGTATGTTGAACAGGAACTCGAAATGTGCACCAAGTTATTTGAGTGCTGAAAACAGTGGACAGGTTATTCGTTTGTGTGTAATTGTTGTGGTGCTATATGTTAGTAGTATGGAATGAAAATAGTTGAATGTTTTTAGTATGTTGAACAGGAACTCGAAATGTGCACCAGGTTATTTGAGTGCTGAAAACAGTGGAAAGGTTATTTGTTTGTGTGTCATTGTTGTGGTGCTATATGTTAGTAGTATGGTGAAAACAGTTGAATGTTTTTAGTATGTTGAACAGGAACTCGAAATGTGCACCAGGTTATTTGAGTGCTGAAAACAGTGGACAAGTTATTTGTTTGTGTGTAATTGTTGTGGTGCTATATGTTAGTAGTATGGAATGAAAACAGTTGAATGCTTTTAGTATGTTGAACAGGAACTCGAAATGTGCACCAGGTTATTTGAGTGCTGAAAACAGTGGACAAGTTATTTGTTTGTGTGTCATTGTTGTGGTGTTATATGTTAGTAGTATGGTGAAAACAGTTGAATGTTTTTAGTATGTTGAATATGAACTCGAAATGTGCACCAGGTTATTTGATTGCTGAATGCGGTGGTATAGGTTAGTAGTATGGTGAAAACAGTTGAATGGTTGTAGTATGTTGAACAGGATGAAAAATTGTATACAATGGAACCCAATTCATTCCTACTTCGCAAAAGAACCCCCACAAATATGTTACTGGATTTGCGTTGACGGGGGGGGGTACCCCCCGCCAATTTGTGTACGAAGTGGCGGGGGGCACTCGGTGCCCATAACAATCTTTGAAAACAGACGGGGGGTACCCCCCGCCACGAAGAAGATAGTAACTCATTCGAGTTACTGGATTCGCGTTGACGGGGGGTACCCCCCGCCTGTTTGTGTACGAAGTGGCGGGGGGTACTCGGTGCCCATAACAATCTTTGAAAACAGACGGGTGGTACCCCCCGCCACGAAGAAGACAGTAACTCATTCGAGTTACTGGATTTGCGTTGACGGGGGGTACCCCCCGCCTGTTTGTGTACGAAGTGGCGGGGGGTACTCGGTGCCCATAACAATCTTTGAAAACAGACGGGTGGTACCCCCCGCCACGAAGAAGACAGTAACTCATTCGAGTTACTGGATTCGCTTTGACGGGGGGTACCCCCCGCCACGAAGAAGACAGTAACTTATTGAGTTACTGGATTCGCGTTGACGGGGGGTACCCCCCGCCTGTTTGTGTATAGTGGCGGGGGGTACTCGGTGCCCATAACAATCTTTGAAAACAGACGGGGGGTACCCCCCGCCACGAAGAAGACAGTAACTCATTCGAGTTACTAGATTCACGTTGACGGGGGGTACCCCCCCGCCAATTTGTGTACGAAGTGGCGGGGGGTACTCGGTGCCCATAACAATCTTTGAAAACAGACGGGGGACCCCCGCCACGAAGAAGACAGTAACTCGAATATGCATTATTAACTCTTTCAATAAAGTGAAGATCTTCCAATTGTATCCAAAATATCATAAACATATATCCGTA
The DNA here is from genome assembly GCA_035235625.1 of Saururus chinensis. Lineage (NCBI taxonomy): Eukaryota > Viridiplantae > Streptophyta > Magnoliopsida > Piperales > Saururaceae > Saururus > Saururus chinensis. Next base: position 4,207,003 of record CP141145.1, on the reverse strand, counting down.
AACAATGTCAATAAATCCCATCTTTAGTAACTCATTCGAGTTACTAGATTCACGTTGACGGGGGGTACCCCCCGCCAATTTGTGTACGAAGTGGCGGGGGGTACTCGGTGCCCATAACAATCTTTGAAAACAGACGGGGGACCCCCGCCACGAAGAAGACAGTAACTCGAATATGCATTATTAACTCTTTCAATAAAGTGAAGATCTTCCAATTGTATCCAAAATATCATAAACATATATCCGTAAACAATGTCAATAAATCCCATCTTTAGTTAGAATTCCACTGTCGGCTCTTCAAAACTATCACATAGTGAAACCGTCGCACACGATGGTGGAATGCTACCACATGGACGCATATCAAAAACTCGATCTTTATATAACTTTTCCCAAGCATTAGCAGGCGGTTCATGATATCTTCTCCAAACAGCTACAATAGTAGGCACTGGGGAGTTATGTGTAACATGGACGCCTACGAAATGGTTTCCGTTGACATGTGCCATACAAATCTTTTTCGGCTTACTGGTAGGCACTGTTCTAAATGGAAATATAGTCATGGAAATGTGATTTGAAAAAAGAAGCAAAGGAACACCGTAGCAAGACGCAATCACATACCCCATGTCCGGCATGGTCATCCAATTCTTTGGTGGTGCCACATCTCCAAAGAAGGATAAACTTTCTATCAATTCATCAATCCTCTCATTTCCACCAAAAATACTAGCATATTTGGGTGTATAGGTAGATAATTCATATACAAGATCTGCTCTTACCTTTCTCCATCCAAGCTCACCCATTCCTAAGGCAATGGAGATTACATGGAACCCACAATGTCCATCTGCCATAACGTCGAAAATGTCCTTGACGTATGGATAAATAGTACTAGGAAGACAATTCACATATCTTTCTTTGACATTACTTTGTTTTAACTTCTTTGATATCTTCAACTTCTTCATCCCTGCATTTTGTTGAGCTTTTAACTCTGCTGCAATGTATTCAAAACCAGAAGGATCTCGCTTAGTAGAATTATCGTGCTTATTTTTACTACCTTTGGGCCTTCCACGTGACTTTGTGGGCATTGAAGGCATATCCAACCAGTTTGATTTAGGATCTGCAATATCCTTACATTGAGATAATATTTGAGTTTTAACCTCATCACTTGCCATATCAAATTGAGTGGATATTTTCTCCAAGTACTCCAAAAGCTCATGTTCCATTGATGACCTATTTTTTCCAAAGACATATAATGTTTGCCAATGTTCATGAATTCCATTCAGCGGCATAGGGCGACCTTCAAGTAGCCATTCTGACAATTGGTGTTTGCATGGCAGACCATGTGTATTCCTTAGTTCATGTTGACAATCTTCTTTCAAAATGGGGTACTGCTCCACACATTTCTTTTCTTCATCTATTATATCCAATGCAGCCCTTGACACTAATCCAACCACCTCTTTATAAAAAGGAATTCTATAACGGTGACATCTCTTGAACCTACTTTCCTCAAAAGATTTCCGAATTTGAACATGCTGCAGTTGGACAACTTCATCAATATTACTCCATGAATGAAGAATGTTGACCATTGAAGATGTCAAACCACTTTTAAGTTTTGCATGCATGCTTTCAACTCTATTTGTGGTTTTATTGCCAAAATGCATATATTTATCTGTCCAAGCTCCAACAAATTGCTCCTTATGTGGCTGTAACCATGTACAATGAAGATATTTTAGCACATCCTTAAAGTCATTGTAATCAGTCTCCAACCTGCGTAATGATTCTTTATAATCATTTTCCGTGGTTGAATAGACAACAATATTCCAACACTGCAAGAAATGAACCCAAGCTTCCTCTGTATCAAATGCTTTACGACAGTTGCGCATAATCCCTGTATATATATATGCCACAAACAAAGTAAATTCTTTAAAGATGGGAAAACCCTCTCAATTGCAATCATGAGTGCTTTGTCTCTATCTGTGACAAAAACTGAAGGCAAATCAGTTCCATTGAACAAGGACTTAAAATTCTCCAATGCCCATACATATTCACTCGCATTCTCAGATGAGATAAATGCAAAACATGTGAAAAATGATTTGTGTGTCGATGTCATGCCAATTATGGATAGAACTGAGAGTCCATATTTGTTGGTTTTATAAGTGCAATCCATGACAAACACATGATGGAACAAATTTGCAAGCCGAACTGATAATGGATGAGCAAAAAATATAGATGTTATTGTGTCTGTGTCCTCATCCTTCTTATAGTAGCAAACATACCCTGATTCCTCTATCCATTTCATCAACTCTTGTAGCACAGTTCTGCCCTCTCTTTGAGTTACAGACAAGCGACTACGGACTTTGTAAATTGTTTTCATAGTTGTACAATTTGTATGGTTTGCTTCCTTCAAAGATAACAAAATTTGTCGAGGTTTCTACCTTTGACAAATTCTTCACAATTTCTATCTCTCCTTCTTTAAGACGACCAACATATGCATGCCCTTCTCCAAATTGCCTTGGGGGGTGATTGTGATTACCACAAATTACTTTCAATTTCCACCCAACAACATTGTCAATATACATTTCCCTTGCTTCTAACTTGAATGGGCATCCACATTTCTTTGTGGTTGTTTGTCTACTATGAATATTCGACTTGGGCTTTTGAATAATACTTCTTTTGTAGTAACCTGCCCTTTCACAAGCTAAAGTAACACGTGGTTTCTGCTTTTGGGCATCCGATTTTAGGATAATAAGCACTGTACCATGCCTCATAGAAATTTCTTTGGCCCATTTTATTAAAGCGTCTCGTGATGGGAACACCTGCAAGTTGATCAACATATATTATTCTTGACATTTCTTCAATTAATATGACATATTGTCACAACATTCATGATTTTACCTTATCATCAGAAAATGCAAAAGATATATCCATATTTAAGATGTCGCCCTCGCTTTGGCCTTCTCTTTCATATGCATCCTGTTAACAAAGAGTTGCATAATAAGATTTTCATTTCACAACATTAGAAAATACCATAATTCTTTGTGTTGCCTTATATTTTTCTTTTTAGATAGAAAAATGGTCTATACCTCTTTCGAAGACTGGTTTTCTACCTCACCATATGTTTCATTCGCCTCTATTTGTTTCAATGAACATGGAACAATCTCGTCTATTTCCTCGTTTGAAGCAATACACCCACTATTCTTGATAATAGATGACATCAAATACATAAAAGACGAAGATTCACCAGCATGATGCTCCATTCTTGATTGACTTAATCAATAAGCTATAGTCACCTATAATAACACAAATTAAGAGTAATGAAATTCTAGGACGATCATAAACAAACAATACTTGGCAAGAACTAACAAAAGTTTTTAGCCCATCAATATACATTATTGTACTTATAAGTGGGTTATCCCCATGTAGATATAATCACATTGTTGCATGGTTTACCCTCCGCAAGTATACTAATTTAAGCTCCGCAAGTATACTATTTGAAGTTTTTACTTAGTTAATATGTGGCAGGGGGTGGTCCCCTTGAAGTGAAGAACAATGTGGCAGGGGCTAGCCCCTGCCAAAAAAATAACAGAAGGTTGCATCTGTAAACGTTCTGGCGGAAAAAAAATCTGAAAAACTTGTATATGGAAGTGTAAAGACGGTCTCTGGAAGTGTAAAAACACCATTGATGAACAAAGGAAGAAAACTTACAAAAAAGGGTAGGTCGCCGGAGCTTTTCTACCCACCACCAGAGTTTTTAAATCGTTGCCGGAGCTAAGGTATATGCTGATGGCAATAATACTCTCTGATCGCCGGCGGCTACAGTGTTCGCCGACGGCTACAGTGTTCGCCGACAGCTACAGTGCTCGCCGGCGGCTACAGTGCTTGCCGGCGGCCTTGAGGAAGAGGAGAGTAAAAAATCTCTTTCATTAGGTTAACTTATCAAGTAAAAACGTGGGGGAAAAAAGAGTAAGTCCTGAAAAGGTAGATGGGGGATAAATGAGTAAGTTAGGGAGGGGGAAAGCGGGGTATAAAAGTAATAAAATATTCAGACTTTTCACTTTCATTTGGGGGATAGTGGGAAAAAACAGGGGTTTAAATAGCCAGCTTCTTTCTGGAATTGTCTGTAATTTCTATTTCCTGCAATTGGTAAATGAGTATGCATGCTAATTTAGTGTTTGATCTCTCAATTTCTGTTATGCACTGGATTTATCCATAGAGTATTTATTATATTGTGAATGTTAATTATACGACCAGCGGGGCACAAAACCTTGCTCATTGAATCTGAAGTTCTATAATGGAATCTTTGTATAGCTTAAAATTTCCTTGTAATGTCACTGATATAATTGACCCCATATTTAATGTTTAGGTTCTGTTTAAATTCCCGTATTCGTATTTATGTAATGAAAGTTTCTTCAATTTGGTATAACTAAAAATGAAATACTGTGAATGATTCAAATCATGTGAATGTTTCAAATCATGTAAAATAGTTTCTTAAAGTAAAATAGGCTTCAAGTTTAAGGAGGAAGACAATGACCCATTGGGGTTGTGTACCAGAACAATAAATATTTGATTGTCTTGATTTTTTAGTCAAGTGGGACGAGATTTGCATTAGAGGTGCCAGCCAGATAAATTTCGTTTACACAAGCAATTACTAGATGAATTTATTTGCCACATGGGATGCAAGGTGTTGAGCTAGTTAATATTCGATGCCAGAGACTCTTGCTATGAAAGAACTGTTGTTTAGAGATGTCTTAAGACAAAACTTCTGTCAAAGAGCCAGACATTGTGTTACTGGCCCTGCAACCTGAGGCATATATGATTACACGCTTGACTCTTCCATTAGATCTCCTTCATTCGCTTCATTCACTGCTTTATCATTCTATCTTAAGTTGAAGTTAAGTCATTCCCCATGCAGTCTGCCGAAAGTAACAAATGCAATCAGAAATCATGGCAATTCGTTAGTCAAGAACAGAACCAGTTTGAATCAACACTGTCATGGTTTCTGTCTTCATAACCCCCGCCGTCACTGACCAGAAATCAGTTTCAAGTTTGATCACAAGAAATTAAAGAACAATTTTTTAGCAGGCAATTCAATTCAGTCTTTATGAGCATGGAAAGCTATAAGTGTTAATAGACTCAATAGACATGTGTATGCTAAGGTTCTATACATTTTGATAGAGGTGCTTGTTATATCAGAGGATAATGGAGCTTGCATTGGTTTGACTTTCTTTTCAATGACTTATAATTGAATGTTTATCTTGCAGAATGACAAATTACAGCTTTTAAAGTCTGGCTCTCTTCAGCCTCTTGGTGAAAACATGCTTGCATTTATACATCAAATTTGCAGTTTCCTCTCATTCACAAGAAGGACAATATGCAAAAGCTGAAGAAGATTGGGAACAATCTATTTTTTTGATATTCTAGTTAGAGAAATGTTTTAAAAGGCCATAATATCCCTAAATAAAACTTGGCATATGTCAGGCTATATTCAACCAGTTCTATAGCCATGGCCAGGTGTTTAGGAATTAACTTCAAACAAGTGTTTAAGAACACTTTGGGCCAGAAAGACGTCCACAACATTTTTGTGCATGGCTAGGAATTGCCAGTAGTTTTCCAAAATGTGCCTCTGCAATTGATCCAAAAGAGGTTCTTCATTTGGGATTTTTTGTTTTGGTGTTTTTGTGGTTTCTTCTGGTTAATAAATAAACAATGGATAATCACTCTGATAAAATATCTAATTGCTCCATTATAAGTTGTATGCTTACAAGCTCTCTTCTATGCTTATTTTTTATGTACTATGGCTTCTGTTACCACTTTTTCCGGATAACTAAAATGGGGAGAGATGCAATTTTATATGTTGAATCCCTTATTGAATTTATTATGGGTGGGTTGGAGGGTTTAATTAATATCTTGGATTCTGGATTTTGAAGGCAGTTTTGGCTCTATGGACATGCAGGTTAATAGTTATGTATTACTGTTAATGGCTTAAGATGAGAGATATAATCAAATTTTTTACAAAAATATATGTACTGACAGCATTATGTATATTCATAACTCAATCTATATTTTTAGCTAATTATAAAATACCCTGAAATTATATGTAGCTAAAATAACCTACAAATACTCTAGTTGTCTAGACTCCATGTCTTTGCTCACTATATGTGCCCCTGAAATTATAAAATATTATTAATATATATATATATATATATATATATATATATATATATATATATATATATATATATATATATATATATATATATATATATATATATATATATATATATATATATATATGAACAAAGAGTACTACTATATAAAATTTAAAATATCTACTTCTTACCATAAGAACATCGGCCAACTCCTCACGCAATTAATTCATAAAGTTCTCATGTTCCACATCTCCTATCTCATGTGGTGGCTCATCAATATCTTCTTCAAGATATGCCTCAAGATCTATATTATTGTCCTCATATGTGTCAAACAGATTATCACTCATAACACCTTGAATAGTAAGCCTTCTAAGATAATTGTGGATGGCTATACTTGAAATGACAATGTCTCTCTGGATATTAAAGAAGAAAGACGCCATCATACGCAAGATGAGATATCGTTTCTTCAACACTACAAAAGACCGCTCAATCACATTTCTCAACTTTGCATAGGAATGGTTAAACACTTCATGTCTCGTCTTAGTTGGAGCACGTCGCCTAACCAGTAACGTACATTCTGATATGGTGTCAAGAAGTATCTTTTGTTTGTATATGCAACATCACCTAAATATGTTTATCTACATTATGAAAATATATAAAAACCTTTTAGTAAGAAGCATAGAATACTTACAAGTCAGCTCAAACACGGAGAGAACTACATGAACTTTTTTTTAATGGAAAACTACAACTCAAACTCAAACTATGAGACTTTATCATTTAATTAAATAAGATACTTGATTCTGTGGAAACCAATCAAAGCAGAACTTGTGCAGGGACAAAGACCATGAAGATCAACGCACATGTACAATAAGCAAATAAAAACTTTCAGCATATACTACCATGCAACTTCATTATTTTCAAGTCTTCTAGACAAACAACGTGTAGTGAAAAAAGGCATGCAGATGGGAGCACCGGATACGTGAAAATAGCCACGGTTTTAGCAGTAATTCAAAGACAAATATGTTTATCTTTTTACTTATCTTGATCTATATAAATCAATCATCACTCACTATTTCACAGCTGCTTTAATTAAAATTTCTATGTGAATTGTCAATTAAAAACCACTGTGGTTAAAGGTAAGAGGATATTTGAGATAAAGACTGCATATCAGAACTAGGATTGGACCATTCTTGCGAAGTGGCAGAAGTAAGAGGCTCACATGTGTTACACATTAGCACCTTGACGACAAGAGGTCCAACAAGTGAAACTGTTGACAACTCTTTTGAACCAAAATATGATAGGAACATAAGACCTCAAATTGATAAGTTTGAAAACCACCACATATCATACTCCAAAACATTTAAAAAGGTCAGAAATTTCAGATTGACATTAGTAGTAACAGGCGATAAACAATCTCTGATGAAACATTATTGATGAAAGCCAGTAGTAATCTTTTTCGCCTTTGATAAAAAAACAAGTAAATAATCTTATACCTCTATGCAATGAATGCTGAAGATTAAATCCTCTTAGCTTAAGGCAGAATCTATTGGCGACCTAAGATCTCGATCATACTCTTAATTACCTGGCTCAGAAATTGGGTAAGTTAAGCAAACCCAGGAAAACAGAGGCAAAAGAAAGATATTATGTCCAATTTTCCTTACTAAACAATTTAATTAGATGCTAAATATAAAGATATACAGCTAACATGTGGGACTTCAGAATATTGATTGAATATGCTAATCTCAAGGTTCGGTGCACAGTTATGAAAATTATTTATTTAACAAATGCAAATTATGAAAACTTAAGAAATTTTGGTCAACAATATGAATTTGTACCCATTTAAACCTCTAAAGTGAATATTAATTCAAAAAAAAACCTGATATTCTTTTATTAGATTAGTAGGAAGAATATCAAGTAATTTATCATATTAGCAGGAAGAATATCAAGTAGGACCACACCGAACCTGCAGGAATAATAATGCTTTGAAAAATGTGATTCATTAAGAAGTGAAGTCAAATCTTTTTCAATAGAATAACATGACATACTTGCAAATACTTGGCAAACTATAGCAATTCATTAGACAAATAGACAAAAAATCATCCCTATATTTTTCTCATATTCATCAGAACATAACCCTAGAAAAAAAGCTTAAAAGAAATTGAAAACTTCTTTTTGCTATCACATGAACTGAGAGTCCGAGATCAAGTTGAATCAACGCACTAAAACATCATCGAGTACCAATCTACAATCACTAGACCAAATCACAGACCACACATTTAACCATTTTAATGCCAGGGGAATCACCAGACCAAATCACAGACCCGTTGCTCATTAGCATATTTTGGACCTACCCAATTAAAATTACTAAGAAAGTAGGCATGAATCCATGCTTCTCTTAAAACAGTAGCAAAAAACATTCAGAAAAAATAGATGGATAAAAAGGTTGGCTTTTATACCAAAAAAAATGGGAACTCCCCAGTTTTTTTACTTCTTTAATGTTGCACAATGAGATACAAAACACCTAACAAAATTAGACTTGCAGAACATACTTACGGTTTGGACACCAGCAAGAGCTGAAATCTCAAAAGCCTTGATTAAAAGTAGAGGATATCAAGCGTTCGAAAGCGAACAACACCCAAAAAAGCCATTTTTCATGTGGTCAGTTGTTGGGTGAGAATTGGGATATGGCGGAGACAACGCAAAAGCCCTATTTTGATCAAATTGTCTACATCTCATTAAAAAAACAAAAACAAATCAGATGACAAAATCTTTTTTCTTGGCCAAAATGGTGCCTAGACGTGATGACAAGAACGAGAAGGAGGGCGAAGAGGGTGGCTACCGAAACGGGGGTGGCGGAAGCACCAACCAAAGCGCACTGAAAAAACAAAAAAGAAAGGAAAAAAAGAGATTAAGTGAGGAGCAGGGTGAGAAGTGTAATGACAGCAAATCGTCGATACTGACCGCATCCTAAAATCCAAAGCTTGGCTGCCAAAATTAGAAGAAACGAGTAGAGTCAAAGCGGTTGGGCGACGGCCATGGGGATACAACTTGGGGAAAGTAGATAGAAAAAGTCGAAGTTGACGGGAAGCAGAGGCGAGGAGTAAAACTAGCTGCCACTACAATTGGGTCGCATTTTAGGTTTTCGGAGGTAATAAGCGAATGAAATTCATCTAACCCTTATTAGATTTTTTAAATATATACTAATTCAATAACTAAATTCAATCTAAAATAAATACACTGAAAACCTATTTAAAAATTTTAATAACTGATCCACTAACAAATACATTAAAAACTATTTAAAAATAACTTTTCGATAACTTATTCACATTTAAGCCTACATTTAGGCCTAAATTAGAACAAACAGATGGACCATAAGTCTGAGTTAGACCTGCACGGTCAGACACATTTCATCTTCTTACTGCCTCACTGCCTCTGAAAACGTAAATCCCGACCCCGACCTTCGTCCCATCTCCGCTCCTCTCTCCTCTCCTCTCCCGATCGCAGCCGCAGCCGCAGCCGCTCTCGCTCCTCCGACCTTGGCCTCTCCTTCTCGTCGGCCTCCACTCCTGCCATCTACTTTCCGTCTCTTCATCTCCCTCGTCCCTCTCCTCTCACTGTTTTTACTGTTTTAAATTATCATCGATTTCTCAAGCCAAAAGACATCACAGAAGGTGTTGTGCTGTAAAAGAGGGAAGAAGGGAAAAACAGTTCAAACTCTCTCTCGGCCTCTTAAATCTGAGCTCTTGGTGGTTGAAAGGTGAGATTTTCGTTGAAGTTCTGACATTGGTTTTTTTGTTAGATCTATTTTGAACTCAAAGAATGGGACGTTGTTTGAGAAGAAATAGATCTGGTTTCATTTGATTTTGGTGGTGAAAGGTGGGTGTATTTTGATTGGTTTAGTTGTTTCTGTTTCTGTTGAACGAAGTTTGAGGATCTATCAATCTCTCTTGCCGTCCTGATTTCGATTTGGATCCGTCCCAAGGTCGGTCGCCGATGTTGGCCTTTTTATTTCGATTTTGTGTTCATGATTTCGTGGCTTTTATGTTTTTGGTGGTGATTTGAGCAGACTGAACAGATTTATTTTTTTGGGAGAGAAGGGATACTATTTATAGGTGGACTATATTGATGTTTTAAGATTCGACTATAATCAGTAAAATTTATGTTTTCTCTGTCATTGTTGATTGTGCAACATCAGAGCATATGTATGAATAGGTTAAGAACTAGGCCTGAACAATGTAGGAAGATGCAGGCAGGTCTTGTGCATCAGAAGAATGAAGGAAATTCATGGCAAGTTTCTAGTATGGATGCCCTATTTACTAAAATGGCGGTGCATATTCTGCCATCCTTCCTGTATTTTCATTTGTTTTTTCTCCATTCTCCTCTGCTTGCCTTTGGGTAGAACTGTTTACATTTCGTTAGTAGTAGCCTATTTTGTCATAAGTCTAATCCATTCTGTTTGATGGCCTACAAGTTGGGAATTCCACCATTCATTCCGTGTTCTTCTTAATTATGTCAGTATTCATCAAAATCTATTTTCAGTTTCATATTTTTTGACACATATCCAGAACAATATTGTGGTCCTTCTCCTTTTCTGTGGGAGCTTTAATGGGCTGTTTGTCTCATCATCTTACTGTTATCTTCACCTCTTCTTTACCCACAGATGTACTTTTTATATGGAAAACTTTCATCGCCATAAAACATGGCTAACCTCACTACTGTTTGTTGAAAGCGTGTTTCTCATCCAGTCATTAAGACAGATAACTGATCCATCACGCATTTGCATTTCTTTTCGTCATTGTCCTATTTATTTTTCAATGTTCTTCTTGGGCAGTTGTTTTAGGAAGGGCAATTGCAACAAGGCACGCTGGTTACTACATATAATAGAGTTAAGATTGAGTTTCATTTATTACTATTTATATTATTCAAAATTCACTAATTTTTCTATATTTGTTGGAGCAGTCATCTTTTAAAAAGATCTTGATGTCCAAGCTGTCAATGAGTAGTTGATTTTCTATTCTGCAATGCGTTCTTCTCTCTTCAAAAAAGTATTGGGGGGGTCAGGGGCATGTGAAATTCAACTCTTTTGCACATTTAGTTGATGATTATGCATTTGTAACACGTACTTGGACCCAACACTATATTAGATGGAGTTCGTGCAAAGGGTCTTGGTTCAATTGACCGCGGATAAGAAATATTCAAATGGTAGGACAAGGTTTGCTTCAGTATGTATTCGACCATTACAATGAGAAATCTGTTCCTGAGTACTCATAATTTGGGTGTATTGTAACCGGTTGAAATGGCTGTTGGGTGATCCAACTTTCAGGTGAAAATTTGACGTTGCTGGAAGTCATTTATTCTGACTGTAAAAATGAATGCCTTCATCTCTTCTGGTTCCATAATTGTGTTCTTGCGGCCTTTGCTCTTCAGGTAACAAATGACCCTTGGATGCCCCCAATTTAGATTTCCTCTCTCCAAATGTCCTTTGTTTTTAGCAATTTCAATTTTTATCTTTTTTTATTTGCATTTATAAACATGGGGTTAGAATCTCCTGCATTTATGGAATTCATTAAAATTTAGATGTTTATCTGTTTAAATAAAATGTAAAATTTGCAAGTCTGAAATTCTCTTGTAATGTTTTGCTGAGAATCATGGACGTGATTGTTAACTCCTGTTGGATCAAGTTTAGTGTTAGTTGGGGTGAATTACTTTTTTGTGCCGTACATTCATACTTGTCATTAGTTGCTGGAGAAGAAAATGCAAGTTGCACTTCATACCTTAAAGCAATGCGTATAGAAAATATATTTTACTCAAATATGTTTTCTTTCCATGCAGATGTGCAAACTGTTGGCGAGCAGTTCCACAAGTCTGAGTCAGTTTCACCCTTGATTTTAACATCACAGGAAGAAAATCTTGGTGTGGGCACCCAAAATCAAAGTAATGGGAATGACTTTCTTGTTGAGGACACTGCTGATCCAAATGAGAGGTCTTCCTTTTCTTATCCAGCCCTTCCAGAAAATGCAAAATTGGGATTTTTTGCACTGTCATTTAAGAAGTCTAGTTTTCCTTTAAACTTTGGACCTTTTGCCATATAGTCCCCCAGAAAAGCTTGAGTTGGATAGTGTAGATTGTTTAAATAGTAGCTAAATATTTAATGAAATAAATAATAAAAATAATTTTTTATATGGTTTAAGTGTCAACTATGAGCACCACAGTAATGTGGATTTGACTCAAGAAAATAGTTAATTTGAACTTTTTCTATACATATGATCTTTACTCCAATAAAGTTTTTTAATACAAATTAAAAAATTATTTATTTAAAATTTTTAAAAATTGAATGTATTCAGATTTAGATTCAAATTCAGTGTGACATTCGGATTGTGGACTTTTCAGAATGTTCAGTTGGCTTTTCAGATTCAGATTTAGACGAAACAAATGGACCCCAAGTGTAAATCTGAAAAATAGAGGAGTAAAGGGAGATAGGGAAGGAATGGCGCAAATGGCTGTGGAGATTTTGGTGCAGCAGCTGGGACCATTACTCATTGAAGAAGCAAAACTGTTGAGCTGGGTGAGAGAAGATGTCACCCAAATTGAAAATGAATTGGGGATTATGGAGGCCACAATGCAGGACGCAGATAGAAGGCAACAGAGTGAGAAAGCAGTGCAAGTATGGGTGGAGCAAGTCTGTGAACTGGCTTACTATGTGGAAGACTCCCTGGACGAATTCCTTTATCTCATGAGACGACCTCCCGGCCATGGGCTGACTGGCTTCCTTCACAAGTGCATATGGTACCCCAAACACTACTTGGTAGAAAGGTTGCGCATATCATGCCAAATTCGGATCATCAAACGCCGTATCCTTCATGTCTCGCAGCTGAAGGACAAGTTCTCTTTTGCACCATCGATCAATGGAAACCTGAGCTCTAGTTCTCACGATCCTCGACTGACTGATGCTCTTTTTGTGGAGGAATCACAGCTTGTGGGCATTGAAGGACCGAGAGACGAGTTGATTGAGATGCTGGTAGGTGGAGGAGAAGACCGTGACGTGGTATCAGTAGTGGGGATGGGTGGTCTTGGGAAGACCACACTTGCGCGGAAGGTCTATGAGAATGAAAGAGTAGAAAGGCACTTCCAGTGTAGGGCTTGGATTACAGTGTCGCAGTCATACGCAAGTGAGGATCTACTAAGAGAAATGGTGAGATCATTCTTTGGCACTGCAAAGAGTGAGGATGGCCGTGATGTCAAGGACATGAATTATGTCCAGCTTGTGGAGAGGCTCAGAAACTATCTGAAGAGATTGAGGTATGTTATCATTTTAGATGATGTTTGGAGCAAACAAGCTTGGGATGATTTAAAATCTGCTTTGCCCGGAAATGAACATAGCAGTAAAGTGATAATAACTACTCGTATAAATGAAGTTGCGCATTACTGCTCCCAATCCCATTCACATGTTTATGAGTTGAAGCCACTGCCTACAGAAGCTTCTTGGATCCTATTCTGCAAGAAAGTATTTAAATCTTCCAATGTTGAGTGTTGTCCTCCTGAACTAGAGACACCCTCCAAAAACATCCTTAAATCATGTCAAGGACTGCCATTGGCAATCGTCCTTGTAGGAGGCCTTCTCTCAACAAAGAAACAAACTCTTGCAGATTGAGATCTAGTGCATCGCAGCCTCGGTGCTGAGTTATCAAAGGGTGAGGAACTTGGTGGTCTGAAGAAAATACTTTGGCTGAGTTATGAGGATCTTCCTTACCATCTCAAACCTTGTTACCTTTACTTTGGTATGTTTCCAGAGGATTATCTTATTCACCGAGGTATGCTAACTCGGCAACTGGTGGCAGAAGGGCTTATTGTCCCCATGGCTGGTAAGACCCTGGAAGAGATGGCTGATGACTATATTCATCAGCTTATTTCTCGAAGTTTGGTCCAAGTAGAGATCTTGGATGCCTATGGTAGGGTTAAATGGTGTCGAGTCCATGACTTGATGCATGATTTAATTGTTTCTCAATGTAGAGAACAAAATTTTATTATTGTAGCACAAAGGGAGGCAGAGTGCCCTGATAGAATTCGTCGTCTTTCAGTTCATACTGGGCAATTAGTTCCAGTGAACAAAAGTTTCTCCCAGGTCCGTTCTCTATTCGTGTTTGGAGATACACAACTTCCTCCTTTTGCAGGGTTTAAAATGTTGAAGGTGCTAAATCTACAAGGTGCAACCTTGGATATATTTCCTACAAACATTGTGATTTATACCATTTAAAGTATCTGAATCTAAGACAGACGAATATAAAGGTGCTTCCAAACTCTATATCAAAACTTCAGAAGCTTCAGATTCTTGATCTTAAACGAATGGATCTAAAAGAGATGCCCAATGGAATAGTAAATTTCACATGTTTGCGGAATGTACTTATCCATGGAGGACGACCATCAGTTACAGGTGCTACTATGCCTACAAGATTAGGAAGTTTAACATCTCTGCAGAAGTTGTGCTTTTTGAGGTTAAATGGGAGGGTGGAGCAAGTAAGAGAGTTGCAGAAGCTGACCCAATTGAGAAATTTGGGAGTAACAGATGTGAGAAGTGAAGATATGGAGGCCCTTTCTACCTCCATCAAGAACATGAGCCAACTCCAATCTTTACACGTAACATTAAAGGATCAGAGTGAGGCTGTAGACCTGCAATCCTTGTTAACTCAACCTCTTGTAAGACGTGTTTGCTTCTTTGGTCGTCTTCAGAGGTTACCGGAATTGACGGGATCACTTAAAAATCTGGCCAAGATAGGGCTTGGTAATTCGGGATTGGTAGCTGACCCCTTTCAAGTCCTTCAGCATTTGCCAAATTTGGTGGACCTCCGAATGCAAGCAGCTTATCATGGAGCAGAATTAAGTTGCGAAGCTAATGCTTTCCAGAAACTCAAATTGTTAGTGATCCTCCAGTTTGGCAACCTTCGAGTGGTGAGTATTGAGAAGGGAGCAATGCCTCACCTTGGAAAGATGGAAATTCGACATTGTCGGAGCTTGCACAGAGCTCCGGAAGGAATTGAACACCTTACCACCCTCAAAGAGCTGGAGCTCTCCGATGTACCTGACCTTGTTCGTCACATATGGACTGATGACCGGGACAGAGTAAAGCATGTACCACTAATAAGACATTCGTAAGAAAACTACAAGCAGACGGAAATCACAAACGCACACAGGTATGGTCTTTTTTCTGTTAATACATAATGCCTTAACAGTCTATTTGAATCTTCCAATTGTTTTGTGCCCTGTATGCCGTTTGTTTTTTTTTTAAATAAATTTTGCCCCAAAAACAAAAAAGACATTGATAAAGCTATCATTTCCAAAGGTGAATAACTTTTCTTTCTTTCTTTTATTTTTTGGGTGATCAAGCCAAAAATTTGAAGTTCTATGATGTTCGTGGTCAACCTGTGAAGGAACTTGTGAAAAATGAAGCCAGAAGCCAAGGCGAAATATGGATGCTCCATTGTTATGAATATTTTTCCGAGATTACTTCATCTCTTAGAAAATCGGACAGATTATTACGTGTTTGTATGGATTTCGGTTCCGCTCTAATGTTGTTTGTCTCAAATGTATTTGTTTATGTAATTTGCTTGAGTTATCTACATGCAAATTGACTGATAAAGATGTTACAGCGAAGCATTGACTGTAACATCTTGTCGTCATAGGTTATTTTGTTAAAAAAATTTGATCGGCACCAATTATCTTTGGATTGATTTGCGACCAAAGCATGTGCCTGGTACGAGAGAGCCAATTCCTAGTTTGTCCAGATTGCACAGCGGCTTCCTTTTGTTGGATTTTGTGCTCAAATAGTTTGGTTTTTGTTGTTTTTGACATGCGATTTGGAAAGTTTTCGCGACAAAGCAAGTTTTGGCCATGAAGTAGGGTTTAGTTTGAGTGTATACCCATGCGCTCCCAATAAAGCAAGGCCCATTGCGGGGTTAATTAGGCTCAAATCATCGGCATCAACGAGTTATCGATTTAAGTAGTAATGTCCTTCTCTAGTTCTAAATCATATATTTGTATATATGATTGTTTATATATTGTGTTATAAAATACACAATAGTACTTTCAATCACTTAGTATATTATTGTGTTATCAATTATACAATATATATTATTTTGTGTAATTGATAATATGATATACGATATGGAGATGTCATTTTATTGTATGTGTAGTATACATAACGTGTTATTATTAACATAATATGCCACAGATGACATGTAATTGTTATGACATGTAATTGTTATGTTATTATATATATGAAGACATCATATCATGTCACATCATGTAATTGATAACACGTTATATGAACTTAACGTGTATTTTTATGTTAGTTACAAAATGTGAATCAATATGATTCTTTGATTTTGATCATGACTTATTGTTGATATACATATGTATAACATCTTTTACTGATGAAGAGCTATAAGAATGCAGGCAAATGGCTGAATTAGTAAAGGCTTTAGAGGAGAAGAAGAAAATTTACATGAGGAGACCGGGTCTAGGAATTAACAGTTTCTATGTAAAACTTCAACTATCAAAAGACTCGTTTAATCGAAGCTAGGATGTAATGCAACCTTGGAGGAGACTGGGTTCTATTTAGTATACGATTGTGAGCTGATCATTATCTTCAGGCCGCTCTTAGATGTTCTAATAGGTGAGTGTTAGGATGACACATAAGTAGTGTTTAATATTTAGGGCAAAATACTACTCTTTACAGTAGAAGAAGTCGCACTGATCATGAGTTTGAGTGCGAAAGAGAACTCGTTGAAGTTGGACAGTGGTAACATGAAGACTACCTAAGGCAATGGGCAATTCTCTAAAAAGTTCTTTACAGGGAAGCGGCCAGAGAAGAATTTAATTAAAATTTTTTGAATGAATGAAGTGGCAGACAACAAGTATGTTGTCTTCGACGAGGCCTTAGCATGATTGGTAGTGCACATGGGGATCCTTGTTTTATTCACATAGAGTGATAGATCCATCTCCCCATCTCTATGTAACTTCATAGATGACTTGATGGTTGTGAGGAGATACAACTGGGTTGAAGCCATGCATGACATGTTGTTTCGAGGCATATCATTTGCCTGTTGAAATATCAGGAATAGAGAAGATGAGCACTCCGCCACCACCAAAATTCTCATTGGGGCTTCATTTGTGCTAAAAGTAAATTTTATATTATTGATAACATGATTACTAATATGAGCATAGAATTGATAACACGACATCATATTAATGTTTTAGGTATATCGTTTTATTAATAGTACGAGTGTAAGGAACGTACTATAGATAACACTCTAATTTGATTTCATTCTATTGATCACACGTTAGGATATTGTGTTATCGATATGACGATAAAGTATTATATCATGTATATTTAGTTACACGATGTGAGTATTTCATGTAATCAATGACATGATTAGTTTAATAAACATGTGATCCATCACATGACATATGATCACTATTAACGAGATTGTTTTGCCCATGTGGGTGTGATTTTTTTTGCATACTTCTATATGGGCATCAAGTGCTCCTCCATATAGCCCGAGGTATAAGAGGTGGCCCAGGTTTACCCAATTGCTGACGGAAGTGGAGAAGGATGCTAAACTTGACCTAGCCGATGAAAAGTGAAGGAAGAAGTTGTTGGCTCATATAGGATTGGAAGTCAAGGTAGATTCAAAAGTATTGATGCAAATAATTTCAATTGCCGAAGAGGCCACTTGATCAATGGCCAAATGTCGGCCCCAATGGCGAAGAAGACAGCTACCCACTATGATACATAGGAAAACGGTTCCTATTCAAGCACACCGTGGCTATGTGTCAGGGCAATCTCATTACGGCAAAGATGTCATTGAGAGCTTTGTCATATGGATAGGTGTCATGATTGAGATTATTGACGTTGTATTGGAAAAGGCCATTTTGTAAAGGGAGCGGGGTTGGAGCACCGATAGTGTGCAAGTTGCTTTGCATAGGGTTAAAAATATTGTCGAGGTGGCTATGAGCTTAATCTAACAGATGCAGCCCCCACCTAAAGCTGAGACTGAGCAGCTGCACGAACCCCTTCAACCAACAACTGAAGGAGAGACTTTGGCTAGCTTCAAGGCTAGAGCTTCTAAATCAAGTGAAGTTGCTCATCAAACAACTCATGAAGAGCAAAGAAAATGTATTCCTCAATTTTTCAAAGAGGATTTCATTTTACGTAAGTATATATTCGATAACACGATCTTTTCAATTATCATATTAGTTTCTAGATCATCATGTCATTGATAACACGCAAACATACAATATCGTTTTATATAAAAACGATATGGTCGTAGTTGTGTGAACGATAACACAACTATTTATATTAATGTATTAGTTTCAATACGACAGTTGTAATAGTCGTGTCATCAATAATGCGCTATTGTGTATATACTCATACGACTTGTTACATACACTATGCAGAGAAAAAAGAGCCTACAATTGTCTCTCGAAAGAAAAAAAGGTCCGAAGGTTGAAAGGACCGTAATCACCAGATTTCTCAAGAAAATTAATAAAGAAGTGGTTCAATCCCGGGAGGAGGAAAACATACAATCCCAGGAGGAGGTATTAGTGCAAGGTCATAAGGAAGAACCGGTGCTACCGAAGCAAATAAAGTTGAGGATAAAGAAACGGAAGGAAAGCTTTAGATGCTGGCCCCATCGTATGCATCATCAAAGGGGGAGGAACTAGCCAAGAAGGTAGCCAAAGTGGCCGCAAAGAAGGCAAAGGCTTCGAAGGATGATCTAGCCAAGCAGGTGCAAGGCAAGGTTTATAGCAGCTACCTAGCGGGGAAAATTGGAAAAACGACTCAGCCAGCAAGGGAGGAGCAAAAGGACAAAGAGGAACTAGTTGATCAGGAACTATGAGAAAGTATCAAGCAGGTGATAGACATCAAAGAGCATGTTGAGCAGCACAAGGACAAAGAGGAAGTCACTATGGTGCTGCACAACTACCTTGATCTCTAGATCGTGCTCCATATAGAGATCATATGTGGTGAAGATCAAGAGACCATAAAGAACTTTATGGTGCACCCACACAAGCAAAGACCTATGGCTACGCTTCTCTACACAAATTATGTGTTTTTGCTTAAATAGGAGTGCATAATGAATGAGCTAATAATTTGGTCATATTTTCTTCCGTTATTGACCACATGTTTCTTTACATAGCGTGTTATGAATAACATGATATGTGAAAGTTGACTCCGGCCACATCTATTTTTTGCATTATTTATCATGAAACAAACACATGTTGTACACATTAATTATAAAATGAAAATTTGTGTGTAAATAGAGTATTGGTGTTTACACGATATAATATTTGTCGTGTTATCGGTTACACAATAAATTAACCTATCGTGTTTGTATTTACACTATATATCGTATGTCATGTTACCACTAACACATTACTATTTAGTTAATGATTTTCGGTCATAGACGTGTTTAGATAACTTCTAGAGGAGCGAAATACTAGATATCCCGGTGTTTATCTCAACTATTTTTTCGGGAAATTTTCAATCCAGCACTACTACAATGTTGGGACACAACATGACAAGGAGGAAATGCATCCCAAAATCATAGGCAACTTAATGAGGAGGTTGAATGTTAACACAGAGAATGGTTTTATTCTGATCTATATCACTAATATTTTTCTTCTACTCATTGCCCGATACAGGGAGAAGAGGTTTAGATGGTATAACCCGCTAAAGGGTGACCACAATCACCACTTTGTAGAGGTCGACCAAATTAGAAGATGTGTTGCCGCGGCCATGGAGAGGGACCTTCACATAAAGGGTGCAAGAAAGTGGCAAATGACAAAGATCAATATCCATATCAAGAGACGAATGAGTGTTCTTGATGTATTATGTTGCCAAGCTAGCCGGAGGAGTCATTCAACCAAATTTTACCCAAGCGGAGATCACAAATTTGGTCAGGTTGCATATATGTGGCTCTCTTCATGGGCCTCTCTTACAATACACAATTTACAAAGTTAGAAATATTGTTTTAATTTCATTCAAGATCATTTAAGCTATGGTAGTAGATCGTGCAATCAACAATGTGACTTTATGTTAGTCATGTCACTGCTAACATGAACTCATGTTAGGTCGTCAAATATAAGATACATATCATGTAATCAACAACACGCATATACGTAAGTCCTATCACTAATAGCACGAAGTCAAGTTAGGTTGTGAAATATTAGTTTGCTGGTCATGTCACGGAAAACACGACCATATGTTGATTGTGTCACTGATAACATGAATTAATGACATGTCGTGTATTATATACTAAAGATCATGTTAGCATAAAGACAATCATCCTGATGAGGTTGTGTCACCGATAAAGTGTTACTCGCTATGGTTTGAAACAATTTCATGCGTTGCAAAATAGGAAAGTAGAATGACAAATATCTAGGCAAAAACACTTTTTTTTCATTAATATTAGTTGATGAGTACATTACATAAACATAATGGCTTCAATCTTTGGCAAAAATACATTCATTACATAACACTGGAAAAAACAAACAATTACATTAGTATACCATAATCCACGGATCCTTCAACAAATGATGCCACCATGTGTTACCAATTGTCGCACACCATCTATCTTCATGACCCCAACTTGGTGAATCATAAGTTAAAATGCAATTAGACATTTGGGACATTGAAATAATGTCATATTATAACTCGTCCTCCTCTAAGGCAAATGACAAGACCGGTGTGGACGATTAATAGGGTGAATTGGCAAATTCATTTGGCAATACATGCCATTAATCATCTGCACTAGTCTACTCATCTACCTTGGAGGGGGACAAGTCATAGTCAGGCATTATTTCAATGTCCCAATAGCTCCCGCATTTTGCCCAGATGGCTCACCATGTTGTGCTCATTGAGACAGATGGTGTGCGATCCATCCCAGCTATGAAGTTCCTTAGGCGAGCATTCTCCTGATAGTGGTTGGGCGAGCATTCTCCTG
Organism: Saururus chinensis; assembly: GCA_035235625.1. NCBI lineage: Eukaryota > Viridiplantae > Streptophyta > Magnoliopsida > Piperales > Saururaceae > Saururus > Saururus chinensis. Next base: position 4,185,864 of record CP141145.1, on the reverse strand, counting down.
GTAGTGGGTGCCAAATGGTTACTTGATCTAACAGGAGGTGTGGATTTATATTTGCTGATTTAGAACTTGATGCATCGGAAATTGGTGATGACTCATCACAAATTGATGATTTGAATTTATGTTTTCTACGCCAAAAATTGGAGTGACTCTTCGAAAATTGATTATTTATTTATTGCTATGGTTGTGTTATCGATAACATGACGTAAAAATATCATGTAATTGGTGACACATAGTGCAAAAAAAATTATAATATTCATTGCAAGTCATTTTTTATCATGTAATTGGTAGCACATAAACCATTTGATCATGTTTCTGATTACACAATATGTATATAGTATAGAATATTAACAAACAAAAGATCAAAATATTGTGTTATAGAGATCACGATCTTTATCAAGGTCATGTTATCGATAACACGGTGCATATACAAAATTGTATAGTGTAAAATGACATTTTCCAAAAATATTGTTTCTAAGAACACGATTGTACAATGACATTTCCTCCAACAGCTAAAGAAAGGGGGTGGAAGAGGCAACCCCGATCGATGTTCTCCTTACATCGCTTTTTCTACTCTTTTATTCACCCTCCTTCGGTTTGTACTTGGACTAGCAGCCACATTCAAAGGGTCCTCTTGTGCGCTAGTGAAACGTTTGAGATTGAGACCCAATTGCTTGCATGTTCTAGATTTTTGTTGGGCTTTGACCTTTGGTTATGACTCTATTCGGTTTTTTTGTGGATGCCCCTGTTGCTTGACTAGGCTAGGTGGGTTGAATGTGGGCAGAACTCTAGTCGGTGCCCACTGGTGCCTATTTGGCGTTGGGTATAATGACTATTGATATGTTATTTTATATGTGTCTATGGAGTACCATTTTTTGTAGTAGTCAGACACAGAAATGTTTGTGATCAATTACTACAATAACATGTTTACACGGTAGCCCTAGATGCTAAAACTTTCCACATGTGCAGCTATGTTCAACTAGATTCACTACATCCTGTTGAATGAATATCGTGTGAATGAGAACATGATAAGTTATATTATAGTGTTATCGAAAACACGACCCATCAATACTAGCTTTACGCTCACAACTATCATGTTATTTTAACAGATAAACATACACAAGATTGGCGATAACATATGAACATACACATGACATTAATTGCATTTTACCTAGTGATATAGCGAGTTAACCTAAAATTCATACATTGATACCAACAATATATGTACTTTCCTTCCTTCTTCTCTTTTGCTTTTGATGTGTTTACGAGCAAATGAGGTTACATCTTCAGTCATATTTTGTCCATTTGTCCAACGTTTTTCAATGAGTGCAACTGCGTGCTCCCTTGTATACTCAATTAACCGAGAAAACTGGACATGAATATAGGCTGTCTAGTGAACAAACTTGGCTTCCTTAGTAGAAACTAGACATAAAACTAAACAAAACTGTCCTACATGCAGAAATAGTATAGCCATTCGAAAGGGCACGCAGGCTGTTCGTATGAGATAATGTGCAGTTTCATATTTTAGGCTAGTTTTGAGTTCTTTTCCTACTAGACTTCCTCCTATGACTCTTATGCATGTATAAAGCTATATGGGGCTCAAAATTGAGGAATTTTAATAGATTTTCTGAAGAGAAAAAGGGAAAAGAAGATGGAGGAGCATTCAAAGCTTTCAATGGAGATTCAAGAGCCTTCTTCTACAATGCAAGGTTAAAATTTTCTTTTACTTAAGAGTTGATGAAACTATAGATAAGTTTCAATTTTTCTTCTTTTAATTTATATTTCAATTGTGATTAATGACAATTGTATGACAAACATTTCTTTTTTATTGGAAGGGCTTTTCAAGTTTATTCAATTCTATGTTGATTTATTGTCTTATAGATGATAGATTGATGTGGTTTTGAGATTTAGATCTATTTTAATTTCTATGATTTAGATGAGATGGTCATGCAATAGTTTAAATGTTCATATGATTAATGAATTAGATGAGTTATACTAAGGTTAGATGAGTCATGCTTATAGTTTAGTTTAGTGTAGGTGATTCGTGCTATTATCGAAGATAGTTAATGTCATAGATTTAATTAATGATTCTTTCTAAAGTAATTTTAACTTGTAACTGAGAATACTTGTTCATATTCATACTAGATTTAGATCAAAAGTTAAAGAATTATTATGGTTATATAGTGGATTTAATTTCCTAAGTAATTTATATTATATTAATCTCTTTATTTTAGTCTAGTTGCTTATTTTCTTTATTTGATTTGAGGTTCAGTTCTTTTAGTTCTAAATCAACGAATTTTTTACTTATATTTAGTAATTAATTCATCTGTCCCTGAGGTTCGACAATCCTTTAATACTTATCATAGTACAATTACCTTATACACTTGCAAATGGTTTAATTATAAACAATCAATACTCTAATCACTTATAATGGCTTGAGGTATTTCAAATCTTGACAAAATAGTTTCTTTTAAAAATTTCACTACAACTTTGTAGTCATTTTTTTTGCATGGAATAACCTTAATCCATTTAGACACATAATCAACAACTACAAAGATATAAGGATAGCCAAAAGAGGGAGGAAAAGGTCCTATGAAATTAATGCCCCAATAATAAATAATTTCAACAACCAAAATTTGGTTAAGAGGCATTATATTCCAACGTGATATGACTCCTAACTTTTGACAACATTTATATGATTTGTAAAATTTAAGAATATTGTTGAAAAGAGTTGGCCAATAAAAACCACATTACAAAATCTTGGTAGTAGCCTTTTTAGTAAAAAAAATGACCACCATATGCTTCAGAATGGCAGAAAGAAATAACATCTATATGTTTAGAATTAGACACCCATCTCTTAATTATTTGGTCTGGACAATATTTAAACAAATAAGGATTGTCTCAAAAGAAGTGTTTTACCTTGAATGGGCCTACTAACACAAGCTTAAAAGCCCACTAAATATTATTAAATAAAAATAATATTAAACTCCCTAATAATAAAAAAACAACTAGAAAGTCCTAAGTAACCCTATGGCCTAAGTTTTCTTAGGTTGGCCTATTTGCAGTACATAACATTTCACCATGTTGTACTTGCACATTACTCCTATAAAGTGGCTCAAAAACTCCTAACATCGGGTCCACTATAACTTCACTATAAATAATTAGTCCAAAACTATGGAGGGACATATAGAAAGATGCAAGACAATGAGCCAATACTTGAAAGAAGACATAAAAAAGCTAGCAAAAATATGTCGAAAGTGTAATTAGCGGTCGGCTATTGAGAAGATAGGGAAACGTATATGGTAGAAAATACCACAGACATAAATCCGAGGGCAAGGTATCTTCACCGTCAATAAGGATTACTGTAGATAATGTAGGCGGCAGAGGAATAGAGAAGGCATATGTTGTTGAGTGTAGGATAACAGTATACTATCTACAAAAGTCTCGAACAGGCAATGAGTCACCACAAGAATAGCTAGGTAGCTCGAGACAGCCCATAGAAAGCATCAGTCATCGTTAGTAAGATCCCACAAAAGCTCTGACCAAAAAAGACGAAGAACGATGGGCCAGTGTTATAACTGGGCTAATGAAGAGGGTCCACGAAGGACCCATTTGCTATTGCCTTCAGACACAAAGCATATATGGCACGAACCACTAATATGATGCAGAATCGGCTTGTGCAACTTGTGGACCCATAGCTGGCATACAGCTCCCAATCCATCACATAAGCACCTTCCAACAATGGCTCAGATGTAATTATAGTCAGATATGGGTATTTACTGGTCTGTGTAGAATCCATGGTAAGTTCACACGTGGTGTCTTCTTGTGTGAGAAGATCCGCACACAAGAAATCCTTCACTAAATTTCTTGCTTGCTGTGGAATGGAGAATTGCATATCCCCACAAAATTCTTTCCAGGAAGGAGGAGAAAGATCTGGTTGTTTGCAATCACCGCGATCTGCCAAAACTGCTCGTGTTGGCCACTAAGTTCGGAGCAGAAGAGGGCAGCAATAGCCGGCCGAGGCGGCAATGGAAAATTGAGAGCGAAATGTAGTGACCCATGGGTAGGGTCGTGGTGGCCAATGGCAGATTCTCGTGGTCATGGAGCTCGCTTTGGCAGACTGAGGAGATCGCGGGTTTGCAACCAGTATGCGGAAGGAAGCTAGAGCTGTTATACCAGGGTATGGGCTCCGGCCCATTTTTGGTCCAACGTTATCGTAGTTTTGGTGAACCGGTACTGACCATGGGGCTAAAGGTGGTGAGGGACCCCGCCTGCTCTGGATGTAGTCTGATATCCTAATTGGAAACCTAAGGCATTGCCCGTTCTGGACACAATCTAAATTCCATATAAAAACTTAGGGTGTTTGGGGTAGTCAGCTCCTCTGCTCACTCTAGATAATCTAAAAGGAATGTCTGAATTCCTTACAGAAACCTAGAGCAGTCTGCTTACTCTAGACAGTCTTGGCTGGGAATGTCTGAATTTCTTATAGAAACCTATAGCAGTGTGTTCACTTTGGACATCTCTGCAGTGAAAAAGTCTAAATTTCACAGGGGATACCTAGAACACGTGGTAGCCGGTGTAGAAAGGCATACCACTCTAGATTCTCAGGGTCCAAATGACTCTATCAAGAAAATTTCAACCGCATTCAAATCAACTTGACTCAACTCAACCCAGGGAGGATCCATGTTTCAATCAGGAACTCAAATCGAAATCATATCTTTTTAGACCAACCAACTTTTGATAAGCCAATGATACACAATTTCACACCATTGCATCAAATCAATCAACCATGACTAATCTCGATAAAGTCCTATTCGTAAATCAATTTCATGATGCATGCAACATGGTACATATGTGGGCAATACATACATGAATCCTAATTCATGAAATGTGCTCCAATCAACCCTACATGCATCATTTCTAATTATAATATCAACCATCACCACAATTATCCCTTACGTATATGTACGTGGTATAAACATTGAATTCTAAGCATATAGACATGCATTGTAAATAACCCATTAACATACCACACATGCTATTTAACATTTAATCATGGCCCCTTACTGAAATTATGGGTGAAAATTATTAAAAAATAATAATTCGAATCAAGTGCAATCTCAAGCTAAACTTAGGTAAGCATATTCTATTGTGCCCGATTGCAGGCACAAACGATACCTAGGAGTACTACGCAGTGAAAGGGGAGAATTGGAGAAGAAAGGGGAGAAACTGTGATTCAATACTTTGCATAACCTCTAAAAGCAATAGGGGTCGACCCATATAGGGGACGACCAATCCCCTAGGGAGTCACGCCAACCCAACCCGGCTGGCCCACTTCCCTAGGAGCGCCTAAAAGTCAGGGGTTCGGCTAACCCAGCCACTGACTGAACCAACCTAGAATACATCTAAACATCCAATATACTAACTATTACAATAGCAAATCATACGGAAATAATAAAGTAAGTCGAAGTAACTAATAAGCAGTGAAACAGTGGTCGAGTTGGTCATCGTGCATAACACTCCACCATGCTTCCGCAATTTGCCTTGTCCTCAAGGCGACCAACCAGGAAATCGGGCCAGAAAGTCATCTTCAAGCATCCACATGGCATCCTCCAAAGGCTGACCCTGCCAAGACAGCAAAACCTCAGTGACAATACGGCCGAAGCGGCGAACCCGACGCTTCTGGAGAATAGCGGCAGGAACAGGATCAACGGACACAGGCGGCCCCATTAAAGGAGGCGGAGGAGCAGCACGCGCCACAGCAGCATCACCCACAAAATGTCGCATACGAGAGACATGAAACACCGGATGAACTAAAGAATCAGGAGGAAGAGTAAGGCGGTAGGCCACCTGTCCAATACGCTCCTCAATAACATACGGGCCATGAAAGCGGGGGGCCAGCTTGGAGTGCGCCGGCTGAAACAGAGAGGTCTGACGTTGGGGAAGGACCGAGACATATACCAAATCACCAATAGCAAATTCCCGATCCATATGATGACGATCATAAACCTGCTTCATCCAGTTCTGGGCAGCTGAGAGATTTTCCTTTAACTGGCGTAAGACCTCATCCCGCGTTTGCAACATATAATTCACCTCAGCAATAGAGGAACGACTCGGCACATAAGATAAGACAGTCGGCGGCAGCCGCCCATAAAGCACCTCAAATGGGGTGAACCCAGCACGCGTATGATAAGCTGTATTATACGACCACTCAGCCCAAGGAAGGAGTTGAAGCCATTTGCGGGGCTGCTGCATGGTGAAACAACGGAGGTATTGTTCCAAGCAACGATTAACCACCTCCGTCTGGCGATCGGTCTGAGGATGATAAGCGGTGCTCATATGTAAAGAAGACCCCTGCAATAGGAAAAACTCCTGCCAAAACTGTGAGAGAAATATCCGATCCCGATCAGAGACAATAGTGCGAGGCATACCATGCAAACAGGCCACCTTGCGAACAAAGAGCTCAGCAACCATCTTCGCAGTGAAGGGATGGCCAAGTGCACAAAAATGGGCATACTTCGACAATCTATCCACCACTACCAAGATGACGGACTTACCCTACATGACCGGTAAAGCCTCTACAAAATCCATCGAAATGTTGTCCCAAACCTGCTTGGGGATAGGTAGGGGATGGAGAAACCCGGCGGGGGAGGTGGTCGTGGCTTTCGCCCACTGACAAACATCACAAGCTGCGACGTAATCGTGGATGGCAAGACAAACACCCCTCCATAAGAAGCTCTGACTAACCCGCTTATATGTATGGAAGGACCCCTCATGACCAGCCACCGGAGTGTCATGGAAATGGGAAATGATACGGCTGCGCAAATCAGGAACCTCCGGTACCCACAAGCGGTTTTTCCAAAAGAGAAGGCCATCCCGCCACACAAAGAAAGGCCAGGCTGCTGGTTCGGCCTGAATGGAGTCAATAACTCCCTGCGTCCATGAATCCAAACCATATGCGCGTTGGAGCTCCTCAATAAACGGGCAAGACAAGGTGGAGATGGTGCAGCAAGAACCAGGGGCTGGACTACGAGAGAGCGCATTAGCAACGATATTGTTGGACCCTTTCTTGTACACTAATTCGTAGTCATAGCCAAGCAACTTACCCATCTCTACTGAGCCGGAGTAGACACACGCTGATCCAAAAAATATTTCAGCGGTTGATGATCGGTGCGAATCAGAAAACGACGACCCAATAGATACGGGCGCCATTTGGCAACGGCGAGGATGATAGCCAACATTTCATTCTCATACACTAACATAGACAAGGAGCGACCAGCGAGTGCTTTGCTGAAATAAGCTAAGGGCCGGTCATCCTGCAAGAGGACAGCACCCAAGCCTTTCTCCGACGCATCCATCTCCACCACAAACGGCCGACTAAAATCCGGTAGGAGCAGGACCGGGGCAGACGCCATGGCTTGCTTTAACTCATCGAAGGCTGTTTGGGCCGCTGGCGACCATATGAATGCCCCCTTCTTCAATAGTTCTGTAAGAGGACGAGCCAATTCGCCATATCGCTGGATAAACATTTATGTCTTATTGCTACTATCACCACCACCATTGTCATCCCCGCCGCCACCGCTACCACTGTCGCCGCCGCCGCCACGACCACCATCGCTACCACTACCACCACCACCACCATCACCACCACTATCATCATCACCACCACTACTGCTGCCTCCACCACCACTAATGTTACCGCCACCACCATCTCTGCCACCGCTACCACCACCATTGCCACCACTGCCGCTGCCACCATCGCCGCCGCTAATGCTGCCACCACCGCTGCTGCTGCTGCCACTACCGCTGCCACCACCACTAATGTTACCACCACCGCCACCACTACCACCACCACCGCTACTACCATTGCCGCTACCAACACTATTACTATCAATTTTCTCTAACATCATTTGTGTAACCAAACAGTGAAAAATAATTAGGAATCTCCTAATTTCTCTTTCTCTTGGATTCACTCTCTCTTTCTCTTTCCATTTCTCCCTATTTCTACCGATCCAAATAGACCCTTAGATTCCATCCACCATAACTTGGTAAAAATGACCATTATGTAGTACAATGGGCTTCCTCAAGTTAGGACAACCGGCTGGTGCATATGTGCAACAATGGAATGGGCATGTGGACCTAAACACTATTAGAATGTGTGCGGGTCCCTATGACCCTTGTGAGGGGACGAGGCTGCCATAAATAGAGTTGACGAGGGCAGACCCTATTGGCAAAACCAGTCCCAGGTCTCTGGTGCAGAGAAAAATGAAAACTCTGGCTCATGGGACATGGATTTGGAGCCCAGCAGACACAGTTTAGCTAAGATCTTCGTCTGGGATGGAGTATAAGGGGTGGATGCCATAATCAGAAACAGGTCGTACCAGACCTGCACTGGGTCCACGTACAAGGGCATCTTGTTGGTTGAAGTAGATTGGACCTTGCTGGCTGGAGCAGGAGGATTTCCGTGTGAATATCCCGCTAAGGAAGCTCGCCTGGGATATGAGCGTGATTTGGGTGAGATTCGCAGTGGCGTTTGTGTTGGTCGAGGCAAAGAGGAGCTGGCGACCCGGTCGAAGTGATGATGAAATCAAATGTTTCATAGGAATGAAGAATCCCCCATCTACAAAATTTAGCTTCCTAGAAAGGAGAGGGAACTGGCTCCTCGCAAGCACCAAATTCTAGGTGGCAGCATGGAGAAAATATTTTTCCAGCAGGATGGCTTGAGGTGGCAGCTAATTTCGACAAAGAGAAGCTCTGCAGTTGCTAACAGGGCAGCAATAGCAAATCAGGGCCAAAATCTTTGGCATGCTCATGATTAGACTCTATCATGCAGTGTTGGGTAGCCAAGAATGGGGCTGTGAATGGTGGCATTAAAGGCGTAGCAGAAGGTCGGCCATCATCCTCTAGCGTAAACTTTGTAGTTGAAGCTGGCCAGTGTGAAAAGCAATACTATTTCCACTAGCAACTGAGGTGGAGAGGCTATCGGAGCCCAAGTTCTACTCGAGGGAAGAAATTTTGGCAGGCGCTGGTGGTTGGATGGAAAGGAAACATTGTTGCGGATCTATCCCCCACAAACAAGGGCTATCGGATTCACATATTGGCAGATGGAAACTTAGAATTGGCCAGAGAAATGGACTGTTGGGTGATGAGCTTTTGGGACTAGGCGGGGAAGCCTATTAAGGAGACCGGTAGTAGACGGGGCATTTCCATTAGCGCCTTAGGCGTTGTGGGCAGTGGACAATCACCTGTAGAATAGGGGATGATGGGAAGGGTTCTTCTGTTCTGGCCAAAGCGCCCAGAATCACATTCTAATGGCACCTATTCGGGTGGCGACAGTAAGGCTCCAATGTGACCTACCACTAGCAGTTGTTGGGACTAGTAGGGAGTCATGGCTGGTGCCACGGAAGGTACCAATGATGGCTTTGGACACAACAATGGCAATAGCGGGGATGCAGACTCCTTTAGAATGGGTTCCCTTTGCAACAAAAAGCCTTCTGTTTAAATTGTTTCATCATCTTCCTCCAAGCAAATGATGGTGGAGGTATCTTGGGCTGAGATTATGGCCAAGCAGGTAGTACAGAGGCCATGTTGAAGGGCTTCACAATGGCCATGGTTTCTATAAGCATTTGTATCCCGCTGGCCATTTGTTCAGACAATGCCATGAAGGTGGCTACATCCAACGAAGGAAGAGTTGTTGGGGGTGTGTCCATAAGTTGCCCATGGACCATTGAGCTTTGATACTATTCTTGTGGACTGGCATCCACAATGACCTAGTAGCTAGGAAAGGGAAGGAAGTGGTTCAAGATGGGTAAAAAAGGGGAAAGAGTCATGCCACCGGAAAGTAGGGAGAGACAGAGAGAAAAGGGGAAAAGACGAGATAGACAAACATACATAGATTATTTATTTACTCCTTCATTAGGGAATGACCTTTACACTTAAATAGTTGAACTCATAGGCTTACTAACAAGCTCCTAAGGCACAATAACTTAATAAAATAAAAATACTAATAACCTTAATTAACCTAATGATCTAAATGTCCTTATGACACGATAGCATAACTAAACCCTAACCTACTAGAATGCTGGTAGAACCTTAGGGTGGGTTACAACATTAACTACCCCTAAGCAACCTTTATATGACATTAGTATGAATTTTGTTCTTAGATTGCCATGTACATAAAGAGGAATGGATGTTATCTATGTAATTATTCAAAGATATTTGAAGATGACATATTTTGTGGTTTGCAAGAAATTTTTTGATGCATCTCATGTTGCATTATTATTCTTTCTATATCAGTTACATTGCTTACCTTTATCCATTGTGTTTAATCGGGATACTCATTTCTTGAGTTAGTTTTAACATTCTTTGTAGAAATTGACACATAAATGTCTTAATATTAGCCGTGCTTACCATATGCAAATTGATGGTCATGCAGAGGCAATCAATAGATCTTTAAGTAACTTATTAAGAGTTTGGTTACTAAATTAAAATCTTGGGATCAGCACTTGTTTAAAGCTAAATTTACTTAAAGTCTGAATAAAAGTACAAGTTTTAGCCCATTAACTATTGTGTTTGGTTGTAACCCATGCTCACCTTTGGATTTTACTCATATTCTAGATGTGAAGAGATTAAGTGGTTGAGTTGAAGACTTTATGTCTCATTTGCAAGATATACATTCTCATACTCTTAAGAAATTATGTGTCTAATGCTAAATATAGAGTTGTAGGTGCTTTAAAGAGATGACGTTGAGTTTGCAGGTGACTTTGTCTGGACTATTTTGACCAAAGACATTTCTAGCAAGAGAATACAATAAATTATCTACAAGGAAGATTAATCTTATAGATATTATTCAAAAAATCAATTTAAATGCTTACTGTCTCAAACATCTTAGCCATATTCGCACTTCAAATGTGTTTAATGTCAAGCACCACATTCCTCAATTTAGTAATTCTTCGTATAATGATTCTTTAGATTCGAGGTTGAATTCTTTCAAACTAAGGGAGGATGATGTAAATCAAAGTGTTTGAAGTATATGGAGAAATGGGACCGAAAACATGGACTATGCAACAATTCATTGAATGATTGATTGGGGCCCATACAACAATTGGTCACCTATCCAATTGCCTTTGTTGAACAATTCTAGAAACCCCATTGATTGATGGGGTTCTTCGAGAGATCGGTCGAACTGTGATATTGTTCAAATAGTAACCTGAACGATTGATCAACCCTTACAAATGATTGATAGCCCAGTTCCAGGATAAGCTAAGAATTTATTTTGGATTTGATTTCTAATTCCAGACTACCTTCTTTAGAGTCCTCTTTTGGTAGGAGACTTAATTTCGTGTGCTCTTATTTATTTAGGCTTCTTCTAATTTATTTTTCTAATTTTTATTGGTTAGTTCTTATTTAGTCTGAGATTGAACTTTTTTTATTTATAGTTTATGCCACTAGGACCTATATAAAAGTTTGACACTTTAATGGAAGCCATTAGTCTCTAATTTTCTCTAAAATATTGTTAAATAAGAAGAAACTTATTTTTCTGTAACTTTTCCCTTTATTTTGTGAGTTTACTTATGTAATTCACGAGAGAGAGGAAGGTTGTGTATGCATGTAGCCAAAAAAGTGTTTCCCATCAATATCCACCTCATATCATTTAGACTTTCCCTAAGTATAATCTCCAAACTAGAAAACCAAGTTCAATTAAACATTAACTCGAACTAGTTTTGTGTCCCTCCCTATGGGCCTATTCCACTTGGGTTTATCTGCTAGTTTAATTAGGTTTAATTTATGTTATAATGGAACAAAGGCAATTTAGGTTATTAGTTATTAGTTAATTGTTAATTATCTGTAGTTTTAATGAGCTTTTAGGGTCTTGTTAATAAAGCCCATTAGTATTTCTATTTAATATAAGGGCTTAGCCACTAATTGAGTCATGGTATGAGAATTATCTTAACCTAATCTTCTTTCCACCCAACAACTTTCTTTCTCCTGCCAGCTAGCACTCCTTGTGACCCCTATGTCTTCCTTCGTCCAATCTTCTATCACGCACTACATCGACGCATAACAAAAACAAAAAATCTACCGCATACAAGTAACCCCTAATATAAGAGGGGTCTTCCATGGTCCGATGGCAGGAAGAGTCATAGCACATAGATTGATTGGAAAATATACTAATTTCCAAACATAATGTCCAAGTCACCTACTTGACAAAAATTTGTGAGTAGTATCAACCAGATTGATGACCCAAGAGACTAGTGAGTAAAATCAGAGAGTCAGATTTTTATAAAAAATCTATGAACACCCTAAGAATGCAATCTATGCCCTATGAAATGGAGTAACACATATCTAAGAGTGTTGATAGAAGCAAAAGATGTTTAGCGACAGATCTTTCCAAGTAAGTCATCCAACCAATTACCTTCTACACATGGAGGAAGGATCAATGTGATCTTATAAATTTTAAAAATGCACGATCATGTCCAACATAAAAAACATCTCCAGTCAACCTGCGATGTCAAGATGAAAATGTTAACAAATTTCCTTCCCAAAATAATGAATCAAGGAATGAGGCTTTTCTTAGCCTAAGGTTGAATATAAGAGTTTTTGCAACATTTAGTACAGAGGTAAACGTCCAAATGGAGCAGCAGAAGCTTCCAACGTGAGGTATCAATCTCTTTGGTGGGTTGGATGCCACAATCATGTTGAAAGTTCTTGATTGGCTGAAGTAATGCCCCGGCAAATAAGGTCCAGAAAGCAGCAAAACCAAAAAGACTTTGCCATGCCATGAAGGCTTGTGTCACGGGCACGAAGCTTTGCCTAGCGTTCGCACTTGTGATGGCCTGACTACACCGCACAACCAGCAGCCACTCTCTTCCCTTCCCACTCGTATGCGCAAGGGAAAACAAACAAAACAACCAACCTGCAACACAGTCCGACCTGGTGCAAGGGTCTCCGCCCAAGCTATGTAAATCAGTCCATCGAAATACACAAGTAGGGAGAGGGCAGGGTTGAACAACCAGGCTGAGATCTCTCTCTTGTCTTCCTCCTTGGTTCGCTGTGCAGGAAAATCAGAGCATTCCCATGCCTTGGCCGCCCCTCTCATCCCTTTATATAAACCCAGCCATAGGCTGGCCATCCTAGAGCAACTAGAAGTACAAAACCCACCCAATACAAGAGTCCTCACCCTGTCCAACTCTCAGCCCAAAGCCATTTCGGGATTGCATAGATAAGGAAGCCTTCGCGAGTCCGTCTTCCACTAGAAGTCCTTCACCATGCTGCCACCAAGAGTCATGCCATCCAAGGGAACCAGCCAACCAACTCCCATCCGTCCTAGGAGTGTAGCCAGCCTGCTTATATGAGTCCTGTCCGTCCTAGGAGTCTGCTGCCCGGTTTCCTACTCCAACTAGGAGTGCAGCCAGCCAGCACAAGCTGAATCCTATCCGCCTTAGGAGTCCTCCCCTAAGTCCAACCAGTGCCCAGCTTCGTGGCTAGAGTCCCGCCCGCGCAAGGACTCCTACCCAGCCTGCTTTGCAAGGCAAGTAGCTCGTCTGGAACATCACCCGCGCTGTCCCAGCATCCGTCCATGCCCAAGGGGCTGCCTAGGCTGTCCGCTGCCTAGAAAAACTTCGCTGTCTGCTGCCAAGTATGGGGGTAGCCGCCCCCTTTCCGCATCCATCAAGTTAAGGGGCTAACAGGCCTCCCACACTTGATTCTTCGATGCCCTCGTCGAAGCCCCAACTTCCCAGGTGCACCGATTGAAGCACTTCAGCCATCCACCTCGCTGAACCCGCCAGCAAGAAGCTAACACTTCGCATCACACCACGGCCAAGTCAAATTCCACCCAACCTAAGTCCACCTTCGGCCAAGTTTGAGCAACACCCGCTGCCCACCATCCTGCGAACCTCTGCATCAGTCCGCCCCTTAGCTGCTTCGATCAGCCAAGGCATGGGGAGTCCGCTTCCCTCTTCCTTCGAATCCTCAATGACCCAAAGCTGCCCCCTCAACCGAGGACTCCATCAACTGAACACATCCAATCCGCTGCAAGGGACTCATCCGGACTACCTCCTCATGCTCAGATTCGTTCTTCCCTCTTCAGCAACATGTGCATTCAGCATTTCCCGCTTCGGACATTCCTTGGCCCGATGCGGCCCATCGCATATGAAGCAGCCACTACTTCTATTAGGCCGGACAGTCTGCTCGCTGCCCTTCGCTTTCCCACCGTTACCACCCTTAGTGTTCTCCTTGTTGAATGCCTTCGCTTCCCCATTCTTCTTTGCTGGCTCAGCGGGAGTTTGCTTGAAATCCGCCAAGCTATCAGCCGTTGCAATCGCTGCAGGAAGGTCCTCCATTTCCCTCCGTCTCAGCTCGTTTTGAGCCCAAGTCTGCAAACCTGCCACGAAGTAGAATAGCTTGTCATCCTCCGTCATGTTCATCACACCCAAAATCAGTGATTGGAACTCCTTAACGTAGTCCCGGACTGCCCCCGTATGCCTGAGGTTCCTCAATGCCTCTCGAGCCATCCAAGACACATTTTTGGGAAGGAATTGCGCCTGCAACTCCCTCTTGAACGTATCCCACGTCCCTATCTTTGGTCGATCAGCAGCTGCATCATCCTCCAACCGCGTCTGCCACCACAGCTTTGCATCCCCCTCTAGGTACATCTCTGCCACGGTAACCTTCTCCTCCCCTTGAGTATGGACTAGCGTGAAGTAGCTTTCCATATCCCAAAGGAAGTTCCCTATCTCCTTGGTGCCTCGCGTCCCAGCATAGGCCTTCGGTTCAGGGACCTTAGTCTTCTTCGCAACCTGCTGAGATGTGGACTTGCCCCCATCTCTGGATGAAGTATTGAGGACTGCCCGCTTCAGCAACAACACCTCATCCACCAACTCGCCCACCTTTGCTGCCGCTATCTCCTCAACCTGTTGCACTCGCTGCCTAAGGTAGTCCGTCGTCGCAGCCACATCAGCCGCCAATGTGGTGAGACATGCTGCCCCTTCAGCTGGATTGCCTTCTTCCTGAGACTCGTCAAGGTGTGGTGCAACTTCCAGTAGGGACACTCGCTGGTCAAAGAGGGCCAAATGCTCGTTGATGTTGTGCAACGAGTTCTGGATTTCAGCCAATGCCCCATTCACTGTGGTCATCGCTCAACCTTCGCCTCGAGCTCAGCCATGCGAGTCAGCATCGAACCTACCATCAGTTCCCTGTGTTTTCAGCAACTCGTCAAGGAAGGGTCTGCGCACAACAAGGATTTCTGATCCATCCAGCACCAACCTGCAAGGAATCCGCCTCCCCCGAGTATCCCAGCAACTCAGCAACCTTCAGCCAACTCCTTCGCAGAGACCGTACAGAGCTTTCACCTCCTTCAGTATCCCGACAATAGAACCAATTGTCACGGGCACGAAGCTTTGCCTAGCGTTCGCACTCGTGATGGCCTGACTACACCGCGCAGCCAGCAGCCACTCTCTTCCCTTCCCACTCGTATGCGCAAGGGAAAACAAACAAAACAACCAACCTGCAACACAGTCCGACCTGGTGCAAGGGTCTCCGCCCAAGCTATGTAAATCAGTCCGTCGAAATACACAAGTAGGGAGAGGGCAGGGCTGAACAACCAGGCTGAGATCTCTCTCTTGTCTTCCTCCCTGGTTCGCTGTGCAGGAAAATCAGAGCATTCCCATGCCTTGGCGGCCCTTCTCATCCCTTTATATAGACCTAGCCATATGCTGGCCGTCCTAGAGCAACTAGAAGTACAAAACCCACCCAATACAAGAGTCCTCACCCTGTCCAACTCTCAGCCCAAAGCCATTCCGGGATTGCATAGATAAGGAAGCCTTCGCGAGTCTGTCTTCCGCTAGAAGTCCTTCACCATGCTGCCACTAAGAGTCATGCCATCTAAGGGAACCAGCCAACCAACTCCCATCCGTCCTAGGAGTGTAGCCAGCCTGCTTGTATGAGTCCTGTCCGTCCTAGGAGTTGCTGCCCAGTCTCCTACTCCAACTAGGAGTGCAGCCAGCCAGCACAAGCTGAATCCTATCCGCCTTAGGAGTCCTCCCCTAAGTCCAACCAGCGCCCAGTTTTGTGGCTAGAGTCCCACCCGCGCAAGGACTCCTACCCAGCCTGCTCCGCAAGGCGAGTAGCTCGTCTGGAACATCACCCGCGCTGTCCCAGCATCCGTCCATGCCCAAGGGGCTGCCTAGGCTGTCCGCTGCCAAGTATGGGGGTAGCCGCCCCCTTTCCGCATCCGTCAAGTTAAGGGGCTAACAGCTTGACTGGTGGGCAGATGATTGAAGGGACAGAGGAGGTCAACAACTTTAAAAAAATCTGTCAAGTGATAGAATGGAAATAGATCGTGAAGTATAAGGAACTCAACTGTCTCTCAGAAGTAATAAAATGTAGCATTGTATAACCAAGAATATGGAGACCATTTTGAGTCTATGGACACAAGCCCTCAATTACAAAAAAAGGAATTGAGAAAGGTTAAGCCAAAAGGAAAATAGGAATATGGACTGCCCTAGAAGTATGGTTGTGATCATTACGCTTAAAATTACACAAGCCTATAATTAAACCATAAGTCATATTCTCAATCTATATTATACATGCCGAAATAGTAAGTGTATCAACCAGGCTAAAATGGAATATATTCATAAAAATTGCTTATTTAAATCTTTATATAAAAAGGAAAATAGATTTTTAACATATATTTTTTGCATGCCTTTCTACAGGTTTCTGACATTCATAAGGTCAGTTGCCAAGGAGAAATTTGACCACATGTTAGTTTATGCATCTGGGAAATGCATTGAACAAAATGGCACAACACAAATCAATCCTTGTTTTACTTAAAACGTACATGATTCAGCCACTTATATACAACAAGAGACAGAAAATCACATTATTGCACAGTCCATTTCCAATGCTGAGTTTCTACGAGTCCAACTATAGATAAATTACATTAAAGTTTATCTATATATATTATGATTGTTGGAAACTCCCACAGAGAATTCGTACTTTATTCAGCATTGAGATCTGCGGCTTTACTCTCGCTGTGTGTATACCCACTAAGAACGGAATTCCAACACCCCATGCTTTCGTTGGTGGGCATTAGCTGAAGCACCCTTCTTGCTTCTTGGAGAAGTCCATGTCTAGTATACATGCTTATCAAATTGCTCTGCACAACTGGGTCAGTTTCGAAGCCAAGCTTGATGACCTCTGCGTGAATCTGCTTTCCATGTTGCACTTTATCATCCATCTCCGCGCACGCTCCCAAAATACTTGATAAAGTGTACTCGTTCTTTTTCTTGCCTGCCCTTCCCATTCCTTTGAAGACGTCAAGAGCCTCTTCAAACTGACCTCCTCTGCAGTATCCAGCGATCAACGTTGTCCAGACGACGGCATTCCGAGAATGCATCCCATCAAACACCGCCCGTGCACTCGCCAAGCATTTCAACTTCCCATAAAAATTTAATAATGTAGATCCCAGAAACAAATCATTCGTCAGGCCTCTCTTGAAAGACCATCCATGAACTTGCTCTCCAAACCAGAGATTTCCCCCTCCTATACATGCTCTGATCACAGCAATGAGAATCAGTGTGGTGGGTGCCGACCTACACTCTTCCAGCATCTCCACAAACAACCTCAACGCCTCGCCGTGGTCGGAGCTACCCACATGAGCAAAAATCATTGCAGCCCATGAGATGGAATCTCTGTTGGGCATTCTCTCGAACAGATTTCGGGCAAGCTCCACCGACCCACCAGCCACATAAGTGAGCAGCAGGCGGTTGGCCAATTCAAGCCCAGGACGGAAACCGCTCCGGCTCATGTGCTGGTGCACTTCAAACCCTCCGGCTGCTTCACCCAATTCTTTGCATTCATTCAAAAGGGTGGTATATGTGTGTTCGGATACCGGCATCTTCAGGGCGTCCATCAACCGCAAGACATCGAGGGTCGTCGACCCAGAAGGGCGCTTCTTTCTTTGCTTCTGAGCCAGTTCAGTTTCCCACTTCGGAGGCTCGGCCACGAGGTGCTTGGGCTGAGGGCGCCGGAGAAGGAGAAGGGAAACATTTCCTGGTCCGTTTTTATGACATTCGGGGAGGGAAGGAACTGGTGCAAGAGCAGCCAAGGTAAGGGCAATGCTCATGTCGGTAAGTCATTCAATAATGCTGTCATAACACAACCAATGTACGGGGGTGAAAAATGCATACAGGTAAAGTCAGAACGTAGCTATTCATACCCCTTTTTTTCCTCTTACCACCGATATTACGCCTCTCTCTCTCCCATCTCTTTTACCCATTTACCCATGAAAAATACTTACGTGACGTTGAGAAACACACGTCAAAAGCATACTTTTTCACACTCATTAATGGTGATGGGAAGAAGAAGTATGCTTTTGACATGCGTTTCTCAACGTCATTTTAGCATTACTCTTTACCCATACTTCTTTAAATACATAAACCTTACCCTCTTTTCCTTCTCTTCTGGCATTAACTCTGGTGGCTATTAACACTAACTCCGGCGGCTATCGGCCAACTAGTGCAGCGACCGGCCAGATCCGACTGCAGTTGGCCAGCTCGTGCTACCCTGCGGCCTCGACCAGAGGCCGCTGCAAATAACGGTGGTGGCTAGCGCGAGGCCGCTGGTCACGACCCACAAAGGCCATGACCAGTTTGTGCTGCGGCTAGCCAGTTGGTTGATTGCAGTGGCCTCAACCAGCGGCCGTTGGTAGCATCCAACAGTTGCGACCTTTGCGGGTCGCAACTAGCAGCTGCTGATTGCGACCAACAGCGGCTGCGCATTAGCCAAATCTAGCCAATCGCGGTGGCCGCAACTAGTGCTTGGCCACTAGTCGCGTCGAGCGGCTGCGACTACTAATGTCTGGCCATGGCTAGTGTGTGACCGCGACCAGCTGTGACAGTGATAAAAGGTCGTCGGCGTTGATGCTGACGCCGGATAAGTAAAAGGAAGTGGGGAAGAAGGGAAGGGGGAAGAAAAAAAATGGGATAAAAATGAGGGATGTGAGAGATTTTAATAAAAGATGGTGAGGTAAGAGAACAATAGGGGACATAGGGAAAAAAGAGAGGTTTAAATAACCACGTTCATATTAATAAAGAAGTTTTTCGCAAAATGTAGCTTATGCATAAGCAGTGTTTGAGAGTCTAATATTCAATTAAATGATTATACTAAAATACTAGATTATTCATAACTTTAATACTTTAACAAATAAGTAATTAAGAATTCTAACCTCTATATATAAGAATTTATTTTGTAATAGAATAAACATACTATTATATCTAATCCATAATCATGATCAATCAAAATATTGAATTAAACATGTATACTAAATAACTCAGCCCAGTTAAAAAACTATATCGGCCTCAAATAAGCTAAATTAATATACTAGAATGAACAATATAAATTTTATAAGACACAAAATCACCAACGTCTAGACTTGACATAAACTTATTTATGCAATCTTTTTCATATTTAACCTTTAATTCCTCCTCCTTGAATCTTTAAAGCTTTCTATTTTTGTGTTTTATTCTTTGTCTTATTCTTCTAGAACTCAAGCAAAAACTCTTTCTCTATTTGTTAATTTACCTTTTGAAATTCTTTAACTCTTTTCGAAGAATTTTTTTGACTTTCCACTTCAGTTTACTATGTGAAATCTTCTTATTTAGTTATGCATCAACATGAATTCACCATGAATAATTTATTCATGCTCTTTGTAAATTCAATAGGAAAATAATGTGTAAATGATTCATTTCTTTTTAAATATTTTATAGGTTTTTCTCTTTTCAAAATTCGTCATACCTAAGCCTTAGTTGTCCAAGTTGAATGAGATATTTAACTTCAACTAGGAATAAATTCTCTTCTGGAAAGGCTTATCTTAGGTAATTAAAATTGCTAATGATTGATCATTCCAAATAGTGATTGATTGCTTACTGTTTCCTTAGGGCACGGTACTACTAGTGATTGATCGGTCATTAGGGAGATCAATTGGTAACCTCTCAACTTTTTTAATAAAGGCTGATTTAGGTTTTGATCAATCGTTCACTCTTGTATACTGTCCAGTGATTGATCGATGACATTGTTTAATGATAGTTTTATCATTTTTACCTTAAATATGTCAGAAACCTCTAAAATCACTTTTGAAACTTTCCAAGTGACTTTTGTATAAGAATGCATACTTAATAAACTTCTTTAACCATCAACATTCTTTAGTTTTCAGTCTTGATCCATAAGAACACGCATGTTCTAATTTTTTAAGTTTATCAATTCTAAACCTAATTTAACCACAACTACATCTAATCAAATTTCTAAGACTAATTACATACTCTAGTTTTTGACATAGTTTTGACAAACAAAATTAGCTAATCACATAACATATGACATATATGTTCTTTCAATGCTAATACACAAGTTTCTAACAAAAATTACCAAGAAAAAAGTTAGTGTGAGTGGAGACTTATAGTCATGTCCATGTTGGATAGATAGGCTATTATGCGACACTTACAAAGCTTCATGCCCAACAAGTTAGCTTTTCATGGAAAACATGTATTCTTGCTTTGGGAAGGAGCTATGCAAATCATTTGCAAAGGAAGGTACAAAGCAAAAGGTAGGGAAAATAAGAATGACACATTCCAAAGAAACAAATTAAGACAAGCATGAAGATGAATTGTATTTACTATTAATGAGTTTACATAGCAACTTATGAAAAAATACATTCAACTAGCAATATTGACATGTTACCTCCTCAAGTATAGCATAGGAGATTTTTTGTATATTGTTGAAGTGACAGTTAAAATGGCCGCACATATATAGTTGTATGGAAATAAAAAAATAAATGCAAATATAAAAAAGGGCATTAAAAGATATTTACATGAGTTTACAAAAGTAATAAGCAAGTGCGGGATGTCTCGACCCCATTCTGTCATGCTCCCTTCTTTAATTTTGTCAGCATCCTTGTTGATGTTGCTTCGTAAGGTAGGCTTTGGCTTGATTAGCATATTATTGGATGAGCTCTTCTTTGGGCTCCTAGCAGGGAGGCCCCTCCATTTCATAAGAAAATTTTGAATTGCCTATTTGTCACTGATAATTCTATGATTTGTCATGATTTCTTTTAGAACTCAAACATCGATTATAACCTTGGCATTGCCTCAATCAATCTGGGTTCTCAAGGCATCGTGTGCATCAACATGGTATGGTTTGAGGCAGCTTGCATGGAAGGCTGGGTGTACATGTATCTAAGAAGGTAACTGAACTTTGTAAGAGACTTTCTTGATCCTCCTAGTGATAGAAACATGACCTTCATACTTGTAAACAAGACCCCGATGGAGTTGCTAAAATATTTTAAGTTGAGTTGGGTTTAATTTGATTAGGACCAAATCACCCACATTGAAGGTTTTCGTCCTTTGTCCGCTTACTTCTTCAACTAATGGGTGGCCTTCTTAAGATAGACTTTGGCAATGTCTGCTTAAAGGCACCAAGTGGAAAGGTGGCAGACTATTGTCTATGTACCTAATGACTAGGGTATGGGGCATTACCAATTGGTGGCTTGTATCTAACTCAAATAGGCTTTTATTGGTAGCCAAACTTCATTGGAGATTTTAGCAGAATTGGGCAACATCAAGGATGTTCACTCAATTCCTTTGGTTGGCATTGATAAAGTGACAAAGATACTCTTCAAGGATGACATTGATGCACTCTATTTGACCATTGGTCTAAGAGTGCATGCTTGAGGAAAAGTTTGGCTTAGAGTTCAATAGCCTGAATAACTTTGTCCATAAGCAATCATTCAAGTGCCCATCTTGTTCACTGATGGGCACCTCAACGATAGTTTGGGGCCACCCCAATGCTTAATGTGTTTGACAAATAGGTGTGTTGTCTCTCATACAATACTTCAAAGCATAGATGGAATACTTTAATATCAAAAAATTCAGAAGAATTTTCTTTGGTTGAGTAATTTTGGGAGAGAAATTAACTGCCTACAGTTAAACAAGAGCACAACAAAAGCTTAGGTTTGACCCATTGACTGTTAGGGGTAAGGGGCAAGAATTTTCCTATTTTAGGTCAAGAGTGTGGATTCCTAGTCAACCTACTCAACTTGGCTACTCAAAAACCCTATAAACCTATCCAGAGGTTCAAAAAAGGTGAAGACCAACAATTTGACTTGACTCCTTAGAAAGTTAGCTGCCATGCCCAAATGACTTGACATGAGTTACCCAAGTACTTAAGAGTACCCACAGATAGATGAAATTTGTTCAGACTGCGAGTGATAGGTTTAAGTAAAGGAATAAGGGGCTGAAAAGGTAAGTGGGTAAAAAGGCCTTTGATGGGGCAAACATGGGCCATTTTAGCCCACCAGCCTGTCCACCCAATGACTTTGGCACCAAGCTACCGAGATCACCCAGAGGGTCAAGTCAATCAGAATATGCCGAATGGTCTAAGTAAAGCAACTATATATCCCTATAGAAACTTCTAATTTATACAATTTTGAATAATTCTGAGATCTGGTTCAGAGAGCTACAAAATTCGTTGTTACAACCATTTCGAGATTAGGACATTTTAAGGGGTTAAAATTTGCATCCAATCAAAGTCCATGAAAAGACCCCCTTAAAAGAGGACAATACATCCCCTCTTTTGCCTCTCTCTCTATCTCTTTGATATACCCTCAACCTCTCTTCCTCTCTCAATTCCTCTCCCCCTCTCTTGTCCCCTCTTTATCTTGCCCTAGCTATCCCTCTCCTTTCCTCTTCCCCTAGAGATTTGATAGAAGCTTGAAGGCCATTGGAGCACCCTTTTGAGCTTGGAGAAGAAGGAGAAACTTCACTCAAAGCTAGGCAAGGGAGCTTGAAGCATAAAGTGGTGTGTTCTCTTGTGAAAGACGTAAGGACCACCTCTTCCATGTTAGTTCATGATAAAGTAGGGTATTTCATGCATGTATATGGCTGATTCATGTTGTGTGTTTAATGCTTGAAGAATGATTCCTTGACTATATATTCTAGTTGTTAAATTTGATGTTTAGGGAAAATTATTAAAATAATAATAATAAAAAAATATTTACCAAAATATACCACTTTGGAAAACCCAAAGTGGTGTTCCTTTTTGCCACGCAGGCGCCAGCCAAGCAGCTGGCGCCAGCGTGGCTTTTTTTTTTTTAAGTTGATTTTGTTGTTTAGAATTACGAAATTGGTTTTAATACGATTTTTTCGTTCTAAACGACGAAACCTTTTATTACTTGACCCGGTTTCGTCGTTCAGAATGATGAAATCAACTTAAGCTGATTTCGTCGTTCTGAACGACGAAACTGCCACACTTGGCTAATTTCGGGCTCTGGTGTTGGAACAACACTAATTTCGTCGTTCAAATTAAGCTGATTTTGTCGTTCTGAACGACGAAATTAAATTAAATTTTTTTAAACTTACTATTTAAAACTAATTTTATCACCTGTCCCTATTCATTCATTCAAGACACAGATGTATATGCACGACTTCATTCATTCCACCCATAACAAATATCACCATAACAAATATCACTATCACGAATATCACCATAACAAATATAAGTAAAGTACATCATATACGAGTAACAAATATAATACATCACAAGTAATATCATAATCTCCTACGTCCTCGTCCTCGACGGTGGTGTACGAGCTCCTCATGATCTACCTCTGGCTGTGGCTCTGGCTCTCGCTCCGACTGGGGCTGGGGCTCGGGCTCCGGCTGCGACTCCATGTCAGGCTCCTGCTCGGGCTTCGGCTCAGCATAAGTAATAGATGGTACAATACGAGCTGGCCGATGTCGTCTATAATTTAAAATCGGATCTGGCTGAGTGACATGTGTAGTGTCTGGAAATGATGAACCTGGAGGAGAGCTATATGCTGCTGATGATGATGGAATATCAGGGCATGAAGAGTGCATCGGCTGCGTCTAAGCGGCCTCGTCGACAGGATAATCTTGATGAACATCCATGATCACCAAATGAAGTAGTGGCAAGCTACGAAGGACATCATTAGACGCTCTAATCACCGACTTACATGCTGCTGTAAGTCCTCGCGCGAAGTACAGGTGACAAGTGCATTACTTAAATACGCATTAGTATGTCGAATCTGACGAAGCTATAAAAAAATAAATTAAATATTAGATAAATAATTAAAACAAAATAAGAAAATAATATATGCCTTAATTAACAAAGTTGTACTTACTAGAGCTGCCTCAGATGCTCCCCTAGGCTGATATGTCATCTCCTCTACATCATCGCGCGGTAAAATATATCGCCGTGTAATCGGTAAATACCAATGCATATAAGTACTACGAACATCTCGCAATGTCGTAGCCAGCTCCCCTCTAATAATAGTGGCTCTCCTATCCTCCCATCGAGCAATATACGACGCATGATATATAGCCCAGTCGGTAATATGGCGGCCCTGTCGAGTGATGCGATGGACAAACTCGATAGTAGAAGGTGGGACCCCTTGCTCCAGGTTAAACTGGAGCATTACACGATCTGACACATACATCTCTATAATCTCATAACATATGAGAGGGGTTTGAGAAAGCCACACCTCTCGACCGTCAGTGCAGAGTGGAGGTATCACAGCCAACAAGTCCTCCGAGTACGACTGCCAAATAATCTATACAATATATAAAGATAAGTTAGTTTAAATAATGACAAATTTTTTTAAAATCATTACATAAAAAAGTTCAACACGGTAATAAAATTACCTGGTATGGCTGCTGGTGGTCTAACTCCCCTCTATACAAACGGAGGACTCCTTGTGGATTTTTGGTTCTCTTCTTCCGAACATTCCACCTTAAGGAGTTAAATTTAAGAAATGAGTTCAGCATATGTACATAAAACGTTGCTTAAAAAGTAAGGTGGTAAACATAAATACAACCTACCTCGCCCCTAATGGAGCACCCTCGACCAAGCGACCCATCTCAGCAGTTGGTCGGCCAACGTGTAAGTGCTCCCACGACCATAACTATGTTATAAAATAGTGATAACAAATATTAGAATTAAAAAATTATACGTGACTAAAACACCAAGTAAAGTTACACAATTATTTACCTGAAAAAGAGTCAGACAGCCCGCAATCCCCGAGGTCATGGCCTGGCATGCCTTTCCTAACTCTCGGTATAAGAATGCGAGAGTAGCACTGCCCCATGAATAAGTGCCAGCCATGTCAAAGTCGGCAAGGAGAGAGAGATACGAAACATGCACATGGCTGCTCGTGGTATTCGCAAATATAGTGGCTCCAAGTAAATGCAATATATAGGCTCGTGCATGCTGCTCGATAACTATCTCTGTAGCATCGGCTGGGAGCTCACGAAACTCCTGTAAGAGCCATCGTAGGCTCACTCGGCTACCACACATCACTGTAGGAGGAGGAGCTCTACCAATAAGTTTAACTAATATATCCATATGAGCTCCTCCTGTCGTGCCTGTCACCGGACGTCCATCAATACGGAGTCCTAATAGAACTGCCACATCCATGAGCGTGATGGACATCTCTCCATATGACAAATGAAACGTCTGTGTCTCCCTCCTCCATCTCTCAACAAGAGCTGTCAATAGAGGCCGATCGAGACGAACATACTGTAGATGAATGAAATGGCCGAATCCCGCTTGCTCGATATAAGGTAATATACGCTCATCTATAGGCCAATAGCGGAGATATTTAAAATGTTCGGTGCACTCAAGGCACCTGGGGTCCTATAATAAATTTTAAAATTATAACATGTCATACTATATCAACCAAAAAACAATAAAACAAATTTTAAAAAAAGTTATCATACCTCTTATCTCCAAGTAGCAGCAGACCTA
The DNA here is from genome assembly GCA_035235625.1 of Saururus chinensis. Classification (NCBI taxonomy): domain Eukaryota; kingdom Viridiplantae; phylum Streptophyta; class Magnoliopsida; order Piperales; family Saururaceae; genus Saururus; species Saururus chinensis. The sequence goes on along the minus strand of CP141145.1, from coordinate 4,160,052 downwards.
TGTGACTCCTGCTCTACGAGTAAAGAAGCGTCACTCGGGCCTGGCCCGTAACAAGGCTCTGCATGATCCATATGATCTGTGGAAGATGAAGATCATATCATTAAACAATCGTAAGGAATACATGCGTACGTAACTAAAAAAATATAATAAATACAGAGGTTAATTATATGTTTACCAATCAACAGGAGGGTTTCTACATGATTTACTATTATGCCCACTTTGTTTACACCTCATGCATTTATATCCTCCTCTACCATCTCTTTCCATTGTTCTGCGGTCCATAGTATTCCTAATGCGAACAGACCGTGGGCGACCAGGTTGCCTTGTTGCTATCGGTGGGTATAACACAAACGGTATATCCCTCTCCCAATACTCCTGACCACGAGGAGAATAAAATTCTGCGGAGTACACATTTCTATAAGTAGAAGATGTGTAAAACAATGATACATGGATTGGCTCCCGCCGCTTTGCCCACACGGCGATAAGGTGCGAGCAAGGATAACCATAAACCTGAGGGATGTTGCATGTACAAGTATGCATCGCAGCATTTACCATAACCTTGCGGGCACAAATTGATGTCACTTCGTATTGACTCCTGTTGATCCTATTAACTATATACTCCCCAATTTTCTTGTTTGCTCTCTCAATATGACTTCCACTCTAGGAGTATATGGGGTGGCTATGGCAGAGGCGGCAGAAGATCGTTTAACAAAAAATTTTATGAGCCGATAAAAGATAGCTGACACTAAAGCCTGTATAGGTAACCCTCGTGCCCCCTTCAAGACGCTATTTAAACTTTCAGCCATATTTGTAGTCGTCATGCCAAATGTCATAAAACCACCGTGTGCAAGGGACCACTATGCAGGATGCAATTCTCCTCCTAAGAGGAGATGTTTTGCCCTAGGACTCTCTTGACCAATCAAGTCTATTTTAGCATCAAACTTTTCTACTGTGAGTGCACAAGCTGCTGCCCCAATCAAGTCCGTCAGTGTATCATTTTTGAACTCCTTCTTAAAATTTGCTTTTATGTGATGGATGCAATAATGATGGTGGTAATCCGGCTCTGGAAGAACCTCAGGCACTGCCTTCTGAAGCCCCTTATGTCGATCTGAAATAATGACGATGTTCGTCATGCCCATCAGTACATTATCCCTCAATTCCATTAGAAACCATTTCCAATTGTCTCCGTCTTCCTTCCCGACAAGCCTGAATGCAAGAGGAAATAACCCATTATTTCCATCTGTAGCCGTTGCAGCCATAAGAGCACCAGGATATCTGCCATACAAGTGAGTGGCATCAATGCCAATCATAGGGATGCAATGTCGAAACCCAGCTATAGACGGCCCAAACGCCCAAAACAACCGTCTAAATCTCCTACAAGTGCCACCATCTGCACGAGGTACTACATCATCCTCTAAGCGGTAGTAGGTGTCAGGATTGGCTTCTTGCACCGCCCTTAGGTACATTGGCAACAATTTATACGATTCTACCCAATCTCCATAAATGGCCTTGATCGCCATATTCCTTGCTGCCCATGCTTTCTTATAAGATATGTCAACATGATACTTCTCCTTCATTCTTTGAATAATATCCCCTGGTGTGAGAGTTAATTTGGCTTGGATAGCGGGCATTATGACCTTCGAAATAAAGGAGGCACTGCACTGCCTATGATCTGTGCTAAGCTGGGCATTCCGACATGTGTGGTCACCTTTGTACGCCTTCAATTTAAAGGACCCACCACCCCTTTTGATTGAGCCATGCACTCTCCAAGGGCAAGTGCTATCAATGCACTTCACTGTATACTCTACCAGATATGTTCGTACAACCTTGTATTCGACATGATTTTGAATGGAAAACTCCTGCAAGGCTGTAACGAATGCTTCTTTATTCTCAAAGATGCGGCCAACATATAACTCATCTTCATTTTGTTGGTCCAAATCCATTGTAGAATTCACTGCCGCATCTATCTCCTCATCTGTGATGTGTGCATAAAGTGGCTCCACTGCACAGTACGGCGGCTCTTCATCATCTACATTCATATCATTCCCAGCAATGGCATTGTCTACTGCATCATCCCCCTCGCCGTCAACCATCTGTTGAACACTTTCTTCACCTCTAACCCCTTCTACATTCATATCAGAATCTTCTCCACTTACTTCGTCAATATTATCTTCACCTTCATTATCGTCATTTTCATCAATATCTTCACCGTAGACATGTCCCCCCTACATATAAACATCGCATATGTATTAAATTTCGTAGGCCTAAAAAAGTTGAATTCATTTATAAATATATATTTCACCTCTGATTAGATGGTCTAGCATCGGTATGACCAACATATGTGTAGGGGTAATGAAGGCCCATCGAACTTTGAGTTTCATACCATGCACCGCCTTGAGACATTTGAATGCTAAATGGCTCGTGTGCATGCATCGTAGACCTTCCATATTACACACAAAATCTCAAAATTTAGCTAAACGTATTTTCATTAAAGGATAATAAGATTGAAAATGTATTCACAATTAAATCAACCCTTACCTCCAAGTAGGTCCACTTCCATCGTAAATAGGGGCAGACGACCTATGACGTTCATTTGAAGCTACTGTCATAGATAAATTTCCCTCTTCTTCATCGTCCACCAGCACTTGCATATGACTTTCATTGTTCACATTTCTATCCGAGCTCCTTTGTGAGCTTCTGTGAGAGCTCCTATGTGAACTACTTCGCCTTTCACTAGTCACTCGGGCCTCTTTTTCGAGAAATAACTCGAAAGAAATTATGTGACGCAAGTGGTGAAACATAAAAGCCATTAATGAATCATCATTTATGTTCATTAGTATCATTCTCGATCCATAGGACGGAAGATTACATTTGATAGTAATTTTCCATCTTCTTCGATCCAACCCAACCTTACTTGCTACGTGCATCTCAAATTCATCAAATGTAGACGGTTTCTTCATTAATAATCCTTCTATGCGTCCGTCATAGTTAATGAAAAAACTAATCATTTCTTCTGCCATTTCTATTCAATTAATTCATAAATAATAAATTAAATTAATATTAGATTAAGCAAACTAATACTAATATCTACCCTAACAAATATATTTTCAAAATATATACGCATAGAAACTAATAACTTTACCAAGTATATAAGCATATCATTAATACTTTATATTAATGAGTAAATTTTCTAATTAATAAAATTACACAATTGATGCAATAACGCATACAATGTCACAAATCATATAAAAACATGTTCAAAAACTCAAATCCTCCTCATTTTCCAACATTTGAGAGACTTGTCATCTTAAAAAACAAAAACTCATTAATTAAAAATCCATCTCAATTCAATAATCTTAAACAAAAAAAACACACAAAACGACTTAGAACAATACTTCTAAAACCAGGGCTCAATGATGGGACAATCAAAACTTCAAATTTTTTCAATGTAATATACAAAAGATAAATTTCTTCAATGTAACATACAAAGGATATATTACAACGATTGAAAAAAAGGTAAAAAAAAAAAAAATAGAAGGACACGCACCAGAAAAATGAAACGGGAGCGGCTTGACGTGGGCAGCGGCAGGCTAGACCTAGGTAGCGGCGGACTGAGGTCAGCGGTGGTGGGCTGGATGTCGGCGGCGAGAATGGCAGCGTCCGGACGTCGGCAGAAGCGGCGGAGCGAAAAGCACTAACTGGAACGCGACTGGAGGCAGAGCGGAGTCGCGGTTATAACCACGATGATTTCATCGTTCAGAACGACGAAATGAACTTAAGTTGATTTTGTCGTTTAGAACGACGAAATCAGTGTTGTTCCCACACCAGAGCCCGAAATTAGCCAAGTGTGGCAGTTTCATCGTTCAGAATGACGAAATCAGCTTAAGTTGATTTCGTCGTTCTGAACGACGAAACCGGGTCAAGTAATAAAAGGTTTCGTCGTTTAGAACGACGAAATCGTATGAAAACCAATTTCGTCGTTCTAAACGATGAAATTAACTTAAAAAATATAAAAAAAAGCCATGCTGGCGCCAGCTGCTTGGCTGGCGCCTGCATGGCAAAAATGAACACCACTTTGGGAAATATTTCCCAAAGTGGTATATTTCAGTAAATAATTTTTTTAATTATTATTTTAATAATTTTCCCTTACATATATGATTATGCTTTTAAGAATGTAGTAGAAGGCAAGCATGATGGCTATATGAAGTTTTATGGTGTGTCTCATATATGTGATTAAAGTTTTCAAAGTTATCTTAATAGAGTTAATCAATATGGTTAGGTTTCATTTGATTTGAAAAAGGGTTTTCACCCTTGAATTTCTATGTGTACCAAAAAGGCCAAACTGTTTCAGGAACTTTTGGTGCTCAATTTGATCTTCAATTTTTATGGGAGTTTGGGGACATCCTAAACTTCCTAGGTTTAGAATTTTAGGTAGTTTGATGGAGTTTTCATCAATCAGCCAACTATTCAATTACAAAACCAGCTTTATGCCAATTTCTTATGACTTGAGTTCCGACTTAAGTTTGGGGATCAAAACCTCACAGAATAGCCCTAGTAAAGTTATTAGAGATTCCTGAAATAGTCTATTCATGATTCCTGAGGACCAAATTGTGTCAACGTCCTCAAACTTTCTAGAAACCATGCCCTCGAAATCCTAGTCCTAGTGCAAAACCCCGAGTTCATTTGGATTCGAATTGATCTAGATATGTTCATAGGAATACAAACTACTCTAGGAATTTTGCAATATGTAGAAATTGCCATAAATCTAAAAAAAATTATTTTAACAACTAGACTAGACCCACAATTTAATTCTAGACCCTAGACCAATGTAACTTTCTGTGGCCCACATGTGAAGTCAATTAGACATGTTTTGATATTTTTCCCAAAAACGAAAAGTTAGAATAGTAAGGGAATGAGGGGCTTACACTATATGGGATTTAGACTGGTAATTTGTTATGCTGGTTGACCGATTTGACCAAAGCTCAGAGTACTCTATTATCAATTGTTTTAAATTCTTCTTTCATAGATTGAGATGACTCCATATCATGTTGAGTAGAGAATTTCATATGAGATTCATGCATGTGGGGACTAGATAAAAATTGACGCATGTTGAAGTGTGATGATGATGTACATAGTGTATAAGATACTCATGTTAGGATTGTGTCATATGCATGTTGAGTATGCAATGTATTGATTGGATTATGGGTCATATTTTATTATAGCGTATGTGATGAAGACGTTAAATGTGGGCCACTAGAATGGAGGTGGTACTCACTTGTGTACATGGTAACATGTATACGAAAATGCTTTTCTAAATAGCCACTAGGGCCTATGGTATTGGATGTACCTACTAATGGTTAGGTTTATTATTTGGCAAGATTGGTCTAGCCGAGTAAGCTAGGTCATGATGCTAGCTTTATTGTTCTGATATAGGTAAATATAGTTATTGACCATGTTATATGGTAGATGTTCTAAGTATGGGAAATATCTTAATGCATAAAAAAGATAATAAGCATGAATAATTTGGGTGGTAGACAATACGATTATTGTATATGGAATGCGGTGACATCTATTGATAATTAATTTTGTGTTAAGTAGACAAAAATTTACTAAATTAGTCAAAGTGGACTCACGAGGACTTTTTGGTAGAATGGTATGTAATACCATTAGGACTAGTGTCAACTCCAAATGGGCAGTTCACTTTTACAGGCCCTTTGGCCAAGGGTGTTATGAAAATGTGACAGATGAATTACTAATATTTTTGTAAATCATGGTATGTGATGTACTTAAATACATTCTAGGTGGAATGCCTCCTAATTGTACTAAGATGCTCTAAATATGACATAGAGGTAGTTCTAAGTTAGATTTATAGGTGATTGCATATGATTACATATTCTTTATATAGAACAAATCAATTGGATATTTGAATTATGTCTTACATAAGATAATATGATTGGTTTGGGTTGCATCTGTAACTATACTTATACTGTATGCATCATAAAAATGATTTGTAAACTGTGGATTAGTTGTGGTTAGTTGAGGTTTCTATGGTTGGCAGATTAGTAGTATCATAGGTTTATTGAATTGGTTATGTCCAATGGACGGGGTTTTACCTCTAAAAGGTCGGGTTCTTCCTCCCTCGAGCTGAGATGATTGAGGCTATTTATTTATTGAGATTTCTAGAGTTTGTTTCAGGCTAGTCATGGCTATTGTGCACTAGTGTGACCAGTGATTTTTGGTATTTTCTTGTATTTGGGGTATCAGGTGACAGTTAACAGGAAATATGCGATAGGTAATTGATTTTGATTGGAAGTAATATTTTATTATCTTGTGATCACTTTTCATATTCATTTACACCAGATTGTCATAGAAGACTTTTGTGATGAAAATGTTGAGATTTATTTGCATAGGTTTTTGTGCAAAGACTTTGCTTCAAATGACTCATGTGTTAAGTTGTTGATGCAAGTGTTTTCAAAGCCTTACCGAGTTTATACTCACCCTTTATTATTTTTGGGAATCCTTCGTGTTCTCTTATGTGATGGTGTCATGCAGGTGCTCAAGACAACTTGTTTTTTGAGAGAACGATAATTGATGAGCAACTGAATGGTGGATTATGATTTACTAAGGGATAATTAGTAGGAGATAACTAAAGAGACATTACGAAACTTCATATTACTTGATAGTGTTTCATTTTTAGTTAGTAGTTTATTTTCTTTAGTTTGAGACATATATTTATGCCATTACACCATTACTCTAGTATATGGATGTTTAATCATAGTTATGATGAAATTAGTTAAATTTCCTTATTACGTTATTCTTTGGGTTCTTTTTAAGCAGAGTGATGGTTGTATTGTGAAAATTTAATCTAATCTAGGGTTGGGTTACTAATTGTTACATCCTATAGCAGGTTTTGGATTAAAGGCGTGACAATAACGCTTTTATGAGGGTCTTACGGAACAAAACTGCCACCTTGTAGATGCGAGTTGTGGGGGTACCTTTTTGTTGTAAAATAAAAATGAGACCTGGAAACTCTTTTAGGATTTTAGTGAAAATTTTCTCTAACATGTTGCCTTGAAAAGGAATGAGAGTGGGACAAGCTCCTCGAATAATGCCCCCCTCTAGGCGTGGCTTGTATGAGTCAATAGCCTATCAAATATTTCCTCCAAACTTAACACTTTGAGTAGGAAACTAGACCTTTTCATGACTTTGACCCATCAACCCATTCCCCTCGCTCGTGACTCATGCGTAATATGTCTTATTCCAGCTCATACTGTCAATGAGTGATTCTCAGCCTCTCAATTTCCTGAGTTTTTTGAAGACCATGTCAATGCTACCCAAGCCTTCCCTATGGATGAGAACAATCCTTTCTCCTATATTTACAACCTGGGGTGGAGGAATCACCCTAACTTTTCCCGGTAAACATCAAACCAAGGGGCTATGGGTAACCAGCCCCCTAGGCAAACCTTCCAAGCTCCGCCAGCCCCTTTCCACTAACCTTAAGCGCATCCTTGTATGCCCAACCTATTAGGGGTTTGAGTTTTGAAGATAAGGTCTTGAGTGCCTTGCAAGGCCTTTAATCTCAATCCCAACTCTCACGCTCTTACACACAATCTATCGTGAAGCTAGAAGCCCAAATTGGACAACTAGCCAATGATATCAATAAGAAAGAGATGGGTATGTTAACAAGTCATCCCTTATAAAATCCTAAAGGGTAGTTTAGAGTATAGGGAGTCTCTTCCCCTAATGAACAAGTTCACTCCATAACTACCCTTAGGAGTAGGAGACACATCAACAATCAGGTTGGGGGTGATCCCTTGGGTACTAGGAGGATTGATGAGTTAGAGAAGTCAACCTCTAATGAGCCTCAAGATATAGAGATTGAGCCAAAAGAGAAGGAGTTTGTTTCTCCTTCCCCTCATGCAAAGCCATTTTCTAAGACCACTTCCAAAGGTTCTTATATCCATAGGGCATATTTTCCCTCAATGTCTTGACATGGCGTCACCCTTTAGCAAGAGCACGATTGGGATGAAAGAGATTTTTTAGACTATTAAATAAGTTAAAATTATTCTCCCCCTCCTAGATGTCATTAAGCAAATCCCTGCTTATGCTATGTTCCTCAAGACCTATGCATTCAAATGCAGAAATATAAAACCCATGTGTTTAAGAAGGTCTTCCTCACATAGCAAGTAAGCTCTCTTTTGAAATTTGATTGGCCACCATTTCTTGTGTCATAGGCAATCACTCCATCCTCAAAGCCCACCATGACCTTGGTGCGAGTGTCAACCACTCCCTTAATAAGTGTATGACCATTTAGGTTTAGGAAATCTACATACCTCATCAGTTACTCTTCATTTACCCAGCCGTTCTATACGTAACCCCCAGGGAGTCATTGAGGAGGTGTTTGCCATAGTTGATAAAGTTTCTTTTCCTTTGGATTTCATAGTTCTCGATATGGATCCTCATTGTAACTTGACCAACAAAATTTCCATCATCTTAGATTGTCACTTCCTTGTCATAGCTAATGTCTATATCAATTGTAGGAATGAGGTGATGAAAATGTCTTTTGGGAATATGAAGTTGAAACTTAATGTGTTTCATGCATTTAGTGACTTACCTACTATTTGTGACACTGAATGTTTCATAGTAGACCATTTAGATAAAGTAGTTGAAGAAGCCTTTCCCTTAACACTTTTGCAAGAATCCCTTATGACCACATTGCTTTAGCCTAGGCTCCATGTTTTTGATAAAGTTTCATCTATAGAGGAGTCTCATAGTCAATTAGTGGTTGCCAATTTTCTTGAATCATCCTCTTTGAGATTCAAGAAAGGAGCCCTTGCCAATCTGCACCACCCATCGTGAAGTACTTAAGTGTGTTAGCATTTTCTGGCTGAAGACAATAAGTTTAGCGCTTCTTAGGAAACAACCTGTGTTTTGATATATTTCTTTTCCTTTAGGCTTCATTTAGGTTTAATTTACTTAATTTTCTTTTCTTTTGTTTCTTTTTTAATTGTAGTTTTTATTTATTTTGTGGGATATAGTACTTTAGGTTTCGAGGAATGCTTAGCACTTATATTCAAGTATTTTCTCTCAATCTTCTTGTACATGTCTTTCACATTAGTGGATTAGTTCTTTAGTTGTTGTTCTTAGGTGACATCTTTCTTTCCGTCTCTTCCTTATTATTGTCATTGTAGTATAATTTTCTTTAACATTATGGACAATGTTCAATTTAGGTTTGGGGGTGTAGAAATATATTCTTCTTTCTTATTTTCCTTTCTTATTTTAGGATTTTTCTTTCATCTCTTTTGTATCTCTTATTTTTCTTTTTAAAGCATATGTCTATTTTTAAATAAATCAATTTTACGTAGAAAGTTCAAGTAAATTAATTAAGGGATGAAAGCGATTAGGTAATTTCTATACTATTGTCATTATCTTGAAAAGTTGTGCTTATATTTTTAAATCACATTTCACACACTTGAAACTTGTGGGATTATAATTTCATGATTTATTGCTTGTAATCTTAGTGGGATATCTTTAAAAGAGCATATTTTTTAAAACATGGCACATTCGAATAATTTTTAATATTTTATAATAGATCTTTATGCTTGGCAAATGTTTGAAACAAAATGGGATGGGCGTATAAGAAAAAAATTAATAAGGAAAAAAGTGATTGATTGAAAAAATATGATAAATAAATCAAGAATTGCTTCTCTTTTCATTGAGTAACCACTCCTCGTGCCTAGGTAAACATAGGGGTTCTCGTCAAAAGATGGAAGGTTGAAATAAATTCGTTTAATGACTTTCTTGGTTTTGTAGCATTTATAGCTCGAGTTATGCCTAAGGGATGTCTCAACACCTAGTGCCTTGAGCTAATTGGATTGGGGACACTAACCTAATACTTGTTACATGGACTATTGAGAAAGCTTAAGAGAATTAAGTATTGTACGAGTCATAATTTGAGATACATTATGCTCTTATTTCTTGAAATTGATTGAAAATTTGAAAGACCATTACATGAGGTCTTATTATATGATGTTAAGGATGAAAGATTGTCATTAGTAAACTTAATGAGCTTAGTTAATGGGTCACATTAAGATATACTTATTGATAAAAATTGAGATTGTATGATTGCAAGTTTCTACACTTAATGATATTAAAATGTTGATATTTTTAGTTGTACATTTATTTTGAAGATGAAGTTATAGAATGAATGATTCCTTACTTGAAAGTCATCGGATTGAAATTTATTTACTTGTTTTTAGTATTTATGGTTATTTTTTTAAATAGTCATATGTTTTAAAGAGAAGATTGTTTTTAGAATTTTTTATTTCTTGTATGCTTTTCTTTTTAAGGTTAAGATGTTTGTGTATATGATTGATGGAAACTATCACAAGATACAACTCATCCAATGAGGGACAGCTAGGGGTTTAAAGGATTGTTGCATACGCTTAATATAATTTTGATTCCCCACAAAAGTAGCATTTGTTTTTGTAGTTTAGTTTATTTTATTTTGCTTCAGGACTAGCAAAATTTAGGTTTGGGGGTAGTTGCTAAGTATAATCTTTATGTTATTTTACCCTTATTTACTTTTTCTAATCTTGTTTAAGAATTAATATAGCTTAGATAATTAGGAAGTAAGATTAATTAGGTTAGGCAATACATGTATTATGTTTTGAATTTAATTAACTACCATTGAACTTTTCTATGTAGAACCTTTGTTGGCAATTGATCGGCTTGCACGGGTTATTGATCGGATATAAAGAAAAATAAAGACATAAAAATAGTATAATAGATCAATCAAAAAATGAAGAAATCAGAAACTATGCAACCGATCAATTGCGCACTTAGGGGAATTGATCGGCTAAACATACAATTTCTTATTTTAAGCCAATTTTGAGTTCTTTTCTAATCAAAACTTATCCCACGACCTTTAGGCTTATATAAAGACATATGGGCTCAAAATTGAGGGATTCCGGTTAATTTTCTGAAGAGCAAAAGTGAGAAGAAGGTGGAGGAACATTCAAAGACTTCAATGGATATTCATGAGCTTTCTTCTACTATGCAAGGCTAGATTTTCTTTTACTAAGGAGTTGATGAAATTATAGATGAGTTTCAGCTTCTTGTTCTTTTAATTTATATCTTATTTGTGAATAGTTACAATTGGATGATAAGGAATTCCTTTTTATTGGAAAAGTTTTTATGTTTATTCAGTTCTATGTTGATTTATTGTCTTATAGATGATAGATTTATATGGTTTTGATATTTACATCAATTCTAATTTCAATGATTTAGATGAGATGGTCATGCAGTTGGTTCTAATGGTCATATGATTGGATGGTTTATGCTAAAATTAGACACGTCATGCTCATAGTTAGGGTTAGTGTAGATAATTTGTTCTAAAATTGAACTTAATTCATACTAAGAAGTTAATCAATGATTATTTCTAAAATAATTCTTGCTTGCAACTGAGATTATTTGTTCATATTCATACAAGATTTTGATTAAAGGTTATGAAATCATTATGATTCAATAATGGATTCCATTTCCTAAGTAAATGTCATCATATTGCTCTCTTTTGTTTAATCTAGTTGATTAATTCGTTTGTTTAATTGTAGCTTAAGTTCTTTTAAGTTTCAATTATCAACAAACTCTCTCCTTTGATTTATTAATAATTTCATCTATCCCTAAGGTTTGACAACCCTTAGTACTTGTCCTAGTACAATCAAGTTTTTGGAATGTTTAGTTCATTGTTTCTGCAATTCTAGTAAGTAATTGTATCTTTGGCATAAGAGCCAACTTGGTTATTGCAACATCCCTTATCAAAGGTAAATTTTTTTCCTTGTATGTGTTTGTTCTATTTGCTTGATTGATTGGAATCGTATTATTATTATTAACACCATACATGATATAAGGGGTGTAGGCTTTTAGTTGTGAGGGGCCACTTTGGCAAAGAGGAGTCTGGCCATGGTGAGGGGGCCACTGTGGTTGAAGGGAGTCCGGCATGCTAGGGATGCACTCAAGAGAAGGAGGCCTTAGTTTAGTGTGGTAGAGAATTATTAGAAAACTAGGATTCGGCTTGGGAGGTTGTGAATAGTTCAATCCCTAAAAAATAGGGGAGTGGTTAGCAAAGACTCTAGGGGGCGGATGCACCAGCCCTTGGTCTGCCACTCTTGATTGGTTGGCCCCCTAGAAAATAGGGGAGTGTTTAGCAAGGAGTCTAGGTGGGGGGGGGATGCACTAGCCCTTGGTCCGGCCACTCTTATTAGGTTGACCCCTACAAAATAGGGGAGTGATTAGCAAGGAGTATAGGTGGCAGATGCACCAGCCCTAGGTCTGGTCACTCCTGTTTAGGTTGGTCTCCTAGAAAAAAAAGCAACCAGTTATCTAAGAGTCTGGGGAGGGGGGGGGCAGGGCGGGTGCACAAAGCCTACTTTCGGCCACTTCTTTTCACATTTTCCCCCATCAAAGCACCACGGCAAGCAGCTTGAGGAAAGGAGATTTTAGCACATTTGAACCCAGCATAGAAGCAAAGGCATAGGAGAAAGGTAGCAAGGTTTTGGAAGCAGGCTGACAGAAGTTGGATGTACTTTTGATGCTCATATCCTGCTAGCCATGATCTTATGCCTTTCCTTGACCTATAAATTGTCTAGTATGATTCTTTACCTAGTTTGGATGTTGTCGTCAGGCTGTTAATGGTATGTGTTTCAGCCCTGAATACCTAAATTGTTAGGATCAGTTAATGTTCTCTAATGTGTTTCAGCCTAAATTGTTAGGATCAGTTAATGTTCTCTAATACGTTTCAACCTGAATTGTTAGGATCGGCAAATGTTTTCTAAATGCCTCTGTAAATTGCAAGTTAATTTGATGTATTTCACCCTAAATCATTAGGATTTGTCAATGTTATCTACTCATCTCAGTTAATTGCATAGGAGTTCCTTATATCATTACAATTACAGATTTGTTCCCCTTTATATCTCTGCATGTTTTGGCATATCTCGCTTTAAAGTAGTTGTATGCTGTGATTAATCAATAGTCTGCTTGTATTATACTTTGATTTTAGTCATGGTCTTGCTACCACCGGGTAGTGAATAGACCTATACCTTTCTGAATCATATGCTGCATATGATTAAGTATAGAATCTTCCATGCTATGATTAATCTATAATTTGTGGTTAATTATTCTTTGATTTATATTCATTGTCTTGTTGCAATCGGGAAGTTTATTAGATCTATACTTTGCTGATCCATATGAGTCCATGTAAAGATAGATCATTGGCTGAATTCTGAGTTAGCCCAATAATAAAAGATGTGATTACAGTGCATAAATATTTAAGGGATGTAATTAATTTTAGGTGGGAATCAAAGGTAGTGTTTCCAAATAAACCTAAAACTATGAAACCAAGAAAAAGGGTATAGCTATGTTTCTATTCTACCTTGAGCAGGATATAGACCTCTTGTGTTTATATGGGTAAGGTCATGCTGGAATTAGTAGAATCAATAAAAGGGAGTTTTGCTGTTGTCATTAGATGAGGATAGAAGCCCTACACCAAAATTACAATCACCTAGTATGTGATCCCTCATCCTCTTCCAGGAAGAAGACTAGATTACCCAACTTGAGTTGTAGAATGGTCCAGTCCAATTCACTAAATCTTGAGGAAATTATTAAAGCTATACACATAAATTATAAGATTAGACCTTGCATTCAAACTGATGGTCAACATGAAGGTTTGAGTCCAGCCTTACCATTTTGGCTGAGTTGCTATCTAAACTTTGGCCATGTTACAATGAGTCTAGTGCTATTCTTCTTACGGTTAGGTGTTCCAAATCAATAGCTTGGTTTTGAACATGAGCAAAAGTCATCGTTGCCTTATAGTGAAAATTTTGAAATTTTTGTTAAGTTCATTTTCAGTGGATCAAGGTTGAGTATGCTCACTCTAATAGCCATGGTGGCACTGACCTGTGAGGTCACAGGTCTTTGAGGCCTCCGTACTTTTGGGGATGTGGTCCCTAGCTCTTTTGAGCACTTCACGTGCATCTAGGTTTTTTTAGCACCATGGAAGGCTCATCAACCTTCGGTCAGCATGTCTATGAGCATGATGATACCTACATCTCTAGGCCTATGGCTGATTTAAGTTAATCTCTAAGGATGCTGGGATTCACTGTTAGTATAAATATTACTCCTTTCAGCGGGAGTTCATAGTCGAGCATCAATTAGTTAAATTGTTTCTTGAGTAGAGTCTTCAATTGGGTTAATATTGTCCTTTATTAGTAAGAGGTTGGACCCTTCGTGTAATGTTTCACATTGACATATGGTGTTTAATAAGCGGTGGTGTACTTGTGTTATTGTTTCACCGGTGTCAAGTATCATATTATTAAAATGTTTCCTCTAGTTTCTATATCCATCTCCATGGCTTGATTATGAGTGATTTTTCTTGCTTCTTACTGAGTATTAGTGAAAATACTCATGCATCTCTGTGATGCAGATTCAGAGTAATAGGTTTCCATTAGTGGATGACACACAATGCTAGCAGGGTAGACTTCCAAAGTTATTAGGACTAGAGATTTTGTTTTAATCCTAATTTGTAATAAGGCACTATGTTGCCCAAAAGACTATTTCATTAAATCATTTTACTTGCACATGGCTATGATCCTGGATTGTGAGAATCACATTTCATTAGGTAGTTGACTTTAATGTTATGTATGCTTGGTTGCGTATGATAACATCCTGAGTTTCCAATTGTCTATCTATTTGTGAGAATGAAAACCAGGGGTGTTATAGTTGGTATAAGAGAATAGTTAAAGCTATTTGCAAGTGCATGACTACATGAAATGATATAAATAGTATATTTAATTACTTGACTTAGATGAGGCAATCATGGCCAGAGTTATTTACCGACTAACATTCTTCATTTCGAAGACAAAATGCCCATTAAGGGGGGAAGGATCTAAAATCCATGATCGTAGGTAAAAAAAATTTTATGCGTTTGTTCTATTTGCTTAGTTTATTGGAATTGTTAATAATATTAACACCATATAGGATATAGAGGGTGCATGCTTTTAGTTGTGAGGGGCAACTTTGTCAAAGAGGAGTCTAGCCATGGTGAGGGGGGAACTGATAAGTATGAAATATATATCTATTTTATATGTCTTTTACCTTATTTGCTAGTATAGATAACATTAATTAAGAGTTAATAATGATGTATTTAGATTAAGATAGATATTAATATTTTAGTTTAATTATTAATTAATTTAGGAGTTATTAGTAGTTTAGCCATATATTTGAATCAAGTTGGGATCTTAATTATATTCTACATGTCTAAAATATGAAGTTTTTATGTTTTGTAGGTAAGGAGCGCTTACCGAAGTACTTGGACGATGTTCGGAATAATTCAAAACACTCTTGTTATGCTTTTAAATGATTTAGACAACTTTTCGGAGTTACAAAGAAGTTGAAAACTAATATGGACATGAAAGAAAGAGCTTAATGAACATAAATTGGACATGAAACTAAACAAAATTGTCTAGAGTGTCGAAATAGTATAACCAATCGAATGGGGCATTTTGCGGATCAAATAGATAAACATGCATTTAAAGAAAAAGATAGTATCGACGTTCGAACATGCATGAAAGGCGATCGATTGGGATAACACACAGTTTCCAAATTTAAGCCAATTTTGAATCGTTTCCATATTAGACTTCTTCCTATGGTTCTTATGCCTGTATAACGACATATTTGACTCAAAATTGAAGGATTCTAGTAAATTTTTTGAAGAGAAAAAGTAAGAAGAAGATGAAAGAAAACTCAAAGTTTTCAATGGAGATTCAAAAGCTTTATTCTACTATGCAGGGTTAGATTTTTCTTTTACTTCGGAGTTGATGAAGCTATAGATAAGTTTTAGTTTCTTTTCTTTTTAATTTAGATCTTAGTTGTGAATAATGACAATTGTATGACACAGATTTCCTTTTTAATGGAAGAATTTTTCTTGTTTATTCAATTCTATGTTGATTTATTATCTCGTAAATGATAGATTGATGTGGCTTTGATATTTACATTGATTCTAATTTCTGTAATTTAGATAAGATGGTCATGCAGTAGTTTTAATGTTCGTATAATTAATGAATTGGATGAGTTATACTAAGATGAGACAAGTCATGCATATAATTTAGTTTAGTGTAGGTGATTCGTGCTATTGTCGAAGATAGTTCATGCCATGAAATTAATTGATGATTTTTTCTGAAGTAATTATAGCTTGTAGCTGAGAATACTTGTTCATATTCACACTAAATTTAGATTAAGAGTTAAAGAATTGTTATGGTTCTATGGTGGATTCGATTTCCTAAGAAAATTCTATTATATTAATCTCTTTATTTTAATTTAGTGATTATTTCTTTTGCTTAGTTTTAGTTTTAAGTTATTTTTAGTTTTTAATCAACAAATTCCTCTTTAGATTTAGTTATAATTCATCCATCCCTGAGGTTCGATAACCCTTAAATACTTATCCTAGTACAATTACCTTGTATACTTGCAAAGGGTTTATAAATGATCAAGTTTTTGGCGCCATTGCCGGGGATGGTGTTGATTTGTTACTAAATTAGTATTAGGATAATTCTAGCTACTTTAGTTTCAGCTTACTTTAGTTTTTAGGTTAATTCTTAATTTTTTACTTTTTTTTATTTTGATCTTGTAGGTTGAGTTGAAGACCGTGCTCTCTACACTTGTGGTGACAAGTGGACATCGATAAGCATAGTATTTCTCTTCAGTTTGCAAGATCCTTTTCTATCTTTATTTTTAGTTTTTTCCCTTACTTTATTTTGTTTATTCTTTCTTTTTTTATACTTAAAATTGTGTGGTGTGTTTGTGGTGTATGCCTGGTCGTTGCTCCTTGCTCTCCCAATTTGTACGATTTGACCCTGAGCCTAGCAGACATCTAGAAGAGTAGAGTTCCTCTCGACCTACATCTATACACCCCCAAACTTTCCCACCAATTCCTCCACCCATACCACTTCTACCATCATCATGGTTGAACATCAGTTAGTAGATGCACCACTCAAAGCTCTAGAGGAGTATTATACTCCCAATGAGTACACCTCTCCCTCAAGCATTAGGTTGTCAGCAGTCGATGCTCAAAAGTATAAAATTAAGCCCAATGTCATTCAAATGCTTTCATCCGTTTATGGGCTTAATAATGAAAACCCTTGTAGGCACCTAGATGACTTCTTGGAACTATGCACAAGATTCAAGCTCTCAAACTTAACCGATGAGGCTATTAATCTTTGTCTTTTCCCTTTCACATTGAAAGATAAGGCTAAAGAATGACTTCACTCATTAGATCCAAACACCATCACAACATGGGCCCAAATGCAACAAGAGTTCCCCAAAAAGTACTTTCCCATAGGTACGAGCAACCAAATGAGAAAGGTCATAACCACTTTTGCCCAACTTCCCACCGAATAGTTTCATGAGAGTTGGGATAGACTGAAGGACCTTTTTAGGAGGTGTCCTCATCATGCAATCCCTAAGTGGCAATTAGTGCAACATTTTTATGAGGGTTTTACTGAACAAAATCGACATCTTGTTGATGCAGGTTGTGGGGGTACTTTTCTGTTAAAAAATAAAAATGAGGCATGAAAACTTTTTGAGGACTTCAGTGAAAATTCTCTTCAATATGCTGCATTAAATAGAAATGAGAGTGGACTATCTAACTTGAACAATGCTCCCTTTAGGGGTGGCTTGTATGAAGTCAAAAACCCATTAGACCTCTCCTCCAAAGTTGATACTTTGAGTAGGAAGTTGAACCTTCTTATGACTTCAACCCATCAGCTTACTCCCTTCACTCAAGATGCATGCACAATATGCCTTAGTCCAGCCCCTCTGCCTCTCAATTTCCTATGCTGATCCAAAATCATGTGAATGTCACCTAATCCTTCCCTAGGGCTGAGAACTATCTATTTCTAAACACATATAACCCTAGGTGGAGGAATCATCCTAACTTTTCTTTGTGGACACAAAACCAAGGGGTTGTGGGCAACCAACCCCCTAGGCATCCATTCTAAGTTCCACAAATCCCTATCCACCAACCTTAAGTAAAACCTCCATATGTCCAACCTAGTAGGAGTCCGAGTTTTGTAGAGAAGGTCTTAACCGCATTACAACAACTACAATCTCATACTCAAATTCTTTACTCCCACACATAATCTATAGAGAAGCTAGAAGCCTAAATTGGACAACTAGCTAATGCTATTAACAAGAGAGAGATAGGGACATTGCCAAGTCAACCTCTACAAAACCCTAAGGGTCAATTTCGGATAAAGGGAGCTCCTCCCTCTAATGAACAAGCTCATTCCATAATAACCCTTAGGAGTGGGAGGATTGTTGACAATAAGGTTGGGTGGACACTAGTGACAGATGATAGGAGTGAGGAGTTAGAGTGGGAAGCCCCTAATGAGCCTCAAGTAGAAGTGAGTGCACCACATGAGAAAGAGTTTGTATTTCCTTCCCTTTCCATAGAACTATAGTCTAAGACCACTTCTGAGGGATCTTATATCCCTAAGGCACCTTTTCCTTAGTGTCTTTACATGGCCCCACTATTTAGAAAGAGCATGGCTAGGACCTATGAGATTCTTGAGACTTTCAAGCAAGTAAAAATTAATCTCCCCATTTTAGATGCTATTAGGCAAGTCCCTACTTATGCTAAGTTCCTAAAAGACCTATACACTCAAAAGAGTAAATCTAAGACCCATGTGTCTAAGAAGGTCTTCCTCACCGAGCAAGTTATCTCTCTTTTGAAGTTTGACACCCCACCTAAGTATAAGGACCCTGGAGTGCCCACTATTTCTTATATCATAAGCGATCACTCCATTCATAGAGCTCTCTTTGACCTTGGTGCGAGTGTCAATCTACTCCCTTGGTGTATGAAAAACTAGGGTTAGTTAAATTGCAGCCTACATCAGTTACCTTGCAGCTAGCTGATCATTTTGTGCATAAGCCTCAGGGAGTTATTGACAATGTCTTAGTGAAGGTTGACTAGTACTTTTTCCTATTATTCTAGGTCATCCTTTCCTTGCCACAGCTAATGCATGCATAAATTGTCAGACCATGAAAGTGCAACTAAATATTTTTGATGTGTCTAACCATTTACCTGCAACTTGTGATGCTGAATGTTTTATGGTAGATAATTTTAGATTTGATGCTTATGATAGAGGTTCATTTTTTGTAGCATCAACTCATAATCAAGTTATGCCTTCTAATTGTTTTTGAACCATCCTTTTGGAGAATTAAGAGAAAAGTCAATGCCAATATCTATCTGCCACCCTGATATATTTGAAAATGTTGGGAATGTTTGGTTGAAGACAATAAACTTAGTACTTCTTGAGAGGCAACCCATGTTTTTGACATATTTCTTTTCCTTTATTTAGGTTTTATTTACTTATTTTTCTCTGTTTTGTTTCTTTTCTCATTTTAGTTTTTGTTTCTTTTGTGGGGTATAATACTTTAGGATTGGGGAAATGTTTATCACTTATATTTATTTCTTTTCTCCAATCCTATGAATTTCGCTTTCAGATTAGTGGATTAGATCTGCATTCAGGTGATATCTTTCTTTCTCTCTCTTACTTATTCTTGTCATAATATTTATTTTCTTTAACATTGAGGGTAATGTTTAGTTCAGGTTTCAGGGTGTAGAAAGATATTTTTCTTTCATTTTTTTCTTTTATGTAATTTTTATCGATTATTTTATTTTAAAAGCATATGTTTGTTTTTATGGAGATCAATTTAATGAAGAAAGTTCAAGTAATTAATTAAGTGATGAAAATGATTAAGTGAGTAATTTATATTTTATTTTTTATATCTTGGATAATTGTGCTTATATTTTTAAATCACATTTCACACACTTGAAACTTGTAGGAATATAATTTTATGATTTATTACTTGTAATCTTATTGAGATATCTTTCACTGAGCATATTTTCAAAAACATGGCTCGACTAGATGTGTCGGGCACACATTAAATTTTTTTATAGAAAAGTTTCTTTCAAATTATAAAATTATTTGAAAACATTTGAAGACCATCATAATTGAAATTATGCTAAGAAATAAGAATAGCATAAAGAAAAATTTTAAATATTAAGTAAAAAAGAATATATGCAAGATGTCATAAAAATATTATGACATCTTAAAAATAACATTTTTTATGCCGTCTTGCATATTTTTAATATGGTCCAATAAGGCCCCATAATAGTTGTACGTAGAATAATTATGGTGACATAAACAATCCCAGTAACTCTTTGGCTCTTTGTCAAATAAACAAAATTTTAATATAATCTCATAGTTTAATTATGTCTATTACGTGGCCTTGTCTTCTTTGTGGGGCCTTAGGCAAGGGCCTAAGTAGCCTAATGCTCTAGCCGCCTCTGACACACACATATGGGGGTAATTATGGTGATTGTTGATACCTATGATTAGAAATAATGCATGTGTGGCTGATGGGAAGCACGTTTAATTAATTAGAATTCATGTAGTCTTTGCTCATGTATGTACCATATTGTATGCATCATGAGATGGGTTTACGAATGAGATTTTATTGAGATTAGCCGTGCTGATCGTTTGGATGCAATTGTGTGATATTGCTTATCGGGTTAATTTATTGAAGGCTAATAGATTCGGTTTTACATCCGAAAGGATGGGGTTTTACATCCCTTGAGGATGGGTGTTCCACCCCGAGTTGAGAAGAGCAGTAATGCTATGAGGAGACAAAACTATTGAGACCATCTGGAGCCTGAGAATTCAAGCAATTGTAGTTGAGTACACCAGCTTACTAGGGGGTATTCTTCCCTGTTAGGGAATTTACCCAAACTGCGTAATTCTTTCAAACTTTCTAATCGAGGATTATTTGGAGTGAGCACTGACTACTTAAGCTTCGGCCAATTAAGCAGGGTTGTTTTATTAACTTGCATGGTTATATTGTGTGTTAGAGACACTTGATATGCAGGTTGATTGATTATGGATATGCATCATGTGATTGTGTCGTAGAGACATTTCTCATGTAGGTTAAATGTGATGAATATGCATGATATGATTGTGTGGTAGAGACACTTCTCATGCAGGTTAAATGTGATGAATATGTATGATATGATTGTGTGGTAGAGACACTTCTCATGTAAGTTAGTGGTTATGGATATGCATGACAATCTCCATTCATAAGAAGGCGAAGTATTTAATTTCATCGTCCCAATCATCCAGGATATATGAATTACAAGATGATGAGGACCTCCAATCCGTGTTTTGCATTCATAAGAAGGTGAATAAGGAGGTGTTATCATTGTATGCTGAGATGAAAGAGCCCGACAACAGTGATAAATCACCATCACTATCCATAGAAAAGAACCAGACAGTCAATAGAGCTAAATCACCGGTCGTAATGGCTCATCCTAGCTCTAATGTAGGATTTCATACCAGATTCAATGAAGCGTGGTTCACATTTGAAACTGTCAGGTAACAATGAATCTTTAGATTATACACAATCGGACTCATTCGTGTACTTGAGACCACGATATCAACTATATTGTGTGAAGCAATAAACACAACGTGTAATATATTGCATTAGTAATTATACGGCATACACATGTAACGTATCAAATATGAGTTGCAGTGTAGATATAATAACATGACATGCATTCATGTTGTGGGTTGGATAACACATTTTGAATGGTAAGCGTGTTAACTGAATACATGATGTCGACTTAATTCGCATTTTTTTAACACGATAATGTGCAATGCATATTTGGAGAATAGGGAAACTTGCCCTAAACAAATCCATGTCAATCTTATTTCACCAATCCAACGAGTACAGAACCTGAAATAGAAGTCAATCAGAATAGATTAGAGGAATTGTCACCAACGATGGGTGGGACAAGGACTTCATTTGATAACTACGAACCTCCATACAGCTCTTGTAAGTATTATGGTAAAGAAGGTGAAGAAGTTGAAAATATGTGGGGTGAAGATCAGTCGTACAATAATGATATAGTTGGCATGGAAAGTATGTCGACCATGAAGAATTTGGAAATAGAAAGGTTCCTAGTAACGTCCATGTTGAGGTGGAGACAGATTGGGATACAGTCGATGATTTAAACATCTGGGAACCGAATATTGGTGAATGCCAACTAATGACGAGCAATTTGCAAGCTAAGGATTACCAGAAGCTCCTTGAATTGGGTGCATGTTTTCTAAGCCTTGCATTTCAAGAGGGTCTTGATCAACTTAGCAATAAAGGTGAATTTTACATACTGTATTGTGGATGAAAACCGGAATGCTTATGCCGCAAAGTGCTCCAATCATTCTTGTAACTGGTACATAAGGGCTTCAAATATAGGAGATCATGTGACTATCACGAGGTTAGTGCCAAATCATTCATGTAGAACCTAAAGGTAGTCAACTGACCATCCCCTAGCATCGCACCTTTTGGATTGCGAGAAAATGTTATGCCCAGTTTAAAGATTCAATGGACATTACACCTAAGAGCATATAACAAGTTACATTTCAAAGCATTGGGGCAAAATTGCGAACTAAAGAAATGCTGGCATGTAGGTAATGCATGAGAATAATTGAAGAGTTGATTTAGTGTCACGATATGCTAGTCTAGCATGTTATTGTTTACACGCTTATACTACAGTAGCTTTTGTGCTCACACGACATATGTAAATATCGTGTTAACATGAACACGATCATACATTGTGCATGAATTCCGATCACATGAATACAAACAATGTCATGTGCTCGGGAACACGATGTAAGTCACTGTCATATAACCTTTACTAAATTGTATTTGGTCGTCTAGGTAAATCACTGACGAATTTAATAGATGGGGACCTAGATGAATCCTACTGCATACTTCCTCCTTATGGAATGCAGATAGAATATATAAATCCGGGAAGGGTAGTTGTTCCAGTGAGATCATGTGATATTCCCGGACCTATAGGTGCGTACGATTTCAAAAGAGTATTTTGGATGTTTGGCTCTGTTACAAGAGCTTTTAGAACAACACTGAGGCTATTGCTAACGGTAGATGCAACTTTCTTAAAAGGAAAGTATCCTCAACAATTATTGGTAGCAATTGCACTAGAAAGGAACAATAATATGTTGTGCATTGCATTTGTAGCGGTTGAGAATGAGTGCGAGAAAACATGGTGCTAGTTTCTTAAGTTGCTTAGAAATCACCTATTCTTTGATCCTCCATCATTTCTATTAGACAAAAGGGATTGGCAAATGCTATTAAGCATTTTCCCCATCTACACACCATGGATATTGTATTTATCACATGGCAGCAAATATGTTGGACAAATTCAGGGACAACTACCTAAAGAACCAACTCCATGTTGCAACCGAAACTTCCAAATAGAATGTGTATGATGAAACAATGAACAACATTAAAGAACATAATCCGAAAGCATATGCTTGGCTACATAAGATAGGTTCGGAGTACTGGGCCAATGTCTATTTTCCAAGGAAAAGATATAGGACCCTTAACTCAAATAGGTTTGAAAGTACAAATGCAATGTTCAAAAAAGCCAAATCGATGCCTAAAACTTGGTAAATTGAGCACACGAGGAAGGACACAATGGCATTATTTGAAAAACATCGGATAGACATACAGAATATGATGGAAGAGTTAACCCCATTTGCCCGCAAACACAACAAAAATAGGTGAGAAGAAGCAAGGAATGTGAATGTATTGCCTGTGTCAATGTATGAATTCTAGGTTAACACGCTATATCACCAGGTACATTTCATTCATATGGTGACTTTCATAGCGTATGCTCATTTATGTGTGAGTTTTTCATATCGTGTTAGTGTGTACATGTTATTTTCATTTATTGTGTAAGTCAATATGATTTATGTAATGATTGTATGTTATGTCGTGTAATCAGGGACACATCAGATTCGTTTATCGTACGCTCATACTCACAATATTTTCTTCACAAGATGTGGTACACTTGGTTAATGTACCCACGCATGTGGAAAGCTTCAACATCTAGGGCTACCATGTAAGCATGCAATCACAACAATCGATAATAGACACTTATATTTGTCTGAGTATTGCAAAAGATTGTACTCTATTGAATTGTATAGAATGACCTATCGAGAGTACACTCAACGAAGGATAGGAACTAGAGGGCATTAGCTGGAGTTATGCGTACATTCAGCCCACCTATCCCACAGAAGTAGCGGGGGTGTCCATGAAAAATTGGATAGAGTCATAACCGCCTGTTAAAGCCCTACGAAAATGTTGAACATGCAGTCAGTTGGGTCACAACCGCAAACAATGTACCACTTCACAAGGGGGACCTCCCAATGTGGCAAATGTCCAACCGACAAACCAAAGGAGGTCAAATAATAGAGCACAAAAACGATGCAAGGAAGGAGAGCATCGATCAGGGTTATCTGCTCCACCCTTGTTCTCCAGCTAAAATTTTTGTATATGCATCATGTTTTCAACAACACGTAATATGTAATTAATGTATTTTCCAAAACACGAAATGTCGTGCAGAGGGAATATTGTATATTTGTATCGTGTAATCGGAAACAAGTACAAAAGGGGTTACAAGTTACTAATTACATGATAAGAACAAATGACGATAAATTATTTTGTGAATGTTGCATTTCCATTCATTACATGATATTTGTCATGTCGTGTGTTTGAGAACACAACAATTGCATGCCAATAATGACCCAATTCCCGATGCTATCATTCCCAAAGCATCATCGCAATGTCCACTGTATCAATAACTTCCATAATCTAGCGGTTCGTAACCCTCTCACCCTACCTATATATATTAGGGTTAGGGTTTGCAGAACGCTTGCCCACTAATGTTCGGCATGGAAACGGATTATTTCGGAGATTGCTTTTGCACTTGATGGTGAATCTTCCCCCGTCAGATACTGTCCTCAACTGTATCTGGTGTGGGAAGAACACGTTTAGGCGTTATTGCAATATCACGAATGTTCCATCCCATTGCATCTAATAAGTCCTCACCAAATATATTTTTCTTACCTTTTCCCATTCATAGTTGTATTGCAGTATATATGAGGAGTTTACAGGGAGATCGCTTGCACAGTGATGATCTTTGCGGAGACGGATCATCTGGGAGATTGCTTTAGTGGTAGCTGGTGAATTGGCCCTCCATTAGATACGGTCATCACCTATATCTGATGAAGGAGATGATTCACTAGGCAACAATATATCAATGCCTCGAATGATCCTTCGCATTCACGACATATCTTTCTTCAACATCCTCCAAGTGGTGGCCCAGATCATTATCTTATTTGGTTTTCTGTTTGAAAAATGTTCTATGAATAATAGTATTTTTGATGTCATGAACTAAGGTTATGTAAAGAAAAATAGAAGTAATAGTTATTGTTTATTTTTCCAAACAAACCAATGGAGTAATTATATGTAGGCCATCCGTCTTCGTAATTACATGCATTGAAGTGCATCATTTGGTAGGGCAAATGATATGATATACTAGTTGTGATTTATACGATAACATGATCTAAGCAATTATCATCATATCGATAAGATGATATGCTGAAGTATTCTTCTAATCACATTTACTAGGACACGACATTGGTACATATCGTTTGATCAAATACACGACAACATCAATGACCGGGTGTCTCCAACTATATACAATACAATCGTATGCTTACTAACACGTAAGCATATGAATCATATGTTAGGACACACGACTAAAAGCATCGTCATGTATAAACATGATATCCATAGAAGACCCTGTTTGCACGAAGTGACTATCATGAAGTTGATAATATGGTAGGATGAAATGTCCTTACGACATTCTCTGGGACACGTCTTTGATACATTTCGGGTTTCCAAATAATTCAAGGAATCAATTCCTGAAGGGTCAGCACAATTTTCGGTATTCTACTTAAATTACTGAAGAGTAATTCTTGAAGAATCAGCTCAATTTTTGTAGATATCGTTTTGTTGATTATACAACAAAATCATTGGTCATACATGTTCTTATTCAAACTACATTATATCTATTCAGTGTATGTTTGGTCACATGACAAATATATTGGTTGTATATTCGGAAACACGAAAGGAGGGCAAGCTCACCAAACCTCATGGTTCAACCCACACTTGCTGGTGCAGCCAGAACCTTCTCGTTTGGGCCGCCGAGCCTATCGGTTCGAGGATGATAGAACATTCTCCTATTGCCGAACCATCAGGTTTGGGCCACCTAACCTATCGGTTCAGTGACGTATGATCCTTCTCGCTCTTGGCTCACTATATATTAGGGTTAGGGTTGGGGCTCGGTCAATGTGTGTTCGGCGCCGAGATGGTTTAGTCCCATCTGATTTGATCGGTCCTCACCCAATTTACTGGAGTATATCTTGGGAGTGTTCAGGGAGATCATAGACACACTCATGTTCTTCTCAGAGACGGGTCATTCGGGAGATTGCTTTAGTGGCGGCTAGTGAATCGCTGCTCCATCGGATATGGTCATCACCTATATCCAATAGAGGAGACAACTCACTAGTGGACAATAAGCAAGAGAAAGTGGCCCGTGACATAGATAGGAATGAAACCACTCTCATTGTTAACATTCAGGCCTCTCAACAATAATGTAGCGAGTTTTCCCTCCTTCTCCGCCGGCCCTTTAGCTATGCCAACGTTAAAATAGTGCTGAATGGAAAACTTGCCAAAAAAATAGTTGGGGTACTTGCCTGGATATCTCAACTTGCATTCATCAAGAAGTTGGAGGAAGGTGTCTATGACCTACAACAAACCAAACGTATTAGTCATGACACGATAGTCGACAGATCATGACATTTTTCATACGGTAAGTGATTACATCATATGTACAATAACACGACGGATTCACAAGTCGTCTATTAACCAATACGCTATTTCTACTTCAACCATAGAGTTGAAAATTATTGTATTATGAAAACAACGATATAAGCACTAGTCGTGTTATCGATAAACCAATAAATAATTGTTCAATTTTGTCAGTTATGCAATCGTGTGATTAATAACATGATAGAGTTTAAAACGTATGAGCAATGAAACGATATTACCTCATTCATTATGTACTTCTTGTTTAACAAAAATAGGTAGTCGTGTAGAGGAGAGTTTCTATGGGCCACAACTTGTATGGGTTCAACAAAAATCTTATAATAATGTCCTTATCTGTCTCCTTCTGAAGCTCCATGTGGAACACCAACTGTGTGTCAAGATAGTCTTTTGGCCATAGACTGAGCTCCTCCTTATTCGTCTTCTTCGTAGTATCCTCCTTATTCGTCTTCTTCGTAGTATCCTCCTTATTCGTCTTCTTCGTAGTATCCTCTTCAACATCTATCACATTGTGAATACTCTCCATTACTTCCTCATCAATTGGAGGAGTATCCGATAAAGTGCTACCACTGGAGCCAGTGGTTGAGCCTGTTGATTCCATGGTGGGAGACTTTGGATGTGCTGGACGGATAACATATGGGCTAGGACCGATTCTAGAGGAACTTCGTCACTAGGCTTTGCACTCTGGGCAATGTGTCCAAACTTGGCTAACTTCTCATCAACATAGCTACTTAAATGCTTCGGCTTCTTCGAGCCTTGAGCAAAGACTTTCTTGACTCCCTCCTCGCCTTGAGTAGGTGCTTCAACGGCGGTGGATCTAGACTTCCAGGGCACAGGAAGTAAGAAGAGAGTGCCAGAACCAGCTTTCCGCTTGAATCTTACAGGGCATTAGTCGTTCGGTATGTCAAAATACAATTCACTTATTTTAAAATTTAACATTAGTTGTTAGAGATTTTATATGTGCATTTAAAAACGTAATGTTAGTCATTTAAGATTTCATATGCATATTTTAAAATATAGCATTAGTCAATTAAATTATGATTTAACCACCATTGCATCTAAAATACACGATGATAAAGTTTTTATACATTGTGCATGCATTTTCAATTATGACCTCCCCCCCTTTGTAATTGGAAATGCACAAAAGCGACACTTCATCTTGTTCGCATAGCCATATTATGTCTACAACATCTTGCTCCTTCCACAACCAGTGCTTAAGACGTTCCTTCTCCGTCGGCATCGTCTTCTTCCCTAACCAGTGCTGAGACGCTCATCCGCCAGCGCCGTCTTCTTCCCTGTGCTCTCTAGCAGGTACTTCCCTCTCTCCTATTTCATCTTTCCTTCTTCCTCTCATCCGGCGTTCCTTCTCCTCTTCTCTGGCATAGCCATCACTTTCCTGCCCTCTGGCGTGGCCATCTCCCTTCCATATCTTGTCTCCCCTTCCCTATTTCCCTGCTGTCTCTTGAGGAGATGCATAAATACTTTGTTCGTGGCATGTGTGAACATATTTTAAAGCTTGGTATTGATGAGCTTGTGCAGTTTAACTTCGTTTCCTACTTCATATAGTTTCTTGTCTTTACTGTTATAGATGTTTGGGTCATATTTTATTTTCCATGCATCATGATTTTAGCTTTTCACTTGTTTAACAATTTATTTGCTTCTATTGGGTGTTTGAAGTTATAGGTGCATATGGTATTTTGTGTAATTTGTCATTCAATTGTTTTTTATGGTTAACAGGAGTTTCTAGGTTGGGCTTTAGGAAGATGAAAATGGAAAAGAGGGCCTTTAATATGGGGGATAAGTTAGCTGCAATATATTTACTGTGCTAAGATTCAAGGAGGAAAATAAATGCAATGGCAAGAAGGCTGCTGATGAATCTACAATTTTGAAGTCCCTTGTGATCACTTCTTTTTTAGTTCTGCAATATGATGAGCCCGTTGAATCTCCTTCCTATTGTCAAATGCCTTTTGATTTCAATAGAATTTCATCATGATTTAAGGAAAAGGCTACTCTGATGAATCACTTTATACCTGTTTTGTGCTCTACTTTTCTGATATGTTCTACACATGTCTTTCTTGTTGTTGTTAGAATTCTTCTCTTCTCAGGCACATTCCACAATGCTAAACCATACGTATTAGGTGCAGCTATTTGAATTCTTTGGCTGCAAATCATTTCTAACATTTAGAAGTTTGAGGTTTCTTTCAAGTGACATTAATGCAAATATTAGTGCTTCTTAGAGTTTCATTTTACTTCACTTCCCATCTGTGATTCCAACTGCTTGGACATCTTCCTTTTTGGTGGATTCCCTTGATAATATTAGTGTGGCAGCTCTTGCGTTGGATGATAGAGCTGTATTTTTCAGCAAATGAGTATACTAGATAAGGCATCCAAAGAAGCATGGAAGTGTCAATTTTTGGTCGCTTTAAAGATGATTCTTGACAAATTAAGCTTTACAAATAGCATTTGTCTTACTGTATATTTATGCTTCTAATATCTCTTTATCTCCAATACATTGGCATAACTGTCAATTGCACTTTGGCTTGTTGGAAAAGCACATTCTAAGTTAAAATGCATTATAAAGGATACATAATTGAATATGATAATATTCTAACTATTGAAACTTGTAAATTTATGGGTAAGAAATATGAATATTCTAGAAGTTCTAGTTGCCATGTACACTATATAAAAGCTGTTTGAAATTTTTAAGGTCTAGAAAATTGACTAAAAAAGGAAGGTAAAGGTGAAGAAACTCCTGGGATGATAAATTTAGATTTAAAAGGTCAAAATAATATATATGTAAATATATAAAGAACAAATGAATGAAAAAATGTTGGCCAGGGTTGATTATGATGGAAGAAGAATATGTATATTTCTAGTGCTAACATTTGATATTGTGTGAATTGTATTTTGAGAATGCATAATTTATAAACTTGAATTTGAGAGGCTGATGTAATGGTAATGACAATTTACTGTTAGCTATTCTCTTTTTGTTTTTTTGTACCCAAGATGTTTTAGACTTGTTTAATTGAGCTATAATCGGGATTGCTTGATATTTTATCCAGAACGTCATGATTAATTTGTTGATGCACCTTTGTCAGGCTATGTCATGAATTAAACAAAGTTTTAAACTTACACCCCTGTTGAAAACGTTACTTTCTGAGTAGAGGGCTGCTTAGCATGTCTCTGATTTCTTTCAGTATGTAACACTAATTTTTTTAATATGAGGTGGATCAGTTAGTTGGCCATGTAAGATTCATTAGCTTCGTCTATCAAGAAATATTGTAAAAGGTAGAAAACAGAGGAATTACTCATTAGCTTTGTCTATCAAGAAATATTGTTAAGTTATATGTGACTGTTGATTCATTAGTTTTGTTTAAGTTAGAATTATGATATAGATTTCATGGTGAGTAGTATGGGGGTCCAGGTACTTAATTTTTCTTTATATTTTTTGATGTTTTAGTTTCAAGTTGCAGCTGCACTGAAATGCCCACCAACTGTATATTTTGATTTGTTATTTATCATAGACTTGGCAACACAAGGTGGAAAAGGAAAAGGGAAAGTGAAGTCAAACTATGAATAATGGTCCACTACTGAAACAAAAGAACTCATTAAACTTCTGGTTGAGGAGGTGAACAATGGTAATCAATTGGATAATGGGACATTTAGAAAGGAGGTGTTGACAAATAGTGTCCTTTCGAAATTAAATTCAAGATGTAATAGCAATAAGACAGAAACCCACCTTAAGAACAAGTTGAGAGTTCTAAAGCAAAAGATAATCCCCATTAAGGAGTTAATGACATGCAATTCTAGTTTTGGGTGGGATTGACATGCACAAAAGGTAACTGCTCCAGAAGAAGTATGGCTTGAGTACCTTCAAGTAAGTATTTTTTTTCAATTAAAGTAAATTAGTTATATCATATAATATAATGTGTAACTTATAAATCCAGAAGCTTCTAAATATTGACATAAGATAGTGAAAGATTATGAGATTTGATGCTCATATTTGGTGATACCACTACAGTTAGAGCTGGGCAACTGTTTTATCATCCAAGGCTGTGGATTCTTTGGAGAGGCCATATTTATGCACTAATTTATATGAGGATGATGACACTTTGCCCCCATTTACATAAGATTATCCACATGTAGGTGAATCATCCAATCCTGTGCCTCCACCATCTTCCCATGAGCGCCCACCTTTGGAAAATTAGCCACCTTCATCTCGAAGGAGAGGAAATGCTAATTTCACCTATGAATCAAGAGATTGTATAGCTTATATAGCATCTAAATTTCATATCCTTGTCCGATCTCATGAAATAGCTTAAGGCTAGTTTGAGGCCATTGGAGAAATACCAGACCTCAGTGAGGAGTTAAAATTTTTTTATTATGAATATTTGAGTACTCTAGCCTTGAGGGAGGTGTTTGTAAGACTTCCACCAGACGAATGCCGCAGATGGTTGGAGCATAAGCTAAGGAGTACATGGTAGTTTATTTTTGTAGTATAGGTCATTTGGAGAACTTATTTAGGTGGACATGTTAGTTTGTTTTGGTGGTATAAGTTAGTTGATTGGTAGTATGGTTTATTTAGGTAGGCATGGAAGTTTTTTTTTATTTAAATTAAAGATGTTTACAGTTTTATGATGATGATTTAATAAGTGAATGGCTTATTTGAATGGTATGTGAGAATGAATTTATGTGAATGGTCTTATAGTAATGAGTCTTTAGCTATGGTATATGAAAATTTGGTTATATGAATGTGTTTTTGTGAATCTATTTTATAGGAAATGCAGTTATGTGAATGTATTGATTTGATGACTTTTGACTTTTGCAATAGCAGTGAATTTGGAAGAAATATTGGAGGAACCCATGTATATCTCTATGATAACTATATTGTCTGCAATTGATGAATCAGATATGCTACATACATATAGACCTCTCCCACGTTGCTCTATTTCAACAGAAGGTTATCAATACTTGACACAAAAATTGGGAGGGCAACCAAATAAATTTTGAGATATGTATAGAATGTATCTTGACTCATTTTTAAAGTTGTGTAAGATATTACGCCAAAATAATTTATGTGATACTAGGTACGTCATAGTAGAAGAAATGGTGGCTACTTTCTTACTAGTAACAAGACATGATCAATGATATTCAATTTGTCAAGATCATCTGAGTCAATCAAAGTGGACAATCAGTAAGAATTTCAATAAGGTTTTGAATGAACTTTTCTCATATGCACCATCATTAATGACCAGTCCTTCTACTAGCACACCACAAATAGTGATGTTTGGTCCACAGTTCTACCCATATTTTAAGGTTAGAAATTATCTAAATATTTGGTTCATGAAGATTGACATGTATATTTATATGTTATGATAGTTGACTTGTCCATTTATATGCCATTGAGTTATGGCATGGTTGGCTATCACAAAATGTATTAGGAGCTTACAATTTTAATATAGAATTTATATATGTCCTTGTGGGGTGGGAAGGTTCTGCAAATGATGCAAGGATATTGAAGGATGTCATTCTTCATCATCCTCATATTCTTCAAATTCTCCTAAGGTGTTCAAAGCTTTATTCCTCAATGTCTAAGGTGTTTATTTATTGGTTTGTGAGCTATGCGTGTGGCATAGACAAATCAAGAAAAATAAAATGCCTTTAACTCACAATTAAGTTACAAGATTTATTTTCCCTTTTTAAATAAAATAAGTACAAATTTTGTTCAAATTGATGTGCCTAATTCAAATGTGTTGTAATAAAAATTTTCAATCAAATAAGAAAACAAATACACAAGAATTTTTTCATGGAAACCGAACTAGGGAAAACCATAGGACACTCTGTTGAGATTAACAATGCATTATGTAAACCTCAGATTATAGAATTACCGATTACGAAGACAAAAGACTCGACATTTTTCTTCAAACAGCTGATTCTCCACACCACTCTTGAATTCTGAATCAACCACTCCTTGGTTGTTTATAGGCTATAACTTGATCTTCTTCTCCTTTGTGCTCTTTGATCAAACTAGATATTTTATCTCTTCCTTTGAAATGAATCTTCTATTCTTTTGATCTTCTGAGCAACAATCTTCAAGAAACACCTTGCCTCATATGTGTTTTTGTATTCTCATCTCACCTATAATCACTCTTTTTGATTTATGGTTTTCTAATTCTAGAAGACAACTATCTCAAAACTCCATTAGGACAACTCTACATAAGCTCTTTAGGTTTCTAAGTCTTCTCTCTTTTTTCATCACATTCGAATCCCTTTATATAGATTCCCAAGTCCTAAAAAGAATAAGACTCCAGCTAAGATTTCAAACCAAACAAGAAAAGTTTAATTTAGGCAACTTGTTGCTCAATCGTTTCCCACAAGGCGATTGATCGATCCTTGTTCCATTTCCACATGACTTCTATCAATCTATCGTTCGACCTTACTATCGATCGCTAAACTCTTGGCTTCGTTTAACAAAGAGTATTTTTGGGTGTCAATCGATCATTCATAGAAGCAATCATCGCTCATACCATTTTTGGAGATTCTGCTCAATGATCAATCGATCTAACTAGGTTTTTGATATTTCAATGTTCAAACCTTTAATCCTCACCATTCTTTCACCTAGGGTCTATTTTACCCTAGGTGTGTAAATGTGAAGTATGTGCGTGTTCATACCTGTAAAAAATATGGATTTGAGTCTTCCTTTCATTCTATCTTCATAAATAAATCTTCACACTATAAACTGACTTAAATTACACATTAATGACATTATTTTGATCATATAAATAAGACAATAAATGACATAAGTACACTTGTGTCTTACAGTCTCCCCCTTTGGCTATTTCATGACAAAACACTACAACCCATCATCTAAAAAACAAAAATTACAACTCTATAGTCCATATCGGATTTAGACAAATTATCCAATAACGATTGTCCCTCTTAATCTATAACTCTCTAATCCTATTGTAGTATGGTCTTCAACCTGTAATCAACCTGCACATCACATACTAGAACATACCAGCATAATATTTTTCAATGAAACAAGTAAAAGATTAATCAAATCATAACCAAATCAAGAAATTTTCTTTCACTTTTTATCAATTTAGCCTAGATCTTCTTTTTCAAGCTCTCTATTAGCTTTCTATCCTCAAGGCTTATGGTTTTCTCTAACCTAAATTCTCCCACTTTTGGTTACAAATAGACAAAAGAAAATTGTGCTAAAAAAATAATAAATAAAAAAAACTTGCAAAACAATTTGAAATCACATCTAAAATAAACATTGAGGAGAATCAAGTAAACAACTTTATTAAAAACCAACCATGTAGTAATATCAATTGAACGTACTTTCCATTTGACCATTAATTTACATGGACTCATTAAGAGATACAAACAATGATACAAAAATATATTTCTATTGTTGTCATTCTCTATTCCCTTTGTCTTTTTTAATTTTTAGTTTTCTTTTCTTTTCACAATTCGGTTCAAAGGCTTTTTTTTAGTTCTCTTAACCATGCACTATTTAATTCTTTTCATTTCAAAGCCTTTTCTAGTGTGAAGGGGATGGTAGATTTCACACTAAAACATGATATCTCATGTAAGCAATCCTCTCCATCATCTTTGTGATAACTACTTATGACAATGTTTGTATTCATAATAAACATAAACATAACGATTCTCACCTAGCATGCAAAGGAATATAAATCACTCAACTACTTTCTGCTACATTATTACATACGAGTCAAGAATTAATCAACCATATTATACATTTAACCCGATACATGATAATGAATTCGAATAGTGAGTACTAAGCCTTTCAGTAAATCAATAATGTATAAAGTATTATTATGAATCTTAAACCTTTACTCAATTGATATTCAAAGAGTCCACTTCATGTAAGATTGTATTCATTATGATTACATGTGTGACTCACTATTAAGCAATACTTCCACAATTCAAGTGTGTTCCATATGATATACCAGTTATATATTTGAAAACACACAAACTCATTTTTTTTTCTAAACTTTTTCTAAAAATAAATAAATTAAACACTACACAAATTAAATAAACAAAAAAACTTTAAAATAAACTATTTTTGATGTCTCAAAAGATTTTAAATGAAAACAAGGAACAAGAAACTATTATAAAACTACTCTGGGCAAGCAAGTCCAATGACTTTTCGAAGGTTAATGAACCTATTAAAATCCAAAGATTTTATATAAATATCAACTAATTGAAACTCTATTGAAATATGTTCTAAGTTGATTATTTGATCGTCAACTAAATCTTGATTAAAATGATGTCTAACATTAATATGTTTTGTACGAGAATGTTAAAATAGATTTTGAGAAATTGTAATAGAACTTAGATTGTTAAAATATAAAGTCAATTTCCCCTGACATATTCCATAATCAAATAACATCCTTTTTATCCACATTTACTGAGTATAACCACTACTATCAACTATATATTCAACTTTTGTAGTTTATAAAGAAACATAATTTTACTTTTTATTGTACCAAGAAACTAAGCAATTTTATATATAAAAATATCTACCTAAGGTACCCTTTCTATCATCTATATTCCTTCCCCAATCAGCATTTGAATATCATACTAGTTCAAAAGTAGTATCAAATAGAAACCACAAACCATATCTTGTATATCTACTCACATATTTTATTATTCTCTCTACATCAGTCACATGAGATTCTTTACGATCAGCTTAATATCTAGCACATACTCCTACACTCAAGCAAATATCTGGGCAACTAGCAGTTAAATACAGAAGATCACCAATCATGTTTCTATACAAAGATTGTTGAACAGATTTACCTAAAACATCTTTACTTAACTTGATAGAAGGAGACATATGTTTCTTGACATGGTTTGCATCTTGAAGTTTAAACTTCTTCAACAAATCTTTAAAAAACTTTGATTATGAGATGAAGATTTCAGAATCAATTTGTTATACCTACAAATGAAGAAAATAAGTTAGTAAACCTTACATACTCATTTCAAATTCCTTACTGATCTCTTTTGTAAAAGATTTGACAAGCTTATCATCTGCAAATCTAAAAATAATGTCATCCACATAAATTTGTACCATTAGAACATGCTCTCAATATTTATTGCACCTAAACTATTGATTCATTAATTTGAGCCAAAGCTTAGGGTTACATTACGCGAAAGTGCACAAGTGGATATAGTCTTACAAGGTTGAATCCATAAGGATTGCCTTTGTGTAACTATCACAATGTTTACAAAATAAGAGGAATAAAGAAAAATTAAGAGAGAAAGAGTAGAAGAGTATTGAGGCAAGTTAAGAAATTAATAAGATAAAATACTAAAGTATTGAGGGTCATTGTAACATATAGTGATGTTCTTCATGTGTATGTTATCTTAGTTAGAATCGAATGAAGATTTTATTTAACCGGAAGATATGAGCATTAGAAGAAAAAAACAAAGAAAGAGAATACTTTGGATAGATGAAGAATAAAAATAATTATTTCTTTAAGAGTTCTATGTATTAAAACTACAAAAGATCAAGAAGGAGAGCCTTCAAGCTTTTTATATAATAAGATCACAAAGAAACAAGAAGAAGAACATATTAAATGAATAATATTAAATGAACAATTGATGAAACATGAATAGAACTCTATTAGGTTGTAACAAATCACCTCTAGCTTTAGCTAGAGGGCTTAGTTAGCCATTACAGTAAACTTAAAAATTAAAACTACAAAAGAAGAGAAAAATAAGAGAAGGGAGCTCTAAAGAGAAGGGGATGATGATTCTCCCACTCTCACCCCTCTTTTGATAGGAGTAAAAGGGGTTGCTTTAAAGGGGAATGTGAAATCATATCCCTTGATTGATTGATTTGTTGTTTCTTTGGCAATAATTAGATTCTAAATTAATCAAATAAATAAATGACTTCTTTAAAAAATAAGTATTTTTTAGTCTTGTTTTATTTATTCAATCATCCTCATTATCTTTCCTTATGTGTATCAATCATAACCAGTGAAAAGATCTTCCAAGTGTTGGCCTTCGGTTAATTGACTAGTTGTCCCTTTACATATTTGAATTGACCCCTATATTTTTGGAATTATAAATTTTATCCTGAAATAAATATTGTAGCCACATAAATCTTCTTTCTAATGCCACCAGAATCATATCAATCCCAATTTTACATATAAAGAGATGATATAAATACAAAATTGTGTCAATCTGTCCAAATAAGCTTCTTCCCAAATTTGTTCCTCTTGATGCAAATGTGAAATCCAATAGGTCCACAAGGTTGAGTTCGACCATTCCATGTATGTTTAAATATTAAGAGCCCATTATTGACCCTTAAATAGCTTTAAGTAGTTTGGCTTGAATTCATCTTCCACTTGGATCTCATTGAAGTTCGTTTGGATATATAAACACAACAGAGATCAAACTCACCTAACAAAATTATAAATAGCCCAAATTTAATGAATTAACATAAAATAGGATTACAATTTAAGATATGAAAATATTTTATTTGACATTATTTTAGTGCAAAAAATATCCCGAAACCAACATATTGCTAGTCTCTAACAATCCATGCATTCAAAAAGAAAAATAAAGAAACCAAGAAAATATTCCATTTTCGTAGGCCATCATGACTATATTTATCACATGTAGCAAGTTGTGAAACCCTTAACTTGCGCTCATGGACAAGCTATGTCTCGTGAGGGTTTGCAGTGACTATACCCACAAAATTAAAAAAACTCAGAGAGTATAGGTAGCCCTTTTCGAAGTACTCTGTCTAATTCATTGGTAGCTTTTTATAACGATAATAATTCACTATTTTTTTTCTTTCCCAGCCAACCAAGTGAACAAGGAGGCCAAAGTTCATAGGATTTGGTGTCTCCCGACATTGTAGGAGAGTATTATAGCAACAACCATATAATTAAACTTCAACTCTAGAAATGAGTCAAGTGTGAGTGAAATTTTGAAAACCAACATTAGTTTCTAATATCCTCTTCATGAAAGTTAATTGAAAAGACTCATCACAAAAGGAAAGTTTAATTAAAAATATATAAGTGTGATCATTATCTAGAGATCAAAATAAAGAGGAAGAATACCAAGAAATGATGAAGATTAGCACAATCAATTGTATTAACAGAAATGATCAAAATTCACCCCCCAACCCAAATGAAACATTGTCCTCAATGTTTGGAAAAATGTTTTTTTTAGCTTTTTTATTTTTTAAGAAAAAATATGAAATAAATCAGCCTTCATAATTAGGATCTTCAAGAGATGTGGACTCAATTTGAGGGACAAAATGTTCTAAAAATGGTTTCAAATATTGTTCGTTAACTTTAAAAATATTACCATTATTTAGGTTTTCAATTTTAACAGTTCTATAAGGATAAAAAAAATTTACAATGAAAGGACATGCAACGAGATCTTAATTTTCTTGAAAAAAGATAGAACCTAGAATTATACAAAAGAACTTTTTGAGATGGTGTAAAAGTTTTACGAAGTATGTTCTTTTCATGAGATGCCTTCATTCTTTTCTTGTAGATTTTATCACTCTCATAAGCTTCATGTCGAATCTTATCTAATTTATTTACCTGTAATATTCTATGCAACTCAGCCTGTCAAGATTGAAATTGACACCTTTGATTCCCCAATAAGCCTTATGTTCTAACTCCATAGGCAAGTAACAAGCCTTTCAAAAAAGTAATTGATAAGGGGACATTAAAATCGGGGTTTTGAAAGTAGTATGATAAGCCCAAAGAGCATCGGTTAGTCTTAATCACTTGTCCTTACCATTTGGATTCACCATTTTTTGTAAAATATTTTTGATTTCCCGATTTGAAATTTCTACTTGTCCACTTTTTTGTGGGTGATAAGGTGTAACAACTTTATGTGTAATTCCATATATTTTCATCAAGGCCTCAAAAGACCTAAAGCAAAAGTGTGTACCTTGTTCACTTATAATCGCTCAAGGTGTTCCAAATCTTGACAAAATATTTTCTTTTAAAAATTTCACAACTTTGTAATCATTTGTTTTTGCATGGAATAGTCTTAATCCATTTAAACACATAATTAATAACTACTAAAATATAAAGATAACCAAAAGAGGAAGGGAAATGTCCCATGAAATCAATGCCCCTAACAGTAAAAAATTTCAACAACCGAAAATGGGTTAAAAGGCATCCTGTTCCTACGGGATATGGTTCCTACCTTTTGACAACGTTTATATGCATTATAAAATTCATGAGTGTCTTTGAAGAGAGTTTGCTAATGAAAAACACATTGTAAAATCTTGGCAGTAGTTTTTTAGCAGAAAAATGACCACTGTATGCTTTAGTATGGCAGAAATAACATTCATATGCTCAGAATTAGGCACACATCTCCTAATTACTTATTCTGAATAATATTTAAACAAATAAGGATCATCCCAAAAGAAGTGTTTTACCTCTATGAATAATTTGTTTCTATCCTCTTGAATCCAATGAGTGGGAGTTTTACCTATCACCATATATTTTGCAATGTTTGCATACCATGGAATATGAGAGGTGCTTAACAACTATTTATTAGGAAAGGGGTCCTCGGTGTGATCAACTACCACATTATCTACACATTATCTTTAATAGTGAGATCAAATTCTTAGAGTAGGAGGATCCATCTGAGCAATATGGGCTTTGCATCCTTCTTGCTTAAAAGATATTTGAGAGCTACATGGTTAGAAAAAATAATAATTTGGGAATTAATCAAATATGATCTAAATTTGTCAAGTGCAAATGCTACAACAAGAACTTCCTTTTCAGTAGTTGAGTAGTTCATTCGAGCAACCTTTAAAGTCCTATTTGCATATTGAATGACACAAGACTTTTTATCTTTTTGTTCCCAAGAACAGCCCCAACAACATAATCACTAGAATCACACATGATTTCAAAAGGAAAACTCTAATGAGGTGGTTGCATAATAGGAGCACAAATGAGCATATTCTTTAGCTTTATGAAGGCTTGTTCGCATGTTTCACTCCATATAAAGGAGTTGTCCTTTGGTAGAAGGTTGCATAATAGTCTAGATATAACACAAAAATCTTTAATAAACCTTTTATAAAATCCTGCAAGCCCCAAAAAAGATCTAACATCTTTAATTGTTTTTGGGCTAGGCGAATTATCAATCAATTCAAGTTTGGTCTTATCCACTTGAATTCCCTGCATAGAAATAACATGACCAAGTAAAATCCCCTTAGTGACCATAAAATGACATTTTTCCCAATTTAAAACAAGGTTTTTCTCCTCACATATGACCAAAACTTTTTCCAAATTATTAAGACAATCATCAAAAGAATCTCCAAAGACAGAAAAATCATTTATAAAAACTTCAAGAAAATGCTCTTCCATATCACTAAATATACTCATCGTGCATATTTAAATTGTGGCAGGAGAATTACACAATCCAAATGGCATCCTTCGATAAGCAAAGGTACCAAATGGACATGTAAAAGTTGTCTTTTCTTAATCCTCAAGTGTAATCTCAATTTGGTTATACCCATAATAACCATCAATAAAACAATGAAAATGATGGCCAACCACCCTTTCTAAGATTTGGTCCATTAATGGTTGGGGAAAATGATCTTTCCTAGCAACAAAGTTGAGTTTTCTTTAGTCAATACACATGCGCCACCAGTAATGACCCTAGTTGGGATCAACTCATTTTTTCCATTTCTTATGACACATACGAGATTTCTTGGGTACTACTTGTGTAGGACTTACCCACTGCATATCAAAAATAAGGTATATGAACCCTACATCTAATAATTTTTGGACTTCTACTCTCACAACCTCTTTTATATTAGAGTTCAACCAACGTTGTATTTCTCTAGAGGGTTTGACATTATCTTCCAAGAAGATCCTGTGAGTACAAACTAAGGGACTAAGTTCCATAATATCAGCTATGGTCCAACCAATTACACTTTTATGCTCTCTAAGGACACTGAGCAACTTTTGCTCTTGTGTGTGGTCCAATTGTGAGGAAACAACTATAGGGTATGTCTCTCCTTCACCCAAAAATGTATATTTTAGCTCAGTATGAAGCGGTTTTAACTCAAGTTTGGGTGTTTGAACACTTGAAGGGAGGGGAGCGCTATTGGGATTAGGTAATTTCTCAAAGCTTGTCTTCTACTTTTTAGTATCCAATATGGGGATTGACTCTAATAAAGAATTTACATCGTTAATCACATACTCATAATTAAAATTAAAATGAGCAAGACAAGCCTCTAGAAGGTCAGAAAATGAAGAGATAAGAAACTTGTCATGCACAAGACTTTCAATTATGTTCACTTAATGGTCATCATCATCATGTTCTGGTTGCCTGTAAATATTTAAAGTATTATGTTCCAAAGTTATATTTTGAAAAGAAAGCTTCATAACATCATTTCTATAATTAATAAGACATTTGAGGTAGCAAGAAATGGGCAGCCTAAACTATTGATTCATTAATTATACTTATTTGTTTTGAAAAAAGTATCTTCTGTTGTACATTTATCTCAATTTTGATTTTAAAAAGGTCTTTCAAAAATTTTGCATAAGATAAAATTTGTTTAATAACATCAAAGAGAGGGATGTTAGTCTTAACTTGTTTACAAATTTTAAGAATGTCAACAATTTGCACCAAATTAGAAGAATATTATAATCTTTGGTGAAAGGAGGAGGAATAAAACAAACACAATCGGAGTTGTAAAGTTCATCACCATGTTTAGAATTTAAAGGCTCCTTTAGTTCAACAACCTTCTTTGGAATGTCTTTGTTAATAATTTTTCCACTTCTCAAAGTAGTGATGGACTTAACATGCTCCTCTTGAGAACTTGAAGAAGTTGAAATTAAAATTACAAATTTATCTTTAGGATTTGGTTGAGGTTGAGAAGGAGATTTCTCTTTTTCTCGAGTGATTAAAGTTGTGGTCAACTGAGCGATATAAGTATTCAAGTCAATGATGGCTTGCATTGTTTAGTTATTGATTGTTGCTTGACTTTGAATGAATGTTTATAATGTATCTTTAAGAGTCATCTTATGTGGTGGAACATAAATTGAAGAAGGAAGTACCTACACATTAGACTCATTTCTCTAACTAAACTTAGGATGATTTGTCTAATTCGGAGTATAAGTTTCAAAATAAGGAGAAAAGAACGGTCTTTTGTAAGTATTCGTAGCATTTATTTGAGTATAGAACACCTCTTGAAAAATAAGGATTGTTGAACAATTCCGTATTTAATGTCCATCACACTCACATATATGACAAATATCTTCTGCTTTTTTATAAGCTTTAGATATGTTTTTCTTATTAATTTTCATAGCCTCAACTTTTCTAGCTAAACTTTCAATTTTTACTTTCACACCATCCTCTTTTTTAAGAAGGTATGTTCCCCCCTTAATTATCACATTAGATTTTTTCTTATTAGTACTTTCAAATTTATTAGAATCTTCCCATGATTGGGCATTTTTAGATAACCTATCAAAATAATCTCAGGCTTCTTTAGGTTCTTTACTCAAAAACTTTTTAATACACATCATTTTAACAAATTGCGTCATTTAAGATGTTAAGCCATTATAAAAGAAACTAATTGTATGTCATGTTTTATATCTGTAATGTGGGCAAAATAATAAAAGTTCTTTAAATATTTCTCAACAATGAAAGAACGTCTCATTTAAATAATTCAACCAATTTTTTGCCTTTTCTTTCAAAAAAAATGGAAAGAAAATCTAATGACATCATTAGAAACATTTTGGTTTGGCAAAGTTGCACAAACTTTTTCAAACTAATTTAAATGTAAATATGGGCTTTCTAAATCTAAGTCATTAAATTTGGGTAGTAATTGAATTGCCCCCAACTTTAGATCCAAACTACCCACATTAGTTGGATAAATCATGTAAGAAGGAGAACTTGATCTAATTGGTTGCAAAAAATCACGCAAGGTTTTAACTTGATAATTATTTTGCACTTCATTAAGACCATTATTACTTGTACCATAATCCATAGTGTTTAAAGAAAGAAAAAACTCATAAATATTAAGAACAATATCAATACTTTTTAAGCGACCACTTTAGTCATGTTGCGATGAGCGCATAAAAAAATGAGAAATTTTTTTCTTTTTTGGAAGGAACTAAAACAAAAGAATCAACAAGATAAAATTAAAAGAAAAAAGATCTATAAATTAACCAAAGTAAAACATGTAATTATGAAATTTTGCATAAGATGAAATTTGTTTAATGACATTTGAAGAGAGGAATATTAATCTTAACTTGTTTAGAAATTTTAAGAATGTCACCATAATCCCTTGCTTCCTCATGTTCTTTACTTAAAAACTCTCCATTATACATCATTTCAACAAATTGCTTTATTTGAGATGTTAAGCCATTATACAAGGTACTAATTGTATGCTATGTTTCATATCCATGATGCGGGCAGAACTATAAATATTCTTTAAATTTTTTCTAACATTAACAGAAAGTCTCATTTTCTTTTTGTGAAAAATTCATGATATTTTTTTTAAGTGTATTAATTCTATGAGTGGGGAAAGGTTAAATCAGACATGCAAAGGGACAACTAGTCAATTAACCCAAGGCTCACACATGGAGGATCTTTTCATTAGTTGTGATTGATACATATAAGGGAAAATAATGACGCTGATTGGATAAATAAAGCAAGATTATTTATTTATTTGATTGATTTAGAATCTA
Source organism: Saururus chinensis (assembly GCA_035235625.1). NCBI lineage: Eukaryota > Viridiplantae > Streptophyta > Magnoliopsida > Piperales > Saururaceae > Saururus > Saururus chinensis. The sequence goes on along the minus strand of CP141145.1, from coordinate 4,116,466 downwards.
ATCATTGCCAAGGAAATAACCAATCAATCAATCAGGAAGCAATAAAGGAATATGATTATACCTTCCCCTTTGAAGCAACCCCTTTTATTCCTATAAAAATAGAGGTGAATGTGAGAGAAGCATCATCCCATCATCTTTGGAGCTTCCTTCTTCTATTTTTCTCTTCTTTTGTAGTTTTGATTTTTAAATTTTATTGTAATGACTTGTTAAGCCCCTAACTAATGCTACAAGTAATTTGTAACAATCTAATGGAGTTCTATCCATGTTTTAGCAATTGTTTCATGTAAGTATTAGTTATTTAAAGTAATGTTCACTTAATATTGCTCATCTTCTTGTTTCTTTGTAATCTTAATACATAAGATGATTAAAGGCTCTCATTGATCCTTTTTTGTTTAGATACATAGAACCCTTAAAGAAACAATTATTTTTATCCTTCATCTATCCTAAGTATTTCATTTCTTTATTTTTTCTTTTAATGTTCATATCTCCCTGATAGATAGAATCTTCATTCGATTTTAATTGAGATAACATGATATATAAAGAACATTACTAGATGTTACAATGACCCTTAAAGTCTTAGTATTTTTTCTTATTGATTTCTTAACTTTTTATTACCTCAATACTCTTCTAGAATGTCTCTCTTGATTTTTCTATACTGCACTTATTTTCTAATTGTGATAGCCACACAAAGGCAATCCTTATCGATTCGACCTTGTAAAACTACATCCACTTGTGCACTTGTAAGTAATATAACCTTAAACTTTGGCTCAAATTAATAAATCATTAATTTAGGTGTAACAAGTTTTTTGTGTCATTGACGGGGATTGTAATGTGTGAGGAGAATACCGGTTACAAAATATTCTCACTAGTCATTCTTATTTTTTTCTTGTTTTTCTTTCTTTCCAATTTATTTTTTGAAAGTGAGAGTAGTGGGAAGAAGAATCATTTAACAAGCTCAACCGGAAGGATCTCTTCAACTTGTCATTGCTTAACGAATTAAAGAAGACCACTTGAAGCATTCCGGGAAGTTTCATTCCACTTCCTTTACTTCATTTCTTTTAGTTTCAAGATTTTACTTTTAGAATTATTTTCTTTAGTACCAAGTTTGAATTGCATGTTTTACTTTCGCTAATTTATAGATCTTCTTTCCTTTAATTTTACATTCTTGATTCTTTTGTTTTAGTTATTTCCAAAAAAATAGTTTCTCATTTTTTAAATGCGCTCATGGCAATGTGACCAATGTGATCGCCTAAAAAGTGTTAATATTGCTCTTAATATTTCTGAGTTTTCACTTTCTTTAAAAACTATGGATGATAATACAAATAATAATGGTTTTAATGAAGTGCAAAATAATCAACAAGTTAAAACCCTACATGATTTTTTACAACCAATTAGATCAAGTTCTCCTTTTTGTATGATTTTTTTAACTAATGTAGGTGATTTTGATCTCAACCCGTGGATGATTCAATTACTACCTAAATTTTATTGCTTAGATTCAGAAAGCCCATATTTACATTAAAAGAGTTTGAAGAGGTTTGTGCAACTTTGTCAAACTAAAGTATTTCTGATGATGTTATTAGAATAACACTCTTTCTTTTTTCTTTAAAAGAAAAAACAAAAAATTAGTTGAATTCTTTGAAGCCAAGATCTTGGAACATGGCAAGAAATGGAAAGAGAATTTTTTAAAAAGTAATGCCACCAGAATCATATGAAGCTGAATTTTATATATAAATATATGACCAAAATACTAAGGTTGTGTCAATCTGTCCAAATAAGCTTCCTCCCGAATTCTGTTCTCTTGATGCAAATGTGAAATCCAATAGTTTCAAAAGGTTGTGCTTGACTATTTTATATATGTTTAGAATATTAAGAGCTCATTCTTAACCCTTGAATAGCTTTATAAAGTTAGGCTTCACTTCCTCTTCCACTTGGATCCTATTGAAATCCATTTAGATATGTAAACACAACAGAAGTCCAACTCACCTATTCAAATCATAAATAGCATAAATAAGTAATAAATTAATAGAAAATAGTATTGAAATTAAATATTTTAAAATATTTAATTAAACATTATTTTAGTGCACCAATATTTCTTAACAAACAATGTCTTATCAGCACCTCCTCTTGTGTAACCTTGTTTTGTTAGATATGGTGTCATTCAATTATACTATATTTTTGGAGCTTGTTTCAATCTAACCAAAGTTATTTTTAACTTATACATATAATTAGGATAATAATAGTCAATAAAACTCTTAGGCTATTCGACATAGACTTCCTCTTTCAAGTTTCTATTCAGAAAAACACTCTTGACATCTATTTGATATACCTTGAATTTTAAATGACAAGCCATAACAATAAACTATCTAATTGATTAAAGTCTAGAAAAAAAAGCAAATGTTTCATCAAAATCAATGCCTTCTATCTGTGTGTAGCTTTGAGGCACCAAGCTTACTTTATTTCTTACTACATTACCTTGTTCATCTATCTTGTTCTTGTAAATCCACTTTGTACATTTGACATTACATTGCTTAGGTCTAAGGACAACAAATCATACATCACTCCTAGTAAATTGTCTTAATTCCTCTTGCATTACATTTTTCCAATTCTCATCCTAAAGAGCTTCATCAATCATCCTTGGTTCAATAAGAGATACACAACAAAAAAAATTTATTACCTGTTCTAACTAATGTCTTGTTCTCAATCCTTCATTGATGTCACCAGTCACATTGGTTTTAGGATAGTCTTTTTTAAACCAATTAGGTTTTTGACTATCTTGAACTTGTGCTTCTTGCTCTTTTTCATGAAAATAATTTCATGAATGTGATAATCATGAACATCTACTTGTCCCTGTTATTTTTTATCTGTATTACTAAACACATTATGTAAATAATCATAAACATAGCATTCATCAATTCTTTGTTTTCTTTTTCCATGTTGAATGTTTTGAAGTTAAAAAGTTTATGCATCATTCACAACCACATTAAAATATTTTATGACAACTTGAGTTCTTTTGTTAGAAACCTTTTATGCCCTTCTTGTCAAAAAATATCTAAGGAAAATTTCATTATCACTCTTGATATTAAATTTTCATAAGGTTTCCGTATCTCTCAAGATATGACAAGGGCTTCCAAAGATACTAAAGTGATTGACAGTGGGTTTTTTACTTCTCCACAACTCATAAGGGGTTTGAACTGTGCCAGGTCTTAAATAGACACTATTGAGGGTGTATGTTGTAGTGCTTACAGCTTCTACTAAAAAATATTTAGCTAAATTCTTCTCATTTAGCATAACCTAGTCATTTCTTGAATAGTCCTATTTTTTTTATTTTTAACTATTCCATTTTGTTGAAAAGTTTTAGGGGTTGAGAACTCATGATGAATTTCATGTTTATCACAAAACTCTTTAAACATAAAGTCAGTTATTTCACCACCTCTATTACTTATAATGTTTTAAATGTGTAGGCCACTTAGGTTTTGCATGGTAAGGGCAATTGTTTTGAATTACTTATAATGTTTTGAATGTGCAGGCCACTTAGGTTTTGCATGGTAAGGGCAATTATTTTGAATGCTTCAAAAGCAACTGGATTTTCTCTAAGAAAATCTACCCAAGTGAATCTTTATAAGTCATATATCATCACCAAGATATACTTTTTATTACTAAAACTAGTTATCTGCATTGGTTTCATAAGGTCCAAGATCAATTCTAATAATTTCTCAGTTCTCATATGTTTCAACTTTTTATGATGGAACTTTGATTGTTTACCTTTTTAACAAATACCACAAACAAAGTTTTCGGTAGTTTTCAAAATAAGGGCACATCTGAGATATCTTCAAAATAAACAAAATAATAATAATAATAATTATCATGTTCTCTTAAACCTTTCACACAAGTCATTCCAGATTTGTCAATGATGTAATAAGCTTTCTTTGTAAATTTTATAATAAAACCTAAGTCACAGATTTGACTAATGCTCAAAATACTAGCTTTCAAACCACTCACATACAAAACATTATCAAAATCAAGCAATTCAGAAACTTTCAAAGTGTCTATCCCCTATATTTTTATGGTACTTACATCTTCAAAGATAACTTTTCCATCATATTTTTACCAAATTTGTAAACCTAGATTTGTTATTAGTCATGTGCTTTGAACAACTACTATCTAGGTACCACATGTTAGAGTGTTGAGTTTTCATGGCGGTGTGCACTACATGACATTTCACATCCTCTTTCTTTACCCAAATTGTCTTAGTTTTAAATTTTTTTTGAAGATAACCCAAATTGTCTTATTAGCATTCTCACGTGTTTTTGCATTCACCTTTTGTTCTTTCTTGCGATAATCATTATGAGCAAACCTATGAGAGTAGCTTAGTGAATCTTGTGTGACCCCTAACTCTAAGATTTTGAACTTTGGTACTAAGTTTCTTCTCATCCATGTGATTTCTCTAAGCAAGTCAAATTTTAAATTATCTCTCACAATTTATGGTTTCATCACAAATTTGTTCCTGTTAAGCTCAAAATTAATTAGTAGTTCTTTCTTAAACAATTATTTTCTAACCAAGAGTTGAGAAGATGAGATACTAGCTCCATTGTCATATAAGTTTTTTGCCTTAACAAGGTTAGTACTACCTAGGGAATTGCATTCTTATGTCCCACATATCCTAAACCACTTTTATCACATCCAACTTGTCCAAAATAGAGAATTTTCATCAAGTATTTCTTTGTCTTCAACAAACTTTTTCAATTTTGAATTGAAAGTTTTTAATTCTTCTTCCAATTATTTAATTTTCTCAAGCAATTCAATATTTTTAATAGCACATAAGGATTTGTCATGCATAAGTTGAGAATTCTCATGTTCCATAGCACAAAGTTTTGCTCTAAGCATTCTCAATTCATCAAAAACATGATTATTCCTAGCCACAACAAAATTTAAAACAAATATAGACAAGTTAAAACATGTTTTTGAATTATAGATAATCAAAATAACAATCAATTCTTAATCATAAGAGAAAAATATATGAATTATTCAAAATAACCGTAGCTACCACTTGTTGGTTTGTGATCTATGTGCGTGGCATAACCACTAACTCACAATTTAACAAGATTTATCTTCCCATATTTAAAGAAAAGAAGTAAAAATTTTATTTAATAAAAAATAATTCCAATGGTTTATAACAAAAGTTTTGCAATCAAATCAGCAAACAAACACACATGAATTTTTACATGGAAAATCAACTATGCATTATGTAAATACAGAATTACTGATTATATAGACAAAAGACTCATTCTTTTTCTTGAAAGGGCTGGTTCTCCTCAATACTCTTGAATTTTGAATCAACCACTCCTTGGCTATTTATAAGCTATAGCTTGATCTCTTCCTCCTTTGTACTATTTGATCAAAGTAGACCTTCCATCTCCTCCTTTGGAATAAATCTTCTATTCTCTTTTTCTTCTCAACAACAATGTTCAGTAAATACCATGTCTCACATGTATTTTTGTGCTATCATCTCACCTATAATAATTTTTTTAATAAGGTAGAGATTTTGTTATTCTAGAAGACAACTTTATCAAAACTTCATTAGAACAACTCTACATAGGCTCTTTAGGTTTCTAGGACCTCTCTTTTTTTTATCATGTCCAAATCTTTTATATAGACTCCAAGGCCCTGAAAGGAATATGACTCCAACTAGGAATCCATACCAAACCATAAAAGTTTAACTTAGGCAACCTACCGCTCAATCGATTGATCATTTCCACTAGGCAATTGATTGATCCCTCTTCATTTCCCTCACAACTCTTCTATTAATTGATCCTTCAACCTTGCGATCGATCACTAAACACTTGGCTTTGTTTAACAAAGAGTGTTTTCAGGTGCCGATCAATTGTTCACAGAAGCGATCGATCACATACAATTTTCAGATATTTTACTTTAGTTCATCAGCAATCAATTTGTCCATTTTGGCGATCGATTGATTTGACTAGGTTGTTGATATATAAATATTCATACCTGAAATCATTGCCATTCTTTCACCTAAGGACTCTTTGACCCTAAAGTGTGTAAATGTAATGTGTATACATATTTTTACTTGTCAAAAACATAGATTTGAGTATTCCTTTCATTCCACCTTCAGAAATCAATCTTCAAACTATAAACAGACTAAATTACATAGTAATGACTTTGTTTTGATCACAGAAATAATTCAATACATGACATAAGTACACTTGTGTGCTTACACTCTCTTTTTAGATTTATTAATTACTGCAACCCTAATTTTAAATTTGGAGGATAAGAACCATAACAATTTTCTTGCAACTAGGTAGTCAGGAATGGGCTCCCCTAATTGATCATACATGTTAACTATGCCTGATATCTTAGCACATTATTTAGAAATTATTTGAGGCTTCACAAGTTTTTCCATGCAACTTTGGTGGATATGAAATTTGAGATTACCCTATGTTTTGATTTTCCTACAACATTAAACAATGCACTAAGTGCTTGGCTATTTTGATTTCCATGTTTACTTTTATTTTCATCCCATTCACTCTCATATTCAAAGATTGAATTTTCATCTTTGTCTTTCGTCATGGGAGGATTCCAACCTTTAATCACCACTTTCCAAGCATTGCCAACAAGTACTTCAATAAAATCTCTCATCCTATTCTTCTAATATAATTTTTTTCCCCCATCAAACAATGGTGGATGATTCATAGGATTACCCAAATTTTCATTTTAATTCATTGAATTATTTGATGCAGCTATTAAAATTAAAGAAACTTAAACCACTAAAGCAATAAATTTTAAGAACTCAAAGCAAGGAGAAATATAAAAGTAAGGGGACTTACAAACTAGGACACACAAATCTTCAAGTTTAGCTAGTAATTCTAAAATAAAAACAAGTAAATTGAGCACAATTTAGAGATCAAACCTTAGCACAAGATATCGAATAGTTGATATCAAAATTTAGGAAGATTAAACAGACTTATGATGCACTAGCATGCAAAAACTAATGGATAACATGAATCAAACTTAATTTTTCAACTAAAATCCTCAACAATCACTTAGGAGTTTAATATCCAACTAAATGGCAATAGTAGATCACTACATTCTTCCTAACCCTAGTATTTTTGTAAGTAAGCAATTAAGAGTTTTACCCTTTACGTGCAAGATTTTTTTTGTAGCAGAATAAACAAACCCTAACATCTAAATACCATTCATGATCAATCTGTCATCAAACCAAGAATGCACACCACAGAATCACACAAGGATTTTTATGTGGAAAACCTCAGCTTGGGTAAAAAAACCCAGCAATTTCAACCGAGGTTAAATCAATGCAATAGAACAATATATATCTTACAAGACACAAAACAAATAGTCAACCTCTAAACTTTACACAAACTCCTTTGTTCAATCCCTATGTTGATGATGTTGACCTTCAATTATTCGTCCTTGAATCATTGAAGCATTCCCTCTTCATGTTTTCTTCATCATCATCTTCTTCTAGCAACTCAAATAGAGACTCCTTTGTTTGTTGATTCACTTTTTGAGATTCTTCAATCACTTATTGAATTCACGATGAATAGTTTCTTCAAGCTCTTTGTGAATTCTCTAGAAATAGAATGTGTAAAGGACTCTCATTCCTTCTCCAATATTTTCTTGGTTTTCTTTTCATCATGTACAACTAGGATTTTAAAAACCTTTTTTAATAAAGGGCACATGATGAATCATGAGAACTTTTTTTTCCATTCAAAACAAATCATTTAATTAAATATCTAGTTCATTATAATTGCGGTTCACAAATATGAATATCAAAACGTATGATATTACTACTCATGTCAAAAGTCCATAAATAGTATGTTAACCCTCTAAGTACAAGTCTGTCATCTATATAAAAAAAAAGTAAAGTTATCTCTTACACCAATAAATTAAATTACTTACAACTACAAAAGCAAGAAACTACATCCCACTAGTGCAACATCATCCTCAATTCCCCTTCGATGTCCTTGTCTAGATAATCTTCTCCTAAAGAGCCTACAAACAACTAAACTAAACAACAATGTGACATTTCCTCCCTTTGGAGGAAAGTTTCCAAAAGAACAAAATATTAAGTACTGCTTTTCAGATTGGGCCAACAACACCAAGATTTTAGTTGCCTGCGCACTCATTGGACAACACCACTAATGTTACTTTTATCAAGATCAAATCCAGACGTAGTCCTGCATAGAAACTATAGTATCTCATGAAGCATAGCATCAAACATGCAATGCTTAAGTATTTTAAATTAACATACATTTGATGCAAGTCCTTTAGTTGTTTCACTTGTTCTAATTAAACAATCAATAACAAGCAATTATATAAATTATCTCACAACCTTTGTTCAATAATTAATATCCCCGTCTAATCCCAAAGATAGACAAACTCATCAAATGTCAACCTAAGTGACAAATGATATAACCACCAAAGACTACCCACAAAGGGTATCATTCATAGTGCGGTCATCGAATCCACTAGGAAGTACCATAACGCAACCTAGCACCTAAGGACCTAATAGAAGTGGAAGGGCATGACCGACAACTATACCTGAATAGAAGTGGTAGGAGAAGCCCACCAAGCAGGATGTTAGCTAATCCGAATGTGTGTACACTAAATGATCCTGAATACATTAGTTGTGAGCACAAACTCGAGCAAAGCTCCCTCCAACAGGTAGTGAATCGACATGGTCAAATCAACAGCTCCTCAATGGAGCTAAGACTCAAAAAATTCATCCCAAACACTATCAACGCTCGAAAAATAAGCATGGATTCAGAATGGCTATCCCAAACCCTATCAATCTCTTTGAGACTAGGGTCAAGACTCAAACTGTCATGCCCCAGCATATGCCACCCCCTAGCCAAACCCAGTCCAAGGAGGAAGTGGCACACGACACGATAAAGTATAATCGAATTGCAGAAGACTTAACTCATCCTTGGGTTGAACACTATGGAGTTGCGCACATATACTTTGTACAAAAGTAAAATGAGCAATAAAGGAGTACTAATTAAACATTACACCACACACATACTCACATACTTAGTCACAAACAACCCACACATGGCTAAAGTATGAGTCTAAACCCACAATGGCAAATAAGAGTCTAAGCCAACAATGGCTAAGTAGAAGTGTGAAGTATAGTCAAGTATAAAAAGATCTCAACATAACATGCTATTAAAGCTATCATAAAACATAACATTTCCATGAAACCCTTCCTAAGGATCATTGCCAACCACATGCTCCACATAGAGTGCATTTGAACAACTTGCATGGCATGACATGCAACCCCAAAACAAAACACAAACAAAGAGGGGTGAGCTACAAGGTCAACAAGGGTTTTAATACGAAAAGTAAATCCAAAATGACAACACATGCATAATCACATAATCAACCACAATGCCCATTCATCATGAGATAACCACATACACCTATTCATTCATGTAATAATTTACAATCCATAAGCAACTACTTATGCTACATGCATGTCATGCTATTTATAACATATCTCATCAACACATCCTCATACCACCTACATATCATGGTATGTGTAATATATCTCATCAATACATATTCATGCCACTTGCATATCATGCTATGTATAATATCTTATCAACACATATTCATGTCACCTGTATATCATGACATATATAACATATATCATCATCACATAGCTATGCTACCTGCATATCATGATATAACTCATATTATCTCATCATCACATACTCATGCCTCCTACACAACATGGGTTCAAATATAGATCATAACACACATACACATCTATAAACATGTGAAATTCATTATCATAATCACATCCTACATGAATGATTTCTCAACAAAAATATATCATGCATATCTATTTCTCAATGAAAATATTCACCTTGCAACATCAAGTGGATCAACTATACACACCATCCTGCATACCATGCAAGCAAAACTATAACCACATGTGTCACATAAGCTTCATTGTTCCCGTGCAACCTGTGTCAATGAGCATAATCTCCCATGCACATGCAATAAGAAATGATGAATGTCTCACAAATTTTGAGAAATAAACCTACTCATTAGGGTCAAAACCCCCAAGCAAACTGCTCATCGAGGCCAAAGCCCCCAAAACACTTTCCCATCAAGACCGAAGTCCTGAGCAAATTGCTCATCAAGACTAAAGTCCCGAACATTGCATGTGGTATGCCGATGTACACCGACATACCATCGTAGATTCTCAGGGTCCAGATAACTTATCAAATATCACACACATAGAATTTCTCTCTTACCAACTCGGGGAGGAAACCCATCTTCAAATGGACATAAAACCTATTTGTTGGATGTAAAACCCCATCTTTTCTGAAGTAAATACAATTAGATAAGCCTTTGATCAATTAATTTGACAACAAATGGTATCCAATTGCATCCAATCGATCAAACACGGCTAATCATGATTATTCTCATTTATAAATCATTTGCATAATGAATGCAACATTGTACATATATGAGCAATGTTACATGAGTCTAAATACAAGAGACATGCTCAAATCAGTCCACATGTACATCAAACATGGTCCATTGGTGTCAAAGTAACATCACAAATGTCTATACAAGTATGTACATAAGTGGTAGTGCTCATGTCTAAGCTAAGACATGTGAAACATCAACAAACCATAATTAATGTTATATACATGCATCCATAATTTTATCATAGTCATATCGTACTGAAATCATGAAGCAAGTGTGTTGAAAACATCGCTATAAGTTTAAGACAAGTATAACGTCATGCTAAACTTATACAAGGATAAACATCACCATACATAGGCTAAAACATGACAACATGATTCACCAAGAATTAATATAACATGTGCAAGCAAATATATACATCAACATGGTTAAGCCTACTATAATTATCAAGAAATCATGTAGTCATCAAATATGAATTTAAGACAAGTAGAATATCATGCAAAAATTAAACCAATATAGACTATAACATACTTGCGCTAAATCATAAATTCTAAGATGGTCTTCATTTAATCATAGTATCATTTATAGGTAATAATAACTCATTTTAATTATAAGAAATTAGATTCATGAAAAGGGAACAAGAAATGGCCAAAATATATAAGAATAGGAAAAACTATTATTTGGCTATTTCAATGCCCTGTCGGGCCGTTCGATCGACCAGACACGTCGTTCGAATGCCTACTGGGTCATTTAAGCGCCCTTAACAGTTCACTTTATGCCCATTTCTGGTTTGTCTTCAACCTCTCGAAAATCAAATTAAAAATACCCCAAAATTCTAGAATTCTAAAATCACTATAAAACTTTATGATATCAAAATTCAAACTTTAAACATGATAGATCTAACCATTGTTAAGCTTAACCACAAGAAAATCAACATACATGACTTGTTTTTAATCATCCACCATTAAAGCACATAAATAAGCAAGAACCCACTTAAACGTTCTAAACATGCAAATTCCATGCTTCAAACCACACAAGATGAATTCCCGTTACCTCTAAGTGTCCTTTGATCGACAATGAATCTTTACTCCTCAAGAAACCCTACCCAAAATTAGGTTTTAGTTAATACTTAATGAAAATCAACTAACAAGCTTAAATCCATCTTGAAAATAGGTAGATTTATGATTTCCTTTGCTTAAGAACAAAAATCACCCATTTGGGGTTTGAAATTGAAATTAAAAAATAATATTTTTAATAGAAGAAATCAAAAATCTATTTTGGGGAAAGTGAAGATAAGAGATATTAAGAGGAGAACCAAAAGATTATGGATGATTTGGGCCTAAAATTCACCTAAATCGGATTTTCCTCTTTGGGCACTGGGGTTAGGGCACCACTTTGCCTCCTAACACAATCCTTTCCCATTTGGGAAATGGGCTACGGTTTTTTTTAAATAGTAAGCTGTTAGGTTATGTATACAAAGTATTGGGCTCTAAACAAAAATTAAAACTCACTAAGTGGCTAATTAGTGTCATTTTAGGGCTAAAGAATGACTATAATTAGTCCAAAACTCATTAATATAAAATGATTAAAGTTAGGGTCATATGGGACACACGTCATCCAATCGTGTATGTGGGGCCCATAGTGGGGTCTACACCCTTAGTTTTTGAAACAATTCCATAAAATCCCACAAACTCCACAAAAATTAGATAAATCAAGTTTGATATTAGGACTTAAAAAATCAAATTAAATCTTCATAAAACCATAATTACTAACCCTTAACCACAAAATCAAGTCAAACCACTAATTCGATAAAAACCACACAATTAAAAAGAAATTAAACCAGGTTAAAGTTAAAGATCCTATATAAACTACCATCAGATCATTAACCAAGGGAAAATTGTTAGGTCGAGGGCCTTGTTCAGTCTATGAATGAGTCTCATATCCCTTTAAGGGTAGTTTAGTCTTTATTTTAATTAAATGTTCTCACCCAATCAAAAGCTATCAAACCCTATTAATTATTCTTTCATTAATCACAACTGGTGATAAATTTCTATCACAAATTTAATTCCAAACATTAAAAAGAATAAAAATATGAATAACATGGGCTGACATAGGTCCAATAGATCATAATGTGAAGTGTCAACCTCAATTATGATAATAGAAAGATGTGCTCTCCTGCCCTATCTCTCCTCGGGTTCAGAATATCTTTTTATTATATAAAAATGGGTTATAATGCCCCTAAGAGCATTAGGGAACTTTTTTCACATGCAGCACAATCCTCACCATTCTTAGATAAATCCTTGACCTCTCTCAAGAAGTTTGAATCTCAAATTGGCCCATTTATTCCATTCACATGAATGCAGCCTAGTCCGCTCATAGGGTATTTCTATTATTTTGTTCAGGGCTTCCTTAAACATTAATGAATCCAAAACTCATCTCAAGTGTACTCATTAATGTCATAGACCCGTGGTAATTTTTTAGACATTTTATGGGGTTATAAACCACTTGATCAGAGTTTGGTTTTCTCTACTATTCACCCTTAATGGTAGGGGTAAAATAGTCAAGTATTCACTTACTAGGATTTTTCCTCACCGTGTGGCTTAATTTTAATTTAGGGTACACCCACACCTTTCATTGAAAAATTTTCCAATGTTTAAGCCCACTCATAGGCTCTTGAATCAGAGCCCCCAAAGATGGGTAAAGAAATTTTACTATAGTTTACTTGTAAGGGTAAAATAGTTATTTCGTAGCCTCTAGAACTCCCCCCGACCTAAAACTTGATCTAGATAGTCATGAAAATATTTAGGTTGAAAAAAAATTGACAATTGAAAGTCCTTGAACTCGACTCAGTTTAAAAATTACTTTTTTAAACCAAACCGGCCTAGGGTCAGGCTATACTCAACGTGGTTGGATCCTGGCTACATAGCCCTAGTTACCCAACCCGGCCCAAACCAAACCTGCTGTTGTGAATGTCCTATAGGCTACCACTGAAGCCACATACTAGGGGAATTAAGTAATTATATAATAAAAATATTTAAGTAATTAGGATAATTTAGGTATTAATATTTCTTTTAATTATATTAAAAGGCCTTACGTGTTTCTTATTAAACCTATTAGTATTATCTAAGTTATCTAAGTGTAAGGCCTGTAATCTTATTTAATTATAAAATAAAAGAATCAATTAATATTTAATCTTCAGCTCTTCTCCCCTATCCGGCGGTCATGCCGCTCTTCCCCTTTTTCTTAACCTTCTTGCGCAACTTCCTTCTTCTTACCGACTAGCCAAGCCATTACCGATTAGCGAGGCAGTTGTAGACATCCCGCCGCAACATTAATATCAGACCCAACGTTCCATGTGACCACGGTCGGATATGCTTCCGATGGAACCTCCATTAAGGCAGCTGGCCACCAAGACGCGAGGAAGTCTGCACTGACCTCTGGCAGCGTGAAGAAGCGACACCGTTTCTGCGCTGGTACGGTGAAGAAACAAGATGCGCGCAAGGCATTTGTCGCTGGGTCTTCCTTTCACTCGGCCGTTGCAAGGGCGGTTCTCGTTCGGGAAGCTGGGGGACGACGAGTTTGGGCACATGCTGATTGAGATCCAGAGGCGGAACGGGACGGTGAAAGATGACATCCTCATAAGACAAGGTGCCCGCACAGTCCTTGCCTTCGTCACCCTCCGCTGCGATGGTGAGCGCGAGTTCAAATCCGGACTGATTACTGGAGAATGGGGGCAGCGATTCCACTACACCACCATCTCTTCTTCAACTAGAACATTGTCTTTCATCCGCCATTACAGCACTTCCAGCAGTCGCCCCATCGTCTGAACTCCAGCCACGTCCTCTGCCCATTCCCCTCCAATCATATGGCCTGCATCGGCTCGCCAGGCAGAAATTCTGCCACTCTTGCCATCTTCCTCGCCTGGACCAATTTCTCTTCTGTCTGGCATACCCATCCATTCCGGCGAAATCTTCCATTGCAGAATTTTCGCCGGCAATTTCTCGATGGATAATTGGACCCTTCCTTTAGTCCCCGCGAAAATCTCTCGCCTGGCTCCGTTGACATCAATTGCTCCAATTGTGGCTATGGCAATTTCTTATGGGATCAATGTGGAGGATGCACTGCACCTCGTGATTTTTTACTGTGAGAATCTCAGTCGATTTCGGCTTTTGTGGAAGGTTTTCGATTTGCAATGGATGCGCATGGGAATTCTCTAAATCACGCATACAACACCTACTTCCTCTCTGCCTCAATGGAGCCAATGCAAGCTGTCGATGACTAGAAATTTCCCCAACAATTGTGGCCAAATTTATGCTGCAATCATACCGAAAATTTCCTTCCTTCTGAACGGCAATAGGGACTGGACGAGATTGCTTCCTGGAGATTGCTTATGGGAGTTTCCTTACCATATGGTTCTGCTTTCTCCGGCTAGAGAGTCCCCGTTTTTCGGTAAAATCATCAATGGGAGGATTTTTTCTGGAGAATTATCGGTGGTAAATTGGATGTTCCTCGCCCCAGATTTTGGCTTGCACTCTGAGAGATTGTTGTTCAGGATAGAAAATCTCGATCGTGAGATACCTGCGACTCTGGCTATTGGTTGGATGGCCCCAGACCCATCGCGATTTTCCCCCGTCTCAATACAGATCGGCCATTCTGGGATTTCCCCTGTCCCATGCTATCTTGACCTTCCCATGGACATTCTGCACCAGGCAATGGTTACTGGATCTGAAGCTGCAAAAATCTTCCTAAAAGCGGTGGCTTTGCTGCAAGGCGCACCGGCGATGAGCCTCCATCTCTGTAATACGCACACTCTCATGCAGGTTGCTGGCCGGATGGAATTTTTGCCAGGATTTCGGTCCTTGCCGCAGCTTATTTGTATAGATTTTCGCCGGATTGTTAGCACTGGGAATTTCGGCAATGACGGCTCCATCTTTGCCTTGGCAACCATCTCTCCAGCGATTCCTCATTGGTGCTGAGCTTTGGGATAGTGGTAATCAGGCTTTCTCCGAGAAAGAATATGAGCCACGTTTACGAAGGTTTCTATTGGGCCACCCACTTCATAGGACCTACTGGGCCCTTCTCCCACAGGTACGCCTGCATCCCTGTTTTCACTCGTTTCCACAACGGGTTATGCTAGACAGACATGCCTTATTATGTCTCCTGATCACTCATGCAATATGTATGTGTCGTGGGCTATATTACAACTTGATCGTTCTTTTGGGTGGGCTTTGAGTGTGTACCCTACTCGGATCTATTAGCAACAGCTTTATATATGGGATGGGCTTTTCATTGGCTCTATCATTGGGGTAGGCACATGGGCCCATTACTTTACCTATGTTCAAAGTTGTTGCACCGCTAATGCCTCTGTTGCTTGCTGCCTTTAGTATTTATCTCACCTTGATGTTGTCTGATGTCCTCTATGGGCCGACTTTGATACTATCTCATGCCCTCTGTGGGTAGTCTTGGGGCACCCTGTAGCTCTTAGGGTGACCGAACTTATTGAAGACTTGTGCAAGAACTTTACATTGTCGTGCACCCAACAAGCCGTGCCCGCTCCTTTGCTTTACCACCTCCTTCATCTTTCGTCTCTACTGCCCACAATTATGTCTTGCCCTTGGGTTGAACTAATTGCACTTTGCTCATGTTCGTGTTGGCTTTTGCACGTCTGCTTTTGAGTAGTGACCCACTATCTCGATCATTCTACATGTCTTATCCACAGTTTTGGGCTGGCTGTTCATAGCGGAGATATGGTAGGCCTAATGTTTGGAGTTTTAGGTCACCTCGAGAATGAGGTGATGCAAAAGCGGGGAATGTTCTGAACGTCCTAAGGGCTGCCACAGGGGCGACAGGCTAGGGTAATTAGGTAAATATGTAATAAGGGCATTTAGGTAATTAGGTTAATTAAGATATTAGTTTTCCTTTAATTATGTTAATAGGCTTTAGGTGCTTGCTAGTGAGCCCATTAGGATTATTTATTTAAGTGTAAGGGCTATGCCTTGATTTGATTATAAAATGAATGAATCAATTAGTGTCTAATCTCTCCTCTTCTCCCCTGCCTCTCTCCCTTGTCTGGAGGCCATGGCGCTCCTCTCCCCCTTTCCCAGCCTTCCTGCACCACTCCCTTCTCGTTACCTGCTAGCTAGGCCATTGTGGACATCCCGCCACAACACTCGCACCTGTTACCTGGCTTCGTCACCGACCGGTGCATAGTGGCCTTCAATTTTAGTTTATTTTATGTCTCTATGTCTATTTGGAAGTTCTTTATGTCTATCCAGCAATGGCCAGCGGGGCCGCCGCTCAGCAATGGCCAGTTGTGGATGACAGAACTCCCCTATGTGATTTCTCTATTAAAACTGGAGGAGTCACAGAGAGTGGAAATTGGCAACAACCACAATTGTTGGCATGCGACCGGCGGAAGCTCCGCCTCTTTGATGCCGAAAAGATGAGTGGAGGAGAAA
This sequence comes from Saururus chinensis, assembly GCA_035235625.1. Lineage (NCBI taxonomy): Eukaryota > Viridiplantae > Streptophyta > Magnoliopsida > Piperales > Saururaceae > Saururus > Saururus chinensis. Next base: position 4,099,532 of record CP141145.1, on the reverse strand, counting down.
GGGGCTAAAGGACTCTATGGCCACCTCTCGGCCAAGTTCCACAGTCTCACCGGAGTGGGAGAAAGGGGAAGGAGAAGGTGGAAGGAATGGCTGCAATGGGCGGCTCGCCAGCTAGTGGCTAGCGAGCCCACCTACCAATCAGTCATCTACCGCTAGAGGTTGCACCTCAAAGCCATATAAAATTAGTCATAAAACAAAAAGGGTTTTGACACTAAGTCGACATCAAGCATAGCCATTATTAATAATTAGTGTAAAAAAATGATCCTACCACATTAAGATTCTAGCCTTCTCACATGCTCCTCTCTGCATCCATCACCAATCGGACTCACCAAAAACCTCTCAACTGATCTTCCTTTGTCTCTCTAGCCAAAAGTCTCCCTCTAAATAAGCGCTGATTTTCTTTTCATAATCATGAAGATTAGGGGTCCATCAAATCAATTAATTGGGCTCGCACAACAGTCTAATTCTACTAAACGGGCCCTACACAACATGTTAAACCTTAAATGGTTATATCTCCTTTATTGGCACTCCAATTCATGCGTTCTTAGTTGCGTTTCGAAGGTCTTTCTTTCTACTTTCTATCCATATATATTTCAGCCATAAATTCCATTTATTGAGGATGTTATTTAACTGAGAAAGTCAAAGGGTCAAAGTCTTTATTTTCCATTCGGTTAAGTTTTGAAACCTAGGAAAACCGGGGTCATTACCCTTCAATTTCATCAAATCTTAGCCTTTACATAGGTCTCTAAGTTAAATTTGCTCTTTGAATTCAACTAGGAAAGAATACTATTCCAAAAAGACATTTTTGGGGCAACTAAAATTGCTAGCTGTCAATCGTTTCAAATAGTGATCAATCATTCACTATTTTCTAAGGGTACGACTCCTTGAATGATCGAACGGTCTATGTAGTGGCTAATTGATAAACTTTTAGCTTCGTTTAACAAACAACTATTTTGGTGTCAATCGATTGTTTGCTTATGTGTATTGTTGAACAATTGACCTATGACACTGCTTAAAGAAAGTTTTACCCTTTTTACCCTAAATTATTCAGAAACCTCCAAAATCACTTCTAAATTTGTCCTATTGACTTTTATATAAGAATGTGTACTTAATAAACCTCTTAAACTACCAACATTCTTTAGTCTTCAGTCTTTAACCATAAGAATATGTTTGCTTCTATTTTTTGAGTCCATCAATTCCAAACCTAATTCGATCATAACTATATCTAATCAAATTTCTAAGACTAATTATATACTCAAGATTTTTGACATAGTTTTGGCAAACCAAATTAACTAATTAACATTATATATGACACTTATGTTATTACACATGTTACTGATAACTACCATAAAGATAAGATTGGTCACTTGTTCCAATGAGATAGTTTCACTTCAATTATCTCATCTCAATAATTCAATCGACATGCTTGTACACACGTAAAAGTTGAAAATCATTATTTTGACAAGGAAATGATTTCTAAAATTGCCTTTTAAACATACCTTACTCATTTATAATTAAAACAATGGAGAAGCTAGATTTTTTTTATATCATATTGATGAGAGTGAATAATAGATAGCTTATTTTAAAAGGTAATTATTCTATAAAACGAATATATGAGGCAATCATAACAACATGCACTTGAAACTAACTTAGCCACTTAATATAATAAAGTCATATATCTTAGTTTCAAAATAATGCCTTATGTAAGCATTTATGCCTTTGGGAAACATAAAATCCCCTACCTAATTCTTCATATGAGTTCGTTGGCGATGAGTTGAACTCTCCTCATTAGATGACAATTTTCACCCTTATAAAGTCATCAAATCCTCAAAATGAGCTTTCTATTGCGTAGAACACACTTGAATTATGTAAAAATGCCTCTTTATTGACCTAAATTGAACTTGAAACTAGCTAAAAATGTGGAAAAACCTTGGAAGGGGAGAAAAAACCTTTTATATAGAAATGGTATGCCGCAATTGAAGTAGCGTGCCTCACACTACATTGTCATGTTGTAGCACTCATGGCACCACCTTAGTGTGTGCTGTGTCACACTCCATGCATACCTACACACGCTATGCCAATTGCATTTTTTAATTCTCTTTTCTTCAAATGGGCTTATTTCTCTATGCAAAACTAGGATTTGCACTTTTTTTGTACAATTGGGCTTGATCGACGAACCCCACGATATAAGACTAGCCATGGTCTGTTATCTCATACTTTTCATGTGGGACCTACCCATATAGCATGCCTTTTGAGGTCATAACTTATGATCCTATTGCCTGATTTATGTGTTACTAGTTTTGTTATGCTTGCCTCTTAGAGATCTATCAACATAATAAACTTTTACCACATTTTTTCTTCTTCTGTAGATTAGTTTAAGACTACAGTTGTTACTAACATATCCATCATAAAACATGCTAGGTTATCCCATTACCTATGTTGGAATAAGGGAGCCAACATCATGACTTGATTGACTCAACTACCCAAACCTTGTCAAATATAAGACCTCACTAAGACGTAAGGTAAACATCAACCTTGCTGTTCTTACCAATACCTACATCTCATACCATAGGTCATAGTGGTGGCTCTTGAAGGAAGCATTTCCATGTACATGTTTACCTATACACTGATGGATGCTACCTACACCCTAGTAGTTCATATTTGATGTCTTCGTTAAAATAAAACATGCTAAATAACTGAGCATGAATCTGTCATGCATACCACATATTCATACTATAGGCATTCATCATCTTTGACATGCTTCATCATGCTACACTTTTTACCACTTTCTCCACATGTAAGAATCCCACATTAGATTCTACCAAAACATGCAAGTTACCATTCTAACCCTAGCCCCAAAGCTTTTCATGAGTTACCATTCTAACCCTAGCCCAAAATCTTCTCATGATTTACCAAAGATTAAAAATAGAGTATTTAAAATCATAATCTAATCGGGCACTCAGCGCAGTAAATTGCACGTCTCAGTCCCTATAGGGTAAAATCCTAATTCCGACACTTATATGAAGTTAGGTTTTTGTGAAAAAAATTTAGAAAAATCGGATTGATATGAAATTTGGACCACTGTAAACATCACAGGTATAAGGTCCAAAATTAATTTGTGGGTCGGTAGAAAAATCTATTTTCCTGGATAATTTGAGATTACTACATAATACAAAATTTCTAGGATATATAAGTTTAATAAGGCCATATCTAATCCAATAGAGTCCAAATCAACTCAGGGTTTTTTTACTAGAACAAGAATTCATATATCTATATCTCCAAAAATTTTGGGGTCGGTTTGACTTCTTGTGGTACTTAGTAATTGGGAAGAACTAAGATACTGAGATTCTAGACATTTGGACGTTTCTTGTTTTTGAAAAAACTAACAATTCTAAAAATAAAAAGAAAATTTTCAAAAGTTCAGAACTAAAATATCTCTATCAGGAGTCCCATATAAATTTCCTAAGGTCATTCTATTGGTTTTTAGTCCCAAAACCTAAGTCGGAACTCATACTAATAAAAATAGATAGATTCTTGAGTGTGGAATGAAATTGATAATTCACTCATGGAAACCTTGTAAAACGAACTAAAATTTTTACTAGAGGGATTTGAGAATGTTTCTGAACTCCCACAAAAATTTTGGATTAATTTGAGAACTATAAGGTTCCAAAACAATTCAACCTTTCTAGGTGCATAGCCAAATCTAAAGTTCAAAACTCCTTTTCAAAACCATCAAGACTTAACCCTATTGGTTTAATTCGGTGAAAACACCTTGATAACCCTAATCGTAAATCTTGAGAGGCATTAGAAAACTCCATCTAACATGATATACAATCCACACATCGTATGCTTATGATCTCAAACATATATTCAAGCATTAAGTTTGCATAGTCCAACATAATATTATTCAAGCATATCATGAATCAGACAAACAAGGCATGCACAACCAACTCCATTATAACTAATTAAGAAGAGGTCGATCCTACCTCTTCTCAAAGGTGACTCTTTTAATCCTAGAAACTCCATGCTTGTGGGAGGAAAACCTTCTTCTCCACGCTCGAAGGTGCTCCAAGGGCAATCACTCCACCCTTGAAGATGGAGAGGCTATACTAGGTGGAGGGAGAGGGAGAATTTGCCTAATATGAGTGTGACAACCGCCATTTTCCATAATAATTTATTCACAATATCATCATCCGACACATGTAAATTTTATGCACGTGATTGAACACGATGACTGTCAGTGCACAACAATCGCATATCGATAGTTTCTATGATCATAATAAAAATTAGAAGAGTTATTGCACAGCCATAAATACTACCACAACACTTAATTTTATTACACATGTCAAGGACCAATGTGTGTAAAGCCGATAGCTTACACAGAGTTTATTAATATCTAGCACATCATGCTGTTAAAAATGAGTCACATACATAATTACACAAACTAAAACATTTAAAAATCCCTTCCACTTCCACCTTTGTCCTTGCTGAATACCTGCAGGGTCTAAGGGTGGTTGAGTATATTTATGCTCAGTAGATTGAGTTAAAATCTAAAGTGATACTAAGTAGCAATGCCTTAAAAAAAAACATTATACAATTTTTGACAAAATCTTTTATCCATGGTAAATCACCAGGAAAATCAATTAGTTCATAAGCAAATTAGATCCACAAGCTCAATTCTGAATCACATCAAATTTACAATCTCAAATCCGAATTAAATTAAACCCACAAACTCAATTTCGAATCGCATCAAATCCACTAGCTCAAATCCTGAATTACAATAAATCTACATCAAATTCGCTAGTTCAATTCTGAATCAAATCACATCCATAATCTTAAATCCAAGTCACATCACATCCACAAGTTGTGATACCCACCTACCCCTGCGCTCATGGGGCAACGACGACCAGTTAGGTAAGGAGTTTTCCCATGGTACTCCACCCTATGCACACCACTTGTTGGTTATTTTGTAAGTGAACGTTACAAAAACACCAAGCAGCGCATACAAAATCAGTTCCACATCCCCATTCTGGTCCTTAGAGGTATCAAACTAGAAAAATAGCCTTGCCACAACATCCAGCAAGCTCAATTTAGGAAAAAATGCCACTTGAACTACTTCAATTGGACTTAAAATGATTTAGAATGAAGGAACAAAAGTTTTGTGAGTGCGAGACAGGTAAATGGAAAAATTGAAGCTAGTGCATGTTTAAATAGGTATGGGAGGCATCTCGGGATGCCACGCTTCACATGCAGCATGTCACGTGAATCCTGGGCTATGTGGCAGGCGCAACGTGCATCGCGTAGTGCAGTACACACTGGACACTAGCCACCCGAGACTCAGGGTCCACGTGTCATGCTAGTCCCGGGTGGGGTGGGGCGACATGTGCGATGTGTGTTATGCCCATTTCCACGCGCCTGATGCAATAAATATAATATTAAATATTTATTGCATTAGGCTAGCATTAGCAGCACCGACACTAGTTGAGCCGCGTGGCCGAATCCTGCATTGCCCATCCCCTCGACGGCCACGCATCTTGGCTGGCATCAGAACAACACCAAGCCTAACGTAATAAATATTTTGTATTTATTCTCTTTTTAGAAAATTTAAAAACTTCAATCGCACATAACTTTCTCTCCCGGACTTTGATTTACGCGTTCTTGATGCTACTGGGCTCGTATTAATGAGCTCTACAAAACTAGACTATAGATTGGGGGCTTTTTGCACTTTTTCAGTGGGTCCCTCTAACACCCTGTGTTGTCATTGCACTTAACTTGGAGGGTTAGGGGTAATTATGTACTTTTTTAGTTAAATTTTGAGGGTTTACAAGGGATAAAATCCCGGTCTATGAGTAGATATTGAAGTAACGAGTGTAACGAACCGAGGAACACACTAAATAGAGACAACCTCGGGAAGTCTGCCACATGGATGACACCCACATATAAAGTACCATATGTGGTCTAGATTCGAAGGGATCGTCAATATGAGTCCATCGAACTAAGAATGCGCGATTTTGACTTTGGGATAAGAAGTTATCGCATTTTAAAGTTGGAATTGTATTTGGATGAAATAAAAATAAAATATTTAAATCCCCAAACACACATCATACATTCGACAACATGAAAGAACTACACTCATATTAATCTACACAAATATAGACCTAACTATATCAAGTCTAAAGCTGACACAATGTACTTTGCACAACAATAAAAGATGCCTAAAACCTACGAGTCAATAGTTAGGCCTTATTAGTTAACCTTGTTTTAAGCATGTTTACTTGCTTAAATAGTCTACCCTTAATTTTCATCATATCACGTATCACAGAGAATGGTAAAAAAAGCCAGTAGTGAGCATGCAATTTACAGATGTAGCCTAGCAACTACATTTTGACCCTCGAATCATTTTGTCCCTTTGTTTTGCATTTCGTAAAAGTCATCTGTCATCCATGTAAGCTTAGCCCCGAGCACACATTATACATTTGACAACATGAAAGACCCACACTCCATTAATCTACACAAATATAGACATAACTATATCAAGTCTAAAGCCGACACAATGTACTTTGCACAACAATAAAACCTACTAGTCAACAGGTAGGCCCTATCAGTTAACCTTGTTTTAAGCATGTGTACTTGCTTACATAATCTACCTTTAATTTTTATCATATCAGATATCACAGAGAATGGTAAAAAAGCCATTAGTGAGCATACAATTTACAGATGTAGCATAGCAACTACATTTTGACCCTCGAATCATTTTGTCCCTCTGTTTTGCATTCTGTAAAAGTCATTCATTTAAGATAAGCCCCAAACACACATTATACATTCGACAACATGAATGACCCATACTCCTATTAATCTACACAAATATAAACCTAACTATGTCAAGTCTAAAGCCGGCACAATGTACTTTGTAAAGCAATAATATATATCTAAAACCTACCAGTCAACAGTTAGGCCCTACCAGTCAACAGTTAGGCCCTATCAGTTAACTTTGTTTTAAGCATATATACTTGCTTAAATGGGCTACCCTTCTTATTCATCTTATCATATCACATATCATAGAGACTTAGCCTAGCAACTCAATTTCTATCTTTAAAGACTATTTGCCCATGCTTCTATGGTTCTTCAAAGTCATGACCACAAACTAAGCACCAAACACACAATCTATGTTTGACAAAATCAATCTACCCATATATATAACAGTCTATATCAAGTTTATTGGCCACACAATTTACTTTTAAGACCAACCTATAATGTACCAGTCAACAGTTAGCCATATCAGTTAATTTCGTCTGTAGCATACAATAATGCTTTATGGTCTCCCCCTTATTACTCATCATATCTCATATAACAGAGCACGGGTCCAACTTAACTAATTCACTATATTTTTCTTCCTTATCCCACCTACAATATTTTTTTCATTAAAGATTTCCTTTTCAAAATTTATCATGAGATCACATCATTCAAATATTTAAAACAAATTTATCTTACGACATCAAATACACTAATTATAGCAGTACATACAGCCAATTTACACACCTATTATGAATTTCATCACACAATCTTAATAAATTTCAAACCAAACCATATAATACAGCTAAACAAGATATTCGCTTCTTCAATTAACCGTACAAAGTTGTAGGATATTACCTTGCCATTTATATCGCCTTCTATTGATCAACAGATGGGGAGATTGGTCAGATGGCCAAGTGAAGAGGTAGAATGTAGATTAGGGCCAAACACCGAAATGTGGAATGCGGCCGGCTGGAAGAGAGGGACGGCGGGAATGGATATTAGAAAAATGTCTTCGGAGGGGGGAAAGGTGGCCGCAATGCATGTCTCCGGTTGTAAAATGATTGCCGCAGTGAGATTGCCAGAGTGGAGTGAGATCGCTGGAGTGGATAGTGAAGGATGGAACAAAATGAGAACTTTCTATGCAATACCGGAGGAGCAAAAAATGGGACTGGATGACCGATAGCGGAGAAGAAGAAGGTGACGGATGGGATATAAAAGGTTGGATGAGGGGTTGCCGGAAGGAAATGCAATTCTCATAACAGTCAAGAGAGGTCGTGAGCGCTGGAGGGAAAACCAAAATCTGAATTTAGGATGCAACCGGTGAAGTAGGGTCGAGTCTATTCATTTGCTTTGCCCTAAGGGTATTATCGGCAATTTAAACACGCGTGTGGGAAAGTAGAATGTGCGTAAGTGTAATTGTGCAAATCGAAGTACCTAGCCTATTTTTATAATTCCAACATTTGTTGAGTCTATTTCTAAAAAATTTTCATCAATAGGCTACGAGAATACTACCATCCACCTTGTCGATCCAGGCCTCAAGAGTGATAATTGCACTTGTCTACTTCTCAATAGACTGTCAAAGAAAACAGTAACCTTTTATGGATATGATTGGAAGGGAGCAAACTTTCTGCCGGTTTTTTATGGATATGATTGGCATGGAGTTAGTGTTGTCGTAATTGTCAAATGCCTTTCTATGGTCACAGACCATTCATATATAGGAACTTCTCCTTGCCTCAAGAGCTCTTACGGATCCTACCTGTATGCTGTGGTCGTCCAGGATTATTTTCGTAATCTCCATGACAATTGCAGTGTTCTAGCTTCCACCCTTGCACCTATTGAAGGAGGAGATGTCAATCTTACTTATGCTGAGATCCACAAGAGAATGATTATGGGCCTTGAACTTTTTTATGATACTTATACATGGTTTGGCTTTCGTTATCCTTCTGAAAGGTGCTTGGAATCGCCTCAATGTGAGTGTTCAGATTTTTGTATGGACCTTTTTATGTTAACATTATTTTTCAACAAATAATTAAATAGCTCTTCAGATACAAATCATGCTTTTAATTATCTTCAAAACAAATTAATGCAAATTATCAATGTTATATATAATTCACTCATACAATTTGCAGATTTTTTTAAAGCAGCATGGGAAGACATTATAGGTAATTCTTAGGCAGCATGTTTATTTCTTCTTTGTAATTTCTCTCATATTTTATTGCTGCTTACAATCATTAATGCTTACCAAAAAGCCTTCCAATTGTAGGTAAGAAATTTTCTCTGAGACTTCTTTTGCTTTGATCTATTGATCAATATATCTAACGGCTTTTTATATAATCTTTTGATGTGAGAAGAACGTATATTGATAGCCAGATCATCTTTTGGAGTGTTTTGTCTGTCTCTTATTGTGATATACAAATTACTGAGGAGGCATTTGTCAATGGATGACTCAATTGAGGAATTCCTTTGTCAATACAAGAATAACATTCCAAAGAGGTACTTTTATTGGCAAATTTTGACGATGACCAACAACTTCAAAGAGAAACTAGGGAAGGGAGGTTTTGGCTCTGTGTTCAAAGGGAAACTTCCAAATGGTCATCTAGTCGCAGTTAAGATGCTGTCCAAGAGCAATGGGAAGGACTTTATCAATGAAGTGGCCACTGTTGGAAGAATTCACCATACAAATGTAGTGCAGCTGATTGGTTTCTGCTCCATGGGAACGAAAAGGGCTCTTATCTATCAATACATGTCAAACGGTTCTTTGGACAAGTACACATTCTCCAGAGAAGATGGCCACTCCATGAGTTGGGACCAACTATACCAGATTGAACTAGGCATTGCTCATGGGATTGAATATTTGCATCGAGGCTACTCCAGAGACCCACATCCTACACTCTGCACTTCACTTTGTCCTGGCTTCCCACTAACGCATCGGACCAAAGCTTCACTAAGGTTGAAAATGCTACAAACTGGGTTAAACTACTTTTATATGAATAAGAATACACATGTATATTTATTAAAGGTTATGAATAGTCCTACATCGCCTAAGTAATAGTGATAGTGTTAATATGTAAGGCATAAATTTGGCTATTCAAGTTAGGCCCTTGGGTTACTAAAATTTTGTGAGGGAGATATATATTGGACCTATACACCAAGGTGGGCTACCCTACGAGTGTGCTATCACTGTCGTGAGGCTGGCTCAGTTTGGTTTGGTTCCCGGGTTAAGTTGGGATGGGTTGACAAGATAATTATTTTTTTGAAAAATTCATTTGGTTTTTTATTAACCTAAATATGTATGTTAACGGTCAAACACATCCATTTGAATGTGACAGGTTGTCTTCTTCAACGGGATTTTGTATGAAACACATAATTTTTTTTTAATCATCATTTACTAGATTTCATTGCCATCTTTTGTAAGAGCAATTACATAACACTGGTTCACTGCATACGCTATGTGAGGGTGCTTTTACAGTGTGTGGTAGGTCGTATTATCTTGGGAGACAGAATTCCAAATTATTCCTAAGTATCAATCGGGAAGGCATAATTCTATCTTAAGAACAATGGATGTGACCCTTGATTCGATTTAATTCTTTTTTTATAATTTTATTTCATCGCAAGAATTACTAAGATATGGAAATTAATAGTTTTAAGACATAATTACATTTTTTTCATACTTTACTGTTGTGATTAGTATTTCAAAACTGTGTTTTTAATATTTCAAAATTAGGACTAGCTTATGTTAATTGGAACATAAATTGCGGGGGAGGGTACCAATATGACTTCGATCATAATTATTACTATGGCAACTCATGTTCTTATTCAAGTGAAAGGGGAGAAGCCGAAAAAATTCAATGGTGCAGATTTAAGGAGATGGCATTAAAGGATTGGGTTTAATTCCGGCAATGAAACACAATCAAAATCAATTGAAAACACAAGGAGCTTATGAAGGAGCATGGAGGATATAGCAGTGGTCCTAGTTAGTACTAGCAGGCTCATGTCGGCAAGGCGAAATGGATTCTGACAAGAGTGGTGGAATCTGGCAATAGTGCAGGCATGACAGAGGGTCGGGAATTGCTCTTGGGTTTCTTCTCAACACTTTTGGACATTCCCAAAAGGAATGAATGGAGACAACTCTTTTGAGTCATGATCTACTTTTTACCCTTTTTTTCACATTACCATCATACACGTTATTCCACTTCTTTATGCGTTGTATATCTAAAATTTGCTGAGAAAACATATGTGCTGCATCAAGGCCTAACGACTACAACTAAGCTCCACACCTGACTCTACAAGTATAAATATTGGGGTCAAATATGCAAAGATAAATACACCAAAGCGTCAAATTTTTCCACCGAAAACAATAAGAAAAATAGCATGAATATCACATAAAACTATAAAAAATATCAGGGACATTATAATCACCCTGCCTATTCTTCTTTGTCTTTTCCCTCCTCCTATGGAAATCATTGAAGTCCTTCTCTACAACTATAGCAATTGCTATGACTTCTACCAAAGTCTCAAGCCAAAAGGTACCACTTGACCTCTAATATATGGCTGTAGCCCATCTTCAAACTTCCTTGCCATCTCATACTCATCATCAAAGAGAAGATGAGCAAAATATTCTGGTTCCACGAATTTGGTTTTATACTTAATGACGGTCATAGATCATTGCTTCAAGTTTTGATTATTTCTTCTTATCTTCTTACACATGCAAAGGGAAATACTTGTCATAAAAAATAACTAAATATTCCCTCCAAGTAATAAACACTTGATTGTGAAACCGCTGCCTCTCAATTAAAAGCCACAAGCACTAAGCTTCACCCTCAAAAGTGAACACATCAAGGTGATTATTCTCTTTCTCAAAGAACCTTATAGCACTAAAGATCTTCTTCATATGCAGCTTCCAGTTATTTGTCTCAGTTGGATCTGTCTTTCCCTTAAAGCGGGGACTTTTCAACTTCTTGAAGACCACCAAGGTCAATTGCTTATATCTGCCATTGTGCTGCGTACCCCTATTGCTGAACCTGCACTATTTGAGTTAGTCCCTTAGTGGTTGACTATTATCCACACCTGGATCCCTAGCTGTCGAACTATTGTTTGCCCCTACTTGACTAAAATCTGCCATCTACAGGATATCTAGGTGTTAACTCTCATGATTGAACACAAAAGTTAAACAACACACCAAAGCAAGCACTTAAAACAATGAACGAATGGTAGCAACATTGCTAGTATTATCTAATTCTTTTATTATCTCATTCCCCATTAATGGTGATGTTCCAACTTCTATTAATATCACTTGCTTTTAATTAAATCTAGACTCTAATACTAATAAATTGTCAGGCACCTTGATCAGAATGGGCTGGAGGATGTGACAACTTTTTACCAAAACTATGAGTTAAATCAGAATACACAACCAAGCTACTGCTTCATTTATAAACAATTTGGAGAATATAAAAGAAATTTAACTACTCTTTTAAGTAATACAAAGCATCCTTGTACATAATACTAAATGCAATGGCATAAGGAATAACATATGCCTTCAAACTACAAGAAAGATATACCATCACTGAAATAGAAGTACTATCAATGTTACTATGATTTCATCAGAGTTCCTTCACACTATTTACTCCTATATATCCCTTAGAAGAATTCCTATCCCAGAACATCATTACTTTAATGTTTACTTATTTGTAAAATAAGTCATCCTGAGCACCTACATGACACAACCACACAGGGGAAGGATTCTCAAAATAAAACATGGTTGAGCATAGCCTAATAAGGTTTTGAAATATGATAAGCTTACATTAACACCACAAGTGGATTTTTGAGATGCATATCAAATCCTTGCAAAGAAATTGTGAAAATATATCTCAAAGGTGAATCCAAAACTATACACAATAATAGTGGTGTAAAATTTCGATATGTGCACTAGATTGACCTGATATCACCTGAGATATTTCTCTCTTTGCAACCCAAAGGCAATGGACATGTCTCCCCTTGACCCAACATACTTTACACTTCCTCTACCTGGAGACACTTTTCTTATTTCATGCCTGTAGGTTCGGACGGAACTTCCCTTAACCCAGGCATGTTTTTCTCACTATGTGGCAATTTGAAGGAGAATAGAGTCTCCTTTTCTTTGGGCCACTACCCTCATGGTGGCTTGATGACATAGGACAAAGCCCCCTCTTGTTCCGGGCCATTTCTCTCTCCTTGGGCCCTAGGGTGACAGGCAGAGTCTCCTCTTACCTTAGGATGTTTTCCCCTCAAAAAGTGGCTAGCTCAAAGAACATATGCTTCAATTACGTAGAACATCATCTAATTAGCTAAGAACGCCTTATCAACGGACAAAAACGAACTCCAACAACCTATAAAACTCCCCTGAGAGTTTGGATAGAAATAGAATTTATAGGGGAAGGCATACAAGTATACTACAGGAAAGGGGCATGCACACACGGACGCAAACCATGCGTCTTGCATCCACTAAACTAAGCACATGGAAGGTGCACACTTGATGCACACGTGACACGTGCGCCCACTCATGATTGTGCAGGCTTCACATTGCACAGACAGTTGAGATTACATAGTGTGGCTCTCATGTTGCACAGTCGGCCGAGATCGCGCTGCATGGCTATCAAGTAGTATTTTTCTTCAGCAGTGCGGCTTGATTTGGCTCAAGCCACTGACATCATATATTCAGTCTTTTTCTTAATATTTTATTATTATTTTATTTAAATACAATTCTAACTTTAAAATGCAATAACTTCTTATCCTGAAGTCAGAATCATTCGTTCTTCGTACAATGGACTCATATCGACAATCCCTTTGAAACTAGACCCCTCATGGATATATTATCCCATACTTTTTAAGTGGGTCCTGTCGATATGGCACATTTCTCGAGGATATAACATTTGCTTTTGACCTCTATTTCCCTTATTCTTTAATTCATTATGCTTAGTTGCTTTGAGCTCTACACATATACTGAGATTTCCTCCCCTTGAAACCCCTTAAAATTTTACTAATAAATAAATAATTACCCTTAATCCCTTGGTTTATGTGAAATCAGAATATGGGATGTTACTGCTTGGGCTCAATCATATCCATTTCAATGAAATTTTGAAAAAAAGTTCTTTTCATTCCTTAAAATAGGATCATAAATGCCAATTTACACAAAATAGTATAAATAGATAAATTTGGCATTTTTTCTCATTATTAGGGTAGCTAAAATTTCAAGGAATTCACTATAGCATCTCTCTAGGTGAGTCAAAGTTAATTCTTCTTCATAATTTCTTAAGTTTTGATTAAAATCAAATGTCTTTTTTACATGATCTTACTCCTCATGTATTCCTCTATTGGAATTTCTAAAATTCCCTTATTTCTATCCCATTTATAGAACACTAGATATTTGTTTTATATTAATAACTTTGTTAATCATATTTAAAATTCATTAGACACAAGGAAGTACACTTGTTAACTATAGTTTTGAGTCTCAAGTTGGAAAAAATCCTTATTTGTGATTAGTTTTGATCAAAGAGAAAAAGAAGTGATTCTCTAATATGAAGGTAAGAGGCTTCCATTTTGATAATGATTTATTTCATTATCACTAAAGTTAATGCTAATCATACTTTTTTATGATTAATGGTTATATGGCTTGATTTCTCTATTGGGTAGATTTTAATGTTATTTTTGCATACTTATCCATGAGTTTGAAAGGGTTTTTCATAATTAAGGGTTTGAGATTGATTACACAATGAATTACAAAGATTTGATATTTGATTGCAATGAGTTTTTGTTAGAAATCGTGGTTTCACATTATTATGTTCACCCCGATTGATCACCCATACAACCAATCGATCTAAACAGTTTGTCTTTTTCTTTTTTACATACTTAGTAACTGATCGACTGCCCAATGGACTGATAGTTCAGCCAACCGAACATATTCCAAAATTTTGGGGCTGATCGATTGGTTACTGTTGGCCGATCGATCACCCTAGTTTGTGATTTGTCTGTTTTGTCACCCAATTGACTGGCTCACTTATTTTTGACTTATGGACATAATTTAGAACCTAATCTTCATACTTTTGATTGGTCTTTTGCATGAAGTTAACCAAGTATTGTTCTTATATAATGGGGTTACTTAAGCATATATGTATATAATGTTCTTTTAAGGAATTCATGCTACATGCATCATATTTTAGCCTCATATAATCTTAATTTCTAAATCATGTTTACCGAGATTAACCATGAATTGTGTACCATGATTAGCCATAGCTTTTCAAAGTTTTCCAGATTAGCTATGTGAGATTTAAAATGAATTAGTTTTCTCTATGAATGGGTAGGGTTTTCCGTTCTTAAAGGGCAGATTTTATCTCCCCAGGTGAGATGACTACAATTATTGGTATGAACTATAGAGATATTGGAGCTGTGCTTGAGGATTATTTGGTTATGTCTATGTGCACTAGCTTGACCTAGTATCTTTAGCATTTCTAGTTTTGGATTGCCTAGTAAAAGGGTGATATCTAACACCTTCGGATGCAAGGAGAAAGATATATCGAAACGAGAAGATGCCTAGAGGAAGCAAGCAACATCAAAAGTAGCAACTTCTAGGACTACCTGGTAATAAGCATTTTTTATGTTCTGATTTTATTTGATTTCTATGCATGCATATTTAATTAGTAATATTGTTATATTAATTAAAATATATGATAATATGAATGCATGTATTACTTAAGATATGTACTATGCTATAATCCTATATGTTTTGATATGCTTTCAGTTGATATGATCGGATAAGCTATGAAATGCTCTGCTTAATCTGATATGTTTTGATCTGAATTACTATGTTATAATATAATTTAATGGTATCTGACATAAGCTAATCAACTTTGTTGTGTATCTAAAGTGAGATGTATGTTCTTCTAATTTATTGGCTTCTGTTCAACTTTGATGATTTATGAGGTTCTCATCTAATTTTGAATGCTTTATTCGGATATAAGGATATACATATATGATTTTGTGATACTTGATGTATGTAATAGCCATTAGGCATAATCATGTTTGGATTAGATTGTATTATAATAACATCATAGATGTTATCTAATACTACCTAGTCAATGAACGGTACAAGAACATTGGCCAATGCAAGTTAGATATAAGATTATGTTTATTCTGACTCTATGTGCAATGGAGCAAAAAAATTCCGTAGTGCGTAGAGGAACATTATGACTATCGCACACAGAGTATGCCACTCCTAATTGGTCAAATTTTAATTTTTATAAAATATTTAATTTATTTTTATTTTTCGAACATCCCTAATCCAGGTCCTGTCTTAGTCAGGGTGTTATACAAGCGCACTTGACAAGCAATGAGGGATGACTCCCAAGAAGTTTATAATGATAGGAAGACAAGTTGTGGGATCCTACTTCTTCAAAGTAAGAACTTAGCAAAAATTGTACCAAATTTTGTAGTAATTTATATTAAACACTAATGTACTTTATGAGAATTTTTACCTCAAGACTAGGAGCACGGGGTCCACCACACCTTGGTATAACTGGAGATAAGCCGAACCCACTAATTTCTCAATAAAAATTTTAAATAATTCCAAGAAGTTTCCTAGTTACCTCAATCATTATTTAGAAAATGTAAAAAAAAATATAAAGTTTTCGGAACTTATATTACAAATACGACTCTAAATCTCTAATATAATCAAGCAACAAAGGCAATTAAAAGATAATTATAGTTAAAATCTCTAATATATTTTAACTTTTGAAAACAATTATGATATCTTTATGGCCATTTGAAGAGGCACCGGGAAGTGTATATATCTTGAAAAGTAATGGTCTTTAAATACATCTCTTTTATTAAAAAATAACTCTAAATTACTGGTATGAGGTCCCACTTCTACCTTCATATCTTGAGTAACGTCTGCTGCCAAAGGATTAGGAGGCACTCATGCTTTCCACATCTTCCTGCAGCATCTGGATCACCTTGTTCATGGGTGGTCGGTCCACTAGATACCACTGAATGCACGATAATGGCACCATGGTCCGCAGGAATTTTTAGAACCTTAAATAGGTCGAGATGTCAAACAAAGATTTACTTATGTCCATGCTATATGGTCAGGGGCGGGACTGGAAATGTACACGCAAACGTGCCTTTACACTTTGGGCACAAAACTCCCTTACGTTCTCTACTTTGACGATCTATTCAATTCCATAAATTGAAGGGGCTATTGCAGAGGTATTGACAAAACGTGACTGCATATTGTATGATCAATTTTTAAAATTATTCTTGAATTGATATAATTGTAAGGGTTTTGAGTTTAGGAGAAAGTGTACATATATTATCGGATATATAGTCAATGTCAACAATGGTGCCCGCATTAGCCAAACTAAATATGTTTTTTTTCTTGGTTTAGGCACCACTGAATATTATTACATTAGATACTGAAAGAAAAGTATATATGAATGTTCATCCGAATTACATATTTGTTGATATCTGGCTTAATTAAAAGGTAAAGAGTTCTTGATGAATACATATTGTCGTGGTCGTCATACGGGGACACCAGCGAATCAGGCGATCCGGTTTCATAGAAACAGGCAGTCTCAAAGAGTCATTTTGGACAATTGCTTGGCTGGATACCCCAGTCAATATATGAAATACTGCATAAATATAGGTTTTCCCTTCGCTCAGACAAGGAACCCCAACAAAGTCGCTAGAGATGTCGTTGATAATGGGCTTGGAACATTCAACATATGTCATCTCTGCTTTGTATTGGAAAAAGTAATCTCTGCGTCTTCTACATTCTTCAGTAGGATTCAGACGGATACAATAATTTGAGTTAGCTAAGTTAGTGTAAGAGAGATTACGGTGGCATCTGCTTGCCTTGCAGTATTCATCATTATTGAGAGAAGCCCCACGATCAGCCAAATTGGGTCTTTGCTTGGAAAAACAAAAAGGTCATTTGGGTCAACAGCTTACACAGCTAGTTCAAGTCTTCCATCCACTAGGCCAACTCTTCCATATTGTGCATTTGGGTCTTTGCTTTGTTAGTTGATATTTGCCACCTTGTCCAAGTTTTCATCCACTAGGCCAAGTCTTTTCCCTCGGCTGCCTAGTGGTCGCATCACTTTAATTTTCCACACGGCTACAGCTAGAATCATTTCGCTCACCGTGTTAACTCAACTAACTTTTTTCCAAACAATAGGCACAGATCCTTAGCAACAAAGACTTTTTTTTTCTAGGTTTTTTTGTTTATATTCTATTTCGAGATTTTTCTGCATTACCTAATAGAAGATGCCAAAATTCCGTATTCTTCCATCCACCAGTCCAAGTCTTCCATCTTGTGGGTTTGGGTCCTTGCTTGGTTAGTTGCTATTTGCCACCTAGTCCAAGTCTTCCATGAAGTACTCGGGTAAGTCTCTTCCCTCAGCTTCCTAGTGATTTGCATTACTCTAATTTTCTACACGGCTACATCTGAAGTCATTCTGTTCACCGTGTTGACTCAACTAACCTACGTCCACACAAAATAGACACTGATCCTAGCAACGAAGAGATTTTTCTTCTAGTTTTTTTCTTTATATTTTTTTAGGGATTTTTCTGTATTACTTGGTAGAAGATGCCAAAATTCTGTATTCCTTACTTCTTAATATTAAATGTCATATTATTTACATTAGGATGAAATTACCTTTAAGTTTAAATAAACCAATCCCCATAAAAATCCTTATAAATGAACAATGGAGATGTTGTTCTGGTGGAGAGGAATGATCAGTGGTGTGGCGGAGTTCACCGGTGGGAGATGATTGACGTTGACTTACTGGCAAGTCCTCGGAGATGGTAAAAACAATATTTTTTCCATTATTTCCAACTACAAAAATTGTATCGGTTGACATAGTCTTTATTTTGGCCGATCCAATGATCCCCAAAACCAACATAATGTATATGACTAGTATTTATATACACTACAACAGAGAGGTAGCAAATGATGGCATGTATGTAGATGGAAAGGTATGGTTGATGAACATTCATCCCCGGGAGAGGTTCGGTGAGCTGTTAGTACAAGTAAAAGATAGACTTGTCGTCAATGGTAATGTGATTTTAAAGTATTTGATTTTATCTTTCCAATAATCTATTATGTATGAATTAGAAGATGATGAAGGCCGGCAATTACTATTTTTATTCATAAAAAGGGAAATAAAGAAGTGTTATCATTATATGCGGAGATGGACAAGGCTGCCAATGGAGACAAATCGCCATCAGTGGAAAGGAACCGGACTATGAATAGAGATTGTGATGCAGATAGCATATAGTCTCAGTGACATTTCATCGAATGGATTGTTGTTTAAATAACTCTAAGGGTAAAGCTATCTTTCACTAACGTAGAGTTAATCGCAGCCGTTGTTTGGATCTGATAATTTCCATTGAAGGGGGTAAAACCGCCTTTCACTAACCCAAAAGCTAATCTAGACTATCAGACTAAATGGAGCAACAGATGAGGGGTAAAATAACATTTAACTTTCCTTCGGAACAGTTAGTTTGGTTAATTGTCTTCAAGCTTCAGCTGGTGGTGAATTTCCAAAAAGATCAAATTGAGCGGAAGTCCAACTGGCATCCACATCAGCTGATGTAAGAAAATATAATAGGATGTAATCATTCTAGAGAGGGGAAAGAAATGTTTGTTAGTTTTAGTATTGTCGAGTTGTTTGCTCAGTCTGATGTTCTCTGCATAGAACTGGAAGACCAGTTGTTGCTGTTCTGTTGAACTTCAAGGTTCGAGTTTAATTCCTCGATATTTATGTAATTTCCGTTGTTGTAATTGAGTTCTGAAGATAGTGAAGAGTTTATACTCCCAAATTTGTTGTTTCTTGGTTGATCCAAAATTTACAGATCTGATCTGTTAATTTTTTTGAGATCTGGTTTGCTGTTTGGTTTGAACGACTCTGTCAATTTGGTATCAGAGATCTAGTAATTTGATTTTGATGTTGAACCTAGATCGATCTGAGTCTCATACTGAATAGCCCACGAAGATGCGGTTACTTCAACAAATATTAGCGCAAAAGCAGGAAGTTACGGTGCAGCTTCAAGCGCTAAGAATGGGAAATTCTTGAGGGAATTTGGATCAGTCTAATACTATACCAAATCCACCCAAGCCAAATCGATTTAGATATGACCATCAGGGTTGAGGGTTTCAAAATGATGGAAGTGGTTCCAGTGAGGAAGATTAGCTTCATCCTACAGACAATATGCCAGGTATTCATTCCAATTCTACTTACTTCAAATTGAAACTGGAATTACCTATCTTCTCTAGTCAATTGGATATAGATCAATTCTTATATTTGTTAATCAAAATGGAAAACTATTTTTCAAGCATAGATGTTCCAGAGGAAATTAAGGTCAAATTGATTACATGTAAATTGAAAAAAGGAGCTGCTGCATGGGGGGCACAGTTACAAAGTAGTTGATTAGCTTTGGGTAGCCATCCAATTATGTCATGGATTAGAATGAAAAAATTAATGAGGGACATGTATCTTCCCAGCGATTATGAATAAATTTTATTCCAGAAGCTACAACATTGTCAGTAGGGAAACAACACAATTGTTTAATATACCACTGAATTTGAAAACTTGACTATGAGAAATTGTTTGAATGAGTCAGAGAATCAGAAGATATCTAGATATTTGAATGGATTGACTCATGAACTTCAAGAGAAATCGGCTATGAAACCAATTTTATCTCTCAATGAGGCTTTCCAACTTGCTACAAGGAATGTAGGGTTGATGTTTAAATCTATAAACAGAATGACTTCTTCTCGAAAATTCTATCAAGGAGAAAGTTCACAAAATGCTTTTGTTAGAAATAAAATTCCTTTCTAGCCACCTGTTTCAGAAAGAATACCAATTCATAAAAGAGAAGTTACCAAGAATGAAGGGAGAGTTACCTTTTCAATAGATCCTAATAAACCATACTCTAAACCAGGACCAGATAAATGCTGGAAATGTCAGAAACCTGGTCATTTCTCCCATCAATGTCCATTTAGGAGATTGGATAGCAATAATGGTACGAAATTAGTTGCATGTAACCAAGTTATTCACGAGGAAGAAGGACACAATTCTGAAGATATTGTTTCAACTGAGGAAGTTTATCATGATTAAACGGAGGAAATAGGAGAAGAAACTTCTGTTATGGTGGTTTGAAAGTTATTATGTATAGCAAAAACCAATTATTCATCTTAGAGACATGCTTTATTCACTACTTCCGGTACAATCAATGGGAAAATATGCAAAATAGAGATTGATGGTGGTTGTACCGAAAATATGGTTTCAAAGGCAGTATTAAAAGATTTGAATTTGTTTGTTCAAAAGCATCCAAAACCATATTCTATTGGGTCGATCAAGAATGTGGGAGAGGTAAAAATTTCATAATAGTGTGTAGTACCATTGTCAATTGGGAAGAATTATAAGGATGAAATTCTATGTGATGTTATAGATATGTCACTGTGTCACCTATTACGGGGTAGGCCTTGGCAGTTCAAGAATTAGGCACTTCATGATGGACAGAAGAATACTTACTAGCTAAATCATAAAGGAGTCATTATTACATTCTGGCCTCAGCAATCAAAGCAGGTAACTATCAAATTACAAAAAGCTGCTAACAAGACCAGTAATTTTTCTGGTAATGTAGATAGTTTCAAAAACTAGACATAGAAATCAATATTGTTGGTTCACAATTTACCTGCTACCATGTTTCGAAGTCATTTTTCTTAGTCCTTACATGTAAAGAAGAAGATGCAGTTGAAACTGTTTAAAAAATTCTACCTGCTGAGATACAGGAGTTATTAAGTCAGTTCAAAGCCATAACCAATGATGATATACCAATGTTTCTGCCACCTTTGCATGACATTCCACATCATATTGACTTAATTCCTAGATCCAAATTACCTCACTTACCTCATTACAGGATGAGTCCAACAGAACAGAGTGAATTGCAGACACAGGTTCATGATCTACTTGATAGAAGTTTAATCAAGGAAAGTTTAAGTCCAATTGTTGTACCTACTCTATTGGTGCCAAAGAAGGATGGAAGCTAGAGAATGTGCGTGGACAGTCGAGCAGTAAACAAAATTACTATAAGGTACAATTTTCCTATACCTCGTTTGGATGATATGTTGGATGTATTGGCTGGATCTAAAGTTTTTTCAAAAATAGACCAGATTAGGATGAGACCAGGGGATGAATGGAAGACCGCATTCAAGACAAGAGAGGGACTATACGAATGGCTTGTCATGCCATTTGGATTATCCAATGCACCATCAACCTATATGAGGTTAATGACTCAAGTCCTAAAACCATTTTTGGTTAGATTTGTTTGTGTATACTTCGACGACATTCTTATTTACAGCTTGGATCGAAAACAACAACTTAATCATCTCAAGTCTGTGTTGAAAGTATTGCAACAAAATAGCCTATATATCAATCTTAAGAAATGCTCTTTTCTTACTGATTGTCTTTTATTTTTAGGATATATGGTCAATACAGAGGGGATTCAAGTTGATCAAGATAAAATTAGAGCCATTAAAGATTGGCCTACTCATAAATCTGTGAGTGAAGTTAGAAGTTTTCATGGCCTAGCCACATTTTATCGAAGATTTATTAAAGGTTTTAGTTCTTTAGCTAGTCCTTTAACAGATTGCTTAAAGAAAAATAAGTTTGTTTGGGAAGATAAAACTCAGTAGAGTTTTGATTTATTCAAGGAAAAGTTCAGTTCTGCACCAACCTTAGCCTTACCAAATTTCTCTAAAATTTTTGAGGTGGAATGTGATGCATCTGCATTGGGCATTGGAGCTATTTTATCACAGGAGGGATGACCTATTGCCTATTATAGTGCTAAGTTGAATGAAAATAGAAAAAAGTGGTCAGCATATAAGCTGGAATTGTATGCATTGGTTCAGACTCTTAAACATTGCAGGCACTCCTTGGTTTTTAAAGTGTTTAGACTTCATACAGATCATGATGCTTTGAAGTATTTACAAGGACAAACCAAGTTGGACAGACTTCATGCTCGTTGGATAAGTGAACAACAGGAAATTACTTTTACAATTAAACCCAAATCTGGAATGTTAAATAAGGCTGCAGATGCTTTGAGCAGAAGGTACAATTTGCTTTATGTTTTGACAAATAAGATCTTTGTTTTTGAATGTATGCGTGACCAGTATCAGAAGGATGAGTATTTTGGCAAAATTTGGGAGTCTTGCAAACAATATTCTAAACCATAACAAGATTATCATATTCTGCATGGGTATTTGTATAAGGGGACCATGCAGTGTCAACTAAGGGTCATACAATGCCTACTAAAGACGAAAATCATATAGGTCCACTCTTGGGCCAAAATCTTACAATGTCACATATGGGCAGAGTCATACAGTGCCGACTAAGGGCAGAAACATACAACACTAAGACAATATCCCATAGGATAAACACCATGGTAAGACATAAGAAATGTTCAGCTGACTCTTTATTGGCTTGCTCAAATACGAAACTTAATCCAGTGAAACCCTCAGATCTCAAACTCACAATATGTAACATCTGAGAATTTTTGACACACTTTTTTAACAATTCATGGAAATGTTTTACAATATAATGGCTATAAATAAGGATAAATGATGAAATACAAAACTTGTGAAAAGAGTTTTATAATATAAAACATCACACATAAAATTTTCCTATATATTTTTTTCAAATCAAACATCATACGACCAAACCAAGAATTCTCACCTGCTACTTGAAAACAAATATATGAAATAAATTGTCATGATCATGAGCATTAAAAAAATAGGTCTCATAAAATTTCATAGTTTAATCCAAATTACAAGTCTAGAAAGTATAAATACCCTTATTTTTATCTCACCCAATACATAAGATCATGACATAAATAGTAAAGGCTCACAATGAACTAGAAATATATAAGGGCCAATGGAAATCGATCCACCCATGGAAACAAGTGTCCATCTTAAGGAGCCCTCTATCAAAACCTACAAAAACCTCCAGAATATTTAGGTATAAAAAATAGGGGACTTTTAAACAATGTACTTTGTAAGTTAATACATAGATGTGTTCATGCAATTTAAACATGAAGTATAAAAACATACAAATACATCAGAGTGGCATAATATAATAATCTTCCATAGATGCATAACATCTTACTTCTCTTACACTTACAATCTTAATCAAAACATGTTTATTGTCTTACTCAAATTCTTACTCTTACAGTCCTACTCATAAACATATGCATATAGTCTTGCTTAGAAACTTACTCTTATAGTCATACACATACTATCGACCACTAAATCTCATTACAATTAATATGTCTCAACCTTGAAATGGAAGGAAACATCATTGGGGCATCACCTTAACATTCGGGGAGTAACTAGATGTTATGGACTCTTCAGAAGGCAAGACACACCTATGCCCATGGGGCACAAGATCAAACAACTAGGAGTAGATCCATGATACTACTTGCCTGAGTGTGTAAACACCTACACTCTAAGGGCCATACATTGCCAACTAATGGAAGACATCATACAATGCAACTTTTGGGCCAAAATCTTGCAGTGCCGCTCTTGGCGGAATCATACAATGCTACTATGGGCAGAAACATATAATGATTTCATTAGACCATCAAATGTCTCAGCTTAATACAACACGAAGACAAATTGAAAGCATATATCACTCTCAATAGAGCATTAGACGTTTGGACTTAGATATAGCACATGGGCAACATCCCAAAAACATCATGGCAAGACATGAAAAATGCTCAGTCGACTCATTAGCAGCCACCTCAAACACGAAACTTAATCCATCGAAACCCTCTGGTCTCAAATTCACAATGTTATCATATTAGCTTTGCTTACGATTCATGTTTGAATTAAGTAATTTATATGGGTGCAATTATGCTATAATTTCTTCAGTTTTATAGTCTTCCATTGACCAATCTGAAGTTGTACCTTTTTTAAAACCCTAGTTCGTTAAGGCAACATACTTCATTGCACCAATCCATCTCACATCCGTAACTCACCATATGATAAATCCTTATTTATACATTCTTTACCATCCACCTTAAGGCCAAATCATCTTACTCAGAAGTCATCAAACTAAGCTCCTCATAGCCAACCCTAGTGATCACCCTCTTACTTATACCTCACTTATTCTTCTATCTTTCCACATCATAATATGTACGTTAGGCTTATATAATTATGTTGTACTCTTATTATTAGACAATCCCCCAAAAAGTTCTAAACCCTAAGTCCGCTTATATACTGAACCCCAACTTACATCTCACTCCAACCTAAACTCATCCACTCCAATCCTCGCCCATCGAACTTACATCCTCCATCTTCTATCATACAATTACAAATCCACAATCAACTCCATGTAGAATCCTCTGTCACCATTCACTATACATCACATACATCTACCCCACACACATACACATATTCATCTTATTTACATATCACATACTAAATTCAACACATCAACTACAAACTTACTCGCTAGCTATACCTAGCACACATATTCCACATACGTGAAATCTACTTGTAGCTTACATGCATGTCCTATGCATTTTGAACATACCATAAATTATCATCTGCCACTCTTACATCATGCAATTGGATAATCACATAACACCCAAAGCATTGAATTATACAATCCTTGCATGCTGCTAAACATTTAAAGCATGTTATCATGAAATTACAAGTTCAAAGTCCCTTACCACGTAATCCATAACATTCGATAGTGAGCATATGATGGTGGTGGCATCATTTACAGAGTTGGAGGTCAAAAGCATCACCTAGGTGATAGTAGTCAATGCGGCAAATTTCATAATCCACAGTAGTGTACTAGGGCACATGTGCATTACATGCAGATGTGAGCAAGTGACATGCGAGCACCATGCATGTCATGCCGCCATTGTTTGAGGTGTTGCCTCAAACAATGGTGCCAAGGCTTATTTAGGGGGAAGGAGGTTAATTTGAATCCCACACATTTCTACTATTTTTGGGTCATTATAAGTATGATTTTGTTCTCTCTACTGAATTGAACATGCTGGATGTCGTGGTGGGCTTGTTTTCACTGTTTGAGTCCTCTACAATTATGAATTTTATACCTAAAGTAAAGAAAGGGGGTTTTAAATTCTAAACACAAGCATTGCTGATCAAAGTTAACCTTTTTTGAATTATTTATCTCAGGTATGTTTATGAGACTTGTTTTTAGTCAGTGAACGGATTTTGCACGTGTTACATTATGTTTTGGTTATGTACACTTTATGGGTAGTTCCTTCACTTGAGAACCAAGAATTATCATTGTGTTTTGATGCCTGCCAAGAAAAAAAAATCAGCAAGTGGCACGCACAAGGCACAGTATCATGGGGAAGCTCCTTCCGTAAGTGGCCTCCTTTGCCCCATGAGTGAGGGGGTAGGCCGTTGGGTATCACGGCTTGTGGATTTGATTTTTTTTCTGAACAAATTAATTTTTTGGCTGAATTACTATTGATAAATGATTTTATGAAAAAACTATAATGGTTTTTCAAAGATTTTCTACTTAGCACTCTTTTATATTTTAAATCAACCTACTGAGTATAAATATACTCACCCACCCCCCGATTCTACAAGTGATGTGGTAAGAGCAAAAGTGAATGAAGAAAATATTTCTAAATAAATTATATGTTCATTGCATTGGAAAACTATGTAACTATTTACATGACTGATGCGTAAAGGCACGATGTGCCTGGAGAATTATAAACTTTGTACAACTATTAGCTCTATGCATAGTGGTCCTTGGCCTGTATAATAATTTAATGTTATGTTGACTATGTTATTTAGTAATTATGCTTCAATATTTTTGGTTGTGCAATGACTCCATTATATTCTATGATTAGCATTTGATGATATGATAAGAGAATTGTGACTATCTGCATCACAACTATCACATTTGGTCAAGTGCATACTAATTACGGATATCAGATGGGATTATTTTATCATAGAAAATGGTGGTCATCGCATGGTGGAGGCAGAGGTGGCAACATCGCCAATTGCCACCGACATCAAAAACAATTGGTGTGAGCAGCTATGCATCTAGCACGAAAGAGGGCGGAGGGCTATTTCAAAGTCGAACTGAGCCGAGGTGGAGTGAAGGCCACAAGGCCGTTTTTGTGCCAAGATTGATAGAGGTAACCCCCACTATCGCTAAGCCAAGAAAACTGAACCAAATATGGTCAAAAGCTGTCCTATGTCTAGTGGTGGAAAATGAGCAATATAGGGGTCGAGTGTGTGGACGGGATAAACAAACAAAGAGGGGTCGGGAACCGATGGCCTGATGTCATCAATTAAGCAAGGCAAAGCCAAGGTTGGCCAACCTGAGGCTGACCAACCGGTGGCAGCAGCAAAAACAATGAAGATGAGGCTTGATTAGGTGTTTGCATCACCAAACGCGGTAAGCAAAGCTGCGGCTTGGGTGGCAGCAGCCCTACCATTTCCGACAGTCTGGCTAGAGGTTAGTAGCCACAACACTGCTTCACCCCGTAAGGACCAAGAACTAGACTTTTTCCCGTCGATGACTGGGTCTAGCAGGGGAGTGTGGGGGAATGCGAAGGAGCTATAATCAGTCCAAGTGCGGCTAGCCCTTGCTATCGCTGAGTTGGGGCAGAGCCAACTATGGCCAAATTGCCCATGGCTCTCAGGTGGGAGCAACCATAGATGCACCCAGATGTGTTTGTCTTGGGCGGAAGAGAAGAGCATAGAAGTGTGGTAAATAGAGGAGCATGGGAGACAGAGGAGAGGAGTAGGGAGGTAGTTGCAGCTCCGTTGTTGTCATGGCAGCTAGGCAGAGCTAAATCTGGCTAGAGATAGCAGCAGCAGCCTTGGGTAGCAAAGAGAGTATAAGAAACAAAAAAATAGGGGAGGGGCAGAGGAATTGGGTGAAGGAGAGAAGGAGGGGGAAAAGGCGGAACCAAGTCTGCACTCGCGGTCACTAGGTTGGGACGGAGCCCAAAGTGGCTATCCAGCCCTTGCTGGCCAATGGCGGTGACAAAAATCACAAAATAGTGAGGGAAAGAGACTGATCGGGGAAAGGGGCAGAGCTGAGATGGGGGTTGTTGAATCTATCTGGGGTGGCACTAGGGAGGAGGCCTTGTCGTCGCCATGCTCAGGCTGGCCTGCAATAGCCGGTCGACACCCGGTAGATACCAGCACAGTACACATAAAAGGTCCTTCCTGGTTTCCTTCTCACTCCTAGGTTAGGTGCGGAAACACACCTGATCTTATCTTTTTCCTATTACTTTTTTCTTCTATCTTCATTTTTCTTTTTTGCCCACACTCTTTCCTTTTGGTGCCAATGCTCTACAGCTCACTGAGGCCCAAGGCCTACGACTAGCCTCCACACCCGACTCCATGGGTATAAATACCGAGTAAAAATAGGAAAATCAAATACATCGTAACATCATATTTCCTAGGAGATAAATAAGCAAAAAATAGTAGAAAGGTCGCAACAAATCACAAAAATTAGGAACATTATACAATGTATCATATTAGCTTTACTTATGATTCAAGTTTGAATTAAGTAATTAATGCTAATATAATTATGCCATAAAATTCTTCAGTCTTGCAATCTTCCACTACCCAATCTCAAGCTAAGCTTGTTCCAAAACCCTAGTTCGTCAGGGTAGCACACTTCACATTACCATCCATATCATAATCATAGCTCACCATAAAAAATATATTTATATATTCATACAGTCTCTGTCATCCACCTTATGCCCAAATCATCTAACTTGAAAATCCTGAAACTAAGCCCGTCATATCTCATTCCCGTTATGAACCTCTTACTAATACCTTACTTATTGTTTTTACTTTCCACTTCATAATATATATGTTATGCTTGTACAATTATGCTACACTCTTACTATCTGACAATCCCCCATGAAGCTCCAAACCCCAAGTTCGCTTACTCATTGAACCCCCAACGTATGTTTTATTCCAAACCAAACTAATCCATTCCAATCCTCGCCCATCAAACTTACATCCTCTTTCTTTCATCATACAGTTACAAATTCACATCCAAATCTATGTAGAACCCTGCCACCTCCTACCATCCATCGCCCATACATCTGTCCTACACACATACACATAACCATCACACAAGCATATAGCCATCACACATATGTATGTCCATCATACATACATACATACATATATATATATATATATATCACATACACCTAATTCATCTTACATACTCATCACATACCTGTAATTCAACACATCGCTTACTAACATACACTCTAGCCAACACTAGCACACATATTCCACATACATCAAACATACTCATAGCTTACATGCGTATCATATACATATTCAAGCATACCATAATTTATAGTCTTTCCCACTTACATCATGCAATCACATTATCCCATAGCATCTAAAGCATTAAATCACACAATCCTACCTCGCATATTGCTAAACATTTAAATCATCCAATTATAAAATTAGGAGTTCAAAGTCCCCTACCTCATAATCCATGATATCTTATGGTGAGCACATGATAATGGTAGCGTTGCAGCACAGTTGACAGCCAAAAACATTGCCTAGTTGAGTGAGCTATTGTCCCGGGGTTTAGAGAGTGCTGGAAGTAATCATTGCATGATAGGGGTGATAAAGTGTGTGCGGCAAAATTTGTGATCCACTGTGGTACAGTAAGGACGGCTGAGAGCAAGGTCGTGCAAATAAGGAGTGGCAGGTGTGACCGGAAGTTGAGGGTAAACTGGATGGATGTCGGTTGGCGGCTAAGAAGCACTCAACTAGCCGTAGGACGCCAAAATTAGCCTTGGATAGCACCCAATAGCTACAATTTCGCATTGTCAATGGCCCACACAAAGGGGTGGAGCCCCGGGTGTGGGCTCGAGGACATAGGAGAGGTGGAGGAGGACTCTGGTGATCAATTCCAATTGGTGACAATGCCAATTGATGGTTAGGCGGCACAAAAGCAACACCTAAACTCTAAACCATGCATGTGGCCACAAGCATATGTGGCAAAAAGGGCCACTGAAGGGGGAGATGGGTTGGACGGTGGTAGTCCAAGGCCCAAAAGGGTGAACGAGACATGGCCAGGAGATGGTGGCAAGCGGAGGCGGCAAAATCACCAATCGCCATCCACAACCAAAATAATTGGTGTGGGCTGTTCTGCATGTAGCACAACAGAGGGCACAGGGGTGCCATGGAGTTGAGATATGGCTGAGCAAAGGCTACGAGGCCATTGCTATGCCAGGGTTGGCCAGCTATAGACCAAATGGAGGCTAGCAAAAATCCGTTGACTTACGGTAGTCGCACGATAGAGAAATAGAGAGGTGGGGCAAGACTCATATGCAATTGGGGCGGAGGAAAGGAGCAAGGGAGACAATAACCAGAGTGGGGGCGGTGCTGGGGTGGCCCTTGTCTTCACTCCTAAGTAGTGGCAAATCAAGACAAAGGCTGGCCGGCCCCAGCCAGCCACCAATAGCGGTTGTGGCAGCTTAAAATAGAGCCTCTCGCTGCTCAAATCGAAAAAAGGGGGAAACACATTGTGTTCAAGGCACCCATGGTTGGTGAGCAGTAGCTCTGGGTTGGACGCCAGCAAAGCCCCACTGTCGCTGGATGAAGATAGGCTGGATAAAGTCCAAGTAGAGGCTGGTGATTGGCGTTGGCACCTCAAAGTCCCGCCAGTAAAAAAAAGTCCACATTGTCATGTGGAAGGCAGAAAAGGAGAGGAGTGGGGGTTGGAGGCAGTGTTGAAGATGGCCGGGGAAAGGATAGGAAGGCTTGAGGAGGGAGGTTCCGGCTAAAGATGGTATGGAGGGGTAGTGGCTGACTGAAATGGCCCATGCAGACAATGAAACAATCTTCAATAGTGAAACATGCTGAGATAAAAACATCATAAAAACTACCCGATGCAAAGGGGAGCTTTGGGGGTTGCAGTAGATTTGGCCTGCTCCTCTAGGGTCCTAGCAGCCTAACAGAGCTATGTCTGGTGGTGGGCGGCAGCAGATAGCCCTCTTGCGGCCCAAAACTGATGAAACAAAGGTGAAACCCAAGGGAAAAACGGGTAGCTCAAGGAGTAAGGAGTGGCGGCTTTGGGCAGCACCACTGGACTTGTGGTGGGTAGGCGAAGCCGAATCCAGTCCTAGCCGGCACCATCATACTTGTGGAGGCAAGGCGGTAGATGCTGGCAATGGAAGAGGCCCATTAGATGAGACCGGAATGTCCCGGTTTCTACTTGTGCCTTCTAGACATTCCAAAATGAAGGGCATGGCAGCCTGATGGAGGAAAGTCTAGTGGAGAGTGGTGGTGAACAGCCGAAATCCAATGAAACAACGGTGAAAACCCAGGAGAAAAATTGGTAGCTCAAGGAGGAGCGAGGAGAGCATGGCAATAGGCCCAGTTGGTACTATCCGACTTGTGTCGACTGGGCAAAGTCAAATCTGGTGACAGGTAGTGCAGTCTGGAAATGAGGGAGGCATACCGGAGGGTTTTAAATGTTCTTGGTTTCGTGTGTGTTTGTAATCAACTTATGTGTCGTTCCACTTCCTTACACAACGTATATCAAAACTTTGCGCCAAAAATATCTGTTATACGTTGAAACCCAATGGCCATGACTAAGCCCCACACCCGACTCTATGGGTATAAATATCAGGGTAAAGTATGAAAAACAACAATATGCCAAAGTGTCACATTTTCTCGCTAAAAATGATTAGAAAAATAACAAGAAAGTCATAGAAATTTGCAGAAAAAATAGGGGTCATTATAGAGGTACTCTTCCTGTCATCTATATTCCCTACCCAATCAGCATCTAAATATCCTACTAGTTTCGAAGTAAATCCAAATGGAAACCATAATCAATTTCTTGTAGATCCACTCACATATTTTTTTATTCTCTTAACAACAATCATGTGGGATTCTTTAGATTAGCTTGATATCTAATACATACTCCCACTTAAGCAAATATCTGGGTGACTAGATATTAGTACAAAAGAGAACCAATTATGCTTTTATACAAGGTTTGTTCAACCGATTTACCGAAAATATTTTTACTTAACTTGACATAAGGAGACATAAGTTCCTTGGCATGTTTTGCATTTTTAAGTCCACATTTCTTCACGAATACTTTAGCAAACTTTGTTTGAGAGATGAAGATTCAATAATCAGTTTGTTATACTTGCAAACCAAGAAAATAATTTAGTAAACCTTCCATAACTCCTTAACAAAAGTTTTGGCAAGTTTATCATTTGTAGATCTAAAAAAGAAATCATCCACATGCTTTCCACATTTCTTAACAAATAATATCTTGTCAACACCTCCTCTTGTATGACCTTGCTTTGTAAGATATTGTGTCAGTCTATCATACCATGCTCTTAGAGTTTGTTTCAATCCATACAAAGATTTCTTCAACTTATACACATAATCAAGATAATGAGGGTCAATAAAACCCTTGGGTTGTTCGACATTGACTTCCTCTTTCAAGTTTCCATTATGCAAATCACTTTTAACATCCATTTGATATACCTTAAATTTTAAATGATAAGTGATAGCAATAAACAATGTAATAGATTCAAGTATAGTGATAGGAGCAAATTTTTCATCAATATCAGTCCCTACTACCTTTGAATAGATTTGAGCAACTAATCTTGCTTTGTTTCTTATCACATTACAATGTTCACTTGTCCAATTTATACCTATGACATTTCATTATTTAGGTTTAGGAACAAGAAACCATATATCATTCCTAATAAATTGACTTAGTTCCTCTTACATTACATTAATCCAATTTTCATCTTTATCAATTTTTTTGTTCAGTAAGAGATACATAAGAAGAAAGTTTTATTTGTTATTTCAACCAGTGTCTTGTTCTCACTCCTCCATTGATGTTACCAATCACATTGGTTTCATGATGGTCTTTTTTAGCCCAATTAGGAACATGACCAACTTGAACTTGTAGTTCTTGTTCTTCTTCATGAGTTTTAAGTCCATGTATATGATCATCATGAACGTCCACACGCTCATGTTCCTTTTGATCTGCATCACTAAACACATTAGTTGAATCATCACAATCATAGCAAACATCTAATTTTTATTTTCCTTTCTCATGTTGAATATCTTTATTTTAAAAAAAATTTGCATCATTCACAACCACATTAAAAGACTCCATGACAGTTTAAGTTATTTTATTAAAAACCATGTATGCCCTACTTGTCAAGGAGTATATAAGGAAAATTTCATCATCATCTTACCATCAAATTTTCATAGTGATTCAATATCTCTTAAGATGTGACAAGGGCTTTCAAAGACTCCAAAGTGTTTGATCATGGGCTTTTTACCTCTCCACAACTCATATGATGCTTGAACTATACTGGGTCATAAATAGACTCTATTTAGGGTGTATGTCGCAATGTTTACAACTTGTGCCCAAAGATATTTAGCCAAATTCTTTTGAATTGGAATAACCCTAGCCATTTCCTAAATAGTTCTATTCTTTCTTTCAACTATTCCATTTTGTTGAGGGGTTTTAGGGGCTAAGAACTCACGATGAATTTCATGTTTGTCACAAAACTCTTTGAACCTACAGTTAGTGAATTCACCACCTCTGATACTTCTAATATTTTGAATGTGTAAGCCACTTTTATTTTATATGGTGAGGGAAATTATTTTGAATGCTTCAAAAGACTCTGACTTTTTTCAAAGAAAATCTAACTATGTGAATCTTGATAGGTCATCTGCCATCACGAAGATGTATTTTTTACCACCCAAACTAGTTGTATACATTGGTCCCATAAATTAATTCTAATGGTCTCTTAGTTCTCAAATGTTTCACTTTTTTATGATGGAATTATGACTATTTACCCATTTGACAAGCACCACAATAAAGTTTTCAAAATAGGGGCACCTATAATGATCTATTACTTTATTTTTTTTTGTAAAATTTCTAAAATTTAAATTTCCTAACCTTTGATGCCACAAATAAGTACTATCAAACATGAAAAAGTTTGCAAAATAAACTTGATCAAGCAAATAGCAATTATCATGAGCTGTTAAACCTTTCGTATAAGTCATTCCAAATTTCTAATTGATATAACATGCCTTCTTTGTAAATTTCATAGTAAAACCAGAGTCACAAATTTGACGAACTCTTAAAAGATTAGCTTTCAAACCATTAATATATAATACATTATTAAAATCAGGCAATCTAACAACTTTCAATGTGCCTATCCCATCTATTTTTATAGTACTTCCATTTCTAAAGGTAACTTTGTCATCGTACTTCTCTACCAAATTAGCAAACCTTGATTTGTCATTGGTTATGTGCTTTGAACATGCACTATCTTTGTACCACATATTAGAATGTTAAGTTTTCATGACAGTGTGCACTACATGACATTTCATATCCTCTTTCTTCATCCAAATTGTTTTGGTTTTTACAAATTCTTGAAGATCACCAAAATTCTTGACCTCTTTTCTTCTTAAACGTCTTCCTTTCTTTAGTAAGTTTTTTTTGGGTGGTGTTAGTGGAAGCCTTGAGTTGAGCCCTTTCGATGGAGGGCAAAAATTGAACAAACCAAGAAAGATTTACATTCAATCAAGAACACACATACATATAAGCAATAAATCTACCTTTAGATTAATCAATAATCATATAAAGGGTAAATATGTACTTGCTATTTAGTTTGTGAACTATATGTATGGCATAGACAAACCGAGAAAAATAAAGTACCTCTAACTTAAAATTAAATTACAAGATTTATCTTCCCCCTTTTAAAACAAAATAATCACAGATTTTGTTCAGATTACTATACCTAATTCCAATGTGTTTTAATAAAAATTTTACAATCAAATTAGCAAACAAACACAAAAGAATTCTTATGTAGAAACCCAACTAAGGAAAAAAGACGAGACACTTTTTCCAAATTAACTATTCACTATGTAAGTTGGAGATTACAAAAATTACCAATTAAAAAGACAAAAGACTCTTTTTTCTTCAAATGGCTAGTCCTCCACACTACTGTTTAATTTTGATCCAACCACTCCTTAGTTGTTTACTAGCAATAGCTTCACTTCCTCCTCTTTGTGCTCTCTAATCAATGCTAATATTTCATATCCTCCTTTTGGAATGAATCCTATATTCTCTTGATCTTCTTAGTAATAAACTTCAGCTAATACCATGTCCCACATGTGTTTTTGTAACCTCATCTCACCTCTAATCGCTTTTTTTTACTTAGATAAAGACTTTCCCACTCTAGAAGATAAATTCTCTCAAAACATTTTTAGAGAAACTCAACATAGGCTCTCTAGGTTTTCTGAGTCTTCTCTCTTCTTCTCATCACGTCCAAATCTGTTTATGTAAGACCCTATGTTTTGATTATGCTTAACCTGGAGGGTTACGGGTTATTATATAATTTTAGTTATATTTTAATCGGTTTTAAGGGTTGGAATCCAAGTATATGATTAGAGCTCCAAATAACGAGCGTAACAAACAGAGCAACACACAAAACAGAGGTCGGGAGTGAAAGTTACAACCTTGGAAGCATGCCACATAGGCAGGACCCACATATAAAGTGCGGGATAACCTACCCATGAGTCTAGTTTTGAAGGGCTCATCGATAGGAGTCCATCGGTACCAATAACGTGTGATTCCGACTTCGGGGTAGGAAGATATTGCATTTTTAAGTTTTGAAAAAGAAAAAATAAAATATTATGAAATTGTCACCACATGGCAGCGCACGAACCGTGTGTGCCATGTGGTGATCTGTCAGAAGACTGATACACGTCTGACATGTGATGCATGTCAAATATGCATTAACTTTCTTTTTCTATATAAACCACAATTCTTCAAATTCGCAAACATTCCAAAACTTAGTTTCTTCATTTCTCACTCGTTTTAAGTCCAATTTGAGTTGTTCAAAAGACATTCTTAGCTCAGTAGAGGGTGTTTTATGCAATGGAAGTATCCATTCCTTAAGTTAGCAACCTTATAAGGGAAAAATACCCCAGATCAAGAGGAGACTCTACCCATCGCCCTCGAACCCGGAAGAGAGAAATGGCTCAAACTAAAAGGAGGCTTCGTCCTTAGCCGACAGGCCACAATGAGGGAAATGGCCCTAAATAGGTGACGCTCCAACCTCCACCGAAGGGCCATGTAGTGTGAGATACATCCCCGGGTTAAGGGGAGGTTCTGTCAACAACTTACAGCACGGAAAGAGAAAATAGTCTTTAGGTAAGGGGAAGGTATGTTCATCATCTACGGACGTGTAGAGAGAAATCTCCAGGTAGGAGAAGTTCTATCTACTGCCTACGAGCATTGAAAGTATGAAGTGTCCCAAGTTAAGGGGAGGTTATGTCCATTTTCTTTAGGCCACAACGAGGGAAACGTCTCGGGTTAAAGGGAGTGTCTGTCGGCCGCCTTCAGACATAATGAGAAAGATGTTCTCAAGCTTGAGGAGCTTCTACCCGCCATCTCCGAACCTAAAATGGAGAACACTCTAAGGAAATCAACAATTATGAATGTCTCTACTTCCATATCTACAGGGAAGTAAGCGTTTTTGACCTTTCGATTTAATATGATTTATATGCAAGCACATCTTATTTAGTGTTATTAATATACTAATTAAGATATATGATTTGCTATAATCTTATATATGATGATATGTTATGATTCGATCTACTTTTATATACTCTATTGTGGTCCAATTTGCTCTGAAATGTTCTATTTTCATATGATATGCTCCGATCTAATCTGATATGATTGGTTATGGACGAATAAAATCTGATATGATATGATGGGATCTGAT
This sequence comes from Saururus chinensis, assembly GCA_035235625.1. Classification (NCBI taxonomy): domain Eukaryota; kingdom Viridiplantae; phylum Streptophyta; class Magnoliopsida; order Piperales; family Saururaceae; genus Saururus; species Saururus chinensis. The sequence continues at coordinate 4,062,881 of CP141145.1, read as the reverse complement.
ATGATCTAATTTACTCTTTTGAGTGTTCTGCTCCACTTTGTGATTAAGTGGGATGTGTGATTTTGCTAATGTTCGAATATGATCGTATTGAAATAATATGGTAACGTTATCCAATACGTACGTAGGCAACAAATGATAAGGCGATGTTGGCCCGATCCAAATTAGTTCAAAAATGAGTTTGTTCTAAACTACGCCCAACGGAACACTAAAGCTTCGTAGTGTGTAGAAGAACTTTGTGACTCTTGCGCACAGAGTCCGCTACTCCTAGTTGGTCTCGATTCAAAAATATGACAAATTAATACAGACAATGCGGATAGTGATTCACGGCCAAGAAAGGTATGTTTGCTTCAAAAAATTTATGATGAATGTGATATTGCATTCATTTCTTGTGATCAAACAAAATTTGAAGATGTTTTAATAGAAGTTGGGATGGAAAAAATGGATAATAAAATGTATATGACTGGGAAGAGTAAGACGTGAAAGCTAGTTAATAACCCTCAAGACAAATATGTGAAATGGGTGCACTAAGCAATGTTCAATAAAGATGACTCAATTCAAAACCACGAAGTAAGGCTAATTGCAAAAAGGTATTCATTAGAACCCAATATTGGCTTTAGTGGAACCCATGTTCCTGTTGCAATAATGGATACTATAAGAATTATCCTTGCACTTGCTAGCCAATTGAAATTACAAGCATATCAATTTGATATCAAATCAACCTTTTTGAATGAAGAACTTAAAGAAGAGGTCAATGTCGAGCAACCGCGATGATACAATGTCAAATGCAAGGAAGAAAAAATCTACAAACTCCACAAAGCCTTATATGGACTCAAACAAGCTCCAAGAGCATGGGAGAGCGAGATTGACAAGAACTTTAAACAAAATAGATTTTTGAAGAAGCACAAGTGAGTCATTTCTCTATGTTAAGAAAGAAGGTATGCACAATTTTATCATTTTTTGCATTTGTGTTGATGATTTAATTTACACTAGAAATAGTCCAAGGATAATACAATTATTTAAGTATGCTATGAAAAGAGATTATGAGATGGCCAGTTTGGGGTTTATGATATATTTTCTTAGGATTCAAGTGAAACAAAATAAATGTTAAATATTTTTATTACAAAAGAAGTACATAGATGATTTGATGAAAAAGTTCAATTTGATTAATTGCAAAGAAATGGTTACTGGATGACCATGAATGAGAAGTTGCCAAAAAATTATCGATACAAATTGGTGGATGAATCATCTTATCGAAGTCTTGTTGGTTCATTAATCTACTTGACAAACAGAAGACCCGATATTATGCATAGTATGAACATTGTTGAAAGGTACATGAACAAACAAAGTAAAACCCATATTGAGGCGGCAAAGAGGATTTTGAAGCTTGTTAAAGGAACAAAAAAATTAGGGTTAAAATATGAATGTGAAAATGAAAATGATATGATTGGTTATTCCAATAGAGATTTGGCTCTCGTTTACCGAAGCCGAGTATATTTAATCTTGAAGTGCATTATGTGAAGCAGTTTGGTTAAGGAAAATTCTCAAAGATCTCAAGTGTGAACAAGTATATCTAATTACAATTTTTTGTGACAATAAGTCACCCATTGCAATGACTAAAAACCCAATCTTATATAGAAGAATAAAATACATTGAGTTGAAACATCACTCTGTAAGAGAGCTAGTGGAGAAAAGTGAAGTTGGGTTGAAGTTTATCAAGACTAATAATCAATTAGCTAATGTGTTTACCAAATCAATAACAAGTGAGAAATTCATACTTTAGAAACATTATAAAATCTATAAATTAAGAGAGGGTGTTAAAGTAGGACAAATGGCTAGGGTATTTTGTAATTTTTCCTGGTGCATGTGGGCTTTTATATTATTGCATCTAAAAACATTAAAAGGGCATCTCTTTATTTCCCATCGTATAAGAATCTTGAGAGCTACAGTAAAACGAAAAAACAGAGCTCTTTCATCACCTCTTTGGACTCCCTTTGTCAATTGTAAAAATCTCGTATTTCTTTGCATATTCTCTATAAAAATCTTTATATTTTATATTTCTTTATTTTATTTTCTCATCTACACCAACACTGGGAAGCCGCAATAGCAATTTTCTTGCCATTGAAAAGAGTTGCCTTCAGAATTGACACGCATATATCTCAATTACTTTGGTGTCTGAATGTTTTTACTACTTTGCAGTTCCAGAGGGTGGGGCCAAGATTTTGGAATTTGAACAATTTACACGCCTAAGGATCTGCATAAGCCGCTTCAAATGTCCTGAACAAGGTTTAGATGTTGATGCAGAAAGCAACTTTGAAACCTTTTCTCAGTTTCCATACGTCTTAAAGTCATAACCACCGTGATTTCTGGCGACAAAATCCAATGTCAGGCTGGCGTGGTTCTTGCTTAATTAACTTGGCCCAAGACGGTTAAATTTAGGTTAACTTGCCAAGTTGGACCAAAATAGAATGCAAAACTCATGTAGTTAGTGATTCTAGCTTGCCTGTCCACGCTTAAATTTCGGATAACTTGCCAAGTTGGATCACTATAGAAAGCAAAACAAGTTGTGGGCTGTGTATTGGCCACATAAAAAAAGGAAAAGGATGTCTTATCTAAACTTGAGATAGATCTCCATCATTGTTCAGGGAGAACAAAACTGAAAAACTGGGGGTAAGGGAGATAGAGAGTGTGGAAATGGCGCAAATAGCTATGAAGATGGTAGTCCAGCAACTAGCACCATTACTCCTCGAAGAAACTAGATTGTTGAGCTGGGTGAGAGAAGATATCATCCAAATCAGAAATGAATTGGAGATAATGGAGGCCACACTGCAGGATGCAGAAAGAAGGCAACAAAGTGACAAAGCAGTGCAAGTGTGGGTGGAGCAAGTCCGCGGACTGGCTTACTTTGTGGAAGACTCTCTGGACGAGTTCCTTTTGCTCTTGAGACCACCTCCCGGCCATGGGCTGACTGGCGTCCTTCACAAGTGCATATGGTACCCCAAGCACTACTCGTTAGAAAGGTTGCGCATATCATGTAAAATTCGGATCATCAAACGCCGTATGCTTCAGGTCTCGCAGCTGAAAGACAAGTTCTCTTATGCACCATCGATTAATGGAAACCCGAGCTCTAGTTCTCACGATCCTCGACTGACCGATGCTCTTTTCGTGGAGGAATCACGGCTTGTGGGCATTGAAGGACCAAGAGACGAATTAATTGAGATGCTGCTAAGTGAAGAAGAAGAGCTTCAAGTGGTATCAATAGTGGGTATGGGTGGTCTTGGCAAGACCACACTCGCGCGGAAGGTCTACAAGGATGAAAGAGTAGAAAGGCACTTCCAGCGTTGGGCTTGGATTACAGTGTCTCAGTCATACACAAGTGAGGATCTACTAAGACAAATAGCGATATCATTCTTTGGCACTACAAAGAGTGAGGATGGTCGCGATGTCAAGGACATGAATTATATTCATCAGCTTATTTCTCGAAGTTTGGTCCAAGTAGAGATCTTGGATGCCTATGGTAGGGTTAAATTGTGTCGAGTCCATGACTTGATGCATGATTTAATTGTTTCTCAATGTAGAGAACAAAATTTTATTACTGTAGCACAAAGGGAGACAGAGTGCCCTGATAGAATTCGTCGTCTTTCAGTTCATACAGGGCAATTAGTTCCAGTGAACAAAAGTTTCTCCCAGGTCCGTTCTCTATTCATGTTTGGAGATACACAACTTCCTCCTTTTGCACGGTTTAAAATGTTGAAGGTGCTAAATCTACAAGGTGCAACCTTGGATCTATTTCCTACAAACATTGTGAATTTATACCATTTAAAGTATCTGAATCTAAGACACACGAATGTAAAGGTGCTTCCAAATTGTATATCAAAACTTCAGAATCTTCAGACTCTTGATCTTAAATATATGGATCTAAATGCGTTGCCCAAGGGAATAGTAGATTTCACATGTTTGCGGAATATACTTATCCATGGAGGACGACCATCGGTGGAAGGTGCTACTATGCCTACAAGATTGGGAAGTTTAACATCTTTGCAGAAGTTGTGCTTTTTGAGGTTAAATGGGAGGGTGGAGCAAGTAAGAGAGTTGCGGAAGCTGACCCAATTGAGAAATTTGGGAGTAACAGATGTGAAAAGTGAAGATATGGAGGCCCTTTCTACTGCCATTAAGAACATGAGCCAACTCCAATCTTTATATGTAACATTAAAGGATCAGAGTGAGGCTGTAGACCTGCAATCCTTGTTAACTCAACCTCTTGTAAGACGTGTTTGCTTCTTTGGTCATCTTCAGAGGTTACCGGAATTGACGGGATCACTTAAAAATCTGGCCAAGATAGGACTTGGTAATTCGGGATTGGTAGCCGACCCCTTTCAAGTCCTTCAGCATTTGCCAAATTTGGTGGACCTCCGAATGCAGGCAGCTTATCATGGAGCAGAATTAAGTTGTGAAGCTAATGCTTTCCCGAAACTCAAAAGATTAGGGATCGTCTACTTTGACAACCTGCGACTGGTGAGTATTAAGAAGGGAGCAATGCCTCACCTTGCAAAGTTGGAAATTCTAGATTGTCCGAGCTTGCACAGAGCTCCTCAAGGAATTGAACACCTTACCACCCTCAAAGAGCTTGAGCTTTACGATGTGCCTGAACTTGTTCGTCACATACGGACTGATGACTGGGACAGAGTAAAGCATGTACTACGAATAAGACTTTCGTAAGAAGCTACAAGCAGACGGAAATCATAAACGCACACAGGTATGGTCTTTTTTCTGTTAATACATAATGCCTTCACAGTCTATTTGAAACTTCCAATTGTTTTGTTTTGTGCCCTGTATGCCGTTGCTTTTTTTTTTAATATAAAATTTGCGCCAAAAGCAAAAAACACATTGATAAAGCTATCACTTCCAAAGGTGAATGAATATCTTTTCTTTCATTCTTTCTTTTTCTTTTTGGCTGATCAAGGCAAAACATGAAGTTACTATGATGTTTGTGGTAAACCTCTGAAGGAAGAAGGAACTTGTGGAAAATGAAGCCAGAAGCCAAGGAGAAATAAGGATGCTCAATTGTCATGAATATTTTTCTCAAATTACATCTTCTCTTAGAAAATCGGACAGAGTATTACGTGTTTGTATGCAATTCGGTTCTGCTCTATTGTTGTTTGTCTCCAATGTATTTGTTTCTGTAATTTACTTGAGTTATCCACATGCAACTTTACTGATTAGGATGTTACAGAAAAGCATTGACTAAAAAATTTTAGGATTAATGTACCTTGCATTTATATATATATATATATATATATATATATATATATCAAAAACATTATAAGTATCCCTTAAAATGATCTAAAGGAGAAAAAAAATTAAAAAATCAAAATACAAATAGAAAGATCAGTGGGAGTGGATCCCCGCATTATATGCACCCGACCTGCACGGGAGGCACAAGCCTCCCCTTAGTTTTCCATTCTCAGGCTAAGGTAGCGCCGCCGGTTTGCCTGTTGCTAGGCGTTGCCAGCCCCAACCTAGACTCACTTTTCGCTGAAAACTCTTATTTCCCCCTTGGTCTATGGCATTCTGTGTCATAAGCCGGCACCACCCTCCACTAGAGTTGGCTCTGCCCAGTCACCACAATCATCTCAGAGCAGGCCAGGGCCACCACTGCTGCCCCCTTGCTTCCTCTCTCCTCCGCTTCCACTTTCCCTCATAGTTTTCCCTTTCTTTGAGTGATTGTGCCATTGCAGGGCCATTTTGACACAACCATGGGCCGCTTTTAGCCGGTCACTACCCCTTCGCCCTACTACCTGCATAGGCCTCCCTCCCCATGCCCTTTTTCTCCTCGTCAATGATGTTTCACCCTCCCCTATGTTTTCCTTTTTTTTTTAGCAGCATAATTTGGCTACCTGAGGGCAATTTTTCCACCCTCGATGGGTCGTTTCTGCCAGCCATCACATCTCCACCACACCTTCAGCTATAAACTTCCTCCCAACACCTTCATTTCTCCTATTCGATAGCTTCTTGGCCACCAGGTCCCCATTTAGCACCAAAACCAACCAAGACATCACATCTTTGTGTAGGTCGATAGTCGTGTGGCCTCCCCAACGACTGGGTTTGGCCACCATCACCCTTATCCCCTCCTCCTCACCTCCTTTCCGTAGTTTGGTTGCCCTTTGTAGGCTTTAGGCCTTCTTCTCCTCGGGTTGCCCAGCCCCTTCTTCTCCTCGGGTTGCCCTTTGGCCACATATGGACATGGCTAAAAGCATATTTTAGGATAAAGGTGTCACTGTCGCGTTGCCTAACCATTAACTAGCATAGCCAATGACTGGATTTGACAACTAGAGCCCTTCTCCACCTCTCCTCAATCTTAGAGCACATATTCCACCATTCACCCCTTTTGTGGGTCATCGACGACATGAAATCTTTGGGTGTTATATGCAACCGATTTTGATGTCTTGCATACGCAAAATGCTTCTCAACTAATGGCCAACCTCCAATTAGCCCACTCCCATTTGCCGATCACATGTGCCACATCTTTTGGCTAAACCCAACTCCCAGTTGCCCCTAGTTTGCCACTGTGGGTTGCAAATTTTGTTGCATAGTTTTATGTCTTGTCTTGTCTTGTTGTGTTTACTTCTAGTGTTTCCTAAACCCTCAGAAGAATAACTCTCTCGCATAGGTGATGACTCTGACCACCATTTTCACTGCCACACTACCACCATTGTATGCTCAGCATCAAACTCATATGGATTACGATGTAGGGGGACTTTGAACTCATAATTCCCTAATAACTAATCACTTATAATTAAACTTTTTGCAAGTGTACAAGGTAATTGTACTAAGATAAATATTTAAGAGTACTTGTGGTACTTCAGGGATGGATGAATTAATTATTAAATCTAAAAGATGACTTCGTTGATTGAAAATTAAAATGAACTTCAACTTAAATTTAACAAAGGAAATAATCAACTATACTAAAAGGATGAGAGCAATATAGTAATAAGTTACTTAGGAAATCGAATCCACTATAAAATCATAGCAATTCTTTAATCTATAATCTAAATCTATTGTGAATATGAGCAAGTATTCTCATCTACATGCAGGAATCATTAATTTCCATGATATGAACTATCTTTGACAATAGCATGAATAATCTAACACTAAACTAAATATTGCTCATTAATTACAATTGAATTCATTAATTATATAAAAATTGAAACTAATGAATTACCATCTCATCTAAATCACAGAAATTAGAATTGATGTAAATATCAATACTACATCAATCTATCATCTATAAGACAATAAATCAAACTAGATTTCAATAAATATTAAAAGCTCTTCCATTAAAAAGAAAATCTTTATCATTTAATTTCCAATAATCACAACTATCTAAATTGAAAAGAAAAAAAACTAAAATTTATCTATAGCTTCATCAACTCCTAAGTAAATGAAAAATCTAGCCTTATATAGTAGAAGAAGGCTCTTGAGTCTTCATTAAAAGTTTTGAATACTCCTCCATCTTCTTCTCCTTTTTTCCCTTAAGAAAATTTACTATAATTCTTCAAATTTGAGCTTCATATGGCTATATATAAGCATACAAATCATAAAAGAAAATCTAATAGGAAAAGGACTCAAAACTGGCTTAAAATAGAAAATTGTATATTATCCCGTTTGATCATTTATTAAGTTTTGTGTCCATATTAATTTACAACTTGTTTATAACTCTAAAAAGTTATCCAAATAATTTTAAAGTATGTTAAGAGAATTTTTTAATATTTTGCACAATGTCCAAGGGCCTCGATAAGAGTATTTTGCCTACAAAATATAAAAAAATTGTATTTTAGACATGTAGAACATAAATAAAATCTCTTTATTCAAATACATTCCTAAACTACTAATAACTCCCAAATTAATTAATAATTAAACTAAAATATTAATATCTATCTTAACATAAATAAACCCTAATTAATCTTAAATTAACCTAACACTATACTAGCAATAAGGTAAAATAGAGTATAAAATGTATATATTTTACACTTAATCAATGACATGTTGTAATGTGTAGCAGCTTGTTAGGAGTATGTGATTTAATGCTTTAGAGATTACAGAACGATCCAATTGCATGTTGTAAGAGGGAAATATAATGAAATATGGTATGTTTAATCATGCATATAAATTATGAGTATGTTGTATGTATGTGGGTTGTGCTTATGCTAGTGTAGTGACTAAGGAGTATGAGGGTAAGCTTTATGAAATAATAGATACGTGATGGGTATGGATGATTGATAAGCATTTGTGTGTTGGACAAATACATGTGTAATGGGCATAAGTATGGGTGATGGACATATGTTTGTGCAATAGAATATAAGTGTGACAAATGGGTTTTATATGGATTTGGAGATGGATCTGTATCAATACGTCAAAGATTGAAGGGTGTAAGTTTGACAAGCGAGGAATGGATTGGACTAGTTTGGATTGTATTTTGGGGGTTTAATAAGCGTACTTAGGGCGTTGAGCCTTTATGGGGAATTGTAAGATAGTAAGTGCACACATCATAATTGTATATGCTTCAGTGACTCTTCCCTCGCCACGGATGCTCCACCACTTGCTTTGATGGGACTGGTCCAGCCTTCAGATCCTATCCCAGCCTTAGTGTTTGATAAGCGTCGGGTCCGCCATTCAGGTCATATCACTACAGAGGTACTTGTTTCTTGGTAGGGTCAGCCCCTCAAGGATGCCACATGGATCTTGGAGGACGAGTTCATGTCCTGTTACCCGGATTGGTTGCCTTGAGGTCAAGGCGAATAGCGGAAGTGTGGTGGAGTGTTGTGCGCGTTGATTAGACTCTACTTTATTTCCTTTATTTCCCTTTTATTCTAGTGCATTAGTCTTTTTTCTTATGCATTAGCTTAGTATCTACTTATGTAAAGGGATGATATTTGTTATTGGACCAGCTAGTTGCCCACGGGGCAGCCTGGCCCACTAGTTGGCATGATTCCCTAGGAGAGTGGGTTGGCTCCAATATGGGTCACCCCCTTCCTCTTTGTTTGGTTATGCAATTAAATATTTAGAATTCTCTTCCCTTTCTTCCTTCTTCCTCCCTTTCCCTGCTTGAAACTCCAAGGTACTACTTGTGCCACTTTGGGTGCAACAATAATACATTTTTTTTCACCCGCACGGGCAAAATTTTAACTGCGCGGGCAAATAGAGGAAGAGAGAGAGGGAGGGAGGAGGGAGAGGGAGGAGAGAGAGAGATCAGAGGCGGGAGAGAGAGGAAGAGAGAGAGCTACTGTAGCAATGCATACATTATGCACCGCTAATAACTAATGCATTAGCGATGCATATATTATGCATCACTAATACACTTTTTTTGCCTGCGCGGTTATTTAACCCCCCCCTCCAGCTCTGCCGTCCTCTGCTAGCCATCGCCGTCCTTCTCCAGCCACCGTCCTCTGCAAGCAGGCTCCCTGGTCCTGGTTCCGGTCCCCTCCCCCCTGGTTCCCCGGCCCCCCTCTCCCACCCCACCCCCAGAGAGGGGAAGGAGGGGGGAACGGTGAGAGGGCGAGTGGGTGGGAGGAGGGGGGTTTAAAAGCATCGCTAATAGTCATTTTTGTTGTAGTGTTTGTTTCACATGTTCTTCGATTCTTACGCTCGTATTTCAAGCTCTACTCAAACATTGGGATTTCATCCTTTGAAACCCCTTAACACTTATTTAAAATTACCAAATTACCCATTGACCCCTCGGATTAGGCATAACCAGAAAATTTTTCATTACAAAATCAAAGGTTTCAAATCCCAAAAGTCATGGAAATTAAGTTGGCTATTGTCAACTTTATAGTCTCCACAAAGTCATGGAAATTAAGTTGGCTATTGTCAACTTTATAGTCTCCACTACAAATCACTGTAGACATCAAAATTTTGCATTTCCTACTACCACTTTCATGGTTCAAAAAGGAACTTTTAAATAACAATTTCTTTTTAAATGTTACATCTTAAAACCTAGCACATAATAATAGAGCTACCAATAGAATGATACGGTTACTGTATAACCTATTCCATTACTATTACCATTCCAAAATTTTTTATCCCTAACCATTCCTTAACTAACCACCATAGGTACCTCCATTATGTTCCATTTACTAATAGTATGCTAGTTAATTGGATAACTATTATCCATTACACTTTTTTTAACTATGATAAAAAGGGCTAGATTAAGTATTTGTTATTCATTGAATCGGATATCATTGAGTTAAAAGACTAACTTTATCACTACAGTTGTTTATAGTTGTTGCAAATAAATTGTGTGGACGAAACATGAAATGTAAATGGAGAAATATATTAGGCAAATACCTAATAAGATTACTTATTTTCTAAAAATTCTTTATTATCATATGAGTCTAACTGCAAACTATTTATCCACTATCTGTTTTAGAAGAATCCTAAGTGTAAGAGGAATGACAATTGCCTTCTTGCAACGAGCTATCTTTGAAGGTGTCTTTTAGGCAACAATGAGACCATATGCACTGATGGACATCATCCATTAGTGTAATGACCTAAATTTTTTATAAGTTTTTTCACCTCTTATAAAGCTAATTTTAGAGTTTTTAGTAATTTTTGATTTGTTGAAGATTGTTATGCAATTAGGTTTTTTACGATTTATATAGAGCTTTTAAAGACTAGCATAACGAGCCTTGAACCACTCGACCCAAACATCGGGCAGTAAGTTATAACCTCATAAAGTAGGCCACACGGGTGAGACCTACTTAAAAAGTGTAGGATAAATTATCATGTGGGGCCTTAGTTTGTGGGGCTCGTCGGTACGAGTAGATCGATATCAAGAGCGTGCTATTCCGACTTATGTTTGAAAAGATCTCGCGTTTTAAAAATTTAAAAAATGGATGGCTGGTACCATCCAGCACGCGAGATCATAGGTTGGCTGTATGATGCGCTGTGGGACCACATGATCATGAGCTGGCCATGTGATGACAGGTCCATGCATTGATTCTGTGTCACGTGGGACTAGGCCCATGTGATTGTGTGGATGCTATCCAAACAAGGGCCTTGGTGCCACGCATTAATGTGGTGGCACCGCAACTGGGGCCCTGGCAGCACGCATGACACATGGACCCACCCATGCGCTTGTCTATAAAAGGGCTGGGACATCCAGTTTTTTTAGTTGTTTATAGTTTCTCACTTCTCAAACTTCATTTCCTTTGTTCTATGCCTTTTTAAGCTTGAATCGAGTCATTCAAGAAGCATTCTCCACTAAATCAAGCATACCAAAAACCATAGTGGGGTCATTTTTGCAGTCTGAGGCCTCAATTGTTATACAATTAGTACCCAAGTTAAAGATGGGGGTATTAAACTCTTGACCTATGTTCTAGAAGCTAACTCTTCCAAATTATTTCTAACAATCCTATAGATTCAAATCACATTGAAATCATTGAAAAACTACTAAAAATCAAAATTTTAGGATTGGTTATTACATTGGCCAAAATAAAAAATGTAAGATTGACAAGAAATTAGGTTGATTTTAGCCCCCAAACCATTCAAATTCCCGCTAATTTCTCCCACGAACGCTTTGGAGAAGTTTGGAGAGAAATAGAGTTGAAATGAAATGTACAAATTTAAAACCAAGCTTCAGCGCTAAAAACCCGACTAGTGATCGATCCCTAGAGTTGATCGATCTTGAAACAAATTCGAATTTAATTGTCTAAAAATAGTAAAACTTCAAATTTCAAAAAATCCAAAAAAATTTCAATAAATTCCAAAAAATATTTCAAGACACTTCCCATCAAAATAAAACTTTATGACACCCAAAACTTAAATAAAAAATTAAACAATGCAAATAAGCACAATTTAACTCATTTTAACAAATTTTGTATAAATTTTCATGTTATATATGGTCATCCACAATCATTAATACCTTGCCGCATAATAGTTAACCCCATTGACATGTGATTGTTAATTTTATTCTCTTTTTTAATGCATTAATCATCTTTTATTAATTTTTGAAGAAAAACACTAATGTAATCAACTCTTGTCTATTTTAATCTTGAATCTTGCAACATCACTTTTAACCAAACTGACACAAATTTGTTCAAACCCTAATATAGACAACGTTTGCATTTTTAAACTCTCTTTAGCTAGAATCTATATACATAATTTTCTTAAAAAGTTAAAAATAATTAAAAGTTCATAATCAATATGCCCATGTTTTTTCCTGATTTATGATATTTTTTCTCAATCCATACTTTCAGGGTTTGCTATTTCTAAATCCTTTGTACTTCCATCGTTTATTTTTCATTATTTTTTTCTTTATTTCTTAGTTAATTTTTCTTGATGTCAAATAGATGGGAGCTTTACATTAGCCTAGGCTGACCTAAGTAGATACTATTGTTCATCATCTTTTTGAGGACAATTCCATTATCCAAAGAGATATTAAAGTACATAAGAATCATAAATATTGAAGTACATCACATGGAATTTTCTTTTCTTTTGATTACCTAGATGTGTGCAAGTATTTAAAAGTAAGAGTATTACAACATTAAGCAAAAGAAAATCAAATTCATCTTCACTATTTTTGGTGTATCCTTCTCTTTGTTAATGTATGTTTGACCATTAATCATGTTATTTTTCATCTTAAAATAAAATAAATCTCAATATGTCTCAAAAGCTGAAGTTATCAAAAATAAAAAAAAGACAATTGCAAGAATAAGTAAAAGCTACACTATTTTTTTTATTTTTTATTATATTCTATCTTTTTTATATCTTTCAATTTAGCAGCTATGAATTAAAGGCATGTAAAACAAAGTAAAAGGTGAGAAAACATAGAAGAAAATATGTGTTCAAATAATTGAAAGAATTAAACCACCAACACAAATCAAAATCTTTTACTTAGATAATTAAACCTCCTTAGCCTTGCATAGCCATCAAATCTTAAGTAAACCTAGTAGTAGTAGAGGTAATGTGCTTCTTTTCATCCTTCTTTGACTTAAGTTTGAAAGTGTAATAATTAGGAAATTTACCTTTAGTATGTGTCTTATTATGGCGAATGTCACACACCCACAATATTAGAACCTATTATTCTTCCTTTCACCCATATCCAGGTGGGTTGGGCACTATCTTAAGGTTTTTACACTCCCTTTTATCTTCACAAAGATAATAGCTTTTGCTAAGGCAGAAGACAAACAATTCGTAAATCCTAGCCCCATTTTATTTGTTTGACCAATTGTAATCATAATTTCTAACTTATTTTCCCACTCTTGAATCCATCTAATTTCTCTTTAGAGCACATAAACTCTCTATTGAGAGCACTAGAATTTTCTTTCTCACTTTCTAGGTCTTTCTTAAGGTCATGCACCTCTATTTCAAGTTTATTATTCAACTCCACTAACCTATTTGCCTCTTGAGAAGACAAAACTAGTTCATCATCTTTCTTTTTCAACTCTCTCTTAAGGCTTTTTGTTTTCTTAGTCAACATTATGAATTGTTTGAGGAATACCTCATCAGAATCAACCTCAGACCCTGAGTTCTCTTCAAGAAAAGCAGACTTATAAGAATATTCTTTAGAACTATTATCTTTCACACTTGCATGAGAGGCAATATAATTGTACAATTCTTCTTCTTGAAAAGAGATCTCATCAATGTATATTACTTCAAGAATCTTTTTATTTCTCTCATGATCAAACCCCTTTGATTTCATAGGCTTATCATCAAAAGAAATGTCAGACTTAATGTTAGGATAATCATCAGCAAAGTAACTAAACTTACCATATTCAAAGCATTTCAAAATCTTCTTGTCTTATTTTAGTTTGCCTCTAATCTCTCTTCCCTCCTTGTTTCTTCCCAAAATTTTATCATTTTTGACAAATCTAAAGTTCTGAGTTTTCATTAATTTCTTAAAGCTCTTAGCCAACAAAAGCATTAGTGCTTCGTCATCTTAAGACTCTTCATATTCTTCAAAGGTGTTCAGTACCTTGCTTCAAATGAAAGTTCTTTTAGATGCTTTTAAGGAATTCTGTTTTCCCTTGACTTTTCAAACAACTACTTTTTGTTCTCATAGGACTCTTCTTGCATCTAAAAGGTTTTAAGGTTCCCAACCAACTCCTCAACATTTAAGGTGTCCAGCTTAAATTCATTAATGGCAATAACCTTAATTTTAAATTTAGAAGACAAAGACCTTAACAACTTCCTCACAACAAGGTAATCAGGTATAGGCTCTCCTAGTTGATCACATGTGTTTACTATGTTTGTGAATTTAGCATAGTATTAAAAAATATATCTTCTTCACTCATTATCATGTTCTCAAACTCTTAGGTCAAACATTTGTTTCCTAGGCACCTTCAAATCCTTAGTTCTCTCATTATATTTTACCAAATTTTCTCATGCAACCTTCGTATATATACAATTAGAGATTAGCATGTGTTGTAATTTTTCTATGGTATTGAATAATGTATGAAGGGATTTACTATTTTTATTTGCACCAGCCTCATCCTTTATAATTGAGTTCCCTTCCTTGTCTTCGGTATTGAAGGACTTCATATTTTAACAACCGCTTTCCATGCATTCCCATCAAGCACTTTTATAAATGCTCTCATCCTATTTTCCCAAGATGAAAAATTTAGACATCAAACTAGTGAGGCCTATTCATTGGATTTCCTAAGTCCCATGTTTATTCATTGAGTTATTCAAACCAGCCATTGATTAAAATCCAACAAAAATAACAAAAAAACCACACTTTAAGCACTTAAATCAAGGAAAAATTATAAGAGAAGCAACTAGAAATTTAGTTTACACAAATCAACAAGTTTAATCAAGCATTTTTAAGAGCAAAACAAGCAAACTTAAGAAAAAATCAGAATCAAACCCTACCACAAGAAATCAAGCTATGGAATATTAAGCAAGATCATAAAGCACTAACATATCAAATCAAATTGATATCATGGAGAAGAAACAATTTTCAATATTTAGGGGTCGTTTGGGTACGGAATTAATTCGGTAGCGAATCAGAATTTTTTGGAATTAATTCCGCCGATTCAATATAGAATCCGAATTTTGTTTGGGTATGGAATTTTTAATATGGAATCGTGTTTGGATAGCGAATTGTGTTTAAGGTTAGATTCTTTAGAATTTTAGTTAAATTGACAAATATACCCTTTAAATGGAATTGTTTTGATAGAATCATGTTTGGGTATGGAATTTGTGTATTTTTTGGAATCGTTGAACTTATAAAAAAATTACAAATATAACCTTGGTTTAGGTATTGTACGCGGTTAGTGTGCAACACAAATAATATGCCCGGCCCGATGTATTCGACTTTGGGCCCTATCGAACTCTTTAAGATCACCCTAAAAAAGATTTTTTATTTTGCTAAATTGATTGTAGACGTACAAGGGGCCTTATACTCCTCCTTAAACAGTCTTTTTATGGCTTGATGTGCCCATGGAAGTACGTACCGGCCTATACAAGTGCCTATCAACCGTACTCACCTATATCGGTTGAGACCGATATGGTATGATATGGGTGGTGATACACCTTACATAAAATTTGATATATATCAACTGTATTGGCATGTACTGTATCAATATTGTAACACCTTTATATTATTCTTAAATGAAATTATGTAATACCACATTAATAGAAAATGGATACTTTGGAATGTTCACCCTGGGATCACACATCCATCAAATTGAAAACAAATTTAAATAACATCACCACCCATCCGCCTCACATAACATTATTCTCATAACTTACAACCATAACTAAAAATTAACTTAGGATTATATAAAAAACAATTTCATATCATTATCACGTAGGAGTTACCACAAGCCTCTCAATATAAACTACCACAAGTCTCTCACTTCAATGGCATTAAGCTGGATTATAGGTAGGTGAATAGCAAGACCCCAAGTCATACTGTGACATGCAACAACTACACACACCCACACATCAAATAACATGCATCACCCAACCACATACATCACCCTGTACACAATTGATCATATATTGGTTCACCATAATATCACACATCTAATAACTTGTATCGCCAACCACATCAATAATTTTAAAATCAACCACACACATCCACACTGCATCTCCCAACCACATACATCACCCTGTACACAATTGATAATATATTGGTTCACCCTAATATCACACATCTAATTAACTGTATCGCCCAACCACACTTTGATAAAATTAAACCCTAAACCACACACATCCACACATTGCATAATTTGTGTCACCCAACCACACAAATCACCCTATGTTTCACACTGTTCGGTAAGTCAGTAATCAAAGGTGTAATTCTAGCAGGCAAGTCACAATAATCTGACAAGGCAAAGGTCTCTATCGTGCAACTAGCATAAACTTGAAAGATTGATGCCCTTAGTCAACAGTTCAGGGCTGGTGGTGTAAATGGATGGCTATCTTTTATCAGGTAGTAACCTCCATTGACCCTTCCTTCTTCTATAAGACCAATTGACCTTTTTTTATCATGAAGTTTAGGTTTGAACTCTTCAAGTATTGTAACAAAAGCGGCGTGTTACGGGGACGACGACTGACAAGAGATGATAACATCCTTCTGAGCATAACACCGTAACCTATCATTTGTGGACCACAGTAAGGGATGCCAAAGTAATCCAACCGAGTAAGGTTATTAATATTAATTTTTTTATATTTTAATAATATTTATTAAAAATAAATAATTATTTAATCTTTTATAATTATATACAAGTAAAAAATTATAAAGAATATTTTTTATTCAAGTCAGGTTGAGTTTGAGTTACCATTTCTTAAATAGTTACATGTGCCAAACAAAACTTTGCTTTATATGGAACTTATTTTGTATACCACGACCGATCTGATGGAGTTCCATGATTTTTAGCACACAAATAAAACTGCAATCTTTATATACAAGTAATAAAGAGATAATAATTTATTTTACATTTTTTGACGTAAGAGCGGGGGGACTCCCTTCTAAGACAAGAAAGCAAAGCATGTGGGAAAAACACGGCCGAAAGGGCTTGGCTATCAAAGATACAAGCCAATATCATCTTATAGTATTACAACATTGAAGTCCACTTTTCACCCCGTCAGATTTGAGCTTCACCGAGACACCAATCTCTTACCATCAAGATCTCGCCGCAAAATTTACTGGGCACTTATTCCAGCACCACACCATCAGTAGTGACTTTGTGCTCCTTTTGCACTGTTGCACACCATCAGTAGTGAAATGAAGGGCAGATATGGTGTCAGCTTCAGAACATAACAAAAAACGCAAACAACCTTAATTCATTGAGCAACAAGGGGAAAAGTCTTGCCGAGTTATGGTAGCAAGATGTACAGCATGAAGCACAAGAAAATAATATAGTTTACACATGCTCTGAATATCACAGCAACAAGATATGACACATCTCGCCCAAACAATATATTGTTCAAACTTACCAGGCTTTGGGAAGCCTTCTGGACAGTCAGCAGAATCCAACAGCCCATTTCCAAACTCATACACCAAATCACAAGGATTTTCTGTTGACATTACTTCCTTAAGTTGTATCACTGTGAAGTATAATGGACTCAGAGAATTTGTAAATCTTGACAAGATAGATCCACCTACATTTCCAATATTCCTCAACGTATCACATATTGTGACATACCATAGAGCTAAAATCAACATAAGCAACAAACAAGTGTATATCAAAATGATGTATATGGTCCTCAACCAAGTTTGACAATAAGGACCGCCCATCTGACAGTGTCCTATTTGGCAAATAGCACAACTAAGCATTGCAACTTTGAATATAAGCTATTGTTAAAAATGTGTAGCAGCTCCAACTGACAACAATACAAAATATTTTTACAGTTGAATTTAATACTTACAGACTAACCGAAAACGTAGGAAGAACTAACAAGTAGAGATTAGGTATAAAAGAAACTTAAAAATAGCTTTGCTATCATTGTAGTTTTCAATTTCCAAATAATCTAACAAGAGGAGTACTAATAACTACAATGGAAAATATCCCATCACTTGTTCGTCTAGCCAATCATTTGGGAACACAGATGGTAATGCATAAATCAAGGCTAATATATTACAATGTCCTTGCTCATTTTGCCTGAATAAATTTGCCAACAACTCGTTCTGAGTTATTTGCCATCATTTTCTTCAAGATTATGGGCTTGTAAAGGTCCAACTTTTGAAATATATACAGATTTTGATTCACATTAGAAGGTCATGTTTCAATATTTGACCGGTCATAACCCCAATCTACCAAGTCAACCATATTCTCTAAAATTTCAAGTCAAATCGTCAATATTCTTGAAATATTTTGTGAAAATGTGATAAAAGTTGATCATGTAAGGAAACTGGATCTAGAATATGGAGAGAGTAGAAAAGCTCAGTTTCATCCTGTACCGTTATTTGTACAACTTTCTACCACTATACTCATTATTCAGAAGAAAATGACTTCCTCGACATCTTTACCAAACTCTGACAACAATTTACATTACCAAGAGCTAGGGCGATGCACAAACTGCCCCGCAGCCCAGATCTGTTTCTACGCTCTTACAGTGAGTAATGCAACAGCAAAAAATGAAGATTACTAAATCCATAATATGATCAGTAGACAGTTGTACAGCTGGACTCGAAAAACAACCATCTTTCTGTTTTATGCCCCCACATCTAGATCATTCAGTATCCATCTGTGTCAATGGATCGAAGCATTTACGTATTAAATATTGACAAGGATGCAACACAGAGTGCACTACCTATCTCCAGTTGAAGGATGACATTGTCGAAAAAATGCAATTAGCTCAAATACAAGAATGACAGAGAGGGAGAGTCTGACCTGGGAGTGCATAGTTTTCAATAGGAGGCCCTTTTGCACAGAGAAGGCCTCTTCGAGGATCTTGGTCGCCTCGAGAACCTTCCCACTGATCTTGTCCCCAGCAGCCAACGGCCTCCCGAGGAAATTGTGGACCAGCTCATCGTAGGCGGTGATCCAGGGATCCGATGGAGACTCATAGGGGGGAATGCCCGCCCCAGGCGCAGTCCCTGAACCGAGGGAGATGATAGACAACACAAATAGAGGAAAATAATGAAAAATCAGGTACAACACCCCACCCTTATTGAATTGATCCTCAAAATCGAGCCAACAACAAACAAATCGAGCCAGTAGCGAAATTGATGCATTTGTGGACCAAATTCACAAAATCGAGCCAGCGGCAAACAAATCAAGCCAGCAGCAAAATTTTACTTTGTGGACCAACTTCACAAAATCGAGCCAGCAGCAAACAAATTGAGCCGGCAGCAAAATTTTACTTTGTGGACCAACTTCACAAAATCGAGCCAGCAGCAAAATAATCAACACTACGCCAATCCATCACGTAATTCAACGAAGCAAGGAACAAAAACAAAGAGCATCAATCAAAGTAATCCAAAATTCCAAACCCTAATTGATAGACATGACAATGTCATAGCACGGAAAATGCTTCCACAGGAACGAATTACAAGTTTCAAACATCCGAACAAGAAAGAAATCAAACGGGCGAACCTGTAATGAGGAACACAATGGAGAAGAACCCCATTAATGGGGTCAGTGAAATTCAAACTTGTTTTGGAAGATTGACAGACGAAATTAAACTGTTTATGCTGAAGATGGATGTAAAATCATACGCAGATCAGATAAAAAAATCGGTTTTTACATGGCATAGATATTTGGGGGAATCGCCTATTCATCATCTACGAAGGCCAAAAACAAGCAAGAAATAAAAGAAAAAATCGAATTAAAGAGAAGAAAAGGAAAAATTAATGGCTTTACCGTTTTGGAAGAAATCAGATCAAGGCGTTCTAGAAGAAGATCATATCGCTTTGTCTTGCAGAAGGGCGCCACTGGTTGAGATGCCGAAGAGACGACCAGAATGAATTGTGGGCGATTTGGAGATCTGCTGCACCGAGAGAGATGCAGTTCGACTGGGTAAGGTAAGAGCTCGGAGATGGGGAAGCATATGCCGGACAGGAGCTTCGGAAAAGGGAGAGGGCGGAAGCAGGCGGTGGACGGCTGCCCCTGACTGGAGCTTGTTGACTGCGGAGGAAGACATGGAATTCGGGAAGAGGGAAGATCGGGTTGTGACGCAGTGAGGGGTAAAGGCCGGGATTTGCAGAAGTACTGCACAAGGCGAGCTGTAGAGCACCGGGATGGAAATCGTCGGCCAAAGATCCCCTGATTTGCGGAAGGGCCACGCCGAGCAAGATAGAAATCGGCGGCCGAAAAGGCGAAATTCTCAGATGTGTTGGGCCGGGCGAGCTGCAAAGGACTGGGATAGAAATCAGCGACTGAAGAGGCGGAAGGAAATCGGTGGCCAAAGAGCTGCGAGAGGAGGGAGACGATGGAATCATTTGCGAGGGGGCGAGGGGTAATGACCGGAAATAAGCGATAACGCGTGTTTCCGGTTTTACGCATTTTTACGGAATCGACCGAATCTCCTCGTGAGAAGATTCGGTGATTTGGGACGGAAACAGACTAAATCGTGTTTTCGGTGGAATTTTTATTTCCGTTATGATTCACTACCCAAACAAGATTATAACGATTCTGTGCTGAATTGTAATGGAATCGTCGGAATTTTTTCACGATTCCGTACCCAAACGAGTCCTTAATCCTCAGTTACCAATTGTGAGTTTAATATCTATCTAGAAGAGTATAATGAATTACTAGATTGCCCCTAGTTCGATTATCTTTAAAAGATAAAAACTAAGAGTTTTAGCCTCATAATGCATAATTTTTATATGTAACGGAATTAAGTAAATATTCTCTCAAAACTCACTCACGACATATTAATCATTCAAACTATAAACATTCAATCCACACATGAACACACAACAATTTTGACATTAAAAACTAAAACTCAGGTAAAAAACTACAGCAGTTCCAAACCGGAACCAAATCAATGCACTTCTAGCAAGTAAGACAATTTGCATCGATACAAGTGAACCACTAACCTTTGTTTTGACTCTGACATAAACTCCTTTTGGTTAGATATTCGCAAATTCTTGTTGTTGTTGGCGTTCAAGTTCTTTTCGTCATGCACTTGAAACTTATTCTTCCTCCTTGTTTTGTCCTTGTCTTCATCTAGCCTTCAACAAGCTCCTCTTGTTTTATTGATTTTGGCCTCATTTGGAACTCTTTAATCTCCCATAAAAGATATGCTGCAACTCCTCTTTGAAATCTCTATGTAAAATCTCATTTTAGTTGTAGAATAGCTTCATGAATTCACCATTGGTCTTTAACTCAAAGCATCATGTGAATCCTTCTTGTAAAATAATATGCAAAAGGTATAAAGCCTTCTTCTCTAATCTCCTCTAGGTTGTCCTCTCTAAAATTTCATGATTTTTCAACCATTTTATAGCTCTCTAAGTAGATTTAGGTCTTTGACTTGAATAAGAAAAAACTTTGAATTTAAAATGGCTTAATTAGGGTAACTAGTCCTTAAAGCAATCGATCGTTCATAATATGTTTTGTGCACAATATGTTAACTGATTGAGCAATTAATCAAGATTTGATTAATCTAAAACTCTTGACTTTGTTTTACATAGGGCACAATCAAGTATCAAATCAATCATTCTCTTCTTCAAATTATGCAATGATCGATCATTCTACCTAAATTTTTACCATCTAGCCATTTTTAGCCTAAAACCTCTTAAAATCACTTCTAAAACTTCTCCAGGTGATTTTAGTATTTGAATGTGATTTGAATAAGCTTTAAAAACCTTTAACGTTCTTTAGTCTTTTATCTTAATCCATAAAAATATGTCTCCTCGTATTTTTTAGACTATTCAATTCCAAATCTGACTCGACTACAACAACCTCTCATAAATATAGATAATGTTTCTAGTTATGATTGCACTGTTTGAAAGATTTACTCTTCTAGTATGTTAGGATTTCAGTAATCTTGTTATCATGATGCTCTATTGGTTGTAAGTATATCAGCATACAACTTGGAAGAGAGGGAGGAAAATTTTCATCTTACTGCCAATGAGACGTATGCCCTAATCCACCATGCATCTCATCTTACATTGAGGAGATGACTATGATGAAAATGTAAGAATGAAAAAAAAAGTTAAAAGACATTTTTGGAAGGATAAAATTTAAGGTAAAACAAGTGATTCAACCTAATTGTTGAATAGAAAATACATAATAATCTTCCTAAATTTTGTTTTACCATATTATTAAATAAAACAAAAAATTTAAAAATATCATGTTTAGATCACAAAATTGGGAAAAGCCATATAAATTGAGATAAAACATTAATGGTTAATACATAATTGTTAAAAATAAACAAAGATAAGGTTGGACCCTAAATGTCTAAATGAATTAATTCTAATGGTTGTTTGGACATAGTTGATGATCATATAAATTTTCTTACTTATAG
Source organism: Saururus chinensis (assembly GCA_035235625.1). NCBI lineage: Eukaryota > Viridiplantae > Streptophyta > Magnoliopsida > Piperales > Saururaceae > Saururus > Saururus chinensis. Next base: position 4,040,465 of record CP141145.1, on the reverse strand, counting down.
TATTTTTAAAATACAAGAAAAAATATGGGCTAATACAATGACATTTTTTTACTAAGAAATTATTATATAGTAACTCTTCATGGATGACGTTCATGCAAGTATATAAATTTATATGTAATTATATAGTTAAACTTCTTTTGTTCGTTTATGTTGTTAAAATAATGAAATAATTTTCCTTTTACAGTAAACTTTCTTAGAATGCTTAAATAAATTACTTAAGTAATATAGTGAAGGGATTAGAAACATTGTTTGATCATAGTCGTCTTATATATCATCTTTATCTTCACTATAAAAATATTATTTTATGTTAGATAAGTTTTATATAACGAAGTATTATATTAGTTAACATAGGAACTAGACATTAAGTAGATTCTCTTAAGTTTTTTATCATTTAGTAAATATTAATAGTGTTACATTATATTGGACAATCACTTAACCTTTCTTTTTTTTTTTCGTGATAAAGAAATAGTTTTGATAATCATAAACTTATACTCTTTAAAACAACTAAAAAACATGTTAACAAAGTAAAAATTACAAATTTTAGTCTATGGTGGGAGGTAAATGATTTTTCAAAGTGTATGTAAGTAAATAATGGGTTATAAAAATTTTAAATGTTTTAGTAATTTAACAAAATGAAAAGGGATTGTAAATTGTTATCTTCTATAAAGGTACTTATAATATGTATACCTTTAGTTCTTTTTTCTCCCTTCTTTTATATATATATTTAGTTCCCTACAACTCCTTTGTTCTTATGTATTCTGTTTTTAAAAACTAAAACAAACTATATATATATCTTTATACAAAATTTATAGCTTGCTCTTAAGGCCCCTTATTCTCTAGTCCATTACACTCATATGGTCTCTTACAATGGCAATGTTTGTAAGGCGTAGGTGTCTATAAAAGGTACTTAAGTGTTTCTGATGTTCGCACAAGTCGTTCTCTACATGTTGTATTTCCTTTCCAACTTAAGCGAGCCTTTATGTATTAGTTATCGTTCCTACACTAATTAAAAAAAATTCTTTCATCTTTTTTTAAATCACGAATGCTTATCGAGCCTCAATTTAATAAGTAAATATCCTCATTTACTAAGTTAAAATAATATTTAAATAATAACTAACAAATATCACAAGCTTCATGTTAATTTAATGTCTTTAAAAAAATCTTTAATAAAATAGTTTCTAATTTTTATACTATCTATTTTAAGTAGGGTGTCTTAATTTATCTCAAACCTGGTACACTTATTAATAAGTTAAAAAAAATTTAACTATTTCTTAATTATATGTCTCATCTAGTAAGTATTAAATATTTAAAATCGAGTTACCTCTTTTATAAGTTTTATAAAGTGGTTAACATTGATGTCTTTATAATTACGACTAGTAATCATGCATAACGTTATTAGACCATAACGTCATAAGACTTTAATGTTTAATTTATTAAAATAATATGAAAATATGTCATAATATAAAAACAAAGTTTTGTTAAAAAACATAAAGTTAATATAAGATATAAATAACATTAATAACATTAAAAAGCTACACATCATATCAAATCATTAAAACATAGGATAATACGATAAGATAAACAAACAAAGAAAAATTTCTTTCTGTGCATATTATTGTTATTTATTTTTTCATATATTTGCCCATGTAACTACATATGTGGTGAACAATAAAAAAATTTATATGTGGATAATTTAAAATATTTTCCTAAAATTATAAGTATATTTATTAAAATATTAGCTTCAACAACCAAATAGTATTTGTTATTTTTAAACAAATGTATTATGAGATACAAAGACTTTCTCCTTATTAAACCCTTGGTTATCACCAATAACTTTGAGTAGCTTAGAGAACAATTACGTAAGTTATAAAAATTAAAAGTACTTGTATTATCAATATACTACTAACTCTTTACACATTGTATAAATCAATCAATAATATACGTTAAAAGAACAAAAAATTTAGAAAAACATTAAAATTTTGTATGAAATGTGAAAAAGGTCTTGTGGCTCTCTAAGGATGAGAGTTATGTAAAATGTCTTCCTAACCCGGGAAGTTGTGTTCAAATAAGCTAGCACATTAAAATTTGAGTAGTCCCATGAAGCGTAATATTGGAGTCTTTGATAATTATTGAAGTTAGAATATCATCATTAGGATCCATCATTAGGATCCATAAGCCCTAGTGAGCCTTTACTTCACTTTGTTGATGGGGTGAGGCAGACTTTAATAGAATAAAGGTCATATTATAATGACCCAATATCTAGTTGAGTGGAGCTCCTAGATATGATCATCGTGTCTAGAGAACCTTAAAATAGGATTGCTCAATGAGAATTGAATACTAGTTGATGAAAATTATGTTTTTAAGGATTTACCAACGAAAATTTCTTTGTATGTTATTCAAATTTTTTTATTTTGTTTAGATTGTTATTCCACTAAGTATTTTTTGTATGCTTAGCATCCTTTATTAAGCAGATTATTAGGATGAGATAAGAGATAATGAAAAACCTGTATATGTAGCTTGATTCTTCTTTCAGCCTAACAAGCCATTTTTTCTTTTAGGTTTGACTAGGCATGGAAGTTTGCTATTTTAATTTCACTAGCTTTGATGTAATCAATAAACAATTATGTAGTTGTGCATATGTGAATATTTTAACTTATTGGATATGTAGATTATTATTTAAGTTATGATTATCACATCAATGGTTTGTAAAATATGGTTATTCTTATCCCCTAATTTTTTATTTTCATGGGTTTTGTTTAATGATTTGATTCTATTGTTCATATTATCAAGGAGATGGGTCATGATTTTAAATTATTTCATCAAAGATGGAGATAAATGTTTTCTATAATAAAGGGTTGTGAAATTGGGGAAGTGACACTCTTGGCCACCCCAAAGTGAGTTTGACATGGTTCTAGAAGCATACTTGATATCTCGTCTTGTAGCCACCAAATATTATAAACCTCTGATCACACTTTTATAAAGAGAGGCATCCACTTCTTTACTTCCATCTTCTCTTGATTAAGGAACTTTTTGTACAATGTTGAACATAAAGAAAATGTGCTGCTAAGATGATGTAGACCATAAGAGCTTAAAAATGACTTATATGAGCCTACAAATGAATTCTATGTTGAAGCAACTTATTATGGAGGTTCATAGCTTGAAGGATCATGAAGATAGGCTTGGAGATTATGTAAACAAGCTAGCTTTGAGATACATGGAACAATGGGATCAGAAGAAAAAAAATACATAGCTTTCTTTTGAGCTATCGATGGGGCATTATAGGTGATCGATCGCTTCCTATTATATTTCACCAATTTTGACTGAGTGCTCGGGTGATCAATCAGTGTTATTGGGGGATCGATCTATGAGGTGAATTGGTCCAATACAAATTTAGGTCGAGAGCTCAAGATATCGATCGGGCTATTGGACGTCCATTAATGAGGTAACTCCAATTCTATTTATGATCAAGATTTTGATTCCGAATTAGTTTCTTTTAGTCTTTTATGTTCCTAGGAATCTTTAGTCTATGCTAGCTTATTTATTTAGAGATTTTGTAGCACATTTTATGTATTTACAACTTTGTCAATAAAGACTTGTATAAAAGATGGCTTTTTTTGGCAGCCATTAGCAATTTGATTTTTCTAAAAATTAGAAATATAAATAACTATATTCTCAATTTTTCTACTATTTATATGAATTTACTATTGAAATTTGTGAGAAAGGAAGGTTGTGTGCACATAGCAGAATTTGTTGAATGCCATGAATCCCATCGATCCCAACCCTTTATGAGTTGATGGCTCTACGCAGGTCCCAAATGCTGCCCTGATGCCGTGAAAGAAGTATTGCAGAAATGAATGAGATTAATGATCGCAATGAAATAGCAAGGTTATCGCAACAGGTTGAACAATTGATGCACCGAATGGGTGATTCGGCCAATGTTATAACTCGCCATTATACCAAGGCTGAGGCCATGGTTGAGCATCACTTTGATGATGCTTCAAGTTTCTAATTCCATTTTTTATCAAGATTTTGTTTCCAAATTAGTTTCTTTTGAGTCTTTTACTTTCCTACGAGTCTTCAGTATCATCTTATTTATTTTATAGCTTATTTCCTTAAATTTGATTGGCTGGTCCTAAAGTAGTTGTAGATTGGGTTATTTTATTTATAACTTTGCCACTTAAGACTTGTATAAAAATTGACATTTTTTTGGGAAGTCATTAGCACTCTCAGCTTTTTGGAATATAGAAGAAGAAGATAGAACTTCTTTCTCTATTGTTTTCCCTCTATTTAAGTGAATTTACTATTGAAATTCATGAGAGAATAAGGTTGTGCACTTGTAGCCTCAAATCAAATGAACATTTCAGAAATAAATAGTAAAAATAGCAGGCCGGGGAGCTAACAAAAGCTACCTCATCAGCTCAAAACAACACATAGGTGAACTTCTTTAAACTTTTTGAGTGATTACAACAGTTTTTTTCTATATTGTTTCTCTAATCCCGTTCTAAAAACATAAGTGTCTAGTAAATTCAATGAGGACTCACAATAATTCCTTTCTTCAATGATTGTCTCATTAGTGATTTATAGTTACAAAGAATCAACTGCAAGCTCTGATGGAACATTAATAGAGGTCTTATTTGATAATAGATATACAGTAATGGTGAACAAAGTTTGTCCTAAAGCCAGTCCATTGTATCCTTCCCTTGTTTAGGACCTAAACTAGCAAAAGATGTTCATACTAAACATTTTTTTCAATATAACAACAGAAGTAAATAAGCACTAATAATTCTAAAAGACAACAATTTTAGTGGTTGAAGATGCTTTTTTCAACTTTTGTAGCGCTTTTATTAACTTCAATTTGAATTGAGGCTTTCTTCCCTGCTCCTTCTATTCCAGCTTATTATTCAACCAAATGACTATTTTCTCTCATCTAGTATGTTAGGATTTCAATAATCTTGTGATCACGATGCTCTATTAGTTGCAAGTATATCAAAGTACAACTTGGAAGAAAGGGAGGAAAATTTTCATCTTGCTGCCACTGAGATGTGGACTCTAGTACACCTTGCATCTCATCTTACGTTGTGGAGATGAGAGCAGTGAAGAGAATGTAAGAAAAAAAATGTTAAAGGTATTTTTGGAAGGAGAAAAATTAAGTTAAAAAATGAATGAAATTTTTTTTTTATTATGTCATCTATTTTGACGTTACACCTAAGCAACTATAGTGAGTATTTTTAAGAAGCTATAGCAAGTATTTTGCCCCCTCTTTGTTTTCTTCCCACCCCCCCCTCTCAACTCCCTGTTTTCCCCTCCTTCACCAAAGGGTTGTACCTTTTGGTGAAGGATTGCATCTCTTAGTTTTTTGCGACCTTCATTTATCCCAGTGCAAAATAGAGCATCAACTAATGCTCTGTTCTGAACTTCAAAGAGGTAGAAAATGATCGGTTTAAAATTTTCCTTGGTCCGGTCAAGTTAAAAAAAACCCACTGAACCGGTCCTATTGACTAGGTTAATGATGTGGAAAAAAATTAGATAATTACCTATGGACATTGGGAGGCATTTGAGTATCTTGACCAAGTTTCAGACTAGGGAAAAATCCTATAAAATGACCAATTTACCTTTATGAATTGAATCATAGAATAATTTTTAATGACCCGATTTAGGGGCTTTGGTTCAGGGGATTATAAGTGGATTTAAAAATTTAGAAAAATCTTTTTGATCGGTTTGTGTACCCAAATTATAGGCCAATGCATGAGCTGGGGAAAAATCCTCTTATATAGATAAGTGATTGTTTTACCCCTAGGGCTAAGGTAAAACGATTAATTACACCGGGGTCGGTTAAAGGGGTTTACGGCCCCGTTAAATAGCAAGAAAATTACCTTAGGTCCATAACATCAAGGAGTACCCCCAAGATTAGTTTTGGATCTGTTAGGGTTCATAGGGGCTCTGAACAAAATGACATAAATTCCCTATGAGCAAACTGGCCCACATTCGCATGAATGGAATTAACTGGGTAATTTGATACTGAAACCTTTTGAGAGGTTAAAGACTTACCTGAGAAGAGAGGGGATCATTTCTAATAGAAGATAATAACCTTAATACCCTTAGGTGTATTATGACCCATTTTAATAAAAGTTTAATCAGCTAACATAAGGAGGGTTAGGGCACAAGAGCGTGAATATTTCTAATATCATTATTGAGTTTGGTTATTGATATTACAATCTATTTAGACCTGTTTGGGTCTGTATTATTTATGTTTTTCATTGTTTTGATGTTTACTATTGTTGTTGTGATAGTAATTTATCACTAGTTTAAGATTAATAAAGGTTTAATCAATGGGGTTACTAGCTTTGGATTGGGCGAGAATATCTTATCAAGATAAAGACTAAAATACCTCAGAGAGGTCTAAGACTAGTTCATAGAGTGAACAAGGCCTTTGAGCTGACGATTTTCCTTGGTTAATGAACCAATGTTTATTTTGAGTTTTAACCTTAGCATAGAAGGGACTGATAAGGTTTGGATAGTCATTCGGAATCCTTGCTTGTTGATGAACAAGATAGGGTTCAAAATAGTTTTTCTGAGTCTTCTCTCTACTGGGGAGCTATAGATTTGACCGTGAAGTTGCATCTCCCCGTTGGAGGGAGGTCTGCGTGAGCTAGGCTCACCACCGATCTATTGAGGATTGTATAGTGTACACGCAGTAAGAGTTATTGACATCATGCTTGGTTGGCATTTATCACCACTTTTATTGAAGTGCAGTTGTGGGCCATGCTCTTCCACTCCGGTTAGGTCCTTAAAGGCTAGGTTGGGAGATGACACTTCTTGGTGAATTCTAGGGTTCTGGTGGATTCCACGGTCCTCGTGGATTCTAGCGTTTCATCATGAATTTACCTTTGTGTGTAGTCTATGGTGAGTGTATCATTTTTCACCTAAGTTGACATCTAATTTGTCTATCTATCTTTGGGGTTGGACAAAGATATTAATTATCAAACAATGGTTCGAGAGATAATTAATAACATTGTTTGATATTGTTATTCTAATTAGAACAAGTTGAATGATTAAAGGACTTGCATAAAATGTATGTTAGTTGAAAATACTTATGTAGTGCCCCAACTTTTTAAATTACTTTAAAGTTCAGTGTGCCACAAATCCATAATCAAAAGCAAGCCAAGATCAACTATGCATAGGGAAGTAACTATTCATTAATTTACGTAATTACAAAAACTTTACAAAATAAGGATTATCATGCCTTAGCAAAATCAAAGTTACGCATATCCAAAATTAATACATAACAAAAGAACGTAGTAAAGTAAATTAACAATGATGATCTTTCAAAGTTCTACAGGCATTCTTCAATAACATCAACTTCTTCATTTAGACTTGCAGTGTCTAGGGGTGGGTGAGTATAATTATACTCCACAGATAGAGTTAAATTCTATTAGAATGAAAAAACATAAAGCTTAAACAAATATGCATAAAATATTTTCATAATAAAAAGTTGACTTAAATTAGTGTTATGGACTAACAGAATCCAACACACTTCTTAGATAAAAAGTCAAACAAAATAGTTCTTCGCAGAATTCGGTAAACTCAGATAATTTGTTCGTAGCCAAAATCCGATAAACAATTCAAAATCCAATAAAACATCATTCATAGAATGTCACTGATACCGAAGCAACATACAACCGTGCTCGTGGGGCAATGGGATCAGAATGAAGAGGATCTTCCCACGATATCCAACTTCATGGGTGTGCCATATGCCATAATAGGTGGTACCTAGCTAGCAGTCATAACTCCGATAGCTTTTGGACTTTATACCAAATAACTACCTTTCAAAACTGATCATAGTTTTTAGGCTTTATACCAATTAACTATCCTTCAAATCAAGTCAAATCATTTGTAAATGTATTTCAAATAATAATAAAATAATAAAACTCATATCGGGTTAAAATCCATCTTAGAGGTGTATGATACATTATTATCTTAGCATTTGCCCGATCCCTAACAAATATCATCATTTTTTGAAATAATATTTTATTTAAGAAACGAATAAATTACGAAATAGAAAGCCTAGTTATAGCATGGAATTAGAGCTTAAAACCACCTACACTCGTGAGGCCTTCGCTCGCAGACGGCTTAAATGCAGCGGGCGGCATCTCCCCTTACGCTGAGATAGTCTCCTTGTCTAGCTTGAGTGAGGCGGGCAGAACCTCCCCTAGCATTGGGATAGTCTTTGCTTTTGGCCCGAATGTGGCCGACAAGGCCTCCTCTTACCCCGGGTCATTCCCACCTTTTAGAGAGGCTAACTTGAAAAATGGACCCTCTTACAACGTCGGGCACCTCGAATTAGGTAGGATAAGTTATCGAACGGAGGAAATTGGATGAGAAACGGCTTAGAAACAGGTGAAAGAAGTTTTTCAGACAGAAGAGAATGAGTGAAATCATCTCCCACCCCTTCCCCTTTTATAGGCACTTAGTGCCGTTAGATGCGCGCCACGTGCCACACATTGAATGGCTAAAAATTACCACAGAATGTTAGCGCTGATGTGGCATGCATTGAATGGCTAAAAATTGCTACAAAACATGAGCGCTGATGCACACGCTGGCATGCATCAGCAGTGACGCTAATGCATTAGTGCATTAATGGCCTACCAATGCTGTCGTTGCATGCAGCCATGCTGCCTGTAATGCGTAAGCTCTGCTGATGCCTCTCATGGCATCAACAGTGCAGATGAAAGCTCAATTTCTTTTAAAAATATTTTTATTTATATTTTTCTAAAATTTGTTTTTAAATCAAAACAAAATTTATAACTTCAAACATGTGTAACTCCTTACCCTGAACTCGGAATCACACATTCTTGATACTGTTGGACTCATGTCGATGAGCCCATAGAAACAAGATCACACAAGGGCATGTTTTCTAGCCAATTTAAAGTGGGTCCTGCATATGGCATGCTTCTCGATGCCATAACCTACTATCCCGGTGCCCATTTGACACGATCTTTGGCTTGATACATTCGTCTCTCTGAGCCCTATCAAATATCTTAAGGTTCCTCTAAACAAAACAAACTCAAAATGGTCCAATTTTAAGAAAAACCATTATTGGGCCTTAAATCTCGTTACTGGGCCCAAACATTCGAATTTCAAAATATTGAAATTCTGGGGCATTACAACTTAATCATTGCACGTGTGATGCTATGTTTCTTAGGATACTATAGTTTTGGAGAAAAACTACATCTGGATACGATCCTATTGGAAACATTGGAGTTGTTGTCTGATGAGTACGTAGGCTACGAACATCGGGTGATGTTGGTCCGATTCGAAAAATATTACATAATAATTTTGTTCTTTTGGAAACACTCTTCCAAGGGGAGTAGATGTTTTGCGATTTTTTGTCATGTTGGTTGCAAGTTCTTTAGATGACTATATAGTGAGATTAGGACGTCACTGGGCGATTGAGGATGACATTGTACTTGTGGGATCTAGTTCCTTATTTCTGCAATCTTGTAAGTAATTGTAATTACTGGCGTGAGTGCCAACTTTACTTGGTTATTTATCTTTGGACAGATGACGGACTTGTACTTAGAGGGTTAACCTACTATTAATTGAATTTCGACACATGTAATAATATCATATGTTTTAATATTCATACCCCACTTATCATAACCTTGATAATTAATTGAATGATTTGTTTTGTATTTTAGAAAGAAAAAGTAATTTCCTCATGATTTATCACTTGTCCTTTATTTAAAAAGGGTTTTAAAAATCCAAGTCATGACAGGTCCTATTGAGCTTCCCTTTCATAATATCCTTCCTCACATGCTTTGGAATCCAGACCATGTATTGTACCGCTCAAAGTTCTCCCCGGCCTGGACCAAAGAGTGCCTAGAGGAGTACGACAACTAGAACCTCCACACGATCCTTGGCCACTGGCTCGACCCCAACCTCGGTGGACGGTTTGGCTGTAGGTTGATCACATTAGGTGCCGACACTGTTGACTCTGGTTGCTATGACGCTCCATCTTCGTCTATGGTGATGGAGACTCCGTGCTCATTGCGATCATGAGGGTGATGGTCCAAATTGGAGCCGGCCTCGAGGTCGGTGAGCTCATCAAGATTGGGGACCGGTTAGTGATGTGGGTGATGGCGAGGTTGGATCAGCATACGGGATAGGTGACATGGCTGGAGAGCCACATGTCGATGCACTCTAGGAGGAAGACATGGCTGCACTTGGGTAGTAGGCGAAGGGTCTCCTCATTGTCGAACTCGCATAGGCAAACGGCACACTCGAGTGTGCCCTAGCCAAGCTTTAGGTTCTTCACTACCAAGTACTAGAGGTCAAGAAGGTGGCAATTGTTGGAGGAGGGTCAATTAGAGAGGCGATGAAGAGAAGGAGAGGAGGGTGGAAAAAAGTATAGTTTTGACCATTTTGTCCGGAGCGAAGTAAAACTGAGAGAAGCATTGTAGACTCATATTGGTTTAAATTGTTTGAAATGGTGCAATTAATATAGAACAATATTTTTTTTATATTGGAGCTATTAATATAGGACGGAGGGACTACTACTTTTCATAAAACCATGGGTATGTCTCTCATCCAAAACCACCCCTAGAGCTTCTTCTTACAAATCGAAGATGGTCCTAGAGTTTGCAAGCTCTCATGTCTTGTTATAAGTGTTATAGACACCTACTCTATCCTATGAGCTTTACTGCGGATACAAAGCAACCCCCTCTTACTCTTCCACAGATTATCGCAAAACACCACGTGCCTGTGGAGAGAAGAGACACCCGTGCTCATAGGGGGCTAGGATCATGAGAATATAGAGTCTTCCTATGATATTCTCTATCCTAGCACACATAGCCTTTTTAAATATTTATGTTCCTCGTTAGGGGCTAACCACCCTTCCTAATCTTCCTTAGGGGGCTCACTAAGCTAAAATGGGTACCATGCATCTAATTCCAAACTAGATTATAAATGGGCCCTCATATAATCCACGGAGCTCTATCGGGGTGCACAACAACAACTCTATCCTTAGTTCCCATACTCATAAAGAGTTGTTTTTCTTTCAAAATATTTCATTTTGATGTTTATCCTTCAAAAAACCCTAGCCTCACCTCTACAAGCCATGTGAGCGTTACTATTAATGACTACATAGATAGAGTTGGTCGCTCATTACTACAAGACAGTTACCCTTTCTTTATCTCATTTTAGTAACTCAATCACTATGCCTATACATATTTTTGAAAATAATCTTAAGAGCATCCTCCTTTAAGGAATGATTCTCTAACACCACTTTTCAAACCTACTTTAGACATTCCTAATTAAAATAGTGGTGTAGCTAGATTTTCTCTATCTCACACACTACCACGTGTATAATTCATAATCAAAATCTAAGGATAAACTATTTGATAAAATGAATATATGAGGCAATTATAAAAATCACAGTATATAAATCACATGATAAAACATTAGTATATAATCTATATCCTACTCCAACGAATAATCATTCGGCAAACCGAATATGTGCGAAAATCATTAATCATAGCTTGAAATTAACTCTATTGTGTAGCATCCTAGAGTCACACATATATTAAGTGTTGTTACGTCCAAACTAAGACTATGAAGTAGTCTACTTCAGATTTTTTTTTTACTTGTCAACTATAGTAAACAAGGCTTTCCTTGTGGATTGACCTTATTTACTATAGTTGATAAGTAAAAAGTGAAATCTGAACTAGACTACATCATAGTCTTAGTTTGGACGTAACAACAAATTGGTGCCGTTGCCGGGGCTTGCAACGTTATACAAGAATCTGTTATGAAAAAAAAACTCACTCTAACTTCACCAATTCTCTAACTTTTATTTTTGCACACTAACTCTTTAAATTCAGTCATTTACTTTTAGTACTTAAATTCTCTAATTTTTCTTTTTTTTTTAGACCGCAGGCACTACCCACGTTACTACCAAAAAAATTTTGGGATCAAACGTGTACCTCGATAGTGCTTTTGGCCTTATTTTGCAATTTTAATTTTTCTCTATTAACTTCTAACTCTCTAACTTTTTATATTTTGTTATTTAATTTTTGCATTTTTACTTTCGTTTGTTATGAAAAAAAAAATTATCGTTGCATGTTCACATGGGTGTGCGATAATTCTGGACGATTGAAAAGAGTGAACAAATCTTTTAAAAATTATATTTATTTTGATACAATAGAGGAACTAAGAAGTGATAATGGGGATAATAAAGCACAAAATATTCAAGTTAAAACCTTGTGTGATTATTTGCAACCAACTAGATCAAGTTCTCCTTCTTACATGATTTTTCCAACTAATGTGGGTGGTTTTGAACTCAAGCCGGGTGTAATTCAATTACTACCCAAATTTTTGAAAACATTTCGAAAGAACATCATGGATTTTTCACAAAAAGAAAATGAGACTTTCTTTCAATATTGGGAGAGATTTAAAGAACTTTTGTTGTTGTGCCCACATCATGGATATAAAACATGGCGTATAATTAGTTTCTTTTATAATGGCTTATCTTATCAAATGAGGCAATTTGTTGAAATGATGTGTAATGGAGAGTTTTTGAGTAAAGAACCTGAAGAAGCATGAGACTATTTTGATGTGTTAGCTGAAAATGCTCAATCATGGGAAGATTCTAATGAATTTGAAAGTAGTAATAAAACCAAATCTAATAGGGCAACTAACGGGGGCTTGTACCTTCTTAAAGAATAGGATGATGTAGAAGCAAAAATTACAAGTTTAACTAGAAAGGTTGAGGCAATGGAAATTAATAGGGAAAAGTACAAGATATTTGTAGTATATGTGACAGTGATGGACACCAAACATAGGATTGTCCAAGAATCCCTGCTTTCCAAGAAGTGTTGCATACTCAAGCAAATGCTATGAATACCTACAAAAGGTCATTTTCTTCTCCTTAATCTGAAACTTATACTCCTAATTGGAGAAATCATCCTAACTTTAGTTAGAGAAATGAGTCTAATGTGTAGGTATCCCCTTCTTCCTCAAATTATGCTCCACCACATAAGAAGACTCTTGAAGACACATTGCAAACATTCATGCAAAGTCAAGCAAGAATCAATAACCAAACAATGCAAGCCATCAATGACTTGAAAACTTTTATCACTCAATTGACCACAGCTTTGAGCACTCAAGAAAAAGGGAAGTTTCCTTCTCAACCTCAACTAAATCGTAAAGGTCAATTTGTAATTGAAAATATAAATTCTTCAAGTTAACAAGAAGAGCATGCTAAGTCCATCACTACTTTGAGAAGTGGAAAAGTCATTAACAAAGACAATCCAATAAAGGATGTTGAACCTAAGGAGTCTTTGAATTCTAAACATAGTGATAAAGTTGACACTTTGATTGTGTTGCTCAAATTCCTCCTCCTTTTCCTCAAAGGTTACAATCTTCCTCTAAATTGGTGCCAAATGGTGATATTCATGAAATTTTTAAACAAGTGAAGATTAACATTCCTCTCTTAGATATCATTAAACAAACTCCATCTTATGCTAAATTTTTAAAAGATCTTTGTACAATCAAGCGTAAGCTAAATGTACAAAAGAAGACATTTTTGACAAAACAAGTAAGTGCAAATTTGCAACACAACACCCCACCCAAATATAAAGATCCTAGTTTTCCAACCATAACTTGTATAATTGGGAATTATAGAGTTAAAAAAGCTTTACTTGATCTTGGGGCAAGTGTTAATCTCTTACCTTATTCTGTTTATGAACAATTGGGACTTGGTGAATTGAAGCCCACAAGCATTACACTTCAACTTGCAGATCGCTCAGTTAAAACACCAAGAAAAATTATTGAGGATGTGCTAGTACAAGTAGAAAAGTTTTACTTTCCTGTTCATTTTATTGTTTTGGACAGATAACCAGTTTTGAATGCTTGTACTCAAATTCTTGTCATATTAGGCCTCCCATTTCTTGCTACTTCTAATGCTCTTATTAATTGTAGAAATGGTGTTATAAAGCTTTCTTTTGGAAATATGACTTTGGAACTGAACATTTTTAATATTTGTAGGCAACCAGGAGATGATGATGAGGATGTGCATTAAGTGAATCTTTTTGAAAGTCTTGTTGATGACATGTCTACTATTTCTTCATTTTCTGACCCTCTTGAAGCATGTCTTTTTTATTTTAACTTTGATGATGATGTTATGATTAATGATGTAAATTCCTTGTTGGAGTCAACTCCATTTTTGGATACTGATAGGTGGAAGGCTCACTTTGAGGAGTTACCTCCTTCTACTAGCGCTCCTCTCCCCTCAAGTGTCCAACCACCCAAGGTAGACTTGAAACCCCTCCCTACTGAACTTAAATATGCTTATCTTGGTGAGGGAGAGACATTTCCTGTGGTTATCTCTTCAATGTTGGATAGGGAGCAAGAGCACAGGTTGCTCGAAGTCCTTAGAAATTATAAGAATGCCATTGGGTGGACCATTGCTGATATAAAGGGGATTAGTTCCCTAATTTGTACACATAGGATCTTTATGAAAGAAAATGCAAAACCTGTGAGACAAATGCAACGGAGGTTAAACCCCAACATGAAAGAGGTAGCGAGAGCAGAGGTCCTAAAATTATTGGATGTGGGTATCATTTACCCCATTTATAACAATCCATGGGTGAGTGCCACCCAGGTTGTCGGCAAAAAGTCGGGAGTGACAGTGGTAAAGAATGCCAACGATGAGTTAATTCCCACTAGAGTCACCACCGGTTGGCAGATGTGCATAGATTATAGGAAATTAAATTCTATCACTAGGAAAGAACACTTCCCCTTGCCATTCATGGACCAAATCTTAGAGAGGGTAGCCGGTCATCAATTTTATTGTTTTCTAGATGGTTATTCAGGATACAACCAAATTGAGATTGCACTTGAAGATAAAGAAAAAATAACCTTTACATGTCCATTTGGTACCTTTGCATATCAAAGGATGCCGTTAGGATTATGTAATGCTCCTGCCACATTCCAAAGGTGCATGATGAGCATCTTTAGTGACATAGTGGAGCGGTTTTTGGAAGTTTTTATGGATGACATTTCTGTTTATGGTGATTCTTTTGATGATTGTCTTGATAACTTAGAAAAAGTTTTGGTGCAATGTGAAGAGAAAAATTTAGTTTTAAATTGGGAAAAGTGTCATTTTATGGTTACTACTAGAATAGTACTTGGTCAAATTGTTTCTGTGCAGCGTTTTCAAGTGGACAAGGCAAAAATTGAATTGATTGCTAATTTACCTAGTCCAAAGTCCATAAAAGATGTTCGATCCTTTCTAGGGCATGCCGGTTTTTATTGAAGATTTATCAAGAATTTTTGTGTGATATCTAGACCATTGTGTAATCTTCTATCTAAAGAGCATTCTTTTGAGTGGTCGGATGCATGTGAAAAAGCTTTAACAAAGCTTAAGAACATGTTAGTGTTCGCACTCATCATGTAACCCCCAGATTGGAATCTTCCTTTTGAAATTATGTGTGATGCAAGTGATTATGCCGTTGGGGCTGTTTTGGGGCAAAGGAAAGATAAGAAACCTTGCGTAATTCATTATGCAAAAAACTTTAAATAGTGCCCAAATGAACTACTCCACCACTGAAAAAGAACTTCTTGTTGTAGTATTTGTACTTGACAAATTTAGATCCTATTTGATTGGCTCTCAGATTATCATTTTTACTGACCATGCAGCTTTGAAGTACCTTTTGAGCAAACAAGATACAAAGCCCAGATTGCTCCGATGGATACTCCTACTCCAAGAGTTTGATCTCACAATCAAAGACAAGAAGGGAGTAGAGAATGTGGTGGCGGATCATCTTTCCAGATTGGAATTTTCTGATTCTTCTGAAAACATTCCAATCCAAGACACATTCCCCGATGAACAACTTTTTGCCGTCTCACATCCTCTATGGCATGCCGACATTGCCAACTACTTGGTGACAGGTAAAGTTCCCCACTATTGGTCTCCTCAAGATAAAAATTGATTCTTCACCGAGGTAAAACATTTCTTTTGGGACAACCCCTATCTCTTTAAATAGTATCCGGATCAAATAATAAGGAGATGTGTGCCTGATTCTGAACAAGTATCATATCTTTTTGTCATTTTGAACCATGCGGTGGTCACTTCTCCTCTAAAAGACCACCGCTAAAATTTTGCAATGTGGTTTTTACTGGCCGACGCTTTTCAAAGATGTTCATGAATTTTTCAAAACTTGTGATAGGTGTCAAAAGTTAGGATCCATATCTCATCGAAATATGATGCCCCTTAACCCCATATTAATTATTGAGATTTTTTATTGTTGGGGCATTGATTTTGTGGGACCTTTTCCTCCTTTTTTTGGCTATGTTTACATTTTAGTTGCTGTTGATTATGTTTTCAAGTGGAGTGAGGTTGTTCCAAGAAAAACCAATGACCACAAAGTCGTGCGCTTTTTAAAAGAAAGTATATTTTCAAGGTTTGGAACACCTAGAGCCATTATAAGTGACGGGGGGTCACATTTTTGCAATAAGCCTTTTAAGGCTTTGATGAGGAAGTATGGGATTACCCATAAAGTAGCTACCCCCTATCACCCACAAACAAGTGGACAAGTTGAGATTTCTAATAGGGAAATTAAATATATTTTGCAAAAAATGGTAAAGATTGGTCTTTACGGCTAACTGATGCTCTTTGGGCTTACCATACCGTTTTTAAGACCCCAATTGGCATGTCTCCTTACTGTTTAATTTTTGAAAAAGCTTGTCACTTGCCTGTGGAGTTGGAACATAGGGCATATTGGGCAATCAAAGCTTTGAATTTTAACTTTGATAAGGCTGGCTTAAATAGACAATTGCAAATCAATGAGTTAGAGGAAATTCGACGTGATTCTTATGAGAGTTCAAAACTTTACAAAGAGAGAATGAAGGATTTTAATGATAAAAATATTTTACGAAAAAATTTTGAGCCATTTCAAAAAGTTTTATTGTACAACTCTAGACTTCATCTCTTTCCAGGAAAATTAAGATCACGTTGGACATGTCCTTTTATTATAAAAATTGTTTTTCCTTATGGAACTGTTGAAATTGAAAACCTAGAAAATGGTGATGTTTTCAAAGTTAATGGCCAACATTTTAAACTATTTTTAGACCATTTTGTCCCTGAAGTTGAGTCTACATCTCTTGAAAATCCAAATTATGAGGGTTGATATTCTTTTTATATTTTTTCCCAAAAAAAAATTACATTTAGGGCAATGTTTAGTTTAGGTTTGGGGGTGTAGAATGATATTTTTTTTATCTTTTTTAGTTTTACTTAAAAAAATGAAAAATTAAAAAAATTAATTAGATTTGTTTTTGCTTATTTACATTGATTCTTATTCAATACATGTGACTTTATTTAATGACATTAGACTACTTAGAATATGACTTGACAGATTTAATGATGTTGTGTTCTGATTACTTCTTCATATTGCTTTTTTGTGCTCCTATTTTGAAAAAAAACAAAGCAAGACATTGACCTAAGTGAGAATTCGAGTTCTTGATTATGGTCTTACATCTTGGTAGATATCATTGAATCTAAGTAATTATTTTCTTAAGGGAGTAAAACTTTGGCATGATCTAGTAATATTCATGTTATCATGATAGAGTTTTGAGCTTCACTATTCTTGGTTTGTAGAACAGTCGAGGACTTTTTATCAACACAATTCAAGTTGATTGTATAATGTGCTTAAGGAAAAAAAAAAGAGAAAAAAAATGTGGAAAAAGGAATATTTATAAAAGAAAGCTTCATAACACCATTTCTACAATTAATAAGAGCATTAGAAATATCAAGAAATGGGCGGCCTAATATGACAGGAATTTGAGTACAAGCATTCAAAACTAGTTATGTGTCGAAAACAATAACTGAGCGATCTGCAAGTTGAAGTGTAATGCTTGTGGGCTTCAATTCACCAAGTCCCAATTGTTCATAAACAGAATAAGGTAAGAGAATAACACTTGCCCCAAGATCAAGTAAAGCTTTTTTAACTCTATAATTCCCAATTATACAAGTTATGGTTGGAAAACTAGGATCTTTATATTTGGGTGGGGTATTGTGTTGCAAATTTACACTTACTTGTTCTGTCAAAAATGCCTTCTTTTGTACATTTAGCTTAGGCTTGATTGTACAAAGATCTTTTAAAAATTTAGCATAAGATGGAATTTGTTTAATGACATCTAAGAGAGGAATGTTAATTTTTACTTGTTTGAAAATTTCAAGAATGTCATCATTTGGCACCAATTTAGAGGAAGATTGTAACCTTTGAGGAAAAGGAGGAGGAATTGGAGCAACACAATCAGAGTTGTCAAGTTCATCACCACGTTTAGAATTCAAAGACTCCTTAGGTTCAACAAACTTCATTGGAATGTCTTTGTTAATGACTTTTCCACTTCTCAAAGTAGTGATGGACTTAGCATGCTCTTCTTGTGAACTTGAAGAATTTATATTTTCAATTACAAACAGACCTTTAGGATTTGGTTGAGGTTGAGAAGGAAACTTCTTTTTTTCTTGAGTGCTGAAAGTTGTGGTCAATTGAGTGATAGAAGTCTTCAAGTCATTGATAGCTTGCATTGTTTGGTGATTGATTGTTGCTTAACTTTGCATGAATGTTTGCAATGTGTCTTTAAGAGTCTTCTTATGTGGTGGAACATAATTTGAGGAAGAAGGGGTTACCTGTGGTATCCCGTGCTCCGTTTACACTTAACCCAAGAGGGTTAGGGGTAATTATGTAATTTCAATTCTATTTTATGGGGTTTCAAGAGATTATATTCCCGTAATCGGTTAGAGCTCAAAGTAACGAACATAACGAGCTAAAGAATACGCAAAACGGAGGTCGAGAATGAAAGTTTTGACCTTGGGAAGTGTGCCACATGGGCGGGACCCACTTTAAAAGTGGGAGATAACCAACCCATGTGGGGTAAAGTTTTGATGGGCTTGTCGATATGAGTCCATCTGTACCAAGAACGTGCAATTCTGACTTCGGGATAAGAAGTTATCACGTTTTAAAGTTGAAATTGTATTTGATTAAAACAATAATAAAATATTATTATTAAATGCAGAAAAGGACAAAATTGCTGATGCCAGTGGCTGAAGCCGAGCCGAGCCGCGGCTGGCAAGCCATGCAGCGCCGCGAGGAATGACATGTGCCGGACACGCAGTAGGCCCGCACGAACGCCCACGACGCGCGGACAATTGCACGGCAGCGCCACACGGTTCGCGCGCGCAGCACAAACATGCACACTGCGCATGCACACACTGCAGTGGTGCCGCAATTTCAGCCTGTACTGCCTGACACGTGTTGTACGCACAAGTGCAAGCACGTCATCGACTCGCAGGCTTCTTCTATAAAGTCAAATTTCAGTTCATTCTTTCGGAGGAGTTTCTGGAGTCATTCTGTGTCCGTTTTATTCCGTTCAAAAAGCGTTATTAACTAATTTGAGGGTGTTCTACGCAATGGAAGTGTCCATTTTTGAGTTAGCAATTCCGGATAAGGGAAATGTTCCAGGTCAAGGGGAGGTCTTGTCCACCGCCTACGAGCGCAGAAAAGGTAAAGTATCTTCGGCTAAGGGGAGATTGTCCCACGTTTTCTTATCTTTTGTTCTTCATTTCTTACTCATTTTAAGTCTGATTCGAGTCGTTCAAGAGGCATTCCTAGCAAATTCGTGGGTGGTCAACGCAATGGAAGCGTCCATTCATTGAGTTAGCAATGTTATTTAAGGTAAACATCCCAGTGGCAAGGCGAGGTTTTGCCCACCATCTACGGGCGTGGGAAGGGAAAAGTGTCTCAAGGTAAGAGGAGGTTCTGTCCACCACCTACGTCTGTTGTGCCCGGCGTGGGCACAATCGGTACACAGGAGTTCTACGCAAAGAAAGGGAAAGAAGTAGGAAGAAAGGGGAGAAAATAACTGGAATTCAATTAGCATGCCTAACCAAGGAGGGAGACAACCCTTTATGGGGAGTCATGCCCTCCCACATTGGGAATCGTGCCACTAGTGGGCCTGGCTCACCCATGGTCCACTAGTGTACCCATTACAGTTCATAACAGAATACGAATAACAGTCAACTACTAACATAAGGGAAACTAGCCTAAGGAATAGAAATAAAGTACTAAAATAAAGGTAAGTACTGAGCCAAGTGCACACGTGCACAACACTCCACCACGCTTCAGCACATGCCTTGACCTCAAGGCGACCAAGAGGGGTACCGGGACATAAACTCATCCTCAGACAGCCAAGTAGCATCCTCAAGTGGCTGCCCCTACCAAGAAACTAAAACCTCCGTGATAATATGACTGGAGCGGCAGACACGACGCTTATTAAGCATCGCGGTAGGAACCGGTTTGGCAGAAACAACTGGACCCATCAAGGGAGGTGGTGGAACATCAGTGGCCAAAGACGGGTCACCAATGCAACAACGTAGCCTGGATACATGAAAGACAGGGTGGACCAGCGACCCAAGTGGAAGAGGCAGGTGGTAAGCAACCGAACCAATGCGCTCCTCTATAGCATATGGCCCATGGAAACGGGGGGCGAGCTTGGAGTGCTCAGGCTGAAACAAGGAGACCTGGCACTAAGGAAGAACAAAAACATAAACTAAGTCGCCCACCATGAACTCTCTATCCGTGTGATGAGTATCATAGATCTGCTTCATCCTGTTTTGAGCCGAAGACAAGTTATCCTTAAGCTGATGAAGAACCTCGTCCCATGTCTGAAGCATATAGTCAACCTCAGCCACCGAAGAGTGATGGGTAACATACGATAACACTGTCGGGGGCGGCCTCCCATATAGTACCTTGAAAGGAGTTAAACCGGCACGAGTGTGGCAGGCAGTGTTATAAGACCATTCCGCCCATGAAAGAAGCTGAAGCCAACGGCATGGCAGAGACATTGTGAAACAAGGCAAGTACTGCTCCAAACATCAGTTCACCACCTCTGTCTGACCATCCGTCTGAGGGTGATATGCAGTGCTCATGTGCAGAGAAGTGCCCTGTAAGGTGAAAAACTCTTGCCAAAACTAAGAGATGAAAACCCGGTCATGATCAAAAACAATAGTGCGAGGCATACTGTGTAATTTGGCCACCTCCTAGACATAGAGTTCCGCCACTGACTTGGTGATGTAGGGGTGTCCAAGAGCACAAAAATGAGCGTACTTGGACAGCCTGTCAACTACCACCATAATGACCGACTTGCCCTGTACCATGGGTAAGGCCTCAACAAAGTCCATGGAAACGTCCTCCCATACCTTATCTGGAATAGGTAATGGCTGAAGCAACCCCACAGGAGACACCGTGGTGGCCTTAGCTCTCTAGCAGACATCACAAGCGGCCATGTATATAGTAACAGCCTGGTGAATGCCCTGCCACATGAAGCTCTGACTGACCCACTTATATGTGCGGAGGGCACCCTCATGACCAGCCATAGGGGAGTCATGGAAATGAGAGATGATACACCGTCGCAGATCAGCAAACTCGGGAACCCATAAGCGGTCTTTCCAAAAGAGGAGGGCATCCTTCCATGCAAAGAAAGGCAGGGCCACTGGGTCATTCTGGAGTGGTGAAATCAAGGTGCAGGTTGAAATATAATCCTAGTATGCTTGTTTTAACTCATCAAGGAAGGGACAAGTCGGAATAGAAAGAGCCAAACACGAACCTGGAGAGGCCCAGTGAGAAAGGGCATCAGCCACAGTGTTATCGGATCCCTTCTTGTACACCACTTCATAATCATAACCAAGGAGCTTACTAACCCACCGTTGCTATGAAGGAGTGGACACCTGCTGTTCGAAGAAATACTTGAGGGGCTGGTGGTTAGTGCGAATCAAGAACTGGCATCCCAGCAAAAAACGGCGCCACTTGTCAACTGCGAGGACGATGGCCAACATCTCTTTCTTGTAGACAGACAAGGATAGTGAATAGCCAAATAAAGCCTTGCTAAAGTATGCAATGGGACACTCTTCCTGGAGTAGCACCGCCACTAAGCCTGTATCAGAAGCATCGGTCTCCACCACAAAGGGTAGGCTGAAGTTAGGGAGGATAAGAACAGGGGCAGATGCCATAGCTCACTTCAGTGTGTCAAAGGCCTCTTGGGCAGCCTTAGACTAGATAAAGGCCCCCTTCGCAGCAGCTCGGTATGGGGTCGAGCAATCTCGCCATAGTGGGGGATGAATCACCGATAGTAGCCAGTAAGGCCGAGAAAGCCCTGAAGCGCCCAGACTCGAGCAAGGGACGGCTAGGACAGTATGGTGGTCACCATAGAGGGGTCAGTAGCGACGCCATCATGAGAGATGATATGACCCAAATATTCTACCTATGGGCTGCCAAATGAACACTTCGAATATTTAAGAAACAAGGAATTATCTTTCAGAATAGCAAAGACAGACCTGAGATACTCCAAATGTTCCCCCCATGATTTGCTGTAGACAAGGATATCATTTAAGAAAACCAAGATGAAACGACGGAGGAAAGGCTGGAAGAGATCATTCATAAGGCTCTAAAATGTAGATGGGGTGTTCGTAAGGACAAACGACATGACAAGGAACTCGAAGTGGCCATCATGAGTTTGGAAAGCGGTCTTGCGCACATTGGCGGCCTGCACCCGTATCTGATGATAACCCGACCTAAGGTCGAGTTTGCTGAAGACAGTAGCGCCAGCTAGCTCATCAAGAAGCTCCTCCACCACCGGGATAGGACATTTGTCCTTCACTGTGATAGCATTGAGAGCCCAGTAATCAACACAGAAACTCCAAGTACCATCATTCTTACGAACCAGCAACACCGGGGAAGAGAAGGAGCTCTTGCTCGGCCGAATGATACCAAAATGAAGCATGTCAGCCACCAAACATTTTATTTCAGCCTTCTGAATGTAGAGATAGTGGTATGGACAGACATTGGCTGGAGAAGCACCCGGAAGGATAGGGATATAGAGTGATCATGTGACCACACTGGAGGAAGGCCCTGTGGTTCAGCAAACATTGCACCATACTCTGCCAATAAGTCAAGGAGATCCTGCGGCAACTCATCTTGCACGACGTCCACCGATGCCCGCTGCTCTAGGAGTAGCCCCTGAGATGCAAACCGGAATAAGGACCCCGTCGATTGAGCAGAAAGGAGAGTGCCTGGCTGAGAGCCTTGGAGAAGCACCCGCTGCCCATGAATTGCAAAATACATCACCAGGTCCTTAAAGTTCCAGAGCACGTCCCCAAGCTCTTGGAGCCACTGCACCCCTTAACACCACGTCTGCCCCCTTCGTAGGAAGCAAAAAGAGGTTTGTCCCAAAGGTGTGGCCCTGAATGGAGAGCGCTGCCTAGGTATAAGCGCCGGAGCTCTGGAGGTGCTTGCCATCGCCAATCAATATGTCAAAGGGCATCGAGTCTGACACAAAGCAGCCTAGCTGCTGGGCGACTTTGTCGTTAATGAAGTTGTGAGTAGACCCACTGTCAATCAGAATGGTCACCTGCTACCACTTGAGATAACCCTATACTTGCATTGTGCAAGGAGTGAATGCCCCCGAAAAGGCATGCACAGAAATCTCCGGCAGTGTGTCAGCATGGTACGAAGAGTCAGGCCCGTCTTCCACCTCTGTCTCTTCATTGATCTCCTCCACTAAGAGACTGCCCTTAATGGAACAACGGTGCCCTGGAACAAACTTCTCATCACAGCAAAAGCAAAGCCCTTTCAAAAGGTGTTCCTCCATTTGAGCCAGAGTGAGACGGCGGACAATCGGGCCGGTCTGAGGGGATGGTTGGCCAGCGCGGCCAGCCACGGAGATGCTAGCTAGGGCGGCAAGAGGGGAGGCAGTCACAACAGCCCGAGGAAAAGGTCCTAGCCTGCCCCCATGCCTCTGTCTAGCCAGTTTCCCTTCTTCGATGCATGCATGACGCATGACATCCCGCATGTTGGAACAGGGAAAATGGCGCATCTCCTCAGAAATCTCTGTCTTGAACGTGCCCACCAAGGCTACCGCCGGCCAGTTAGGGAGGTGGTTGGCCACCTTCATGAACTCCTTATAGATGCTCGGACAGTGGATGTCTGTCACAGAGAGGAGAGCATTTCGTTGAAGTCTTGGAACTCATTTGGGCCGAACTGAATGCACAATTCATAGGAGAAGGCGGTCCAAGTGGGGTAGCGCACCTCCTTCACAAAGCTCTGAAACCATACCGAAGCATCCCCGTCTAGGTGGAAGGATGCTATGCGCAGTCTTTCAGCCTCCGAATGTGTTCCCTGGTAGGCAAAAAACTTCTCCGCCTTGTACAGCCATTCAACTAGGTCGTCGTCCCCATTATAATGTGGGAACTGTTGGCGGGCCAAATGAGGTTCCGCCCCACCATGGGGTGCTCCCTGGGTACACCTCCCAGTCATCCTCCATCTCCTGGTACAAGTTTTGGGAAGGCGGCACCATTGGGGCATTTTCCTGAACACCTGGTGTGCCTCGTGAATCCCAGGCCTAGCGCCTCCCATCCATGGCCTGGTCGACAGTGCCAAAGCACAAAGCATCTTGGGAAAAGTGCATATCGTGGTCTGTCGGTGCTGGTAAGTTAGAGCAGAGAGGTTTAGGAGCCTGGGACGGACCCCCCTTCTCCACGGAAACTGGTGGCAGCTTGGACAGAAGGGGTGTTGCGTGCTCTGCTTGAAGCTGGGCAACGGCCAAGCCCAAAACATTGATCTTGGCTATGCCCACGCTCAAAGCCCTGATCTCTGCCATGAGTTGTGCCATCGTAAGCTCGCCACTGGATTCAGGCACTGTTTTTGGACTGTTCACAGAGGCGAGAGCCTCTTTCTCAGGTAGAATTTCTGGGCTGTGGCAACTTGTTTGCCTTGAGCCATGGCCTGGGATCGTAAGAGTTCCAATACCAATGTTGTACCCAGCGTGGGCACAATTGGTACACAAGAGTTCTACACAGAGAAAGGGAAAGAAGTAGGAAGAAATGGGAGAAAATAACTGGAATTCAATTAGCATGCCTAACCAATGAGGGAAACGACCCTTTATGGGGAGTTGCACCCTCGCACATTGGGAATCGTGCCACTAGTGGGCCCGGCTCACCCGTGGTCCACTAGTGTACCCATTATAGTTCATAACAGAATATAAATATCAGTCAACTACTAACAAACGGGAAACTAGCCTAAAGAACAGAAATAAAGTACTGAAATAAATGTAAGTACTGAGCCAAGTTTGAATGCAATTTTTGTCATTTTGCACATGTGTCATCAGCTTTGTGATGGACTCCGATTTTGAATGTGTTGTTTTGCAGTTATGAAATCAAAATTAATATAACCTCTAATTATGATTACATATGTAATATTGGAATTAAAGAAAATTCCAATTGTGGAATCTCCATTCTCTGTGATTGATATCTGATTTAATGCTTACTCCGATTTTAAATTTTTATTTCATACATGTGATATTAGATTTAATGCCGACTCTCATTTGTGAATTTTATGTTCCACATATGTTATATCGGATTAAAGGAAAATTTTGATTGTGAATCTCTCATTATTTACTCGTGATATCGGATTTGTGGATTCTGATTTTTGAACTTCTGCATGTGTTGTATTGGATTCAAGAAGAATTCTAATTATATGTTTTCTGTTCTCCGAATGTTTTATTCTATTTAATACGAACTTCGCTTTTTTGACATTCGATTTTGAATTAGAAATAATTTTAAATTTGTCTTGCATGAAACTGATACTGACCTCGGTTTTATGAATTTTGATTTCATATAAGGAAATATTTGAATGTCTGAATTTGTTACATAAAAATTTGATACAACCCAATTCATGAATTTGTAATTCTGAATCTAAATTGATTTCAAAATTTTACTTTGAATAAACTGTATCAAGTTTTGATTCATAATTTTGATTTACGAGTGTGACATTGGAATTGCTCTCAACTTTAATATTTATAAAATATGATTCATTTAATTATAAGTAATTTAGAATTTATGTTCGACTTGTATTGTATCAAATTGATATTACAAATTTTGC
The DNA here is from genome assembly GCA_035235625.1 of Saururus chinensis. NCBI lineage: Eukaryota > Viridiplantae > Streptophyta > Magnoliopsida > Piperales > Saururaceae > Saururus > Saururus chinensis. Next base: position 4,014,474 of record CP141145.1, on the reverse strand, counting down.
AATTGAATCTACTATTCTAAATATCAGTTTGATACAGATTCTGATTTTAGAATGGAATTAATTTGAAATATTGTTATAACTGTGATACTTGAATTACTATGACTTTTGATAATTGAACTTTTTATTAGATATAATATGAACTTTGATGTTATGAATTCTAAAATTTAATGGAACGTGATTTTTAGAATGTGATTTAATACTAACCTTTTATTATATCGAAATTGATGGAAGTTATGTTGCATGTGTTACATAAGATTTCCATTTTAAGAATTTTGATTTATAATTTTTGAAATTATGTTTTGTGTGTGGGGTATCTAATTTGATCCAAGCTCTAATTTTTTTTATGAATTCTGAGTTTGAAATTTTGTTCGGTCTATATGACATCAAATTTAATACAAAACTACAAAGTTATATATATTAATCGCAAGTAGTTTGACAATTTTGTTCTAAAATCAGTTGTATTGAATTTTTCTTAAAATCCTATTTTGCCAATGTTATAGCAAACTTCTGAGGGACTCCAATCTTGTAAATTTTGATGACTTGAAATTGTATTTTATCTGTGTAGTATCAGACCTTATCTAAATGTTGATTTTATGAATTCTGATCAATCGGAAATATCTGTTTTGAATCCATTACATGAATTATTTTAGTAACTTCAATTTCAAATAGTCTTTCAAATTTACGATAGTAGAATTACCACGGAGAATTCATCAAATGCTGGTGACATGGAAATGGGAGTTAGTGGATAACTCCATTGTTAATTCTGCTAGTGTAGTCAAACAGTTTTCAAATTCAAGATTGGTTTGACATTTTATTCTGAATATGATGTGAACCGGAAAAAAAAATTTATTTTTTGTCAGATGACTTGATTTTTTGGTAAAAGACCTCTAAGAAAAGAGTTCGAATGATGTCTGATATATTTTCCGTCCGATGTTTTCAATTCTAAATAATTCCGAGAAAAGATTCTGAGTAACAACTACTTCTGATAAAAATTTATGCTCTGATGCATATACTGATACACGAGTGCTTGCACTCTCTAGATACCCACCGAAAAAAATAATTGGTTCTGGCATGCGCATGGGTGTGGAGCATCATGGGAAAGCTCCTCACTTTCTAAGCCCCTTGCTACCCCATGAATATCGAGGGGAACGCAGTTTGGTATCACGGCTCTGGTTTTCTCGTCACTCGGACGAACCGACAATTTGTACATATGTGTCTGCATCGAATTGTTTTTGAATAATTCTTTCTGATAAACGATTCTTCTGAAAAAAAAATTATAATCGTTTCCATATATTTTGCTTAGCATTATTTTAGATTTTAACTCAACTTGTAGTGTAAGGGGTTTTAAATTCTAAATTTATGCTTTCTATCCATGTTTTTATGAAAATTATCATATCTTTGAAATGATTTACATATGCTACATTATATTTGGCATATGTGCACTTTCTGGATAGTTTTGGGGTAAAACCTAAAAGTATCAGTGCACTCTTTGTCTGGATACCCACTGAAAATCGGTTCTGGTGTGGAGCCTCATGGGAAAACTCTTATCCTTCTGAGCCCTCGCTACCCCATGAGTGTTGAGGGGAACACTGTTGGTATCACGGCTCCATTTTGTTCGATCTGTCTTATCTGTCTATCCATTTGGTCTATTTTTGGTTTGATCTGTCTGATCCATCAATTCTGTCCATTCTATTTACTCTGTCTAATCTGTCTGATCTGTATGTTCAGTCTACTCTTTCTATTCTGTGTATGATCTATTCGTTCTATCTAATCTCTTCGTTCCTTCTAATCTGTCAAATCTATCAAATCTGTTTGATCTATCTGATCTATTTGACCTGTCTAATTTGTTTGTTTATGTTTAATCAGTCTGATATGTCCTTTCTGTTTGATTTGTTTGATCTGTCCAATCCATCTAAACCATCAGATCTCTCTATTCTATCCATTATGTCTGATCTATCTGATATGTCAGTTTTGTCAGTTCTAATCTGTATAATTTGTATGTTCCGATCTGTATGATCTGTCTGATTTATCAAATCTTTCTCAACTATTTGATCTATTTTTTTGTCTGATCTGTTTAATCGGTTTGATTTGTCCATTCTATCTAATCTATCTATTTTATCAGTACTGTTTATTCTGCCTGATCTATTTGTTCTTTTATGATCCTGAAAAATTATCCGACTTTGAAAATAATATTCACTTTCTGTTATCTAATATAAATTATCAGATTTTGATTATGGGATTTATCGGAAGATTTAATTCCAACAAATTCTGGATTGATTCATCTGTTATGATTTGATTTGCTCTATTTCCAAAAAATTGACTTATTCGATATTATAAGTCCATTCTGATATGAGTTATTTCAATTTCAAATAGTTGAATTTTGTTCTGATCATAAATTGTCGGATTAAGTTTCCGAAAGGTTGTGGGAATTTTGCCAATGGAGTTCATTAACCCTATTTTGCTATATTATGTTTTGATTCCAAATAATAACCTATATGTTTTAAAAAAAGAATGATAATCCAAATTGTGTTTTCAGTGTTCTATCTGAATATAAACTATTGAATTTTATTCGTGAAGATTCTATCCGATCTTAAAATATCGGATTCTGTTTATGAAGATGAAATCTGAAGTTTTTCTCTGATTCTGTTTATAATTGTTTCGTCCAAATATAAATTAGCTTTTGTTTTGTAATAACCAGAGTGGTTTAAACTACTGGATTATCTGTTTTATCCGATAAATTACCGAATAATGTTATACAGTTTTAACTTAGTGGATTGTGCATCTAAATATTGTATCCGATTATAAATTCATCGGAATCATGTTTGTTATAAAACAAACTGTCAGATTTTTCTTCTCATTTGGTTCTATTTTAACAAGTATTTTTAGGTGAATTGCAAGGACGCAATTCATTTAAGGGGGGAAGAATGTGGTATCCCGTGCTCTGATTATGCTTAACCGAAGAGGGTTAGGGGTAATTATGTAATTTTAGTTAAATTTTATGGGGCTTCAAGAGATGATATTCCCGTTATCGGTTAGAGCTCAAAGAAACGAACATAACGAGCTAAAGAATACGCAAAACGGAGGTTGGGAATGAATGTTACAACTTCGGGAAGCGTGTGGGTGGGACCCATTTTAAAAGTGGGAGATAACCTATCTGGTCTAGTTTTGAAGGGTTCATTGATACGAGTCCATCGGTACCAAGAATATATAGTTCCGACTTCGGGATAAGAAGTTATCGCGTTTTAAAGTTGAATTGTATTTGATTAAAATAATAATAAAATATTATTATTAAATACAGGAAAGGACAAAATAGCTGGCATCATTGCTGATGCCAGCGGCTAGCGAGCCACGCTATGCCATGCAGAATGAAGCTTGGCAGGCCCACGCGAACCGCGCAACGCACAGATGAACCTCGCGGCGTGCGCACCGCGCGCATGCACAGTGCGGCAGTGCCGCGATTTCAGCCTGTAGTGGCTTGGCACGTGTCGCGCACACAAGTGTGCACAAGTGGTCAGCTCGTAGGCTTCTTCTATAAATTGAAATTTCAGTTCATTCTTCCGGAGGAGTTTCTGGGGTCATTTTGAGTCCGTTTTCTTTTGTTCAAAAAGTGTTATTAACTAATTTGAGGGTGTTCTACGTAATGGAAGCGTCCATCCTTCAAGTTAGCAATGCCCAATAAGGAAAATGTACCGGGACAAGGGGAGGTCCTGTCCACCGCCTACAAGCGCAGAAAAGGTAAAATATCTCCGGTTAAGGGGAGATTCTCCCACATTTTCTTAACTTTTGTTCTTCATTTCTTACTCATTTTAAGTCTGATTCAAGTCATTCAAGAGGCATTCCTAGGAAATTCGAGTGTGGTCAATGCAATGGAAGCCTCCATTCATCGAGTTAGCAATGTTATTTAAGGGAAACATACCAGACGCAAGGGGAGGTTCTGCCTGTCGCCTACGGGCGCAGGAAGGGAAAAGTGTCTCCGGGTAAGGGGAGGTTCTGTCCGCCGCCTGCGGGTGCGGTGAGGATAAAGTGTCTCTAGGTAATGGGAGGTTCTGCCCGCCACCTACGGGCATGGGAAGCAAAGAATGCTCCCAAGTGAAAGGGAGGTTTTGTCCGTAGGATACAGGCGTGAAAAGAAAAAATATTCCGGAGTTAGAGGATGTTCTGCCCACAATCTTTGCACCTAAAAGGAAAGACGCTTTGTGGAAACAAGCAACTTTGAATGTTGTCACTTCTAAAACTGTAGGGGAGTACATTTTTCTAATCTTCCAATTTAACATAAGTTATATGCATGCATATCTTAATTAGTAATATACTAATTAAGATATATACTTTGTTATGGTATGATATATGATTATATGTTTCTATTAGATCTACTTTGATATATTCTATGGTAATCCGAATTAGACTAAAATGCTCTATTGTGATCTGATATACTCCGATCTACTCTGATTAGTACGGTCGGATGAAATCTGATATTATCTGATAGGATCTGATATGAGCCAACATGATCTGTTGTGTGTTTTGCTCCGCTCTATGATAGATTGGAATGTGTGGTTTTGCTCACCTACGTGAGATGTGTATTTCACTGCGATGATTTATAAGATTTCTGTCTGATTTTGAATTAATTATTCGGATATAAAGTATACATATTTTATCGTATAAGCTTTTCTGATGTCTGATAAATATAGTAGTCATTAGGCAGAAATACGATCGGATCCGAACGTATTGGAATAACATCAGAGATGGTATCCAATATGTACGTAGGCAACCAATGATAAAATAATGTTGGCCCGATCCAAATTTGTTATAAAATTAAGTTTGTTCTGATCTATGCGCAATAGAGCATTATAGCTTTATAGCGCATAGAAGAATGTTATGACTTTCGCACTCAGAGTCTGCAGCTCCTGGTTAGACGGTTTTAATTCTTCCGCTTATTTTATACACACCGATTCTGTCTTCCGATCTAACCCTCGGTTCGGGTCGGGTTTTCCGAGTCAGGGCATTACAATACCTGCACATTAGACTCATTTCTCCAACTAAAGTTAGCATAATTTCTCCAGTTAGGTGTATAAGTTTTAGAATAAGGAGAAGAAAATGGCCTTTTGTAGGTATTTATAGCATTTGCTTGAGTATGCAACACCTCTTGAAAAGTAGGGATTGTTGGACAATCCTGTGTTTGGTGTCCATCACTCTCACATATACTACAAATATCTTGTACTTTTTGAGAAGCTTTAGACATGTTTTCCCTATTAATTTCCATAGCCTTAACCTTTCTAGTTAAACTTGTAATTTTTGCTTTTACATCATCCTCTTCTTTAAGAAAGTACAAGCGCCCCTTAGTTGCCCCATTAGATTTGGTTTTATTACTACTTTCAAATTCATTAAAATCTTCCCATGATTGAGCATTTTCAGCTAACACATCAAAATAGTCTTATGCTTCCTCAGGTTCTTTACTCAAAAACTCTCCATTACACATCATTTCAACAAATTGCCTTATTTGATAAGATAAGCCATTATAAAAGAAACTAATTGTATGTCATGTTTCATATCCATGATGTGGGCACAACAACAAAAGTTCTTTAAATCTCTCCCAACATTGAAAGAAAGTCTCATTTTCTTTTTGTGAAAAATTCATGATGTTCTTTCGAAAGTGTATTAGTTTTATGGGTGGGGAAAAACTTTTTCAAAAATTCTCTTTGTATTTCTTGCCATGATCCAATGAATCTTGCCTTCAAAGAATTCAACCAATTTTTTGTCTTTTTCTTTAAAGAAAAAAGAAAGAGTTTTAATCTAATATCATCATTTAAAACATTTTTGTTTGGCAAAGTTGCACAAACCTGTTCAAACTCTTTTAAATGCAAATATGGGCTTTCTGAATCTAGGCCATGAAATTTGGGTAGTAATTGAATTACACATGGCTTGAGTTCAAAACCATACACATTAGTTGGAAAAATCATGCAAGAAGAAGAACTTGATCTAGTTGGTTGCAAATACTTACGCAAGGTTTTAACTTGAATATTTTGTGCATTATTATCCCCATTATCACTTCATAGTTCCTCCATTGTATCAAAATAAAGATAATTTTTAAAAGATTTGTTCACTCTTTTCAATTGTCAAGAATTATCACGCACCCATGTGAACATGCAACAATAATTTTTTTTAATAACAAACTAAAGTAAAAGTGCAAAAATTAAATAACAAAATATAAAAAGTTAGAGAGTTAGAAGTTAATAGACAAAAATTAAAATTGCAAAATAAGGCCAAAAACACTATTGAGGTACACATTTGATCCCGAAAAATTTTCGATAGTAACGTGGGTAGTGCCTCCGGTCTCAAAAAAAAAATTATAGAATTTAAGTACTAAAAGTAAATGACATAAAGTAAACGACTGAATTTAAAGAGTTAGTGTGCAAAAATAAAAGTTAGAGAATTAGTAAAGTTAGAGTGAGTTTTTTTTTGTAACAGATTCTTGTCACACATTGTAATCCCCGACAACAACGCCAATTTGTTGTTACGTCCAAACTAAGACTATGAAGTAGTCTAGTTCAGATTTTTTTGTTTACTTGTCAACTACAGTAAACAAGGTCTAAATATAGATTTTTTTTTTCTATTTTTAGACAATTAAGAGCCCATTCTTGACTTTTAAATAGCTTTGGGTAGTTGGGCTTCACTTCCTCTTCTTGTTGGATCCTATTGAAGCTTGTTTAGACATGTAAACTCAATTAAGGTCTAGCTAACCTATTCAAAACATAAATAGCCCAAATAAGCAATGGCATAACATAAAATAGGATTGCCATTTGAAATTTTAAAACATTTTATTGAACATTATTTTAGTGCATCATTAAATTTAAAAGATAATCAAAGTAAACATTCATGCCTTAAGAAAGGATAAAAACCTCTACCATTCTCTCCGTGTGAGTTTGAAGACAATGAGCCAAACTCCACAAACTTGGACATCAATTTTTTGTGCTTTAGAGCTCTCTAACTGGAAAAATAACCCCATCACAATGTCCAACATGCTTGCTTTCAATAGACAGAACCTCCCCTTACCCGGAGACACGTATCTCATTCGACACTCATAAGCGGTGGACATAAACTCCCCTTACCCTTCGACATTTCTCTCTCTCTATGCCCCTTGGCGGAGGATGGAGCCTCCCCTAACTCCAGGCCACTTCTCATGATATGGCCCACTGGTGGAATTGAAACCTCCTCATGCCCCAGGTTACTTCTCCCATCTAGAGTCACTAACTTGAAAAATAGATTCTTTCATTGCATAGAGAACCCTTGAATTAACTAAGAACGCCTCTTGAACAGCTCAAACCTGATTTAAAACAACATAGACCTAAAGAAGTGAAGTTTGAGGAGTGTGAGAGAGAAGAAACTAGAAAAATAGAACACCCACACAACTATTTATAGCCATTTGAAGTGGTTCACATGAGTGACATGCATCACGCTCACAATGCATGTTGCAGTGTGGGCCACATGGCTCATGCAATGACGCACAGTGGCGCATGGTATTTGGCTATTGGACCCAGTCACCATGTGCTCTGCGTGGGGCTAGCCCGGCCCACGTGACGGACATCAATCCAACCTCGACATGTGGCATCGGCCAGCAAGCATTGCAAAGGGTCCTACCAAACATCGTGGCCGGTGTCAACGCAGTTGACACCAGCCTAATGCAATAAATAATCTAATGCTATTATTTTTTAAACACACAACGTTCTTGCCTAAACTTTGATTCATGCGTTCTTAAAACTATTGGTCTTGTATTGACGAGCCCTACTGAACTAGACCCACATGGAAAGTTATCTTATACTTTTTAAGTAGGTCTTGCCTATGTGGCATGCTTCCTAAGGTTATAACTTTCAACGCCAATGTTCAATTTGTGCAGTTAAAGGCTCGTTTCGCTCATTTTTCAGAGCTCTACCATGTTCTTATGAAAGACCACTTAATATCCTCCTCTTAATAATTAGAAATTACTACAAACTTAGAATATAGCTTTATTAGAGGCAATAAATCATACCAAAAATTCACGCTCATTACAAACACACAATCTATTCCTATAAAGATGACGATGGGGACTGAGTTGATAATAGAGATTTAGATAACAACAAGCAAACCAAGACTATTTTTTGCTTTAAGAAACCAAAAACAAAATAAAAATGGATTGGAAATCAAGCCTCGACAATAAAAAAGCAGTTGTAAAAGAAGAAGATAGAATAAAGAGTGATTTGTCAAAATGGCCCTAGGATACATAATAATACACAAAATGTCACCCATTTGAGTGTAATACAAAGAATAGGCCTGTGCACATGTGAACAACACATATGTGGCTGAAATTGTCTAAAATATCCCTTCTTAATTTCTTCTTTTTAATTTCACTAACCTATTGCTTTGTTTTACTAGTAACTCTAGCTTTGACTCCACCACCTCCATCACCGGCTCCACTACCTCTAATACTGACATCGCCATCTTTGGCACCATTGTCACCATCTCTACCACTAATGTCACTATATTTTCTGCCATTCGCTCAACTTCAACAGCTTTCATATTCACCTATTCATCCACCCTCAACTTCTCCTCCTCCCCACATCTGCTACCACCACTACCACTACCACCTCCTCCTCCTTCCCTTCTCTCTATTCTCCTCCCCTTTTCCTCGGTGTCATACACTCCTCTTTCCCAGATTCGACAAGACCGGCATAGCTATTAACATTTTATTTTTTTCTCTACAAACTCATCAAATCTTAAAAGATGAACCCATAAACATATTAAACTACTGAGATTTTTCTAACGCTAACCCAAACCTCATACTAGTAGTCTAATGTGGATAGTGGATAATCGACAATTGAAAAGCATATTTATCACAGTAAAGGGATCAATGTAAGACAACATTTTGAGTAAAAGTATCTCCCTATGTATTTACAGTGAACTATACCAACAAACCAAAAAGATAAAGATAAAAACAAAGCACATTTAAAAAACTTGCAACTGGTGGCTATCCCAAATGTCAATAGGCATATCTTCGTCCACCAAAGACCACTTTCTTCTTTGGCAATCGATCGACACCTCATTGGTTACACTGGAAATGAAGTAGAGAGCTATGGCGATCAATCACACCCAAAGAGATCAATTGTCCCCAGGACAAGAAGCAATCGATACGAAGAATGACCGATCTCCACTTCACAATGATCGATTGATTGGTGTATCCAATTTTGGAATGCCCCAATTTGGACTCTTCCTTATTGGCTAGTTTGACATATTATTCCCTAAATAGATAGATACAAACTTGTACATCCCTAAGGGATATATATAAGGCTATTCTTTTGCCTTAAGACTAGGTTGTTGGCCATTGAAGAAGCTTGTAATTATCTTATAATGTTCTCCTTCCTGACTAGTGAAAACCGTGTGATACCATGGACATAGGCACCATTGTCGAACCACATAAAACCTGCTATACTCTCTCTCTATCTCTCTCTTGATTGTCTCTCTTGCTCATTTATGTTCCTCACAAGGAACCAACCATTGCTTAGATTATGGTTAGATCGATTCTAGCAGGCATATAATCTACAACAATGATGAGTAGTAAGGCGAGTTCTTCTTGCAACAGCCCTATGAGGGAGTTGAAGGAGAGCATGACTCTCCTCAGTTTCTTGTAGTCTCCTAGCTCTGGGGGGATCAGTACCCATTGAGATCGGCAAAGATGAAGTTAAGAAAGGTGAGGTTAAAGATCTTGTCAAGGGATCTTGGGATGCAACATCCGAGCAGGGTTTTGGAGCGGTCAAGCTTGTTGAGGGAGACGAATCTATCTATGGTGTCTTGGAGAGAGCGAGAGCACATGGGGAGGTAGAGGTACTATAGAGCAATGAGGTTGCTGATTTCTTGTGGATTCCAAGGTAGAAGTTGGTGAGCTTCATTAGTTAATCGATCTCACGTAGGATATTCCTGGAGAGGAAGTTGTTGGACACTTCTAGAGAGGGGAGGGAGTAAGCCAAAGCTCCGAGGATCACACCAAGGACTGGGGGTAACGAGATTGTCGGGAGGAAGGAAAGCAAGTCGTCGTATCAACATCATACAACTATAAATGAAAATGCTCATATCCCTTACATGAACTCAGGCCCTTGTAAACAGGACCCTGATCATTTATAATTAAACCCTTTGCAAGTGTACAAAGCAATTGTACTAGGATAAGTTTTTAAGGGTTTTTGAACCATAGGGACGATGAATTTTTACTAAATCTAAGAGAGAAATTTGTTTATTAACAATTAAAACAACTTAAACTTTAATTGAGCAAAGGAAAGTAATCAATTAGTTTAAAAGGATGAGATCAATATAATGGAAATTACTTAGGAAATTGAATCCACTATAAAACCATAACAATTCTTTAACCCTTAATCTAAATCTAATGTGAATATGAATAAGTATTCTCAGCTACAAGCTAGAATTACTTCAAAAAAATTATTAATTAAATTCATGGCATGAACTATCTTCAGCAATAACACGAATCATCTACACTAAACTAAATTATAGGCATGACCCATCTCATCTGAGAGCATAACTCATCCGATTCATTATTTATATGAACATTAAAACTATTACATGACCATTTCATCTAAATCAAAGAAATTATAATCAATGTAAATATCAAAACTACATCAATCTATCATCTACAAGACAATACATCAACATAGAATTGAATAAATATGAAAGCTCTTCCATTAAAAATAAAATCCTTATCATACAATTGTCATTATTCACAATTAAGATATAAATTTAAAATAAAAAAAACTAAAACTTATCTATAATTTTATCAGCTCCTAAGTAAAAGAAAATTCTAGCCTTGCATGGTGGAATAAAGCTCTTAAATCTCCATTGAAAGCTTTGAATAATCTTCCATCTTCTTCTTTCTTCTTATCTTCATAAAATCTCCTCCAAAACCTTCAATTTCAAACTAAGTATGTCTTTATATAGGCATAGGAATCATATGAAGAAGTCTAATTTGAAAAGGATTCAAAATTGGCTTAAAATAGGAAATTACAAATTATCCCGTTCGATCATCCTGCATGCCCGATCAATCATTTGTACTGTATGTTTCTTCAAAATCACATTTAGCCGATCGAATGCAATAAAACCCCATTCGAACGCCAATGAAGAATCTGCACAAAATTAATATAAGTAACCAAATTTACTTCAAAACATCAAACACACTTTTTCCAACCTAATTAAATTTAATTTCTAATTATTTAAACTATATTAACTCTTAAATGAGACTAAACAATAGAATAATTAAGAGTAAAATAACAAATAAATTATACTTATCAAATACCCCTAAACCTATATTTTACTAGTCCTCGAGCAAAACAAAAACAAAACAACTAATCTAGAAAAATAAATAATGCCAATTTCGTAGGGAATCACGATTGCATTTAACATCTACAATAAGCCTTGAAACCCCTAGGTGTCCCTAGTTGGACGAGTTATATTTCGTAAGAGTTTGCAACAATGATACCCACAAACATCTAAACCTAAGAAACAAAACAAGAAAATAAAAATTCTAAAAACAAACTTCTCTTAAAAACACATAAGTATTTCTAAAAAGAATCAATCACAAATACTTGAAACACATAAATAATTTCGATATGATCACTTTCAAGTAAGGAATCATCCATTCTATAACCTTATCTTGAAAATAATTGTGCAACTACATATATACATTTCAAAAACATGAAGCATAGAAACTTTGTAGTCATACTATTTCATTATTTATTAACAAGCATATCTTATGTGACCCATTAACCAAGCTCTTTAAAGTTCACTAACTCAAAAATATAACAATGACAATCCTTCATCCTTAACATCTCAAAATAAAACCTCATGTAATGGCCTTCAAATTTCAATTAAATTTAGGGAATAAGAGCATAATATACCTTCTCGTGCAATAATTAATTCTATTAAGCTTTCTCAATAGTCCATGTAGCAAGCATTAGGCCAGTGTCCCTAATCCAGTTGGGTTAACGCACTAGGTGTTGAAACACCTCTCAGGCTTAATAACTCTAACGAAAAAGGCTACAGAACAAGCAAGTCATAAAAGAATTTATCTCAACTTTTTACCATTTCACAGATCCCTTACGCTTGCCTACACACAAGGCCCGGTTACTCAATGAAAAAAGAAACAAACCTTTACTCTCTTTTTTCCTTTTTTTTTCATTCAATCTATTTTTTTCCTTTTTTCATTTAATTTTTTTCATCATCATTTTTCATTACACACTTATCCCATTTTTTCAAATAATAGCCAAGCATAAAGACTATCATAAAATATTAAAAATTACTCAATTGTCAAGTTTTCAAAAATATGCTTAGTTAAAGATATCCCAATAAGATTACAACTAATAAATCATAAAATTATATTCCTACAAGTTTCAAGAGTGTGAAATGTGATTTAAAAATATAAGCACAATTATCCAAGATAAAGAAAATAAAATAGAAATTACTCACATAATCGCATTCTTCACTTAATTAATTACTTGAACTTTCTTTATGAAATTGATCTCTTAAAAATAGGCATATGCTTTTAAAAGAAAATAAGCGATAAAAACCATATAAAGGAAAAATATGCAAGTAATAACGAAAAAAAATATTCTAAAATATCATAAAAGAAACATAAGAAAGAAAAATATCTTTCTACACCCCCAAACCTAAACTAAACATTGTCCTCTATGTAAAATATATATATACTACAATGACAAGAATAATTAAGAGAGGGAAAAGAAAGATATCACATGAATGCATAACTAATCCACTAATATGAAAGTGAAATACATAGGGTTGAGAAAACATAAAAAAGAAACAAGTAAGGAGCATTTTCCCAAACCTAAAGTACCAAACTCCCACAAAAGAGATACCAATAATAAAGAAAAGAAAAGAAAAGATAAATAAGAAAGAAAAAATAGCCCTTGCATAGCTAAATACAACATCATTAGAATCATCCGCATTAGTAAAACTCTAGTCACTATCATCTGCATCTGCCGCAGCTGATTGGGTACAAATCAAATCAGCTAGACCCTATATAAGTCTCCTCATATCAGTCATCTGAGCAGCCATTTGAGCATCTACATGTGCAGTAAGCCTTGTCTAAAGCTGTGCGTGAGAAGAATCGATATGTGCTCAAAGACGATGCTCCATCTGAAGGAATGAGTCATGAGCAAAAGAATGTGGTGGAATGAGCTGCTCAACTACAACCTCTGGTACGGCCTCTATGGCTGGGTCCTCCTCATCTAATGCCGGTTGAGGCGAACAATGTGTGATCATCCTCTTTAGGGTAACCTAGGAAATGACCCCTAAACCTCATCTTGTGGGTGAATATGAAGGAAAATCCAACCAAAAGTCATCAAAAATCCACTCCAAAAGGAAAGGAAAAGCTAATCAAGCGTCCACTGGTCCAAATACTATATCCGTCATCCGTGATAAGACAAATGAGGGGAAATTGATGTGAATCCACTCTGCATGACCCAGAACATACAGAAGGCAAGCTAAGGTGTAGTCAACCTTCTCATGACAGTGGAACCATATGACATACTCCAATATCAGATGTGAAAAACGATAGTCCCGCGTCATGAGATAGGTTGGCAATTTATACGTGAGGGATGGGCCTTGCTCCTGCCCCATAAGAGTCCCCGTGATAGTATACTCATCAGGAAATGCAAAGTCAGCAAAAGAGGGATAGGTGAAGTTGGAGCGCGTGAGGCCCATTATTGTAGCTATAAGATAAGGGGTAATAGTGATTGTAATATCTCCAATAGTGCTGACAATATATCCCCTCTCATTAAGAACGGTAGATGCATAGAAAGATCGAACTTGCCCATGATGTATGTGAGCATCAGGTGTTGCAATATGTGAGAAAAAAGAGCGTCAATCCTCGTGCTCCATAAGCCATGATTGGGCAGCAGTAATGGTGGGGACAAACTCTACCTGTCGCTCATAAACAATAGCGCGAAGAGGTAGATCGCTAGCAGCGGTAGTAGAAGATGAAGCGCACGAAGTAGAAGGGGTGCCCTTCCTCTTCTTTGGGGCTTTTGAATGAGAACCATGCGCCATAGATCTGCAAAAAGCTCAAAAAGAAGTGCTAAAAATGATATGGAGGTGACTAAAAAGCTGAAAAAATTCTGTACACACCCAATAATGTCAAATTATGAAAATACCCCTAAAAAAATGAGCAGAAATGTCCGAAATCAGAGTATAATATGTACAAGTAAAAACTAAGCATCTTTAGTAAAGCAAGTACATATAAATTGATTCATTAAAACCTCAAAAATTGGAAATTTTGCCAAAAAATAGTGTGCAATGATAAATTCAAAATCCGCCTTCCACAATGCATCATTCATTCAATCAAACTGTAACAGATCAGAAATATAGAGTATACCAGTCGATTCTAACGAATTTCCAGAGCAAATTGCATTTAATTTGGCCAAAAATTGAAAGAGAAATTCAAAAAATTAAATTGGGGCTTACTGGATAAATAGAGGGATAGCATGAAATAGAGGCCGATTTAGCTCAAAATGACACCGGAAATGGATTCTACAAGAAAAATCGCAGGGGTGGGACAATTTTTTGGCCAAAAAACTCACCAGATAATGTATGGAAGACTGCAAAAAGGAGAGATGACGCGGCGGAGGAAAACCACGGCCGCAGCCAAACTTGCCAGCGCATGCATTCTAAGTGACGACTCAACCATTCAAATGGCAGATTAGCCGATCGATTGGACCGATTGATCGCGAACCAACCCGATCAAACGGTTGAACGGTTTATTTTTTTAGCATGAAAAATAAAAATAAAATAAAAATTCAGCTAATAAAATAAAACTGCTAAATCAAATAAATCACTACATGGATCAAATAATTTAAATTAACTAAAACTAGAAAAAAAAATTAAAACTAAAAACAAAATGAATAAAACAAGGGTGGCCACCCTAGAAGCGCTAAGTTTATTTTCTTTAGCCAGACAATGCCAACATTCTCAAATATGTCAGGGTGGGTGGTAGATATTGGCATTAGCTCTTCTCTTAAATTGTCAAAAAGATAACTCAAAAAAATTGCAAGACATGACTTGATTATGGGCTGATGCTACAAAAGATGGACCCCTATCATACGCATCAAATCTAAAATTGTCTACCATAAAACATTCAGCATCGTGAGTTGTAGGTAAATGGTTAGACACATCAAAAACATTTAGTTGCACTTTCATGTTCCCAAAGGACATCTCCATTACCCCTATCCTACAATTGATACAAGCATTAGTTGTGACAAGGAAAGGATGACCTAGAATGATAGGAATCTAATGTGTGGAGTTGGGAACGGTTTCCATATCTAAGACAATAAAAACAATGGGGAAAAAGAACCGGTCAACTTTCACTAAGACATCCTCAATGACTCCTCGAGGCTTCTGCACATAATGGTCGACTAGTTGCAAGGCAACTGATGTAGGATGCAATTCACCTAACCCTTATTTCTCATACACCAAGTAAGGGAGCAAATTGACACTCACACCAAGGTCAAGGAGGGCTTTATGAATGGAGTGATCTCCTATGACACAAGAAATAGTGGGCACTCCAGGGTCCTTATACTTAGGTGGGGTGTCAAACTTCAACAAAGAGCTAATTTGCTCGGTGAGAAATACCTTCTTAGACACATGGGTCTTAGATTTATGCTTTTGACTGCATAGGTCTTTCAAGAACTTAGCATAAGCAGAGACTTGCTTAATTGCATCTAAAAGGAGGATATTAATGTTGACTTGGTAGAAAGTCTCAAGAATCTCATCAGTCCTAGACGTGCTCTTTCTAAATGGTGGGACTATGTCAAAACACTGAGGAAAAGGTGCCCTAGAGATATAAGATCCCTCGGAAGTGATCTTAGACTGTGGCTCTGAGGGATGAGAAGAAGATACAAACTCCTTCTCATGTAGTTCACTAACTTCTATTTGAGGCTCATTAGGGGTTGCCCTCTCTAACTCCTCACTCCTATCATCTATCACTTGTGTCCCCCCAGCATTAGTGTTAGCAATCCTCCCACTCCTAAGGGTCATTATGAATATAACTTGTTCATTAGAGGGAGGAGCTCACTCTACCCAAAATTAACCTTTAGGTTTTGTAGAGGTTGACTCGGCAAAGTCCCCATCGCTCTCTTGTTAATATCATTAGTTAGTTGTCCAATTTGGGCTTCTAGCCTCACTATAGATTGTGTGTGGGAGTGAAAGATTTGAGTATGAGTTTGTAGTTCTTGTAATGCGGTTAAGACCTTCTCTTCAAAATTCGGACTCTTACAAGGTTGGACATAGGGGGTTGCACTTAAGGTTGGTAGATAGGAACCGGTGGAAATTGGAATGGTTGCCTACAGGGTTGGTTGCCCATAACCCCTTAGTTTTGTGCCCGCCAGGAAAAGTTAGGATGATTCCTCCACCAAGGGTTATATGTATTTGAAAATGAATTGTACTTAGCCCTAGGGAAGGATTGGGTGGCATTCACATAATCTTGGACAAGCTCAGGAAATTGAGATGCAGAGAAACACTTCATAATAGTATGAGTTCAGCTAAGGCATATTGTGCATACATATTGAGTAAAGGGAGTGGGCTAATGGGTTGAAGTCATAAAAAGGTCCAGCTTCCTACTCAAAGTATTAATTTTGGAGGAGAGGTCTAATGGTTTTTTGATTTCATACAAGTCACCCCTAGAGGGGGCATTGTTCAAGGTAGATAATCCACTCTCATTTCTATTCAAAGAAGCATGTTGAAGAGAATTATCACTCAAGTCCTCAAAAAGTTTTCATGCCTCATTTTTATTTTTTAGCAAAAAGGTACCCCCACAACTTTCATAAACAAGATAGCAGTTTTGTTCAGTAAGACCCTCATAAAAATGTTGCACTAGTTACCACTTAGGGACATCATGATGGGGACACCCCCTAAGAAGGTCCTTCAATCTATCCCAACTTTCATGAAACTGTTTGGTGGGAAGTTGGGCAAAGGTGGTTATGGCCTTTCTCATTTGGTTGGTCTTACCTGTGGGGAAGTACTTTTTTACAAATTCTTGTTGCATTTTGGCCCATGTTGCGATGGTATTTGGCTCTAATGAGTGAAGCTATTCTTTAGCCTTATCTTTCAATGTGAAAGGGAAAAGGCGAAGTTTAACAGCCTCATCGGTTAAATTTGAGAGCTTAAAAGTTGTACATAGTTCCAAGAAGTCATCTAGGTGCCTATATGGGTTTCATTATTAAGCTTATAAAAGGATGGAAGCATTTGAATGACATTGGGCTTAATTTCATAATTTTGAGTAGCAACCACTGGCAACCTAATGCATGAAGGAGAGGTGTACTCGTTGTGAGTGTAATACTCACTCAGAGCTTTGAGTGGTGCATCTACTAACTGATGTTTAGCTATGATGATGGCAGAAATGGTATCGGTGGATGGCAACTCAGCTCTCCTAGATGTCCACTCAGGCTCAGGGTCAAATGGTACTAATCGAGGGAGCAAGGAGCAATGCCCACGCATACACCACAAATACACCACACAATTTTATGTATAGAAAGGGGAAGAATAAGCAAAAACTAACTAAGGAAAGAAAAAAAACTACAAATAAAGAGAAAAGGATCTTGCAAACCAAAGAGAAGCACTATGTTTGTCGATGTCCACTTATGGCCACAAGTGTAGAGAGCATGGTCTTCAACTCAACCTACGAAGGTAAATTGAAACTCAAGTAGCTAGAATTATCCTACTACTAATTTAGTAACAAATCAACACCATCCCCAGCAACGACGCCAAAAACTTGATCGTTAATAATTAAACCCTTTGCAAGTGTACAGGGTAACTGTATTAAGATAAGTATTTAAGGGCTGTCGAACCTCAGTGACAAATGAATTATTACTAAATCTAAGAGAGGAATTTGTTTATTAAAAACTAAAACAACTTAAACTTTAAGTAAGAAAAGGAAAGTAATCAATTAGTTTAAAAGGATGAGATCAATATAATGGAAATTACTTAAAGGAAATCGAAGCTACTATAGAACCATAACAATTCCTTAACCTTGAATTTAAATCTAATGTGAATATGAACAAGTATTCTCAGCTACAAGCTAGAATTACATTAGAAAGAATCATTAATTAAATTCATGGCATGAACTATCTTCAACAACAGCACGAATCTTCTACACTAAACTAAATTGTAGGCATGACTCGTCTTATCTTGGAAATCAACATAAAAACTATTTTATGACCATCTCATCTTGGAAATCAACATAAAAACTATTTCATGACCATCTCATCTAAATCACAGAAATTAGAATAAATATAAATATCAAAATCACATCAATCTATCATCTACAAGACAATAAATCAACATAGAATTGAATTAAACATGAAAAGCACTTGCATTAAAGTGAAAATTCTTATCATACAATTGTCATTATTCACAACTAAGATCTAAATTAAACATAAAAGAAATTAAAACTTATCTATAATTTCATCAACTCCTAAGTAAAAGAAAAATCTAGCCTTGCATGGTAGAATAAAGCTCTTGAATCTCCATTTAAAGCTTTGAATAATCTTCCATCTTCTTTTTAAAAAATCTCCTCCAAAACCTTCAATTTCAAGCCAAATATGTCTTTATATAGAAATAGGAATCATAGGAGGAAGTTTAATATGAAAATGATTCAAAATTGGCTTAAAATAGGAAACTACGCGTTATCCCATTCGATCGTCCTACATGCCCAATCGATCACTTGTATTGTATGTTTCTTCAAAATCATGTTTAGCCAATCGAATGCCAGAAGACCCCGTTCGAAAGCCAATGAAGAATCTGCACAAAATTAATATAAGTAAGCCAATTTACTTCAAAACATCATACAAGCTTTTTCCAACCTAATTAAATTTAATTTCTAATTATTTAAGCTATATTAATTCTTAAATGAGACTAAACAATAGAATAATTAAGGGTAAAATAACATATAAATTATACTTATCAAACTCTTAAATTAATATTGAATATACATGTTAATATATTAATGTTTTTGAAAATAAATAAATGGAATTAAGTTTTTTGGGTAAGCAACTTGCCAAAAGCAATAATTGTTTATATATCATACTTTGAGGATGTCTAGTCTTTTGTAGCTTTCAACTTTAGTTAGAGAGCTGGAGTGTCACGCCCCGGTACTGCCCGACCCGAGCCGAACCTAGTCTAAGGGCCAGTTCAGCGCACGGGGGCGATGGTAATGAAAATAGTTAAAGAAATAGCGGAACACCTATGCCCCACCCATGGGCAGTATAGTTAATGGAGTTATGCACTACTCTGAGCAAGAGTAAAAATACAAAAGAAAGGAAAAGAGAAAAGAAGCCCTTGCATAGCTAAGCATCAGCCTTGTTAGAATTGTCCTCCTCAGAAGAACTATCATTGCCATCCTTTGCATCCGCATCAATTAACTAGCACAAATCAAATTAGCCAATTATTATATAAGTCCTTGCATCTAATCAGCCATCTAAGCATCCAAATGCAACTGCGGCTTGCTCCTCCTCCCCAACCGCTGGTCAAGGTAGGGATTGTGTGACCATCCGGTTTAGGGTCACATGGGAAATGACCTGTAAACCTAACCTCATGGGTGCAGAAGGAAAATCCAATTGGACGTGATAAAAAATCCTCTCCAAGATGAAAGGAAGAGCTAACGGGGCATCCACTACTCCAAAATCAATCTCCTCCATCTTTGCAAAGAAAAATGAGGGGAAGTTGAGGTGAATCTGCTCCACAAGATCTAGAACATAAAGAAGGTGGGATAGGGTGTAATCTACTTTATTATGATGGCAGAACCATATGTTATACTCAAATATCATATACGCAAAATGATAGTCTTGTGTCATCAGAGATGTTGATAATTTATAGGTGAGGGATGGGCCCTACTACTACCCCATAAGAGTCCCTGTGATAGTGAAATCGTTAGGGAACTCAAAATCAGCAAATGAGGGATAGGTGAAGACGAAGCACATGAAACCCATCACCATGACTATAAGAGATGGGGTGACCATAATCATGACGATCCAATGGTACTAACTTTATATCCCTGCTCATCAAGAAATGCAGCTGTATAAAAAACTCGCACCTGCTCATGATGCACTCAAGCGTTAGGGGCCACAATCTATGAGAAGAATAAATGCATGCCATTCCGCTCCATATGCCATGTCAAGGTGGCGGTAATGGTTGGGACAAAATCCACTTGCTGCTTATAAATAATAGCATTGTGAGGCAGCTTAGTAATGGCTGTAGTAGACAATGAAGTGCTCGAAGTAGAAGGGGTGCCCTTCCTCTTCTTCAAGGCTTTATGACAAGAACCACGCGCCATAGATCTGCAAAAAAAAAAATCAAAAAGAATTGCTAGAAGTGTTATGGAAGTGAATGAAAAACATAAATTTTTTTACACAGCCATCAATGTTAAATTACAAAAATACTCCTAGCACAAAAGTTAACAGGAATTGCCCAAATAAAAAATATAATTTGTACAATAAAATAATAAGCATATTTAATAAAGCAAGTACATACAAACTGATCCATTGTAGCCTCAAAAATTATAATTTTCTGCAAAAATGGTGCACAATGAAAAATTTAAAATTAAACCTGAACAACATGTCAGTTATGCAATCAAATTAGACCAAATCATAAATATGGATCATACAAATCAATGATAACAACTTACCACAAAAAATGGTATCTAATTTGGCCAGAAAACTATAGAAAAATAAAAGATAAATTTGGGGCTTATCAGAAAAATGAAATGACTGCGTGAAATGGAAGCCGATTAGGCTCAAATAGTTGCCGGAAATGGATTCTACGCGAAAAATCAGAGGGGAGGGATGAATTTGGACTAAAACGTTTCGGCGAATAGTGAAGGGCAACACGGCGGAAGATCAGGAAGGCATGACAGAAGAGAAATGTGGAGTCCAGCTTTATCCACCACAAGTGAGTTTAAACAGACACATGGACCATTTGAATAGGTGAGTGGGCCGATCGAGCAGCTTGACCGATCAAGCCCGATTGAACGGCTTAACTTGGTTTTTTTAACATGGATAACTAAAAGTATTTAAAGAAAACTAAATCAACTACATGGACTAAAATAAAATAAAAGAAACTAAAAAAGTAAAACCGAAGAAAATTAGGATTGCCTCCCTAGAAGCATTAAGTTTAATGTCTTCAACCAAACGGTCACTCCCTTAATGCATTAGTGGATCAATCAAATCAATAAAGTCAATGTCACCCCTCTTGACATATTTCTTGATGACAGGCTTAAGTCTCTTACCATTAACTTTGAAAATCCAATTATCAAGCAGGTCAGAGATTTCAGCCACTCCATGAAGAAAAACCTAAGTAACAATATAACGGCCATCCAAGATAGATCTAAGCTTACCCGGGAGGAGGCATAATTTAAAATTAAACAGCCAAACTTTCTTGTTAGGTTGAAAGGACTTTCGATAGATTAGTGTTAAGCCTTAGTCCTTCATTAATATAATTTGCTAATACTTGACAAATTAAAAATAACTCATCGTATCAACATCATACAACTATAAATGAAAATGCTCGCATGAGCCTAGGCTCATGTAAGCGAATCTCTTAAATAATATTGAATATAACTATTAATATATTAATGTATAATATAATATGAAAATAAATAAAAGGAATTAAGTTTTTAGGGTAAGCTACTTGCCAAAAGCAATAATTTTTGTATATCACACTATGAGGATGTCTAGCCAATGTAGTAGCTTTTAGCTTTAGTTAGAGAGTTGGAGCACCTTCATATCATGGACAAGGGTATAGGCCAAGTACAGGCAAAAAATCTGATCTCACTAGCCAGGCTAGAGTTTTCCTTTTCCTTTTCCTTATAATTTATATTTTACCAAAGACCATTTGATTATGTTGTGACTAAAAACTTGCCATTGATAGTACAAAATGTAAAGTAAATAAAAATCATTTACATAAATATTATCAATGGTCGTACATTCACATAAAATACTTGCAACTAAGTCAATGCTCCCCATAAGTAGTTATAGATACCAGCCAAGGGTTTGGTGTCAGCCAATATTTAGATTGTCGGAATGCTGACTGCCAAATGTCCGATTTGACATGTTGGATCCTTTCTTCTGAAACTCGATATACATCAACATAGTTGTTGGGCTGAACAATGTAGAGAGTGTCCTCTTCAGTGCCCAATAATTTGGCAGCCCTCGTGGTTATACAACATTGGTCACTAAGAACAATCGCTTGGCTCCCCAAATTGTGCACCCTTTCCCATCTGGGAAATCTCAAGTTCACCATGAAAATGGGAAGTGATTCCAATGATGATATAAAATAAAAAATACCTATCAGAAGGTGTCTTCCACATTCCATCAACTTGTACTGAAAACGTCGCTAGTTATATAAGTACCGTAAAGGAACTTGCTTTGGCGGAGGAGGAAGCACGATATCAATAGTTGAAGATGTATCATCAGGCGAGGAAATAATTTTGACGAGATTAAGCTCACCATGGAGGTTACAATAAAAAGATATTGCTGGTCAAATATAATATCACTGTATTCATATGCCTTCCCCATCGGAAGCATCATCCATCGGGACAACCCTTTACCATTCAGTCTGCAAAATCCCACCTCTCCAGGAAAGAAGCTTGCAGCAAGGCAGTGTGGATTTTCTCGGGGTGAAGAAAGTATGGTCTTAGGAATCCATACAGTGGTGATTGGAGGGATAATATTGATGATGGAGATTTTGGAACAGAACCTGCATAGAAAGAGAGGGCTCCTCCGATGCCCAAGTCAGATGCAGGAAGAATTGCAGAAAATGATTAAAACAGAGAGAGTCCTTGCGAAGAGATGTACCTCGTAGTTTATATAGGAGCACATGGTATAATTTTTCCATGATCTCGTACCTTTATTATAGGAGGCAGTTCTAATACCCTTTGAATTAGTTGAAGGGTTAACTCTGAATTAGTCAAAGTTTCACACTGGTTGTATTTTATCCTTTTCAGTTGCCCCCCAAGTCCTTTGTGTTTGCACATAGGACTGGTTTTGCATTTTCTTTGTCTCTTTTTTTTTTTGCAAAGTTTGTCTTGATCATCTTTCCTCATGTCAAGAGTTAGTTGTGTTGACTTTAATTTTTAGTGTCATTCCCTTAGCCAATTTGAACTAGACATGGTTAGGATGACTTTAATTTTTAATGTCATTCCTTTAGCCAATTTGGACTAGACATGGCAAGGATGACTTTAGTTTTCAGTGTCATTCCTTTAACCAATTTGGACTAGATATGGCCAGGATGACTTTAGTTTTCGGTGTCTTTCCTTTAGCTAATTTAAAATAGACATGGCCAGGGTGACTTTAGTTTTCAGCGTCCTTCCTTTAGCCAATTTGGACTAGACATGGCTAGGATGACTTTAGTTTTCAACATCCTTCCTTTAGCCAATTTGGACTAGACATGGTCAGGATGACTTTAGTTTTCAGGGTCTTTCCTTTAGCCAATTTGGACTAGACATGGCCAGGATGACTTTACCTTTAAAATTACTAAAATATAGATAGAAACATTGTTATTTTATTGCATTGAAAATGATGTTTTTACATCACTAATAAAATTTCCTTAGATGCTCTGCATTCCAAGGATGGAGCACATTTTGTCCTTCGAGATCTTCAAGCCAATATGTCCCAGGTCTATTAATCATAATTACTTTGAAAGGTCCTTCCTAATTCAGACTAAGTTTTCCTGCTCCGACCTCTTGTGTATTTTGGAATACCTTCCTTAATACTAGGTCACCATCATTAAAGGATCTCCCTTTGACCTTTTTATTGTAGTGTTTTGACACCTTCTATTGATAAGATGACAATCTAAACAATGCTTGATCTCTCCTTTCCTCAAGGAAATCTAGTTTCTCACGAAGTTGTTTCTCATTATTGTATGCTTCAAAAAACTTTGTGCAAGCTGTGGGCATTCCGATTTCTGTAGGGATGACAGCTTCCATCCCATAAGCTAAAGAAAATGAAGTTTCTTCGGTTGGTGTCCTTTTGGTTGTTCGATATGCCCAAAGTACTTCCAGGAGTTCTTCTACCCATTTTCCTATAGCCCTCTCTAGGCGCTACTTCAAATTGTCAAGAATAGTCCGATTTGTCACTTTAGCTTAGGGGTGTCTAGGAGATGAGAAATGTTGCTTGATATTCAAGGCTTTACAGAAATCCCTGAATATTGATCCATTGAATTGTGATCCATTATCGGTAACGAAGACTCTAGGAATTCCAAAGTGGCACACAATATTCTTCCAGACAAAATTTTGAACATTTTATTCCTTTACATGACCAAAGGGTTCAGCTTCAACCCATTTTGTTAAGTAATCCACAGCAACCAACACATATTTCCTTTTTCCTGGGGCTTCGGGGAGTGGCCAACTACATCCATTCCCCATTGGGAAAATAGCCATGGGCTCACCATAGAGGTGAGTTCTTGAGGTGGTTGATGCAAAATTGGAGCAAAAATCTGATATTCCAAGCATCTTTTAACAAAGTCTTTAGCATCTTGTTGCATTTTGGGCCAATAATAGCCTTGAGTTAGTGCCTTGTGAGCGAGTGATCTTCCCCCTGAATGATTTCCACAAACACCTTCATGAATCTCGGCGATGACATACTGAGACTCCTCTAGGCTAAGACATCACAAAAGGGGTTGAGAATAGGATTGTCGGTACAATTCTCCTTCTAAGATACAATACTTAGCAGATTGGATAATCATCTTCTTTGCTTAAGCTTTGTCAGCTGGCAAAATACCATCTTTTATATATTGAATGATTGGATCCATCCAACAATTGGCATGCTTAATGGGGCACACCTTCATTGGTTCGAATTGGGGTGAGGTGCTTGGTTCAACAACATAGCTCAATGGTACGACCATCTGTAGTTAAATTCAACAGCGGAGGCCAGATTGGCAAGAGCATCTGTGTGCCCATTTTGTTCTCTAGGGAGCTTACTAATAGAACACTTTAAAACTTACTCATAAGCTCTTGAGCCTTTTGAAGGTGCACTGTCATTTTTTCATCTTTGGCCATATATTCTCCATTTAATTGGCTTACTACAAGTTGAGAATCACTATATACTTGTAGTACATTGGCTCCTAATAGCCTGGCCATCTCTAGTCCAGCTATCAAAGCTTCATATTCCACTTCATTGTTCGCTGATTTGAAACCAAGACGAATGGCTTGTTTGAGTAATGTTCCATCTAGAGTATGCAATGTGAGTCCAGCTCCACTACCTTTGATATTGGAAGAACCATCAACATGGAGGGTCCAAGTAGATGAGTTGTCTATGCCCCCATATCCTCTAGAGCGTTGAATGGAGTCTCTTGAACTTCAACCTCTAGAGGATTTTTTCCCACATTGAAGGTTAGTTCAGCTACAAAATTAGCTAATACTTGTGCTTTCAGTGTAGGTCTTGGTTTGTAGTGGATGTCAAATTCTCCCAATTCTATTGACCATTTTATTAACCTTCCAGATGTCAGGTTTATGAAGCACCGCCCGAAGTGGATGAGAAGTCAATACTATGATTGAGAGGGATTAGAAGTAAGGTTTGAGTTTTCTTGCAGACACTACCAATGCAAGTGCCAACTTTTCAATTTTAGGATAGTGTGCTTTTGCATCTGTATATGTCTTGCTGACATAGTAAACATGTTTTTGCCCACCTTCTTCTTTAACCAACACGGAGCTTCTGGTTGTGTCTTAGGCAGCCAGGTAGAGGTACAACTCTTCGCTCACAACAAGTTTTGAAAGTAAGGGAGGTGAACCAAGGTAGGTTTTGAGTTGCTGAAATGCATCTTCACACTCTTGTGTGCATTCAAAGGTTTTGTTGTCTCGTAATATTTTGAAGAAAGGAAAACATTTGTCTGAAGATTTTGAGATGAAGCAATTTAATGTTTCAACTCTCTCCCCGTTAAATACTATACATCACGAATATTGTGCAGGGACAACAAGTTTATTAATGCCCGAATTTGATTCGGGTTGGCTTCAATTCCTCTTCAGGTAACCATGAAGCCAAGGAATGTACCTAAAGAAACTCCAAAAGAACACTTATTTGGGTTCAACTTCATGCCATCTTTCTGCATTATTGAGAAGGCTATCTGGAGATGGTTGATGTGATCTACTGCTTCAAGGCTCTTCACAAGTATGTCATGAATATAGACCTCTATTATGGAACCAAGTTGTTTTTCAAACATCTTGTTAACTAGCCTTTGGTACATGGCTCCCGCATTTTTTAAACCAAAGGACATGACTTTGTAGCAATATAATCCCCGCTCAGCAATAAAAGCAATTTTTTCTTCATCAGGTGGGTGCATCTTAATTTTGTTATATCCTAAGAATGCATTCATGAAACTGAGGAGATCATGCCCTATAGTAGCATCGACTAACTTATCAATGTGAGGCAAAGGGAAGCTATCCTTGGGGCATGCCTTATTAAGGTCAGTGTAGTCTATACAAACTCGTCATTTTCCATTTTTCTTTTTGGCCAATACTGCATTTGCTAGCCAATCTAGGCAGTGTACCTCTCTGACAAAGTTCACATTAAGGAGCTTTTGTACTTCTTCATTAATCACTTCATTCCTCCATTTAGCAAAATTCCTTCATTTCTGTCTTACTCGAGGATGGAAATGGCTAACTTCCAACTTGTGAGGGGTGATATCTGGACTAATGCCTGCCATGTCTACTGGAGACCAAGCAAAAATGTCTTTACATTTTTTAAGAAACTGGATAAGGTCTTTACTAATTGCCAGTGTTAGAAGTGACCCGATTTGCAATGTTATGTCTGGCTTTTCATGTTCGAGAGGTACTTTTATTAACTCTTCCACCAGCTCTCCAGCACTTGACCTTTCACAAGGACTGTCTGGGAGTTCGATCTCTTTTAGAGTATCTTCAAAATGTTTCTTTTCAACTTTACGGGCCCGCATCCCCTTCTTTTATTGCTATTTAGTATGGCCCTTCCCTTTGAGGGTCGCCTCATAACACTCTCGAGCCATCAACTGGTTTCCTCGTACCATTCCAACTTTATCTTCAAAATAATATTTCAAACATTGATGGTAAGTAGAGACAACAGCTTCAGCATCATGGAGCCAGGGCCTACCAAGATTGCAATTGTAAGATGAAGGAGAGTCTGCAACTACAAACTCAGATATCATAGTGGATTGATGCGGCTCGTCCCCCACCATAATTGGCAAGTGAATGGTGCCTTTAGGGCAACACATTTCTCAGTTAAAGCCTACAAGGAAGGTCTGAACCGGTTCTATCTTCTTTTCATCCAACTTCATCCTTTTAAAAGAGTCCATAAAAATCACATTGGTAGAACTACTTGTATCTACCATGACCCTTTTAACAACAAAGTTGTCTAGGATAACAGAAATCACCAATGCATCATCATGGGGGAAGTGTATTCCAACCAAGTCTTCATTAGTGAAACTGATTTCTGGTCTTTTTTTCTTTTAACTTATTTTTGCAAGTTGATGGAAATATAGGCTTTGTCGAGCTTCTCTTTTCTTATAAGTGGAGGTAGAAATTTCTCCCCTTGATGTTCCCCCATGTAAGACATGAATTACTTCTGTTACTTTTTCTGGAGGCTTAGATCTTGAACCCAATTGAGGGTATTGCTCATGGGGGCGGTCTTGGGCAACATACTCTTGAAGCTTACCTTTTTGTATTAAGTTTTCTATTTCTTCTTTAAGATTTCTGCAATCTTCAGTTGTATGGCCATTCTCTCGATGAAAAGCACAAAATTTTTAAGCATCCCTACGTCGGGGATCGCACCTCATTTTCTCTAGCCAATTGACCTTTTTTTTATTGAATTTGGAATAATATATGTTCAATGGGAGTATTAAGAGGAGTGTAGAACTGTCTGCGAGGTACCTTGTTTGCCCTTTCATTGCTTTTGGGTGGATTGGTAGCTTATTTCTCATTTTTGCTATTATCTTCCCTTGGGTTGGTTTTTCCTTCCTTTTTCTTTTCTGTGAATGCATCTTTCCGAGCTGCTCTCACAACATCTAGGATAATATACTTTTGAGCCCTACAGAGAAGTTCACTCATCTATAGGGGAATTCTTGGTAAGTGAATCCTGGAATCGTCCAGGGAAAAGGCCAGCAGTGAGGGCAGTGGTGGCCAAATTTGTAATGTTCAGGAAATTTTAGGTATTATTCCAAAATATTTCCCTATTTTTTTGGAATTTACGGAATTTGGGTATGCAGAACAGTTTTTGGGCTGTGCAAAAAGATCTGCAGAGGCCATTGCAAGCCCAATTAAGTGGTGGACGAACCACTTAATTTGGGAGGGTTTAACCCACTTAGGATTCCCTATCCTACTTGATTTAATCCTTACCCAATTAAGCCATAATCCCTTCTCTATATATTTGGATTTTTTCATATTTAATAACCCTAATTGTGCCCTAGAAAAAAATTAGAGAAGAAGGTGATTGAAGGTGGAGCTCCGGCGATTGTGGATTGACGGCAAACCGGCAATGGAGGTAGGTTCGCTGTCTTAGTTTCGAGTCGAGATTAATGACTGTTTATAAAAAAAATAAGGTAAAGATTAAATGATTATGGAAATCTGCATATAGTAGTGTAAAATGGAATGTAGAGATTACTGTTCAATAACTGCAGAACAGTGTATCGGTGTGGTTTCGAGGGAACAGTTGCCAACTGACCATCGGCCGGTTGGCCTTCTTCCTTGAGTGGTCGGATCTTCACTTCCGGCCCAAAACTTTGGTCGCCGGAAGGGAATCGTACACAAAAAGGAAAAAAAACAAGGAACTTTCTGGTGGCTCTGCTCTGTTTCGGGCCAGGGCTGCTTGACGATGGCCATTAACCAGCGAGACGAATTTGGATGAAGATACTGGCTATACAAATCTCTGGCCACCTTCTGCCACCAGCAGTAATGGCCTGCGGTCTCTCTGTATATGCACAACAGGCAGCGGAATCCCAGAGAACACCAAAATTTTCAGTAATCAGTCGTTGATGGGAATTTATGTTGCGGCTGCGCAGTAGAAATTCGATTAACCGCCTCATAATTTCACTTGGTCGGCGGCCAATGAGCGGAGGGTTGAGATCACCCCGGTCGGCTTTGCTTCGTCGGGTGGGTCTCTGTCTTTCGGAGGGGTTCGGCGTAGCCGTTGGACGTCGGAGGAGGAGAGGCCGATCACGTGGGCT
The DNA here is from genome assembly GCA_035235625.1 of Saururus chinensis. Taxonomy (NCBI): domain Eukaryota; kingdom Viridiplantae; phylum Streptophyta; class Magnoliopsida; order Piperales; family Saururaceae; genus Saururus; species Saururus chinensis. Next base: position 3,985,260 of record CP141145.1, on the reverse strand, counting down.
GTGGGTGGCGTTCTGTGTCTTTCTCCGTCGTCCGACGAAGCCCCGCCGTATTATGGCCGGACGACTGCCAATGAGCTCTATTGGAACTCTCATTTGGAAAAAAAAAAAGCAGGCGTCTGGAGGTTGAAGACGACCTCAGGCCAGGTTGGCTTGAGGTCATCAACCCAAACCCGGCCTGAATCGGGCCATTGGCCTGGGCCCAGTGGGCAGGGTTCCAAGGCCTAAACCCAAAAAAAAGGAGAAATTTACATTAGAGTAAATTAAGTTAAATTAAATCAAACGTGTTCTGGGCAAAGGTGCCAGTTTGGTTTATTGAATCGTAGAAGGAATATAACGTATCCTACCTAGTACATATATGTGCTTTTTGAAATTGAAGTGGAATTCAACCGTTTTGTGAGCCCGAGCCCTATGCAGACAGTGAAGCTGGGCTTCTTAGTGATTGTTGAGCCTAAAGCACGAATAGTTTATGGCTAAATTATTTATGAGTTGTTAGACTTTATTAATTTTATCTATGGGTATTGTTGCATCTTGAGAATTAATGCATAGAAATTAATATAGAATAATTGTTAAGGGTAGAAGGCTTTGGATTGGGGGTTGACACCTAATCAAGATAAAGACTAAATTACCCTTAGAGAGGTCAAAAACCCCATTTATAAATTGAATGGGGGTTCTGACCTGGCATTTTACTTGATTGATGAACCAAGGATGGTCTATTGATGAGTCTAAGCTCTATTGATGAGTCATTTGATTTGACCATGTAGTTGCACCTCCCCATTGGAGGGAGTTGTATGTGAGCCGGGCTCACACTGGTCTATTGAGGATCACATAGTGTACACGCATTTAGGATCATTGACATCTTGCTTGGTTGGCGTCTCTAACCACTTCTGTTCAGGTGTAGTTATGGGCCATGCCCTTCCACTCTGGTTAGGTCCTTATGGGCTAGGTTGGGAGATGACACTTCCTGGTGGATTTCAGGGTCCCGGTGGATTCAAGGGTTTCATTGTGGATCATCCTTAAGGGGTGGTCTACGGTGGGTATCATTTGTCGCTTAGGATGACATCTGATGTATTTATTTGTTTATGAAGTTAGGTGGATTATTGGTTTTCCTAAGGAGGGAAAACTAAAAGGAAATTATAATGAGAACTGTTTTGATAATTGGTTTAAGTGGAAACCTAACAGTTTTGTATAAAAAGTAATAACATTTTGCATTCATATTATTTAGCTTCCTACTGGGTATTAGTATACTTAGCAAGCTGGTTTTACAAGATCTTCTGGTGAGGATTAGCGGGATCGGGATTGGACTATCAGATTGAGGAGGACTTAACTCTAGTAGGATTTAGTTCCATTATTTCAGTACATTTTGAATGGTTGTAATAATGGCGTGAGAGCCAACTTTGATTAGTTGTTTATTTCCAAATAGATGTAAGGGTTGCAGTTAGATGGATGGTTTATTTATTTGTGGATTTTTGGTTACTCTTATGATATAATATAATTTATTATCGGTATTTATGAACCCCAACGATTATGACCTGGAGACTTAGTCAGCTGAATTGATTTGATTTTAAAAAAAATTATTGTGATTTATCATGGCTCTGCATTAAAAAGGGTTTTAAAAATCGAGGTCGTGACAAAATTACCATCACATTTGTCAGTTTGTGTGAGCTCATTGCTGAATCGAGACACAAAGTCCCTAAGGGATTCACCTTTTCTTTGTTTTAAGGGCCTCGACAAAGTCTCCTGCTACTGATGAATATACTAATGAACATTTTACCAAGTTCTTCATAGGAATTTATTGACTTTGGTTGGAGGTGATGAAACCATGTAAGAGTAGCTCCTTTAAAGTTGGTTGCAAAAGTTTAACACATAAGAGGTCCGCCTCCCTTATAAAGGGCCATCAAATGTCGGTAGTACTAAAGATGATCAGTGGGATCAGTAGTACCATCATATTGTTCAAACTTTGGAGGAATAAATTTCTTTGGTAGTCTTACTCCCCTGATTTCTTGTGAGAAGGGAGGTTTTGTGAGACCAAGGAGGGCCTATGGGTCTTCTGAATGCTGGAGCCTATCATTTTTCTTGATTTCTTCCAACTGAGCCCCGATTACGCGAAGATGTTCGTCAACATGGTCTTGAACATTTGTATGATGAGATGACTCCTCATGGTTATTTTGAGGAATGTGTGATGGAGCTCTTACACTATCACCCATGTCTGAATGGCGAGAGGCTAAACGGACATGAGGTGTAGGGCTAGAGGGACAATCGTCTCTTCTAGAAAAAAGCACATGATCATCATGACGGCTATGGTTTTCATTGAGGTGAGTATCTCTCCTATGATGAGACCGATGTTCTGAATGTTGGTAGGATATTGGGCGAAGGTTACCCTCATGTTGATGGTGTTGAGGAGGACTTCAATGTGCTCACAAATATCTTTTTGGTCTTGGCGCAAAGCTTCAACCGTGTTGGCTAAAGTCTTAACATAGTCCACCAAAGATTGTACTTGAGCACCAATGGTCTGTCCCACCAAGGTCAATTGTAGCAACATTCTTTCTTGGTTAAGAGGCAAGTGCGGTAATACTACATACCTAGATGTTTGACTGATGGGGGGCCATTATACCTCACGCAGCATCATTGCCTCTTGGTTGACAAAAACTTGTGGAGGAAGCATAACACTCGAAGTTTGGCCAACTGAAGGGTGTTGTCCTCCACATAAGTTATTGTCTCTTGGTTAACCAAAACCTCTTTGTTATATATTTCTTTTTAAGGAGCAAATAATTTTCCCGACCTAGTTGTCATTGCCTTGCAACTTTTTTTTCTTTTATACCAGCACACTGTGAATAATGAGAGATTTTTGGTCAAGCAACTGTTGATCGGATGGAACATTGGGGCCTCGCAAAACCCGTATCCTCTTAATATACTTTTTTATCTTATCTCTCAGCCATAGAGCTCCCGACTCTGCACTTAGTGAAGACATTTGCAGCAACTTAGAAAACACAAACCGCTCCAATTGAAAGCCAGACACAAGAAGAGTTAACAAACTCAGCACCCAATAGATTAGAGTCTCAAGTCTTGAGCTTCGGATTTCATCATGAAAAGACAAATAAGAGCAGAAATGCAGCATGCAGCTCCAAATGAAAGTCAGCCCCCAACGGAGCTATCACAATCCAATCCAATATCACAAAAATCGATTGCCACCTTCACAAAATCAGCAAACCGATCTCGTCAGGACCTTCACAAAATCGGTAACCTCCTCCAAGCAAATGAAGCTGAACCGGTCGTCGGCTCGTTTCTGCCTGGAATCCTTCAATAAGTTTGGATCTGGCTTTGAAATCCGCTGGGAAGGAGGGCAAGCAAAACCGAGACGGATCTGACTTCAAAGTCGCCCCATTTTCTTTTGCCGGTTCTACCTGGAATTGCCTTCAACGGGAATTTTTTTTTTATCTGATGAAACTTCTGACTTCGCAACAGAGAAAGGCCTTTTATTTTATTTTATTTTATTTAAATCTATTCCGGCAAACTTCCGATTTTACAACGGAGAATTCCGACGAACTTGACCGATTTCACAACCGAGAAAGGTCGTTCCTTTGTTCTAGCAAACTTCCGATTTCACAACCGAGAAAGGTCGTTCCTTTGATCTAGCAAACTTTCGATTTCACAAGGGAGAAAGGCCTTTTTTTTTTAATCTATATGGGCTCACGACCCGACTTCTACCGAGCTAGATCGATGTCAACGTAAAAATTTGACACCGAGAGCTGTATTCGGGATTAAGTTGTTCGAGAAGCGAGATCCCATAATTCTTCAGTTCTTCTCCAGCTTCTTCTTGCTTTCCAGATTCATCCAATTTTTTTCTTTCTACCGACGGGATGAGGACTAGTGACAACTTCTCACCGAGAAAGAGAGAGAGATGGTGAGCAGGAAAAGTCCTTCGTTTCCCACAGACAGCGCCAAATTGATAATGGAGACTTTGGAACGGAACCTATATAGAAAAAGAGGGCTCCTCCGACGCCCTAAGTCAGATGCTGGAAAAATTGCAGAAAATGATTAAAATAGAGAGAGTCCTTGTGAAGAGACGTACCTCATAATTTATATAGGAGCACACAGTATAATCTTTGGATGATCTCGTACTACCTTGATTATGGAGGCCTTGATTATGGAGGCAGTTGTAATACCCTTTGTATTAGTCAAAGAGTTAACTCTGAATTAGTCAAAGTTTCAGATTGGCTATATTTTATCCCCGTTAATATAAGGGAGATCGATTTGCCTTGATGAGAAAGGATTGAAAAGGAAATGTTTTAGATAAAGCTGCTGCAGACTTCCAAATCCTTGGACATCACACATGATCAGCCACCCTTTGTAGGTATGCAGAAGCCATAGTGTCCATCCTCAAGCGAGACGAGCTTGTACACCCGGTTGTCTGAAAGGCTGTAAAATTCAGTCCTACTCATCCAGGTCCATATATGTTCAGGGGAATCACAGCACTCCATGATGACCAGTTGCAACTATTTGCAGACCGTAGCGTAATGGATGGCGTCGGGTAGCAGGATGCGCCTGCAAATGAGAACCAAGACGTCCCTGGGAAGGGATGACCAATCCGTCCTCGACCAATCAACAGAATTTGGGTCCTTTTCACGATATGGATGGTGATGTATAGGATGTCACATCCTTTGAGATGTCAGCATTGATGGAAAAAGAAGAAGCTATAGCGACGCCGTCCGACTCCATTAGGCCCTAGAGCTTCCCCAAGACTGACCGAAGAAGGGTTTAGGCTGCCTGAATAGACAGTCCCCTTCTTCTTCCCTATCGTAGACGGCTGCACTTTTGATCAAGAAAATGAAGCAGCTGCAGCCGCGGGTCTTCTTGATCTGATATATAAATGGTGACGAAGGGTTTAGCGACCTGAGCAAAGTAGTTCTGTTAGGAATCGGACATAAGCAGGACCATTCCCACCCAATCAAAACATGCCAGTTGGAAAAACGTATCAGCACATATTCTCACATGAGTGCTATAAAGTCCCTGATTTTTCTACAATTTTTTGTTATTTTTTTGCTATTTTTCTAGTCATTTTCTACAGGAAAATGTGACACTTTGGCGTATTCGTATTTGTAGACATATCTCATATTTATACCCGTAGAGTCGGGTGTGGGGCTTAGTCACAGGCCATGGGCCTCGCTGCGCGCTTACGGCACGAATTTTAAAGGTACAACGCATAACCAATGGGGGAATGCGTGTTAGGGATGTGGATGTAAAAATTAAAAAGATTATACATATATATCATCCATCGATTCCAGAACCAACATCGACTTCCATAAGTTTTTTCAAGTTCAGTGGTTTTGTTAGAAAACCCGAGGGCATATCCGGTCGCTCCGTTCTCCCTCCTCCGTCATTGGATTTCACCGATTCTTGTCGGGATCCTCCTTGCCTCACCTCCACGAGTCCATAGGTACCGGCTATGACTACCGCCACGGCCTCTTTGCTCCTCCACGAGGTACCGAACTTTTTTTTGGGTTTTTCTCTCCTTCAATCCCGTTTTTGAACTGTGAGTGTACTATTTTGACATCGTTTACGGCCGCCCTCAACTAGACTTATGTTTAGTTGGCCGCTAGGAACCCATAGGCATTGGCTAGAGCCGCCGCCATGCTTTCTTCGCTCCATGGTGAGCTACCGGCACTTTGGTCGGGTTTTATTTTTACTATTCCATCTCACTATCCGTGGGATTTTTTGGATGCCGGTGGGTTTCTGGTTGTCGTCCGGCCACCCGTAGGACTCCGTCCAGCCTACCTCGACCCAGTGTCAGTAGGGGTTTACCGTTTTCAACCCCGCCTCGCCCCTATTGCCTTGCTCCGCCCGATTGGACGCTTTGGGTGCGTCTCAGGTCATTGGCATTGGCGAGCCGTTGGCCATTTGGCCATCGTGGCTCTGCCCCGGCTCGGCGAGAGTGAGGGTCAGCCCCACTTGGCCTGATTATTGCTCCGCTCGAAATGGGCCGCTTGTCATTGCCCCATACCGTGTGAGATGCACAGCCGCCCGCACCATGGGTATTGGTTGTGGGTGGCTATCAGCGATGTCGCCGCTTTGATTGGCCACAGCTAGTGCCTTGGCCCTGTTGGCTTTTGTGGGCCCTGGGTCGCCTCCTTTCAGCCCTCTCCCCCGTCCCTTTAGGTCGTGTGCGCATGTGGCCATGCGTGTGATTTTGGGTTTAGGCGCCGCATTAGCGTCACCTGACCATCGGTTGGCTTTGCCACCGAGTGGAGTTGACACATAGCCCTCCCCCACCTCTCCTCTGTCCTCGAGCGTTGCCCCATGCTCTCCGCCCTTATGTGGGCCTTTGTTGACCGAAATCGTCGCCATTGGGTGCTGTCCACGGCCGATTTTAACGTCTTGTGGCCGGGTAAATACGTCTTAGCCACCAGCCGATCTTCAGTGAGTACACCTTCGACTTCTGGTTGCTCCACCGCATATGCTGGCATGATATTTCTCCTGGCCGCCCTAGTGTGCCGCCATGGATCGCGGGTTTTTCCGCATTGATTTCTGACACCTTGTTTGGTTGTGATTGTTTCCGGCACTTCTTAAATCCTCAGGGCAGCAACTCTCTCCACTTAGCAAAGGTTTTGACAGCCAACTCCGCCGCCGACACCGCCACCGTCGTGTGCTCCCCATCGAACATCATGATTACGAGGTAGGGGAGCTTTGAACTCGTAATTTCATGATAGCATGCTTTGAATGAGTAGCATCATGCTAGGATTGTATGATTACATGCTTGGATGTTAAGTAACGATCCGATTGCATGATGTGTTCGTAAGCATGATTGTATGGTATGTTGAAATGCATATGACATGCATGTTGGCTATAAGTATGGTTGTAAGTATGTTGGATGTAAGTATGTGCTAGTGATGACTAGTTTTGTTGGTAAGTTTTGTTTGTTGATTGAGTACGTGCTAGTGATGACTAGCGTGTATGTCTGACATATGTATGCATGTGCTAGTGATGGCTAGCGTGCATGTTTGAAGTACGTTTGGATTATGCATGTGCTAGTGATGGCTAGCATGTATGTTTGAAGTATGTTTGGATTATGCATGTGCTAGTGATGTCTAACATGCATGTTTGGAGTATGTATGGATTATGCATGTGCTAGTGATGACTAGCGTGTATGTTTGATGTATGTATGCATGTGCTAGTGATGACTAGCGTGTATGTTTGACGTATGTATAAATGTGTATGTATGCACTAGTGATGGCTAGTGAGCATGGTTGTAAGCTGCGTATGTATGACCGTATGTGTATGTTATACGTATGTGTGATAGACATACGTATGTATGATGACTATTTGACTATGCTTTGGATATGTGTAAGTGTATGTGGGCAGAGGTATGGGCGATGGACAGTAAGAGGTGACAGAGGTTTTGTTTGGATTTGGATATGGATGTGTAAGCGTATGACGGATGACAGATGATATGAGTATGACGGGCAAGGATTAGAATGGATCGGTTTGGGTTGGATTGTATGTTGGGCGATTGTCAGATAGTAAGAGTGTGCATAATTGTACAAGCATAACGTACAGATTATGAAGTGAAAAGTAAGCATAATAAGTGAGATATAAGTAAAAGGGCGACAACTAGGTTGGCTCTGAGGAGCTTCATTTGAGGATGTCAGTGTAAGATGATTTGGCCATAAGATGGATGGAGAAGTATGTAAGACTGTAAGAGTTTGATGTACGATGAGTTTTGTCCATGATGTGGACGGGTAAGTGAAGTCTGCTGCTCTGATGAACTAGGGTTTCGAATCGGGCTCAGCTTCAGTTTGACCAATCGAGGACTGTGAGTTGTGTGGCATAATTGTACCGCATAATTTACTTAATTCAAACTTGAATTATAATCACAGCTAATGATAGCGTTGTGAGTTTGAGACTTGAGGGTTCAACGGATTAAGTTCTGTGTTTGTGCTAGCTGATAATGAGTCGGCTAAGCTTTTCTCATGTCTTGCCATGGTGTTTATCCTGCGGGATGTTGTCTGTGTGCTATATAGAGCACTGGACGTCTGATGCTCTGTTGAGAGCGACGTACGTTTCTGACTTTGTCTGTGTGATGTATGAAGCCCATACGTCTGATGCTCTATTGAGAGCGTTGTATGATTCTGCCCAAGTGGCACTGTATGTTTCTGCCCAAGTGGCACTGTATGTTTTCTGCCCAAGAGTGGCAATGGCACTATAAGACCCATTATGGTGGGCAATTCTCTGACACTATAAGACCCATTATGGTGGGCAATTCTCTGACACTATAAGACCCATTATGGTGGGCAATTTTATGGCACTATAAGACCCATTATGGTGGGCAACTGTTTGACCCCTTATGTGTGGGTATTTATGTTTGCGCGCTCAGGTAAGTAGTATCATGGATCTACTCTTACCTGTTTGATCCAGTGCCCCATGAGCATTGGTGTGCCTTACCTTCGGAAAAGTCCATGGCATCTAGTCACTCCCCGGAGGTTAAGGTGTTGCCCTAGTGGCATTCTTTTCCATTTCGACGCTCGAGCTTATTAGTTGTAATGAGCTTCAGTGGTCGTTGATATGTGTACGATTATGAGCACGACTGTAAGGGTATGAGTATGAGCACGACTGTAAACGTATGAGTATGAGCACGACTGTAAGTGTATGAGTATGAGCACAACTGTAAGCGTATATGAGTATGAGCACGACTGTAAGAGTATGAGTACGATTGTGAGAGTATGTTTCTGAGTAATACAGTAACTGTATGATTTTGAGTAAGACTGTATGAGTAAGGTTGTACAAGTATGTGTGTGTTGTATGAGTATGTGTGTGATGGTACGAGTAAGTTTGTAAGACCCTGGATAAGGGTGCTTGTGTACGTTTAATTTGATGGCATGATTTTGGCACGATGGTGCCTTTGGTATGATGTTGGCATGATAGTGCATTTGGTATGATTTTGGCACAATGGTGCATTTGGTATGACTTTGGCACGAAGGTGCATTTGGTATGATTGTATGCGTATGAGCATGATTATGATATGCCTGTTGTTCATCTTTGCGTTGCTTGAACGCATGTATTTATGAACTTATTGAGTTAACCGTTTGGGATTTCCCCTACTGGGTATTTTCCTACTAAGTATGAAAATACTCATCACCCTACTTTTTAACTCCGTTGCACGGGAGGTTTTGCAGGTTGTGCGGAGAGCTCCTGGAGATGGATGCTCATTTCAGTGGTGGATTGATTCCCATTGACTTAGGTATATGCTTCAATCACTGCGTGTTTATTTGTGCCACGATCCGATGTATTGGGTGAGATGAGAAAACAAGATTATCTTTCTAGACTTTCATTTGGATTAGTCTATGGACTGCTATGGGACTTGCACTCAGGGATGCTTGGGAGGGATTTGTAATTAAAGTCTATGATCATAGCAATTTATTCGTACGTGTGTTTTCGAGTAGTGCCTGATGATATTTGCTTTGGTCGTACGATGTTTGACCGTATGCTGATGAAAAATGGATGTTTATTGTTTTAAATTATAAACTGTTTTATCAGGTTTTGATTTCATCATTTTTCCTCCGATTTACAGACGTTATATTGCAAAAATTTTCCGTGAATTTTAAGGAAAATGTGTGAAAAATCTTGGGCGTTACAAGTGCGTACCCATTTCTAAATCCTGTGCCGCACGGGTGAGCTCTTTTTATTCACACACAGGCCGCATTTAAAGAATCAGCAAATTTTGTCCAAATTTCTTGTTAAGAACGGATCTCTCAAGTTTTATTCATTTGTTCGTTATCTTTTAACATGTTAGTCTCACATTACTTGACTAATATAATATATGCATCTCTATATTTTTATTCCTCAGTCTTGAATTTTTTGCTTTGTTCAAAGGTAGTTTAATTATAAGCTAACAGCAAAACTTTTTTGCATGTGTTAAAAGTCTTATGAAATAAAATAAAGTGAAGACAAAATAATAAATTTGTCTTATGACATGTTGAACTTATATTTAACCTTACTTCACACTATACTTCACCATTGTTGGCTTGTTTTTATGTGATAACTAGATGATGTGGGTTATGATAGATTTGTCTTATGACATGTTGAACTAAGATTGTTAATTTAGTGTCTTTTACATTTCTCTATTATCTTGTACAAAGTGCTCGTGCTCTTACTTCGATATGTGTTTCACCAAAGGTTGGGTTAAGTCTTCCACATTTCTACTTCACTTGTCATGCCGCGTGCTGCTTCCTCCTTGGATTAGGCTAAGGTAAGGGGTGGCGTGTGTCAGGGCATGACATAAAGCACTTATGCAGCCTTGGGTATAGGGGTTCAAGTAGGTCGGGTCCTTATGGGCAGGGGTAGACCTGGTCCTTGCCCAAAAGAAATGAACAAATTCGAAGGCCCAACCTGGGCTAGGAACTAAGGCCTAAATTTTGGCCCTGCCCGAAATTTAGACTGGCTAAGGTTGAGGCATGGGCTTTCGAGCCCAAAGAGACATAATATAACTTTTTTTAAATTTCAAGCATTCTATATACAAATGCTAAATATAGCAAACACTATATCTTTAGCACAAAATTAAATGACAGAGAAGTCTAAAAACTGAGGAAATTATATAAAAAATTCATTACATTCCATTTAGTAAATAAAAATCTTTAAGTACCCTTTTCATACATTGATTTCATTTTGAATTTTCTACATCCAATATCACCTACAACTAACAACATGTCATAGCAAGTCAACTGCCTTTGTTAACAAGTTTATACTGCCTGTTTGAGTCGAGTTCAATGTCCCATAAACAAAATCCATTTCCTTTAAAATTTAGATTGACTAATCAATTTATCAGTCACCATAAGGATATGCAATTTCATATTTGACAAATAATTAAAAAAACAATAAGATTCACTTAAATGACTCATATTCCATACAACATGATCTTTGTGCCTGTGTTAAATGAGATATGAGCCACTAAAGAAGTGAGATCTAGGCCCATTAGATCATAAATAATTTTTATATACACCCTTGATGGCTTGATTAACAATGATGCGCACCACAGAAAATTAGCTACCATCACCATCATTAGATTCTATTCCATGATTTAGATTTTGTTTCACAATCGACTAGCTATTCTCTAAATGCCTCAATTTAGTGAACAATTTAAAAATTAACCAATGCAGCATTTTGTCCTCTATAACAGTTGAAGCAATAATAAATGCCTGAGGCACAAAATGAGCAAGGAAAAACTTAATCTTCACAATTTCTGTTGTGAAGTATTTTAACTATCACATGATTATAGTTTTGGGACTTCCATTCCAACTTGATTAAGAGCCTAAAGTTCTAACAAATCAAGAAGTGGCAAAAGGAAGTAAGCTACTTTAGACTAGACAAAAGGTGCACCGGCAAATAAACTTAAGAGTGGATACATTTGCAGCAAGATGCCTTGCAACAGACCACGAAATGTTCAGTTCACTTTATCATGCAAAAAGTTCAATGCAAAGAGAACATCACACTCAATAGAAATACATCTTTCAAAAGATTTCCAACATTTGAAAACTGCAAACATTACAACAAAATGTAGTATTAGCGACGATAGCTAAGCATTGCTAAAAATAACTATTTGTGACGAATAAAAAACCGTCGCAAAAAAATGACCTATTAGCGACTCATTTTTGTATGCATCGCTAATAGTCATATATTAGCGACGCTAAGTTTAGAGCGTTACTAATACTAATCATATTAGTGACATTTTTTTATCAGCGTCGCTAATAGTTCCTCTATTTGCAATGCTTTCAACAACCATCGCTAAAATATATATTTTTTAAATAAAAAATAAAAAAAATATAACTAAGCGTCGCTAATAGCGTTCACAATAGCGACACTTATTTAAAAGTATTGCTAATAGTAGCACTATTAGCGATGCTTACAAAAGCATCGCTAATAGTTATGAATTAAAAGTAAAAAGAAAAAAGAAAAAAATTGAATTATTAGTGACGCTTTAATATAAGCGTCGCAAATACCATTTCTAATAGCAACGCTTATTTGCAAGCGTCGCTAATAGCTTTTTTAATTATTTTTATTAAATAAATATTAAAAAATTATAATAAACTTCCTAAATATAATATAATATATTCAATATTTACTATTTTTATATACAATAAATAAATATTAAATTTTCAATAAAAACTAGAGTTAATAATAGATTAAACTTTCACTATTTATATATAGTATATTTTATTTCTTAAATTTTATTATTAATTTTAAAATATAATTTATAATAAAATAGAGAGTGAAGAGAGGAGGAAAAGAAGGTGAGGAGAGAGAGGGATCGGAGAGAGAGAGGGGGAGGTGAGAGAGAGGGAGAGAGAGAAGGGAGGAGAGAGAGAGGGAGGAGAGATAGAGGGAGGAGAGAGAGTGTGGAGAGATCGAGGAGATAGAGGGGGAGAAAGGGTGGAGAGAGGAGAGAGAGGGTTGAGAAAGGGAGGGAGAGAGAGAAGAGGGTGGAGAGAGGGAGGAGAGATAGGGAGGAGAGAGGAGAGAGAGGGAGAGGGAGAGAGAGAGGATAGTGGAGAGAGAGAAGGGAGAGAGAGGGGAGAGAGAGGAGAGAGGGAGGAGAGACGACAGAGGGGATATAGGGTAGAGAGAGAGGAAATTATTTTTATTTTATTTGTTTTTATTAGCGACGTATAAGCATATACGTCGCTAATACTCAAAGGAGAGTATTAGCGACATATATGTATATGCGTCGCTAATACATTTTATTTTTTATTAATTTTTAAATAAAAAATATAAAATAGAGAGAGGGGAGGAGAGAGTGGAGAGCGGGAGGAGAGAGAGGGTAGAGAGAGAAGGGGGAGAGAGAGGGAGAAGAGTGAAGGGAGAGAGAGACGAGAGAGAGAGGGGAGAGAGAAGAGGGTGGACGGAGGGAGGGAGGAGAGAGAAGGGAGAGAGGGAGGAGAGAGAGAGGGGAGAGAGGGAGGGAGGAGAGAGAAGGGAGAGAGGGAGGAGAGAGAAGGGAGAGAGAGGAGGGTGGCGGGATGGACGATAGAGAGGAGAGAGAGAAGGGGGTGGAGGGAGGGAGGAGAGAGAGGAGGGTGGAGAGAGAAGGGAGAGAGAGGATGGAGGAGATAGGGAGGATAGAGAGAAGAGGGTGAAGGGAGTGAGGACAGAGAGGAGGGTTGAGAGAGAAGGGAGGAAGAGAGGAGAGAGAGGGGAGTGAGAGAAGAGGCTAGAGGGAGGAAGGAGAGAGAGAGGAGAGACGGGAGAGAGTGGAGACAGAGGAGAGAGAGAGGGGAGAGAGAGTGGAAAGAGGGAGAGAGAGAGGGAGATAGAGGAGAGAGAGAGGGGAGAGAGAGTGGAGAGAGGGAGAGAGAGGGAGAGAGAGTGGAGAGAGGGAGAGAGAGGAGAGAGAGTGAGGGGAGAGAGAGTGGAGAGAGGGAGAGAGAGGAGAGAGAGTGAGGGGAGAGAGAGTGGAGAGAGGGAGAGAGAGGGAGGAGGGAGGGGAGAGAGAGGGAGGTGAGAGGGGAGAGAGAGAACGGGGAGAGATAGCGGAGAGAATTAGATAGAGGAGAGAGAGAAGAGAGGAGAGAGAGGGTAGAGAGAGTGGAAATTATTTTTATTTTATATATTTTTTATTTAAAAATTAATTAAAAATAAAAAATATATTAGCGACATATAAGGATATACATCGCTAATACCTTTGAGTATTAGCGACGTATATGTCTATACGTCGCTAATACCATTAAGTACTAGCGACGTATAAGCATATACGTTGCTAATACACAAAGGAGAGAGGGAGGAGAGTCTGAGTGGAGAGGGGGAGGAGAGAGGGAGGAGAGAAAGAGGAGAGAGAGAGGAGAGAGAGAGGGGAGAGAGAAGGGGGTGGAGGGAGGGAGGAGAGAGAGGGTAGAGAGAGAAGGGAGAGAGAGGAGAGAGAGAAGAGGGTGGAGGGAGGAGGGAGAGGAGGGAGAGGTGAGAGAGAGCGAGGGAGGAGAGAGAAGGCAGAGAGTGAGGAGAGAGAAGGAGGAGAGAGCAAGAGAGAGCGAGAGGAGAGAGAGGGGAGAGAGAGGAGAGAGAGAAGAGGGTGGAGGGGGGATGAGAGAGAGGAGAGAGGGTGGAGAGAGAGAAGAGGGTGGAGGGAGGGAGGGAGGGAGGAGAGAGAGTGGGGTAGAGAGAGAGGAGGGAGGAGATAGAGAGAGGAGAGAGAGAAGTGGGTGGAGGGAGGGAGGAGACAGAGGAGGGTAGAGAGAGAAGGGAGAGAGAGAGAGAGGAGAGAGAGGGGAGAGAGTGAGAGAGAGGAGAGAGGGAGAAGAGAGGAGAGAGAGGAAATGTTTTTTATTTTTTTATAAAATTAATTAAAAATGTATTAGCGATGTATAAGCATATATGTCGCTAATACCTTTAAGTATTATCGACATATGTGCATATGCGTCGCTAATACATTTTTGTTTTATTTTTTTATTAATTTTTAAATAAAAAATATAAAGTAGAGAGAGGGGAGAGAGGGAGGAGAGGAGGATAGTGAGAGAGGAGAGAGAGAAGAGGGTGGAGGGAGGGAGGAGAGAGAGGGTAGAGAGAGAAGGGAGAGGGAGGAGAGAGAGAGAGAGAGAGGAGAGAGAGAAGTGGGCGGAGGGAGGGAGGACAAAGAGGAGGGTAGAGAGAGAAGGGAGAGAGAGAGAGGAGGGAGATGAAAGAGAGAGGGCGGGAGGAGAGAGAAGGTAGAGGGAGGAGTGAGCGAGGGGGGAGAGAGGGGAAAGAGGAGAGAGAGAAGAGGATGGAGGGAGGGAGGGAGGAGAGAGAGAGGGGAAAGAGAGGAGGAGAGGAGAGAGAGAGAGGAGGGAGGGAGAGATGGAGGAGAGAGAGGAGAGGTGAGTGATGGGGGAGAGAGAAAAGAAATAAAGGTAAACTAAAAATAATTTTATAAAAGAAATATATTGTAATTCTTATAATGGCAAATATGTTTTCTTGTGACGCTTACGGTTAAGCGTCGCAAAAAACAAATACTATTTGCAACGCTTTATCTAAAGCATCGCAAATAGTTTCTTTTTAACGACAATTATGATATAATGTCGCGAAAAGCGTGAGTATATTGACCTTTTGCGACGCCATTGAGGAATCGTTGAAGAAGGGCTGTAGTTTCACCACGCACAAAATTTCGCATGTGGCCGAAATTTCTCTCGTGCGATTGAAATTTCTCGCGCGTGTGTGAAATTTCACAAGCGCGCCCTTGAAATTTCGCGCAGGTAAAATTTCGGCTGGTCTAATATAACCCAAGCCAACAGGTTGTTTTCTGCCGTTCCTCGTCTGTCGTCTACTCTATGCCGCGCCGCGCTCCTCCTTCCTTATTTCCGCCTTTTCCACAGTGCCACCACCATCCACGTTGTCGTCAGCCCGCCGTTAGGCCACCTTCCCTCCCCCGCCATCTTCTTTCTCCCGATCCCCCTTCCCCACCGCTTCCCTATTCCCATTGCAGCCTTATGCCAGTTCTGGTGGTGAAAAGGCTAGGTGGCAACGGCAGTAGCATCCCTACTGCTTTCGGATCCGAAGACGACAGAGGTAGGCTCAACCTAGAGAGGAACCACAAGGTCAAGTTCGACCTCGTGGGTGTCCCGGTCCTTAGCGCGCTGCCCTCTTCATCAAATTTGATCTCTTCACCCAGGCCGTCTTTGTCTTCGGAGTCTGCGTTGTTTTTTTGCCTAGGTAGGAGCTTCCCGTTTTGTATCCACCGCCATTCTGTATCAGCCACCGTTCTGAATCCGTGTCATTATGTTTTTTGCCGCACTTGTGTTTTTTCCACCTCTGTTTTGTTTTTTGCCACCATTTTGGTTTCGCCGCCATCCTATTTTTCCATTTTGGTTTCGCCGCCGTCCTATTTTTCCATTTTGGTTTCTTTCAAGAGGTTGAAAAAGACGACCCGTAGACTGCGGGTCGCTTCTACCCACACCGGGCGCGGGTGTGCAATGCACCGATCGATTTCCAAACCGGGTCTATTGGTCTTTTTTTTTAAAAAAATAGTGACGCTCTTCAATAGCGTTGCTAATACAGTTAATTTATTTTTCTTTTTATGTTATTATTTATTTATTTTTAAATAATTTTTTAATATTTTTTTAAATAATTATTTGCGATGTTTAAAAAATGTTGCTAATAAAATATTATTAGTGAAGCTTCCTCAAAAGCGTCGTTAATAATTACATTTTTAATTTTTTTTAAAAAATATTATTTTTAGTAGCGACACTTTCGAAAACGTCGCTAATACTATAATATTAGCGACACTTAATAAAAAGCGTCGCTAATAATCTTGTATTAGAGACGTAATGGTAAACGTCGCTAATAGTAGACATTAGCGACGCTTAAGCATAAGCGTTGCTAATGACTATTAACGACTCCTTTTTTATTGACTTATTTAGCGACATTTTTAAGCGTCGCTAATAATTAGCAACAATGCTTAAACTACTATTAGCGACGCTAATAGTGTTATTTGTTGTAGTGAGAATAGCAGTTGTAGAAACACATTTTTCAAAAGGTAGAATAGCAATTGCAAATTTCCAATTGACAAGACTAATGTTGAAAATTGTTTATATTAAGGAAGGATGCATACCTTGGAGAAATATGACATAACTAAGAACACGAGGGCAAATACAATTTCACTTATAACTTAAATCATCAACATTCTCTACACAAAATCAAAGTTCAAGATTACATTACATATCATATTATATCTGAAGCATTCTTCAAGCACAACTAACAAAAAACAAACTAAAATTAAGGCTGATCATATTTTAAAGCTATGTCAAAATAAAATTGAGCCATTGAGCATTTGCATAAGATCAAGTAAGAAGTAGACTACCTTTCCAACTATGAATGCAAAGGTATCAACAACAACTATGCTACTAATAGAGATTAATGTTGCAACAAGGCCAACAATCCAATGAGTAATTATGAAGAAATCATTAATTTTTCTATGAATATTTAAATATAGTTAAAAGAAATGTGACAACAAATTCATTTCCAAGATTCATGAAGCGGAATATGCGGGAAGTAAATAAAGCATTCTCCAGTGGAAAATTTAGTGGTATTACGGATGATATGGTAATAGTTTTTTTCAAAACTAATATTTTATTTTTGAAGAGCTTGAAGTATTTGACATGTACTTCCTAATATTTAAATGCAAGTTATGGAAAACAATGTGCGTTTGACCCCTGAGGAGAGGGGTTTTCTCAACAAGATTAGACATATAGATGTGCAAGAAGAAGAGGTAATTTTGTAATTACCAACATTTCATCAATTTTTAATTTTTTTTAGATTATGATTGTACTTCAAGATTGTATTTATATTATTTGTAAATAGGCAAATGAAACTGTAGGTAAGTGTGTTTCATTTATATGTTTGTTTTTATACTTATAAATTAATATATCAACTTGTTTTAAGTATTAATGCTTCTGTCCTAAAGAATTTAGGTGGGATAGAGGGAGTGTTTTACTCTAGTATTACAACTATAATTAGATATGAGTTGTTATTATTTCAGGTCATTCAGAGGAAAACAAAATTGAAGAGAAAATATTTTAAGAAGAAGATGAATGTAAATGATTTAGATGATGAAAGCTTATGTTGTATTCTCTCTTTATTTCTTTTAAATGTATGAATATACTTTCATTGAGAATGTTAGTTTTATTTCAATTATTTTTTTTATATCAAATATATATTGAGAATTGATTATAAGGTGATTACAAGTAAAATTGTACTTAACTATGATTTTACTATGACAAAATTATACTTTACTATTTACAATTCCCTAACTTTGTTTGTTTTCTTCATTGCCATAAATAATAGAGCCTGAAGGGAAAAAACAAAAAAAGTCATGGATGATGGTGATAGAAACAATTATGATAGCTTTGGTAAGTTGATCTATACTATAGTAATTTGATTAGTATTTAATAATAATATAAATAGTAAATTTTTAATTTATTATGTATGTATTCATGTTCTTAATGAGATGGAGTTGAATTGCACAATAAAATGCAGTTGAAGAAAAAATAAAGTTTTTAAGGAATAAATAGATTTATTGGAGAAAGAAAATTTGGATTTGGATGATAGTTTAGTATCTTTGGTATCTAAACATGTAGAAGAAAATGTTGGAATAAAAGAAAATGTTAGAACAGAAGGACCAAAAGAATTTCCTCTCACCAAAACACCAATGTTAAGGTCATCCTCAACAACAATGGAAGGGGTTAAGGGAAGGAAAGAAAAAATGGACAAGGAGCACCTGGAAAAGCTGAAAGGGATGACACTATTCATAAATATGACAAAGTAGTCAAAGGAGAAATGATATTAAAAAAAATATATGGGTCCATTAGAAGAAGAGATAATGAAGAAAGTAAAAATAAATAAAGGAAAAATGTGGTCAAGCTTATCAAAAGACGATCAAAAGAAATTTTTGTATGTAGAGACAAATCAAGAGTGGTAAGCATTCCAAAATATATTAGTATTATAAATTTACTCTAGCTTTAACTATGTAGCATGATCAGTTATATAAATTCACCCTAATTGTAAGTGTGCAATATAAGTTGTAGTATACATTTACTCTAGCTTTATATAAGACAGTGGTGAAGCATGGGTAATTTTTTTCTTATTGTTTATTTTTGCCTACTGAGAGTATATTTTATTTTAATAGACACTGATTATATGCCTTATATAGGTTTTTGAATTACTTTAGGTTTATACTTTAGGTTTTTGAATTACTTATTTAAATGTAAAAAATAGTTGCGGAGTGTAGTTTACTTTAGACTATTAACAATTTATATGTTTAGCCTGAATTGTACAATTACACTCATGTTGTTTGTCATTTTGTATATTTTCAGTTTCTTTTTTTCGAATGAAGAAGATCAAAAAGAAAAAGTATACATTTCTAATATGTGTAAAATGATTAATGAAATGGAAGTAAACTTTAATGTCAATATTTACATTCATATTTTGATTTTACTTTTGAAATTTTAGAATTTAAATTTACTTCTAAAATCTACTTACTTGAAAAATACACAGATCTTAAATGCATATATAATTGACTTGCATAGACAATTGAAAATTGGTGTTGAAGAGCATAGAATTGTCTCGCAGAATGCAACATGTTACTTCCACAATGCCTTATATTTTGTAAGTGTGTTTCCTATAATTAATATATTTTATATTATTTATTTATAATATATTTTATTACTAGGAAAACAAATATCTTATTAAAACATAACAGATTCATGGATGCAATGTAAAGAGAAGACCTTTACAAAAAATTTATAAAGAGAAAAAGTTCATCAAGGTATTAAATATTGGCAATTGCATAAAATCAGACAATAAGAAAGAAGGAGATTATCACTAGCACTTGCTAGTATATGACAACGAGGAAGGTTGGAGTCATTATAATTCCCTTTTGTCCTAGTTTGATTTTGTAGATAAATGTAAAGAAGATACAAAAAAAAATGGTAATTCTTTTCATAAAGTTTATAAATTTATAATTTATTGAAATTAATTGTTATCTTTCTCTCTTTTAACATAAATATATATTGTCAAATTATGGAAAAGATCTAATTGGAATATTCCTAGACATACTGCAATTTTGTAATTTTTTAATATGCATATAATATTTAAATAAAAAATCAAATTTATTGTGTCTAATGGGAATATTCCAAGACATACTACAATAATAAAGCTTCAGTTTTTTATTGTGTTGATATTTATTTTCTTCTTTATAGACATAAATCTAAAATATTTCTTTTTTACTACATGCATCATGTAATTAGAAAAACTGAAATGACTAAGAAAAGCCTTCAAATTTTTTGAGCTTTAATGATATCTATGATGCTAAGTGGCAAAGAAGCTACAAATTACTAGATCATTGAGTTTGTTTTCCTTTTTTACATAATCTTGTGAAGCTTTATTATACTTTATGTTTCGACATAATCTTATATATATATTAAGTTAAATAGCCTATTTCAATGTAGCAATGATCACTAAACGTAAAAAATATGTAGAAATATGTTTCCTATAATACTTTAATGCAACTGCTTAAACTTCTCATAATTTGTAGTTTGAGTAATATTTTTTACAAGTTTTAGATCTACTATAAGTTCTAGTTAGACAAAGGGGCTTTTATTTTCGTTTGGTTAATATTTTTTATCTTTCTTGTAAAGTATAATCAAGCTTTACAAGATTATAAAAATTTTAAAGTTTGTTGCATATTTAAGCCTTCCTTTTCCCACCATTTTTAACAATTTATTGCATTGCAAGAAATTACTATCATGATCTTATTTTATCTCATAATTCATGAACATGTGTTTGTAAAATAAAAAATTACTATGTTGATTATGTCTTTTTATTTTTTTTTGGAAAAGATGATCCCATCATTTACATATCACAACAAGATATGGGCATTTCAACTTTTCCTAGTCATGGCCTTTTTTTACTTTTGGCACTCTCTAGAATTTTTTATGGTAATTATCAAAATATAACATGTTTCTTTAAGTTGGAAGAAGCAGAAGCATCTTGTCTATTTGGATATTTAACTAAAAGCATATATCTTTCTCCCAGCATTTGAAGGCTATATTGATTAACCCATTTGTTGCATCTTGTATTTGTTGGACAATGGTATAGGCTTGGGCCCGGTTTGGTCCAATGAAGTAGCGGTCTGGGTGAATTGGTACGAGCCACGGGGTCCAAGGGTGGTGGCGGTGGTCGTGCTACCTTTGTTACACTAATTCAATTGGGACCCACAAACCCTAAACACAGGCCCTCTAGGAATCAACTGGTTGTACATTTACACGTTGTGGGGCCCAGATGCACAAATTATGTGTCGAGGGAGTGACCTATGGTTAGCGAGGGGTCGACCCTATTACGGGCTTGGCAGTGAGCAGGGGATGCAAGCTTCTACGGGCTTTGAGAGTCAAAGCCCTCTCCCGTTGTGTAAGGCCCTCTAGTGAAACCATAAGGAAAAGAGCAATTAAGCCCATTAAGAATAGCCCAAAACTAGGTGCATTGGTCCAACATCTCTCTCCCACAAAAGTGGGTTGGCCCAAGGGCCTTAGTGAACAGATCTGTCAACATCTCAGTAGTAGGAAGATGACTAACAATCACTTTTCCCCTTTGTAGCATGTTGAAGATATAATAGTAATGCACCTCAATGTGCTACCCCAGGCACTGATCTCCCTATTCTTAAGTGTCGACACTGTAGCCAGATTATCATAATACATCTGGACAGAAGCATTAGTCCAGTCTTCTAGCCCCAATTTTGCTATAAACTCCTTAATCCATACTACCTGGAAAGTTGCAATATTGCATGCATAAAAGTCAGCTTCCATCGTAGACTTAGAAATACTCTTCTGTTTCTTGCTTGCCTACGATATAGCACCACCTCCAAACATGAAGATGATACAGCAGTGGATTTCCTGCCATCAAGATCCCCCACATGGTCTAAATCACTATATCTAGCCAATGACAGACTTTCTACCTAATAGGTGAGTTTTAAATTCTTATACCCTAATAGGTATAGAAATACCCTCTTCACCGCTTGCTAGTACTGAAAACCAGGGTCTTCTTGGTAACAGCTTAACAAGCTTACTACAAAACTCAAATCAAGCCATGTATTGGTCATGACATATATCAAGCTGCCAATAAACTGTGCATATGTCACTGACTCCATTCGGAGTTGGTCTTCCTTTGACCGAGGAGCCATACTCTTAGACAACACAGTACCCTTGTAAATAGGGGATTCAATGGTTTTCCAACCAATAATATTAAAGTATTTGAGGACACTTTTTATGTATGACTCTTGAGATATACTAAGCATCCTAGCCTTTCTATCTCTGTCAATTTTCATCCCGAGGATGTGGGATGCCTCACCCATGTCTTTCATCTCAAACTTAGTTTTGAGTCATTCATTTAAACTGACTATCATACTAAAGTCATTCCCTATCAAGAGTATGTCATCTACATACAGAGACAACATCATATACCTAGTCCCATCCTAGAAGGTATAGACACAATGATAGTGTTTGTTTACTGTGAACCCATACTCACTAATCACCTTGTGAAAAGTGCAGTATCATTTCCTAGGAGATTATTTTAGGCCATACAATGATTTTATAAGCTTGAACACCTCGTGTTCCTCTCTAAGAACCACGAAACCCTCACATTGTTCCACATAAATCTCCTCCTCTAAATCTCCATTTTGGAAGGTAGTCTTTATATCCATTTGGTGCAACTCTAAATCAAAGTAAGCAACGTATGCTAAGAGACATCTAATCAATTCAAATCTTGACATCGGTGAGTATGTTTATTTAAAGTTCATCCCATACACTTGGGTGAACCCCTTGGCCAATAATCTTGCCTTGTACTTATCTATAGACCCATCAGCCTTAAGCTTCTTTTTGAAGATCCATTTACACCCAATAGGCTTTCGCCTTTCAGGTGGATCCACTATCTCCCAGACCTTGTTCTTTGGAATAGAGTCCATCTCTTCCTAAATAGCAACCTGTCATTCTTGAGCATCTGGAAGACTTAAAGCTTGCTTAAAGGTAATAAGGTCATCTAGAATGGGTTCATCTAACGTGACATTGTCCTCCCCTAGCATTGTATAGAAGTCCCTCAACAGTATTGAAAGTCTTCTTTCCCTCAATGCCCTAGGTTTAGGTTTGGTTCGGTTTTGATCTAATCCAATTACTTCCTCTGGGGAAGTACTAGGACCAGTCTCTTTAACCACCTCAAATAAATCAACACTTTTGTTAGTTATTCTAGGGTTTAATTTTTCTTCCAAGAAATAAGCGCCTCTAGACTTAATTATCCCCACTGTCCCATCCGTGTGGTGAACTACGAATTGGTACCCCTTAGAGTGGTCACAATAACCAATAAAGTTGCACTTTATGGTCTTGGGGTCTAGCTTTTACCTATGCTGATTAGGCACCTTTACATGTGCCCTAGACCCCCACACTCTAAGATGCCCTAAGTTTGGACGTTGAGCCATCCATAACTCATACGGTGTCCATTGGACTACCTTTGTTGGTACACAATTAAGGATGTACACGGTGGTGTCTAAAGCCTCACCCCAGAAGTTGGTTCCTAACTCAGAGTGATTTAGCATGGACCTAACCATGTCCATAAGCGTCCTATTACGCCTTTCTGCCACTCCATTTTGCTATGGAGTGCACGGTAGGGTGTACTAATGAACTATTCCCTGATCAGTATAGTAGTCTTTAAACAAGTTAGAGGTGTACTCGCCACCCCTATCAGTCCTTAGGATTTTTACTTTCCTGCCTAACTGAATCTCTACCTCAACTTTAAATTCTTTAAATTTATCTAAGGCATCAAACTTCCTTCTTATTAAATACATGTACCCATATCTTTAATAGTCATCAATGAACATAATAAAATATGTCATCCCTCTGTGGGTCTAAACATTCAGGGGCCTACAGATGTCAGAATGTACCACCCCTAAGAATTCATTTGCCCTTTGTCCCCTTTAGAAGGATTGCCTACTCATCTTACCTGATAAGCAATCCTCACACACACATAGGTCTTTGGATATTTTGGGTAACAACCCAATGCTAGACAGCCTATGTAGCTTGTCTACATTTATATGGCACAAACGCATATGCCATAGCAAGGTATCATCCACAGACAAAATAATATACTTTGAAGTGCTTATTTCATTAGATTCAATTGAGTTCATTACATCTAAGCAGTACATCCCATCAACTAAAGAAGCAGTAAATAAAACGGTCATGCCCTTACCCATAATGGCCTTACCTCCCTTCAACCTGACTTCAAACCCCTTCTTGGTCAGAACAGGGATTGAAATCAGGTTCCTCCTGATGGAGGGAGCAAAGAGCACATCTGTCAAGATTAGGGTAGACCCACCCTTTAGGGGAATCCTGTAGCTCCCCATAGCCTCCACGTCGCAGTATGTGTTGTTCCCCATGAAGACTTTATTCTGGCCAGGCATCAGGTTGACCATCTCACCCCTGGTTCCTCTATAGTGGGAAACATGCATTGTAGCTTCTGAATCCAGCCACCAAGTCTTCTCCTTGATGTCAGTGATCATCACTTCAGAGACAACACAGACAATGTCCTTGCTCTTTCCCTTGTCAGTGCTTGAATGGTCATCCTTCTAGGGATAGTTAGCCTTGAAGTGCCCAGCTGGCCACAACTGAAACATGCACCTTTGGGTTTGTCATTCCCTTTTCCTGTGCCCTTGTTCTGAGGCTTCTTCCCCTTCTTCTTGAAATCTTTCTTTGAGGGACCAAGCCCCTGTCCACCTTTCTTGCCCCCACTAGAGTTATGTGCCAGGTTGGCAGTAGCAGTACCCCCAAAAGCCTTCACATGGTTCCTGCTTTCTTGCTCAAGCCTTAGCTTGGCAGTTAAAGCCTCCATTGTGATCTTATAGTCACTCATATTCAGATCGATTACAACACTCTCCCAAGATTTGGGAAGGTTGTTCAACACTGTAGACACTTGGATTGCCTCAGAGATGGGGTCCTCCAGTGTCTCTAGGTCATCAGCTATGATGGACATGACCCTCAGGTACTCATTCACATCATCTCCCCCCTCATCCTGGAGTTTTGATACTTAGAGTATAACATCCTCTTATAAGAACTTCAGTTTGCTCCCCATACCTCACAAACATTGCTTCCAGCATCTCTCTGGAAGTCTTGTACTTCTCAAAAAGCCTTTCAATCTTAGGCTACATGAATGTTAGAATAGTGGACCTTGCCTTGTTGTCATCATCCCTCAATTTCTCAAGTCCTTTCTTTTGAGCAGCTGATGCACCATCTGGCAGTAGCTCAATGATCTGCTCAAGTACATGAGCAAGATCAGAAAGAGTAAGGATATGGTGAATCCTCCTCTTCCACACCAGATAATTGTTAGCATTCATCTTCTCAGTTTTCCCTAATTCAGAAGTGACCATTTTGGAAGCCATTGTGTATCTACAAGGAAACAAGCAGAGAGTAGGAAATTAGTACTATTTATGGAAGGTTGATTGCTTCTAAGAAAAGTAAGTGCTTAGACAAGACTCTTGATCTAATTATAAGCCTAGAGACAAAATTAAGTATATTATGCTGAGTTTCCTTATTTAGATTCGCATAATTAAGGTTGGGGTTACTTTCCAAAAAATAACCCTAACTACCCCTTAACTCCTTAAAGGAAGTTACCCTAATTAGGTTATCTATGTGTTTGAAGAATTTAGAAACCCTTAAACACCCAACTCAGCACACAAAACAGCAAACAAACACAATTGATTAACCCACCTAGGTGCATTGGTCCAACATCTCTCTCCCACAAAAGTGGGTTGGTCCAAGAGCCTTAGTGAACGGATCTGCCAACATCTTAGTAGTAGGAAGATGACTCACAGTCATTTTTCCCCTCTGTAGCATGTCGAAGATATAATAGTAATGCACCTCAATGTGCTTACCCCTGGCATTGATCTCCCCATTCTTAAGTGTTGACACTATAGCTAGATTATCACAATACATCTGGACAGGAGCATCCGTCTAGTCTTCTAGCCCCAATTTTGCTAGAAACTTCTTAATCCATACTTCTTTGCAAGCTACAATACTGCATGCATAAAACTCAGCTTCCATCGTAGATTTAGAAACACTCTTTTGTTTCTTGAAAAGCCCACAATTAGCCCCGCCTAAATATGGAAGGAAGGGAGTATTTAAAGAGACTAATAGAGGAGGAGATACCCTAATTTGCACATGCAAGGACCGCCCCACTCCTCTCTCCTCCTCTCCCCAATTTTGCTGGTTTGGCCACTCAACAGTAAAGAGTGATGACATTAAGAAAATAAAGAAGGAAGGTGGTGGAGGATTTCAAGTTGGGAAGAGAAAGGTGAAGACTAAGTTGTTAGCGAAGGCCAAAGTAGACATCTATTGGGACCATTATGCTACAAAGATTAAAGCCAAAACAAGTGGAGGGTTTTTATCTAGCAATGGATTTTTTATCAACAAATGGTTCTCCTTCTAGGCAATGTTGTCAAAGAGGCTTCTAGCAAGACTGATGTCATACCCCCTCCATATAGTGCTGCATTCATGTGAAGGAGGGAAAATATATTGGGCAAAAAGTTTTACTATACTAAGGCTCAGTTTTATGATAATGTACTTGTTCATGATATAATGATTTCAATGTAAAACAGCACAACTCAAAGATCTATTTCTATATCTAAACCTAGATTTTTGGTTTTCAACCTTCATGCTTTCTCACTATCTCAATTGCCTCTATATCTGAACTTAGCTTGTTGGTTTTCAACCTTGATACTTTCTTACTATCGTAATTACTTATTGGTGTTTCTTTGTACTTTATATATTTGTTTTGAACTACTTTTTATCTATATCATTGCTTGATGAATTTTGCTTTTGTAACAAGATGGCTTTTTATTGTTAGCTTGTTTGCGTGCTATGTTTAAATCAATTTTGAAGAAACAGCCTTGGATATTAGCTGGCACATTGTATCCATAATAGAAAGGTCATGTGAAAGTGTTTAAATACAGGGGTTAGATTAATTTCAAGAGTCTAAGTGTGAGACCTTTCTTAAACGTCTAGAAATAAAGTGACATGTTTTGCTTGTTTGCACCTTCTAATTTGTATCAAATCTCATTGAAATTGATGCTTTATGACCCTTCTTGTCTAAATGTTGTCCCTTTTGAAATAAATATTTTATTATACAGGTCAGTTTTGATTGAGCTTCATAGTTAAAACAAATTGTTTCACAAGAACTAATGCTTGTTCTTTTTGAATGTATATATCTTTGGCTTTAGATTTTCATTCCATTGCTAATAAAACATTTATTGTATTTACCTCCTTAGAGCTGGTGATTTTTATAAGTAATTCTCATGTTGCTTACTTGCTCTAGTCCTTAATTTTATTTACAATTATTTTCAATGTATAATTATACTTTATGCTATAATTATACTTTTAAAAAAAATAACATAAAGTATAATTACAACATGCAAATATTACTAATAAGACCTGAAGGACACAACTAAAGTATAATAAGACTTTTAAAAACATAATATATTAATCAATATATTACAAACCTAATGTTTCTAGTTGTCTGATTGTGGACAAATTAAAAATGGTTTTCATATGATAATATGCAAAGGATTCTAGAAAATGGGGTAGTAAAAGGATGGACAATTCTTTCCTTTGCTATGGTGCATTAACTTAATCATGCAACCAGAGTTGAGTTTTGAGTAAGCTAAATAGACAATACAATACACAGACACTATTCTAGCCCTTTAAGAATCATGCAACACAGTCTCAGAACTCCCCCGCTACTGTCAAGAGGATATTCAAGGGTGCACCCTGGTTTATAACAATTCAAAAACATGTATACCTGGTATAAGTGAAATGAAAAGATATTAAACCGGGTATATCATAATTAAATTAAAAGCACAAACATGTGGACCTATTTCATTAGCAAAATGTGAAAGTTAACAAAGTACAAAAAGAATCATTTATTTACATCTTACAACTGGTCATAGCCCATCTCACATAGTATGCCACAAAAAAGTATATGCTCAAACATGAGTAAAAGACATTTTACAATAGATAAATCTTTTTTAATAAAGGTTATTTTGTTTTAGAGAGAGACGAGGTCATCATGGTGTCCATGTCTTCTAGGGTCCCGATCCTTCCCTTGTTCAAAATAGAGTCATTTTTATTTCAATGTTTAGAGAGAACATTGATCAAATAAGAAAATTGAATAGGTGGTGAAGGTGTGAATATTTAGAACCTTTGTGCAATACATTCCAAGCTTTAATTGAACTTTACTTGAGCTTTAATAAGAAATTCCTCGTAGAGCTTCCTTTCGCATGTGTTTGGGCTTCTAATGAGTAGAACACCACTTCCTAAATGCATTGATTGCTAATAGCAGTCCCTTACAAGCTAGTTATCTGATTAACAAAAAATTGATAGCACAACCAAATCTAACTAATTTTTTGTATGTGCACTAATAATTCTTTTTAACAATCACAATTGGAAGAAGTTGTTTATAGGACCTAAATATGTGATGCACTCTTGCTCAAGTTTTGACTCGGCACATTCATGAAGGTAATAATCTAGCCTTGAAATCCAATCATTAAAAGATTAGTCTGTAACTATTGGATGTATAATTAGTCACAAAAATGAAAACTTGAGGCTGAATGGCTAGAATTAAACATCATTTATCTTCCCAGTAGGAAAAGAGTTGCCAACTATCACGATGAAGCCCTAGTTCTTTGTCTTGACCAATGGGAAATAGCCGTCCCTTGTTTGACAATGTCAAAAAAAGACATTGAACTCTGTGTGAGTACTGAAAAATCTAGTAACTTACACCTGCAACAAATTAGGAATAAACATTCAATGCTTCGGCACAACGTCTAACTTATATTAAAAGCAATATTATACTTGAGGTACCATTCGCATAAATAAATTTAAAATTGCATATGCATATCTTTTTATAGCTGTTGAGAAAACAACAAAATCACTTCGAATTACTAAAGTTGGTATGGTTGTTGTAGCAGTGGCCATTGGAGATGTACATCCTGCATGTTGTCAAATGATTCTTTAGGTAAAAAAAAGTTCTTTAATTCATTCAGAACTTCCTAATGTGATCCCATGTTCCTGAAAGAAGCGAGGAACCTGTTCAAAATTTTCTTATGAAACAACTCAAGTCCAAGCTTCCATTTTCTATTAGCATTTCATATGACAACTAGAGTTCAAGTGACTGCAGAATAAGACAAAGAACATAGTTAAAATTATATATAGTAAAATTAAATTTATGTACAATAGTAATATTATGCTCATATATCACCATTTTGAGATAAGTTGGCATGGTCCCGACCACAGCTATGAAGATGATTGGCGTGCACTCAAGAAAAGCATCATTGGCAGCAAGTTGGTCATTGAGGGGAGCGTACCCAAGGGGATAAGACATGGGTGCTGCATGATAAGGCCTAGGAGAATGTGCCACTTGTCATGGTAGCAGATCTGGCGACACGAGATGAGGTAATGGTGGCTGTGAGGAATGGTTTCCCAAAAGTTGGCAAAATCCAGGTCGAACCAGTATTTGATCTAATTGCGCATCTTGCACCAGTTCATCGGGAGAAAGAAAATAAACCGGAGAGGAATTCTCCGGGAGGGAAAGGGAAGAAAGGGAATGGGGGGTGGCCGGACAGGGGCTGGCCAGAGCCAGGACTGTGGTGGTGTCATGGCAGATGAAGTTCTAGAGACAACTGATGGAGAGTGAGAGACCGGAGGGATGAGGGAGGAGGGGGATGGTGTGGCAGCCACAGTGGGAGCAAGACGGCAAGAAAAACTACAAAGTGGCAGTTTGGGGACAAAGTACAGTGCGATAGCTGTGGCAAAATGGCTAGATGATCCCCGAGCCGTGCAGAGGCATCGACGGGGGCAGAGGCCATAGGCAGCGGAAATTGTGGTGCAACAAACGAGCTAGCGGCGGTCAGAGAAAATGAGGCAGATCTAGTCGGGGATAAAGGCGTTGTGGCAGAATCTGAAGCAGATGAGGCAGATTTGGCCTGGATCAAGGGTGCAGGCACCAGATCTGGACCAGTTGAAAAGGAACGAGCAGCGAATAGGGATGAAAACGATGACAATAGAAGAGAAGTGGGCAAAAAGGTAGTGACTTGGCCGGCCGACAAAATTCCAATGTGGGCGGTTGAATCGACCAATGACAACATGGAGGCGATTGGCGGCAATGAAGATGCAAGCGGGGTGGCAAGTGCTGCTGAGGACAAAGCATCAGACGGCATTGGTAAGCACATCTAAATCGTGTGAACGACATCTGCAAGCAAAGAAATCGAATTTAGGATATCGTCAAAGTGCCGGGTAGTGTTTGCACTGTATATGTGCATCAAAACGGCAATTGTGCTTGCCTCTCGAGGCAGTAACAACTGTCTTCACATTGGTAAGCTTCGAAACTACCGATTTTACTTGAATTTCAAACTATTGTTTGTAGGTGTGAAGGTGAGCAAGAGTGGACTTTGAGATCGGCATGCCATGAAGGGATGAAGACTTCGCTGTCGTGAGAGGTGGTATGATGCCGGGTGTTGGGCTTGGCTGACACCATAAGCTCTTTCTCTTCCCCGCATGATTAGCTCATGGCAAAAAGAGGGTGGGTAACATGGAGCTTAACAACCCTCAGCTACCAATAGTGTAGACCAAGGGGGTCTATATAGGGATAATAAGGAAAAAGGGGAGATAAGAAAAGGATTAGAGCATAAAATTAGATAAAAAGTAAATTAAATTATATTGTCTATCTTAGAATAGGTTGAACAATATAATTTATAGAAAAATAAAGTAGTATTCCGACTAAAATAAAGTAAGTAAGACTAATCCTAACCAAATTGAAAAACATGGAAAGTAAAATTAATATTCAAATTGAGATACTAGTCTAATTAGAAATATAACAAGAGGGTGGAGGAATATAGGGTGGGAAAAAGAGGAGGGAGGAGGGGAAGGATGGACGTGGACCAGTAGAGGAGGCGGATGGAGGGGGAAGCAACATATTTGGGAGCGCCAGAGAGGAGGATGCTCATGGTCGAAGATACAGAGCAAACACCTCCTCTTTTAGCCCGAGGATGTGTGCATTTTCAAATTTCATAGGTTAGGGTCAGAATTGAAAATGCACAACTGAAGCTATTTTATGGTATAGCCTTTTGTTTGAGATGTAGGATTTCAAAATTGACACATGGATTGACTAACGGGGCAGTGAAAAATAGGGCCCATTCCTGATTCAGACTAAGTTTGGTATTTATTTTATTATTAAGTCTAGACTCTCATAGATTTACTAATAAATAATATGGCTATATACACATTATTTTTAAAAATACTAAAATACCCATCTTTTTTTGACTAATTAAGCAGTTGGACATTGGGAAATACACCGGTCTTCTATGTATATATAATTGAGTCTTGAGATTCCATATTAAAAGACAAAACTAAATTAGGGAAGTCACCTAAAATAAGAAACAGGTGACATTTGACTTTATTCAACGCAGGAGGAAAGTCTCTTCCACATCCAAAAACCTACATGGAAGAGGACTACGTGGGGTCTATATAAGAAGGAGAACCTAAGGTCTGATCCCCGAGAGGGGTACGTAGGCAACTATCAGATCCCTGCAGGGATTTGGAGCCGAAGCTGCGACGTCTTAGAGAACTCACCATTAGTTAAGCGAAGTGTTCGTTGTTGTTGCAGAAACAGAGGAGGTCTCTTGCATACTCGGCTTGAAGAAGGGGTGCCCACCTCCTGATTGAGATTGTTGGTACGAGCCCATGAGTGCAGTAACCTGAATCATGAAAGAAATCAACACATCTTTCATGAGAGAGAATAAGAGAGGATGCAGGAGCAATCGCACTTGTACTTTTAAAAGAACCAGAACCAGAGTCAATCGGCGAGAAGGCACCCATGGACGTTAATTTTAGTATCTTCAGCGAAAGGATGGCTGATGGGTCAGGCAATTGCATCTTTGTGTTGCACTTGCTTAGAGAGTGGAAGCGAGCACTTCATATTCTAGATTAATCCATCTAATCGATATTGCATCCATTATTCTATCAAATGGATATTGGATGTTTTAATTAGATTTCTATTATTTTTAGATGTCTAACTAATGTTGCAGCCCGTCAAAACACGTACTCTTTATGTTTACCTATTTGGATCTTTTTACAACTAATAATATCAGTTTATATGAAGTTCCATAAATAATAGGATCAATTTAAGTTCTTTGGATTTGTTACAAGATTCCTTATGACTCTCAACATTAGGACATATTAGGCGTTTATATGAAGTTGTTTGCTATCAATATAAAGAGTTTTGCTCACAAAATAAGGAGATCAATGACATGTAAAGGATAACAAAAGACTAGAGTGACATGCTAATTAACATCATTCTCAAACTTGTACGGATTATGTAAAATTTTGATCTTATATTATTCTGCAAGATATATTATTTCTTCTCGTACTTAAAAATGCATATTTTTTTAGGATTGTACAATGACTATTGCTCTTTTTGTGCATCACATGTTAATAAAATGTATAGTTTAAAAGAAACATGTAACAAACCTAATACACTCAATGTCACGATCTCCTATGTGCTTGACCTCGACGGTTCTGTATGAGCTCCTCCTCATGATCTGCCTACTCGTGCTCAAGCTCTGGCTCCGGATGTGGCTCTAGCTCCGGCTCAGCATAAGTAATAGATGGCTTAACACGAGCTGGCCAATGTCGTCTATAATATAAAATCAGATTTGGCTGAGATACATATGCAGTGACCGAAAATGATGAACGGGGAGGAGAGTTATGCGCTGTTGATGAAAATGGAATATCATAAAATGAATCGTGCCTCGGTTGTGTCTAAGCAGCCTCGTAAATAGGATAATGTGTGTGAATATCAATAATCACCGACTGAAGCAGTGACAAGCTACGAAGGACATCATCATGATCCCTATGCATTGACTAATATGATGCTAACAAGTCCTCACCCGATGTATAGGTGTTAATTGCGTCAGTTAAATGCTTATGCGTATGTCGTGCTAAACGAAGATATAAAAAAATAAATCAAAGATTAGATAACTGATAAATAAGAAATAAGAAAATAATATTATATAATTAATAAAGTTGTACTTACCAAAGCTGCCTTAGACACACCCCTAGGCTGATATAACATCTCCTCTACATCATCACGTGGTAAAATATATCGCCATGTAATTGGTAAATACCACTACATATATGTGCTAGAAACATCAAGCGATGTTGTAGTCATCTCCCCATGGATAACAATGACTCTCCTATCCTCCCATCGAGTGATATATGATGCATGATGTGTAGCCCAATCTGTAATATGGCGGCCCTATCGAGCTATGCGATGGACAAACTCGATAGTAGAAGGTGCGACCACTTGCTCCATGTTAAACTGGAGCATTATACGATCTGGCACATACATCTCCACAATCTTGTAACATATCAATAGCATTCGTGATAGCCACACTTCTCGACCGTCGGTGCATATAGGAGGTAACGCAGCCAATACTTCTGGTGAGTACGGCTGCCAAATAACCTATACAATATATAAAGATAACTAAGTTTAAATAGCCTTACATATTTTATAATCATAACAGAAAAAGTTCAACAAAAAATAAAATTACCTGATAGGGCCGCTGATGGTCTAAATCCCCTCTATATAATCAGAGGACTCCTTGTGGATTTTTCGGTTCTCCTTTTTTGAACATTCCACCTTAAGGAGTTAAAATTTTTAAAAAATATTTAGCATAAGTAAATAAAACCTTCCTACAAAAATTTAAGTATTAAAAATAAATATCCCCTACCTCACTCCTAATGGAGCACCCTTGACTAAGTGATGCCCATCTCAATACTTGGTTGACCGATGTGTAAATGCTCCCACGACCATAGCTATGTCATAGAATATGATTAAAGTTATTAAAAACATAAGAAATTATACATGCAAAAATATATTTAAAGTGACAAAATCATTTACCTGAAGAAGGGTCAAACATCCTGCAATCTTAGAAGTCATGGCTTGGCATGCTTTTCCCAACTCTCGGTATAAAAATGCAAGCGTAGCACTGCCCCATGAATAAGCACCCACTATGTCGAAGTCCGCAAGGAGGGATAGATATGCCACATGTACATGGTTGCTCATGGTATCAGCAAATATTGTGGCTCCAAGTAACTGTAATAACTAGGCATGTGCATGTTGCTTAATAACTATCTCTGTAGCATCGGATGAGAGCTCACGAAAATCACCTAAGAGCCATTGAAAGCTAACTCGGATACCA
Organism: Saururus chinensis; assembly: GCA_035235625.1. NCBI lineage: Eukaryota > Viridiplantae > Streptophyta > Magnoliopsida > Piperales > Saururaceae > Saururus > Saururus chinensis. Next base: position 3,951,464 of record CP141145.1, on the reverse strand, counting down.
CGCATGGATGTAGCAAAAGGACTACCAAGGAGTCTAACAAATAAGTTTAATTGATCTCCTCTTGTCATGACTGTCACAGGAAGTCCATCGATGCGAAGTCCTAAGAAAACTGTCATATCCATAAGTGTGATGGTCATCTCTCCATAGGGCAGGTGAAACGTCTGTGTCTCCCTCCTCCATCTCTCAACGAGAGCTGTCAATAAAGGCCGATTAAAACAGACATACTGTAGATGAATGAAATGTCTAAATCCTGCTCGCTCGATATATGGTAATTTATGCTCATCTACGCGCCAATTGTGGAGATATCTAAAATGTTCAGTACATTCAAGGTACCCGGGGTACTATAATAAATTTTAAAATTATAACCCAACATAATTTATAATCTTAAAAAATAAAATAAATTTTAAAAAGAGTTATCATACCTCTCCTCTCCAAATAGAAGCTGACCTATACGACTCCTGCTGTATGAGTACACTTCATCAAATGGGCATGGCCCGTAAGAAGGCTCTACATAATCCATATGATCTACGGAGAATTAAGAGCATATCATCAATCGTTAGGAACATATAATCATACCTAAAATTGAGAATAAATAGAAAGATTGATTACATGTTTACCAATCAACATGAGGGTTTCTACATGATTTACTATTGTGCCCACTTTGTTTACACCTCCTGCATTTATATCCTCCTCTACCATATCTCTCCATAGTTCTACCATTTATTGTATTCCTAATGTAAACAAACCATGGGTGACCATGTTGCCTTGTTGCTCTCAGACAGTATAAAACAAAAGGTATATCCCTCTCCCAATAATCCCGACCACGAGGAGAATAAAATTCTGTCGAGTACACTTTTTTATAAGTTGAAGATGTGTAAAACAATGATGCATGTATCGGCTCCCACCGCTTTGCCCACACGGTAATAAGGTGCGAGCAAGGATAAAAATAAACCTGAGGGATGTTCAATGTACAAGTATGAATTACTGCATTTACCACAACCTTACGGCCACGAATTGACATCACTTCGTACTAAATACTGTTGATCCTATTAACTATATACTCCCGAATTTTTCTTATTTGTTCTCTAATTATTGCTTCCATTCTGGGAGTATATGGGGTGACCATGGCAGATGCTACAGAAGATCGTTTAACAAAAAAATTTATGACCTGATAAAAAATAGCTGACACTAAAGCCTGCATGGGTAATCCTCGTGCCCCCTTCAAGATGTCATTTAAACTTTTAGCCATATTTGTAGTCGACATGCCAGAGCCCCTTATCGCATGGCTCCACCAGAGTGAGCAGAGCTCCGGAAGCAGCTTGATGAGCTGTTGAAGGAGGGCTTTATCAGACCGTCTAAGGCTCCCTTTGGAGCCCTAGTCCTATTTCAGCGGAAGCAGGACGGTTCCTTACGCTTATGTGTTGATTATCGAGCACTGAATCAGATTACTGTAAAGAACAAGTACCCAGTCCCTCTTGTGGCTGACTTGTTCAACCGCTTGGCGAAGGCTTCCTACTTCACAAAACTGGATCTCAGGTTGGGTTATTGGTAGGTACTCATAGCTGTGGGTGACAAGGCGAAGACAGCGATGGTGACACGCTATGGGCTGTTTGAGTTCCTGGTTATGCCCTTTGGCTTGACGAACGCACCAGCCACCTTTTGCACGCTGATGAACGATGTATTCAGACCCTACTTGGACCGGTTTGTGGTTGTTTACCTTGACGATATAGTGGTGTACAGCGCTACCTTGGATGAGCACGTTGGCCATCTAAGGATTGTGCTGGAAAGACTAAGGGAGCACAACCTGTTTCTGAAGCTTGAGAAGTGCTGCTTTGCACAGACGGAGATCGAGTTCCTCGGACATTGCATAGCGGACGGTAGTGTAAGGATGGATGGGCGGAAGGTCAGGGCCATTGCTGAGTGACCAGTCCTGACTAAGGTGACAGAGCTGAGGTCTTTCTTGGGACTTACGAACTACTATCGAAGGTTCATCAAGAATTATTCGAAGAAGGTAGCAGTGCTGACCGACCTTCTGAAGAAAGACAGGCCTTGGTGCTGGGCTGAGATGTGCCAGGCAGCGTTTGAGTGGCTTAAGGATGCCATATCCTCTGAGCCTGTACTCAAACTTCCAGAGTTCGATGCGCCCTTTGAGGTGCAAACTAACGCTTCCGATCGGGCGATTGGAGGTGTGCTGATCCAGTCTAATCACCCTGTTGCATATGAGAGCCGAAAGCTTAACGAGACCGAACAGAGATATTCAGTCCACGAGAAAGAGATGACTGCGGTTGTCCATTGCCTTAGAGAGTGGAGACATTACTTGCTGGGTTCGAAGTTTCTAGTCCGGACAGATAACGTAGCCACAAGCTACTTCACTATGCAGAAGAAACTCTCTCCCAAGCAGGCACGTTGGCAGGAATTTCTGGCTGAATTCGATTTCGTGTTGGAGTACAAGCCGGGCAAAGCCAATGTTGTGGCTGATGCCCTCAGCCGATGGACGGACCCAGAGGCTACGATGGCGGCTTTAGTGCAGGTTGCAGGGGACATGTTGGACCAGATACGTGCAGCTACAGAGAACGATCAAGTCTGCCTCGGGCTGATCGAATCCGTGAAGGATGGGTCTACACGGAGATTTTGGTTGTAGCAGGGGGTGCTGTATGCGAAGGGAGGACGACCCTACATCCCCTTGGCTGGCGGTTTGAGGCGCCGGTTGCTGAGAGAGACCCATGATTCTGCGTGGGCAGGTCACCCCAGGCAAGAGCGGACGCATGCTCTCTTGTCTTGGAATTACTTCTGGCCGCGGATGCTAGAAGATGTTGAGCATTATGTACAGACGTGTATGGTTTGCCAGCAGGACAAGATGAAGAGGCAGAAGGAAGCGGGCATGCTGCAGCCCCTTCCCATTCCAGACCGACCTTAGGTCAGCTTGTCCATGGATTTCATAACTGGTTTGCCGATTGTGCAGGGATTCGGATCAATCATGGTGGTTGTAGACCACTTCTCCAAGTATGGGATGTTCATAGCAGCCCCAAAGACTTGCAGCGCTGAGGCGGCCGCGGACTTGTTTTTTCGGAACGTTGTTAAGTATTGGGGACTGCCTGTGGACATCGTAAGTGACAGAGACACTCGTTTCACAGGCAGGTTTTGGACGCGGCTGTTCGAGATGTTAGGCACTCAGCTTAACTTTTCGACCAGCAATCACCCTCAGACGGACGGGCAGATGGAGCGGGTGAACGGTATCTTGGAGGAGTACTTGCGCCACTTTGTCACAACGAACCAGAAAAACTGGGTAGACTTGCTGGAGGTTGCTCAGTTTTGCTATAACCTACACACGAGCTTAGCCACAGGGAGCAGTCCTTTTGAGTTGGCCACCGGCCAGCAAACTCTTACACTAGCGGATGTGGCCTTACAGCGGACAGGAGGCAGGTGTCCCGCTGCCTATCACTTGGCAAGAGGGCGGACTGAGAGAATGGAGGAAGCGCGTGACTACTTGGCCAAGGCATTCAAGCGTATGAAGAAGTATGCGGATAGAGACCGGAGACCTCTTGAGTTTCAGGTTGGGGACAGAGTTATGCTGAAACTTACTCCCCAACTTTGGAAGAAGCTGCGAAGGAAAGACGTGCACAAAGGGTTGATACAGCGCTACGATGGGCCCTTTGAGGTGAAGCGCAGAGTTGGCCAGCTAGCATACCAACTCTTGTTGCCTGAACGCTTCAAACTTCACCCAATTTTTCATGTTAGTTTTCTGAAGCCGTTTCATTCAGACTTAGAAGATTCCAGCAGAGGTACTTCGAAGAGAGCACCGCCTACGATTAGAACCTCTTTTGAGAAGGAGGTTGACGCTATCCTGGACAGCAGAGTTGAAGGGATGAGCAGGAAGAATAGGAGGATTTTCTACTTGGTTAAGTGGAAAGGTCTTCCGGAGTCAGAGAACAGCTGGGAGCGAGACGTCGCGTTGTGGCAGTTCGAAGACAAGGTTCGAGAGTACTTAGCTTCGACGGGGACGTCGAAGGGATTGGTTGGGGGAGGCCTGTTAGCCCCTCCACTTTTTGCTTAGACAAGGGGGCAGTTACCCCCTATACTTGGCAGCGGACAGCCAAGTAAGCTTGGGCGACGGACAGCCTGAGCAGCCCCTCGAGCACGGTTGGATGTTGGGAGCAGCATTGGAGCGGTTCCGGATGAGCACTCGCCTTGTGGAGCAGACTGAGGCAGAGTCCCTGCGCGGGCAGGACTCCTAGTGGTGTGCTAAGCGCCACAACACCCTAGGGATGGACTCCTAGGAGCGCTAGGACACAGGGAGGCAGCACAGCCCGACTCCTAGTACGTGTAGGAGATGATGCACAGGTTTCCTCGAATGACAAAACTCTAGAAGCTGATGGACGCTGGACTCCTAGTCGAAGTCGGACTCCTTCACAAGTTTCCCTATTTGGTTGGGGCGACCCTCACAAGTTTCCTAGGCTGGCTAGGACAACCATGGGCTAGGAAGAGTTGGGACAGGGAGAGACACTGTATTTGCTTGGGCTGGGACTATATTCCTAGTGGGACTCGGACTCGTATGCTGAGTCTATATAAGGGAGAAGGCTGGGGCGACCTGGGCATGTTTAGAAACCCAGAAAACCAGAGAGAAAGAGAGAGGACGAACTAGAGAGAAGGTGCTCCCTCTCTGCCTGCGTTTTGGCTGGTCAGCCCCGTCCCTTCTCCCTGCCATTGTAACCGACGGATTGTGTTTACAAGTATTGGGCGGAGCCCCTTTGCACCAGAGAAGGCTGAGTAGGCTGTTTACTTGTTTTCCCCTGCGCATACGGGAGGGAAGGATGGAGAGTTGGCTTTTGGCTGCGCGGTGTAGTCAGGCCATCATAGGCTGAGGACGCTAGAGAAAGCTCCACCCCTGTGACTCGTGAGCAAGAGACCACTGTGTAGGATACAATTCTCCTACTAAGAGGAGATGCTTTGCCCTAGGACTCTCCTAACCAATCAAGTCCATTTTAGCATCAAACTTTTCTACTGTAAGTGTACAAGCTGCTGCCCCAATCAAATCTGCTAGTGTATCATTTTTGAACTCCTTAAAATTTACTTTTATGTGACGGATGCAATAATGATTGTGGTACATAGGCTCAGGAAGAACCTTAGGCACTGCCTTCTAAAGCCCCTTTTGTCGATCTGAAATGACAACAATGTTCGTCATGCCCATTAGTACATGATCCCTCAGTTCCATTAAGAACCTTTTCCAATTGTCTCCATCTTCTTTTCCGACAAGCCCGAATGATAGAGGAAATAACCTATTGTTTCCATCTGTAGCCGTTGCAGCCATAAGAGCACTAGGATACATGCCATACAAGTGAGTGCCATCAACACCAATCACAGGGATGTAATGTCGAAACCCCGCTATAGACCGCCCAAATGGCCAAAACAACAGCTTAAATCTCCTGCATATGCCACCATCTACAAGAGGTACTTCATCCTCAAAGCGGTAGTAGGTCCCAGGATTCGCTTCTTGCACCGCCCTGAGGTACATTGGCAATAATTTATATGATTCTACCCATTCCCCATAAATAGCCTTGATCGTCATATTCCTTACTGCCCATGCTTTCTTATAAGATATGTCAACATGAAACTTCTCCTTCATTCTTTGAATAATATCCTCTAGTGTGAGAGTTAATTTGGCTTAGATAGCGGGCATTATGACCTTCTAAATAAAGGAGGCACTGCACTGCCTATGATCTGTGCTAAGCTGGGCATTCTGACATGTGTTGTCACCTCTGTATGTCTTTAATTTAAAGTACCCTCCACCCCTTTTTATTGAGTCATGAACTCTCCAAGGGCAAGTACTATCAATGCATTTGACTGTATACTTTGACAAATTTGTTCGTACAACCTTGTATTCGACATGATTTGAATGGAAAACTCCTGCAATGCTATAACAAATGCTTCTTTATTCTCAAAAATGCAACCAACATATAACTCATCTTCGTTTTGTTGGTCCATATCCATGGCAAAATTAACTACCGCATCTATCTCCTCATCTATGATGTGTGCATAGAGTGGCTCCACTTCAGAGTATGGCGGCTCTTCATCATCCACACTTATATCATTTGTGGCAATAGCATTATCTACCACATCATCCCCCTCGCTATCTGTAAGGTCCCTGATTTTTCTACGATTTTTTGGAATTTTTCTGCCATTTTTCTGGTCATTTTCGGCAGGAAAATGTGACGTTTCAGCGTATGTGTATTCGTGTATTTTTCCCCGTATTTATACCCATAGAGTCGGGTGTGGGGCTTAGTCGCGGGCCACGGGCCTCGCTGCGCGCTTACGGCGCGAATTTTGGAGGTTCGACGCGTAACCAGTGGGTTAACGCGCGTTGAGCGTACGTTTGGAAAAAGAAAAAGAAAAAAAAATAAAACAGGAAAATTGGATCGGGATCGGGATCGCCCGATCCAGAACCTCTTGCGCGATGAACAGTGCGCCGCCCCCCCTTTCCGTCTGTTTTCTGTCCCCGCCGGCCACCGGCCGCCGGCAGGCCGCTGGACCGCCGCACCGGCTCCGCCCTGGCCGCGCGACGGCAGGGGAGCCGCCATCCCGGCCCCCACGGCCGCTCCGCCCCGACTTTTCCGGTTAGCCTCCCCACTATCATTTTTGGATTCCGCCGCCGCCGTAGGCCGGCGAGGGCCGGCCGGCCGCCCACGGTTCCGCCATGGGCCGGCAACGGCGGGAGGCCACTCCCCCCAGCCCCAGACGGCCTCAGCTCCGCCGTCCCGCTTCGATTCCCCACTGCCCCTGTTTGCCGCCCCACTGTATCGTACTGTTTCGCCGCCGCCACGGGCCGGCACGGCCCGACCGGCCGGCCACAGCTCCGCCCTGGGCCGGTGACGGCGAGGAGCCCCTCCTCCCGGCCCGGTGGGCCTCGGCACCGCCACCCCACCCTCTTTCCCCCTCTGTGCACTGTTCCGCCGACGAACTGTTTTGGGCAAACAGTGGCCGCCGGCGGTGATCTGCAGCCGATTCGGCCTTCCCCCAGCCCCGCCTTGCTCCGGCGAAGGCAGTGGACTACACCTCCATGCCCGATTCAGCCGCCGCCCCCATGGCCGCTCCGCCCCTATGGGTTTTCCCCGGTCGTCCCTTATTTTTGGTCTACGTCCGTTTTGGACGTGGTGACTGACGTTATCAGTCGGACGCCGGATTTGTTTTGGTGGACCTTAGTTCGGCTCCGCCCCAGCCCGGTGATGCCAATGGGCCACCCCTCTGGGTCTTGTTCAGCCTTGCGGCCCTTAGCCGCAGCTAGTCCGCCTTACCGGCATGTGTGCCGTTGACCCTTCTTGCCCATTTTACGCCGTTGGTACTGAACGGCCTTGGGCAAGAATTTGTATGTCTTACCTTGACAGAAGGTGGACGAGTTCACCTGCACCGGCCTTGGCTAGTGACGGCCTCATAGCCTTTGCACGACCTTGAACCCTCCCCTTTGCCCTATACCGTGCGAGATGCACAGCCGCCCGCACCATGGGTATTGGTTGTGGGTGGCGACCAGCGATGTTGCCGCTTAGATTGGCCACAGCTAAGGGCCTTAGCCCTGTTGACTTTTGTGGGCCTTGAGTCGTCTCCGTTCAGCCCTCTTCCCCCGCCCTTTGGGCCGCGTGCGCATGTGGCCACGCGTGTACTCTGGGTTTAGGCGCCGCATTCGTGCCGCCTAACCATCAGTTGGCTTTGCCACCGAGTGGAGTTGACCACTAGAGCCGTCCTCCACCTCTCCTTTGATTCTCGAGCGTTGCCCCACGCTCTCCGCCCTTATGTGGGCCTTTGTTGACCGGAATCGTTGCCGTTGGGTGCTGTCCACGGCCAATTTCGACGTCTTTGTGGCCAGCTGAGCATGTTTTAGCCACCGGCCGATCTTCAGTGTACACCATCGACTTCGGGTCGCACCGCCACATATGTTGGCTTGACATTTCTCCCGGCCGCCCTAGTGTGCCGCCGTGGATCGCGGGTTTTACCGCATTGATTTCTGACACTCTGTTTGGCCGTGATAGTTCCGGCGCATCCTAAAATCCTCGGGACAGCAGCTCTCTCAGCCAGGCAACGGTTTTGACCGCCAACTCCACCGCCGACGCCGCCACCGTCGGGTGCTCACCATCGAACGTCATGATTACGAGGTAGGGGAGCTTTGAACTAGTAAATTCATGAAGCATGCTTTGAATGAGTAGCAGCATGCTAGGATTGTATGATTCCATGCTTGGATGTTAAGTAACGATCCGATTGCATGATGTGCATGTAAACATGATTGTATGGTATGATTGATATGCATGAGATGTATGCATGTTTTATGGATGTGGATTATGTATGCGCTGGTGATGGCTAGCAAATATGTCAGTATGCTATGTATGGGTTATGCACGTGCTAGTGATGGCTAGCGTGCATGTTTGAAGTATGTATGAATGTGTGTGTGCACGTGCTAGAGATGACTAGCGTGTACGTTAGATGTATGCATGTGCTAGTGATGGCTAGCGTGCATGTTTGTAAGTTATGTATGTATGACCGTATGTGTATGTTATACGTATGTGTGAGACATATGTGTGTATGATGGCATTTTGCCTATGCTTGGTTATGTGTAAGAGTATGTGCGTAGATGTATGGGCGATGGACAGTAAGAGGTGACAGAAGCTCTGTCTGAATTTGGATACGGTTGTGTAAGCGTATGACAGAGGACAGAGGATATGAGTATGACAGACAAGGATTAGAATGGATCAGTTTGGGGTGGATTGTATGTTGGGCGATTGTCAGACAGTAAGAGCGTGCATAATTGTACAAGCATAACGTACAGATTATGAAGTGAAAAGTAAGTATAATAAGTGAGATAAGTAAGAGGGCGACAACTGGGTTGGCTCTGAGGAGTGTTATTTGAGGATATCAGTGTAAGCTGATTTGGCCATAAGATGGATGGCGAAGTGTAAGACTGTAAGGGTATGGTGTACGATGAGTTTTGTCCATGATGTGGACGGGTAAGTGAAGTCTGCTGCCCTAATGAACTTGGGCTTCGGATCGGGCTCAGCTTCGGTTTGACCAGTCGAGGACTGTGAGTTTGTGTGGCATAATTGTACCGCATAATATACTTAATTCAAACTTGAATTATAAGCACAGCTAGTGATAGCGTTTTGAGTTTGAGACCTGAGGGTTCGATGGATTAAGTTCCGTGTTTGAGCTGGCCGCTGATGAGTTGGCCGAGCGTTTATCATGTCTTGCCATGGTGTTTATCCTGCGGGATGTTGTCTGTGTGCTATGTAGAGCACAGGACGTCTGATGCTCTGCTGAGAGCGACGTTGTTTCTGATTTTGTCTGCGTGCTGTATGAAGCCCAGACGTCTGATGCTCTGCTGAGAGCAACGTATGTTTCTGATTTGGTCTGCGTGCTGTATAAGCCCAGACGTTTGATGCTCTGTTGAGAGCGATGTACGTTTCTGACTTTGTCTGCGAGCTGTATGAAGCCCAGACGTCTGATGCTCTGCTGAGAGCGACGTATGTTTCTGATTTGGTCTGTGTGCTGTGTAAGCCCAGATGTTTGATGCTCTGTTAAGAGCGTTGTATGTTTCTGCCCAAGAGTGGCATTGTACGTTTCTGCCCAAGTGGCACTGTATGTTTTCTGCCCAAGAGTGGCAATGGCACTATAAGACCCATTATGGTGGGCAAATCTCTGGCACTATAAGACCCATTATGGTGGGCAATTCTCTGGCACTATAAGGCCCATTATGATGGGCGATTCTATGGCACTATAAGACCCATTATGGTGGGCAACTGTATGACCCCTTATGTGTGGGTGTTTATGTTTGCGCGCTCAGGTAAGTAGTATCATGGATCTACTCTTACCTGTTTGATCCAAAGGCTCCCATGAGCATTGGTGTGCCTTACCTTCGGAAAAGTCCATGGCGTCTAGTCACTCCCCGGAGGTTAAGGTGTTGCCCCAGTGGCATTCTTTTCCTTTTCGACGCTGGAGCCTATTAGTTGTAATGAGCTTCAGTGGTCGTTGATATGTGTACGATTATGTGTGTGAGTACGACTGTACGAGTGTGAGTACAACTGTATGTGTATGAGCAGGACTGTAAGTATATGAGTATGAGTAAGACTGTAAGAGTATGTATGAGCAGGACTGTAAGCGTATGTGTATGAGCACGACTGTAAGAGTATGAGTACGATTGTGAGAATATGTTTCTGAGTAAGACAGTAAGTATGATTTTGTGCAGACTGTACGAGTGAGATCGTACGAGTCTGATTGTACGAGTAAGGTTGTACATGTATGTGTAAGTTGTATGAATGAGCATATGATTGTACGAGTAAGGTCGTACAAATATGCGTATGTTGTATGAGCATGCGTACGGTAGTACGGGTAAGTTTGTATGACCCTGGATAAGGGTGTTTGTGTAAGTTGATTGGATATTATGATTTTGGCACGATGGTGCCTTCGGTATGTCTGTGGCACGATGGTGCCTTTGGTATGATCGTATGCGTATATGCATGATATGATTATATTATGTTGACTGCTTCATGTTTGAGTTGCATGACGCATGCATTTATGAACTTGGAGTTCACCGTTTGGGATTTTCCCTACTGGGTATTTTCCTACTGAGTATGAAAATACTCACCCTGCTATTTTAGCCCCGTTGTACGGGAGGTTTTACAGGTTGTGCGGAGAGCTCCTGGAGATGGACGCTCGGTTCAGCGGTGGATTGATTCCCGTTGACTCAGGTATCTGCTTGACTCATAGCGAGTTTATTTGTGCCACGATCTCTTGTATTGGGTGAGATGAAAAGTTAGATGTTTAGCTGGACTTTCATTTGGATCAATTAGTGGACTGTTATGGGACTTGTACTCAGGGATGCATGGGAGAGATTTGTATTTAAAAGTCTATGATCATAGCAGAATTTATTCGTACGTGTGTTTTCGGGTAGCGCCTGAGGATATTTGATTTGACAGTACGATGTTTAACCGTATGATGTTTTAAATTATAAACAGGTTTTGATTTTATCGTTTTGACTCCGATTTATGGAAAAAAAAATTCTATGAGTTTTAAGAAAAGGGATGAAAAATCTCGGGCGTTACACTATCAACCATCTGTTGAGCACTTTCTTCACCTTTGACCCCTTCTTCGTTCATGTCAAAATCTTCTCCACTTGCTTCACTAATATTATCTTCACCTTCATTAGCCTCATTTCCATCAATATCTTCATCGTGTACATAAGCGCCCCTACATATGAACATTGCATATGTAATAAATTTCATATTCCTAAAAATGTTATATTCATTTATGAATATATATTTCACCTTTGATTAGATGGTCTAGCATCAGTATAACCAACACCTATGTAGGGGTAATAAATGCCCATCGAACTTTGAGTTATATACCATACATCGCCTTGAGACATTTGAAAGCTAAATAGCTCATGTGCATGTGATGTGTGCCTTCCATATTACACACAAAATTCAAAATTTAACATCTTAATTTTCATTGAAAATTATAAGATTCAAAAAGGATTCACAACTTAATAAACCTTACCTCCAATTAGGTCCACTTCCTTCGTAAATAGGGACAGACGACCTATGATGTTCATTTGAAGCTACTATCATATATAAATTTCTTTTTTCTTCATTGTCCAATGGCATTTGAATATACCTTTCATTGTTCACATTTCTTTCAGAGCTCTTGTGTGAAATCCTGTGAGAGATCCTATGTGAACTACTTCGCCTTTCACTAGGCACTCGAGCCTCTTTTTCAAGAAATAAGTTGAAACAAATTATGTGACGCGAGAGGTCAAGCATGAAACTCATTTATACATATTTATCTCGAATTTGATCCATATGTTGGAATAGCACATTTTATAGTGAATTTTCATCTTCTTCAATCCCACTTGGCTTTGCTAGCTGCTTGCATCTCAAATTCATCATACGTAGACGGTTTCTTAATTAATAATCCTTTTGTGCATCCGTCATAGTTAAGTACAAATCTAACCATTTCTTTTGCCATCTCTATTCACTTAATTTATAAACAATAGATTAAATTAATATTAGATTAAGCAATTATCTCAAAACTAAGAGGCTAAAATTAGATGAAGCAATTAATGTTAGATTATGCAATTGCCTTATATATCAATGAGCAATAATCATAAAATTCTTGACATATTGCTTCTCTTATCCAAAGAAGACAACATATATTCTCATACACTTCTTCAAATGTTACATAAACCCTATTGATAAAAATATTAAACTATTACTAACAATAACTAACCATTTCTTCTGCCATCTCTACTCAATTCATAAACAATAGATTACATTAATATTGGATTAAACAATTGACTCAAAATAACTACTTTACTTAATGTAACAACAAATTAAACTTGAATTAAAAAAATAAACTAGGCAAAATTAAGCTAAAAACCTTGTCAAAAGTTAGTTAAAAAACAATTACAATACTAGCTAAATCAATCCCATGATAAAACTCCAAACCAACGAAATTACAGAATGCAAAGGAAATTAAAAGCCACTGGAATACAACCTCCACTAATACTTCAGAACAAAAAAATTAAATCGTAACATACAAATCATAACTGACCTTCCTAAAACAAAATGAAAAGGTTAGGCTACAGTCACAATTAATTTCAGAAACAAAAACACAATCAACCATTATGGAAGAACATCCATGAAACTGATAAAGCAGGTAACTAACGCATATTTTGATAATAAATTATGAATACCAGAGCTTGGAGGGAGAGGAATACGAGTCATATGAGCAAAAAATCAAAACTTTGTTGCGAAGACGACAAAAAACTCACCAATTCCAGGGAAGAAGAGTGAAATTGTCGAGTTCTTCACAAATTCCTCGGGCACTAAAACTTTTGACCATAAACCCTCAACCAAGTGAAGCACGGTGGCGGGGCGAAATGAAGTACGGCAGTGGGGCAAAACAAGCATAGAAATGAGCACGATCTGGAGCAGAGAAGGAGAGTCGGGTTAAAACATACGATTTCATCCTTTAAAATGATGAAATCAACTTAACGTGATTTTGTCGTTTAAAATGACGACATCAACTTCTTTTAAAAGGACTTGTCTTTGGCCCTCAAAAGCTAACGGCCAAAATATTGAAGTATAGTGCTTTTGTTGTTTAGAAAGACAAAATCGCCTTAATGTGATTTCGTCTTTCTAAAGGATGAAATCGGGATATGTCTTATAAAACGTAAAACCGATTTCATCCTTTAGAATCACGAAATCAACTTAAACCTGATTTCATCCTTCTAAAAGATGAAATCATATAAAAATTTTAAAAAAAATGTCTCGCAGGCGCTAGCTGCTTGGCTAGTGCCTGCGTAGCAAAAAGCAACACCACTTTGTAAAATATTTCCTAAAATGGTCCGAATTGGTAAATATTTTTTTAATTATTATTTAAATAATTTTCCTAAAAGAGTAACACATTCTTATCAATAATGCTATCCTTATAAAATATAGTTATTTGAGACATTTCTTTTTGAAGTAGTTTCTTTGGTCTTGCTAAGTAAAAGTCATCCCTCTTATCTATTATTTTACCTTTTAGTTAATTAGTGATTTTAGGCCATAAACAAAATCTTTGTACTACAATATGTAATTATTTTAAGCCTTTCAATTGATCTCCACCTGGCGACCTCCATTTCCTTCTTGGCATGCAGGTTCAAAGGGCAAGCTCGACACTCTATCTTGCCCAATCTTAATTCCTAGGTAGTAAAACAATATGAATAAAATAATACGACCAAATTCCAATGCAAAGTCACCTCCACTGCTAAAGTCCTAGGCAGTAAAGACCATTTCCACTAGGATGCCCATTTGCCCCTGCCTCCCTCCCTTGCTCACGCCTTCTTGGATGCTCCTTCTCAGACATCAAACTCCGCCCCAACTCTCCCCTTTTCCTGCTCATGCTCCTCCAAGGGTGGATTCAGCCTGTGAATCATTGGTCTCTCGCATGCGCCACCTCGGCTCGTTCACCGTGATTCAAACCATGTGAAATGAGAATATTATTAGGATAAGGTGAAATGTGTAATTAGGGCAAGGTGTGTGTAATTTTTTAAATTTTGTAAAAATATAAAAAAGTGTGGAGGGGCCAAAGTATTACATAGATGCATTCATTATTTAATTGGGACTTGAACGGCATAATTGAATGCCAATTCTCTCGTCCCCATTTGGGTTTTAGTAAGAAGTACGCATCACATCCAGCTAACACCTTGCTTGCATGCTTGTCCATGTGTTTCTCCTCGTGACTTGGAGAGGTAATAGGCCTTGTCACGCTACGTAGAGAAAAGGCCGTGGTTTGTTTTTGTTTTTTTTTATAAAGGGTTGTTAAAAGTTTTAAGACAGCTAGAGAGGAAAGACCCACTGTTATTTTGCATCTTAGGTTGCTTGAGGGGATGAAATGAAACATGAGCCTATTTGCTAAAACCTTTATTTGAGCTTTTGTTCTCTCCCTCCCTCATGGTATGCGTGGTTACTAGAAGGTGACGCCTCGCTTAGGTGCGATGTCAGTCTAGAGACGTCGGGAAGGCGTAGGTTTCAAAATTATTTATTAAAACAAGCCACCCCCTTCTCTTGTCTCCTCTCTCCTGTCTTTTCCCTTGGATCAAGCCACCCCTTCCCTTGTAACAAGACAAAAATAGGAAAGGAAGAAGGGGCCACCTTCCCTATGGCTTCTCTCTCTTTCGATAGGTAGTAGGAAGACGGTTACCTAGTCACCTTACTCTCTCTCCTTTAGCCCTATCTTTCTCATTAGCATGTCAATTTTGAATATATTTTTTATAATTAAAATATTTAAAAAAATATTTTAGTGACGTTGAAAAATCATTGTTAAAAAGTTACTTCATCTTTCGAAAACCGTGATGAGTGGGACTTGTTTTTATAGGTCATCCTTTAAAAACCGTTTATTATGGGTCTTACTTATCGACGGTTTTCAAAAATAAAGTAACTTTTTGACGTTAATTTCTCAACGTCATAATAACATTACACAAATATTTGAAGCATATTTTTTAAAATATTTTATCAAACATTGGACTAGATATATTTGGGTACGAGACTTATTGTTGAACGAACAAACAAACATAGTCAAATCAAAATATTATTTTAAATAAGGTCAAACAACGCCACAATCTAGAAGCCCATCGATTCATTTTTCTACCTGATTCTTTTAAGAATGTACATGTTTTAAAATTCCATAATTATTTACATGTTATCAACCATATTATACAAAGATTTACGTTATACCTATCTTTTACATCTAAATTCAAATGTACCTCATCACGTAACACGTTTTCTTCATAATTAAATGATTCATTTGTTTCATTTCTAAAGCCAAACCATCTATCGCAACCACCGTAAATTTTCTTGCACCTATCAATTGCATAAAAAATTTTCAAAGATTTGGATACACAATGGAAAAAACATGCAGAATGTATATATATATCAATGTACCTTCAAACTGGTCGCTGAAAAGATCTATCGACTTGTAACCAAGTTTTGGCTGCAGTACTACTACATGATATAAAGTTCAAAAATTACCAGACAAATAAATAAATATAACATCTCTTACTCTGCTGCACAAAAAGGGAAAAAACTAAAAATTATATTTTTTCCTTCCCTCAATCCGCTAAAGGCAATGATATCAAAACACTGAGTTTTGAGGGCCAACTGTTTGGCGAGTTCTCACATGTCATGCATCTCATTCATCTCATATGTAAACGATTGACCAAACTCATTCATTTCAAATGGCAATGTTGTCCAATATGTACGTATATAAGGCTTTACTCTCCTTATAGCGGTATAGGAGAAAGGAAAAAGAAAACTGCTTTTCTTCTCCTACGGGGTATTGAGGGCCTTCCGGGGTGCATATACAAGTGTTGTAATTTTTACTCTCGCTTTATCTTTTGTTTCCTTTATTTATGAGTAAATGGGGGGTAATAATCATTTCGCTCGCTTAGTGAGAAGAAATAAAAGATTACTTAGATGAATTAGAACTTAATTTGGAACTTAGACAAACTTATATATCCTTGATGATTAATTATATGAAAAAGATACATCTACTGTGGGAAGGCTACATCGCGCAGCTTGTTGCATGTTTTTATTCTCTGGCAAGAAGCTTCCAAACAGCCAACAGGAGTTAGCCTTATCCACCACATTCATATGCCTTAATCTGTCTTCTTAACCCTTTCGTGAGATGCAACCAGTCAGTTCGGCCACTAGGCTGGCTTGATCCATTTCAGCTTCTCAGCAAATTAACCCTGATAGAAAAAATCACTAGGCTGCAATTGAGTTTGATCTCCATCTGCCCACAATTTGAGAGAGAGCTTTTTGTGAAGAACCATCCTCATCCATGGCCCAAACAGCTGCCTCCTTACACTTTTCCACCCTCTCCCTCAGCACCTTCCCCTCTTCCCCAGCCATGACCTCCACCACCACCCGAGATATCTCTTCCCTCACCACCAAACCGCCTTTGTTTGCCTTGGGCCTAATGCCCACCTTCATCTCTTCCACCAGCAACACAGCGTTGGTCCTCTGCTCAGCGTAGAGAGGCCATGCTATGATGGGTACTCCGTGCGTAATGCTCTCCAGGGCGGAGTTCCACCCGCAGTGGGACAGGAAACCTCCTGTGGCCCTGTGGGCCAGAATCTCCACCTGTGGGGCCCACCATGGCACCACCAGGCCAACTCCCTCCATCCTCGACGTGAACCCCTCCGGCAAGAACCCAACGGGATTCTCATCGGCTCTGACACCTGCATCGAAATAGGCAGCACTTGCCTCTCTCTCCGAGGGTTTCCTCACCACCCACAGAAACCTCTGCCCGCTCAGCTCCAACCCAAAGGCCAATTCCCTAGTCTGCTGCAGAGAGAGGGTGCCCCCACTCCCAAATGACACAAACATGACTGAACTATGAGCTTGCTGGTCTAGCCACTTCAAACAAGATTCACCAAGACCTGGCCCACGATCAGCTGCCCGGGAAGCACTCTGAATCAGTGGCCCAATTGGGATTATGAGGGGAACACTACTGTTCGATTCAGCTTTTTCCTTGAGGCTAAGGAAAGGTCCAAGCTCCAGCTCCATGACACTGTTCACAAAAATCCCTTCAACTTCTCTATAGAGCTTCACATGGGGTATCATGTTTCTGTAGGCCTGACTGTTGCGGTCATTAGCCGGGTCAGGAAGCTCAGTTCCTGGAATTGGTACACACCCTGGCAGCCTCAGTGGCTCTGGCATGTCTCTAAATGGCCCTGTGATATGCTGATCTAGGATGGGGAGATGAAGCATGAAAGACAAGGTGGTGAAATTGGAAGTGTAGAGGAGGTAGACTGAGACGTTATTGAACTCTTTAGCAACATCTAGTGCAGCTATGCTAAAGATGTCCACCACAAGCACCACAAGAGGGCTGGCCGAGGCCAAGTCCTTTAGGACTGAAGGAAGGCAACGCATGGAGTTGGAGACTCCCAGCATGATCTGGAAACCCATGGTGGCGTTTGGAGGGATGTCAGAGGTGGGGATCGGAGGGAGGGAAACAACACGGAGAGTTGGTGGGAGGGAATCGATGATCGACTGCTGGGCTGTTTGCAAAGAGCCGGAGGCCTCAGTTGGTGGAAGGGTGAGGAGGGTCACGGGGAGATGGTGATGGAGATGGAGTCTTCTTCCAAACTCGGCGAGTGGTTTCAAGTGGCCAAGGCCGGTACTCGGCACAACCACCACATGAGGAGGAGCATCATGTGATCTTCCCATGGTCATGCCCGCTTCTTTCCTTTCCAAATTCACGATGATATATATATATATATATATATATAGCAGAAAAACAAGCTCCCGTGAGGTTCTGTTCTATACGTCATAACCTAGGTACTTAAACACCTACTGAGGTTCACTTTTCATGTTCTGATTCGGCACTAATCACTATGCTTCGTCAGGTAAGTCTAGAAGATAGAAACAACCATGCTAATTAAATAGTCTTCTTATAAAATTAAAAAATAAAAAAATTATCCGGTTAAGAAGTCTACGACCTACTTCATTGCTTTTATTATTATTTTTTTATACTCTGAATTAAGAAAGTTTTCGGTTTCGGTTGGTGAGATTTCTTGGTGTAGAGTAAAAATGGTGGAGAAAATACAAAATATAGCACTACAAGAAAAATAACTATTAGCGAGTTATAAAAGAGTTCTTAATGATTATTAGTGACATTTAAAAATATAGTTAATTATATCGAAGAAAGTTATGTTGTAACTGTTCATTAACAATGCAGGTAAAAAAAATTCGCTAATAGTCTTAATATTAACGACATTTTTTTACGCTGCCAATATTATTTATTTTTGCAACACTTGACCATTTTACTAAGCGTCCCTAATAATATATTATTATCAATGCTTGTTAAAGTGTCAGTAATATCATAAAAATATAAAAGTATATTTTAATAAGAAATTTAAAATATATATACTAACTCTATTAGCGATACTCTTTATGAGCAAAAAAATTATTATAATGCTATTAGTGACACTCATAAAGAGAGTCGCTAATAACTTTAGAAAATTAAAAAATAACTTAAGCAAATTAAAAAAAAATAAGGCTATTAGTGATGCTCCTAAAGAGATTCGCTAGTAATAAAATTTTGAAAAAAAATAAAATCCTTGAGTGGCAGAATGGCGGAGAGGGTAGTGGGAGGGACTACGGTGGGGGCCGGGCTACAACGTGGGGGGGAGGTCGGACTCCGTCTGGAACAGCCAGAGTGCCTTCTCCTCCAATTGGACGAAGCGAAGGAGGGGCAGGGTAGAGCAGTGGAGTAGAAGGGGGGAGCAGGAAGGGGAGAGCATGGGGGTGTGACCCCCCGACCCGGAAACCGACCCGGGCCGGGGGTCCGAAAGCGATAAAAACCAAACCCAGAACCGGGAGCGGCGCACTCTGAGTGCGAGAGTCTTCTCGTTTCTCTACGCGCTACGGAACTTTAGCGCTCCGTTGCCAACATTGCCTTGCCACTGGTTGCCTACGTACATATCGGATAACATCCACGATGTTACTCCGATACGATCGGATCCGAACGTAGTTCTGCCTATTGGCTACTACATACAACCGGCATACCAAAAACACATACGTATAAAATGCATATCTCTGAATATTTAATCAGAGTTATACAAAAAATCGTAAAGCACCGGCAACACATCTCGCTCTATCATAGAGACGAGCACCACACAACCACCACAACATGCCTCACTCTATCACAGAGCAAGACCATCACACGTCTCGCTCCATCACTGAGCCGAGACTACATGCATCGCACGTCTCGCTATATCACTTAGCCGAGACTGCACGTATCACACGTCTTGCTCTATCATAGAGTGAGACGGAACACAATTATAGGTCTCGCTCTATCACTGAGCTGAGACCGAACACACAAACAACACGTCTCTCTCTAACCGAGAGCGAGACGGCACACATCATGACATATAAACATAGCATATCATAATATAAACGCATGCACAACCCGTCTCTCTCTAACCCAAAGCGAGACGGCACACATCATGGCATATAAGCATAGCATATCATAATATAAACACACGCACAACCCATCTCTCTCTAACCCAGAGCAAGATGGCACACATCATGGCATATAAGCATAGCAAACATATGGATCATAGCATAGCACACATCATAACTAGCACATGTTGTTCTATAATTAAAATAGGAGGTAAGAAACTCTTACTCCCCTGATGTCTTACGAGGTAGCGGTATTCAGGAAGCTCGTTTCTGGGCGTCCTCCCCTTCAGATCTAGAGACAACGGATAGAGCCTCCTCTAGCCTCCATACGTTCATCGTCTTGCACCGAAAGACGACCCGACCAACTCTCCCCTTTTCCAAAAATTTCTTGTTTTCTGCGCCCGTGGGCGGCGGACAGAACCTCCCCTACTCGGGGTGTTCCTTACACATCGTGGCCCTTTAGTGGAGAACGAAGTCTCCCCTACTTCAGGCCACTTCTCTTGATTTGGCCTAGCAATGGAGGACAAAGCCTCCTCTATCACTGGGCCATCTCTCTCTCTCTCTCTCTCTCTCTCTCTCTCTCTCTCTCTCTCTCTCTGGGCAGGAGGGTGGCGGACAGAGCTTCCTCTTACCCCGGGTTGTTCTCCCTTTTAGGAGAGCCAACTCGAGGAATGGACCATGTCATTGTGTAAATCACCCTCGAATTAGCTAGGAACGCCTCAAGAACGGAAGAAAACGGACTCTGAATGAGTCCGAAAACTCCTCTTGGGGTAGGAGGGTGGCGGATAGAGCCTCCTCTTGCCCCGGGTCCTTCCTCCATTATAGGAGTGCCAAATCGAGAAATGGACCATGCCATTACGTAGATCACCCTAGAATTAGCTAGGAACGCCTCAAGAACGGAAGAAAACGGACTCCGAACGAGTCCGAAAACTCCCCTTGGGGTAGGAGGGTGGCGGACAGAGCCTCCTCTTGCCCTGGGTCGTTCCTCCCTTATAGGAGCGCCAACTCGAGGAATGGACCATGCCATTACATAGAGCACCCTCAAATTAGCTAGGAATGCCCCAAGAATGGAAGAAAACGGACACCGAATGAGTCCGAAAACTCTCTCGGAAAATGAACGGAAATCGGTATTTATAGGGGAGAAGCCGAGGGTGTACGAAATGCCCCCGGAGCCGCGTGCTCCACGTGTTGCGCGCCTGCATGGCGTGCGATGTGCTGGCAGTGCGCGTGAAGTGCGCAGCCGCACTGCACGCTTGCAGGGCACAGTCGTGCCCCGCGTCGCGCAGGGCCCGGCCCCCTCGCAGCTCCCGCGCGTCACGCGGGAGCCAGCCCGCAACGCCGGCCCCGTCCCGCGTACACGCGGTCCCGCAGGCCCCCCTGCCATGCTACACGGCGCCACGCGTCAGGCAGCACGGCTGACGCCGGCTATTTCGTCCTTTTTTTATTAAAATAATATTTTTTTTATATTATTTTAATCCAAAAATATCTAAACTTCAACACGCGATATCTTCTTACCCCGAAGTCGGAATCGCGCGTTCTACGTACCGATGGACTCATGTCGATGAGCCCTTCGGAACAAGATCACACATGGTTAGGTTATCCCACTCTTTTCGAGTTGGCCCCGCCCATGCGGCACGCTTCCTGAGGTAGTAGCTTTCGCTCCTGACCTCCGTTTTGCGCATTCTTTGATTCGTCACGCTCGTTACTCCGAGCTCTACCCATCTACAGGGGTTTCATCCCTTGAAACCCCCAACACTTAATCAAAACTATACCGAATTATCCTTAACCCACCCAGGTTAAGCGTAACCAGAAAATGGGTCGTTACAGGGGGAGATCGTGCTAGAATTTTGGCGGCAAAGTACGATCCGGCGCCAGGAGGGGGGAGCTGAGCCATGGCATGGGCCAGAGCTTCTCCTCCTCTGACTGGACAAAGCAAAGGGGCGGGGCAAAGGAGAAGGGGGAGGGGGCAGCACCTAAATCCGTCGATGGAGCCGGATCCGGGGCTGGGGCAAGGGGGTAGAGGGAGGGAACTGGGGTAAGAAGGGGGAGCAAATAGAGCTGGGAGTAGGGGAAGGGGGCCGGGGAGAGAGATTGGAACGGAGGGAAGAGGGGGCAGGGGCCGGAAGGAGGGGAGAGGTGACTAGATGAGGCAAGAAGGGGGGAAGGGCAGAGAGGGGGAAGGAGGGAGCATGGAGAATGGTAGCGACCGCGATATGGCAATGACTGTGGCAACGGTCGACTGTGGGCATGGGACTAGGATGTAAGAGTGGTTGGGCAAAATTTACGCCCTACCACACAGGGCAAATTTTGAGGGTGAAATTTCGCTTGTGGCACTGGTTATTTTGTGTTACTCATAGAGCATCCCAAATAACTATATTAGCAATGCTTTTTAGTAAAATGTTATTAAGGTAACATTAGCGATGTTTAAATTTAAACGTAGCTAAAGAGAGAGAAAAGATAGAGGAGAGAGGAAGGAGAGAGAGGGGAAAATGATTATCTAAAAAAATTAGTATTATTTGCAATGCTAGGTAATAAGCTTCACAAATATTACTATTTTTGAAAAAATATATTTTTTGAAGTATTCACGACGCACCTGAGAAGCATCACAAATAGTACTAACAGTCTATGATGATTCTAATTTGGAGTCACCACTTTTACTTTTATTTGCGATGTTTATTGTAAGCATCGTAAATAGGCTAAAAATATTTTTTTAAATATTATTTTTCCCTCTCTCTCTCCTCTCTCTTCTCTCGTATCTCTCCTCTCTCCCCTCTCTCCTCTCACTCTCTCCCCTCTCTCTCCCCTTTTACTATTTCTCCTCTCACTCTATCTCCTCTCTTTTCTCTCTCCCTCCATTCTCTTTTCTCCTCTCTCTCTCTTCTCTCCTCTCTCTCTCCTCTTTTCTCTCTCTCTCTCTACCCACACTCTCTCTCTTCTCTCCTTTCTCTCCCTCTCCTCCCTCTCTCACGCACGACAGCATGAGCCCCGACTTTGACGAGGAGAGGCAAGAGAGTAGAGAAATTTCATTTTAATTTTTTAGTAAGTTTTTATTATATATTTTATTTTAAAAGTAATAAAAATAAAATAAAATATATTAGCGACACATATTGGTTTGTGCCCTAACACTTATGGTGTTAATGACGCATATTCCTATTTGTCACTTACATATTTTATTTTATATTTTATTTTTATATTTTTTAAAATTAATGTAATACATAATAAAAAAATTCTAAAAAATTAAAATAATTATATTCCCTTGCTCTTTTCCTTCTCCTCATGCCAAAGTCCGGCGACCTTCCCACTCTCTTCTCTCTCCTCTCTTATCACTCTATCCTACTCTCTCTTCTTCTTTTCTCTCACGCTCGTTAGTGTAAGCCCTGGCTCCGAGGAGGAGAGGTGAGAGGTTAGGGGAATTTAATTTTAAAATTTTAGATTATTTTATTATATATTATATTCAAAAAATTATAAAAATAAAAGAAACTTGAAGGTATTAGTGACGCATAGAAATAAGTGTCACTAACACCCTAGGTATTTCTGACGCATAGTAATATGCGTCGCTAATACCTACCATATTAGCGACGCATATTAGACAATGCTAATATATTTTATATTTATTTTTTATTTTTAAACTATAATATATAATTAAATAATCCCCTATCTTTCCTCTCTCCTCTCACTCTACACTTTCTCTCCCTTCTCTCCTCTCCTCTCTCTCTCCCTCCTCTCTTTCTCTCTCTCTCTCTTTTCTCTCTCTCTATCCCTCTCTCTCTCTTTTCTCTCTTTATCTAAGTCTCTCTCTTCTCTTCCATTCTCTTCTATCTCTCCGCCTCTCTCTCTCTCTCACGCATGGCAGTATGAGCCTTGGCTCTAAGGAGAGGAGAAAGAATGGAGGAATAATTTTAATTTTTTGAGAATTTTTTATTATTAAAATAAAATAAGAGGTATTCGCAACTCATAGAAATATAGGTCACTAATATACTAGGTATTAGCAAAGCTTAATCGTTTGCATATATTATTGACACATATTCCTATGCATCACTAATATCTTTTATTTTATTTTATTTTTCTAATTTTTAAAATATAATACATAATAAAAAATTTAAAAATAATAAAATTAAAATCCATGTTCTATCCCCTCTCTTCCTTTCCTGCCAGAGTCTAGCAACCCTCTCGCTCTCCCAATACTAAATTGTCTCTGTCAAATTTCTTATATTCACATATACTCTATCTCTCTCTTCATTTTCTCTTCTCTCTCTCACACTCTCTATCTCCTCTCTCTATTCTCTCTCTCCTCTCTCACTCCTCACTCTCGTCTCTCTCTTCTCTTTCTCTCTTCTCTCTCTCTCCACTAATCTATCTATCCTCTCTCTCATCTCTCTCTCCTCTTTTTCTCTATCTACTGTCACTCTCTCATCTCTCTCTCTCTCACACATGTGTAAGCGTGAGCCCCAACTCTAAGGAGTGGGGAGAAAGTAGGAATTTTTATTTATTAATTAATTAATTATATAATATATTAAAATATTAAATATAATATAATATAATATATTTCAAAAAAATTTAATTTAAATTATTTAATATTTATTTATTTATAATATATTATATATTTAAATAATAAATATTAAATAATAAAACTATTTGTGACACTTTTTTAAAAGCATCGCAAATAGTATTATTAATAGAGACACTTATGAAAAAGAGTTGCAAATAAAATAAAGTTTTTTAAAAAAAATTAACACTATTTCCAACGTTTTTCTTAATGTGTCGCAAATAGTACTACTATTTGTGACATTTTTTGAAAAGTGTTGCAAATAGTCTTAATTTTTTAAAAAACTTATTTTATTTGCTAATAATACCACTATTTGCTATGCTTTTAAAAAGGTATCACATATAGTTATAAATATTTTATTTTTTTAAAATATTTTATTTGCAAAATTATTTTAAAAGTGTCACAAATAGTAGTACTATTTGTGATGCTTTTAAAATAGTGTCGCTAATAGTTTTTTTGCAATGTTTTTTTATGCTTTGCAAATAGTAGTTTTTAGTGATGTTTTGTATTGCGTCACTAATAAAAATGTCTATAACAGTCCTTTTGTAGTAGTTAGATGAAGTACAAAAGGGGTTATTGCTCTCAATTTTATTCTTCCAAAAAAGTAATGATACATTGGAGAAGATGGGTAGTTGTCATGTGAGATCCGAAAAAATTTATGATATCATTTGCTTTGATTTTGTGATAGTTTCATTTAATTATAAATTTTCTTAATGTTATTTTAAAATTTGAGGGAAAACATCTTTGGCTAGTATAATTACTATATTACCACACTAATTATTGCAATTTTTACACATTTCATTGTGTTAAGGAAGTTGGCCCCACTCTAGGACCCACAACTAACCATGTCGTTGTCACACAAACTACTTGGACAGCCGACTTTCACTTGAAATATTAGTTAGGCTTGGGCCTTGTTACCTTCATTTTAGCCCAAAACTGCACCTAAACAGAAGTTGAAGAGAAGCCAACCAAGCATGATGTCAGCCACTCCAAATACATGTAACCTAAGTGATCCTGAATATATCGGTTATGAGCAAAGACTCGCGCAGAACTCCCTCCAACAGGGATGTGCAATGATCCTAAATAGATCAGTTTTGCGTGAAGGCTTATGCAGAATTTCCTCCAACAGGGAGGTGCATTGACACAACCAAATCTACAGTTCCTTAATAAAACTAAGACTAAAAAAAACCATCCAGAACTCTATATGTGCTTGACAAACAAGCAAGGATTCAGAATGACTATCCCAAACCTATCAGTATCTTTTAGACTATTGTCAAGCCTCAAAATGGTAATTGGTTCATTAATAAATTGTTAGGTCGAGGCAGGTTGTATCTAGATACTTGGTATAATGCATAACACATGTCCAATGACTTTTACTTAACTTTGTGGCCCTTGTACTAATTGAAGGTTTAATTTTAACCTTCTTGTAGGCAAAATGATGTTAATAAGGATGTCGGCTGAAATTTGTCATTTCTTGTTTTTAAAAAGTGGGGCATTATTGATGTTTTAAAAAATAATAAATGAATTTCAATAAAGGGTTGTACCTTTTGGTGAAGGGTTGCATCCCTTAGTTTTTTGCAACCTTCATTTATATTGTACCTCTTGGTAAAAGGTGTCTTCCCTTAAATATTGTGCATGGGTTGCAACTATTGGAAATGATTGCATCCCTTTAGTTATAATGAGATGCCTCTTCGTAAAGGGACATACCTCTTCACTCATACCCCTTAGGAGTCTATAAATAAACAGAAGAAAAACCACATTATAGTTTTCCATCTCATTTGTTCTCTTGTGTTTTCCTTTGTATTTTTTCAACACAAACTTCAGCCTCATTCTTATACAATTTTAAGGAGAGTTCAGGGAGAATTCTTCAACATTGTTGGTTGCAGTTTCTCAAAGGCTCTGTTGTATTATGGGAGGAAGTTTGTTGTGTAGCTTATCAGCAACTTAAATCTATCCATGATGGACAAATAATTCTTTAAAGAAAACTCTACATGTACATGCCTCAGTGCCTTGAAGCTTTGTGTTCATCTACCTTTTGATGGCGAGTTCTTGAATCCATCTCCAATCGCCGTCCGTTGTGAAGATCAGTCATCGTCCTCTAAAAACAACTTCTGCAGATCTAAATTCAACACAATAGTTGCCACCCTCTATAGGAAGCCATCTGGATAGGGGCACGTTAGGGAGGCACTCCTAAATCTTGTGGGCTTCTCCGACATAGACTTTTGGTGGGTAGATGAGAGAGACCTCAATAGTCAGCGGTGGTGGGGAACCGGCGTAGTGAACAAGAGGGGAGATGAGGTAGTTGAAGTGAAACATTTTCATGCTTTTTCTTCCTATGGGAAGGAAAAAGGTTCTCTCGCTCACAAAGGAAAGGATCCACTTGTATGTCCCACATAAAAGTGAAAATCAAGATTTTGTTATCATTTATGTTTCATAGAAAAAAAGGAAATTTTCTCTTTTCCATTTTTTTCGCTAACACGCCCTTTTATGGTAGAATTTTTTTATAAAAAAGTGCATTGCATTGAAAAAAAAAATATTTAGATGAACCTAGGTTTACTCATGACCATGTGAGCATGGTCATTACATGCCATTAAATTTCGATCTGACAATGCTTATAACCTATGACATATATTAGTTTTTTCCCCTTTGTATGCTCAGTCTCTAGCTTATGATGTTGGCTAATGTAAATCCAAGTTCATAAATTTTCTTTTACAAAACATTGCAATCAACCACAATTATAGGAAAGTGGCCCAACTTCGGATAGGCTTTGTGCTTATTATGAACGCTCATGGATAGAGTCAAAGTCAAGCACTTTTGGATAAAAAAAAGACACACTAATTCTTTTAACAATACAAGCACATTTTCTTTTATACAAGTGATTGATCACTTCCACTCCCCCAAGGTAGAATGTCGAATATTTTAACCCATACAATATAGCAAAAATAAAAAGAGCCATGTGCCCCATATATAACCTTTTTAAAAAAAAATTATAATTTCCCCATTCCTTGCAAACATTCCTATGCCCCTCTCCTCACCCTCTACCATTGTCGGTGCATGAACAAGCTACGCCCCCAGCTCCTCTATCGCCCCCATCATAACTATTAGCTATGCTTTTCCTTACGTATCGCTAATAGTCTAATTATTAGCGACACTTTCTCACAAGCGTTGCTATTGTTAAACATATTAGCAAAGCATAAGAATAAATGTTGCTAATAGTTATGAATTTTTTTTAAAAAAAAATTCATGCATATATTTTTAGTGATGCATGTTCAAAGTGTTGCTAATAACGTAACTTTTAGCGATGTATAATAGAAAGCATCGATAATACGATTAGTATTAGCAATGTTTTATATTATGCATCACTAATATATGACTATTAGCAACTATTAAGATAAAGTGTCACTAATAGTGACTTTTTTTGCAATGCTAATAAAGGCATCGCTAATAGTGCATTTTGTTGTAGTGACTTGCTCATTTTAAGCCCAAATTGTTGTATAAAAATTTTGAAACATTTAATTAATGTATAAAGATATTGTTATGGTCATTTGGGACCTATCATCCCAATTTTGCACGTGAGGCCCACAACAAGTTGCACCCCTTAACTTATCAGGAAAATAGTTAAAAATTCCAAAAACTCTAGACAAATTTGTACTGACTTATATTAACTTAAAAACTATTAAAGTGAAGTCAATTTGATTAAAAATCATTGTTAACCACCTTAAATTCAAAAATAAGTCAAAACCGATCAAAGTTAACATTAAACTACACAATAATTACTAAAGCAAATAAAATGAACTGGTTAGACTTTAAAGATCTTACATGAAAACCTAAATTGCTCAAATCTAATGAGCACACAATGTACTTCAAAAAATCAAAGCCTCCTACCATCTACCAGTCAACAATTAGTCTGTATCAGTTAACTTAGTTTTAACCATATATTCTAGGTCATATGGTATCCTTCCTATTAGATATCAAATCACATCATTCAATCCTACATTATAAGCACATCTTGTGCAAATCTAATGACAAAAAAATGTACTTTGAAAAATAAAAGCCTCCTACCATTTACTAGTCAACAGTTAGCTTGTATTAGTTAACTTTGTTTTAACTATATATACTAGGTAATATGGTATCCTCCTCGCTAGATGCCAGATCACATCATTCAAACCTACCTTGTAAACCCATCTTGTGCAAATCTAATAACCACACAATGTACTTCAAAAAATAAAAGCCTCCTATACTAGTCAACAGTTAGGCTATATCAGTTAACTTAGTTTTAACCATATATTTTAGGTCATATACTCTCCTCCTTGGTAGATATCAGATCACATCATTGAAACCTACCTTGTAAACCTATCTTACTCAAATCTAATGACCACACAATGTACTTCGACAAATAAAAGCCTCCTACCATCTACCAATCAATAGTTAGGCTGTATCAGTTAACATTCTTTTAACCATATATACTAAGTCATAGGCTCTCCTCCTCACTAGATATCAGATCACATCATTCAAATCATGAGTACAACTAATAAGTAGTATTCTTCTTACTTAGCCTACCAACAAACCATATATATTCATTTAATTAATTTCCATCTATATGGTCATAAATAGAAATTTTGACTTGATTGAACAAAATATGCCAAAAGTTTTTCCACATGATATGATTAAATAAAAGATACAATCAAAATGCGTAATTCATTACTTTTACCGTGATTTTTTTATTATAACAAACCGAAAGAACATAATTTATCATGTACAATCAAAATACAACCATACTTTATAAACCCAAGTGACAAAATGTGATTACCCATTTGAGGGAAAATTGTAGCAATAAGCTAGAAAATAATTTATAAAAGAAAACAAAGGATCAAAACATTTGGGCATACTTAAAGATTGCAAAACAACAACCTGAAATAAAACATAATTATGATCATAATCAACATATACACAAATGTACATCCAAGGCATTCTTTCATGAAAGTTATGTGCAAACAAGGTCTAAAGATACATCTAATATCTTATCTGTCACAATAGAATAGCATCATATGATCATAAATATCTTATCTGTCACAATAGAATAGCATCATATGATCATAATTAAAGTTATTCGGTAAGTTCCTTTAATATCTTTGGCGCATTGTGAATCCTTGTTAGTTGCCATAATCTAATGTATTGAGTAAGGTGAGAGTTATTTTTATTTGTTTGTACTTGTATATTGGATTATAGCTTTAGACTAATAGTGGGGCTTGTACTCAAAGATGCATAGGAGGTATTCGTTACTAAGCCCATAGCCATGGCAATTTATTTTGTATACTTTGTTTCAATATACGCATGAGAATGTTTGGTTTGGTCGTATAATGATTTAAAAGAAATTTATGTGGAAAAATGGATGTATGATGTTTTAGACTTATAAAAATTGTTTTCACATCTTTTGGATTATTCATTTTTCCTAATTTATAGCTATTATATTGCAAAATAATTTTGTGAATTTTTAAAGAAAATGTGTGTTAAAATCTCGGGCATTACACAAGCACATCAAGATGTCAACAATCACAATGGCAGATAGTGGGAAGATAATCGCCTGAATCTAGAGGGGTTTAAGAAGTTGTGGTTGTCTAGCTTCAAAGAAAAAATGAAGCCTAAAGTGGCTGGTGAATGAAAGTTGGTGATGGACAAAAATATTTAGGACAAAGGACTGCATTGAAGCGAAAAAGACTAGGTTGGCTACTTTCACCTTTGAAGGTGAGGCAAAGCACTAGCAGCTATCAACCGAGAGGTTCCATTTTAAAGAAAGGAATGATGTTACATGGACTGATTACCTTCAAGATTTTGATGACAAGTTCTTTATTGAGCATATTCAAGAGGAAAGGAAGATGATGTTTACCAACTTGGTGCAAGGGAATATTATTTTCTTAGAATATGAAACAAAATTTGTAGGGTTGGAAAAGTTTGCTCTGAGGATGTTCAAGGACGATTATTCAAGGGCTAGCAAATTTGTACGTAGATTAAGCAATTCTGTATGAGGGAGGATTTAACCCTTACGATTGAGGACCATGGAGAATATTGTGGAGCATGCAATAATCATAGAAAATGTTGTAGAAAATTAGCAAAGGCAGAAGGAACAACAAGAAAAAGGGTCAAAACTATGGAGCAGCAGAACATCTGCAATTAGAAACCTAGGAATGTTTCAATTCCAATCAACAACAATGTCAACAATTGTACAACATTCACATGCAATAATCCTATCAGCAGCCCGAATAGCTAGGAGGGGCAATAAGCCCTGTTATTAATATTTCAAATGCTCCAATTGTGAGAACCCCAAAGATATGTGCCCAGTGTCTTAAGGATCATGGAAATAAGCTGTCCTTGTTCGGAACTCATGCTCATTTTAGATGTGAAAACATAGAACATTTTAGGAAGGATTGCCATTTATTTTTAGCGGAATGCAACAACAAAGTTGTGGACAACCTAAATGTGAACCAAGTTCCCAAATCAGCGCTAGTTGACAACTCAAATCAGGTGCCACAAAGGAGGCAGACAAATCAGGGTCATCTTTTTGCCATAATTGTTGATGATGTGGCTAATGCAGTCGTAGTAGTTGAAGGTATGGTCATAATCGCTTTTCAAGAGACTAGAAATCTATTTGATTATGGATAAGAGTTGTTTGTTGATTTAATTATACTACCTACGATAGACTTTGATGTGATATTGAAAATGGACATGATGTCCTTTTACCATGCTTAGGTAGATTGTTGGGGCAAGAGGGTAGTATTTAATGTTCTAGGTCAATGTTCTAGGTCATGATGCATTTACTTGTCAACCAAGGCAATCAAGTGGATCAACAAAGGGTGTTTAGTATTTTTGGCCAGCATCTTGGTGGAAGAAAACAAAGATAATCAAATCGAAATCTACTAGTGTTGAATGAATTTGTTGATATTTTTGCAGAGGAATTTCCAGAATTACATGCACATCAAGAAATCAATTTCACAATCCATTTGACTCCAGGCACATAACCGATATCGGAGGCATTTTACTAGATGGCACTTGCAAAACTCAAGGAACTAAAAACTCAGTTGCAGTAATTGCAAGAGAAAGGCTTTATTAGGCTTAGTGTGTCTCCTTAGGGAACACTAGTTTTATTTGTTAGGTAGAAGGACGGATCTTTGTGGTTGTTGAATCAGGTTACAATCAAGAACAAGTACCCCTTACTGAAGATCAATGATCTCTTTGATTAATTCAAGAGGGCAAGGTGTTCTTCAAGATCAATTTGAGGTGAGGTTATCATCATCTCTTCATACAACTAGAAGATGTCACAAAGACAACATTTCATACTTGCTACGGTCACTATGAATTCTTAGTGATGCCATTTGGGTTGACCAATGCTCATGTTGCATTCATAGATTTGATGAATCGAGTCTTTTGGTAGTTCCTCAGCAAGTTCATCATCATATTTTTGGATGACATCTTGATATATTCTTCAAATAAGGAGAAGCACGTAGAACATCTTAGAATTGTACTTCAAACATTTTGGAATCAGTAGTTGTATGCTAAATTGAACAAATGCGACTTCTGGTTAGAGAAAGTGAACTTTCTAGGATGTGTTATTTCTAAAGAAGGGATTTCACTTGATCTAGCTAAGGTTGAAACAGTACTAAATTGGGGAAGGCTTAAGAATGTGATCGGGATTCAAAGCTTCTTGGCATTAGCATGGTACTACTAGTCATTTATTGAAGGTTTCTCATGCATTGCTTAACCAATGACTAGGTTGATAGGAAAGAATATGGTTTGATTGGAAATAGGCTTGAAAAGATGGCTTCTAGAAACTGAAGATGAAGTTGACTACAACACTTGTCTTAACTTTCCTAGCTAGTGCTCAAGGATTTGTGTGTACAACGATGCATCAAAGAAAGGCTTGGAGACTTGGGATGTGTGCCTATGCAGCATAGAAATGTGGTGGCTTACACCTCCAAACAATTAAAACCTCAAGAAAAGAATTACCCACACATGACTTGGAAGTATCTGGTATCATATTTGCGTTGAAGATCTGGCAACATTATCTCGATGGAGCACAATTTAAAGTTTTCACAAATCAAAAGAGTTTGAAGTATCTTTTCACTCATTAGGATCTTAATATGCGATGGCAAAGATGAATAGAATTTTTGAAGGGCTATTAATTCACCATGGCCTACCACCCTGGTAAGGCGAATGTTGTAGTGGATGCATTAAGCATGAAATCAGCAGCTCAAGTTGCACATGTACATGTCACAAAATGGATGTTTTTCAAATATGTAATTCAACTCAATATGGGGCTATTGTTAGATGACACACAAAAGTGGTTTGCTAATCTCACCATCAACTCTACTTAGGTGTCAAGGATCCTAGAAGATCAGAAATTAGATAAAGAAATTTAGAGGTGGAGAAAAATAAAGAAGGCACAATCAAGGATTATGAAAAACTCGATGGAATGGTGACTTTCCAAGGGTGCTTGTGCATACCCAATGATCCAAAGTTGAAGAATGAAATTCTTATAGAAGTTCATCGATCAAGATTTTCCATCCACCCAAGATGAACAAATATGTACAAGGATGTAAAATGAAACTTTTAGTAAACCAGCTTGAAGAAAGGCATTGCGACATTTGTGGCAAAATGTCTGACCTGCCAGTAAGTCAAAGCAGAACATCATCATCCAGGAGGAATGTTGCAACCCCTACCAATTCCTGAATATAAGTAGGAAAATATTTCAATGGACTTCATCACAGGACTACCAAAGACATCCAGTGGGTGCAACTCAGTGTTGGTGATTGTTGATAGACTTATCAAGTCTACATACTTGCATTTCATCTCGGAGTTCATTGATCAATTCTTGATTCTCTGTACTTACATTGTGATTCCATTTCTCCCATGCTTTGAAGGAGTTCACCTTGTCTTCTAACTTGTCAAGGCTGGTCCCAAGGGACACTAGATACTCCTCCACAACATCCACATGCATCACTGTTTTGGACATCTTTGTAAGCAGTAAAGTGGGCTCTTGTACCCCACTTGCCTCAACAACTAACTTTGACATCTCTTTCAAAGTTTGTTCTATGGAACAATTGTGTTGCAACTCTGGTCACATGAACCTTTTGGCTTGAATACCAACTATTACAGTCCTACTTGATGGAGAAGCTACCATGTAGCACTTGTAAGGCTTCACTCCCAACAAGTCAGTGTTTCAAGTGCAATAAGTGTTCTTGCTTCTAAAGAGACGCCCAAATAAAGAGGTAGGGTGAATGAGAGTGACACATTGCAAAGAAATAAATGAACACAAGTATAAAGATAGATTGCTTTCACTATCCATGAGTTTACAAAGCAATGGGTGTGAAACACATTGGCCAGGAACACTAACACATCACCTCCCCCAATATAGCATAAGGTTTTTCTTGACTATTGCTAAAGGATAGCCAAATTGATTGTAATGGTTACTTGAAAATAAAGAAAAATACATAAAAACATAGAGAGACATTATAATAAATTTACAAGGGTTTACAGAAGTTATAAGCATGTGTGAGGTATGTAGAACCCTTATGTGACATCATGTGTGATAGCATGAGTTTGGCCATAGAAGGCTATCATATCGAGATCTAACAGAGAAAGGGGGCAGACAACCTATCAGCCATTGAGTAATATCTATCATCAGATTGAAATCTGATGGTCAAAGATGCTCGGGCTCACGTGCATATAGGCTCATAATAACAAGACTCATTTACCAAATGCCACTAATGTACTTGGTGTCCAACATCATAATGGTATAGTATGCAGGAAAAGACAATGTCTGACTTTGCTAATTTGCTTATTTTAACAAATTATCAGGTTCAAGATCCTCATGCAAATATTAATAAGCTACTACATATTATATTTTTTATTGTGTAAAGGTTGTATGAAAATATTGCACTTAAGAAAACTTTTAATACTCTTATCGTGTTTTTTGCATGTACAGAATGGGGCAAAATATAATATCAATTGCTCAAAAGTGGAGAATACGTCAAGCAAGATGAGAAGAGATGATACCTACAAGGGACTAAAAATGCTGCATACTTATGCCCTTGTTCAAAAAAGAAGTCATTTGTTGTTGCATACTTAAGCCCTTTTTCATAAAACAAACATCTTACTTACAGATAACATGTTCCTTTCATTCCACCATATTTTAGGGACAAAGAAGGGTTGTTTTATTCATTGGACCATGATGGAACAAACTTTATAGTGTTGTGCATCTCAGAGACCGGGTTCAATGCGTCTTTTAAATAAGAAATGGTGGTTTTTAAAATTCACATCACTTAGAGAGAAATTCTTACTTATCCTACAATATATCGAAATATGAATCAATTGTAGGGAAGGAGCAGTGTATAAATCTGCCAATTTGCTTAATTTAATACATTGTTATGAAAAAAATATTGTACTCTTATCTTTTTTGACTTTTTGAATGTGCTCCTACTCATAATTTACTACTTATCTCTTTTTTATTGTGCAAAGGTTGCATAAAGATATTGCACTTGTATATTAATTTGAAAAATCTTGATATCCCACTTGTGTTTTTTCATGTTGAGAGTGGAACTATGTGGTATCAATTTTTGAGTTGGCAAATATGTCAGAGTATGATGAGAAGGGGCAATTCTTGTACATTGGTGTATAATTTAATTTGTTAAAAATTCTAATTTGAAATGGATGACCAAAAAGAATATCCAGCTTAAAAAATATCAAACTCAAAAATTGGCACCCAAAAAACATTGGCCCAAAAAATGTTTGACTCAAGCTAGTTATCTTGCTGAGAGTTGCTTCCATATTTGCAATGTTTCCTTTGTCCAGTGATTTCTATGGTAGTAGGTGTCTCCTCCAAATACGAGTCATCTTAATTCCACAAAAAAGTACCTCATACATTTTTCAAAGATGCAAGAAATTATGTAAAGAAGTTATAGTCATGTTGCTCATTAATCATTGTGGGCATTTGGCATGTCAAGAAACTAAACCTCTTAAGGTAGGTTATCCCACTCTTTTTAAGATGGTCCCACCTATTAGACATGTTTCCCGATGTAATTTTCACTTGCGACCTCCATTTTAAGCATTCTTGGTTTGTTATGCTTGTCTCATAGAGATCTATTAACACACTAGATTTCTATAAAATTAAAAACAATTGGCTTTATTATTACAACAATAACATTATATGTGTATTTTGCATGTATTAAAAAACACAACATGCATCATATCATATTATTGTTAATACAATATAGCTCATATTACATCAATAATAATATAACATGTCAAGAATATGTGTTATTGATAGTACAATATGTGTCATAACTTGTTAACGATAATATGATATGTGTCATATAGTATTAACAATAACACGACATGTCAAATAGTGTTAATGATAACACAATATGTACTATATAGTGTTAACAATAGCATGATAAGTGACATATAGTGTTAATGATAACATAATAAGTACAACGCGATATATGACATATAGTGTTAATGACAATATGAAATGTGACATATAGTATTAACGATAATATGATATATGACATATAGTGTTAACAATAACACAATATGTGCGTATGTATATATGTATGTATATATATAGTGTTAATGATAACATGATATATGGCATATAGTGTTGATGATAACATAATAACACGATGTGTGTCATTTAGTGCTAATGATAACACAATGTGTGCCAATAGTGTTAATGATAACACGATGTGTGTCATATAGTCTACAATATGTGCCATATAGTGTACATGATAACATGCTATGTGTTATACTGTTATATAGTGCAAACGATAATACGATATATGTCATATCATGTTTATCCAAGACCATACTTTGCTGCCTCCCAAGAAATAACCGAGAAATCCTTATTGATGCACATCCCCAAAGAGCAAAAAAGGGTCTTAATAAAGATCACATGAAATTGTAAATGCAAGACCATACTATAGGGCATACTATAGGACAAGGCTTTGGTAACCTTAGTGTAGGCCAGCTCAGTGCATGACAGCATGAACCCAACTAGAGAGGTTGTGTTGTGGTGATGATGAAGCCCAACAAGTGCTGGCCATTGGAAACGCCAAGAGGATGGTCTCCACTCTTGTGGACACCAAGAAGAACTACGCCCAGGGCCATTAGCACCACTACATTAATGGATAAAGAGGTGAACCTCTACTTGAAAATGATGACAACAAAGAATGTAGTGAAGGCAAGTTGGATGGAGAAGCAGATGTGAAGTTGGGAAGGAAGGCAGGCCCATTCAAGTACATAAAATTGTCCAGTCCCATGTTGTGACTGATAGCTACACTGGCTGTTGATAGGAATCCCTGATTGGATGTCAAAAATTGCCAATGAGCTCTAATCGCCTCTTTGCTTATGTGTCATCGCTGACTTGTTTACACGACTTTAATCCCTAACCCCTATTACAAGGGTATTTTGGTCAATTTTTTTCAAAATTCCATGTAAACACCAATTTTATGAAATATTTTTTACAAAACTAGGTAATATAGAATATTTGCTCTTGGTATAGGTAATATAAAAAAATCTCAATTATGAATTCAATTTCCAAAGCAATATTGTTCAAACCCAGGTAATTCTTAGCTCAGGTTGGGCCTACCATGCCAACTCTGCCTAACTTCTTAATTAACTTATAAAACCTTTTCTTACCTAATAATATGAATTTTTATAATTTTTCATAGATAGAACCAACTCAATATACTATTGATTTGGTTTGAATTACTGCAACCGACCCGACCAAATGTGGAATCTCAATTCCTATTTTGATTCTTGAGTTTTTTGGTTCATATCTCAGTCAGGTCTTATCTATGAGACTTGTTTCCTATCTTGAGTTTCATTGGGCTGGGTCCAAGAAATTTGGTTCCTACCTTGGGTCAAGTTGGGTCCTACAAAACCCAACTCAATCCAACCCGAGATTGTATCACGTTAAAATGACAACTTTGGGATGAATTGGAACTCTATTTTTTAGAAGAGTATAAAGCCAAATAAGTATACTAGTATAAAGTCAAATAAGTATGTTTTTTATTCATCAAATATATAAGAGCAGAGCATTTCGAAATAATGCATAGAATTCCTCCCTATAGAGATGGATTATCTCTCATAAATTCTCTCACCTTTTTCAAGAGATCTTTCTTTTTATCCCTTGTTTTGTTCCTCATGAACATCCAATTTTTCTCTCGTTTTCGCATCCATTTCAAAATTTATCATCAATATTCGTCAGAAATACCCCTTAAATGACTTCTGCGGTGTGGGTGACTAGTGAAATATTTTGAAATTATTAATTAACCAAGGGGATTTCTATCTTTCGTCATGAAATCAGATTAATTTCATTTCTTCTTTAAGTGAAGTGGCCTTTGAGGCATTCATCCAAAGAAACAAATGAAGCAACAATTGTCAATTTGATCCATAGAAAATATCTATCTGGAACAATGACAACTCTGGGATGAATTGGCTTATTTTGAAGAGATTTTTCAAAATTACTTTGCCCAAGGTACAAATATTTCATGCTCCCTAGATTATAACACCTAATCCCATATGACATAATTTAGGAAAAAAATACACTTTGGTCATAAATGAATCAAATCTGCGGTGGATCTTATCACCAAAGGTGGGCAGAAATGTCGTTCTTATGGGTAGGTGTCATTTGCCACTGTTCAACAGAGGCAAAACATGGGCAACAAATACTGGTGGGTCACCGGAGGCAATAAAACCTCTCCTTATTTTTCCTCCACAAGAGCTTTCCTGGTTGAAAAAACTATTCTTTCTTTGATGCTGACCACCCATTCTCCAACATAATATACAAAGCGGTCAACATTCACGACATGCATCATATATTAACAACAAGATGATATGTGTACTTTGCATGTATTAAAAAAGCATGCATCATGTCTTATTATCTTTAATACGATATGGTTCATATCACATCGACGGTAATATAACATGTCAACCATATTTGTTATTTATAATATGATATGTGTCATATTTTGTTAATGAAAATACAATATCTATCATACAGTGTTAACGATAACACAATATGTGCCATATAGTGTTAATGATAACATGATATGTGATGTGTAGTGTTAAAGATAACGTGATATGTTCCTTATAGTGTTAACAATAATGAGATATGTATAATGCAATATATGACATATAGTGCTAATGATAACATGATATGTGATATATAGTGCTAACAATAATATAATGTGACATATAGTATTAACGATAACACATTATGTGATATATATATAGTGTCAATAATAACATGATATGTGACATATAGGGTAAATGATAGCACCGTAATGTGATATGTCATATAGTGCTAATGAAAATGCAATATGTGCCAATAGTGTTAATGATAATGTGATCTGTGTCATATAGTCTTAACAATATTGCGACATGTGACATATAGTGTAAACGAACACCATGTGTTATATTGTGTTAACGATAACATTGTGTTATATAGTGTAAATGATAACAAGATATGTGTCATATCATGTTTCCCCAAGCCCATACTTTGCTGCCTCCTTGAAAATAGCCTAGAGATCCTTATAGATCCACATCCCCCCAGAGCAAAAAAAGGATTTAATAAAGGTCAATTCAAATTGGAACTACAAGACCACACTATATGAAAAGGGTTTGCTAGCCTTAGTGTAAGTCAACTCAATGCATGACAACATGATCCAAACTAGAGTGGTTGTGTCGAGGGTGATGATAAAGCCCAACAAGTACTGGCCATTGGAAACACCAAGAGGATGGTCCCCACTCTTGCAAACACTGAGAAGAACTACACCCGCGGACATTAGAACCACTGCATTAATAGATAAAGAGGTGAATTTTTACTTGACGATGATGTGGGCAAAGAAGGTAGTGAATGCATGTTGGGTGGAGAAGAGGAGGTGACGACGGAAAGGAAGGAATGCCCACCAAGTACATGAAATTGTCCAGTCCCTTGATGAGACCTATGCCTGCACTGGCTACTGACGAGAATCACCAATCATAAGTCAAAAATTGATGTCAAGCTCCAATTGCCTCTTCACTTATGCATCATCACTGACTTGTTTACACGATCTTAACCCCTAATCCCTGCTACAAGGGTATTTTGGTCCAATTTTAAAAAAATTGTAGAAACCCAATTTTATGAATTATTTTTTACAAAACTACGTAATATAGAATATTTGCATCCTAGGACAGGTAGTATAAAAAAATCTCTATTATGAATTCAATGTTGAAAGCTATCATGTTCAAACCCAAGTAATTCTCAGGTCAAATCAGGCCTAACATGTGAAGAATGAAGAACCAACCTAGCCTGTGTTCTTAATTAACTTATAAAACCTTTTCTTAACCTGTTGATATAATTTTTTGTAGTTTTTCATAGGTAGAACCAACTCAATATATTATCAATTCGGTTGGAATTATTGGAACCAACATGACCAAATGTAGAATCTCATTTGGATTCTTAGTTTTTTTGTTCATATCTCAGATTTGGTCTGGTCCAAGAAACTTGGGTCGTATTTCAGGTTGCATTGGGTTGGGTCCAAGGAGCTCGATTCCTACCTTGGGTCAGGTAAGACCCAACTCAGTCCCATCTGGGATTGTATCAAATAAAAATGACAACTCTAGGATGAATTGGCTCATTATGAAAAGATTTTTTTCATATTACTTGTACCAAGCTACAAATATTTTGTAAGTCCAGGATTATAACACCTAATCCCATATGACCTAGTTTAGGACACAAGTACTCTTAGGTCATAAATGAATAAAATCCCTTGATCCTATCTCCAATGGAGGAGGGAACATCATTCCAGTGGGGAGGTGCCATTGGTGACGGTTCAATGGAGGCAAATCACCAGCTACGACTACTAATGGGCCAGAGGCAGTAAAACCTCTCCTTTCCTTTTTCCACATATGCTTTATGGGTTGAAAAAACCATCCTTTCTCTAATGTTGTCCACCCATTATCTGGCATAATAGACAAAGTAACTATCAACATTCGCAACATGCATCATATTGCTTTAACAATAACATGATACGTGTACTTTGTGTGTATTCAAAAATAGGACATGCATCATATCATATTATCATTAATACGATATGGCTCAATAGCGCCAACAATAATATGACATGTCAACAATATGCGTTATTGATAATACAATATGTGTCATATCTTGTTAACAATAATACGATGTGTCATATAGTGTTAACGAAAATACGATATGCCATGTAGTGTTCATGATAACACAATATGTGCTATATAGTGATAACAATAACGTGAAATGTGATGAATAGTATTAAAGATAACATGATATATGCCTTATAGTGTTAACATAATGCGATATATGACATATAGTATTAACGATAACATGATATGTGACATATAGTGTTAATGATAGCGCAATATGTGTGTGTATATATACATATATAGAGAGAGAGGTGGTAGTATCAAGTCAACTTTGACAAATTCTATCTCAGGTTGATTTTTTAGAGGGTCTATATTGGTGGGCCACCATCAAATGGGGGTATAGGACTAAGGGTGATGAGTGGCAAATGATAGGAGAATGAGATTAGTATAATTAAGGTTAATTTTTATGATTGGAACCCGCTCTTCATAGCCAATCAAAGTTTCAATTCTAAATCAATGGCTTAAATTTGATGTGATTAAAAAGATATACCCACATATTGGAATGACCCAAAATTTGGTAGACCCCTAAATGAGATATTTAAATCATAATTACTTACACACCTATCTTACAACTCTAAGGATCAAAATTAGAAAATGTAATCTCAACTGTTGATTTAATGGTCAGATGGATGAAGGGGGCCCACATTTCCAAATAGGCTCAAAATTTATAGCCCCTCATTTTTATGATGCACTTTCTATTTCTCTTGGTCCCACCCTCAACAAATATTGGTAAGATCTATATTTTGAAAATCAACCTTATACTTTTTTATCAAGTTAACTTCAACTTACCTTTCTATATATATATATATATATATATGGAAAAAGTTAATATGAGCCCCAACTCATATAAATTTACGTGAGCCTGGGCTCTATGGGCCGTCAGATTTATATCCGGCGGCCCATAATACTCATAGCTTTAAATGCCCATAAATAACTCATAAGTGTTATGGGTCGCCAGATGTAAATCTGACGGCCCATAGAACCCGGGCTCACGTAGATGTATATGAGCCCGGGCTCATATAAACGGGACTCTCTCTCTCTATATATATATATATATAATGTTAATGATTACATGATATGTGACATATAGTGTTAATAATAACAGGGTAGCACAATGTGTCGTATAGTGCTAAGATTACGTGATATGTGTCAATAGTGTTAATGATAACGCAATGTGTGTCATATAGTTTTAACAATAATGCGATATGTGCAAAATAGTGTTAACAATAATACGCTGTGTCATATAATGTTAATAATGACACAATATGTTTCATATTGTGTTTCTCCAAGCCCATACTTTGCTACCTCCCTGGAAATAGCTGAGAAATCCTTATTGATGCATAACTCCACATAACGAAAAACCGTCTTAATAAAGGTCACACCAAATTGGAACAGCAAAACCAGATTATAGGACAAGTCTTTGGTAGCCTTAGTGTAGGTCAGCTCATGCATGATTGCATGAAACCAACTTGAGCGATTGTGCCAAGGGTGATGATTAAGTCCAACAAGTACAGGGCATTGGAAATGCAAAGAGGACAATCCCCACTCTTGCGAACACCAAGAAGAACTACTCCCAGGATCATTAGCACCACTGCATTAATGAATAAAGAGGTGAACCCCTACTTGACGATGATGAGGGCAAAGAAGGTAGTGAAGAAAAGTTGGGTGGAGAAGAGAAGATGAAGTCCAACAAGTACAGGGCATGGGAGATGCAAGGAGGACAATCCCCACCCTTGAGAACACTGAGAAGAACTCTTGTCAGGGTCATTAGCATCACTACATTAATGCATAAAGAGGTAAACCTCTACTTGATGATGATGAGGGCAAAGAAGGTAGTGAAAGCAAGTTGGGTGGAGTAGAGAAGATGAAGTCCAACAAGTACAGGGCATTGGAGAAATAAGGAGGACAATCCCCACTCTTGTGAACACTGAGAAGAACTACTCCTAGGGTCATTAACACTACTGCATTAATGGATAAGGAGGTGAACTTCTACTTGACGATGATGAGGGCAAAGAAGGTAGTGAAGGAAAGTTGGGTGGAAAAGAGGAGGTGAAGACGGGAAGGAAGGCAAATCCAAGTATTTAAAATTGTCCAGTCACATGATGAGGCCTATGGCCGTGTTGGCTACTGACGGGAATCGCCAACCAAAAGTCAAAAATCTCTGTAGGACTCCGATCACCTCTTAGCTTATGTATCGTTGCTTATTTGTTTCCATGACCCCTAACCGCTACTACGAGGATATTTGGGTCCAATTTTTACAAAATTCTGAGTAAACCCCAATTTTATGAAATATTTTTTACAAAACTAGTTAATATAGAATATTTGCATCTTGGAACTGGTAATATAAAAAATATCTTTAATTATTCAATTTTGAGAGCTATATTGTTCAAACTCGGGTAATTCTCAAGTCAGGTCGGCCCTACCATATGAAGAATCAAGAATTGACCTGGCCTAACTTTTTAATTAACCTATATAACCTTATTTTCCCTCTATGGTACGAATTTTTATAATTTTTCATAGATAAAACCAACCCAATATCTTTTTAATTCAGTTTGAATTATGGGAACCAACCTGACCAAATGTAGAATCTCAGTTCCTATTTCGATTCTTGCATTTTTTAATTCATATCTTTGGTCGAGTTTGGTCCATGGAACTTGGCTCCTATCTTGGGTTGCATCGGGTCATGTCCAAGGAACTAGGTTAGTACCTTGGGTAAAGTCGGGTCCTACAAAACCCAATTCAATTCAACCCGAAATTAGATCATGTAAAATTGACAACCCTAGGATGAATTGGCATATTTTGTAGAGATTTTTCCATATCACATGGCCCAAGCTATAAATATTCCACACTCCCTGGATTATAAGACCTAATCCCATATGACATAGTTTAGGACAAAAATACATCCAGTTGGTGGCAGTACAATAGAGGCAAATCACCGGCAATGACTACCGGTGGGTCGCCAAAGGCTATAAAAACCCTCCTTTTTTTCTCCTCCACAAAAATTTTCCCATTAAAAAAACCAACCTTTCTCCAATGCTAACCACCCATTCTCTAACATAATGGATAGAGTTACTATCAGCATTGACGACGTGCATCATATTGTGTAAACGATAACATGATATGTGTACTTTTTGAGTATTTGAAAATACAACATGCATTATATCGTATTACCGTTAATATAATATGGAATTATCTTTAATATGATATGGCTCATATCACATGAACAATAATATGACATGTCAACAATGTGTCATTGATAATATGATATGTATCATATCATGTTAACAATACTACAATGTGTCATATAGTGTTAACAATAACACAATATGTGTCA
The DNA here is from genome assembly GCA_035235625.1 of Saururus chinensis. Lineage (NCBI taxonomy): Eukaryota > Viridiplantae > Streptophyta > Magnoliopsida > Piperales > Saururaceae > Saururus > Saururus chinensis. The sequence goes on along the minus strand of CP141145.1, from coordinate 3,907,882 downwards.
TATAGTGTTGAGGATAACATGATATGTGACTTATAGCATTAATGATCACACGATATGTGCTCTATAGTGTTAATAATAATGCAATATATATAACGTGATATATGACATATAGTGTTAATGATAACATGATATGTGACATATAATGTTAACAATTATACGATATGTGGCATGTAGTTTTAACGACAACACAATGTGTGCATATATATATATATATATATATATATATATATATATATATATATTATTAACAAGGACATGATATGTGACATGTAGTGTCAATGATAACACAATAATGTAATGTGTGTCATATAGTGATAATAATAATGCGATATATGCCAATAGTGTTAATGATAACATGATGTGTGTCATTTAGTCTTAACAATAACGCGATATGTGTCATATAGTGTTAACAATAACACACTATATGTCTTATAGTGATAATGATAATACGATATGTGTCATATCATGTTTATCCAAGCCCATACTTTACTACCTCTCTAGAAATAGCTAAGAAATCCTTATGGATTCACATCTCCACTAAGTAAAAAACCATCTTAATAAAGGTCATGCCAAATTAGAACTACAAGACCATGCTATAGGACCTAAGTGACAAAGTACAGGTACAACAATAGTACAACTAGAGGTCATACAGAAAAAAAAGGGCAAAAAATGGAAAATATGGGGGAAAATGGAAATTTTTCTAAGAAATAATAAAAATAAAAAATATCTTAAAATATAATCCAAAATATTATGTAGTGCAAAATACTACGTATATGATATTTTTTTTCCACAAAAGTCAATCCAGACGCAGCGAACAATTTATTTCTTGTTTCAATGCTCAACCGTGGTTAGAGGAAGTGTGGCAGAAGAAAGAGAGTAGATGTAGAATTGAAACACGAAATACTCTCAGCTTCAAGTACTACATTGATAATCTCAGCTTTCACATGGCAAGCCTTATTAACAAAAATTGAGTTGCACCAATCAAAATAGGAGGTTTGAGCATTGCTTCACTGGCTATCACAAGAACTAACTTATTACAGTTTTAATGGCGTTGGCTTACAAGCATGCTCTTTACCAAACAACAACAAAAAAAGAAAAAGAAACTTACATGCATGTCCAGTATAATCAAGGCAATACACATAATTCATACTTGATGTGTTATAAAAAAAAAAGACAGTTTACATAACAAGGGCTACTTATTTTGTTCCAGCTTATGAGCCTTCTATTGACAGAAAGTGGAGAAATGAAAATGTCTTATATTTCTTAATAACTTTGCATAGTATACACATATTTATACTCAGTACAACTAACACATTTGGCATTCAGTTACAGTTACTGTATAGCTATCACATAAAGTTACTTATTGACTGAAATCATGAAGCTTTGTTGACACCCTCCCTCAAGGTCGTGTGCTTGCACCATGAACTTGTCAAGTAAATATTGAAGATGGTGATTGCTAAGTGGCTTGGCAAATATATCAGCAAGCTAATCACTAGTAGGGACATGGAAGACAAACAATTGTTTAGCTACTACTTATTCTCGAACACAATGAAAATTCACTTCAATATGTCTAGTCCTAACATGAAAGACTGGGTTATGTGCAAGACAAATGGTAGAGATATTATCACACCACAATGTGGACAAAGTTGAAAGTTACATTTTCAAATCTCAAAGTAGCATTTGAATCCAAGTGACTTCAGCAGCAGTTTATGAGAGGGCACAATATTCAACTTCATTAGATGATTGTGCAATAGTAGCTTGTTTCTTTGTTGACCAAGAAATCGGATTCGACCCATGAAAATACAAACCCTGTGGTAGAATGTTGATCAATAGAACTACATGCCCAATCAAAGTTAGAATAGACATTAAGAGCAAATGACCTTTTGTAAAGGAAAGACCTTGATGAAGAGTTCCCTTAAGATATCATAAGATGTGCTTTATGGTAGTAAAATCATCATCTGTGGGAGAATGCATCTATTGACAAGCTGAGTTAACTACAAAGCTCAAATCTTCTTACTAAAATGCTCCTACTAGTTGTCTGTAGAGAGTAGGATCAACAAAGGAGAACTAGAACTGATCTTAGATTTTGTCAAAGACATTGGTGTAACACATAGTTTACATTCTAACATACCAGCCCTTTTGAGTAAGTCAATTGCATACTTAGATTGCATAAATAGAAGACTAGAAGAAGAATAAGATGTTTCAATGCCTAGAAAGTAGTTAAGAGATCCAAGATCTTTAATTGCAAAATTTGTCTTTAACCAGAAATAACATTTTAAATAAACTCAATGTCAAGGCCTAAGATTAGAAAGTCATCAACATAGATCATAAGAATTGTAATAAATTTGACCAAATGATAGATGAATAGAGATGGATTAGCAGAGCTCATATGAAATCCTTTTGAAATGATAGAGGAAAAAAGTATGCACACAAAGCACGAGGAGCTTGCTTCAAACTATAAATGGCCTTTTGTAGCTTGTAAACATGATGTGGAAAGTCCTTGTTAATAAATCCAGCAGGTTGATTCATATAAGCATTCTCTTCAAGAATACCATGCAAAAATGCAATTACTAACATCAATTGTTTGATGTGCCAAGAATAGTGAACAATAAATGTAAGGACTGTCCGAATAATAGATTTTTGGACAATTGGACTAAAAGTATCATGATAATCAACTCCTTCTTAGTGATACCCTTTTGCAACTAGGCAAGCTTTATAGCGAGAGACGAACCCATCTTCATTACATTTAATTTTGTATATCCACTTACAACCTATAATTTTCTTACTTGAAGGTGGTGGAATCAAAATCCAAGTGCCTTGAGCAATTAACGCATTCTATTCTTATGATATGGCCTTGTGCCAAAGAAGATTAGGTGCAACCTTTGAATAACAAGTAGGCTCCATATCTGAATCCAAGTTTGTTAGAGCATGTATTAGAGCATGTAAACACATCATAGATTTCATCTTTATTATACCATTCTTAGATCTAGTAATCATGGGATGAATGGAAGTATTGTATTGATTTGAAGTTGGTTGAGACACTGATGTTAAGGATGAAGAAGATACAAGTGGAGTGGTCAAGGAAGATATTATAGGAGCAACAGTAGAAGCAGAAGTGGCAGCTTGAGAAGATGATGGACACAAGGGAGTAGAAGAAGTATGAGGTAAAAAAAAAAAACTGATTTACTATTGGAAGAATATAAAGTATAATAGGCCAAAGGAAGTATAGATTGAAGAGCTGGCATATAGGATGGAAGAGAAGAGGCAACACAGGTAAAAATATTTTTGAGAAATCTAACATGCCTAGATATATAAGTGTGACCAAAATTTTGATCAAGACAAGGTTACCCCTTAGAGTGAGGGGCAATATCCGAGAAAAACACATTGACGTAATGATGGTAGCAACTTATGAGAATTATATGGATTTAGCCATGAAAAGCATACAGAGCCAAATACACTGAGGATGGAATAATCAGGAGCAGCTTTACATAGACATTCATAAGAGGATTTTTAGCTAAAATAACACTTGGTAATCAGTTTATAAAAAACTTAGCTTTGCAAAAAGCATCAACCCAGTAACAAAAAGGCATAGATGTTGTCTGAAGAAGAGTTAGGCCAGTTTCAACAATATGTAAATGTTTACGTTCAGAAACTCTATTTTGTTGTGGAGTATGTGGACATGTGAATTGATGAATAATCCCATGTTCAGCAAAATAACCACGAAATTGATTATTCACATATTTACCACCATTATTTGAACGTAAACACTTATTAGAGGATTCAAATTGAGTACAAACATATTGATGAAATGTTTTGAAACAAGTAAAGACATCAGATTTAGCAATCAAAGGATAAAACCACGTGAATTGTGTAAAGTCGTCAATAAAAAGAACATAATATTTGTACCCAAGAGAAGTAATTGCAGGAGATGGTCCCCAAACATCTATATATATATATATATATATATATATATATATATATATATATATATATTAGTTCAAAAGGTTTTTTACAATGGAAGTAGGTGCTGAAAATTTTAGTTGATGACGCTTACATGACAAACAATTAGTACATTTGTAACTCTTGATTGAAGTTGAAGACATCCTAAAACTAGAAGCTAAGGGAAGCATTTTAGAGGAAGATGGGTGCCCTAATTGTTGATGCACAATACAAAGAAGAGTGACTGTATGGAAGGCTAATGGCGAAGAGGATGCTGAGGTGACTTCCCTTGATACAAAATCCTCTTTGTGTGATGGTCCTAAATAGGAATTCCAAGAGAATATAGAAATTCACAATTATTATCTTTGGCCAAACGATAAACAAAGAGTAGACTGGTAAAAAATGATGGAACATGGAGAATACGATTTAAAGTAAGAGAGGAAGTGGCAGTTGGAAGAATTCCATTACCCGTGTGTTGAATAGGAATTGTATTTTCATTTCCCACAACTACATGGTTAGAACCATTATAAGGTTGATAAGTTGTGAAGGGAGTGAGTTTAGAAGATATGTGTTGTGAGTTCCTCCACTATGAGCATATAATGAAAAGTCTCAAGTGACAATGGAGAAGTGTAAGTGCTAATTGTAGTTTTGAATGGCCCATACTCAGTAGGTAAACCATTCAGGGTATGAATAATCAAATCTTCTTCATGAAGAGGAGATGAAGTTGCTGCAAGTTGATCCTCAATTTGCTTAATTTGATTCAATTATTCAGACATTGTAAGAGATCCATTCTTTACATTCTGAAGTTGTAATTTCAGCTGAATAATATGGGATATGGGAAGAGACATAAATCGTTTCTCTAAGGAATTCCAACAAGCACTTATAGTGCAGAAACCAATGACGTAGCTCAAAACAGATGAAGTGTAGCTTGCAAACAACTAAGCAAATGATTATCACATGCAGTCCATCGTAGAAAATCTTGATTAGTTGTACTTTTACCAAAATTGTCCACTAGTGTTGCAGGCAGATCAGACTCGTAAAACTGCAAAAAATGGTATGCTTGGAAGACATTTTGAACCTATGTGCGCTACAAAAGAATTCTCCCGATCCAATCTAACTGTGATGAGCAATGAGAAATTGGACATAAGAGAGTTGAGCTGAGCTCTACTGGAATCACAGAAGAAGTTGATGAAGATTCTGAAATTGCCATTGTTGGAGATAGATGCCTGAAGAAGAAGATTGAAACTTGGACTAATCATGCTGATGAAGATTCTAGAATTGCCACTGTTTGAGAAAGAAACTTGAAAATGACAATCGAACTCGGATGAATTGCCTAGCAGACAAAGAAAAACAAATTGTTGCAGCGTCTATTTCAGATCTGGAAGTAGGCTAGGGGCCCTAATTTCCCCTGCACTTTGATATCATGATAGAAAATGGAGAAATAAAAATGTCTTATATTCCTTAATAACCTTAATAGCATACACGTATTTTATACTCAGCACAACTAACACACTTGGCATTTAGTTACATTTATTGTATAGCTGTCAGATAGAGTTACTTAATTGACTGAAATCATGGAACTCTGCTGACATCTATTCGAAGCCTCCTAATAGAATTGCCTAGGAGAAAAGGCAAATACATCGAGAGACTATGTTCTAGCAAGGGTGGATGCCGTCCCAAAAACACATAGTTGGTAGCAAATTTGTACGTGCCTTCAGACTTGGGGATGCCACGGAGCCAGAAGTGGACACATGGTGGGATGGTACAACAAGAGGAGGAGCAAGATCATGGACTTCTCAAACAGATGGTTCACAATCTTTGTATGGATTCATGGCTTATGAAAAAAGATGAATATTGGAGCACAACAATAAAATTCATTTTTTTATTCAACAGCTGCCTAGCTGGGGGGAGGAATCAGTATTTCTCTTCTGGTTCTTGTTCCTGGAACCGGATTGTCTGTTGTCTAAGCCCAAAGCATAATGACCACTACATAAAAGTTGTTTTAAAGAAACACGTATTAACCACAAAGTAGGCGTTTTATACATGTACTTTACATATAATATGGTATATATGCCTTTTTATAAAATGTAAATTATACTCAGTTTAATACGCTGGGATGAGGAAAACTTGCAATATGCATTTTATACATATTGTATACCCATTTTTTATCACATAGTATAGGGCAAGGCTTTAGTAGCCTTATGTAGGTCAGCTCAATTCATGATGTCATGAACCCAACTAAAGTGGTTGTGCCGAGAGTGATGATGAAGCCCAACAAGTATTGGTCATTGGATACACCAGCCAAGTAGTTGGCGCCTGCGAGATTTTTTTAAAATTTTTTTATTAATTTCATCCTTTTAAAAGACGAAATCCATACTATGTACCGATTTCATCCTTCTCAGTACTTCCCTCCTCTCTCTCTCTCTTCACTCTCTCTCTCTCCTCACACACTCTCTCCTTTCTCTCCTCACTCTCTCTCCTCTCTCACTCCTCACTCTCTCTCCTCCATCCCTCTTCACTCTCTCTCTCTTCACTCTCTCTTCTCTCTCTCTCTCCTCTCTATCCTCTTTCTTTCTACAATCTCTCTCTCTTCATAGTTTTAAGGTAATGTTATGTTAGTTGGCCCATAAACACATGTCCTTTAGGTTAAATTCTTTACTATCATTTGTAAGTTAAATTTTGTATGTACTCTCTTTTTCCTAAATTAATAGCTTTACTTGACTTAATAGATCTATATTATTAAACATAAATAATTGAATACTTAAAAATATAATAAATTTATTTTTTCTTCTCATATATATGAATTTTATTATTATTTTTTAAATATAATTATTATATAAGATAAAGGGGAAATTTATTTAAATAATATTTTTTAAAAAATATTTATCAATTTAGACCACTTTGAGAAATATTTCCTAAAGTGGTGTTGCTTTTTGCCACGCAAGTACCAGCCAAACAGCTGGCTCCTGCATGGCTTTTTAAAAAAAAAAAATGATTTCGTCCTTCAATGCTGTGTACTGATTTCGTCCTTCTAAAGGATGAAATCAATCATTTTATTGATCTCTCCCCTCCCCTCCCCTCCCCTCCTCTCTCTGTCTCCTCTTCACTCTCTCTCTCCTCTCTCTCTTCACTCTCTCTCTCTCCACTCTCTCTCTCTTTACTCTCTCTCCTCTCTTTCTCTCTCTACTCTCTCTTTCTTATCTCCTCTTTTTCTCTCTCCACTCTTTCTCTCTCTCCTCTCCTCTCTCTCTTCTCTCTCCTCTTTCTCTCTATTCACTCTCTCTTCTCTCTCTCTCCACTCTCTCTCCTCTTTAAGAAAATGAATAGAGAGAGAAAGAGGAGAGAGAGTGGAGTGAGAGAGGAGAGAGTGAAGAGAGAGAAAGAGGCGAGAGACAATGAATAAATAGAAAAAGAGGAGAGAAGAGAGAGAGAATGGAGAGATAGAAGAGAGAGATTGTAGAAAGAAAGAGGAGAGAGAGAGAAGAGAGTGAGAGTGAAGAGAGAGAGAGGAGAGAGAGTGAAGAGAGAGAGAGGAGAGAGAGAGTGAAGAGAGAGAGTGAGGAGAGAGAGAGAGGGGAGGGGAGTACTGAGAAGGATGACCTTTAGAAAGACAAAATCAATAAAATGACTGATTTTGTCCTTTTAAAAGATGAAATAAAAAAATTTAAAAAAAAAACCACGCAAGCACCAGCTGCTTGGCTGGCGCCTGTATGGCAAAAAGCAACACCACCAAAGTGGTCTAAATTAATAAATATTTTTTAAAAAATATTATTTAAATAAATTTCTCAAATAAAAAATTATCGATGAGTTTGAATAGCCACTTCACTTATGCGCCATCGCTATCTTGTTTACACAATTTTAACCCCTAACTACTACTATAAAGGTATTTTGGTCCAATTTTTAAAAAATTTGTATAAATCTCAATTTTATAAAATATTTTTTACAAAACTAAGTAAGATAAAAGATTTACATTTTGGGATAGGTAATATTAAAAGTTCCCTATTGTGAATTTAATTTTGAAAGCTATAATGTTCAATTTGTGTTCTGTCCCACTTAGATGGGACGAAATTAGTTGACAAATTCGTTTCAGATGAAGTCACTTGGCGTAAACATAAATAAAAATAAGTCACAGAAGCGTCGGCAGACTCAGCACTACGTGCCCTGTCAAAACACCTTTATGTAAATAATTTTCGCTCCCTTTTAATATGTTAAATATTTTTTTAAATGATAGTTTTTAATATTTTTTTCTTTTCTTTTTGGTAAAATACTTCGCCATTTTGCAGCAAGGTAAGAAGGTACTCACTCGGTAACTACATAATTAGAGGAACAATTCATAATTTATTATACCCCCTCCATCACACATTAATAGCTTAATTTGGTATTTTGAAAAACTAAACGAAGCTATTATTGTGGGTTAGAGACATATTACAGATAACTACTATACATGGGCAGCAGTTTATGCCGTATGCCTAAACCCCCCGACAGGCGAAAGTGGTCAAAGATATGTTGGAAGCTACTCTCTTCAATTCCGCCGCATAACTACTTATTTACCCTTCCTTGCATCATCCGGGAGCTTCAAACCCATGACTCCAAGCAAGTTAGATGCAGGCCCAGGAAGCCCTTCTTGGGATGAGAATGAGTCGAGAAGACTCTTCACAAGATTTACATCAACATCTAAAGGTCTAAGGTCTTCTTCATCCATATTATTTGAGGCATCACAAGTACCCTGCATCACATGAGAAGAGAGGTTCCACTAAAGACTTCCATAAAAACCACAACCAAGAATGTATAAAAGGGCAAGGAACTTTGAGAATGTTACCTCATTAGCACTTTTGGACGTTTCATTTGCCCGAATGAAGCTTTTCTGCAAGGTAGTCTTTTTCAATTCCTCATTTAAAGCATCCGAGTAGGATTGCATGAAAGGGTCCCCTACTTCCTCATCATCTCCCATGCTGTCATCCTCTTCCAAGTCATCTGGAGTAACTTTTAATAGTGAGGACCAATAATAGAAGTAAACGAAATTGGTATTGGGAAAATGGCTTCATACTTGAAACCCGGTAAGGCACATCATGGGCCATAGTTTTTGAAATACAAATTTAGTTCTCAAAACGTTATTTGACCTTGTATCAATTTTAAAAGATAAAAAACTAAATCACTAGAAGGACAAAGAGTGATAACTGTTATCTTTGTCTCATGCAGGCGATTCACAGCCACGCTTACTATATATTGAAAATTTTGGAGTCAAGAGTTAGAAGCTCCCTCCCAGAAGCAATGACAACAATTTCGTCAAATTGCATCTTGTATAAATAACTTAGATGCAGGCATTTAAAAATTAGTATTTGAACCAATATAAAAATAGAAATGATAAGAACAAAAAGGACATCTTTTCTATATTCCAGGTGTGATACCGAGGTTGTGCTAGATGTGATGGAAGTACCTATAAGTACTTCCCATTAGTAGTAGTGTAGTACACTAAATAGTCTCGGCCAGCACTGCATGTTTATTGAAAACTTTCACCAGATTGAGTCACTACCATAGCACTGAATAAGAAACTTGAACACAGCATAAGCAAATAAAAGCTAAAATGGTAAAACTTTTAGATGGCTCACCAAAATCCATTTCTGACGATGATGTACTGCCTCCTGAATTTACAGCATTTTCTTGGCCTACACGTCCCATTGCTGACTCAATGTCTTTAAGAAAGCGTTCAACATCTAGGTCCACTTCCTTTGAGTCGCTTCAATGTAGAAAAAAAACGAAAAAGAAAGAAAAAGGGTTAATTGAATGAGACACGCTACCAATCTCCAATAACGAAATTGACACAAACTAGGCATTTCCAACTGTCTGATAATTGCTAGAAGAAAACAAGAAGTAAAAACAAGTTTCCAGATAATAGATGCCAAAATTACAATAGTAAGGATGGTAAATTTAATATATCTACCACATAATGGCACCAAAATCGTTTTCACTGGATGAGATTTAAAATAAGACCATTGAACTCCAACACTATCTCACTGTAAGCATTCTCAACAGCAGACAGTATCAAAAAGGAACACACAGCCATTTTCATAAAAGGAGATATTAAATCACCTCTTTTCTGGTATTTCTGCACCTTCAAAGCTTGATATTTTGTGTACAAAAGCTTGCATGGATTTCGCAATGTCAGTGAAGTCAACATTGCTTGATTCACTCCCTGCAAAGTTATCATTGGACCTCTTTTCTCTTGTTTTCTCATTCTTCTTATGGTTTTCTTCATAAAAGTCCATCTCCTGTTGCCTTCCTTGAAGAGCAATGTTCAACTCACTCTCCCCATCGTAGAGCCAAGAATCATCATCCGAAGGAGAAACTTCAGAACCATCAAAGTCAGCTGCAGTATAGGGTAAAGAAAGAAGCTCATCGATGCGTCTCACTGGAGCATTCAACATCTCGCTGGTGACAAAAAGAACCAAAATAAGTGCAAAAGAATAAACATTTTTTCAAACAGCCAAGGTCAGCTGGTGTCGTGAGTGAAAAATGAAAGCATTCACAAGAGGCAAGTACCATACAAAATATATTTATCAAAATGGAAAACCTAATATTTTAAATTGTATCAAATCAAAATACAGAGAAATAAACCAATTAAGCAAGCATCACAATAGCACTGGATAGGAAACACGAATCTGCTGGGGTGCTTTTTTCTCTCAGCAACCATCAGCCACTGACAATAGCATGTCCTGTGATGGGGGGAGTTTACGGTTAAAGGATGAAACAAACCACCCCCAACACAGGACGTGTGGTTTTATTAGTGGTGGCTAAGGGTTGCTGACAGAAAAAACACCCATCAGAGTTGCATCCGTAAATAGGATGTAAAACAAGCAAAACTCTTGATTAGTATATAAACTTAATAATTAAAAAATGGAGAAATAAATGACACAAAAAAAAAACACACATTAAGTAAAACCCAGTCAACAGATGCCCCAACAAATTCTCGGGTTTAACTTTTGCTAAAAAAATCTAGGGTTTAACCAGGAATGAACAGCAGAATCTGTTGAATTATTCTGATAAGTAGTTAGCAAATATAATTGCCCTTATAGCCCAGATCCAAGCCACAAGTTACATTGTTTACAAACCCTGCATCTGATTCTTCCTTACCAAGGACTGATCTTCCTCTCCATTTTCACCATCAATGACCTTAGCTCTTTCTAGCTGAAAGATTCAGATAATCTTCTTGTCATCTGGCCAGAACAATCAATCAAAGAATGATGTGCCAAACAGATATTATACAGGTGTAAGGAACTAAAGAAGAAATCAATCTTCCTTTCTTTCCTGCCCAGTGAGACCTAACACAAGATTCTCACATGCTCTGTTCTGTCATTTAGATTTGCACATGCAGTTAAAGCAGACACAGGCACCAAAAACTTTGGGAAGGCCTTGGGGAAACAAGACAATACTGAAGATGAACCAATAAAATAACTTGTTCATCACTACTACCACCACATGTTATGATTTGCACATGGGCCACCAGCAGGGGGGCCCACTTAAAGGAGTTGGCTCTACTTCAAGAGTTGCCTTCCCCTTCCTTATTTGGCACATTACTGTAGTATAGCGTGTCTCTTATTAAGTCCTAGTTAAACTCTGCTTTGAATAGAATTTATGTTTCCTAGTTTCTACATTTTCCAGTGTTTATTTTAGTCTCTTAGAATAGAATCCAAGCATGTAATGGAAAGGCAAACGCTATAAAAAGCCAATCAGGCCCAAGGATATGTATGCATCAAAAAGTTAACAATAGAGTTAGAACATTGCTTTTCTTCAATTCTCTCCCTCTCCTCTTTATCCGTACTTCTCCCCTTTATCTCTATTACTCTCCTTTTAAATCTAAATTTCCTTCCCTCTAACCTATTTTTTCTCCCTTGGAACTACATCACACCACAACCTAGAGGTACAAAGTATCAACAACTAGAGAGAGTTGGCATGAGCCTATCAGTTACAGATTAAGGATTATGAGCCATAATCAGTCCTATGGACCATAATACCTGCTAATTGCATTTATGAACTACAGGATACTTATCAAACATAAATCCATTTTCATACACTGATAGTTTGAAAACAAGAGACTTTCTCAACATCAAAAGGAATGACCAATACCTTGTGCGTGTGAAGAGAGCACTCTGGCGGTAATACTCTTGGGACTTTTCCAATAGTTCATTGTACTCATTGGACCCAGGGAGGAGGCCTCTGAAGTAGCCATTGCTCTCCAATCTCTCCTTGAACACTTCCCAGGCACTTCCCTTTCCCTCCGACCCCAACCGCTGCCTCATCTGGTACATCATCTCGAACCCACAAGCAATCTTCATCCCCAACTCTGCCTCCAAGAACTCGCCCAAGCTCCCATTACTTCTGCTGGGCATGGGATAGCACTTGGGCGCATGGAAGTTCTGCCTCACCAGCTGGGCATACATGGCCCGCGACATCCGCACCGGCACTCGGACCAGCTCCTCCGAACGCCCCTTCTCCAAGAACCTCTCCATCCTCGCAGCGAACTTCATCGAGTCGATGTCACGATCGTAGAACCCCTCCACGGCCGCCGAGATCAGGCAGGGCTCGTGGCGGACGACCCAGGCCACCGAGGCGGGCACCCTCGCCACCGCCCGGTGGATGTTCCGCCGGGCCCGCTCCGGGTATTCGGCGATCCTCCTCTGAATCGCCACCTGGACCGATTCCGGCGCCCGGGTGTCTATTTCCCCTCCGGCCAGGGCCCACAGGGCGTCAATTAGGGGAGGGTTGGAGGGGAATCGCTTCCTGGGGATGATGTGGACGGACCCGCCGCGGATGAAGACGCGGTTGGCGGCGGTGTCAGGGTTGAGCCAGCGGGGAAGGGAGTAGGCGGCCTCGATGAGGAGGAACTGACCGTCGGAGTCGGAGACCTGGATGGAGAGGGAGGGCACGGCGCGGGAGATGTGGAAGAGGAGGAAGACGACGAACCACTCGTCCTCCAGGTTGTCGCCAAAGCGGGTCTTGCCCTGGAGGTGGGCGGGGATGGCGCCTCCAATTCCGTCTCCAGCGGGGGAAAGGTGAAAGGGCTCGTGTTGCCAGATGTAGTCGGCGACGAGGGAGGCAATCGCGTCGAGGACGCGGAGGTGGAGGGCGGCGAGGCCATCGGCGTCCGCCTTGTTGGAGTCCGGATAGAGTGCGTAGAAGACGGTATCGTCGGGAATGCCGGAGTTCCGGGAGGGAGCGGTGGGACCGTCGTCCGCCGCCGTCGACATGGCTGAGAAGCTTAGAGAGGCTGAAGCTTCTCGAATGAAATGGAGGGAATGTGTGGGCATTGGAATGTGGAAACCTGGTTCGCGATTTAAGTCGAGTCTGAAACAGACCCACCCGGGTCTGCACACGGCCGGGTTAATTTGGCTATTTCCTGAACCGGCAGACATTGCTGTTTGCTAATACAAATCAAAGAGTATAGGGCAAAAAAAAGTTATAGTATAAAGAAATGGATGAACATAAGTACATAATTTGGTTGCATTCACTATCAATATATTTATAAATAATTAGTGCAATAACATTATAACCAATAGCACTAACAACTTATTTCTCTTATATAGCAGAGGAGATTTATCGTATGTGGTTGGAGTCATTGCCAAAGTGGTTATACCGGCATAGTAACACTTTAAAATATAAATAAAGAAAATATAAAAAATAAAGAAAAGTATATATAAAGAAAGAAAAATAAGAATTAGTAGCATGCCCAGAACGCAATCTGTGACATGCTCCTCCTCTCAATTTTGTCAAGGTTCTCGTTAATGTTGCTCCATGAGGTAGACTTTGACTTGATTAATACGGTGGTTAAGAAGTTCTTCTTTAGGCTCTCAACTATGTAGAAGGTCCCTCCATTTAGTGATAAATTTGCAGACTTTCTCCTTATCGCATTCAACTTCACAGTCAACAATGATTTCCTCTAAAACTCTGACGTCAATGGTAACTTTAGGATTGTCATGAGTAAGGTGGTTTCTTGAGAGGTCTTCAGCATTGGCATGGTATGGCTTCATATAGCTGGCATTGAAGACAAAATGGATCAACATCCAGTGTGGTAATTGAACTTTGTAAGAGACCTTCCCGACGTGTTAAAGGATGGGTATAGGGCCTTAATACTTGCGAATAAGGCATTTATGTAGTTAGAGAAAAATCTTGAGTTGGGCAAGATTCAATTTGACAGGCATAAAATCCTCCACAATAAAGGTGGACGGTTTGCAGCTTTGGTCAGCCCACTTCTTTTCTCGAATAGTGGCTTTCTGAAGATATGTGTGATGATCCAATCTTGTGCAAGGAGGAAGGCAAGGGGTTCTTGCCAGTATAGCCCAGAGCCAAGGTGTGGGGCCTGATAGGCTGCGGCTGATGGCTAACTCGAATGGGCTCTATTTGGTCATGGAGCTCTTCTGCAAATTATAATAGAACTGGGCAATGTCAAGGAGATTAACTCAATTCTTCTAGTTAGCGTTGATGAAGTGGCATAGATATTCTTCAAAGATAACATTATCATGCTCTGTTTGGCCATCTATTTGAGGATTCAAGCTCAAATAGAAACTCAACTTGGAACCAAGCAGTTTAAATAGTTTCGTCCAAAATCAGATAGTGAAATGCCTATCTCAGTTGCTCACAATTATTTGGGAGACACCTTAGTACTTAACAATGTTCTTTAGAAAGAGGTGAGCATATTCTTTAGTTGTATAGTGTTTGGGAGCTAGCATGAAGGTGGCATATTTAGAGAAACGGTTGACAACCACCAAGATTAATCAATATCTACCAACTTTAGGCAATTCAAAGATGAAGTCAAGACATACACTATCCCCAAGTTCTTGCAGTACTAGTAGTGGTTCAAGGAGGCTCTGTGGTTTGCCACATTCCACTTTATCTTATTGGCAGGTAAGACAAGTTTGAACATATGTCTCAACATCATTGTCCATGTGAGGTCACCAATATTCTCACTCCAGAAGGGCCATTGTATGATAGAAACATAGATGACCAGCCCAAGGAGTGTCATAACACTTGTGGAGGAGTTCTTTCTACAAGTATTCCACTTTCAGAACATAGATTATCTATCCCTTGGTCATTAGTAGCTCATTGTCTAGCCAAAACTTACGAGGCTTGCCTTCTTTCACTTGCTCGAGGAGGGTGCACACCAAGGGATGTTTTCCCATCACTGCACAAATACATTGTAGTAAATCACTAGAGTAAGAACTAATGCTAGCAAGATGAAGTGAAGCCAATTTGATTAATTTGGCTTTTTGACTAAGTGCATCAACAACGATATTATTCCGCCTAGGTTTGTACTCCAATATGTAGTCAAATTTAGTCAAAAAGTCTTGCCACCGAGCCTGTTTGGGAGATAGCTTTGGTTGAGAATGAAAGTAACTAGTAACAATGTTGTTTGTTTTGATGACAAAGCGAGAACCCATTAAGTAATAACACTAGGTGCGTAGGCAATGAATGTCCTATAGCTATCATCTCCTTCTCTTATACAGTGTAGTGTCACCCTGTTTCATTGAGTTTGCAATTTTCAAAGGCAACAAGGTGATCTTCTTTTGAGAGAATGCCCCTGATGGCATAATCAAAGTTATCCATCTAAACTTCAAATGGTTTGGAGTAGTCTGGGAGTCAAAGTACAGATTTTTGTGTGATTGTTGCCTTCAGTCTAGCAAAGGTTGTCTCACAGTCTTATGACCAACACCAAGGTCGATCTCTCTTTAGCAAGTCAGTTAAAGGGGCAACTTTTTGAGAATACCTTTGGATAAAATACTTGTAGTAGTTTGAGAGGCCTAAGAATACCCACAACTATTTTACTTTGGTAGGGACTGGCCAATCATCAATGACACATAACTTTTCTTGATCTATTTGAACTTGTCCACCACTAATTTGATGTCCCAAATAGAAGTTTTTTTGTTGTGCAAAAGAACACTTCTCCAACTTGACATATAGTTGGTTTTGCTATAGGGCATTGAACACAACTCTTAAGTGAGTAACGTGTTTGGTAAGTGTATTGCTATAGACCACAATGTCATTAAGATAGACCAACAAGGAAATCAAGGAAGCCATGAAAAATATTGTTCATGAGTGTGTAGAAGGTGGTCGGGGTATTGGTAAGACTGATAGGCATGACCAAGAACCCGACGGCACGATAGCGAGTAACACAAATAGTCTTGGCTTTGTCACTAGGGGTAATTCAAACTTGGTGGTAACCTAACCGGAGATCCAATTTAGAGAACTAACGAGCACTTCCAAGTTGGTAGAAAACATCAACAATTAGTGGGAGGGGATATTGGTTCTTCACTGTCAATTTGTTTAGTTCTTGATAGTCAATGCAAAGGCATAAGCTCACATTGTGTTTCTTTTGGAATAAAATTAGGGCTCCAAAGGGGGCTTTGGAGAAGCGGATGAAACCTGCTTCAAGTAATTCATCATGTTGCCTTCACAATTTTGCAAGTTCGAGGGCGCATCCAATAGGGAGAGCGGTGTCACGAGGTAGTAAAGTGGACTATTTGTGACACATTTTGGGGCTCACACACGTGTGGAAGCATAAATACTAGGTGTGTATGCATTACAGGAACTACCCTTAGTGTTGCACACTATATACGCAGGTGTTGTGTGCTTTCTGCGCAACATTGCACACACATGTTGCGCAGCACCAAACGATGCGCACACATAGTTGCGCAACACCAAACGATGCGCACACATAGTTGCGCAACATTGCGGGCCTTCCCCACAACGCCTGCATACATGGTATGCAACACTAAGGGTAATTCCCGCAATGCATATACACCTAGTATACAACACTTTCACACGTGTGTGTACCCTAGCACGTGTCACAGATAGTCTGCTTCGCTACCCCATGACAGTGGGCTAGTGGTTTCACACCATGCTCCAATTCAATTTAGTGGTCAATGGTTCTCCAGGAAGGGAGGCGCTTTGGTAAGGATTTAGTCATTACATCAGCATAGTCATCCAAGAGAGCTTGGACTTCCTTTGGCATGGGTTGATCCTCTTGTGGTTGGTCTTCTGTGTGAAAGGCCACAACTTATGGTGGATCCCCTTTCTTTAACCTATTATCTAGTTGGAGTGCGGGTAAATGTGTAATTTTAGGCCTACTTTTCTGAACAATTGGCACCATGTAGAGATTTATGGTTTCAAACATGCATAATGAGCCCAAATGTAGCATCAGGACAATATTCACTTTCTGCTAGAATTCCATCCCAAGGATAACTGGAAAGTTATCTAAGGGGACCACCATGAGATTCATATTGTCAGACCAATTGCTAATCTGAATGGGAACATCCTTAGCTAACCCAGTGATAGGACAAGCTTCGGAGTTCATCGCCTTCATTTGACTCGAATCATTTACGAGCCTTAGCCCTATGTGTCCTACTTCATTGTCTAAGATAAAAGAATGGGTGGCTCCGATGTCAACCATTGCTCTTGTTGGTACGTCATTCAAGCAGATCTCAATGTATATTAGACCCTTTGGTCAAGATGATTATTTTTTCTAAGTACCCTCAATGGTATTGAGTAGTCTTAATGCTTCCATCTTAGGTGTTTCTTCTTCATCATTGGAGGCTTCACCATTTTCCTCAAGTCAAGCTGACTCCCTCACAATGAGGGCATTGAGTACTTTCTTTTGTAGATATTGCCAAGTGAGATGGGGTCCTACACATAGTAAGGATGATAATGGGTCCCTGGCCACCCCGCTGCACCCCAATCGCCCGTCCTCCCCCGTGTCCTAGCCGCCTGTCCGCCCCGCTACACCCTAGCCACCTGTGTCTACCCTTGGCCACCCCGCTCCACTCCACCCCCCTTCCCCTCCCCAGTTCCCCCCTTCCCACCCCTGGCATCCCCCCCCCCTCCTCTAAAAAATAGAGGGGCCCCGGGGAGAGAGGGCCTCCCTCCTGCTCCCCCTCTCTCCCCGGTTCTCCCCTTCCCGGTCCGTCCCCCCCCCCCCACCCCTTTCCTCTAAAAAATAGAGGACGGGAAGGGGGGACACGAGGAGAGAGAGGGGAGGGGCCGGAATCTGACACCTTTCCCTGTTCCCTTCCCTCGTCACCCCCCCCCTCCTTACTCCCCGCCGGGCCGGCCACTGGTGGGCTTTTTAATATTATCGAAGCTTTAATGTGTTGCTAAAGTACAATCATTAGCGACGCATATATAAATGTTGTTAATATCATACTATTAGCGACACTTTTGTTAAGCGTTGCTAATGAGCAGTAGCGATTGCAATTTTATTGATGTATGTAGAGTGCTTTTTGTAAGTTACTAATAACTATTAGTGACGCTTATAGTACTATCAACGACACTTAAAAGCGTCACTAATAGTCTTTTTTGTTGTAGTGCTAGGTATATGAACTTGTTATAATTAGACTACATTTTGTAGATTTGTATTTTTTTTAATTATCTAGCCATGTGTTATAGATTACTACGGATTAAACTTTTATTTTTATTAGCATATTGTGGAATGATCATTTATTTTTTTACTTATCCAACTAAAATTTGGAGATTAATATTTTATATCTTGTGTTTAAATTAAATGTTAAATTAGAACTATGGAAAAAAGCTCTAGAATTAAAAGATTTTAAAATAAACAAGACCAAGACAAAGTATATAGATTTCAACTTTAAGGAAAGTATAACTATATGTTAAACTTTAGTTGAGATAGAAAGGCAAAAAGTGCTAAAATATCAGTAATTTTGATATTTGGTTTTTATTTTTCATAAAGAGAGAGATATTGATAGTAATGTAGTACATAAAATTAATGTAGGGTAGGTAAAATAAAAGGCGAATTCGAGAGTTTTGTGTGTTAGGCACGTCTTAAATATATTTAAAGTAAGTTATATAAAACTACTATTAAACCAACAATATTCTATGAGGCAAAAAGTTGAACACCAAAGAAAAGTCATATAGATAAATTGAATATAGTTGAAATAAGAATACTATGGTGAATGTGTGAAATAACTACGAAAAATACGATTAAAAATAAGTATGTATGTGAGAAATTATGGGTAGTACTTGTAGGGGGGAGCTCAAGGAGTGTAGGTTGTGTTAATATGAGCGTGTATAAAGAAAACTAATGGATGCACCTAGTAAGAAAGTTAGAAAATATTTATGTAAATGATATCAAAAGAGAAAGTTAGAGATATGAAAGAATTTGGATGGAATTAATAATAAATGATATCTCTTAGACATATGAAAGAGTTGACACAAAATAGATAAGAATGGGGGTATAAAATCCATGTCACTAACCCCAAATTGCCAAGAAAATGTGCTACTTGATTATGATTATAATAAGATCTTATGTTTAGATTAAAGTTGAATTTATCAAGTATTCTATCATACTCTCTAAAAACCCAAAATTTTGGTGGGGGAAATAGAACTTGATCAAACTCTCAGCCAAGCCGTTATGTAGTGGTAAATCACCCACCAAGCCAGCTATTTCCACAGTTGTTGCCCTTCAAATCCCTTGAAGTACCTATTCTAAGCTCTGTGATAACTACAAATTTCATAGCCTTTTATACTGTCAAGGAAAAAATTTACAGAGTTTAGGCTCAAGCACGACTATATGAGTCAAGGCATTACGAGCGATCCGATCAAGATCCAATAGTATGCATTTAGGGCTCTCTACTCCCGAGTGAAATACTGTCGGATCAAAACCAATGGCCAAAGATGACCCAACTCGTGTTGCCACATCTATCATATAAGTTCAATGCCATATAGAAAAATTATTGAATGAAACAAGAAAAAAAAGTTTGCATGCATTTCAACTTATCATATAACTTCATCCTTTTGTAGAGATAAAATACAACCTATGTACAACTTCGAATTTCATAAGCTAGATTAGAATAAAAAAAATTATGGCGTCTTAATGGTTTCAAAAACATTGTGACAATAGAATCTTTATATGCCTATTCGTGCCAAAATTTAAGCCACTTTTATTAATCTAATATTAATTTAATTACTAGACGTGTCGATGTATAATGCACATTTGCATTCTATAAATTTGGTCTTATATTACCTCTGTATATTGAGCTTAATGTTTAATTATCTTACCTAAACTATAGATAATACATTTAGTGTATTAAACATAATTTAAGACTTCTATAACAAACAACTCAATTTTAATAATTGTATATATTATATGTAATTTAAAATTTCTATGACAAAAATCTCTACACCCTTCTCACTTAAAAATTCTAAATTAATTAGGATTATAAAATCCATATTTTTTATGTGCCTACAAAATTACATTTACTAGAGAAATTATTATAATATTTTAGGCCTCTTAAATTATAAACTATTAAAAAATTTCTTTAAAAAGGCAATATAAACATAACGTAACAAATATCTCCACAAGATTATACTTATTAAAAAATTTATTATAAAATTTTATCTATCTTGAATTCTAAATTAATTAATTTAAAAAAATACTAATATAGGTATAACATAACAAAAATTTCTGCCCCTTCACACTTTAATAATTGTATTTATAGATTACAAAGGTTTTCACCCACTCTCAAAATTAATATGAATTGGCACTAAAGGATTTTGAATGGTAACTCATAACGGTACACCAATGATAGAATTTAGCAGTGTTTTAAAAACCGGACCGGACCGGCCGGTCCAACTGGGTTCAACCGGACTCGGTGTAAAAAACGGGCTGGTTCAGCTTGATTTCCGGGTTGGTTTAACCCGCCGGGTCAGCATGACCCGGCCGGTTTAACCGGTTACCTGGTGTCCCGGTCCGGTCCGGTTCTTAAAAAAACAAAAAATAAAAGTTTAGCCAACGATCGGGATTTTCAGGGAGGAGCTCGGCGGAGGAGCTGGGCATCAGGACCGAGCGATTGGGGCGACTGTGAGCGGTGATTTTCTCCGGCGATTCATCCTCTCCTCGTTCCGTCCGCAACCGCCTCTTCCTCGTCGCCGTCCATCGGTCCATGGCCTGAAAGCAAGGAGGAGCTCTGGGCGATTTGGGCCGGCGGCTGGTGATCTTCTCCGGTGAAAATCCGGCTCTTCATCCTCTCCACGTTCCAGCGACAACCACTCCTCTGTCATCGCTATCGATTTGTGTTTTATGCTTTAGACGACCTGAAGAACTCTCATATGAAGGAGCTGGAGGGGGCTCCAATGCGGCGGGTGGTGTTCAGGTCAGCTGGCAAGGCTAAGCACAGCATATGGGAATAATCCTTGGAAAAAAAGATTGAAATATTATCATTATGAAGTGCCGGGGGAGCCCATCCTTGTAGTTGTGAGTTGATCTACATAAGCCAAAGCCCATATCACTGGCGACGTCTCCGACATAAATGCAAGGAGGATGTATAGCTGATATAGGATCTTGTGGAACAAGATTTGATTTTGCAAGTGGTTCGGTACGAACGAAGAAATTTCAAACAAAATGATCTAAACTCGCTAATAGGAAAGGAGAGAAAAACAAAGCAATGCCAACAGTGGATTGACTCTACTGTTCATCGATATACAAAGCTCTCTCTTTTTCATCTCATGCCAGATCCAAAAAAAAATGAGTCCTTTTTCCTTCTCGCGAACCACGGGAGAGCCTAGCACCCAAGGGAGCAAAGCTCATTTCCCTTCCAGGGTAAAGTTGTGCATAGAAAAGGGCTGGCCCGTCAAAAGTTGGTAATTTGGTCTTAATTATTTCCGCCAGAGGTATTTCAGCAATGCAGTCAATCTTAATTACTCTGTTTTTTTCACAAGTGATGTTTAATGTAGACTTAGAACTAAAATGTAGATAATTTTTTTAGATTTGAATCTATGAATATTTGTTTATATTTTTAATTATGCTAGAACTATGAGTTTGAACCAGTATAGGTTTAAATGTGGATAGAATGAACAATATTTTGAATGGTCAAATACAATTGAGATTTTGAAACAGGTGTACCTATTTTTTTTTTAGTATTACAGAGAAATTCTTATAAATTTATTTTTAGGTGATGACATCATCCCCGGGTTGACCCACAGTTCAACCGGGTTGACCCAGCCCAGCCACTAATCCGGGTCGGGGTCCGGGCCAAGTTTTAAAACATTAGAATTTAGCCCTCCTAAAATGACTGAACAAAATAAATGCCAAATTCCATCGCTTGCTAGCACATAACCCCCTCCAAAAACTCATTCGTACAAGAACGTATCATTCACAAGTTTTCTTCAGGAAATACCAGGGTGAATATCAGCTGCACTGCAAAAAGAAAACAGAATCAAGATACAAAAAGAAATTTTACAAACATCAATAAAAGAACTATTACATTTGTCACTTCAAGTAGGAAAATTGTCGTGCGGTGAATTTCTTCAATACCTTCCTCTTTTGGAATGTTAGGCTGTTCAGCTAGAAGTTGATGGACGGCAGCAACATCTGCAGCACTGGTTGGCAATTATTTCAGTATACATGGATCAACTTAGGTACATCATATACAAGAAATGAACTGTTATAAAGCTTTGGGATTTTAGGGAAGATTGGGATGAAGGGGGACAAAAATCTTGACCAAATTGAAGACGAAGAAAGGAGAGGAAGGAATAGACGTGAGAGAGGAGAGAAGGCTGTTTCTCATTAATTCGAAATTAGGATAAAGTGTCCCTTACATAATATGCCAAGCCCTTAAGTGTGGCAATAGTTTCCTAATTCAACATAATCAAAATCATAATTAAGTAGCGCATTTTTTCAACAATTTAAGGTTAGCATGTAAATCTTCGTCCTCTATTCTAGCCTATTTTGTATTAACTATTTCGTAAGAGATAAGAGTCATATCCTTCCTTATTAACTCCATCCAAATTCTCTTAGGTCTCATTCTCCGTCTTTTGACATAATTTACATAAAACCCTTCAAACCTTCTTATTGTGACATCCATTGATATTATTTTTTCATGCCCATATCAACACAACCTACACTCCTTGAACTTCTCCACTAAAGGTATTATCCTTAAATTCTAACATATATACTTATTTATAATCCTATATTTCCTAATTATTCTACACATCCACCTTAGCACCTTCATTTTAGCTACATTCAATTTATCTTATCTATATGACTTTTCTTTAGTATACAACATTATGCTCCACAAAAGATTATGGGCCTAATAATTACCCTATAAAATTTACCTTCAAACCTATTTGGGACTAGCCTATCACATAATACTCCTTATGGCTCAAATCTTAGCACTTCTTACTCGTTTATTTAGAATAAAATTCTACCTATAGTTCTACTTTTCTTAAAGTTAAATTCTATATACTCTATCATAGCCCTGTTTATTTTAAATCATTTTGATTCTAAAACTTTTTTCCATAATTCTAGTTTGACATTTAACCCTGCTATAGCCTTGTCAACTAAGGGGCTATTTGGGTACTGAATCGTCCAAAGATTCAATTGATTCAAACTCAATTCAATGCTGAATTTTAAAATTCTTATTCGTGTGTAAAAGCTGCACAGAATTAAAAATTCAGTACTGAAGTCGATTTAGGCCGTTTCAAGCTTGAATCGGCCTGAGGTGATTCACTCGATTCATTCTCCTAGTCCCCGTTTTAAAAATTATAAATTTTATTATTTTTCAATGATTATCTTTCATATCGATTTGAGTCTCAAGAAACGTGCTATATAGGTAAGGCCCACTTTAAAAGTTCAAAATTACCTACCCTTGTAAAATCTTGTTTGATAGAACTCAAATTTAGAAACGTAATGGTATAAAGAACGCACATATCCGAGTTCAAGAGAGAGAGTTATATTAGTTTAAAATTTTAAATTTGGGTTTGACGCAACATCTGAATTTATTCTAACAAATTCTCTTACCAAACATAATTCAGATTCAACAGTGAATTTTTTGAATTAATTCGCTATTGAATTAATTCAACACCCAAACGACCCTTAAAACTACATCATTCGCAAAAAATAAACACCAAAGTATCCTATTTTGTATATGCGCAATTAGTTCACCATAACTAGAGCAAAAACATAAAATTTTAACGGTGACCCTTGATGTAGACCTACTTAAAATAACTACCCATGTTGAAATTAAATCAACCATATGCCCACTATAAATTAATCAAATTATCCTATCCAATATTCTACGACGAATTCATTACAAGAATCATCCAAGAGTAAAAGGCTATCAAGGTTGAGTTAATGGGTACTAGGCGGGTACTGTAACATGTACATTAATCCTAATTTTCTCCATAATGACATCAGGATCGCTAATCATAAATTTCACTTTAGCTGTATTAAAAACCTAGCCTAAGCAAGTGAGTGCAATATACGATGCCAATTAACTTGACCTCTTATGATAATCATGACACCAAATATAATTTGCCTAACCTTATCAAACACAAACACAATTTGTTTAATGAAAAAGAATAGCTTTAAATAATCCAAATAACAATTGTTGCTTTGATCTAGATTGTTTAATTTGAGACCAGTTCTAATATAGTAGAAAAGATACCTTGCCAGAAGCGGCCTTCCAATTATCATTCCCTTTCTTTAATACATAATTCGGAACTAAATTCCCTTAACAAGCGTCAAGACTAACTAAATATGAACAAAGTGTTTTCAGTTATTGTTTTAATTGTAAGTTTTTCCAATTATATACAGGCATGAATAAACCTAACGTACTCAACCTTTAGAAAATCTGGTTCAGTAGTGCAGATCAGGTGTGGCTCAAATGCAACCCACATGACATAGGTCTTCCAAAATACAAACAATTGACACAGCATGACACACCGTGTAGTGATATGTGACAGTGAGAATATCCAAACTAGCAGACATAGGAATTGTCGTCATGCAAAACCTAGTCTGGTGCTCTCATCATGTCAAATACTTGGGTATGAAGTTGAATAGCTTTCTCTAAAAGTCAAATGGGGATATTACTTCTATCATCTGTTAAAAAGTGATGCACAAAGACTAAGATTATCTTTAGTTGGACCTTATCAGGCAGAAGGCAGGCATATTGCTCTGCACATTATTCATCAGGCAGACCGTAAACATATTGCATTGCATGTTATTCTTTGGCTAAACCCTAAGAAAACAGACATTAAATAGGCCCACATTAAAAGATCCCCCAACCTCATCACATTACCATCTGATTTCTTCAGTTTAAATGCAAATCATAGCATTATAACTATACGTCTAAACCTTAACTAAAAGCACTCGTCAAAGGAACTTAAAATGCAAAACTCAGGTTGCATACATAAGCATAAAGACATGTATCACAATGCCCAACTCTAGATTGTGTCCAAGGAAGTTCAGTGCAGTTATCGTTATTTCATTTTTAACAGCTATACTGACCTCAAGTTCCATGTCAATGCTGAGATAACCGATGATTTGAGGAGGCACCTGAGAGTTTAGTTTAAATTAGTTGTACTGAAAATTTTCATATTCTACAAATCAGCAGTTATATTTTATTCATAAAAATAGTAGTAAACCAGAACGGACAAAGAATTGTGTCCTTCGATGCAATATAATAGATTAATCATCTTAGTTAGTGTCCCTATAGAGCTAGTAAGTCCCTTGGTCAATATATAAAGCTTTTAGGAAAATTTATCAGCTAAATTGGGCAGCCAATCAAACAAAATCCTCAAAATTAAATTGATAAATAAATAATTTAGCATATACATGATCAAGTGGACAAGGTGATGAATCATGGCCAACAATTGAAGACATACTCAAAGAAAAACAAGCTCGGAATCATCTCAAATTATGTTAATTCATGATAAAGAGGCTCAGAAAACAAATTCTGACATGTATTTTTGTCATATCAGAAAAAAACCAGGGCAAATCAGTTAAGTGAACGGTGGGGAAGTGTAGCAGGGAAGTTGCCTAAATTGGATTGTATTATGATTGGTAAAAGGTACTGAAACTCTCAGTTTGTTCAAACTTTTATAACAGTCTCGCAGCAATTACAGTCTAGTTCACTTTTTGTTTTCAGTTCTTAAAATCTCTTCCTTCCTTTTTATTCTTCTTGTATTTTTCACTAATGAGGCTATAACCAGCTATATTCCTGAGATATTAGTGAACTGACTTCTACTACCATTGCCAGGATTTCAACAAATACATACTTGAGAAACAGTCATCCTCCACCGGCAGTTCAAAGGTTGACAAATTATGAGAGCTATCCGTCGTCTACAAAGATTTACTCTCCTTATGATGATGAAATGCAACAAGTTTTTCACATAAATTTGTGCACTTTGTTCTCCTGCATTAAATTAGTAGAGCAAGGTTGTTATGACCCAGCCCACCAACTGGGGGGGCTACTTCCCGTCATCTGGCCTTATAAATCGAAAATTCTACTTTAATATTACTTTCCTTATGTACTTAGGGTTTAGTTTCATAGTTTTACCAGATACTAATGTTTTATTGAAGGTAGGATGTTCATTTTGATTAAATTCCTTGACTGGACAAGATTCCTATGCCTAAAGGGCTCTTAAGCTTATAAATTGTATGGTACATCTCCTCAGTTGTGAAGAAATGAGAATCAAGTTAGAGAGTATAGTTTTTAGTTACCACTCTCCCTTTCTAGCACTCTCTACCCTTTCTTTATGAATTTCCTACAATGATGCTCCAAGAGCCCCCTTGTGACCGGGCTCACTAAACTGGTATTGCAAGCCAGTCTCTTCCAGCGCCAACCTTCCTGTGACGCCAAAGGCAGGAGTCCAGTCCTCCTGAACTTGTCTTCAACCACAACAACCACAATGCTCTAGCATCATACCTTCTGACAATTTCCTAGACAATGACCAGGTTTGGTTCGCATCAGCCCGCGGTGTACCAACTGCCTACATCCCTTCATGCGGCACCCAACCTTCCTGCCTCTGAGGTCTTCCTTTGCTGGTGATGCTGCCTCAACAGTCTGCATTCACACCTGAAAAGAAGCCAGCTAGTGAACATCTTTCTTGGACACCAATTGTTTCAACCAGCCAACCCCTACCCCAGGACCTATTGCCAGACGAGCAAAAGCTCCAACTTTTCTGCTGGTGCCCACTGTTCACCACTGGTGCCAAAATACACCCCATCATCTTCGACAAATGCTCTGCTCCAGGTCAATTCGCAATGACCTACAGGAGCAGTTCATTGCCTGTCATCATCAACCCTTCCAAACACTAAGTCCCTCTGATTCATGTCTCCTTCGCAATCCAGGATTCAGCGATCAAGCACGCCTCCTATCCCTCCTTCAATCAGGTTGCAGCTTCTTCCTCTGCCCGGAACTCTACCATCTACTTCATGCGATTAGTGGATGTTAGGAGTCCCTTCAAGCATGGAAAGTGAATAACATATTGGACCTGCTTCCAGCTGCACAAGCCATCACGAGTCCATTGCTTCCTTATGCGGTCTGGCCCTGCCTGCCTTTTGAGTCCAACATCAGCTGCTCTACCCTGTTTGCCTTTCCTGGGTTGATCTGCACAGACCTGACTTACGCAGGCCCATTTGTTACTATGCAAACCATGCCTTACATGGGTAACTTACATTACTCCAGTTAAGGAATACTTCCCTTGGTTCTGGCTCCGACTCCAACAGCTGCATCAATCCAGCTTGACATAACTCCAGTAAGTGGACCCAACCGACAGTATGCAGCTGAGTCATGGTGGACCCAACTCCTACTTTCTAATGTTTGTTCCTGCTCGTATATTTTTCTAAACCACATGATTCAAATACCACCTCAAGGCCAAGGTGGCGCAGAAGTAAAGGTGGAGTGTTGCAACCCAGCCCACCAACTGTGGGGCCCACTTCCCATCATCCAGCCTACTTCATTGAAAATTTTACTTTACTATTAGTTTCCTTAATTAATTAGGGTTTAATTTCCTCGTTTTATTAGATACTAATGTTTTATTAAAGGTAGGATGTTTATTTTGATTAGTTTCCTTGATTAGATTAGATTCCTAGGATAAAAGGGCTCTGAAGCCTATAAATTGCAAGGTACGTCTCCTCTGTTGTCAAGCAATGAGAATCAAGTTATAGTCTTTAAATTTTAGTTATCTCTCTCCCTTTCTAGCTCTCTCTCCTCTTTCTTCATAAACGTCCCACAATGATGCTCCAAGAGCCCCCTTGTAAAGTACCCGCCTGCAGATATGCATCAAAGGAAAAAAATAGACACTCATCAAACAATCATAAAGATTCCTATCCACAGCCAAAAAAAACCTGTTGCATCCATTTTAAACAGGTATATAAACTCTATGGTGCCTCAGTACACAAACAAATAAATAGTGGAAGGAGTATGCAATGTATAACAAGCTTTTGGTCTTTGCTGAAAAGTTCATTAAAATTTATTAGACAGCATTCAGTATGAGACATAAATGGCTCATATACTTAAAGCATGCAGTTGTCATATATGTAAAACACAATAAAAACAATGAAATAAAGCAATTCATTGGAAAAGTTAATATTCATTATTTGAACCATACTTACTCTGAATTATGCATGCCATAAAGGTTTCTCAGCTTATCCAAGCATTCAGAAAGGGTCGGCTGTATTCCCAGACGTAGTTGAGTTTGATGCATGGATAACCCTTTGAGTAATTGATTTGTATCCCGTAAAATCTTCTCAAGACATGTAACAATGTCTTGAAAACTTCTCCTAACATTTACAAAAAAGTAGAAAGCTAACACTTTAAGGCACTTACCATAAAGAAGCAAATATGTGTTTCTATCATGAAGTATGGAATTTTTTTTAAAAAAAAATAATGCTAACTATTTTAACAAAAAATTTGACACAGTTCTCCTGATACCCAAAAAGAAGATTATACAACTCACATTGTATCCTTCATGGACAGAAGAATGTAATGCAAGGATGCCATCTGTTTCCCTACAACCATACTAGTGATTCCATCTATACAAGTTAGTCGGCCGTAATTCTTAGGATTTTGAAGTAGCTGAAAGTGAAAGACAGTGAAACAATACATCAACCAATCAGCTAGTGCCATTTTTAGAAATTTAAAAGCTCTATTTAGAAGAGGTTAAAAATTTCGCTCAAGATCAAGTTAACAACAAAAAGTTCTTACAACGTACATAGATTATTCCTGTACAGATTGACATATCAGGTTTCACAATGTACACATTTAAGAAAACAATAATCTTAAATTTGCGTTATTGGAACTTGGACAACATTGATCTGTACTTGTACAGTTCCAAGTTCAACTGAGCCAATATTCAAAGTGTTCACAATAGGTAAACAAAAAGCGTGATACATATGCCGTTATCAAAAACAGGAAAAAAGATGTGCCCCCTTCTCACCATTCTCTTCCATTTTCACAATACAGAAGGAATTTGGATGAATAGAAAGAGTAACATATAAACAGAAGATAACCTGTAACCTTTCAATGATGGAGGAAGCATTAGAGAATTGTCTAAGCAACTGAGATTGGAGTTCATCCCATCGATCCAATTCCTCCTTAACCCTCTTAAATTTTTGCCGAAATTTTTTAAACATTGCCTCCATTGCACAACAATCAATCCGCCAAATAAAACCCAATACTATTTAAGGCCTA
The DNA here is from genome assembly GCA_035235625.1 of Saururus chinensis. Taxonomy (NCBI): domain Eukaryota; kingdom Viridiplantae; phylum Streptophyta; class Magnoliopsida; order Piperales; family Saururaceae; genus Saururus; species Saururus chinensis. Next base: position 3,878,462 of record CP141145.1, on the reverse strand, counting down.
ACAAATAGGCCTTTTTTCCCTTTTCCCCGGACGGGCAGACCACGTCAAGATTTTGCTTATGTTCTCCTCAGATGAATAGCTCTTTTGAAGTTTCCGTTGTGAGAAGATATCAGTGAGGCGGGGAGGAAGAGAACGGCAGCGGAAGGCAGAGCCAAAGACGCCAGCGTGGCCGAAGGCGGAGACCAGCACGGATGCAGCTGCTGAAACTGGGAGGGAGAAACGGAGGAAGGTGCTGCAGATGGTGGAGATCCGTGGTTGGTTCTGTGAGAGGGAAGCAGAAGGTAGAGAAAGGAGGATGCGAGCGGAGAGGACGGGGGCTGTCGGCGTCGGCCGAGAGGCGGAAGACAGAGCGGTGAGGGGTGGAGAGGTGGCTCTGGCGAGGAGGATATAAGTGGAGCGGAGGAGAAGTGTAGCGTCGAAGCCTAAGACGGAGAACGGTGGCGGAAACGGCCGAAATTAAGAGGGAGAGGCGGAGGAAGATAGGAGGCTGAAGTGAAGCGCCGACGAGAGGTGGAAGTGCCGGAGGCAGACCGGAGGAAAACAGGACGAGAGGGAGGTGGAATGAGGCGATGAGGAGGCGGACAGTGAGAAGGAGAGAAGACGGAGAGGGGGAAGAGGGAGGAGAAGGAGAGGAGGAATTGGTGGCGGCGCAAGACGGGGAGCCGGCGAGGCGGTGGAGTCTGGAACTAGGGCCGCATGTCCGGCCGAAACAAAATAAAATTTTTGAAGGCCCGGCCAGTCCGCAGTTGAGGTTAAAAAATTTGGCTCACCCCAAATTTAGACCGGTTTGGCCCGAGCACATGGATTTCTGGACGAAAGAAATGTGTTATAATTTTTTTTATATATTTTATTATGGGAGATGATAAATTTATATATTAAGTAGAGAAATAAATATAAAAAAATTTTAAAACTAAATAATTATATAAAAAATTTATTATATTTTATTTGATAAATAAAAATTATTGTATTTTATTTGGTATAGAGTATATTTTATTTGGTAAATAAAAATTATTATATTTTATTTAGTATTGCGATTGGGCCAGGCTTTTACTATTTTTTTTCATGCTTGGGCCCGGCCCAAAAATGGATGAAATTTTATATTTAAAGCCTAACCCATAACCTATTTTTTAAGGTCAAAGCTCACTTATTTTTACGCCAGGCCGGCCGTATTATTTGCATCCTTACTTGGAACCAATCGCAAGGAGGAATGGCGAGGCAGGACGGGGGAATCCCAAATAAGGACCCATAAATATGTGTGCCTTGCACATGGAATTAATATGCGTCATACGCATGTGTGCCATTTGCATATGGAATCGCACTACCCATGTTTAAAAGAGAAGCGTTGAGGAGAGCCTTGGAGCCATGGCTCACACGCTATTGAACTTTGCTATTGATACCTTAATTTTTTCCTAAGATCGCCATGTGTTCTTTACCCCATTTATCTTTGTTAAAATATTTCATTTATCTTTTATATTTAAAAAAAAATACCCCACTTCTCTGTTTTTCTCTAGTGGAAATTTGGTCTATGGCGTTGATTGGCATCAACACCACCGACGGCCAAATGGTTCGCGTCAGACTAGCTTGTGCAGGCTAAATCCAGACTGCCGCCGGCCAGATCTGGCCTGCGCGGACAGATCCAGCTCATGGACTAGCTGCACAGGCCACCCCACATGGCCAGATCTGGCATGTGTGGGCGGATCTAGTCGGACTAGCCTGCACAACAAGATATAGTTGCGCAGGCAAGTCCGATAGCTGGTTGGATCTGGCCACACAGGCCAGTCTAGTGCGCAGCTAGATCTGGCTATGCGAGCTAAATCTAGAGCGGCCTGCACAATTGGATTTGGCCAGGCTAGATCCAGATCTACCATCCGCAGTTGAACCTTGCTGTTGGAGCATTCACCGGAATCGAAATCACTAGTACTATTGCTAGAAGAAAAGGGGGGGGGGAATATGAGCAAAATGAGAGGGGAAATACGAGGGAATTCAGGAACAAAAACCTCCTTTTTACTTTCATTGGGGTATACATGGAAAATTTTAGGGTCTGAATAGCCACATTCCATGAAATTTTATCTAGTGAACCATTCCTTGGGATTTCATATTATCTAGGGGCATTCAATCTCTATCTAATGGCGTATATTAGTCAAGGGTATTTAAGCCTCAAGTAAGTAACATGGGCCATCAATTCTAAATTCAATGGCTCACAAAGTCTAGACTCACACACAACTACGTGAACCCAAATGTACCTATACTTTTGCCTTTTTAAAACTTACCTGCCTTGCAGTAAACTATTTTCTCAAGGGTTGGGTTTCAAAATACTTCGTTTATGAAGAAGGTATTTACCGATTTAGATTTTTATTTTTTTAAATAAAAAATATATTTACCAGTTTAGATTTTTATTTTATTTTAAAAAATCACAACCATGACATCTCAACACTTCTCACAACACAACTCGACTATAGCCACAAATAGACCAACCATGGGGAGTCCAGCCATGGCTAGCCTCGCCTGTTATAGACTGCATTTTGGACATCCTACCAATTGTTATATTTTACTTATCAATATTTTATTTTATTTTACTATATTTTCACTTTTATTGTTCAAAGTTGCAAACTCTAAGAATATGCAATATTTCTCTTATGCTATATAAAAAGATGTAATGTGTTAGTAGTGTCAGGCTCGAGTGATCTTACACCTCTTGCATTGTAAACACGTTGATAACAAATACAATTCATTTTTTGCTTGTGTTAATTTGTTTCCTTGCAATATGTCACCTTCATTCCTTATACCTCTTACTATATACAAGTGCCTATAAATGATTTGTGCAATATATATATACAAGACAACCCTTTTGTCCCACTCAAAGGCTTGGTTATTAGGTACCAAGCCTCCAAGCATCACACAACTAACTGCCCTGTGGGCATGTCAATGACAGTTGGTATCAAACTTGGCTTAAAGAAAAACGATCATTCATCGAGTAGCCCCAGAACAAGCAAGTGGGGGTAGAACCAATGTTTTAAACCCCAGCCCAGACACCGACATGGATTGGTGTCCTGGCCGGTTTAATTGGGTTTAACCACAGGTCAACCCAGGTTAAACCCGGTTGGTATATATATTAAACAACCCCTCTCCTCCCCTTTTCTAAACCCTAGATGAGGGTGGGAAGGGAGATGTGGCGCCAGAGGCGGCCAGCTCCTCCTTCCCCCTTCCCTCCCTCTCCTCCCCGCCTTCCCTTCTACCTTCATTGAGTAGCTGCTCCCCTTTGAGAAATGGCTCCGACATTAAACTTTAAAGTACGCCTTTGCATCTCCCAAAAAATTTGGGCCAAATCTTCTATGATGGCTCTATCAATGAAGAGGTGCTCTGCCAGTTCAAGAAGGAGGCCAAGGACTAGGTCTTGTGCCATCTGATCGTAGTTTGCTGGAGAAGGATTTTCACTAGAGAAAATCACAAGCCACTAGCCATATCACCCAAAGCTCTTCCCTTTCTGGCCATGCATGGACGATGATGGCATGTGGAGAGGAGATTGCCAGAACGTGGAGGGAATCGCCAGAGGAGATTGCCACTCACGGTCGCTTGCCCCAAATCGCTCAGGCCACCTCCAAGTCCAATCTCCTCCGGTCTAGATCCAAAATCCCAATCACGAATTCGTGCCGCAATCCTTTTGTTTTTTTTTCTTTCAAAAAATTGGACTAGACTGGAACACCGGGTAACTAATTTAACCGGCCGGGTTAAACTAACCCAAAAATCCATTTGAACCGGCCCGTTTTTTTATAACGGGTCCAGTTGAACCCAGTCAGACCGGCCAGTCCGGTCCAGTTTTTAAAACACTGGGTAGAACAAGCAGCCCTAGAACAACAACTAAAAAAGACATCCAAATGGAAAGAACACGTTGAAGCCATTGAGGAGCCAACATCCCATTTGGTAGATAGGCTATGTGCTTTGGAAGAGAAAGAGATTCCCTTGGAAAAGGGAGAAGCGGACCACGATGTGGGATTTTAGAATCGTAATGTGGGTATACAAATCCTCATGATGATTGGAGAAACACGAGCAAACTTCTCCTCCACATAATAGCTAGAGGAGGTACAAAATTTGGCTATACTGTTGAGACTTCTCCTCTAAACAATGGCCCAATGGGAACCAATCGACACCATTAAGTATCCCAAAGTACCAAAACCAAGGCATGTCTTGGTGCACTAGATGCTAAAACATTTGAGATATGTATGAGAATGACAAGTTATTCTACTTCTTTGAAGGTCTCAGACCTTGGGCCCAAATAGACTTGAATAGGCAAAATGTGTGAGACTTATTAGCAACCATCATGGAGGCTGAGCGCCTCACTAATTATACTACCCATGATAAAACAAGGAAGTCAGGTTACCATCAGAAAGACCAAGGTCTACGAAAGAGCCAACATGGTCAAAACAACCTTGTTGATGTCCAAGACAAAGGCAAGGGCAAAGTGGGAGAAAATAAACCCTACTACAAAAGATTTGGGGCAAAGGGAGACAATTCCTCCTCTTTCGTCAGTCCATTCCGACCCAACAACAAAGGCAGAGAGGTCCAATGTCATATCTATTGTGTGTGAGACCCTACCTTACTTGGCAAAATTTGCAAAAGAAAGCACTTAATACCCTAATTACAAGGGAGTTTGCATGAATTGAGGGCAATAATTAATCCTCCAATGACGAGGAGGAACCACCTAAGATGGGGGCGGTAAGACTACTCAATGTTATCAAGGGGACCTAGAAAAAGAAATCATCTCTAGGAAAAGGCTAGATGTACATTGATATCTACCTGAATGGCCTCCCAACCAGAACCATGGAGGACATGGGAGCCACACCGCACCTTTATCATAGATAGTGAAGAAAAATGAGTTGGGTTGAACCTAGTGAAAGGCTCATGTAAAAGTAAGGGAGTGAACTATGAAGCTTGCCCAATCACTGGGTTGGCCAAGGATGTCTCCATCCCATTGCCAGGTGGTTTGGCACAACAAACCTCATGGCAATTCCCTTAGATGATTTTCAAGTAATCTTTGGGAAGGAGTTCTTGCAAAAATTAAATATTGTCCTAATGCCACATTTGGGTTTGGTATGCATGTTTCAATCCCTACAACTAAACCATGGTTTAAAGAGATGTACCCAACATATCTTGTTGCCCTCCCCATGGAAGAATAGCCGAGGAGGGAGCAAGCAACTCCATCGTGACAATCTATGCTAATGTCATGTCCAAAGTCTTACTGAAATGCCTCCTACCATGGAGGACAATTGACCAACAAGTTGAGCTAAAGCCTAGTGCAAAGCCACTAGCTCGTGTGTCATACCAGATAACTTCCCCTGATCAATCTGAATTAGGAGGTAGTTAGATGAATTACTAGAATTATAATTTATCTACTCTTCCAAAACCCCCTTTGTAACAGCCCGACCCGAGTCGGGGTCCACAAAATCTCTAATAAAAAATTATTCTTCCTTAAGCCAGGAATCATAATCTATGTACGAGAAGTACAACATTCATCTACGCACTACTAAGCTTCAAAGCTTCCTTGTACGTAGACTTAGAACGATCATTTACACATGACAAAGATTAATAATTCATCGTGTGTAAATAAGAATAAAACTTATTATTATAATTAATTTGGATAGGGCCAATGTTTCCTTGCCTATGTATGTATTGGATATTATTCCAATACGATCAAACTTAAATATAGTTCTGCCTAATGGCTACTACATACATTAGGCATCACAAAATTATATACATTAAAATACATATATACTGATATCCAATCAAAATCATACTAAAATTTGTAATCTATCGAAGTCAAGTGGAACTTAATAAATCAATAAAATCGTACATCTCGCTCAAGCGGGATCAAACATATTCACACGTCTCGCTCTATCTATAAGGACCCTCATCTTTAAACCGGTTTTGGTTTTCTTTAATTATTGGTTATCGTGAGATTTATGTGTTTTCTGATCTTATTCGGTGATTTCGCAAATAAATAGAGTTTGTGATGGTTTTAACCAAAATTAACTTCAATATTAGTAGTTTTAAGTGATTTTAAACCAAATGTGAATTTTTGGAATTTTTTGGAATTTTTACTATTTTCTCAAAAATTAGGGTTTTGGCGGGACCGCTGTGGGCCCCACCGTCGAAAATTTTATTTTTATGTCAAATGAACCTAGACATATACCTAAGGTCACACAAAAATTTTCAGAATTTTATTAGGCTTAATTTGTGCTTAAATTTGCAAAATAACCACTTTTAGCCTACTTTTCCTATTTACACCCCAAAACTTACCCATGCGTACCCTAACCCTTACTATAAAAGGGCAAACCAGAGCCATTTCCATTTTTGGGAATAGGCTAAGGAATGAGGGCTGGCCTAATCCCCACTTAGGCCCGAATTAGAAGCCGATTAAGGTAAGCTTACTCTAATTAAGCACTAATCCATGACTTTTTTCTTAGTTTCTTCCAAATCTACCATTTTCCCCTTGATTCAATTCATTTTTGACCATCAAAAGCTACTGATTTGTGTTTTACTATAAACCCTAACATTCAAAATTCTATTTTTACTACCAACAAGCCCTAGATCTAAGATTTAATTAGGGATTTCTTGGGTAAATCGATTTCCATTAGAGTTTAATTCAAACTCATTGTGTTTTCAAGGATTTCAAGAAGGGTGACTCTTCAATTCGAGCTTAATCAAGTGCTGAGGTAATGGGTCTTCGAAATCTCTGTTTATCCATGGTAAAACTCTTCATTTTTGGCTTATTTCGAATGGAGTTTGCTTGATTTAGTGTGTTAATGGTAAGATTAGAAAATGAAATTATTTAATCCCGATTTCTTAGGGTTTTGTATTATTATGGTATGGTTTGATGTTCTGGAAGTCAAGAAGGACTTTTGATGATGATTAGGGTGTTAGATGTGGATTTAAAGTGTTATGAATGGTGTTTCGGTTTGATTTTGCGAAAGGAAGAAGATGACCAGTTCTGCCGTGTTGGCGATCAAACGGCCCTTGTGGGCGATCGATCGGCAACATTGCCAAAACGTCGATTTTCCAGTTCAGCCGATCGAACGGCCTGCTGGGCGATCGAACGGCTGAACTGTAAATTTCAAAATTCCACGTTTAACCGATGGAACGGCCTGAAGGGCGATCGATCGGCTACACAGTAAATTGCATGTTGTGCATATGTTGTCTATTTTGATGATTCCACTTTAGCTTGCCAATTTTATATGAATGTGGAATGTTTTAAGCTATGTTAGGCTACTGGAAATGCATGCTATTAAGTTTATGGAGTTGAGATATATGCTTAGAGATGGTGGAATGACTTATGTTTTGTGGCATGATGTTGGAATCATCATCTTGAAATTTTGAATGGTTGGTTTCTCATTGTTAAGCATATCTTCAGTAGAACTAGAATCTATTATTGGATTGATTTGTCATGATAGATTGTGGTTAGTTGTGTGTGGATGTTGGTGAATGCCATGACTCAACGATGAAATGAGTGATGTTATATGTGTTTAGCCTTTGTGGTTGAGTTTTGAATTGAGATATGATTTCAACAATTCTTCTCCTATGATTTCCGCTGGAATTCATGCTTAGATGGAAATTCACATGTGTAGTGTGGTAGTGAGTTTAATTTCAAGCATGTTGGCATGCATTATGTGAAATGTTTCTACTAGATACACACATGTGGGGTTAAATGATGATGTTGAAGCTTGATATTGTGATTATGAATGATGCATTAGGGGCTGATGAGAGCACTTATCATGGATTAGGATTCATGTATGCTTTGCCCACGTATGTACCATGCTGCATGCACCATGAAAATGGATTTCTAATTGAGGCTTCATCGTGGTTAATCGAATTTGACAGATTGGATGCAATGTGATGGAATTGTGTGCCGGATTGATCGGTCGTGGATTAATCACAAATTGATTGGTCCGAAAGGACATATTTTGATTTGAGTTCCTGTGTGGAACGAGTGCACTCCCCGGGTTGAGTCTTGTTAAATGGAATGATGTGGGGACGAGTTGTGTACTTGTCTTGCGGATTGTGAGAATGTCATTATGAGTGTCATCTGGACCCTGAGAATCCAGTGTGGTATGCCGTGTGCACCTCGCTACCACGTGTTCTAGGGTTCTCTGTGTGAGAACTCGGGCTCTTCCCTCCGCAGGAGATGTCCCTGGGTAAACACCCCTGCTCTAGATTCTCTGTGTGAGAATGGGACATCCTTGGCCAGGATCGTCCAGGGCGAGCAGTATTAGGGATTGGCAACCCCAATCTTTCTTTAAATTCTTGTGTAGAATTTTGGACCATGACACACCTTCGTGGCCTTGTCTATGCTCCCGTCTGTGTGACATTAATGTGTGAATTACTCCTTGATGGAGGTTGATTGTGATGATATAATGCATGTGGGAATATGTATGTTAGAGATACATCCATGCATGTTGATGTTGATGTTATGCATGTGGAATATGTATGTTAGAGATACTCCATGCAGGTTGATGTTGATGTTATGCATGTGGGAATATGTATGTTAGAGATACATCCATGCATGTTGATGTTGATGTTATGCATGTGGAATATGTATGTTAGAAATACATCCATGCAGGTTGAATTATGCACTATGATGCAGTGTTAGGTGATATGTATATGTGGTCAGAAAATGATGCACCATGTAATTCATTGATTTGAATGATTATATCGCTATGCTATCGTATTTTTGATGTTGTTAGTGATATTAAAACCATTGCTGAGTTTGTTAAACTCACCCCTCTTTGCGTGTTTCAATTTGGGGCTGCGTGGTGTGACACGCAGACGGACAGGATCTCCTCTTTGAGGAAAGGTCGGAGGTGGCTTGGATGGGATCGTGGAGTTCTTTGTGTGGTTTATTTTCCTTAGTTATGCTATTGTTCAGGACCTTTGTGTAGGGTTCTTGTTTTGGATTTATGTCATATTTTACAGTTGTGATGCTTATGACTTATTTTGAGCGGGTGTGGGCTTTACTTAACTAAGCTTGTGGGTTTGAGATTGTTGTTTACTTTGTGATAAGCAACACTTTTTCTTCCCTTTTTATTTACTCTTGCTCAAAGGATTGTGCGTACTCCGTGATTTTGTTAATCGCCCGTGGTTAGGGTTAAGTCTTCCGCTAGATCGTTTTCTCAATGTTCACTTCGTCGCCCCCGCGCGCTTGACCGGCCCTTGGACCGGGTTCGGCTCGGGTCGGGCATCGCCGGGGCGTGACACTATCACTTAGCCGAGACCGAATATAACACATCACACATCTCGCTCTACCCTAGAGCAAGACATAACATAACAAGTTACATCAAAGCATAGCAGATCAGAACACAAAGAGTCAAAGCATAGCATGACACTTCAGATCATATCAGATAAAGCATAACAAAGTAATTTAAATCAGAACATATTAAATCATAATAATTTGTACATCTTAATTAGTATATTATTACCACTAATTAAGATGTGTAAGCGTATAAATAATTTAACATCCTAAGTTAACTACTTAGGATGTAAACGTATTCTCATATAGAAGATTAGGTATACTTACCTATAGAAGACATCGGAAGCGACAATGTTTAAAGCTATTCATTTCTTCAGAGCGTCCTCCTTTCTTATGCAGATATAGCGGGCAGAATCTCCTTCGAAGTAGGTGGACGTAGCATCCCTTAACTTGGGGACGTTTCTTACTTCCTATACTTGGAGCTTATGGATAGGGCATCCTCTTTTCGGAAACATCTTTCTCCTTCCGTGCTTGTGAACTATGGGCGGAGTCTCCATTTAGTTCGGGGATGCCTCTCTTACTGGGTGGTAGAGGACAGAGCCTCCACGACTCTGGATTGCTTCTCTCATTGTGACCCGGCAACTGCAAACAAAACCTCGTCTTATTTGTGGCTCATTTTTCTTTCTCCGGTGCTCAAGGATGACAGGTAGGGCCTCTCCTTATATCAGGGCATTTCCTCCACATACGGTCACTAACCCATAGAATGAACCCCTCCATTGCGTAGAACACAGTCGATTTAGTCAAGAACACCTCTTAAACGGACTAAATCGGAGTTAAGACTGTCAGAAATGGAGAAGAAGAAGTTTATTAGTGCTTGAGGACAACATGTAGGACCTCACCCTCTCTTGGGGCATTTCCTCCTTATACAGTCTCCAACTCGAAGAAAGGACTGCTTCATTGCATAGAGCACACTTGATTTACTTAAGAACACCTCTTGAATGGTCTTAATCAGACTCAGAATGCTCAGAAATGGGGAAGAAGAAGATCTCCCTAAAAAATGAACCGAAATGGGGTATAAATAGGTCAAGCCGAGCTGAAAACCCACGGCGCCGCCCTTTATAACTCGCGGTGCCCATTGTTACATGCCACGCATGAACAACGCAATGACCACGCTTAATGCATGTGGCGACCACGCATTGCGGCCGCACGTTAAACACATCGCAGTTGCACGCACTGCCCGTGTGTCTGTTGCGCGTGCGCCTTATTTGCTTTTCTTTTCTTTCTTTTTTCTTTTTAAAAAAAATCTTCAAACGCGTGTAACTTCCTACCCCAGATTCAGATTTGCACGTTCTTGGTACCATTGGACTCATATCAATGAGCCCTTCAATACTAACCCACGTAAAGCTATATATTGTGCTCTTTCCAAGTAGGTCCCACCTATTTTCTACGCTTCTTGAGGTCGTAAATTCTAGTCCCAACCTCCGTTTTGCCCGTTCATTGATTCATTATGCTCATTTCTTTGAGCTCTACTCAAATACAGAGGTTTCAACCTTTGAAACCCTCTAAGACTCATTGAAAGGTTATCTAATTACCTTTAACCCCGAAGACTAAATGTAATTAGAAAAATGGGGTGTTACATTCTTCCCCCCTTAAATGAATTGTGTCCTCGCAATTCGCCTAAACCACTCTTTTACATACAAAAATTTGGTCATTACTTAGATAACAATCACAAACAACATTCTAATAATTTTAAATATCAGAAAAACTCTTCGGAAACACAATCTGATAGCTACTCAGATAAAATATTTAGAAGTTGAATCTGATAATTTAGATCGGAGGACACAACCAAAAGGATAACCTGGTGGTTAAAAATAGGGTAACACAAGCATAAACATGATCCGAGATTACATACTCAAATATCACAAAAACAAATTCTGATAAATACAATCAGATAAAGCACTCGTAACCAGAATCCGATAATTTAAGATCAGATACTCATGATCAAATATAACATTTTAAACAAAATTCGATTTTGATTTTAAAATCTGATAAATCATATCGTACAAAATTCGATACTTAATTCAACATCGAATAAATTGTTATTCAGAAATCTAATATGTCATCTAAAATTGGACATATCATTCTTTTATAATTCAATAAATCAATCGTTCATCAAAATCTGATAAATCGGTCATAAACAAAATTCGATAGTTAATTCAAAGTCAAATAAATCTTTGTTCAAAAATCTGATATGTCATTAAAAATAGGACATATCATTCATCTCAAAATTTAATAAATCAATCTTAAATCAGAGAGTCGTGATACCTAACAGCTTACACCCGTACTCATGGGGACATGGAAGATAAAAGGATAGGAGTTTTCGTATGATGCTCCACACCTGTGCGTGCCAGAATTGATATCTTTATTTAAATCTGCGATACGAACGGCTTACCCGCGCACTCATGGGGCCACGGAGGGAAGAAGGATAGAGCTTTGCCATGATGCTTCACACATGTACACACCAGAACTGATTATGTATCTTGGTGGGTATCCTTATCTAAATTCGTGATACAGAACAACTTACTCTCGCACTCATGGGGCCACGGAAGCCAGAAGGATAGGAGCTTTTCTATGATGTTCCACACCTGTGCGTGCCAGAACCAAGTGTTTCTCTCGATGGGTATCCTTATTTAAATCCGTGATATCGAGCAGCTTACCTCCACACTCATGGGGATATAAAGGCCAAAAGGATAGAGTTTTCCCATGATGCTCTACACCTGTGCACGCCAGAACCGATGATATATTTTGGCATGTATCTAGAATCGATAGCTTTTGGGCTTTATACCAAATAACTAACTAGAGAGTTCAAAGACCCAAATCATCAAAATCTTCATCATCAATTCAAATTCAGAACAAACATTCTCAAATAAACCAGATTTGAAATCAAAATTCATTTCAATACACTAGTGGAATCAACCTTGAAGCTATCCACTAATACCTCATGTCCCATACCACGTGTGATTAATGGTTTCTTCTAAGCAATTCCACTGGCAATTGAGATAAATTTACTAAATTTCAAATCCATTTTCAAATAACAGGGGATTTGAAATTAAATTTTACATCAAATCCACCAGCATATTCAACCTTAGAGTAATCCTCTAATGCCTGATATTTCATATCACAGGTGTTTAGTGATTTCTCTTCGGGATTTCCATTGTTTTTCAAAATAGATTTTAAATACAACTTTCAAAATGCTCATATTTCAAAATTGAAGTTCGTATCAATATATCAGTAGGATTTACCGTAGAGTTATCCACTAACACCTCACATTCTATACCATGAGTGTTTGATGGTTATTCTAAGGTGGTTCTACTGCCTTTGAAAATAAATTTATTTCTAAATCAAAAAAATATTTTTTAAAACAAATAATTTAAAATCAAAATTTTATTTCAACACCCTAGTAGAATTAATTGTAGAGTTTTTCACTAACGTCTCATATCCCATATCATAAGCATTTGGTGGTTACCCGTTGGTAATTCTACTGCCTTTGAAAACAAATTAATTTCTGAATTAAAAATATTTTCTAAAATGAATAGTTTGAAATCAAAGTTGTATTTTAATACCTTGGTAGAATTTACCGTAGGGTTTTCCACTAGCACCTCATGTCCCACACCACGAGCGTTTAGGGGTTACCCCGTGATAATTCTACCATCTTTAAAAAATAATTTAATTTCATAATCAAATACATTTTTTTTTAAAAAAATTGAGCAATTCGAAATCAAATTTAATTTCAATACACAGGTAGAATTAACTGTAAAATTTTTCACTAGCGTCTCATGTCCCATACCATGAGCGTTTGGTGGTTACTCCTTAGTAATTCTACCATAGTTTAAAACACATTTGAAATCGATGTCACATAAAAATATTTTAAAAAAATCATATAACGAATTCATAACAAAATTTTCAATCGAATCAAATTCAAAATAAAATAAAATAAATATAAAATCGTAAAGTATGAGTTTGAGGTTAAATCGAAAGTCACACGTGCAAAACTAAATTTCAATTCATTCTCGATGAAAATTGAAATTTGGAGAAATCGGAATCCGTCTTAAAGTCGATGTAACGCATGCAAAATGGAATTCTAGATTAAACTTAAATAAACTTATTTAAAAAATAATTTTCATATAACTTATGATTAAAAATTAGAATTCATAAAATCATAATTCGTATAAAATTCGATGTCACTTATACAACATGAAAAGTTCAAAGGTAAAGTTTATATTAAATCTAATTTCTAAATTAATTCAAATTTAAAAATTAAACATGATGCAACACATTCAAACTTAAGCTATAATTAATTTTTAATTGAAAATTAAAAATTATCAAACTGATCTTTGCATCAAATCTTATGCAACATATGTCGAACAAAAATCTTGAATGAATTTTGAATTTGTATTAAATAGATGCAATTTTAATAATACACACGCTGAGCAGAATTACAAGACAAATATGATAACTATTATTCATACTGACATATTCAAGTAATCCTTTATTTAATATCAAAATTCATAAAATTGATCTTTGTATCAGATCTATGATACCATATGCAAACAATGATGCCAATTTTAAATACACATGAGAATCGAAGTTCATAAAATAGAAGTCCATATCAAATAAAAAAAATATGGGTGTAGAACCAAAATTCAAAATTAGAGTTTGTGTTAAATTCGATAACAAGCAGGCATAACTAAAAGTTGAAAATCAGAATTTATTTCAAAGTAACGATAGCACATCTAGAACAGAAATTTATTTCAAATTAAAAATCAAAATTCATTTCAAAACAATCACAACACATTCAAAATAGAAATTTCTAATAAAAATCAAAATTCTTATTAAATAAAATAATATACTCTCCCAAATAGATCAATGCTCTGATATCATTTATAAAGCCTTGATCCGAGCCGGGGTCCACAAAATCTCTAATAAAATTTTTTTCTTCCTTAGGCCAGGAATCATCATTTGTGTGAGAGAGGTACAATATTCATCCACGTACTACGGAGCTTCAAAGCTTCCTTGTATGCAGACTTAGGATGTAACGATGTAATGACCCTAATTTCTAACACAATCTTCTTACATATTTTGTTTATAATTTTCTTAAGTTTTAGTTAGAGCTCATGAAGACGAGCGTAACGAGTCTTAAAACGCGAAGATCAGAGGTCGGGAGCAAAAGTTACGACCTCGGGGAACGTGGTCGACCGGCGGGACCCACTTTCGAAATTTAAGTGGATTGGTTCTTAAATAGTCTTGTATCATAGGGCTCGTGAATACGAACTCAACGGTACCAAGAACGCGCAAATCGGAGTTCGGAATAGGAAGTTACGATTTTTGGAATTTTTGAATTTTTTTAAATTAAAAATATTTTATGTTTTCGGCGCGGCGCGACTCGGCGCAGCGCGGCGCGGCTCGGCGCAGCGCAACGCGCGGCGTGTGCCGTGCGGCGCACGCCGAACGCGCGCGTCGAACGCGCGACGAACCGCGCGTTCGCGGTGACGAACGCGCGTTCGTCACCGCGCGCGTGACGAACGCGCGTTCGTCACGCGCGGACATGGTTTCGCCGGCGCCAATGGGCGCCGGCCGGTTTGTGGCGGCGCCGGTGGGCGCCCGCCTGTTCCGGCGGCGGCGCCCACCGGAATATTCCCCTCCACCGCCTATTTATACCCTTTCCGGCCACTTCTTCACCCACATCCGATTTTCAGCCCCCTTCACTGTTTTCACCATTCCCGACCCGTTTTAAGTCCGATTTTCACGTTTCAAGACCCGTTTCCTACTAATTCAAGGGTGCTCTACGCATCGGAAGCGTTACTTTCTCGAGACGACCCCTCTAAGACCTCGAAAAACGTGCCCCTTCCCTAATCTTCTTTTTTATCTTTTACCGTTTCTCGGGCCATTCCTAAACCTTTTTAACCCGTTCCAAAGCCTTACCCTACTAAATCAAGGGCATTCTACGCGTTGGAGTGGTTATTCTGCCGAAATTCTCGCTCGAAGGCTGATATATTAAGGCGGGACTCTCTTTACGCTACGAGGAGATTTCGCACGTGTTATAGGTAGGTAGTTTTAAATTCTAATCGTATGCCGAGATTTTGACTCGCTAAAGTCTTACTAAAAGTTTTTCTGTTATTTTATGAAAACAAAGGCTCTGACTTCAAAATCATCTCCTCCTTTCGAAAATCTCTTCGAGTTTTGGGCAATCGTGCCGTCTGGATAGTTCTCGGTTCTTCGGAGCTAAGAATTATTATGATTTTGGATACCGCCAAATTTGGCATCTGGCGCGCACAGGATTGGGATGTCATGGGTAAATCCCTTCCTTTCAGTCTCGCGTCGCCCCATGGGCGCGGGTGTAAGTCGTCTGGTATCGCGACGTTCTGTGATCGTGTTTTCAGGTTTTCCGAAGGATTTCCAAAAAGAAAAAATAGGCATGTGCACGAAGCATATTCTTAGAACTTAATTCGACCTACTGAGTATAAATTTACTCACCCACCCTCAGACTCTGCAGGTGTTTCACTCAATTCTGAAGGAGTCGACGAAGGGTTTCCTTAAATTACAAGTTTTGTATTACTGTCTTTGTATTTATGTAAATTATTGTATTGACCAATGTACAAAGGCACGTGATGCCTAATTTTGGACAATCTTTGTATAATACAAAGTATGTTGTAATTACTGTTTTAGTACACGGTGATCCTTGGCAATTGTAATTAAATTTTGTTACGTTTTCAAAAATTGTTTTCTTTTATTCGAAAATACGAGGAGCGTTACAGTTGGTATCGGAGCCAAGGTTCTCTTGTCTACTAAAAAGTAATTAAATCAGTCAATACAATTATTTATATTTTATCGTATGTTTTCCTATTTGAAATTTCTTAATGAATTTTTATGTGAAGCTTAAACAGATGTCGATGCTCAGGCATAAGACATATCACCAAGCAATCTTTATCATTCTACTGCTCGCAAATTGCCACTTCCAATGAAAGGAAGCTGTAGCAAGAGTATGTACAATGAAGATAAGACACCCATCGAAATTTCTGACTCAGAAGATTCTGAGATCTTTTACACCCCTGGTTCACCCACAAATAATGACGTGAACGAAATAATAATTATCCCGGACTCGCCTACTCCAGGAGAAGAGTCTGAAGAAGATCCCTCCTTGGAAGTGGAAGAAAGTGAAAATTCTAACGAGGATAACCTTGAGTATAAAATGGATTTTGACCTGAACGAACTGCCCCCACCTGAAGTCGAATGGGTGGAAGAGCCAGGCGTCCAACGTCTCCTCAAGGGGAAAGAAACCGGAAGGCATGGAATGCCCGAACGGTGCATGTTTTGTGGACTCTTAACCCACTTTTTCTTTGAATGCCCTAAAGCTAGAACCTTTCCTCTCTAAAGTCTTAGAGAAGAAAGCCTGTAAAAATTTCGAGTAAATAGTTCCGTGGGAACAATTTTGATGTGTACTAAGAATAGTTTTATTATGTAAATAGTTAACGTAACTTTTGAGTGATGTAATGACACTTCAAGGTTGTTATAAAGTAAGTTTGTTTCTATAGATCTTGATGTTACTAATCCATGTTTAGATGACGAACGTTAGTGGTAACGATGCTCAACCGGCAAGTAGCTCAACTCCACCCGATGTTACTACGCCGGTCACTTTGACAACGGGAGATCCTATGATGCATTTCGTGGATTTATTAATGCAAAGAATGACTCAAGGTTTCCAATCGAATCATTCCAATCATTCAACTAGTTCGGGAGATTTTATCCACAGTGAAAAGGATAATCTGTTGGAACGTTTTAAGAAGCTTGCGCCAGCATTTACGGGAGAAGACGGCCCTGAGGCCGCTGAAAGGTGGACATTTGAAGTTGAACGGATCTTTAAAGCAATGAAGATTCCCGATGATCGTAAGGTGCCGCTAGCCACTTTCTCTATGACTGGCGAAGCTGCTTTCTGGTGGCCTACAGCAGAAAGGAATTTCTTCACGATTGGTGATCATATTAAGTGGGAAGAATTTAAGGAAGTTTTATACGATAAATATTTTCCTCCTCACGTCCAAGAAAGAAAAGAAAAGGAGTTTTTAGATCTACAACAAGGAGGGTTAACGGTGACTCAGTACGAGAATAAATTCGTACAATTACAACGTTTCGCTCCAGACTATTGTACGACGGAATTAAAGAAAGCTCGGAAGTTCGTGAGGGGCCTAAACAATGGATTAAGAGGAAGAATTATTGGCCATCAACCCACGACTTTTGCCAAAGCGGTTGAACTAGCCTCCATCCTAGAACAAGATTATATGGAATTTGTGGTCGGACGTAAGGACCAAGGACAAAATAATGGTTTCCGACCCGATGAAAGGAAAAGGAGATTGACGTTTAACAATCAGAATAATCGCAAGTTTCAAAAACCCTCAGAATCACCTTCACAGCCAAGGGGAGAAAGGAAGCTAGAAAAATGTCCACAATGCAGTAAAATTCATCCACTTGGATCGTGTTATCGTACCGAAAGAAAATGCTTTTTCTGTGGTGAACAAGGCCATCAGATTAAAGACTGCCCAAAGAGGAAAATACAAGAAGAATCAAAATCGGAGCAGAAACCAAGGGCTCAAGGGCGGGTCTTCGCAATTACTGCTGAGGAAGCTCAAGCGTCGACTGCAGTCATTCAAGGTACACTTCTGGTCTTGGATAAATTAGCAAAAATTTTGATAGATCCAGGGTCGACGCATTCTTTCATATCGTTCGATTTTGCTTCAAGTCTCGGCTATCCGATTTTAAATTTAGGATATGTCTTAGAAGTGTCCACCCCAATGGGAAAAATGTTTCTAGCCCGTAAATTTCTTCGAAGGGTACCTTTTTCCTTAGAGAAATGCCAGTGGGAGGCCGACCTTATTCTCCTAAATATGACCGACTTTGACGTCATATTAGGTATGGATTGGTTAGCCAATAATGGGGCATTAGTGGACTGTAAACAGAAGAAGGTGATCTTTGAACGAGGTGAAAGGAGTTTCACTTTTTATGGGCTTAAGGATCATTCTAAACCATGTGTCATCTCAGCAGTCAAAGCTCATCGGCTTTTAAGTAAAGGATGTTGGGCTTATCTTGCTAGTGTGGAAACTAATGAGACTACTACGTTTAATTTGAAGAGCATTGACGTAGTACAAGATTTCTCTGATGTTTTTCCTGATGATCTCTCTGGTCTGCCACCAAAAAGAGAGATAGATTTCACTATCGAGTTGATGCCAGAGCAAGCCCTATCTCTAAAGCACCTTACCGCATGGCTCTGCGGAATTAAAAGAGTTAAAAAGTCAATTGCAGGAATTGCTTGAGAAAGGATTCATACGACCCGGTGTCTCACCTTGGGGAGCACCGGTCTTATTTGTGAGAAAGAAAGACGGGTCGTTAAGGTTGTGCATTGACTACCGACTTCTCAACGCCATCACTGTAAAGAACAAGTATCCCTTGCCTCGTATAGATGACCTATTCGATCAATTGCAGACGGCTAAAGTTTTCTCCAAAATAGATCTACAATCGAGGTTATCATCAGCTCAGGATACGAGATGAGGATATCTCTAAGACAGCTTTCCGTACCCGGTATGGCCACTATGAGTTTTTAGTGATGCCATTTGGTTTAACAAATGCTCCGGCCGCTTTCATGGATCTCATGAATAGAATTTTTCGGCCCTTTTTAGACAAGTTTGTAATCGTATTCGTCGATGACATCCTCATCTACTCTAGTAGTTTAGAAGATCACCGAGTGCATTTACAAGTTGTTCTGCAGACACTAAGGGATCATAAGCTTTACGCCAAGTTTAGCAAGTGTGAATTCTGGATGGAACAAGTGGTGTTCTTAGGACACGTCGTTTCAAAGAACGGAGTATCGGTGGACCCAACCAAGATTGAAGCTGTCATCAAATGGGAAAGGCCAAAAACAGTAACGGAAATTCGGAGCTTCTTAGGCCTTGCGGGTTATTACCGAAGATTCATCCATGGATTTTCAAGCATTGCCCTACCTGTGACAAAATTAACAAGGAAAGGAGTTAAATTTGTTTGGGACGAAACTTGTGAACGAAGTTTCCAAGAGCTAAAGGAGAAATTAACAACTGCACCCGTTCTGGCATTGCCAATCGGCAGTGGAGGTTTTGTCGTGTACAGCGATGCTTCTAAAAGAGGATTAGGATGCGTATTAATGCAAGACGGAAAAGTGATAGCATACGCTTCACGACAATTAAAGAAACATGAAGGTAACTACCCTGCTCATGATTTGGAGTTAGCAGCGGTAGTTTTTGCTTTAAAAATTTGGAGACATTATCTATACGGGAGATGTTTGAAGTTTTCACCGATCACCAAAGTTTAAAATACATCTTTTCCCAAAGTGATCTTAATATGAGGCAAAGACGGTGGATCGAATATCTTAAGGATTATGACTTTTCCATCAAGTACCATCCCGGAAAAGCCAACGTGGTGGCTGATGCTTTAAGTCGCAAATCCGGAGGATTAACTTCCATGCTTGTTAAAGAATGGAAATTATTGGAAGAAACTATAAGTTTACGACCCGAGCTACAAGCTGGAAACAAGAAATCTTTCATTGCCACCCTAAAAGTAAAATCAGTACTAGTCGAGTGTATTCTTGAAGGTCAAAAAGGTAACGAATTAATGCAAACTTTGCTCGGAAGACCTGACTTTACCCAAGGCTCTGATGGAGGTATTCGATTTCGAGGACGGTTGGTAATACCCGAAATTCCGGAGCTAAGGGAAGACCTATTACATGAAGCACATCGTTCTCGATATACCATCCACTCAGGAGGAACGAAGATGTATCAAGATTTAAAGAGAAGTTTTTGGTGGAACGGGATGAAGAAGGATATAGGAGAATATATTTCGAGATGCTTAACTTGTCAGCAAATTAAAGCCGAACACCAAAAACCTTCAGGGTACCTGCAAACGATTGAAATCCCCGAGTGGAAGTGGGAACACATTACTATGGATTTCGTCTCGGCACTACCCAGAACTTCACAAGGCCATGAATCCATTTGGGTGATCGTGGATCGGCTCACAAAGAGTGCACACTTTCTGCCATTAAGCAAGAAGCAATCTTTAAGTTCTTTGGCAAAATTGTACGTAAAGGAAATTGTGAGTCGGCATGGGATACCGCTATCGATCATCTCGGATCGGGATAGTCGATTTACCTCCAAATTTTGGCAAGGATTTCAAGAAGAATTGGGTACAACTCTCAAGTTCAGCACCGCTTTCCACCCACGTACGGATGGTCAATCAGAAAGAACTATCCAAACTTTGGAGGATATGTTGCGCGCTTGCACCATGGATTGGAAGGGTAACTGGGACGAACATTTACCATTGGTCGAGTTTGCCTACAACAACAGCTACCATAGCAGCATAGGTATGGCACCTTATGAGGCATTATACGGACGACCTTGTCGATCACCGACGTGTTGGAATGAAGTGGGCGAACGAAAATTGATTAAGTCTCGAACTTCGCAACACAGTGTGCAGATAAGGTGAAACTTGTTAAGCATCGTCTAATGGCATCCCATAGTCGTCAAAAGAGTTATGCAGATCAAAGACGGAAGGATATCGACTTTAGCGTGGGAGATCATGTATTACTAAAAGTTTCGCCAACCCGAGGAGTCATGAGATTTGGAATTAAAGGCAAACTAAGTCCTCGCTTTGTAGGACCGTTTGAAATTTTGGACAAAATAGGAGCTGTGGCTTACAGATTAGCCTTGCCTCCACAACTCAGCAATGTCCACGACGTATTTCACGTGTCTATGCTTAGGAAATACGTCCAAGACTCCTCTCATGTTCTTGATCAGAGTTTAATTACTCTCCAGCCCGACCTATCATTCGAAGAAAAGCCACTTAAAATTCTGGATCACAAGGAACAAATCTTGAGGACCAAAAGGATCCCCTTAGTCAAAGTGCTATGGCAATATCATTCCTCGGAAGAAGCTACTTGGGAGCTGGAGAACGAAATGCAAAAGAAGTACCCTGAGTTATTCATTTAGTGGATAATTCAAATTTCGAGGACGAAATTTCTTTAAGGGGGGTAGATTGTAATGACCCTAATTTCTAACACAATCTTCTTACATATTTTGTTTATAATTTTCTTAAGTTTTAGTTAGAGCTCATGAAGACGAGCGTAACGAGTCTTAAAACGCGAAGATCAGAGGTCGGGAGCAAAAGTTACGACCTCGGGGAACGTGGTCGACCGGCGGGACCCACTTTCGAAATTTAAGTGGATTGGTTCTTAAATAGTCTTGTATCGTAGGGCTTGTGAATACGAACTCAACGGTACCAAGAACGCGCAAATCGGAGTTCGGAATAGGAAGTTACGATTTTTGGAATTTTTGAATTTTTTTAAAAATATTTTATGTTTTCGGCGCGGCGCGACTCGGCGCAGCGCGGCGCGGCTCGGCGCAGCGCAACGCGCGGCGTGTGCCGCGCGGCGCGCGCCGAACGCGCGCGTCGCGTGCGTCGAACGCGCGACGAGCCGCGCGTTCGCGGTGACGAACGCGCGTTCGTCACCGCGCGCGGGACGGACGCGCGTTCGTCACGCGGGAACATAGTTTCGCCGGCGCCGGTGGGCGCCGGCCGGTTTGTGGCGGCGCCGGTGGGCGCCCGCCTGTTCCGCGGCGGCGCCCACCGGAATATTCCCTCCACCGCCTATTTATACCCTTTCCGGCCACTTCTTCACCCACATCCGATTTTCAGCCCCCTTCACTGTTTTCACCATTCCCGACCCGTTTTAAGTCCGATTTTCACGTTTCAAGACCCGTTTCCTACTAATTCAAGGGTGCTCTACGCATCGGAAGCGTTACTTTCTCGAGACGACCCCTCTAAGACCTTGAAAAACGTGCCCCTTCCCTAATCTTCTTTTTTTATCTTTTTACTGTTTCTGGGCCATTCCTAAACCTTTTTAACCCGTTCCAAAGCCTTACCCTACTAAATCAAGGGCATTCTACGCGTTGGAGTGGTTATTCTGCCGAAATTCTCGCTCGAAGGCTGATATATTAAGGCGGGACTCTCTTTACGCTACGAGGAGATTTCGCACGTGTTATAGGTAGGTAGTTTTAAATTCTAATCGTATGCCGAGATTTTGACTCGCTAAAGTCTTACTAAAAGTTTTTCTGTTATTTTATGAAAACAAAGGCTCTGACTTCAAAATCATCTCCTCCTTTCGAAAATCTCTTCGAGTTTTGGGCAATCGTGCCGTCTGGATAGTTCTCGGTTCTTCGGAGCTAAGAATTATTATGATTTTGGATACCGCCAAATTTGGCATCTGGCGCGCACAGGATTGGGATGTCATGGGTAAATCCCTTCCTTTCAGTCTCGCGTCGCCCCATGGGCGCGGGTGTAAGTCGTCTGGTATCGCGACGTTCTGTGATCGTGTTTTCAGGTTTTCCGAAGGATTTCCAAAAAGAAAAAAATGGCATGTGCACGAAGCATATTCTTAGAACTTAATTCGACCTACTGAGTATAAATTTACTCACCCACCCTCAGACTCTGCAGGTGTTTCACTCAATTCTGAAGGAGTCGACGAAGGGTTTCCTTAAATTACAAGTTTTGTATTACTGTCTTTGTATTTATGTAAATTATTGTATTGACCAATGTACAAAGGCACGTGATGCCTAATTTTGGACAATCTTTGTATAATACAAAGTATGTTGTAATTACTGTTTTAGTACACGGTGATCCTTGGCAATTGTAATTAAATTTTGTTACGTTTTCAAAAATTGTTTTCTTTTATTCGAAAATACGAGGAGCGTTACAAACGATCATTTACACATGATGAAGATTCATAATTCATCGTGTGTAAATCAGAATAAAACATATTATTATAATTAATTTGGATCGGGCCAACGTTGCCTTGTTGTTGGTTGCCTACATAGGTATTGGATATTATTCCAATACGATCGGATCTGAACGTAGTTCTGCCTAACGGCTACTACATACATTAGGCATCACAAAATCATATACATTAAAATACGTATATACTGATATCCAATCGAAATCATACTAAAATTTGTAATCTATCGGAGTCAAGCGGAACTTAATAAATCAACTAAATAGTACATCTCACTCTATCACAGAGCAGGATCAAACACATTCACATGTCTCGCTCTATCACTGAGCCGAGACCAAACATAACACATCACACATCTCTCTCTACCTTAGAGCAAGATAGAACATAACAAGTTACATCAAAGCATAGCAGATAAGAACATAAAGAATCAAAGCATAGCATGACACTTTAAATCATGTCAGATAAAGTATAACAAAGTAATTCAAATTAGAACATATTAAATCATAACAATTTATACATCTTAATTAGTACATTATTATCACTAATTAAGATCTGTAAGCATATAAATAATTTAACATCCTAAGTTAACTACTTAGGATGTAAACGTATTTTTATACGTAAGTTAACTACTTACCTTTAGAAGACATTGGAAGCGGCAACGTTTAAAGCTATTCGTTTCTTCAAAGTAGGCGGATGTAGCATCCTTAACTTGGGGACGTTCCTTACATCCCGTACTTGAAGCTGACGGATAGGACATCCTCTTTTCGGAGACATCTTTTTCCTTCCGTGCTTGTGAACTATGGGCGGAGTCTCCCTTTAGCTAGGGGATGCTCTCTTACTGGGTGGCGGAGGACAGAGCCTCCCCAACTCTAGATTGCTTCTCTCGTTGTGACCCTACAACTGTGGACAGAACCTCGTCTTAATCGTGGCCCATTTTTCTTTCTCTGGTGCTCGAGGATGACAGGTAGGGCCTCTCCTAATATCGGGGTGTTTACTCCTCATACGGTCGCTAACCCATAGAATGGGACCCCTCCATTGCGTAGAACACACTTGATTTAGTCAAGAATGCCTCTTAAACAGATTAAATTAGAGTTAAGACGGTTAGAAACGGAGAATAAGAAGTTTGTTTGTGCTTGAGGACAACGGGTAGGACTTCTCCCTCTCTTAGGATGTTTCCTCCTTATACAGTATCCAACTTGAAGAAAGGACTGCTCCATTGCGTAGAGCACACTTGATTTACTGAAGAATACCTCTTGAATGGTCTTAATCGGACTTAGAACGCTCAAAAACAAGGAAGAAGATCTCCTTGAATAATGAACCGAAATGGGGCATAAATAGGCCGAGCCAAAAACCTGCCCACCGCCCTTTATAACCGGCAGCGCCCATCGTTACCCACCATACGCGCATAGCGTGATGCCCGCGCTTAATGTGCACACGACCACGCATAATTGCTGCGTATTACTCGCACTGCAGTCGTGCATGCCGCATGTGCGTCCGTCTCACACGCCTTATTTTCTTTTCTTTTCTTTTTTTCTTTTTAAAACAAACTTCAAACACGCGTAACTTCCTACCTCGGATTCAAATTTGTGCGTTCTTGGTACCGTTGGACTCGTATCGATGAGCCCTTCAACTTAAAGCCATATATCATTCTCTTTCCAAGTGGGTCCCACCTATTTTCTACACTTCTCGAGGTCATAAATTTCAGTCCCGACCTCCGTTTCGCCTGTTCTTTGATTAGTTACGCTCATTTCTTCGAGCTCTACTCAAATATGGAGGTTTCAACCTTTGAAACCCTCTAAGACTCATTGAAAGGTTATCTAGTTACCTCTAAGCCCGAAGGCTAAACGTAATTAAAAAAGCAGGGTGTTACACCCTTGGAGCCCCAAGGTTTTTCCAAAAGATACACTATAGGAGCTTTATGCCTATGCATTAACTACTGTGCCCTCAACAAACAGACAGTGAAGAACAAATATTTTTTCCCTCTCATCACGGATCTTTTTGTCTAATTTAGAAGACCTTGTTACTTCTTGAAGCTAAATCTTCGCTCAGGTTACTACTAAGTCTGGATTGCTAATAGGGATGAAGCCAAAACTACTTGTGGATTCATATGCCCTAGCATTTTATTTAATTAATATTTTAGTTATTTTGCATTACTTTATTGATCCTGATTCAAGCTTTCAAACTTTGATTTAGATAGTTTATTTGCTTTTAAATTCTTATTTACTTTTGTTAGTTACTTTAGTCAAGTTAATTATTTTATATTTGTTTTACTAGATTTAGGTTTACTTGAGTTAAATTAAATTTTATTTTTCAATTTCAAGTCTTTGTAGGATTGACACTCAATTTAGCTATTTGTCTACTATAGATTTATGCACTTGTGAGTAAACAATTAAAATTTAACAACACTGGTAACTTTATTAACCCATAGTTATGATCATCTATTGTTTTGTTCACATTCATCATATTACAATTTAGAAATCAATCTTTGTTATTATGGAAAATATCATCATTAAACTCTAATGCACAATCTTAAAATATATTGTTCCTCCTCACTTCAACGGATTAAAATCAAGTAATTAATTGTATCTATAATTTACAAATTCCAATTAATACCCACTTTAAATATTAAACAAGATAAAACCGAGTAATAAATTAATGAGAACTAACTTAAATCATGAGAAAAGTATGACTAAACCCATATCCAAATTCATCTCATCAATTAAAAAGGTAAAAAAATTAATAAAGTCTCATAATCATGAATTTGATAATCTAATGAAGCTTCATTTAAGCCCAAGTTAAGAAAAACTAGCTAATAATTACTCTAAAAATTAAGATTATAATCTGCATTAAATTAAGAAAAAATAAACTTACAAGAATGGAAGAAAAATCAAGGAAAAACCATTAAAATCGGACTACTACAATATTGATAAACAGTGTCAAGGTACTGCTCATCGTCTTTCACCTCTCGATGAATAGTAACCTGCATCTGACAATTTTTCTTTTGCTTCTTACTTCATTTTTCTAAACTGGAATCAAATTTTATGGCTCTTAGACTCTTTTCTGATCAATTTTGAAGGGTGGAATCATGTGACTTCTTCTATGAATCGTTCTCCTCTAAGCTCTCCTCTGAATTTTTGAAATTATCCGTTTTTATGACTTTTTGGATAGCAACCTTTTCTTTCCTTTTACATCCTCCATTCTGCCTCACAATAGCTTCTTTTTATTTACTCTGCGTTCCTTTTGTTTCTCTTTTTCCTTGCTGCTCAACCTTTTATTTCTCTTCATTCCTTTCATAAGCTCTGATTTGTCCATGCTATGTTTCTTGCTATGTTGTGAACTAAAATATTCTCTTTTTTTTTTCAAGATAGTTGTCGTTACTGACTTCACCTTTCTTTGATAGGCTTTAGTAGTAATGGAAGAGATAAAAAAACAAAGGGGCAATAACATATAAAGACAGAAAATTTCATAATTACGAAAAGCTACAATAATAAATTTACTTACCATAAAGTGTCATTAATGGTGGTTGTTATGTTAAAGGTCAAAAATACCACCCTTGGCTCTCATCCTCGTAGATTTCAATTCAAATCTTCGATATTTTCTCCTACTTCCTGCGGTGATTTGCTTCTCCGTCCTGCGGCAATTTGCTCCTCTGTCCTCCGGTGATTTGCTCCTCCATCCTTCGGCGATTCTCTCTTTCGTCCTCCGGCGATTTGCTCCTCTATCCTCCGGCAATTTGTTCATCCATCCTCCAGTGATTCTCTCTTCCGTCCTCTGGCGATTTACTCCTTCGTCGATTTGCTCCTCCGCCCTCCGGCAATTCTCTCTTCCGTCCTCTGGCGATTTACTCCTTCGTTGATTTGCTCCTTCATCCTCCAGTGATTCTCTCTTCCATTCAGAAATTCTATCGTCTTTCATCTGGTGTATTTCTTCTCCACTTTCCACAACCACTGTTCGATAGCTGCCCGACATTTGTTGCCCTAGAATCAATTCTACCAAGTATGTCACACAAATTTTTGCATTTTTCCTCCATTACTCTATTATAATGCAGAGGTCTTACTCTTTTGCTTTAGGGGAATGTTAATGTATGTCTATGTTGTTTCTTTAATTTTTTTTTCTAGACGATTCTGTTGTTTTCTTATATGGTCAATTTCGAATTGCCTTGATTTCCTGCTAGATCTGGTGGTTTTTTTGTGTTTTAGTTTTCTTGTATTGTATGACACACATTTTCTTCTAGCTATTATTTAGGCGTTTCTTTTATAGAGTTTGAGATTTATCTCCAATAGAGCTATATAACAGGTGTAACATGATCATGCTGCCTTGCAATTTCATTTTCATAACTGGCTTTCAAAGGGCAGCATGATCATGTTGCCTTGCAATTTCATATTTATAACTTGCTTTCAAAGGGCAACATGATCATGCTGCCCTACAATTTCAACTGGCTTTCAAAGGGCAGCATGATCATGCTGCCTTGTAATTTCATTTTCATAATTAGCTTTTAGAGGACAACATCATCATGCTGCCCTAGAATTTCATATTCATAGCTAGCTTCCACTAGAGAGCATCATCACGCTATGCAGCTATTTTTTGTTGTTGTTTTGTTTCTGCTCTGGAGTTTAAGATTTATCCCAAATAGAGATATATAAGATGGGCAGCATGATGATGTTATACAACAATTACTGGTTCTTTAAATCACATTTTATCACTGGAGTAGCATGATCATGTTGTCCTGCGATTTATGATTTCATCTTAGTATTATATTAAAAGTAATCCTTTTTTGGGGCAAAAGATGTTGTATTTGACTATAATTAATTATGTTAATGATTTTACTTTCTTTCAAAAGAGATTACTGCTTGTATTTTTTTAAAGATTGAATTAAATTAATTTTGGTGATCTGATTGTTATTTTTGTTCTACTATTTTATTTATAAACTTATATTAAATTTGTGTCTTTGATTACAGTCATGGTGCAGTTTAAAAGAAATCTACAAGCGTTGTGCAGTGTATTGGAAGAAACTAGAGATTGTTTTGATAATGATAGAATAGAATTATTAAGAAGAACACCTTTCTGGGGAATTGTTAGAGCTTTTTTATATTAAAAAATAATAGCTAGTGATTGCAAGAAAGCAGATGAGATTTTGGAAAAAATATTGGACACATTTCATACTACCACAAGAAAATTCATAATAGGAAGTAGACTGCTTGAATTTAGAGAACATGATGTATCTATTATATTTGAAATTCCAATAGAAAGGGGTAAACTCTTTAACATAGATAGTAAAGGAAAACCCTCACTATTTGTACAAAGGGGTTTTCCCATAAGACATATATGGGAAAAATTCTCTGACAATAAAAATACTCAGTGATGTTCTTCAAGAAAACTTATTTGGATTGAGTCAACGAGAAAAGGAGGACTCAGTTTAGCTTATATGTTTGTACATATTAGTTACATTTTTTTCTACAAGAAGAACTCAAGTGAATTGATCATATAAGAGCCATTGAGGACATTCATGGCATGGCTAATTACAATTGGCTAATAATTATTACCAACAAATTGATTTCTTCCATATTAATGAATTTTGAAGCCAATAAAAACATTGGAGGATGTTAAATAGCATTCATGGTAAGAAATTTTTATTATTTAAAATATTTGATTATTTGTATGATAAATTAACAATGATAACATATTTTTGTAGTATTGGTTTTGTGAGCATACAACTCTCATTCAAGAAAAGGTGAAAATAGTCCCAGAAGATAAGGTACAAGAGGTTGATTTGCGTACCTTGTATTGTAAACTAGAGACTATCACAAATGAACAAGATAATTGGAAGAATTGATCTTGGAAGAATACAAGATCATGAAGTAAAAAATATTGATATGATCTTGAATAAATTATTTTTTAAATGATAATTTTTATAGATTAAATATTTAACATATTATGTCTAAATGTAGGTGTTGAATGGTCGGTTACAAAGAATTGACCTTGAAATTCAATTTTTTCTCAATCTGAGGAAGTTCAAAAGGAAGATATTGAAGAAATAGATGAGGAAATAAAAGTAGAGGCAGATGCCATCTTCTTTTGGTTTTGTAGGAAGAGAAAAAGAAGAAGAAAGAGAGTCAGATGATTCATATTTTGATTTTGTAGGAATGGGAATAAGAAGAAGAAGTAGAGCTAGATAAGTCTTCTTTTGTAGGAATAAAAGAAGTAGAGCTAGATAATAAATCCGTCTTTGGTTCAAACAAAAAAGCGTACCTAAGTCCACTAGAAGATGCCTTATGTAGCTTGGACCGCAAAAACTTTTTCTCTGGTAATGCAAAGAAATAATTAATAATAAAATAATAAAATAAAATTGTAAAATTAAAAAAAAATTAGAAAAAATATTTGGCTAGTCTGAGATTACATAGATAATTATTGGTGAGGGTTTGAGTAAAATAATGAATGACAACTTCAAATAGTTCTTATTAGTGAAATGAAACTAATATCAATAGAAAGAAGACAAGTGATGAAATGTCAAATTGAAACCAACGTGCAAATAAAACAAAGAACCTTTTATGAAAAATTCTAGAAATAACTTACCCGTATGTTCTAATTTCACCTCCAAGAAAATATATTCAAATGAATTCCAAAGATAACTACCGACAATTATTTGTCATAAGCAAATAGGCAAAAACTTCATGGAAAGAAGATCATGTAGATGGGTGTGGCAATAAATAAAAAACAAAGTCGTCTTCTACATCGCCTCTACTTCCCAATGACCCGACAACAACCAAAACTAGCACTTTCAATTTCTGATACCGCAAGAGGCTCCTCATTAGGATAAAAAAACAATGCCGCCAATAAGGAGAAAAAAGAATGCATAATAGAGAAGAAAAAGATAAAACGATAAAGGTAATTTAAGCATTAATAATAAAATATTTACATGAATATTTTATTCGTAACATTATATATAAATATAAAGCTTATTATGAACTTTATTTGATTAAAAACATAACCACATAAATTATACAAAAATAAGTCCAAATTAATGACAGTATGTAGAATATTTTTTTTAAAACACAGCAGCTAAATTTGTGGTCACTAATATAGGCAAAATAATTATTCATATCGTAGACAAGAATCCATCTGTTTTTTTATAATGTTCAAATTTTCTATTACAAAATTGGCACAGATATTGTAACTATCATGTGCCGAGATGGGGTCCACGGGTAGAAACCGGTTCTCCATAAGAATATCTCCATTGTTGACAAGCTGCACATCTGTCCAATGTGACACAATTCTCTAAAGTACAAAATTTGCAAGACCAAAATTTGAATTTCGTTTTGGCGTCCTTAGGCTTCAGTGAACCACACGCTTCACATATTGGTGCAAGAGGCTGCAAAAATCCACACCATTAGCATTTGCAACATCCGCAAGAGGACTAAGCCAAAAATCAAATCAAAATCTTGAAAAAAGGTATATATTCCCTTCAAACAAACAAATTAATATTGAAAAAATCTACACTTGGACAATAAATTTAAAAATTGTCTCACCTGATTCAATAGAGTACACATAACGCACTCCCAAACAGCTTCACGCACTAAGTTTTCTTCCTGACAGTTGCAATCTAAAACAGAACTTGATGTTCCTGTAGGTCTCTCTCTAACACTAGATGTCGAGTCACGTCCAGAAAATGTACATTTATTCCTGGAGTCATTGGCTGCAGACACGACCGAATCGTCTGATTGTTCTAAGGATCTCTTAGAACCGAGTTGTACAGCTTTGTCAATGACAATTTCTTCAGCAGTAGATTCAGCAAACGAACCAGAGCCACACCAAAGTTCATCCTGCAACCTCCTTTCTGCAGCCATTGCAGCAGCTTGCACTGGACTTAGAGCATCCATAATATAGTTATCCCCACCAAGGCGCCTTGGTCCAGATGGGAGTAAGGATCCTACACGTAGTCGCTTCTCTGCTGCAGAGAGTGTTGCTTGATGTAGTGAGGATAAAGGTGGATGACGAGAAAATCCACCCACACGCCTTCCTGGTGCATCAAATCCCTGACCTGTTCCAGTTATGCCTTTGGATACGAGCTCTTCACACTCCTGTAAAAAAAATCAAGATTTCAAACTTAACCTCAAGATTCTAAATGGGGATTGAAGGCAGATATCTGATTTCAAACTACACAGTGATGCTGCTCAGAGGCTTTGTACGAAAGGTTGTTTAATCTAAACTTGCACAATAAATAAAGTTCTACATATTATAATCAACAATCTAGACTCATTCTATATTATGCTAAGTTCAAGATTCTTTTTTAAACTCAGCCAACAATTTAATCCTGAGCCATGCATGACATGCAAATTTTTAATTTCTAAAAAGAATTTAGATTATTCTCATGACATGGCCAAACAGCAGCTAGATACAATGAAATAATAGATAAAATGACATAAGCAATTAATGTGAGGATGCTAATATTTAACAAACTATAAGGCAGTTCTAATGCTTATATTCAAGAT
This sequence comes from Saururus chinensis, assembly GCA_035235625.1. Classification (NCBI taxonomy): domain Eukaryota; kingdom Viridiplantae; phylum Streptophyta; class Magnoliopsida; order Piperales; family Saururaceae; genus Saururus; species Saururus chinensis. The sequence goes on along the minus strand of CP141145.1, from coordinate 3,846,877 downwards.
ATGAAATAAACCAGGAAAAAAGTCAAAACCAAATCTTTTCAAAATACTTGAGAGCAGATTTTTGAGGTATTCAACCACTGACAATTGATGTCCAAATTAAATTGACAAATAGAGAAGAAACCTTTCTAATTTCGTCCCACAATTTGTAGAAGCTAGCATTGTGAGGACCATGCTCATTGTGGCAAAGTTCATGCAACATCGTATCCAGAACCTGCTCATATGGGATGAAGTCCCAATCTCGGTTTGGCCTCCGCAATCTGAGCTTAATCTGCAAACCTCCCCCTACATTCAACCCTAAGAGAGATGGGTTGGCTGGACTGTACTAACACACAAGCAACTGCAAATCAAAGAACCTCGTAACAGAATTTTATGAAATTATAAGAAATGTAATATAAGGAGTACCAAAACTCGGAAAGAATCTTGACTCTCCATTTATGCTTTCTCATGATGGGTTGCACCTGTTTGGCAATTTTTTCCAACATTTTCCTCACTTCATCTTCACCAGGCTTTTTAAGAGCCTTCACTTCCCATACCTTGTTGAGATCGCCAAGATTCATACTCTGCAGAAAAATAGTCTCGCCTAATTACTAAATCACAGGCTAACATTTTTCTCCTTTTAATTCCTAATTGATCTAAATATCAAACATGTGATTAATTCTTAAGAAGTGACAAATAAATTTGATATTGATGCTATATGTATTTTATTCAACAAAACAGATTCATGGATCCAAACAACACCACATAAAATACAAAAACATAATAGCCAGCTGCAAAATCAGAGGCATGTAGTCACCATCTTAACTCTATCATAAAAGAATTCGCTCATTCAAGTATGGTTAACATAAAAAGTAGACATTCGGTTCAGTTCTCCGTTTCTAAAACTGCATACAACAGATCCAATCATGAACCGTTAAAAAATGTATCCAATGACCTAGTATTCTCCAGTTCCAATCCTTACCCAAAAAACCCATTTAAGCATACACCTTATCTGATCAAAATTCAGCAAACAAAATGCATTTTATTGCTTATTGAAATTGCAACCTACAGTAAGTGTGGATTTTGTTAAAAAAAGAAATGAATATGCATAGATACATTAATTACGGAACTGAAGGCACTGCACAAGATGATAGAAGGAGCATGATGATCAATACAGTACCTTATTTGTTGTTGTAAAATAGGACTTCTCATGCAAGGGAAAGAGAAGGAAATGGAGAGATTAGAAGAAAGGCAACATCTTTCCCTAATGAACTGCCCCAATGAATAGGCTGGCAGATATTCTCAATTTCCATCATGAATTTTATCGGATAATGATGATTCAAGACCATGTTCAACTATCCAATGCCAGCTACTAGTTCCATCAAAACGTCCACAAAAACACAATCAAGAGTCAACTGAATATGTACAGGAGACAAAGATAGACTATATGACCGGCATCAGACTGCAATTCAGGTTGGCATTTGGGTCGGGGGAAGAAGGAATGGTTCCGGCCATTAGGGATTGTAGAAATATTTTAAGATTTTAAATCCTGTATTACAGAAACACATTAGGATTTCAAATCCTGGATTGTAGAAATAATCACTAAATACCACCGGGCAGTGAGCCTCCGACCCTCAACATCCCATCTCATAAGTCATAGAAATAACCTTAAAATTCAAAAGACAAATATCAAAGAGAAATAATATGACTAACATCACTAAGTAGTATGCAGTAAACACACCACTAACCAATCAACAGCAGGCAAATTTTTATGTCTACAAAGCATGATCGACACAAATAATAAATTTAAAAACCACATTAAATAAAGTTTCTTGTGTGAATTAAATTGAGAAAGAAAAATTATCCTCATAAATAATGAGAATTAAATAAAAACAGCCAAATCAAATTAGATTTCTTGTATGACAAAATTAAATAATAAATTACTTCCCACCGACTTAATTAGGGAAGTGTTTTAAATGCTCGACTCTCACAATGAGCCCAACATAAGGAACGCAAGGAACCCTTCGTCCACGAGATCAACAGTGCACACGCTAGCGCATATTAGCGCCAGTGGTAGTGGTGGTAACATACACTATCACATGTGCCATCGATCTCAAATATTATGGGTTCCCATGCATTCCTTATGCTGGTCTCATTATCAGAGTGGAGCATTAAAAATGCTTCCCTTAATTAGCATCCCCCATAGCTGACCTAGCGTTTAAATGAATGACTATGGCAAAAACTTCTTAAAGGTAAGAAAAGGATGCAAAAAAAGAAATCACAAGAAGAAACTTACTATGGCTGCAAAATAATAGTGATACTCACACAAATGCACACAAGAAGCATATGGCAGGCAGCGTCAGTCACACATATTTCAAAAAATGAAAAATTAAGTGAACAAACATTTACTTTGACACCAATCGATAAACAATAAATTATTTTAGACTTTGGCAGTTGCATTGGAAAAAATTGAAGACCTCCTCCTAATATAACTAAGGCTAATCACAGGACTTTAGGGTAGAGTCAGAAAATCTTTCCCCCACCAATTCAGCAAAAGGGCAATCACAGGACACATCTTTCCTTCAGTTCTTCCATCATTAGCATTACAGAAAACGTATAGAATTTTCTTGTCTGTATGCTTCACAAATAAAACTTGGGAGTTTGTCTTTATACACAGAACTCAATGGCTCACCTAAAAAGAAAGAGAGCAAAAATGATCATGATGCCAACTCAGGCCATCACCCTGCCTCACTTATCCTTTGCCCACCCTCACCTCCCTCTTACCTCTCACTTAACATTGTGATACCAAATGTGGGAAACGAACCATGTTCCCCCAAAACCCAATTCTCTTTAATTCACAGAAAAATCACAACCTTACCGGGAAATCTGAGGATAACGATGACAGTGGAGTTCAGAGAATGTTAATAATTTCTTGAATGAATTGTATTGAGAAGGAGATAATGCAACAAAAACAAGTTTTTTTAACTTTTGATAATTGAGTCAATCTGGGAAGGAGGGAAAGCCTACTTAAGATTGAGGGAGGAGGAGGAGGAGGAACTGTTGTTGCGAGTGGTGGAGACTGCCGATAGCAGCACTTCAAAGCATCAGGAGAGCTTGGCCCTGGAAGGTTGGATTTCAGAATCCCCCACCGCTTTGAAACTAAATTTCAGAATGCAGACCAGAATCCTGCATTTCAGAACACAAATTTCAAAATACAGACCAGAATCCTGGGTTTTTATAATGCACAAGAGAAAACATGACATAATCCAACTTTCATCGCAACACAAGATATATAATATTAATTAACAAGCTACCAAATAGAACTTCCCTAACCAATAGATGAATTACAACCACATAAATAAGGAGACATTCTCGACAGATATATTGAAAACCCACTACTCAATTAAAATATAACTGAAAACTAACAACTCAATTTATTAAATCTAACTCACATTGAAAACAACCTTTGAATCAACAAGCCCGTGCTTATTATGTTTTGTTATAGACAAATCCTAAACGACCCACTTTAGGTTGCTAATAGGTAAGGCCTCGTGCAAATCATTTACTCTAGGTGATTCAAAGGCACACAGCGACAATTAGAAAAACAATCATATATACCATCTTCTAATTAAGATGATGGCTTATTTTGCTAATAAGATGTTCTAGCAGGTACATTGGCAGAAATATCACAAGCACCCACAGGAAGGCATAACCTCACAAATTATTAAGCTAATGACTGAAATCTTTCATTTTTAATATTGACCGTGGACCTTCTGCAATACAAAAAAGTTGTAGCTCTTGGCTACAAAGGGTTTGAACGTGGGAGAAAGGGGAGAAAGAGCTAGGAAGGGGAAGAGAAAATTAACTGGCTAAGTTTACTTCTCAATAATTCATAATTGATCAGTACGTGGTACACAATTTATAGGCTTCAATCTTCCTCTAATAACAAGCAAATCCAAACTAGGAATCAAGTTCTATTAGAAATCTACCATAATGTTAAACTAGGAAAGCAATAGATAATAAAATCCTAGGCATTAATGGAATTCTAACTAAACTAGGAAATACTAAAAAAGAAAGTCCTCATTTGAGTCGTAACAATCCACCACTAGGCCTTCTCCTCAAGGTTGGAAAGTATCAATACTCTTGTTAGCGGTAAGAGGCTGGAGGGCCCAATTATACTTTGAATGAGGTCGCTAAATGATGTGCAACTTATCTAGAGGTTGGGCGTAAGGAGGCGTTTGACCCCATCAATGTCAAAGCTCATCTACATGTGTTCAAAGTCCTATTCAAACTTTCACAATGTGCGCAACCAATCAATGCCAAAAATAGCGTTAACTCTCTTGATAAGTAAAACTTAAAAAGTTAAACTTGATAGTAAAGCCTTGCGCAAGCAAACATGCCTTACAACAAACTCCCATACTGCAAAACTTGGCACCATCTCCGACTATAACATCAAAGGTAGGACAATTAGAGATTTGCAAGCCCGACTCTTTAGCAACAATTTCATTAGTGAAACTATGCGTACTACGAGTATTGATAAGAACCATAACAAGTTTTCCATCTGGCCATTGTGTGTATTATGTTGGGAGCATTATTATCTTCATAGGCATGAAGGACAAGTATGGGTCCACATAATTCAACAGGTTGGCTAGGGCAGGGTCAAACTCAGCCAGCAGGCATGGAAAATCTACGAGGTTAGGTGCATTTGTAACCACATAAGCATGAAAAGTCTTTCATCAGTAGACAAATGCATACTTTTTGTCACATTTATAACATAATCCCTTTGAGTAGCAAGCCTCTATTTCAGCTTGAGATCACTACTTAATAATAGGAATTGGAGCAGTCAAAGCACCAAGAGTATGAGTCCACCCATAGTGGTGATCGAACCTGTAAAAAAAGAAGATTGCAAGGCCCGTGAAACACGCTGCTGATGTTGAAGTTACTCTTGACACATGAGCCACACAGATTGTCTCAATTAAGGTACATGGTTTGAAAATATGCACTCCAGCTTGCAAGTCAAGCCTAAAACTGCCAAGAAAAGTTTCAATCAAAGTGGCTTCTAGCTAGTTGGAAACCCTATTAGATAATTGTTGAAATTCATATTGATAAGCTTCGACTGTTGTAAACTAGCAAACACAAAAAAGACGGAGATTGTAATCCTCATAATCAATAGGCCAGAAGTAGATAAGGAGGGCTCGCTCCACTTCATCCCACTTAGCATGCAGAGTGTGTGAGAGAAAGTGCTCAAGTCATTGCAACACATGGCCTTCCATGTAAAAGGAAACAAGATCATATGCTCATGGGCCGATGTTTGATAGAAGTAAAAACATTGTTGTGCAGGGGATACCCATTCCTCCTATCCATCATCCCTGAAATAGGGAAAGTAAGGTTGCCCATCACCCTTGAAATAAGGAAAGTAAGGCGAACTGGATGAACTTGGACAACGCCCTCATAGTTGCAAAGGGCAACATCATAACCCGGTGGATGTCCTCCGGACCGGAGACCACCACATCCACAGCCTAGTTCAAGAGCTACCTGTGGCCCAAGATAGAAATTAGGCCTTTCATAGTAAGGGGTTATGAAAATCATTTGCCTGCATCAAATAATCATTACTAGCATCTACTTCCTAGGCGCCAAGCCGAGGATGCCAGCCAAGGGATTGCCCGTATGATTTCTTGTGTAGAGGGCCAAGGCCTAATGGATGCAAGTGCAGGCCATGAAGAACACTGGGAGAAATACCACGAAGTGGCAAACTGGACCTGGTTCGATTTCGAGATGGACATTGAACCACTTTGGAATCCATTGCCTGTGGTGATTCAGTCTAGAAGCTGGGTCTAGTCAGACCCACATGAGTCCCGCCCAAATAAAAAGTCTCTTCAACATCTGCTTGCCCTAATCCCTATGGGAAAGTCACTGTGACTAGAAAGGGTGTGGCGGACTGTACCCCGGTGGAGCAATGATTGGCTAGTGCAAGCGAAATCGGCGATGGCAGGATTAACTAGAAAGAACTAGACTTTCCACCAGCCAGTAGCTCAGAAGCGTGTGGTGACTGTGGAACAGCAGCAACCTGGGAGGCGGAAGGGCTGCGGCCTTGCCCAGCAAGTTCGAGAAGGGAGCCTGAGGGTCGGTGGGGTGACTCCCCGAAGGTAGGTCCCAGTGGCGCCAGTGCCTAAACGTGACCACGCTCAAAGGTGGCTGGCTGGGAGAATTCCAACAATGCCAAAGAAGGGTCAAACGGTCTTGACACAGGCGGAAGGCTGGCTACATCTGTAGGGCAGGATGCCAAGGCCGGCGAGGTGGAAGAAGCATCAGTCAGGGCGGAAGACAACAACCCCTGATTCGGTGCCGGGGAAAACAGCCACACCAGATGTCCATGGGGGCACTTGGTGGCTGACAGGGCAGAGAGTGAACAGGCAGCGAGCTCCTGGACGGAGGTTGACAGAGAGTCGCACCGGCCTGCGAGGGCCACCAGAGAGTCTTGCTGGGCTTTCGTGGCAACAACAACTTAGTGCTGGGACCGTACAATGGCTGCAAGGGTGTCCAAGAGCTGCTAAATTTGCTCTGCCCAACAACTGTGGATAGCTTTCCGCCCAACAGCATGGCCAACAAATTTCTGCGCGGGTTCTGCCACCTTTGCCTAAAGTTGGGATACAACCATGTCTGAAAGCTTGGCCTCAGAACTGGAAGGGGCTTTCTTCTTGCATGGTCCAGTCATGGCGGTAGTGAAACAATGGTGTAGGAAAGGTACGCTTTGATACCAATGTTGTAGCTCTTGGCTACAAAGGGTTTGAATGTAGGAGAGAGGGGAGAAAGAGCTAAGAAGGGGAATAGAAAATTAACTGGACTAAGTTTACTTCTCAATAATTCATAATTGTTCAGTACGTGATACACAAGTTATAGGCTTCAGCCTTTCTCTAATTAGAAGTAAATCCAAACTAGGAATCAAGTTCTATTAGGAATCTACCATAATTCTAAGATAGGAAAGCAATAGATAATCAAACTCCTACCTTTAATAAAACAAACAACAACAGACCGTCAAGGACTTTCACTTCATGACAATCACATTTGTTATTCTGTCCCGAATTCCTTTCAAAAGGAAATGGATCGCCACCCACTTTCCTCTTTTACGGTAAGACATTTTAGCACTACAAGCACAAGTTTTCAATAGCTTAACTGCCTCCTTTAGGAAAAAAAACAGACAAATCTGCAACAGAAGGTAACCCATAGCACTCAAGCACATCATGCTTATCAAATTAATTCAGCAAACTTGTATGCCGGCAGTAAAGTAAAGAAAAAATTGAGCATGCATAAAAATATCAAATTGCGAGCTACATATAATATTCTAAATGCCCCGAATGAGCCCAATATAACCCTCCCAAACATAAGAAACTACCACTACTGTCCAGCAAAAGAAATAATTTCCCGAATATAAACAAGAAGCTAACAGAGAATGATTAAACCAAAAGGCAAAAAGATATACCCCTAAACCCCCAAAATCGTTACGCCTCTGGTGTTCAAAAAATAAGAAGATAATTTACTGAAAAATTGAAACCCCATAGATTAAACCTCCAAAATCTAACCCATAAGTTATAAAGAATGGGGGTGGAGGAGACCGGGAGTGGATCTGGGAGGAAGGGGGTGGGGATGGAGCAGTTGTGGGTGAAGGGGTGGAACAATCGTGGTGGAGGGGAAGGGGGTGTAGCAGTCGTGGGTGGAGGCAGATGAGGGAATGGAGGAAGAGGACGACAAAGGAGGAGGAGGAGGAGGAGGGAGAAGAGAAGCAACGTACATGGAGCGCTGAAAAGGAGAAGCAACGTACCTGGGCGGGCTCTGAAGAGGAGGGAGGAGCCCTTGGGCGGAAGATATGGAGAAGCCGGACGACGGATGAAGAGTCGGATGATGCGTCGCTTTTCCAAATCGCAGGTGTCTGGGTCGGAAATTTAGAGCTGCAAGCGGCTCCAGCCTCAGGGATTACAGATGTGGGCCCAGGCCCGGGCCCGGTCCTAAAAGTACTTCCCAATTAAAAAATTGGCCCGGCTCAGCCGGCCCTATACACGCTTTGGAGTTTTCTTATTATTATATTTTGAAAAAATAAGCTTTAGCCTTTTAAGTAATGTATAAATTTTGAGGTTGTGGTTAAATATGCTACTTTCCTTTTAAAATTTTCTTATATGAACAATGTGAGACTATTTTAAATAAAAAATTATTATTTTTTATTTTAGGTAGTGCTAGCGGGCCTTCAGGCATGCTATTTTGCATAGTGGGGTCATCCCACAAACTTATAGCCCTAGTCAAAATTTAAAAAACACAACTTCTAAATGCCTATTTTGCATTCTGGGCAGGGGTTTCAAAATTGCTTGTGAGCGTTGGCTAATAAGGTAATTAGTAGTGCCTAAGAAATCACTGAACAACTAATGTTTTATAATAAAGCAATTGACCAAAGTAGATTCCTAGTTTAGTCATATACCTTAACGTATGCATACAACTCTTCCTTAAACGGGAAATGCAAGCAAGAGTTCCTCTTCATCCTTAGATGGGTAGAGAAAAAGCTCTAGCCAATCACTGTGTCTCCCCTACCTCCCAGCGACCTCGTTGGTGGCATTGTCACACCCTTAATTTCTACGTATAATTTTTATGAAATATATTTTTTCTTCCTTCCAAAAGAAAATAATGCAAATCTCTATTCTTCCTTCTTGTGAAATACAGCAGTAAAATATATGAAATAAATAATTAAAATACAAGATTAAGGGTATAAGAATCATCAACTTTCACAATCTTTTGGTGTTATACTAATAACTTTAATAAAAATCTATATAACTAATAAATTAAATATTTGTGGGATCTACAAGTTCATCGTTATCTATTAATCATGTCTAAACCAATGAAAGTAAAATGGTACACTCACTTACTTAGTCAAACCTATTTGAAGGAACTCCAAAATAGCAAGGAAGACCTGTACTATAGTTATGACCTTCCCAATACCTTCTAATTATGACCTAAACACTTGCACTACAACAAATGCTGAGTATAAAAAATACTCAATGGGATATCAATCTTAAATAAATAAAAAAGTTTGATCAACATACTAAGGAATTTTAGTTAAGAAATTAGATAATTCATCATAATTGAAAGAGTACATATATTTCATGCCAATTATTCCATCCATGAGAAAAACCCTTCATAAAAGTTCCTAGACACTAGGCCTTATCTAGGAGCTCCACTGTACTAGATATTGGACTATCACATTATGACCTCAATTCTTCTGAAATCTGCCTCATCCCATCTATGTCATGAAGTAAATGCTCACTAGGGCTTATGGTCCATAGTGTTGAGATTCTTACTTTTATGATCATTAAAAACTCTTGTATTGAATTATGCGGGACCAGTCATCTTTTAATGCTCCGGTCTATTTGACTTCAACTCTCAGTGATGTGCCTGGAGTAGGCATAATCGGCACTTAGGAGATCTATGCAAAGAAATGGGAGAAGTAATGAAGAAAGGGGAGAAAATAAGAGTAATTCCAATTGCCTAATTTCAAAACAGAGAAGATCGCCCCATATAGGGGACAATCAGTCTCCTAGGGAGTCATGCTAACCCAACCCAAGGCCAGTCCGATTCCCTAGGAGCGCATGCCAGTTAGTGGTTCAGCTAGCCCGGGCCACTAACTAAACCAATACGGTTTTACATCCAAATACCCAAACCAAAGTAAATACTAAACTATTATAATAATAAATAGTTTAATGCAACTAAGTAAAAGCCATAAAGTAGAGTCCGGGGGAGTCCTCTGAGGGTCTGGTCATCGTGCACAACACTCAAGCCATGAAAATGATTTTACACAACTCTTATCCTTAAGAGAGCTAGAAGACTTTGGTCATATTTCATATCAAACCCTTTCCATCTATATGGCCGATGACTCATTTTTGGAGCCAAGACACCAAGGGTTCATGTGACCTTATGTACTATATGCATTGTCTTTGTGTACCCATTCATCATATCAAGAGTTTCATACATGTGCATTAGGGTTTACTAACCCCTAATTAATATATATATATATATATACACACATAATTGATCTTTCATCCACATCACATAAATACTTCAAAACCATGCAATATCAATCATAATTACTATAACATACTTTAGCTCTTGGGTTTTGTGTGTGATAAGGATGATTATGTTATTTATTTTATCCTCTTTATTTTCTCTTTATTACTCTTGCTTAAAGGTTATGTGGTGGGTAGCTCCGCTAGATAAACCGCCCGTAGTAGGAGCTAAGTCTTCCGCTATTCATTAATCACTTTCAATTCTGTCACCCCCGTGCGCTGACCGGCCCTTGGAACGGGTTCGGCTCGGGTCAGGCGGTGTCGGGGCGTGAAATTAACCCTCTAAGTACAAGTTTGTCATATGTTAAAAAATAAATAACTAAGTAAAGTTGGCTCTCACGCTAATAATTACAATTACTTACAAAATCGAAGAACTAAGAAACTAGATCCCATTAGTGCAATGTTGTCTTCAATCGTCTACGGATGTTCTGATCTTGCCACATCCTTGTCTAAAGAACCTGCAACCAAACAAGACCAAACAACAACAATGCATCTCTTACCCTAGGAGGAGCATTTTAAAAGAACAAAACTATTAATTAATATTTTTCGGATCGGGCCAACATCACCCGATGTTAGTTGCCTACGTAGTCATCAAACAACATCTCCAATTTTTCTAACAAGATCGGATCTAGATGTAGTTCTGCCTAAAAACTACACTTTTCTAAGAAGCATAACATCACATATGCAATGCTTAAGTATTTTCAACCAACCTACATTTTATGCAAGTCTTTTAATCGTTCCACTTGTTCTAATTAAACAAGCAATATCAAACAATGTTATTACTTATCTCTTGAACCATTGTTCAATAATTAATATTCTAGTCTAATCCCAAAGATAGACAAACACATCAGATGTCAACCTAAGTAACAAATAATACACTCACCATAGACCACCCTCAAAGGTAAATCCATGATAAAGCCCTGGAATCTACCAGGAAGTACTATTACCCATCCTAGCCCATAAAGGACCTGACCGAAGTAGAAGGGCATGGCCCACAACTGCACCTAAATAGAAGTGCTAGGAGAAACTATCCAAGCAGGATGTCAGCTAATCTAAATGTGTGTACACTAAATGATACAATAGATTAGTGGTGAGCCTAGCTTAAGAAGAGCTCCCTCCAACGGGGAGGTATAATTACACGGTCAAATCAATAGCTCCTCAATAGAGAGAAGACTCGAAAAAGCCATTATGAACCCTATATTGTTCATCAACAATCAAGGATTTCGAATGACTATCCCAAACACTATCAGTCCCTTCTAGACTAGGGTTAAAACTCGAAACTACCATCGATTCATCAACCAAGGCAAATCATCAAGTTAAAGGCCTTGTTCACTCTATGAACTAGTCTCAGGCCCCTCTAAGGTGTTTTAATCTTTATCTTGATTAGGTGTTCTTGCCCAATCCAAAGCTGTCGACCCCATTAATTAATCTTTCATTAATCTTAAGCTAATGATAAATTACTATCACAATATAAAAAATTAAATCTAATACAGACTCACACAGGTCCAAGCAAATCATAATATTAAAAATCAAACTCGATAATGATATTAGAAATGTTCGAGCTCTTGTGTCTTAGCCTCCTTAGCTTAACTGAATAAGTCTTTATGAAAACTGGTCATAATGCACCTAAGGGTATTAAGGCAATTATCTCACCTTAGACACAGTGCTCTCTATCCTTAGGTAAGTCTTAGACCTCACAAGCATGGTTCTTCGACTCGGATCTCGGTAGCCCAAAGAGATGAGATCTTGGAGAGATCGTGTAAAACAATAGCAAGCGTTCAAGTGATTATAAAAAAATAGTTAACACATTTCTCAATGTGGGCATATGTTATTATTGATAAATATTGATATAAATATTAAACAATTATAAACTTATGAGAATATAACAAAAATTATGTAAAGTAAGCAAAAAATATAATATTTATTGATGTTGGTCTCTGTCACAAAGTCGTAGGGCAGTGGAAAAATTCGGTTTGGAAAATTCGGCAAAATTTAGGGGGAAGGCAACTAGAAAACTATGATATCAATTTATACGAAGATGCAAATCAATGCAATTAATATAAGCAATGATTAACCCCAAAAGTTATCTTAACAAAACCTAAGTATAAAATAGACATAAGGTAGTTAGAATGTACATACCTTATCAAATATAGAGCAACTGAAAATTTGAACTACAAATTCAAGTCACTCCGATGTCCCCATTGCTTCCTGCAAACCTCAAGAAAATAACCCATCAATTTCAAGCCTATTAATTCCACCCATTCAAACTTCAAATAACCACAATTTCCAATCCAAGACTCCATAAAACAATTCGTCATCAACTACTTAAATATTTCCATGCATGCAAATTCAGTGAGCCAAGCACATGACCACATGAACTTTGTTCATCTAGCAACTAGAGAAATAAAAACTGAAAACAACTATAGGAAATCTTCGTATAACTAGTACAACATCGTAATTTCTGCTATAGAAAAACAATTTCCATATAGGCAAAGGTTGACAACCTTACCGAGATGTAAAATTACTGAATAACATCCATCAAACCCAAAAACAGCATTAGGCCCCCCAAAAAAAATCCACACAGTTAACATTGAGCTGCATGTGAGCAAATTGCATCCAACAATGGCATGAAATTAACTGAATTGAAGGGGAACATTTTTATTAAAAAAACGAACATCAGGGGATCACAAATTGAGATTATCGAAAGCAACGAAATAGCCTAAACAAGAAGAAGAATGAAGCAAAATTCATAGCTTATAATGGCAACAAAAACAAAAAGAAGATTTACGCATCAATCTGAAAATGTAGAATTCACACACTCAACAACAATCTTCAATAAATACAGATTTTTTTCTCTTACTACGCTATGCATGCTGCTGCCATCGAACAAGCTTTACATTCATTCTTTTTTTTCTCGCTTTACTATCTCCGTCTAACCTTCCCCAAGATGAACAAGAACATGAAGAAGGGAGGGAGTACCTTGTATCACGCCTGGAGGTGGAGGGAAGGAGTGTCAGCTGGCAGTGGAAGGAAGGAGTGGCGGCCATTGGGATGGTGGGGAGGAGTGGCGACTAGTGAAGTTTGGTGGTACCAGAGAAGTTCGCCCCAGCGCCAACGGTACTGCCTCTTGTCCATTCTTGATCATCTTGACGAGATCTCGTAGGGATCTTGCCGAACTTATGTAAACATTGTTTTACACGATCTTGCGGCTCGGTAAATAGTCTGAGAGAGAGATCTCGCCGAGACTGCGAACCATGCTCACAAGAGGTTTCAGTATTACATTGGCCCATTAATTTCATTCACGCGAATGCGGGCCAATCCGCTCATAGGGGTATTTTTAACATTTTATTCAAGGCTTTCTTAAACCCTAATGGGTCCAAAACTAATCTCAATGGTACTCCTTGACATTAAGAACCCTAGCTAATTTTCTTGCCATATAACGGGGTTGTAAACCCCTTAAACCAACCCTGGTTTAATTAACAGTTTTACCTTAACCCTATGGGCAAAATAGTCAATTATCTACTTACTGAAATTTTTCCCTAGCTTGTGTTTTGGTCTAAATTTAGGGTACATATTAAAATCTCATTGAGATTTATATCAATTTTTAAATTAACACATAGGCCCCTGAACTGGAGCTCCTACGTCGGGTAAGTGAACCGCGACTTAATTTTAAGGGTAAAACTATAATTATATATCTTTTTGTAGATTTTATTTTTGTCTAGAAATTTTTGGGGATGTTCATTAAGGACTCTATGGGAATTATATAATTTTCTAGAATTTTTATAAGGTTTTTTTTATCTTAGTGAACCGGGTCTAGATATGTGATTTTGTTATTTTATATCTTTATTATACCGGTCCGAAAATTAAATCTTGAACCAGACCGTCGTCTTCAAGCCATTTCTACGCAAAATAGAGCAGTGAATGCTCTGTTCGCCATCCATTAAATTGAATGGCATAACCATTAGAGAACACTCATAAAATCAACAAATTTATATAATCCATACAACAAACATGGCAGTTCTATCAATTAAAACACTAAACTTTCTAGCATATGCTATGCAATCAATTAAACCCACCACAAAAATGTAAAGAAGGTCGGATAATACAGAGCAATCATATTATACCTAAAACCAGTCCCGGTGCGAAACATACCTTCATTATGTCCCTCAATTCATTTCGGAATAGCATTGATCAATAGTCCTCTTCTCTCTCTCTCTCTCCTCTTTCCTTTCTCCTCTCTCTTTTCTCTCTCTCTTCTCTTTCTTCCCTTCTCTCTCCTCTTTTCTCTCTCTCTCTCCCTCCCCTCTCTTCTCTCTCTCTCTCTCTCCACATTTTTGTGACGCTTCCACTGGAAGCGTCACAAATTCGCTCGTGCGAGCGCATTTCATCTGCCTTCATTTATATCCCCCCAACCTCCTCTCCCGCCGACCACCCATTGGCGACCGCTCCCCCCTTTCTCCCCGGTTCCCCCCACCCCTTCCCCTCCTTCCTCTTGGTTCTTAGACTAGATTTCGACGGGGAGCTAGAATTTGACCCTCCACCCCCTCCTCCCTCCCTCCTGCTCCTCCCCTTCCCTCTGGGTCTTCCCCATCCATCCCCTCCTTTGAAAAATAGAGGGGTAGGAGGGGAGAACCGGGGAGAGAGGGGGGAGCGGGAGGGAGGAGGTGGCTTTTGAGGCCGGATTTCAGTGGGGAGCCGGAACCCCCACCCCCCTCCTCCTTCCCACTCCACCCCCTCCTTCTCCTCCTTTGCTTCATAGAGGAGGGGAGGAAGGGAAGAGGGTGGGTGTAACGACCATGAATTTTTGGTATGATTTTATGCCTATAATAAAGTTATTTTATGAGTTTTAAATATTTTTTAAAATTATTTAGAGGCAAACATTTAGTAGGATTTCATATGAGTGTGTTAGAGCTCGGAGAGACGAGTGTAACTATTCAAAGAACATGCAGAACAAAGTTTGAGAACGAAAGTTATGACCTCGGGAAGCATACCATATGGGTGGGACCCACATGAAAAGTGCGAGAGAACCTACCTATATGTGGTCTTATTTTGAAGGGCTCGTCGACACAAGTTCACCGGTAATAAGAACGTGCAATTTTGACTTCGGGGTAGGAAGTTATCACGTTTTGAGGTTGAAAGGGGGAAAGAGGTGTGGGGCAGAGGAGGAGAGGCACACTGATGCAGGGGAAAAGGTCCCTTGCCATCACCAGCCCAAGGCAAAGGCATGAGCTGAAGGGCCAAATGTAAAACAGAGAGATGGAGAGAAAGCTAATTAGGGGAAGTGGAAGAAGCTGGCTGAGGGCTGGCCAAGGCGGCATCCCTACCATACCTATCATTGTTGGCCTGAGGCGCACCGGAATCTAGCCTCACCAGTGAGAATTGGGGGAGAGAGACCAGGGGAAAACTGTTCCGAAGGCTTTTGGAATGCACCCACGCCCAATTTTTTTTTAAAATTTGTTTATTCTCTCTCTCTCTCCCTCTTACTACTTTCTTTTCTTTCCCTCTTTTCGCGACGCAATCTTGCGTCGAAGACAATGACATGCGACTAAATCTCACACCTGACTCTACTAGTAGGAATAACTCAGTAAAATACACAAAAACAAATAGGCCAAAACATCATATTTTCTCTCAAAAAATGATCATAAAAAGAGCAAGAAAATCATAGAAAAATTAGGGGCATTACATTCTTCTCGCCTTTGAAAAATTTTGTCCTCGAAATTTCAAAATTAACTTGCAACGTACAGCTGAAACAACAAATACATCAGGGTATCTTTGTAAAATCTGTAGTTTTAGAACCATATTTTTATAATATTTTGTGGTAAAAGATGTGTGCTGATTAGAGCTATGTGAGACAAGCATAACAAGCCTGAACGCCTATATCAGACACTGGGGTAGTAAGCCATGGCCTTGGGAAGCGCACAACATGGATGGGACCCACTTTAAAAGTGTTGGATAACCTACCCATGTGGTCTAGTTTCGAAAGGCTCATTGATATGAGCTCAACGGTACTAAGAATGTGCTATTCCGAATTTGGGGTTGGGAGATAAACTCATTTGAATTTTTAAATTTCTGTTTTCAAATAAAGGAAAAAAAGAAAAAAAGGCAGCACCAGTCAGCTCAAGCAATATTTTGCACTTCTGTGTTTGCCCATGCGATGCGCAATGCACAAAAATTCATGCATTATCCCGTGTGGGCCCACGCCGCAGAAGCGTCAAGTTTGTGTAGTGCATGAGGAGCCCCGTGAACCACACGTCCCAAGGACCCTGCAAGACGTAGAGCATGTTTTGCACTCCATGTGGTGCGCTAAACCGCCACACATAGTTATAGCTAGTGCGGAGGCCTCTTGATTTAAAATTTTTCCACTTCTGCACTCCTCAATCTTTATTTTCCAATTTCTAAGCCATTTTAAGTTGGGTTTGGGTGGTTCAAGAGGCGTTTCCACCTAAATTGAGTGTACTATATGCGATGGGAGAATGACTTTACGAGGGAAAAATTCATCAGCAAAGTAGCAAGTGTCTTGTTTCTCACCTTCGAATTTGCAAGGAAGCATAGGTAGGGGTTCTTATCCACTTTTAAGACATAAATACTTACATAGTTTGTCTTTTGAAGTTTATATAGGCAATTCTAGTTAAATACTTGAGAAATTTCCATGTATGTTTTAAGATTTCCTCATATATTAATTATACATGAGTATAATAGGATTGAAAGACAATTTTATGGAATTATTTCTCTATTAAAATGATTTGATAAATGTGTACTATCATATTAACTGAGTTACTAGGATGAGATAGAGAAGGGGTAACTAACTCATTGAAATGAGCGACCAACTCTACCTCTATAATTATTATCAGTAACATGACCATGACTTGTAGAGGCAAAGATAAATTTTTTGAAAGGTTAAACCTTGAGGAAGGATGTTCTGAAAAAGAAAACTACCATTTGAGTTGGGGAATTTAAGAGTTATTTGATTGTCTCGAGCTTAACTCGGTAGGCGTACTAATAGAGCTCAATGAATAGAGAGTACACAACTATAATCTGGTTTGGAATCGGATATATGATATGCACATTAGCCTAGTGATCCCCTAATGAAGGGCAAGAACCTTGATTAGCCCCTAATGAAGAGAACCTATCAATGCTTCGCTTACTAGGGTAGAGAGTATCATGAAAAAGCTCTCTACTATTTTGACCCCGGTGCACTATGAGCACAAGTGACTCTTCCCTCTACAACCACAAAATATTTTATTGATAATTTGTAGAGGAGCAAGAGGCAGCTACTTTGTACCAGCAGCAAACTCCTTATGTCGGGGACGCTAGTAGTAAGACATTAGAGCTTACAAACCTTAGTAGCATCTTTGATAGCTTGGAAGAAGCCCTAAGGGAGTTTTTGGGTGAGAGACACACTGTCGTTTTATAGAAGTATTGTTTATTTACTTTATTATGTGATTTGAAAACCACTACATGTTAAATTTATGTCTGATAGAATAAATACTCCTAAAAATACCCACCACCCCTAGACCTTACAGGGTCCGATGAGGAATAGATGCGGGTAGGATAGACCAGTGAAAAGACATTTTTTGGGAGCTTTAATGAGTGATTAACGATCTACGGTTGCACCAGTAGGTCCTAAGTACTTTCTTTATTTTGTTGGGTTGAGAAGACTTGTTTATATATTTACTTGTGTGTTTGTACACATACATTGTATTTCTTGAGAAATGAACTATATGATGTTGTGTTTATGGTAAAATATTTATAGGTTGCAACCGAGAAAGCTCTGATTATAATTAAACTTTTTATATATTTTTTAAGAATCTCAGGTTGTGACAATCTCTATTTCTCATATCTACCTGAACATCTTAAGTCGCCATCTTGGAGTATAATATTTGTCCCAATACCATTGCAATAGGATTGACCTTTGTCATTCAAAACTTACATTGTTCATCAAAGGAACTGGCTGAACTACTTTGCAACTCATCTGGAAATCACTTTGCCTCCAATTAGCATTACTCTTCTATCAACTTTGAGCCATCTGAAGCCCTTGCCTGACTAATTTGATCTTGTCTCCACAATGCTGGACAATTCAAATTTGAGTATCTATAGCTTACTTACTTCAACCCAACATGTTAGTGAATAAAATATCCTTTCATATAAGGCCTCCTCGCAAAGGCCATCCAAATGCGAGATTGAGTTTTTTTATATTTTATATTTTATATTTTTTCTTTTCTCTCTTTCTCTCTTACTACTTTCATTTCTTTCTCTTTTTTTGCACCGTAAGTGCATGTTGACAACCATGGCCTATGACCATGGAAGGTCGTATCGGCCGATACGTACCCGTATCCGCCGAGACCGATACGGTATGGGGGGCGATAAGCCCCCCCGCAGGTATCCACGATATGTATCGGCCGTACCGTATTGATACGGCCGATACATATCAATAAGCTATTTAAAAAATAATTATTTTATTTTAAAAAATATTTTTTCATTAAAAATTTTAATTTTTTAAAAAAAATTTGAAAAAATATTTTTTTTTTAGATTTTTTTCCTTAAAAACAAAAACATAATTCAAACCTAACTTCTTTAAAAGTTTAAGTTTTTGTTATATTAAAAATGATATTTTTAAAGTTATATAAGATCAATATGGGTAGGTTTATGCAATTTACATAACTATTTTTTTACATATAGTGCTCCACAAATATACATTTATTTAAACATATAACTTAGACTCATATTAAGCATATTATTTATTTTTAAAATAAACTAATTTTAAAGCACTAAGAAAGAATGAGCAATAATTTATATGGGACGGAGAACATAATAGTGTATAGTTCTAAATAAACTAATTTTAGAATATTCGTATAGATTAATATGACATTATATGGTTTTATTATGCTCTAAAAGAAATATTATAATAATATATTATTAATTATAATATTTTTTTATGTTTATAAAAAGGTTTATGCCCGTTTCGAGGTGTACTAAGCGTATCATCAGTACGTACCCATATCCATAGTCATCGATACTCTCATCCGTATCGATACGGCCTTCCATGGCTATGACTAAATCTCACACCCAACTTTATTAGTAAAAATACCTTGGTAAAATAGACAAAAATAAATACTCTGAAACATCACATTTTTTAGCCAAAAATGATAAAAAAAATTATTAAAAATAGTATAAAAATAAGTGACATTACAGGAAGCGACTGGGAAAAATTAAGCTAAGGGAGAGGGAAAATTGTGGTGGCAAAGAAGGAAGGGCGGAGAAAATCCAATCGGGGGAGAGGGAAAATCGCAGCAATAGAGCGGAGAAGTGCGGAGGTAAATCAAGCTGGGTGAAAGGGGAAAGTGCAGGAAAATCACACTGGGGGAGAGTGGAAAGCGAAGGGGAGGGACATACTGGCAGATTAAAGGGAAAGTGAACAGTAGATTTGGGGGTGAAAATCATCAGCGATGGTTAAATTAGGCTGTGGCTGATGATTTAACAGTGACGGAAAATTATTAGCGACGGTTAGTTCAAATGACAGCCGCAAAAACAATCAATGGCAATGGCTAAAATTAGTGGTCGCTATGGATCAACAAAAATCCATTTTGTGTGCTATCAGAGATAATATTAGTAGTGATGGCTAATACTGTTAGCTGTCGCATTATTACTTATTGTAGTGTTGCGGTTGATAGTTTTTTTTAGTGCTGCATCGCAGTTTGTTCTTAGATATGCATTTGGCTGTTGAATGGTGAAAATATTGAAATATTAAAGCTCATGATACAAATGACCTATAGAGCCTGGTCAGACAGGGATTGGATTAACGAGCACCAAATCTATACGCAGCTTGGTCTCATGTCTGGAGTCACTATAACCATCACAGTATTGGTACAAGATCTGGATGATGCGAGCTAGACCAGCCACTCTCAAGAGTATAGCCTTTGGGACAGAAGTGTCATGAATGAATACACTATTCACCTGCTTCCATGCAGTATCCACCATGGCCTGGAGTACCTTATATGCCTCTTCTTCTGTGCATCCATGGTCCCTCATGTAGGTCTCTACGGCTGTAGCACTATCGCCTCTCTCTTGTTCTTCCTGATAGAATATGTTAAATAAAGTATATGTACCACACATACAATATGATGAGCTGAAGTAACCATGAGTTTTCTTGATAGTTTTGTCCATCAGATAACAATTATTTCACTGGTGGGTAACGAAAAGGTAGGCATTACCTTGTGCCCAACAATGTCATCCCTAAGTCTGCAGATTATGGATGCTGCAACAACAATCTTGGGTACTTTTCTCACCCACTTAAAGACTTCTTCGGCCGCAATTTCATCTAGTCCAACCATGGAAGTCATGGTCAGCAAAGGATAGCCGCAGGTTACTAGTGCATTGTCCATGTACTCTTCAAATGTCGGCGTAATTTTCGAATCAAACCAATGTGCTTCCACAAAGTATGCCTTAATTATTGTAATCATCTGCCATGGAAGTAACAAAATTATAATTATTATCCATCAAATTAGTCTTGGCACAATTGAATAATAATAATAATAATTTTTGCAAAAAGAAAAAAAGGCATTTCCAAAGTGTGCCATTGTTTGCATACTGCCTCTCTCAAGTAGTTCAGACGGTATTTCTCTTCTGGTTTAAGCAGTTCCCCAAATCCACTGAAGGTCTTCACAAGAGCAAGATAAACCGTCTTCATGTAGTCTGGCAATTCATCAACAGCTTGGATATCCCATCTGAAAGTGAAAATGACCAAAACGAACAAAATGTCTTAGTAGAAATTATGTAACGAAGAATATATGTTCTTAGCTAAGTTGATATGGTTGGAAGTCTAAAAGCCAAAAACCTTTCAATTGCCTTAGTGAAGAGTTGGAGCTCCTCAAGTGTGCCATAGACATCATATGTGTCATCCATAACTGATGTTAATATGATAGTCTTGGTCATTATTTCCCTTGCTCTCGCGTACTTCGGCTCAGAAAGCGATTCAAGTACCCAAAAGTACAATTCAACTATTCTGTCTCTAATAAAGGGAAGTTTGGTGGGAAGTCCCAATCCTTTCCACCACCTGAAGACAAAAAAATTGCATCCACCACTTATCTCACCTTATACTACTAGTATGAAGAAGTACTATGACGACGTTGTTACCTTGTTAACACTGCTAGCTCTTTCTGGTGCAGCACTTGTAACAGATTGAAATCCAACTTTGCAAGCTCTTGTACAATCTCATTCCTGCTATCCTCTTCCTCAAGGCATAAGATAGAGCGCCTTGCTTTCAGCCTTTCAGTGCACCTGTTTAATGGTATCTCAAGTGCAAACTCTACTTGTCTACCAAGCGAACCCTTGAGATGCGGCAAAGCTGCCTTAAGCCTTTCAGTGGTGAAGGCTAGAGCTTCATCAAGTATTTCTTCCCCCTCAATACTTAGATATGCTGCATCATATAAGCTTAGCATGCCTCTTACATCACCGGCTATCCTCTCCTTGAATTTTCCCGAGTTGTCTGTAAACCTCTTGAACACATCTGCATGAACAAGTTGGGGCAATGCCGCGAAGATTGTGACTAGCAGATTTTGATGTAAATAAGAAGAGAAATGCTATCCATCATCATGGGCCCCATGCTTATATGACCAACATGGTCACTAACCTGTTGATACATTGTAGCCTTGCTGCCTTAGCAATCGAAAACGCAATGCAACCTCGCGAAGATCAGAGCTTGCATTGCAGGAATTGGTACTGGCTTCGTAAATCCGCTTCATCGCTTCCATGATCTCCGTCTCAAAATGGTACCCAATACCTGTTCCTTGTATCATGTCAATCAAACTCATATTTTCAAGTGTATCAGTGGCATTCCGTAGCAGCTTCCTCACTTCTGTTTTCAGTTTTTCGATCCTTTCTAGTGTTGATGATGGCGGCTCCTATACATGGGTAACAAGTTTAAAACAAACATGTCATGTTACTCAGATAAACAACTAGTGTTGTATTCAATTTGAGGTTTGAACTTACAGTCGCCTTTTTCGACAATTCGATGAAGTAATCACCCCAAATCGAAGGATGATATTTTGCATCACGGCGAGAGATCTCCTTTTTTGTGGAAGGTTCAGAGTTGGCATTTTCCAAACAAGTGGCCATGACTATGGACGAAGTTAAAAGAAGACACAAACCTGTGAAATGAACTAAGTGCACGTTGTGGGGTGCAGGCCCTCGTAATTGGGAATTTATAAGCATTGGTTGAACGGTAGTACTACCTGCTATCAAACTAAATTCCATTTTGAAATTTCACGTGTAACAGCACCATTTTTAAGCACAACTTACGTCCATCAGTTGCAAACTGCTCATTGTCCACTCACTACTTGAACCACTATGATTACTTGAACCACTATGATGGTTGAAAACCAAACCCACAATCTAGCGCCTAGAAAATCTACACGAAATAGATTCTTTCATGAAAAACGAGTCCAACGCTTTCCCAAAGTCATTATTTATATACTTATTGCTTCTTCTCCATATCTTTTTTGTTAAAATAAATTTATTAACTTTTTGGGTTGTATTCCCTCCATCTTATATTAAAAGCTACATTTGAAAAAAAAAGTATTCACTCCATCCTCAATTAATAGTTCTATTTGGGAAAAAAAATATTTCATATTAATAGTTTTATTTTATTAAATTTAAATTATTCGGTACTTAAAAAAGAATATTATAAGCTTATTTTTTCTTTTCTTATTAGTTGGGTTTATCATTAAATAAAAATTACTATTTTTCTAAATATAACTATTATTAAAGGATAGTGAGTAATCTTTATTGGATAATGAAGCTCATATCTAAAAAAGGAAAAATAAGCTTATGATGTTCTTTTTCATAACTCAACCACGTAAATTCAAAAAAATAAAGCTCTTAATATGGAATAATTTTTTTTGTCAAATGAAGCTATTAATTTAATACTGAGGGAGTATCATATATTAATTTCATAAGATATTGTTATAGCTTGAAATATCTAGATCAAATTAAGATCTTATTCCCAGGATTTATTGAGCTATGCGGGGACTGGTTCATCTATTAATGCAAGTTTAGTAGCTTTGTGAAATGGAGATTAACCATGTTTAATGGGGGTACCGGAGAATGTTTATCGACAAGAGATTCACATGGGTGGTGTATCTTTTACCCATTTTAAATTTAATTACAAGAAGAAAGCTCAAAAATTTTCCAACTAACTTCAAAATTCGATAAATGTAACAATAATGTTCCGTTTGCATTTTTGATCATCTAATTAGCGGAACGCATATTTAAGGAAAAAGTTGGTATAAGACTTAGGTTTACACACGCTAGCATGACCCTGACATTGCGTGCTATCATATCAAATTAATAGATAGGGTAGGTAGACGATAAGAAAGGGAAGTACCGTTTAAAATCCAAACTATTATTATGCTTAAAATTGGTAAATGAAAGAGTTCATGTGTCAAAATAAGCTCGGGTCACATATCCTTGTAGTGACTCCAAAAGAGACAACTATCTTGCAGCTATCTTAATTACATAATTAGGACAACTCTAAACGTAAATAACTCATGTTTACAAAATTTGATTTATTATTTAAATTCTTAATTATAACAGTTCTTTTCAACATTTCTTATTTATTAAGAAGAGTTTTGAATTTACCCAAGTAGATCTTGAGTCTATTGTAATAGGTGTTTGCATGTTTGTTGAAATTGCAAAATTAGACGCATACACATACACGAATTATAAATTGTGTAGAAAAATGATTGTTACTATCCCCCATTCAAAAGAAAGGAACCTGTTCTCCCATGCCCGACCCTTCCCACCCTTGCACAACTCTCTCCCTCCCTCTAATTTTCCCCTCTAGAAAGGTCTAGCTCTTTTTTCAAAAACTCTCCTCAAAAGCACAAATTCTTATTTTCTCCCTTACCCCCCTCCCACTCGTATGGAAGTATTTTTTATGCTCTACTCTGAGACCCTTCATCTATGAGATAGATGATATACACTCTCGTACATAATAGCGCCAATATCGCAAGTATGTATGTCATCGATCTCAAATATCAAGGGTTCTCATGTCTTTTTTATATTAGGCTCATTATCAAAGAGGAGCGTAAAAAACTCTTCTCACTCGTATACTTCATCCTCAACTACGACCTATAACCCATCTAATTTACTCAATGAAATGTACTAGTGCACGTTAATGTGGGCTGCATGCCCTCGTAATTGGGTATGTATAAGCATTGGTTGAACAGTAGTTCTACCTACTATCATCTAATTTGCATTTTGAAATTTCACGTGTAACACCATTTTTATCACAACTCACGTCCATTAGTTGCAAACTTCCATTGTCCACTCGGATGGTAGAAACCAAAGCAACAATCTAACATCTAGAAAATCTACACGGAATCGATTCTTTCTTGAAAATTTATTGCATGAAAGACGAAAAGTTACTCCAGAAAACGATACTCACTTTTTAAAAGTTTTTTTTTTGGCCACTGCATGCACAACTTTTACATAACTTAGATTCCAATTCTACCGCCTAGTACGATGTGCTTTGTACAAACAAGAACGACGCTTTTCCAAGTCGGTGTGAATGAGTCATTTTTTGTCAATAAATATCATAATATTTACGTGGGAACCTGTACTTACTATTACAACTTAGGTTTTTCAACATCCTATTTCATTATTTATGTACTTATTTATGATTGTTTCCTTATTTGTTAAAATAAAATGCTAACTTATTGGGTAGTATTATACATTCTGTTTCATAAGATATTCTTATGGCTTGTAATTTCTAGATCATATTAAGATCTATTCGCATGATTTATTGAGCTATGTGCCAGGGGACTTTTTCATCTATTACTGGAGTTTGTGAGAAAACCCAATGCAATCAGCAAGTGGGTATGTATCTATCATTGATGTGTATATATTTTACAACGTACTTAATTTACAAGATTGTGCGATGACTTTATGTAGGGCTGAATTGATGGGGTGAAAGGTGTTCGACAAATCCAACTATTGGCACATACAATATTCTTCTCTTGTGAAATTTAATGATAAATTTATAAAAAATAGAAGAAAAATAAAGGAAAAAGGAATAACATATTTTTATTCTTCAAAATTTCAAAAAATTATAGAACTATGACCTCCATGGAAGAGCCATGCGATTATACAACTCTTAGTGGCATAATTGTAAATAAAAGAAACCAATCTATAACTACATCATTACTAACCAATCAAAATTAAGAAAAACTAATGAAAAAATCCCTAAATAACCAAAATAATACGGAAAAGGACTCCTAAGAAAGAAAAAGACTTGAAAGAAATCCATTTGGATGTCAATTCTTATCTAAAACATAATTGAAAAACCATATCGTTGTAGCAAAAATTGATTGCCAACTCTCGACTTTGTTTTACACTAAACCGTTTTGAGGGCCGATCGATCACTGTGAAGGACCGATCAATCACTAGACCAATCGATTGTCTATAAAGGCCGATCAATCACTAGAAAAAAAACTTCGATTTTTCTTTCTACAGTCCCAATGCTCCATATATGTCAATGCTAACTGGTTTGCATCAAGACTTGAATATTGCACATTCTGTTTATAGAGAGGATAGAGGGACCAGTGAGGTAAATCAAGGATTTGTGTAACTGGTGTTGATGGCAAGGTTTGACTTGTTCAAATGGATGGGCGCCAAAGTACCGGATACCTTTCTTACACCACCCACCCCTAAGCTCAAGGTGGGAGAAGTTGAAAATTAAGCTTGTCACGAATAAGTAAAAACTGAGGACTAAGAAGCGACTTGGTAAAAGTTTTGATCAGAGCCAAATAGATGAGCAACATGTATCATGCCACAAAGCACATGTTCTCAAATAAAATAAGCATCAATATCAATATTTTTAATGTGACTATGAAGCACCGGATCTCTTGGCCATATGCAAAGCACTAATGTTATCGCAGTATAGCTCAAGCATAGAAGAGAGGGAATCTTGTTCAATTGATAGAGGATATGAAGGTACCAAAGCACCTTTGTTGTTGTAGAAGAAAAGGCACAATTCTCACCCTCAAAACTAGACCAAGAGACCATTGGTTGTTTCTTAGGCCCCAAGAGAGGAGGCCAGGGCCAAAATAAACAGCATATATATCTAGTAGTCGAGCAATGACTATCAGCACAAGCAGCCTAATTAGCATTAGAGAAAGCTCTTAGATGGAGGTAAATAGATTTATGAAATTGCAGGCCGAGATATGCCTTTGACATAGCAAAAGATGCATTTGATAGCTTCAAGGTGAGGAGCACACTAGTGATGCATGAACTGACATACATGATTAACGACAAAGGCAAGATCAAGTCGTCTAATTATAAGATATCGCTAGGACCGCCATTTAATGGAATAGAGAAGGATCAAGGTGAGGAGCAGACCCATGAGTGAGAGGTGGAGGCCCGCCGCAAGGGAGCTTTTGGTGGGTTTTGCATCCACGAGCCCAAAACGCTATGAAAGCTGAATAGCATATTATGTCTAGGACAATGTAAGGGAGGATGTAGTCTATGGGGCCTTCATGCCAAGAAAATAACTCAAGGGGCCTAAGTCATTCATAGAAAAAGGACAAGAAAGCTAGAGATAAATCCTTAGAGAAGGCTCATGCATCTTTTACTATTCATTGATTGGTAAGAATAATTTCGTCCACATAATTCAAGAGTAAGAGCATATGATAGCCCTTTTACCTAATGAACAAAGATGTATCATAATGATAGCTGGAGAAACCCAATGTAAGTAAGAAGGAAACAAACTTTGTGTACCAAGCATGCGGGGTCTGCTTAAGACCTTAGAGACCTTGCAAAGATGACAAACATGATTACGATCTTGGGAGTTAACAAACACAAGGGGTTGTTCATGATAGACCTCTTCTTGTATCTCTGCATGCACAAAAGCATTTTTGACATTGAGCTAATGTCGCCAGTCAAAAGAGAGTCCAAGAAAATCAAAACCACAATCTGGCATCTAGAAAATCTACACAACATCGATTCTTACTTGAAAACTTATTGCATGAAAGATGAGAAATTGTGGCAAAAAAATGATACTTGTTTTTTAGTTTTTTTTTTGTTGCAGCACAACTATTACATAGCATAGATTTCAGTTATACCAGTCCAGTTTGATGTGTTTTCAAATTCGGACTGAAGAGGCTTGAGAAGCTTGTAATTATCTAGCACTGTTCAACTTGCTGAATAGTAAAAACTGTGTGATCCCATTGTTGAACCATGTAAAACCTATTGTACCCACTAATTGTGAATCCTTTATGGTGGTCGTGCATAGTTTCCATTCTACGTTAGATTTAAATTGAATTATGTTCATAGTTTATTATTTGCTAAGGAAAACTAGTGCAAATGTGTCAATCCCTCATTTGGGTTGGCTTGGACCTTGGATTCTAGATGTCGCCAAGGACAAAAATAGTTTGGAGGAAAAGGAAAGTCTTGGTAGAGACGTTCCAAGCCTAAGGGAAGGATAAATAATGGCAAGTATTGGAATTGTGGCCAAACTTGTCATGCTAAATGTGATGGTAAAAATGCATCATGTGATGGAGGTGATAATAATAATGTTCATCTTGTTAATGTTGTCGATGATGATGAATGCATGATATTGTCTTGTGAATGTAAATGTAAATTCTAGATAATTCATAGTGGTGCATCTTTTCCTGTTACTTCTAAGATTGATTTGCTTGCTAATTATGTATTTGGTGATTTGGAAAAAGTTTACTTAGGTAATGACATGACTTGTGAAATCATTGGTAAGGGTGATATTAGCTTGAAGGAGGGAAATGACATAATATTCTTAGTAAAGGATGTCAGACATGTTCCTTGTTTGACCAAGAACATAATGTTTGTTGGCCAATTGGCCATGTGTGGCATCACTACTTAGTTTTTCGATAACTGTTAAACAATAGCTCGGGATGCCATGGTGATTTTTAAGGGGAAAAAAATTGGTACTCTTTACATGCTTGCTAGTTATGTTAAAAGTTATATCGCAGTTACATTGGGACATGTTGATGTACAAGTGTGACATAGACTCTTAGGTCATATGTTAGAGAAAGGATTGAAGGTACTTCGGAGTAAGGGGAAGTTACCGGGGTTGAAAAATATTGATCTAAGAACTGTATCATGGTGAAACTTAAAAAGGTTACTTTCTCAAAACTCAGCCCCTGACAGAAAGACCAAGTGATTTGTTCTTATTTGTATCAATGTTTGGGGGCCAGCCTAGGTCCCCACCCCTAGAGGTACGTCTTATTTTGTCACTTTTATTGATGATGTTTCTCATAATTTGTAGGTTTATCTTTATTTTTATAGATAGAAATTTGATGTATTATCTATAGTTGTCAGATAGAAATTGTTTGTTGAGGATGAGACATGACTAAAGTTGAAATGCCTGAAATCTGACAATGGCGGCGAGTACATAGGGAATTTAAGTCCTATGAAAAACATGGAATTTATAGGCTACTAACCACATCTAAGTATTCCAAACATAATGGTGTTGTTGAGAGGATGAACCAGACTCTTCTAGAGATGGCGTGCAACATGAGACTCTATTATGGTTAGCCGTCTATGTTCTGGACCTATGTGATTATGTTGCAACATGAGACTCTTCCTTTGACCACTTATGGATGTTTGGTTGTGCAGATTAATTCACATTTAGGCACATAATAGAGGCAAGTTGGATTATAAATCCAACAAATGTTACTTTCTTGGCTATGATGGTAACAACTTTGGGTATAGGCTATGGGATCGAGTACAAAAGAAGGTGGTCAGAAGTATAGATGTAGTGTTTCATGAGATTGAACTCTACAAGCATCGCCAAGTTCGCAAAAGGGGAAGGAAATTGGCAATTTTTTTTTAAACTGTATAATGACTACACGCACAATGCCTCTCATCCAAATTCTAATGGCAAAGGTGTTTAGGGGACTAGCACACTAGACAGTTGGGATGATCAAGATGGTGAGTAGGTTGATCAAACTAAGTCTACTCCGACAATCCCACTCTAGATGCCATTAGGGTGGACCTCTTCTAGACAAAGAAAAGTAAAGAAGATCTTTGATCCATCTCTAAAGTGTATAGAAATAGAGTTGCAATCTTTGTCTCAATTATATGTTGGCTTATAGACAATGGTGAGTTTGAGAGCATTGAAGAAGCATGTAGGATAGATAATTCAGTGGAGTGGGAGCGTGCCATGGACGATGAGATGGATTGATTGATGTAAAATCAAACATGGGAAGTGGTTGAGTTACCTAACGGTAAGAAGGCTTTGCATAACAAGTGGGTCTACAGGTTGAAACAGGAATCAGATTACAGTAAGAGATTAAAGGCGACACTTATAGTACTATTAGCAATGTTTAAAATCAAGCGTTGCTAATAGTCAGACATTAATGACGTTTATTTTTGCATAAGTAATTATTTTACTTTTGTGACCGCTAATATTAAATTATTAGCGATATATAATTCTAAGTGTCACTAATAATTGGTTATTAGCAACATTTTAGTAAGCATCGTCAATATAAAAAACATTTTAACAAAAAAATAAAAAACATCCTATTAGTGATGCTATACAAGTACAAAGAAATTAATAAAAAAATTATAAAAAATAATTTTTAGCGATGCTTTTAAAAGCGCTGCTAATGAAAAAATGTATATAAAGAAGAATTTTGTGTATTAGTGATGCTTTGTAAAGCTTTGCTAATAGATAAAAAAACACTTTAGCAACGCTTTTGGAAGCATCGTTAAAAGCTTTCAATTTTTTTTAAAAAATACGATGTATAACACGATTTTTTCAATTAGCATAGTACTAATGGAACAATATTTTCATGACACTCATGTATATCATCGTTTTACTCAAAAGATATCATGTGTATGAAAACATGATGTATAACATGCAAGTAAACTTATCGTGTTATTGGTAAGATGACTTAGTACTATATCGTGTACATCGCATTATGCGATAATAGCATGTCATGTAATCAATAACACGAGGAAGCACTGAAGTGTGTTATCATAACATGACATATGTATACACTACTGACCAATTTGTTTGGTCTTGTCCACTAGGTATGGTTTTTTTAGCATACCTCTATATGGGCTCCTAGTGGTGAGGTGAAGAAAAGGCAAGGAAGAAGCTGCTGACTCATCACCGAATGAGGAAGTGGCTTGAGGAGGTGTTCATGTGTCTGAAACCAGATTCATAAATTATTCTTAGAATCACTCCAATTCCCGAAGAGGCCCGCTTGACTGATGCCCAAAGGCAAAGAAGGCAAGCACACAAACAATGATTCATAGGACAATGAAACCCGTCTACGCCCATCGTGGCCAGACGTTAGGGCATTTTTAGTCCGGCCAAGATGTCATTGAATCCTTTGTCATGCCCGTGGATGTAGAAGGTGATTCTGTACGGGGAGAGGGGTTGGAACACTGACAACATTCTAGTTGCTCTCTAGCGAGTTAAAAACAATCTGGAGGTGGCAACCATCAACAGGTTGGGTAACACAAGCCATGTAACAAGATCATAGAAGTTCAATGCACAAAAAAATATCAATCAATATAAAATAAACAAGACAAATGTTACTTCTTTGCTAGATGTAAATTCAGTCTTACCAGATTTTGAGGTAGCACAAGTGTCAAAGCCATCAAAATAATCTTCATCATTAGTTGATGGTGCAATTGAACCTTGACAAGAAGAAACAAATCCGTAGGTATTATTAGACTCAGACATGTAGGTGGATCCCTTTTAAAATTTGCATATCTAATTGATAGCAAACCTCTTCTAAAGAACCCTTTCTTCAAAGATTACTAACAACCTCACACAAACAATGGAATGTAGCTAAATAAACAAGGGGGGAGCCAGAGCTCTAGCCAAGAGAGAGTTATGAAGAATTCTTATTCAGTCATCAAAATTGAGAAATATAGATGCTTTATTGGCTTTATATACTTAAGCCTAGAACAAGTAAAAGACCAAAGTACCCTTATTGAAAAACAATAAAATAACTCCAAGTAAATAAAGTAACAACTATAAAACTCATACCCTATTCCTATGCCTATTAGACTTGGAATCCATCAGGCACATCTGCATCAATCCTCCCCGGCTAAAAAGGACTCGCCTCTGGAGAGTCATAGGCAAGGTATTTCTCAAGAAGTTTAGGATCAGGGAGTCGAAACTCATTCTCTGATATCCATGTTGCATCAGTGTGCAACTTACCAACCCAACGAACAAGAAAGCGCTGACAACCACTTTTAGGAGAAGTAACAATCTCATGATCAGGGATAATATCAATATGTTCAAAAGGCAAAGGCACAGGCGGGGTAAGCGAGGCATGGGAGGCTGAATGAATCGGGAGGGAATAGTGGAAGGAATGGGTGGATAAAAGTGCCACGGTAAGGGAATAAGTCCTCAATATTGAAGGTAGAGCTGATTGGAAGGTCAGATGGCAAATCAAGGGAATAAGCATTGGGTCCAAGTTTGCGGAGAATTTGATAAGGTCCCATGGAAAGTGCAAGACGTTTCTTGACAGAATGTTTAGGAAAATGCTCAGGGTGCACACAAACCATCACATAATCACCTTCATTAAATTCAAGCTTCCTACGATGCGTATTAGCGGCAAGTTTATAGTTTGCATTACTCATTGCAAGTTTACATTGGATATCAGCATGCAATTCACTAATATCATGAGCAAAAGAATCAGCTAAGGTAGAAGGACAGCCATCAACGGGTAAAGGAATCAGGTCAAGAGGTTGGCAGGGAGGGATGCCATAAACAATCTCAAAAGGATTTTTTCCAGTAGACCGACTAACAGAACTATTGTATGCAAACTCAGCTGCAGGTAACACAGAATCCCAGAGGCCAGGACACTCCCCACTAGACACCTAAGTAAATTTCCCAAACTCTAATTGACCACTTCAGTCTACCCATACGTTTGAGGATGAAAGGCTGAGGAGTATTTCAACTGGGTTGCAAACAATTTCCAATGAGTTTTCCAAAAATAACTAACGAACTTAACATCTCTATTAGTCAAAATAGATTTGGGTAACCCATGGAAGTGCAACACCTCGTGAAAGACGAGCTTAGCCACATGGGTCGCATCAGCTATTTTAGTACAAGGAAGAAAGTGCGCCATCTTGGAAAACCTATCCACAACCACTAAAATAGAATCATGTCCACATGGGGTTTTAGGTAAACCATGGATAAAATTCATTCTAAGGTCATGTCGGGTGTGTGGCATAGGCAACAGGGTGTACAACCCAGTGTTTTGTTTTCTAGCCTTAGCTAGTTGGCATGTATGACAATGGGAGACAATCCAGGCTACATCAGCCTTCAAGGAAGGCCAATAAAATCAATCCTCCACTAGAGCCGCGGTCTTATCTTTGCCAAAGTGACCTGCTAGACCCCCAACATGCAATTCCCAAACCAAAAAGTCTCGAACCGAGGAACAGGGAATGCACAATTGAGAGCCACGAAAAAGGTATCCGTCACGGATGATAAAGTCCATATGGTCATGGTGGTTACCAACTCGAGTCTCCTCAATGAGAGTGCCAAAGTCGGGACAAGAGGGGTATTCATCTTACCAACCATGTGTGTCTACATAGATTGTAATACCACAACTATCCTACTCAGAGCATCGACAGGTTTGTTTTCAATACCAGCATGATGATGGAGGGCAAAGTTGTACTCCTAAAGGAAGGAGACCCACCGAGATGTTTGTCACTCAGCTTACGTTGAGATTGGAGGTACTGGAGGGCCTGGTGGTCAGAATACAAGATGAACTCCTAGGGCAACAGGTAATACCTCCAATGGCGCAAGCTAAGTGGCAAACATGCTCGGTGGGTCTCCTTCCTTCAGGAGTACAACTTTGTCCTCCATCATTGTGCTGGTATTGAAAACAAACCCGTCAATGCTCTGAGTACCTAAGTGGGCTAACCCACATGCATATGCAATGCTGCCGCCATCCAGCTTGGCTCGGTTTGGTTCAGTTCGCACGAACAGCCAGCCGGGTCGGATCAAGTCTGGTTAGGTTGGGTCGGGTAAACAAGATAATTATTTTTTAGAAAATTTCATTTGGTTTCTGTTTCTCTTAAGCCAACTTCATTTGGTTTGGTTTTATCTTAACCCAAATTTATATGGTTTGGTTTTTATTAACCCAAAATAGGTCTAGTTTGATTTCACTAAAAGGTGTTCGTTAACATACAAACGCATTTGTTTGAACGGTACTGGTTGTCTTCAACAAGATCCTAGAAAATGATTTATGTACAATCCATTTTTGGATTTCTGTCTCCATCCCTTTCTATGAGAGCATTCCATATTGTGGTTCGCTGCATGTACTGTGTTTAAGATGCTTCTACACTACATGGTTGATCGTTTTATCCTGGGAGGGAGACGCCCAAGTGTATCCTAAGCACCTATAAAGAGGGCCAATTCTGTCTTACGACCAGAGCGATTTGCTTGATTCAATCATAATTCTTCAAATAAGATTTCTCATCACAATACTACCAAAGGTACGAAAATAACAAATCATTCATTAAGATAGCAAGCATCCAAAACAATATGGTCCAAAAAATGGCCATGCAATGACCAGAAGAAGAAGCAAGGTATTTCGCATTATATGAAAACTGCACAAACTGAACTTCATTCTCGTGTTCTATCAATAATTCAAGAAAGACAAACAATTATTAGAGACAAAGTAAAGAAAAGAAAAGTCCCATCAATACAAAACTAAACATTTTCCTAGTAATGTGTTCAAAAGTGAAGCCTCAAATAGCTCAGGTTCTCTAATGGAATCCTCATTTTTCTGTATATTTGTTTCCAAAAATTTCGAACTCATCATATTCTTCTTAACGTTCAACCTTGCAATATCAAGCTCACAACGTATACACAAGTAAAGATATTTTGCCCCCACAGCTATCTTACCAAGCTTATTGGTTTCATTATCAGTGATGCAATTCATTAATAGAATTCTCCAAGTGCAAAGTTCTCAACATAAACTCATGGGGACAAAACAATGTAGAAATGATTTAACTACTGCAACCAAAGAAGTGAAGTTCTACTCTCCTAAATGAGTACTGCAAATGGGGCACCATACTACCCTTCATGGTCTCGGTCACAAGTTGTTCCCGCCCACAACAATGCTCCTCATATAGCGAAATCCCATATGATTTGTGATATATGGAATTATTCTCTGCATAATTACTTCCATTTTGACCGAATGCTCTAGGCTCCTCATCGGCACCTGAATTTGGGCTGAAAGTAGGATCCTCCTCAACTCACAGATGGATCCTGCCTCAACCTCAGCTTACAAAATCAAATCTCAGGCCAGTTTGTTGACCCCATCCCTGTTAGCCTGGAATGGAAAAATCTGCTACTGCATTACCCTCAGCACTAATGCCTCGTCATCAGATCTTAGCAGCTCCAATAAGAGTTGGTAGAAGACGAGGAAGGTGGCAGAGGCCCAGGCCTCGTCAACCATGTCATCGATCCCGTTCAACATCTGGATGTAGTTGTTCCAACGAGCATCATCTGGGTCTACAAAAGCTATAGCTCTGGGGCTACGACGGAGATTCCTGACTCAAATTCTAGAAGCATGGCAGGGGAGAGAAATTGTGCCTACAAAGAGGGGAAGTGTAATGCCCGAGATTTTTTATTATATTTTTTTAAATTAATAGAAAATTTTTGCTATATAAAGCGTGTATATTGGGAAAACAATTTTTTGCAACATCACACATCAATTTTTATCACATTTTCTTAAAATTCATGAAATTTTTTTGCAGCCATGCATTAATTTTTCCCATTTAAATTTTTTGCTCATTCGATCAAACATTGTATCACCAGACCAAACATCCTTAGACGATACTTGAAAATAGACATACAAATAAATAGTCATGATTATTAGCTTTACATACAAATCTATCCCAGACATTCCTGAGTGCCAGTCTCATAAACAATCCACAATCTAATCCAAATTATAAGTCAAGAAAGCATAAACACCTTAATTCTCATCTCACCCAATGCATTAGATCATGGCATAGAATAATACCCGTAGTGAGTCAAGGATATACCTAATTCAAAAGGAATCAATTCACTCAAGGGAACAAGCGTCTATCTTCAAGAACTCTCGGTCACAAACCTGCAAAAGCCTCCTAACCATTGGGGCTATAAAAATAGGGTAAATGAGTATTTTCATAATAGGAAAATACCTAGTATGGGAGTTCTAAACTGTAAACTCTGTAAGTCCTTACATAGATAAATTCATGCAACTCAAACATGAAGAAAGTAAGCATATAATAATCATGAACATATGCCTACAATCTTGCCAAAAATATACCATCTAACGAATCTTACACTTACACTCTTAATTAGAGTCTTACCAACTTACTCATACAACTTACATATACTAGTACGAACTTCTTGTACAATCTTACTCACACGACCTTACTCATACGATTATATGCTTACCCGTACAACTTACATATAGTCATACGATGTTACTCGTACAATCTTCATCTTATAGTCTTACTCAAAAACATTCACTTATAGTCTTGCTCAGAAACATACACTTGCTCAAAAACATACACTTACTCAGAAATGTACATACTTACTCATGCAGTTGTACATATACTATCGACCACTGAAGCTCATTAGAATTAATAAGCTCTAGCATCGAAATAGAAAGGACTGGGGCACACCTTAACCTGCAAGGAGTGACTAGATGCCATGGACTTTTTCGAAGGCAAAATACACCAATGCTAATGGGGGCACAAAATCAAACAGATGAGAGCAGTTTCATGATAATACTTTATGGCCCATACAAATGCCCACGCTTTAGGGCCCTTATAGTGCCAACTTAGGGCTGAATCATGTAGTATTGCTCTAGGCAAGAATCTTACAGTGCCGCTCATGGGAAGAATCATATAGCTCTCTTAATAGTGCACCGAACATCTAGGCTTACTATATCACACATACCAAATAAAAAATATACATCACATATGGGCTCAAATACAACACACAGACAGCATCCCGCAGGATAAACATCATGGCACGATATGAAAAATGCTCAGCCAACTCATTATCGGCTAGCTTAAACACAAAAAATAATCTGTCGAACCCTCAAGTCTCAAACTCATAATGTTATTATCAGTTTTACTTATAATTTAAGTTTAAATTAAGTTATGCGGTACAATTATGTTATAAAAACTCCCAATATACAGTCTTCCACTGACCAATTTGAACCTGAGCCCATTTTGAAACCCTAGTTCATTAAGGCAGTAGACTTCACTTAACACATCCACCTCATAATCATAACCTTCCACCAAATATATTCTTACATATTCATACAGTCTTTGTCAACCACCTTATGGCCAAATCATCTTACTCAGATGTCATCAAACTAAGCTTCTCAGAGCTAACCCCACATATTACCATTTTAATTATACTTCACTTATTATACTTACTTTTTACTTCATAATTTGTATATTATGTTTGTATAATTATGAGACACTCATATTGTCTAACAATCCCCCAACATACGCTCTAATATAAACTAATCCATTCCAATCATCACCCGTCAAACTTACATCCTCCATCTTCCATCATACGGTTACACATCCTCAACAAATCCATAGCAAACCCTCTGTCACCTCTTACCGTCCATCACCAATCCTTCTGCCTACACACACATACACATATCTATCACACAGGTATATAGTCATCATACATACATATGTCCATCACACAAATTTCCATACATATCTTACCAACATACTCACCACCATCACTAACACACACATATTCCCTATACATACTTTACCAACATACTCACTAGCCATCACTAACACACACATTCTACATACATAGCTTACCAACATACTCGCCAGCCATTATTAGCATACACATAATCCACGTACATAGCTTACCAACAAATCCTTAACTCACATGCATGTCATATGCATTTCAACATAGCATAATTTATCCTCTTACATCATGCAAATGGAACATGATTTAACATGCAATCATCAAATCTCATTCATTCTAGCATGCTTCTACACATCCAAATCATACTATCATGAAATTATGAGTACAAAGCTTCTCCAACTTGTATTCCATGACCAAGCACAAGACAGTGGCTGCCTTGGCGGTGGAGTTGGCTGCCAAAAGCATTGCCAAGCTGAAAGAGTTGCTATCCTGAGGGTTTAGGAAGCGCCAGAAGCAATCATGGCACACAAATCAATGTAAAAAAATCTATGATGCATGGCGCCACACTTAGTGTCCAGGAGAAAGGTCATGCCAAAAGAAGTGGTGGTGCGATTGAGAGTCGAGGGTGTACTAACTAAAGGTTGACCGGTGGCTAAGAAGTACTTGTCCAGCCGCAACATGTCGAAATCGATAGTGGATAGCTCCCAATAGCATTGATTTCGTGTTTACAAGGGCCCACATAAGGGGGAGGGAATAGGGCAACGCTCCAGCATGGGGGAAGGTGGACGGGGGCTCTGGTATTAAATCCATTCGGTGGTAGAGCTTTCCGATGGCCGCGCGGTGCATAAATGATATCTAAACTTGGGAACGCATGTGCAACCACATGCACAATCGGCTAAAGGGGAGGAGAAGAGAGCTGGATGGAGGTGGCCCAAAGCCCATGAAGGGTTACAAGGCTAGGTGGTTGCAGACCGAAGCAGTGATATCATCGATCACCACCAACGACAAAAACCAATGGTGTGTGAGGTTGTACATCTAGCACGTAGAGGGTAAGGATGTCTCAGGTCAAGTAAAAGCAAAGCGAATGCCATGAGGCCATTGCCATACCAAGGCTGATGGAGATGGAATCATGTTAGACCTCATTGTCACCGAGCTGGGGTAGAGCCCACGATGGCTAGAGAGCCCACAACTCGATATTGATGGCAGCTGGAGATGCACCCAGAGGCTCTTGGCTTGGGCCGAAAAGAAAACAACAAGAGCAAGGGGAAAAGGAGGTCGAACCATGGCGAGGGCAATAACCACTCATAGTCACTAGGCCATGGCCAACCATATGGAGTCTAGCCTGAGGCCGACTGATGGCATGAGATGGGTTGAAACCAAAAGAAAAAAGACATCGTGTGTCTTGGTTGAGCCCAAAATAAGGGAACAACGGAGGATCTTGATGTTTTTATAGGAGGACTGAAGTGGCCAAATGGGCCATGATGGAGACCACCTTGATCTTTGCAAA
This sequence comes from Saururus chinensis, assembly GCA_035235625.1. Classification (NCBI taxonomy): domain Eukaryota; kingdom Viridiplantae; phylum Streptophyta; class Magnoliopsida; order Piperales; family Saururaceae; genus Saururus; species Saururus chinensis. The sequence goes on along the minus strand of CP141145.1, from coordinate 3,808,602 downwards.
GCCACAGTGGCCTAATGGAGTATGGTCAGGCCATCCGACGGTGGCATCCACTGGCTATCGTCGACCATCCGACGGCAGCTAGTGGATGCAATAGAAAGGGTAGAAACAAGGGAGCCAACCGAACTGACCAGAGGAGAGAAGGAAAGGGCGGGGTAGGAATCAGGATGAGTGGGGTGGCCCACTGCCTTCGTTGGATCAAGGTGGGGCCGAATGAAAGTTTTGGTCGGTTTTAGCTCACCGGTGGTGGCCACCTTTTCACCCATAATATAGCACCGGTGAAAAATAGGGCAGAGGGCGAAAGAGGAGTGGGGTGGCGGAGGAGAGGCACACTGTGGCTGGGGAAACTGTCAAGTCATTGCCAACCCATGGCCGAGCCATGGGTAGCCGGCCAGCCCACGACGGCGGAAGCCATATGTAAAATAGAGAGATTTCTCAGGGTGGCATCCCTACCGTCACCACCCGAGGCGGCTTTGGCTCCAGCCTCACTCTGTGAGAATTGGGGAGAGAGAATGGAGGAAAATTATTCTAAACACTTCTGGAATGCGCCTACGCTCTCTTTTCATTTTATATTTTTTTCTTCTCTCTTTCTTTCTTATTGCTTTCATTTCTTTCTCTCTTTTTCATGCCACTAGACGGCATAAAAGTCAATAGCTTGTGACTAAATCTCACACCTAACTCTACAGGTAGGAATACCTCGATAGAATACACAAAAACATATATGCTAAAGCATCATATTTTTCTGCCAAAAATGATAATAAAAATAGCAAAAAAAATCATAGAAAATCATAGAAAAACAAGGACATTACATTCTTCCATCCTTTGAAAAATTTTGTCCCTGAAATTTCAAGATCAACTTACAACATACAACTAAAATAACAAATATGTCAGGGTATCTCTGTAACATCCATAGTTTTTGAACTATCTTTTTATAATATGTTGTGGTAAAAGTTAAGTATGTTTAATAGAGCTACATGAGATGAGCATAACGAGCCAAGAACGCATAAATCGGACACCGGGGTCATAAGTTATGGCCTTGGAAAGCTCACCACATGGGTAAGACCCACTTTAAAAATATGAGATAACCTACCCATGTGAGTCTAGCTCCGAAGGGCTCATCGTTACAAGCTCAATAGTGCTAAGAACGCGTGATTTTGACTTTGGGGTAGGGAGATACACTCGTTTGAATTTTTGTTTTCAAATAAATACAAAAGAACAAATAAAATAGGTGGCGCCAGGCGGCGAGAGCTGCGTGCAGAATTTCCACTTAAATCTAGCATGATCTACGCTATGCGAGGCTTTTTTAAGAATTTGAACTCTAGAAGAGAAAATTTTGTCATACAAGTAAGAAGTGCCCTATTTCAAAATCTCAAAGAAACTTAGGTAGGGGTTCTTATCCTCTTTTAACACTTAAATACATACATAGACTATCTTTAAAAGTTTTTTTTTGGCTACTGCATGCACAATTGTTACATAGCTTAAATTACAGTTCTGCCGCCAGCTTCGGTGTGCTTTGTATAAACAAGAACAACACTTTTCCAAGTTGGTGTGAATGAGTGCATTTTTTGTTAATAAATATCATAATATTTATGTGGGAACTGTACTTACTATAACAATTTAGCCTTTTCAAGATCCTATTTCATTATTTATGTACTTATTTATGATTGTTTCCTTATTTGTTAAAATAAAATGGTAAACTTATTGGGTAATATTATATGTTTTGTTTCATAAGATAATCTTATGGCTTGTAATTTCTAGACTATATTAAGATCTATTTGCATGATTTATTGAGCTATGTGCCAGGGGACTTTTTCATCTATTAACTCAAGTTTGTGAGAAAACCCAATGCAATCAGCAGGTGGGTAGTGTATCTATCATTGATATATATATATATATATATATATATATATATATATATATATATATATATATATATATATATATATATATATATATATATATATATATATATATATATATATATATATATATTAAATTGAATTAAATTTGTGGTTTATTATTTACTAAATAAATATGGCAAAAACATGTCAATCCTACATCTAGGTTGGCTCAGACCTTTGATTCTAGAGGTCGCTAGGGACAAAACTAGTTTGGAGGAAAAGGAAAGTCTTAGCAGGGACGTTCCAAGCCTAAGGGAAAGATAAATGATGGCAAGTATTGGAATTGTGGCAAAACTGGTCATGTTAAACGAGATTCCAAGAATGCATCATGTGATGGAGGTAATAATAATAATGTTCATGTTGTTAATGTTGCTGATGGTGATGAATGCATGATATTGTATTGTGAATGTAAATGTGATTCCTGGATAATTGAAAGTGGTCCATCTTTTTGTGCTACTTCTACGAATGATTTGCTTGATAATTATGTGCTGGTGATTTGGGAAAAGTTTACTTAGGCAATGACATGACTTGTGAAATCATTGGTAAGGGTGATCTTAGCTTGAAGGAGGAAAATGACACAATTTTTTAGTAAAGGATGTAAAACATGTTCCTTGTCTGACCAAGAACATTGTCTTTGTTGGCCAATTGGCCATGTGTGGCATCACTACTTAGTTAATTATTAAATAATGGCTCGGGGTGCGATGGTGATTACTAAGCAGAAAAAAATGGTACTCTTTCCATGCCAGCTAGTTATGTTAAAAGTTATATCTCAGTTACATTGGGACATGTTGATTCACAAGTGTGACATAGACTCGTAGGTCATGTGTCAAAGAAAGGGTTGAAGGTACTTTAGAGTAAGAGGAAGTTACTGGGGTTGAAAATATTGATCGGAGAACTATATCATGGGGAACATAAAAAGGTTACTTTCTCAAAAGTCAGCCCCTGATAGGAAGACTGAGCAACTTGCTCTTATTTGTATCGATGATTGGGGCCAGCCCAGGCCCCCATCCTTAGAGGTGCTTGTTATTTTGTCACTTTTATTAATAATATTTCTCACGATTTGTGGGTTTATTTTTATGGACAAAAATTTGATGTATTTTCTGTATTTGTCAGTTAGAAATTGTTTGTTGAGGATGAGACATGAATAAAGTTGGAATGCCTCAAATCAGACAATGGCGGCAAGTATGTAGAGAATTTAAGTCCTATGACAAACATGGAATTCAGAGGTTGCTAACCACACCTAAGTATCCCAAACAAAATGGTGTTGTTAAGAGGATGAACCAAACTCTTCTAGAGATGGCGTGCAACATGACACTCCATTATTGCCTACCGTCCATGTTCTAGACCTATGTTATTGATGTTGTAGAATATCTGATAAATATGTCCCCATCCTATGCCTAGAATGGCAGGTTTCCTCAAGAAGCATGGACAAAGAAGGCGGTTTCTTTTGACCACTTATGGATGTTTGGTTGTGCAGGTTATATTCACATTTAGGCACATAATAGAGGCATGTTGGATTATAAATCCATTAAATGTTATTTTCTTGGCTATGGTGGTAACAACTTTGGGTATTGGCAATGAGATCCAGTACAAAAGAAGGTTATCAGAAATATAGATGTAGTGTTCCATGAGTGTAACACCCCGGGTTTTTATTCTCATGAACATAGAGGCAATGCGAAACTCAGGCTATTATCAACATAGCCAAACATTGCATAACATAATAATAGATCACCTAATGAAATATATAAATCATAAATCCAGGATCATAGCTCCACCATGTACAAGTGTAATACTATAAGGAAATAACATGAACTAATATTTTAGGGCAACATAGTTCCTTATTACAAAACAACATGAAAATAAACCTATAGTTCTAATAATTTCATATGTCTACCCTGCTAGCAATTGCATAACGCCCGCTAAAGGAGATTGCTACTTTGAGTCTGGAACTGATCCTGCATCGCAGAGATGCGTGAGTATATCCATAAAATACTCAGTAAGATGCATAAAATCCACTCATAGTCATACCAAAAAGATGATGAATATAATGAACAACAAAGATCATTAGATAATGAACTGCAAGACACCGAGAGACAGTGACACATGTAAAATAATTCATAAGACACTGAATGGAGAATTGAACCACAACTCATGGGGTCTTACCTCTAACTAATAGAGGACCAAGCAACCCAAACGAACATAGACTCTGCTCAAGAAACAATTTACTTATTGTTGCCCGAATACTGACTCCTGCTCCAAGGAGTAACTGTATACTAACAGTGAATCCTAGCATCCCTAGAGATCCACTTTGATTAGCCTTAGGCCTATAGATGTAAGTACCAACTGTGCTCATGGACACGCTGGCCAGAGGTAGATGAGTCTTCCATGATGCTAAAAAAGATAGTTGCACACGAGGTGGTCAAGGAGCTGGGAACCAACGTCCCAATAGTGTAAAGGCAACACGGGCCTAAAGTGCCACCATGGCTGTTATGGTGAGCTTACTTAAACTGTGACTCAAACACATGATGCCATCAGATTAAAGATTATTCATAGCTTATGACAACTTATGGTTGTAGCAAGACAGTGGGTAAAACCCAAAGATTTAGATCAATGCAAGTAGGGTTTGATCTCAGCATAAACCAATTGACATACTCAGCATGACAATGAATTAAATTGAGGCTGAGATGGAATAACCTAATTCAACAAGACCAAAATCAGATTAAGGCTGAGATAGAATAACCTAATTCAGCAAGACATGACTCAAATTAAAGCTGAGATGAGCTGACCAAATCACCAAAAGTATGAATTGAATTTGGGGTTGAGGTGAACTTCTCAAATAAGAAAACTAACATAATGAATCAGGCTGAATTAACTAACAACATTCAACATGATGATAAATCAAATTGAGGCTAACAAATCTAGCAACATTCAACAAAAAATTAAATCAAGTTGTGGCTGAAATACTAACAACATTCTGCAAGATAACAAATCAAGTTGAGACTGAAATAACTAGCAACATTTAGCATGATAAAAATTCAGATTTAGTCTAGAATAGATTAACAGAATTCAGCACATCAATGAATTGAATTGGGGTTAGAACCTATTGGTGACATCAGCATTATAATGGTACGAATTAGGGCTGAATCTTATTAATGAAATCAATAATATAATACCATAAATTAGGGCTAAAAAATCATGAATTAAATCAGCAAAATAGTATAGCACAAACTAGGTTTGGAAATCATGGATTAAATCAGCCTAGAAATCATGGATTAAATCTGAATTATAAGATGTCGAATCAGGCTAACATGTGTAATCAAAATTCAGAATCATATGTTGTCGAATTAGGGCTGACATGTCTAATCAAAATCAGAATCATATGATATCGAATCAGGGCTAACATGTGTAATCTAATCTGAATTATACGATGCTGAATTAGGGCCAAAATGTGTAATCAAATCAGAATCATTTGATGTCGGATTAGGGCTAACATATGTAATCAAATTGAGCAAAGTAAGAGCACGAGTGAGGGCTTAAACCTATAATTAAAATCAGCAAAGTTCATGCACGAATCAGAGATAAAACCTATAATTAAAATCACCACAGTTCATGCACGAATCAGGGCCAGAACCTATACTCATAATTAGCAAAGTTCATGCACGAATAAGGGATAAAACCTATAATTAAAATTAGCAAAGTTCATGCATGAATCAGGGATAAAACCTATAATTAAAATCAGAAAAGTTCATGATTGAATCAGGGCCAAAACTTATACTTATAGAATCTGGGCTAAAGTATGTAATCAAAATCAGAATCTTAAGAGGTCGAATTAGGGCTTAAATGAATGACCAAATCTAGTATGATAAAAGAGCAGATTGGGGCATAGATATATAATCCAAATCTAGAATCATATGATGTTAAATTTGGCTGAAACATGAAATCAAAATCCAGCACAATATGGGTCGAACTAGGGCTGACACACAACATTGAAATCAGCATGATTATGGTCATAAAACTACATCCCTACCTCTACTAGCCTGCCTCCACAGCCTTGTGCCCTCGCTTCTATGCTTCCACTTTTAAACTAAATCCAAAGTTATTGACTTTCCCCCTCCACAAGCTGCTGGCCAAGGTATGTGTTTTTGGATGGAAGAAAGAGAGGAAAGAAGAGGCTGGAGTAAAAATTGTGCCTCTGTCCCCCTCTAATCTCTTTAAATATCAAATCCCTAATTTCTAGGGGCTGAAACACATCAAGATTACCGGACTTCGGGTTAGAAACACTAGCACCTTGCTCAGACCCCTCTTGGGATCGAATGGCCGAGGTGAGCTCCTGAACAAAGGTCCTCATATCAAAATGTTCTTTTGCAGAAGAGGTACCGACAACAGATCTTGCTCTCTTACCTCTAGGGTTGCTTGCCATATGTTCTAGAGCATACAACAAAAACATGATTAATCGAACCAAACTAGTTCTACCCCACCTAAGGAGTGTTATTAAATATACTACTCGTATTATTCCTTATATTCATGCATTTGTAGATAGCTTTTGCTATCTTAGGTACCAACTGTAATACCCCAGGTTTTCATTCTCATGAACATAGAGGCAATGCAAAACTCAGGGTGTTATCAACATTGTCAAGCATCACATAACATAAAAATAGATCACCTAATGAGATAATTAAACATAATCTAGGACCATAGGTCAGCCATGTACAAGTGCAATAACATTAGTTCGTGTTATTTCCTTATGTTATTGAACTTGAACATGACTAAGCTATGATCCTAGATTATGTTTGATATATCTCATTGGGTATCTATATTTATGTTATGTGATGCTTGGCAATGTTGATAACACCCTGAGTTTTGCATTGTCTCTATGTTCATGAGAATGAAAACCTGAAGTGTTACAAGAAAAAGTGTCGCTAATAGTCTAATATTAGTGATGTTTATTTTTTTATCACTAATTATTTTACTTTTTCGACCATTAATATTAATTTTTTAGCAACCTATAATCCTAAGCGTCACTAATAATTGGTTATTAGCGATGCTTTAATAAGCATCGCGAATATAAAAAATATTTTAACAGAAAATAAAAAACATCCCATTAGAGATACAATGCAAGTGTCACTAATAATAACATAAAGAAATTAATAAAAAAATTTGAAAAAATTATAAAAAAAATCTTTAGTGATGCTTCTAAAAAAGCACTTCTAAAGAAAAAATGTATTTAAAAAAAGAATTTTGTATATTAGCAACGCTTTGTAAAGCTTCACTAATATGTCAAAAAAGTAAAAAAAATAAAAACCTTTAGAGACGCTTTTGGAAGCATTTTTAAAAGCTTTCAAATTTTTTTAAAAAAAGTACTGCCAAAGGCGGGATCACTGGAGGGACGCTTGCGGGAGAGATTGGGGTGGAGGAAGGGGTGGCACCGGAATTTGGTGGGGGTGCAGTTCGTCCCCGTTAGGGGGTTGGGGGAACAAAGAGGGTGTTGAGTGACCGGGGAGTGGGGGAAGGAGGGGGAACCAGAATCCAGTGGGGTGCTGGATTCCAACCCCCAAAGCCCCCTCCTCTAGTCTCGTCGACTAGAGGAGGGGGCAAAAATTAGAAGGGGAAGGGGGGGGGGGCGCAAAAACATAGAGAAGAGAGGGGTGTGACCAGGGAGAGGGGGAGGGCGGGGAGCTAGAATCCGGCGGGGAGCCAAATTCCGATCCCAAGTGCCCCCTCCTCTAGTCGGATGGACAGCAGAAGGGGCAGAAATCGGAAGGGGGTGGGTGGAAAATATAGACTGGGGGAGGGCAGGGGAGTTGTTGACATTTTTTTTATAAAAAAAAAGAGAAATAAGAAGTAAAAAAAAACTTAGTCCACAATTTTGGAGCTTGACTAGCTCCAAAGTGGACAAAGTCTTTCTTGACTAAGTCAAAAGAGAGAGAAAGAGAGAGAGAGAGAGAAGAAATTGTCATATTCTATACATGTAGAAATAAGAAAAAAAAATTATATCGAATTTTTATTAAGTAAACCCCTACAGGTTTCACATCAAATCAAAATAATAAAGGGTTAAGTGAGACCCGAGTGGTCCCACATCAAATTAGTCATTAAATCAAAAGGCTAAGTGAGACCTCTACGGGTCTCACATCAAATTAGCTATCAAATCAAAAGTTTGAAGAGGCTAAGTGAGACCCCACATGGGTCCCACATCAAATTAGCCATTATATTAAAATTACAAGAGGCTAAGTGAGACCCCACATGGGTCCCACATCAAATTAATCATCAAATCAAAAGTTACAAAAGGCTAAGTGAGACCCCACGGGTCCCACATCAAATTAGCTATCAAATCAAAAGTTTCAAGAGGCTAAGTGAGACCCCACATGGGTCCCACATCAAATTAGTCATCAAATCAAAAGTTACAAAAGGCTAAGTAAGACCCCACGGGTCCCATATCAAATTAGCCATTAAATTTAATTACAAGAGGTTAAGTGAGACCCACATGGGTCCCACATCAAATTAGTCATCAAATCAAAAAAATTAAAAGACTAGATGGAACCCACATGGATCCCATATCAAACTAGCCAAATTAAAATAAAAGACCCCATATAAGTCTCATACAAAGAAAAACTTTAAAATAAATCCTAAAGTCTAAAAGATGATTTTAAGACCTACCTCCTAAAGGCTAGTTATGTAATTCAAAAAAGACAAAAGAAAATAATAACAAAATAAAATAAAATACATGGTGAACTAGATAGACCAAGGAAGGAAAATTAATTAAGTCCCCATAAATAGTGGGCCCCTACACTTTTTAAAGAATGAAATATTTGAGAAGATTAAGTCAAAACTTCTTTGAGTGGTAACTCACGTTAAAAAAAAAAAATGAATGAATGAATGAAATGGAAGAGTAGGGCAAAGACCAAGTCAAACCACTACCACATGCAAATGGTCTTCCCCACTACCCAACTAATTCACTAACTCACTCCCCACTTCCCACAAACTACCCCACTAACTCACCACCTTCTCCCACTACTTTACCCCATGACACAACTCCAACACTATAAATACCCCCTTCTTCTCATAGATAGGGGCTTTTTGGCAGTCAAGTCTAAGAAGCCTTCACAAACTTTAAAGCTCTCCATAGGAAAACACTCCACCAAGAAGAGAAGAAGACTCCAAGAAGAAAGTTCATCCACCAAGTCCTTCAAAGGTCTTTTTCTCAATGCATCCTTTCAATTCCAAGGATTCAATCCCAAGGAGTTTGCAAGGAGCTTGAAGTAGGAGAAGTTGCACAAAGCAAATGAAAGAGGATTCTCAAGTTCAAAGACAAGAAGACATACAAATGATGAGTTCTTATATGTGATCTTCTTCATTTTCGTTGTGTTCTTTCTTTTTAATACTTGTAATCATCTTTTGATAATTTTAATATTCTTCTCCTTTCTCTACTTCTAATTTGTCTTTATTTTTCGCCATTTCATCGAAGAGTTTGAAAATTGGTTGATTACTACTACTATATTCCAAATTTTTAAAGAGTAGTAGCAATTGGCCAAGAGAGGGTCATCCACATAAAAAAAAAAGTTTCTTCTCTATCTCTTGCAAAGAAGGGATTATCATATCTCTTCTCTTGTCTTGTGCATAGGGAACCAACCAAAATCCCCCAACAGATTTCTAGCACACCCGGTGGGACCCTCTCCTCCTTCCATCTTTTTTGTGAAAATGGAGGCTAATGGAAGTTTCAAGCTTGTCATCAATTTTGATGAGGCTAAGTTCCAATCATTTTTAGCCAAACAAAAATATGAAGATGAAATGGTGACTACCATGGACACTAGCATGTATGCTACTCGTGTCTCCAAGAAGAAGGCTAGAGCCAAGGTTCCAAAGTTTAGGACAATTTCCTCCCCTCAATTTGCCTATGGCAAAATGTTGAGTGGTGATAGTGCGTTCTCAAGACTTGGGAATAATGTTCATGAAGACTCAAAGACTAAAGCACACTCAATGCCTAGGACAACTTCCTCCCCTCAATTTGCCTATGGCAAAATTTGAGTGGTGATAGTGCGTTCTCAAGGCTTGGGAATAATGCTTATGAAGACTCAAAGACTAAGGTTCCAAAGTATAGGACAACTTCCTCCCCCAATTTGCCTATGGCAAAATTTTGAGTGGTGATAGTGCGTTCTCAAGACTTGGGAATAATGTTCATGAAGACTCAAAGACTAAGGCACACTCAATGCCTAGGACAACTTCCTCCCCTCAATTTGCCTATGGCAAAATGTTGAGTGGTGATAGTGCGTTCTCAAGACTTGGGAATAATGTTAATGAAGACTCAAAGACTAAAGCACACTCAATGCCTAGGACAACTTCCTCCCCTCAATTTGCCTATGGCAAAATTTTGAGTGGTGATAGTGCGTTCTCAAGGCTTGGGAATAATGCTTATGAGGACTCAAAGACTAAGGTTCCAAAGTCTAGGACAACTTCCTCCCCTCAATTTGCCTATGGCAAAATTTTGAGTGGTGATAGTGCGTTCTCAAGACTTGGGAATAATGTTCATGAAGACTCAAAGACTAAGGCACACTCAATGCCTAGGACAACTTCCTCCCCTCAATTTGCCTATGGCAAAATTTTGAGTGGTGATAGTGCGTTCTCAAGACTTGGGAATAATGTTCATGAAAACTCAAAGACTAAAGCACACTCAATGCCTAGGACAACTTCCTCCCCTCAATTTGCCTATGGCAAAATTTTGAGTGGTGATAGTGCGTTCTCAAGGCTTGGGAATAATGCTTATGAAGACTCAAAGACTAAGGTTCCAAAGTCAAGGACAACTTCCTCCACTCAATTTGCTTATGGCAAAATTTTGAGTGGTGATAGTGCGTTCTTAAGGTTTGGAAATGATACTCATAAAAAACTCAAGACCAATGTTGCTTCAATGCCCAAGATAACTCCCTCCCCTCATTTAGCTTTGGGCGAAAATATGAGTGGTGATAGTGTGTTTTCAAGGCTTGGGAACAAAGGCTTGAGCTAAGAGTTTTTAAAGTCAAACCCTAATGATGCTTCGGTGTTGGACCGATTGGGGTATATACCAACTTTGTCCCAACAAAGTAATAAATTCAAATTATTGGGGGACTTGAATGAAGAAATAAAGACAAAACTATCTTCAAGGCGTCAAAGGCCCAAAAGAAGAAATGGACCAATGATTATGACATTCCGTAAAGATGGTGAACCTTTCCAACCAGGAAAGAAGAAGATGCCTTTTGCTTTTAAGCCAAAAGTGAAGAATGTCTCATGCATGATGGTGGAAACTCCACTTGAAGAAAAGACTTGGCAAATAGAAAGCCATATAAGGAAAAGAAATGCTCTTGAGCATGAGTCACCTATAATGGAGAATGAAGTTTCACAAGGTGGCTATTGCATTATGAGAAATGATTTAAATACCAAAAAGTGGAGGCCTATGAAAATAAGAGGACAAAAAGATATGAGGGGGGATAACTCTTTCTATAAAAAAGAAGATGAAGATTTTACTTACAATGAAACTTTCCCAAGGAAATCTCAACAAAGTGTACTATTTGCATGCCCTACATGTGGCAATCTTTTTCAAGGCCAAAACTATCAAAGGAACAACTTTGGGAAGAGACCGCACTTTCGAGGAAGAAAGTCATCAAAATTTAGTCCATTTCTTACCTTTGACAAATCAAAGTTTTGTTGGAGGAAGGAAAATGTGAAGGATGAAGATATCAACAAGTCTTCACAACATCCAACTCCTAAAGATAATATGTTACATAAAGATTCTAAAAGACTGTCTTCTCCCAATGGGTCCGATTCTTCAATAGATCTTGCCCCAAAAAGAAGAAAGAATTTTAAGAAATCAAGATCAATATCAAGTGGTAGTTGGGAGAAATTGTCTTTGGATGATAAACTTGAGGATTCGAGTTCAAATTCTCCTAAAATTTTGAAAACAACTCAAAGTTGGATCCCTAAGGAAAAAGAGCATAATATTGCAATAGTAAACATGGTTGGCTCTAAAGAAGAAGATGATCAAGCCATCAAGACAACTCAATACTACACAAGGAGTAAAAAGAAAACTTATTTGAAAGACGAAGGTATAGGGACTTCTGCAGGGTCTCCTAAATTCACTTTTGTAACAAGTGAATTCCCTTCGATTACTCCTCATAATGAAGATGATAGTGAAGAAGAGGTGCAAGTTGAAGAGAGTTCTACATCTTCCAATACTATCCCAATAACTTTGTCTTCCTTAGAATCCAAAAAAGTTGGAGTGCATATGACCACGGGAGAAAGAGAAGACATAGAAATATGGCAAGTTCCTACTCGTTTTATCAAATTCATGGCAGATCAAGAGAAGCAAATAGAAGAATTGAAAGCCATGATTGGAGCTTTAGCACAAGAACTCAAAATCAACAAAGCATTTCCAATCATCAAGGTGATTTCCATGAAGTTAATTCTCATGGGAATGAAGGAATGGATCGAGAAAGTCCTGAAGCACTTGTATCAAGAAAAGAGATGCAAGAAGCTCTTCAACACATCCAAGAAAAGTCCAAGTTGAGAAAAACTGGAGTAAATTCCCCATACCCGGCTTGGATGGACAAAATACCATTCCCACCTAAATTCAAGCAACCAAACTTACAAACCTATAATGGTCAAGCTTCTCCAAAATAACATCTTTGCCACTTCAAGGCCTTGACTGGAAACCTTGTTAGCAATGATGTTGTACTAATTAGACTATTTGTTAGCACTTTAAAAGGAACTGCATTCGACTGGTATATGACTTTGCCAGAAGAATCGGTACAAACATGGGCAGACTTGGAAGCTAAATTCTTGAGCCATTTCTTTGATGAAGAAGCAACCACTTCTATGGCTCAACTTTATTCAACAAAGCAAGGGCCAAAGGAGACGGTACGTGACTTCATAAAAAGATGGAGGGCTCTTGCACTAAAGTGTCCGGATGGAACAACTCAGAAAAATCTTACAGAAATATGTCGTTTGAATCTTCGAGTAAAGATTCAATCAAAGATGGGATCTATAAAGCCAGAAACTTTTAACGATCTTATGAAAAGTGCTATTGAGGCAGAGCGATTAGTGTTTGAACGAGAGGCTGAAAAATGTGGTGAAAAGAAAGAGTATGTTAAGCCTAGTAAGAAGAAAGAAGCACTTTCTATTCAAACTTCTGAAGCAACTTCTCAAGAGAAGAAAGACAAGATGGTTGAAGTGAAGAAGCGAACATTAAAAGAAAGAATGAATAGAGAATATTCTTTTGATGTAAATGAAACTGAAAACCTCTTTCACGAGTTGATGAAGAAAGGTTAGATCAAGCTGCCGGAGTGCAAAAGACCAAATGAAGAAAAACAAACAAATGATCCATCATTTTGTTTGTTCCATCGGATACTGGGCCATAATATCAAACAATGTTATGTTTTTAAGGATCAGGTGCAGGCTCTAATTGATGAGGGAGTCATTAGGTTGACTCGAGAAGAAAAGAAAGTTTCTGCAAATTTAATTTCAGTCCAATTCGGGGCTTTTGAGCTGATCCAAGTATGGATTCTTTATGAAGAAGAAGATGTAGAGTTTAAATATGCAGAAGTTTTCCTAGAAGATTACGAGTCACTTGTCCATCTTCAAATATTAGATGGCACCTTCATGTGGTGCATCCAGATCTCTTGAAGGATGAAAAGTGGGAGATTGTTAAGAAAAAATCTCGTACACCCAAAGTATATGATATTACTAGAACGGGAGCATTCATTCCCCTACCAAAGTTACGTGGTGTAACTAAGTCAAAAAATAAGAGCAAGAAGAAAAAGAAGGTAATAAGGAAGAGTGAGGTCTTGCCAATAGAATTGCTTGAACAAGAACCAAGGGTTCCATGTACTTTGGCAGAGTTTATGCCACCGGAACCTTGGGAAAAGGACGAAAGGCTAAATGACATGGTGGTCCCAATTCTCGAAGAGAAAGAAGTGATTGAAGAATTTTGGGAATGTAATAATGTTGTTATAATCTCAGACTTAGATAGTGAAGATGATCATTCAAAAGTTGAAGATAACCTCGTCATTGTATTGGATTATGAGTTAGATGACTCAATTGAAATCCAACAAAATATTTTAAATCAAGAACTAGACATTGAAATAAACAACAATGAACCATGGTTAACCTTTGAATATGGAGAACACTTCCTTCCAATTGAATGGAGGGCTTGCCAGAGGATGAAGTGAGAAATACAGACACATAAACTAAAATAGATAAGCCTTAGCCTGTTCTTGAAAATCAAAATGAGAAACTTTTATCTAATGGATGGAGGGCTTGGCCAGAAGATGAAGAGAAGACTATCCTTGTGGAGAAAATAGATATAGAAACTAAAACAGATAAGCCTTGGACTATGCTTGGAAATGAAAATGAGAAGCCTTTATCTAATGGTTGGAGGGCTTGGGAAGAGAATAACAAGGAAGATAACCCACAAAGAAAAGAGATGGAATGGGAAACAGAAAACATTGAGGGGCTACCACAACTTAAAGAAGGCAACCTCACAATTCAATCTCACTTGGAGCAAAATGAAGATGAGATGATCGTCCCAATTAAAAAAGAAGAAGACGATGAAAACATAACTCATGAGTGTCATATGGTTTTGATGAAAGATTCAAAGTTAAGAATATATTCAAATGACTCACCAAACCTAGTGGGGACATTGGTGAAAGACTTTCAAGAAATAAAAATAAATCTTCGTCCCTCTTGGCTTGGCTTATCTTCAAAGATACAACAATCTTCTAAAAGCCTAAAGAACCCTCAAATTGATCCCTATGTGCACAAAAAGAAAGAATCAAAAGCCCCATGGGGAAAAGAAGCGAGTTTTGAAACCAAAGTTCTAGATGTAGAAGCTCAAAGACCTCCATACTCGCCTCAGCATCCGAAGGTGACTTCTTTTGCTGGAAATAATTCGTTATTAAAACGAAAAGCTAGATTAAGGTCTAGAAGTGCTAAGTCTTTGATAAAATCTTCTAGATACCAAGTCATTACTCCCAAGACTCAAGTTGAAGTATCTAATGACCAACTTCAAGTCCCAAAGGCTCAAAATTGTAATCTAAAAGACTATGAAGAACATTGGGTTGAGCATATGGGATGAAAAAGGTACAAGATAAGACTCCCCAAAGTCTCTCCATGGGCAAGTGATGAAAAAATTATTCCTAGTGGATGGGGAAGTGATGATGAATCAATGATTGCTCTTTTGAAGGAAAAAGACGAAGACAATGAGAAGACATTCATGTGTAACATGATTTCTCTTCATCATAAGTTTGCTCCAACAATTAAAGAGGAATGCTTGATTAAAGACTTTTGCAACATGAGCAAGTTAGCGAATGAAGAAGTTATTGGTGAAACTTATGATGATTCTGCATCTGATTCCGAAGGAAGCATGGAGCAAATCCACAACACTGAAGAATCAAATCCTGGAACAAGGTCAGGGCGAGATTATCACAAAGATTATTCTGACTATTGGAAGGAAAAAGAAAAAATAAAACAACAAAAAGTTGTTCGGTTCCAAGAGCCAGTTAAAAGAAATTCACCTCTTCCAGATATAAGTGAGCCTCTAAATTATGACTTGATCGCTCAACTAGCAAATGTGCCTGCCCGGTTGACCATGTATGACTTGCTTCGATTGTCTCCAGAGATTAGGAAGACGGTTGTCAATGTGCTAATGGAAGCTGAAAAATATGCACCTCATGTCAACCGTGTTGAAATCAAAGGAGAGAAAGAAATATGTGAAAAGTGCCATGAAATTAAGCTTGAAAATCTTCAAATAGCAATCACATTCTCCAAGGATGATATGCTACTTGGAGACATGAAACATACAAGGCCATTGTATCATACAGGGTATATTGGTCACATGGAACTGCGTCAAATTCAAATAGACCCAGGCTCCAGAATCAATATTTTGCCAATTCGTACCTTGGAATACTTAGGGATCCCTATGAAGAAGCTTACTCCTACAATGACAAGTATTCAAGGATATGATGCAAATTCACAAAAAGCTAAAGGAAAGATCCGCCTCAAATGTCGAATTGGAAGTTTAAAGTCTGAAGTGACATGCTACGTAATCAATAACCAAACTTCTTACAACCTTTTCTTAGGTCGAACTTGGATACATGAAAACTTAGTAATCCCTTCAACACTTCACCAGTGCTTCAAGTATATTGGAGATGATGGAAAAATTCATAGAGTCTTTGCCGATAAAAAACCGTTCAAAGGTGTTGAAGCCTATTTTGCTGACTCTGCAATGTATGAAGATGATGAAATTGAGGAATTTGAAGCCTCAAAAGCAATAGATCCACAAGGAATCAATGCAAGGTTTTCGAATGCTAAAGGAAAGTACATTGTACATGTAAATGAAAAGCCGTATTGCAAATACGTTGTAAATGATGTAAAGAAAATGGCTTCTAAAGATGATGTATCTCATATATGCATGAATAAAAATTTATTTTTGAGGTATATTGCATCTTCTTTTGAAACAAAAATGTTTGTAGATCAATCATTTAAAACTTTGAAAAATGATGATTTTTTAGAATTGGCCACTTGTTTTGAGTTGCCTTTGACTCGTTTACACGCTTTTTCATATATAGAAAATCCTGAGGGATCTACTTTCCTTGTACCAAAAAATGATAGTTCAAAGGAAATCATATTTCACCGAACTTCCACTATTGATCAATTTTCAAAAGAGGAATCAGACTCAGAAAAAGAGGAAGTTGAATTAGAAAACTATAGTTCAATTTCAAAAGACATTATAAAAAATATGGGCTACAACTTTGATTCTCCGGGTGGTCTCAATAATGGTGTGGGGAGAAAAATCCCATTACAACCATCTATAATGTCAAAACAAAAAAATTCTTCTTTACATGGCCTGGGATTTAAACCAGACTTTATTGACTTATCTCAATGGAATGGAAGTGACAATGAATCATGCAAAACTTCAAGTTGGGACTCAGATGTGGATACTTGTGATTTCTTTGAATCACTTGAAATATCCAACCTTGACATAAAGTCTGTAAATATGGTCTCAATAGAATGCCATGAAAATAATGAGACTAATAATGATGAAAATAACAAAGCTAGTGATGTTGAAGAAGTCCAAGAATATGAAATTGAGGAAGAAGTAAAAATTCTTCCTCCTACACAAGATGAGGTAAGAGAAATAAATTTCGGTACAGAAGAACACCCATTGCCTATTTTCCTTAGCACTAGTCTTACTACGAACGAGGCAGAATCTTTGATAAGTCTGCTTAAAGAATTTAAAGATGTGTTTGCTTGGAATTATACTGAAATGCCAGGACTAAGTCCAAAAATTGCCGTTCATCATTTGAACATTAGGTCTGAGGTAAAACTTGTAAAACAAGCACAAAGAAGGTTTAAACCTTCAATAATGCAAGAAATTGAAAAAGAAGTTCAAAAGCTAAAGGAAGCTGGTTTCATTAGGGAAGAGCAACACCCTGATTGGCTTGCCAATGTTGTACCAGTTATAAAAAAGAATGGAAAAATTCGTGTGTGCATCGATTTTAGAGACTTAAATGATGCATGTCCAAAAGATGAATTCCCCTTACCAATCACAGAAATTTTAGTTGATAACACAACTGGTTATGACCGTATGTCATTTATGGATGGATATTCTGGGTACAATCAAATAAAAATGAACCCCGAAGATGAAAAACATACAGCATTCAGGACTCCTTTTGGTATTTATTGTTACACTGTTATGCCATTTGGCTTAAAGAATGTTGGAGCAACATATCAAAGAGCTATGACAAAAATATTTAAAGAACATTTATATAAAAGAGTGGAGTGTTATGTTGATGATCTTGCTGTCAAAAGCAAACAAGCAAGTGATCACATAGCAGACCTTCGTATGATCTTTGAAATTTTAAGAAAACACCAAATAAGGATGAATCCTCTCAAATGCTTTCTAGGAGTATCTTCTGGTAAATTTTTAGGATTTATTGTAACCAAAGATGGAATCATGGTGGATCCTGCAAAAACAAAAGCAATAATAGAAATGAGGCCACCAAGAAACTTGCGAGAGTTAAAGGGGCTGCAAGGGAGATTAGCTTATATAAGAAGATTTATTTCAAACTTATCTCGAAGATGTCAACCATTCTCTCGATTGATGAAGAAAGGAGCAAACTTTGCTTGGGACAAAGCATGTGATAATGCCTTCAACGAGATCAAACGTTATCTCACTCTGCCACCGGTTTTATCGGCACCCATCCAAGGTCGACCCTTCATCCTATATACAAAAGCTCTTGATCATTCACTTGGAGCGATGCTTGCATAGAAAAATGATGAAGGTCAAGAACAAGCTTTGTATTACCTAAGTCGAATGATGGTTGGGGCTGAGCATAGATATTCTCCTATCGAAAAAGAATGTTTGGCACTCATGTTTGCAGTTGAAAAGCTAAGACATTATTTGTTGGGTCAAACTACATTTGTCGTATCTCGAATTAATCCACTCAAAATCTTGATGACGAAGGCAGGATCTCTTAATTCTCGATTGGCAAAATGGTCACTTTTGTTATCACCCTATGATTTGGTATATATTCCACAAAAGGCAGTAAAAGGTCAAGCATTAGCAGATTTTCTTGCTGAACACCCTTTAAAAAATGGTTCAAAATTACAAGAAGATTTACCTGATGAAGCCGTCTTTTGTGCAAACTCCATAAGAGTTCAGGAAAACACATGGCAGATGTATTTTGATGGTGCATCAAGGTCAAACGATAAAGGACAGAATGTATCCGGAGTAGGCATTGTCTTTATCACACCTAAAAATTATATAATACCACATGCTTTTGTGTTAACACAACCATGTTCTAATAACATGGCTGAGTACATGGCCTTGATCATTGGAATGCAATTGGCACAGGAATTACGAATGAAATCCTTTTTAGCCTTTGGTGATTCCTTATTAGTTGTTAACCAGATGAAAGGGGTTTTTGAAGTAAGAAAAGCTGAACTTGTACCCTATCATTCCATGGCTAAAAAATTAGCAAAAACATTTAATGATTTTGACATACAACACATTGTAAGATCAAAGAATGTCAAAGTAGATGCTCTTGCAGCCTTAGCCACCTCTATGACAATATTAGAAGGACAGAGTATAGGAGTTTCTATATGTGAAAGAAGATTATTACATGACGAAGCTAAAATACTAAGTGATTGTAACAATATAGAGCAAATTTCATTTGACTTTGAATCAGATGATTGGCGTTCTCCTTTCATTGATTTCGTCATGC
Organism: Saururus chinensis; assembly: GCA_035235625.1. Taxonomy (NCBI): domain Eukaryota; kingdom Viridiplantae; phylum Streptophyta; class Magnoliopsida; order Piperales; family Saururaceae; genus Saururus; species Saururus chinensis. The sequence goes on along the minus strand of CP141145.1, from coordinate 3,789,458 downwards.
ATAACATCTTACCTCAAGAACCATCAAAGGCCGCAAGCATAAGGCGACGAGCCCAAAATTTTTATTATGATGCAAAAATGAAAACATTGTATCGTAAGTCTTATGACGGAATTTTACGTAGGTGTTTATCGCAGAAGGAAGCTGAAAAAGTGATCCAAGAAACTCATGATGGCATTTGTGGTGCCCATCAACCAGGTCCAAAATTGCAAGATAGGATCAAGAGATTGGGATATTATTGGCCTACTATGATAAAAGATTGCATGGAATATGCCAAAAAATATCTAGCATGTCAATACCATGCAAACTTTATACATCAGGCACCTGAATTTCTTCACCCCACAAGTGCCTCTTGGCCATTCGAAACATGGGGAATGGACATCATAGGTCCTATTACCCCTAGTTCATCTAAAGGCCATAGATTTATAATCACAGTTATTGATTATTTCTCAAAATGGGCAGAAGCTACAGCCCTTCGTGAAACAAAAACCAAAGATGTATTGAAATTCCTGAGAACCCATATCATTTATAGATTTGGAGTTCCAAGGAGGTTTGTTCATGATAATGGACCTCAATTTGTAAACTATAAATTTTATCAATTTTGTGCAAAGTATGGCATTGAGAGCATTGCTTCAATAGCATATAATCCTGCAGCCAACGAACTTGCTGAAGGTTTCAACAAAACCATATGCAAACTCCTAAAGAAAATTATTTCAAAGAATAAAAGAGATTGGCATGAAAAGTTGCTAGAAGCATTATGGGCTTATTGCACCACAGTTCGAAATGCAACTCAAGCGACACCTTTCTCACTTGTTTATGGATGTGAAGCAGTTTTACCTCTAGAAATTCAAATCCCATCATTAAGAGTGGCTTTGGCAAATCAATTAACGGATGATGAGAATATCAAACTACGCTTACAAGAGTTAGAAACTCTTGATGAAAAAAGACTAGAAGCCCAACAAATTACAGAATTATATCAAGCAAGGATGATAGGGGCTTTTAATAAAAAAGTTAAACAAAGATCTTTCAAGAAGGGTGACTTGGTACTCACCATCAAACGACCAATGATTTTTACACATAAGTCAAAAGGAAAATTTGAACCCAAGTGGGAAGGGCCATATGTTGTTGAAACAGTATATTCCAATGGAGCATATCGGCTCCTAACACAAGAAGGTGATCTTTGTTTGCTACCAATCAATGGGAAATTTCTAAAAAAATATTATCCCTAAAAAAAAGTGATAAAAAAAACTTTCAGTTATATCACCAAAACTTTGGAGAAAGATGCAAACAAATAAATAAATAAATATGCATAAAAAAAAGAGAGGAAAGAAATAAGGGGTTAAAATAAGAAATCACATCCCAGTTAATAAATGAAGTGGTGAATGTCATCAAGACTAAGGTTAAAATGATCTCTCAGCTATGATTAAAAAAAATAAAATAAAATAAAATACACATGAAGAATCTAAAAATGAAAATTGTTAAGAATAGTGGTTAGTTGCTCTCGTGCATGACTAGTTGCATCTTCTCAGGCCTTTGAAATGGTTGATTCCATACTTTCCATTATTGCAACTTCTTGATAAACCTTGTTTAATTCCCCATAAAGGTTACCAATCTTCTCATCCAAGTCCCTAACCTGGGGTGACAACTCTAAGAGCTTAGCTTCAACAATTTGTCGTTACACTGAAATTTCTTGACCTTTAAGCTGAAGGGCTTCCTTCTTCTTAAGAAGTATTGTAATCTGACTTTCCACTTCATTTAATTCTTGTGTGACAAGAGTTTGGGAATCCGTCAATTCAATTAGAGTTGAAGATGCCATATCAGTGCGAGCTTCAATATCTTTCAACTTATGGTCAAGTTTCTCCCGCTCTTGCAAAAGCTCCCTTTCTATCCCCATCTTGAAATCTCTCTCTTTTTGAACATTAGCTGAAGAGGAAAGATTATAAAGTTCCTCAGAGATCTTGACCATCTTGTTTAGATCACATTGGCATGAGCTGGTATCAAAGCCTTGAAGCTTGATAAAATTTAAAAGACCTTCTAATTCAGCTCGTTTCATCCCAATCATGTGGGGAGTTTGTTCAACCAATGAACGAAGTGTTTGTATGAAGATCGTAGACAAGTTGGTAATGAACAATGATTGCACAGAAGCAATTTGCTCACTTGATGGTTAACCTGAAGGAATCGATTTGTCACAATATGGTTCACTAGAAGCAACCAACTTATCACTAGATGATTCACCAGAAGCAAGCAATTTGTCACTAGATGGTCCAGTAGAAGAAATCAATTGGTCAACATTTGTATTTAATTGAGCCTGGGGGCTCGCAATCTCTAAAGGATTTGCCTCTAAATTAGACGCACTCTTACTTGGGACAATACTCGGGATCGTGCTAGAGCTAGAACTTGGAGTACTAGCAAGGTTACTCAATGCTTCGATCCTTTCTACTCCTGCTTCCAATTGAGGCCCAAACTCTTTAGAGGAATGAGAAACTTCCAACTCAACCCCAATTTCTTTGGACGAATGAACAATTTCCAATTCAGCCTCAAGTTCCTTCGAAAAAATATGAATTAAAGGATCCTGCAGTTTATACTCATAAAGTAAGTAATTATAAAAAAAAGAAGGATGATAATGAGATTAACCTTGTCTTGAATTAGATCATCCATCGGCATTGCAGTTTCAGAAACATTATCATGAGTAACATCCTCCTTTGAAAATTGCCCTACGTCAGTGTCTTGAGGGTTTATGATATCTTGAATCACATCTTCATTGAGGATTTCTAAAAATAAAAAAAGAAGAGAAAAAAAAAGAGAGAAAATAAGAAGGGGGATAAAGAAAAAGAAAATTGGAAGATGATAATAAGAAAAATATAATAATAAGAAGAAGAAAATAAAAATAATACCTAATTGGGGGACAATATTGGAATTAAGGACACAAGTTTCTTCTTCAAATACATTTTCTGACATCCCAGGAATCATAGGAAAATCCTCAGAACCCATGTGATAAAGAGAATTTGAACTAATGTCCACATCATCATTTTCCCCAGATTCAGTATATTGATGAGAAGAGGAGACATCTGTAAATATATAAAAGGGGGTGAGAGGAGGATTTTAGAAATACAGAGATGAAAGGAAATAATATATATAATGCACAAATACGTGAAACTCACCTATCGGCTGAGAAGGCTGAGAGGGAGTGGGTGAAGGGAGCTTTGAATCTTGTGTAAGATCTTCTACACTATGGACCTTTTTCTTTTTCAATCGAGGAGGATCAAGTTGAGGTTCGAGACTAAACCCTGTATTAGAGCTCACCCTTCCAGAAGGGCGCTTCTTTACAAGAGGGGCATCTTTAGAAGCACAATGGAACTTCGGAGCTTGTGATAAATCAGCATTTAAATAAGCCTCTGCTGCACTTACCCACCAATGTGCAAAACATTCTGTAGTGGCTGCATTAACATCTGGATACAAAAACTTACTTCCTGTACCACCTTCGATAAAATGATACCAAGCACATGCAGCATCACAAACTCCTCCATGACGATTCCATCGAAGATTAGGGTTACCAACCAGCCCTTGAGTATAGCCAAGTTGAGTTGCAAACCGATTGGGCATATATGGTTCCAACTCTATTTGTCCCATGCCACAATAAACTAAAGTGCTAGGGTGGATGCAAAGAAGCCAACTAAAAATACTATCGCTCAACTCTTTTGTGCCTGAAGGAGATAAAGAATCAACCATCAACCCATCATTACTATGAAGTGGTGCATCCCCTAACTGCCAATTCCCATGAAAACGAATAAGCTTTCTTGTTTCTTTCAAAGAAAAGTGCTTAGGGGAACTCCTTGTCAACCTCCTCAAAAAAGCTTCTCCTTGATCCCGTTGAGGAGCAGGTGCACTATGTAAAACAGGAAAGTGGAGGACATACCATGCATAAAAATAATACGCAGGATAGGCCTTTGGCTTTGATTTATCTATGCACATATGTCTTATGTGCCCTTGAAGTCCGGCACATAAACAAGCAATCATAGCAGGGCAAACAGCAAACTTTGTCCCTAGGGCCATACGGGATGACACAAGAAAAAGTGAAGGGTCAATGACTCAAAAGTTTCTATTGGGAACAACACAACGACGAAGCCAAACGGCAATAAACGCAGCAAGGAAAGTTTCCCTCTGCATTTCACATGCATCAGCCTCTAAAGCATGCACTCCAGGTTCCTTACTCTCAGGAACATAGAAACTTTCCAGGCTAATAGAATCTTTTTTAGTCTGTCTTTTGATCCGCTCATCAAGTTGACCACGACGAAATTGAAATTTCAGTCCTTTTTTGCTAGAATTGCCTTTGGCATTTAATTGGTTGACTTCAGCAATATTAAAAAAGTGACCTGTCCACTGCTATAAAGATACACCCTTGGAGTTACTCTGCCTCTCCTTAGCAATGATGGTGAAGTGGAGAAATAACTCTGTTAAAATCCTGTATAGCTTAGGCTGAGACTGTGATATCAACTTTAATTCTCGGTTGCAAGGGATGTATTCTTGATAAACCTCTCCTATACCCGGAAGAGAAGATACTGTAGTCATTTCATGCAAAGAAAACCCAAATTCTCCATTGGGAGAGAGGCAGGTGTTGGTGGCTGGGCAGAAAGACTCTAACATGGAGACATACATATGCTTGTTGAATTCAAGTCCTCTTTTGGTGGCTAAAATTGCATCTAACAAGCCAGAACGTTCCAAATCATCCTTGTAAAATTCTACCATCATGTCAGTCAACAAAACCCAACGTTCTGAATGGTAGGCCCAACCATCTATGAAGTCAAAATCATTATAAGAAAAACCTTTTGCCATTGCATTGGTTTCCAATTGACTATGCTGCTCTCTCTTCATACTAGTAGAGGCAACAGTGCTTGGAAATAGAACTCTACGATCCACATCAGTATGACCCTGTTCCAAGTAATATTCGGTCCCCCTCTTTATAAATTCAACACACTTGATCCCTCGCTGGCGAAGATTGAAGTCAGGAAGTCACTTTAAAAAGTTTACTTGTGATTCATATGCACTAATGGACAAATCGCGTTCCCATTGAAGACTGGTCCAAAATAATTTACCAATGTAGCGGAAGATACCTACTTCAACTTGAGGAAATCTGCCATTAGAATCCTCTCCATCCCCACAAATGTACATAGGTTTTGGGTATATCCAATCCCTACTTGTAAGGAAGATTCGATCTAAATCAGGAGTACTTTTCTTTAAAGCCTCATTCCTTTTATGTTGATCCTCGTTGGTTAAATCTGTGATCGCTCTAGCGGCAAGTTTCCCATCCAAACGGAACACTGGAAATCGTGAAATATGACGAGTAGCTACTATTTGTTCTTGAGAGTTGGAAGAAGAAGCCATTTTGCTAAGAAAAAATAAGAAGTCTTTTTTGAAGTATTGACGAAGCTTGTATATTCTCTTCAATAAGTAAACACCTGTGAAGAAAGAACAAGTAAAATTCTTGTCAAAATCAAATTTTTTTTTTTTTAAAAAAATAATAATATATACAAAAAGTATATTATTTTTTAAAAAAAAGGGGAGGGCGCTGAGTGCCAAAACTAAAGTGCCTCAAGTTAAGTCAAGCTGGTCCTTTCTTGAGCTGGATCAAACACCAAGTTAACATGGTGCTGAGAGCCGTATTCAAAGAAATTGAACCAAGCTTAAACTCAAATTAAGATGAGTTGAATACCAAAATTAATGTTAAGAACCGGTATGTCCCAAGTTAAGCCAAGTTGGTCTTTTCTTGAGCTGGATCAAACACCAAGTTAAGATGGTGCTAAGAGCCGTATTAAAAAAAAAATTGAACCAAACTCAAACTCAAATTAAGATAGGCTGAGTATTTTTTTTCTCTTGAATCGGATCAAATAACACAAACCAACGGATCGGCAATGAATAAATCGACGCAGAGAGCCGTATTAAAAAAAACAAAATAAAAAAAACAAAAACATAAAGATTAGAAGAAAAAAAAATAGATCAATGCATATAGCCGTAATCACAAAAGAAAAATGAACAACAAACACAAACAGATTGACGCTGATTAAACCGACAAATGCCATATTAAAAAAAAAAAGAACAACAACAAACAGATCGGCGTTGAATAAATCAACACAGAGAGCTGTAATCATTAATAAAAAAAAAACAACAAATAGATCGGCGCCGAATAAATGATCGCAGAGAGCTGTATTAGAGTAGGAGCCCATTTGTTCATTTTTAATTATGACTGTTGATTTTCTTAAACTCTTCTTCTGGCCAGACCACTATTTCTCTCTGCTTTCAGTCTCCGCCGCCCAAAGCTTCTCTCTCCCTTTTCTTCACCGATGCTCTCCTCTCCTCCGTCTGGACCACCACCGACCGCCTGCCGCCCTCAGTCTCGATCTCCCTCCGATCTCCGCCATCCCCTTCTTCTTTCATCAACCCACACCACTCACCGCCGACCGCTACCATTCCCCTCCGATCGACACTGCAAATTTAGCCCCTTTTCCCTGCCTTACTGCTGGATTTCCACCACCTTTCCCACTTTCTTCCCTCACTGTTTTCAATCCATCAGTCCTCCCCAATCCGTCCTACAAATCAACACGTCTTTTCCATCTCTCTGCCGCCTCTCTCACCAGATCGCCACCATCTCTCTAGCCTGGGCCCCCCACGGCCAGATCGGCCGCTCAATCTTCCTCTCCCGCGGGCCATCAGATCACCACCGCCTCATCTTCCTCCAGAAATTGCTGGATCAGGGCGGGCGGTGCGGCAACCAGATCGGGATGATGTTCTGGGAGGTGGTCTGCATCGATCACGGCACCGACCCAATCAAGCGCTACCAGGGTACTTCCAACCTGCAACAGCGGCGGCCGGTTCATTCCCCACCCCGTCCTCATGGACCTCGAGCCCTGGATCATGGACAGCCTCCGGCCCGGGCCCCCCACGGCCAGATCGGCCGCTCGATCTTCCTCTCCCTCGGGCCATCAGATCACCACCGCCTTACGCTGTCAATCTCACAAAGAAAACTTTTTCTTTTTTGATCTTTGGCCATCGCAGGAACAGTACGGTTAAGACACGCCATGGCCTCTCCCTCCCGGCCGCCGGTCATCTAAGTACCTCATCACGGCAAAGCGACACCTCGGCCACAAGCAGATAAAAACAAAACAAAAACAAAAAAAGAAACTTTGGAAGAAGAAGAGCTACTCACCCTGCAATCAATCCATAGAAACGAAAAAATTATGTTGTGTGTTGCAGGGATTTTTATATTAGAACTGGTGATGTCGAGGAAGATTAGGAATCGTATTCAGATAGGTTGTTGTAAATTTGTTGCAAGTTATAACTCTTATCACTTACTATTCTTAGAGACTGTCAGATAATCTGGGTTTTGGAATTTGTTTGTTAAGATACGGGATAAAGGTCTAATTCCGTTAAGTTTGGATACTTATGACGGTGGACCAATTCAAACTCCCAATGAATCTCAATAACATGGTATGTCCAATGAGAGAGTGAGAGTCTAATAATGAGGTATGAGAAGTTTGGACAATTATAACGTGGGACCAGTTCAAACTCTCAATGAGAGAGTCTAATAATGAGGTATGAGAAGTTTGGACAATTATAACGTGGGACCAGTTCAAACTCTCGATGAGAGTACAAACCACTAAATTTTCATAATAGTCGAGATAGCATAAGACCTCTGCTCACTTATCAAACTCTAAAATTTGGATAGTGCAAGATATAAAAATAAATAAATTTGTGATGAAATTTCTCCCACCAGTTACAATGTTCCCTTCTCAAGGTTATTACTCTAATAGCAACAAAAAAAAAAAAAGAGAGAGAGGATGATCATGAAGAAATTTATGAAGGAAGAATTCCTTCTCTCATCAATTCTTCTTTTACATCATCAAGAAAAATAATACGGCCACATTCTAGATCTTCAACACAAAAAAGATATCCTTGAGCAAGAATAAAGCTGGGGAGTCGTACATCTCTTGAATGCTCTACAACAGCACCTCTACGAGCTCTCATTATGCTTTCTACGGCCCTATCTATTACAACTTCAGAAACTCCGTCAAAATATAGATGAGTACCATATGGAGCAGTTTGAGCTGTAGGTACCTCATTTCGAGAATTCAATGGAAGGCCAGGCATACTCTCTAATTATACTCTTTTCCGAGGTGTAACAGTTGCACTTATAAAAATGCTCCACTGTTACCCCTCAGAGGGGCTATTTGTTGACATTTTTTTATAAAAAAAAAAAGAGAAAAAAGAAGTAAAAAAAAAACTTAGTCCACAATTTTGGAGCTTGACTAGCTCCAAAGTGGACAAAGTCTTTCCTGACTAAGTCAAAAGAGAGAGAAAGAGAGAGAGAGAGAGAGAGAGAGAGAAGAAATTGTCATATTCTACACATGTAGAAATAAGAAAAAAATTATATCGAATTTTTATTAAGTAAACCCCTACAGGTTTCACATCAAATCAAAATAATAAAGGGCTAAGTGAGACCCCACATGGGTCCCACATCAAATTAGTCATCAAATCAAAAGTTACAAAGGCTAAGTGAGACCCCACGGGTCCCACATCAAATTAGCTATCAAATCAAAAGTTTCAAGAGGCTAAGTGAGACCCCACATGGGTCCCACATCAAATTAGTCATCAAATCAAAAGTTACAAAAGGCTAAGTGAGACCCCACGGGTCCCACATCAAATTAGCCATTAAATTTAATCACAAGAGGTTAAGTCAGACCCACATGGGTCCCACATCAAATTAGTCATCAAATCAAAAAAATTAAAAGACTAGATGGAACCCACATGGGTCTCATATCAAATTAGCCAAATTAAAATAAAAGACCCCATATAAGTCTCATACAAAAAAAAACTTTAAAATAAATCCTAAAGTCTAAAAGATGATTTTAAGACCTACCTCCAAAAGGCTAGTTATGTAATTCAGAAAAGACAAAAGAAAATAATTACAAAATAAAATAAAATACATGGTGAACTAGATAAACCAAGGAAGGAAAATTAATTAAGTCCCCATAAATAGTGGGCCCCTACACTTTTTAAAGAATGAAATATTTGAGAAGACTAAGTCAAAACTTCTTTGAGTGGTAACTCACGTTAAAAAAAAAATGAATGGATGAATGAAATGGAAGAGTAGGGCAAAGACCAAGTCAAACCACTACCACATGCAAATGGTCTTCCCCACTACCCCACTAATTCACTAACTCACTCCCCACTTCCCACAAACTACCCCACTAACTCACTACCTTCTCCCACTACTTTACCCCATGACACAACTCCAACATTATAAATGCCCCCTTCTTCTCATAGAGAGGGGCTTTTTGGCAGTCAAGTCTAAGAAGCCTTCACAAACTTTAAAGCTCTCCATAGGAAAACACTCCACCAAGAAGAGAAGAAGACTCCAAGAAGAAAGTTCATCCACCAAGTCCTTCAAAGGTCTTTTTCTCAATGCATCCTTTCAATTCCAAGGATTCAATCTCAAGGAGTTTGCAAGGAGCTTGAAGTAGGAGAAGTTGCACAAAGCAAAGGAAAGAGGATTCTCAAGTTCAAAGATAAGAAGACATACAAATGATGAGTTCTTATATGTGATCTTCTTCATTTTCGTTGTGTTCTTTCTTTTTAATACTTGTAATCATCTTTTGATAATTTTAATATTCTTCTCCTTTCTCTACTTCTAATTTGTCTTTATTTTTTGCCATTTAATCGAAGTGTTTGAAAATTGGTTGATTACTACTACTATATTCCAAATTTTTAAAGAGTAGTAGCAATTGGCCAAGAGAGGGTCATCCACATAAAAAAAAAGGTTTCTTCTCTATCTCTTGCAAAGAAGGGATTATCATATCTCTTCTCTTGTCTTGTGCATAGGGAACCAACCGAAATCCCCCAACAGGAGTGAGGGAAGGAGGGAGTGACCGGGGAGGAGGGGGAGCCAGAATCAGGCTAGGGCCAGATTCCGGCACACTGAGGAATGGGAGAGGGTGGTGTATGGACAAAGGGGGTGGTGGGGGATTAAAGGTGGCCGGACAAAAAAATTTCCCGGCTAAACGTGGGAAGAAAAGAGGGTCCTTTCGCTTCCGTTTCATTTAAATTTGTGATGCTTCTTAAGTGTTGTAAATTCAATTTATAATGACACTATGCTATAAGTGTCGCAATAAGTAACACATTAGTGACAATTGTGCATGTTGCAAAAAATACAAAATAGAGAAGAGAGAGAGAGAGAGAGAGAGAGAGAGAGAGAGGAAAGTGGAGAGAGAAATGAGAGGAAAGAGGGGAGAGTGAGAGTGCATAGAGGGAGAGAGAGTGAAGAGAGAGGGGAGAGTGAGAAAAGAGGAGAAAGAGGAAATAGGAAAGAGGAGAGAGATTGAATAGAGAGAGGGGGAGAGTGAGAAAGAGGAGAGAGGGAAGAGAGTGTGCAGAGAGAGAGGGAGGAAAGAGGAGAGAGACAGCGAATACAGAGGGAGGGAAGAGAGAGGAAAGGAGAGATGGAAGAAAAAAGTCTTTTAAAAGAATAAGGCTATTAGCGATGCTCTATAGTGAGCGTCGGTAATAGTACATTAAGTGGAGACACTTATTCTTAAGTGTCACCAATAATAATACTATGAGCGACGCTCAGTACCAAGCATTGCTGATAGACATATTTTTTTTAAAAAAATTGAGCTACTAGAGACACAACAGCGAGCGTCACTAATAGCATCAATATTAGCAATGTTGAAGATTCAATGTCGCAAATACTTACACTGTTAGCGATGCTCGCTGCTGAGCGTTGCTAATAGTTCAATTTTTTTTAAAAAAAATATGGCTTTTAACAAGGCTCCATAGTGAGCGTCACTAATAATATTATCAGTGGTGACACTTAAGAATAAGCGTCATCACTTAATGTACTATTAGCGACGCACTACTGAGTATCGCTAATAGCCTTATTTTTTTAAACATTTTTTCTTCCCTTTCTACCTCTCTCCACTTTCTCTCTCTTCACTCTCTCTCCTCTCTCTACCCTTCCTCTCTTTCTCCTCTCTCTCTACCCTCTCTCTCTTCTCTCTCTTCACTCTCTTGACTCTCGCTACCCTCTCTCTTCTCTCTACTTGCTCTCTCTCTCACATCCTCTCCTCTCTCAATCTTCTCTCTCTCTCAAGTAATATTAATGAAAAAGTGGTTACACGACCAACTAGATGATCGTCTTTTTCCTAACCTGATCTAGCAAAAGATGAGTACTTTTGATGTAATGGAGTACTGTATTGTAAAGGAATATATTAATAAAAGCTAGATGATGGTTTCGATTACTCGCTAATCACAAGCCAATGACACAACATTTATATAGGTTGTCTGATTGAATATTTGACAACATCACTGGGCGTGTGTTTACTTACATGATGTCAATAAAGCTCATGTAAACGATGACACGACATAGCCCCTAATGTGTTATTGCTTACACAATCTTGGTGTTGATTACATTATCAGTGAACACAAATTACATGAGATTAACCTACATTAACAACACGTACATGAGTCATGTTAGCATTTCATGTCACCGATGACACGATAGACTTAATGTCGTAATACTATTAACACGATAAAGATATTAAATGAACATTTCAATTTCTGAAGCATCACTCTATTTCCGAATAGTCATTCCATTTCCAATTCAAGGGCATTAAACATGCTTCCATTTCCAATAACCCATGCTAGACACCACTCAAATTGGCCATTATAAATCCAGATCTTCAATTAGACTATCTGGATCATGCTCGGGAAGGATCGAATACCATCTGTCTCCATGTGCACAACATAGTAAACCTACCAGATAAAAAACGGATCGATATAGACATTGATATAGCGCTTGTTAGTGAATTCATATCCGATAGATGAGTATACCCGTGTAGTCCTCATATGCCTTTGGGGTTGACAGTTCAAAATCAGGTGTTATATCAATTTCCCAATTGTCCAATCACACTTTATCTTGTGGTTAACAAGGCTGTGGACATAGAGATAGTTGGTGTATGATTGTCTATAGAAAATTCACACTAATTTTCCACTATTGTGTTGACTTTGTTTTATGACTCCCTTGCAGGTGGTGGTAGATTATGTTCAGGAGACAAGTGCTAAAACTTATAGACCAAGCGTGGAAGGGAAACACATATTGTGGTGGATTGAGGGATTATTTATTTATTTTTTTTGGTTCTATAAAGAATAGTATCATTGTAATGGACTACTATTGTGTAAAGAAATACATTAATAAAAATTATATTTTTCCCCATACACAATTGTCTACAAGTATTTATTTTGTGTATACTCATTCTTTTAGAGTTATGAGTGATGCAATATTTTGCTAGTCATGGAATCGAAGACAAGCACATTGTAATAATCCAACACAATATTAATATAGGTCGTCTGATTGGACACATGACTAATGTGACGGTCATGTGCATACAAGCATGCTATCAATATAGGTCATCACATCGGACTCACGACTTAACATGTCTTCATATAATTACTAACACAACTTACATATGTGAGTTGGGCTACTTACACAATGTGAAACAATCAAACAAGAAACTTACAAAAGTCATATTATCAGTTACACGATTAAGGTCAATTAGCATAGAGGATTACACAATATGGAATAAAAAAAAACAATTGTGTATTACTAAACTATGTATTGTTAGTAAAAATTGAGCATTTACAAATTGTGTATTGTATGTGTATAAATTATATATTGTGTGGCTAGCTTCACTATATAATACATGATGAACACACCATAATCTTCATTGGTTTCTTGATATGGGCATTTGTTGATCTTTGTCAGTGGCCACTTTGTTGCTCCCTTTATGCGCAAAACCCTCTCTATTTCATGGGCAACACGTTTTCTAATGTGGTCCACCTTTGCAAAGTGGTAGTTGTGGTCACCCTTTGTGGATTGTACCACCTAAACCTCTTCTCCTTGCAACAGACAATTAGCAAAAAATATGTCCAGTGACATAGATTGGAATAAAACTACTCTCGGTGTTAACATCCAGCCTCCACATCAAGATGCCAATGATTTTGGAGAGCCTATCCTCCAGGCCATGCTGCATCCCAATGTTGTAATAGTGCTAGATCGCGAACCTCTTGAAAAACAATTGGGATAAAAGTTGGGATTTCTAGTATTTTGCTCCTCCAAAAGTTAGCAGAAAACTTCTATGATCTAGAATCATCAACAGACTAATCGTGTTTGTCATAATACGATGATTGACAAGTCGTGTCAATCACAACATGACATATGAATGTTTTATGTAACCGATAGCACACTTTAAATTACATCATCTAATCATGGATATGATAATGATACAACATAATATCATATGAAACATAGCATGTTTTTCATACAACGATATTAGAGCATTTTGTATTATCAATAATGCGATAAATAGAAGTGGCCCTTACCTCTTTTAAATAATCATGTAAATTATAACATGCAATGTAATAAAACATATCTTCAATATTACAATATTGCCTCATTCTTATGCACTCCTGCCTAAGTAGAGACACATAGTCAATGTGGAGAACCATCACCATGGGCCATTCTTTGTATGGGTGCACCTGAAAATCCTTGATAGTCTCCTGATCTTCATCCCATTGAATCTGCATGTTGAACACCATCTTTATATCAAGATAGTCATGTGGCACCAAAGCAACCTCCTTCTTGTTCTTCTACTTCTCAGCATGCTCTTCCACGTCTATCACTTTTCAAACACTCTCTAGTAGTTTCTCATCAACTGGTGAGGTATCTGCCATAGTTGCACTACTGTCAGCTGCTTTTGAGCCCACCATTTCTAGGTTCAGAGACTTTGCCTATGGTGTAGGGATATTATATAGGCCAGGGATGGATGCCAATGGAACTTCATCATCTAGCTTTGCCTTTTGCACTTTACTTTCCATGCTTCCTATCTTTACCATCTTATCTTCAATGTAGCTACTGTAATTCTTTGGCTTCTTCGAGACCTCAGCAGCCACCTTCTTGGCTAGTTTGTCGCCCTTATATACATTAGCCGGTGGACTAACGACTATGTATGTAACACCCTGCTTTTCTAATTACGTTTAGCCATCAGGGTTAGAGGCAATTAGATAACCTTTCAATGAGTCTTATAGGGTTTCAAAGGTTGAAACCTCCGTATATGAGTAGAGCTCGAAGAAATGAGCATAACGAATCAAAGAACGGGCGAAATGGAGGTCGGGACCGGAATTTACGACCTCAAGAAGCATTCAAAATAGGTGGAATCCACTTGGAAAGAGCACGATATACTGCTTTAAGTGGGTTTGTATCGAAGGGCTCATTGATACAAGTCCAACGGTACTAAGAACGTGTGAATCCGAATCCGGGGTAGGAAGTTGCGCACACTTGAAGTTTTGTTTTTCCTAAAAAAGGAAAGAAAATAAGGCGCGGCGTCGGACATGCGTCGCAGTCGTGGGTGCCGCCGTTTATGGCAGCACCGTGGTTTGATGCAGCATGGCACCGTGGGTTAAAAACCATGGCACAGCGTGTTTTAAAAGCCGGTGCCGAGGTATTTTGGCTAGGCTTGGCCTATTTATATCCCATTTCATTCAGTTTTTCAATCAGATCTTCTTCTCCCTCTTTCTGAGCATTTTGAGTTCGAATAAGGCCATTCAAGAGGCGTTCTAAAGTAAGTTGTGCGTGCTCTATGCAATGAGCAATCTTTTCTTTGAGTTGGAGACCGTATAAGAAGGAGACACCCCAAGAGAGGGAGAGGTCCTGCCCATTGTCCTCGAGCACGGACAAACTTATTTTTCTCCATTTCTGACCATCTTAACTCTGATTTAACCCATTCAAGAGGCGTTCTTGACTAAATCAAGTATGTTCTATGCAATGGAAGGTCTGTTCTATGGGTTAGTGACCATATGAGGAGGAAACACCCTGAAATAAGGAGAGGCCCTATCTATCATCCTCAAGCACCAAAGAAAGAAAAATGGGCCACGAATAAGATAAGGCTTTGTCCACAATTTTTGGGTCACAACGAGAGGAGCAATCAAGAGTTGGGGAGGCTCTATCCTCCAACACCCAGTAAGAGAGGCATCCCCAAGCTAAAGGGAGATTCTACCCATAGTTCACAAGCACGGAAGGAGAAAGATATTTTCAAAAAGAGGATGTCTTATCCGTCAGCTCTGAGTATGGGAAGTAAGGAACATCCCCAAGTTAAGGGATGCTACTTCCACCTACTTTGATGGAGATTCTACCTACCATATCTGCTTAAGAAAGGAGGATGCTCTGAAGAAATGAATAGCTCTAAATGCTACCACTTCCGACGTCTTCTATAGGTAAGTATACCTAATCTTCTGTATGAGAATTCGTTTACATCCTAAGTAGTTAACTTAGGATGTTAAATTATTTATACACTTACACATCATAATTAGTAATAATAACATACTAATTAAGATGTATGAATTGTTATGATTTAATATGTTCTGATTGAATTACTTTGTTATGCTTTTTCTGATATAATCTGAAGTGTCATACCATGCTTTGATCTTTTGTGTTCTAATCTACTATGCTTTGATGTGACCTATTTATGTTTCATCTTGCTCTAGGGTAGAGCGAGATGTGTACTGTGTGTGTCCGGTCTCAGCTCAGTGATAGAGCATGACATGTGAATGTGACTGATTTCGCTCTTTGGTAGAGCGAGATGTTTGATTTCATTGATTTATTAACTTCCGCTTGACTCTGATGGATTACAAATTTCAGTATGATTTCAATCTAAAATCATCATATACATATTTTAACATATATGATGTTGTGTTGCCTGATGTATGTAATAGCCATTCGGCAGAACTATGTTCAGATCCGATCGTATTGGAATAATATCCAATACGTACGTAGGCAACCAATGGCAAGCCAACATTGGCCCGATCCAACTTAATTATAATAATAAGTTTTATTCTATTTTACATGTGATAAACCATGAAGCTTCGTTGTGTGTATGTGGTCATTACAACTTGAGTCTATGTATAAGGAAGCCTTGAATCTCTGTAGTGCATGGATGAATGTTGTACCTCTCACACCCAAATGATGATTCCTAGCTCAAGGAAAGAAAATTTTTTATTAAGAGATTTTCTTGGCCCTAGTTCGGGTTGGGGCGTTATAGTGTACCTCATCCTCTTGGGCACTGTAGGTAGGAGGGGTGCAATAGGGCTGAAGCTTTCCGCTTCTTTATTGTCAGCTTTATTTGCTTCTGAATTACCTCTTCTTTATTTTTAGTCATATTTCTACTTTTATCTTCTTTTTCATCCCAAGATTGTTCCTTGACCACCCAGGATTGAATAACTTCTTCGTTTATTTTCTGGAGGAATCTTGTTATTATGGTCCTTTCAACCTTCAAACCCTTCTTTATTAGGGAGGCAACTTTTGTCACCCTTTTCTTTGCATATAAGAAGTTAAAAACTGTAGTAGTAAATATATGATATATGAAGCTAGAGTATTTTGATGCACGATGTGTCCACCTATCGTATGGAAAGAAATATTGTAAGATCCCTAAACTTGAACCAGTTTATTTTACACTAATAAATTGCTATTGTGTAGTTTAATGTCAATTCTAATTGGTTTTGACAATTTTCAAAATTAAAGTGGTCAACAAAAGTTTTAACCAAAAATTTCTTCACATTTGTGGTTTAAAGTTAATTTTAGTTACTTAGAATTTTTATGGATTTTTCACTATTTTTCCAAAAAAGTAAGGGGGTGGGACCCACCATGGGCCCCACATGCAAAATTTTGGTTATTAGTCCCAAATGACCCTAACATCAACCTAAGACATAAAATAATTAGTTTAAAATTTTCAAACTTCAATTTGGGTTTGAATAAGCAAGATTTGTCATTTTTAGTGTAAAACCCTATTTATACCCCAAAAACCTATTATGTTTACCCCACTATTTACTATAAAAGGAAATGCCTAGCCACTTTCCCAATTGGGAAAGGTCTTAGACCTAGAGCATAGGAGCTTAATCCCCATTTTATTAAAAGAGAAATGAGATTAAGGTATGGATTTGCTTAATGTTTCATTTTTCTATTAGGGTTTTTCTTAAATCTTTCAAATCTCTTCCTTTGCTTTGGATTAATCTCAATTTTTACTTAAAACTACTGATTTGGGTTTCTATTTCAAAACCTAATGATGGAAATTTTGTTCTTGAGTCTCTTGAACCCTAGATCTACTAGTTCTTAAAGGATTAGGTGTTTTAAATCAGATTTATGAAGGTATTAATAAAAATCATATGTTGGGTTGGTGTTGAAGGTGTTTGAGGAGCTATTTCGAGTCAAGAAGTTGCTAGAAGGTAAGTGCTTTTGTCTTAAATGTTGCTGTGATTTCATATTTAAGTTTTGATAAAGTTTTCCCATGGTTATGAGTTTTAATGATGATTTGAGAAAGGTGTAATCTTTGATGAAATTTCTTAGGGCTTTTGTTTAGTAATGGCTAGATTTGATGTTCTCTAAGCATGGATTTGATTATCATGATGTTTGGGAGTATGATTTGGTAGTTTAAGATTTGTATGTGAAGTTTCAATTTTGATTTTGATGTGGGGAAGACAAACCAGAAAAAGGCTTTCTGGCGATCGAATAGCCTGGTAGCTGATTGAATGGCTAGGTGTTCGAACGGCCAAAGAGGCCAATCAAACAGCCAGGCATTCGAACAACCCTATATGGCTTTCAAACGCCAACACTGCAGATTCGGTAATTTTTCCAATTTTGTTCATTTTAGTGTTTTTACTCTTAGGTATAATTTCTTACGACTTTAATGAGTAATATATGTTGTAATAAGCTATTGGAAGAGTACAAATTGATGTTGAAGGCCATGATGAATGCTTATGTGTTAAGTGGATTTTATGTTATTCGATTGAGCAGTGTTATAAATTAGTGTATTGAATCCATGATTGAGTGATTTACTATATTTTAGTATGATTCCATAAAAGTATATAGCATGAGAATGAAATTATATGCCTTCACATATCATGATTAAATTATGGGTGAATGATGATGCAATGTCTAGCTTCAAGTGTGGTATGAATATGCATATATAAGTTTAGAATGAGGTTGCACTTGATTTGAATGGTGCTTTTTGCCCATGATTTCAGTAGGAACCATGATTAGATGTTAATATGCATGTGTGTGGTATGATGATGAATTATTTACAAGGCATGTTCATATGCTTAGAATTAAATATTTCTACCATGTACACACACATGTAAGGGATGATTAAGCTGATGCTTGACATAATGATTATAAATGATGCATGAGGGGCTGATGGGAGCATGTATCATGAATTAGGATTCATGTATGAATTACCCACGTATGTACCATGTTGCATACATCATAAAACGGATTTTTGATTGATACTTTATCGAGATTAGTCATGGTTGATTGACTGGATACCATGATGTGAGATTGTGTGTCAGACTAATCAATCGTTGGCTTATTAGAAATTGGTTGGTTTGAAAGGACATGATTTTGATTTGAGTTCCTGTGTGAAACATGGATACTCCTCTGGTTGAGTCAATCTGAATTGATGTTGAGTTGAGTTGAATGGAGATGAGTTGTGTACTCATCTTGTGGTTGAGATTTCTTGAGATAATTATTTGGACCCAAAGAATCTAGTGGTATGCCTTCGTGTACCGGTGACCATGTGTTCTAGTTTCCCTATGTGGGAATACGGACTCTTTTCGCTGCAAGAGATGTCCAGGGTGAACACATTGTTGTAGGTTCTTTGAGTGAGATTCAGATGTCCTTGGCCAGGACTGTCCAGGGCGAGCAGACTTAGGGGTTGACTACCCCGAACACTTTAGGCTTCCTTCGTAGAAATCGGATTATGTCCAACCTTTGTGGCATGATTTTATTCCCCTCCTTGATAGAGACATTCACCATTTGTTTATGATGCATGTGTTGAGATAATTTTATGCCCAGGTTACACAGGTTGTGTAGGGATAATTGAGATTCTGTGACACATGTGAATATGACTTATTATGCATGATTTAGTATCATGTGTTTGAGACACTTATCGTGCAGGGTGAATGATGTATGGATGAATGATATGAATATGCATTATGTGATTACGTGTTGGAGATACGTGTTATACAGGTTGAATGTTATGAAGGAGAATGGTTTATTATGCATGATCTGAATAAGGGACGATCAGGATATGCGTGGGATTAGGCATGGATGCCTCCAGATGTTATTTTGTATTCTGATTTATGCTATTATGATCATAGAACACTTTTTGTGGATGATCATGTTTTAGACCCATGTGTATCTTGTGCTAGACTTGTCTAAGATTTTCTGACTCGAGCCCTGTGTTCAGGCTCTAGATATTAAGTATGTGGGTTAAGTTGATTTATTTTAGAGATGTTATCCTCTTTTATTTTACCTTATTTCTCTTGCACAAAGGAATAAAGGTGCATGACTCCATGTATGTGTTAGTTATTCACCCGCTAGAGGGGTTAAGACTTCCGTAAAGCAATTTAGTTGCCCTTGTGTGCTTCGACCGGCCCCTAGACCGTGTTCGGCTTGGGTCGGGCGGGCCCCGGGGCGTGATAAATTTGTTGATGTATACGGTCGTGATATTGATCACACGACCACTACCATATCATTTTCTAATCTAACAATTGTGTGTGTTTGCGTGTGATCGATTACAAGATTATCCCCATTCTAACACAATTAAGAAAAATGTTGTGTAATTCAAATTGCACTTTTGCAAAATGAAATCCTCATTGACAGATTGAGGGTGTAACGCCTAAGATTTTTCATCATATTTTCTTTAAAATTCAAGAAACGTTTTTGCAATATAATGGCTATAAATTGGAAAAATGACGAATATGAAACCTGTGAAAGCAGTTTTTATAATTTAAAACACACACATTGGTTTTTACCATACAAATTTTTGTGCATTCAAACATTGTACGGCCTAACCAAATATCCTCAGGCACTACTTGAAAATGAATATTCAAATCAATTGCTATGATCATAGACTTTAAATATAAATTTCTCCCAAGCATCCCTGAGTTCAAGTCCCATAACAAACCACACTCTAATCCAAACTAGAAGTCCAGAATACATAAACAGCTTAATTCTCATCTCACACAATACATCAAATCGTGGCACAAATAATACTCGCAGTGAGGCAAACATAAACCTGAGTCCAAGGGAAACAATCCACCATGGAAATGAGCATCCATCTCCAAGAGCTCTCTGCCACAAACCTACAAAAGCCTCCCGAACAACGGGGCTAAAAAATAGGGTAATGAGTATTTTCATACACAGTAGGAAAATACCCAGTAGGGGACTTCTAAAGAATCTAAACAGTGAACTCAATAAGTCCATACATAGATGCTTTCATGCAACTCAACATGAAGCAAGCAGGCATACAATAATGAAGATCATACGCATACAATCACGCATACCATCATGCCAAGTACATACCATCAAACCAATCTTACACATACACTCTTAATTAAAGTCTCACAAACTTACTCGTACAATGCATGCTTACTCATACAAGTTATACATACTTATACAACCTTGTACAATCGTACACTTACTCATACAACTTACACATACCTGTACGACCTTACTTGTACAATCATACTCTAACAATCTTACTCAGAAACATACTCTTACAGTCGTGCTCATACTCATACTCTTATAGTCATGCTCTTACTCAAACTCTTACAGTCGTGCTCATACTCATACTCTCACAGTCTTACACATACTGTAACGACCCGTTGTTCGGTTACGCTTAACCCGGGAGGGTTAAGGGTAATTTGGTAATTTGAGATTAATGTTAAGGGTTTTCATTAGATGAAATACCTGTAGCCAGGTAGAGCTTCGCATAACGAGCGTAACAATTTGAAGAACGTGCGAAACGGAGGTTAGGACCGAAAGTTACGACCTCGATAAGCTTAGAAAATAGGCGGAACCCACTTGGAAATAATGTGATTTGCTGCTTTAAGTGGGTTTATATCGAAGGGCTCGTCGATACGAGTCCAACGGTACCTACAACGCGCAAATCCAAGTCCGAGGTAGGAAGATACGCGTGTTTGAAGATTTGGATTTAAATAAAAAAAAAGAAAAAGAAAAGAAATTGGCGGCGCACGGCTGGCGCGCCGCAGCGCGGACCGGCACGTGTCTAGCGCACCGCGGCGCTGGCGGACATGGGACGCGCGCGTCGCGGAACCGCAGGCGCCGCGGTTACGCGGGCGCAACCCGCATCGTGCGCAGGCATGAACCGCGCCGTGCGTGTTTTCAGCGGGCGCCGCCAGAAATGGCAGCGCGGCGCCGCGGTTTCGGCGCGCCGGGAGTCTATAAAACCCCCATTCATTCTGTTTTTCGGGCAGATTTTCCTTTCCTCCATTTCTAACCATTCTGAGGCCGATTAAGGCCATTCAAGACCCGTTTCCTACTAAATCAAGCGTGTTCTACGTGATGGAGGGGTCCTTTCTTCGATTCGGAGTCCGTATAAGGAGGAAATGCCCCAAGATAAAGAGAGGTTCTGCCCGTTATCCTCAAACACCGACAAACTTCCTTTTCTCCATTCTTGAGCGTCCCAACTCCGATTTAGTTGATTCAAGAGCCGTTCTTGACTAAATCGAGTATGTTCTACGCGATGGAGGGTTCCGTTTTCTGAGTTGGCAATCGTATGGAGAGGATAAACCCAAAGACAAGGAGAGGTTCTACCCATACCGGCCAACTTCATTTTCTCTGTTTCTGACCATCCTAACCCCGATTTAATTGATTCAAGAGGCGTTCTTGACTAAATCGAGTAGGTTCTACGTGATGGAGGGCTCCGTTTTCCGAGTTGGTAACCGTATCAAGAGAAAAATGCTCTGAGACAAGAAGAGGCCCTACCCGTTATTCTCAAACACCGGAACGAGAAAAAGAGACCCGGAGCAGGACGGAGTTCTGTCCATAGATACCGATGCCGTTCGAGTTATGAAGGAAGAAAGAATTTCTAATCTTCCGTTATAATTATAGAACAGCATGTGTGTTATGCTACGATTTATATGTGTTGCGGTGCTATGTGCCTATATGCCATGTTATGTGTCTATATGCCATGTTATGTGTCTATATGTCATGATGCGTGCTCATATGCCATGATGTGTACTTATATGCCACGATGTATGCTCATATGCCATGATGTGTACTTATATGCCGTGATGTGTACTCATATGCCATGATGTGTGCTCATATGCCATGATGTGTGCTCATATGCCATGATGTGTACTGATATGCCATAATGTACGCTCATATGCCATGATGTGTACTTATATGCCATGATGTGTACTTATATGCCATGATGTGTACTCATATGTCATGATGTGTGCTCATATGCCATGATGTGTGCTCATATGCCATAATGTGTACTGATATGTCATAATGTATGCTCATATGCCATGATGTGTACTTATATGCCATGATGTGTACTATATGCCATGATGTGTGCTCCTATGCCATGATGTGTACTGATATGCCATAATGTATGCTCATATGCCATGATGTGTACTGATATTCCATAATGTATGCTCATATGCCATGATGTGTACTTATATGCCATGATGCGTACTCATATGCCATGATATGTACTTATATGCCATGATGTATGCTTATATGTCATGATGTGTGTTGTCTCGCTCTAGGGTAGAGCGAGACATGTAATGTGATTTTGATCCCGCTCTGTGGTAGAGCGAGATGTACAATTACGTTAGTTTGTTTACTTCCGCTTGACTCCGATATATGACGATTTTTTTTGTAAATATCAGTATATACGTATTTTAACATATATGATTTTGTGACGATTGTTGTATGTAGTAGCCGTTAGGCAGAACTACGTTGGGATCCGATCATGTTGGAATAATATCCAATACGTACGTAGGCAACCAACGGCAAGGCAACGTTGGCATGATTCAAATCATTATAATAATATGTTTTATTCTGTTTTACACGCAACGAACTATGAAGCTTCATTATGTGTACGTATTCGTTACAACCTAAGTCTACGTACGAGGAAGCCTTAAAGCTCCATAGTGCGTAGACAAACGTTGTACCTCTCGCACTCAGACAATGATTCCTGGCTCAAAGAAAAGAAAAATTTTCTATTAGTGAGATTTTGTGGACCCGGCTCGGGTCAAGTCGTTACAAATGGTATCGGAGCATCAATCTGTCTGTTAGAGTATAATAATTTTGATTTTTAATTTATGTTTTTAATGTATTTTGATTGTTTTGAAACAATTTTTGATTTTTAATTTGAAAACAAATTCTGTTCCATACATGTTATCATTGATTTGAATTAAATCCCGATTTTCAACTTTCGGTTACTAATGTACGATCTTAGATTTTAATTTAATTTTGAATTTCTATTCTACACATGTAAGATTGGATTTAATACAAGCTTCTATTTTGAACTCTCTATTTGACATGTGCGACTATAGATTAATATGGGCTTTAATTTTAAGAATTTGATTTTTAAGTGGATTTTGTATCGAAATTTCTGTTTGTATATCTTGCAATGAATTTGTTATAAATGTAAATCTTGTGAATTTTAATCTTAAACAAAAATAATCTGAAAATATTGTTATAAATAAATCGTGCCTGATTGTGACATGTAATTCTGCTTATGTAATGTTAAAATTACATTGAACTCTAATTTTAATAAATTCTAATTTGTTTAATTAGAAGTAATTTTTATTTTATCATATGTATGTGTATATGACCGATGGTATGCTTTGACTTTATAGATGTCGATTTTATATAAGAATTGATTTAAAATTTTGCTTTGAATATGTTACATCTGATTTAGTATGAGATTTAATCGAATAATTATTTGAGATTTTTATCGCCGTGTGTTGCATGAGTTTTGATGTAAACATTAATTTAATAATTTTCATTTTTCAACTGAAAATTATTTATAGTTTAAGTGTAAATGTGTTGCATCATGTTTAATTTTTTTGGATTTAATATGAACTTTGCTTTTGAACCTTTCATTGTGTGACATTGAATTTTATATGAAGTATGATTTTTATGAATTATAATTTTAATCGTAAGTTATATGAAAATTCTTTCTGAATAATTTGATTTAGAATTCATTTAGAATTCCATTTTGCATGTATTACATTGAATTCCAGACAGATTTTGATCTTTCTAAATTTCAAATTTTCAATCGACAAAGAATTGAAATTTTGTTTTCTCGTATGATTTTGGATTTAATCGGAAACCTTTATTTTTATAAATTGTGATTTTGAATTTGACTCGATCGAAAATTTTGTTTTGACATGATTCTTTTTAAATATTTTCAACGACTTCGATTTTAAATGTATTTTAAACCATGGTAGAATTACCACGAGGTAACCGCTAACCGCTCATGGTATGAGACATGTAGTGCTAGTGGAAGACTCAACGGTTAATTCTACTCAGGTATTTAAACAAAATATGATTTGAAATATGTTTTCAAAGACGGTAGAATTACCAAGAGGTAACCGCTAACCCCTCATGGTATGAGACATGTAGCGCTAGTGGAAGACTCAACGGTTAATTCTACTCGGGTATTTAAACAAAATATGATTTGAAATATGTTTTCAAAGACGGTAGAATTACCAAGAGGTAACCGCTAATCGCTCATGGTATGAGACATGTAGCGTTAGTGGAAAACTCTATGATTAATTCTACCAGGGTGTTGAAATGGAATTTTGATTTCAAATTGTCTGTTTTAGAAAATATTTTGATTATTTTTCAAAGGCGATAGAACTATCTCAGAGTAACCAGCAAACACCCACGGTATATAAGGTGGAGTGTTAGTGGACAACTTTGCAGTAAATTCTACCAATGTATTTATACGAATCTCATTTCCGAAATATGAGTATTTTGAAAGTTTGTTTAAAATCTGTTTTGAAAAACAGTAGAAATCCTGAAGAGAAATCACTAAACACCTGCGATATGAAATATCAGGCATTAGTGGATTGATCTAAGGTTGAATCTACTGGTGGATTTGATATAGAATTTTGATTTCAAATCCTTCAGTATTTGAAAATAGATTTGAAATTTAGTAAATTTATCTCAATTGCCTGTGGAATTGCTAAGAAGAAACCATCAAACACTCGTGGTATATGACATGAGGTGTTAGTGGACTGCTCCAGAGTTGATTCCGCTAGTATATTAAAATGAATTTCAATTACAAATCTAATTTAATCAGAAATGTTTATTCAGGATTTGATTTGACAATGAAGTTTTCGATGATTTGGGTCTTCGGACCGTCTGGATAGTTATTTGGTATAAAGCCCAAAAGCTATCAATTCTGGATACCGCCAAATTTGGCATTTGGTGCGCACAGGATTGGGATGTCATGGGTAAATCCCTTCCTTGCTGTCTCGCGTCGCCCCATGGGCGCGGGTGTAAGTCGTCTGGTATCGCGACAATCTGTGATTGTGTTTTCAGATTTTTTGAATGATTTCAAAAGAAAGATGACACAATATTTTCTTATGTGCACAAAACATATTCTTAGAACTTAGTTCGACCTACTGAGTAAAAATTTATACCAAGATTTTGACTCGCCAAAGTTTTGCTAAAAGTTTTCTACTACTTTTATGAAAACAAAGCTCTGACTTTAAAATCATCTCCTCTTTTCAAAAATTTCTTTGAGTTTTCGGCAATCGTGCCGTCTGGATAGTTCTCGGTTCCTCAGAACTAAGAATTATTATGATTTTGGATATTGCCAAATTTGGCATCTGGCGCGCACAGGACTGGGATGTCATGGGTAAATCCCTTCATTTCTGTCTCGCATCGCCCCATCGGCGCGGGTGTAAGTCGTCTAGTATAGCGACATTCTGTGATTGTGTTTTCAAATTTCTGAATAATGATTTATCCGATTTTGAATTAAGTATCAGATTTCATTTATGAATGATTTATTAGATCTTTTGATGAACGATCGATTCGTGGAATTTTAAAGGAATGATATAATTTTGAATGACATATCTGATTTCAATACGATGATTTATCCAATTCTATATTTATAGTATGATTTCTTTCAAAAATATTTCATCTGATCATAAATTATCAGATTACGTTTGCGAATGTGTTATTCAATTTTAAGATTGAATTCCTTTTATATGATTTATTTGATTATGATCTATTACACTATGTTTGCGATTACTTATCCGATTAATTATCGGATTTTACTAGATAATTGTTTTGAATTAGATGTGTTTCGAATAGTAAGTTTGGGCGAATTGCGTGGACGCAATTCATTTAAGGGGGGAAGAATGTAACAACCCCTTGTTCGGTTACGCTTAACTCGGGAGGGTTAAGGGTAATTCGGTAATTTGAGATTAATGTTAAGGGTCTTCATTAGATGAAATACCTATAGCCAGGTAGAGCTTGGCATAACGAGCGTAATGATTTGAAGAACGTGCAAAACGGAGGTCGGGACCAGAAGTTACGACCTCGATAAGCGTAGAAAATAGGCGAGGCCCACTTGGAAATAGTGTGATTTGCTGCATTAAGTGGGTTTGTATCGAAGGGCTCGTTGATACAAGTCCAACGGTACCTAGAACGCACGAATCCGAGTCCGAAGTAGGAAGATACGCGCGTTTGAAGATTTGGATTTAAATAAAAAAAGAAAAAGAAAAGAAATTGGCGGCGCTCGTCTGGCGCGCCACGGCGCGGACGGATGTGGGACGCGCGTGCCGCGGTTATGCAGGCATGACCTGCATCATGTGCGGGCACGAACTGCACCGCGCGCATTTTCAGCGGGCGCCGCCAGAAATGGTGGCGCGGCGCCACGGTTTCGGCGTGCCGGGGGTCTATAATAACCCCATTCATTCTGTTTTTCGGGCAGATTTTCCTTTCCTCCATTTCTAACCGTTCTGAGGCCGATTAAGGCCATTCAAGACCTGTTTCCTACTAAATCAAGCGTGTTCTACGTGATGGAGGGGTCCTTTCTTCGATTCGGAGTCCGTATAAGGAGGAATGCCCCAAGATAAGGAGAGGTTATGCCCGTTATCCTCAAACACCAACAAACTTCCTTTTCTCCGTTCTTGAGCGTCCCAACTCCGATTTAGTTGATTCAAGAGCCATTCTTGACTAAATTGAGTATGTTCTACGCGATGGAGGGTTCCGTTTTCTGAGTTGGCAATCGTATGGAGAGGAAACACCCAAAGACAAGGAGAGGTTCTACCTGTACCGGCCAACTTCATTTTCTCTGTTTCTAACCATCCTAACCCCGATTTAGTCGATTGAAGAGGCGTTCTTGACTAAATCGAGTAGGTTCTATGTGATGGAGGGCTCCATTTTCTGAGTTGGTAACCGTATCAAGAGAAAATGCTTTGAGACAAGAAGAGGCCCTGCCCATTATTCTCAAACACCGGAACGAGAAAAAGAGACCCGGAGCAGGACAGAGTTCTGTCCATAGATACTGATGCCGTTCGAGTTATGAAGGAAGAAAGAATTTCTAATCTTCCGTTATAATTATAGAACGGCATGTGTGTTATGCTACGATTTATATGTGTTGCTGTGCTATGTGCCTATATCCCATGTTATGTGTCTATATGCCATGTTATGTGTACTCATATGCCATGATGTGTGCTCATATGCCATGATGTGTACTCATATGCCATGATGTGTGCCAATATGCCATGATGTGTACTGATATGCCATAATGTATGCTCATATGCCATGATGTGTACTTATATGCCATGATGTGTACTTATATGCCATGATGTGTGCTCATATGTCATGATGTGTGCTCATATGCCATAATGTGTACTGATATGCCATAATGTATGCTCATATGCCATGATGTGTACTCATATGCCATGATGTGTGCTCATATGCCATGATGTGTACTGATATGCCATAATGTATGGTCATATGCCATGATGTGTACTGATATGCCATAATGTATGCTCATATGCCATGATGTGTACTTATATGCCATGATGTGTACTCATATGCCATGAGCCATGATATGTACTTATATGTCATGATGTGTGCTCATGATGTGTGTTGTCTCGCTCTAGGGTAGAGCGAGACATGTAATGTGATTTTGATCCCGCTCTGTGGTAGAGCAAGATGTACAATTACGTTAGTTTGTTTACTTCCACTTGACTCCGTTATATGACGATTTTTTTTGTAAATATCAGTATATACGTATTTTAACATATATGATTTTGTGACGATTGTTGTATGTAGTAGCCGTTAGGCAGAACTACATTCGGATCAGATCGTGTTGGAATAATATCCAATACGTATGTAGGCAACCAACGGCAAGGCAACGTTGGCCCGATCCAAATCATTATAATAATATGTTTTATTCTGTTTTACACGCGACGAACTATGAAGCTTCGTTGTGTGTACGTGTTCGTTACAACCTAAGTCTACGTACGAGGAAGCCTTAAAGCTCCGTAGTGCGTAGATGAACATTGTACCTCTCACACTTAGACGATGATTCCTGGCTCAAAGAAAAGAAAAATTTTCTATTAGTGAGATTTTGTGGACCCGGCTCGGGTCGGGTCGTTACACATACTATCAACTACTAAAGCTTATTACAACTAATAAGATCCAGCATCCAAATGGTAAATAATGTCACTAGGGCATTATCTTAACCTCCGGGGAGTAACTAGACACCATGGACTTTTTTGAAGGCAAGGCACACCAATGCTCATGGGGCACAGGATTAATCAGGTAATTGCAGGTCCATGATACTACCTACCTGAGCGTGCAAACATAAACACAAACGCCCACACTTTAGGGGCCAAACAATTGCCCACTATTATGGGTCTTATAGTGCTAGTGCCACTCTTAGGCAGAAATATACAGTGTCACTCTTGGGTAGAATCATACAATGCCACTATTGGGCAGAAATCATATAGTGTCACTCTTGGGCAGAATCATACAATGCTCTCAATAGAGCATCAAACATCTGGTGTTATACAACACACACACCAAATAAAAAATATGCATCACTCTTAACAAAGCATCAGACATCTGTGGCTCAATACTGTACACATACAACATCTCATAGGATAAACATCATGGCAAGACATGAGAAATGCTCAACCGACTCATTATCGGCTAGCTCAAACACGGAACTTAATCCGTTGAACCCTCAATTCTCAAACTCACAACTCTATCATTAAATTTCATATAATTCAAGTTTGAATTAAGTTATGTGGTACAATTATGCCACAAAAACTCTCAAGCATACAATGCTCCACTAATCACACCGAAGTTGAGTCTGATCCAAAACCTTAATTTATGAGGGCAACAGATTTCACTTAACCCATCCATCTTACAACATAACTCACCATACACCAAGACTTACATATTTATATAATCTCTGTTGTCATCCACTTTATGGCCAAAACATCTTACTCGGCAGTCATCAAGCTAAGTTCCTCATAGCCAATCCCAGTTATCGCCCTCTTACTTATACTTTGCTTATTATACTTACTTTTCACTTCATAATTTATACATAATGCTTGTACAATTATGAAACACTCTTACTGTCTAACAATTCCCAAATGTACGCTCCAATCCAAACCAATGTTTTAAAACCTGGCCCAGTCCCCTACCCGGATTAGTGCTGGGATGGGTTAACCCAGTTGACCTGGGGGATGATGTCATCACCTAAAAAAATTTGCAAAAATTTCCCCATAAAACAAAAAAAATCTACTTAAACCTATTCAAATCCTATTCAAAATCTCACTTGAATCTATTTGACCATTGAACATATTGTTCATTCCAACCTATTTTAATAAGTTCCCATTTCACATTTCCCATTAACATAAAACAAGATAAATAGTAACATAAACAAATAAATACCAAATTTTAAACCTACACTACTCTTTCAAAGCCATACTTCTAATATAATTAGAAACATAAACAAACATTCAAGATGACATTAAATGCCCATTGTTCGATCTAGTGTCACATGCCAACCATTTACGTTGATATTCCTTCAAATTCAGGTAACCATACATACAAACACACTAAGTAGCATCCACTCTCATTACGTGATACTTCTCCTCTTAGTTCTGTTTCTTCGTCCAAATGCATAGCTAGAATTAATTAGAATCCCCCCAATAGCTCAAACAAGTAGAGTACCACTTCTGGATTTTGGACATATTCCCAAATCCTTGGCTTCTTCTCCATGTAATTCATGTCTTCAAACAAAAAAAGAACCAGAAAAGAAAACCTACTCGTCAGAAAGAGTAAGTACCAATTACCACCACCAAAGAATTTCTTCAGCATTTCAGGAGACCCAACTGTGAAGAGACCTATAAATTCATCCTATCTCAACACATTCAATCAGGGAAGAATAGAAGGAAAAATAGATGGGTATTCTAGGTTTGAAGTTGGTAGCAGCATGAAGTCCAGCTCCATAGAATTGCCAGATCTCACTTCTTCCCCATTTCCTACACTAAACCCAAATCCCAGCTCCCAGCTAAGAAACCAGTATACCCCAGAACAATTTGCCACCAAAAATAGCACAACAGAGGAAAAACTAGACGAAGGTTTAGGGGAGAAATTCGGTGTCATTTGAGTAGAGGCCGGTCACTCTCATCTGCTGCTTCTTGCAGTTTCAAATCCAAAAGCCAAAGCCGAAGCACAAGCTCCTAGAGGGGAGAATTTAAACCTATATTTGTAAATCAATAATATTGTCTATGCACTCTATGCAAGATGTTATATGTTCAACTGAATATATCAAAACGGAAATGAATCCACCCAACAACAACAAACACAACGAAAGCACAAAAAATCATTCATACTTAGAAACTATAAAGAACATCAAAATCAAAGTCGAAATGGAGGCATTTGGAGTAAAAATGGCACCTTTCAATACAACTCGACGAGGGCTTCTTCCACCAATGCGATCTACAGTAGGAAAAACATGTGCAAATTAGAAATGAACACAGAACACCTCTGGAGAAGGCTTCACAGCATTGGACATACCCACGGTGCCTCCGAAGTAGATGGGGAGGAGTCAGCAATTTAGGTAGAAAAATAGATGGTGGCGAGGGAAGAAGAGAGACGAGGGATTTTTGCTGGAGAAAATCGCCAGCCGCAGGTCCAAATTGCCCAAAGCTCCTCCCTGCTTTTAGGCAATGAATAGAGACGAAACGTGCAGACAGAATCGCCAGAACGTGGAGAGGGAATCGCTGGAGGAGATCACCAGGACGTGGAGAGAATTGCCGGAGGAGATCACCACTCACAGATTTGGCATCGCCCCAAATCACTCAGCCCTCCAAGCTCCACTAGTTCAAATCCAGAATCCCGATCGCGAATTTGCGATTTGTTTTTTTTTAAAAAAAAATGGACCGGACCGGAACACCAGCTAACCGGTTTAATTGGCCAGGTCACGCTGACTTGGCCGGATTAAACAGACTCGGGAATCCAGTTGAACTGGCCCATTTTTTACAACGGGTCCGGTTGAACCCAGTCGGATTGGTTGGTCCAGTCTGGTTTTTAAAACACTGATCAAAACTGATCCATTCCAATCCTCGCTCATCAAACTTACCTTCTCTGTCTTTTGTCATATGCTTACACATCCACAACAAATCGAAATGAAAGCCTATGTCACCTCTTATTGTCCATCGCCCATATTTTTGCCCCCCACACGCATACACATATCCATCAAATAGGCATATAGCCATCATACATACGTATGTCCATCACACATATGTATAACAACACCCACTATTCCATACATAGCTTATCAACATACTCGCTAGTCATCACTAGCACACACATAATCCACATGCATAGAAACATACTTGATAGTCATCACTAGCACATACATAATCCACATAAATAACTTATGCATATACTCGCCAGCCATCACTAGCACATCCATACACATAGCTTACCAACACACTTGCTATCCATCACTAGCACATACATACACATCTATATATGCAGCTTATCAACATACTTGCTAGCCATCACTAGCACACACAATCCACATACATCAACAATACTTAGAGCTCACATGAATGTCATATGCATTTCAACATAGCATAATTTATCCTCTTATATCATGCAAAAAAATCATGATTTAACATCCAAAGCATTGACTCATACAATCCTAACATGTTGCTACACATTCAAGGCATGCTACCATCAAATTACAAGTTCAAAGCTCCCCTACCGTGTAATCATGACATTTGATGGTGAACACACGATGCTGGTGGCGTTGGCGGTGGAGTTGGTAGTCAAAAGCATTGCCAAGTTGAGAGAGTTGATGTCCGGAGGGTTTAGGAAGTGCTGGAAGCAATCACTGCCAAATGGGGTGACACAAATCAACGCAGCAAAATCCGCGATCCACGGCAGCACACCAGGGTGGCCGGGAGAAAGGTCATGCCAACATAAGTGGCGGTGCGATGATGCACTGAAATAATGTTCAATAAAATATTTTCAAATTTTAAATTGCAATCCTATTTTGTGTTAAGTCATTGCTTATTTGGGCTATTTATGTTTTGAATAGGTTAGCTGGACCTTAATTGAGTTTACTTGTCTAAACAGGCTTCAACAAGATCGAACTGGAATATGAAGTGAAGCCCAACTACCCAAAGCTATTTAAAAGTTAATAATGGGCTCTTAATAGTCTAAACATGCATGGAATGGTCGAACACAACCTTGTGGACCCGTTTGATTTGATATTTGCATCAAGAGAACTAAATTAGGAAAGAAGCTGATTCGGACAGATTGACACAGCCGTAGTATTTTGAAAATATCTTTCTTTGTATAATTTGGATTGATACTATTCTGGTGGCATTGGAAAGAAGACTTACGTGGCGACAAGTGTTATGTCAAGAAGAAATTCTAAATTCTGAAGATATATGGGTCGAATCCGGCATGCAATCAGACAGCTAGTAAACTAACTCGAGGCCAACACATGGAGAATATTTTCATTGATTATGATTGATACACATAAGGAAAGGCAAAGACGCTGATTGGATATCTAAAGGAAGATTCAAAGATACTTATTTGCTAAATAAATCATTGATTTATGTGATTTATTTAGAATCTAATCATTGCCAAAGAAGCAACCAATCAAGCAATCAATCAGGATGCAATCTGGAGATATGATTTGACTTTCCCCTTTGAAGCAACCCCTTTTATTCCTATAAATAGAGGGGTGGACGTGATAGATGGATCATTCTATCCTCTTTGGAGCTCTCTTCTCCTATTTTCTTCTCTCATTTTGTATCTTTGTTTTTAGTTTTATTGTAATGGCTTTCTAAAACTCTCAAGCTAAGGCTAGGAATGAAGCTTGTACTTGATGTTTAATGGATACTTTGATTCAAGTAAGTTCTTTATCATTTTAAATTGATTCAACGTTGACGAAAGGCATGCTAAATGCTTATACTTCCCTGTGATTATACACTTAATACTTTCACGTAATAAACAATCAATTACTATTATTCTATTTCAAAGTTCTTTAAAAGATAAATTTTCTGATTGAGACAAATTTTCATTTGATCTTAACTGAGTTATCATTTGAATGAAGTATACGTTAGAGATTTATTGCAAGTGGATTTTCGATGCCTTAACACTTTCTCTTTGATTGTCTCTTATTATCTATTTCACTTTCCTTCTCTATTCTATTCTCTTCGTAATAGCTTTCTGTGTCACACAAAGCTTTCCCTGTGGATCGACCTTGTTTACTATAGTTGACAAGTAAAAAAAGAAATCTGAACTAGACTACATCATAGTATTAGCTTAGACGTAACAACATGCGACCAACAGTCGAGGTGTACTCACAGAAGGTCGACAAGTGGCTACGAAGTACTCGGCCAGTCATAAGACATTGAAATCAACCGTGGACAGCACCCAACGGCGTCGATTTCACATCACAAAGGCTAGCATAAGGGCGGAGGGCATGGGGTGACGCTCTAGGACAAAGGAGAGGTGGAGGAGGACTCTGATGTCAACTCCAGTAGGTGGTAGAGCCATCCAATGGTTAGGTGGCACAAATACAATGCCTAAACCCTAAATTGTACATTCGACTACTTGAACATGCAGCCAAAGGTCACTCTAGGGGGAGGTGGGTCGGACGGTGGTGGCCCAAGGCCCACAAAACGGAAACTGAGCTAGGGCTAGGAGGTGGTGGCTGACCGAAATGGTAATGACATCGTTGATAGCCACCCACAACAAAAACCAGTGGTGTGGGTGGTTGTGCATCTCACACATAGAAGGGCGAAGGGTGACTCAAGGTTGAGCAGTGACTGGGCAAAGTCCATGGTTAAACAGGGCCAACCCCAAGGCTAGCCGGAGGCCAATCAGTGACCAGAGGCGTTAAAATGGTAAAACAGCCAAGAAGGATCATACCGGTAAGACCCAAATCAAGGCATAAGGGCGGGGCATGCCAATAGCGGCAAAACAGGGTTGGAAATGGCAACCCCCAACCGACACTGGGTCAGGGTAGGTGGGACAGAGTCCGACCAGAGTCCGTCCGGTGGCTGGACGATGACCAAAAACACTGGAGTAAAAAAATATCACTGATAGTGAAATGAAAACAAGAACAAAAACCGAACAAAGTACCAACAACTCATAGAGAAGCAAGGAGAGCATGGTAGCAGCCCTGGTTAGCGCCTATGGGTTCCTAGTAGCCAAACGAAGATGAGTCTAGTTGAGGGCGGCACAAACAGCTTCAAAATTGCCCACCTATGGCCAAAAAATAAATTTAAGAGGTGAGAGAAACCGAAGAAAAGACCAGTACTGCATGGAGGAGAAAAAAGGACATGGCGGTGGTCATAGCGGGTACCTACGGACTCGTGGTGGGAAGGTGAAGTGGATCCCAGCAAGAACAGGCAGAATCCGACGATGGAGGAGGGACAATGGAGCAACCAAAAATGCACTTAGGTTTTCTCACAAAGTTACTGGACGTCGAAACTTCTAGATGTTAAAATCTTCTAGAATCCTATTGATGGATTTCAAATTTTATACTCTTTTTTAATTTTCCATCTATGTCACCAACACGTGTTAGCTTATTGTTTACGAGTTACAGGTCCAAAATTTCTGTCGAAAGCGTGCAGCGAGGCCTATGACCTATGACTAAGCCCTACACCCAACTTTACAAGTTGAAATAATGGGGTAAATATACAAATATAAATATGCTAAAGCATTACATTTTCATGCCAAAAAAGACCATAAAAATAGTAGAAAAAACATAGAAATCGTAGAAAAATCAGGGACATTACAGAGGGACAGGTAATCTTTGCTCTTCAAGAGCAGATTGGTGAACATCTTCTCTCTATTTGGATGCTCTAGGCTAAACCCTAATTGATTTCACTCCTACAGGGATTGGCATAGGGGTTGTTGCATGCCAGACTTCCAATTGAGGGGGTTCATGCGGCCTCTCTATCTCCGGTTAAGGTGGGGGTTGCATTTATTCTATTAGGCTTGTTGCCACCTCCATATCATTTATAACTCGTTGGACTGCAACTTGCACAAGTGCTCCGAACCCACTCCCCATATAGAACTAACTGCCTTGTCCAAAACCACATCATAAATCCCAGTCATGACATTTACTAGCATGACAATGGACTCAATGACATCTTGGTTGGACTGGAATTGCCCTAATGTCTTGTCCTATGTATCGTGGCTTGCGTGCCCACTTTCTTCACCTTCGAGGCCGCCCTTTGTCCATCAGTCAAGTGGGCCTCTTCGGCAATTGGAGTTATTTTGATAAGAACTTGTGAATTTGGCTTGAGACATATGAATACCTCCTCATACCACTTCCTCATCCGGTGATGAGCCAACAGCTTCTTCCTTGCCTTTTCATCGGCCATGTCAATTTTTTAGGCCTTCTCCATGTCGGTCAATAGTGTAAATGCGGGCCACCTCGGGCTACATGGAGGACCACTTGGAGCCCATATAGAGGTATACTAAAAAAACCACACCTAATGGACAAGGCAAAACAATCTGATCGTGTACAAATGTCATGTATGTCATGTCATGGACAACATGTTTATCCACCTCATCATGTGATCGATTACACACTAGTCTAATGTTGTGTAATTTCGTATACATGATATAGTACTAAATTGTCATACCGATAACACAAGAAGTATACTTGTGTGTTACACATCATGTTTTCGTACACACGATACACATGCTATCGTGTGATTCATTTGATGATATACATAATGTGTGATT
Source organism: Saururus chinensis (assembly GCA_035235625.1). Classification (NCBI taxonomy): domain Eukaryota; kingdom Viridiplantae; phylum Streptophyta; class Magnoliopsida; order Piperales; family Saururaceae; genus Saururus; species Saururus chinensis. The sequence goes on along the minus strand of CP141145.1, from coordinate 3,753,277 downwards.
ATCATATTGTGTTATTTGTACTACACTAATTGATCACATCATGTTATTGATAAGACGAGATTTATCTGGAGTACAAATGAAGCCCCAAAGAGAATTCCGGCAATGGTGGAGAGCTCATCTTGTATGCTCCTGGTGTTTGGGTGGGCTGATGGTATGCCTCAAATCAACATATCATGAACGGCCCAGGCCCAATTGTACCTCCCCACAACTGTTAGGTCATCTATGAAATCACATAGATATGGGGATATAGATATGTTGCTTTGTGTGAATAAAACGTGGACCCCCATTGATGTGCCCGATGTGGGCACAATCGGTACATAGGAGTTCTACGCAGGGAAAGGGGAAGAAGTAGGAAAATAAATAAAAGAGTAAATTGGAATTCAATAGCATGCTGAACCAAGGAGGGAGATGACCCTTTATGGGGAGTCTCACCCTCCCACATTGGGAATTGTGCCACTAGTGGGCCTAGCTATCCCGCGGTCCACTAGTGTGCCTATCACAAGTTCATAACTAAATACATATGCCTATCGGCCACTAACATAAGGAAAACTAGCCTAATGTACTGAAATAAACATAAGTGATAGTCTAATGTATTGAAATAAAGATAAGTGATGAATCAAGTGCACATGCACAACACTCCACCACGCTTCCGTAAACGCCTTGTCCTCAAGGCGACCAAGATGGGTATCGAGACAAAAACTCATCCTCAGACAGCCATGTACATCCTCAAGTGACTGTCCTTGCCACGAAACCAAAACCTTCGTAATAATACGACCAGAGCGGCCAACACGACACTTATCGAGCATCGCTGCAGGAACCAGGTCGGAAGAAACAACTGGGCCCATCAAGGGAGGTGGTTGAATATTAGTGGCCAAAGACGTGTCACCTATGCAACAACGCAGCCTGGAGACATGAAAGATATGGTGGACCATCGAACCCGGCGATAGAACCAGGCAGTAAGCGACCGGACCAATACGCTCCTCGATAGCATAGGGCCCATGGAAATGGGGGGCGAGTTTTGGCGTACTTGGGCTGAAACAAGGAGACCTGGTGCTATGGGAGAACAGAGACATAAACCAAGTCACCCACCGCGAACTCCCTATCAGTGTGATGATGATCATAGATCTGCTTCATCTTGTTCTGAGCCGAAGACAAGTTCTCCTTAAGCTGTCGAAGAACCTCGTCCTGTGTCTGGAGCATATAATCAACCTCAGCCACCGACGATCGATGGGGAACATACAATAACATTGTCGGGGGCAGTCTCCCATATAGCACCTCAAAAGGAGTGAAACCAGCATGAGTGTGGCAAGCAGTGTTATAAGACCACTCCACCCACGGAAGAAGCTGAAACCATCGACGGGGATGAGACATAGTAAAACAGCGCAGGTACTGCTCTAAACACCTATTCACCACCTTGGTCTAACCATCCGTCTATGGGTGAAAAGCGGTGCTCATGTGCAGAGAGGTGCCCTGTAAAGTGAAGAGCTCCTACCAAAACTGAGAGATGAAAACCTGGTCGTGATCAGATACAATAGTGCGAGGCATACCATGCATTTTGGCCACCTCCCAAACATAGAGTTCCGCCACTGACTTGGTGGTGAAGGGGTGTTCCAGAGCACAAAAATAAGCCTACTTGGACAACCGGTCCACCACCACCATAATCACCGACTTACCATGTACCAACAGCAAGGACTCCACAAAGTCCATAGAAACATCCTCCCGTACTTTATCTAGAATGGGCAATGGCTGAAGGAAACCCGCGGGAGATGCCGTGGCGGACTTAGCTTGTTGATAGACATCACAAGCGGCCACATATGCAGTAACAGCCTGGCGAATGCCCTACCACAGGAAGCTCTGACTGACCCACTTATAAGTGCAGAGTGCACCCTCATGACTAGCCAGGGGAGAGTCATGGAAGTGGGAGATGATACGCCACCGAAGATCAGCAATCTCAGGGACCCATAGGCGGTCCTTCCAGAAGATAAGGCCATCCTTCCATGCAAAGAATAGCCGCGCCGTTGGGTCAGACTGGAGGGATGCAATCAAGGTGCAGATTAGGGAATCATCCTGGTACGCCTGTTTCAACTCAACAAGGAATGGACAAGCCGGACCAGAAATAGCCAAACATGAACCTAGAGGGGTACGGCGAGAAAGGGTGTCAGCCACGGTGTTGTCGGATCCTTTCTTGTACACAACCTCACAATCATAGCCAAGAAGCTTGCTAACCCACCGCTGCTATGTTGGAGTGGACACCAGCTGTTCGAGGAAATACTTGAGTGGTTGGTGGTCAGTGCGAATGAGAAACTGGCTGCCAAGCAAATAAGGATGCCACTTGTCGACCGCGAGGACGATGGCCAACATCTCTTTCTCATATATGGATAGGGATAGGGAGCGGTCAGCCAAAGATTTGCTGAAATAAGCAATGGGATGCTCCTCCTGAAGTAGTACCGCTCCTAGGCCGGCATCAGAAGCATCGGTCTCCACCACAAAGGGTCGGCTGAAATCAGGAAGGATCAAAATAGGGGCGGTCACCATAGCTCTCTTCAGTTCGTCAAAGGCCACTTGGGCAGCCTCGGACCATCTAAAAGCCCCCTTCTACAACAGCTGAGTAAGAGGGTGAGCAATCTCACCATAGCAGTTAATGAATCTCCGATAGTAGCCAGTCAGGCCGAGAAAGCCCCGAAGCGCCCTGACGCAAGTAGGATCCGGCCAAGACAACATGGCGGCCACCTTTGAGGGGTCAGTGGTGACGCCATCACGAGAGATAATATGGCCCAAATATTCCACCTGTGAACTGCCAAACGAACACTTCGAATGTTTAAGGAATAAGGAATTATCTTTCAGAATAGCAAAGATAGGCCTGAGATGCTCCAAGTGTTCCCCCCATGACTTGATACAGACAAGGATATCGTCGAAGAAAACTAGGATGAAGTGGCGGAGGAACGGCTTGAAGAGATCATTCATGATGCTTTGAAATGTGGAGGGGGCATTCGTCAGATAGAACAACATAACAAGGAACTTGAAGTGTTCGTCATGAGTTCGGAAGGTGGTCTTGTGCACATCGATGGGTTGCACCCTGATCTGATAGTAAGCCGACTGGAGGTCAAGTTTGCTGAAGACAGTAGCGCCAGCCAGCTCATCGAGAAGCTCTTCAACCACTGGAATAGAGTATTTGTCCTTGACTGTGATAGCATTCAGTGCCCGGTAATCAACACAGAAATGCCGAGTACCATCCTTCTTGCTAACTAGCAACACTGGGGAAGAGAAGGAGCTCGTGGTCGAGCGAATGATACCGGAGTGAAGCATGTCAGCAACAAGATGTTCTATTTTTGCCTTCTAAATGTATGGGTAGCGGTATGGTCAGACATTGGCCGGGGAAGCCCCTGGTAGAATCGCGATAAAGTGATCGTGAGACCGCACCGGAGGAAGACCCTGCGGTTTCGCAAACACCGCACTATGCTCCATCAATAAATCAAGGAGATCCTGCGGCAACTGATCCTAAAGGATGTTCACCGATGCCCACTATTGAAGGAGTAGCCCTTGAGAGGCAAACCAAAATAATGAACCCGTCGGTTGAGCAAAAAGGAGGGTGCCTGGTTGAGACCCTTGGAGTCACACCCGCTAAGCTCGTACTGCAAAATCCATCACCATGTCCTTAAAGTTCCATAACACGTCCCCGAGCTCTTGGAGCCATTGCACCCCTAACACCATGTCCACCCCCTTTGTAGGTAGCAAAAAGAGATCTGTAACAAATGTGTGTCCCTGAATGGAGAGTGCTGCCTGGGCACAGACCCCTGAGCTCCGGAGGTGCTTCCCATCGCCAATCAACACATCAAAGGGCTTCGAATCAAACACGAAGCAGCCTAGCCATTGGGCTACTTTGTCGTTAATGAAGTTGTGGATAAACCCACTGTCGATCAAAATAGCCACTTGTTGTCGCTTGAGGTAGCCCTGTACTCTCATTGTGCGTGGAGTGAATGCCCCTGAGAAGGCATGGACAGAAATCTCCGGCAACATGTCATCATAGTGAAACGAATCAGACCCGTCCGCCACCTCTCTCTCCTCGTTGATCTCTTCCACTAAAAGACTGCCCTTGACAAAACAACGGTGCCCAGGGACGAATTTCTCGTCGCAGCGAAAACATAGCCCCTTAGAACGGCATTCCTCCATCTGAGCCGGTAAGAGGCGACGAACAATAGGACCTGCTGGGGCTGCCAAGTACCAAGCTACTGGTAGGCGTGGCCAAGGGGTTGGCGCTGAGAGTAGACCAAGGCAAAGGCCCAAGCCGCCGCCCCTGTGTTGCCTAGCTTCCTTCTCCTCTTCAATGCGAGCATGGCGCACTATGTCCCTCATGTTAGCACAAGGAAAATGTCGTATCTCTTCCAAAATCTCGGTCTTGAGGCCACGCTTGAAGGTGCCCACCAAGGCAACCACCGGCCAGTCAGGAAGGCGGTTGGCCACCTTCATAAACTCCGTGTAATAGGTGCGGATAGCGGTGGTTTGACACAGGGTGGAGAGCATCTTGTTAAAGTCCTGAAATTCATTCAACCCAAACTGAATACACAGTTCATCATAGAAGATGGCCCAAGAGGGGTAGCGGACCTCCTTCTCAAAGCTCTGAAACCATACAGAAGCATCCCTGTAAGATCCCTGATCTTAAACCGGTTTATGGTTTTCTTTAATTATTGGTTATCGTGAGATTAACGTATTTTCTCATCTTATTCGGCGATTTCGAAAAAATAAATATGTTTGTGATGGTTTTAACCAAAATCAACTTCAATATTAGTGGTTTTAAGTGATTTTAAACCAAATGTGAATTTTTGGGATTTTTCAGAATTTTTACTATTTTCCCAAAAATGAGGGTTTTGGCAGGACCCCAGTGGGCCCCACCGTCGAAAATTTTATTTTTGGGTCAAATAGACCTAGACATCTACTTAAAGTCACACAAAAATTTTTAGAATTTTTATAGACTTAATTAGTGCTTAAATTTATGAAATACCCATTTTTAGCCTACTTTTCATATTTACACTCCAAAACTTACCTATGCATACCCCAACCCTTACTATAAAAGGGCAGACCTGAGCCATTTCCATTTTTGGGAATAGGCTAAGGAGGGAGGGCTGGCCTAATCCCCACTTAGGCCCGAATTAGAAGCCGATTAAGGTAAGCTTACTCTAATTAAGCACTAATCCATGACTTTCTTCTTAATTTCTTCCAAATCTACCATTTCCCCCTTGATTCAATTCATGTTTGGGCATCAAAAGCTACTAATTTGTGTTTTACTACAAGCCCTAACACTCAAAATTCAATTTTTACTACCAACAAGCCCTAGATCTAAGATTTAATTAGGGATTTCTTGGGTAAATCGATTTCTATTAGAGTTTAATTCAAACTCATTGTGTTTTCAAGGATTTCAAGAAGGGTGACTCTTCAATCCCATCTTAATCAAGTGCTGAGGTAATGGGTCTTCAAAATCTCTATTTATCCATGGTAAAACTCTTCATTTTTGGCTTATTTCGAAATGAGTTGCTTGATTTGGTGTGTTAATGGTAAGATTAGAAAATGGAGTTATTTAATCCCGATTTCTTAGGGCTTTGCATTATTATGATATGGTTTGATGTTCTGGAAGTCAAGAAGGACTTTTGATGATGATTAGGGTGTTAAATGTGGATTTGAAGTGTTATCAATGGTGTTTCGGTTTGAATTTGCAAAAGGAAGAAGATGGACTGTTTCGCCTTGTTGGCGTTCGAACGGCCCTTCTGGGCGTTCAATCGGCCCTTCTGGGCGTTCAAACGGCAACACTGTCGAAATGAAAGTTTCCAGTTTAGCCGATCGAACGGCCTTCTAAGCGTTCGAACAACCGAGCTATAAGTTTCATAATTTTACGTTTAACCGATTGAAAGGCCTGAAGGGCATTCGAACGGCTACACGCAGATTGGTTTTCTAATGCATGATGTTTATTTTGATGATTCCACTTTAGCTTGCCAATTTCATATAAATGTGGTGTGTTTTAAGCTATGTCATGCTACGGGAAATGCATGCTATTGAGGTTATGGAATTGAGATATATGCTTAGAAATTTGTGGAATGACTTATGTTTTGTGGCATGATGTTGGAATCATTATCTTGAAATTATGAATGGTTGATTCCCTTTGGTTAAACATATTTTCAGTAGGACTACAACCTATTATTGGACTGATTTGTCATGATAGATTGTGGTTAGTTGTGTGTGGATGTTAGTAAATGTCATGACTCAATGATGAAATGGGGGATTGTATATGTGATTAGCCTTTGTGGTTGAGATTTGAATTGAGATACGATTTCAACGATTCTTCTTTTATGATTTCCGCTGGAATTCATGTTTAGATGGAAATTCACATGTGTAGTGTGGTAGTGAGTTTAATTTCAAACATGTTGACATGCATTATATGAAATGCTTCTACTAGTTACACACACACACATGTGGGGGTTAAATGATGATGTTGAAGCTTCATATTGTGATTATGAATGATGCATTAGGGGCTGATGAGAGCACTTATCATGGATTAGGATTCATGTATGCCTTGCCCACGTATGTACCATGCTGCATACATCATGAAAATGAATTTCCAATTGAGGCTTCATCGAGGTTAATCGAATTTGACCGATTGGATACAATGTGGTGAAATTGTGTGCCGGATTGATCGGTCGTGGATTAATCGTAAGTTGATTGGTCCGAAAGGACATGTTTTAATTTGAGTTCCTGTGTGGAATGAATGCACTCCCCGGGTTGAGTTTAGTTAAATGGAGTTAAGTAAGGATGAGTTGTGTACTTGTCTTGTGGATTTAAATTATGTATGATTCGCTGGACCCTGAGAATCCAACTGTTTTGCTTGAGTGCACTGGCTTGCTAGGTGTTGTTGCTTGGGACTTTATTCTTGACAAGCAGGGTTGCCCGGGAGTTTAGACTTGATGGGCAGGAGTTGCTCGAAGGTGTTGGCCATGAGGAGTAGGAGTTGCTCAAAGGCATTGGCTTTGAGGAGTAGGAGTTGCTCGACGGCGTTGGCCTTGAGGAGCAGGAGTTGCTTGAGAATTCGTGTCTTGGTAAGCAGGAGTTGCTTGAGACTTCGTGTCTTAGTAAGCAGGGATTGCTCGAAGGCTTTGGCCTTGAGAGCATGTTATTTGATAAGTGTCTATTTGATAAGTGTCTATTTGATAAGTGTTTGCTCAAAGGCTTTGGCCTTGAGGAGCATGTCTATTTGATAAGTATTTGCTTGAGGGCTCCGGCCTTGAAGAGCATGTTTATTCTCTATAGGTACGGTCTTGCATGTCAGACTAGTGTGCGTGTGTGACACTTATACATGCATGATGAATGAGAATGTTGATGCATGTGGGAATATGTATGTTAGAGATACATCCATGCAGGTTGTGATGATATGATGCATGTGGGAATATGTATGTTAGAGATACATCCATGCAGGTTGATTATGATATAATGCATGTGAAAATATGTATGATAGAGATACATCCATGCAGGTTGATTATGCACTATGATGCAGTGTTAGGTGATATGTATATGTGATCAGAAAATGATGCACCATGTAAATCTTTTATCTGAATGATCTTATTACTATGCTATCGTATTTTCGATGTTGATAGTGATATTAAAACCATTGCTGAGTTTGTTAAACTCACCCCTCTTTCTTGTGTTTTGTTTTGGGGTTGCGTGGTGCGACACGCAGACGGACAGGATCTCCTCTTTGAGGAAAGGTCGGAGATGGCTTGGATGTGATCTTGGAGATCGTTATGTGACTTACCTTCTTTTGTTTCATGCTTATGTTTAAAACTTTTGTGTAGGGTTCTTGTTTTAGATTTATGTCATACTTTACAGTTGTGATACTTATGACTTATTTTGAGCCGGTGTGGGCATTACTTAAACTAAGCTTGTGGGTTTGAGAATTGTTGTTTACTTTGTGATAAACAACACTCTTTCTTTCCTTTTTATTTACTCTTGCTCAAAGGATTGTGCGTGCTCCATAATTCTGTTAATCGCCCGTGGTTAGGGTTAAGTCTTCCGCTAGATCGTTTTTCAATCTTCCTTCGTCGCCCCCGTGCGCTTGACCGGCCCCTGGACCGGGTTCGGCTCGGGTCGGGCATCACCAGGGCGTGACAAAATTTTTGGTATCAGAGCACATCTTTGTCCAAGAGTAAATAGGGTTTGTGTGACAAGTCTTTCTTGCTTGTATGTGTGTTTTCTGCTTGTTTGGCTGTGTGCTTTCGTGTTATTTGGCTATACGATTAATGTCTGGTCGTTGTGTAGATGGCTGGTCCTAATCATGGAGGCGCTAATAACCATCGCGGTGCTCGTGACCCAAGGGTGGACGATGTGTTGACCTGTTGTGGATGATTATCCACAAGTATAGAGTGGTGCAGGGAGACCGGGAAAGGAGAGAGTGGATGGCATGACCATCAGACAGAAATGGGAGAAATACAGAAGAAATGGGAGAAGCACAGACAATTAATCATTCATTAATTCACTTAGGGCGTAACCCTTACATTTAAATAAGCAAGCTAATGAGCTCTCTAACATATGCCTAAGGCCTGTTAACATAATTAAAACAAAATACTAATTAACTAATTACCCTAATACTCTTATTATATTAAAACCCTTGTTACCCTAATACTTAGCCCCTAGTGGTCGCCCCCCTAGTGGTCACCCTAAAACGTGCACATCATTCCACCCCGCTTCCGCATCACCTCGTCCTCGAGGTGATCTTAAACTCGCACCCATGGGCCCACCACAACTCCGCTTGGAGCAGCCAGTCTGAAACAGCGAAGCCATTTCTGTAGTTATAATAGAAGGCCCACTTACAGAAGAGTGTAAAATCTCAAAAATTCTACTCAAACTCCAAGCAGTGGTAAGTCCAGAGAGCCTCCAGCCCTTGCAACAAGTCCTAAACAGGTCCCACCAGCCCTTGACAAAATCCAGACCGCATCATCCTGATCCTGGTCCTCCTCCGGTGTGAGCAATGACTCAAGCAGCATAGGAACCAACAAGGGAAGAGCTTGGTCTATGATTCCATAATAAGGCCCATTGGAATCCCCAGTATCAAGATCGTGAAGTGCAAGTTCTTCATCACAGATGGAACCCCAAAATTCAAGTGCCTGGAAAGCAACTGGCTCTCCATCCCCCATCACCGCATTGCCTGTAAGTTCAAACAGAGTTTGCATATACAGCACCAACTTTGCATAATAAGTGGAGGCAATTGAAACAAGACACTCAAATGCTGCTTGCCTGATCTCTGGCTCCTTAGACACAACAGCCTCACATACAACCTTCATAATATAATTCCTTGCCATCTCATGATCAAAATTAGTCTGGGCAAAATTGAGAGCATTTACTAAAGCCTCAAACCTTGAGCGAGTCAGTGTACTGTTGAAATGGTTGACCACTGTGGCATCAGCAGTAATGAAAGGGAGATTTATCTCAGTGTGCATTGTTGATGAGAGCTCCACCGTTGCTTTCGCTGCTGCTGCGCTTAGCCTCTGGAGGGTCAGCTTGTCTTGAGTAAGGTCTATGGTGTCCATCCGCTGGAACTCTTGCACGAGATATGCAACCAATGCCTTATCGAAGTCCTCTCCACCGAGGATGGTATCCCCATGGATAGCTGTAACCTCAAAAACGCCATTAGAGAGCTCAAGAATAGAAAAAGCAAAAGTGCCACCACCCAAGTTAGAAACAGCTCTCAAACCCTCCTTAATGTTCATCCCATAGGAAAGAGCTGCTGTAGGAGGCTCTTTGATTATGCGAAGCACAGCAAGTCCAGCCATCCGTCCAACAGCCTTTGTCGCATGTCTGTGTGCATCATTAAAATGGGACAGAACTGTGATTACAGCTTCCGAAACAGATTTGCCAAAATAAGATGCTGCAGTCTCCTTCATTTTGGTAAGAACATGTGCACCAATTTCACTAGAAGAGTACTGCTGCCCATTCATTTCAACCCAAGCATCCCCATTTGTGACTTTGACAGTTTGGTAGTGAACCATTTGCATGTCTTTTTGAGTTTGTGCATCAGCAATTCTTTGTCCAATCAAACGCTTGGTGCCAAACGAAGTGATTATAGGATTAGTTACTGCTTGGCGCTTCGCAGGCATACCCACCAAAAGGTCCCCTTTCTGATTGAAAACAACAACAGAGGGCGTAGTTCTAGCACCGTCCGCATTCTCAATAAGGTTAGGGGTCTTTCCCTCCATCACTGAAACACATGAATTGGTGGTACCGAGGTCAATCCCAATAAACTCTCCTCCAGCAGGTTTTGAGCTGAATGCTCTTGCAACAACCGTCCATCTTCGGGATAGGAGGTGTGCACCATTTGATGGCTTAACAAGAGTGGAATGCAGAGCCGTGGACTGGGAAGAAGCTAGAGTCATGGAGTGGGAGAGCTTAGAGAGGAGAAGAGAGGCCATCAGCGATTTGGCTTGGATCAGCTGGGGCTCCCACCGCAACAATGGGAGTGGGAAGCAAATGGCAACCACATCTGGCTCAGGAATTCTATCAAACAGCCGGCATGCATCACCCAACATTCCAGATTTGTCATAGACATCAGTCCAGAGTATACCCACAAAAAAATCCAAGCTGCTCTCCAGTGCAACAACTGGCTCCACGGTGATGCAGAACTCAACTCCGATGCTGTTCGCGGTAGCAAAGAGGAGCTGGCAGTGGAGAAAACTTAGGGACCCTCCCGTGATTAACAACCACCACTGAAAAATCTGGTACGCTGCACAGCCCAGCCCAAAATGTGGTTCGCACGGTGCAGGACGTAGATCTTGGGTCACAGAAATTACGGAATGGCCGTTCTGCAGGGAAGGTTGCCAAGGTACGAGGGCCCTCCAACTAAGAGCCAGACCCACCTGCCTCTCTGCCCCGAATCTTCCGAAGCACGCTGACAGACCCCAACAGGAAAGAAAATCTTGCATCCGCAGGCCATCTTCCGAAAGATCTGGTTTTCCGTTCTCAGCTTCCGGCGAATCTGATCTCGTTCCACGGCGTCCACCGGAGACACCCAGCAGGCCGCTGCCTCCGTCGCAGCCGGATGCTTGGGCAAGCCGCAGGACCAATTCCCTTCTTCCACAGCGATAGAATGCGACGAAATTCCCTGCTTTGAGCCGGTGTCGGCAGCGAGGGGCGGCCTCCCTGTCTTGGCCGCAACGCCAGAAATGGCTGGGCCATCGATCTGGACCTCCACCGCCTTCCCATCGATGGCGAAGAGGGTCTCTGTGCCGAGGGGCTTGGCGAGCCCCATGGCGATGATGGTCTTGCCGGTACCAGGTTGACCGGCCAGGATGACAACGCGTCTGCGGATACGACCTTCGCGGATCATCTGAAGGATGACGCCGGCGGCCTCGCTGGCGGAAAGCTGGCCGACCAGTCCCTCGGACGTGGTGCGGGACTCCAGGGAGGATTCGAGGCCCCGGCTGCGAGTGTGGGAGTGGCCGCTGCTGCGCGCAATGCAGGTCAGATAACCCGCTGCCGTCTAATGGTGGCGCGGCGGGAGGCTTGGACGTTCAGGCTGCAACGCCTCCCCGTCCTCCGCCGCTGCCGTCGAATGGTGGCTGATCATCACCTCGCTGGACAGCGGGTAACTGCGGTGGGGGATCTGGTGACTCGTGCACGAGGACAGCAGGGGGCGACCCCGGTAGAAGTGGCACTGTGTGTGCCGTCGCCGCGCCGTTTCCTGCGTGCGCCATAATCGCCTTTAGGACTTCCAATGCAGCCAAGATTTTATCGAGGTTGAGTTCCATGGCTGTTACAGGATCCGCCTTCGAGCTGTCCGCGGTTACTGAGATCGGAACCAAGGTTGGGGAACGTAACTCCGATAAAGTGGTGCAGGGAGACCGGGAAAGGAGAGAGTGAAAGGAGAGAGTGGATGACACAGCCATCAGACACAAATGGGAGAAATATAGAAGAAATAGAAGAAGCACAGACAATTAATCATTCATTAATTTACTTAGGGCGTAGCCCTTACATTTAAATAAACAAACTAATGGGCTCTCTAATAGATGCCTAAGGCCTGTTAACATAATTAAAACAAAATACTAATTTACTAATTACCCTAATACTCTTATTATATTAAAACCCTTGTTACCCTAATACTTAGCCCCTAGTGGTCGCCCCCTAGTGGTCACCCTAAAACGTGCATATCATAACCGCCATTGAAAGGTTGACACAGGTGTTCCAGGCTAAGCATGTGAGTAGTAGCGGCTCTGAGTCTCTCTCACTCGAGGGATTCAATAAGCTTAATCCCCCTAGTTTCAAGGATGAATTGGATACCTCTGAGGCGGATGATTGGAGGCTTCATATGAAGAAGATCTTTAGTGCTCGACGTTGCTCGGATGAGGAGAAGACTAGACTTGCAGTCTTCATGTTCGAGGGTGAGGCTCAGAGGTGGTGGTTATCGATGGAGTGTCAGAGGTTTCATGGCCGAGTGGACATTCCTTGGGAGGAGTTCTTGTCTGTCTTTAATGACAAGTACTTCACTCTTCATGTCCGAGAGGAGAAAAAAAGGAGTTTCTCAGCCTGCAGTAGGGTTCTATGACGGTCTTGGCTTATGAGACCCATTTTGTGGAGCTTGAGCACTTTGCTCCTCGCTTCTTCAACGATGAGTATGAGCGAGCATATATGTTTGAGGACGGTCTTAAGCCTTTCATCAAAGGCCAAGTTGTCCCATTCCGACACAAAACCCTAGCAGAAGTACTCGAGACCGCCATCGTAGTGGAGCGGAACTCGGAGGAGTATATGAGGAAGAAGGAGCAATAGCTCGAGGGGTCGAGACACGAGGATACCCATGTCCGTTGGAGCCATAAGCGTCAGGGTGATGACCTAGGGAGGAACCACACCCATGATGCACAGCTGGACCACACTAGTCACCGTGCTCACATCACTTGCTATTTATGCAGGAAAAATGGGCATTATAAAAGGGAGTGTTACAAGAGGATTCATGAAGATGCACCGGGGCAGCAGTTCGTTTTACCAAATCATGGCCCATACAATGACCGTGCAGGCTTTGCTTGTTATTTCTGTGGGCAAAGGGGGCACACCAAGAAACAATGCCCTCGACGAGCTCAGGGTGGTGCAACGAAGCAACAACCGGTTGCACAAAACCAAGGGTCCCAGGCTAGGACATTCACCGGGCAACAGAATGCTAAGGGGAAGAAGCCGGTTGCCGATGGGAAAGTGTATGCTATGTCGGCACATGAGGCGGCTAACTCCTCAGGTGTGGTGGAAGGTATGACCCTCATTGCCTCTCACTATGTTAAGGTACTACGTAATGCTGATCATTCTCATTCTTTAATCTCTCCTCGTTTCGCTCGTGAGCTTGAATGTTGAATGAGATGCATGTTAATTTGATTTTCTTGTCTGTGATCGTTTTTGATATGATTTGCGACATGGATGTGATGTTTATAGCATCATGCACATGTGGGTTGTCGGGAGAGAAAGCGGTGTTCACTTTACCCGATGTTGAACCTTTCATCTTCAAGGGTGTTAAGTGCTCTAGTGGAAACTTTTCGGTGTCTTTCACTAAGGCTAGGAAGTGGACTAATAGAGGGTGTGTAGTCTTCTTATAAGCATCTCGATGATGAGTGTTGAACTACCTCCTCTTGAAATCCATTTAATGGCGTTGGAGTTGGGAATGAGTTGACGAACGACTCGTCATAATTTCATTCCACTAAGGAGATTGGATGCCTTGTCAATTTTATTTCGGACAAGAGGTGAAGAAGGGATTGACTTTAGTTCCGGTTCTAACCTTTCCTGACGGGAGTGGTAGTTACGTAGTTTAGAGTGACGTTTCAATTTGTGGCTTGAGTTGTGTACTCATGCAGCGTGGGAGGAATTGCAAACGGCGTAGAGTTGGAAGAAGAACTGCATTGACCTTTAGCAAATTTTGGAGGACCAAAATTCCTAAGTGGGGGAGGATGTAAGATCCCTAATCTTAAACCGGTTTATGGTTTTCTTTAATTATTGGTTATCGAGAGATTAACATCTTTTCTGATCGTGTTCGGTGATTTCGTAAAATAAATAGTATTTGTGATAGTTTTAACCAAAATCAACTTCAATATTAGTGGTTTTAAGTGATTTTAAACCAAATGTGAATTTTTGGGATTTTTCGGAATTTTTACTATTTTCCCAAAAATTAGGGTTTTGGCGGGACCCCAGTGGGCCCCACCGTCGAAAATTTTATTTTTGGGTCAAATAGACCTAGACATCTACTTAAGGTCACACAAAAATTTTTAGAATTTTTCTAGACTTAATTAGTGCTTAAATTTGTGAAATACCCATTTTTAGCCTACTTTTCCTATTTACAACCCAAAACTTACCTATGCATACCCCAACCCTTACTATAAAAGGGTAGACCTGAGCCATTTCCATTTTTGGGAATAGGCTAAGGAGGGAGGGCTGGCCTAATCCCCACTTAGGCACGAATTAGAAGCCGATTAAGGTAAGTTTACTCTAATTAAGCACTAATTCATGGCTTTTTTCTTAATTTCTTCCAAATCTACCATTTCCCCCTTGATTCAATTCGTTTTTGGGCATCAAAAGCTACTGATTTGTGTTTTACTACAAGCCCTAACACTCAAAATTCGATTTTCACTACCAACAAGCCCTAGATCTAAGATTTAATTAGGGATTTCTTGGGTAAATCGATTTCTATTAGAGTTTAATTCAAACTCATTGTGTTTTCAAGGATTTCAAGAAGGGTGACTCTTCAATCCCATCTTAATCAAGTGCTGAGGTAATGGGTCTTCAAAATCTCTGTTTATCCATGGTAAAACTCTTCATTTTTGGCTTATTTCGAAATGAGTTGCTTGATTTGGTGTGTTAATGGTAAGATTAGAAAATAGAGTTATTTAATCCCGATTTCTTAGGGCTTTGCATTATTATGATATGGTTTGATGTTCTGGAAGTCAAGAAGGACTTTTGATGATGATTAGGGTGTTAGATGTGGATTTGAAGTGTTATTAATGGTGTTTCGGTTTGAATTTGCGAAAGGAAGAAGATGGACTGTTCTGCCTTGTTGGCGTTCGAATGGCCCTTCTGGGCATTCGAATGGCAACACTGTCGAAACGAAAGTTTTCCAATTCAGCTGATCGAACGGCCTGCTAGGCGTTCGAACGGCCGAACTGTAAGTTTCAAAATTTTATGCATAACCGATTGAACGGCCTGAAGGGCGTTCGAACGACTACACAGCAGATCGGTTTTCTAATGCATGAAGTTTATTTTGATGATTCCACTTTAGCTTGCCAATTTCATATAAATGTGGTGTGTTTTAAGCTCTGTTATGCTACGGGAAAGGCATACTATTGAGGTTATGGAATTGAGATATATGCTTAAAAATTTGTGGAATGACTTATGTTTTGTGGCATGATGTTGGAATTGTTATCTTGAAATTATGAATGGTTGATTCCCTTTGGTTAAGCATATTTTCAGTAGGACTACAACCTATTATTGGACTGATTTGTCATGATAGATTGTGGTTAGTTGTGTGTGGATGTTAGTAAATGCCATGACAAAATGATGAAATGGGTGATTGTATATGTGATTAGCCTTTGTGGTTGAGATTTGAATTGGGATACGATTTAAACGATTCTTCTTCTATGATTTCCGCTGGAATTCATGTTTAGATGGAAATTCACATGTGTAGTGTGGTAGTGAGTTTAATTTCAAGCATGTTGACATGCATTATATAAAATGCTTCTACTAGTTACACACACACACATGTGCGGGTTAAATGATGATGCTGAAGCTTGATATTGTGATTATGAATAATGCATTAGGGGCTGATGAGAACACTTATCATGGATTAGGATTCATGTATGCTTTGCCCATGTATGTACCATGCTGCATGCATCATGAAAATGAATTTCCAATTGAGGCTTCATCGAGGTTAATCGAATTTGACCGATTGGATGCAATGTGGTGAAATTGTGTGTCGGATTGATCGGTCGTGGATTAATCGTAAGTTGATTGGTCCGAAAGGACATGTTTTAATTTGAGTTCCTGTGTGGAACGAATGCACTCCCCGGGTTGAGTTTAGTTAAATGGAGTTAAGTAGGGATGTGTTGTGTACTTGTCTTGTGGATTTAAATTATGTATGATTCACTGGACCCTGAGAATCCAACTGTTTTGCTTGAGTGCACTGGCTTGCTAGGTGTTGTTGCTTGGGACTTCAGTCTTGACAAGCAGGGTTGCCCGGGAGTTTAGACTTGATGGGTAGGCGTTGCTCAAAGGTGTTGGCCTTGAAGAGTAGGAGTTGCTCGAAGGCATTGGCCTTGAGGAGCAGGAGTTGCTCAAAGGCATTGGCTTTGAGGAGTAAGAGTTGCTCAAACGCGTTGGCCTTGAGGAGCAGGAGTTGCTTGAGGCTTCGTGTCTTGGTAAGCAGGAGTTGCTTGAGACTTCGTGTCTTGGTAAGCAGGGGTTGCTCGAAGGCTTTGGCCTTGAGGAGCATGTCTATTTGATAAGTGTCTATTTGATAAGTGTTTGCTCAAAGGCTTTGGCCTTGAGGAGCATGTCTATTTGATAAGTATTTGCTCGAGGGCTCCGGCCTTGAAGAGCAGGTTTATTCTCTATGGGTACGGTCTTGCATGTCAGACTAGTGTGCGTGTGTGACACGTATACATGCATGATGAATGAGAATGTTGATGCATGTGGGAATATGTATGTTAGAGATACATCCATGCAGGTTGTGATGATATGATGCATGTGGGAATATGTATGTTAGAGATACATCCATGCAGGTTGATTATGATATAATGCATGTGGAAATATGTATGTTAGAGATACATTCATGCAGGTTGATTTTGATATGATGCATGTGGGAATATGTATGTTAGAGATACATCCATGCAGGTTGTGATGATATGATGCATGTGGGAATATGTATGTTAGAGATACATCCATGTAGGTTGATTACGATATAATGTATGTGGGAATAGGTATGTTAGAGATACATCAATGCAGTTTGATTTTGATATGATGCATGTGGGAATATGTATGATAGAGATACATCCATGCAGGTTGATTATGCACTATGATGCAGTGTTTGGTGATATGTATATGTGATTAGAAAATGATGCACCATGTAAATCTTTGATCTAAATGATCTTATTACTATGCTATCGTATTTTCGATGTTGGTAGTGATATTAAAACCATTGCTGAGTTTGTTAAACTCACCCCTCTTTCTTGTGTTTTGTTTTGGGGCTGCGTGGTGCGACACAGAGACGGACAGGATCTCCTCTTTGAGGAAAGGTCGGAAATGGCTTGGATGTGATCTTGGAGATCGTTGTGTGACTTACCTTCTTTTGTTTCATGCTTATGTTTAGAACTTTTGTGTAGGGTTCTTGTTTTAGATTTATGTCATACTTTACAGTTGTGATGCTTATGACTTATTTTGAGCCGGTGTGGGCTTTACTTAAACTAAGCTTGTGGGTTTGAGAATTGTTGTTTACTTTGTGATAAGTAACACTCTTTCTTTCCTTTTTATTTACTCTTGCTCAAAAGATTGTGTGTACTCCGTAATTCTGTTAATCGCCTGTGGTTAGGGTTAAGTCTTCCGCTAGATCGTTTCTCAATCTTCCTTCGTCGCCCCCGCGCGCTTGACCGGCCCCTGGACCGGGTTTGGCTCGGGTCGGGCATCGCCGGGGCGTGACAATCCCCGTCCAGATGGAATGCAGCGATGCACAGTTGTTCAGCCTCTGACTGTGTGCCTTGATATGCGAAAAAATTTTCAGCCTTGTATCGCCACTCCACTGGGTCGTCTCTCCATTGTAATGTGGGAACTATAGGTAGGCCAAACACTCCTCGAGGACCACCGCGAGGGCCAGGGTATTCGTCCCAGTCATCATCCATCTCCTAAAGCAAGTTCCTAGGGGGATACATCATTGGGGCATTCATCTGAACACCTGGCGCGCATCGCGGTGGCTAGGCTTGACGTCCCCCTTTAGCAGGAAAGGCAGCTTGTCCAGTGCATAGGGGGGCGTGAGGCTGATGTGCCTCCCTGTATGCCATGGCTAGAAGACCAAGAACAAATGGCGGCATCATAGGGGCATTCACCCAAACACCTGGCGGGCATTGCGAAGCCCAGGCTTGGCGTCCTCCTTTAGCAGGCAAGTCAACCGGTCCAACGAGTAGGGGAACGGGGGACTGACGTGTCTCCTTGTCTGTTGTGGCTGAGGGACCAGGGGTGCGCCTGTCGGGTCCCTGAGACGAGTCCCTAAGTTCCATAGTTGCATCCTGGGATCCGGAGAGGATGGACGCTGTGGGCGCTGATTGTGCTGCCTTTATATGTGCAACATCTACAGCCAATAATTCCATCATGGCAAAGAGCTGCACCAGTGTGGGACCATCCGTGGCAGCCGAAGCGGCCGTGGTAGCGGCGAAGGGGCTGTCTGCTGAAACTTCAGTCTCCTTCATGGGCTGCATTTCTAGGGTGGCAACAACCTGCTTGCCTCTGGCCATGGCTGGGGATCGATAGAGCTTTGATACCAATGATGTGCCCAATGTTGGCACAATTGGTACACATGAGTTCTACGTAGGGAAAGGGGAAGAAGTAAGAAAATAACAAAAAGAGTAAATTGGAATTCAATAGCATGCCGAACCAAGGAGGGAGTCATGCCCTCCAACATTGGGAGTCGTGCCACTAGTAGGCCTGGCTATCCCGTGGTCCACTAGCGTGCCTATCACAGGTTCATAACTAAATACATATGTCAATCGGCCACTAACATAAGGAAAACTAGCCTAATGTACTGAAATAAACATAAGTGATAGTCTAATGTACTGAAATAAAGATAAGTGATGAATCAAGTGCACGTGCACAACACCCATGTGCATGATGGCCAACCATGCTAAGTCCTCATCGGAGATAGTCTGCTTGTTGTCAGCCACTTCTTTCAAGTTGTCTTCAATCAGATTCTTCTCTGATCATTTCCTGGGAAGAACTTCTTGAAATATTGCCCCTTGCCTTGGGAAGCCTTTCCCTCACCACTTTCCAACTTCAACAGGTTCCCTTTAGCACTCAAACCCATTATGAGTGCGACTTCTTCCACCGTAAGGGGTAATATTTTACCCCTAATTTTGAACACCTCTTGTGAGTCATCCCAGCACTCACCTATTAAAACGTTAGGAGTAGCCTAGAGATCAGGATTGGCTCAGAATCATATATTAGGTAGAACCCAGTCTCTTCCAAGATTGCCTTGCATCCCTGCCTCAATTCAATGAGGTCTTTTGAAAGTCGAAGTCCAGCAGGGAAACTGTTTGTTCCCAAACCCAATCTCGTCCCATAGATTCTCTTCTTCTCTTTTGATGCCTTCACTGATTCCACCATTTGCCTGTATTCTTATAGCTTTTTGTCTACAAAATATGATATATATATATATATATGTATGTATGTATATCAATAATGGGTCATGACAAAAATCAAGAGTCACATTGATTCACATTTTGTAACTAACGTGCTTATATATGCTAAGTTCATATATCGTGTTATCAGATACACAATATGTAATGACTCTAAAATTCACAGTAAAATTTTTAGTCTTTAATAAATATGATTTTGGAGTTTTTAATAATTTTTCTTTAGTTAAAGATCTTTTATGTGGTAATATGTTATAAGATTATGGTAGAGCACGAGGAAACAATCGTAATGAGTCGAAAAACATTTGAAAAAGAGATCCGGAGTAAAAGATACGACCTAGAAAAGAATAACTTACGAGTGAGACCTACATGTAAAGTATGGACTAATGTATTCATAAGTGTTTTGGTTTCTTAGGGCTCGTTAATATGAGTCCAATGGTACTAAGAATGCGCAAATCGGAGATCGAGATAAAAAGATACGAAGGTTTGAATCTTAATGTTAAAAAAACAAAAAATAAAAAATGCGCACGCGTGACAAATGCGCTGGCACATTCGTGCCGCCTTTTTTGGCGGTGCTGCCAAAATTGGTAGCGCGGCACCACCGTCCGGGCTATTTAAGGGGGACGGGGTGAAAATTGGTTTTCACCCCCAATTTCTCACTTTCTTCTTGTTTTCTCTACTTCTAAGCCATACTACGTCCGTTTTAACCCGTTCAAAAAACGTTTCCTACAAATCAAGGGTGTTCTTCACAGTGGAAGGGTTACTTTCTTAAACCGACATCTCTAAGACCGAGAAAACCTTATCTTTCTTCTCGTTTTCTCCATATCTTATTTATACTATTTCTGGGTCATTTCAAGTCCAATTGTAGTTGTTCAAAAGACATTCTCTACTAAATTGATCGTGCTAAACGCTATGGTGGGGGGTTATTTTTATCATCTGAAGCTTCTATATTTATGAATCTTATACCCAAGGTTAGGGTAGGGTGTTTTAAACTCTAAATAACTGCTTTGCTCATCAGAGTCAGTTTCTCTTGAAGTATTTGATTTAAATATGAATATGACGTTGGTTTAATCGATGAATGGATTTTTGGTTGAATTATGTGATCATTTTGCTACATATATCGATGTGAATTGATTTCATACGCACCACTTAGTGTAGTGGTTTTGTACACTATTTTGATGCCCGCTGAGAAAAATAATCGGCCAGTGGCATGCACAAGGTGGAGCATCATGGGGAAACTCCTTCCCTTAGTGGCCTCCGTTGTCCCATGAGCACGGGGGTAGGCCGTTGGGTATCTGATAAGTATGAAATATATATCTATTTTATATGTATTTTTACCTTATTTGCTAGTATAGATTAGGTTAATTAAGAGTTAGTTATGGTTTATTTAGATTAAGATAGATATTAGTATTTTAGTTTAATTATTAATGATTTTGTAGTTATTAGTAGTTTAGACATGTATTTAAATCAAGTTGGAATTTTAGTTACTTTCTACATGTCTAAAGGATGATATTTTATGTTTTGTAGGTAAAGTGCTCTTATTGAAGTACTTGGACGATGTTTTGAATAGTTCAAAATAGTCTTGACATGTTTAAAAGTGATTTGGACAACTTTTCAGAGTTATAAACAAGTTGGAAATTAATATGGACATGAAGAAAAGCTTAATGAACAGAATATGGACTATCCAGAAAAACTGTCCAGACTGCAGAAACACTGTAGCCGTTTGAACGGGCATTCAGGGCATTAGAACAGGATAACGTAATTTTGAAGAAAAACTTAGTATAAGCGTTCGAACGGGCATGCAGGGCGTTCGAACGGCATAACGCGCAGTTTCCTTGTTCGACCCAAATTTCAATCCTTTTCATATTGAACTTCTTCCTACGGAACTTATGCCTATAAAAAGACATATTTGGCTTAAAATTGGAGGATTCCAGTAGATTTTATGAAGAGAAAAAGGAAGAAGAAGATGGAAGAGAACTCAAAGCTTTCAATGGAGATTCAAGTGCTTTCTTCTACAATGGAAGGCTAGACTTTTCTTTTACTTAGGAGTTGATGAAGCTATAGATAAATTTCAGTTTCTTTTCTTTTTAATTTAGATCTCAGTTGTGAATGATGACAATTGTATGATATCGATTTCCTTTTTAATGAAAGAGCTTTTAATGTTTATTCAAATCGATGTTGATTTATTGTCTTGTAGATGACAAATTGATATGGTTTTGATATTTACATCAATTATAATTTCTGTGATTTAGATGAGATGGTCATACAATAGTTTTAATGTTCAGATAATTAAGGACTTGGATGAGTTATACTAAGATAAGACAGGTCATGCCTATAGCTAGTTTAGTGTAGATGATTCGTGCTATTGTCGAAGATAGTTCATGCCATGGAATTTAATCAATGATTATTTCTAAAGTAATTCTAGCTTGTAGCTGAGAATACTTGTTCATATTCACACTAGATTTAGATTAAAAGTTAAGGAATTGTTATGGTTCTATAGTGGATTCGATTTCCTAAGTAAATTCCATCAAATTAATCTCTTGCTTTTAAACTAGTTGATTTCTTTCTTTTGCTTAATTTAAGTTTAAGTTGTTTTTAGTTTTTAATCAACAAATTTCTCTTTAGATTTAGTGATAATCCATCCGTCCCTGAGGTTCGACAACCCTTAAATACTCATCCTAATACAATTACCTTGTACACTTGCAAATGGTTTAATTATAAACGATCAAGTTTTTGGCGCCGTTGCCGAGGACGGTGTTGATTTGTTACTAAATTAGTATTAGGATAATTCTATCTAATTTAGATTCAGTTTACTTTAATTTTTAGGTTAATTCTTAATTTCTTACCTTCTTTTAATTTGATCTTGTAGGCTGAGTTGAAGATCGTGCTCTCTACACTTGTGGCCACAAGTGGACATCGACAAGCATAGCGCTTCTCTTCGGTTTGCAAGATCCTTTTCTCTCTTTATTTTGATTTATTTTTAGTTAGTTTTTGCTTGTTATTCCCCTTTTTACATTTAAAATTGTGTGGTGTGTTTGTGGTGTATGCGTGGTCGTCGCTCCTTACTCCCCCGATTAGTACCATTTGACCCTAACCCTGAGCGAACATCTAGGAGAGCTGAGTTGCCCTTGACCTACATCCCTACACCCCCAAACTCTCCCACCAATTCCTCAACCCACATTACTTCTTCCCTCATCATGGCTGAACATCAGTTAGTAGATGCACCACTTAAAGCTCTAAGGGAGTATTACACTCCCAATGAGTACACCTCCCCTTCATGCATTAAGTTGCCAGCAGTCGCTGCTCAAAATTATGAAATTAAGCCCAATCTCATTCAAATGCTTCCATCCTTTTATGGGCTTAATAATGAAAACCCGTATAGGCACCTAGATGACTTCTTAGAACTATGCACAACTTTTAAGCTGTCAAATTTAACCGATGAGGCTGTTAAACTTTGCCTTTTTCCTTTCACATTGAAAGATAAGGCTAAGGAATGACTTCACTCATTAGAGCCAAACATTATCACAACATGGGCCCAAATGCAACAAGAGTTCCTTAAAAAGTATTTCCCCATAGGTAAGACCAACTAAATGAGAAAGGCCATAACCACTTTTGCCCAACTTCCCACTGAACAGTTCCATGAGAGTTGGGATAGATTTAAGGACCTTCTTAGGGGGTGTCCTCATCATGTTGTCCCTAAGTGGCAATTAGTGCAACGTTTTTATGAGGGTCTTACTGAACAAAACCGACATCTTGTTGATGCAAGTTGTGGGGGTACCTTCTTGTTAAAAAATGAAAATGAGGCATGGAAACTTTTTGAGGACTTGAGTGAAAATTCTCTTCAACATGCTACGTTGAATAGAAATGAGAGTGGATTATCTACCTTGAACAATGCCCCCTCTAGGGGTGGCTTGTATGAAGTCAAAAACCCATTAGACATATCCTCTAAAGTTGATACTTTGAGTAGGAAGTTGGACCTCCTTATGACTTCAACCCATCAGCCCACTCCCTTCACTCAAGATGCATGCACAATATGCCTTAGCCTAGCCCATACTATCATTGAGTGCCCCTCTGCCTCTCAATTTCCTGATCTTGTCCAAGACCATGTGAATGCCACCCAATCCTTCCTTAGGGCTGAGAATAATCCATTTTCAAATACATATAACCCTGGGTGGAGGAATCATCCTAACTTTTCTTGGCAGACACAAATGAAGGGGTTATGGGTAACCAACCCTAGGCACTCATTCCAAGTCTCACCAGCCCCTATCCACCAACCTCAAGTGCAGCCCCCATATGTCCAACCCAATAGGAGTCCAAGTTTTGAAGAAAAGGTTTTGAGTGCCCTGCAAGGCATTCAATCTCAATCTCAACTCCTCCACTCTCACACACAATCTATAGCAAAGTTAAAAGCTCAAATTAGACAACTAGCTAATGTTATTAACAAGAGAGAGATGGGGACGTTGCCAAGTCAACCCCTACCAAACCCTAAAGGTCAATTTCAGGTAGAGGGAACTCCTCCCTCTAATGAACAAGTTAATTCCATAATGACCCTTAGGAGTGGGAGGATTGTTGACAAAAGTGTTGGGGGGACACCAGTAACAGATGATTGGAGTGAGGAGTTAAAAGGGGCAGCCCCTAATGAACCTCAAGTAGAAGTTAGTGCACCACATGAGAAAGAGTTTGTATCTCCTTCCCCTTCCTCAGAGCCACAGTCTAAGACCACTTCCAAGGGATCTTATATCCCTAGGGCACCTTTTCCTCAGTGTCTTGACATGACTCCACCATTTAGAAAGAGCACAGCTAGGACTGATGAGATTCTTGAGACTTTCAAACAAGTCAAAATTAATCTCCTCCTCATTGAAGCCATTAAGCAAGTCCCTGCTTATGCTAAGTTCTTCAAAGACCTATGCACTCATAAGCGTAAATCCAAGACCCATGTGTCTAAGAAGATCTTTCTCACCGAACAAGTTAGCTCTCTTTTGAAGTTTGACACCCCACCTAACTATAAGGACCCTGGAGTACCCACTATTTCTTGTGTCATAGGTGATCACTCCATCCATAGAGCCCTCCTTGACCTTGGTGCGAGTGTCAATCTACTCCCTTACTCAGTGTATGAGCAACTAGGGTTAGGAGAATTGCAGCCTACATCAGTTACCTTGCAGCTAGCCGATCATTCTGTGCGTAAGCCTCGGGGAGTCATTAACGATGTCTTAGTGAAGGTTGACCGGTTCTTTTTCCCTGTTGATTTTATTGTCTTAGATATGGAAACCGGTGCCAACTCCACATATCAGATTCCTATCATTCTAGGTCATCCATTCCTTGCCACAGCTAATGCATGCATAAATTGTAGGACGGGGGTAATGGAGATGACCTTTGGGAACATGAAAGTGCAACTAAATGTTTTTGATGTGTCTAACCATTTGCCTGCAACTTTTAATGCTGAATATTTTATGGTAGACAATTTTAGATTTGATGCTTATGATAGAGGTCCATCTTTTGTAGCATCAGCCCATAATAAAGTCATGCCTTCTAATTTTTCTGCATCATCTTTTTGGAGACTTAAGAGAAGAGCTAATGCTAATATCTACCAGCCGCCCTAATATATTTGAGAATATTGGCAACGCCTGACTAAAGACAATAAACTTAGCGCTTCTTGGGAGGCAACCCATGTTTTTGATATATTTCTTTTCCTTTTGTTTATTTTCTTTGCTTCATTTAGGCTTTATTTACTTATTTTCTCAGTTTTTTTTCTCATTATAGTTTTTCTTCTTTTATGGGATATAATACTTTAGGTTTGGGGAAATGCTCATCACTTATATTTATTTCTCATGTTTTCTCAATCCTATGTACTTCACTTTTCATATTAGTGGATTAGTTATGCTTTCAGGTGATATCTTTCTTTCCCTCTCTTACTTATTCTTGTCATTGTAGTATATATTTTCTTTAACATTGAGGACAATGTTCAATTTAGGTTTAGGGGTGTAGAAAGATATTTTTATTTCTTATTTTTCTTTTATGATGTTTTAGAGTATTTTTTTCATTATTTGTTTTGTTTTCTTTACTTTTAAGTGGGTTTTATCGCTTATTTTCTTTTAAAAGTATATGTCTGCTTTTAAAAAGATCAATTTCATGAAGAAAGTTCAAGTAATTAATTAAGTGATGAAAGCGATTGAGTGAGTAATTTCTATTTTATTTTCTTTATCTTGGATAATTATGCTTATATTTTTAAATCACATTTCACACACATGAAACTTGTAGGAATATAATTTTATGATTTATTACTTGTAATCTTAGTGGGATATCTTTAACTGAGCATATATTTTTGAAAACTTGGCAATTGAGTAATTTTCAATATTTTTTGATAGATCTTTATGCTTAGCTTTTATTTGAAAAAAATGGGATAAGTGTGTATAGAAAAAAAGAATGAAAAGAAAAGTTGTTGAAAAAAAAATTGATAATGAAAAAAAAAGTAAAGGTTTGTTCCTCTTTTTACTGAGTAACCGGACCTTGTGCCTAGGCAAGTATAAGGGATCGCGTCAAAAGGTGAAAAGTTGAGATAAATTCTTTTATGACTTGCTTGGTTCTGTAGCATTTATAGTTCGAGTTATTAAGCCTGAGGGGTGTTTCAACACTTAGTGCCTTGAGCCAACTAGATTAGGGACACTGGCTTAACGCTTGTTACATGGACTATTTAGAAAGCTTAATAGAACTAAGTATTGCACAAGTCATATTTTGATATATATTATACTCTTATTCCCTGAATTTAATTAAAATTTGAAGGCTATTACATGAGGGTTTATTATGAGATATTAAGGATGAAAGATTGTCATTGTTATATTTTTTAGTTAGTGAACTTTAATGAGTTTGGTTAATGGGTCACATAAGATATGCTTGTTAATAACGAATGAAATTCTATGACTACAAAGTTTCTACACTTTATGCTTTTGAAATGTATATATGTAGTTGCACAATTATTTCTAAGATGAGGTTATAGAATGGATTATTCCTTACTTAAAAGTGATCAAATCTTAATTGTTTGCTTGTTTCAAGTATTTGTGGTTGGTTCTTTTTAAAAATAGTTATGTGTTTTTAAGAGAAGATTGTTTTTCAAATTTTTGTTTTCTTGTTTGTTTGTTTTATTTTTCTTAGGTTTTGATATTTGTGGGTATCATTACTGCAAACCCTCACGAGACACAACTCGTCCAACTAGGGACACCTAGGGGTTTAAAGGCTTGTTGCATACGCTAAATACAATCGTGATTCCCTACGAAAGTGGCTTTTATTTATTTTTCTAGTTTAGTTGTTTTATTTTGTTTTTGTTTTGCTCGAGGACTAGCAAAATATAGGTTTGGGGGTATTTGATAAGTATAAAATATATATCTATTTTATATGCATTTTTACCTTATTTGCTAGTATAGATTAGGTTAATTAAGAGTTAGTTATGGTTTATTTAGATTAAGATAGATATTAGTATTTTAGTTTAATTATTAATAATTTTGTAGATATTAGTAGTTTAGACATGTATTTAAATCATGTTGGCATTTTAGTTACTTTCTACATGTCTAAAGGATGATATTTTATGTTTTGTAGGAAAAGTGCACTTATCGAAGTACTTGGACGATGTTTAGAATAGTTCAAAATAGTCTTAACATGCTTTAAAGTGATTTGGACAACTTTTTAGAGTTATAAACAAGTTGGAAATTAATATGGACATGAAGAAAAGCTTAATGAACAGAATATGGACTATCCAGAAAAACTGTCCAAATTGCAGAAACACTGTAGCCATTCGAACAGGCATCCAGGGCGTTAGAACGGGATAACGTAATTTTGAAGAAAAACTCAGTATAAGCGTTCGAACGGGCATGCAGGGCGTTCGAACGGCATAACGCACAGTTTCCTTGTTCGACCCAAATTTAAATCCTTTTCATATTGAACTTCTTCCTACGGAACTTATGCCTATAAAAAGACATATTTGGCTTAAAATTGGAGGATTCCAGTAGATTTTATGAAGAGAAAAAGGAAGAAGAAGATGGAAGAGAACTCAAAGCTTTCAATGGAGATTCAAGTGCTTTCTTCTACAATGGAAGGCTAGACTTTTCTTTTACTTAGGAGTTGATGAAGCTATAGATAAATTTCAGTTTCTTTTCTTTTTAATTTAGATCTCAGTTGTGAATGATGACAATTGTATGATATCGATTTCCTTTTTAATGAAAGAGCTTTTAATGTTTATTCAAATCGATGTTGATTTATTGTCTTGTAGATGATAAATTGATATGGTTTTGATATTTACATCAATTATAATTTCTGTGATTTAGATGAGATGGTCATACAATAGTTTTAATGTTCAGATAATTAAAGACTTGGATGAGTTATACTAAGATAAGACAGGTCATGCCTATAGCTAGTTTAGTGTAGATGATTCGTGCTATTGTCGAAGATAGTTCATGCCATGGAATTTAATCAATGATTATTTCTAAAGTAATTCTAGCTTGTAGCTGAGAATACTTGTTCATATTCACACTAGATTTAGATTAAAAGTTAAGGAATTGTTATGGTTCTATAGTGGATTCGATTTCCTAAGTAAATTCCATCAAATTAATCTCTTGCTTTTAAACTAGTTGATTTCTTTCTTTTGCTTAATTTAAGTTTAAGTTATTTTTAGTTTTTAATCAACAAATTTCTCTTTAGATTTAGTGATAATCCATCCGTCCCTAAGGTTCGACAACCCTTAAATACTCATCCTAGTACAATTACCTTGTACACTTGCAAATGGTTTAATTATAAACGATTAGTATCACGTCTTGTGGATTTGATCGGATTTGTGAATTTATTTTGACTTGATTTTAAAGATGTTTTGCTTAGCATTTCTTTTACATTTTAAACAAACCTACTGTAAATATACTCACGCACCCCCAGACTTTGCAAGTGATGCAACGATGGATGAAGTGAATGAGGATTTTTTTTTTAAATAATTGTGTGATGGCCATGTAAAAAAAAATGTAATTATATATATGACTGATGTGTAAAGGCACGATGTGCTGAATAATTATATATTTGTGTACCTACTAGCTCTATGTTCAATAATCCTTGGAATGCATATTAATCTTACGTTATAAACTTTTGTAATTATTTTCTTTTAATATTTTTGGCTGGGCTATTACTCCAACATATTTTACAATGAGTATAAGATGATAAGAAAAGAAAAATGTTTGGTTATTTTGCATTAACGGTCGTCATGTCCGATTACATACATATTAATTATGTATGTTGAATATTATCATTATTATATTATCCAGAAATGGGCAGTTATTACACAATATGATGTCTTCTCAAACAAGATAGCACAACACTTGAATGTTGTCTTTCGCTTGTGTTATTATTGACCATTGCTGAGCTTTGGCTCAGCCCTCTTTGTTTTGTGTTTTGTTTTGGGGTTGCATGTCGTGCCATGCAGGTTATTCGGCCGGGCTCTATGTTGAGCATGTGGATGGCGCCGATCATTGAGAGGGGATTCATAGAGATGTGGAGTTTTATGCTAGCTTGTTTATGTCATGTTGAGAGATATATATACACTTGACCCTACTTTACACTTTCTTTTGCCATTGTTGGCTTAGACTTTGTTGCCACTATTAGCGTAGACTCTTATTTTAGCCATGTGTGGGATTGATTATAACTAGTATGTGGTTATGAGTGGACTAATGCTTTAATTAGTAGTCATTTCTTTGCTAATTTTGCTTTTGTACAAAGTATGTGTGCTCAACTCCGTAGTGTGTTCTACCCAAGGATGAGTTAAGTCTTTTGCAATTTAACTCCACCTTATCACGCTGCGTGCCGCTTCCTCCTTGAACCGGGTTCAGCTCGGGCATGGCATGTGTCGGGGCATGACATTATGCACATAATAGAGGAGGAAAAATTCTTAACATTACTTACTAGACTCCAAGGCCTGGTACAAAATGAGCTACATAGGTAGAATGTGCAGCCATTACAGTAGTTGAACACTTGGTGGACTACAAGACCAACTCCACTAGGGAGAAGAAGGACAAAGCCACTTCCTCTAAGGGCAGTAACATGGAAGAATGGTTACAAAGGCAAGAAAGGTGAGTAGGCTGGTTCTAACAAAAAAAAGGATTTGTCTTGCTTCATCTATCATGGTCATCACTGCACCAAAAAGTGCCCAAAGAGGGAGAAGCTGAATGCGATAGTGGATGAGGGTGAGCCCTCTTCGAATAGGGAGGAGATCACAACACTCATGAACCCCTTGCTGCTTGTTAGTGCCATCCACAAGGAGAAGGTGGATTTCAAGGGTTTAATGTATGTGGAGGCCATACTTGACAAGCAATCGATGCGGGTGATGGTTGATGGGGCCTTAAGGTGATGAAGACCCAAGCCCAGATAAAGGCTGTCAATTTAGCAGCAACCCTTGTTCTTGGTGTTGTCAATGATTTGCTGGTGTGGATTGGTGACGAGAAGATCCCCTGCTTTGTTGCTGAAAACAAAGGGGACATGGAGGTGCAAGTTGTGTATGCCCTATAGCTAATGAAGGACCTCGAGCAAGGCCATAAGACCTATTTGGTCTCTATGGTGGAGGTGGATGATGAGACAGCGGGTGTTGTCCCTAAGGTGGGGACCTTGTTGAAGGAGTACACGGATGTGATGCCACCTGAACTACCACAATCCCTTCCCCCCACAATGTACAATTAACCATACTATTGAGTTGGTACCAGGAGCTTGCCTTTTAGCCCAGGATCACCATATGGCTCCACCAGAGTTAGTAGAACTCAGAAAACAATTGGAGTAGTTGCTTAAGGTGGGATTCATTAGGCAATCAAAAGCTCCCTATGGAGAACCAATCCTATTTTAGAGGAAGCAGGATGAATCCCTTCAATTGTGCATGGATTACAAAGCTTTAAACCAAATTACAGTGAAGAACAAGTACCTAGCCCCCTTGATGTCTAACTTGTTCAATAGAATGGGAAAAGCTTCCTTCTTTTCTAACTTGATCTTAGGTCAGGCTATTTACATGCATGCATTGCTGCTGGCAACGAGGCAAAGATAACGATGATAACTTGGTATGGGCTATTCGAGTTCCTTGTTAGGCCCTTTGGGTTGACAAATGTCCCAGCCACATTTTGCACGTTGATGAACAATGTATTTCGGTCATACCTAGATCGGTTTGTGGTTGTCTAATTGGATGATATTGTGGTGTACAATAGATCCTTGAATGAACACATCATACATCTAAGGATTGTGCCTGTTTTTGAAGCTTGAGAAGTGCAGCTTCACCCAGACAAAAGTAATGTTCCTTGGGCATTGCATTTGTAAAGGAAGGGTACAAATGGAAGAAAGAAGGTTAGGACTATTGCGGAATGGCCAGCACCAACGAAGGTCACTAAGCTAAGATTGTTCATGGGTCCCAACTATTACAGACGATTCATTAAGAACTTACTCTAAGAAAGTTATTGTGTTGATTGATCTCTTGAAGAAGGACAAGCCTTGTGCTGAGCTGAGGCATGCCAAATAGCATTTGAGCGCCTTTTGAGGTGCAAACCAATGCTTATGATAAGGTGATTGGAGGTCTCTTAATCCAGTTAGGTCATCCTGTTGCATACGAAAGCATCAAGCTTAACGAAATTGAGGAGATGTACTTAGTCCATGAGAAGGAGATGATGGCAATCGTCCATTGCCTTAGGGCGTGGAGGCACTAATTGCTGGGTAGTAAGTTTCTAGTCACGACTGATAACATATCCACGAGCTCTTCTCTACGTAGAAAAAACTTTTGCCAAAGCAAGCAAGGTGGCAAGAGTTCCTTACTGAGTTTGACTTTGGTTTGTAGTGTATGCCAGGCAAAGCAAATGTGGTTGCTGATGCCCATAGCTAATGAACGGACTTGGAGGCAACGATGGTGGGGTTAGTGCAAGTACCAGGGGATATGCTAGATCAAATATGAGATGCAATAGTGAAGGATCAAGCCTACCTTAGGCTAATCCAAGTTGTGAAGGACAGGTCTACTTTGCAATTTGGAGGAGGGGGTGTTGTATGTGAAGGACAGATGCCCTTACATCCCCTTTGGCTGATGGTTTGAGGCATCAGTTGTTGAAGAAAACTCATGACTCCGATGGGCGAGTCATCCAAGACAAGAAGCAGACTCACACACTCTTGGCCTAGAATTACTTCTAGTCATAGGTGTTGTAAAATGTGGAGTAGTACGTGAGAACATGCATGGTATTCCACACGATAAGACGAAGATACAAAACAAAGTGGGCATGCTTTAGCCCTTCCCATTCTAGATGGACCATGAGTAAGTCTATCCATCGACCTTATCACTAGTTTGCCTATGGTGCAGAGTTATAAATCTATCATGATCGTGGTGGATTGCTTCTCAAAGTATGACACATTCATAGTAGTCCCTAAAATTTGCTACGCAGAGATAGTGGCAGACTAGCGGATATTGTGAGCAACCGAGATAGATACAACTATTTGAGTTGTTGGGCACTCAGCTCAACTTTTCAACCAGCAATCATCCTTAGACGAATGGACAGACGAAGACAGTGAATGCCATTCTAGAGAAGTACATGAGGCACTATGTAATAGCTAACCAGAAAAATTGGGTCGACTTACTAGAAATTGCCTAATTCTGAACTTGCACAAAAACTCAGTGACAAGGAGTAGTCCTTTCAATTTGGAACCGGGCCAACAACCTCACATGCCAACAGATGTTGCTTTATAGCAGATAGAGAGGATGGATGTGACGCAAGGCTACTTGACCTATGTAGTCAAGCAGATAAAGAAACATGCATATGGAGATTGCAGGCCGCTTGAGTTCTAGGTTAGGAATAGAGTTATGCTAAAGCTAACTCCACAACTTTAAAAGAAATTGCGAAGGAACATAGTGCACAATGGGCTCATCCAGATTTATGACAGACCCTTTGAGGTGAAGTGCAAAGTAGGCCAGCTAGCATACCAAGTCAATCTGCTGGAGTGGTTTAAGATTCACCCATTTTTCATGTAAGCCTTTTGAAGCCTTTTCATGTGGATTTAGATGATTCCAATAGAAACACCTCTAAGCAAGAATCACCTATGATTAGAACCTCTTTTGAGAAGGATGTTGAAGCCATCCTAGACTAAAGGGTTAAGGGGATGAGCAAGAAGAATCGAAGAGTCTTCTACTTGGTTAAGTGGAAGGATATTCCTGCTTCAGAGAATAGCTGGGAGCGAGATGTCGCATTGTGGTAGTTCAAAGACAAAGCGAGTACTTAGCCTCAATGAGGACGTTGAGTGGAATGGTTGGGGGAGGCCTGTTAGCCCCTCAACCCATTGCATAGCCAAAGGGGCCGACAACCCCTAAGACTTGGTGATGGACAACCAACACCCCTTGGTAATGGGGATGCCCTTGAGCACTTGAGCAACAATGTTGGATACGTTGAAGCATTACTTGGTGCATTGGACAACATAACGGAGCATGCTGAGACAAGTAATAGCGTGAGTAGGACTTAAGTGGTAGCTGCTACCATATGGGGACAAACTCCTACGAGAGGCAACACTCATCCATTCAGATTCGGCAGTTTCCTAGCTCTAGTAGGAGACATGGTAGCAACTTCCCTTCAACCACAGAACTCAGGGGGAAGAGTTGGAGAGGGAGGGAATGCCTTGTATGGGTGGGACTTGTAATTCCTAGTTGTAATCAGACTTAGCATTGGCTGAGTCTATATAAAGGGAGGGGCGTCAGGTAGGCCAACCACTTGGATTTTCAGCCAGCCTCACCCTACCATTGTTACAACAGATTGTAGCAATAAAGCTTAGAGTGGAGCCCCTTTGCACATAAACTGTTTTGTGTTGCTGAGATCATCTTCCCCCTACTCATACAAGTGGGAAGGATGGCTTAGCCATCACGTAAGCAAATGCTAGGCACAACAATGACTTGGGCAACTTTGACAATTGGGTAGGCAACAAAGAGATGATGCACACTGGCCGCTGCAAACTATTACCCCGAACAATCAATGAGGGGAGTAAATTAGTTTACAAGTAGTCATGATGGAGGCTATTGTAACGCCCGAGATTTTTCACACATTTTCCTTAAAATTCACGAAAAATTTTTGTAATATAACTTCTGTAAATCGGAGGAAAAATGACGAAACCAAAACCTGATAAAACAGTTTATAATTCAAAACACTAAACATCCATTTTCCATCTAAATATTTTCATCATACAGTCAAACATCGTATGGCCAAAGCAAATATCATCAGGCGCTACTCGAAAACACACATACGAATAAATTGCTATGATCATAGACTTTAAATACAAATCCCTCCTAGGCAACCCTGAGTGCAAGTCCCATGACAGTCCACATTCTGATCCAAACGAAAGTCCAGAATATAAACATCTAACTTCTCATCTCACCCAATACAAGAGATCGTGGCACAAAAATACTCATAGTGAGTGAAGCATATACCTGAGTCCAAGGGAATCAATCAACCGCTGAAATGTGCATCCATCTCCAGGAGCTCTTTGCACAAACTTGCAAAACCTCCCGTACAACGGGGCTAAAAAGTAGGGTAATGAGTATTTTCATATTCAGTAGGAAAATACCCAGTAGGGGAAATCCCAAACGGTGAACTCAAAAGTTCATAAATACATGCGTTCATGCAACTCAAACATGAAGCAGATAGACATATCAATAACATGCTCATACGCATACAAACATACCAAATGCACCATCGTGCCAAAGTCATACCAAATGCATCATTGTGCCAAAATCATACCAAATGCACTATCGTGCCAACATCATACCAAAGGCACCATCGTGCCAAAATCATACTATCAAATCAAACTTACACAAACACCCTTATCCAGGGTCTTACAAACTTACTCATACCACTGTACGCTTACTCATACAACATACGCATACTTGTATGACCTTACTCGTACAATCATATGCTCACTCATATAGCTTACATGAAATCACACTTACTGTCTTAGAAACATATTCTCACAATCGTACCCATACTCTTACAGTCATGCTCATACTCATACGCCTACAGTCCTGCTCATACACACTCTTACAGTCCTGCTCATACACATACAGTCGTACTCATGCTCATACAGTCGTACTCATACACATAATCGTACACATATCAACGACCACTAAAGCTCATTACAACTAATAGGCTCCAGCATCGAAAAGGAAAAGAATGCCACTGGGGCAACACCTTAACCTCCGGGGAGTGACTAGACGCCATGGACTTTTCCGAAGGTAAGGCACACCAATGCTCATGGGGCACTGGATCAAACAGGTAAGAGTAGATCCATGATACTACTTACCTGAGCGCGCAAACATAAACACCCACACATAAGGGGTCATACAGTTGCCCACCATAATGGGTCTTATAGTGCCATAGAATCGGCCACAATAATGGGTCTTATAGTGCTAGAGAATTGCCCACCATAATGGGTCTTATAGTGCCAATGCCACTCTTGGGCAGAAACATACAATGCTCTCAACAGAGTATCATGTCTGGGCTTACACAGCACACAGACCAAATCGAAAACATACTTCGCTCTTAACAGAGAATCAGATGTCTGGGCTTCATACAGCACACAGACAAAGTCAAAAATGTACATCGCTATCAACATAGCATCAAATGTCTGGGCTTATACAACACGCAGACCAAATCGGAAACATATGTCGCTCTCAGGAGAGCATCAGACGTTTGGTGCTCTATACAGCACACAGACAACATCCTGCACGATAAACACCATGGCAAGACATGAGAAATGCACAACCGACTCATTATCGGCTAGCTCAAACACAGAACTTAATCCATCGAACCCTCAGGGCTCAAACTCACAACGCTATTATTAGCTACGCTTATAATTCAAGTTTGAATTAAGTATATTATGCGGTACAATTATGCCACACAAACTCACAGTCCTCAATTGATCAAACCAAAGCTAAGCCCGATCGAAACCCTAGTTCGTCAAGGCAGCAGACTTCACTTACCTGTCCACATCATGGACAAAACTCATCATACATCAAACCCTTACAATCTTACATACTTCACCATCCATCTTATGGCCAAATCATCTTACACTGACATCATCAAATGAAGCTCCTCAGAGCCAACCTAGTTGTCGCCCTCTTACTTATATCTCACTTATTATGCTTACTTTTAACTTCATAATATGTACGTTATGCTTGTACAATTATGAACACTCTTACTGTCTGACAAACCTCACCCATCAAACCCATATCCTCTGTCATCCGTCATACGCTTACACATCCATATCCAAATCCAAACAAAATCTCAATCACCTCTTACTGTCCATCACCCATACCTCTGCCCACATACACTTACACATATCCATAGCATAGTCAAATAGTCATCATACATACGTATGTCAATCACATATATGTATAACATATACATACGGTCATACATACGCAGCTTACAAACATGCTCACTAGTCATCACTAGTGCATACATGCACATTCATACATACGTCAAACATACACGCTAGCCATCACTAGCACATGCATACATACGTCAAACATACACGCTAGCCATCACTAGCACATGCATAATTCATACATACTCCAAACATGCACGCTAGCCATCACTAGCACATGCATAATTCATACATACTCCAAACATGCACGCTAGCCATCACTAGCACATGCATACATACATCAACATACACGCTAGCCATCACTAGCACATACTCAATCAACATACGAAACTTACCAACAAACACGCTAGTCATCACTAGCACATACTTACATCCAACATACTTACAGTCAACATGCATGTCATATGCATTTCAACATACCATACAATCATGCTTACACGCACATCATGCAATCGGATCGTTACTTAACATCCAAAGCATGGAATCATACAATCCTAGCATGCTGCTACTCATTCAAAGCATGCTATCATGAAATTACGAGTTCAAAGCTCCCCTACCTCGTAATCATGATGTTCGATGGCGAGCACACGACGGTGGCAGCGTCGGCGGCATAGTTGGCGGTCAAAACCGTTGCATGGCTGAGAGAGTTGCTGTCCCGAGGATTTTAGGAAGCGCCGGAACTATCACTGCCAAACAAGTTGTTAGAAGTCAATGCGGTAAAACCCGCAATCCAAGGCAGCACACTAGGGTGGCCGGGAGAAATGTCATGCCAAAATATGTGGCGGAGCGACCAAATGTCGAGGGTGTACTCACTGAAGATCTGCCGGTGGCTAAGACGTGCTCAGCCGGCCACAAGACATCGAAATCGGCCGTGGACAGCACCCAACGGCGACGATTTCGGTCAACAAAGGCCCACATAAGGGCGGAGAGCATGGGGCAACGCTCGAGGATAGAGGAGAGGTGGAGGAGGGCTATGTGTCAACTCCACTCGGTGGCAAAGCCAACTGATGGTCAGGCGGCGCGAATGCGGCGCCTAAACCCAAAAACACACGCATGGCCACATGCACACGCGACCCAAAGGGGTGGGGGAGAGGGCTGAAAGGGGGTGACCCAAGGCCCACAAAAGACCAACAGGGCTAAGGCCCTAGCTGTGGCCAATCTAAGCGGCAACATCGCCGATCGCTTCCCACAACCAAAACCCATGGTGCAGGCGGTTGTGCATCTCGCACGGTATAGGGCAAACAACAAGTGCCCCATTCCGAGCGGTAATATAATTAGGCCAAGTGGGGCTGACCCTCACTGTCGCCGAGCTGGGGCAGAGCCCACGATGGCCAAATAGCCCATAACTCGCCGATGCCAACTACCCGAGATGCACCCAAAGCATCTAATCGGGCGGAGCAAGGCAATAGGGGCGAGGCGGGGTCGGAACGACAAACCCCTACCGACACCGGGTCGAGGTAGGCTGAACGGAGTCCTACCAGTGGCCGGAGGACAACCGGAAACCCACCGGCATCCAAAAAATCCCACGGACAGTGAGATAGAAAATGAGAACAAAACCCGACCAAAGTGCCGGTAGCTCACCACGGAGCGAACAAAGCATGGCGGCGGCTCTAGCCAGCGCCTATGGGTTCCTAGTGGCCAACTAAACATAAGTCTAGTTGAGAGCGGCCGCAAACGATGTCAAAATCATACACCCACAGTTCAAAAAAGGGATTGAAGAAGAGAAAAACTCGAAAAAAGGTTCGGTACCTCGTGGAGGAGCGAAGAGGCCATGACGGCGGTCATAGCCGGTACCTACTGACTCATGGCGGTGAGGCAAAGTGGATCCTACAAGAATCGAAGGAATCTGATGACAGAGGAGGGAGAACGGAGCGACCGGAATCAAGCTCGGGTTCTCACAAAAACTACTAGACGCGAAAACTTTTCTGGGTCGAAATGTTACTGGAATCCGATGAATGAAAACACACATATATAGTTAATCTTTTTAATTTTTACATTCATGTCTCTAACACGCGTTCACCTACTGGTTACGTGTGGTACCTCTAGCATTCGCGCTGAAAGTGCGCAGCGAGGCCCGTGGCCCGCGACTAAGCCCCACACCCAACTCTACGGGTATAAATATAGGGGAAAATACATAAATATGAATACGCCGAAGCGTCA
Source organism: Saururus chinensis (assembly GCA_035235625.1). NCBI lineage: Eukaryota > Viridiplantae > Streptophyta > Magnoliopsida > Piperales > Saururaceae > Saururus > Saururus chinensis. The sequence continues at coordinate 3,715,325 of CP141145.1, read as the reverse complement.
CATTTTCCTGCCGAAAATGACCAAAAAAATAGCAAAAAAATCACAAAAAATCATAGAAAAATTAGGGACCTTACAGCTATGTCCAATGAAGGAGGAGCAGTTAGCATGACATGGCTGCCAAAAAAGGGGGGGAGACATGGAGGAAAGAGAAAGAGATTAAAAAAACACTAATTCATTCCCTAGCTACGACATGGTAATGCTATTACATTAAATAGAAATATGCATGGGCGTAATAGCATTGTCTAAGATACATGACTTGGTTAAAGAAAAGTACTAACAACCTTAATAACTTAATTACTTAAATACCCTTATTAAATAATAATATATTTGAACTTTAGCTGACTAACATGTGGACACTAGTGGTAGGCCCTTAGGATAGATCATAACACTATAGTAGCATGAATGTGAGAGATATCGCATTCATATATTGTATCAACAATTATGCGACAACAAATGTATTGTATTTAAATCAACACAATTATATAAATTGTGTCATTAGGAACATGATATAGTGTAATATTGTGATCTTAAATTAAAGATTATTGCTACTTACTCTATTATTTTGCACTTGAATGGTATATCATTGACTCCTTTCTTAAACCTGTCATTCATGTCCAACCTTGATATTTTTCTCTATTTGAAGTCTAGTTCCTTTCCGGCCACTGTAATTTGCCTCTTTTCATAGTCTTGTTCATCTCCTCATACAAGAATAATACTTCTTTATTTATTTACTTTATTATAAATAACAAATGCTGATGTGGTCTTTTTTATCATCTAATTCATATGGTATGAACAATTTTGAAGACCAAATCATATATTTCAAAGTCACATGACCATCTTAGATAGCTATTTTTTTTTCTTGCACTAAAAGCTTGTCGTAGCTCACCAAAAGATTAATGTTCATCAGCCACACCTTTCCACTAACATAATTGTCATAATTTCCTCTCTCTATTGTAATAAACTCAAATAGACACTTGATCAATTATGCCGGAGGAATACCAATTTTTTTATTGCTTAACATAAAAAGGAAAAAAATGGTGGGGAATTTTGGTTCTTCTAGTGAGCCATTGATGAGTTGGTGTCGATACCTCCCACCTATATATCACCACCCATTTTTTTTACTTTTTAAAGTTACTTTAATATAAGGATCAAGCTTATATATGACTTAAAAGGTAATTTTATCTTGAAACAAGTTATACTAGGTTAGGTGTTAAATACAAGGGACTAAGAAATACAATATAATATAGAAAAAACTCCATTCTCCACAAAATGCACCTAGTATGATTTCTAACGAGGGCGGGCCCATAGGCCTTATATGCCTTCGGCGACGCTCATCATCAGCCGCGTTTAGCCCTCCCGCAGTTTCCTAATTCCTAACCTCCTCCGAACCCTACTTCAATTAGATTAGGCGATGCGGGTAGGGTTTGCTTCCCATACGATGCAGGCCGCTCCGACCGCGATGCCGGCGCCGGCGATGAATCCATCAGCCAAGTCGTCGGCCACGCTTCCCAACTCTCTGGCCGAGATCCGGGGCCTTGCCTCGTCCCTCGCCGCCTTCTTTGCACGCTACGACGAGCTTCGGAGCCACCTCGAATCCATCCAAAGTGCCATGACCCGGCGTTTCCGGGAGCTCGAGACGGGTTGCCCCGTCTCCCCACCGCCGGATGAGGCAGCTCCTGACGCCTCAGAAGCGGCGGATGACAGCCGGACTGAGCTCGAGCATATCTGCGAAAGGATGGATGGGCGTGGGCTGCGCAGGTACATCTCCGCCCGCCTCCCCTCCGACGAGAGGGAGGACGCAGATGAGCTCAGGGAGGAGCTGCGGGCGGCGTTGAGGTGCGTGCCGGAGATGGGGAAGTTCGTGTTGAACTGCATCGGGCGCTTCTACCTCCAGGGTAGCAAGGCTTATGAGCGGGAGTCACCTATGGTGGCGGTGCGCCGGTCCTGCATTCTGGTGCTGGAATCATTCGTACTGGCAAACGGTTCGTCAGCGATTGATGCCTCCGTGCGGAAAGAGGCAGAGACGGCAGCTATGTCCTGGAAGACTCGGCTCATCCACGAGGGTGGGATCACCAAGTGCAATACTATAGATGCTCGGGGACTACTGCTCTTCATTGCTTCGTTCGGGATCCCGCAAGGATTTAGCAAGGAAGATCTTATTAAGCTGATGGAGAGAAGCAAACTTCCCAAGAATTCCGAAATTCTTCGGGCTTCGACCATCCTTCAGAAGAAAATTGAAGGTAACCATTTTGTACTTATCCCGCTTTCCTGACTTATTCATTTCAATTATGTTTCCGCAGTTGTTAGCCCATTGAACGGTTCCCATATAGTTTGCATAATATCTGAGTTAACTTTATCGGAAAGAACAGAGCTTCGAAAGTAAAATGAAGAGAAATTTGGAGGTCAGTCGGAATACACTTCCACCATTGTTGTCCCTGGGTTCAATACATTGCATAACAAACCAATAGCAATAGATGCACACAAATGCTAGCCATAGAACTTCTGGTATTGGTTCTTGTGAGAAATTAAAATTACTAAAAATATTAGACGGTACATATTTTTTGTTGGGTTCTCTGCTCTGTATGTCTCATTTTAGAATATTGACGTGAACAGGGAGACTAAAACGTTTTGCCTCTCCTTCCATGCCCATTTAAGAGATTTAGAAGGTTTAGATACTTCGTTTTGGGGGAGAAATATCTAATAGATGGTAAGCTTTAGTGAAAAGATGGTGACTTTCAAAATTAAGTAAGAGATATAATATAGCTATATTTCCAGCAACTCAAATGAACTTTTAGAAGATATTTTATGTCTGGAGTTTCCCTGAAGTTAATTGAAATATTTCTTGTGCTGACTTTTATTACTTTTTTGGTTGGCTACTCTGAACTATTCAGCTGCTTCATAGAAATTCTAAGGCATTTTCTTCTTCGTTTTTAAAATCTAGCGATGCTCTCTAGTTTTTTCTAATTGAGTTTGGTGATACTTCCAGTGTGTCTTATTTGAAGCTGGTCTATCTAAAGAATCCCTCCCCCCCACCCACCACACACACCCACTCCTCTCAAAGGAAGAAAATGTTGTCCATTACTTCAATTAACACAAGGACGTTTTTTTTTTAAGTCAAGGTAGATAATTGAATCTGCTTCATAGTGATTTTCTGTTATAGGCCAGGGAAGGTTGCATCTTCACAAATAGGTGATAGCCACCGCAATATACCTTCCATGAAGAATAGAGAAAATAAGAAGCAGATGCGGAAAAATAATGATGCTCTCAATAATAATTAATTCATGCCAAATAGAAAAAAATTATCTCTTAATTACATCTAAATGGTCACTGAAACTAATTAACGAAAATGATTTGGAAGCTTTAGATAACATCAATCTATGCATTGGATAAAAGATGAACTGTGGGGCATGTGCGCACATATGTATGTGCACATGTACACACGTGTATTGTGCGTACTTGTATTTTGTTCCTTATTTTATCAATTTTATCCAGAGATAAAAGTTTTTATTTAGAAAATACTGCTATTGGATTTACTTCGGTAATTGATCTCACCAAAATAGTATTATTTTTTTTATTTCTTTCTTTGGTTTATTGTAACTCTTTTGTTTAGCTTATTCTAACATTTAATGACATTAGAATTTTATCATCAGGTCTTAGGATTTAATCTTTAAGAATTGGCTTTTGAGTCAAACAAAATTTGGCGATCCGTAATTCAACTTGCTATCTAGTCTCATGGTAATTTTAAGATTGGTTATATGTTTCTCGTATGGTCCAGCTATTTTGTCATGGGAATTGTCAAATTGACTGTTATTTTCATCACAATTTTTTAGTTTTTTATTTATATTATCAGGAGAATGGTGGGCTATTTCCCATTTATAATAGATAACGTACTTGAGAATACTGCTGCCAGGTATGTTATGGGTGCAATACCATACATCTGGCTGTAGACTTTTATTTTTGGTGCTTCTGCTTCATAAGGTAAGAGCCACTTGGCTCACAGTTGTTAGTACTAATGTTACAGATTTAATCCAAGGGATGGTGAAGCATGGAAAACATGATGCGGCTGTGGATCTTGTATGTGCCTTTGGACTGGAGGAGAAATTCCCACCAGTCCCCCTGTTGACTTCCTTTTTAGATGATGTTAATCAAAATGCAAAGAAATCGAGAAGAGAAGGTCAAGGTTCAGGCGTGGCAGTGGTAAGTTTTTCTCACTTCATGTTGGTGCAATTAATCAAGATGGCCTTGAAAGAACTCTTGGTTTGATACTAATGATTGGCATATAATTGTCTTTATTTTCAGAAATCCGCAAATGAAAAACAGCTAGCTGCACTGAAATCAGTGGTGAAGTGCATGGATAAGCACCATATTGATCCTGCTAACTTTATGCAGTTGAAGATTGATGAGAAAATAGCAAAGCTAGAGAAAGATCTAGCAAACTACAAGAAGATGATTGACCCAAAGCGAAAAGCTGTTGAGCAAGGTGGGGCACCCTTCATGCACAATATAAAGCGTCAACGTCCAGGTAACTCTATGATGTCATCACCTCATTGGCCATCTACTTTGGCAAATATGCCACCTCACCAGGATCGGAGCTTCCAGATTCATGGGTTGGCTTCCATGGAAGGATATGATCCTCGACATATGGGTTTAATTGAGAGGTACCCTGGTGGCATGACAAGTCCGAATGTCTCCCACTCAATGGGGCGTGCGTTAGCGGGAGAAGTAATTGGTGGATTACCAGCAGGAGCAAATGGAGAATATGTTGGACATGCATTTCCAACCACCAGGAATGGTGGTGTGGATCAATTTGTTTCTGAAGTCGGTGATGGCATTTATGCTCGAGAGACTAGTGATGGGCCATTGCCAGGTAACAGAGCTGCTGGGTCATTAGTCGATAATAGAGCTGCTATATCCTATGGATGGCGTCATGGGGACTTGAGTGCGAGCTTCCCTGAGGAGACATCTCGCCGGAGTATATTACAGCATTACTATACTGGGTACATGGAAGCGAGACACGGATACAGTGGTCCGCCATCCTAAGGTGGAGACATTTTATAGGAAAATGAAATTTCCTTTACATGTGTTTATGGTCATCCTAAAGTGGAGACATTTTACAGGAAAATGAAGTTTCCTTTACGAGTAAATGGGGCCACTATTGCATCCACATTTGTTTACTGTCATCACTCGGTCTTACCATTGATCCATGTGTGGTTAATGTTTATATGCGTTGCCTTTGGACTGCTAATCATGCGTTTTAGAATAATTTCATGTTCTAATATATGATAGTTATACATAGCGCTTAAGTCAGACCATCTGCAGTGCTTCGCAAGAGCATATACTTTTGGCAGTCTTTCTCTTTTGATCGTGCCATTGTGTATTTCTATATCTTAGCTGCATCCGAGATTTTGATATGGTTCCATTTTTGGATAATGTTTATTTTAGCAGTGATCGATTTATCGTCTGATTTTCTCTTTCTTCAGATTCAATGATGGTTTGCTTGGACTGCTCCCGTAAAACTTGCCATGTTGAGCCGGTAAACTTGAAAGTTAACAAAACACCAATTATGGGTACTTTGGTCCAATGCTTGGATAAAAAAAATACCCTCATCCATTCTTACCTAGTGTTTGATGCAATAAATAGTAAGAAATCATTTTATCACGTGCAATGGTGACTACTGAGCTAGAGCCCCATGGGCGTTCTGACAGCTAGCTCACTAGCCTACAGCGGGCCACTAGGTGAAACAATACTTGAGTTAATCTAGACATATCTAGTTGGGTCGAAGTTGACAATTAAACGTATGCTACTTTTTTAGCTTGGTACATCTTTCACCCTAATTCTGATGCTACGTCAATTGATTCAATTTACCTTTTTGGTAAACCATTGCATTCATGTCTATCTAAAGATTCAGGGAAGTGCATGATTTCTTAGATGTCATATGATTCATTTTGGTAGATCATTTCATTCTGTTCCATTTTAAGCTCATGCAGAATAATTTTGGCAAGTGCATCTTTTTTAAAAGAGAATTTTCCATATTGCTTGGCCCAACATACAAATATTTTATATTTTTTGAATTTTAACATTTAGAGTTTGGGATAAATATACTTTTAGGTCATAAATGAATCTATATTCAAATTCTTATCTCATTAATGATTAGTGGAAGGGGGTGGGGGATGTCGTTATAGTGGGGAGGTGTCATTGGTGGAGAATTACCAATGATGGCTAATCAAAGGTAGATCATTAGTGATGACTCACAAGCGGGTGGTGGAGGCGGTAAAACCTTTTTTTTTTTTTAATTTTTCCTCTGTTGTAGTTTTCTCAGTAAAAAAAAAATGTTCTTTCATTGGTGCCGATAACCTATCATTCGACACAATATTCACCATATAGTATATCGTATATCTAATAACATTACATGTCAACAATACATGTTATTGATAAGATGATATATTCTATATCGCATATTCGATAACATGATATTCGCCATATCATGTTAACGATAACATAATATGCATTCTTTGAGTTAGTGGCCAATAAGAGCTTCATATCGCATATACAATAACACAATATTCATCATATAGTGTTAACGATAATATGAGCCAACTACCCATACCATATAGTGTTAACAATAATATGATATGTGTTATTTGAGCCAACTACCCATACCATATAGTGTTAACGATAATATGATATGTGTTATTTGAGCCAACTACCCATAATACAATAAGCTCCATATCGCATATATGATAACACAATATGTCAACCATATGCGTTATTGATGATACAATAATTTCTATATCACATATATGATAACACGATATTCACCATATCGTTTGAACGATAATATGATGTGTTCTTTGTGTCAGTGACCAATAATATGATATGCTCTATATCACATATACAAAAGGATGATATTCGCCATATAATGTTAAAAATAACACGATATATGTTATTTGAGCCAGCTACCCATAATATGATATGCTCCATATCGCACATACGACAACATGACATGTTAACAATACGTGTTTGTGATAATACAATATGCTCCATAGTGCACATACAATAATACGAAATTCACCATAACTTGTTAATGATAACATGATATTCACCATAACGTGTTAACGATAACACGATGTATTCTTTGAGCCAACAGCCAATAATACGATATGCTCCATATTGCATATACAATAACAAAATATTGGCCATATAGTGTTAACGATAACATGGTATGCATTCTTTGAGCCAGTTGTCACGGGGTAGCGAAGCAGACTATCTATGACATGTGCTTTAGTGCACACACATGTGGAAGTGTTGTATACTAAGTGTGCATACATTGCCAGAATTGACTGTCATGTTGCACACCATGTCTGCAGGCATTGCGGGAAAGGCCCGCAACGTTGCACAACATGCACTACAACAAAAAGGACTTTTAGCAATGTATTTATGTGTCGCTAATAGTCCCTTAAGCGTCGCTAATGAGTATTAGCGATGTATAAAAAACATCGATAAATGTGTCGCAAAAAGTGTTTTTGCTATTGCCTATTAGTGACATATAACAAAAAGTGTCGCTAATAGTTCATATTATAGATGTATAAATATACGTCGCAAATAACATAACTATTAGCAGCGTATAATAAGCATCGCTAATAATTAATTATTAGAGACGCTTATTTTCTAGCATCCCTATTGACTAGTTATTGGCGACGTTATTATATACATCGTGACTAATAAAACCATTTTAAAAAATTAAAATTACTTATTAGTGATGTATCAATCTATGCATCGCTAATAACTACATATTAACGACATTTATATATACATCACTAATAAAAAACCATTTTAAAAAAAAAAATAAAAAAACTCATTAGCGACATATAACTCTATGCGTCGCTAATAAGTCTTTATTAGCGACATTCATATATATGTCGCTAATAGAATAATTTTTTTTAAAACAACTTTTTTTAATGAGTTGCTAAAAATACACTTTAGAGACACTTTTCTATGCGTCTCTAAAGACATAATTTTCTTTTTCAAAAAAATCCCTAGTGGACCTGGCCCACCAGGGGAAGGGAGAGGGGGAGGGAGGAGGGGTGGGGTCTTTGGAATCCGGTGTGGGAACAGATTCCCGCAGGTGGAGTCCGCTTCTTGGGGGAGGCAGTGAAAGAGGGGGAGAAATGAGGATGGGGATGGGATGAAGGGAGAGGGGGAGGGAGTGGGTGAGGAAAGAAGGGATGGGGTGCCGGAATCTAGTGGGGGAACCGGATTCCAACAACCCCTCCTCCTACGACAACAAATGAGGGGGTGGGGTGCTAGAATTTGGTGAGGGAACCGGATTCTTGCAACCGGAGCCCCCTCCTCTGATGAAGGCAGCGAAAGAGGGGGGGGGAATGAGGATGAGATGGGATGAAGGGAGAGGGGGTGGAGGGAGGGGGGAATTAATTACATACATCGCTAATACACTATTGTATTAGCGATATATATACATTGTAGTCTTAGCGGCGTATATATGTATACATCGCTAATACTCTTTTTTTAAAATAAAATTAATATCCCCCTCTCCCCTTCTCCTCTCCCTCCCCTCTCCCTCTCTCCTCTCTCTCTTCCCTCCCCTCTCTCTCCTCTCTCTCTCTTCCCTCTCCCTCCCTCTCTCTTCCCTCTCTCTTCCCTCTCCCTCTCTCTTCCCTCTCCCTCCCTCTCTCTTCCCTCTCCTCTCTCTCTTCCCTCCCCTCTCTCTTCCTTTTCATCTCTTTCTCTATTCCCTCTCCTCTCTCTCTCTCTCTCTTTCCCTTCTCTCTCTCTCTTTCTTCCCTCTCTCTCTTCCCTCTCTCTCTTCCCTCTCCTCTCTCTCTATTTATTTTAATTTTAATTTTTTTAAAATTGAAAAAAGCCATTAGCGACATATAGTAACATACATTGCTAATATTTTAGTGTTAGCGATGTATAGATGTATATGTCGCTAATACATCATAGTATTAGTGACGTATACATGTATACTCTCTAATACTCTTTTTTTAAAAAAATAAAATTACTATCCCCCTCTCCTTCTCTCTCTCTCTTCCCTCTTCTCTCTCTGTCTTCCCTCCCCTCTCTCTCTTCCCTCCCCTATCCTCTCTCTCTTCCCTATTCTCTCTCTCCTCACTCTCTCAATTTATTTTAATTTTAATTTTTTTAAAATATAAAAAAGCCATTAGCGACGTATAGTTACATAGTCGCTAATACTATAGTGTATTAGCAACATATACAACTATATGCCACTAATACACTATTATATTAGTGACATATACATCACTAATACACTATAGTATTAGCGACAAATATCTATGCATCGTTAATAATTTTGAATTTTTTTATAAAAAATTAATAACATGAATTATAGCGACGTATAATATAAAGCGTCGCTAATATGTTTTGTATTAACGACGTATATTATTATGCGTCACTAATAGATTCTCTATTAGCAACACTTAATATTCTATGTTGCTAATATATGACTATTAGCAAAGTTTAATATTAAGTGTCGGTAAGAGTGAAATTATTGGCGACGCTTTTTTATATGTCACTATTATTAGTTTTTAGCGATGTTTATTATTGTGTTGCTAATAAAAGCGTTTCTAATTGTACATTTTGCTGTAGTGATGTGTACACAACGTTTTCAGAATGCACGTAGCGATGCACACACATAGTTGGCCATGTTGGGACATATGGTCGGCTAACACGTATTTAGAGTTTTAAGAGTTCCCCTCCCCCTAGATAGTGTTGGAGAGTCTTGTAGAGTGTTTTGAGGCTATTTGGTAAACATTAGAGGAACCATGCCCATATAGCCACTTTGGCTGCCACTCCAGTAGAATGGAAAAATCTCTTATACTATATAAGGGGGATATTGTGAGCTAAAATGTTGAGCTGTTGGTATGATGCCTAGCCTTGCAACAGGCTATCTTGGATGACAAAGAAGACTTGTTGTATTGCTAGCTATCATGCTAGGAGCCCTATCCGCTAGGGATGGGGCTCTCTGACCTATGGGGCAGCCGTCCAGCCTTATGGCTTTATTGGAAAGAAAGACCCTTACATGCATTTGGCGGAGACAAAAATGTTCGGATGTTAGAGTTGCCCAAGTTGGATATGTGCATCGCAAGGATGTGTCCCCCTCCGGCTTGCTTGTTTGGAAAATGTCTTGGCACGCTAGCATGGCCTCCTTGGACTAGTTCGTAGCTTGGCTTCGCGGGTCTAGATGCTTGGTCAAATGGAACGAGGCCATGACCTTGACGAGAAAGGCTTACTTGCTTGGCTATTTGGCCTTGCGAGTGTTGCATGGTAGGCATTTCTTGGGCACCTCCATGACACAACGACCGATAATATGATATGATTCATTTTGTATATACGATAATACCACATGACAACAATGCATGTTATTGATAATATGCTATACTCCATAGCACATATTTAATAACACAATATGTGTTCTTTCCGTGTATTCAAAAACATGACATTCACAACATTTGCAAATATGTGTTATTGATACAAGTGTTCATCAAGTGGTGGATGAAAGCCTACATTAGATGTTCTACATAATGAAACTTGCATGCAAAAAACCATACTAGAGTCCCTCTTTACACACTAGGCTAAGAGGCCATGATGGCCATTATACGGTGTCCTTCCTTAGCATCCCCATCCCTCTCCATTCTTATATGACCTTGTTCTCCCCGGCTAGTTCCCCATGATTCTTTTTTGGAGTTGCAGGTGTCATCCTCCCTTTTGTAGGGATAAGTAGTGTATGTGGTTAGAAAGAAAAAAAATTGAAAACTGGTCGCCGATGAAGTGATGAAGGTCAACAATCACCAAACAGAAATTGGAATTTGCAGTTGATAGGAATCGCTTGGCAAAAATCGCAAATCACCATTGAGCTCCGATTGACACTTTGCTTATGCATCGTCACAAGTAGTTTACACAATTTCAAACACCAAGTCCTGTTGCAGGGGTATTTTGGTCTAATTTTTTCAATTTTATTTGTAAACCTAGGCTCTATGGAATGCTTTTTACAAAATTAGGGAATATTGAATATTTGCATCTCAGGCGAGGTAATATGAAAATATCTCTTTTTAAAAAGGACGACCAAAAGCCTAGCTTATTGTCTTCTTCAAAAGTTAAAAAAATGCATACATATGAGCACTGGAAGGTGGTGGGAGATAGAGCCAGGGGAGAGAGTGTGACTCACCTTATTAGTCTTTGAGTCCCTTGTATTGTTGATGGACATAAAAATGTGATGGGTTTGATAATAGGCCACAACAGCAAGAACGTTTGAGTTGTTGGTCTTGTTTTAGATTAAAATAGAAGGTAGCCCAACTGTCTAAATTGACACATATTTTGGGCTTTCAAAACATTATGGGTGGGCTTGAGTTAAAATACCCATTAAGTTGTGGTTTTAATGGCGAATTTGGATAGTAGCCTGACCTCTAAATGGAGGGTCATGATTCTAGCATTTATAACAATAGTGTCTTGGTTTAGTTATAAATACACTATTAGCCATCCTAATATGGTGCCTAATGAGAATTAATCTTAATCAAGTTCTAAATCAGAAACATATTACGAGGATTTGTTGAAGATTAGGAGAGGAAAAGCTTCATTAAAGGGTATAAAGCTTTATTCAAGCACTAATGTCTATAGGCAAGCCTAACCCCACTATTTTCTATCCCATCAATTTGTATCGAGGCTAGGTTGGTGGCAATGGAAATCGACGGTGGATGTGAGTTTTTGGCTACTCGACGGTATCGCTTCCAGATGACCATAAGACTTCCCAGTGGCTGTCATATTGCTTGCCGGAGTGGAAGTTACATTGTTTTACTGTTCCTGCAATTTATTTGAATTTTCAGTGGTTTTTTTCTCTTGTCATCGGACCAGCCTTTTGGACTTATTTAGTGCTGGCCGGGGCAGCCGTCTCATAGCGTTTGGGCACTAGCCGTCGATGTTGCTGTGCACAACTGCCGTGTTGTTTGAATCGGGCATCCAAAAATATTTTTTTTTACTATTCCGCATTCCGTTGTCGGCTTCCCATGTTGGACTAGCCCCTGGACCTATACAATGTTGGCCAGCATCACTGCCTTGTGGCGTATGGGTGCTAGCTATGCTACAGCTGCGCACAAAGCCTCTGCACTCTGTTTTTCCTTTTCTCCTCTGTACGGTTTGAATAGCCCTCCCTAGACACAGCCCTCCATTTCTCTGGTCGTTTTTCATTCTCCATTGTTGGGCGGAATGTTTTCTGGTCTTATGGGCTATTTGCAAGCCTTACTGGACGATGGCAGGCAAGCACCTGTAGAAGCTTCAACTGTCGAGCGGTTGATGACGACCTGCTTCTACGGGTCATCAACAACCTGCCCATATGGGTCTTCACTGACCCGCATCAGCGTGGATGGTCACTGACCTGCGTTGGTATGGATGGTCACTGACCTGCACTGGCGCGGATGGTCATTGACCGTGCCGCCTGGGTAAGTTTTGACGCGGTGGAAAACTAGGTCCTCAGACCCAGTTAGGCCATTTTCAGGCCAAAAAATAAATTTTTTTCTAAAGGAGTTTCTAGAATAATATTTTGATTTCATGTTGATGTGTATTAATTATCTTTAAAGGGCTTTATTAACGTATTGGGCTGGCTAGGGAATCTATAATTCAATTTTATAGTTTATCAATTTTTTTAACAATTGTTGAGTGCACCACTTATGTAATTTTACGAGACAGTATATATTTGACACATGGTAAGCTTCTCTAGAATTCAAGGATCACTTCTGGAGGAGGATGCAGTCATAAGGAATTAATGTATATTTTTTCTCTTTTAGAGACCTTAGTGCTTCCAACTTATACAATTTTTTTTAAATTATTTTTAAGGATTGTATATGGATTGTGGACTATATTTTATTAATTGTGGTGTGTGATGATGGTAACCCCCGACTGAATCTCAAAAGCCCAATAACATAATTGATGAAAAGGCCCTTGTCAATTTATTTTGTATATTTTTGATTGTATGATAATTAATTACACTTATCTTGTTATATGAGATGGTGATATGCACAAATTAAGTTCCCATGCCCATTGGGATGACTTAGAAGTGGCCAAAACATTCTAAGTTATTTTTCAACATGTAAATCATATAGGATGCTACTATGGGGTGCAGAAATTTTGATAAATAATCATGTGCTATTACAAAATTTTGATTATGTGGCAATGATTATTATCCGTCCCCACATAGAAGTGGTAGCTATAGTCATACAATTAGGATAGGGTGGAGGGTTATATGTTTGCACATGGGTGAAACCTGATCGTTTATAATTAAACCCTTTGCAAGTGTACAAGGTAATTGTACTAGGATAAGTATTTAAGGGTTGTCGAACCTCAGGGACGGATGGATTATCACTAAATCTAAAAAGGAATTTGCTGATTACAAACTAAAAACAACTTAAACTTAAATTAAGCAAAAGAAAGAAATCAAATAGTTTAAAAGCAAGAGATTAATTTGATAGAATTTACTTAGGAAATCGAATCCACTATAGAACCATAACAATTCCTTAACTTTTAATCTAAATCTAGTGTGAACATGAATAAGTATTCTCAGCTACAAGCTAGAATTACTTTAAAAAGAATCATTAATTAACTTCCATGGCATGAACTATCTTCGACAATAGCACGGATCATCTACACTAAACTAGCTATAGGCATGACCCGTCTAATCTTAGTATAACTCATCCAAGTCATTAATTATCTGAACATTAAAACTATTGTATGACCATCTCATCTAAATCACAGAAATTAGAATTGATGCAAATATCAAAACCATATCAATCTATCATCTACAAGACAATAGATCAACATAGATTTGAATAAACATTAAAAGCTCTTCCATTAAAAAGGAAATCCATATCATACAATTGTCATCATTCACAACTGAGATCTAAATTAAAAAGAAAAGAAACTGAAACTTATCTATAGCTTCATCAACTCCTAAGTAAAAGAAAAGTCTAGCCTTCCATTGTAGAAGAAAGCACTTGAATCTCTATTAGAAGCTTTGAATTCTCTTCCATCTTCTTCTTCCTTTTTCTCCTCCTAAAATCTACTGGAATCCCCCAATTTGAAGCCAAATATGTCTTTTTATAGGCATAAGTTCCGTAGGAAGAAGTCCAATATAAAAAGGATTGGAATTTGGGTCAAACAAGGAAACTGCGCGTTAGGCCGATCGATCGCCCTGCATGCCCGATCGATCGGCTACACTGTATTTTCATCTGAATTCACGTTATCCCGATCGATCGCCCTGCATGGCCGATCGATCGGCTACAGTGTTTCTGTTTTTCTGGACTCTGTTCATTAAGCTTTCCTTCGTGTCCATATTAATTTCTAACTTGTTTATAACTCCGAAAAGTTGTCCAAATCACTTTAAAGCATGTGAAGACTATTTTCAAGTATTTCAAACATCGTCCAAGTACTTCGATAAGCGCACTTTACCTACAAAACATAAAATACCATATTTTAGACATGTAGAATATAATTAAAATTCCAACTTTGTTTAAATACACATCTAAACTACTAATAACTACAAAATTATTAATAATTAAACTAAAATACAAATATCTATCTTAATCTAAATAAACTATAAATAACACTAAATTAACCTAATCTATACTAGCAAATAAGGTAAAAAGGCATATAAAATAGATATAGATTTCATACTTATCAAATACCCCCAAACCTATATTTTGCTAGTCCTCGAGCAAAACAAAAATAAAATAAAACAACTAATCTAAAAAAATAAAATAAATAAAAGCCACTTTCGTAGGGAATCACGATTGCATTTAGCGTATGCAACAAGCCTTTAAACCCCTAGGTGTCCCTAGTTGGACGAGTTGTGTCTCGTGAGGGTTTGCAGTAATGATACCCACAAACATCAAAACCTACGAAAAATAAAACAAACAAACAAAAAAATAAAAATTTGAAAAAAACAATCTTCTCTTAAAAACACATAACTATTTTTAAAAAGAACCAACCACAAATACTTGAAACAAGTAAACAATTAAGATCTGATCACTTTTAAGTAAGGAATAATCC
Organism: Saururus chinensis; assembly: GCA_035235625.1. Lineage (NCBI taxonomy): Eukaryota > Viridiplantae > Streptophyta > Magnoliopsida > Piperales > Saururaceae > Saururus > Saururus chinensis. Next base: position 3,700,250 of record CP141145.1, on the reverse strand, counting down.
ATTCTATAACCCCATCTTAGAAATAATTGTGCAACTACATATATATATTTCAAAAACATAAAGTGTAGAAACTTTGTAGTCATATGATTTTATTCTTTATTAACAAGCATATCTTATGTGACCCATTAACCAAGCTCATTAAAGTTCACTAACTCAAAAATATAACAATGATAATCTTTCATCTTTAACATCTCATAATAAACCTTCATGTAATAGCTATCAAATTCAATTGAATTCAGGGAATAAGAGCATAATATACTTCAAAATATGACTTGTGCAATACTTAGTTCTATTAAGCTTTCTAAATAGTCCATGTAACAAGCGTTAGGCCAGTGTCCCTAATCCAGTTGGCTCAAGGCACTAGGTGTTGAAACACCCCTCAGGCTTAATAACTCGAACTATAAAGGCTACAGAACTAAGTAAGTCATAAAAGAATTTATCTCAACTTTTCACCTTTTGACGCGATCCCTTATACTTGCCTAGGCACAAGGTCCGGTTACTCAGTAAAAAGAGAAACAAACCTTTTTTTTTCTTTTTTTTTTCATTATCATTTTTTTTTTCATTCAATCTATTTTTTTCAACTTTTTTTTTTCACTTCTTTTTTTTTTCATTCTTCTTCTTTTTTTTTTATACACACTTATCCCATTTTTTTTTTCAAATAAAAGCTAAGCATAAAAATCTATCATAAAATATTAAAAATTACTCAATTGCCAAGTTTTCAAAAATATATGCTTAGTTAAAGATATCCCACTAAGATTACAAGTAATAAATCATAAAATTATATTCCTACAAGTTTCATGTGTGTGGAATGTGATTTAAAAATATAAGCACAATTATCCAAGATAATGAAAATAAAATAGAAATTACTCACTTAATCATTTTCATCACTTAATTAATTACTTGAACTTTCTTCATGAAATTGATCTCTTTAAAAACAGACATATACTTTTAAAAGAAAATAAGCGATAAAACCCACTTAAAAGTAAAGAAAACAAAAGAAAAACAAAAAATACTCTAAAACATCCTAAAAGAAAAATAAGAAATAAAAATATCTTTCTACACCCCCAAACCTAAATTAAACATTGTCCTCAATGTTAAAGAAAATATATATTACAATGACAAGAATAAGTAAGAGAGGGAAAAGAAAGATATCACCTGAAAGCATAACTAATCCACTAGTCTGAAAAGTGAAGTACATAGGATTGGAGAAAAGAAATAAATATAAGTGATGAGCATTCCCCCAAACCTAAAGTATTATATCCCATAAAAGAAGCAAAACTATAATGAGAAAAAAAAACCTGAGAAAATAAGTAAATAAAGCCTAAATGAAGCAAAGAAAATAAATAAAAGGAAAAGAAATATATCAAAAACATGGGTTGCCTCCCAAGAAGCGCTAAGTTTATTGTCTTCAGCCAGACATTGCCAACATTCTCAAATATATCAGGGCGGCTGGTAGATATTAGCATTGACTTTTCTCTTAAGTCTCCAAAAAGATGATGCAGAAAAATTAGAAGACATGACTTGATTATGGGCTGATGCTACAAAAGATGGACCTCTATCATAAGCATCAAATCTAAAATTGTCTACCATAAAACATTCAGCATTAGAAGTTGCAGGCAAATGGTTAGACACATCAAAAATATTTAGGTGCACTTTCATGTTCCCAAAAGTCATCTCCATTACCCCCGTCCTACAATTTATGCATGCATTAGCTGTGGCAAGGAATGGACGACCTAGAATGATAGGAATCTGATATGTGGGGTTGGCACCGGTTTCCATATCTAAGACAATAAAATCAACAGGGAAAAAGAACCGGTCAACCTTCACTAAGACATCCTCAATGACTCCCCGAGGCTTACGCACAGAACGGTCGACTAGCTGCAAGGTAACTGATGTAGGCTGCAATTCACCTAACCCTAGTTTCTCATACACCGAGTAAGGGAGTAGATTGACACTCGCACCAAGGTCAAGGAGGGCTCTATGGATGGAGTGATCACCTATGACACAAGAAATAGTGGGTACTCCAGGGTCCTTATACTTAGGTGGGGTGTCAAACTTCAAAAGAGAGCTAACTTGCTCGGTGAGAAAGACCTTCTTAGACACATGAGTCTTAGATTTACGCTTTTGAGTGCATAGGTCTTTGAGGAACTTAGCATAAGCAGGGACTTGCTTAATGGCATCTAAGAGGGGGAGATTAATTTTGACTTGTTTGAAAGTCTCAAGAATCTCATCAGTCCTAGCTGTGCTCTTTCTAAATGGTGGGGCCATGTCAAGACACTGAGGAAAAGGTGCCCTAGGGATATAAGATCCCTCGGAAGTGGTCTTAGACTGTGGCTCTGAGGAAGGGGAAGGAGATACAAACTCCTTCTCATGTGGTGCACTACTTTCTATTTGAGGTTCATTAGGGGTTGCCTTCTCTAACTCCTCACTCCTATCATCTATCACTGGTGTCCCCCCAACACTCTTGTCAACAATCCTCCCACTCCTGAGGGTCATTATGGAATTAACTTGTTCATTAGAGGAAGGAGCTCCCTCTACCTGAAATTGACCTTTAGGGTTTGGTAGGGGTTGACTTGGCAATGTCCCCATCTCTCTCTTGTTAATAACGTTAGCTAGTTGTCCAATTTGGGCTTCTAACTTTGCTATAGATTGTGTGTGAGAGTGGAGGAGTTGTGATTGAGATTGAATGCCTTGCAGGGCACTCAAAACCTTTTCTTCAAAACTTGGACTCCTATTGGGTTGGACATACAGAGGTTGCACTTGAGGTTGGTGGATATGGGCTGGTGGGACTTGGAATGGGGGCCTAGGGGGTTGGTTACCCATAACCCCTTGGTTTTGTGTCTGCCAAGAAAAGTTAGGATGATTCCTCCACCCAGGGTTATATGTGTTTGAAAATGGATTGTTCTCAGCCCTAGGGAAGGATTGGGTAGAATTCACATGGTCTTGGACAAGCTCAGGAAATTGAGAGGCAGAGGGGCACTCAATGATAGTATGGGCTGGGCTAAGGCATATTGTGCATGCATCTTGAGTGAAGGGAGTGGGCTGATTGGTTGAAGTCATAAGGAGGTCCAGCTTCCTACTCAAAATATCAACTTTGAAGGAGAGGTCTAATGGGTTTTTGACTTCATATAAGCCACCCCTAGAGGGGGCATTGTTCAAGGTAGATAATCCACTCTCATTTCTATTCAACGCAGCATGTTGAAGAGAATTTTCACTCAAGTCCTCAAAAAGTTTCCATGCCTCATTTTCATTTTTTAGCAAAAAGGTACTCCCACAACTTGCATCAACAAGATGACGGTTTTGTTCAGTAAGACCCTCATAAAAACGTTGCACTAATTGCCACTTAGGGACAGCATGATGAGGACACCTCCTAAGAAGGTCCTTAAGTCTATCCCAACTCTCATGGAACTGTTCAGTGGGAAGTTGGGCAAAAGTGGTTATGGCCTTTCTCATTTGGTTGGTCTTACCTATGGGGAAATATTTTTTAAGGAACTCTTGTTGCATTTGGGCCCATGTTGTGATAGTGTTTGGCTCTAATGAGTGAAGCCATTCCTTAGCCTTATCTTTCAATGTGAAAGGAAAAAGGCGAAGTTTAACAGCCTCATCGGTTAAATTTGAGAGCTTAAAAGTTGTGCATAGTTCTAAGAAGTCATCTAGGTGCCTATACGGGTTTTCATTATTAAGCCCATAAAAGGATGGAAGCATTTGAATGACATTGGGCTTAATTTCATAATTTTGGGCAGCGACCGCTGGCAACCTAATGCATGAAGGAGAGGTGTACTCATTGGGAGTGTAATACTCCCTTAGAGCTTTAAGTGGTGCATCTACTAACTGATGTTCATCCATGATGAGGCTAGAAGTAGTGTGGGTGGAGGAATTGGTAGGTGAGTTTGGGGGTGTAGGGATGTAGGTCGAGGGCAACTCAGCTCTCCTAGATGTCCGCTCAGGCTCAAGGTCAAATGGTACTAATCGGGGGAGTAAGGAGCGACGACCACGCATACACCACAAACACACCACACAATTTTAAATGTAAAAAAAAAAGGAATACCAAGAAAAAACTAACTAAAAATAAATCAAAATAAAGAGAGAAAAGGATCTTGCAAACCGAAAAGAAGCACTATGCTTGGGATGTCCACTTGTGGCCACAAGTGTAGAGAGCACGATCTTCAACTTAGCCTACAAAATCAAATTAACAAAAGGTAAGAAACTAAAAATTAACCTAAAAACTAAAGTAAACTGAATCTAAATTAGATAGAATTATCCTAATACTAATTTAGTAACAAATCAACACTGTCCCCGGCAACGGCGCCAAAAACTTGATCGTTTATAATTAAACCCTTTGCAAGTGTACAAGGTAATTGTACTAGGATAAGTATTTAAGGGTTGTCGAACCTCAGGGACGGATGGATTATCACTAAATCTAAAAAGGAATTTGCTGATTACAAACTAAAAACAACTTAAACTTAAATTAAGCAAAAGAAAGAAATCAAATAGTTTAAAAGCAAGAGATTAATTTGATAGAATTTACTTAGGAAATCGAATCCACTATAGAACCATAACAATTCCTTAACTTTTAATCTAAATCTAGTGTGAACATGAACAAGTATTCTCAGCTACAAGCTAGAATTACTTTAAAAAGAATCATTAATTAACTTCCATGGCATGAACTATCTTTGACAATAGCACGGATCATCTACACTAAACTAGCTATAGGCATGACCCGTCTAATCTTAGTATAACTCATCCAAGTCATTAATTATCTGAACATTAAAACTATTGTATGACCATCTCATCTAAATCACAGAAATTAGAATCGATGCAAATATCAAAACCATATCAATCTATCATCTACAAGACAATAGATCAACATAGATTTGAATAAACATTAAAAGCTCTTCCATTAAAAAGGAAATCCATATCATACAATTGTCATCATTCACAACTGAGATCTAAATTAAAAAGAAAAGAAACTGAAACTTATCTATAGCTTCATCAACTCCTAAGTAAAAGAAAAGTCTAGCCTTCCATTGTAGAAGAAAGCACTTGAATCTCTATTAGAAGCTTTGAATTCTCTTCCATCTTCTTCTTTCTTTTTCTCCTCCTAAAATCTACTGGAATCCCCCAATTTGAAGCCAAATATGTCTTTTTATAGGCATAAGTTCCGTAGGAAGAAGTCCAATATAAAAAGGATTGGAATTTGGGTCAAACAAGGAAACTGCGCGTTAGGCCGATCGATCTCCCTGCATGCCCGATCGATCGGCTACACTGTATTTTCATCTGAATTCACGTTATCCCGATCGATCGCCCTGCATGGCCGATCGATCGGCTACAGTGTTTCTGTTTTTCTGGACTCTGTTCATTAAGCTTTCCTTCGTGTCCATATTAATTTCTAACTTGTTTATAACTCCGAAAAGTTGTCCAAATCACTTTAAAGCATGTGAAGACTATTTTCAAGTATTTCAAACATCGTCCAAGTACTTCGATAAGCGCACTTTACCTACAAAACATAAAATACCATATTTTAGACATGTAGAATATAATTAAAATTCCAACTTTGTTTAAATACACATCTAAACTACTAATAACTACAAAATTATTAATAATTAAACTAAAATATAAATATCTATCTTAATCTAAATAAACTATAAATAACACTAAATTAACCTAATCTATACTAGCAAATAAGGTAAAAAGGCATATAAAATAGATATAGATTTCATACTTATCAAAACCCTAGGCCCATATGTGTGAGATTTTTCTATAATGTATCACATATATCCCACTAGCTTTATCATAAAACAAAATAACTGTTTGTTTCTATACAGTTTTAGTAATTTTTGGTGCAAAATGAAACCTTTGCCCATCTAACATCCTTAATTTTCCAAAAAATTTATGTAAATTTTTTCGTATATTCTACTTGTATTTTCGATGAGGAAATCTGATGCTTCAACATGTCTATTTTTGTAATTCACCTCAATATTCATAACTGTAGAGTCAGGATTGGTGAAAAGAAAGAAAGAGGAGGAGGAAAAAACAAGGAAAGGAAAAAATAGAAAAAAATAGAAATTGGACCGGGTGAGCTGATTCACGGCTGACCTACTGGCAGAATAGAGGAAGGCAGTGCCCTTCCCCCTGACCATCAGATACCTTTGCCACTAGATGGATTTGATGTCAGATCTCTCTTCCACCTTTCCTCCATCTTCGAGCATCACCCCACACCCTCCGCCCTTATGTGGGACATTGTAGATGCTAAACCGATGTTGTTGGGTGCTGCATATGACAGATTTTGACATCTTACGGCCGACCGAGTACTTCTCAGCCGTCAGCCGACCTTCAGTGAGTACACTTTGATTTTCGGTCGCACCTGCCACTCGTTGGCATGACTTTTCTCCTGGCTGCCCTAGTGTGCTACCGTAGATTGTAGATATTGCCACATTGATAAGTGTCACCCCCATTTGGCTGTGATTGTTTCCGGCGCCTCTTAAACATCGGGACAACAACTCTCAGCTTGGCAATGCATTTGGCCACCAACTCTGCCACCGTCATATGATCACCATCAAATGTTAAGGATTACTAGGTAGGGGAGCTTTGAACTCGTAATTTCATGATAGCATGTTTTGAATATGTAGCAGTATGCTAGGATTGTATGATTCAATGCTTTGGATGTTAAATCATGATCCATTTGCATGATGTAACAGGGTGAATTATGCCATGTGGAACATGTATGTGTTAGTAATGGCTAACGAGTATGTTGGTAAGCTACGTATGTGGATTATGTATGTGCTAGTGATGACTAGTAAGTATTTTGGTAAGCTATGTATGTGGATTATGTATGTGCTAGTGATGACTAGTAAGTATTTTGGTAAGCTACGTATGTGAATTATGTATGTGCTAGTGATGGCTAGAGAGTATGTTGGTAAGCTTCGTATGTGGATTATGTATGTGCTAGTGATGGCTAGTGAGTATGTTGGTAAGCTTTGTATGGAATTGTGTATGAAAGTATGTGTGATGGACATATGTATGTGTGATAGCTATACACCAATGCGATAGATATGTATGGGAGGGGGGCAAAAGTATGGGCAATGGATGGTAAGAAGTGAAAAAGATTTTGGTATGGAGTTGGATGTGGATGTGTAAGTGTATGACGGAAGATGGCAGACGCAAGTTTGACAGGTGAGGATTGGAGTAGATTGGTTTGGATCAGAGCATATGTTGGGAGATTGTCAGATAGTAGGAGTGTTGAATAATTGCACTAGCATAATATACATATAATGAATTAAAAAGTAATCATAATAAGTGAGGTATAAGTAAGAGGGTGATAACTAGGGTTGGCTTTGAGAAGCTCAGTTCGATGACTTTCGAGTAAGATGTGTTAGCTATAGGGTGGATGGCAAAGACTATATGAATATGTAAGGATTTGATGTATAGTGAGTTATGATCATGAGATGGATGGGTTAACTGAAGTTTGCTGCCCTGATGAACTAGGGTTTTGGATCGGGCTCAACTTTGGTTTGATTAATGGTGCACAATATGTTTGAGAGTTTTTGTGGCATAATTGTACCACAAAAATTACTTAATTCAAACTTGAATTATAAGCAGAGCTAATGATAGCATTGTGAGTTTGAGACTTGAGGGTTTGATGGATTAAGTTCTGTGTTTGAGCTAGTCGATAATGAGTCGGCTAAGCATTTCTCATGTCTTGCCATGGTGTTTATCTTGTGGGATATTGACTGTGTGGTGTATTGAGCCCATACGTTTGATGCTCTGTTGAGAGCGATGTATGTTTTTGATTTGGTTTGTGTGTTGAATTAACCCCAAATGTTTGATGCTCTATTGAGAGCGTTGTATGAGGAGTGACACTGACACTATAAGACCCCTAAAGTGTGGACAATTGTATGATCGCTAATGTGTGGATGTTTATGTTTGCGTGCTCAGGTAAGTAGTATCATAGAACTGCTCTTACCTATTTGATCCTTTACCCCATGAGCTTTGGTGTGCCTTGCCTTCGAAAAAGTCTATGGCGTCTAGTCCCTCCCTAAAGGTTAAGGTGATGCCCCAGTGGCATTCCTTTCAATTTCGACATTGGAGCTTATTAAGTGTAATAAGCTTTAGTAGTCGATAGTATGTGTACGATTGTACGAGTGAGTATGTATGTTTTTGAGTAAGTGTATGTTTCTGAGTAAGCATATATTTCTTAGCTCAACTATAAAAGTATGATTTTGAGCACGACTGTAAGAGTATGATTCTGTGCAAGACTGTACGAGTATGATTCTAACCAAGACTGTATGCGTATGTTTACGAGTAAGGCTGTATGAGTAAGGTCGTATGAGGATGTGTAAGTTTGTACAAGTTAGGTCATACGAATATGTGTAAGTTGTTTGAGTATGCATATGATTGTGTTAGTGAGTTTGTATGACTCTGATTAAGAGTGTATGCGTAAGATTGGTTCGATGGTATGTATTTGGCATGATTGTATGCATATGTGCATGATTATTATATGCCTATCTGCTTCATGTTTGAATTGCATAAACACATCTATGTATGGACTTACTAAGTTCCTACTAGGTATTTTCCTACCGAGTAGGAAAATACTCATTACCCTATTTTTTTAGCCCCGTTGTTCGGGAAGCTTTTGTAGTTTGTGATGGAGAGCTCTTGGATATGGATGCTCGTTTCCGCAATGGATTGATTTCTTTCGACTCAGGTATATCATTGACTCACTACGAGTATTATGTTGTGCCATGATTTGATGTATTGGGTGAGATAAGAATTAAGGTGTTTATATTTTCTGGAATTGTAATATGGATTAGACTATGGCTATTTATGGGACTTGCTCTCAGGGATGTGTGGGATAGATTTTTATTTAAAACCCATGATCATGGTAATTTATTCATAAATTTATTTTTGAGTAGCGCCTAAGGATGTTTGGTTTGGCCGTATGACGTTTGATCGAAAGACTAAAAATTTGGATGGGAAAATTGATGTGTAATGTTTTAAATTATAAATTGCTTTCACAGGTTTTGCATTTCATTATTTCCCCCCAATTTATATTTGTTATATTGCAAAATGTTTTTGTGAATTTTAAAGAAAATGCGATGAAAAATTTTGGGCATTACAATTTGTTTCCCCTACTCGGTATGAAAATATTCATTTTCCCAATTTATATTTTTAGCCCCTTGGTTTAGAGGCTTTTGCAGGTCAATCGATAACTTTTTGGATCAGACTTTGTTCCCAATGGTAGACTATTCTTTCTCAACCTTGGTGTGAGGTGCACCTGTAGTGAGGAATTTTTATTTTTGTGTCATGATCTCATGCATTGAGTAAGGTGAGAGTAAAACATGCTATTCTTCTGGACTTGTGCATATATGTATGATTTAGAACTCAGACTGTTGAAGAACTTGTACTCAGAGAGGCTTGAGATGTATTTATTTTTAAAGGCCGTGGCCATGTTAGGTTTTAGCTTTATATTTTTGTTTTGGGTCACGACTGAGAATGTTGGTTTTGTTGTATGATGAATTAATTTATAAGATTTGTTTTCACATGTTTTGAATTTTGTCATTTTTTTTATTTACATCCATATTTTAAAACAAATTTTAAGTAAAATTTTAAAGTAAATGTAAGGAAAAACCTTGGGCATGACATCCCAAAGGGAGGTTCAAAATTTTACTAGTTGATTTTAGCATTGGTTATTTCATACTTCAGTTTGTTTCTTGTCCTATTAAATGTTTACGTGTATTTATTCTTTTATTGTAGCTTATCTGTGTTTTATTTTTGATGCTAATCAACACCTTCCAATATTGTTTGAGAACAATTTTCCAGATTGGAAGGAAAAGACACTTTTATTATTAAGATGCATAGACTTAGATTTGGCATTTGGTATGGATGTACCCACCACCCCTACATATGAAAGTACGCCAAGTGAGGTAGCATTATTTGAAAAGTGGGAGCGGTCTAACTACTTAAGTATGACACTCATGAGGTCTCACATAAATAAAAGCATTAGGGGATCCATCCTAGAATGTGCTACAATGACAGAACTTTTGAAAGCTATTGATGCTCAATTCAAGAGTTTTGATAAAGACCTAGCCAACATCTTAATGTCCAAGTTGTCATCTATGAGGCTAACAGATGACAAAGGGGTACGAGAGCGTATCATGCAGATGTGTGATATTGTTAACTAGTTAAACAACAAGAAAATCATGATTGGTGACACCTTTTTGGTCCACTTTATCCTCAACTCCCTATCTGCACAATATGGGTCATTCAAGATTTCTTACAACACAATAACACTCAATAGTCAGTCAATGATCTTTTGAGTATGTGTGTCCAAGAAGAAGGAATACTTAAGTAAGAGAAGCTAGAAACTGCCCATCTAATTTCTCTTAGAGGACAAAAGAAGAGAAATCATGGTGCTCCAAAGAACAAAGTTGGTAAAGGTGATATGACCTAGTTTTTTAAAAGCCTTTTTAAATAGCATGAATAGTAAGTCACAAGATTTTTTTTCTTTCTTAAATATAAAACAAGCCATTCGATTAAATATCCAGTTTATAATAATTAGGGTTCACAAATACAAATATCAAATCATATGATATTATTACACGTCTGAAAAATTCATAAAGAATAACCTATCCATCTAATTACAAGTTCGTCATCCGTCTAAAAATAAAATCACTAAGTTGACACTCACGCCAAAGCTATACTTACGTATCGAAATTGCAGAGAACGAGGAACTTCATCATGTGCTCATCAATCGTGGTCTCACTTGTCGTCACTTGGAGAATCTGCAACCAACCAAACCAAACCAAACAACAACAACACAAAAATAATGGAACCTCTCCACCTTTAGGAGAAGAGCTTCTAAAGGGGCAAAAGGTTTTATTAATACTTTTTGGATCAGGCCAACATCACCCGATGTAAGTTGCCTACGTACTCATTAGACAACATCTCCAATGTTTTCAACCAAATCGGATCTAGACATAGTTCTGCCTAAAACTATATTATCTTAAGAAGCATAGCATCACACATGCAACGTTTAAGTATTTTTAATCAACCTATATTTTATGCAAGTCCTTTAATTGTTCCACTTGTCTAATTAAACAAGCAATATCAAATAATGTTATTAATTATCTCACAACCCTTGTTCCTAAACCCTAAACCCTTGTTTAATAAATAATACTATCAAATATGTTTTCACTCAGAGATGACTCGACTCTCAAAGAAATCTCTAGATATAGGACTCCAACATTGGAGTAGGCTAATTAATAGTAGTTTAACCCAAATCATTAGGGCTTTCAATATCTTACCACAAATCTAGATAAGAGGATCCCAACTGTACTTATGGACATAAATTGGCAAGAAGCACAAGCCTTTCATGATCCCCATACAACTCTGCTTTTCGTACGCACTATATGGTCTTGTGAAGACTTACGGGAAACCCTCAATAGAGACCTCTCTGAACAATACCCAAACTTGTGGGAAACCTACGGTAGATACCTCTCTAGTCAATACCCAAACCGCTGTGGTAGTGAAGAAAGTGTATCACAATCTCCACCATCCCAACTAAGGGAGAAAATGTCTTTATGACTATTGACTCCCCCAATCATTTAAAACTTAAACTAGATTATTTTCATCTAGTCAAGTATTTACCCAACCATTTGGGTCCTCTTCACCTTGTGATTCATTCCAATAAATAGCTCATCCACTGAGCTATGACACAAAGAACACCCCATAACATCCCTCGGTTCATTAACCAAGGTAAAATTCTATGTCAGGGCCCTGTTCACTCCATGAACATGTCCCAGACCTAGTTGTAGGTATTTTAGTCTTTATCTTGCTTAGATGTTCTCCCCCCTAATCTAATGATAACCAATATCTCTTGATTAGTCTTCATTAACTTTAAGTTACCAATATAACGTAATGCGTTAATAATAAAAACATGCATTAGAATAATCAACATAAATAACATGTACTCACACTAGTACATAAATAATAAATGAAGGCCCATTGCACTCATTTCCAGGGTTAGGGCTCAACGAATTCAAGCCCGTGGATGTAAATAACTCTAACGCATCACATGAGTTACGTGTATGATGCCCTAGTGGATTTATGTGCTTCGTTGTGGACACGTGTAATACAGTACCCTATACCTTAACAATTAGGGTTATTCTCCTTATTTTTTGTGACATTATGACCTATCGAGGTCTTAATGTTACTAACAAGACCCCTTCCTTTTAAAGCCATTTAAAATCATTATAGGTTATACATTTTAGCAAAAATGGAATATACTGCCCCTAAGGGCATTAGGGTAATTTTACCACCTTAGGTATGGTACCCTCCATTAGGTTATTCTAATCATCTCACTTCCCATCCATTCATTTTGCATCATTCCTCTCTCTCAAGGTTGCACTCTCAAATTGACTCGTGCTTCCATTCACACAAATGTGGGCGGTTTGCTCATGAGGATGTTTCTATTATTTTGTTCAAAGATTTATTGACATCCAATAAATCCAAAATTGGGCTCAAGGGTACTACTTAACTTCATGGACTCGGTGTAATTTTTCTAGTGTGTGACGGGATCGTGAACCCCTTGAACCGACCCAGGTTTGCCTAATGGTTTACCATAAACCTTAGGGATAAAACAGTCAATTATCCACTCACTATTATTTTCACTCACTATGCAGTTTGGTCTATATTTAGGGTACATAATAAGATCTTACTGAGATTTTCTCTAATTTTTAAATCTACTCATAAGCCCCTCAACCAGAGCCCCTAGGTCAGATAAGTGAATATCGCATGACAATTTAACTACGAAGGGTAAAAGGGTCATTTTATAGTCTATGGGAATTTTTCCAAGTATGAAACTTGGTAAGAATAAGGCCCATGAGTAATTTTCTACAATTCTTTTGACATTTTTATCCCCCTAAACTAGACCTGGTTCACTTCCCTTCTTTTTTTTTAATCCTGGTAGAACGGGTCGGGTCACCCGGCCGCCGCGGTGTGGCGAAGGCTGGGAGACATTGGATCGCCGCCTGGCAAAGATTCCGACAAGCCCAGCCCTGCCGCTGTCCGGTGGCTAGCCAGGGCATAAAGGGGCTCCCTTTTTTTTGTTGTTTGACTGATCGGTGTGGAGGCTAGCCGCCACGGCCGAGCAACATCCTGGGATTGACTGAATTGCTAGGATCCAACGATTCTGGAAGCCCAGGCTCCGTAGCCCACCCCTGGCCCCCTACACATTTCCGAAAGTTGGAATCCTCTGTTTCTTTTTGTTTTGGACGACCAGGTGGATTGCATAGTGGCAGCCAAATCCGCCGCCGCCAAGGCCGCTGGAGAGAGGGCAACTGTGGTCAGGGCCAGTGTGGCCCCTTTCCTGCGATAGTTCCGAGAACCAGATGGTTGGAATTTCCAGTTGAACGGTGATTAATTACTAACATTGCAGAGGTTACTGTTTATTATAATTACATAAATAATAGTTACATAAATCACCGCTTATGTAAATTACAATTCACAAAAACTCCTACTAACTTTAAGACCACAACCCTACCTCCATTGTCTACTTGTCATCGATCCACTACTGCCAAAGCCTCCCTAGAAAATTCCATCGATGGCTCCTCCTTCCCTTAACGGTCAAAGCTAACGCCCCAATCCATTAGCCTTAATTAGTCCTTTTATAGGCATGAGGATTAGGGTTCCTAATCCCATTAAAAGTTGGGCCAAACATCGTCACTTAGGCTACTTAATTAGGCCTCTAAAATTTAATTTCGTAATATTAATTAATCGGGCCCATAAAGTGACTTAAACGGCCAATTTAAGCATCCAATTCTGGTAAATAGGTCATGTGCGCTACATTCAACTTTGAACGGTCGTATCTCCCTCATCCAAACTCCGATTTGCGCATTCTAGGTGGCGTTTTGAAGCTCTTTCTATCTACTTTCCATCAACATAGTTTCAGCCACCAATTTATTAAATAAGTTATTTCTATGAGAAAATTAAGGTGTCTAACACCTTAATTTCCATGAGGTCGACTTTGGAAATTTAGAAATTTCCCAGATGTTACAAAAGGTGTGCCAATGAAGACTTTTGGCATAACTAAGGAAACCAAATGTAACATCTGAGAATTTTCTAAATTCCTAAAGTCAAACACGTGGAAATTAAGGTGTAGGACCCCTTGATCTTCCCGTGGGAATAACTTAATCATCAATTAGGAAGTGGTGGCTAAAGTATATATTGATGGAAAATAGATGGAAAGAGCTTCGAAACACCACCAAGAACGCACGAATTTGAGTCCGGATGAAGGAGAAACGACCGTCTGAAGTTGAACATATCGTGCAGGACCTGTTTACCCAAATTAAACGTGCGAATTGTCTGTTTAAGTCACTATACGAGCCCGATCAATTAATATTCCGAAATTGTGTTTTTGGGGCCTAATTTCTTTGGGATTAGGAGCACTAATCCCATGCCTATAAAAAAGATTAATTAGGGCTTTTTGAAGGGGGTTTTTATGGAGTTTTTGGACGGTGAAGGAGAGGAGAGAATTTTCTGGCGAAACTCCAGTAAGGCTCTGGCGGCCGCGATGGATCGACGTCAATTCGGCCACAGAGGTAGGATTTCTGGTCGAGATTATTAGGGAATTTGTTAGCTAATTTTACTGAAAATTTGTTAATAGTGAGTTCTGCAAATTGTTTAATTTCTCTGCAAACACTGTTCATCGTAATTATGATGAACAGTGATATATGCAACTTTGCCTACTGTTTGACGGCCGATGGCTGATGACCGGTTGGTCTTTTATGTCTGGCTTCTCTCATAGGAGGGCCAGGCTCTGGTACGCGGCGGCCGCTGAGCTGGGCGCCCGGCTTATCGTTAAAAAAAAAAATCAAAACAAAAGGGGAAGCCGCTGGCCGAGGCCGTGCCTGCCGTGGCCGTGCCGGCCTAGGCCACGACGACCCCGGATGCACCAGCCTAGGCCGCGCTGGCTCCGGCTGTGGTGGCATCACTGCCAATTTAAAAAAAAAAGAGAAGAAGAACAAGGGGCCAGCTTTTTGGCCGCTGGCCGGACACCGGACGACAGCGCGACCGACCCTGTCGGTTCCACCGTGCTCTGGCAGTTCGGAGCCTGTGTACCACCCAGCCCTCCACCGTGGGGGTGTTAGTGCCCCCAGAGGCCGAAAGGCCTCTGGCTGGACGCGGGGAAGACGACCCGAACCAAACCGGTTCAGTTTGAAAAAAAAAAGAATTGAGGGGGAGTGAACCGGGTCCGGTTCATTGGGCTAAAAGTGTCAAAAAAATTCTATAAAAATACACATGTACCTGGAGAGGTTTGGGATTATTCTGAATGAGTTTTCACTTGGGGAAAAATCCCGGAGACTATGAAATAACCTTTTTACCCGTATTAGTTAATTATCATATAATATTCACTTACCCAACTTTGGGGCTCCGGTTCGGGGGTCTATGAGTTGATCTATAAATTGAGAAAATTCTTAGTGAGAGTTTAATGAGTAACCTAATTCTATACCAAACCAATAAATAAGGAAAAATCCCAGTGAGTGGATAATAGACCCTTTTGTCCTTAGGGTTTATAGTAAACCGTTAAGTCAGCCTGGGTCGGTTCAAGGGGTTCACAACCCCGTCACATGCCAGGAAAATTACACAAAGTCCATGAAGTCAAGTAGTACTCTTGAGCCTTATTTTGGACCTATTGTATGTCATTAAGGCCTTAAACCAAATGATATAAATACCCTTTCAGCGGAGCCGCTCACATTCATGTGAATGGAAGCGCGAGTTAGTTTGAGAGTGGAGCCTTTTGTGAGGTTAATGACTTAAAATAAACAAAAATAGTGAGATGACCTAAGGGAGGGTAGCATACTCCAAGTGGTGGAATTACCCTAATGCCCTTAGGGGGCAGTATGTTCTGTTTTGTAGAAACGGATAACTTAACTATCAAGTGTTAGGGTATGCTATAGTGATGTTAAATGACTTCAAAAAGAAGGGGTGTGACCGGTAGGTGACACGAAGACCTTGACAGGTCACAATGTCATGGAAAACTAATGAAAAGCCCTAATTCTCAGGGTTTAGGGCAGTGTATTGCACGTGTCCGTAACACAGCGTAGAAATCCACTAGGGTATTATATACGTCACTCATGGAATATGTTAATTTACATATCAGGCTTGAATTCTCTAAGCCCTGGCCCTGCAAATGAATGCAATGGGCCCTCGTTTATTATCTATACATTTGTATGATTGCATGATTATTTATGCTGATGCATGCTTTTGATATTAATGCATTGATTTATATCAGTAACTTAAGATTAATGAAGATTAATCAAGAGGCATGGGTTGCTGTTGGTTTGAGGGGAGAACACCTAATAAAGGTAATGACTAAAATACCCTCTTTAGGGTTGGGACCAGTTCATGGAGTGAACGGGGCCCTGACATAGATCTTACCTTGGTTAATGAACCGATGGTGGCTAGGGGATGTTCTCTGAGTCATAGCTCAGTGGATGAGCTATCTTTTGGGCCGATTCACAAGGTGAAGAGGACCCAATTGGTTGAGTGGTTACTTGACTAGATGAAAATAATCTAGTCTAAGTTTCAGATATTTGGGGGAGTCAATGGTCATAAGGACCTAAGGCTTCTATTGATACATTAGTAATGTCTTATAAGACATTTTCTCCTAGCGTTGGGAAGGTGGAGATTGCAATATACTTCTTCATCGCCACAACAGTTTGGGTATTGACCAGAGGGTCGTTACCGCGGGTCTCCCGCAGGTCTTCCCAGGACTATTTAGTACGTACGAAAAGCGGAGTTACATGAGCATCATGGAAGGCTTGTGTTTCTTGCCAATCTATGTCCATGAGCACAGTTGGGATCCTCTTCCCCAGATTCGTGACACGCTATTGAGAGCCCTAGGGATTTGGGTCAAGCTGCTGTTAAGCAGTCCACTCCAAGGCTGGAGTACTTTGTTTGGGGATTTCTCGAGGGGCGAGTCATCTCCGAGTTGCAGATTTGATAGTATTAATTATCGAACAAGGGATGTGAAATAATTAATAACAATGTTTGATATTGCTTGTTAATTAGACAAGTGGAACGGTTAAAGGACTTACTAAAATGTAGGTTGAAAATATCTAAGCATTGCATGTGTGATGCTATGCTTTATAGGATAGAGTAGTTTCTAGGCAGAACGACGTCTGGATCCGATCTTGTTGGAAACAATGGAGATGTTATCTAATGACTACGTAGGCAACTAACATCGGGTGATGTTGGCCCGATCCAAAAAATATTAATAAAATCTTTTGTCCTTTGGAAGCTCTTCTCCTATAGGCGGAGATGCTCCATTGCGGTTGTGGTTCTTGTTTGGTTTGCTTTGTTGCAGATCCTCCAGGCGACGACAAGTGAGACCAAGGTAGGCGAGCACAGGAGGTTTTCGCATTTATGTAACTCTGGTACGTAAGTGTACCTTAAGCATGAGAGTCAACTTATTATTTATTTTCAGACGGATGATGGACTTGCACTTAGATGGATGAGCTGGTCTTTATGAATTTTTAGATATTAAATAATATTATATGATTTGATATTCGTATTTGTGAACCCCAGTTATCGTGACCTGGATATTTAATCGAAGGGTTTGTTTTGTATTTAAAAAAAAATTTCTCGCTACTTACCGTTCGTGCTATTTAAAAATGTTTTTGAAAAATCCGGGTCATGACACCAAATACTTTCTACGCAAGAAGAAAGGACACGTCAAGAAGAATTTCTCTAAATATCAGAAGTGGGTTGCCAAGAAAGAAGGTAAATTCATGACTTTTGTATGTTATGAATCTAATTATGTTGTTTTTCATCATAATAACACATGGTGGATTAATTTTGTTCTATAATTCATGTTTATACTGTTATTCAGGGGTTTCTTAAACTAAGGAAACCAAATGATGGGGACCACAACATCTATTTAGCCAACAAAATGTGTTCAAAGGTTGATGGCGTGGGAACATATTGACTTGTTCTTCATACGGGATACACCTTACATTTAGAGAGAACTTTTTAAATTCCTTGTTTTTCAAAGAATTTAGTTTCTATGTCAAGATTAGTGCCTTATGGCTTTAATTTTTAGTTTATGAATTCATCATTTCTTATTATTAAATATTTAAGTGGGAGAATGTTGAGCTTATTTTAAATTAAAACAGAAGGTGGCCCAATTGTCTCAATTGGCACATGTTTTGAGCTTTCAAAACTGCCTCGGTAATGGGCCTAAGTCAAAATACTGATTAAACTTTAGTTGTAGTGATGAATTTGGACTATTGCCTAACATCTAGATGGAGGGTTAGGATTCTAGGGTTTTTAACAATGATGTCATGGTTTAGTTATAAATACACCATTAATTATCCTAATATAGTGCCTTAAGCGAGAATTAATCTTAGTAAATTCTAAACCAGAAACACTTTGTGAGGATTTGTAGAAGATTAGTAGAGGAAAAGCTTCATTAAAGGAGATAAAGCTTTGTTAAAGCACTAATGGCCCACTATATTTTATTCAATCATGGTTGGGAGAGCCAAGAAATAGATATTTATATAAACTTGTTAAATTTGCTGGTGCCCAATAAACCTATGAACTCATAGTCAATGAAAATAGAGAAGACTTTTTACATGCATGATATTAATGAAGAAGAAATTTCCTACATCTCTAAGAATTTAAGAAAATTTTGAAAATAAAAAATTCAAAAATTAAAAAGAACAAAGGGCAATCCTCAACTTCTAAACCTCATGAGAAGTTCCAAAAGAATTATGGTAAGAAGAAATATATGGAAAATGTTCAATGCTATATAAGTACAAAAAGTTTAGTCATAATTGTCCTGGAAAGAACAAGGATAAAAATGAGAAGTTAAAATATGATAAAAAGAAAAAAATTGAAAACAAAAGTGACAATTGACAAGAAGAAGATGGTGTATAATACTATAACTTATTCTAGTTTTATTAAAAATGATTCATGTTCTATTAGTTCTAATGATTATGTGTGTAATTATATTGCTTTTGCCACTATTCTCCTAATCTTGATGTGAATAATGAATCTTATCAGTATGATTCTAAAACAACTTCTGAAAGTGATAATTTTATGAACATGGACATTAATAGAGACAATTTGTCCAATATGTTAAAAATATTGGGAAGAAACTCAAAATCACTCATTGTCACAAATAAGTCTTTGACGGAAGAAGTGAACATTTTTAACGAAGCAATCAGGGACAAAGAATAAATGATTAATAATCTCATTACTCAAAGAACTCAATTCATGACTAGTTGTGAAAATTATCAAATAAAATTAGGTAAAGGTATTGTGACATCTGGAAAATTTAGTATAACACCCTAAATTTACACATGTGGATATATATATATATATATATATATATATAGAGAGAGAGAGAGAGAGAGACCCGTTTATATGAGCCCGGGCTCATATAAACCTACATGATCCCGGGCTCTATGGGCCATCGAATTTACATCCAGTAGCCCATAATAATTATGGGTTTAACTAATGAGTATAACCCATGAGTATTATGAGCCGCCGGATGTAAATCCGACGGCCTATATAGCTTGGGCTCACGTAGGTTTATATGAGCCCGGACTCATATAAACTTTTTCCATATATATATATATACATATATATTTTTAAATACAAAATTAATATGATATATGATCCATCAGAGTGAGTAAAGCAAGAGAAAATAAAAGTAGGAATGGTCAAATACTGCCTTAGAATTCTTCTGGGGCATGAGTACCCATTTTCACAATCCGATGCCATTTGACTTATAGAGTATATACATGCATAGTTAACTAAATAATATATAGATGAAGCACATGATCTCTTATTGGACAATACTTCGACGATAAACTGAAATAAATGGACCCTCTTGTGCCTACATTTCACTCTGAGGACAAATTAGAAATAAAATTATGTAGTAAAAAAAGAACTCTATGTCCTCTTGTTGCAAAGTGAGAAGATGAGAGACATGTTTGATTTCAATGCATGTACAAAGTCAGCAACAAGTGCAATTGAAATATAGAAGATACAAACTTTTAGTTAGGATTCGGCCATGGGTGGAAAACATTTGGCTTATAGACAACTCCCAACTTTGTCTCCCAACGGAGAGGGATGCAATATATTCTCATTTTTGGATATATTGGGGGTTGATCTTTTGTTTGTTTTTTTTTGGGTACATCTAATTATGTACAAGATTTCTGTATATGATATGAACAAAAATAAAGTCATACAAGGTGTTCTAGTATAGTACATTTTTGTAATTGGAAGGATTGTAACCTGTTGAACCATAGAATTAATGCAACATGTATCAACATGTTCCTTTGATGAAATTGTCTTCAATGTTAAATGTTGCATACTTTAGGTAAGACTGATGAAAGAGTTAAGAAATGATATGCTTAGTAATAGAGGGTAATTGCGGCATTAAAAGGTAGTTTCGTATTATGGCCAGATACAAGCTGGGGCAATCGATGTATGGACACGGTTCAAATGTTTCGTATCCTTTGCAAATGCGTGATTGACCCTTAACACTTGCGCAAACACGAGATGGGCAGATTGTCAAGGAGACAATTGTCATATACGATGTATCTATATCGTTTAATCATACTCGTGACTATATACTTATGGACATTGTTCAATACGATATCGCATGCCCGAACATAAATTGCCTTGCAAACGTGTTTTGGCCGAACATAGGATAAGGAGCGAATGTCCATGTGAAAAGTACACATATATTATGTCATGAAATCACCTTATCAAACACGCAATAATCATCGTATGGACAACACTTCAGTCCTCTAGCTCATGGTCGAAAAAACAATACCAGCCATATACACACGCTTTATTGACCCATATCTCTAGCCCGAACACACGATTATGAGTGAACGTCCAGCAGAAAAGTAGGCATATATAATGTCCCGAAATCGCTTTATCATACATGCGAACATCATTCGCAGCTGGACACGCTTCAGCCTTGTAGCATGTGTCCAAACAAACGTTACCCGTCATATACACACATTTTTGTCTCATACCGTTAGCCCAAACACATGGTATGGCTTGACTCCAATGGCGAGAGTTATACAATATACTCCATGGCTTTATTGAAAATATTGTGAGAGTGTTCGTAAATCAGTCATCCATATTGGGTTGATCCGCCACGCCTCTTAGCAGCTTGGCCATAATTCGAAGCTGGAGCATATTGGTGACTTCATGCTGCTCAAACATTACACCCCTTCTTGTACACTTCCTATTTACCAGCTCCATTATATAGAATAGCAATCCAAACTATTCTCTTGGTACATACATTTCCCTATATGTGCGAGGGGCCATTTTTTTGTTCCTTTGAATCCGACATTTGTCTCAGGGCCCTGCCAAAGTAGTTCTACTGCGAAGATGAATTTCATATCATAAAGACTGCTAACGAAAAATAATGATTATAAGAGTATGAGCATACCAATTTTGTGGCCACATCAAAATGGTTTGTGTGCACACCCTTTAGGGGGTTGTACTGCCTAATTATATTTTCCAATAAGGAGGAAATGTTCATGATGATAGAAATGGATAAATCCCATGTCAACTTCCTTTGTAAGACCACTTAATAAGTTTAAAATACCGTTAAGCTTTGTGTCTTGCACTATACTGTCGGTATCGTTCTGTAAATGCATAGAAAGTTGATGTAAGTGCACCAAAGGACAACCGTATGATAGCTATATAATACTAGGTGTATGTGTTAAACTTAATTATCATTTCAAAATAGAACTGGAGATTATGGTTACCGAAGAAGCAACCGGGGTAGTCTGATGGATTAGCCTCCTGTCTTTGCTGCAGAAGATCCATCCATATACAAATATATAATCTGTTACAAATCAAACGGCATAAGGTATGTACACGTGCCCGATCCAACGATAGCAATTGTTTCGAACAATGCAGTTTATCTATCGAAATATTGATAATACGACAAGAAAAAGAAATCGTCATATCAGCAATTGTCATAAACAATGCAGTTTATTCTTTGTGAGGATCCGCTAACCACAAATTGATTGTATCCCAGTTTCTTTGCGACAACATGGCCATGCCAAAGCACGGCTTTGTATCCAAGTAATTGTTGCGCTCAGGAGTTTCTGTATCAGCCTCCCCTCTTTGTCCATACGCTTTGACAACCGCTACATGATCCTTATCCACTCCGGCAACTGAAGCCTCCCTTTCATTAGCAGCAGCTACTATATCTTCTTCATTGGCAACGGTGGCCACTCCGTGTTCAGGATCCGATGCTAGTGCATCCCCTTCGTCATCCGTTAGGACCAGTTTCCTCCTCTGCCAAGGTCAAGTTGTTTCGTCTATAGTCGGTAATTTATGCACTGTAGTAGACCTTTCGATTGTTTGTAGCGGAGGCTTTGTGGAAGGTTCCTCTTTCGAAACTCATATGATTAACAACAACATTTGATTGTTATTTAATACAATAATAAACGAAATACATGCTTAATGAACTACAGAATACATGATAGCAGTTGTTATCGTGCGGTCGACAATACAATTTACACATTACCTCCTTCCCTTACTGGTGGCGTAACCTCCTTATATGGAGGCAAAGGTTTCACCGGCGTAGCACTGGAAAACGGCCGCCTGACCCTTATCTTGAAATGCTTGGTAATGCCTTCTATTTGTATACGTGGTGCGGCTGTCAGAGGGGGGAAGGGGATGGAATTTCGGGAGTAATAACAGTAAGAGATATGGCACATGTTCGCCCATGGTTGTTGTGGCTTTCCATCCGTTTGGTGTTTTGTTCCATAACCAATGGTCTACTGGCTCTTTGTATGTTTCACCATTGATCCCGACTGTCGTGGTTGAAGTGGATTACCGTATGTTCATGACTTGGCTAAATCACCGGAGTCCAGTCCCTGCACTGCAGTCGCAGCTGTTGATAGAGGCTCAAGGGCATAATGACTTGTGATGGAAGTCGCGTAGTGGAACTAGTTTTTGCTGTGAGTTAAAAGAAGCTTAAATCAGATTAGGCGTTTATAATTAAACTCTTTTATAAGTATACAAGGTAATTATATTAAAATAAATATTTAAAAACTATCAAACCTTAATGATATGAATTAATTACTAAATCTAATAGAGCAATTCGTTAATAAATAAAACTTAAAAAGAAAAATTTTAGTCAAATAAAAGAAATAATCAATTAAAGTAAAAGTAAGAGATTAATATGATGACAATTACTTAGGAAATTAAATCCACTATAAAATTATAAAAAAAATTAATCTTTAATCTAAATCCGACTTGAATATGAACGAGTACTTTTAGCTACAAGTTAGAATTAATTTAGAAAAAAATTATTAATTACACTTATGATATTAATTAGAATTACTTTAGAAAAAATTATTAATTGTACCTATGACATGAACTATCTTCAACAATAGTATGCATCATCTATATTAAACTAAACTATAGGTATAACAAGTCTAATTTTAGTATAATTTATTCAATTCATTAATTACATGAACATTAAAACTATTGTATCAATCTATCATCTACAAGACAATAAATTAATATAGAATTGAATAAACATAAAAATATCTTTCATTAAATTTTTTTTTTATTATATAATTATCATTAATTATAACTAAGATCTAAATTAAAAAGAAAAAAAAATTAAAACTTATCTATAACTTCATTAACTCCTAAGTAAAATAAAAAAATTTCTTGCATGGTAGAAAAAGGCTATTGAATCTCCATTAAAAGCTTTAAATAGTTCTCCATCTTTTTCTCTTTGAAAATTCTATCACAATTCATTAATTTTGAGTTCTATATAGCTCTATATAGGTGTAAGAGTGATCGATGAGCCCCTGTTTATAGAAGCAAAATCTTTGGAATGATTGACCATAGTCTAGAGCGATCGATCGATGCTTGTTTTCATTATACGGGAAATGAAGCCAAGACTTAGCGATCGACCGACGTCCTAAAAAATGGCGAGATCAAAACGGCCGATGTGAAGAACGATCAATTGCTAGTACCAAATGATTGATTGACGTAAATGATTCGGGAATGCCCCGATTAGGACTCTTTCTGATTGGCTAGTTGGAGATTTCATTCCCTCAATAAATAGATACGAACACGTGCGTCCCTATGGGGTATAGAAGACTCTTCTTCCTTGGGACTGAGTAGTTGGCCATTGAAGAGGCTTAAGAAGATTGTAAGCATCTGGTAATTGTTCTCTCTTTACTGTTCGCTTTCTCATTTTTGTTACTCATAAGGATGCAACTGCTACATAGACTATAAGATAGATCGATTCAAACAGGCATATATGTAACACCCCTACCCGAGCTGAGGCCTAGAAATCTTTAATAAATTTTTTTTATATATTCTTTATCTTTAAACGTCCATATCTTTTTACCCCAGACTCAGATTCATGCATTCTTGGTAACGTTGAGTTTGCATCGATAAGCCCATAAAACGAGTCCCGCCAAGGTAGATTATCCTACTATTTTTAAGTGGGTTCCACCTATATGGTACACTTCTTGAGGTCATAACTTTCGCTCCAGACCTTTATTTCGTGCGTTCTTCGATTTATTACGCTGGTTTCTTCAAGCTCTACCAATGTACTAAGATTTCATCTTTTAAAACCCACTAAAAATTATCTAAAAATTATATAATTACCCCTAACCCCTTGGGTTAGACGTAATCAGAAAATTGGGTGTTACAGTCTTCCCCCTTAAATAAATTGCATCCTCGCAATTCACTGAAAAATACTCTTCAAAACACATCGAAATTAAAACAAATATCTAAAAAAATCTGATAGTTAATTGGATAAGTAATCATAAACAAAATCTGATAGATTATAACCGGGTAAATCATACATAAATAGAATCAAATACTTAAAATTGGATAAAACATTTACAAATGGAATCTGATAATTTATGATCAGATAAAAGATTTTTAAAAAATCTAATTATTAGTTTAAAATCGGACAAATCATATCATATAGAATCTGATATTAATTTAGAGTCGAATAAATCATCATTCAGGAATTCTAATATGTCATTCAAAATTAGACATATCATTCTTTCAAAATTTGATAAATCAATCATTCATTTAGAGAGCCGTGATACTTAATGGCTTACTCTTGCACTCATAGAGTCACAGAAGCTAGAAGGATAAAAGTTTTCCCATGATGCTCCACATGTGTGTGTGCCAGAACTAATTATTTTTTTCAGTGGGTATCCTTATTTAAATTCGTGATATCGAATAGCTTATCCCTGCACTCATGAGGCTAAGGAGGATAGAAGGATAGAAGTTTTCCCATGATGCTCCATACCTGTGCATGCCAAAACCGATTTTTTCTCTTAATAGGTATCCAGAATCGATATCATTTAGGTTCTATACCAAATAACTATCCATTGAGTCCAAAGACCCAAATCATCAAAAAATTTCATCTTCAAATCAAATTCAGGACAAACATTTTCGATTAAATCAGACTCGAAATCGAAATTCATTTCAATACTCTAGTTGAATCAACCTTGAAGTTATCTACTAACACTTCATGTCCCATACAATGATTTCTACTTAGAAATGCCACAAGCGATTGAGACCAATTTACTAAATTTCAAATCCATTTTCAAATTATAAAAGATTTGAAATTAAATTTCATATCAAATACACTAGTAGATTTAACCTTAAAGCAATCCACTAATACCTCGTATTACATACTGCGGGTGTTTGGTGATTTCTGTTCAAGAGTTTCATTTTTTTCAAAACATATTCGCTCTAAGTTAAAGAGAACTTTCAAAATGTAGATATTTCAAAATTGAATTTTGTATAAATATATCAGCAAAATTTACCGTAAAGCTACCCACTAATACCTCACCGCCTATACTACAAGTGTTTGGTGGTTACTCTTAGGTAGTTCTACCACCTTTTAAAACAAATTCATTTCCTAATAAAATACATTTTCTGAAACAGTAAATATTTTGAATTTTTATTTCAATAACCTAGTAGAATTGATCGTAGAGTTTTTCACTACCGTCTCGTGTCCCATACCTTGAGCGTTTGGTGGTTACTCTTTGGTAATTCTACTATAGTTCAAAATGTATTTGATTTACATCCAAACAAATTTTTTTTGTTGGACTATTTGAAATTGAAGTCGCTAAAAATATTTAAAAAAAGTCATGTAACAAAGTCCAAATAAAATTTTCGATCGAGTCAAATTCAAAATCAAAATTCGTAAAATGAGAGTTCAAATTAAATCCAATGCCACATGTGCAAAACAAAATTTCAATTCATTCTTAATTTAAAATTGAAATTCGCAAAATTGGAATCCATATTAAATTCGATGTAGCACATGTAGAAAGGAATTTTAATTTAAATCTGATTCAACTTATTTATATTAAAAATTTTAAATTATTTTGATTAAAATTTTAAATTCATGAAATCGAAGTTCGTATTAAATCTGATGTCACATATATGGAATGAAAAGTTCAAAATTAGAGTTTGTATTAAATCTGATTTTCATAGTCGAAACTAAATTTTAAATTAATACCAATTTTAAAAAATATTAAACCCAATGCAACATATTTTGATAGAAATTATAAATAATTTCCAATTCATGATGAAAATCATCAAAATGATGTTCGCTTCAAATCCCTTGCAACATATGGTGAATAGAAATCTCAAATGATTTATGGGTTAAAATTCGTATTAAATCATAAGCAACACATTCAAAGAAAAAATTTCATATCAATTCTAATTTTAAGATCAACATTCGCAAAATCGGAGTTTGCCTTCAATACGATACAACATATGTAGGACAGAAATTTTAAATCACTTCTAATCAAACAAATCAGAATTCATAAAAATCAGATTTCAAGGCAATTTCAATGCTACACCAATAGAATAGAATTACAAATGAAAATCTGATACAACTTATTCAAAAATAAATTTTAAATTATTTTCAATTTAAGATCGAAATTCATAAAATTATGTTCATATCAAATCTATTACAAGGCATACAATCAAAAAATTAAAATCCGCTTGAGAATCGGTGTTCTTAAAATTGGAGTCTATATTAAATCCAATATCACACATGTAGAATGAAAAGTTCAAAATTGGAGTTTGGATTAAATTCGATATCACATTTGCATAACTGAAAGTTCAAAACCGGAGTTCATATCAAATCAATGACAATACATTAAAAAATAAATAAATTATTTCCAATTTAAAATAAGAATTCTTATTAAATTAATATTTTTAATAAAACATTATACTCTTGTAGATAGATCAAAGCTTCGATACCATTTGCAACACCCCCACTTGGACCAGGGTCTAGAAATCCCAAATAATTTTTTTTATATATTCTTTTATCTTTAAATGTTCGTATCTTTCTACCCCCGACTCGGATTCTCGTGTTCTTAGTACCGTTGAGTTTGTATTGACAAGTCCTACAATATTAGACCCCTCAAGTTAGATTAACCTACTATTTTGAAGTACGTCCCGCCTATGTGACACTCTTTTTGAGGTTGTAACTTTTGCTCTCGACATTTCTTTTGTGCGTTCTTCAATTTCTTATACTCGTTTCTTTAAGCTCTACCTATATACGGAGCTTTCATCCTTTAAAATCCTATAAAACTTATCTAAAAATTATATGATTACCCCTAACCCCTTGTGTTAGACATAATCGAAAACGGAGTGTTACAATATAGTCCACAACAATTAGTATCAAAGCTTCAAAGGGTTCAAGTAAATAAAATGATGGAGGAAGACGGGAAGTTCAAGATCGAGAAATTCACGGGCAGAATTGTGGGTGTTGGTACATGCAGATAGATAACTATCTTTATTAGAAGGAGTTGCATCTTCTGATATTTAGCACACAACCAAAGGACATGGAGGACACCACTTGGGTGTTGCTTGACCAGAAGGGTATATTCAATTAATTGCTTTGTTAAAATCTCTACCCACTGATTGGGAATCCTTTAAGGTGGTTGTGCATAGCTCTCATTCTACTGGTAGCTTTAAATTTAATGATGTTTATGGTTTGTTATTGGCTGAGGAAACACGGCACAAAGCGCCAATCCCTCTTCAAGGTCGGCTTTGACCTTTGATTCTAGAGGTCGCCATGGATAAAAATAGTTTGGAGATAAGGAAAGTCCCATCGAGGATGGTCTAAGTCATAGGGAAGGAAGAATGATGGAAAGTGTTGGAATTATGGCCAAACAGGTCATGTTAAACGTGATTGCAAGAATGCATCACGAGATGGAGGTAGTAGCAATAATAATAAAAATGCGAATGTTGTTAATGTTTCTAATGGTGATGAATGTATGATATTATATTGTGAAAGTAAATGTGAATCATGGATACTTGATAGTAGTGCATCTTTTCATGCTACATCTAGAAGTGATTTGTTTGATAATTATGTGTTTGGTGGTTTGAGAAAAGATTACTTAGGCAATGACATGGCTTGCAAAATTATTGGTAAGGGTGATATTAGCTTGAAACAGGAGAATGTGCAATGTTCTTATTAAAGGATGTCAGTTCCTTATCTCACCAAGAATATTATCTTTGTTGGCCAATTGGCTATGTGTGGCATCACCACTCAATTTCTAGATAATTATTGGAAAATGATTGGGGTGCCATGGTAATTACTAAGGGGAAGAAAATTAGAACTCTTTATATGCTTTCTAGTTGTGTTGAGAGTTCTATCTCAGTTTCATTGGGACATGTTGACAAGTGTTGCATAGATATCTTGGTCACATGTCAGAAAAATTGTTGAAGCTACTATAGAGTAAGGGGAAGTTATTGGGTTTGAAGAGTGTTTATCTAAGTTTATGTGAGGATTGAGTCATGGGAATGCCTTAAAAAGATTACTTTCTCAAAATAAAGCCTTAATAGGAAGACTGAGCATCTTGATCTTGTTCACATTGATGTTTGGGGGCCAGCCTAGGTTCCCTCCCTTGGAGGTGAATGCTATTTTGTCATTTTTATTGATTATGCTTCTCGTAAGTTGTGGATTTATTTATAGAAATCTGATGTCTTTTTTATATTTATAAAATAGAAATTACTTGTTGAGAATGAGGCTTGACTAAAGTTAAAATGCCTCAAATCAGACAACAGTGGTGAGAATTGTAGAAGATAATTTGAGCCATTTTATGACAAGTAAATAATTCACAAGTTGCTACCCACACCTAAGAAGCTCAGACAGAAAGGTATTGTAGAAAGGACGAACTGGACTATTCTCGAGAGGGCACATTGCATGAGACTCCAGTGTGGCCTGCCACCTATGTTTTTGACATATGCTATTGATGTTGAAGCATATATTATTAATAAATCCTCATCTTATGCCTTGGATGGAGGGCTTCCTAAGGAAGCATGGACGAATAAGGAGGTTTCCTTTGACCATTGACGGGTGTTTGGTTGTGCAAGCAATCACTACAACAAAAAAGACTATTAACAATGTTTACAAAGTGATGCTAAATACGCCACTAAAACACGGTTGCTATTGCTAATTAGCGGCACTTATGTAAAGTATCGCTAATAGTGTACATTAGCGACATTTATCCATATGCCACTAATTATTTTAGTATTAGCGATGCATAATAAAGCATTGCTAGTAGTAAATTATTAGCAATGCATAATGATTAAGAGTCAGTAATAATTAATTATTCGCGACGCTTTACTAAACATCGCTAATATAAAAAATTATTTAAAAAAATAAATAACAGCTTATTAGCGATGCATAGATATAAGCATTGCTAATAATTGATTATTAGTGACGTTTTTTTATGCGTCACTAATAAAAAAATATTTAAAAATAATAAAAAATAGTTTTTAAAGCGTCGTTAATGAAAAAACATATTTTTTAAAAAATTGTGTATTAGTGACGCTTTATGAAGCGTCGCTAATACTAAATAAATTTTTTTAAAAAAATAAAAAATGCCTTTAGCGATGCTTTTATAATCGTCGGTGAAAACTTCAAAAAAAATTTAAAACAAATCCCATGGTAGGTAGGATGATTTGAGCGGCACCGGAATCCAGCGAAAGTGCCGAATCCGGCACCAGTGGGAGGTTGGGGCATAGAGGGAGCAGGGGTGTGGTGATTGGGTAGACAAGGGGGGTCCCAGGGAGAGGGAGGAGGTGGATTGGGTGGCAGGATTCTGGTGGGAGGCTGGATTTCGGCGGGGTGCCAGAATATATTCGCCCGCCTCGGGCAAAAAATTTGCACCTCGTGGGCCATTTTTGCACAGCTCGCACATTTTTTAACGATGCTTAGAAAGCATAGCAAATGAATGTCATTTGCGACGCTTAATCTAAGCATCGCATAAATTATTCTTTTAGTGACGTTTATAAAGCGTCATAAATATTTCACTCTCTCTCTCTCCATATCTCTTTCCTCACCCCCTCCTCTCAACTCCCTTTCTCTCCTCACCCCTCTCTCTCCACCCTCTCCCTCTCTCCTACATCTCTCACTCCTCTCCCTCTCCCTCTCTCCCTCCTCTCTCTCCCTCAATCCTCACCCCTCTCTGTCCACTCTCTCTCTCCTCTCCCTCCCTCAATCCTCTCCCTCTCTCTTCCCTCTCACCTCCCTCTCTCTTCCCTCTCTCCTCCCCCACTCTCTCTCTCCCTCTCCCTCTCCCTCTCCTCTCTCTCTCTCTACCCTCTCTCCCCCTCCACTTTCTCCTAACTCTCTCTCCTCTCTTTCTCTCCTCCCTCTCTCTCCTCTCTCTCCCTCCCTCTCTCCTCACTCTCCCTCTCTCTCACCCCCTCTCTCTCCTCCCTCTCTCTCCCCCTTCACTCTCCTCCCTCTCCTCCCTCTCTCTTTCTCCTGCTCACTCTCCTCCCTCTCTCTCTACCCTATTTCCTCCCTCCCTCGCTCCCTCTACTCTCTCTCTCCCTCTCCCCCTGTCTCTTCTCTCTCTATGTCCTCTCTATTTTTTCTCTCTACATATTTTAAAATTAATATAATAAATTATAAGGTAATAGCGACGCATGGGAATATGCATCGTTATTACTTAGTCTATTAGCGACCCAAAGAAATATGCCTCTATCAGCGACGTATATTCCTATACGTTGCTAATAACAAGAGTATTAGGGATGATATGTATATGCGTCGCTAATATATTTTTATTTATTAATTTTTAAAAATTAAATTTTATTTAAAAAAAACTTAAAAAAATAAAAAATTTCCCACTCTACCCTCTCTCTCTCTCCACCATCTCTCTCTCTCTTTTCCCTCTCTCTCCCACTCTCTCCTCACGCCTCTCTCTACTCTCTCTCTAATCACCGCCCACTCGCTCCTCTCTTCTCCATCTCTCTCTCCTCCCTCTATCTTCTCTCTTTCTCCTCCCTCTCTGTCCCCCCCTCTCTCTCTACTCTCTCCCTCCCTATCTCTTCCTCTCTCATCCCTCTCTCTCCCTCTCTCCTCTCTCCTCTCTCCCCTCTCTCCTCCCTCTCCCTTGCTCTCCCTCCCTCTCTCTTCCCTCTCCTCTCTCTCTCCTCTCTCTCCCTCTCTCCTCCTTCTCTCTCTCCTCTCCCTCTCTCCTCTCTCTCTCCTCCCTCTCACCTCACTCACTCCTCCCTCTCACCTCCCTCTCTCCCTCTATCCTAAGTCTCTCTCTCCCTCTCTCCCTCCCTCTCTCTTTCTCCTCTCTCTCCCTCTATCCTCCTTCTATCTCTTTCTCCATCTCCCTCTCCTCCCTCTCTCTCTACCCTCTCTCCTAACTCTCTCTCTCATCTCCCTCTCCCCCTCTCTCTATATCCACTTTATTTTTTTATCTCTCTACATATTTTAAAATTAATATAATAAATTATAAGGTAATAGCGAGACATGGGAATATACCATGCTAATACCTAGTTTATTAGCGACATATAAAAATATGCCTTGCTAATACAAAAGGTATTAGCTACGTATATTCTTATACGTCGCAAATAACAAGAGTATTAGTGATGCATATTTCTGTGTTGCAAAGAAATTTTTATTTTTTTATTTTTTTAAATTAAATTTTATATGAGAAAATATTAAAAAATAGAAATAAAAATTTCCCACTCTACTCTATCCCTCCTCACCCCTCTCTCTATCATCGCTCCTCTCTCCACCCTCTCCCTCTCTCCCTCTCTCTCTCTCTATCCTCTCCCTCTCTCTCCCTCAATCCACACCCCTCTCTGCCCACTCTCTCTCCTCACCCCTCTCTCTATGCTCTTTCTCCTCACCCCTCTCTCCTCCATCTATCTGTCTTCTCTCCCTCTCTCTCCTCTCTCTCTCCCTATCTCTCTTTCCTCTCCCTCCCTCCCTCTCTCTTCCCTCTCTCTCTCCCTCTCTTCCCCTCTCTCTCTTCTCTCTCCGCCCTCTCTCCCTTCTCTCTCTCCCCCTCACTCTTTCCACCCTCTCTCCGCTCCACTCTCTCTCTCCTCCCTCTCCTGCTCCACTCTCTCTCCTCTCTTTCTCTCTACTCCACTCTCTCTCTCCTCACCCCCTCTCTTCTCTCTCCTCCCTCTCCCTCCCTCCTCACCCCCTCTTGCTCCTCTCTCATCCCTCTCCCTTCCTTCTCCATCTCTCTCTCTTCTCTCCCTCTCTCCTCACTCCCTCCACTCCTCTCTCTTTCTCTCCTCTCTCTCTCCCTCCCTCTCTCTTCCCTCTGTCCTTTCTCTCTCTCCTCTCACTCTCTCTCCCTCTTTCCTCTCCCTCTCTCTCTCCTCCCTCTCTCTCCCGCTCTCACTCCTCCCTCTCTCTCTCCCTATCTCACTCCTCCCTCTCTCTCTCTCTCCCTATCTCACTCCTCCCTCTCTCTCTACCCGCTCTCTCTCCCCCTCCCTCCTCTCTTTATATCCTCTCTATTTTTAGTCTCTCTACATATTTTAAAATTAATAAAATAAATTATAAGGTAATAGCAACGCATAGGAATATGCATCACTATTACCTAGTTTATTAGCGATGCATTGAAATAAGCCTCGCTAATACCAAGGGCATTAGTGACATATTCCTATATGTCGCTAATAAAAAGCGTATTAGGAATGCATAATGCATATCTATATGCATTGTTAATACATATTTATTTATTTTTTTAAAATTAAATTTTATATAAAAAAATTAAAAAATTAAAAATAAAAATTTCCCACTCTACTCTCTTTCCTCTCTCTATCATCACCCCTCTCTCCACCCTCTCCCTCTCTCTCCTCTCCCTCTCTCCACCCTCCCTCTCTCTCTACCTGCTCTCCTCCCTCCCTCTCTCTCTCTCCCTCTGTCTTCCTTCTCTCAGTCTCTCTCTCCCCCTCTCTCCTCTCTCTATATCCTCTCTATTTTTTCTCTTTTTACATAATTTAAAATTAGTATAATAAATTATAAGGTAGCGACAATGCATAGGAATATGCATAGCCATTACATAGTTTATTAGTGATGCATAGGAATGTTTGTCGCTAATATGTATATTCCTATACGTCACTAATAACAAGAGTATTAATGTATATCTATATGCGTCACTAA
The DNA here is from genome assembly GCA_035235625.1 of Saururus chinensis. NCBI lineage: Eukaryota > Viridiplantae > Streptophyta > Magnoliopsida > Piperales > Saururaceae > Saururus > Saururus chinensis. Next base: position 3,666,763 of record CP141145.1, on the reverse strand, counting down.
TACATTTTTATTTATTAATTAAATTTTATATAAAAAATAAAAAAATTAAAATTAAAGTTTTCCTTCTCTACACTCTCTCTCCTATGCCCCCCTCTTTCTACTCTCTCTCCTCACCCACTCTCTCCTCTCTCCACCCTCTCCCTCTCTCCTCCCTCTCTCTCTACCCTCTCTCTCCCTCCTTGTCTCTTTGCTCTCTCCTCTCTCTCTTTCCCTCTCTCTATATCCTCTTAATTTTTTGTCTTTCTATATATTTTAAAATTAATATAATAAATTATAAAGAAATAGCGACGCATAGGAATATGCATCGCTATTACCTAGTTTATCAGAGATGCATAGGAATATGTATTGCTAATAACAACAGTATTAGTGACACATATCTACATCGTCGTTAATATGTTTTTATTTATTTATTTTAATTAATTTTTAAATTTAAAATTAAAAAAATTAAAATTGAAAATTTCCCTCTACTCTCTCCTCACCCCTCTCTCTACTTTCTCTCCTCACCCCTTTCTCTCTACTCTCTCCACCCTCTCCCTCTTACCTCTCTCTCCTCTTCCTCTCTCCATCCTCTCTCTCCACCCTCTCTCTCATCACTCTCTCTCCTCACTCTCTCTCTGCTCAACCTCTCTTTCCCTCCTCTCGCTCTCCTCACCCTCTCTCTCTTCTCTCTCTCTCTTGGCCCTCTCTCCTCCATCTCACTCTTCCCTATCTCTCTCTCACCTCCCCCTCTCTCTACTCACGTTCTCTCTCTCTCTCTCCTCAATCTCGCTCTCCTCACTCTCACTCTCTCTCTCTCCATGCACACTCTCTCTTTCTCTTCACTCTCTCTTTTATTATAAATTATATTTTAAAATTAATAAAAAAATCTTAGAAATAAAATATATTATATATAAATAGTAAAAGTTTAATCTATGATTAACACTACTTTTTATTGAAAAATTAATATTTATTTATTATATATACAAATAGTAAATATTAAATAAAATATATTATATTTAGGAAGTTTTTTTAATTTTTTAATATTCATTTATTAAATAAAATATATTATATTTAAGAAGTTTATTTTAATTTTTTAATATCTATTTAATAAATAAAAATAATTAATAAAGCTATTAACGATTATCAATGCTATTTGCGATGCTTGTTTAAAAGCGTCACTAATAATTCAAATTTTTTATTTTTATTATTTTTAATTTATAACTATTAGTGACGTATTTTTTAAGCATCGCTAATAGAAGGACTATTAGCAACGCTTTTGCAAAAGCGTCACTATTATGGAAGCTATTAGCGACGCTTAGAAATAAGTGTCGCTAATAGTTATAATTTTTTTTAAATATATATCTTTTAGCGACGTTTATGTAAAGTGTCTCTAATAGAGGAACTATTAGCAAAACTTATAATAAAGTGTCGCTAAAAGGTTAGTATTAGTACACTTTAAACTAAGCATCGTTAATACTTGACTATTAGCGACACATAAGAAAATGCGTTGCTAATAGTTCATTTTTTACGATGCTTTTTTATGCGTCGCAAGTAGTTGTCTTTAGCGAACTAAAATTTGTTGTAGTGATGTTCATGTTGAGGCATAATGATACGTATGATTTTTGTACATTTTATATGCCTATTTACCTTATTTTCTAGTGTATAATTAGGTTAATTAAGGGTTAATTAGAGTTTATTTATGTTAAAATAGATATTAGTAATGTAATTGAATTATTAGTTAATTCAGGTGGTGTTAATTGCTTAGGAGTGTATTTGAATAAAATCAGTGCTTTCCATATGTCTTACACATTTGAAATATGACTGTTTATGTATTTTAGGTAATGCATGCTTACTGAGGAAGGTGGCCGATGTTTGGAAAAATTCGCAACACTCTTGATATGCTTACAAGTGACTTGGACAACTATCTCGATACGCGTACATGTTGGAAATATATGGACATGAACAGAAAAAATTAATGAACAAAGAAGAAACCTAGACAATAGTGTGGACTGTCAAGTGAACAACTTCATCTTCCTGGACGAGTTCTTCGATAGAAACGTTCAAATTACAATTATTTGATTTTGGTTGAAATTGAGTATGAATTTGTGCAAATAAATTAGTCATTTCAAAACACATTTCAATTTAATTAATGAAGAACATGTTTAAAGTTTAAGATTGAAAAATGAGAGCTAGTTTTCATGGCTGCTATTGTTGAACACGACAAAAAGAGAATAAAGAAAGGAAACCAAAAATAAAGTGGGAAAGAATTGAGCAAGAAGAAAGCTTAAAAAAAATGCTTACACATTGTAAGAAGCTCTTATTTTGGAACGAAATTGGGCACTTAAACAAAGAAAGAGGTGCTATCTAGAAAATTATTTAAACACTACAGCAGAGAATTGCAGAAGAGGATGAATGAGAATAGAATGAACCAGAGGCAAAATCCTTCAATCCCATCCTTCAAAATTGATGAGAGAACACTTTGGAAGTCAGAGAATTAAATTTCAAGCCAGAGGAGTAAAGAAGAAGCAGAAAACAAAATTTTCAGTTTGCGGGGTTACTATAGTAGCACTGTTTACGAGTTGGAGGTTGAAGACAACTGTTCATGGTGTGGTTCTGTAGCAAACAGTGTATTTAAAAAAAATCATCTTTTTCACATTTTGTAGGTCTCTTTTTAATTTTTTCAATGGAGATTTTATTTCTTAGATCAATGAGTTGCTAAAAATATTTTGCTAGGGCTTGGATAAAGCTTCATTAAATTATAGAGTTTCATGATTATGAGACTTGATTAATTTTTCTTAATGATGGATTTAATGTTATTGTTTCTACCTCTTTAATTGATGAGATTGATTTGGATATGAATTTAGTCATGCATCTCTCGTGATTTAAATTGTTTCTCATTAGTTTTTTTTACTTGGTTTTGTCTTGTTTAACAATGAAATTGGGTATTAGTTGTGATTTACAAATTGTGGATACAATTAATGACTTGATTTTAATCCGTTTAAGTAAGGAGGAACAATGTATTTTTTATTGTACATGAGAGCTTAATGATGATATTTTCCATAATAACGAAGATTGAATTTTAGATTTTTATGAGATGATGTGGAAATATGATCAAGGATCATATTTATGAGTTTTTATGATTTAATGAATGTGGATTCCTATTCCCTAGTACTTTATTTATTTGCTAGTGTTTTATTTCTTAGTAGTTTGTTTATATGCTAGTACTTTATTTATTTGCTTGTGTTTTATTTCTTAGTGTTTTGTTTATTTCCTAATGTTTTGCTTATTTGATAGTGTTTTATTTATTTTGCATTGTTTTCTTATTCTTAGTTTAAAGCTTTGTAATTTTGATTTAGATAGTTTAATTGCCTTGAAACTCTTATTTGCTTTTGTTAGTTACTTTAGTCAAGTCATTCTTTTTATAATTGTTAACTAGATTAGAGTTTACTTGAGTTAGATTAAATTTGGTTTTCCTATTTAAAGTCTCTGTGGGATCGACACTCAATTTAGCCACTTAACTACTATAGATTTGTGTGCTTGTGAGTAAACAATTAAAATTTAACAACACAGAGCACAGAGGCAAGTTGGATTCAAAATCTAATAAGTGTTATTTTCTTGTCTATGGTGGCGATAGCTTTGGGTATGGGCTATTGGATCCAATAAAAAAGAAGGTGGCCAAAAGCATTGATGTGGTGTTCAATGACACTAAGCTCTACAAGCACCACTAGTTCAACAAAAGAGGTTGGAAATTAACAAAGAATTTGTTGACCACACACTTAGTGCCCCCCGTCCAGATGCAAATGGTACCGGTGTTTAGGGGGCTAGCACACTAGAAAGCCAGGGGGCTAGCACACTAGAAAGCTAGGAGGATAGGACAGTGAGATATTGATCAGACTGAATCTGCACCAATGACTCCAGTAAAGATGTCATTAGGGTGGACTTCTACTAGATGGAGAAAGGCAAAACAAATATTTGATCCATCTCCGAGTGTGTAAATACATAGTTTTAATCCCAACATGAATTATATGTCACTTAAGGATAGTGGTGAGCCTGAGAACTTTTAAGAAGCATGAAAAATAAATACTTCAGTTGAGTGAGAGCATGCCATGGACGATAAGATAAACTCATTAGTGTCTAATTAGACATGGAATCTAGTTGAGTAACTTGAGGGCAAGAAGGTCTTACATAATAAGTGGATTTACATATTGAAACAGGAATCAGATAGAAGAAAGAGGTTTAAAGCTGGACTGGTAGTCAAGGGCTTTGAAGAAAGGTATGGAGTTGGTTACATAGAGATATTTACTCTAGTTGTCAGGATTTCTACCATCAGAATGATGATGTCTCTTGTAGCAGTGAAAGATCTTCATTTAGAGCAACTAGATGTTAAAATAGCTTTTCTACATGGTGATTTGGAGGAAGAAATCTACATGCACCAGCCCAAAGGTTATTTGGTGAAGGGAAAAGAAAACTTGGTATAGATGTTGTCTAAGAGCTTTATGGCCTAAAGCAAGCTCTACTACAATGGTACATAAAATTTGATAGTTTCATGCTAGACATTAGATACTATTAATGTCATTTTGATCATTGTTGTTATTATAGGAAGTTAGGAACATCATACATTATTTTACTACTTTATATTAATGATATGTTGATTGCATGAGCTGATATGGATGAGATTGATCATCTCAAGAAATCGATGTCTCCGAAATTTGCCATGAAAGAGTACTGAGGCTATCTCAGACAGATTATGTTGAAAACGTTTTGATGAAATTTAACATTTAGGATGCTAAGCCAGTGGCTACACCTTTGACATCTTATTTTAAACTCTCTCAGGATTAGTCTCCTAAGACTTATGAGGAGAAAGCTCACATGCATAATGTTCCATATACCTCAGCAGTTGGGTGTCTTATGTATGTCGTTACCTATACTAGGCCAAACATCTCTTATACAGTTAGTCAGGTAGTGAGGTTTATGGAAACCCAAGGCAAACTCATTGGGAGTCTGTTAAGTGGATCTTTAGTTAGTTATGTGAGATGTTCTTTAGGTATGAGATTATGCTTTGGTGGACATTCTGATATTAACTTGGTTGGTTTTGTGGATTCAGACTATGGAGGTAACATAAATAGCAGGTGGAGCACTACGGGGTTTGTATTTACCCTTGGTAGTGTTTCAGTGGCTTGACAGTCGCAGTTACATAAGTTGGTAACTACTTCATCCTCAGAAGCAAAATATGTTGCAGTGACTGAAGCCAACAAGAAACTATTGTGGTTAAAAGTTTTCCTGAAGGAACTTGGGAAGGCACAAAGGAATTGTGTCTTGTATTGTGATAATAATAGTTGTATTGTATTGGCTCAAAATAGTACATTTCATGCCAAGACGAAGCATATTGACATCAAGTACCACTTTATCAGAGAGCTCATGGAGGAGAGGAAGTTGTTTTTTAGAAGATTATACAAATGACAACCTGATGGATATGTTTACTAAGGTGGTAATGGTAGAGAAGTTGATCATCTGGTCAACCTCCATTGGTCTTCTACACTAGAGGACAAATGATGATCACATAGTTATATTATTTTGTACGAAACAAATAATTCACTTCAAGTAGAAAATTATTTGGAGGAAGGTGAAATTCGATTAGTCATCCAATTGGGAGCTTGTGAGTTAATGAAAGATTAAATTGGACTTGGTGATCAATCGTTGCTCCAGAGTGATCAATTGGCCCCTGTTTACAGAAGTACAATTGCTAGAATGATTGATCACAGTCCAGAGTGATCGATTGGTGCTTATTTTCATTTTACGGGAAATGAAGCTAAGAGTTAATGATTGATCGACATCCAGAAATGATCGATCTCTAGTACCGAATTATTGATCAATTGACATGTAGGATTTCAGAATGCCCCGATTTAGACTCATCCTAATTGGCTAGTTGGAGACTTATTCAATAAATAGATAGATATGAACTTGCACATCCTTATGGGGTATAGAAGATTCTTCTTCTTCCTTAGGACTGAGCAGTTGGCTATTTAAGAGGCTTAAGAAGCTTGTAAATATCTTGTAACTATTATTTCTGCAAGTAGTAGAAACTATGGGATCCCATGGACATAGTCACCATTGCCGAATCATGTAAACCCTAATGACAATGTAAACCCTGATGTACTCTCTCTCTCTTTCTCTATTGTCTCTCTTGCTCGTTTCTATTCCTCATAAGGATCCAACCACTCTATAGACTATAGGCTAGATCAATTCTAATGGGTGTATAGTCCACAACATCTGCCGCTGCAGTTGAACTAGTTTATCTTGCGGTCTGGGAAGCTATAGCAGGTTGGCTTGGCCGTTGCGGTGGTAGTGGACTATCAACTGTTCTAAGATGCGAGTCCTCTATTACTGCAGGTGTATTTGTTGTGCTCTTGGTAGTACTATGCCTGATGCAATGCTCTGTGGTCTGTGTATCATACCATAGCCGAGGGATTGACGCCCCTACTTCTATAGTCAACTCCAATGACTGTTTAACAATGGATAATGTTTCTTCTAGTAGGATTTTCCCCCACCCACGGGAGCCAAGCTCGGCAGTCCTTTCTTGTGTCGTAGCCAAAATATGCATCATTGCATCTATTAAACCCATTATGCCTTTCCAAGTGCCACTCTCAGCAACTATTTGGGGCCTCTTCATCAAGTTCGTCCATTATGCCTTTTGCTTAGAAAGAGTGGTTCTTGTCTACAATAATATTCCTTTCTTACCTGCAGTTTTTTATTTATTTGGACAGATACAACATGTTCAGGTTGTTCGAGTGGCTCAATGTCTACAAATTCCTATGCTCAGCAGTTTAAGGTACATGAAATTTTTCTAGAATTCAAAGACATCCTTTGAACACTTTCATACAGGATATAATTCTACCTTTACATTCCTGGTCTTTTGCAAAATTTGTTTCTTGATTGATTCATTCGTTTTGTACATTACTGCTTTAATCTGTTCCATAAAACAAAATGACATGGGTCCATGTTACTGGGAAATGAGATGGATATGGGGGTAGTCAGTCAAATTAGATGTTATTATATCCTTGATGGGGTGGATGTTGTCAATTTTCATGGATGGTTATGCCCTTCGTCAGTTCAATGGAGCTTCCACTAGGATGTGTTCTAGTCTGTAAGATATGAAGTGGAATTAGATACCCCAGTTTACTGCATTTTTTCTTCTGCAATTTTTGTTGGTCTTCAGGTACTTTATAACTTTGTCGTATTCAACACCCATTCTAAAGTAAGTATACTATGATTGTCAGTTAGATTTTAAAACTGTTCCAAGAGGAAAGGGCTTCAATCTCTGATTTCTTTGCTGTAGGTTTGTAGCTTGTAAATGAGGAATAAATGGAGTGAGTTTAATTTCTGTTGTTACTGTGTTGGTTCAATTTGTTGAAGCTGATGTTATTCTAATGGTGATTTCATAAGGTATGTAACTTCTAACTACCTTATGTCTATTTTGCTTAACGAGATGTACTTTATCTAAAAGTTAAAATGTTTTCTCAGTTAATTTCAGTCAATAGGATCAATGCTCTTTCTGTATACTGTGTCTGTTGTCATTAGAGAAAACTGTCTGTTGTCCCAAGGAAGGTTTCTGTTTCTCGGGAGCATAGTCTCAGGGAAGAGCTACTGGAAAAGAGGTTTGAGAATTGGGCCAGAAATGAGAATAACATTTGGGAAGAGAGGAAGGCTTTTGTTTCTCAGAGGGCATAGTCTCAAGGAAGAGCTACTGGGAAAGAGGTTTGAGAATGGGCCGAGAAATGAGAATCATGCTCCCAGTATCAATGTAATATGCCTAATCTCTATTTTACATGCATATAAATGTGTATTTTTTTAGTCCTTAAAGTTTAATTTATTTTCCTTTATTTGTATAGAAACCACCTAAAAGACCTGGGCTGGAAGGGGTCCTTTCATGTTACGAGGCTGTATATGGAGGCCCTGTTGATGAAGATGCTGTATTGGACAAGTGCAGAACTGCTATTTAACTATGCAGAAAAAATGAAGGATCTTGATGGTGAGTATCTTTTTTATTTGCAATATGAAGTGTCTGACCTGAGTTCAGTTCTTAGAGCGGAGGACTGTAGTATTGATGGTGAGTATCATGCTTATGGAAGACATGTTATGATACTTTTTATGCTTTTAAGCAGTAAAATCCACCTATTGATGTCTAGTATTCTTTTAATGTGCAAGAAAAACTTGAAGTTCTTGAACTTCAGTCATGAACTGTGACTGCATATTTGCATGTAACAAAGCTGGACCTTTTTTAAAGTTTTTGTCATGCCAGTCTGTGATTGCTGGAAATTTTAATGGTTTTGTAAGATGAAATTCATGGAACAGCACTAGATTATTTATTTAAGTTTTGTTGTTGCTAAAGCGCATCACTATAAAAAAAAATACTAGTAGTGGGGGTTTTAAAACCCCCACTACAAGTCTCAAAACCGGCACTAAAACTTTTAGCAGCAGTTTTGAGGTTGCCGTATAAAAGAGCCCCGCAAAAGACTTTTGAGGGGAACTTAGTAGCAGTTCTATGAGTCGCCGCTAAAACTTAAGCTTTTTAGCGGCGGTTTTGGTAACCGCCGCTAATGAATTTCAAAAATTAAACTCTTTTAGCGGCGGCCAGACTAGCCCCCGCTAAAAGTATATTTCTTTTAGCAGTGTGTTTACAAACCGCCGCTAAAGCATTTTAGCGGGGGTCTATGTGAGTGTCAAAAATAGCTGCTAAAAGTTTTTGAGAAACCTTTTAGCGGCTATTTGAGAAACCTATGCTAAAAGTCAAAACCACTACTAAAAATAATTTTTTATTTACTCAAAATTTTAATTAATTTTTCTTTTCTCATTTGCACATTTATGTATTCTCAAACACATTCTACTTCAATTTGTACTTTACATATAACAATAAGTTGACACTTTAATAATAACAACATAAAACATCTTAAATTAACAAAATTATTTAAATCAAGTATGTAATATAACAAGTATTGAAAAAGAAGCTTGCAAATACAATAGTTCTAAATATTTACAACGAAAAAGTACTAATGACAAGATTATTTATATAAAGAAGAAGGAAAAATCTTCGTTAAGACTTAGATTCATTGATGCAACTTGTCAATTTAAAATTATTCACCATTAGCCCACACAAAAATGAAATAAAAAAAAACTAGCTTATGAAATTGTTGAACTACTAAAAAAAATATATTTATACTTTACGGCTACTTTGTATGCTTTTACCTGACTCATTTGAGACCAAAAGAAACTCATCATTTGATCCATCTTCAATAATAATTCTGCATATTGATCTTTAAGATGCACTATTTCCTCCTTGTACTTTGAGCTCTCATCTATAATTTTAAATTATCCTATTCTATATTTGACAAATTTTCTTTCATAGAATTATATTTAGCTTCTGGCAAAGATCTTGCATGCTTAGATGATGCCCCCCCATAAACTAGTTGGAGTTAGTCCAAGACCAAAACCCCGAACACGTCACGGTTTCTCAGCTCCTATGACAATATAAAATATATCTTCTAGTGAAGGAAAAGGCACCTCGTGAAGACAATCTTTTTCTATGTAAGCCTCTATTTCTTTATGCAATTCATAATTTTTTAAAAATTGTAATATAATTTTTGAAGGTCTATACATTATTAAAAAGACATATACATATTGGGTAAAAAAAATAGTCCACGTGTAGAGAATGTTTAACTTACAATTTTATTTTCTGCAGCTTGGTTGACATACTTGCCATTGTTTTTTGTACATGTTAAAATAAAAAGATCCCAACTTGGTTAACATAAAGAGTTACCACAAAAAATTGGATACTATAAACTTACATATGTGGTGGCAGGTGAGCTTGATATATCCTTCTCACCATGCGGTGGACCTGGTTCATGCTTCCTCCCTTCCTTCAGAGTTTTCCTACTATTTGTAGCTTTCCAAATAGCGTACTTCTATTTTTGTTGTAATTCTGAAAAAATGAAAATGGTGTATTAAACCACAATAGGCAAGAAAATACTTTAAATAATAGAATGTGCAACAATTTATGCACAACATTCTGAAGACACCAAACTTACATCAGGTTGCAGTTCACCAAACTGATTAAGAATCTTAAAGAAAATACTTAGCAGCATAGAAAATTTTAACAGTATTCCTGAAAAAGCAATCCAAATCAGAAACATGCATAGCAATGGAATTTTGAACAACAATGTAAACAAATAAGCCATACATGTCAGCTCTTCCAGCTCCGTCTTGCTTGTCGGCTTTAGCAAAGACTTTTGAGGCGAATCCTTACAGATACAGGTTATCCTCCATTCCCAACTGTATGGACTTGTTGTCCTGGAAAGAATATTAATCACTACAAATGTAAGCTCACAAAGCATAAACACGCTTCCACAAGGAGAGTAACAATAATCCAGTATTCTCATAATTTTGTCAGAGTAGCATTAAGAAAAAGAACGGCACCTCAAAGCATTTATGAACAACTGATTACAAATCACCACCTCATACGCAAATTGAGCAGCACAACTGATTCAAACAAAAAAATTATTATCTAAACACAAAACTTGGACGAGTCCCCAACAAGGTTTTTGATTCAACATAGTTTCTGATTCAGTGACATTTGATCAAAACTCTCACAATCTAGATCTACCAATTCTAGTTTTACTCAAGATTGGCTGAATTTTATAACGAAGGAAAGGACTGTTCATGTGACAACTCTGCAATTTATTTTCTAAATTCATGGTTACTGAATTCCTTAAATAAGTAGTTCAACACTGCAATTTTTTTTGGTTTTCATTTCTTTCTGCAATGCATATAATTGAGGTGGTTGTTGGAATTTTGGTATTGTAGACTTTGAAAGTGATTTTTTGTTTTAAGAAAATACTGTTCATCAACTGATATATCATATGGTTGTTATTTGCAGTCCCACCCAATACTGAGCTTTGAGGAGAGATCAAGGCAGTGCAGATGCCTGAATCCAACCAGCCAGCAGTCCAGGGAGTCCCAGCTCATGGGAAGCTCGGAGTGGCAAAGGTGGGGAGATGGAGAGATCCATGGAGGAGGATGAGCATATGAGGCTAAACTCGGAGAGGATGCAGTTCAGGGTGATGGAGCTGGAGAAGGTTTGCCAGCAGATGAAGGTCCAGATGTCTAAGATGGTGAAGAGCAAGGTGATAAGCAACCCTATACATCACATAAGAAGGTGAATAAGGAGGTGTTATCATTGTATACCGAGATAAAAGAGCCCGACAATGGTGATAAATTACCATCACCCTCTGTAGAAAGGAACTAGACATTTAATAGAGCTGAATCACCCATTGTAATGGCTCATCTTAGTTCTAATGTTGATTTCATACCGGATTCAATGAAACTTAGTTCCTCTTTGAAACTATCAGGTAATTAACAATGAATCTTTCGATTATAGGCAATTGGAATTTTTCGTGTACTTGAGACCACGATATTGACCATATCGTGTTAAGGTTAAATCATATCGTGTGAAGAAATAAACACGACATGTAATATATTACATTAGTAATTACACGATATACACATGTGATATAGCAATTATGAGTTGCAACGTATATATAATAACATTACATACATTCATGTCGTGGTTTCGATAACACATTTTGAAATGTAAGTGTGTTAACAGAATACAAGATGTCGACTGATGTCGCATTTTTTTAACATGATAATGTGCAATGCAGATTGGGAGAACCAGGAAACTTGCCCTCAACAAATCCATGTCAATCTTCTTCCACCAATCCAACGAGTACAAAACTTGAAATAGAAGTCAATCAGAATAAATCAGAGGAATTGTCGCCAACGATGGGTGGGAAAAATACTTCATTTGATAACTACGAACCTCCATACAACCCTTGTAATTATGATGGTGAAGAAGTTAAGAATATGTGGGTTGAGGATCAGTGGTACGATAATGATATAGTTGGCATGGAAAGTATGCTTGACCATGAAGATTTTGAAAATAGTGAGGTTCCAAGTAACCTTAGCATTTAGGCGGAGGCAGATTGGGATATAGTCAATGATTTAAACATGTTGGAACCGAATATTGGTGAAGGCCAGCTAATGACAGGTAGTTTGCAAGCTAAGGATTACTGGAAGCTCCACGAATTGGGTGCACGATTTCTAAGCCTGTTGCATTTCAAGAGGGTCTTGATCGATATAGCAATAAAGGCAAATTTTACATATCGTGTTGTGGATGAAAACCAGAATATGTATGCTGCAAAGTGGTCTAATGATTCTTGTAACTAGTACATAAGGGCTTCAAATATAGGAGATCATGTGACTGTCACGAGGTTAGTGCCGACTCATTCATGTGGAACCCAAAGGAAGTCAACTGACTATCCCCTTGCATTGCACCTTTGGATAATGAGAAAATGTGATGGCCTGTTTAAAGACTCATTGGCCATTGTACCTATGAGCATAGCAAGTTATATTTCGAAGCACTGGGGCAAAATTGCGAACTACAAGAAATGCTGGCACGTAGGTAATGCATGAGAATAATCGAAGTGTTGATTTAGTGTCATGATATGTTAGTCTAGCATGTTATCATTTACACACTTAAACTATAGTTGGATTTTGCACTCACGCGACATAAGTAAATATTGTGTTAACATAAACGTGACTAGTCATCGTGTAAGGATTCTGATCACACAAAAACATAAAATGTCGTGAGATCAAGAAAATGATGTAAGCCGTTGTCGTATAATCTTTACTAAATTGTATTCAGTCGTATAGGTAAAGCACTGATTGATTTAATAGATGGGGACCCAGACAAATCCTACCGCATACTTCCTGCTTACAGAAGGCATATAGAATATATAATTCCAGGTAGCGTAGTTGTTCCAGTGAGATCATGTGATATTATCAGACGTATGGGTAGGTACGATTTCAAAAGAGTATTTTGGATGTTTGGCCCCATTGCGAGAGCTTTTAGAACAACACTAATGTCGTTGCTAATGGTAGATGCAACTTTCTTAAAAGGAAAGTATCCTAGACAACTATTGATAGCAACTGCACTGGACGGGAACAATAATATGTTGTGCATTGCATTTGTAGTGGTTGAGAACGAGTGCTAGAAAACTTGGTGCTAGTTTCTTGAGTTGCTTAAAAATCATCTAATCACTGATCCTCCAGTCAAGTTGGGTACAATCATTTGTAATAGACAGAAGGGATTGGCAAATGCTGTGAAGAAGTTTTTCCCATCTACACACCACGGATATTGCATCTGTCACATGGCAACAAATATGCTGGATAGATTCAAGGACAACTACCTAAAAAATCAGCTCCATGTTGCAGCCGAAACATTTAGACAAAATGTGAACGATGAAACAATAAACTACATTAAAGAACATAACCCGGAAGCATATGCTTGGCTAAATAAGATAAGTTCAGAGCATTGGGCCAATGTATCATTTCCAGGTAAAAGATATGGAACCCTCAGCTCAAATAGGTCTAAAAGTGCAAATGCAATGTTAAAAAAGCCAGATCACTGCCTATAACTCGTTTAATTAAACACACGAGGGAGCACATGACAACATTATTTGAAAAACGTCAGACTGACGAGCAGAATATGATGGAAGCAAGGAATGTGATTGTATTGTCTGTGTCAATGTATGAATTCCAGGTTAACTCGCTATATCACCATGTATACTGCATTCATATGGCAATGTACATAGCGTGTGTTCGTTTATGTGTGAGGGCTTCATATCGTGCTAGTTTAAACACGTTATTGTCATTTATCATGTAAATGATATGATTTACATAACGATCGTATGATACATCGTGTGATCGAGGTCACGACAGAGTCATTTACCATGCGCTCATACTCACGATATTTTCTTCACAAGATGTGGTAAACCTGGTTGATCGTACCTACACATGTAGAAAGTTTCAACATCTAGGTCTACCATGTAAGCATGCAATCGCAAACAATCGATAATAGATACTTCTATGTGTCGGAGTACTGCAAAAGATGGTACTCTACTGAAATGTATAAACTAGCCTATCGAGAGCCCTTACACCCAACGAAGGATAGGCACCAGTGGGCACTGGCTAGAGTTATGCCTACATTCAGCCCACCTATCCCACAAAAGCAGCGGGGGCATCCACGAAAAAATCGGATAGAGTCACAACCGCCTCTCAAAGCCCCACGAAAATGTAGAACATGTGGTCAATTGGGTCACAACTGCAAACAATGTACTAGCGTACAAGGGGGGCCTCCCAATGTGGCAAATGTCCCAATGACAAGCAGAAGGAGGTTGAATAATAGAGTATGCAAATAGCGTAAGGAAGGGGAGCATCAATCAGGCTTACCTTTTCCACCCCTGTTCTTTAGCTAAATTTTTTTTATATGCATTGTGTTATCAACAACACATAATATGTAATTAATGTGTTCCTAAAAACATGAAATGTTGTACATGGGGTATATTGTATATTTGTATCGTGGAATCAACAACACGACCAAAAGGGGTTATGTGTTACTAATTACATAATAAAATCAATCAATTATAAATTCTTTTGTCAAGTGTCCATTGCTTACACGATATTGGTCATATCATGTGTTCCAACACATGACAATTCCATGCTAATAATGACCCAATTCTTGATGCATCATTCCCGAAGTAGCACCGCAATGTCCACTGCATCAATAGCTTCCATAACCCGGTGGTTCGGAACCCTCTCACCTTGCCTATATATATTAGGGTTAGGGTTTGCAGAACGCTCACCCACTGATGGTTGGCACCAAGACAGATTATTCCCAAGATTGCTTTTGCGCCTGATGGTGTATCTTCCCCCATCAAATATGGTCCTCACATGCATTTGGGGGGGGGGGGAGAACGCTTTCAGGCGTTATTGTAATGTCTCAAATGGTCTGTCCCATTGCATCTGACAAAAATACAGTGAGATCCTATGGTATTGCAGTAAATCTGATGGAGGGAGAGATTTGCCAGACGCCGATATATTAATGTCTCTAATGATCTGTTGCATTCGCGCCCTTTCTGTCATCAACATACTCCGTAGTGGTCGTCCATAACGTTATTTTATTTGGTCCTCCGTTTGAACATGTGATGTGAATAATAGTATTTTTTTTATGTCATGAACTAAGGTTATGTAAATTAAAATAGAAGTAAGAGTTATTGATTTTTTATCCATAGAAACCAATGGAGTAACTATATGTAGGTCGTCCGTTTTGATACACGACTAACGCGCCAATCATCTTTGTAAGAACATGGATTGAAATGTATCATTTGTTAGGACAAATGGTAGGATTTACTGTGTGTCGTATATATGATAGCACAACCTAAGCGACTATCGTCAAATCAGTGAGACGATATACGAAAGTATTCTTCTAATCGCATATTGTGGGACACGACATTGTACATATCAACATCAACAACTAGGTGTCTCCAAGTATGTACTATACGATCGTATGCTTACTAGCATGTAAGCAAACGAATCATATGCTAAAACACACAACTAATTGCACCATTGTGTAAAAACATGATATCCATGAAGACCCCGTTTAAATGATAGCAAGACCTCAGTGAGTATCATGAAGTCGATAATACGATAGGATGAATGTTAAGTGAGTATCGTGAACAATAACATGACTACGATACATTTCGGGTTTCCAATTAAATTCCCGAGGATTCAGTTCCCGAAAAGTCAGCACAATGAACATTATTGTACTTTAATTCCCCAAGAGTAACTCCCGAAGAATCAGCTCAACTTACAAAGTTCCAATAACTTCCATAACCCGATGCTTCGGAACAATCCCACCCTACCTATAAATATAACGGTGATCCATGGGCATACAGAATTCGAGATGAGGACATGAAAGAGAGGAGGATAGACTGCTCCTTGACGGAACCTCCGTGACATTGCTATCTCACCATTGTCCGATCCCGTAAACCGTTATACGCAGTTGTCCTTAGCCTATGGAGGCAGCTTATAATGGGAACGTGTTTGGTGAGTGGTGTAATTTTAATGTCGCGGATGTTTCATCGTATCCGTATAGCCTGGTCCGGTAGTCTACAAGGAGATATAACAAGGAGATTGCTTGCCCTATGCTGTTCTGTGCATCGATGGATCATTCGGGAGATTGCTTTAGTGGTGGCTGGTGAATCGGCCCTCCATTGGATACAGTCCTCACATATATCCGACAGTAGGCATGATTCACTAGATGGAGATATATCAATGCCTCGAACGATCTGTTGCAAATGTGTCCTATCGGTGGAGTGTGCATGGAGATCATAGGCACACTCATGTTCTTCATGGAGATGGATCATACGAGAGATTGCTTTAGCAGCAGCTGGTGAATCGGCCCTCCATCGGATATGGTCCTTACATATATCTGACGGTGGGCTTGGTTCACTAGACAGCGATATATCAATGTCTCCAAACCTTCCACTAAAAAGGAGATTGCTCGCCGTGATGCAAAATATCATCCTTCAATTTTGGGTGATTACTTCATCGAATTGTCCAACAAGGAGACTGTAAGTTAAACCCTCAAAATTGATTGCTAACACTAGTTGCTTATCTGAGTACCATGACATGTTTGTTTTAAACTTGCTACCCATGTATAGGAGCACCATCATCAACACTAGAAAGGATCAAAAAACTGAAAACGGAAGTGAGGAAGCTGCTACGGAATGTCATTGATACACTTGAAAATATGAGTTTGATTGACATGTTACAAAGAACAGGAATTGGATACCATTTTGAGACGGAGATCATGGAAGTGATGAAGTGGATTTATGAAGCCAATACCAGTTCCTGCAATGCAAGCTTTGATCTTCGTGAGGTTGCCTTGCGTTTTTGATTGCTAAGGCAGCAATGCTACAATGTTTCAACAGGTTAGTGACCATGTTGGTCATATAAGCATGGGGTCCATGATGATGGATAGCATTTCTCTTCTGAATTATTTACATCAAAATCTGCTAGTCACAATCTTCGTGGCATTGGCCCCAACTTGTTCATGCAGATGTGTTCAAGAGGTTTACATACAACTCATGAAATTTCAAGAAGAATATATGTAATTAGTTTTACTCATGACTATGATGTGATCTGATATCTAGTGAGGAGGAGACCATATAACCTAGTTTATATGGTTAAAACAAAGTTAACCAATGCATCTAGTTGTTGACTGGTAGATGGTAGGAGGCCTTTTATTTTTTGAAGTACATTGTGTGGTCATTAGATTTGCTCAAGATGGGTTTACAAGGCAGGTTTTAATGTTTTGATATGATATATAACTAGTAGTATACCATATGACCTAGTAGATGGAAGAAAACAAAGTTAACTGATGCATCCTAACTGTTTACTGATAGATGGTAGGAGGCTTATATTTTGTGAAGTACATTGGGTGGTCATTAGATTTGCACAATTTGTGTTATACTGTCATGAGTATGGTGTGATCTAATATTTATTGATGACGATACCATATAACCTAGTTTATATGGTTAGAAGATAGTTAACTGATTTCAATTAAATTTTGATTGGTAGTTAACTGATTTCGACTAAATCTATCCCTTCACTTCACCACAGTACACTTAAATGTCCACCTCCTTGAGGCATGGAAGGGGCAGCGGAGGAGAAGCCAGAGCAGAGACCAAGTCGGTGGAGGCAAACATCGAGGTGCCGGACAGTTTCATAGTGTATAGAGTGATTATGCTAGATCAAAAGATGGGATGTATTTGGAGAGCAAACATTTTGCACATAACAATGTTTCTTCATTAGGCGTTAGTGGTTAATGACAATAGTAATTATTGTTTTATACTTCCTCTTGCCACCACCACATCCTAATGATTAAACTTTGTAATGTGCATGACTGATTGCTCTCCAAATCAACTACATTATCTAATCTAGAATAATCACTCAATATAATCAACAAAAGAAAAGGTATGAACATATTGCCATATACCGCCAACATCAAATCATATGCCGCACATGATAGAGTTAATGATATTTTGTAAGAATATATGTAATTTGTTTTATTCAGGATGATGAGACCATATGACCATGTATATATATATGGTTAAAACAAAGTTAACTGATACGGGCTACCTACTAATTGGTAGATGTTGGTAAGTTATTATTTGTTGAAGTACATTGTGTGTTCATTAGTTTTGAGCAAGATAGGTTTACATGGTAGGTTACAATCATGTGATATGATATTAGTGAGGACGAGACCAATTAACCTAGAGTATATAGTTAAAAGAAAGTTAACTGATATTGGCTAACTGATGACTGGTAGATGGTAGCTAGCTGATATATTTCTAATTAAATTTTGGCTCAGTAATTTTATTATTGATTTGAAGGGGTAGTGGAGGAAAAGCTAGAGCTGATGAACAGGTTGTTGGAGTCGGACATTGAGGTGCCGGCAAGCTTCATAGGGGATAGAGTGATTATATTAGATAAAAAGATGGGATGGACTTGGAGAGCAATCATTCTACACATAACAAAGTTTCTTTGTTAGGCGGTGGTGGTGGCATGCAGAAGAAGAAAACTATAATTATCATAGACTCCAATTCTGAAGATGCTAAATCTAATGTGAGAAATGATATGTTATACAATAATGAAATAACTCAGTGATAGTATAACATATCGGTTCTCACCTTAGACTTAGCATCTTCAGAATATGAGTTTATGAGAATTATAGGTGTCTACTTCTTTTTCTTGCCACCACCACCTCCTAACGATTAAACTTTGTAATGTGCATGATTGATTGCTCTCCAATTTAGTTACATGTAATCACATGCCGCACATCATAAACTTAATGACATTTTGCATCTTTAGCATCACTTGGTCATGGTGGATAATGTATACCCAAATGTATTTAATGGTTAGAAAATGCCTTCATATATAGTTTGATTGATATTGTAGAAGCGAATGTTTCACTGGGTTAGAATTGCCTTAATTTATTGATTATGGTGAGTGGATTGGTGGAAATAGAAATAGTGTTTAATGCATTCATATACAATTTAGTTGTTCTTATAATCTTGATGATAAATATTATTTAGAAAATATAAAATGAAAAGCTACAGCTTCCCATAGACGTCACTAAAAACACAAATAGAGTTAAATAAATTCAATATCGATGGTCATAAATGTTATTTTCGTTGGCTGGGGCACTTAAGAAAGAGTCATGTTAATATAAGCCCGGGCTCACTCACACGTGTGTGAGCCCCGGCTCTATGGGCAATCAGAAATATACATCTGATGGCCCATAATACTCATAAGAAGATGAGCCCGGGCTCATGAACACTTTTGTGAGGCCAGGCTATATGGGCAATCGGATATACATCTGATGGCCCATAATACTCATAAAAACGGGATTCATACAGCCCGGGCACATGCATGTGTGCATTAGCCAGGGCTCATATAAATGGTACTCAAAAGGAAAAAGTTAATAGGAGCCTGGGCACACACACGTCTATGTGAGCCCGGGCTCTATGGCCAATTGGATGTACATCCAGTGGCCCATAATTTAAGGGCCATTTAAACCCTTTACTATTAAGGGCCATCAGATCTAAATCTGATTGCCCATAGAGCCCGGACTCACGTAGACGCGCATGTGCCCGGGCTCCTATAAACTTTTTCCTTTATAATATATGCTTTTAGCTACATATTTCCATTGAGTATCAAGAGAATCAAGAAACATTGCCACGTTTGATATGTCCACACGCGTGTTGCATATAGTAGAAATGGGCCATACCTCATCATAAAGGTGAAAACCGTGAAGAACCCCTACAGTTTCTTAACATCCGAAGGTTTCTTCCTAGGCTAACTGCTGAGGTATTCTCTTATGGCCCCATATTCTGGTCTCCCTACTGGCAAATCGTGGGGCTTAGGTTGGCGGAAGGTGGATGTCGAAGAGCAGCCTCCCCATATGTACCCTAACTCATGGAGGAAGACACGGATAGTCGCGTTTCTACCTAAAGGTGTCCCTACTGGAATAGTGGTAATGTTGGATGTAGAGAATATATTAATGTTTTTACTTGTGGATGAACGACTTCTTACCTGATATGCTCTTAAGATGAAACAAGAAAGGCAGGTAATTTTTGGGTATGGAGAAGGTGGACGAAAGCTTTAACTGATCCAACTCAATTGATAACTGGTAGTGGCTAACATAGGTAACTCGTGGGTACACATAATCTTGTCTTTTGGAGGTACTTATATGGGTGGGTGTGCCGCATGTACAATTGTAATATAGGAAGTAATGATTAAGGTTAAGAATCAAATTGATGCTCGTAAACACAAAGTTCTTTCAATTTTGCAACGGAAAGCGTTGATTGATAAGTATCAACTGATAACTGCTAGAGCCTAACTTACATAACTATCGGGTGTATTCAAATGGATATAGATGAGCAGCCTCTGTTATGTGGGGGGGGGGAGAGTGGGATGCAAGTCGACACAAGTATGATTGCTCTAATGCCAAGTTAGATCTCATATTTGTTAGAAGCTCACTGATGTATGAATCCTTTGTGCCCATGGTTTACAAAGTAATAGGATGTTTTAGCAAGGAATACTCATTGAAGATGAGTTTTACATATCCCTTTGCAATCCCCCTAGATGTACCTCCAACGAAAATACATGATACAAGGACTCTTTAGTGTTTTATGCGCTATGCCAAGATCAGGCACGATGGTCTACCATTGATAATAACCAAAATGCGACATGTATATGTGTTCCTGGAATGTGAGTCAAATTTTGATGTATCTGAGGCGATGATTAACGAGTCGATTATTTTGAATGATGCCGAAGTGCATAGTAGACATGCAAATGAAGTAAAGCAAAAGGTGGAAGTGAAGGAAGTAGGAGTGAGGAATGCAATTGAAACCAATGATAATTTGGCAAGTGGTGCTTCGGATAGGGACATACTGTACATGAACACAATGGATTTCAGTGATGACACGGAAGTAGACGACTTACTGCGTGAGGCCAGGGAGTTGGAGGCAAAGAAACCTCCTCTTGTTTATGTAAATTTGCAATCCGATTCTGTTGAAGAACTAGTAGATGTCCCCATTGCAAGGCTTGAAGTGGATAAGGTGAACATCTCAAATGTTGAGGAGAATAAGGCTAACTCAAATGAGGGTAATGATGTTAGAGGAGCTAATGATGAAGAAAGTGGGCCAAACATGATGTATAACATTGACAAAGAAGATGTCATCTATGATAGATGAGCATCTTGAGGAAGACATTAAATGAGATAAATTTGAATTGCATGATTATGATGAGGATGTCTACATTGTGGGAGGAGATGATGACATTTGGTGTGGAAATGGTCAAAATGCGACTACCATAGGTATGGACGGTGGAAGAGGTCCACCTCCAAACTCAAATAAAGTGACGAACATTGACATGGCTGAAAGAAAGTGGTAAGAAGTATGCAATCATTATCATTATTTGTTTGTTTGCTAATTTATCATTGTGTAGTAAATTTGTAGTGGTTTTAAATGCAGGGACGATAAAGTTCCAACAAGAGCTAATGGAATAATGTCACTCATAAATGACGGAGATGGTGGTGGGAGGGGGAAAGCACCACCATCAAGTAGCATTTTTGGGAAAACTTCAGCACCAGAACAACTTCAAAGGTCATATCATATCTTACATAGTTAGTTAACTGAGTATGCCTAACTTATAACTGTTTGTCTCATTCTAATACCGATATAAATATAATCATTCAGCAGATTAGATGTGGAGGTGTGTGTGAACGAAGAGCACAACATGGCTGTGGAGGTTGATTTGTATGACTATGGCAAAGATCCGAACGTTGTTCTACTTGGGCAAGAATTTATGGATAAGGACGCTCTGAAGCTACATGTACACAAGTATGCTATGCATAATAACTTTGAGTTCAAGGTAAAATATTTAAATAAATCTCGATTCATAGTTGTGGGCAATGTGTCGGGATGTCCATAGAGGTTACATGTAGCGATAACTAATGGGTATATTATCTTCAAAGTGAAAGTTATGAACAATGTTCATACATGCGGGAAACCAATATTTGGAGGAGATCATAAACAAGCAAAAGTGGGTATTATTGCTTACTCAGTGGTGAAACGACTTAGGAAATGTGTTGCTTATACTCCCAAGGATATTCAAGTTGATGTTGATTTGGAATATGGAGTTAAGATGAATTATTCAAAGGCATATAGGTCGAAGGTTGTAGCATTTAACAAGTTAAGAGGATCCTACGAGTCATCATAATCCGAGTTGGCTGCCTACTTATATGAGTTAGAGAAGACAAATCCAAGCACCTCAACTGCTATCCAGTACAACTCATTAGATCTGACATTCGAGAGATGCTTTGTTTACTTTGGAATAGCCAGGGAGAAATTCAAAAAGTACATGCAACGGGTTATATATATAGATGGCACATTCTTGAAAGGATGGTCCAAAGGGACTTTGTTCATGATATCTACATTGGATAGTGAGAACCATATATACCCAATTGCTTGTGCTATCGGAGAAGGAGAGAATAATGATGCATGGGGCTGCGTCCTTGCACATTTGGAAACTTGACTTGGTTACTTGGAGGGCCTAGTGATACTTTCTTATTAGCATAGATCAAGCACATCACAAGTAGCTCAAATGTTTCCATATGCCACACATGGATATTGTGCATTTCACATATCTCAAAACATGTTTGTACATTTCAAAGACAGAGGTTTGAACAGTAACTTCTTCATGG
This sequence comes from Saururus chinensis, assembly GCA_035235625.1. Taxonomy (NCBI): domain Eukaryota; kingdom Viridiplantae; phylum Streptophyta; class Magnoliopsida; order Piperales; family Saururaceae; genus Saururus; species Saururus chinensis. The sequence goes on along the minus strand of CP141145.1, from coordinate 3,644,058 downwards.
CGGCTAAAGCATTTAGGTCGGAGACATATATGGAAGAAATGGTCATCATTGAGGAGAAAAACCCTGAGGCCTACAAGTGGTTAACTGGAATTAATAAGTCATGGTGGGTTAGTGCTTACTTTCCATTGCCAAGGTATAATATAGTCACATCCAACCCATGCAAAGTCTTCAATGGAATGTTTAGTGAGCAGCAATCCCCATGGTCATGATCATTGAGGCCATCCGTTTGAAGGCTCAAGAGATGTGGTACAAGTGTGGGTTGGAGGCACAACATTGGAAGGGATACTTGACTAAATATCCCTAAGGAAAGATTCAGAGGTGCAATGAAGTAGTTAGAGAGATGATGTGTTATCCCATAAGTGGCTCAAGTTAACCATATCGCAAAGACTTGTACATGTGGAAAGTTTCAACAAATGGAGTTGCCTTGTGAACATGCATTGGCAGCATGTGGCCACCGAAGACTAAATTATGTTAACTATTGCTCCCCATTCTACACAATGGAAACTTATAGGCAAATCTATAGGCAGGGAGTTTATCCAATACTCGAACATAAAAGATGAGAGACTCTTGAAGATGTGAAGAGCCTTAAGTTGAGGCCTCCCAAGGATAAGGCACGACCGGGCCGGATAAAGGAGAAGCGAATTCTCTCTCAAGGTGAAGAAAAAAGGAGAGTACAATGTTGCATGTGCAAACAATATGGTCACTATCGCAATACTTGTACTGCGGTAATTGGAGAGAAACCGGTCGGGGGCCATACTCCTCATCCATCCATAGCTACACCCCCTTCTTCTCATGGCCAGCCCCCATCACCAACTTATGCTAACCAAAAGTTGTCAATATCTACACAAGTCCCACATGTAGTCGACAAGGTGGGTGGTAAGGAAATTAGGAAGAAGCACCATCCATGTCCAATCCAATCGAAGATCAGCCATCTAACCCCAAAAGGGAAGAGAAAGAAGAAACTGAGACAAGTGGCTGAGCTCAATGCATGTACACTTGATGATAAATTGTGTAAGAGACCAATTGCAGTGGACAAAGTCTTACCATTGTCGTTTACTTGACCTTTATTTGGGAAACCTTTATTTCGGATTGGAGCACAATATTTTTGCAATTCAACCAAAAATTCCATGTACTGAAACTTCATTTCTCAACATGTTTTTGTTGTCTAAATTATTATATTTTGACAAATTGTTGTTGAACACGTAAAGTAATGCACAGAGAGGAAGAGTCTAATGGTGCAATGTTGTGTAATTATGCAATTGAGCATAACACACTTATGATATGAATAGACTTATCAACCATATGCAAATGGACAAGAAGATCATTTTTAATTATTTAATGATTGTTGTGACTCCAAACGGTTTGACAATACTTTCTTTCCAGTAGACCAATCCAGAGACCAGAAATACTTAATTCTTTCATAAAGCAATACTTCAAGTACCAGTTTATAATAACAATCTCCTTATTTTTCCCCAAGCGAAGTGGTTTAAGGTTTAGAAGCTGTAAAAAAATAAGCCAGTCAAGACATGCCTCCTGAATTGAGCTCCGTCCCAAAGGGATTTCATAGGCCAATCACCTGTTATCTGAACGCATTGATTTTTATCAATGACATATCTTTATCTACTCAACGAACTTATGAATGTATTGATTTTTATGCATGACAGATCTTTAACTGCTCAATGTACTTCATTACTGCACTTGCTAAATTTGTACCAAATCTAACCAATTAGGAACAATATCTCAATCCTATCGTACCATCAAATACTGCAATGACCCCTGTCCATTATCATCTACAATTCTGATGTGTTATCAGAATAACGTAATTCAAAGAATATTGATATCTCATCATTTAACATTAGCCAAAAACCAACAGAAACCATTAAATTATATTAGTTAAGTACCAACACAAATAACTTCAAGATTCACCTTCAACATTAAAAAAACTGATATGCCTCCATAAATTATTCCTATAAACCATCAGTGAAACACAAACCAAATCACATAGTCAAGGACAAACACTATCAAGTTACGCCACATCTACTAACAAGAAAATGGTCGTCATATGGAATTTTGCAGAATTTGGTATGCAACCCTATGCCTCATGATGCACATGTCCTCTCCGATAAAGCTAAATCGGTACCCATGCGTTAGGTACTACATATAAATGCATATGTAGACACTGCAATCATTGTTATTGATTTGTTGTGGGTGTCCGGTTATCTCTCTCACCGGGAGGTGCAAGGTAGCAACTACTTCATATCCCAATTTCAACAAAACTATTGGCAAAATATGTCTGAGAATCGCCAATTTCTTGTAATTTTGCTCTACCTCAACGCCAGAGTAATATGGGTCCATTATGTATAGGGTATCCTTCCTTAAGTAAAGAATAATTAGAGTCCAATGGTTACCATTTACATGAAGAGGGAAGTGTGGACCTCATATTCCCAAAAGTCTTTTTCATTCACCTTCATCAACTTCAACATGCTGGACAGAACTTCTGGCCATGCTTCTACAACGGTGGCTCTGGAGACAGTTGCATCCTTTTCGTTCATCAATGCGTAAATGCTGAGGAGGGTAGATAATAAGCTCTTGTGGAATTAGAAACAGATGTCAGTCAAGTAGTTGGCAGTTGTCAGTTAAATATGATGTTAAAAACAAATGAAGGCCTACCATAAAATGAACAAGATGGAAGGCTTGCTTATTAGTTAGGTTTCCAAGTGCCTTCTTTCGCAAAGCCAGCACATACGCATCAATATGCTATATCAGATGAATCGAACATCGAATGAGTATTGTATATAATATCAATAAAAATTAGAATAACTATTATTATGTACAATACAACCAACTACTACAAATACAACTCAAATTTGCACATACATTATCCCAAAGCCACCTATGCTTCTACATAATGGATCGTATAAACTCCGATGTCAGCTGGATTCCACCAATTGTCATCTGGTTGATCAATTATGAATGCTCCGAATGTCAACACATATTTATGGCAATGAAAAATAAAATTAATCGATATGAAATGAAATGTGTATGTAACCTAATGCTATACTATGAACTCACTCAGATTTCCAACCCTTTCTATGGCTCTTTCTAATGGTTTTTTCTTCTTCCGATGTTAGGGTATGTGGTTTAGGACATGCCAACTCCATCAAGGCTATCTCTGAGATAGCAACGAGTCCACATATCTTGCTTCTGTGGATTTCTTGCCTTGCTGGCGTTTGTCCCTTAGGTGGGTTCGCAGTAACTAAATCTCCTCCATCTTCAATTTGATCCAGTAAATGGTTTGTCAATTCAATGTTAGCCTGCCCATCTTCTTCTCCCTCGTAGTGAACATCGTCGTAGTTTAAGGGCTTGCCAGCAGTCTCATCCTCTTCCACATCACTTGGGCCCCTCACCAACCTCCTCTTGCTTCTCCTTGGCGCCGTATAAGGGGTCCTTACATATTTGTTGGCAGTCCTCTTCCTACCGTGGACATCGGAGGGCACAACCTCTTTGACTTTTGGGGCATCACTCCCAATGTCGACCCTTACCTCCCCAATGGCCACACTAGATGCACCATCAAATGGGAGAACTTCATCTGCGACGATTTCCTTTGAAAACATGCACATATGAGTAGAAGTGCAAATCATAATATAAAAATATTAGGACAATATGCAGCAATTAAGAAAGAAATGTATAACATTGAGGCAAGAAAATCATGTCCTTCATATGAAAAAAAGTTTGCATTCACTAACCTACGAACAAGAAGATTCATTGATGGGGTTTTCATGGGCTTCATCTTCATGAACAAAATCATCTCTAGCATCCTTCCCTTCCTGGTCAATATTAAATATTGTAAACCATACCATGATTATTGTGGAAATATAAGAATAATAAAACTTAACACTAGTAAGAAGTCATAATAATTAATATAATGTAGCTAATATCATTCATGGATAACAAAGTTGAAACATCTTTTGACAATTTGTGTACCTTGGCCTCCAACCGGTCGAATGCATCCTGTTTTAGCTAAATGAGGTCAATTGTGCTAACAAACTTGACTAATGTGTCCTTTATTCAGTCCAATTGGATATGCACATTTTGTCTTTCTGTAGCATGTGGTTGTCCACTTCCATCTTACTGCACCTCATCAACAAAAGAAACAATTGTTTAATGAGCTCGCCAAGGCTCCTCCTCCATATCCACTTCTACATGTTCCTCTACCCCTTTCAGGGCACCACCAACGAGGACCTCAGATTTATCAAAAATTATTTGGTCCCCCTTAAGAAAATTCTTTAGCCCTGTGGCTGATTGGACAATCTCCTTATCAGACTCAGCTTGGGTCAACTCTAAGTGCCTATGCACCAACACCTAAAAGACAAAATATTTTCATTATCAGTCATCATATATGTTGTTTGTAAATTATAAGTCATAGTAAGACGACAAATGACAATATAGCTCCTTTTCCCACCAAAAATTGCTTTGTCAATTGCATCATAACTAGGCTTCTTATAGTTAGCCAATTCAGCAATCTAGGCTAAACATCCTGTACACGTCTCGCACATAAGTCCCCAAGCAGAGGAATCCTTTCCATTGCCCAAACCTGCATATTCAAACCATAGACATAAATGTCATAATCACATATGCAACATATTACATTAAAACCTCAATCAAAATACCCAAACAATGTACCAACAGTGCTGGTACAAATCCATGCACATTGTAAATGGTTTTGGTTAGGGCCTTCCTTGCTTCCTCCAAGCCATGGAGGGTATCCCAATATGCAATGTTACCCCATGGATATGAATCGAACTCCTCCACATCATCAGCCAACAAAAAAAATAGCCAGTTCACCTTATGCTCCCACCCTCTACCCACAATGAAAGAAGCCAACACCAGTATGCGGGCCAACTTCACCGCGTCTTCATCACTTTTGCTTATGATGATCTTCTGGTATGTATGTTCCTTTGTAATGCGAAGCTTCTCCTTGCCGAACACCCTACAAAGTAGGGAGTCCTTTCTCAAAACCTTTGGTACTGTTGGAAGGGATGTGAGCACATCAGCCATATGCAGACCGGTTACTTGGGCAAATTCGGTAGGTGACAACTTCATCAAATAGGCTTCCGTCACTTGAAACCTATACTCTCCCTGATGTATTTTTATGATGTGGTACAAGGATTGAAGGGGGAACATGAACTTCTCTATGTCTAGCTGCAAGTATTTGCCGAAACATGATCTTTCAAATAGTGTTGCTTGTCGTCTATGCTTATAGAAATGCTCTTTGAGCCTCCGTATGTAAGCATATGTTGATTTGGGTTGAGGGTCAACCTCATGGGCTCTACCTTTATCACTTTCCACTGGCTTGAAGATCACTTTGGCATTACTTGGTATCTTCACCCTGCAATGTTTAATAATTCCAAATGGGCTAATGTGTTTTACTTTATAATAACCATCTATGCAAACATATGGCAATATACATAACACACATAACATGTTCATACCAATCAGACGAGGTATTTGTCACATCAAGCTGAGCATGGGTCATAATTTGGCATGTAACCCACACGTACCACATACATATTGGCTAATATTTAAGTAAACAAGACCTATTTTGCATCACACAATCAAAATTTGTAGTATATCAAACGCATGATACCTAAGCACCAAACACACAATATAAGTTTGACAATATAACATACATACACTCTCCAAAAATCCCTTATCTACACTTATATAAACCTCACTTGATAAAATTAACTTACCTCACAATGTAATATTAGTACAAAAATAATTATCAATTCTAATGCACTATCAGTTAACTATGTAAGAAACTTATATCATAAGACATCAAGTCTAAAGCCAACAAAATGTACTTTACAAAGCAATAAAAGATGCTTAAAACCTACCAGTCAATAGTTAGGCCCTATCAGTTAACCTTATTTTAAGCATGTGTACTTGCTTAAATGGTCTACCCATTATTTTCATCATATCACATATCACCGAGAATGGTAAAAAAAGTCACTAGTGAGCATAAAATCTATAGATGTAGCCTAGCAACTACATTTTGACCCTCGAATAATTTTGTCCCTTTGTTTTGCATTTCGTAAAAGTCATCCATGTAAGCTAAGCCCCAAACACACATTATACATTCGACAACATGAAAGACCCACACTCCTATTAATCTACACAAATATAGAACTAACCATATCAAGTCTAAAGTCGGCATAATGTACTTTGCAAAGAAATAAAAGATGCCTAAAACCTACCAGTCAACAATTAGGCCCTATTAGTTAACCTTGTTTTAAACATGTGTACCTGCTTAAATGGTTTACCCTTGATTTTCATCATATCACATATCATAGAAAATGGTAAAAAAGCCACAAGTGAGCATAAAATCTACAGATGTAGCCTAGCAACTACAATTCGACCCTCGAATAATTTTGTCCCTTTGTTTTACATTCCATAAAAGTCATCAATGTAAGTTAAGCCCCAAACACACATTATACATTCGACAACATGAAAGACCCACCCTCCTATTAATCTACACAAATATAGACCTAACAATATCAAGTCTAAAGCCGGCACAATGTACTTTTCAAAGAAATAAAGATGTCTAAAGCCTACCTGTCAATAATTAGGCCCTATCAGTTAACCTTATTTTAAACATGCATGTGTACTTGCTTAAATGGTCTATCTTTAATTTTCATCATATCACATATCACAGAGAATGGTAAAAAAAGCCACTAGTGAGCATACAATTTATAGATATAGCCTAGCAACTACATTTCAACCCTCGAATAATTGTGTCCCTTTGTTTTGCATTCCATAGAAGTCATCCATGTAAGCTAAGCCCCAAACACGCATTATACATTCGACATTATGAAAGATCCACACTCCTATTAATCTACACAAATATGGACCTAACAATATCAAGTCTAAAGCCGGCAAAATGTACTTTGCAAAGCAATAAAAGATACCTAAAACCTATCAGTCAATGGTTAGGCCCTATCAGTTAACCTTGTTTTAAACATGTGTACTTGCTTAAATGGTTTACCCTTAATTTTCATCATATCACATATCACAGAGAATGGTGAAAAAAGCCACTAGTGAGCATAAAATCTACAAATGTAGCCTAGCAACTACATTTTGACCCTCGAATAATTTTGTCTCTTCGTTTTGCATTCCGTAAAAGTCAACCATGTAAGCTAACCCCCAAACACACATTATACATTCGATAACATGAAAGACACACTCCTATTAATCTACACAAATATAGACTTAACAATATCAAGTCTAAAGCCGGCACAATGTACTTTCCAAAGCAAGAAAAAATGCCTAAAACCTACCAGTCAACAATTAGGCCCTATCAGTTAACCTTGTTTTAAACATATGTACTTTCTTAAATGGTCTAGCCTTGATTTTCATCATATCACATATCACAGAGAATATTAAAAAAAGCCACTAGTGAGCATACAATTTACATATGTAGCCTAACAACTACATTTCGACCCTTAAATAATTTTGTCCCTTTGTTTTGCATTCCGTAAAAGTCATCCATATAAGCTAAGCCCCAAACACACATTATACATTTGACAACATGAAAGACCCACACTCCTATTAATCTATGCAAATATAGATCTAACTATATCAAGTCTAAAGCCAGCAGAATGTACTTTGCAAAGCAATAATAGATACCTAAAACCTACCAGTTAACAGATAGGCCATATTTGTTGACTTTGTTTTAAGCATGTATACTTGCTTAAATGGGCTACCCTTCTTATTCATAATATCATATCACATATCATAGAGACTTAGGCTAGCAACTCAATTTCTGTCCTCAAATACTTTTGGCCCATGCTTCTATGGATCTTTAAAGCGGTGACCACAAACTAAGCACCAAACTCAATTTCTGTCCTCAAATACTCTATATACCAAACTATATAGAGTTTATTGACCACACAATTTATTTTAAAGACTAACCTATAATGTACTAGTCAACAGTTAGGCCATATCAGTTAAATTCGTCTGTAGCATACAATAATGTTTCTGTGGTCTCCCCCTTATTATTCATCATATCTCATATAACAGAGCACACGAATCCAACTTAACTAATCCGCTATATTTTTCTTCCATAACCTACAATATTATTTTTATCAGAGATTTCCTTTTCAAAATTTATCATGAGATCACATCATTCAAAATTTAAATCAAATTTATCTTACAACATCAAATACACTAATCATAGCAGTACATATGGCCAATTTACACACCTATTATGAATTTCATCATAGAATCTCAATAAATTTCAAACTAAACCATATAATGCAACTAAACAAGATATTCGCTTCTTCAATTAACCATACAGAGTTGTAGGATCTTACCTTGCCATTTATTTCATCTTCTATTGATCAACGGATGGGGAGATTGGTCAGATGGCTAAGTGAAGAGGCAGAATGTAGATTAGGGCCAAACACTGAAATGCGGGATGCGGCCGGTTGGAAGCGATGGACGGCGGGAATGGAGATTAGTAAAATGTCTTCGAAGGGGGGAAAGGTGACCACAATGTATGTCTCTTGTTATCAAATGACTGCCGCAGTGAGATCGCCAGAGTGGATAGTAAAGGATGGAACAAAATGGGAACTTTCTCTGTAATACCGAAGGAGTGAAAAATGGAACTGTATGACCGATAGTGGAGAAGAAGAAGGTGACATATGGGATATAAAAGGTTGGATGAGGGGTTGCCGGAAGTGAATGCGATTCTCGTAACAGTCGAGAGTAGTCGCGTGTGCTGGAGGGAAAACCGAAATCTGAATTTGGGATGCAACCGGTGAAGTCTATTCATTTCCATTGCCTTAAGGGTATTATCAGCAATTCAACTGCGCGTGTGGGAAAGTGGAACGTTCGTAATTCTAATTGTGCAAAATCGAAGTACCTGGCCTATTTTTGTAATTCAAACTTTTGTTGAGTCTATTTCTAAAAAAAATTATTTGCTAAGTGTGACTGCCTTTGTTAGACTAGATGAAATTGTGACCAAGCAAGTCTTCGAATGGGTGATAAAATTACCCAAGATTGTTGAGGCTGCATCCATGATATGCAGACTTAGAGATGACATTGTTGGGCACAAGGTAATGTCTAACTGTTCAAAACATGAACAAAACTGATCATGGCTACTGAAATTTAGCATGTTGTATGTGTGATACATATTTATTTTCTACAACATTTCCATCAGGAAGAACAAGAGAAAGGAGATAATGCTACAGGTGTAGAGATCTACATGAGGGACCATGGATGCACAGAAGAAGATGCATGTAAGGTACTCCAGGCCATGGTAGATACAGCATGGAAGCAGGTGAATAGTGAATTTCTCCATGACACTTCTATCCCAAGGGCAATACACATGAGGGTGGCTGGTCTAGCTCGCATCATTCAGATCTTCTACCAATACCATGATGGTTACAGTGATCTAGACATGAGACCAAGACGCGCATTGAGTCGGTGCTTGTTAATCCAATCCCTGCCTGACCAGCAGCTATTGGACATTTGATAATAATGAGAAGCATGCATCTACGTTACTTGTTCATCATTTAGAAAATTTTCCTTGCATTGCTTAAATCCACACAAAACCCAGAAATTCAACCTCCACTCCCCACGACATGGTCAAACCTTTTCTCCCACTCCCCTCCATCGGCTGCAATTCCCCACATCCTGGAGCTTCTTGGCCAAACTGAAGTAAAAATCCCAAGAGATGACAGCATTGCCTCATTTGGTATGTGCTTGGGAAACGCCCAGCATATGTTTGGCTTTGTTGCAAGGCTATGCTCAACAAAGTTTGAGATGCAATCGCTTACTGAAGTTTTCTTTTTGTTCTGTTTTGCAAATGAGGAATGCGATAAAATCCTCAACGCAACACTATCTGTTGGAGGACATCCAGTTATTGTTTGAAAATGGCATCCAAAGAGTTGTAGTATGCGCATGGAAAACCGTATTGATGGATATGTACATGTATCTATATCAACCAATACGATACTCCCCCCAAAAGTATCTTTGATATGTATCAGCTAAATCGTATCGATATGGCTGATATGTATCGATACTCGAATATTTTATTATTTTTTATAATAAAAATTAATTTTTTTCGTCTTAAAAACAAAAACATATTTCATATTCAACCTCTTCGAAGGTTTAAAGATGACGATGTTCTTGTTATATTAAAATGAATTTTTATAAAATTATATGAGATCAAAATAGATGGGTTTATATAATTTACATAATTATTATTTTTAAATATAGTGCTCTACAATTATGCATTTACTTAAACATCTAACATATGAGTTTCTCCATAATATTTATGTGACTCATATTAAATATCTTATTTGGTTCTAAAAATAAACTAATTTCATAGCACTTAATATGGGACAGAGGGAATAATAGTTTGTAGAGGATGGTGAGAGTAAAGTGTATGGTTAAAAATGAACTAATTTTAGAGCACTCCATTAGTTGATACGGCCTTCTATTGTCTAATTAGGCTCTAAATAAAGTATTATAATGATATATTATTAGTGTGGCCTATAGGCCCATAGGCCTCTTCTGGGAGTCAATGTTGATCCTATTTTGAGGGAGGTGAATCTTCAGCATGAGAGACGGGCGGCCTTACCAATTCAAACCAACACCAAGAATAGGAGTCCTTCTATTCTAGGAAAACATCAACAGGCTGGCATGGACTCTGAAGAGGCCTTTATAACCCCTATACCCAAAATATTTCCTGTGCCAATAAGAGGAAGTGGTGAGGAATCAGCACAATCTCATCCCTTTCTCTACGGCTTCTCTACAACGCCGTTTGAAGTGGTGGGCTAGGGAAGTTCTAATAGACAAAAGGAACCTATCAATTATCACGATGCTTGCAAAGCAACCAGCTAGTAGTCCCCGCAGCAGGCCAAATTTGATCCCCCTCTCCTTCTTTGCTCCTTCATGATGTGAGCCAGGGCAATTCACAATGTCCCAAAGAAACCAAACCTCCTAGTGCACGTGAAAAAAACCATACAGATGCTGCCGGCAGTCCTCTCTTCTCTCCATCTATTCCTTGTTCAAGAACAGTTGTAGAGACAACCCAATGTCAGTGGGAGCATGACCGGTTATCACCGGGGAAAAGAGGTTTGAAACCTTTGCGCACCATAGCCTCTACAAGTCTTAAGTTTCTTAATAATTTGTTTGATGCTCTTTATGAGTTTAATTGTTCTCAAGAATAAAGCTATACCTCTTCTTCTGCTGTACAAAAAAGGGTGCAGCCAAAGCGGACAGCCAGGAAGAAAAATAAAGAGGGGGAGGGGCGGGGGCAGGAAAATTAGTATGTCGCTTTGCAGCTGGAACACACGTGATCTAGGACATGGGGTAAAGAGGATTGTTCTACATGATTTGGTGCACAATCACAATATTTGTTTGATTAATCTTTGTGAAAGAAAAATAAAGGCTCATCAGTTTGACCAAGTTAAAAATAATACTATCAGAGGTTGGAGTTATTTAAATAATTTGGCAACCGATAGCTCAGGTCGCATTATTGTGTTTGGAACCCTAATGCGCTTAGTGTTCAAATGCTTTAGGAGGGGGCTCAGTTTATCCACGGTCATGCTACACCCATTGGATCCGGTCAACCATTTTTCTTCACTGCTATCTATGGATCTAATTCTACTTCTGACAGGAATGTTTTATGGAGAAAAATCTATGCAATCCACACTCAAATGGAAGGGCTATGGATACTTCTTGGTGACTTTAATGCTATTCGGCAGAATGAAGAAAGATTGGGGTGTGCTACTCCTCCAAGATGGAAGCTTGAAAATTTTAGTGAATGTATTTCTAACTCATGCTTGCAAGAAATTCCCTGCCCTGTGGCCTTTACTTGGAGAAATAATCAAGACCCTTCTAGCTTTATCATGAGCCGTCTCGATTGGGGGTTTGCTAATTCAGAATGGATGATTTTATATCCCCAAGGTACTCTTATTTATCCTTCGCCGGGAATTTCTAATCACTGCCCTATTATTTTTAATATGATGCATAGGTTTCTTCAAGGCCCAAAGCCCTTCAAGGTTTATTTGATGTGGTTAAATGATAGTTCTCTAAAGGGGGTCGTGTAGAGTGCTTAGTCCCTAAATGTTGAGGGACTGGCCCCCAAACATCTATACAAACAGGAAAAAAGTGCTCAGTCTTCTAGTTAGTGGCTAATTTTGAGAAAATAACTTTTTCCTCACTACAACAAAATGTACAATTAGCGACACAACAATAAAGGTCGCTAAAAACTAATAATAACGACATATACAAAATTTTGCCAATAATTTCACTATTCATGATGCTTAATATTAAACATTGCTAATAGTCATCTACTAGCGACGCATAATATTAAGTGTCGCTAATAGAGATATAATATACGTCGTTAATACAAAACATATTAGCGACGCTTTATATTATATGTCGCTATAAGTTATGTTGTTAATTTATTTTTAAAAAATTTAAAACTATTAGCGACGCATATATATACGTCACTAATACATGTATGTCGCTAATACACTATAGTATTAGCGACGCATGTAACTATACGTCGCTAATGGCTTTTTAAATTTAAAAAAAAATTAAAATTAAAATAGATAAAAAGAGTGAGCAGAGAGGAGAGGGAAGAGAGAGAATGAGGGGAGGGAAGAGAGAGAGAGGAGAGGGGAGAGAGAGAGGGAGAGAAAAGAGAGAGGGGAGGGAAGAGAGAGAGGGGATATTTATTTAAAAAAAAATATTAACGATGTATACATGTATACATCACTGATATTGTAGTGTATTAGCGACATATATATGTATACGTCGCTAATACTATAGTGTAGTAGCGACATATAGCTATATATATCACTAATACACTATAGTATTAATGACATATGTAACTATGCGTCGCTAATGACTTTTTAAAACTTAAAAAAAATAAAATTAAAATAGATAGAGAGAGTGAGGAGAGAGAGGATATGGAAGAGAGAGAGGACATGGATGAGAGTTGGAAGAGAGAGGAATGAGAGAGAGGGGAGGGAAGAGAGAGAGGAGAGGGAAGAGAGAGAGAGAGCAGAGGGAAGAGGAAGAGAGAGAGGGGAGGGAAGAGAGAGAGGAGAGGGGGATATTAATTTTATTTTAAAAAAGGAGTAGTAGCGACGTATAGCCATATACGTCGCTAGTATATTATAGTATTAGCGACGTATGTAACTATACATCGATAATGGCTTTTTAAAATTTTTTAAAAAATAAAATTAAAATAGATAGAGAGAGTGAGGAAAGAGAGGAGAGGGAAGAGAGAGAGGAGAGGGAAGAGAGAGAAAGGGGAGGGAAGAGAGGGAGAGGAGAGGGAAGAGAGAGAGAGGAGAGGGAAGTGAGAGAGAGGAAGAGGAAAGAGGAGAGAAAGGGGAGGGAAGGGAAGAGAGAGAGATTAGAGGGGGATATTAATTTTATTTTAAAAAAAGAGTATTAGTGGCGTATACATTTATATGTCTCTAATACTACGGTGTATTATTGACGTATACATATATATGTCGTTAATACTATAGTGTATTAGTGACATATAGCCGTATACATCGCTAATACACTATAGTATTAGGGACGTATATAACTATACGTCACTAATGGCTTTTTTAAATTTTAAAAAAAATTAAATGAAAATAAATAGAGAGAGTGAGGAGAGTGAGGATAGGGAGGAGAGAGAGGAGAGGGATGAGAGAGAGAAGGGAGGGGAGGGAAGGGAAGGGAGTGAGAGAGAGGAGAGGGAAGATAGAGGGGAGGGAAAAGAGAGAGAGGGGGAAGAGGGAGAGAGGAGAGGGAAGAGAGAGAGGAGAGAGAGAGAGTGGAGGGAAGAGAGAGAGAGGAGAGAAAGTGGAGGGAAGAGAGAGAGGAGAGAGAGAGTGGAGGGAAGAGAGAGGAGAGAGAGGGGAGGGAAGAGAGAGAGGAGAGGGGGATATTAATTTCATTTTTTGAAAAAAAGAGTGTTAAGGACGTCTATATGAATATGTCGCTAATACTACGGTGTATTAGCAACATAGTGATATAAATGTCGCTAATACTATAGTGTATTGGCGACATATAGCCATATTCATCACTAATTTATTATAGTATTAGCGACATATAGGCTGATGGCTTTTTTAAATTGAAAAAAATTAAAATTAAAGTAGATAGAGAGAGTGAGGAGAGGGAAGAGAGAGGAGAGAGAGGGGAGGGAAGAGTGGGAGAGGAGAGAGAGATGACAGGGAAGAGAGGGAGAGGGAAGAGAGAGAGAGAGGAGGGAGAGGGGAGGGAAGAGAGAGAGAGGAGAGGGAAGAGTGAAAGATAGAAGGGAGGGAAGAGGGAGAGAGAGGAGAGGGAAGAGTGAGAAATAGAAGGGAGGGAAGAGGGAGAGAGAGGAGAGGGAAGAGAGAGAGAGAGAGGAGAGGGAGAGAGAGAGGATAGAGAGGGAAGAGAGAGAGGAGAGGGGGATATTAATTTCATTTTTTGAAAAAAAGAGTGTTAAGGACGTCTATATGAATATGTCGCTAATACTACGGTGTATTAGCAACATAGTGATATAAATGTCGCTAATACTATAGTGTATTGGCGACATATAGCCATATACATCACTAATATATTATAGTATTAGCGACATATAGGCTGATGGCTTTTTTAAATTGGAAAAAATTAAAATTAAAGTAGATAGAGAGAGTGAGGAGAGGGAAGAGAGAGAGGAGAGGGAAGAGAGAGGAGAGAGAGGGGAGGGAAGAGTGGGAGAGGAGAGAGAGATGACAGGGAAGAGAGGGAGAGAGGGAGAGAGAGAGAGAGAGAGAGGACGGAGAGGGGAGGGAAGAGAGAGAGAGGAGAGGGGAGCGTGAGAGATAGAAGGGAGGGAAGAGGGAGAGAGAGGAGAGGGAAGAGAGAGAGAGAGAGAGAGAGAGGAGAGGGAGAGAGAGAGGATAGAGAGGGAAGAGAGAGAGGGGAGGGAAGAGAGAAAGAGGAAAGAGAGAGAGAGGAAAGAGAGAGGGGAGGGAAGAGAGAGAGAGGAGAGGGAGAGGGGGAGAGAGGTGAGAGAAAAATATAATTTTGATTTTTTTATTTAAAAATTAATAAAAAAATAAATTTATTAGTGGTATTAGGGGTGCATAAGAATATGCGTCCCTAAAACTATTGGTATTAAAAATGCATAGAATTATGCGTCACTACTACCCTTAGTACTAAGGACACATATTTGTATGTGTTGCTATTACCATATAATTTATAAAATAAGTATAGAGAGATAAAGGAGGGGAGAGAGGAGAGACGAGGGGAGAGAGGAGAAGGGGAGAAAAGAGGGAGGTAGGGAGAGAGTGAGAGGAGGGGACAGAGAGAGGGGAGGGGAGAGAGAGGAGAGAGAGTGTGGTGAGGATAGAAAGAAGATAGAGGAGAGAGACCCGATCTCCTCTCCCTCTCTCTCTTCTCTTTTCTCTCTCCACTCCTCCCCCTCTCTCTTTTCTCTTTTCTCTCTCCTCTCCTCTCCTCTCCCCTCTCTCTCTCTTTTCTCTTTTCTCTCTCCTCTCCTCCCTCTCTCTCTCCTCTCTCTCTTCTTCTCTCTCTCCCCTCCTCTCTCTCCTCTCTCTCCCACCTCCCTCTCTCTCCTCTCCTCCTCTATCCTTCCCTCTCTTCTCTTTTCTCTCTCTCTCTCCTCTCATCTCTCTCCTCCTTCCCTCCCTCTCTCTCTCCCCTCTCTCTGCTCTCTCTCCCCTCCTCTCTCTTTCTCTCCTCTCTCTCTCCTCCCTCCCTCTCTCTCCTCTTCTCTCTCTCTTCCTTCCTTCCCTCTCTCTCTCCTCTCTCTCCCCTCTCCTCTCTCTCCTCCATCCCTCCCTCTCTCTCCTCTGTCCCTCCCACTCTCTCTCCTCCTTTATCTCTCCCCTCCTCTTTCCCTCTCTCCCTCTCTCTTTCCCAATCTCTTTTCCCCCCTTTTTGGAACACTTCCACTGGAAGCATCGCAAAAACATCCTTTTTTGCGACGCTTCGAGTGGAACATTCCCGCGTACGAATTTTGCCAGCATGTTCCCCTCCTATAAATCCCCAGTCCCCCCCACTCCACCGCTAACCACCGTCAGCTACCTCGGCCCTGAGATCACCCCCCGGCGACCACCCCGGATCTCACCCCTCGGCTCCCTGCCCCTTTCCCCAGCTCCCCCTCCACCCCCTCGTCTCCTCTCTCTTGCCAGCAATCCCCCCGAGCCATGGTTCCGGTTCCCCCCCACCTCCGGTCTGTCTATCAATAAGAGGAAGGGGCTGTGGGGGCCAGAATCTGTCTCCCAGCCAGATTCCGGAGCCCCCTCCCTTCTCTCCCCCGGTGATCCCCCCTCCTCCTCTACGTTTTCTCCCCCCCCTCCACCACCCATGCTTCTGATTCCCCCATCTGGTCTGTCGACCGGAGGAAGGGGATGTGGGGCCCGGAATCCAGCTCAGCGCCGGATTACAGCTCCCCCCTCCCCTCTGTCCCCAGCGATGCCCCTCTCCCTCTATGTTTTCTCCCCCAACCCCCACCCATGCTTCCGATTACCCCCTTCCTCTGGTCATCCCCCTGCGGTCCGTCGACCGGAGGAAGGGGATGTGGGGCCCAGAATCTGGCTCAGCGCTGGATTATAGCTCCCCCTCCCCTTTGTCCCAAGCGATGCCCCCTCACCCTCTATGTTTTCTCCCCCACCCATGCTTCCGATTCCCCCCTCCTCCGGTCGAAACACCGGAGGAAGGGGGTGTGGGGGCTCCCTGCTGGATTCCGGCACCCCACCCCCTCCGCCCTCCCCCTTCCCCTCCCTCTCCCTTCCTCCCCCTCTCCCCCCTTTCACTGCCTCCCCCTCTCCGCCTCCACCACCCCCCTCCTTCAATTTTCAAAGGAGGGGTGAAGGAGGAGGCCAGATTCTAGCGCCCTACCATCCTCCGGCCTCCTCTCCATTCCCCGGTGGGCCTAGTGGCCCACAAGGAATTTCTTTTAAAAAAAATTATTACTTTAGAGACGCTTATATAGCTCACTTATTGCAATGCATTAATTAGGTTTTTTCTTAAAAACATTTATTTTATTAGTGATGTATACAGAGTTATACGTCACTAAGAAATTTTTTTAATCTTTTTTTAAATGGTTTTTTATTAGCGACGTATAAAAGAAATTTTAATTGTTTTTAAATAGTTTTATTAGTAACGACGTATAGAATAACGTTGCTAATAACTCATCATTAGTGATACTACAAAATTAGCGTCGCTAATAATAAATTAATAGCGACGTATATGTAAACATTGCTATTATGAACTATTAGCGACGTTTTTGTTATATTTCCCTAATAGGCAATAGCGATGGCACTTTTTGCTACACATGTAGCGATATTTTTTATGCGTCGCTAATAATCATTAGCGACACTTATGGGACTATTAGCAACGCATAAAAAGTCCTTTTTGTTGTAGTGTCTATTTCCCCATGACATAGTTCTCACGAAACTCATATCAATATTTTTCAACCCCGATAACTTCCGCTTACTCTAAAGTACCTTCAACCCTTTCTCTGACATATGACCTATGCGTATATGCCACACTTGTGCATCAAAATGTCCCGATACAACTGAGATATAACTTTTAACACAACTAGCAAGCATGTAAAGAGTACCTATATTTCTTCCCCTTAGCAATCACCATGGCACCCTGAGCCACACTACAACAAAACGTAGTATTAGCAACGCAAAGCAAAGCTTCGCTAAAAATAACTATTTGCGACGAATAGAAAAGCGTCGCTAAAAAAATGAACTATTAGCGGCGCATTTTCGTATGCGTCGCTAATAGTCATATATTAGCTACGCTTAGCTTAGAGCATCGCTAATACTATCATATTAGCTACGCTTTATTCTAAGCATCGCTAATAGTGTCTCTATTTGCGATGCTTTATACAACCGTCACTAAAAGATATATATTTTAAATAAAAAATAAAAAAAAATATAACTATTAGCGACGTTTTTCTTAAGCATCGCTAATAGCTTGAGCAATAGCGAAGCTTATTCAAAAGCGTCGCTAATAGTGCTACTATTAGCGACACTTACAAAAGCGTAAGTAATAGTTATGAATAAAAAATAAAAAAAATTTGAATTATTAGCGACACTTGTAGACAAGCGTCTCTAATAGATTTATTAATTAATTTTATTTAATAAATAAATATTAAGAAATTTATAATAAACTTCCTAAATATAATATATTTTATTGAATATTTACTATTTATATATACAATAAATAAATATTAAATTTTCAATAAAAACTAGTATTAATAATAGATTAAACTTTTACTATTTATATATAATATATTTTATTTCTTAAATTTTATTATTACTTTTAAATATAATTTATAATAAAAGAGAGAGTGAAGAGAGTGCATGGAGAGAGAGAGAGTGAGAGTGAGGAGAGAGAGAAGGTGAGGCGAGAGAGGGATCGAAAAGAGAGAGAGAGAGGGGGGAGGTGAGAGAGTTAGGTGAGAGAGAGTGAGGGAGGAGAGAGACGGAGAGGAGAGAGAGGGAGGAGAGAGAGGGTGGAGAGAGATAGAGGAGAGAGAGGAGAGTGGAGAGAGAGAGGGTTGAGAGAGAGGGTGGAGAGAGAGAGGGAAGAGAGAGAGGAGAGAGAGGGTGGAGACAGAGAGAAGAGAGAGGGTGGAGACAGAGAGGAGAGAGAGATGAGAGAGAGAGGGAGGAGAGAGGGAGTGAGAGAGAAGAGAGGGAGGAGAGACAGAGATAGGGAGAGAGGGCAGAGAGAGAGAAGAGGTAGAGAGAGGGAGGGGAGAGATAGGAATTTTTTTTTATTTTAAATTTTTTATTTAAAAATTAATTAATAAAAATATATTAGCGACGTATAAGCATATGCATCTCTAATACCTTTGACTATTAGCGACATATAGGCATATATGTAGCTAATACCTCTGAGTATTAGTGGCTTATACTCATATACATCGCTAATACCTTTGAATATTAGCGACGTTATGACACCCTGTGTTCCGATTACGCTTAACCAAGAAGGTTAGGGCTAATTATATAATTTTTAAGGGATAAAATTCTCATATTCAGTTAAAACTTGAAGTAAGGAGCACAATGAGTCAAATAACACACAAAACGGTGGTCGGGAATGAAAGTTACGACATTGGGAAATGTGCCACATGGGTAGGACCTACTTTAAAAGTGCAAGATAACCTACCCATGTGTGTTCTTCTTTCAAAGAGCTCGTCGATACAAGTCCATCGGTACAAACAACGCGTAATTCCAACTTCGGGATAAGAAGATATGATGTTTTTAAATTGTAAAAACAAAAATTATATATTTATAATAGAAGCATTAGAAATCTGATGGACGTCAGTGACATGTGTCAGAAATCTACACATGTCAGAAAACCGGTGCATGTCAGTGACATGTCAGACATGTGTCAGTCCCCTTTCATTATAAATAGTCTCTCTTCTCTTATTCACTTGATGGGGAAACTTCTTTTCTTCATTTCTTACTTGTTTCAAGTCTATTTTCTTTCATTGAAAATGCATTCTTAGCTAATTCGAGGGTGTTCCTCGAGTTAGTGACCTTATATAAGGGAAAGGCCCTGGGGTGAGGGAAGGTTCTCTCCGATACCTACAAGAGCGGGAAGGATAAAGTATCTCAGGGAAAGATTAGGTTATATCTGCCGCCTATGGGCGTGTGAATGGTAAAGTGTCTCTAGACAAGGAGAGGTTATGTCTGCTGCTTACAAGCATGAAAAGGGTGAAGTGTCTCTGGGTAAGAGGAGGTTCTATCCACTACCTACGGGCGCAAAAAGTAAGAAGTATCTCTGGGTAAGGGGAGATTATGTCCATCGCCTACGGGCGTGTTGTGAAAAAAGTATTCCAGGTCAAGGTGAGGTTCTGTCCAAAGCTTACTGGCACGGAAAAATAAAAGTATTCCGGAGTTAGCGGAGGTTCTGCCCTCCATCTCTAAACCTGAAAGGGAAGACGCCATGAGAAAACGAGCAACTCCGAACATTGCCACTTTTGGAACTGCAGGGGAGTACGCTTTTCCGACCTTCTAATTTAATATGATTTATATCAATACACATCTTAATTAGTAATATACTAATTAAGATATATATAATTTGTTATGATATGAAATATGTTGATATGTTCCTATTCGATCTGCTTTGATATATTATGTAGTGATTTGAATTACACTAAAATGCTCTATTGTGATCTAATATACTCCAATTTGATATGATATGATCAATATGGTAGGATGAAATATGATATTATCTTATAGGATCTGATATGATCCAACATGCACTGTTGTGTGTTCTGCTCCGCTTTATGATAGAGTGGGATGCGTGGTTTTGTTTGTATTCTGCTGACCTATGTGAAATGTGTATTTCGCTGATTTATTGGCTTTCGTTTGACTCCGATGATTTATAAGATTTTTGTCTAATTCTAAATGAATTATTCGGATATAAAGTATACATATTTTATCATATATGATTTTCTAATGTCTGATTAATATATTAGCCGTTAGGTAGAATAATGTTCGGATTCGATCGTATTAGAATAATGTCAGAGATGGTATCCAATACATACGTAGGCAACCAACGGAATTATAACGTTGGCCTGATCCAAATTAGTTTAAAATTAGGTTTGTTCTAATCTACCTACAATGGAACGCTATAGCTCCATAGTGCGTAGAAGAACGTTAGGACTTGCACTCAGAGTCTGCAGCTCTTGGTCAGTTGGTTTGACTTTTTTTCCTTATTTTATACACTCCGATTATGTCTTCCAAACTAACTACTGGTCTGGGTCGGGTGGTCTAGGTTGGGGCATTAGCGATGTATACTTATATACATCACTAATACGCTTAGTATTAGCAAAGTATATTTCTATGCTTCTCTAATATATTTTTATTTTTTAATTCTTTTTTAAATAAAAAATATAAAATAGAGAGAGGGGGAGAGGGAGGAGAGAGAGGAAGGAGAGAGAGGGAGGAGAAGAGAGAGGAGAGCGAGATAGGGAGAGAGGGTGGAGAGGAGAGAGAGGGTGGAGAGAGAGAGGGAAGAGCGAGGGGGAGAGAGAGAGGGAGGAGAAGAGAGAGAGGAGAGAGGGAGGAGAAGAGAGAGAGGGAGGAGAAGAGAGAGAGGAGAGAGGAAGGAGAGAGGAGAGAGAGGGAGAGAGAGGGAGGAGAGAGAGAGTGGAGAGAGAGGGTGGAAAGTGATAGGAGAGTGGGAGGGAGAAGAGAGAGAAGAGGGAGGAGAGATAGATAGGGAGGGAGAAGAGAGAGAAGAGGGAGGAGAGATAGATAGGGAGAGAGGGTAGAGAGATAGAAGAGGGTGGAGAGAGGGAGGAGAGAGAGAGGAGAAAGAGAGTAATTTTTTTATTTGTTTTATATTTTTATTTAAAAATTAATTAAAAAATAAACATAAAAATGTATTAGCGATGTATAGGTATATACATCGCTAATACCTTTGAGTATTAGCGGCGTGTAGCTCTATACATCGCTAAAAGCTTTGTATACATGTCGCTAATACCCCTCCCTCTCCTATATCCCCTATCTCTCTCTTTTCTCTGTCTTCTATCTCTCCTCTCTATCCATCTCTTTGTTATATGTCTTCTATCTACCTCCTCTCTCTCTTCATTCTATCTATTATAGGGATGAAAGGGAGAGGGAGAGAGAGAGAAGACAAAGAAGAGAGGCCATAGAGATAGAGGAGAGAGTGAGAGTAGAAAGTAGAGAGCAGAAGGAGAAGGGAGATAGAATAGAGAGAGTGAAGAGAGATAGAGCAGAGAGAGTGAAGAGTGAGAGAGGAGAAAGCAGAGTGAGAGAGAGGAGAGAAAAGATAGAGAGAAAGTGGACAGAGAAGAGAGAGGAGAGAGAGCAAAGAGATAAGACAAAGAAGTAAGAGTGAGAACAGAGAGAGTAGAGAGACAGAGAGTGAAGAGAGAGAGAAAGAAGAGAGACAGAGAGTGAAGAGAGAGAGAAAGAAGAGAGAGCAGAGAGAAAGGAGAGTGACATCCTCCCTCTGCGACGGGTTCGCCTCCCCCTCCCTAGTTCCCCCTTTTCTAGGGATTCCCCACACCGCCGCCGAGAGCGGCCGCCACCTTTGGCTCCACCCAGCCACCTCTGCCTCCTCCCTCCCCCTCCCTGGTCCCCTCACCCTGCCGCTGCCTAGAGCAACCACTGCCTTCGGCTCCACTCCACCAGCTCTGCCCAGCTACCACCGTCCCAGCCCCCCTTTGCCTATTGCTCCCCCACCCTACACCAGTTCCCCCTGCTCCCCCCCTCTTTGGCTCCCCCACTCTAAAAAACAGAAGGGAAGGACGAGACTATTTTATTTTAAAATTTTTTAAGGTTTTTAGCGACACTTTTAAAAGCGCCGCTAAAGCCTATTAATTTTTTTTATTTTTTTTATTAGCGACATTTGGTAAAGCATCACTAATACATTAATTTTAATTTTTTTAAATATTTTTTCATATTAGCGTCGCTTAAAAAGTGTCGCCAATAACGAATTATTAGCGCAACATATAATTATGCGTCGCTAATAAGATATTTTTTATATTTTTTAAATAGTTTTTTTTTATTTTAGTGACGTATATAGAACATCGTTAATAATTGATTATTAGCGATGCAATAATGAAGCGTCGCTAATAATTTTATTAATAGCAACGTAATTGTTTTATTAGCGACACATCAATATATGTCGCTAATAGTGCCTATTAGAGACTTGTTTTTATGTGACGCTAATAGGCAATAGCGACGACACTTTTTACAATGGTTATAGCAACTTATTTATGTGTCATTAATAGTCATTAGTGACGCTTACAGGACTATTGGCCACGTATAAATGCGTCGCTAAAAGTCCTTTTTATTGTAGTGCCAGTTTCCAACAATTATCAAGAAACTTAGTAATGCCACATATAGCCAATTGGTCAACAAAGATAATGTTCTTGGTCAGACAGGGAATATGTCTAACATCCTTTTATTCTTGGTCAGACAGGGAACATGTCTAACATCTTTTAATAAGAACATTGTGTCATTTTCTTACTTCAAGTTAATATCACCCTTACCAATGATTTCACAGGCTATATCATTGCCTAAGTAAACTTTTCCCAAATCACCAAATACATAAATATCGAGCAAATCATTCCTAGAAGTGGTATGAAAAGATGCACCACTATCAATTATCAAGGATTCATGTTTACTTTCACAAGACAATATCATGCATTCATCACCACCAACAACATTGACAACATGAGCATTCTTATTATTATTTTTTACCTCCATCACATGATGCATTCTTGTAATCACATTTAACATGATCAGTTTGGCCACAGTTTCAACACTTGTCATTTATTTTCCTTCCCTTAGAATTGGAACATCCCCATCGGGACTTTCCTTTCCTCCAAACTATTTTTGTCCTTGGCAACCTCTAGAATCAAAGGTCCAAGCCGACCCAGATAAGGTATTGGCACCTTTGCGCTAGGTTTCCTTAGCCAATAATAAACCATAAATATCATTCAATTTAAATATACCGGTAGAATAGGAACTATGCCTAGCCTTAAAGGATTCCCAATTAGTAGGTAGAGATTTCAACAAATGCAATTGATTAAATGTCCTCATCAAATTTAACTTTCATAGCCTATAACTGATTAAGAAAGTCATGAAGGGAGTTCAAATGCATTGAAACATCATCAGCCATCTTAATATCAAATAAGCGACTCACCAGATAAACCTTGTTTGTTGAAGAAGGGTTCGCATACATCAACACAAGGAGATCGAGACATTTCTTCATTGTCTTTGCCTTCGAGATATTAGAAGCAACAAATAATGAAATAGATAACTAAATTGCTCCCAAGACCTTCCAATCAAGTGGCGTCCTCTGTATCTTCCTTTGACCCAACACCAAATATTTAAAGATGCAACTCCTTATGATAACGACAGTCTTCTATCTGCATGCGCCAAAACTCATGGTTCTAGCTTGTGAACTTCTCGATCTTGAACTTCCCATCTTCCACCATCGTCTCATTCACCCAAAACTTCAAGCTTTGATACCAATTCTTATAGACAATAACACCCGCTAGAATCAATCAAACCTATAATATATGCAATAGTTGGATCCTTGTGAGGAACATAAACGAGCAAGAGAGACAATCAAGAGAGAGAGAGAGTACACCAAGTTTTACTTGGTTCAACAATGAGGCCTACATCTACAGGATCATACAGTTTTCACTATTTAGCAAGGGGAACAACACAAGATAATTATAAGCTTCTCAAGCCTCTTCAGTCCGGATTTGAAAGCACATTAAATCAAACAAGTACAACTAGAATCTATGCTATGTAATAGTTGTGTAGTAGCCAAAAAAAATTAAAATATGAGTTTCGTTTTATGGCAATACCTTCTCTTCTTTCATGCAAGAAATTTTCAAGAAAGAATCTATTTTGTGTAGATTTTCTGGATGTCAGATTGTGGTTTTAGTTTTCTTGCACTCTCTTTTGACTGGCCCTTACATTAACTTCACAAAAATGCTTTTTTTAATGGAGAGTTGTAGGAAGAGGTCTATCTTCAACAACCCCCTCTGTTTGTTTACTCCTGATATCCTAATCATGTTTGTCGTCTTCACAAGGCTCTTTATGGTCATAAGCAGGCCCCGCATACTTGGTACACAAAGTTTGCTTCCTTCTTACTTACATTGAGTTTCCCTAGCTATCATTATGATACATCCCTATTTATTTGGAAAAAGGGCAATCATATGCTCTTACTCTTGATATATGTGGATGATATTAATACCAATAGTGGCACCTGCCTTCTCCAAGGAGTTATCTCTACCTTTCTTGTCATTTTTCTATGAAGGACTTAGGACCCTTGAGTTATTTTTTCTTGGCATGAAGGCCACTCAGACTGCATCCTCTCTTACTTTGTCCTAGACATAGTATGCTATTCAGCTTTTGGAGCATTTTGGGCTTGTGGATGTTATACCCACCAAAAGCCCCCTTGCAGCAGGCCTCCACATCTCCGCTAATGGGTCCAATCCTCTCCCTGAGACTTCTCTATTCCATCAAGTGGTGGGGTCATTGCAATCTCTTCCAATTAGTCAACTTGATCTTCCCTTCGTCGTTAATCATGTATGTCATTTCATGCATTGTGTGTGTGCTCCTCACCTTGAAACATTCAAATCCATCTTTCACTATGTCAAATGCATACTATGTCTCAGCCTGCAATTTCCTAAGTTTGCTTACCTCCATCTAAGAGCTTTCTCTAATGCTGATTTGGCTGGTTGTCCCGATAGTCACTGCTTGACTTCTGGCTATGCTGTTTATTTTGGCCTTAACCTCCTCTCTTGGTTCCAAGAAACAAGCAACGGTCTCTCAGTTCAGGTATGAGGCCGAGTTTTGTGTCCTTGCTTCA
This sequence comes from Saururus chinensis, assembly GCA_035235625.1. Classification (NCBI taxonomy): domain Eukaryota; kingdom Viridiplantae; phylum Streptophyta; class Magnoliopsida; order Piperales; family Saururaceae; genus Saururus; species Saururus chinensis. The sequence goes on along the minus strand of CP141145.1, from coordinate 3,618,657 downwards.
ACAACAGTAGAGGTGCCTTGGTACCTTCATCTCCTCCGTTGATTGATCAAGAATCCTCTCTCTTCTATGTCCCGGGTTTAATGTTATGTCATTAGTGCTTTGCTCATGGCCAAGAGATCTAGTAATTCATAGTTGCAGTAAACATATTAATATTGATGCTTATTTTATTCAAGAACATGTGCTTTGTGGCGCAATACGTGTTACTCATTTGTCGGGCTCTAATCAATATTTTTACCAAGTCTCTTCTTAATCCCTGGTTTTTACTTTTTCATGACAAGCTTAATCTTCAACTTCTCCCTCCTTGAGCTTGACGGGGATAACAAAGGTATCCAATACTTTGGCACCCATCTGTTTGAACAAGTCAACCCTTGCCATCAACGCCAGTTATACAAATCCTTGATTTACCTCACTTGTCCCCCTATTGTCTCTATAAACAGAATCTGTAAGTCTTGATGTACGTCAGATCGCATTAACATATATTGAGTTTTCAGACCGAACGAAGAAAAGTTGAAGTTTTCATTCTAATGATCAATTGACCTTTATAGGTGATTGATCGGCTAGCAATCAATTGGTCTCTCACAGCGTTAGATCGGCCCTCGAAATGACAGTGTAAAATAAAGCTGAGAATTAGCAATCGATTGGCCTTGTTTGGTAATCTACCGCTGCTTTAGAATTTACTTTCAAATGGATTTTTTTAAATCATTTGCTTTCCTACGAGTCTTATTCTGAATTGTGTTGATTAATTAGTAATTTTCTCATTAATTTTTCTCAATTTTGATTGGTTAGTCATGAGATAGTTAGAGATTAGAATCTTTTATTTGCAATTATGCCACTACGAGTTACATAAAAGCATGGCTCTTCCATAGAGGTCATAGTTATGTAATTCTATGAGATTTTGAAGAAGAATAAGAGGCTATTTTTTTCTCCTTTATTTTCCCAATATTTTTTGTGAATTCATGAGAGAGGAATGTTGTTTACGCCTATAGCCGGATTTGTCGAACAATGTTCATCCCATCAATTCAACCCTACATCAAGTCTTCCCACAATCTTGTAAATAAGGTAAGTTGTAAAATTTATATACATCAATGAACGATACACCACCCACTTGCTAATTGCATTGGGTTTTCTCAGAAACTTGAGTTAATAGATGAATCAGCTTGCTAAGAAGTCCATATGAATTTTCAGGTGACCCATCATTGTTCCTTATACTAAGAAATAAAAGGATCCATGACTGAAGTCATCCCTGAAAGTACTCACTCGCAAATGCATTTATGCAGATTACTTGTAACCAATATTGTTATATTAAGAATAAGATTCATGCAAAAGAAAACTAAATATGGAAAAAACATCTTAAAGGACCAAAAACAATCTGCCAATAAGAAACAAAACAATATCCTTATCATATTAAGGCCCATAGCCAGAAGCCAAGTGGAAATCCGATTGCCAAACAGGCTATTCAAGCCTATCAGTCATGAGCTAGACTTGATCATCTTCGGGCGGGCCTTAGCCTGCCCATTTGGCTTCCCTACTATCTGAGATGAGTCTCGATCAGCTGGACTATGTGTAGGAAAAACTGCTTTTACAAATGTACTCTTTATAAAACGTATGCCCACCATGCTCCTTCCTAGAATGACTGCAAATTCTGGGAACATAAATGTCTCACATCCCTCATTACTCATAAAACATTCACCCAATTCAAAAACATTTCAAGCCCTAAGTTTCTAAACTACCCTTTCAGGATATGGACTTAACATGAGAGTAACCATTTCCAGCCATTTGTCAATCTCAAAGCCCATGGTCATGAACCTCATGATGCTTGTAAAGCAATGTAAGTACATACTGCATATATGTATAGTGGTCACTTTTTTCAATGATCAAAATAATGTTTAAGTTATAAGATTGTTGTGTTACTGCATAAGATCACATGGTGAAAATGAAGCTTATTATATGCACACACCATAACAATAGAGTTTATCATATGAAAGTGAGAAAAGAATTAGTGAAATAAGATCGATTGAGGTTGAAACGGGATGGATCGAGAAAGATTTTTTTTTGGTATTGAAGCTGCAATGTAATAGGATAATGAGCAATATTGTTCAGAGATTGATCAAGGTATTGTATCGATTAGTCATTTCAATTTTTGGAATTAGGTATTGTAGCAGTTTTTATAGCAATTGATTGATCGATCAATAAGTATTTTTATGAAATAGGCTATTCCAAGTGGAATTTAATTTTTATTCATGGTCTAACCCCTAAAAAGATATTGGACTCTATATAAGGGGTATTTTGTGCATGGAAAAATAAACAGAAGGTTGTAGAAAGAGTAGAGAATACCTATACTGATTTATCTATTGGTTTGAAAAAGAAGAGTGCTTCCAGGGTTATTATGCTTTGAATCAATACTATTTTTCTATAAGAATCCTACAAGCTTCATAAATAGTTTGTAAGGAGATGGACTTCAAACTACATATATTCACTTGTACATACTGGACAAAGTGGTAGAGAAAAAGAGCCTTGAGATTAGAACCTTAGTTCAATTATCATTATAGTGTTTCTGAAAAGATTAAAGATTGTCCAAGCTAAAAGGCTTACTGTGAATATCAAAATCTTTGAAGAAGGAGAGGAGACTTAACAAGAAAGTCTTTAATAGAACTTCATCAATATCAATCAAAAAGGACTTTGATTGAAGAGAATTTTGCACTAGTAAAGAAGAAGACAAAGATCAAGCTTTAATGGAAAAATCCAAAGGTCTTTGGTGACCAATATAGAGAAAGACTTCTAGTTTAGGTAGAGGTTAATAGTCTTAAGTTGTGTAAGTTCTACATTTTCATAGTATATTAAGTTTAGCCAAATGGCTGTATATGTGGATTTTTTCTTAGTTTTGGTTTCCTACATTAGAAAATGGCTATTAGTGATGCTTAAAAAGTATCGCTGATAGTGCTTTTTTATGCGTCGCTAATATGTTTTTTTGCTACTCTTTATTATGCGTCGTTAGGAGTAAATTTAAGTGTGGCTAATAATATATTAGTAACAATGGCTTATAAAATGTCACTACCATAGAAAAATATTTAAAAAAATAAAAAACCTTATTAGCGATGCTATTTCATGTGTCGCTAATAAGAAATACAAATTAAAAAACTTTAATTTTCTTAAAAATAATAAAAACTGTTATTAGCCACATTTTTAAAGCATCATTAATATTAATTTTTTTATTAAAAGCATCGCTTATAAGGAAAAAATAAGAATAAACCTTATTTGCGGTGCCTTTAAAAATTAAACGTCGCTAATAAAGAAAAAAAATAAAAAAAACTTTAACTAGCGACACTTTTAAAAGTGCTAATAATGAAAAAAAATGATATTGTTCTTCTCACCCTCCTCTAGCGCCGACAAGGAGGGGGTAGTGGTTTGGGGAGGAAAAGGGGGGAAAATAGAGGAAATGAGGGGAGTCGATAGCCGGGGCAACCGGGAAGAAAATCGGGGTGAGGATGGGGGAGGGGCGCAAGAAGATGTGACGAAGCCAAATTCGGTGCCCCTCAACTTTAGGTGCCTTAGTGCATAAGGGGAGGGGAGACGAGCATAGTGGGGAAGGGGATAGCCAAGAAGAAGAGGCGCCAAAGGGTGGCCAGATAGGCGGCAATGGCACTAGAATCAGCGGAGAAGGGGGACAAGGGAAGGGGGGTATATAATATAGTAGGTCTTCTCTCTTTGCTCTATCTCTCTTCTCTTTCTACTCACTCCTCCCTCTCTCCTATCTCTTCTATCTCTCTCTTTTCTTGTCACAAATGGTTCCTCTATTTAAGAATCTTCATTAGAAGCATCGCCAATAGTACATTATTTTTTAAAAATTATTATTTTACTTCTTCTCTCTTGACTCTCTCAATCTCTCTTCTCTCTATCTCATTCTTTCCTCTCTCTTTCTCTCTGTCTCTGTCTCTGCCTCTCTCCTCTCTCTCTCTCTTCACTCTCTCTTCTCTCTCTATCTCTCTCTTCTTTGTCTTCTATATCCATCCTCTATCTCTTCATTCTCTCTATCACTCTCATTTCTCTCTGCTCTCTCTTCTCTCTCTCTCGCTTCACTCTCAGTCTCTCTCTGTTCTCTCTCTCACTTCTTTGTCTTCCCTCTTTGCTCTATCTCTCTTCGCTTTCTACTCACTCCTCCCTCTCTCCTGTCTCCTATCTCCGCTATCTCTCTCTTTTCTTTGTCTTCTATCTCTCGTCTCTTTCCATCTCTTACTTATATGCCTTCTATCTACCTCCTCTCTCTCTTCATTCTATCTATCTCACTCTCCTCTCTCTATCTCTCTCTTCACTCTCTTCTATCTCTCTACTCTCTCTCTCTTCACTCTCTCTTTTCCCTCTCTACTCTCACCTCTGTCTCTCTCTTTGCTCTCTTTCTCTCCTCTCTCTCTTCTCTGTCTACTTTCTCTCTATCCTTTCTCTCCTCTCTCTCACTCTGCTTTCTAGTCTCTCTCTCTTCATTCTCTCTGCTCTATCTCTCTTCACTCTCTTTATTCTATCTCTCTTCTCCTTCTCCTCTCTACTTTCTCTCTCTCCTCTATCTCTATGGCCTCTCTTCTTTGTCTTCTCTTGGTCTTCTCTCTCTCTCTCCCTCTCCCTTTCATCTCTATAATAGTAATTTTAAAAAAATTATCTTTTCTCTCCTCTCTCTCTTCTCTTCTATCTCCTCTCTCTCTTCTCTCTCTTTCTCTGTGCGTTTTGTCCATCTCTCTCTAATTTTTAAATTTTTTACTAATTTTAAATTTTAATTTATATTTAAAAAAAATATATTAGCATTTTTTTATGATTTTATGTAAGTGTCGCAAATAGTACAAATATTTGTGACACTTTTCAAAAGTGTTGCAACTTCTATTAATTAATGGCGACACAATTTCCTTAAGTGTCATGAATATTACAACTACTTGTGATCCTCACTAAAACAAAAAAGGACTATTAGCGATGTTGTCACTAATGGTTCTAAAAATATCACTAATGACTATGAACGACGCTTACAAAGCATCGCTAAAAGTTGATAAAAGTCCAGCCGCTAATGCTCATTAGCGTCACTAATAGTCTGTTATTAGCAACGCTTATTTTTGTGTCACTAATAATACTACATTATTAGTGACACTCATAATTAACCGTCGCTATTAATGTAATATTAACGACTCTTTTGGATATGTTGCTACTATTTGAATTTCCTTTAAAAAAATAGAAGAGAGAGCGAGAGAGGAAAGAGGGGAGAGAGAGGAAATAGGAGAGAGAGAAAGAGGAAAGAGGAGAGAGAGAGTGAGAGGAAAGAGGATTGAGAGAGAGGAAAGAGGATAGAGAGAGAAGAAAGAGAGAGAGACTATGTAAGACCTCTAACCCTAACCGATTTAATTTTGATATAATTACGTGATATTGTGGTTTTGTTTTTAATTTTTCAATTTAACTTGTTTTTGTATATAAAGGTTGATAATGATGGTTTTAATAAGGTTTTCTCTCATTTTTGTAAGTATCAATACTAAACCTAATTTATTCTATGTTTAGGAATTTTTTAGGATTTTATGGGATTTTTTCTTAAATTTAGGGTGTGGACCCCATCTTGGGCCCCACGTCCAAGTTTGTATGGTGATGGTCCCACAAGACCGTAAACTTCACTTATTTCATGATTATAGAGTTTTAGAAATCTTAAATTCGTTTTCGCATTAAAATTAGCAAAATTAGTTATTTAGGACACTAAATTTTATGTATAGCCTAACTTTTAGTATTTAGACCCTAATAAGTAAAGTCCCAGCCCCATTCCCAATTGGGAAATAGCTAAGATTAGAGGGTGAGAAGTATCCTGATCCCCATTACCAAAGGAGGAAACCGATTTAGGTATGCTTTAAGCCTTAATTTCCACTAATCTTTTAGATTTCCTTTACTCTCTCTTAATCTCATCTTCCCCCAAAGTTGATTCTTGATTCAACCTACTAAAAATATTGTTTTTAATCTCTATTTGAAACCCTAAAATAAGAATTTTTGTTTTTAAGCAAAGTGAACCCTAGATCTACATGATTTTAAAGTGGTTTAAACTTAATAATTAAATTTAATTAAGTATTAACTAAACCTTTGGGTAGGGATTCGTGACGATTAGAGCTTCGATTTGGACTCAAAAGCTTGCTGAAGGTAAAAGTTTTTTCCTTTAAGTGGATTGATACTTTGGATTTCAAGCTTAGAATGCTTCAAGTGGGTTATTTCTCATGTTTGTGCTTTAACGGTGGATGTAATAAAACATGCTCTTTTTAGTGATTTTCTTTTGATTTAGATTAGGAATGACTATATCTATCATGCCTTAAGCTTGTATTTTAATATTATGAAGATTGAAAATGTTTCTAGGATTTTCTTTTCGATTTTGGTATCTTTTAGTTTGGAGTTCACAATGTTGAAGACGAACTAGTTTTTGACTGTTAAGTGCATTCGAATGGCCCTATAGGCATATTGGGCCATTCGAACGGCCTACCATTCAAATGGCTATCTGGCTGATTACATGGCAAATTTTGTCTTCTTGAGTACTTTGTCCATTTATTGTTCCTCTTCTATAAATCTATTTTCATATATTTATAATGAGTTATTCTTACTTGTAAATGCTACTGTGAGAGCATAAATACTATCTTCAATGTTATGATATAGTTCAAGCATGAATTAGGTTATATATTTGTTGAATTTTAGTATGATATTCTCCTTATCCTAAATTCATGTTTGATAATTTTTCATGTTTAATTTATAATTTTACTAAGTTTAATTATGAGGATGGGCAAGTATGCTTGTACATGCTATGCTAATTATTGGGGAACCAGGTTTCCCTGTCTAGCATAAGTATAGTGATGATTATTCTTGCCTAAGTATTGAATGACATTATAATTAGATTGGACTTGTATTTTCAGGTTTTCACCATATTTTATTCATGATTTCATTAAGTAGGTACTATGATAAATTCATGAATGCATGTGTATAGTATGGATGATGGTTTGTTCATGTTTCACATGTCTTTGCTTAGACATGAACACTATTATTATATACACACTTGTGAAGGAACTTATGGTGATTATTTAATGCAAACGGACTAGGAATGATGCACATATAGACTGATTTGAGCACATCCCTTTGTATTAGGATTCATGTTGCATGCTACATAAAAATGAGTTATGAATGAGATGAACAGTGATTAGTCGTGTTTGATCAATTGGATGATATTGGATGTCAAATTAAATCATTCGAAGGCTTATCAAATCGATTTTAGGTCTGAGAAGACATGATTTTGTCTTGAGTTCCTTTTAGATAATGGTACCTCCCCGGGTTTAGATGAGCTGATTGCTATATGAGTTATTTGATGAGTTATCTAAACCCTGAGAAACTAGCTAGTTTGTCCGTGTGCACCGGCTTACTATGTATAGTTGCTTAGGATTTCGGTCTTGACAAGCAAGGTTACTTGGGGGGCTTCGGCCCTGAGGAGAGGTTTATTTTATACAGGGTTGCTCAAGGGCTTCGGCCTTGAGGAGCATGTTTATTTAATATTGGGTTGCTCGGGGGTTTCATCCTTAAGGAACAGGTTTATTATCTCTGTTTTATGAGACATTCACCAATTATTATTATTTTGCATGTGTATATGATATGATGCTCAATTTCACTATTGTTGTGTAGGGATAAGGGAGCTTATGTTCACATGTGGATGCGGCATAAATTGCATGCGGTGGAGGACAGTGTGTTTGTGACACTAGCATTGTATGGTGAATATTTTTATTATGAGATAGTTATGCATGATATGTTGATGTTGAGAAGTCATTTATACAGGATATGATTATGTGTATACATGATGATGTATGATTGATATGAGTTATGTTAAACTCATAACGAGGAAGAGGCATAAGAATTTGTTGATGAGATGTTGGGGCTATAACATGATATGCAGATGACTTGAATATGTGACAATGTATAATATGAGAACGTGTTCATGAGATATGCTAGAGATATTATGACTTACATATGGCATGAGTAGATGCATATGGATGATAAGTTATCACATGAATGCACAGGTTGATGTGGATATCCCATGATGCATGGGTATGATGTTGATTATTTGTGATGAACATTATGTGAATTACCTATGATGTCATTTGGATTTACTTTCCGTTATTTTAAAACCCTTACTGAGATTGTGCTCACCCCTCTTTCTCGTGTTTTGTTTTGAGGCTATATGACATGTCATGCAGATGGTTAGGGTAGATTCTATGAGGAGCATATGGGTGCTGATCTTGCTTAGGAGGGTCCATTTAGAGATTTTGAGCTCTATGATTGTTTACATAGCTTGTTCTTTTGAGACTTATGTTTACTTAATTATGCTTCATACTCTACTCTCTTTTATACTAAATTATATTTTTAAATTAATAAAAAAATTAAATAAAATATATTAATGACGCAATTTCACGAGTGCTAATGATTTTTATTTTAAAGTTTTTATTTATTTTTAAAATATAATAAAAAAATCCCAAAAATATAAATTAATTTTTTCTCCCCTCTCTCTTTCTCCTCTCTCTCATCTCCCGCTCTCCTCTCTCTCTCAATTCTCTCTCTTCTCTCTACCCTCTCTCTCTCCTCCTCACTCTCTCTACCCTCTTTCTCCTCTCTCTTCTCTCCTCTCTCTCTATGCACTCCCTCTCTAATTACTCTCACTCTCACTTCTCTAGATCTCTCTCTTCATTACTATCTCTCCCCTCTCTCATCTCTTTCTCTTCTCTCTTCACTTCTCTCTCTCCTTTTCTATCTCTCACACACTTACGTATGTAAACATGAGCCCTAGCTCTAAGGAGGAGTCGGGATAGAGTAGGAGTATTTTATTTATTATTTTGCTATTTATTTACTAGATATAAAAATAATAAATAGTAAATAAAATATATTATATTTAAAAAGTTTATTTTTAAATTTTTAATATTTATTCATTATATATACAAATAGTAAATATTAAATAAAATATACTATATTTGAAAAAAAATTACATTTTTTAATATTATTTATTAATTAAATGAAATTAATTAATAAAGATATTAGTGGCACTATTAAAATAGTCACTAATAATTGTATTATTAGAGACGCTAAGTTTAGTATTTTTGTAGAAAAATATTTTATTTACAACGCTTTATTAAAAGTAGCGCTAATATTATAACTATTAGAGACCCTTTTAATAAAGTGTCACTATTATTAATAATATTTGCGATGCTTTTTCAAAAGCATCGCTAATAGTTCTTAATTTTTGATTTTAAATTTATAACTATTAGTGACACTTTTTGTTACATTGCCAATAGCGCAACTATTAGTGACGCTTTTAAAAAAATGTTGCTATTATTAAAATTAAGCGTCACTAATAGTTATAAATTTTTTATTTAAAATATATAACTTTTAGTGATGTTTAATAAAGCGTCGCTAATAGCACAACTATTAGCGAAGTTTATTATAAAGTGTCGCTAATAGTTGTAATATTAGCAACACATTTGATTTAGTGTTGCTAATAGATATACTATTAACGATGCTTTATAAAAAACATCGCTAATAGTTAAGTTTTTTGTGTCATTTTTCTAAGTATGACAAGTAGTAGTTTTTAGCAACGCTTTTTATTTTGTTGCTAAAAAAGCGTTGGTAATAGTGCATTTTATTGTAGTGACTTATACAAAAGCATGACAAATAATAATTTTTTTAAAAATACTCTCTTCTCTTTTCTCTTTCTTCTCTCTGTCCTATCTTACTATTTTCTCTCTCTCTCCTCACTCCTCTCACTCACTCTCTCACTCCTCTCTTTCTCTCTCTCATCTCTCTCCCTGTCTATGTTTTCTCTCTCCTCTCACTTCTCTTTCTCTCTATGTCTCTTTCCCTCTCACTCTTCTCTCTCTCTAAGTTTGAAATATTTTTGCTAATTTTAAATTTTAATTTATATTTTTAAAAAATATTATTTGCGACACTTTAATGTTAGCATGACAAATAGTATAAATATTTGTGACATTTTTACAAAAGTCTCACAAATACTATTACTTATTTGCTACATTTACATTAAAGCATTGTGAATATTACAACTATTTGCGACACTTATATAAAAGCATTGCAAATAGTATTTTTTACAAATAATCTCTTCCCTCTCTCTGTAGCACTTCTCTCTCTCCTCTCTCTTTTGTCTCTCTCTCCTCTCTCTCTCTTCTTTCCATCTCTCTATTCTCTCTATCACTCTCTCTCATGTCTCTCTTCTCTTTCTCATTCTCTCTCCCTCCCCCTCTCTCTCAGTGTTTCTCTCTACGCTCTCTCTCTCATGCACGTCAACATGAGCCCCTACTCTTAAAAGGAGAGAGGAGAAAGTAGGAAAATTAATTAAATTATTTACATTTATTTACTATATATTATATATTTAAATAATAAATATTGCATAAAACATACATTTTTTAATAAAATAACTTATTTTATTTGCGACACTTTTTTTAAAGGATTGCACTTTCAATCAAGTATTGCAATTAATACTAATTTTTTTAAGATTATTTTATTTGCGACATATTTTTGATAGCATAGCAAATAGTACTAATTTTTTTAAAGAAAACTTATTTTATTTATGATATTTTTTTATCAAATGTCGCAAATAGGATGACACTTAAGATTAAGTGTAACAAATATTTATTTTTTGTGAAAGTTTTTAAGTCTAACAAAAATTAGTTTTTAGCAATGCTCATAAAATTATCGCAAATAGTCTTTTTTGTAGTAGTGACCACTTTGCGAATGACTCATGGATTTGTAAAATAATAATGTTAATTAACATCATCCTGCCAGGAATAGCTAGTCTCATTTTAAAAGTGACAAATTTTTTTCAAAATTATTTTAAAATATTTTAACTTCAAAAGATTGGTTCGAAAAAGTTTTGCCACACTTTGAAACACAGTTTTTGTCTAAAGGGGTCCAATAATCAGTTTTATCCCTTCTTAAACTTAAACAAATAAATTATTTTTAAGTTTGATTAAATGTTTAGGTGTTTATATCTTATTTGTTGAGCTAGAGATTCAATTGAACTTTTATGGACACTAGTAGACCCCACATATAGAGTTTAGGGTTTCTAGCCCTAGTACCTTATAAATAGTATATCTCCTACTATGAATACACTTTTGACATGAAACCTCTTGTATTAAAAACTAAACTCAAATACAAAGAGAGAAAAACCTAAGAATACCTAAAACAGACTTTGGATGATTGAGATATAACCATTTGAAGTTTGGGGTAAACTATAATTTCGAGCCTACATGAATTTTGAGGTAGGACCCACATTGGTACATGGGGGCCACTACCTAAATTCGACCCATGTGAGACTAGATGACCTTACACATTAATGGTTTGGAATTTCTAAGCCTTAGGTATGGATTTGTTATGTAGGAACCTTCCAGAACCTCACAAGATAATTCAGAATCAGGATAAGGTCAACTAGAATCTACTTAGTAGGGTCTCAATAAAACAACCATATTGCCCAACAAAAAATTATGAAATATACAATCTTGGACAAATTAGAAAGCTGTTTCAACGGCCTACAACATTATCTCTTACAACCACTTCATGATTCAGATGCTTTAGGGATCAAATTATAACTTGTCCTTTCACTCTGCAAGTATAATGGTTACAGTCAGGAAGAAGAGAAATGCAATAAGGGATCATTCAAGTAATTGTTGCCATCATTATTATCCTAAGGAGTTAGTTAGTACCTGAATCTGAAGAGCAGATGGACTTGATATGGTTGTCGAACCAGCTAAGTTGCACATTATGACAGATTCATACCCTTTATTCATCACACGTATTCATGATGTGATCTGTTTTTTGGTAAAAATTCATGATATGTTCATGAATATAATATTTCACTATATAGTTAGGACTAAGGTGTAAATGGCGATGATCACTTTTCAGGATTAACTTTTTTCATGGAAGTGATATGTCAATATACATTTCTGATAAATAATAGCATCGTGTGTTGCATTTGGCACTGCATTGCATTTCAGACCCTAGAGTTGACGAGACTGTTAGAAGCATCTTATTGTCTCCGCAGATTGTCATAACAATTGTCCTTTACACCTTACCCCTAGCTACTTAGTGTCAGAAATAGAATTTACATTGCAAATTTCATTCTGTTATATTCAAATGATGACAGATCCATGTGAAAATCAATGTTATCTAGATGGATCTGGACCTCTATTTATTACAATGGTTGAGTGTGATATACAATTCATTTAAGCTTTTGCAATTATTTCACAATGTTAAGTTTTGGATGTTTGTTTGTAGACCGCCCGTCCTAGAAGTATAAAGAAAACTAATGTGATAGCTTCTCTGAAGAGGATTGGTTATCTGAGTTCTCTTCTTATTTCTATGCTGCAAGTGTTCACTACAAAATTTTTCTCCTACAGCGATGGAGTTCTCTGCTTATTTCTCTCTGTCGGCTCTACTCTGTCTCAATGTGGATATACTGAAGGAATGTGTCCCCAAAACTAGTACAATTTGATCTATCAGCATCTGCTCATGGGTATTTCACTTTCTAATGTATTTGCCCTCAAAATTCTTTCCAAAATCTTCCCTATAAGTGCTGTTTATTTGATTCAGATAGCACTCAATATGCGGCATTTTAGTGATATTTTTATGGTTTTCGTGACATTGGCCTTAGCAGTCAAGATCATGCCAAAAAAACTACTTTGTAGGCATGTATAGTGTGCACATAGTTTTTGAAAGATACATCTCTTTGAAACCTTTTTCTTACTGCTGTACAACTTGTGATATATGCTGAAGATATATGATCGTTCCATGACAAGAAACTTGCCATCTTTGACAAAGTATTTACTGCCTATCATGATGCAAAGAGCTTGATGGTAAAAAATTGGGATAGTTGACAAGAAGTTTTTCATCAACTCAGGTTTGTAAATTTCTTTTACTATGACTGTGTAATTTATTAGGTACTATTTTTATGTTGGTATTCTCTTCATGTTAGTTGTTATGTTGAATGTTATTCCACTGGAAGCTCAAGGTTCTTTCCATTCTGATATCTCTTCCTGGGCCATATTATTGATGTACAATATTTGTTTAATACTGTCTACTACTAATAGCCATCTGTTGATACAAGTTTCTGCAAAAAATTGCAGGGAAAGAAAGGATTATGGCATAAGCTTCCTGTGGAAAGATAGAGCATGTCAATCGATTCCTCTGTCCAGCCATCAAAACTGTTGCTTTAACTTGTCCTGCTATGTCAAAATCATTATTTTAAAATGTTTTAAACATGCCAAACTTGAATTAAGGACTGTAGCAGCTTGAGTGTATTCTCAGATTTGAAGATCTGGATGCACTTTGCTACTGGGTATATTGTCTAAAATGTGGATATGTTTATTTCTTCTTTGTCTTATGCTTGATACAAAAAATTGCTTATTAAAATCAACTAAATATGGATACTCGTTGCTATGCGTATTGGGGAAGCTATTTTCAAGACACTCATTTCAAGTGGGATGTTTAACAACACACACGAGTCTAACTCTAACGCATGGTACAAAGGTTGGTTACCCATGGTTGCAGCTTAAGCATGGAGCATATTTATGCTATCCATGCTTACCATTCACAGAAGATAGGGTGCCAAATGTAAGACTGATCAATTACTGTACTTTATTACTAGAGTTAATCTCAAACTTACGTAATGAAAATTCACTGTTTAAATTACATAAAGACATTTGTTGCCACCATGGTCCAATCTTGTGTCTAACCATATAAACATCATTCATTGAGTTTATTTGTGCTTTTACTTGGAAATTGAAGAGTTATCTTATCTATGTTTTTTTCAAAAACAATTTCAGACATGCTAACCTGCAATTTTGCCTCCGCTGGGTGACATCTTCCAAGGTAATATTGCTGATTATCTTCTTGGTACAGTCTGTCTGCTAAGCTTACTTCCATGAAGGGTTATACTTATATCAACTATGATCACTATTAAGGGTGACTTTATGATTTGAATAAAGAATTCATAGAAAAATTGTAAATTTAGTTCCAGTGCTTTCTTTTCTTTTGCGTGTGATAAGCTTCAATTCTCTACTCCCTCAATGTAGGAACAGGACCAATTGGTGCGAGGCAAATTGATAGTACATGCACTATAATTATATCTAGCTTTTTAAGGGTAAGATTAATCAATCAGAGCTCTCTGTCCGAACTACTTGTTTCATTCATTGAGAAGGTCAGAATTACAATTAGTTTTGGGTGTTGTGCAAGTATAGAGGTCCGCGTTAAGATGGTAATCTTCTAAATTGTTTCCGAACATTTGGAAACCTTCACGTTCAATTCAGTGTTTGTTGTTATACAGGTCTCTGGAATTGAGAAGAGCTCTCTGCTTTTCAATCTAGTTAGACTGCATATACAGGCTGCAGTAATTGTGAGAACATCAGAGTCAAAGTGGATTACATAAAAATGATTGGATATTTTTTACAAAAAACTTTTTTTTTAAAATTTTTTAAAACTTTCAGCGACCACTGTGACCGTCGTTGAAGGTTATCTCCAACCACCGTTCAAAGTTTTCACAACTCAAAGACGACACTGCTGAGGACTTTCAATGCTGGTTTCAAAACTGTCGCCGAAAGTACTTTTGCCCGTACTGAAACTATCAGCTATAATAGTTTCAATGAGCGCGTGTGCCCGTTGTTGATAGTTTTAGCGACGGTCATAAATGCTTTCAGCGACGGTTTGTAACTGTCACTAAAAGACTTTTTTTTTTTTAGTGCATTGCAACAAGGCTTTTGCCGTCTTTAATTGTTTGCCTCCTCTGCCACCTAAACTGTACTATTAGAAAATTAAATGAGGCGGGTAAAATTACCTATTGGCTAAGAAAAAATGGAGCTTTACACAACCGCTTTGTAGTTGGAATAAGTTTGAAGAAATGATTTCTGTTAACCATTACTTGTTTGAAAATATTGTTAATAGTAATAAATATGTCACAATGTACTAAATACTAGCACACTGTGACTAACCTTATAATGCACAACTCTAGTTTGCTAAACAGTACGATTGCTTGAAAATTTGTTCTAGTTTTTTCTAACTCTAGCCCTTTTTTATACAAATCATTTTTTAAAATAGTTCAATGGTCACTTTCCAATTATTTTTGGCTAATTTTTTAAAACATAAAAGGTCATATTTTTTAATAAAAACACCGAATGTCACATCAATAATTGCAAAGTAGATATACAGAGGACCATAATAAGGGTATAGAGACAATAGTTAGTGCCTAATAGAGTACGATAATAAGGGTTACAGAGAGGACAATAGTAAGTGCCCAATAGTTACTCTGGATGTGCACTTTTTGAAGCAGCGGAAGAAGCCATCAGAGCAACTAGAAGGCACTCAAGGCAGAAGCCAATGGGACAGCAGATGGCAGCCAACGTGAAGCAGAACTATCAGAGTCCCTGGATTCATCTCCGCTAGGCAGCTCTGGTGAACGACTCTAGTGCAACTGTTCCTAGCAGTTGGTTCTCTTTATTTTTCTGGATCCCGCTTCTTATAGTTGGTTCGCTGGTGCAATCATGGTGACTTCTGCAGCACTGCAAGAGAATCCGCCTGAAACAAGTTAGGCAGATCTCTTCAAACAACCGAAGATGACAACTGGTGTGATCCTACCGGACGTTTTTCATTATCAGGAAGGTGCTTAATGTCTTCGCAAGCAAGGAGAAGCTAAGAAAGATTGTTAAAACGTAGTGACTTTTGAACGGTGATTCGTACGTGGGAAGGTATGGCACTGAATTAAGATCTTTTATGAAAATTTTAGCTAGAAATATCATGAAAATGAGAAATTTTACTGTCCGTTTGCAGCGGTTTAATCTTCAAATTAACTTTCTCAAGGAATTTGGGTTTGGGGACTCATTAGCATTGATAATGCGTTTTTAGAGGCAACAAGAATATAAGAGATGGAGACTTCGGCGAGTCAGCAGCCTAAAGAGCAAGGTGTTACTTCTACTTAGGTCGGTCCAATCCATAATTCAGTACCGGAAATTCCACCGGATAACAACGTCAAAAAACATGTTCATGTTATTAGCACCCATTCTCCAATTCCTACTGATGTTCTACTTAAATGTTTGGATGTAAATCTAGTTTAGATAGTTGCTCCAACTATTGTCATTGTTGTCCTCGATTTTTTTATTATTAATCGCCAATGTCATTCTTTTCATATTGTTGCTTACTATTCAATGATGTAAGAAAATGCTTACATTTTTAAGGTTTGTTTGGATTGGTGAAAATTTGGGGAAAGGACAGGAAATTTTTAAAAATCTCACAGTTTTCACTGTTTAGTACAATAGTGAAAGAGAATTGGCCCTAGAACTTTTCACCCATCAATCTATGGATTTTGCGAGAAAATCAATATACCAAATACATGTCTTACTCCTACTACTACCATCATCACTGTTACTGCCCCCACTACCACTGTCACCGTTGTCACCACCGCCACTGCCACCATCGCTACTGCTGCTACCACCATTATTACCACCACCACTATTGTTGTCACTGCTACCGCCACACCATCACCACCCCCACCACCACTATTGCCACCGCCACAGCCGCTACCGCTACTACTACCACCACTAATACCACCTTCGCTACCGCCACCGCTGTTAACACTACCTTCGCTAACTACTGCAACCACCATCTCCATCGCTGCCACCGTCACCACCACTGCCGCTGCCACCACCTCTACCACCCCCGCTATTACCCCACCACCAATGCTACCACCTCTACCACCCCCGCTATCACCCTACCACCATTGCCGCCACCGTCACTACTGCCGCCGCCACTACACTACCACTACTTCCGCTGCCGCCACCACCACCACCCTCGCCCCCGCCACCATCACCATAGCCACCGCTACCACCACTAGCCACTTCACTACCACTACCTCCACTACTGCCACTGCTGCCACCACCACCACCCTCGCCCCCGCCACCATCACCATAGCCACTGCTACCACCACTACCGTCATCATCATCACCACTGTCACCACCACTATCACCTCCATCACCATAGCTAACTTCATCACCACTACCACAATTGGTGGATTCAAGTTTTAATTTTCTCTAACATTATTTGTGTAACCAAACAGTGAAAATTTTTTAGGAATCTCCTAGTTTTTTTTTCACTTGGATTCTCTTTCTCTTTGTCTTTCTCTTTCTCCCGGTTTTCACCAATCCAAACAGACCATTAAAGAATGCATCATGCACACATGTTATTAATAATTTCTTTCCAGCTGATTTGGATTTGCATATAAGAAGAGTTGCCACTGTTACAAAGAGTATTGCCATTTTAACTAATTAGTTTGATGGTTATGATATGGATTTGAATATAGATACTAATTCTTTGCATGATATGACTCAAAATAACTGTCTAGATGAAGTGGATGTTATAGTTGATGTATTAAATTCATCTCATGAGCATCTTCATTTGATAACATAGAATAACACAGGTATTATGAAACGTCAACAACCAAATAAGAGCATTTTGTGAATCATGTTTAAATACTTTTTTGGAATGCTTGTGGGTTGGGGATAAAACCTTATCGTCGGATTCATATGCCTATCATAAAGCAATCTCTTAGTGTGATTTCTATTCTAGAGACTAGAGTGTTTTATTGATTTGAAGCAAAATTCCTAATTTTTTGAGAGGTTTTGGAATAAAATAGTGTTCTTCTTTAATGAGGATTTAGATGTCACCTTGCTTTTTTGTGCTGATGAGCATATTTGTTTATGTAGTAATGGCCATCTATTGTAAGTGGTTTATGCTAAATGTTCCCTAGTGGAAAGACATCAACTTTGGGCCGATATTATCAATATTAATAATACTCATGTCAATATTCCTTGGATAATTGGTGGTGACTTTAATATCATATCTTATTCCTCACAACAAGTTGGTGGTAATGTGTTGGATAATTGTGCTACATCTGTATTAAAACGATTTATAAACTCTTATGGACTTTTGGATGCATGTTTCTCTGAGTTAAAGTTTACTTGGAACAACAAGCAAAGTGGCTTCTGCACTATTTTCTATAGGTTGGTTAGAGTTCTATACAACAAACATTAGTTCGATAAATTTGATAAAACAATAGTTTCACATTAACTTTTTCAGATCATTTTCTTTGTTGGTCCAAGTAGAAAATCATTATATTTATAAGCTTTCTTGGTTTTAATTTCAGGATATGTGGTTGTATAGATAAAATTTCAAACAATTTGTTACTAACAGTAGGCAGGTTCCTTCTCATGGTGACCCACTACAAGTGTGTAGTAATAAGTTTAAAGGCTTAAAATTGCTCTCAAAACGTGGAAGAAGGATGCGTTTGGAAATATTGATATGAATATTCATAAGACTGAAGATGGAGTTTTGCAATTTGATTTTGATTCTAACCCTTCTAGCTATCAATCTCAAGTTTTGGCATAATGAGTCTTGCATCTTAAAAAAATGTTTGATTTTCTAAAGACAAAAATCTAGAATCAAATGGCTCAAAGTATGTGATAGAAATACTAAATTTTCTCATGCAACTCTTGAATCCATCTATCGAGAGGCCTTTTTTCTAAGATTAAAAATGGTCAAGAAAATTATATAAATAATCCCAATGATATAGCAAAAGAGTTTATTAATCATTTTCAGGATGTTTCTACTTTTGAAGGATCTATTACTTCTCAAATTTTGGATTACATTCCAAAATTATTAACTAGTCTAGATAATACTATTATTATTTATATTTTGGAGGCATATGAGATAAAATGTATTGTTTTTAGATGGATAGTGATAGTGCTCTTGGTCAGGAGGGCTATGATGGATCTTTCTATAAAAATTGTTGGGCGACCATTCAAGAGGATTTGATTGCTAGAATCCAATCCTTCCTTAAAGGTACTCCCTTGTCAAAATCTTACTCTTCAACTTTTATAGTTCTCATTCTAAAAGTTGAAAGTCCTTCAAATAAAATTGAGTTTAGATCAATAAGTCCGTGTAATTTCAAGATGAAGATCATCTCAAAAACAATAAATTCCCACCTTGCGTGCATATTACTGAATATTATTCAAAATAGCAAAGTGCTTTTGTTATGGGTTGCAGTATTTTGGATTACATTCTTCTTGCTTATGAACTTTTGTAGGATATTATTTTTAAAAATAGCAGGTGAAATATTACCTTCAAATTGGATATGGACATAATGTATGACAGACTTGAATGGTCTTTTCTTTTTGAAGTTATGAGTAGATATGGTTTCAATTATAATGTTGTTATGCATGTTAAAAATCTTATTACAAATTGTTGGTTTTTAGTTCTTTTTAATGGGAGCCCATCTGGTTACTTCACTTCTATTAGAGGTGTTCGTCAAGAATATTGTAATAATTACAATTTTACAAAGTTATTTTAAACATTTTCTTGCTTAAAAAATTGAGCTCAAAACGTTTTTGCCACATTGTTAGCTTGGATCTCCTAAAAAGGTTTAATAATCAATTTTATTCCTTCTCTAGACGTAAAAAAAAAGTTTAATTTTCATGCTTGATTAATGTTTGTATAACCTTGTTTGTTGAGCTAGGTGATGCACTGAAATAATGTTCAATTAAATATTTTAAAATTTTAAATTTAAATCTTATTTTGTGTTAATTCATTAATTATTTGGGCAATTTATATTTTAAATAAGATAGTTGGACTTTAGTTGTGTTTACATATTTAAATGGGCTTCAATAGGATCTAAGTAGAAGAAGTAAAACCCAATTACCTAAAGCTATTTAAAAGTCAAAAATGGGCTCCTAATGGTTTAAACATTCATAGAATGGTCGAACACAACTTTTTAGACCCATTGGATTTAAAATTTACATCAGGAGAACTAAATTCGGGAAGTAGCTGATTTGGATAGATTGATACAACCTTAGTATTTCGACCATATCGTTCTATGTATAATTCAAATTGATACGATTCTTGTAGTATTAGGAAGAAGACTCATGTGGATACAATCATTATTTCAGGAAGAAATTCATTATTCCAAAGATTTATTGGTTGAATTCAGTATGCAAATGGAGAACTAGTTAATAACTCAAGGTCAGTATATGGAGAATCTTTTAATCGGTTATGATTGATATACATAAGGAAAAACAATGAGGCTGATTAGATAACTAAAAGAATATTCAAAGATACTTATTTGCTAAATAAATTATTAATTTATTTTATTTATTTAGAATTTAATCATTTCTAAAGAATTATCTAATCAAGCAATCAATCAGGATGTAATCAAGGGATACGATTGGACTTTCCCCTTTAAAGAAACCCCTTCTACTCCTATAAATAGAGGGGTGGACATGATAGAGGGATCATCCCCTCCCCTTTGGAGATCTCTTCTTCTATTTTTCTTCTATTTTTTTGTATTTTTATTTTTAATTTTATTATAATCACTTTCTAAGCTTTCAAGTTAAGGTTAGGGATGAAGTTTGTACTTGATGTTTAATAGCTACTTTGATTAAAGTAAGTTCTTTATCATTTTAAATTAATGTTTCATATTTAAGGAGTTCATAATATATAAAATTATTTGATTCGGCATTGACAAAAGACACGCCGAATGCTAATAATTTATTGTGATTATATACTTAATGTTTTCACGTTGTAAACAATAAATTACTATTATTCTATTTCAAAGTTCTTTAAGAGATAAATTTTTTGATTGAGACAAATTTTTATTTGATCTTAATTGAGTTATCATTTGAATCAAATATACATTAGAGATTTATTATAAGTGAATTTTTGATGTCTTAGCACTTTCTATTTGATTGTCTCTTATTCTCTATTTTACCTTCCTTCTCTATTCTATTATTTTAGTAATAATTTTCTTTGTCATACAAGGCTTTCACTGTAGATCAAATTTATTTACTATAGTTAACAAGTAAAAAAATAAATCCGAATTAAACTACTTCATAGTCTTTGTTTGGACATAACAGCAAATTGGCGTTGTTGCTACGAATTGCAACATGTAACAAAAATCCGTTATGAAAAAAACTCACTCTAATTTTACTAATTCTCTAACTTTTATTTTTGTACACTAACTCTTTAAATTCAGTCATTTACTTTATGTCAATTACTTTTAGAATTTAAATTCTGCAATTTTTTTTTATTGAGACGGGAGGCATTACCCACATTGCTACCAAAAATTTTTCGGGTTCAAACGTGTACCTTGATAGTTCCTTTGGCCTTATTTTGTAATTTAAATTATGTCTATTAATTTCTAACTCTCTAAATTTTTATATTTTGTCATTTAATTCTTGCACTTTTACTTTTGTTTATTACAACAAAAGAAGAAGACTCTTGAAGACACATTGCAAACATTTATGCAAAGTCAAGCAACAATCAACAACCAAACAATGCATGTCATCAATGACTTAAAGACTTTTATCACTCAATTGACAACAGCTTTGAACACTCAAGAAAAAGGGAAATTTCCTTCTCAACCTTAACCAAATCCTAAAGGTCAATTTGTAATTAAAAATTTTAATTCTTCAAGTTCACAAGAAGAGCATGCTAAGTCCATCACCAATTTGAGAAGTGGAAAAGTCATTAACAAAGACATTCCAATGAAGGTTGTTGAACCTAAGGAGTCTTCAAATTCTAAACATGGTGATGAACTTGACAACTCCGTTTATATTTCTCCTAATGCTCCTCCTTTTCCTCAAAGATTACAATCTTCTTCTAAATTAGTGCGAAATGGTGACATTCTTGAAATTTTTAAACAAGTGAAGATTAACATTTCTCTCTTAGATGCCATTAAAAAATTTTATTTAATGATAAATTTTTGAAATACCTTTGTACAATCAAGCGTAAGCTATATATACAAAAGAATGCATTCTTGACAGAACAAGTAAGTGCAATTTTGCAAGAAAACACCCCACCCAAATATAAATATCCTAGTTGTCCAACCATATCTTGTATAATTGAGAATTATAGAATTGAAAAAACTTTAATTGATCTTAGGGCAAGTGTTAATCTTTTACCTTATTCTATTCATGAACAATTGGGACATGGTGAATTGAAGCCCATAAGCATTAAACTTCAACTTGCAGATCACTCAGTTAAAACACCAAGACGAATTGTTGAGGTTGTGCTAGTACAAGTAGAAAAGTTATACTCTCCTGTTGATTTTATTGTTTTGGACACAACCAGTTTTAAATGTTTGTACTCAAATTCCTGTCATATTAGGCCGCTCATTTTTTGCTATTTCTAATGCTCCTATTAATTATAGAAATAATGTTATAAAGCTTTCTTTTGGAAATATGACTTTAGAACTGAATATTTTTAATATTTGTAGGCAATCAGGAGATGATAATTGGGATGTGCATGAAGTGAATCTTTTAGAAAGTCTTATTGATGACATGGTTACTATTTTTTTATTTTTTGATCCTCTTGAAGCCTGTCTTTCTTATTTTAACTTTGATGATGATGCTATGATTAATGATGTAAATTCCTTATTGGAGTCAACTCCATTATTGGATGTCGATGGGTTGAAGGCCCGCTTTGAGGAGTTACCTCCTTCTAATAGTGCCCCTCTCCCCTCAAGTGCCCAACCACCCAAGTTAGACTTGAAACCCCTCCCTACTGAACTTAACTATGCTTATCTTGGTGAGCAGGAGCACAGGTTGCTCGAAGTCCTTAGAAATCACAGGAATGCCATTAGGTGGACCATTACTAATAACAAGGGGATTAGTCCCTTGATTTGCACACATAAGATCTTCATGGAAGAAAATGCAAAACCTATGAGACAAATGCAAAGGAGGTTAAATCCCAATATGAAAGAGGTAGTGAGAGCATAGGTCCTAAAATTATTGGATGTGGGTACCATTTACCCCATTTCTAACAGTCCATAGGTGAGTCCCACCTAGGTTGTCCCCAAAAAGTTTGAAGTGACAGTGGTAAAGAATGCTAATGATGAGTTAATTCCCATTACAGTCACCACCAGTTGGTGGATGTGCATAGATTATGGGAAATTGAATTCCGTCACTAGGAAAGACCACTTCCCCTTGCTGTTCATGGACCAAATCCTAGAGAGGGTGGCCAGTCATCAATTTTATTATTTTCTAGATGGTTTTAGGATACAACCAAATTGATATTGCACTTGAAGATCAAGAAAAAATAACTTTTACATGTCCATTTGGTACCTTTCCATATCGAAGGATGTCGTTTGGATTATGTAATGCTCCTGCCACATTCCAAAGGTGCACGATGAACATTTTAGTGACATGGTGGAGCGGTTTTTGGAATTTTTATGGATGACTTCTTTGTTCTTAATGATTTTTTTTATGAATGTCTAGATAACTTAGAAAAAGTTTTGGTGAGATGTGAAGAGAAAAATCTAGTTTTAAATTGGGAAAAGTGTCATTCTATGGTTACTACTGGAATAGTACTTGGTCACATTGTTTCTGTGCAGGGAGTTCAAGTGGACAAGGCAAAACTTGAATTGATTACTAATTTGCCTATTCCAAAGTCCATAAAAGATGTTAGATCCTTTCTAAAGCATGCCCGTTTTTATAGAAGATTTATCAAGAACTTTAGTGTGATATATAGACCATTGTGTAATCTTCTATCTAAATAATATTCTTTCGAGTGGTTGGACTATAAGGTCCCTGATTTTTCTACGATTTTTTGTGATTTTCCTGCTATTTTTCTGGTCATTTTTGGCGGGAAAATGTGACGCTTCGGCGTATTCATATTTATATATTTTTCCCCGTATTTATACCCGTAGAGCCGGGTGTGGGGCTTAGTCGCAGGCCGCGGGCATCGCTGCGTGCTTACAGCGCAATTTTTAGAGGTACAACACGTAACCGGTGGGTGAACGCATATTAGGGATATAGATGTAAAAATTAAAAGATGAATAGTGAAATGACGGCTTAAAACAGTAAGTTTTTCCAGAAACTTACAGAACCGACATTCCAGAGAGAATTCACGTCCAGAGAGAAAGGAGAGAAATCCGAGCCCATTTCCGATTGCTTTGTTCTCCCTCTTCCGTTGTCGGATTCCGGCAGTTCATGTCAGAATCTGCTTTGCCTCATTGCCACGAGTCTGTGGGTACCGGCTATGACCGCTGCCACGGCCTCTCTGTTCCTCCACGAGGTACCGAACCTTTTTTTGGGTTTTTCTCTCCTTCAATCCCGTTTTTGAACTGTGGGTGTACGATTTTGACATCGTTTGCGGCCGCTCTCAACTAGACTTATGTTTAGTTGGCCGCTAAGAACCCATAGGTGCTGGCTAGAGCCGCTGCCATGCTTTGTT
The DNA here is from genome assembly GCA_035235625.1 of Saururus chinensis. Lineage (NCBI taxonomy): Eukaryota > Viridiplantae > Streptophyta > Magnoliopsida > Piperales > Saururaceae > Saururus > Saururus chinensis. The sequence goes on along the minus strand of CP141145.1, from coordinate 3,594,354 downwards.
CGCTCCGTGGTGAGCTACCGGCACTTTGGTCGGGTTTTGTTCTACTATTCCATCTCACTGTCCGTGGGATTTTTTGGATGCCGGTGTGTTTTTGGCCACCGGTAGGACTCCGTCTAGCCTACCTCAACCCGGTGTTGGTAGGGGTTTTCCGTTTCCGACCCCGCCTCGCCCCTATTGCCTTGCTCTGCCCGATTGGACGCTTTGGGTGCGTCTCAGGTCATTGGCATCAGTGAGCTGTGGGCCATTTGGCCATTATGGGCTCTGCTCCGGCTCAATGCCAGTGAGGGTCAGCCCCACTTGGCCTAATTATATTACCGCTCGGAATGGGCCGCTTGTTGTTTGCCCTATACTGTGCGAGATGCACCGCCGCCCGCAGCACGTGTATTGGTTGTGGGTGGCGATCGGCGATGTCGCCACTTTGATTGGCCACAGCTAGGGCCTTAACCCTGTTGGTTTCTTTTGTGGGCCTTGGTTCGCCTCCTTTCAGCCCTCTCCCTCGCCCCTTTGGGCCGCGTGTGCATGTGGCCATGCATGTGCTTCTGGGTTAAGGCGCCACATTCGCGCCGCCTGACCATCGGTTGGCTTTGCCACCGAGTGGAGTTGACACAGAGCCGTCCTCCACCTCTCCTCTGTCCTCGAGCATTGCCCCACGCTCTCTGCCCATATGTGGGCCCTTGTGACGTGAAATCGTTGCCGTTGGGTGATGTCCACGGCCGATTTCGACGTCGTGCGACCGGTCGGGCACGTCTTAGCCACCGGCTGATCTTCAGTGAGTACACCCTCGACATCTGGTTGCACCGCCATTCTTGTTGGCTTGACTTTTCTCCTGGCCGCCCTAGTGTGCTGCCGTGGATCGCAGGTTTTGCCGCATTGATTTCTGACACCCTGTTTGGCCGTGATAGTTCTGGCGCTTCCTATAATCCTTGGGACAACAACTCTCTCAGCCAGGCAACGGTTTTGACCGCCAACTCCGCCGCCGACGCCGCCACCTTCGTGTGCTCGCCATCAAATGTCATGATTATGAGGTAGGGGAGCTTTGAACTCATAATTTCATGATAGCATGCTTTGAATGAGTAGCAGCATGCTAGGATTGTATGATTCAATGCTTTGGATGTTAAGTAACGATCCGGTTGCATGATGTACATATAAGCATGATTATATAGTATGTTGAAATGCATATGACATGCATGTTGGCTGTAAGTATGTTGGATGTAAGTATGTGCTAGTGATAACTAATGTGTTTGTTGGTAAGCTTCGTATGTGTATGTATGTGCTAGTGATGGCTAGCATGTATGTTTGACGTATGTATACATGTGCTAGTGATGGCTAGCATGCATGTTTGAAGTATGTTTGGATTATGCATGTGCTAGTGATGGCTAGTGTGCATGTTTGAAGTATGTATGGATTATGCATGTGCTAGTGATGGCTAGCATGTATGTTTGACGTATGTATACATGTGCTAGTGATGGCTAGCGTGTATGTTTGAAGTATGTATAAATATGTATGTATGCACTAGTGACGGCTAGTGAGCATGGTTGTAAGCTTTGTATGTATGATTGTATGTGTATGTTAAACGTATGTGTGATAGACATACGTATGTGTGATGGCTATTGCCTATGCTATGGATATGTATATGTGGATGTGGGCAGAGGTATGGCTATGGATGGTATGAAGTGACAGCGTTTGGTATGGATTGGGTATGGATGTGTAAGCGTATGACGGATGACAGAGGCTATGGGTATGACGGGTGAGGTTTGTCAGACAGTAAGAGTGTTCATAATTGTACAAGCATAACGTACAGATTATGATGTGAAAAGTAAGCATAATAAATGAGATATAAGTAAGAGGGCGACAACTGGGTTGGCTCTGAGGAGCTTCATTTGATTATGTCAGTGTAAGATGATGTGGCCATAAGATGAATGGCGAAGTATGTAAGACTGTAAGGGTTTGAGGTACGATGAGTTTTGTCCATGATGTGGATGGGTTGTGAAGTCTGCTGCCCTGACAAACTTAGGTTTCGGATCGGGCTCAGCTTCGGTTTGATCAATCGAGGACTATGAGTTGTGTGGCATAATTGTACCGCATAATGTACTTAATTCAAACTTGAATTATAATCACAGCTAATGATAGCGTTGTGAGTTTGAGACTTGAGGGTTCTACGGATTAAGTTCCGTGTTTGTGCTAGCCGATAATGAGTCGGCTGAGCTTTTCTCATGTCTTGCCATGATGTTTATCCTACGGGATGTTGTCTGTGTGCTGTATAGAGCACTGGACATCTGATGCTCTGTTGAGAACGACGTATGTTTCTGATTTGGTCTGCGTGCTGTATAAGCCCAGATGTTTGATGCTCTGTTGAGAGCGATGTACGTTTCTAACTTTGCCTGTGTGCTGTATGAAGCCCAGACGTCTGATGCTCTGTTGAGAACATTGTATGATTCCGCCTAAGAGTGGCACTATATGTTTCTAACCAAGTGACACTGTATGTTTTCTGCCCAAGAGTAGCAATGGCACTATAAGACCCATTATGGTGGGCAATTCTCTGGCACTATAAGACCCATTATGGTGGGCAATTCTATGGCACTATAAGACCCATTATGGTGGGCAACTGTATGACCCCTTATGTGTGGGTGTTTATGTTTGCGCGCTCAGGTAAGTAGTATCATGGATCTACTCTTACCTATTTGATCCAGTGCCCCATGAGCATTGGTGTGGCTTACCTTCGGAAAAGTCCATGGTGTCTAGTCACTCCCCAGAGGTTAAGGTGTTGCCCCAGTGGCATTCTTTTCCATTCGACGTTGGAGCTTATTAGTTGTAATGAGCTTCAGTGGTCGATAGTATGTGTACGATTATGAGTATGAGTATGACTGTAAGTGTATGAGTGTGAGCACGACTGTAAGCGTATGAGTGTGAGCACGACTGTAAGTGTATGAGTATGAGCACGACTGTAAGAGTACGAGTATGATTGTATGAGTAAGGTCGTACAAGTATGCGTTGGTGTATGAGTAAGCGTACGATGGTACGAGTAAGTTTGTAAGACCCTAGATAAGGGTGTTTGTGTAAGTTTGATTTGATGGTATAATTTTGGCACGATGGTGCCTTTGGTATGATTTTGGCATGATGGTGCCTTTGGTATGATTTTGGGACGATGGTGCATTTGGTATGACTTTGGCACGATGGTGCATTGGTATGTTTGTATGCGTATGAGCATGATATTGATATGCCTATCTGCTTCATGTTTGAGTTGCATGAACGCATGTATTTATGAACTTATTGAGTTCACGGTTTGGGATTTTCCCTACTAGGTATTTTCCTACTGAGTATAAAAATACTCATTACCCTACTTTCAGCCCCGTTGTACGGGAGGTTTTGCAGGTTGTGCAGAGAGCTCTTGGAGATGGACGCTCGTTTCAGCGGTGGATTGATTCCCGTTGACTCAGGTATATGCTTCACTCACTGCGAGTTTATTTGTGCCACGATCTAATGTATTGGGTGAAACGAGACGTTAAGATGTTTATCTTTCTGGACTTTCATTGGGATTAGTTTGTGAACTGTTATGGGACTTGCACTCAGGGATGCCTGGGAGTGATTTGTACTTAAAGTCTATGATCATAGCAATTTATTCGTACGTGTGTTTTCGAGTAGCGCTTGATGATATTTGCTTTGGTCGTACGATGTTTGACCATATGATGAAAATATTTAGATGGAAAATGGATGTTTACTATTTTAAATGATAAACTGTTTTATCAGGTTTTGGTTTCGTCATTTTTCCTCCGATTTACAGACGTTATATTGCAAAACATTTTCGTGAATTTTAAGGAAAATGAGTGAAAAATCTCGGGCGTTACACGGACGCATGTGAAGAAGCTTTCACAAAGCTTAAAAACATGTTAGTATCCACACCCATCTTGCAGCCCCCGGATTAGACCCTTCATTTTGAAATTATGTGTGATGCAAGTGATTATGTCGTTGGGGCTGTTTTAGGGAAAATGAAAGATAAGAAACCTTGCGTAATGCATTATACAAGTAGAACTTTAAATAGTGCCCAAATAAACTACTCTACCACTGAAAAAGAACTTTTTGTTGTAGTATTTGTACTCGACAACTTTAGATCCTATTTGATTGGCTCTCAGATTATCATTTTTATTGACCATGCAACTTTGAAATACCTTTTGTGCAAACAAGATACAAAGCCTCAATTGCTCTGGTGGATACTCCTACTCCAAGAGTTTGATCTCACAATCAAAGACAAAAAGGGAGTAGAGAATGTGGTGGCGGATCATCTTTCAAGATTATAATTTTTTATTCTTCAAAAAACATTCCAATCCAAGACACATTCCCCAATGAGCAATTTTTTGCCATCTCACATCCTCCATGGTATGCTGGCATTGCCAACTACTTGCTGATAGGTAAAGTTCCCCATCATTGGTCTCATCGAGATAGAAAGAGACTCTTCACCGAGGTAAAACATTTCTTTTGGGACAACCCCTATCTCTCAAAGTACTGTCCGAATCAAATAAAAAGATGTGTGCTTAATTCTGAACATGTATGTATCATCTCCTTTTGTCATTTTGAAGCATGCGGTGGTCACTTCTCCTCTAAAAAGACCACTGCTAAAATTTTGCAATGTAGTTTTTACGGGCCGACGCTTTTCAAAAATGTTCATGAATTTTGCAAAACTTGTGAACTGTGTCAAAAGTTAAGAGCCATATCTCGTCGAAATATGATGCCTCTTAACCTCATACTGGTTATTGAGATTTTTTATTGTTGGGGCATTGATTTCATGGGACCTTTTCCTCCTTCTTTTGGCTATGTTTACATTTTAGTTGTCGTCGATTATGTTTCCAAGTGGATTGAGGTAGTTCCAAGCAAAACCAAAGACCACAAAGTCGTTGTGCGCTTTTTAAAAGAAAAAATATTTTCAAGGTTTAGAACACCTCAAGCCATTATAAGTGACGGGGGGTCATATTTTTGCAACAAGCCTTTTGAGGCTTTGATGAGGAAGTATGAGATTACCCATAAAGTAGCCACCCCCTATCACCCACAAACAAATGGACAAGTTGAGATTCATAATCAGGAAATTAAATATATTTTACAAAAAATAGTAAATCCAAATGGTAAAGATTGGTCTTTACTGCCAATCGATGCTCTTTGGGCTTACTGTACCGCTTTTAAGACCCTAATTGGAATGTCTCCTTACCGTTTGATTTTTAGAAAAAAATTGCTACTTGCTTGTGGAATTGGAACATAGGGTGTATTGCGCAATCAAAGCTTTAAATTTTAATTTTGACAAGGCTGGCTTAAATAGAAAATTACAAATCAATGAGTTGAGGAAATTCGACGTGATGCTTATGAGAGTTCAAAAATTTACAAAAAGAGAATGAAGGTTTTTCATTACAAAAACATTTTATGAAAACTTTTCAGCCATTTCAAAAAGTTTTATTATACAACTCTAGATTTCATCTCTTTCCAGGAAAATTAAGATCATAGTGTTGGGCAAGTCCTTTCATTGTAAAAACTGTTTTTTCTTATAGAACTGTTGAAATTGAAAACCCAAATAATAGTGATACTTTCAAAGTTAATGGACAACGTTTGAAACCATTTTTAGACAATTTTGTCCCTGAAGTTGAGTCTACATCTCTTGAAAATCCTAATTATGAGGGTTGATTTTCTTTTCATGATTTATACCAAAAACAAAAAACAAAATTTTTTTTTAAACATTGATGACCATTATGTCTCATTTGGGTTGGGGGTGAGGTTTGATAATTTTTGTTAATAGTATTGAGTGTGATAACCTTCATCCTTTCTTGGTATTCTTCCTCTTTACTTTGATCTCTAGATAATGATGGCACCTGGATATTTTATTAAAACATTCATTCGATCTTTGAAACTAATGTTGGTTTTCAAATTTTCACTCTCACGACGAATTTTTAGAGTTAAAGTTGAATTATTTTGTGTTGCTCTAATACTCACCCGGAATGTCGAGATACCCCAAATCCAATGAACTTTGACCTCCTTGTTCACTTGGTTGGATAGGAAAGAAGGAAAATTTTTTTTGGGATTATTATCGTTATGGAAAGCATCCTGAGTACTGAGAAAAGCGCTGACTAAAAAAACTAAAGAAAAAAAAAGTGATGGACATCATATAAAAAAAGTTGTGAATTAATATTTCATTTTGTAAGATAGGGCAAAGTTATCGTTGTAACAACGCAAGCATGCTGGAATATCACAGATAAAGCCTATGAGGTATTAAAGTGAACATCCAAAACACTTGTTATCTCGGACAGATTGCTCAGTTTTGAATTAGTTCTTTTGGCTATCTAAACATCTCTTGGTGAGTAGAAGAGCATATTACTTTAAGCGGCTGATCTTCTAATTATCTTGTCAAAATTTTACTTGGACTCACTTACACATTGTTTCAAAGGTTCCTCTACATAGAAATTTAATGGTTGGAACTTTTATATTTAATTTATGAAAACTAGTGCTTGACTATTTTAGAGATAATTGTAAAGTTTGATGTTTGCTAAGGGAGGGTGAAGGGGTTCCTTGGTCTTGCTTTACAATTATTATCTTTGACTTTACTTCCTTAATACAACTTGCTAGCATTGCAACCCATATTTTTTTTCTTCTTCACTTTGTCTAACTGAAGACATAAAACTTAGCGCTACTTAGGAGGCAACCCATGAGTGTTTTTTTTTAATTTTATGGGTATATTCGCTGCAAACCCTCACAGACACAACTCGTCCACTAGAGCATGTTAGGGGTTTAACGGCTTGCTACATGTGCTCAATATAGTCGTGATGGCCTACAAAAGAAGCATGTTTTCTTGTTTTCTTTTTAAATATTTTCGCATAAATTGCTAGAGACTAGCAATATGCTAGTTGGGAGGGGGGCTATTTGATGCACTGAAATAATGTTCAATTAAATCTTTTCAAATTTCACATTGCAATCTTATTTTGTGTTAATTCATTGCTTATTTGGGTTATTTATGTTTGGAATATGTTAGTTGAACCTTAGTTGTGTTTACATGTTTAAATAGGCTTCAACAAGATCCAAGTAGAAAAAGAAGTGAAGCTCAACTACCCAAAACTATTTAAAAATTAAGAATGAGCTCCTAATGGTCTAAACATGCATGGAATGGTCGAACACAACCTTTTGAACTGGTTGGATTTGAGATTTACATCAAGAGAACTAAATTCAAGAAGAAGCTGATTTGGACAGATTGATAAAACCTTAGTATGTGAACATAGCTTTTTATGTATAATTTAGATTGATATGATTCTAGTGGCATTAAAAAGAAGACTTTCATGGCTATAATTGCTATTTCACAACAAAATACATAATTCTGAATATTTATGGACCGAATTTGGCATACAAATAGACAGCAAGTTAACTAACTCGAGGCCAGCAAATGGAGAATCTTTTCATTAGTTGTGATTGATATACATAGGGAAAAATAATGAGGCTAATTAGATAGCAAAAGGAAGACTCAAAGACACTTATTTTCTAAATAAATTATTAATTTATTTGATTAATTTAGAATTTCATTAATTTCAAAAAAGCAACAAATCAAGCAATCAATTACGATGCAATTAAGGGATATATGATTGGACTTTCCCCTTTGAAGCAACCTCTTCTACTCCTATAAATAGAAGGGTGGGTTTGATAGAGGGATCATCCCCTCTTCGTTGGAGCTCTTTTCTCCTAATTTTTTTCTCTTTTGTATTTTTTTTTAGTTTTATTATAATGACTTTTTAAGCTCTAAAGCTAAAATTAGGGATGAAGCTTGTACTTGATGTTTAATTGCTACTTTGATTTAAGTAAGTTCTATATTATTTTAAATTGATATTTCGTATTTAAGGAGTTTATAATATATATAATTATTTGATTTGGCATTGACAAAAGATGCGCCGAATACTTATAATTCCCTGTGATTATATACTTAATGCTTTCACGTAGTAAATAATCAATTACTATTTTTCTATTTCAAAGTTCTTTAAGAGACAAATTTTTCGATTGAGAGGAATTTTCATTTGATCTTAATTGAGTTATCATTCTAATCAAATATATATTCGAGATTTATTACAAGTGGATTTCTGATGCCTTAGCACTTTCTCTTTGATTGTCTCTTATTCTCTATTTATCTTCATTCTTTATTCTATTTTTATTCTATTCTCTTCGTAATAGTTTTCTTTGTCACATAAGGCTTTCACTATAGATCGACCTTGTTTACTATAATTGACAAGTAAAAAAATAAATCCGAATTAGATTACTTCATAGTCTTGGCTTGGACGTAACAACACTACGATTCAACCAAATATTACATTAGTGGATTTGAGTTTAGGGTTCCATATAAATAATAGGGCGATTTCTACATTACCTACTTTTTTTCAGATATATTACATATTACCTATTTGTAGACAAAAATACCCTTATTAAGTGATGTAAAAGAACCCCTTTCCCTCTTTTATTTCTTCATTCATCATCTTATACCCAGTGATTGTTTCTCCCCCATTTCTCCTTTATTCTTCTATCCTGCTCCTCTTTTCCCCCAACTTAGAAGAAAGATGAACAACTACTAAACCCTAAAGGGTCCAACTTTAGGAGTTCTTAAGGTGCATTTTGACCAAAAGAAGCTTGAGCAAAACCCTAAACTCTTTGCTCTAATCATTCACGAAAAGAAAGATCACTATAACAAAACTGACTATTAGCGATGCATTTATTAGCAACATATATGTAAGCATAGCTAAAAACAACTACTTGCAATGTATATAAAAGCGTCGCAAAAAAATAAACTATTAGTGACGCATTATTTTATGTTTCACTAATAGTCATATATTAGTGACTCTTTATAATAAACGTCTCTAATAGTTCCTATATTTGTGACACTTTATACAAATGTCGCTAAAAGATATATATTTTAACTAAAAAAAGAAAAAAAAGTATAACTATTAGGGACGCTTATCACAAGCGTCGGTAATAGTCCTGCTATTTGCGACACTTATGCACAAGTGTCGCCAATAGTCCTGCTATTTGCAACGTCAATAGTCCTAATATTAGCTATTAATTTAAAATTAAAAAAATTTGGATGATTAGTGACGCTTTTAAATAAGCGTCGTAAATAGCATTCGTAATAGTGACGTTTGATTACAAGCGTCGCGAATAGCTTTATTAATTAATTTTATTTAATAAATAAAAAATAAAAAAATATTTTTTTAAAAAAATTCCTAAATATAATATATATTTTATTCAATATTTACTATTTGTATATATGATAAATAAATATTAAATTTTTAATAAAAAGTAGTGTTAATAATAGATTAAACTTTCACTATTTATATATAATATATTTTATTTCTTAAATTTTCTTATTAATTTTAAAATATAATTTATAAAAAAAGAGAGAGGAGAGGGATTGAAGAGAGAGAGGAGAGAGAGTCTAGAAAGAGGGGGAAGTGAGAGAGTGAGGAGAGAGAGAAAGGGAAGAGTGAGATGGAGGAGAGAGAGGGTGTGGAGAGAGAGAGGGTGAGGACAGAGAGAAAGTGAGGAGAGAGAGAGGAAGGAGAGAGGGGGAGAGTGAGGATAGAAAGAGAGGGAGGAGAGTGAGGGAGAGAGATAGGAGAGAGAGAGCGAGGAGAGAGAGGAGAGAGGGTAGAGAGTAAGTGAGGAGAGAGGGTAGAGGAAAGAGAGAGAGAAAAGAGAGGGAGAGAGAGAGGGAGGGTAGAGAGAGAGGAGAAGGAAGAGTGAGAGAGGGGGATATTAAATTTCTTTAAAAAAAAGAGTTTTATCGACATTTAGATGCATACATCGCTAATACTACGGTGTATTAGCGACATATACATGTATACGTTGCTAATACAATAGTGTATTAGCGACATATAGCTCTGTACATCACTAATACACTATAGTATTAGCGACGTATGTAGCTATATGTTGCTAATGGCTTTTGAAAATTTAAAAACAAAAATAAAATAGATAGAGAGAGTGCATAGAGAGAGGAGAGCGAAGAGAGAGAGGATAGGGAAGAGAGAGAGGAGAGCGAAGAGAGAGAGAGAGAGGGGATAGGGGATAGGGAAGAGAGAGGAAAAGGAGAGGGAGAGTGGTATAGAGAGAGGAAATTTTTTTATTTATTAACAATGTATAGGAATATATGTAGCTAGTACCACAAAGTATTGCCAATGTATAGTAATATATGTCGCAAATACCCTAAGGTATTAGCGATGTATAGGCATATACGTTGCTAATACTAAGGGTATTAACTATGTATATGCCTATTTGTCGCTAATACATATTTATTTATTTTTAAATTAATTTTTAAACAAAAAATATAAAATAGAGAGGATATATAGTGAGGAGAGAGAGGGGGGAGAGAGGAGAGAAAGGGAGGAGAGAGGGGAAAAGAGAGAGAGGGAGGAGAGAGAGCGAAGGGAGAGAGGGGGAGGGAGGAGAGAGAGGGGGAGGGAGGAGGGAGAGAGAGGGGTGAGAGAGGGTGAGGAGAGAGAGGGAAGAGAGAGAGAGGGAGGAGAGAGAGGAACGGGAGAGAGAGTAGATAGAGAGGGTTGAGGAGAGGAATTTTTTTAATTTATTTGTTTAATAATTTTTATTTAAAAATTACTTAAAAATAAATATATGTCGCTAATACCACAGAGTATTAGCGATGTATAGTCATATATGTCGCTAATACCTTAGATTATTAGAGACTTATAGGCATATACATCACTAATACCGTATTAGCGATGTATATGCTTATGCATCTCTAATATATATTTATTTATTTTTTTAATTAATTTTTAAACAAAATATAAAATGGAGAGGATATAGAGAAAGGAGAGAGAGGGGAGGAAGGAGAGAGAAGGGGAGGGAGGAGGGAGAGAGGGAGGGGTGAGAGAGAGGGTAGAGAGGGTGAGGAAAGAGGGAAGATAGAGAGAGATGGACGAGAGAGAGAGGAGAGAGGGAGAGGGAGGAGAGAGAGGAGAGGGTATTGAGAGAGGGGTGAGGAGGGAGAGGAAAATTTTTTTTATTTTATTAATTTTATATTTAAAAATTAATTAAAAAATAAATAAATAAACATGTATTAGCGAAGTATAGGAATATATGTCGCTAATACCACAGAGTATTAGAGACATATAGTCATTTATGTTGCAAATATCTTAGAGTATTTGCGACCTATAGGCATATATGTCGATAATACCCTTAGTATTATCGACGTAGTCCTATGTGTTGCTAATACTTTTTAATTTATTTTTTTAATTAATTTTTATTAAAAAAATATAAAATAGAGAGCATATAGAGAGAGGAGAGTGGGAGGAGAGAGAGAAGAGGGTGGAGAGTGGGAGGAGAGAGAGGAGAGATAGGAGAGAGAGAGGAAGAGAGGGGAGGAGGGAGGGAGGAGAAAGGGAGAGAGAGATGAGAGAGGGAAGAGTGAGAGAGAGGAGAGGAGAGGGAGAGAGAGAGGAGAGGAGAGAGAAGAGGGTGGAGTTGGGGATTATTATACTTTTTTTATTTTATAAACAAAGTTTATAAATTTTTATATTTAAAAAATAAAAAAATAAAAAATACTATGAGCGACGTATAGTAATATACGTCGCTAATTATAAAGGTATTAGCAACGTAAGTTACTATATGTCGTTAATACATAAACTATTAGCGGCGTATAGTACTATAAGTCGCTAAAAATGGTATTATTAGCGATGTAGTAGCTATATGTCGCTGATTAATGTACTAATAGCGATGTTTCTAAGGAGCATCGCTAATAAATTTTTTTTAAAAATATAATTTACATGGGCAAAATTCTACCCGCGAGGCGAAATTTCGCCCGCTGCTTTTAAATCCTCCCTAGACCCCTTTCTAGTTGTTTTTTGCAACCCGCCTTCCCGCCCCCTCCACCGCCCCACAACTTTTGCTGCCCCGCCACTTCTGTCTCCCCGCACCGCTGACCCTCACCCACACCCCGCCGTCCTCTGGCCCCCAACCACTCCGGTTCCCCGTCCCTCTTCTCTGCCCCGCACCCCTCCAGCTCCCCCTCCCTCTTCTCCGCCGCCCACACCATTTGGTCCTCCCTCCCCTCCCCCTTCTCCGCCTCCCGCTCCCCCCTTGCTCCGCCCCCCTCCTCTGATTTGTGGGGGGAGAAGAAGGGGACAGAGCTAGGGAGAGGGGGGGCGGAGGACAGTGGCACCCAGCTACCCCCTCCCTCCTGCTCTCGTCCCCCCATTTCCCCCTCCTCAGCCCGCCCCTCCTCTGATTTTTAGAGGAGGGGCAGAGCTGGGGGCCGGAGGATGGCGGCGGCTGTCGTCCTCCCTCTCACCCCTGCTCTGCCCCCCTCCTTTGATTTTTAGAGGAGGGGGCGGAGCCATGTAAATGGGGGGTTGAAGGGCGGCAACGACGCAGCCATCCTCCCCTCTACCCCCTGTGTCCGGACACCCCTTCCCCCCTCTCCCCTTGCTCTGGACCTCCCCCCCTCCCACTTGCTCTGGACCCCCCTCCTCTCCCACTACATCCCCCCTCCTCTCCCCTGCTGCCCCCCACCCAAATCAGAGGAGGAGGGAAGGAGGGGGTGGAGCAGGGGGGTTTGGATTCCGGCACCCCGTCATCCTCCGGCCCCCTCTCCCTTCCCCAGTGGCCCACCGGGGATTTTTTTAAAAAAAATATACATTATTAGTGACACTTAAAAGCATCACTATTTAATTTTTTTTTTTAAATTCATTATTAGCAACACTTAAAAAACATTGCTATTTAATTTCAATCTTTTAATATTATAATATTAGCGGTGCTTTGAATTTTTTTTAGAATTTTTTATTGTATTAGTGACATATAGAAAGTGTCGCTAATAAGTTATTTTTTAATTTTTTTAAAAAATACTTTTTTTATTAGCGACATATGCATCAATGTTGCTAATAATTCTTTATTAGCAACGATTATAAATATACGTCGCTAATAATTTATTTATTTATTTTTTTAAAACTATTTTTCTATTAGCAACGTATAAAAAAGCGTCGCTAATAACTTACCATCAACGCCTCTATAAAATATACATCGCTAATAAGTTATTATTAGCGACACATAGCTATATATCCCTAATATGCCTTATTAGTAACTCTTTTTGTTATACATCATGAATTGGTAATAGAGATGACACTTTTTGTGACACTTACAATGACGTTTATTATATGTTGCTAATAGTCATTAGCAACGCATAAATGCATCGTCAGTAATCCTTTTTGTTGTAGTGAGTGCTGTCCTATATAAAAAATTTTGGAGTTTTTGTTTTTGTAAAAAAATTAAATATTACAGAAACATTTTAGTAATATTATTAAAACACTTCAACTAAATTTTTGAAGTTTCATTCATCAATTAAGTAATCATTTTACAAAAAGCTCAATTTTTAGTAATATTTTTGAAACATTTTAGCAATATTGCTCAAATAATTACAAAAAACTTAATTTTTAATAATATTTTTGAAACATTTTAGCAATATTGCTGAAACAATTTAGAAATAACACTCAACTGTTTTAATATTATTGCTAAAAATGTTTTAGCATTATTCTTGAAGTTTAATTCAACAACTATATTCATTTTTCTACTTCATTTTATACATGAACAAAGTTTAAATTATTATTTACTAGATATTTTTAATATATATTGCTCAATCTCAAGTTGTAAGATTACAATAATAATGCTAACACTTTTTACCACACTACAACAAAACTAGGATTTAGCGACACATTTATTAGTGACAGTTACCTATGTGTTGTGCTATTAATTATACTTTTAGTGATGCATTTATTCATGCATTGCTATTATAAGTAGTATTTGCGATGCTTAACAATAAACTGTCGCTAATACAATTCACACCCCTGCCAACATACATATTTGTGACATTTTTATTAAAAGTTGCAATTTTTTTTATTTACGACATTTATCACCAAGCATTGCAAGAAAAATAAAATATTTGACCTCAAATAAAAAAATAAAACAAAAATAAGAGTATTTGTGACATACAAAACTCCATTCCTAATAACCTCGATATTACCGACTCAAAGAGCGTACATCTCAAATAATACATGTATTAGAGATGCATATTGTGCATCACAAATACTCTGCGAATTTGAACAAATCAAGAAAAACAATGAGTATTTGAGACGCATACCCCAAAGTATTTGAGATGCATAGTGTTATGCATCACAAATCATCTACACATGCATCACAAATACATAGGGGTATTTGGGATGCCAATGTGTATCTGATGAAAATACTCCTAATTTTCTATTATTTATGGTTTTAGTATACTACATGTCCCAAGATCTATGTACATGTGTTGTATGATTTATATCCGACGTCCCACAGTCTGGGGGCCCACACTGAGGTGCACAAGCCTAATATCACACAGAGTGGAATAAAGGTATAAAGTAAAAAAAATTTAGATCCAACTAATAGTTTGAGCATGCAACTTGCCCGCACTCTGAGTGAATTCAATGTTTCATTGTTGAATCAAAATCAGACGTCTTGTAGATTCAGTGGACACACGTGAGCCTTGTCAAGCCCCGGCCCCTAACCGGCCCGAGCCGAACATAGTCCAGGGGCTAGACGAAGCACATGGGAGCGACTAAATTGCATTGTGGAGGTCTTAACCCCTCTAGCTAGTGAATAACTAACATGGAGTCATGCTCCTTTAGTCCTTTGTGCAAGATAAATAAGGTAAAATAAAAGAGGATAACATCTCTGAAATCAATCCTTAAGGGTAAACCCACATATTGAACATCCTAAGCCTAAACATAGCTCGAATAAGAAAATCTTAGACAAGTCAAGCATTAGATAAACATGAGTCTCAAACATAATAATCTATACAAAGTGTTCTATGATCATGGTAGTATAAATCAGAAGACAAAATAACATCCGAAGGCATCCCCGCCTAGTCCCACGCATATCCCGGTCGTCCCTCATACAAGGAATCCTGATTAAGTACATGTCACACCATGCAGCCCCAAAACAAAGCACAAAAATAGGGGTGAGTAAATCTCAGTAAGGTTTGAAATATGGTAACATTAATAAGAAAACAAACACGACATATCAACATGGTAATTTAGATCCACATTTCACCTAATATTCTCATTTTTTATTAATGCCCTTACCATATCCCTGTTTACCCATAAGCAATTATCCTACATACAAGTATCTCATATATACTAATCATAACATGAATAATTACATTATGGTACAACATCCATCCTGCATAATAAGTGATTCTCACTCAATCACATCATGTACAAACATTATATATAACCTGCATGAGCAGTGTCTTTAACACACATTTAAATCATGCATAATAAAACATTCTCCTTTATAACAATCAACATGCATATAGGGTTGCACAAAAAACCCAAACCTGACTCAAACCGTGTAAACCTAACCCGAAATTAACCAGGTTCAGGTCGGGTTGGGTACTTACTCATGTCGGGCAGGGTATAAAAAAAACCTGCATTAATTTCAAGTTGAGTTGGGTTTAATAAAAAAAACCCAAAATCTGACCCAACTTAGCTACTTTAATTCATTACCCAAACGGCAAACCCAAACCCTAATATCCTTTCTCCCTTCTAGCTATTGCGCAACGGCTACATTCCCATTCATCCTCCTCCCTTCATAGTTGGCTTGTCGGCCTCCCTCGGTCGCCGCTTCATCCCCCTCGTCTGCGGCTCACCAGCATCCCCCCTTCATCCTCCTTGTCTGTGGCATTCCGGCCTCCCCCTTCTCCCTCCACATCTTTGGCCTGCCAGACTCCCTGTCGCCTGCCAGCCTCCCCCTTTGTCCTTCATTTCTACAACCTGCCAGCCTCCTCGTTGCTGGCTGGCCTCCCCCTTCTTCCTCCAAGTTTGAGGCCTGCCAACCTCTCTTCACCGGCTGACCTCCCCCTTTGTGTCATCCTTGTCTATGGCCTACCCAAAAAAATCCTTACCGTCCTCACCCACTTTGTCCCCCCTCATCAGTTGCTTGCCGGCCTCCCCCTTCTTCCTCGAAGTTTGCAGCTTGCCAGCCTCCCCGTCACCAGCTGACCTCCCCCTTTGTCCTCCCTGTCCATGGCCTACCCGAAAAAATCCTCCTCATCCTCACCATCCACATGGACCACACCCCTCTTTCACCTTGATCGGCCAGCCTGAAGTGGACGACCAACCTTTGTCTCTATGGTATGTGGAGGCTGGAGTAGTGGAGGTGTGTACAGTCTAACTCATAAGGTATGCTGCAAAGAAGTTTTCTTTTTTAATTTTCTGTTTGATTTATTTTCTTTCATTGAGGCTAATTTCACTTTTTTGCTTTTTATACTCTGTATAATTTTCTTTTTAATATTTTTTCCTACATTGAAGCTAATATCATTTTTTGGCTTTATGTACTCAGTCGTCTATTTTGCATCATTACATAGTATATGAGTTGTTTGATTAATCATTTTTTTCCTTGTCTTGATTCTGATTCAATGTAATCAAATGTCTAGATTCTGATTCAATGAAATAGATTTTGTAATATCGCAAACTAGTTTTGTCTTGCCCTTTTGTTGTTATTACATTGTCTAAATTTAATTACTATTGTGATTTTTACATTACTATATATGCTATGTTTAGTATTGTTATTGAGTTCTTGCTTGTGGGTTTAGGTGTTTAATTGACATCATATTTGAGTGATTAGATATGAAGATATTGGAGTTTCTTCTTATTTTTTTATAAGTAGGTGAAATTTTACTATTACAGTGTGAATTTTGGGTATATGCAGCTATTTGATTGTTTCATTCGAGGTTTAATATGTATATATGCAAGCAGAAGGTAAAATTTTTCTATTACAGAGTGAATTTTGTGTATATGCAGGTATATGTAGCTATTTGATTGTTTCATTCCAGGCTTAATAGTACGAGTTTGGGTATATGCAGGTTGTATATTGTTTCATTCCAGGTTTAATAGTAAGAGTTTGGGCATATGCAGGCTGCAGTTTTTTTATTGTTTCATTCAAGGTTTAGTAATAAGAGTTTTTTTTATAGTTAGATGTCAAAGTAAGATTTCAGGTGTAAAAATTTATTTTTGTTGAAGAATTATACTTGATTATTTCATATTTGAGTGTTTATTCTCACTTTGAAAAATCAACATGTAGGTATTTTTGTTTTGATTGAAATTACCAAGAGTATAATTTATTTTGGGTTTTAATTTAGGTTTTCGGGTAGGGTTCGGGTTTTATCTCGGGTCGGGTAGGGTTTTAGTATTTCAGGTTGTATCTCGGGTAGGTTTGGGTACTGCAATACCTGACCCCACCCTACCTTAGTTGCAGTCCTATCTACATAACACGTGTCTCCAACACGTAATCACATAATACATATTCATATCATTCATCCATAGATCGTTCACACTGTATGATAAGAGTCTCAATCACACGATACTAAATAATGCATAATAAATCATATTCACATGTGTCACATAATTCTCGATTAACCCTACACAACCTATGTAACCTGGGCATAATATTATCTAATAAGCGTGCATCATCAACAAATGGTGAATGTCTCCATCATGGAGAGAATATAATCATGCCACAAAGGCTGGACATAGTCTAATTCCTGCGAAGGAAAACTAAAGTGTTTAGGGTAGTCATCCCTTAAGTCTTCTCGCCCAAGACAATCTTGGCCAAGGATGTCCAAATCTCACATAGAGAACCTAGAGTAGGTGTGTTCGCCCTAGACATCTCTTACGGCAAGAAGAGTCCAACTAGAACAAGTGATAGCCGGTGCACAAAGGCGTACCACTCTGGATTCCTATCGTCCAGATGACTATCTCAAGAAATCTCAACCGCATGACGAGTACACAACTTGTCACCATTCAACCTAACTTAACATCAACTCAACCTAGGTAGTATCCATGTTCCATTTATGAACTCAAATCAAAATCATGTCTTTTCA
Source organism: Saururus chinensis (assembly GCA_035235625.1). NCBI lineage: Eukaryota > Viridiplantae > Streptophyta > Magnoliopsida > Piperales > Saururaceae > Saururus > Saururus chinensis. The sequence goes on along the minus strand of CP141145.1, from coordinate 3,576,431 downwards.
AACTAACCCATCTCTGATAAGCCCACAATTGACTAATCCAGCACACAATCTCACATCATTGCATCCAATCGATCAACTCGGCTAATCTCGATAAAATCTTAATCGGAAATCCATTTCATGATGCATGCAACATAGTACATATATGTGCAAAACAAACTTGAAACCTAATTCATGACACATTCTCCCATCAGCCCCTCATGCATAATTTATAATCATAACACTAAGCATCATCATAATCACCCCCCACATGTGTGCATCAATACAAGAATTCTCCTTGAACTCTCCTTGAGGTTGTATAAGAATGTGGCTAAATTGTGTTTGAAAACACAACAGAAAAAGGAGAACACAAGAGAAGGAAAAACTATAGTGTGTATTTTTTTCTATCTTTCTAAATGCCTAGGCCCGGGTCACTATTTATAGACTTCTAAGGGTTGCGAAGTAAAGAGGTATATCCCTTTACCAAGAGGTGTCTCATCATACCCAAAGGGATGCGACCATTCCCAATGGTTGCAACCCATATACAATATTCAAGGGAGAACACCTTTTACAAAGATATACAATATAAATGAAGGTCACAAAAAACTAAGGGTGCAACCCTTCACTAAAAGGTATAACCGTTCATTAAAATTTATTTATTATTTTATAAAAACATCAACATTTCTTCCCCCTCAACACTTAGATATGCTGCATCATAGAAGCTTAGCATGCCTCTTACATCAATGGCTATGCCACTACAACAAAATTAGGTATTAGCGACACTTAAATAAGCATCTCAATAATATGTGTCGCTAAAAAGTGGTAATAACGACATATAAAACAATGTCGCAGAAAAATCAATATTAGCGACACATAAGTACAAACGTTGCTAATACCTGACCTTTTAGTGATGCTTAAGTTTATGCGTCGCTAATACGTAGGTTATTAGCGACGCTTGCATAAGCGTCACTAAAAGATATATCTTAATTTTTTTTAAAAATAATTCAAAACTATTAATGATGCAGTTTTCCAAACGTTGCTAATAGTTTCAATTATAGCGACATTTATCAACAAGTGTCGCTAATAATTCTCAATTTTAAATTAAAAAATTTAAAATTATGAACTAATAGCGATGCATACCTATGTGTCGCTACTACCTGATAGTCATAGCGACGCATATAACTATGCGTCGTTATTACCCTTGATAGTAGCGATGCATAGTTAGATGCGTCACTAATACCTATTTTTTAAATAAAAAATTTAATAACAACAAGAGAGGTAGGAGGGGAGAGAGAGAGATAGTGAGGGAGAGAGGGAGAGGGGAGGGTGGAGAGGGAGAGAGGGGAGGGTGGAGAGAGAGAGAGAGGTGGGCAGAGAGAGGGAGGAGAAAAAATATAAAAAATTTTATTTATAGCGACACTTATGAATAAGTGTCATGAAAGACACATATAAGTAGTGACGCTTATGAATAAGCGTCTCTACGGAGAAGCTAATAGCGATGCTCTTTACGAGCGTCGCTAAAACTTTTTGTAAAAAGAAAAAATTTTGCAGAGGGCGAAATTCCGACCGCGCGGGGAAATTTCGCTCGCGCTTTATATTTGCCCCCCCCCTCCTCTCTCTCCCCAGCTCCCCTCCCCTCTTCTCCCCAGCTCCCCCCCTTCTCCCCGGGTCCCCCCTCCTCGTAGTGCCTCTGCTCTCTGCCCAGCTGCTCCCTCTCTCTCCCTGGTTCCCCCTCCCTCCCGCTCGCCCTCTTCTCTCCCCGGCTCCCCCCTCTCTCCCACTCCCAACCTTTCTATACCAGATTCCAGCAGCCCCACCGGAATCTGGCCCCATCCCTCTAGCCCCTCTCCCCTCCTAGGATCACCAATGGGTCAATTTTTTTTAAAATTTTATGGCTTGTAGCAACGCTTTCATAAGTGTTGCTACAAGCCTTTTTATTTATTTTTTATTTTTTTCTTATTAGCGACACTTAGAAAAGCGTCGCTAATACATAATTTTATTTTTTTAAAATATTTTTCATCTTAACGATTCTGGAAAGTGTCAATAATAAAAGCCTTATTAGCGACGCATACAATTATGCGTCGCTAATAAGATATTTTTTATTTTTTTAAAAATTATTATTATTTGCTTTAGCGACATATAGATAACATCGCTAATAATTGAGTATTAGCTACGTAAAAGTTAAACGTTGCTAATAAGTTATTATTAGCGACGTATTGATTTTATTAGCGACATATAAATATATGTTGCTAATACTGCCTATTAGCGACGTTTTATTTTATGCATCGCTAATAGGCAATAGCGACGACACTTTGTTTGAAGTTTATAGTGACGCTATTTATGCGTTGCTAATAGTCATTAGCGATGCTTAGAGGACAGTTAGCGACGCATAAATGTGTTGCTAATAGTCCTTTTTGTTGTAGTGTATTGTCCTTGAAGTTTCCTGAGTTGTCTATAAACCTCTTGATGAGGCCAATGTCACGAAGATTGTTAGTAGCAAGCAAAATTTTTATGTAAATAAGAAGAGAAATGTTAAACATACATATATATATATATATATATATGTGGAAAAAGTTTATATGAGCCTGGGCTCTATGGGCCGTCGGATTTACATCCGGCGGTCCATAATATTCATGGGTTTAACCAATGAGTATAACCCATGAGTATTATAAGCCACCGGATGTAAATCCAACGGCCCATAGAGCCCGGGCTCACGTAAGTTTATATAAGCCCGGGCTGATATAAATGGGTCTCTCTCTCTCTATATAATATCATGGACCCCATACTTGTATGACCAAAATGGTAGCTAACCTGTTGACACATTGTAGCCTTGTTGCCTTAGCAATAAAAAACGCAAGGCGACCTCGTGAAGATCAGAGTGTGCATCAGTGCAGGAATTAGTATTGGCTTCGTAATTCAGCTTTATCGCTTCCATGATCTTGGTCTCAAAATGGTATCCAATTCTTGTTCTTTGTATCATGTCAATCAGGCTCATATTTTCAAGTGTATCAGTGCCATTCCATAGCAGCTTCCTCACTTTGATGAAGTAATCACCCCAAACCGAAGGATGAAATTTTGCATCACGGCGAACGATCTCCTGCTTATTGGAAGGCTTATGAGCAGTTGGCACTTAGTAAAGAAGTGGTCATAACTAAGGAATAAATTAAGAGAAGAAACAAGTATGTGAAATGTTCTAGTGCACATTGTGGACTGCAGGTCCTTGTAACGGGGAATTTATAACCATTGATTGAATAAGAAACCAATAGCATTGCCTTCTATCAATCTACTTTCAATTTTGAAATATCACGTGTATAACAACCATGTTTTCTACTTAGCAGTCGTTGATGGACAAGATGTGTTCACTAGTAATAACTCATGACCATTAGTTGCAATTGTGTTCTTTGTCCACTTACGCTTCAAATACCTGATGGTTGAACAACCCATGTCACGATCCTTTCTTAAAGATTTCTTTCATTACAATAAAACATGCATGAAAGACGAGAAGTTGATCAGATAATGACAAACAAATTACACGTGTCCTCTCTCTTTTGTTTTGTTTTGGCTTGTGCACTCCAGTACTCTAAAACCAAACCAAGTCCAACCCTTCCTGGTGGAAAATGATATTTTCACAACAAAAATAAACATGAAAAACGAACCTATGAGTTTTGATTGGTCTAAATAAGTAAGTTCATATGAACTTTGAGTAGGGCCCACTTATTAAATTCAATCAAAACTCACATGTTAGTTTTTGTGGGTGTTTTTGTTGTTGAAATATTACTATTCTTTCTCGGTCTATCCTATCATAAGAGAATTTGGGACCCATATTAGCATTAACGTACACTACAATGAGACTAGTGTAAGTTATGTATGGCCCTTTGTCAATGAGATCAAATGGTGCACATGCTAACACACATTAGCATTAATATACACTAGCATGTAAGGCCATTTTTAACCCAGATTTATCCATGTTTTGAGTTCGGCCCATGTTTTTTTAGGACAGTTTCTGCATGTATTTAGGATCACGGTTAAATTAATAGGTTTATTTTTGGGTTATGAGCTTCATTAAGAGTCAATTTTGAGCCATGTAGGTGTTTAGATATGAAGCCTGATTTCTGGGAAGATTGACAACGCACACATGGATTTGGGAATGACTCAATAAGGGTAGTTTCTGGATCTCAGACTCTGTTCCATATATTCAGCCGATGTTAATTATGGAAAGTTCTGTTCTGTGAGAATGTTTATCCTCGGAAAGTTCTGTTATGTGAGAATGTTTATTCCAGGAAGGGTCTGGGACGAGGTTTTGATACAGAGGAAAGAGTCAGGGAGAGAACTGCAAATGTGAGAAAAATAGAGCAGACAAGGCTGCGATCTGTTCAAGGGAGAGAAGGGGCTCAGCAAGAGAAAACAGGGGGATGTTTTCTTGTATTCTTCTTCTTCTCCATTGTAATTTTCTCTGAATATATTGGACTGGGTGTGGGTCGTGGATGTAGGCATATTGCCGAACTACATTAAATCTTTGTGTTGCGTTACTTTGCTTGTTGTGTCTCGTTTGCCGCACCCAATGATTATTCTGCTGCATCTAGGAATTTCTGTGCTGGGTTTAGGACCACCTTTCATTCCCTTACAAGTGGTAGCTAAGGACTGACAGGTTCGGGGCAGAGATGGCCGACGACAACAAGTACAAAATAGAAAAGTTCAATGGTGAGAATTATGCATTCTGGAGGATGCAAATTGAAGATTACCTGTATCAGAAAGACCTATGGTGCCCGATGTCTGGTGAGAAAGCCAAAGACACCACAGAGGAGGATTGACAATTACTGGATCGAAAAGCCCTAGGTATTGTTTGTCTTGCAATTTTTGCGTTGGTCGCTTCAAATATCTTGAAGGCGAAAACAACAAAGGAACTATTTGATCTATTGGAGGATGTATGCAGGAAGTTCTTTGGAACACAAGGCACATCTAGTTACTAGTTTTATAGATTTGAAGATGTCAAAAGATGATAGCATGGCTAATCATCTAAATGAATTTCACAAACTCACTAATCAGCTAGATGGGGTGGGTGTAAAATTCTAGGAGAATGTACAAGCCATTTGCCTCATAAAATCTTTGCCAAAGAGTTGGAGTGTTTTCAAGACGGTTGTGTTCAATTCAATGGGCAATGTAAATCTGACATGAGTGATGTCACTCCACAAATGTTGGCAGAGGAGATTTGACAAAATGATGGTGATTCTCCCACCAGCTCCGCCTTGACCATGGATGATCATGGTCAACGATCACAGCGGGGAAAGCAAGGTGGTCGTGGAAAATCCCGACAAGGATGTTCCAAGTTTCACAACAGCAAGGGAGATGGAACTTGCTGGAATAGTGGCCAGGCGGGCCATATGAAACGGGATTGCACAGCCCCGCTCAAAAATAACAAGGGAGGTAAAATTACTGTGAACCTTACTCATGATTTTGAATGCATGATATTGTCAATGGAAGATAGACTTGATACATGGATTATTGATTCTGGTGCATCTTTCCATGCTACTAGCAATAACAAGTTACTTGAATGTTATGTTGCTGTAAATCTTGGAAAAGTTAATCTTGGCAATAATAATACTTGTGATGTGATTGGTAAGGGGAATATAAGTTTGTTGCAGGAAGACGGCACAGTATTTGTGTTGAAAGATGTTAGACTTGTGCCTCGTCTAATGAAAAATTTGATATCTGTTAGTCAATTGGCTTTGACTGGAGTGGCTACAAAGTTTATCGGTGACACATGGAGTATGACTCGAGGCTCCCTTATTGTAGCAAAAGGGAAAAAGGTGGGGACATTGTATTTGTTCTCATGTAGAAAGAAAGACTCTATATCAGTGGCATCATTAGTTGTTGACTCTACAACGTGGCACAAAAGGTTGGGCCACATGAGTGAGAATGGAATGCCAATTTTGATGAACAAGGGGAAGCTTCTTGACTTGAAGGAGGTAAATCTAGATTTTTGCGAAGAATGTGTTATGGGAAAGCAAAGAAAGGTTACCTTCACAAAGGCCATTAAGGAAAGGAAATCAAAATGTCTGGAGTTGGTTCACACGGATGTTTGGGGTCCGGCTCAGGTACAATCCCTTGGCGGTGCTCTTTACTTTGTGACTTTTATTGATGATGCATCTTGCAAGCTCTGGGTTTATTATTGTCGTAATAAACCAGATGTGTTTGACTTGTTTGTCAAATGGAAAACTTTTGTTGAGAATGGGACAGGATTAGAGTTGAAGTGCCTGAAATCTGATAATGGTGGAAAATACTGCAGTGGGGAGTTCTAATCCTATTGTGACAAACATGGGATTAAAAGACTTTTAACAACCCCAAGATAGCCAAGACAAAATAGTGTGGCAGAGCGAATGAATAGGACAATCTTGGAGAAGGCTAGGAGTATGAGACTCCATGCGGGGCTGCCAACATCATTTTGGACCTATGCCATAGACACGACATATTTGATCAACCAATCTCCATCTTACCCCCTAGATAGTGGACTACCCGAGGAAGCATGGACAGGGAAGGAGGTAAAATATGATTTCTTATGTGTATTTTGATATGCAGGTTATGTACATGTGGAACCAAAAAATAGGGAAAAACTTGATTCAAAATCAAGCAAGTGCTATTTTATTGGATATGGAACTGACAGTTATGGGTACAAGCTTTGGGATGCACAACAGAAAAAAGTTGGTAGAGGTATTGATGTTGTCTGCAATAAGTCTAATTTGTACAAAGACTGACAAAATCTACAAAAGGGGAAGGAAAAATCTCAGTTTGTAGAATTTGAGGTAGACAAATCCTCAGTTGATAAAACAAAAAATGCAAATGAAGCCGCTTCTAGCCAGGAAGTCTCTTAGCTAGATGACAGTCATGATGAAGAGGCTGATGATGAGCCATCTCATGTCCTACAATCCTCTATAGTCCTTTGTAGACATCGGCTGGATGGAAGAGTGATAGGGTAAGTAAGCCAAATCCAAACTATGACTCTAGCCTTAACTATTTGTTGTTGATAGATAGTGGAGAGCCTGAAAGTTTTGAGGAGGCATGTTGCATAGATTCATCTATTGAGTGGGAGTGTGCCATGGATGATGAGATGGACTCATTGTCCTCAAACAACACTTGGGAGTTGACTCAACTGCCAAAAGGTAAGAAGGCTCTGCACAACAAATGGATCTATAGGTTAAAAGAAGAGGTCAATGGAAATAAGCGTTACATAGCTAGACTAGTCGTCAAGGGCTTTGAGCAGAAGCATGGGGTATATTTCATAGAGATATTTGCTCCAGTGGTGAGGATTCCTACCATCCGGACAATCTTGAGCATAGTAGCAGTGGAGGATCTCCACCTTGAGCAGTTAGATGTGAAAACTGCATTCCTTCATGGTGATTTGGAGGAAGAGATCTATATGTGTCAACCAAAGGGTACATCGAAAAAAGTAGAGAAATTTTGTTTGTAAGTTGAAGAAGAGTCTGTATGGTTTGAAACAGGCTCCAAGACAGTGGTATAAAAGGTTTGACGGGTTTATGCAAGCAATTGGGTTCAATAGGTGTCATTTAGACCATTGTTGTTATTTCAAAAAATTTGGTACCTCCTATATTATACTACTGTTGTATGTCAATGATATGTTTATTGTAGGATCCAACATGATTGAGATTGTGAATCTCAAGAGGAGAATGTCTCAGGATTTTGCAATGAAGAATTTGGACCTATCAAAACAAATTCTTGGCATGAGAATTATGAGAGACAGAAAGAAGAAAGTGTTGAACCTATCACAGGCAGAATATGTTGAGAAGGTACTTCAGAGGTACAAGATGCAGGGTGCTAAGTCAGTTGACACATCTCTTGTAGCACAATTTAGACTCTCTCAGGATCAGGCCCCAACCACACTAGAGGGGCGGAGAAAGATGGAGAGTATTCCTTATGCTTCAGCAATGGGTTCTCTTATGTATGTTATGACTTGCACTAGACCAGACATCTCCCATTTAGTAGGAGCAGTGGCAAGGTATATGAGTAATCCTGGAAAGGAGCACTAGGAGGCAGTGAAGTGGATCCTCAGGTATTTGAAAGGTACATCACAATTGAGTTTATGCTTTGGTGGTTCAAACATAAAGCTCTTGGGTTATGTAGATTCTGATTTGGCTAGTGATGTTGACTCTAGATGGAGTACCATGGGCTACGTATTTACTCTTGAGAGTGGAGCAGTAGCATGGCAGTCACAACTTCAAAAAATAGTCACTTTATCTTCTACTAAGGCAGAGTATGTTGCAGCTACAGAGGCATGCAAGGTGTTGATTTGGCTGAAGGCATTCCTAAAGGAACTGGGTAAGGAGCAGGGTGAATGTTGGTTGCATTTAGCATTGAACCGTACCAACAGGCCCAAAACAGCAAAGACTGAAGTCAAAATGAAGCATAAAAGGCAACAACGATTGAAAAATTTACGAACCCATGTGAAGGGATACTTGAAAACTTACCTTGGAATGGAACTGTTCAAAGAAGAGAGAAATAGAGAGGTGGCCATTAGAAGATGGAAAGGCTTTTCTTCCTGAGGAGTTCAAATGAAAGCTTCTGTACTTTCAGTTCAAAGTCCGGTTTGATCTTCAACTGGGAGGGAGAAAATGAAAATGAGTATTGCTATTCTAACGTGCAAAAATGCACATCAAAAGCCCACTTCATCATTTTCAAACCTTTGATGTGTAGGGCCCATTTTTATGGGTCTTACACATCAAGGGTTTGAAAATGATGAAGTGGGCTTTGGACGTTCATTTTTGCACGTCATGGAAGCATTTTTCAATGAAAATGGCTAGTGCGCTCGACACAGGCTCGGGGACCCACATCATGTGCCGGAAGTGGAATTTTTTAAAATTAATTTAAAAAATACACGGTCAAATATAAAATACAGTTGGTAATAAAAAAAATTTAGAATAAATTAAGATGTAAACACTAAAAAAAATTTAGAATAAATTAAGATGTAAGCACCAAACTTAATTTTAAAATTTTAAATTATTTTAACTCTCTCTCTCTTAAACTTGGATATCCAATATGTTTTTATAGTATTATTACACTTAAAAAAATTATTTACCAATTTGAACCACTTTGGGAAATATTTCCCAAACCAGTATTGCTTTTTGCTACGCAGGCGCCAGCTTGCTTGGCTACTGCTTGCGTGGCTTTTTTTAAAAAAAAAGTTATGATTTCATCCTTCTAAAGGACGAATTCAATACTACATCCTTTAGAAGGATGAAGTCAATACATGTATTGATTTTGTCTTTCTAAAGGATGAAATCAATCTTTACCACTTTTCCCCCTATTTACTCTCTCTCTCCTCTTTTTCTCTCTCTTCTCTCATCTTTCTCTCTCTTCACACACACTCTCTCTCCTCTCACACTCTCTCTCATCTTTCTCTCTCTTCTCACATCCTTCTCTCTCTTTACACACACTCTCTCTCCTCTTTCTCTCTCTTCTCTCATCTTTCTCTCTCTTTACACACACACTCTCTCTCCTCTTTCTCTCTCTATTCACTCTCTCCTCTTTCTCTCTCTATTCACTCTCTCCTCTCACTCTCTCTCCTCTTTCTCTCTCTATTTGTAACAACCCGACCCCAGCCGGGCCCATAAAATCACTAATAGAAAATTTTTCTTTTCTTTGAGCCAGGAATCATCGTCTGTGTGCGAGAAGTACAACGTTTGTCTACATACTACGGAGCTTTAAAGCTTCCTCGTACGAAGACTTAGGTTGTGACAAACGTAAACACACAACGAAGCTTCATAGTTCATTGTGTGTAAAATAGAATTAAAACATATATTTATAATTAATTTGGATCGGGCCAACGTTACCCTGCCGTTGGTTGCCTACGTACGTATTGGATATTATTCCAACACGATCGGATCCAAACATAGTTTTGCCTAACAGCTACTACATATAACAATCGTCACAAAATCATATACGTTAAAATGCATATATACTGAAATTTACAAAAATTTGTCATATATCGGAGTCAAGCGGAAGTTAATAAGCCAAAAACGTACATCTTGCACTACCACCGAGCGGGATCATAATCACATATACGCGTCTCGCTATATCACTGAGCCGAGACTGAAAACACAAATTACACGTCTCGCTCTACTCTTGAAAGAGACCACACACGTCATATAAGCATACATTATGGCATATAAAGCACACATCATGGTATATAGGCACACAATATGGCATATAGGCACGTAGCACAGCAAGCATACAGATCGTAGCATAACACACATCATAACTGGCACATACCGTTCTATAATTAAAAAGGGAGATCAGGAATGCTTACTCCCATCATAACTCGTACAGTATCGGTATCTACAGACAGAACCGTCTTGCTCCGGGTCTCTTTTTCTTGTTCTAGTGTTCTGGTAGGGCCTCCCTTAGTCTCGAGGTATTTCCTCTTTATAAGATCATCAGCTCAGAAAATGGAACTCACCATCGTGTAGAACACCTTTCCTTGTCTTGGGGTGTTTCCACTTCATACGATTACTAACTCAAAAAACGGAACCCTCCATCGCTTAGAACATACTCGATTTAGTCAAGAACGCCTCTTGAATCGACTAAATCGGAGTTAGGATGGCCAAAACAGAGAAAACAAAGTTGGTCGGTACGGGTAGAACATTTCCTTATCTTGGGGTGTTTCCTCTTCATACGATCACTAACTCAGAAAACGGAACCCTCCATCGCGTAGCACATATTCGATTTAGTAAAGAATGTCTCTTGAATCGACTAAATCGGAGTTAGGATGGCCAGAAACAGAGAAAATAAAGTTGGTCGATGCTCGAAGGTAACGGGCAGAACTTCTCCTTAGTGTTATTTATCTTGCCAATAATTCAACATTTCATTCAAGAACCAAACATATTGACATCAAGTATCACTTCATCTGGGAGCTTGTAGAAGAGAGGGCAGTGAATTTGGAGAAAATCCACACCAAATACAACCCGACTGGTAGAACTGGAATATATGCTACGTAAAAGAGGTTTGCAGTAGCCAAAAAAAAAAAGAGTATGGTTTTCTTGCAGTAACTTCTCGTGTTTCATGCAAGAAGTTTTCAAGAAAGAATCGATTTCGTGTAGATTTCCTAGATGTTAGATTGTGGCTTTGGTTTTTTCTAACATCAGACTGGTTCTTGTAGTGAGTGGACAATGAACAGTTTGCAACAAAAGGACGTGAGTTATGCTTAAAATTGGTGTTACACGTGAAATTTAAAAATGCAAATTAGTTTGATAGCAGGTACAAGCTTTATTGAATTTTCAAGTCAGTTGGAAAAATTTTGTTTCTTTCATTCTTGTGATTAAATTTAAAATAGTTAAAAGATACAACACCCATGTGAATCTCTTGTTGAAATACAGTCTCTGGTACCCTTGAAACATGGTCAACCACCATTTAGCAAAGCTACCAAACTTGAGTTAATAGATGAATCAGTCCCCTGACACATAGCTCAATAAATCCTGCAAATAAGATCATAATTTGAACCAGAAATTATAAACTATAATATCTTACTAAACATAATGTATAACACTCCCTCCTTCCTAAATTAATAGCTCTATTTTATTAATTTTAAACATCTGGGTACTGAAAAAGAGTATCATAAGCAAGTTTTTTTTCCCTTTTTTAGATGTGGGTTTTATTATTCAATAAAAATTACACATTTTGTCTTATATTAATAGTTACATTTAGAAAATAATAATTTTTATTAAATAGTAAAACCCATGTATCAGAGAAGGATAAATAAGCATATGATACTCTTTTTAAAATACCTAACCACTTAAATTTAACAAAATAAAGCTACTAATAACAACAAATTTTTTTTTCAAATGTAGCCATTAATTTAGGAGGGAGTGAGTGATATTTTTTCAAATGTAGCTATTAATATAGTATGAGAGAGTACTACCCAAAAAGTTAATCATTTTATTTTAACAAATAAGATATGTAGAGGAAACAATTATAACTAAGTACATTAATAATGACTTGGAAAAGCTTTGAACTTGTTTGAAAAAACAATCGAACCGGACTGGTAGAACTGGAATATATGCTATGTAAAAGAGGTTTGCAGTAGCCAAAAAGAAAAGTGTGTATGGTTTTCTAGCAGTAACAACGCGTGTTTCATGCAAGAAGTTTTCAAGAAAGAATCGATTTCGTGTAGATTTCCTAGTTCTAACATCAGAGTGGTTCATGTAATGAGTGGACAATGAACAGTTTGCAACGAATGGACGTGAGTTATGCTTAAAATTGGTGTTACACGTGAAATTTAAAATTGCAAATTAGTTTGATAGCAGGTAGAACTACTGTTCGACAAATGCTTATAAATTCCCAATTACGAGGGCCTTCACTCCACAACGTGCACTAGTACATATCACAGGTTTGTTTCTTCTTGTAACTTCGTTCATAGTCATGGCTACCTCGTTAGTAAATGCCAACTCTGGTCATAAACCTTCCACTAAAAAGGAGATCGCTCGCCGTGATGCAAAATTTCATCCATCGATTTGGGCTGATTACTTCATCGAATTGTCAAAAAAGGCGACTGTAAGTTCAACCCTCAAATTTGAATGCAACACTAGTTGTTTATCTGAGTACCATCACATGTTTGTTTTAAACTTGTATAGGATCCGCCATCATCAACACTAGAAAGGATCGAAAAACTGAAAACAGAAGTGAGGAAGCTGCTACGGAATGCCACTGATACACTTGAAAGTATGAGTTTGATTGGCATGATACAAAGAACAGGAATTGGATACCATTTTGAGACGGAGATAATGAAGCGAATTTACGAAGCCGATAGCAATTCCTGCAATGCAAGCTCTGATCTTCGCGAGCTAGCCCAGCATTTTCGATTGCTAAGGCAGCAAGGCTACAATGTAACAACAGGTTAGTTAACATGTTTAAGCATGGGGTCCATGATGTTGGATAGTATTTCTCTTCTTGTTTACATCAAAATTTGCTAGTCACAATCTTCGTGGCATTGTCCCCAACTTGTTCATGCAGATGTGTTCAAGAGGTTTATAGACAACTCAGGAAAATTCAAGGAGAGCATAGCCGGTGATGTAAGAGGCATGCTAAGCTTATATGATGCAGCATATCTAAGTGTTGAGGGGGAAGAAATACTTGATGAAGCTCTATCCTTCACCACTGAAAGGCTTAAGGCAGCTTTGCCACATCTCAAGGGTTCGCTTGCACGACAAGTAGAGTTTGCACTTGAGATACCATTAAACAGGTGCACTGAAAGGCTGAAAGCAAGGCGCTCTATCTCATGCCTTGAGGAAGAAGATAACAGGAATGAGATAGTGCTAGAGCTTGCAAAGTTGGATTTCAATGTATCGCAGGTCCTGCACCAGAAAGAGCTAGCAGAGTTAACAAGGTAACAACGTCGTTGTAGTACTTCTTCATACTGGTAGTATAAGGTGAGATAAGTGGTGGATGCAATTTTCTTGTGTCTTCAGGTGGTGGAAAGGATTGGGACTTCCCACCAAACTTCCCTTTATTAGGGACAGAATAGTTGAATTGTACTTTTGGGTACTTGAGTCGCTTTCTGAGCCGAAGTACGCGAGAGCAAGGGAAATAATGACCAAGACTATCATATTAACGTCAGTTATGGATGACACATATGATGTCTATGGCACACTTGAGGAGCTCCAACTCTTCACTAAGGCAATTGAAAGGTTTTTGGCTTTTAGACTTCCAACCATATCAACTTAGCTAAGAACATATATTCTTTGTTACATAATTTCTATTAAGACATTTTGTTCGTTTTGGTCCTTTTCACTTTCAGATGGGATATCCAAGCTGTTTGACGAATTGCCAGACTACATGAAGATGGCCTATCATGCTCTTGTGAACACCATCAGTGGATTTGGGCAACTGCTTATACCTGAAGAGAAATATCGTCTTAACTACTTGAGACAGACAGTATGCAAAAATGGCACACTTTGGAATTGCCCTTTATTCTTTTTTGCAAAATATATTATTATTATCGAATTGTGACAAGACTAATTTGATGGATAATGAATATTATTTGATTACTTCCATGGCAGATGATTACAATAATTAAGGCATACTTTGTGGAAGCACAATGGTTTTATTCGAAAATTATGCCGACATTTGAAGAATACATGGACAATGCACTAGTAACCAGTGGCTATCCTTTGCTGACCGTGGCTTCCTTGGTTGGTCTGGGTGAAATTGCGGCCAAAGAAGTCTTTGAGTGGGTGATAAAAGTACCCAAGATTGTTGTTGCAGCATCCATAATCGGCAGACTCAGGGATGACATTGTTGGGCACAAGGTAATGCCTACCTTTTCGTTACATACCAGAGAAAATTGTTATCAAGAAAACTCATGGCTATTTCATCTCAGCATATTTTATGTGTGGTTTCTGTCAGGAAGAACAAGAGAGAGGCGATAGTCCTACAGCGGTAGAGACCTACATGAAGGACCATGGATGCACAGAAGAAGAGGCATACAAGGTACTCCAGGCCATGGTGGATACTGCATGGAAGCAGGTGAATAGTGTCTTCCTCCATGACACTTCTGTCCCAAAGGCTATACTCATGAGAGTAGCTGGTCTAGCTCGCGTCATTCAGATCTTGTACCAATATTGTGATGGTTATAGTGACTCCGGACATGGGACCAAGATTCTTATAAATTCGGTGCTCGTTAATCCTATCCCTGTCTGACCAGCCAACATAGGACAGTTGATAATCATGGAAATATGCATCTACTTCATATGTATCTTGAGCTTTAATATTTCAATATTTTCTGCATTCAAGAGCCGAATGCATCTGTTAGAACAAACTGTGGTAAGGACATGGGAGACTTTTTTTTCTGTTTAATAAAGCCACTAGTAGGGTGGGGGTTTAGGCAGACTCCTACCTATTTATTAACTAATCAAAAGATATACAAGGGGGAACATGAAACCATAACCCCAAACATTATCATTAACTACAGACAATACATATAGGACAACCTACATAAATCCAAAAAAAGCACACACAAAAAAGAACAACTCTAAAATCTGCATCGAATATTCCAAACACTAGCTTTATCAATAATGGCTATGCTCTTGTACCAAACACTTGCCATTTTTCATGTCTTCTAAGATGTACAACATATGCTTGGAGGTAAGATAGTACATGCAAAGCTAGTAAACTAATTGTCGTAGAACATATGCTTGAAGGTAAGATGAGTGCATGCAAAGCTAGCAAAGTAATTGTTCATACAATATCTTCAATACATAGTATGTTGAGATAGAAAAGACTTTATTTCCTCCATGATATGCACCAAGGACCACATGATTGAAACTTTACTAAGATCCATCTCAACCAAAGTAGAAGAATCTTATTCAAGAAAAAGAGGGTAGTTAAATGCTATAGTTATATCATAAACTATCAATCAAAGCCAACACTTCAACTCTCATATTATAATATTATGGCTATAATAATGATGACAGAGGAGACTAATATTACCATGACTATCTCTAATGACACAACCTACTCCAGAATGAATTAGATTTCCTTTCGAAGCCCCATCCACATTAAGCTACCAATAATTAAGACAAAACTTTGTCTATTTCACCAAAATAATACAAGGAGATTTGAAAGTAAGCTCTCCAACACCTAGCTTCTTTATAATATCTTTTTCCCTTGTTGAAATAGTTGGCATAGGTGGAGCAATATCAGTAAGAGCCTCTCACAAAATCAAATATCTTCGAGCTTTCCTGATAAACCAAATGATCACAAAGGGAATATACACATACTAAAAATCTCATAATAGTCTTTCCTTTCTTGAAAGAAATTATATTTAGCACCTTCATTCTCCAGGTAGTAGAATTATTAGACAGGATGTCAAACAATTCTTTAAAATACTTCTAGGTTTAAGTAGAAATAACCCCTTGATTTAAAAGATGATCCACAAATTCACAAAGTGGAGAAATACAACTAGAACAGTACTTGGAAGCAATGTAAATCCCAAAGATTTGAACAGTCATCTAAATTTTACAATACCAAGCAAAGAGGTAAAAAAATAGATATCTTACTAGGAATAAGAAAATATTTTCGGCTACGTACTCTAGTCTCCGGGATACGTAAATTAAATTGTGTTCCATTGAATTTAAGTAAATTATGTTATGTAATATGTTTTAGCTGCGCAACGACTGCGTGGTATTTTATTATCATCATATTGATAATATGTGTGCATGGTTAGTACCGATGGCTGTCACGTTCGGTCACGTGTGTGATTGTGGCGCGTGTTGGATAATTATCATTATATTTATATAAATGGCGGCCATCACAGAGGTAATATATATACGCGGACAAGCTATGTTCATCTGAATTTCTTCTTTCATCGTTCTTGTTTCAGGGTAAAATTAAGGAGGACTTATTAGTTGAGAAACTTAAGAAGTATGAAGTTCCTCGGAGTCAAGGTGCATCTGTTGAACGAGAAAATCTGACAGGTGATTCTATCTCAAAAAGATGTCTCAGAAACGTTCTAATTATGCACCAATTGGTAGGTGAGAGATCTTCGGTGGTGTTATCCAGAATATGCACATGCATTGGAAAAAGCATGAAACTGTGAAGGTTGTCTGCAACAAAGCTTGCGAACGTGGTCAAGTGCCTGAATATGCCAAAGAAATTGCAAGATTGAGTGGTGGAATTCCAATTCAGATAATTGGAAATGATACAATTGTGTTTTACCGTGGAAAGAATTATGTTCAACCGAAGGAGATGATTACTGTAGGCACACTGTCGAAGAAGAAGGTGCACAATGTAATCCCTTATTAATGAGTTACAAAATTTTTGTGCATATACTCCTGCTATTGTAGAATCTGATTTTCATCTTCTACTTATTTATATATCTTTTCCTTGTATCCAGGCGCTAGAAACATCAAAGTATGAGCAGTCACTTGTTTTCAGATGTAAATTTCCTAGGTCCATGTACAAGCTTTAATGCTTCAACTCATTTGTTCGGCAGATTTATGTATGTATGTACTTTTGTGTATACGTAGGAGATGATAGAGAACATGTTGCTTGGCTGAAACCTGGCTGTATGTTTAAATCTGCCAGGAAGGATAAAATGGCAATTTTATCTGGCAATCGTCTTTTTGCACTGTTATTAGTTCGTCCTTATCTTTCTGGATTACAATTCATGTAGTTTAGCAAAAGAAAAAAATGATAATCCCATGTAGATTTCTTCTATCAGCTCTTATATCCCTCAGCCGCGCATTGTTGTTCATGGAGTTTACACCCTTAAACCTCCAAAATGCCCGCTATGAAGTGCAGAGCTGTCGTAGACGGCCTGGCCTATCATAAGACGGTAGATATTGACTGTACATTTATATATAGAAGAGTTTTTTCCTTATTGTCTCGCCAAAGAATGAAATATTTCATATTTCTTAGATTTTGAACGGAAATGTCATATAACCTGGAATAACACGATATAAGGTAAATTTAGGACTAAATTACCCCTGATTGGAAGTAGGGTTTTATATCGTGTAAAACCCTCACAAAGTCGCATTCATTGGCATATGATTTCAGATGCCGACAATTCTTCCAATTGCAAACTCCGTTCAATTTGAAAAGTCCTCTAATTGAGCACTATTTATGAGGCGTGGAAGAAGATTTTGCGACCTATTCGACCAGACACTGAAGATTAGGGTTTTTTTATTCTGGAACATGTTTGCGAAGAACGAGTTTTGGAACAAGTTTGCGAAGTTGAGTTTTGAAACCGTGTGCCCCAAAGGTGGTTCTTCTTTGTAGCGTGGGCTTGGGTTTGCAGTGATCTGGGTAAAAGAGTAAACTTTGTAGAAAAGTAGTGGTCGAACGAGTGGTTAATCCGACTCAGAGAACAGCAGCGGCGGTTTCGCGGTAAGCCATTTCAGACATTTGTATGCACAATTTTTTATTTAGCATGTATGCCAAAGAAATTGCAAGATTTAGTGGTGGAATTCCAATTCAGATAATTGGAAATGATACAATTCTGTTTTACCATGAAAAGAATTATGTTCAACCGAAGGAGGTGATTACTGTAGGCAGACTGTCGAAGAAGAAGGTGAACAATGCAATCCCTTATTAATGAGTTACAAAATTTTTGTGTATATACTCCTGCTATTGTAGAATCTGATTTTCATCTTCTACTTATTTATACAAGCTCAGATTTATGTATGTATGTACTTTTGTGTATACGTAGGAGATGATAGAGAACATGTTGCTTGGATGAAACCTGGCTGTATGTTTAAATCTGCCAGGAAGGATAAAATGGCAATTTTATCTGGCAATCATCTTTTTGCACTGTTATTAGTTCGTCCTTATCTTTCTGGATTACAATTCATGTAGTTTAGCAAAAGAAAAAAATGATAATCCCATGTAGATTTCTTCTATCTCCTCTTATATCCCTCAGCCGCGCATTGTTGTTCATGGAGTTTACACCCTTAAACCTCCAGAATGCCCGCTATGAAGTGCAGAGCTGTCGTAGACGGCCTAGCCTACCATAAGATGGTAGATATTCACTGTATGTTTATATATAGAAGAGTTTTTTCCATATTGTGTTATCGGACATACGACATATAACATGCACGTAGACATATCGTGTTCTCAGTAACATGACTAAGTTTAATATCGTGGATATGATATTAGACGATCGGTCCATATCGTGTTACCAGAAACACGATGGGGTTGAAAGCGTGTTAGTAGTAACACGACTACTTTGTTATAGTGATGATACTGACCATTTGCACTATGTATTGTCCACCAGGTATGGTTTTATGAACATACGTCCATATGGGCTCCCAGTGGTCCTTCATGCAGCCCAAGGTGCAAGAGGTGGCCCGGATTTACTCAACTTTCGAGCGACGTGGAGAAGGCTGATAAACTTGACCTGGCCGATGAAAAGAGGAGGAAGAAGATTCTAGCTCATCACCAGATGAGGAAGTGGTACGAGGATGTCTTTATGAGGCTGAAACCAGACTAACAAATTGTTATGTGCATCACACCAATTCCCGAAGAGGCGCGCACTTGATGGATGTCGAAAGGGCAACCCCAAAAGCTAAGAATGCGGTTACGTAGACTTTCAGGCCAATGAGACCTGGCCACGCACTCCGCGGTGAGACGTCAGGGCATGTACATTCTGGCCATGACATCATTGAATCATTCATCATGCTAGTTGATGTCATGACAGGAATATGTGAAGTTGTTTAGGAGAAGGCCATGCTCTACGGTGAGCGGGGATTGAACACGGAGCGAGTTGAAGCTGCACTCCAACGTGTTAAGAATGATCTCGAGGTGGAAACTAGCCTCATAGAATAGAAGCAACCCCCCAAGGAACTAGAGACAGAATAGCCGCCTGAACCCACTTAGCCGAAGGTTGCCCAAGCATCAACCCCTGCGCCAAGAACCAAAGGATCACCATCGGTTTGTTTAACGTCAAGAGCTTCAAAATCTAAAGTATCTCTCCAACCATCTACCCCTAAAGATCAACCAGTACATGTCCCTCAACCGGTCGATGAGGGATTCATTTTGAGTAAGTACGACATTTTAATATATCGTGTTTCGTTAGGGGATCTTCGTGTAGTCGCGTACATGATAGGGCATCACGTCGTTTATTAAGAAAGACGATTTTGGTATTGTTGTGTCTTCAATCACACGATCATTGAAGCAGCAGTTACTTCTGAAAACAATCTTTGTGTTGTCGTGTGATCGTGAACATGATGAGTCCTCTTTTCGTTTTTCCAAAAATACAATATGCAGTTTTATCGTGGTTGGCAAAAGATGACTAGCGTACATATCGTGTGTTTACTAACACTGGCTTACTTCTTAAATACAGAGAAACAACAACCATAAGCTACCACCAAACCAAAGAAAAAGATTGGTCCAAAGTTGAAAAGGACAATAATAACTAGAATTTTGACAAAAATAAATGTAGAATTCATAGAACAACCACGGGAGGTCGTGGAACAGCCACAGGATGTCTTGGAACCACCCCAAGAGGTGGAAGAACAACCCCGGGATGTCGAAGAACAAGCACGGGAGGTAGAGGAACCAGACCTTCCCCGGGAGGTCGTGGCTCAAGTCCACTATAGGCCGGAACAACCCCTTGAGAGACCTGCAGAACAACTGGAGATTCTAGAACAACCCTTGGAGGGACCAGAAGCACCCCAAGAAGCAAATAAAGGAGCAGTCCCGAAACAAGCAATAAAACTCAGATTGAAGTGGAAAGCTACTTACGGTGCTCCCTTCTTACCTCCTATGCCACGGAAGTTGAGGTACATTGCAGTTGAACAACCTGCTGAAGGTGAGGAGCCTCATAAGAATGTCTCAGCTAAGGGCTTGAATAAACCAAAGCATGTCAGAAGGTATGTTAAAGAGCAGCTATCAAAGTTTGGACCCATTGCTAAGCCTAGAAAGCCTAGTGACGAAGTACCTCTTGCATCGGTCCCTGGCCCAATCATTATCTGTTTGGCACATCCAAAGTCTCCCACCCTGGAACTAGCAGCCTCAATCGCAATTTCTAGTGAAGGCACTTTATCTGATACTCAGAGTATCCAGAATGTTGTAGATGTCAAAGATGATACTACGACTAAGGCGAATAAGGAAGAGTGCAGTCTACAACCAAATGACCATCTTGACACAAAGTTCGTGTTCCACATGGAGGTTCAAAAGGAGGCAGATAAGGAAATTATCATCCAATTCCTGTCGAACCCATCCAAGTCGCGGTCCATAGAGACACTCCTCTACGCCGATTACCTATCTCTGTTAAAGCAGAAATGTATAACGAATGAGGTAATACCATTTCATTTCTCATACGTTTTAACATCTATCGTGTTATCAATCAAATGGTTGAATAACTGATGCACACTACAATTAATTATTGTTTTATAGATTACATGACCTAGTATCATATCGTTGTTTACCTTATACGTTGTAATTGCTTAAGTAAAACTAGCGTGTTGATTCATACACGACTTGTTAATGCATCATGTTATCGTTAATTTGATACAATCACTTATCGTGTCAACAATGTCACAATCGGTTGACTATCGTGTCATTACTAACACGTATGGTTTTGTGTAGGTCATCGACGTCTTCTTCCAACTTCTTGAAGAACGAAATTTGAGACATCCAGGCAGGTACCCAACCTATTTTTTCGGCAAGTTCGCTATTCAGCACTACTTTAACCTTGGCAAAACAGAAGGGCCGGCGGAGGAGGGCAAACTCTCTAGCATATTGTTGAGAGGTCTGAATGTTAACAGGGAGAGCGCTTTCATTCCTATCTACGTCAAGGGCCACTTTGTCTTGCTTATTGTCCGCTGCAGGGAGAAGCAATTTAGGTGGTACAATCTTCTAAAGGGTGAACACAGTCACCACTTCGCTGCGGTGGATAGTGTTAGGAAACATGTTGCGAATGGAATGGAGGCACTTAAAATAAAGGGCGCTCAGCTATGGCCACTGACTAAGATCAACAAATGCCTGTACCAGGAAACAAATGAAGATTGTGGTTTGTTCGTCATGTACTACGTTGCGAAATTGGCAAGGGGCCGATGATCTGCGCTACAATACTTCGGGCCAAAAAAGAAGAGGAATTTGATCTGGAGACAGATGAATTGTAAAAGAAAATAGACTCCTTTCACGCTTCGATTAACTGACAAATTCAATGTTCAACCAATTATTTTGTAATTAACTACTGGAATATAAATACATGTACCAATGTCAGATTGTGTATAATCGATCAAACGATTTGCACCAATATCGTGTTATCGCATACATGCCACCTCGTATTAGGTCATGTTATCGTGGACAATACATCTCGTATTAGGAAGTCTTGTTATTCGATTGATCTACATTATTGGAGTGTGGTCGGTAACACGATATACATACAAATCGTGTTAGGTAATAAACGCTTCAACAAGTATCATTACATTACGGGAAAGACAACTTTCAATGGGAAGAAATATATAACTGTTATTAATATATATAGGCATGTTGAGACGGTTACGCACTACAACAAAAAAGACCATTAGCGACGTATTTAAACGTCGCTAATAGTCTAACAAACGTCGCTACTAACTATTAGAGACACATAAAAAGCGTCGCTAAAAAAGGAGTCATTATTACTAATTAGCGACATTTAGGACTAAGCATCGCTAATTATCTTTATTAACGACATTTAAGTTGCGTCGCTAATACTAGATTATTAGCGACATTTGTGTTATTCGTCGCTAATAATATAGTATTAGCAATGTTTCTAAAGTGTCGCCACTCAAAAATAAAATTTTAATTTTTTAAAAAAAATATTATTTTTGTAAAAATATTTATTAAATTAAGAATATTATTATTAGGGACGTTTATGTAAGCGTCGCTAATAATATTGTATTAGTGACGTTTGGGTATACGTCACTATTGTTGATGATTATTTAAAAAAATTAAACATAAGTAATTTAACCATATTAGTGACATTCATAATGAACGTTGCTAAAGAAAAAAAAAAAACCAAACCAGGTCTATTGACCCGGTTTGGAAACTGATCAGTGCAAACCCGTATCGCAGGTTAGTGTAGACCCACAATGCAGGTCGATTCATGCCCGCTCCTGGTGCGGGTAAGAGCATCCCGCTTTTGTAGGTGGAGACGACATTCAACCTCTCGACACCTCCGGCGAAAAAAACGAACATTGATCCTCTTAATTGAATATTCGAGAATAGAAGAACATTAAGAAACAATACTTCAGATGCTTTTCAATACATTGATCCACTTAATCCACAGTTCCATTTTTCAAAACAAAATTGAAGAACAAGAAGGAAAATACATTTACGGGTGTACTAAAGATCCCAAATCTCCTGTGTAGTTCTTCATGATCGAAGCTTAGACTAAACAAAAGAAACTAAAAGAGGAAGAAGAAGGGGAGAAATTTCTGAAGTCAAGTGGAAGGACGACCCTGTTTGCCAATATGTACAAAAGTTGTATGCGACGTCGATGTTATATGCCATCAAGAAACCTATGTGAACTGGCGAAGGTTGGGAAGAAGGCGAAGTGGAGGAGCCACTAGCAGCATAACTGGAGGAGCGGTTGGATGTTCTCCCAGCGTCGGCCATTGAAACGAAGAGGGAACGAGGGACCGCAGTCGCCTGATTTCTGGCACCAGAACAGAGGAGGAAGTCGAGATGAAGGGGAAGGGGACGAGGGAGACTGAGCAGAAATCCCTTCGTTTAGATCAAATTCAACACGAGCACGGGCGAAAATATATAGGCACGGGCAGAAATCAACGATTTTGAGCCCGGCGCGACCCGCTCCGTCTAAATTCTGCCCGGGTAATCAATTTAGCGACGCTTCAAACAAAGCGTCGCTAAAAGAAGCTTATTTGCGACGCTGTTACGCATCACAACTATTTGCTTTTGCGACGCTTCATTTGAAGCGCCACTAAAAGATATATATTCTTTTTAAAAATTTAGTTATTAGCGATGCTCGTAAACAAGCGTCGCTAATAAGTATTGTATTAGCGACGAGCCGAAAAAAAAAGTCACTACTACTGCTCTATTAGCGACGATCTGTTCCACCCGTCGCTAATAGCATAAAACTTTTTAAAAAGATAATATTAGTGGTGACGCATGAGAATGAGCGTCGCCACTTAAGTGCTATTAGCGACGTCCATTTCGGATTGTCGCTAATAATATTTTTTTAACTTTTTCTTTCTCTCTCCTCTCTCCCCTCCTCCTCTTTCTCCTCCTATCTTTCCTCCTCTCTCTCCTCTCACTCTCCTCTCTCCCTCCCTCTTGCCTCTCTCTCTCTCAATATCTCTCTCTCTCTCCTCTCACACTCCTCTCTCCCTCCCTCTCTCCACCCTCTTCTCTCTCTCCTCCCTCTCTACCCTCTCTCCCTTCTCTCTCTCTTCCCCCTCTCTCTTCTCTCTCCTCTCTTTCTTCCCTCCCCCTTCTGCCCTCTCTCTACCCTCCCTCTCTCTCTCTACCCTCCCTCTCTCTCTTCCCTCCCCCTCTCTGCCCTCTCTCTCTACCCTCTCTGCCCTCTCTCTCTACCCACTCCGCCCTATTTCTCTCTCTCTTCTCTCTCCACCCTCTCTCTCTCTTCCCTCCCCTCTCTACCCTCTCCTCTCTCTCTATCTCTTCCCTCCCCTCTCTACCCTCTCTCTCTCTTCCCTCTCCTCTCTCTCTTCCCTCCCCTCTCCTCTCTGTCTCTCTCTCTCTTCCCTATCCTCTCTCGCTCTCTTCCCTATCCTCTCCTCTCCCTTCCCTACCCTCTCTCTCTTCTTCCCTCCCCCTCTCTCTCTCTCTCTCTTCGCTCCCCTCTCTCTCTCTCTCTCTTCCCTCCCCTCTCCTCTCTCTCTCTTCGCTCCCCTCTCCTCTCTCTCTCTCTTCGCTCCCCTCTCCTCTCTCTCTCTCTCTTCCCTCCCCTCTCCTCTCTCTCTCTCTTCCCTCCCCTCTCCTCTCTCTCTCTCTTCCCTCCCCTCTCTCTCCTATCTACCTACACTCTATCTCTCATCTAATTTCAATTTTTTATTTTTAAAAATTAATTTTGAAAATAAAAAATTAAAATAAAGTAAATACTAATCGCTACGTATAGAAATATACGTCGCTATTAGTACAGGTATTAGCGACAAATAGGGCTATACATCGCTAATACATGTACTAATCGCTACGTATATGGCTATACGTTGCAATTAATATTTTATTTAAATTATTATTTTTTATTTTAAAAAATTAATAAAAAATTTTAAAAATTTAAAATAAAATTCCTCTCACCCTCCTCTCTTCTCTTCCCTCCCCTCTCCACTCTCTCTCCCTCTCCTCTCTTTCCCTCTCTCTCTCTCTCTCCCTCTCCTCTCTTTCCCACTCTCTCTCTCCCTCTCCTCTCTTCCCCTCCTCTCTCTCTCCTCTCTCCTCTAATTTAATTTTTTTATTTTTAAAAATTAATTTTGAAAATAAAAAAATAAAATAAAGTAAATACTAATAGCAATGTATAGCCATATATGTCACTATTAGTATAGGTATTAGCGATGGATAGAGATATACGTTGCGAATACATGTACTAATAGCAATATATATGGCAATATGTCGCTATTAGTATTTTATTTTAAATATTTTTTTATTTTCAAAAATAAAAAATTTTAAAAAATAAAAATAAAATTCCTCTCACCATCCCTCTCTTCCCTCCCCTCTCCACCCTCTCTCCCCTCTCCTCTCTCTCTCCCTCTTCTCTCTTTCCCTCTCTCCCTCTGTCTCCCTCTCCTCTCTTTCCCTCTCTCTCTCCCCTCTCCTTTCTCACTCTCTCTCCCTCTCCCCTCTCTCTCTTCTCCCTCTCCCCTCTCCTCTCTTTCCCTCTCTCTCTTTCAATACGTCACTAATAGTATTTAGTTTTTTTTATTTTTTTATTTTTAAAATAAAATAATTTATAAAAAATCTTTAAAAAATTAAAATTATATAATCTCCCTCTCCCCTCTCTCTCCTCTCCCTCTCCTCTATCTCTCCCCTCTCCTCTCTTTCCCTCTCCTCTCTCTCTCTCTATCTCTCTCCCTCTCCTCTCTATCTCCTCTCTCTCTCTCCCCCTCTCCTCTCTCTTCTATCCACTCTCCCTTTCCTCTCCCTCTCTCCCCTCTCCTCTCTTTCCCTCTCCTCTCTCTCTCCTCTCTCCTCTCTCTCCTCACCCTCTCTGTCCTCCATCTCACTCTTCCCTTTCTCTCTCTCTTCAATTCCTCTCTTCTTTCTCTCTTTTATTATAAATTATATTTTGAAAATAATAAGAAAATTTAAGAAATAAAATATATTATATCTAAATAGTGAAAGTTTAATCTATTATTAACACTACTTTTTATTAAAAATTTAATATTTATTTATTATATATACAAATAGTGAATATTGAATAAAATATATATTATATTTATGAAATTTTTTAAAAATTATTTATTGAATAAAATTAATTAATAAATCTATTAGTGATGCTTATAATTAACCGTTGCTATTACAAATACTATTTACAATGCTTATTTAAAGAGGAGAAAGAGGAGAGGAGAAAGAAAGGAGAGGGAGAGAGAGGGGAGATGGACATTAAATAATTATAATTTTTTTAAGATTTTTTTATAAATTATTTTATTTTAAAAATAAAAAATAAAATAAATACTGTTAGCGATGTATAGCATATACGTCGCTAGTACTTTTATTTTTTTGTTTTAAATTAATAACTAATATTAGGACTATTAGCGATGCTTGTTCCAAACGTCGTCAATAGTCTTATTATTAGTGACGCTTGTAATTAGTGTCGCTAATAATTGGACTATTAGCGACGCTTGAATAATTGGACTATAAGCGTCGCTAATATTTATGATTTTTTTCTTTTTCTAATTAAAAAATATATATTTTAGCAACGTTTGTATAAAGTGTCATTAATATCATTAGTATTAGCGGCACTTTATACTAAGCGTTGCTAACACATAACTATTGGCGACGCATAATAATATGCGTCGAGAATAGTTTATTTTTTTGCGACGCTTATAGTTACGTCGCTAATAATACATTTTGTTGTACTGACGGACCGCTAGGTTATTGAAGGTATTAATGCATCGGGAATAATGCCTCTGCAATTGGAACATTACGAACATGGAATTGTCGTGGGTTTGAACACACGATATGACCAATATTGTGTGAGGCAACCTTGACATCATGTATGTGAAGGACACTTTGACATCGTGTAAAAAAAGGACACTTTCATATAGTGTAAGTGAAGGACACTTTGACATCGTGTAAGCAAATGACAGTTCGACATAAGAATTAATCATTGATATATATTATCGTGTAATTAGTAACACGTAATCCATTTTGGTCGTGTTGTTGCTTACATGATACACATATACATTATACCCTATGTACAACATGTCATATTTTTATGAACACGGTAATTACATATTTCGTGTTGTTGATAACATGATGCATATACAAAAAATTTCAGCTGAAGAACGGGGGTGGAAAAGGTAAGACTGATCGATGCTCCCCTTCCTTACGCCATTTTTACTCCATTATTCGACCTCCTTTGTCTTGTCGATGGGACATCTGCCACATTGGGGGGCCCCCTTTGTGCGATGGTACATTGTTTACGATTGTGACATAACTGACCGCATGTTCCACATTTTCCTGGGGCCTTGAGAGGCAGTTGTGACTCTATCCAATTTTTTCGTGGACACCCCCATTGCTTTTGAGGGATAGGTGGGCTAATTGTAGGCATAACTCCAACCGGTGCCCACTGGTGCCAATCCTTCATTGGGTGTAAGGGCTCTCGATAGGTCAATTTATACATTTCAATAGATTACCATCTTTCGTTGTACTCAGACACGTAAAAGTGTATATTATCAATTACTGCAATTGCATGCTTACATAGTAGACATAGATGTTGAAACTTTCCACATGTGCAGGTACGATCAACCAGGTTAAGCACATCCTGTGAAGAAAATATTGTGAGTATGAGTGCACGATAAACAACTTTCTTGTGTTCTTGATTACACGATGTGTCATACGATCATTAAGTAAAATCGTATCTACTTACACAATGAATGAAACTAACGTATTTAACCTAACATGATATGAAGCCCTCACACATAAAGAAGCACACACTATGTACATTGCCGTACGAATGCAATGTACCTCGTGATATAGCGAGTTAACCTGGAATTCATACATTGACATGGGTAATACAATCACATTCCTGGTTTCTTCTCGCCTATTTTCAATGTGTTTTCGAGCAAATGGAGTTAACTCTTCCATCATATTCTGACCGTCCATCCAACATTTTTCAAATAATGTTGTCGTATGCTCCCTCGTGCACTCAATCAAACGAGTTATAGGCATCGATCTGCTTTTCTTGAACATTGCATTTGCACTTTTAGACCTATTTGAGCTGAGGGTCCCATATCTTTTCCCGGGAAATGATACATTGGCCTAGTGCTCTAAACCTATCTTAGTTAGCCAAGCATATGCTTCCAGATTATGTTCTTTAATGTTGTTCATTGTTTCGTCATAAACATTTTGTCTAAACGTTTCGGTTGCAACATGGAGCTGATTCTTTAGGTAGTTGTCCTTGAATTTGTCCAGAATATTTGTTGCCATGTGACGAATGCAATATCCATGGTGTGTAGATGGGAAAAACTTATTCACAACATTTGTCAATCCCTTCTGTCTATTAGAAATTATTGTATCCAACTCAGCTGGAGGATCAAAGAATAGATGATTTCTAAGCAACTCAAGAAACTAGCACCAAGTTTTCTCTCTCATTCTAAACCACTGCAAATGCAATGCACAACATATTATTGCTCCTGTCCAATGCAGTTGCTATCAACAGCTGTTTAGGATACTTTCCTTTCAAGAAAGTTGCATCAACTGTTAGCAATGGCCTTAGGGTTGCTCTGAAAGCTCTTGCAATGGGGCCAAACATCCAGAATACTCTTTTAAAATTGTACTCACCCATAGGACCGGGAATATCACATAATCTCATTGGCACAACTATACTTCCCGGATTTATATATTCTATCTGCCTCCCGCAAGCAGGAAGTAAGTGGTAGGATTCATCTAGGTCACCATCTATTAAATAAGTAAGAGCTTTACCTTAAATTTTATTCGACACCGGCTTACATCGTGTTCCTAATTGCACGATATTTATGTTTTCATGCGATTGGAATCCATACACGATGAGTGGTCGTGTTTATGGTAACACGATATTGATGTATGTCATGTGAGTGCATATTCCGACTATAGTTTAAGCGTGTAAATGATAACACGCTAGACTAACATATCGTGATACTAAATCAACACTTCGATTCTTCTCATGCATTACCTGCATGCTAGCATTTATTGTAGTTAATTAGCAATTATGCCCCAGTGCTTTGATATATAACTTACTATGCTCTTAGGTGTAATATCAACTGAGTCTTTGAAGAGGCTATAACATTTTCTCGCTATCCATAGGTGCGATGCTAGGGGCTAGTTAGTTGACTTCCTTTGGGTTCCACATGAATGAGTTGACACTAACCTCGTGACAGTCACATGATCTCCTTTAGAGAGGGAGAGAAGAGGAAGAGAGAGAGGAGGGAAGTAAGAGAGAGAGATAAAGGAGAGAGAGAATTAAAATTTTATTATAAATTATCTTTTAAAATTTTGAAAAAAATAAAAAGAAATTCTTAGTAGCGATGCATAGACGTATGTGTTGCTACTAACATAGGGTAGTAGTGACACTAATAGTTTTTTTTTATTTTAAAAAAAATTAAATTAAAAGAGATAGAGTGAGGAGAGAAGAGGGAGGAGAGAGAGAGGGAGGGAGGGAAAGAGAGAGAGGAAGAGAGAGAGGATAGAGGAGGGAGAGAGGCAAGAGAGAGGGAGAGAGGAATAGAGAGAGAAGGAGAGAGGAATAGAGGGAGAGGGAGAGATAGAGAGAGAGAAGAGATAGAGAGGAAAGAGAGAGAGAGAAGAGAGAGAGGAAAGAGAGAGACGAAGGGAGGAGAGTGAGAATTAAATTTTTATTATAAATTATTTTTAATAGCGCAGTGTACTAGTAGTGTAGTAGCAGTGTAGTAGTAGTGTAGTAGCGACGCATATGTTATGCATCACTAATTATTATTATCTTTAAACAATTTTAATTAAAAGAGATAGAGTGAGAGTGAGGAGTGAGGAGGGAGAGAGAGTATGAGTGAGAGAGAGAGAGAAGAGAGAGAGGAGAGAGGGAATTAGCATAGGGTAGTAGCAACGCATACATGTATGCATCGCTACTAGCCTAGTGTAGTAGCGACGCATACACGTATGCGTTGCTACTAATGGGTATAGTAGCAGCGCATACGTTATGCGTCACTAATGGTTTTTTTATTAAAAAATTTAAATTAAAAGAGATAGAGAGAGTGTGAGGAGGGAGGAGAGAGGAAGGATAGAGAGAGAGAGAAGAGAGATGAGATAGGAGATAGGAGAGAGAGAGAGAGAGAAGGGAGAGAGAGGAGGGAGAGAGAAGAGAGAGAGATGAAAGAGAGAGAGGGGAAAGAGAGAGAGGACATTGTGATAATTAAAATTTTATTATAAATTATTTTTAAAATTTTAAAAAAAAATCTAAGTTGCGATGCATAGACGTATGCGTCGCTACTAACATAGGGTAGTAGCAACGCATACATGTATGCATCGCTACTGACGGGTATAGTAGCAACACATACGTTATGCATCACTAATAGTTTTTTAAATTAAAAAAATTTAAATTAATAGAGATAGAGAGAGAATGAGGAGAGAGGAGGGAGAGAGAGGAAGAGAGAAGAAGAGAGAGGAGAGATAGAGAGGAAATAGAGAGAGGGAGGGAGAGAGGGTGAGAGGGGAGAGTGAGAATTGAAATTCTATTATAAATTCATTTTTAAAAAAATAAAAAAAGAGTCTTCCACTGCTCCACCAATGGCTCCCCTTCGTCGCCACCCTCCCCCTCCCCTCCCCACCTCTTCTTGTCCCCCCACCCCTTTCTTTCCCTACTTCGGCCGGAGGCTGCCGGAGCCCCCCTCCCCCTCTTTCCCCCTTCTTCCTTTGCTCCGGCCGCCTCCTACCGGAGCCCCCCTCTTCTTCTCCCTCCCAACCCCCTTTTTCTCTGTGCCAGCTGCCTATGGCTGGAGCTATCACTCCCCGGCACCACCCAACTTGAGAAGGGAGAGAGAGGAAGAGAGAGAGGAAGAGAGAGAGGAGGGAGAGAGAGAGGTGGGAGGGAGGGAGAGAGAGAGGAGAGAGAAGGGGGAGAGAGTGAGGAGTGAGAAGGGGGAGAGAGTGAGGAGAGAGAGCTGGAGTGAGGAGAGAGAGCTGGAGCGAGGAGAGAGGAGGGAGAGAGAGAAGAGAGAGAGAGGAAAGAGAGACGGAGGGAAATGAGAGAGGAGGGAGTGAGAGGAGAGTGAAAATTAAAATTTTATTATAAATTATTTTTAATAACGTAATGTAGTAGTAGTGTAGTAGCGACACATATGTTATGCAACGCTAATTATTTATTTATTTAAAAAAATAAATTAAAAGAGATAGAGTGAGAGTGAGAGTGAGGAGAGTGGAGGGATAGAGAGGAGGGAGAGAGAGTGTGAGAGAGAGAGGAGACAGGAGGGAGAGAGAGAGTGAGAAAAGATAAAGAGGAAAGAGAGAGAGAGAGGAGAGAGGAGGGAGAGAGAGAGTGAGGAAAGATAGAGAGGAAAGAGAGGGAGAGAGAGTGAGGAAAGATAGAGAGGAAAGAGAGAGAGAGAGAGGAGAGAGAGGAGGGAGAGAGAGAGTGAGGAAAGATAGAGAGGAAAGAGAGGGAGAGAGAGTGAGGAGAGATAGAGAGGAAAGAGAGAGAGAGAGGAGAGAGGAGGGAGAGAGAGAGAGAGGAGAGTGAGAAAAGATAGAGAAGATAGGGAGAGAAAGAGGAGAGAGCGAATTAACATAGGGTAAGCAGTGATGCATACACATGCGTTGCTACTAACGGGTATAGTAGCAACGCATACATTATGCGTCGCTAATAGTTTTTTTTATTTAAAAAAAAATTCAAAGAGATAGACAGAGAGTGAGGAGAGAGGAGGGAAGAGAGAGGAAGGATAGAGAGAGAGTGAGAGAAAGAGAGAAGAGAAGAGAAGAGATAGGAGATAGGAGAGAGAGAGAGAGGAAGGGAGAGAGAGAGAGGAAGGGAGAGAGAGAGGTGAGAGAGATGAGATAAAGAGGAAAAAGAGGGAGGGGAAAGAGAGAGGTGAGAGAGAGAATTAAAATTTTATTCTAAATTATTTTTAAAATTAAAAAAAATAAAAAAATCTTAGTTGTGATGCATAGAGGTATGCATTGCTTTTAACATAGGGTAGTAGTGACACATACACGTATGCGTTGCTACTGACAGGTATAGTAGCGACGCATATGTTATGCGTCACCAATAGTTTTTAAAATTTAAAAAAATTGAAATTAATAGAGATCGAGAGAGAGTGAGGAGAGAGGAGGGGGAGAGAGAGAGGAAGAGAGAAGAGAGAGAGAAGAGAGAAGAGAGGAAGAGAGAGAGGAGAGATAGAGAGGAAAGAGAGAGGGGAGAGGGAAAAGAGCAGAAGGAGAGAGAGGAAGAGAGAGAAAATTGAAATTCTATTAGACATTATTTGTTAAAAAAATAAAAATAAAAAAATTCTTCCTTTGCTCTGCCTGCCACCCCCCTCTGTCGTTGCCCTCCCCTTCCCACCTCTTCTTGTTCCCCGCCCCCTTCTTTCTCTACTTCGGCTGGAGGCTATCAGAGCCTCCCTCCCCCTCTTTGCCCCTTCTTCCTTTGCTCTAGCCGCTTCCTGCCGGAGCCCCCCCTCTTCTTCTCCCTCTGACCCCCTTTTTTCTCTGTGCCAGCCTCCTCAAGCTAGAGCTGTCACGCCCCGGCTCCTCCCAACTCGAGCAGAACCTGGTCCAAGCCCGGTCAAGTGTGCGGGGGCGCAAAATTTAATGGATTAGCGTATTGCGGAAGTCTTAGCCCCTCAAAGGGGCGATTCAAATAACAGAGTAGAGCACCTAATGTCCTTTGACAAAAGAAATAAGGACAACAAAGAGGAAAATATAAACCATCATAGTCCTCACACCATCCCACATAATAGTCTCCCGAGCCTACACATGGCTCGAAAATCAGAAAAGTTTAGACAAGTCTAAGAACAACAAATAAAGACGAGCATGATACATAATCTACCATATAATATTCTATAGTATCAAA
This sequence comes from Saururus chinensis, assembly GCA_035235625.1. NCBI lineage: Eukaryota > Viridiplantae > Streptophyta > Magnoliopsida > Piperales > Saururaceae > Saururus > Saururus chinensis. Next base: position 3,543,748 of record CP141145.1, on the reverse strand, counting down.
AACGAAAATAAAACATCATCAGAATGTCACGAAGGCTAATCCCACGAGTACCCATGTCGTCTCTCATATAAGGTGTCCTGCACGTCTACACGTTGCACCGTGCTGCCCCAAAACAAATCACAAAAGAGGGGTGAGTACAAAACTCAGTAATCGTTTGAAAGCAGTAACATTAATAAAAAAATCATCACGGCAAAACATCATGGCAATTTATATCCATAAATGACATGGTATACCCTTTTTCTGATCGTCCCATTACTAACCCCTACTTATCTATAAATAAAAGATCTATCTTGCATATAACACATATCAAGTTAGGGCATACATAATCATGTTACAACGTAGTAACCATCCCACTTAGGTAGTGATCCTTATCCAATCACAATCAAGCATAATATCACACACAATCTGCATGAGAAGTGTTTCTCACACACTTTTTGATAATGCAACCATATCACATAAACCTGCATGATAGTGTATCATTTAAACAATTCAGATTGTGCATTCCTATTACATAAACCTGCATGTTAGTGTCTCAATCACACGATTCAGATCATGCATTCATATCACATCTATTTCGTAGCCCATTCAGATCATGCAAGACAAGTACGCAACTTGTCCCCACATAACTCAAGTCGACTCAACTTAGGGAGTATACATGTTTTACACAAGAACTCAAATCGAAATTATGTCCTTTCATACTAGCCAAGTTGCGATTAATCCGGCATGCAATCTCACATCATTTCATGCAATCGATCAACCACGGCCAATCATCAATAAATTCTTATTCATGAAGTCTGTTTCATGATGCATGCAATAGGATACATACGTGAGCAATCACTATGTGAATTCCATCACATGGAATGTGCTCCCATCAGTCTCTACATGCATCATATTCTAGTCATAAACAACCGCTATTTCATAATTCATTCCCCACATGTGTGTGTTCATACATACGTAAACACATGACCATGCTTTAACAATAGTTTACAAGGCAATATACACATTCTTCGATAAAATCTAAACATAGCTCCCAACTGAAATCATGGGGAAATCCATTCAAAACCATCATTTCAATCAAGTGAAGTCTAATGCTCAACTCTTACAAGCATATTTAATCCACGCATGAAACTAGGTCATAGTATCCCCATTCACCCATAATTTATTCATATGATAAGAATGCACATTAGATCATTGTTATATAATAACCTTGTCGGAAGCATGCTTAAACATAAGAAAATCATCAACCATAGATTCAAGATAAATCATACTAACACGTCTAACCGTCAACATTTACTTCCATATAATACTTAAACATGCTCCATAATTCTAAAATAAATAGCATACCTTTCAAGTTGTTTATCCTAACTCAAAACACTCCACATGAACATTATAAACAACATTTGGGAGTATAAACATACTGAAATAAGCATAGGAAATAAAATGCCCAAAATTTATTGTGTAGCCGATCGATCGACCTCCTAGGCTGTTTGATCGGGTGGCCTTAAAACCAGCCTGCAATGTCGTTTGGCTGATCAATTGGCCTATAAGGGCATTAGACTCCATTAATCAAACTTAACACTTCAAATCAAGGTTCTAAACTTCATTAAAATCTAGTCAAAACTTCTAGAATACTAAATCTACTCATTTTCAATCAAAATCCTAATAAATTATTACAAAAGATTAGGTTTTTACTAATCTACCATTAGAGCACTAAACATGGAATCTATTCAAGAAAACACATCAAAACAAGGATTTGAAATACAATAAGCTTGAAGACTAAACTCATTACCTTTCACCTCTTTTTGGGTCGGATTGACTCCTTAATCTCCTTTGAAGTCTACCAAAAAATATAATCTTTATTAATACCAACCTAAATCCGGTTTAGAACTTAAAAATCATTGGTAAAATATTAGATCTAGAGCTGTAGAGACTCAAAAATAAAAATTTAAAAGCTAGAGTTTGAAGTAGAGATGTAAGTCAATGACTTAATGGCTTGAAAACGGGATTAACTAATGGAGAAAGATGGGATTAGAAGAAGTTTATGAAAACCTAATAAATAAGAAAAGATTAAGAAATTTAAACCTTAAATCTTCTTCCACTTTGGGTTAATGGGGTTTAGACCTCTTGATCTCAGGCTCAGCCCTTTCCTAATTGAAAAAGAGGCCAACCCTTTCCTTTTATAGTGAGGAAGGGGTCAAAATTGGGGGTACAAACATAATAATAACTAAAAGTGGGTAATTTAGCTATTTAAACCCTAATTAAGACTAGAAAAATTCTAAATTTTTTTCTAATGACTTGTTTTAATGTTAAGGATGTTTTGGACTAAAAACCCCAAATTTTATCGTGGGGCCCACAAAGGGTCCCGCAAACCGTAATATTTGAAAATTTTGATAAATACCCAAAAATTCACAATTTATTTAAATTCACTTAAAACTCATAAATGTGAAACTATTTTTATTTAAAACCTTTGGAAGCTACCTTTATTTTTAAAAAAATTTAAAATCAATGAGAAATGCCTTAAACCACATAATGATGATTAAATAATAAATAAATTTAAAAGTAAACCATTTGAAGATAAGAGTTTTTACAAGAGCCCTCCTACCTCTTGCCCCCCTTCTTCCTCTACTTTGGCCATCTCCGACAAGAGCCCCCCCTCCCCCCCCTTCTGCTCCCTGTCTCCTTTCTTCTCCGCTCCGACCACCATCAGCCAAAGCTTCCTCCCTTCCCTGGAATCCCACAGTAGGTGGGATTTTATTTTTTTAATTTTTATTATATTAGCGACTCTTTAAAAGCGTTGCTAAATTTTTTTTTATTTTATTTGTTTTTATTAGCACCCTTTCCCTGATTTTAAAAGATTTCTTTCCTTTCCCTTATTTTCTACCAATCCAAACAATCCCTAAAAATGTTGCATTTTCTTCCGTCATAGAATAGTAAGCAACAATAAGAGGAGAATGACATCGGTGATCAATAATAAAAAAATCGAGGACAACAATAACAATAGTTGGAGCAACTATCTCAACCAGATTTACATCCAAACATTCAAATAGAACATCAGTAGGAATTGGAGAATGGGTCGTAATAACATGAACATGTTATTTGACGTTGTTATCCTGTGGAATTTTCGGTTGTGAATTATGGATTGGACCAACCTAAGTAGAAGTAACACCTTGTTGATTAAGAACATCAGCATCAGGCTCATTAGGCTGCTGACTCGTCGAATTGTCTCCATCTCTTATATTCATGTTGCCTCTAAAAACGCATTATCAATGCTAATGAGTCCCCAAACCCAAATTCATTGAGAAAGATAACTTGAAGATTAAACCGCTACAATCGGGACAGTAAAATTTCTCATTTGCATGATATTTCAAGCCAAAAATTTCATAAAAGATCTTAAATCAGTGCCATAGCTTCCCACGTACGAATCACCGTACAAAAGTCACTCTGTGTTAACAATCTTTCTTGGCTTCTCGATAATGAAAAACGTCCGGTAGGATCACACCAGTTGTCACCTTCCGTTGTTTGAAGAGATCTGCCTAACTCTTTTCAGGCGGATTCTCATGCAGAGCTGCAGAAGTCGCCATGATTGCTCCAGTGAACCAACTGTAAGAAGCGGGATCCAGAAAAATAAAGAGAACCAACTGCTCGGAACAGTTGTACTAGAGTCGTTCACCAGATCTGCCCAGCGGAGATGAATCCAGGGACTCTGCTACTTCTGCTTCACGTTGGCTGCCATCTGCTGTCCCGATGGCTTCTGCCTTGAGTGCCTTCTAGTTGCTCTGATGGCTTCTTCCGCTACTTCAAAAAGTGCACATCCAGAGTAACTATTGGGCACTTACTATTGTCCTCTTTGTAACCCTTATTATCCTACTCTATTAGGCACTTACTATTGTCTCTATACCCTTATATCTACTTCGCAATTATTGATGTGACACTCGGTGTTTTTATTAAAAAATATAACCTTTTATTTTTAAAAAAATTAGCAAAAAATAATTGGAAAGTGACCATTGAATTATTTTAAAAAATGACTTGTGTACAAAAGAGCTAGAGTTAGAAAAAACTTGAACAAATTTTCAAGCAATGGTACTGTTTAGCAAACTAGAGTTGTGCGTTATATGGTTTGTCACAGTGTGCTAGTATTTAGTACATTGTGACATATTTATTACTATTAACAATATTTTCAAGCAAGTAATGGTTAACAGAAATTATTTTTTCAAACTTATTCGAACTACAAAGCGGTTGTGTAATGCTACATTTTTGCTTAGCCAATAGGTAATTTTACCCACCCCATTTAATTTTCTAATAGTACAGTTTAGGTGGCAGAGGAGGCAAACAATTACAATTGGTGTTCCTACTCTTTGATCCCCAAAATATAATTGACACGTACAAATGTATGGACTAGGTAGTTAATAGCTTCATTAAATATTAGGGTAGGTAGAATACCGAAGACCCATTGAAAACTATGTAAACAAAAAAGTTTCCATAAGGAAGGTTAGAGAAAAATGATGTTGCATGCTTTGTCTAGTTCCCCAAGTTAAAAGAATAGTGGATATTTTTTATAATTTTTTTTCAATAAAATTTGAATAACAAATTGAACACCATATGGATATCTTATTTATTTTTAAAACATTTTCATAAATATGATTTTGAAAACGCTACATATTATTCTACACAATGACACTTGCAGAGAGATCGCCATGATCATGAATATGTAGGGCCCGCATAGGCTTTGTGCATAGAGCAATCTCTCCGTTAAAACCTCCACAAGTTTATCAGACTAGAAACTAGCTTTTGAGCTTTATTAAATGCAAAATATGTTGAAAACAAACTATAATTTAGCATTTAAATAATAAATCAGATCTTGTAAACATAATATATGTTCAAGAAAAATAGTTATAGGTAAAAAATAAATTAGATTTTTAAGCACAATCGTATATGTTAAAGAAAAACAACTATAAGCAATCATTTAAATAATGAATCAGATTTTGTAAATAATTATTTATGTAAAGGCTATTATTTTTACCCTAGTACTTTATTTAGTTAATTTCCTCCCTCACATGGTAAATTTGGGTGTGAAAAGCAACAATGTTTAGCAAACTAGAGTGGTACATTATAAGGTTAGTCACAGTGTGCTAGTATTTAGTGCACTGTGACATATTTATTGATATTTACAATATTATGAAACAAGTAACGCTTAACATAAATCATTTTTCCAAACCTGTTCCAATTACAAAACAGTTGTGTAAAATCTCATTTTTGCTTAGCCAATGGGTAATTTTACCCACCACATTTAATTTTCTAAAGGGACAGTTTAGGTGGTAGTGTAGGTAAACAATTACTATTGGTGGTCTTATGCTTAGATCCCCAAAATCATTAGTGCCTTGTACAGAAGTATGTACTAGATAGTGAATAAATTTATTAAATATTATGGTAGGTAGAATCTCGAAGACCCATTGAAAACTATGTAAATATATGTTTCCATACAAATGGTTAGAAAAAAATGGTGTTGCATGCTTTGTCTAGTTCTCCAAGTTAAAAGAATAGTGGATGAATTTTTATAATTTTCTTTTTCAATAAAATTTTAATAACAAATAGAACACCACATATAGATATTATTTATTGTTAAAATACTTTCATAAATGTGATTTGATAAATGCTACATATTCTTGTAATCAATGACGCTTGTGGTGAGATCGTCATGATCATGAAAATGTAGGGACTTATTTGTTTGCTTAGGCTTTGTAGATATAGAGCAATTTCTCCCTTGAAACCCCACAAGTTTACCCCACTTGAAGATAACTTTTGTACTTTATTAAATAAGATAAAATATGTTGAAATAAAAAGCTGTAGTTAAGCATTTAAATAATAAATTAAATTCTATAAAAATAATATATATGTTCAAGAAAAATAGTTATAGGAAATCTTTGAAATAATAAATTAGATTTTTTAAGAAACATAGCATATGTTAAAGTAAAACAATTATAAGCAAGATTTTAAATAATAATTTAGATTTCATAAATATTTATTTATGTAACAACTATTATTTTTACCCTAGTACTTTATTTATTTAATTTTGTCCCTCACATAGTAAGTTTGGGTGGTTTAAATAAAAGGTAAACTTTGAGCCCGTCGTAGCAGTACCAAGAATGTAAAAAACAGAGGTCGAGTGAAAAAGATACGATTTTTTGAAGATTTATTTTAAATTTATTACAAATTTTAAATTAAATGGTCTGGGACACCACAAAACCGTAGATCGCCTTCATAGCCCCATTAAGGGCATTTTGGTCTGACCGTGCAAGTTCAAAAGTGTTACCTTCATGTGACACTTTGTGTTTGGTTAAAAGCATATGTAATCTTCAATGTTCAAATGAAGGTGCTGCATGCAGTTCCCTCCTCGTGGGATCCACATCAAAGTAACTATTGGGCACTTACTATTGTCCTCTCTATAACTACCTTGTAGCACTTATTGTCATCCTCTGTATATCTACTTTGTAATTATGATGTGATACTTAGTTTTTTAATGGAAAAATATAACCTTTTACTTAAAAAAAATATCAAAAACTAATTAAAGAGTGACCATTGAACTATTTTAAAAAATGGCTTGTACAAAAAAGAGCTAGAGTTAGAAAAAACTTGCACAAATTTTCAAGCAATTATAGTGTTTAGCAAACTAGAGTTGTACATTATTAGTCTAGTCACAATGTGCTAGTATTTAGAGCATTGTAACATATTTATTAGTATTTACAATATTATAAACAAGTAACTGTTAACAGAAATAATTTTTTCAAACCTGTCCCAATTACAAAGCGATTGTGTAAAATTACATGTTTGCTTTGCCAAGGGGTAACTTTACCCATCCCAATTAATTTTATAATTGTATAGTATAGGTGGTAGGGCAGGTAAACAATTGCAATTGGTGGTCCTACTCTTAGATTCCCAAAATCATTATTGCCTTGTGCCCAAGTATGTACTAGGTAGTTAATAAATTCATTAAATATTAGGGTAAGTAGAATGTCGAAGACCCATTGAAAACTATGTAAAGAAAATGTTTCCGCGAGGAAGGTTAGAGGAAAATGATGTTGCATACTTTATCTAGTTCTCCAAGTTAAAAGAACAATGGATGATATTTTATATTTTCCTTTGTCAATAAAATTTGAATAACAAATAGAACACAATATTGATATCCTATTTATTGTTAAAAACCTTTCATAAATTTGTAACACCCCCAACCCGAAAACCGACCAGAACTAGGGGGTTCGGAAATCAAAATTGGAGTAAATTAATTAATTTATAAAAACTAAAATGAGACCAACCAAGAGCAACGGACTTTGTGTGCGAGAGTCATAATATTTCTCTATGCACTATAGAGCTTTAGCTTACGGTGTCGTGTATGCTAGAATAAACTTAATTTTATAACTAATTTGGACAAGGCTAATGTTGCCTTAGTGTGGGTTGCTGATGTACGTATTGGACAACATTTACGATGTTATTCCAAAACAATTAGTTCCGTACGTAGTTTTTCCTAACGGCTAATATATGTATTAGGCATCACAAAAATCATATACTTTAAAATACATATATCCTTATATCCGAATAAATCATTTGGACTAAGATGGAAATCTCATAAATTATTCAGAGTAAGATGAAATCTCTCACATATCCCACTCTATCAAAGAGCGGAGCAGAACACACCAAAGAGACAAATTGGATCATATAAGATCCCATCAGATCATATCAGATTTCATCCAACTATATCAGATCATATAAGATTATATCGGAGCTTATCATATCAAAATAGAGTATTTTAGAGTAGATCAGATCAAAGCAGAGCATATCATAAGGCATCATATTATAGAAAATTATATATCTTAATTAGCATATTAATATTGCTAATTAATATGTACATGCATATAAGTCTTATCAAATCGGAAAGTCATAAACTCTTAATCCCCTATAGTTTCGGAAATAGCAGCATTCGGAGTTGCTCGTTTCCTCAAGGCATCCTCCCCTTCTGGTCTAGAGACAGTGGGCATAACCTCCTCTTGCTCCAAAAAATTATTCTCATTTCATCCAAAGGCAATAGATATAACCTCTCCTTAACCTAGCACACATTACACTTCCTGCACCCGTAGGTAGTAGACACAACCTCCACTACCTGGAGACATTTCTCTCTCAATGCGCCCGTAAGCTGCGGACATACCCTCCCCTTACCTTGAGACTCTTTCTAATTTCTGCACCTATAAGTTGCGAATAGAACCTCCCCTTAACCTAGAGATGTTTCTCTCATTGTGTGGCCCTTCGATGGAGGACAAAGCCTCCCCTAAATCGGGCCACTTCTCTTGTTGTGGCATGATGACGTAGGACAGGACCTCTTCTTGCTCCTGGCCACTTGTCTCTCTTTGGAGCTCGAGGGCAACAAATAAGGCCTCCTCTTTCCCCAAGATGTCCCCCTTTATATGGTTGCCAACTCAAGGAATGGACACTCCCATAGCGCAAAACACCTTCGAATTAGCTAAAAACGCATATTGAAAGGACACAAGTAGACTCAAAACGAACCAAAAAACTCTTCTGGAAGATTGGACGAAATTATGAATTTACAAGAGAATCTTGCAAAACAATGGGCAGAAAACACACATGCATGCACAGATGCACAACACGCTTCACTCATCCGTGATGCACCATCGTGAACATCATGCGCGCGGTGGAGGGGTGCAGAGCGTTGATGGCAATGCAATCACCCCAGCCCCAAGTCATGTGGATGGCCCGTCATCGTGTGAGCCCCGTATTGCACGGTCCAGTGAGGCCCATGCACTGCGTTTCATTTGGCTTCTCAGCTCGGCTCACACTGCTAATGTCATCAATTTAATCTTTTTCTCTATTTTTTAATAATTATTCTAACTTCAAAACATGATAGCTTCCTACCCTGAAGTTGTAACTGTGCATTCTTGATACTGATGGACTTGTATCAATGAGCTCTTTGAAACTAGGCTACACATGGGTAGGTTATCCCACACATTTAAAATGGGTTCTACCCATGTGGCACGCTTTCTGAGGTCATGACTTTCGCTCCCAACCTCCGTTTCGTATGTTCTTCGATTCGTTACACTTGTTTCTTCGAGCTCTAATCAAATAAGGAGATTCCATCATTTAAAACTATAACGACTCTAAATTCTCTGTAAAATTTTATGTCTTTAGTAAAAATGATTTTGGAGTTTTAAATATTTTAGAAATTTTTACGAGATAATATTTTAGAAGAGTATGGTAGAACTTGGGGAGACGAGCGTAATGAGTCATAAAACGCGTACATCGGAGGTTGGGAACAAAAGTTATGACCTCGGGGAACGTGTTTTATTGGCGGGACCCACTTTTAAAATACGGGTAACTTGATTCATAAGTGGTCTAGTCTCATAGGGCTTGTCATTACAAGCTCATCGGTACCTAGAACGCGCGAAACCGAGTTTGGGATAGGAAGTTACGTTTTTTTGAAATTTTTAGAAATTAAAATGAATAAAAAAAAATTTATAATCGACGGCGCTGCGCGCGCCAAACGCGCACATCCCGCGTGATGAACGCGCAACGGGCGCGCGTTTGCGGTGACGAATGCGCGTTCGTCACACGCGCCCATACCGCGCGGCTGCGCCAGTGGGCGCCGCCCGTTTTTGTGGCGGCGCCGGCGGGCGCCCGCCGGAAAACACCCCCTCCTCCCCTATTTAAGCTTTCCCAGGCCAGTTTTTCACCCACATCCGATTTTTCAACCCCTTTCACTGTTTTCTTCATTCCCGACCCATTTTAAGTCCGATTTTCACGTTCCAAGACCCATTTCATACTAATTCAAGGGTGCTCTACGCACCGGAAGTATTCTTTTCTCAAGGTGACCCCTCTAAGACCTCAAAAAATGTGCCCCTTTCCTAATCTTCTCCTCTCTTTTTTTTATTGTTTCTGAGTCATTTTAAGCCATTTTCTGCCCGTTCAAAAGGCATTCTCTACTAAAGCAAACGTGCTGAACACTGTGGTGGGGTTATTTTCATCTTCTGGAGTCTTTATATTGACGAATTCTATATTCAAGGCTAAGGTAGGGTGTTTTAAACTCTAAATAACTACTTTGCTGATTTGAGTCCATCTTTCTTGAAGTATTTGATTCAAGTATAAGTATGATACTTGTTTTAACCGATGAATGGATTTTCTCTTGAATTATGTGACAATTTTGCTACGTATATCGATTGATTTTATACGTACCACATAGTGTTGTGGTTTCGTACACTGTTTTGATGCCCGCCGAGAAAAATGATCGGCTAGTGGCGCGCACAGGGTGGAGCATCATGGGGAAACTCCTTCCCTTAGTGGCCTTCGTTGTTCCATGAGCGCGGAGGTAGGCCGTTGGGTATCGCGGCTTGTGGATTTGATTGATTTTGTGAATTTGTTTGATTTGACTTTAAAAGATGTTTTTTCTTAGCATTTCTTTTAGATTTTTAAACAAACCTAACGAGTGTAAATATACTCATGCACCCCCAGCCCTTGCAGATGTTGCGACGATGGAGGAAGGGAAAGAAGAAAAGTTTTTCAAGTAGTTGTGTGTTTTCTACATAATGTAATTATATATGTGACCGACGTGTAAAGACATGATGTGCCAGGATAATCATGTTTTTATAACTACTGGCTCCATGTACAGTAAATTTTGGTATGTATATTAAACTTATGATATAAACTTTTTGTCAATATGTTTTTATTATTATTATTATTATTATTATTATTATTTTGGCTGTACAAATACTCCGACATATTCTACATTGAGCATACGATCGTTTCACGATTAACGCCAGTCAGTCCGGTTCATGTGTACTAATTACGCACGTCGGACAGGATCATTAATATTATATTATCCTAAAATGGGCGGGCGTTACAAAAACCCCCCTAAAAATTAACTAAAAACTATATAATTAACGCTAACTCTTCGGTTTAGGCATAAATAGAAATCGGGTCGTTATATTCTTCCACCTTAAACGAATTGCGTCCTCACAATTCGCCTAAAAACACTCTTAAAACATAACATTAGAATATCAAGCTAACATAATTTGATCATTAAAATTGGATAACACAAAGATAAAGCATTCAGAAATATGTATTTGATAGTTAAGATCAGATAAGACTTTCAAAAATATAAATAGATAGTTAATAATTGGTTAGCACATTTGAAAGCAAACAATATCTGATAGTTAAAGTCAGATAAACTATACCCAAACAGAATATGATAACTCCTTGGATAAAACAAAACGAATTCCAATAAATTATAATCAGATTAAACACTAGTAACCAAATTCCAATAGATAAAAATCGGATTTCACATTGATAAGCAAGATCTGATAGTTTATGATCGGATAGAACATAATCCGATAGTTTATGATCAAATAAAATACTTTAAACAAAATCCGATTATTAATTGAAAATCGGATAAATCACAACATATAGAATGCAATTATGAATTTTAAATCAGATAAATCATTTTTTAGAATTAGAGCAGATAAAATTAAATAAGAAAATTTAAATAACATATATTAGTGATGCAATTCACAAAGCATCACTAATATATTCTATTTTAAATTTTTAAATATTTTTGAAATATAATAATATAATATAAAATCCCAAAAAAATGTAAATTAATTTCTTCCCTCTCTCTCTCCTCTCACTTCTTTCTTTCTATCTCTTCTCTCTATCTCCCCACTTTCTCTCTCTTCTCTCTCTCATCACTCTCTCTACCCTCTCTCTCCTTATTTTTTATTATTTATTTACTATATATAAAATAATAAATATTAAATAAAATATATTATATTTGAGAAGTTTATTTTTAAAATTTTTAATATTTCTTTATTATATATTTAAATAATAAACATTAAATGAAATAAATTTATTAAGCTATTATGGACACTTTTTTAAAAGCGTAGCTAATAGATAAGATAATTTTTTTATAAAAAATTATTTTATTTATGACATTTTTTTAGCTTTGCTAATAGCACAACAAATTAGCAACGGTTTTAAAAAAGTGCCGCTAGTACTAATACTATTTGCGAGGCTTGTACATAAGCATCGCAAATAATTCTAAATTTTTTATGTTTTATTTAAAACTTGTAACTATTAGGGACGCTTTTTAGAAAGCGTTGCTAATATTACAACTATTAGCAACGTTTTCATATAAATATCGCTAATAGTACCATTATTTGATATGTTTTATAAAAAGCATTGTCATTAGTACTACTATTAGTGACGCTTTATAAAAAGTATCGCTAATAGTTAAAAAATTTTGTGACGGTATGATATGTGCCATGAATAGTAGTTATTAGCGACGCTTTTATTTGTGTCGCTAATTGTAATTTTTGTTGTAGTGGCACGCTAGAAGAAATTATTATTCTCGGTGGGTATCCAGACAGAGAGTGCACTGATAATCCCAGGTTTTACCTCAGAACTACCTATAGATCACTTATTCAAAACATAATGTAATGCATGTGAATTTAAAACCCCCTACATTGTAGATGAGTTCAAATCTAAATTAATGCTAAGCAAAAATCTATGAAAATGATTATAATTTTTTTCATAAAATTGTTTGTCAGAAATGAATCATTTAATTTGATTCAGAAACATATGCAAAAATTGTCATTTCGTCCGAGTGACGAGAAAACTAGAGCTGTGATACTGAACGACTTTCCCCCTGACACTCATGGGGTGGCGAGAGGCTTAGAAAGATGGAGCTTTCCTACGATGCTCCAAACCTATATGCGCGTGCTAGAACCAATTATTTTTCTTAGTGGGTATATAGAGAATGCAAGCACTTGCGTATCATTGAATGCATCATATCATAATTTCTTTATTCGAAATAGATGTCAATCATAATCTTTTCAAAAGTCAATCGTAAATTTAAACATCCGATGGAAAAAGTTATTCGTTTGAAAATAGACTTTCTTAGAGTCTTTCCAAAATGAAATCTGCCAACAAGAAACAAACTTTTCACATTTAAGTCGGGACGTACATTCTAGATTAAAATCACACTCAGAACAAACATTTCAAACTAAGCTAGACTTGAAATTGAAATTTGTCTTAATACACTAGCAAATCAGCCTTGGAGCTATTCACTAAACCCTCATGTCCCATACCATAAGTGTTTGATGGTTTCTCTATAGTAATTCTACTTTCTATCAAAACAACTTTACAATTTCAAATCACTTTTCAAAATAGAGAGGATTTAGGCTTAATTTTCATGACAAATCCACCAGCAAACTCAACCTTAGAGCGGACTAATACTGCATATCTCATAACACGAGTATTTTGATGTTTCTCTTCGGGAATGCCATGTCCTTATAACCAATTGAATTTAATTTCAACACACCAATTGAACTAACCCGAGAGCGATCCACTAATACCAAATGTCCCATACCACGGGCGTTTAGTGGTTCTCCTAGGTAGTTCCACTATTTTTCCAAAAATAAACTTTCAAAATAAAGACATTTTAAAATTGAATTTTATGTCAATATATCAGTAGAATTTATTGTACAACATTTTACTAAAAACGCACATCTCATACTGTGGGTGTTTAGTGGTTTCTCTTTAGCAACTCTACCGCCTTCTAAAATATATTTATTTTATGAGAAAATGAAATTTTCAAAACAAACAATTTGAAATCGAATTTTATCTTCAACACATCGGCAGAACTAAGTGTAGAGCTATTCACTAACACCTCACGTCTCTTACTATAGGTGTTTGGTAGTTACCCTTAGGTAGTTCTACCGTCGTTTAAAACATATTTGATTTACATCTAAAATATAATAATTTTTTTAATTGACAAACTCTTTGAAATCGAAGTTGCTAAAATTTAATGGATTCAAGACAAATATTTCAAATGGATTCAAATTTAAAATCGGAATTCATAAAATCAGAGTTTATATCAAATCCAATGCCACACATGTAAAATAGAAGTTCAAATCATTCTTGATTTAAAAATCAAAATTCACAAAAGTAGTTCGTCTTGAGTCCAATGTAACACATACAAAGTGGACTTTCAAATCAAATCCGATATAACTTATTCGAAATAGAATTTTCAAATAATTTATGAATAAAAATTAGAATTAAAAAAATTGGAGTTCGTATTAAATCTGATGTCATACGTAAATAGAATATTCAAATTCAATGTGACATAGACAGAACAAGAATCAAGATTGATTCTTATTTAAAATCGGGATTAAAATCAAATAACTATATATTATTAAAACATTTTCCTCTCGCAGACAGAGAAAAGCTCTGATACTATTTGGAACACCACGACCTAGACCGGGGGGTTCAGAATATAAAATCGAAGTAAATTAATTAATTCATAAAAACCAAAATGAGTCCAACCAAGAGTGATGGACTCTGTGTGCAAGAGTTGTAACGTTCCTCTATGTACCATGGAGCTTTAGCTTTTATTACGCGTAGATTAGAACAAACCTAATTTTATAACTAATTTGGACAAGGCTAATGCTGCCTTACCATTGGTTGCTTATGTACATATTGGATAACATTCATGATGTTATTCTAAGACGAACAGATCCAAACATAGTTCTACCTAATGACTAATACATGTATTAGGCATCATAAAATCATATACGTTAAAATACGAAAATCTCATAAATCATCAGAGTTGAATGGAAGCTATTAAATCAATGGAATCACATATCCCACTCAATCATGGAGCGGAGCAAAACACACTATAGAGAAAAATTGAATCATATCAGATCCCATGAAATCATATCATATTTCAACTGACCATATCATATTATATTGGAACATGTTAGATCAAAACAATGTTATTCAGAGTAGATCAGATCAAAGCAGAGCATATCATAACACATCATATTATATCAAATCATATATCTTAATTAGTGTATTAATATTACTAATTAAGATGCACATGCATATAATTCATATTAAATTAGAAAGTCAGAAATGCTTACTCTTCTTTAGTTCAGGAAGGTGTCCTCCCCTTTAGGTCTGGAGACGGCAAGCATAACCTTCTTTTACTCTTGAACATTATTCTCATTGCATCCAAAGGTAGACAGAACCTGAGTCAAACATGTAATTGGGCTGTTTAAAGTTTTGAAATTAATATTTAAAACCCTAATTAAGTTTCCTAAGTTAAGAGGATTGACCCAATTTCTAAGGGGATTAGGAACCCTAATCCCCATTTTTATAAAAGGGATTCTTAGGGTATAATTTAGGGGTCTTTGCCCGATAGGAGGGGAGAAGGTAGAGAATGGTGAGCCTCGAGCAATGAATCGACAACAAATCGGCGATTAAGGTAAGATCGTTGCCGTTGTCTTTGAGTGAAGATTAATAATGATTTTATTAAATAAATTTGGATGTAATTGGTGTAACGCTCGAGATTTTCATACATTTTCCTCAAAATTCACAGAAATGTTTTGCAATATAACTACTATAAATCGGAAAAAATGATTAATACGAAACCTGTGAAAATAGTTTTATATTTTAAAACATAACACATCGGTTTTCCCATCCAAATTTTTACTTATTCTATCAAACATCGTATGGCCAAACCAAAACATCCTCAGGCGCTACTTGAAAATAACCGTACGAATAAATTACTATGATCATAGACTTTAAATACAAATCTCTCCTAGGCATCCCTGAGTGCAAGTCCCATAACAGTCCACAGTCTAATCCAAATGAAAGTCCAGAATACATAATAGCTTAATTCTCATCTTACCCAATACATCGGATCATGGCACAAAAAAACTCACAGTAAGTCAAGTATATACCTGAGTCTAAGGGAATCAATCCACCATGGAAATGAGCATCCATCTCCAGGAGCTCTCCGCACAACCTGCAAAAGCCTCCCCAACAACGGGGATAAAAAGTAGGGTAATGAGTATTTTCATACTCAGTAGTAAAATACCCAGTAGGGGAGTTCTAAACAGTGAGCTTAGTAAATATATACATAGATGCATTCATGCAACTCAAACATGAAGCAAATAGGCATGTCATCATCATGCTCATACGTATACAAACATACCAAACAAACCATCAAATCAAACTTACACAAACACCCTTGTTCAGGGTCTTACAAACTTACTCATACCATTGTATAATTATTCATACAACATACACATACTTGTACGAGCTTACTTGTATAATCATATGCTTACTCATACAGCTTACACATACTTGTATGACCTCCTCATACAATCTTACTCGTACTACCTTACTCGTACAGTCTTACTCAAAATCATACACTTACTGTCTTACTCAGAAACATACTCTTACAATCGTACTCAAACTCACACTCCTACAATTGTACTCATACTCGTACCGTCATACACATACTCATACTCTTATAGTCGTGCTCATACTCATATTCTTACAGTCATACTCATACACACCAACTCACATAGTTGTACACATACTATCAACCACTGAAGCTCATTACAACTAATAAGCTCCAACGTCGAAAAGGAAAAGAATGTCACTGGGCATCACCTTAACCTCTGGGGAGTGACTAGACGCCATGGACTTTTCCGAAGGCAAGGCACACCTATGCTCATGGGGCACAGGATCAAACAGGTAAGAGCAGGTCCATAATACTACTTACCTGAGCGCACAAACATAAACACCCACACATAAGGGGTCATACAGTTGCCCACCATAATGTGTCTTATAGTGCCATAGAATTGCCCACCATAATGGGTCTTATCGTGCCAGTGCTACTCTTGGGCAGAAAACATACAGTGCCACTTAGGCAGAAATATACAATGCCACTCTTGGGCCAGAATCATACAATGCCACTCTTGGGCAGACTCATATAATGCTCTTAATAGAGCATCAAACATCTAGGCTTAATACAGCACACAGACCAAATAAAAAATATATGTTGCTCTCAACAAAGCATCAAACATCTGGGCTTCATATAGCACACAGACTAAATTGGAAGCATACATCACTCTCAACATAGCATCAGATGTCCGGTGCTCTATACAGCACACAGACAACATCCCGCAGGATAAACACCATGGCAAGACATGAGAAATGCTCAGTGAACTCATTATCGGCTAGCCAAACACGAAACTTAATCCGTCGAACCCTCAAGTCTCAAACTCACAATGCTATCATTAGATTTCTTATAATTCAAGTTTAAATTAAGTAAATTATGCGGTATAATTATGCCAAACAAACTCATAGTCATCGATTGATCAAACCGAAGCTGAGCCCGATCGAAACCCTAGTTCTTCAGGGCAACAGACTTCACTTAACCCATCTATATCATGATCAACTAATCATACATCAAATCCTTACAGTTTTACATACTCTGCCATCCACCTTATGGCCAAAACATCTGACACAAACATCATCAAACTAAGCTCCTCATAGCCAAACCCAGTTATCACCCTCTTACTTATACCTCACTTATTATGCTTACTTTTCACTTCATAATCTGTACATTATGCTTGTACAATTATGCACACTCTTACTGTCTAATAATCCCCCAACATACGATCCAACCCAAACCGATCCATTCTAATCCTCGCCCGTCAATCTTATATCCTTTGTCTTCCATCATACGCTTACACATCCACAACAAATCCATACCAGACACTGTCACTTCTTACCATCCATAGCTCATACTTCTGACCACATGCACATACACATATCGATAGCATAGACAAATAGCCATCATACATGCGTATGTCTATCACACATACGTATAACATACACATACTGTCATACATATGTAGCTTACAAACATGCTCACTAGCCATCACTAGCGCATACATACACATACGAAGCTTACCAAAAAACATGCTATCCATCACTAGCACATACTCAATCAACATAAGAAGCTTACAAACATACACGCTAGCCATCACTAGCACATACTCAATCCACATACAAAGCTTACCAAAAAACACGCTAGCCATCACTAGCGCATACATACTTCAAACATACTTACAGCCAACATGCATGTCATATGCATTTCAACATGGTATAATTCATCCTCTTACATCATGCAAACGGATCATAATCTAACATCCATAGCATTCAATCATATAGTCCTAGCATGCTACTACTCATTCAAAGCATGCTATCATGAAATTACGAGTTCAAAGCTCCCCTACCTCGTAATCATGATGTTTGATGGCGAGCACACTACGGTGGTGCGTTGGTGGCGGAGTTGGCGGCCAAAATCTTTGCCAATTTGAGAGAACTACTATCCCGAGGATTTTAGGAAGTGCCAAAAATAATCATGGCCAAATGAGGTGTCAGAAGTCAATGCGGCAAAATCCCCAACCAAAGGTGGCACACTAAGGTGGCCGGGAGAAAGGTCAAGCCAACATAATTGGCGTTGCAACCAGATGTCGAGGGTGTACACACTGAAGATCGGCTGGTAGCTAAGACGTACTCGACCAGCTGCAAAACGTCAAAATCGGCCGTGAATAGCACCCAACAGCGACGATTTCGCGTCAACAATGGCCCAGATAAGAGTGGGGCAACGCTCAAGGACAAAGGAGAGGTGGAGGAGGCTTTAGTGGTCAACTCAAATGGTGACGAAGCTATTCGATGGTCAGGCGGCACAAATATGGGGCCTAAACCCAGAAACGCACGCGTGGCCACATGCACACGCAGCCTAAAAGTGCCACTCTAGGGGGAGATGGGTCGGACGGTGGCGGCCTAAGGCCCACAAAAGGGGCAACGGAGCTAGGGCCAGGAAGAGGTGGCCGATCGAGGCGGCGACATCGCCAATCGCCACCCACAACCAATACATGTGGTACAGGCAACTGTGCATCTCGCATGGTATAGGGCAAAGGCAAGCGACCCATTCTGAGCGGAGGTATAATCAGGCCAAGTGGGGCTGACCCTCACTATCGCCGAGTCATGGCAGAGACCACAATGGTCAAATGGCCCATGACTCGCCAATGACAATGACCCAAGATGCACCCAAAGCATCTAATTGAGCAGACCAAGACAATAGGGCGAAGCAGGGTCAGACGGCAACCGCCTACTGACAGTGGGTTGAGGTAGGTTGGATGGAGTCCATCTGGTGGCCGGACAACGACAGGAAACACACCGGCGTCTAAAAAACATCACGGACAGTTAAATGAAAATATAACCAAAACCCAGCCATAGTACCGGTAGTTCACAGCGGAGTGAAGAAAGCATGGTGGCACCTCTAGCCAGTGCGTATGGGTTCCTAGCGGCCAAACAAACATAAGTCTCGTTGAGGGCGGTCGCAAATGACAACAAAATCGCACCCCCACGGCTCAAAAACGAGATTTGAAGGAGAGAAAAACTAAAGAAAAGTTCAGTACCTCGTGCAGGAGCGAAGAGGTCATGGCGGCAGGTCATAGCCACTACCTACGGAATCGTGGCGTGAGGCAAAGAGGATCCTGACAAGAATCGGTGAAATCCGATGATGGAGGAGGGAGAACGAGCTACCGGAATCTCACTCGCATTCTCACAAAACCCACTGGACGTCTGTAAAATTTCTCTGGGCAGCAAAACTTTTGGAATCCTGATTACGGATTTCATATATATAATTCTTTTAATTTTTTCATCTATGTCCCCAACACAAGTTCACCTCCCAGTTACGCATTATATGTCCAAAATTTGCACCATAAGAACGTAGCAAGGCCCGCAGCCTACGACTAAGCCCCACACCCGACTCTATGGGTATAAATACTAGGGAAAATACACAAATATGAATACGCCAAAGTGTCATATTTTCTTGCAAAAAATGACCAGAAAAATAGCAGGAAAATCACAAAAAATCAGGGACCTTACAATTGGATTTCTACATTTCTGTTTTTTTGTAATTTTCCTAAACAGTAACTGGTGTTCTGTAATTTGTTTAAATCCTGCTGATTGGCAGCTGACCAACTGGTACTTGCACACTCGACTCCCTCAGTCAAGGGCCAGGATCCAGAACACGGTTGACGCCGGGTAGGCCACCATGCTGGTGTGCAGATAAAAAAACAAAACAAGGGGCACAGGTTGTGCTAGCCCTGGAGGCACCTAAGCCAGACAGTTTTGGCCATCAGATGACAGCAAGATCGACCCTATCGGCTCCGCCTTGCTCCGGAGGTTCAGAGGCACTGAGCTGCCCACCCCTCCGCCACGGTAGGGGCACCCCTGCCAAAGGTCGAATGGCCTCTGGCAAGTTGCTGGGAACCACAATGTGGGACGTCTGCTCCCTAGACCGGGTCAGGTTACCTGACCCGGTTCGGTTCGACTTAAAAAAAGATAAACACAATATACCGACTGAACCGGATCCGGTTCTGTAGGAGAAAATAGTGAGAAAAATATAGAAAAAGTTACAAATGACCATGGGAGTATGACGATTTCCCTGACCAAGTTTAAGATTGGGAAAAATTCCAACGGTTTTTAAATGACCAATTTACCCTTGTGAGTTGTAGCGTAGAATAATAATTAATGACCAAACTTAGGGGCTCCGGTTCAGAGGCTATGAGTAGATTCAAAAATTGAGAAAAATCTCAGTGAGATGTTAATGTGTATCCTAAATTTGGACCAAGCCTCAAGTTAGGAAAAAATCCCAATAAATTGATATTTGACTGTTTTACCTCTAGGGTTAAGGTAAGATTGTTAATTGAACCGGGGTCCGTTCAAGGGGTTGACAACCTGGTTAAACATCAAGAAAATTAACTCTAGTTCATAACGTGAAGGACTACCACTGAGATTAGTTTTGGACCCATTAGGTTTTAAAAAGCCCATAACAAAATGACAAAAATACCCTTATGAATGGACCGGCTCGCATTCGCATGAATGAAGTTAACGGGCCAATGTAATTTTGAAACCTCTTGAGAGGTTAAAGATTTACCCGAGAACAGAGAGGACCATATTTAATGTTGGATAATTACTTTAATGCCTTAGATGCATTATGACCAGTTTTCATGAATATTTAATAAGTTGTACTTAGAGGGTTAACTTGCTATTTTTTTAATTTTCACACATGTAATAATATCATATGTTTTGATATTCATATTTGGGAACCTCAGTTATCACAACTTGGATATTTTAGTTGATCAATTTGATTTAATTTTAAAAAAACATTTATTAGAATTTATCGTGTGTCTTTTATTTAAAAAAGGGTTTTGAAAATCCGGGTCGTGACACGTCCACAAAAGATAAAACTTCTTCTTGTTCCAGTCTACTTTTCTCTCTCTTCGGGGCGGAAGGGCGACGGGTATAGCCTCTTCTTGCCTGGAGACATTGCCCCCTTATAAGGTTGCCAACTCAAGGAATAGACACTTCCATTGCATAGAACACCATTGAATTAGCTAAGAGTACCTCTTGAACGGACAAAAACGAACTCAACATAGACAAGAAAGCTCTCCCGAAAGATTGGATGGAATTCCTAATTTCTAGGAGAAACCTGCAAGCGTACAGGCGAAAAAACACACATGTGCGCATATGTGCAAGACCCGTGCGTGTCCATGTTGCACCGTCGCGGAGGACGAGCTCATCACGTGCGATGCCCTGCGTGCACCATGCATTGTGGCTCGTCTTGGCTCATGCTGCTGACATCATCATTTTCATTTTTTCTTCATTTTTATTATTATTCTAATCAAATATTATTCAAACTTCAAAACACAATAACTTCCTACCCGAAAGTCGGAATTGCGCACCCTTGGTAGAGATGGACTTGTATCGATGAGCCATTTGAAAATAAACCACACATGTGTAGTTTATCCTACACTTTTTAAGTAAGTCCTGCTCATATGACACACTTCCCTAGGCCATAACTTTCACTCTTGAGTTTAGTTTTACTTATTTTTTATTCATTACGCTCCTTACTTTGAGCTCTAACCAAATACAGAGATTTCATCCCTTGAAACCCCTAAAACTTAGCTAAAAATTATATAATTACCCTCGACTCCTCGGATTATTCTTAATAAAAAAATAGGTCATTACAAATATGATTTCAAAAATGCTACATATTCTTCCACTCAATGACACTTGTGTAGTGCTCACCATTATCATAAAAATTCAGGGCCCAATTTGTTGGCATAGGCTTTGTGCATAGAGGAATTTCTCCTTTGAAATCTCCACTAGTTTACTCGACTAGAAGAGACTAGAAGATAGCATTTGTGCTTTATGAAATAAGATAAAATATGTTGGAAAAAATTATATTTAAGAATTTAATTAATAAATTAAAATTTATAAATATACTATATATGTTCAAAAAATAAAGTTACCGATAATTAATTAAAAAATAAATTAGAGAGCGGGAAATCGGTCCCTGTCCCAAACTTGTCATATATTGGGACAGACTGACCAGGTAAATTGCTAGACTTTGAAGTACTGGATTCATTAGTGCACAAGCCAGTACAAAACAAAAGAGAGAGGACACACGTAATTTGATTGTCGTTATTTAATAAACTTCTCGTCTTTCATGCATGTTTAATTGTAAAGAAAGAAATCTTTAAAAAAGGATATGACATGGGTTGTTCAAGCGTGAGTTCTAGGGCTTTGCCGCGCCTTGAGTTGCAAAGAAGAGGTGAAACATTAGGGCTGTGGTTCTAGGACGTCAGTCACACATCCGCATGAGAAGGTCTGCTATAGTTGACCAATGCTAGTAGGGGACAAAGTATATGAGTGGAAGTGATGGTCATTTTCTACATATTTTATAAGTCTTTTTTGTGCACGAGTCTAATTTGCCAAGTTGAACATCTAGTACAATAGACTCAAGATCTACTTGGGTACATCCAAAACTCTTCTTATAAATAACATATGTTAAAGAAAAACTATTATAGTTAAACATTTAAATAATAAATCAAATTTTGTAAACATGAGTTATTTACGTTTAGAGTTGTCCTAATTACTTAATTAATATACTCTCCTGTGCTGAAATAGAATTCTCTTTTGGGGTCACTACAAGGGAATGTAACCAGAGTTTATTTTGACACATGGACTCCTTCATTTACCTATTTTATGCATAATAATACTTGGGGTTTCCAATGGTACAATGTCAGGCTCATGCTAGCGTGTGTGAACATAGTCTCATATTAACGCTTAAAAATTATATGTTCCCCCGATTAATTGACCAAAAATGAGAAGAGAACATTATTGCTACACGCTTTGTTGAATTTTCAAGTCAGTTGGAAATTTTTTTATTTTTTCATTCTTGTAACTAAATTCAAAATGGGTAAAAGATACAACACCCATGTGAATCTCTTGTTGATATACATTCTCTGGTACCCTTGAAACATGGTCAACCACCATATAGCAAAGCTACCAAACTTGAGTTAATAGATGAATCAGTCCCCTAACGCATAGCTCAATAATTCCTATAAATAAGATCTTAATTTGATCCAGAAATTACAAATCGTAACATGTTATGAAAACTAATGTATAATACTCCCTCTGTCCTAAATTAATAGCTCCATTTTATTAAATTTAAATAGTTGGATACTGAAAAAGAGTATCATAAGCAAGCTTAATTTTCCTTCTTTTAGATGTGGTTTTCATTATTCAATGAAAGTTACTCCTTTTGTCCTATATTAATAATTACATTTAGAAAATAGTATTTTTTTTAAATAGTAAAACTAGAGAATGAGAAATAAGCTTATGATACTCTTTTTAAAATACCTAACCACTTAAATTTAACCAAATAAAGCTACTAATATAGAACAAATTTTTTTCTCAAATGGAGCTATTAATTTAAGATGGAAGGAGTACAATTTTTTCAAATGCAGCTATTGTTAGAGGATGGAGGGAATACTACCTAAAAAAGTTAATTATTTTATTTTAACAAATAAGACATGTAGAGGAAACAATTATAACTAAGTACATTAATAATGACTTGGAAAAGCTTTGAACTTGTTTGAAAAAAAATCGAACCGGACTGGTAGAACTGGAATATTTGATATGTAGAAGAGGTTTGCATAGCCAAAAAAAAAAGTGAGTACGGTTTTCTCGCAGTAACTTCTCGTCTTTCATGAAAGAAGTTTTCAAAAAGGAATCGATTTCGTGTAGATTTCCTAGATGTTAGATTGTGGCTTTGGTTTTTTCTAACATCAGAGTGGTTCAAGTAGTGAGTGGACAATGAACAGTTTGCAACGAATGGACGTGAGTTGTGCTTAGAATTGGTGTTACACGTGAAATTTAAAAATGCAAATTAGTTTGATAGCAGGTAGAACTACTGTTCGACCAATGCTTATAAATTCCCAATTACGAGGGCCTTCACTCCACAACGTGCACTAGTACATATCACAGGTTTGTTTCTTCTTGTAACTTCGTTCATAGTCATGGCCACCTCGTTAGTAAATGCCAACTCTGGTCATAAACCTTCCACTAAAAAGAAGATCGCTCGGCGTGATGCAAAATATCATCCTTCGATTTGGGGTGATTACTTCATCGAATTGTCCAAAAAGGCGACCGTAAGTTAAACCCTCAAAATTGAATGCAAACATTAGTACCATGACATGTTTGTTTTAAACTTGCTACCCATGTATAGGAGCCGCCATCATCAACACTAGAAAGGATCGAAAAACTGAAAACAGAAGTGAGGAAGCTGCTACGGAATGCCGTTGATACACTTGAAAATATGAGTTTGATTGACATGTTACAAAGAACAGGAATTGGATACCATTTTGAGACGGAGATCATGGAAGCGATGAAGCGGATTTACGCAGCCAATACCAGTTCCTGCAATGCAAGCTCTGATCTTCGTGAGGTTGCCTTGCGTTTTCGATTGCTAAGGCAGCAATGCTACAATGTTTCAACAGGTTAGTGACCATGTTGGTCATATAAGCATGGGGTCCATGATGATGGATAGCATTTCTCTTCTTAATTATTTACATCAAAATCTGCTAGTCACAATCTTGGTGGCATTGGCCCCAACTTGTTCATGCAGATGTGTTCAAGAGGTTTACAGACAACTCAGGAAATTTCAAATAGGGCATAGCCGATGATGTAAGAGGTATGCTAAGCTTATATGATGCAGCATATCTAAGTGTTGAGGGGGAATAAATACTTGATGAAGCTCTATCTTTCACCACTGATAGGCTTAAGGCAGCCTTGCCGAATCTCAAGGGTTCGCTTGCTCGACAAGTAGAGTTTGCAGTTGAGATACCATTAAACAGGTGCACTGAAAGGCTGAAAGCAAGGCGCTCTATCTCATGCCTTGAGGAAGAGGATAGCAGGAATGAGATTGTGCTAGAGCTTGCAAAGTTGGATTTCAATCTGTTACAAGCCCTTCATCAGAAAGAGCTAGCAGAGTTCACAAGGTAACAATGTATTACAACGCTCGATTGCAAGAGGAGGCCATTTTCCTTTCGATAAATAAAACCCAATGCGTTTTCTTTCTGTTTTCAGGTGGTGGAGGGAGTTGGGACTTGCTAATCAACTGCCCTTTATTAGGGACAGAGAAGTTGAGTTATACTTTTGGGTACTTGAATCACTTTCTGAGCCAAAGTACGCAAGAGCAAGGGAAATTATGACAAGGACTATCATACTAACATCAGTTACGGATGATATTTATGATGTATATGGCACACTTGAGGAGCTCCAACTCTTTACAGATGCAATTGAAAGGTTGTAGCCTTCCTACCATTTCCTTTATTACTGATGCATGATCACCTTAATTCTGAGAATATTTTATCTTCTATTAGATGGGACATCCAAGCCGGTAACCAATTGCCAGACTACATGAAGACAGCTTATCATGCTCTTATTAAGACATTCAGTGGATTTGAGGATCTGCTGAAACCAGAAGAGAAATACCGTCTGAGCTACTTGAGAAAAGCAGTATGCAAATAATGAAGCCTTTGCACATTATATTTAGCTAGCTTATATGCAAGTCTGATCCATTCATAAAATTTTACTTAAACGATAAACATTGATAAATCATCAGCCTTATTATCAGGGACATACTTTTCTGGAGATTTTTGTTTCAAAAAATAGTCTTATTATTACTCCATTGTGGCATGATTTTATGAAAAACTTGATGTTCTTGATTTATTTCCCTGGCAGATGATTGAAATAATTAAAACATACTTTGTGGGAGCACAATGGTTTTATTCGGAGTATATTCCTACATTTGAAGAGTACATGGACAACGCAATAGTAAGTTGCGGCTGTCCTTTGCTGAGTGTGACTTCCTTTGTTGGGCTAGATGAAATTGCGACCAAGCAAGTCTTCGAATGGGCGATAAAAATTCCCAAGATTGTTGAGGCAGCATCCATGATATGCAGACTTAGAGATGACATTGTTGGGCACAAGGTAATGTCTAACTGTTCAAAACGTCAACAAAACTGATCATGGCTACTGCAATTTAGCATGTTGTATGTGTGATACATATTTATTTTCTATAACATTTCCATTAGGAAGAACAAGAGAAAGGAGATAATGCTACAGGTGTAGAGATCTACATGAGGGACCATGGATGCACAGAAGAAGATGCATGTAAGGTACTCCAGGCCATGGTAGATACAGCATGGAAGCAGGTGAATAGTGAATTTCTCCATGACACTTCTATCCCAAGGGCAATACACATGAGGGTGGCTGGTCTAGCTCGCATCATTCAGATCTTGTACCAATACCGTGATGGTTATGGTGACTCTAGACATGAGACCAAGACGCGCATTGAGTCGGTGCTTGTTAATCCAATCCCTGCCTGACCAGCATCTATTGAACATTTAATAATAATGGGAAGCATGCATCTACGTTACTTGTTCATCATTTAGAAAATTTTCCTTGCATAGCTTAAATCCACCCAAAACCCAGAAATTCAACCTCCACTCCCCACGACATGGTCCAACCTTTTCTTCCACTCCCCTCCATCGGCTGCAATTCCCCACTTCCTGGAGCTTCTTGGGCAAACTGAAGTAAAAATCCCAAGAGATGACAGCATTGACTCATTCTGTATGTGCTTGGGAAATGCCGAGCATATGTTTGGCTTCGAGACACCCTTGCAAGGCTATGGTCGACAAAGTTCGAGATGCAATTGCTTGCTTAAGTTTTCTTTTTGTTCCGTTTTGCAAATGAAGAATGTGATAAAATCCTCAACAAATGAGGAATGTGATAAAATCCTCAATGCGACACTATGGTCTGTTGGAGGACATCCAGTTATTGTTTGAAAATGTCACCCAAAGAGTTGTAGTATGCGCATGGAAAACCATATCCGTAAATATGTACCCGTATCTATATCAAGCGATACGATACTCCCCCCAAAAGTATCTTTGGTATGTATCAGCTACATTGTATTGATATGACTGATACATATCGATATTCGAATATTTTATTATTTTTTATAATAAAAATTAAATTTTTTTGAAAAGAAATTAAATTTTTTTTCCTTAAAAGCAAAAACATATTTCAAATTTAACCTCTTCGAAGGTTTATAGATGACGATGTTCTTATTATATTAAAAAGAATTTTTATAAAATTATATGAGATCAAAATAGATGGGTCTATATAATTTACATAATTATTATTTTTTAAATATAGTGCTTGACAATTATGCATTTACTTAAACATCTAACATATGAGTTTCTCCCTAATATTCATGTGACTTATATTAAATATCTTATTTAGTTTCAAAATAAGTTAATTTTATAGCACTTAATATAAGACGGAGAGAATAATAGTTTGTAGAGGACAGTGAAAGTAAAGTGTATGGTTATAAAATGAACTAATTTTAGAGTACTTTATTAGTTCATATAGGTTTTTATTGTCTAATTATACTCTAAATAAAGTATTATAATAAAAATTAATTTTTTTAAAAAAAAATTTAATTTTTTTCTTCAAAACAAAAATATATTTCAAATTCAACCTCTTCGAAGGTTTAAAGATGACGATGTTCTCATTATATTAAAAAAAAATTTCATAAAATTTTATGAGATCAAAATAGATGGGTCTATATAATTTACATAATTATTTTTTTAAATATAGTATTCGACAATTATGCATTTACTTAAACATCTAACATATGATTTTCTCCCTAATATTTATGTGACTTATATTAAATATCTTATTTAATTCTAAAATAAGCTAATTTTACAACACTTAATATAAGACGAAGGGAATAATAGTTTGTAGAGGACAGTGAAAGTAAAGTATATGGTTATAATATGAACTAATTTTAGAGCACTCCATTAGTTGATACAACCTTCTATTGTCTACTTATGCTCTAAATAAAGTATTATAATAATATATTATTAGTTATAATATTTTTTTATATGTATCATCAATGAGTAACCGTATCCATGATCTATCATCCGTGTTAATATTGCCTTCCACTAGTATGTGGGAAGAATAGCGAAAAGTTGTTCCCATTCAAAAAACTCAGGTTGGAGCTTCAGCCTTGGCGAATGCACATCCAGTGGAAGGGATGGCGGTTGAGGAAAGTGTGGCCCATAGGCCTCTTCTGGGAGTCAATGTTGATCCTATTTTGAGGGAGGTGAATCTTCCGCATGAGAGAGAGGCGGCCTTACCAATTCAAACCGACACTGAGAATAAGAGTCCTTCTATTCTAGGAAAATATGGTTGGCATGGACTCTGAAGAGGCCGTTATAACCCCTATACCCAACATATTTCCTGCGCCAATAAGATCAAGTGGTGAGGGATCAGCACAATCTCAATCCCCTTCTCTACGGCTTGGAAGGTGGGCCATGTCTCTCCAATGCCCTTTGAGGTGGTGGGCTAGGGAAGTTCTAATAGACAAAAGGAACCTATCAATTATCATGGTGCTTGCAAAGCAACCAGCCAGTAACCACCGTCAACAAGTAGTCCCCGCAACAGGCCAAATTCGATCCCCCTCTCCTTCTTTGCGCCTTCATGATGTGGGCCAGGGAAATTCACAATGTCCAAAAGAAACCAGACCTCCTACTGCACATGAAAAAAACCATACAGATGCTGCCGGCAGTCCTCTCTTCTCTCCATCTATTCCTTGTTCAGGAACAGTCGTAGAGACAACCCAATGTCAGCAGGAGCATGATTGGTCATCACCGGGAAAAAGAGGTTTGAAACCTTTGGTCACCATAGCTTCTACAAGCCCTAAGTTTCTTAATAATTCGTTTGATGCTCTTTATGAGTTTAATTGTTCTCAAGAAGAAAGCTATCCCTCTTCTAACGCTATATCTGTACGAAAAAGGGTGTAGCCAAAGCGGAAGCTAGGGAGAATTAATATGTCGCTTTGCAGCTGGAATACCTGTGATCTACGACACGGGGCAAAGAGGACTGTTGTACAAGATTTGGTGCGCACTCACAATATTTGTTTGATTAGTCTTTATGAAACAAAAATAATGGCTCAGCAGTTTGACCAAGTTAAAAGTAATACTATCAGAGGTTGGAGTTATTTGAATAATTTGGCAACCAATAGCTTAGGTCGCATTATTGTGTTATGGAACCCTAATGCACTTAGTGTTTAAATGCTTCAGGAGGGGGCTCAGTTTATCCACGGTCATGCTGCACCCATTGGATCCGGTCAACCATTTTTCTTCACTACTATGGATCTAATTCTACTTCTGACAGGAATAATTTATGGAGAAAAATCTATGCAATCCACACTCAAATGGAAGGGTTGTGGATACTTCTTGGTGACTTTAATGCTATTTGGCAGAATAAAGAAAGATTGGGGTGTGCTACTCCTCCAAGATGGAAGCTTAAAAATTTTAATGAATGTATTTCTAACTCATGCTTGCACGAAATTCCTTGCCCTTTGGCCTTCACTTGGAAAAATAATCAAGACCCTTTTAGCTTTATCATGACCCGTCTCGATTGGGGTTTTGCTAATTCGGAATGAATGATTTTATATCCCCAATGTAATCTTATTTGTCCTCTCCCAAGAATTTCTGATCATTGCCCTATTATTTTTAATATGATGCACTGGTTTCTTCAAGGCCCAAAGCCATTTAAGTTTTATTTGATGTGGTTAAGTGATGGTTCTCTAAAGGGAGTTATGTAGAGTGACACCAGCAGGCTACTCTACAGCTCCATGATATCCAAGCATGCCTTCAAGTCGATCCTCTTGATGAGGTTCTTTGTTTAGAAGAGAAGAACGGCACATTGAAGGTTATTTAAGAAGGGAAGAATTTGGAGAGCTTTTATAAGCAAAAGTCTAGGGTAAATTGGCTGAGAGATGGTGATAAGTGTACCAAGTTTTTCCATGCTACTATGACTTCTTATAGTGTGGTTAATACTATTCATGATATTATTGATGGTGAAGGAAACAGAATTAACAACCCGGAGGACATTGGGAAGGAAGCAGAGAATTTCTTCAAATCCTTGTTCACCCCTTCCAACTTGCAAACTCAGATGAACATTCCTTTTCATAAAAAATCAATTGTTACTCAAGCAGAATTCTTGTCCAGTAGTGTTGACATGGAAGAGATTCGGGGAGTTATGTTTGTTTTCTTAAGGAATTCTTCACATCCTTCTAGAACATTGTTGGCTCCAATTTTGTTGATGCAATTAGAGACTTCGTTGTGAGAGGTAACATTCTCAAGGCAATCAATTATACATTTCTTACTCTTATCCCGAAGAAATCTAACACCCAAATGTTTGAGGATTTTTGTCCTATTTCTCCAAGCAACTATGTTTACAAGGTGATTACTAAAATTTTGGCAAATAGATTATCAATGGTGCTTTCGGATTTGGTGAGTCATAATCAATTGTCTTTTGTTAAAGATTAGTTAAGCTCGTGTGTAATATGAACCACATAGGAGGAGAAATTTTTTTTTTCATTAAATTGGATCTTTGGAAAGCCTATGACAAGATCAAATGGGACTATATTATCAATGTTCTCTCTTCACTTGGGTTTGACCCCTTTTGGCAGAATTGGGTGAAGGAATGTATATGTTCAGCATCTTTTAGTGTCATGATAAATGGGTCTAATTCTGGATATTTCACAAGCCAGTGTGGTATCCGGGTGGGGTGCTGTCACGGGGTAGTGAAGCGGACTATCGGTGACAAGTGCTGGGGTGCATACACGTGTAGAAGTGTTGTATACTAAGTGTGTGTGTGCGTGTGTGCATTATAGGAACTACCCATAGTGTTGCACACCTTGTATGCAGGCATTGCAGGGAAGGCCCGTAACGTTGTGCATTGTGTACACATGTTGTGAAACTTTATGGGCCTTCCCCGCAACACCTGCATACAATGTGTGCAACACTGTGGGCAGTTCCTAAAATGCATACACACTTAGTATACATCACTTCTACACGTGTGTGAACCCTAGCACTTGTCACTGATAATCCACTTCGCTACACGGTGATAGTCTACTCTCTCCTTTTTTATTTACTTTGTGTATGGATACTGTAAGCATTGCTAATAGTCATTAATGGTGCATATAAAGCTTTACTAAATGCATTGATAAAACTGCCTCGCTATTGCATATTAGCGACACTTAATTCAAACGCAGCTAAAAGCTAGTATTAGCGACATTTATAAAGCATCGCTATTAGTACAATATTTATGATGTTTTTTTATTAAGCATCACCAATATTATAGTATTTACGATGTTTATAAAGCATCGCTAATAAAAAAATTAATTTTTTTAAATATAATTTTTTTAAAATAAATTAAATATATAATTATTAGCGACCCTTGTTAGTAAACATCGCTAATACGGTACTATTAGTGACATTTTCTAAAGCGTCGCTAATTGGTATAATTATTTTAAAAAATATTATAAAAATTTATTTATAAATAAAATTATAATTTAACACTATTAGCGACACTTGATTAGTTCATCACCAATATCATAAAAAAATATATTGTAGAGCTTCGCTAAAAAAATTAAATAAAAAAAGAAAAATACGGGGTAAAGAAAATTTTTTAACTACCTGGTTTGGGCCAGGATTAAACTTGACCCGCGTGCGGCCCAGGTTAGAAGCGACCCGAGGCGCCGGTCAATAATGACCCACGCGAGCCGGTCTAGGCAGACCTGAGCAGATAGGTCTGAGACGACCCGCCTGTGCGGGTCCGTCTTCAACCTCTTGCCGCGGCGAGAGGTCTCAGACCATCTAGCCCCGTCAGCCAACCAAACAGCCCAAGGGGACGGAAAAAGTTATGCCCGTCTACAGAGGTTCCAAATCCAGCCCCTGGCCCCTATTACAAGCATCAACGTCCGGCGACATCGACGAGACGACAGCAGACAATGGTTGGAGGATTGAACTCCCCACACATCCAGTCATCAAAGATATATAGGCAAGCATGCACGGACAGGCGACCAAGCACAGGTGGCTAGGGACAACGCACGGGCCGCTGGACAACCACACATGGCGACTGGTTTGGCTGTCGGAGACGCCGAACGCATCATCATCCTCATACCCAAAGCGATGCCTTTTCCATCCCTGCTTGGTTCTGCAATCTCGTCGGAGGTGTGGTATATAAAGGCACGGGAAAAAATTCGCTTGAGCGCGAAGTTTTGCACTTGGGCGAATTTTTGCCTGCGTAAAATGTATAGCAACGCTAAAATGAAGTATTGCAAAAAACTTTTCATTTATGATGCTGGGAAACCTTGCAATTAACTTCATTTGCGACGCTAGAAAATAAATGTCGCAAATTGTAAATACCTTAGCGACAAAAAAAATGCAGCGTCGCTAATACAAGTAATAGTAGCAACGAGCTCTTTTGACCATCACTAAATATCTGAAAATTTTTTAAAAAATATTATTCTCTGCACCCTCTCTCTTCCCTCTTATTCTCTCTCTTTCACCTTCTCTCTCTCCTCACCCTCTTTCTCTCTCTCTCTCTTCCCTAACTCTCTCTCCTCACCTTCTCTCTCTACCCTCACCCTCCCTCTCTACCCTCACTCTTTCCTACCTCTCTCTCCTCCCACTTTCTATATCTTCTCCTCTCTCCTCTTTCCTCTCTCCTCTCTCTTCCATATCTCTCCCCTCTCTCCTCTCTCTCCCCCTTTCTGTCTACTCACTCCTCTCTCTCTCCCTTCTCTCCTCTCTCTCCTCTCTATCTCTCCTCCCTCTCTCCATGATCTCCTCTCTCCACTCTCTCTCCTCTCTCTCTCTCTTCTCTCTCCCTCCCTCCCTCCATCTCTCCCTCTCTCTCTACCTCCCTCTCTCTCCCTCTCTCCTCTTTATTTTATATTTTCTATTGAAAAATTAATTCAAACATAAATAAATTAAAACATATTAGCGACACATATGACTGTATCGCTAATACTAAGGGTGTTAACGACTTATATATCTATATGTCGTTAACACTCAAAGGAATTAGCGACTTATATGTAGATATGGCACTAATACTCTAAGGTATTACACATATGCTTATACATCACTAATATATTTTTATTTATTTTTTAATTAATTTTTAAATAAAATAAAAATTTTCCTTCTCTCTCATCACGCCTCTCTCTACCTCTCTCCTCCCTCTCTCCCTGATCTTCTCTCTCCACTCTCGCTCTCTCCTCTCTCTCGCCCTCCCTCTCTCCTCCATCTCTCTATATCCTCTCTCTCTCCTCCCTCTCCCTCCCTCCCTCTCTCTCCCTCCCTCGGTCCCCCCTCTCTATATCCTCTCTATTTTATATTTTTATTTAAAAATTAATTAAAATATAAATAAATTAAAATATATTACCAATGTATATGCATATATGTCACTAATACTAAGGGTATTAGCAATATATATGCCTATACGTTGCTAATATTATGAGGTATTAGCGATGTATAGTCCTATACGTGACTAATACATTTTAATTTATTTATATTTTAATTAATTTTAAAATAAAAAAATATAAAATAAAATAAAATAAATTTTTTTCTTCTCATTCATCACCCCTCTCTACTCTCTCTCCCTCTCCTCTCTCAATCTCCTCCCTCTCTCCTCCCTCTCCCCCCCTCTCTCTATATCATCTTTATTTTATATTTTCTATTTAAAAATTAATTAAAATATAAATAAATTAAAATATAATAGCGACATATAAGCATATACGTGGCTAAATGTATTAGCAACATATATGCCTATATGTCGCTAATACTCTGAGGTATTAACCACATATAGTCCAGAGTATTAGCGACATATAGTCCTACACATAACTAGTACGTTTTTATTTATTTTTTTAAATAATTTTTAAATATAAAATAAAATAAAATAATTCTTTTCCTCTCTCTACCCTCTCTCCACTCTCTCTCAGCTCTCTCTCTCCTCTCACTCTCCTCCCTCTCTCTCCCTCTCTCTCCCTCCCTCTCTCCCCCTCTCTCTATATCATCTCAATTTTATATTTTCTATTTAAAAATTAATTAAAATGTAAATAAATTTAAATATATTAGCAACATATAAGCATATACGTGGCTAATACATGTTAGCGACGTATATGCCTATATGTCACTAATGCTCTGTGGTATTACCGACATATAGTCCTCTCTCTACCCTCTCTCCCTCTCCTCTCTTGCTCTCTCCTCTCTCTCCTCCCTCTCAACGTGATCTCGTCTCTCCACGCTCTCTCTCCCCCTCTCTCTCCTCTCTCCTCCCTCTCTCTCTTCTCTCTCTCTCTCTCTCTCCCCCTCTCTCTATATCCTCTCTATTTTATATAGTATATTTAAGAATTAATTAAAATTATACATAAATTATAATGTATTGCGACATATAAGCATAAACATCGATATTGAGTATTAGCTATGTATATGTCTATACATTGCTAATACTCTGAGGTATTAGTGACGTATAGTTTTATATGTAATTAATATATTTTTATTTATATATTTTTTAATTAATTTTAAATAAAAAATATGAAATAAAATAAAATATTTTTTCTCTCTCTCATCACCCCTTACTTTCTACCCTCTCCTCTCTCTCTCCTCCCTATCTCTTTCTCCTCTCTCCCTCCTCCCTTTTCCCTTATCTTCTCTCTTCACTCTCTCTCTCGCCTCTCTCTCTCCTCCCTCCCTCTCGTCTCTCTCTCCCCCTCTCACTGTATCTTCTCTATTTTGTATTTTTTATTTAAAAATTAATTAATATATAAATAAATTAAAATGTATTAGCTACATATAAGCATATATGTCTCTAAAATATTTTTATTTATTTATTTTTTAATAAATTTTTAAATAAAAAATATAAAATAAAATAAAATAAAAATTTTCCTCTCTCTCCTCCTCTCCTTGATCTCCTCTCTCTCTCCTCCCTCTCTCCCTCATCTCCACTCTCCTCAGTCTCTCTTCCCTCTCTCTCCTCCCTCTCTCTCCCTCCCACTCTCCTCCCTCTTTCTATATCCTCTCTCTCTCCTCCCTCTCTCTCCCTCCCTCGCTCCCCCTCTCTCTATATCCTCTCTATTTAATATTTTCTATTTAAAAATTAATTTAAACATATATAAATTAAAATATATTAGCGACATATAGGCATATACATTGCTAATACTAAGGGTATAAAATATATATTTTTATATATTTTTTAATTAATTTTAAATATAAAATATAAAAAATAAAATAAAATATTTTCCTCTCTCTCCTCACCCATCTCTCTACCCCCTCTCTCCTCTCTCTCTCTCTCCTCACTGTCTCTCTACTCCCACCTCTCTCTCTCTTCCCTCTCTCTCCTCACCCTCTCTCCCCCATCTCACTCTTCCCTTTCTCTCTCTCTCACCTCGCTCTCACCACCCCCTCTCACTCTACTCTCTCTCCACTTTCTCTCTCCTCCCTCTCTCTCCTCCTCCCTCTATCTCACCTCCCCCCTCTCTCTGCTCTCTCTCTTAAATCCCTCTCTCTCCTCACTGTCAATCTCTCCTCACTCTCACTCTCTCCTTTCTCTCTCCATGCACTCTCTTCACTCACTCTTTTATTATAAATTATATTTTAAATTTAATAAGAAAATTTAAAAAATAAAATATATTATATATAAATAATGAAAGTTAAATATATTAATAACACTACTTTTTATTTAAAATTTTATATGTATTTATTATATATACAAATGTAAATATTAAGTAAAATATATTATATTTAGGAAGTTTATTATATTTTTTTAATACTTATTAAATAAAATTAATTAATAAATCTATTAGCGACGCTTGTCAACAAGTGTCTCTATTAGAAATGGTATTTCCAACTCTTTTTTAAAAGAATCGCAAATAATTCAAAATTTTTATTTTTTTTATTTTTACAGCATAACTATTTTTGATGCTTCTTTAAGCGTCGCTAATAGTAACACTATTATTAACGCTTTCGAATAAGTGTCGCTATTGTGAAAGTCATTAGCGACGCTTAAAAAAAGCGTGGCTAATAGTTATGTTCTTTTTCTTTTTTATTTAAAATATATATATATTTTAGCGACGTTTGTGTAAGGCATCACAAATAGAGGACCCTATTAGTGATGCTTATAATAAAGCATTGCTAATATATGATTATTAGCAACGCATAAAAAAATGTATCACTAATAGTTTATTTTTTTGTGACGCTTTTTCATTTGTCGCAAGTAATTATTTTTAGCAACGCTTAGCATTGCATTGCTAATAAATGCATTGCTAATACTATATTTTGTTGTAGTGCTTGCTTGAACAAAAATGCAGTACATGTCTCATTGAAGTTCAACATTTTCAAGGAGCACCACAGGTCTCCCATTTGCTTTTTCCAGATGATGTCCTCTTATTTTCTAAGGAATCCACATCTTTAGCTCTGAGTATGAAGAAAACTCTTGATCAGTTTGCAAGCTTCTCAGGTCTTCAAGCTAATATTTTGAAAAGCAATAGATTATTCTCAGCTAAATGTCAACAGAATGATAAAATCAACAATATTTTTGGCTTCCAAATATGTTCTCTCCCAATTCGTTACCTTGGTAATCCCTTATCTTCTAAAAGAATTACTTATATTGCATGTAAGTCTATGTTTCATTGCATAGTTAAGCCAATAGAGGGTGGAAATCTATCCTTCTTTCTTGCAAAGGAGATTGGAGTTGATCAAGACTCTTATTGGGGGTCTCAATCTGTTTTGGATGTCTTGTTTCAAGCTTTCAAAAAGTGCTTATGAGAAAATTGAAAGTTTGCTTGCTAGATTTATATGGAAGAGTAATTCCATTGATTCAGGTTACCACAAGATTAATTGGAGGCATATTTGTCGGCGGATTAAGGAAGAAGGTTTGGGGTGAGGAGCATAAAAGACATTAATAATAACAGTTTAGCAAAGTACTTCTAATTCTACTTCTGACAAGAATAATTTATGGAGAAAAATCTATGCAATCCACACTCAAATGGAAGGGTTGTGGATACTTCTTGGTGACTTTAATGCTATTCGGTAGAATAAAGAAAGATTGGGGTGTGCTACTCCTCCAAGATGGAAGCTTAAAAATTTTAATGAATGTATTTCTAACTCATGCTTGCACGAAATTCCCTGCCTTGTGGCCTTCACTTGGAAAAATAATCATGACCCTTTTAGCTTTATCATAACCCGTCTCGATTGGGGTTTTGCTAATTCGGAATGAATGATTTTATATCCCCAATGTACTCTTATTTGTCCTCTGCCAAGAATTTCTGATCATTGCCCTATTATTTTTAATATGATGCACTGGTTTCTTCAAGGCCCAAAGCCCTTTAAGTTTTATTTGATGTGGTTAAGTGATGGTTCTCTAAAGGGGGTTATGTAGAGTGCTTGGTCCTTAAATTTAGTTCCAGTGCTTTCATTTCTTTTGCGTGTGATAAGCTTCAATTCTGTACTCCCTCAATGTAAGAACAGGACCAATTGGTGCGAGGCAAATTGATAGTACATGTACTATAATTATATCTAGCTTTTTAAGGGTAAGATTAATCAATCAGAGCTCTCTGTCCGAACTACTAGTTTCATTCTTTGAGAAGGTCAGAATTACAAGTAGTTTTGGGTGTTGTGCAAGTATAGAGGTCTGCGTTAAGATGGTAATCTTCTCAATTGTTTCCGAACATTTGGAAACCTTCACGTTCAATTCAGTGTTTGTTGTTATACAGGTCTCTGGAATTAAGCAGACTGTGAATGCTGCCAGAGCAGTTGGCTCAACAGGTTTAACCAAAATAGCTCAAGCATTTGTTAGACTGCATATACAGGCTGCAGTAATTGTGAGATCATCAGAGTCTAAATGGATTATATAAAAATGATTGGATATTTTTTACAATTTTTTTTTTAATTTTTTAAAACTTTCAGCGACGACCGTGACCTAGTTGAAGGTTATCTCCGACCACCGTTGAAAGTTTTCCTAACTCAAAGACGACACTGCTGAGGACTTTCAGTGATGGTTCCAAAACTGTCACCGAAAGTACTTTTGCCCGTACTAAAACTATCAGCTCTAATAGTTTCAATGACTCGCTTGTGACCGTCATTGACAGTTTTAGCGACGATCAAAGTGCTTTCAGCGACGGTTTGCAACTGTCACTAATAGACTTTTTTTTGTAGTGCATTGCAACCCGGCTTTTGCCGTCTTTAATTGTTTGCCTCCTCTGCCACCTAAAGTGTACTATTAGAAAATTAAATGGGGCGGGTAAAATTACCGCTTTGTAGTTGGAATAAGTTTGAAAATTTGATTTCTGTTAACCATTACTTGTTTGAAAATATTGTTAATAGTAATAAATATGTCACAATGTACTAAATACTAGCACACTGTGACTAACCTTATAATGCACAACTCTAGTTTGCTAAACAATACGATTGCTTGAAAATTTGTTCTAGTTTTTTCTAACTCTAGCTCTTTTTTATGCAAGTCATTTTTTAAAATAGTTCAATGGTCACTTTCCAATTATTTTTGGCTAATTTTTTAAAATATAAAAGGTTATATTTTTCAATAAAAACACCGAATGTCACATCAATAATTGCAAAGTAGATATACAGAGGACAATAGTAAGTGCCTAATAGAGTACGATAATAAGGGTTACATAAAGGACAATAGTAAGTGCCCAATAGTTACTCTGGATGTGCACTTTTTGAAGCAGCGGAAGAAGCCATCAGAGCAACTAGAAGGCACTCAAGGCAGAAGCCATCGGGACAGCAGATGGCAGCCAACGTGAAGCAGAACTAGCAGAGTCCCTGGATTCATCTCCGCTGGGCAGATCTGGTGAACGACTCTAGTGCAACTGTTCCGAGCAGTTGGCTCTCTTTATTTTTCTGGATCCCGCTTCTTACAGTTGGTTCGCTGGTGAAATCATGGCAACTTCTGCAGCTCTGCATGAGAATCCGCCTGAAACAAGTTAGGCAGATCTCTTCAAACAATGGAAGATGACAACTGGTGTGATCCTACCGGACGTTTTTCATTATCGGGAAGGTGCTTAATGGCTTCGCAAGCAAGGAGAAGCTAAGAAAGATTGTTAACACGGAGTGACTTTTGAACGGTGATTCGTACGTGGGAAGGTATGGCACTGACTTAAGATCTTTTATGAAAATTTTGGCTTGAAATATCATGCAAATGAGAAATTTTACTGTCCGTTTGCAGCGGTTTAATCTTCAAGTTATCTTTCTCAAGGAATTTGGGTTTGGGGACTCATTAGTATTGATAATGCGTTTTTAGAGGAACAAGAATATAAGAGATGGAGACAATTCGGCGAGGCAGCAGCCTAATGAGCCTGATGCTGATGTTCTTAATCAGCAAGGTGTTACTTCTACTTAGGTTGGTCCAATCCATAATTCACAACCGGAAATTCCACAGGATAACAACGTCAAATAACATGTTCATGTTAGTACGACCCATTCTCCAATTCCTACTGATGTTCTACTTGAATGTTCGGATGTAAATCTGGTTGAGATAGTTGCTCCAACTATTGTTATTGTTGTCCTGGATTTTTTTATTATTGATCACCAATGTCATTCTCCTCATATTGTTGCTTAGTATTTCATGATGGAAGAAAATGCAACATTTTTAGGGTTTATTTGGATATGTGGAAAATGGGGGAAAGGAAAAGAGTCTTTTAAAAATCTCACCATTTTCACTGCTTAGTACAATAATGAAGGAGAATTAGTCATAGAACTTTTCACCCATCAACCTATAAATTTGCGAGAAATTAGTGTACCACACACATGTCTTGCTCTCACTACTACCATCACTACTGCTACCGCCCCCACTACCACCGCCACCACTGCCACCACTGCCACCACTGCTGCCACATTCATTACCACCCTGCCACCACCACCACTATTGTTATCACAACCACTATCACCACTACCACCACCACCACTATTGCTATCATTACTGCTACCACCACCACTGCTATCGCTATTACTGCTGCCACTACTATCACCTTCGGTACCACCGCTGCTGCCACTACCACTACCTTCGCTAACCACTACAACCACCATCATCACTGCTGCCACCGTCACCACCATCGTCGCTGCCACTACCACTACTACCACCCTTGCTACCACCCCACCACCATTGCTGCTGCTGCCACCACCACCAACGCTACCACCTCTACCACCCCCGGCTATCACCCTGCCACCATTGCCGCCACTGTCACCACTGCCACTGCCACTGCCGCTATATTACTACTACCTCCACTGCTGCTGCTGCCACCACCACCACCACCCTCGCCCCTGCCACCATCACCATAGCCACCGCTACCACCACTATTGTCACCACTATCACCATTGTCACCACCACCACCACTACTATCACTATTACCTCCATCACCATGACTAACTTCATCATCACTA
Source organism: Saururus chinensis (assembly GCA_035235625.1). NCBI lineage: Eukaryota > Viridiplantae > Streptophyta > Magnoliopsida > Piperales > Saururaceae > Saururus > Saururus chinensis. The sequence continues at coordinate 3,503,153 of CP141145.1, read as the reverse complement.
CCACAATTGGTGGATTTAAGTTTTAATTTTCTCTAAAATCATTTGTGTAACCAAATAGTAAATTTTTTTAAAGAATCTCCTAGTTTTTCTTTCACTTGGATTCACTTTCTCTTTCTCTTTCCCTTTATCCTATTTTCTACCAATCTAAACAAACCATTAAAAAACGCATCATGCACACATGTTATTCATAATTTCTTTCTGGCTGATCTAGATTTGCATATAAGAAGAGTTGCCATTGTTACAAAGAGTATTGCCATTTTAACTAATTAGTTCGATGGTTATGATATGGATTTGAATATAGATACTAATTCTTTGCATGATATGACTCAAAATAATTGTCTAGATAAAGTGGATGTTATAGTTGATGTATTAAATTCATCTCATGAGCATCTTCATTTGATAACATAGCATAACACAAGTATTATGAAATGTCAACAACCAAATAAGAGCATTTTGTGAATCATGTTTAAATACTTTTTTGGAATGCCTGCGGGTTGGGGACAAAACCTTGTCGTCGGATTCATATGCCTATCATAAAGCAATCTCTTAGTGTGCTTTCTATTCTAGAGACTAGAGCCTTTTATTTTAGATGTCACCTTGCTTTTTGGTGCTGATCAGCATATTTGTTTATGTAGTAATGGCCATCTATTGTAAGGGGTTTATGCTAAATGCTCCCTAGTGGAAAGACATCGACTTTGGGCCGATATTATCAATATTAATAATACTCATGTCAAAATTCCTTTAATAATTAGTGGTGACTTTAATATCATATCTTATTCCTCTCAACAAGTTGGTGGTAATGTGTTGGATAATTGTGCTACATCTGTATTAAAACGATTTATAAACTCTTATGGACTTTTGGATGCATGTTTCTCTGAGTTAAAGTTTACTTGGACCAACAAGCAAAGTGGCTTTTGCACTATTTTCTATAGGTTGGACAGAGTTCTATAAAACAAACATTAGTTCGATAAATTTGATAAAACAATAGTTTCACATTAACTTTTTTAGATCATTCTCTCTGTTGGTCCAAGTAGAAAATCATTATATTTATAAACTTTCTTGGTTTTAATTCCAGGATATGTGGTTGTATAGATAAAATTAAAAACAATTTGTTACTAACAGTTGGCAGGTTACTTCTCATGGTGACCCGCTACAAGTGTGCAGTAATAAGTTTAAAGGCTTAAAATTGCTCTCAAAACGTGGAAGAAGGATGTGTTTGGAAATATTGATATGAATATTCATAAGACTGAAATGGAGTTTTACAATTTGATTTTGATTCTAGCCCTTCTAGCTATCAATCTCAAGTTTTGGCATAATGAGTCTTGCATCTTAAAAAATGTTTGATTTTTTTAAGACAAAAATCTAGAATCAAATGGCTCAAAGTTTGTGATAGAAATACTAAATTTTCTCATGCAACTCTTGAATCCATCTATCCAGAGGCCTTTTTTCTAAGATTAAAAATGGTCAAGAAAATTATATAAATAATCCTAATGATATAGCAAAAGTGTTTGTTAATCATTTTCAGGATGCTTCTACTTTTGAAGGATCTATTACTTCTCAAATTTTGGATTACATTCCAAAATTATTAACTAGTCCGGATAATACTATTATTATTGATATTTTGGAGGCATATGAGATAAAATGTATTGTTTTTAGATGGATAGTGATAGTGCTCTTGGTTCGGAAGGCTATGATGGATCTTTCTATAAAAATTGTTGGGCGACCATTCAAGAGGATTTAATTGCTAGAATCCAATCCTTCTTTAAAGGTACTCCCTTGTCAAAATCTTACTCTTCAACTTTTATAGTTCTCATTCTAAAAGTTGAAAGCCCTTTCAATAAAATGAGTTTAGATCAATAAGTCTATGTCATTTCAAGATGAAGATCATCTCAAAAACTATAAATTCCCGCCTTGCTTGCATATTACTGAATATTATTCAAAATAGCAAAGTGCTTTTGTTATGGGTTGTAGTATTTTGGATTACATTCTTCTTGCTTATGAACTTTTGTAGGATATTATTTTTAAAAATAGCAGGTGGAATATTACCTTCAAATTGGATATGGACATAATGTATGATATACTTGAATGGTCTTTTCTTTTTGAAGATATGAGTAGATATGGAATCAATTATAATGTTGTTATGAATTTTAAAAATCTTATTGTAAATTGTCGGTTTTTAGTTCTTTTTAATGGGAGCCCACCTGGTTACTTTACTTCTATTAGAGGTGTTTGCCAAGAATATTGTAATAACTACAAATTTATAAAGTTATTTTAAACATTTTCTTGCTTCAAAAATTGAGAACAAAAAGTTTTTGCCACATTTTTAGCTTGGATCTTCTAAAAAGGTTTAATAATCAATTTTATTCCTTCTCTAGATGTAAAAAAGAATGTTTAATTTTAATGCCTGATTAATGTTTGTATGACCTTGTTTGTTGAGTTAGGAGATGTACTGAAATAATGTTAAATTAAATATTTTAAAATTTTAAATTGAAATCTTATTTTATGTTAATTCAGTAATTATTTATGTAATTTATGTTTTAAATAAGATAATTGAACCTAAGTTGTGATTACATGTTTAAATGGGCAGCAATAGGATCCAAGTAGAAGAAGAAGTAAAGCCCAACTACCCAAAGCTATTTAAAAGTCAATAATGAAATTCTAATGGTTTAAACATTTATAGAATGGTAGAACACAACCTTTTGGATAAGTTGGATTTGAGATTTACATCAAGAGAACTAAATTTGGGAAGAAGCTAATTTGGGCAGATTGATATAGCCTTAGTATTTTGACCATATCATTCTATAAATAATTCAAATTGATACGATTCTTGTGGCATTAGAAAAAAGACTTCCGTGGATACAATCATTATTTCAAGAAGAAATTCATAATTTCGAAGATTTATGGGTTGAATTCGGCATGCAAATGGATAGCTAGTTAACTAACTCGAAGTCAACACATGGAGAATCTTTTCATTGGTTGTGATTAATATACAAAAGGAAAGACAATGAGGCTAATTAAATAATTAAAAGAAGACTTAAAGATACTTATTTGTAAAATAAATTATTGATTTTTTTTATTTATTTAGAATCTAATCATTTCTAAAGAAGCAACCAATCAATCAGGATGTAATCAAGGGATATGATTAGACTTTCCCCTTTTAAAGAACCCCTTCTACTCCTATAAATACAGGGGTAGACGTGATAGAGGGATCATCCCCTTCTCTTTGAAGCTCTCTTCTCCTATTTTTCTTATCTTCTCTTCTTTTGTATTTTTATTTTTAGTTTTATTATAATGACTTTCTAAGCTCTTAAGCTAAGGCTATGGATGAAACTTGTACTTGATGTTTAATGACTACTTTGATTAAAGTAGGTTCTTTATCATTTTAAATTGAAGTTTTATATTTAAGGAGTTCATAATCTATATAATTATTTTATTCGGCATTGGCGAAAGACATGCCAAATGCTTATAATTCCCTTTGATTATGTACTTAATGCTTTCACATAGTAAACAATAAATTACTATTGTTCTATTTCGAAGTTCTTTAAGAGATAAATTTTTCGATTGAGACAAATTTTTATTTTATCTTAATTGAGTTATCATTTGAATCAAATATAAATTAGAGAATTATTACAAGTGAATTTTTTATGTCATAACACTTTCTCTTTAATTGTCTCTTATTCTATATTTTACCTTTCTTCTTTATTCTATTCTCTTCGTAGTGGTTTTTTTTGTCACATAAGGCTTTCCCTATGGATCGACTTTGTTTACTATAGTTGACAAGTAAAAAATTAAATCCGAATTAAACTACTTCATAGTCTTGGTTTGGACGTAACAACAAATTGGCGCATTTGCCAAGCCTTCAAAGATGTGACAAGAATCTGCTAGGAAAAATACTCACTCTAACCTTACTAATTCTTTAACTTTTATTTTTGCACACTAACTCTTTAAATTCAGTCATTTACTTTATGTCATTTACTTTTAGTATTTAAATTCTATAATTTTTCTTGTGAGACGAGAGGCACTACCCACGTTATTACCAAAAATCTTTTGGGTTCAAACGTGTACCTTGATAGCGCCTTTAGCCTTATTTTATAATTTAAATCCTGTCTATTAATTTTTAACTCTCTAACTTTTTATATTTTGTTATTTAATTTTTGCACTTTTACTTTCATTTATTGCAACAAAAGAAGAAAACTCTTGAAGACACATTGCAAACATTCATGCAAAGTCAAGCAACAATCAATAGCCAAATAATGCAAGTCATCAATGACTTAAAAAATTCTATCACTCAATTGACTATAGCTTTAAACACTTAAGAAAAAGGGAAGGTTCCTTCTCAACCTCAACCAAATCGTAAAGGTCAGTTTGTAACTGAAAATTTAAATTCTTCAAGTTCACAAGAAAAGCATCATAAGTCCATGACCACTTTGAGAAGTGGAAAAGTTATTAACAAAGTCATTCCAATGAAAGTTGTTGAACCTAAAGAGTCTTCAAATTATAAACATGGTGATGAACTTGACAACTTTGATTGTGTTTATCCTAATCCTCATCCTTTTCCTCAAATATTATAATCTTCTTCTAAATTGGTGCAAAATAGTGACATTCTTGAAATTTTCAAATAAGTGAAGATTAACATTCCTCTCTTAAATGCTATTAAACAAATTCTATCTTTTGCTAAATTTTTGAAAGACCTTTGTGTACAATCAAGCGTAAGCTAAATGTACAAAAAAAAGCATTCTTGACAGAACAAGTAACGACAATTTTGCAACAAAACACCCCACCCAAATTTAAAGATCCTGGTTGTCCAACCATATCTTGTGTAATTGGAAATTATAGAATTGAAAAGGCTTTACTTGATCTTGGGGCAGGTGTTAATCTTTTACCTTATTTTGTTTATGAACAATTGGGACTTGGTGAATTGAAGCTGACAAGCATTACACTTCAACTTGCAGATCGCTAAGTTAAAACACTAAGAGGAATTGTTGAGGATGTACTAGTACAAATAGAAATGTTTTACTTTCCTATTGCTTTTATTGTTTTGGACACACAACCGGTTTTGAATGTTTGTACTCAAATTCCTGTCATATTAAGCCGCCCATTTCTTGCTATTTCTAATGCTCTTATTAATTGTAAAAATGATGTTATGAAGCTTTCTTTTGGAAATATGATTTTGGAATTGAACATTTTTAATATTTGTAGGCAACCAGGAGATGATGATGAGGATATGCATGAAGTGAATCTTGTAAAAAGTCTTATTAATGACATGGCTACTATTTCTTTACTTTTTGACCCTCTTGAAGCCTATCTTTCTTATTTTAACTTTGATGATTATGCTATGATTAATGATGTAAATTGCTTATTGGAGTCAACTTCATTATTGGATGCCGATAGGTGGAAGGCCCGCTTTGAGGAGTTACCTCCTTCTAATAGCGCCTCTCTCCCCTGAAGTGTCCAACCACCCAAGTTAGACTTGAAACCCCTCCCTACTAAACTTAAATACGCTTATCTTGGTGAGGGAGAGACATTTTCTGTGATTGTTTCTTCAAAGTTGGATAATTAGCAAGAGCACAGGTTGCTCGAAGTCCTTAGAAATCACAAGAATACCATTAGGTGGACCATTACTGATATGAAGGGGATTAGTCTCCTGATTTGTACACATAGGATCTTCAAGGAAGAAAATGCAAAACCTATGAGACAAATGCAAAGGAGGTAAAATTCCAATATGAAAGAGGTAGTTTGAGTAGAGGTTCTAAAATTATTGGTTGTGGGTATCATTTACCCCATTTCTGACAGTTCATGGGTGAGTCCCACCTAGGTTGTCCCCAAAAAGTCTGGAGTGACAGTGGTAAAGAATGCTAATAATGAGTTAATTCCCATTAGAGTCACCACCGGTTGGTGGATTTGCATAGATTATAGGAAATTGAATTCCGTCACTAAGAATGACCACTTCCCCTTGCCGTTCATAGACCAAATCCTAGAGAGGGTGGCCGGTCATCAATTTTATTATTTTCTAAATGGTTATTTAGGATACAACCAAATTGAGATTGCACTTGAAGATCTAGAAAAAACAACATTTACATGTCCACTTGGTACCTTTGCATATTAAAGGATGCCCTTTGGATTATGTAATGCTCCTGCCACATTCCAAAGGTGTATGATGAGCATCTGTAGTGACATGGTGGAGCGGTTTTGGAAGTTTTTTAAGATGACTTCTTAGTTTTTGGTGATTCTTTTGATGAATGTCTTGATAACTTAGAAAACGTTTTGGTGAGATGTGAAGAGAAAAATCTAGTTTTAAATTAAGAAAGGAGTCATTTTATAGTTACTACTGGAATAGTACTTGGTCACATTGTTTCTGTGCAGGGAATTCAAGTGGACAAGGCAAAAATTGAATTGATTACTAATTTGCCTAGTCCAAAGTCCATAAAATATGTTAGATCCTTTCTAGGGCATGCCCATTTTTAAAGAAGATTTGTCAAGAATTTTAGTGTGATATCTTGATCATTGTGTAATCTTCTATCTAAAAAATATTCTTTTGAGTGGTCGGACACATGTGAAAAAGCTTTCAAAAAGCTTAAAACACATGCTAGTATCCACACCCATCATGCAGCCCCCGGATTGGACCCTTCCTTTTGAAATTATGTGCGATACAAGTGACTATGCCGTTTGGGCTATTTTAGGGCAAAGGAAAGATAAGAAACCTTATGTAATTCATTATACAAGTAGAACTTTAAATAGTGCCCAAATGAACTACTCCACCACAGAAAAAGAACTTCTTGTTGTAGTATTTGCACTTGACAAATTTAGATCCTATTTGATTGGCTCTCAGATTATCATTTTTACTAACCATACAACTTTGAAGTACCTTTTGAGTAAACAAGATACAAAGCCCCGATTGCTCCGGGGGATACTCCTACTCCAAGAGTTTGATCTCACAATCAAAGACAAGAAGGAAGTAGAGAATGTGGTGGCGGATAATCTTTCTAGATTGGAATCTTTTTATTCTTCGGAAAACATTCCAATCCAAGACACATTCCCCGATGAGTAACTTTTTGCCATCTCACATCACCATGGTATGCTGACATTGCCAACTACTTGGTATTAGGTAAAGTTCCCCATCATTGGTCTCATCAAGATAATACGAGATTCTTCACCGATATAAAACATTTCTTTTGGGATGACCCCTATCTCTCTAAGTCCTGTCTAGATCAAATAATAAGGAGATGTGTGCTTGATTCTGAACATGTAAGTATCATCTCTTTTTGTCATTATGAAGCATGCGGTGGTCACTTCTCCTCCAAAAAGACCACCACTAAAATTTTGCAATGTGGTTTTTACGGACCAACGCTTTTCAAACATGTTCATGAATTTTGTAAAACTTGTGAATGGTGTCAAAAGTTAAGAGTCATATCTCGTCGAAATATGATGCCTCTTAACCCCGTACTGGTTTTTGAGATTTTTTATTGTTGGGGCATTGATTTCATGGGACATTTTCCTCATTTTGGCTATGTTTACATTTAAGTTGTTGTCGATTATGTTTCCAAGTGGATTGAGGCGATTCCAAACAAAACCAATGACCACAAAGTCGTTGTGCGCTTTTTAAAAGAAAATATATTTTTAAGGTTTGGAACACCTTGAGCCATCATAAGTTACGGGGGGTTATATTTTTGCAATAAGCCTTTTGAGGCTTTGATGAGGAAGTATGAGATTACCCATAAAGTAGCCACCCCCTATCACCCACAAACAAGTGGACAAGTTGAGATTTCTATTCGGGAAATCAAATATATTTTACAAAAAATAGTAAATCTAAATAGTAAAGATTCGTCTTTACTGTTAATCGATGCTCTTTGGGCTTACTATACCGCTTTTAAGACCCTAATTGGAATGTCTCCTTACCATTTGATTTTTAGAAAAAACTTGCCACTTCCTTGTAGAATTGGAACATAGGGCGTATTGGTCAATCAAAGCTTTAAATTTTAATTTTGACAAGGCTGACTTAAATAGAAAATTGCAAATCAACGAGTTAGAGGAAATTCGATGTGATGCTTAAGAGAGTTCAAAATTTTACAAAGAGATAATGAAGGCTTTTCATGATAAAAAGATTTTACGAAAAACTTTTCAAGCATTTCAAAAAGTTTTATTATACAACTCTAGGCTTCATCACTTTCCAAGAAAATGAAGATCACGTTGTTGGGCAGGTCCTTTCATTGTAAAAACTATTTTTTCTTGTAGAACTGTTGAAATTGAAAACCCAAATAATTGTGATATTTTCAAAGTTAATGGATAACGTTTGAAACTATTTTTATACCATTTTGCCCCTGAAGTGGAGTCTACATCTCTTGAAAATCCAAATTATGAAGGTTGATTTTCTTTTCATGATTTTTACCCAAAAAAAAACAAATAACATATTTTTTGTTTAAACACTGAGGACAATGTTTCATTTGGGTTGGGGGTGTAGTTTGATAATTTTTGTTAATAGTATTGACTATGATAACCTTCATCCTTTCTTAGTATGCTTCCTCTTTACTTTGATCTTTAAATAATGATGGCACCTAGATATTTTATTAAAACATTCATTTTGTAATGAGTCTTTACAATTAACTTTCATGAAGAGGATCTTTGAAACTAATGTTGGTTTTCAAAATTTCACTATCACGACAAATTTTTAGAGTTGAAGTCAAATTATTTGGTGTTGCTCTAATACTTACCCGGAATGTCGAGAGACACCAAATCCAATGAACTTTGACCTCCTTGTTCACTTGGTTGGCTGGTAAAGAAGGAAAGTTTTGTTGAGATAATTACCTTTATGGAAAGCAACTAATGAATTAGACTGAGTACTTCGAAAAGGGCTGCCTAAAAAAATATAAAAAAACTAAAGAAAAAAAATGATGGACATCATATAAAGAAGTTGCGAAATAATGTTTCATTTTGTAAGATAGGGTGAAGGCATCGTTGTAACAACACAAGTATGCTGGAATATCACAAATAAAGCCCATGAGGTATTAAAGTGAATATCCAAATCGCTTGTTATCTTGGACAGGTTGCTCAGTTTTGAATTGGTTCTTTTGGCTATCTAAACATCTCTTAGTGAGTAGAAAAGCATACTACCTTAGGAGGTTGATCTTCTATGCTCTTCTAATTATCTTGTCAAAATTTTACTTGGACTCATTTACACATTGTTTCAAAAGTTCCTCTACATAGAAATTTAATAGTTGAGACTTTTATATTTAATTTATGAAAACTAGTGCTTGAGTATTTTAGAGATAATTGTAAAGTTTGATGTTTGCTTAGGGAGGATGAAGGGGTTCCTTGGTTTTGCTTTACAATTATTATCTTAGTCTTTACTTCATCAATACAACTTGTTAACATTGTAAGTCATATTCTTTTTCTTCATTGCTTTGTCTGACTGAAGACATAAAAGTTAGTGCTACTTAGGAGGCAACCTATGAGTTTTTTTTTAATTTTGTGGGTATATTCACTTCAAACCCTCACAAGACACAACTCGTCCACTAACGTAAGCTAGGGGTTTAACGGCTTGCGACATGTGCTAAATGTAGTTGTGATGGCCTACAAAAGTGGCATGTTTTTTTTGTTTTCTTTTTAATTATTTTTGCATAAATTGCTAGAGACTAGCAATATGTTTATTTAATTATTTGATGCAGTGAAATAATGTTTAATTAAATATTTTTAAATTTTGAATTGCAATCTTATTTTGTGTTAATTCATTGCTTATTTGGGCTATTTATGTTTGGAATAGGTTAGTTGGACCTTTAGTTATGTTTACATATTAAATGGGTTTCAACAAGATCCAAGTAGAAGAAGAAGTGAAGACCAACTACCCAAAGCTATTTAAAAGTCAAGAATAGGCTTCTAATGGTATAAGCATGCATGGAATGGTCAAACACAACCTTTTGAACCCATTGGATTTGAGATTTAGATCAAGAGAACAAAATTCGGGAAGAAACTGATTTGGACAAATTGATACAACCTTAGTATTACGAGCATAGCTTTTTATGTATAATTTAGGTTGATACAATTCTGGTGGCACTAGAAAGAAGACTTCCATGTCTACAATCACTATTTCACGACGAAATTCATAATTCGGAATATTTATAGGCTGAATTTAGAATGCAAAAGGACAATTAATTATCTAACTCAAGGCTAACACATGGAGAATCCTTTTATTAGTTGTGATTGATATACATAAGGAAAGACAATGAGGCTAACTAGATAACAAAAGGAAGACTAAAAAATACTTATATGCTAAATAAATAATTGATTTATTTGATTAATTTAAAATTTAATCATTTCTAAAGAAGCAACCAGTCAAGCAATTAATCAGGATGCAATCAAGGGATATGATTGGACTTTCCCCTTTGAAGTATCCCCTTCAACTCCTATGAATAGAGGTGGGCATGATAGAGGGATCATCCCTTCCTCTTTGGAGCTCTCTTCTCCTATTTTTCTTCTCTTTTGTATTTTTATTTTTAGTTTTAATGTAATGACTTTCTAAGCTCTTAAGCTAAGATTATGGATGAAGCTTGTACTTGATGTTTAATGGCTACTTTGACTTAAGTAAATTCTTTATAATTTTAAATTGATGTTTCATATTTAAGGACTTTATAATCTATATAATTATTTGATTCGGCGTTGACGAAAGGCATGCTGAATGCTTATAATTCCCTATGATTTTATACTTAATGTTTTTACGTAGTAAATAATCAATTACTATTGTTCTTTTTCAAAGTTCTTTAAGAGATAAATTTTTTGATTGAGATGAATTTTTATTTGATCTTAATTGAGTTATCATTTGAATCAAATATACATTAGAGATTTATTACAAGTGGATTTCCAATGCCTTAGTATTTTCTCTTTGATTGCCTTTTATTTTCTATTTTACCTTCCTTCTTTATTTTATTCTCTTTGTAATAGTTTGCTTTGTCACATAAGGCTTTCCCTGTGAATTGACCTTGTTTACTATAGTTGATAAGTAAAAAAATAAATCCGAATTAGACTACTTCATAGTCTTGGTTTGGATGTAACAAGACTAGGATTCAACCAAATATTACATTAGTAGATTTGAGTTTAAGGTTCCATATAAATAATAGGGAGATTTCTGCATTACCTACTTTTTTTCAAATATATTACATATTATTTATTTGTAGACAAAAATACCCTTATTAAGTGATGTAAAAGAACCCCTTTTCCCTCTTTTATTTCTTCATCTTATGCCCAGTGATTGTTTCTTCCCCATTTCTCCTTTATTCTTCTTTCCTCCTTCCTCTTTTCCCCCAACTCAAAAGAAGGATGAACAACTGCTAAACCCTAAAGGGTCCAACTTTAGGAGTTCTTAAGGTGCATTTTGACCAAAAGAAGCTTGAGCAAAACTCTAAACTCCTTGATCTAATCATTCACCAAAAGAAAGATCACTACAACAAAACTAACTATTAGCAATGCATTTATTAGCAATGTATATGCAAGCGAAGCTAAAAACAACTACTTGCAACACATATAAAAGCTTTGCAAAAAAATAAACTATTAATGACATTTTTTTATGAGTCGGTAATAGTCAAATATTAGTGACGCTTTATAATAAATGTCGCTAATAGTTCCTCTATTTGCGATGCTTTATACAAACGTCACTAAAATATATATTTTAACTAAAAAAGAAAAAAAAAGCATAACTAATAGCAATGCTTATCACAAGCGATGCCAATAGTCCTAATCTTAGTTATTAATTTAAAATAAAAAATAAAAATTTTGGATCATTAGCAACGCTTTTAAATAAGTGTCGCAAATAGTATTCGTAATAGTGAGCTTGATTACAACATAGCAAATAACTTTATTAATTAATTTTATTTAATAAATAATAAATAAAAATAATTTTTTTTAAAATTCCCTAAATATAATATATATTTTATTCAATATTCACTATTTATATATATGATAAATAAATATTAAATTTTTAATAAAATGTAGTGTTAATAATAGATTAAACTTTCACTATTTATATATAATATATTTTATTTCTAAAATTTTCTTCTTAATTTTAAAATATAATTTATAAAAAAAGAGAGAGAAGAGAGGGATCGAAGAGAGAGAGGAGAGAGACTCTAGAGGGAGGGGGAGGTAAGAGAGAGAAAGGGAAGAGTTAGATGGAGGAGAGAGAGGGTGAGGAGAGAGAGAGAGTGAGGAGAGAGAGAGGGAGGAGAGTGAGGAAAGAGAGAGAGGGAGGAGAGAGAGAGGGAGGAGAGAGAGTGAGTGAGGAGAGAGGTAGAAAGAGAGAGAGAGAGAAAAAGAGAGGGAGAGGGAGAGGGAGAGGGAGGGAGGGTGGGTGGAGAGGGAGAGGGAGGGAGAGTGGGTAGAGAGAGAGGAGAGGGAAGAATGAGAGAGGGGAGAGGGGGATATTAATTTTATTTTTTTTTAAAAAAAGAGTTTTATCGACCTTTAGATGTATACATCGCAATACTATGGTGTATTAGCGATGTATGCATGTATACGTTGCCAATACAATAGTGTATTAGTGATGTATAACTCTATATGTCGCTAATACACTATAGTATTAGAGATGTATGCAGCTATATGTCACTAATGGCTTTTTAAATTTTTAAAAAAAATTAAAATAGATAGAGAGAGTGTGGAGAGAGAGGTGAGGGAAGAGAGAGATGAGGGGGAAGAGAGAGAGGGGGGATAGGGGGATAGGGAAGAGAGAGAGGAGAGGGAGAGAGAGGGAAGGGAAGAGAAAGAGAGAGGAGAGGGAGTGTGAGAGAGGGGAGGGAGGAGGGTGAGGAGAGAGAGGGAGGAGAGAAAGAGGAGAGGGAGAGGGAGAGAGGGTATAGAGAGAGGAATTTTTTTATTTTTTTGTGTTATAATTTTTATTTAAAAAATAAATAATTAATAAATAAATAAATATGTATTAACAATGTATAGGAATATACATAGCTTGTACCATAGTGTATTAGCGACGTAGTCATATTCGTCGCTAATACCTTAGAGTATTAGCGATGTAAAGGCATATACATGGCTAATACTAAGGGTATTAGCAATGTGCATGCCTATTTGTCGCTAATACATATTTATTTATTTATTTATTTTTTGTAAGTAAAAAATATAAAATAGATAGGATATATAGAGAGGACATAGAGATAGAGAGGAGAGAGAGAGGGGAGGGAGGGAGGAGAGGGTGAGGGGGGAGGGAGGAGGGAGAGAGAGAGGGGTGAGAGAGGGTAGAGAAGGTGAGGAGAGGGAGGGAAGAGAGAGAGAGAGGAGAGAAAGAGAGAGAGAAGAGGGTGGAGAGAGGGAGAGAAAGCGAGAGAGACAAGGAGGAGAGAGAGGAAAGGGAGAGAGGGTAGATAGAGAGGGGTGAGGAGAGAAAGCAAAAATTTTAATTTATTTGTTTTGTATTTTTTATTTTAAAATTCTATAAGAAATAAATAAATAGACATGTATTAGCGGCGCATAGGAATATACACCACTAATATCACATAGTATTAGCGACGTATAGTCATATATGCCGCTAATACTTTAGAGTATTAGTGATGTATAGGCATATACGTCATTAATACTAAGGGTATTGGCGATGTATATGCTTATGCGTCGCTAATACATTTTCATTTATTTTTTTAATTATTTTTTAAATAAAATATAAAATAGAGAGAGGGGAGGGAGGAGAGAGAGGGGGAGGGAGGAGGGAGAGAGAGAGGGTAGAGAGGGTGAGGAGAGAGGGAAGATAGAGAGAGGGAGGAGAGAGAGAGGAGAGAGGGAGAGAGATGAGAGAGGGAGGAGAGAGGGGAGAAAGAGGGAGAAGAGAGAGAGGAGAGGGTAGAGAGAAAGGGTCGAGGAGGGAGTGGAATTTTTTTATTTTATTTGTGTTATATTTAAAAATTAATTAAAAAATAAATAAATAAACATGTATTAAGACGTATAGGAATATATGTCGCTAATATCACATAGTATTAGTGACATATAGTCATATACGTCGCCTATACCTTAGAGTATTTGCGACCTATAGACATGTATGTCGCTAATACCCTTATTATTAGTGACATATAGTCCTATCGATCGCTAATATAATTTTATTTATTTATTTTTATTAATTTTTTAAAAAAAATATAAAATAGAGACGATATAGAGAGAGGAGAGTGGGAGAGAGAAAGAGGAGAGAAGAGGGTGGAGAGAGGGAGGAGAGAGAGAGGAGAGAGAGGAGAGGGAGGAGAGAGAGAGGGAGAGAGATATGAGAGAGGGAGGATAGATGAGAGGAAGAGGGAGAGAGGGGGGAGGGAGGGAGGGAGGAGAAAGGGAGAGAGATATGAGAGAGGGAGGATAGATGAGAGGGAGAGGGAGAGGGGAGAGAGAGAGAGAGGAGAGGAGAGAGAAGAGGGTGGAGAGGGAGATTATTATATTTTTTTAATTTTTTTCAAAAAAGTTTATAAATTTTTATATTTAAAAAATAAAATATACTATTAGCGATGTATAGTAATATACGTCGCTAATAGTAAAGGTATTAGTGACGTAAGTTACTATACATCGCTAATACATAAACTATTCTATATGTCGCTAAAAATGCTATTATTAGCTACGTAGAAGCTATACGTCGCTGGTCAACATACTAACAGTGACATTGCTAAGGAGTGTCACTAATATTTTTTTTAAAAAAATCAATTTACGTGGGCAAAATTCCACCCCCACGGTGGAATTTCATGCACGGGCGAAATTTTGCCTACTGCTTTTAAAGGCTCCCCAAACCCCTTTCTAGTTGTTTCTTGCCACTCGCCGCCCCACTACCCCTCGCCCAGGCCCCGCCACCCACCGAGCCCCCACCCCCTCTAGTCCTTCCTCACCCTCCTCCGCCTCCCCCCTCTCCTTTGATTTGGGAGGGGGGGAGGAGGAAGGAGGGGGCGGAGCCAAGGGCAAAAGGACGGCGGCAGCGGCAGTGGCAGCTCCCCGCTCCCCCTCCCCTTGCTCCACCCACCCCTCCTCTGATTTTTAGAGGAGGGGCGGAGATGGGGAGAGGAGGGACTGTAGGGGGCTAAGGGGCCAGAGGATGGAGATGGCTGCCGTCCTCCTGCTCACCCCTGCTGCACCCCCTCCTCCTTTCCCCCCTCCTCTGACTTTCAGAGGAGGGAGAGGGAGGGAGGAGGGGGGGAGCCAAGTAGATGGGGGACCGGGAATGGGATGAGGGACCGGAGGGCGGTGGTGGTGCCGCCATCCTGCAGCTACCGCCCCTTTGTCCGAACACCCCTTTCCCCCTCCTCCCCCCTTCCTCCGGTCCCCCCTGTCCCCCTCCCTCCCCTTGCTTTCCCCTTGCTCTGGACCTCCCCATACTCCGGACCCCCCTCTCTCTCGCCCTGCTCATCCCCCCCACCCAAATCAGAGGAGCGGGGAAGGAGGGGGGTGGAGCCGGGGGTCTGGATTCTAAAAACGAAATTCATTATTAGCGACACTTAAAATACATTACTATTTAATTTTAATTTTTTAATATTATAATATTAGCGGCGCTGTAAAATTTTTTAAATTTTTTTATTCTATTAGTGACGTATAGAAAGCGTCGCTAATAGTAACTTTTTAGCGACACTTTAATTATACGTTGCTAATAAGTTATTTTATAATTTTTTAAAAATACTTTTTCTATTAGCGACATATGCATAAGTGTCGCTAATAATTCTTTTTGAGCGACGCTTATAGATATACGTCGCTAATAATTTATTTTTTTATTTTTTTGAAAAATTATTTTTCCATTAGCGATGTATAAAAAAGCCTCGCTAATAGCTTATCATTAGCGACGCTATAAAATATATATCACTAATAAGTTATTATTAGCAACACATAGCTATATATCAGTAATATACCTTATTAGCGACGCTTTTTGTTATAAGTCTCAAATTGGTAATAGAGATGACACTTTTTGCAATGCTTATAACGACGTTTATTTTACGTCACTAGTAGTCATTAGCAATGCTTATGAGACTATTAGCGATGCATAAATGCATCACTAATAGTCCTTTTTGTTGCAGTGAGAGCTGCCCTATATAAAAAATTTTGGAGTTTTTGTTTTTGTAAAAAAAATTAAATATTACATAAACATTTTAGTAATATTACTAAAACACTTCAACTAAATTTTTGAAGTTCCATTCAACAACAATATTCATCAATTAAGTAATCATTTTACAAAAAAACTCAATTTTTAGTAATATTTTTGAACCGTTTTATCAATATTCCTCAAATATTTACAAAAAACATAAATTTTTAATAATATTTTTTAAACATTTTAGCAATATTGCTCAAACATTTTACCAATAATGCTCAACTGTTTTAACATTATTGCTAAAAATGTTTTAGCATTATTCTTGAAGTTTAATTGAACAATTATATTCAATTTTCTACTTCATTTGATATATGAACTAAGTCTAAATTATTACTTAGTAGAGATTTTTTTAGATATATTGTTAAATCTCAAGTTGTAAGATTTCAATAATAATGCTAACACTTTTTACCACACTACAACAAAACTAGGATTTAGTGACACATTTATTACTGATACTTACCTGTGTTGCAATATTAATTATACTTTTAGTGATGCATTTATTCACTCATTGCTATTATAAGTAGTATTTGAGATGCTTAACAATAAATTGTCGCTAATAAAATTCATACCCCTGCTAACATACATGTTTGTGACATTTTTATTAAAAGTTGCAATTTTTTTTATTTACTACATTTATCACCAAGCATTGCAAAAAATATAAAATATTTGATCTCAAATAAAAACAAAAAACAAAAATAAGAGTATTTGTGACATACAAACTCCATCCCTAATAACCTCGATATTACAGACTCAAAGAGCGTACATTGTAAATAATACATGTATTAGAGATGCATATTATGCATCACAAATACTCTAAGAATTTGAACAAATCAAGAAAGACAACGAGTATTTGCGATGCATACCCCAAAGTATTTGTTATGCATCACAAATCATCTACACATGCATAAAAAAAACAGGGGTATTTGCGATGCCAATGTGTATCTGATGAAAATATGCATAATTTTCTATTATTTGTGGTTCTAAAATATGTGATTTAATTATATTGATATGTATTATATAATTACTTCAAAAAAATTAGAATAATTTATTTATTATTCAGTGGTGTGAACTCGGGCTCTCAAAGCCATCGAATCGAAATTCAACGGAGCATGTATACTACATGTCCCATGATCTACATACATGTGTCGTATGATTTATATCCAACGTCCCACAGTATGGGGGCCCACACTGAGGTGTAGAAGCCTAATATCACACAGAGTTGAATAAAGGTATAAAGTAAAAAAAAATTTAGACCGAACTAATAGTTTTAGCATGCAACTTGCCCGCACTCGGAGTGAATTCAATGTTTCGTTGTTGATTCAAAATTGGACATCTTATAGATCCAGTGGACATGCGTGAGCCTTGTCAAGCCCCGGTACCCACCCGACCCATGCCGAACACAGTCCAGGGGCTGGTTGAAGCACACAAGAGTGACTAAATTGCATTGAGGAGGTCTTAACCCCTCTAGCTAGTGAATAACTAACACGGAGTCATGCTCCTTTAGTCTTTGTGGAAGAGAAATAAGGTAAAATAAAAGAGGATAACATCTTTGAAATCATTCCTCAAGTGTAAACCTACATACTTAACATCATAAGCCTAAACATAGCTCGAATCAAAAAATCTTAGACAACTCAAGCATTAGATAAACATGAGTCTAAAACATAATCATCCATACAAAGTGTTCTATGATCTTGATAGTATAAATAATAAGACAAAATAACATCCAAAGGCATCCTCGCCTAGTCGCACGCATATCCCGATTGTACCTCAAACAAGAAATCCTGATTAACTGCATGTCACACCATGCAGCCCCAAAACAAAGCACAAAAAGAGGGGTGAGTAAAACTTAGTAAAGTTTGAAATACGGTAACATTAATCAGAAAACAATCACAGCACATCAACATGGTAATTCAGATCCATATTTTACCTAATATTCTCATTTTTGATTAATTCCATTACCATATCCCTACTTACCCATAAGTAATTATCTTGCATGCAAGTATCTCATACATACTAATCATGACAGGAATAATCACATTATGGTACAACATCAATCCTGCATAATAAGTGATTCTTACTTAATCACATCATGCGCAAACATTATATATAACCTACATGAGCAGTGTCTCTAACACACATTTAGATCATGCATAATAAACCATTCTCCTTTATAACAATCAACTTGTATATAGGGCTACACAAAAAATCCAAACCCGACTCAAATGGGGTAAAACCGACCCGAAATTAACCGGGTTCAAGTCGGGTTGGGTAGTTACTCGGGTCGGGTAGGGTATAAAAAAAACCTGTATCAATTTCAAGTCAGATTGGGTTTAATAAAAAAAACACCGAAACCTGACCACACTTGGCTACTTTAATTCATTACCCAAACGGCAAACCCAAACCCTAATATCCTTTCTCCCTTACGGCTGCTGCGCAACAACGGCATTCCCATTCATCCTCCTCCCATTCATCGTTGACTTGCCGGCCTCCCTCGGTCGCCCCTTCATCCCCCTCGTCTGTGGCTTGCCGGCATCCCCCCATCATCCTCCTCATCTGTGGAACTCCGCCCTCCCTTCTTCCTCCATGTTTGTGGCCTGCCAGACTCCCTGTTGTGTGCCGGCCTCCCCCTTTGTCCTTCCTATTTATGGCTTGCCAGTTTCCTCGTCGCTGGCCGCCCCCCCTTCTTCCTCCAAGTCTATGGCCTGCCAGCATCCCTGCACCTGTCGACCTCCCCCTTTATGTCATCCTTGTCTACGGCCTACCCAAAAAAATCCTCACCGTCCTCACCCCATTCGTCCCCCGTCATCAATTGCGTGCTGGCCTCCCCCTTCTTCTTCCAAATCTGCAGCCTGCCAGCCTCCCCATCGTTGGCTGACCGCCCCTTTGTCCTCCCTATCCATGGCCTACCCAAAAAAATCCTCCTCATCCTCACCATCCACATGGACCACACCCCTCTTTCACCTTGATCAGCCAGCCCAAAGTGAATGACCAACCTCTGTCTCTGTGGTATGTGGAGGCTGGAGCAGTGAAGGTGTGTACAATCTAACTCATATGGTATGCTGCAAAGAAGTTTGTTTTTTTTAATTGGGTTTGATTGTTTTTTCTTGCATTGAGGCTAATTTCAATTTTTTGCTTTCTGTACTCGTATAATTTTGTGTTTGATTTTTTTTCCTACATTGAAGCTAATATCAATTTTTTGCTTTCTGTACTCATATGTCTTTTTTGCATCATTACATAGTATATGCGTTATTTGATTAATCATTTTTTTCCTTGTCTTGATTCTGATTCAATATAATAAAATGTCTAGATTCTGATTCAATGAAATAGATTTTGTAATATCGCAGACTAGTTTTGTCCTGCCCTTTTGTTTTTGTTGCATTGTCTAAATTTAATTACTGTTGTGATTTTTATATTACTATCTATACTATGTTTAGTATTGTTATTACGCTCTTGCTTGTGGGTTTAGGTATTTAATTGACATCATATTGGAGTGATTAGATTTGAAGATTTAGGAGTTTCTTCCTTTTTTTTATAAGTAGGAGAAATTTAACTAGTATAGTGTGAATTTTGGGTATATGCAGCTATTTGATTGTTTCATTCCAGGTTTAATATGTGTATATGCAAGCTGAATGTGAAATTTTGTTATTACAGAGTGAATTTTGTGTATATGTAGCTATTTGATTGTTTCATTCCAGGTTTAATAGTAAGAGTTGTATATTGTTTCATTCCAGGTTTAATAGTAAGAGTTTGGGCATATGCAAGCTGCAATTTTTTTATTGTTTCATTCGAGGTTTAGTAATAAGAGTTTTTTTATATTTAGATGTCAAAGTAAGATTTCACATGTAAATATTTATTTTTGTTGAAGAATTATACTTGATTATTTCATATTTTAGTGTTTATTCTCACTTTGAAAAATCAACGTAGAGGTATTTTTGTTTTGGTTGAAATTACCTAGAGTTTAATTTATTTTGGGTTTTAATTCGGGTTCTCGGGTAGGGTTCGGGTTTTATCTCGGGTCGGGTAGGGTTTTAGTATTTCAAATTGTATCTCAGGTACGGTTGGGTACTACAATCTCGGGTAGGGTCGGGTACTGCAATACCCAACCCCACCCTACTTGAGTTGTAGTCTTACCTACATAACACGTGTCTCCAACATGTAATCACATAATGCATATTCATATCATTCATCAATAGATCATTCACGTTGCACGATAAGAGTCTCAATCACACGATACTAAATAACTCATAATAAATCATATTCACATGTGTCACATAATTCTCGATTAACCCTACACAACCTGTGTAACTTGGGTATAATATTATCTCATAAGCGTGCATCATCAACAAATGGTAAATGTCTCCATCATGGAGAGAATACAATCATGCCACAAGGGCTGGACATAGTCTGATTCCCACGAAGGAAAACTAAAGTGTTCGGGTTAGTTAACCCTTAAGTCTGCTTGCCCAGGATAATCCTGGCCAAGGATGTTCGAATCTCACACAGTGACCCTAGAGCAGGTGTGTTCGTCCTAGACCTTTTACTAAGATGTGCAATATAAATGAAGATCACAAAAAACTAAGGGATGCGACCCTTCACTAAAAGGTATAACCCTTCATTAAAATTTATTTATTATTTTATAAAAACATCAACATTTCTTCCCCCTCAACACTTAGATATGCTGCATCATATAAGCTTAGCATGCCTCTTACATCACTGGCTATGCTCTCCTTGAAGTTTCCTGAGTTGTCTATAAACCTCTTGATGGGGCCAATGCCATGAAGATTGTTAGTAGCAAGCAAACTTTGATGTAAATAAGCAGAGAAATGTTATCCATATATATATATATATATGTATATATATAAAATCATGGATCCCATACTTGTATGACCAAAATGGTAGCTAACCTGTTGACACGTTGTACCCTTGTTGCCTTAGCAATCGAAAACGCAAGGCGACCTCGTGAAGATCAGAGTGTGCATCAGTGGAAGAATTGGTATTGGCTTCGTAATTCAGCTTTATTGCTTCCATGATCTCGGTCTCAAAATGGTATACAATTCCTGTTCTTTGTATCCTGTCAATCAAGCTCATATTTTCAAGTGTATCAGTAGCATTCCGTAGCAGCTTCCTCACTTCGATGAAGTAATCACCCCAAACCGAAGGATGAAATTTTGCATCACGATGAATGATCTCCTGCTTATTGGAAGGCTTATGAGCAGAGTTGGCACTTAGTAAAGAAGTGGTCATAACTAAGGAATAAATTAAAAGAAGAAACAAGTATGTGAAATGTTCTAGTGCGCATTAAGGCTGCAGGCCCTTGTAACGGGGAATTTATAACCATTGATTGAAATCAATCTACTTTCAATTTTGAAATATCACATGTATATCAACCATGTTTTCTACTTAGCAGTCGTTGATGGACAAGATGCATTCGCTATTAATAACTCATGACCATTAGTTGCAATTTTGTTCATTGTCCACTCACGCTTCAAATACCTGATGGTTGAACAACCCATGTCACGATCCTTTCTTAAAGATTTCTTTCATTACAATAAAGCATGCATGAAGGACGAGAAGTTGATCAGATAATGACACACAAATTGCGCGTGTCCTCTCTCTTTTGTTTTGTTTTGGCTTGTGCACTGACGAATCCAGTACTGTAAAACCAAGCCCATCCCTTCCCAGTAGAGAGATATTTTCACAACAAAAATAAACATAAAAACCTTACGTAACTGTTTTGATTGGTCTAGATAAGTAAGTCCCTATGAACTTTGAGTAGGGCCTACTTATTAAATTCAATCAAAATTCACATGTTAGTTTTTGTGGGTGTTTTTGTTGTTGAAATATTACTATCTTTTCTCAGTCTATCCTATTATACGAGAATTTGGGACCCATATTAGCATTAGCGTACACTACATTGAGACTAGTGTAAGTTAGGTATGGCCCTTTGTCAAAGTGATCAATGGTGCACATGCTAACACACATTAGCATTAACGTGCACTAGCATGTAAGGCCATTTTTAAACCCAGATTTATCCCTGTTTTGAGCTCAGCCCATGTTTTTTTATGACAGCTTTTGCATGTATTTAGGATCACGGTTAAATTAATAGGTTAATTTTTAGGTTAGGAGCTTCATTAAGCGTTAATTTTGAGCCATGCAGGTGCTAGATATGGAGCCTGATTTATGGGAAGATTGACAGCGCGCACACGGATTTGGGAACGACTCAATAAGGGTAGTTTCTGGATCTTAGACTGTTCCATATATTCAGCCGATGTTCATTCTGGAAAGATCAGTTATGTGAGAATGTTTATCCCGGGGAAGTTATGTGAGAATGTTTATTCTGGGAAGGGTCTAGGACGAGGTTTTTATATAGGGGAAAGAGTCAGGGAGCGAACTGCATATGTGAGAAAAATAGAGCAGATGAGGCTGTGATATGTTCAAGGGAGAGAAGGGGCTCAGCGAGAGAAAACAGGGGAATGTTTTCTTGTATTCTTCTTCTTCTTCTCCGTTGTAATTTTCTCTGAATATAGTGGACTCGGTGTGGGTGGTGGACGTAGGCATATTGCCGAACCACGTTAAATCTTTGTGTTGCATTGCTTTGCTTGTTATGTCACGTTTGCCGCCCCCAACAATTATTCTGTTGCATCTAGGAATTTTTGTTCTAGGTTTAGGACTGCCTTTTATTCCCTTACAAGTGGTAGTTGAGGATCAACAGGTTCGGGTGGAGATGGCCGACAGCAACAAGTACAAAATAGAAAAGTTCAATGGTGAGAATTATGCATTCTGGAGGATACAAATTGAAGATTACCTGTATCAGAAATACCTATGGCACCCGAGTCCGGTGAGAAGGCCAAACACACCACGTAGGAGGATTGGCAATTATTGGATCGAAAAGCCTAGGTGTCGTTCGTCTTGCAATTTCTGCGTCGGTCGCTTCAAATATCTTGAAGGTGAAAACGATGAAGGAACTACTTGATCTATTGGAGGAGATGTATGCAGGAAGTTCTTCGGCACACAAGGCACATCTAGTTACTAGTTTTATGGATCTAAAGATGTCAAAAGATGATAGCGTGGCTAATCATCTAAATGAATTTCACAAACTCACTAATCAGCTGGATGTGGTGGGTGTAAAATTCTCAAAGAATGCACAGGCCTTTTGCCTCATAAAATCTTTTCCAAAGAATTGGATTGTTTTCAAGACGATTGTGTTCAATTCAAAGGACAACATAAATCTGACATTGAGTGATGTCGCTCCACAAATGTTGGCGGAGGAAATTCGACAAAAGGATGGTGATTCTCCCACTAGCTCCGCCTTGACCATGGATGATCATCGTCGACGATCATAGCGGGGAAAGCAAGGTGGTCGTGGAAAATCCAGGCAAGGGCGTTCCAAGTCTCACAATGGCAAGGGAGATGGAACTTACTGGAATTGTGGCCAGGCGGGCCATATGAAACGGGATTGCACAGCCTTGCCCAAAAATGACAAGGGAGGTAAAAATAATGTGAACCTTACCGGTGATTCTAAATGTATGATATTGTTAATGGAAGATAGACTTGATACATGGATTATTGATTTTGGTGCATCTTTCCATGCTACTAGCAATAAAGAGTTACTTGAATGGCATGTATCTACAAATCTTGAAAAAGTTAATCTTGGCAATAATAATACTTATAATGTGATTGGTAAGGAGAATATAAGTTTGTTGCAGGAGGATGGTACAGTATATGTGTTGAAAGATGTTAGACTTGTGCCTCGTCTAATGAAAATTTTGATATATGTTGGTCAATTGGCTATGTCTGGAGTGGCTACAAAGTTTATCGGTGACACATGGAATATGACTAGAGGCTCCCTTATTGTAGCCAAAGGGGAAAAGGTAGGGACATTGTATTTATTCTCATTTAGAAATAAAGACTCTATATCGGTGGCATTGTCAGTTGTTGACTCTGCAACATGGCACAAAAGGTTGGGCCACGTGAGTGAGAAGGGGATGCAAGTTTTGATGAATAAGGGGAAGCTTCCTGACTTGAAGGAGGTAAATCTAGATTTCTGCGAAGAATGTGTTATGGGAAGGCAAAGAAAGGTTACCTTCACGAAGGCCATTAAGGAAAGGAAATCAAAACATTTGGAGCTGGTACACACGGACATCTGGAGTTCGGCTCAGGTACAATCCCTTGGAGGTGCTCTTTACTTTGTAACTTTTATTAATGATGCATCTTGCAAGCTCTAGGTTTATTATTGTCGTAATAAATCAGATGTGTTTGACTTGTTTGCAAATGGAAAACTCTTGTTGAGAATGAGGTAGGATTAAAGTTGAAGTGCCTGAAATCCGATAATGGAGGAGAATACTGTAGTAGGGAGTTTCAATCCTATTGTGGCAAACATGGGATTAAAAGACTTCTTACAACCCCAAGGCAACCAAGACAAAATAGTGTGGCAGAGCGAATGAATAGGACAATCTTGGAGAAGGCTAGGAGTATGAGCCTCCATGCAGGGCTGCCAACAACATTTTGAACCTATGTCGTAGACACAATGGTATATTTGAACAACTGATCTCCATCTTACTACTTAGATAGTGGACTACCCAAGGGAGGCATGGGCAGGGAAGGAGGTAAAATATGATTTCTTACAGGTATTTGGATATGCAGGTTATGTACATGTGGAACCAAATTATAGGGGAAAACTTGACACAAAATTGAGTAAGTGATATTTTATTGGTTATGGAATTGACAGTTATGGGTACAAGCTATGGGATGCAAAGCACAAAAAGGTCGTTAGAAGTATTAATGTTGTCTTCAATGAGTCTGATTTGTACAAAGACCTACAAAATCTACAAAAGGGGAAGGAAAAAACTCAGTTTATAGATTTTGAGGTAGACAAATCCTTAGTTGATAAAGCAAGAAATGGATATGAAGCCAGTTCTAGCCAAGAAGTATCTCAACCAGATAACAGTCATGATAAAGAGGCTGATGATGAGCTATCTCATGTCCCATTATCCTCTACAGTTCCTTTGCAGACACCAATTGGATGGAGTGTGACAAGGTAAGTAAGCCAAATCAAAAATATGACTCTAGCCTTAACTATTTGTTGTTGACAGATTGTAACGCCCGTGATTTTTCACACATTTTCCTTAAAATTCATGGAAAATTTTTGCAATATAACGTCTGTAAATCGGAGGAAAAATGACGAAACCAAAACTTGATAAAGCAGTTTATAATTTAAAACATTAAACATCCATTTTCCATCTAAATATTTTCATCATATGGTCAAACATTGTACGGCCAAAGCAAATATCATTAGGCGCTACTTGAAAACACACAGACGAATAAATTACTATGATCATAGACTTTAAATACAAATCACTCCCAGGCATCCCTGAGTGCAAGTCCCATAACAATTCACAGACTAATCCAATCGAAAGTCCAGAATAAACATATTAACGTCTTGTCTCACCCAATACAGGAGATCGTGGCACAAATAAACTCGCAGTGAGTGAAGCATATACCTGAGTCAACGGGAATCAATCCACCGTTGAAACGAGCGTCCATCTCCAGAAGCTCTTCGCACAACCTGCAAAACCTCCCGTACAACGGGGCTAAAAAGTAGGGTAATGAGTATTTTCATACTCAGTAGGAAAATACCCAGTAGGGGAAACCCCAAACGGTGAACTCAATAAGTTCAAAAATAAATGCATCATGCAACTCAAACATGAAGCAGTCAACATAATATAATCATATCGTGCACATACGCATACGATCATACCAAAGGCACCATCGTGCCAAAATCATACCAAAGGCACCATCGTGCCAAAATCATATTATCCAATCAACTTACACAAACACCCTTATCCAGGGTCATACAAACTTACTCGTACCATCGTACGCTTACTCATACAACATAAGCATACTTGTACGACCTTACTCGTACAATCATATGCTCACTCATACAGCTTACCCAAAATCACACTTACTGTCTTACTCAGAAACATATTTTCACAATCGTACTCATACTCTTACAGTCGTGCTCACACTCATATAGTCGTACTCACACTCATAATCGTACACATATCAACGACCACTGAAGCTCATTACAACTAATAAGCTCCAACGTCGAAATGGAAAAGAATGTCACTGGGGCAACACCTTAACCTCCGGGGAGTGACTAGACGCCATGGACTTTTCCGAAGGTAAGGCACACCAATGCTCATGGGGCACTGGATCAAACAGGTAAGAGTAGATCCATGATACTACTTACCTGAGCGCGCAACATAAACACCCACACATAAGGGGTCATACAGTTGCCCACCATAATGGGTCTTATAGTGCCATAGAATCGCCCACCATAATGGGTCTTATAGTGCTAAAGAATTGCCCACCATAATGGGTCTTATAGTGCCATTGCCACTCTTGGGCAAAAAACATACAGTGCCACTTGGGCAGAAACGTACAGTGCCACTCTTGGGCGGAAACATACAACGCTCTCAACAGAGCATCAAACGTCTAGGCTTACATAGCACACAGACCAAATTTAAAATATACTTTGCTCTCAACAGAGCATCAGATGTCTGGGCTTCATACAGCACACAGACAAAGTCAGAAACGTACATCACTCTCAACAAAGCATCAAACGTCTGGGCTTATACAGCACGCAGACCAAATCAGAAACAACATTGCTCTCAGCAGAGCATAAGACGTCCTGTGCTCTATACAGCACACAGACAACATCCCGCAGTGTAAACACCATGGCAAGACATGATAAATGCTCGGCCTACTCATTAGCGGCCAGCTCAAATACGGAACTTAATCCGTCGAACCCTCAGGTCTCAAACTCACAATGTTATCATTAACTGTGCTTATAATTCAAGTTTGAATTAAGTATATTATGCGGTACAATTATGCCACACAAACTCACAGTCCTCGACTGATCAAACCGAAGTTGAGCCCGATCTAAAACCCAAGTTCGTCAGGCAGTAGACTTCACATACCCATCCACATCATGGACAAAACTCATCGTACATCAAACCCTTACAGTCTTATATACTTCGCCATCCATCTTATGGCCAAATCATCTTACACTGACATCCTCAAAGGAAGCTCCTCAGAGCCTCGCCCTCTTACTTATATCTCACTTATTATGCTTATTTTTCACTTCATAATCTGTATGTCAAACATACACGCTAGCCATCACTAGCACAGGCATAATTCATACATACTCCAAACTTGCACGGTAGCCATCATTGCACATGCATAACACATACGTAACATACTGACATATTTGCTAGCCATCGCTAGCGCATACATAATCCACATCCATAAAACATGCATACATCTCATGCATATCAATCATACCATACAATCATGCTTACACGTACATCATGCAATCGGATCGTTACTTAACATCCAAACATGGAATCATACAATCCTAGCATGCTGCTACTCATTCAAAGCATGCTTCATGAAATTACGAGTTCAAAGCTCCCCTACCTCGTAATCATGACATTTGATGGCGAGCACATGACGGTGGAGGCGTCGGCGGCGGAGTTGGCAGTGAAAATCGTTGCCTGGCTGAGAGAGCTGTTGTCTTGAGAATATTAGGAAGTGCCAGAAACAATCACGGCCAAACAAGGTGTCAAAAATCAATGCAGCAAAACCCGCGATCCATGGCGGCACACTAGGGCGGCCGGGAGAAAAGTCAAGCCAACCTAGGTGGTAGTGCGACCAGAAGTCGGTGTACTCACTGAAGATCGGCCGGTGGCTAAGACGTACTCAGCCGGCCACAAGATGTCGAAATCGGCCGTGGACAACACCCAATGGCGACGATTTCGTGTTAACAAGGGCCCACATATGGGCGGAGAGTGTGGGGCAACGCTCGAGAACAAAGGAGAGGTGGTGGAGGGCTATGTGTCTACTCCACTCGGTGGCAAAGCCATCCGATGGTCAAGCAGCACAAATGCGGCGCCTAAACCCAGAAGTACACACGTGGCCACATGCACATGCGACCCAAAAGGGCGGGGGAGAGGGCTGAACGGAGACGACCCAAGGCCCACAAAAGCCATCAGGGCTAAGGCCCTAGCGGTGGCCAATCTAAGCGGCGACATCGCCGATCGCCACCCACAACAATACCCATGGTGCGGGCGGCTGTGCATCTCGCATGGTATAGGGCAAGGGGAGGGTTCAGGGTCGAGCAAAGGCCACGAGGCTGTCACTAGCAAAGGCCTGTGCAGATGAACTCGTCCACCTTCCATCAAAGTAAGACATACAAACTCTTGCCAGAGGCCGTCCGGTACCGACGGCGTAAATATGCCGGTGAGCGGAATAGCTACGGTTGTGAGCCAAAGGGAGGAGCACGTGTCATAGGCGATCAAGCCGTGCGAGGTGAGACCGTCTCTAGTCGTTACTAGACTGAGGCGGAATTCTTGGTGGCCATTCGGCCAGTACCGGCCAATGCCGATGGCGTCAAAAGCCACACACAGAGGGGCCGACCGGGGAAAACCCATAAGGGCGGAGCGGCCATGGGGATGGAGGCTGAATTGGTCCAGGTGGGTGGGGCCATCCCTGGGCCATTGCCAGGCCGGGGCGGAGCTCACTATGGTCAAGTCACCCTCACCCGCCAACGATGGCAGTGCCAACCCACTGGAAAATCGTACGACAAAGCGTCCTGGTCGTGGTAGGAGACGGCAGAGGGGATGGAACCGGGCTGGGTAGGGTGGTCCACTGCCTACGCCAGAGCAAGGCGAGGCTGGATGGGGGTCGTGTCGGCCACGAATCGCTGCTGGCGGCCACTGTTTACCCAAAACAGTGAACCGGTGGAATAGGGCAGAGAGGGGAAATGGGATGGGGCGGCGGTGCAGAGGCCCACTGGGCTGGGAGGAGTGGCTCTTCGCCGTCGCCGGAGCAAGACGGTGCCGGACAGAGCTCAGCCAGGCCGTCCAATGGCGGCAGAAGGCTGCCGGCGAGGTCGACTGCAGGGGAGGGAAAATAGGGGCCGAAGGGGGGAAGAACTGGGATGACGGAGGAGAGGCCGTCTGGGGCCGGGAGAGGTGTCCTCCTGCCGTCGCCGGCCCAAGGCGGAACCGTGGGCGGCCAGCCAATGCTCGCTGGCCCACGGCGGTGGCAGAATCAAAGGAAACAGTGAGGGACGGCTAATAGGGAAAAGTCGGGGCGGAGGCAGCGCGGCTGTGGGCGGCCGGGGCAGTGGCCCCTCGGCGTCGCACCGCCGGGGCGGAGCCTGTACCGGCGTCCTACGGCCTTCCTGCGGCGGCTGGGCACAAGGAACAAACGAAAAAGGGGGGGCGGCGCACTGTTCCAATTTCCTGGATCAGGCCGAGTCTGATCTTTTACCTGTCATTCTTTTTTTTTCCACTTATGTCCTCATTACATGCATACCACCTGTTTACGCGTTATCAGTCCAAAACTCACGCCGTAAGCGCGCAGCGAGGCCCGTGGCCCGCGACTAAGCCCCACACCCAACTCTACGGGTATAAATACAGGAAAAATATACAATTACACATACGCTGAAACGTTACATTTTCCTGCTGAAAATGACAAGAAAAATAGTAGGAAAATCCCAGAAAATCGTAGAAAAATCAGGGACCTTACACAGATAGTGGAGAGACTGAATGTTTTGAGGAGGGATGTCGCATAGATTCATCTATTGAGTGGGAGCGTGCCATGGATGATTAGATGGACTCATTTTCCTTAAACAACACTTGGAAGTTGACTCAACTGCCAAAAGGGAAGAAGGCTCTGCACAACAAATGGATCTACAGTTTGAAAGAAGAGGCTGATGAAAACAAGTGTTACAACGCCAGACTAGTCATCAAGGGCTTTGAGCAGAAGCATGAGGTAGATTTCATAGCGATATTTGCTCTAGTGGTGAAGATTGCTACCATCTGGACAGTCTTGAGCATAGTAGCAGTGGAGAATCTCCACCTTGAGCAGTTAGATGTGAAAACTGCATTCCTTCATGGTGATTTAGAGGAAGAGAACTACATGTGTCAACCAAAAGGGTACATCGAAAAAGGTAAAGAAAATTTGGTTTGTAAGTTGAAGAAGAGTCTGTATGGTTTGAAATAGGATCCAAGATAGTGGTATAAAAGGTTTGATGGGTTTATGCAGGCAATTGGGTTCTATAGGTGTCATTCAAACCATTGTTGCTATTTCAAAAATTTTGGTACCTCCTATATTATATTATTGTTGTATGTCGATGATATGCTTATTGCAGGATGCGACATGATTGAGATTGTGAATCTCAAGAGGAGAATATCTCAGGAATTTGCAATGAATGATTTGGGCCCATCACAACAGATAATCGGCATGCGAATTACAAGAGATAGAAAGAAGAAAGTGTTGAACCTATCACAGGAAGAATATGTTGAGAAGGTACTTCAGAGGTACAAGTTGCAGCCTCTTGCAGCACATTTCAGACTCTCTCAGGATCAGGCCCCCACCACACTAGAGGCGGGGAAAGATGGAGAGTATTCCTTATGTTTCAGCAGTGGGTTCTCTTATGTATGCCATGACTTGCACTAGACCAGACATCTCCCATTCATTGGGAGCAGTGTTAAAGTATATGAGTAATCCTAGCAAGGAGCACTGGGAGGCAGTGAAGTAGATCCTCACGTATTGAAAGGTACATCACAGTTGAGTTTATCCTTTGGTGGTTCAAACATAAAGCTCTTCGGTTATGTAGATTCTGATTTGGCTGGTGATGCGGACTCTAGGTAGAGTACCATGGGCTACGTATTTACTCTTGGGAGTGGAACAATAGCATGACAATCACAACATTAAAAGATAATCACTTTATCTTCTACTGAGGCAGAGTATGTTGTAGCTACAGAGGTGTACAAGGTGTTGATTTGCCTAAAGGCATTCCTAAAGGAACTGGGTAAGGAGCAGGGTGAATGTTGGTTGCATTCATATAGTCAAAGTGCTATTTATCTTGCCAAGAATTCAGCATTTCATTCAAGAACTAAGCATATTGACATTAGGTATCACTTCATCTGGGAGCTTGTAGAAGAGGGAGAAGTGAATTTGGAGAAGATCTAAACCAAAGACTACCCGACGGACATGTTGACCAAGGTTGTCACCATGGAGAAGTTGAGGTCATGCTCAACTTCCATCGGTCTTTTATAATAGAGGACCGGTCATCCCACACCCGTTGCTTGTTCAGATTGAGGTTTGTAGGCTTGAAAATTGCTAGCTTCAAGTGGGAGAATGTCGAAGAAGAAGATGAAGCCCATCAATCTCCAAGTGGGAGATTGTTAGATATGGAACCTGATTTCTGGAAAGATTGACATGCGCACATAGATTTGGGAACGACTCAATAAGGGTAGTTTCTGGATCTTAGACTCTGTTCCATATATTCAGCCAATGTTCATTCTGGAAAGATCAGTTCTGTGAGAATGTTTATTCCGGGAAAGTTATGTGAGAATGTTTATTCCGGAAAGGGTCTGAGATGAGGTTTTGATATAGGGGAAAGAGTCATTTTGATACAGGGGAAAGAGTCAGGGAGTGAACTGCATATGTGAGAAAAATAGAGCAGACAAGGCTGCGATCTGTTCAAGGGAGAGAAGGGGCTCAACGAGAGAAAACAGGGGGATGTTTTCTTGTATTCTTCTTCTTTTCCATTGTAATTTTCTCTGAATATAGTGGACTGGGTGTGGGTCGTGGACGCAAGCATATTGCCGAACCATGTTAAATCTTTGTGTTGTGTTGCTTTGCTTGTTGTGTCATGTTTGCCGCCCACAACGATTATTCTGTTGCATCTGGGAATTTCTGTGTTGGGTTTAGGATTGCCTTTTATTCCCTTACAGTAGGCAAATTCCCCCTGCCCCCTTTGGCTTTGAGTTTAGTTTCTGCCATTCCTGCAGCCCATTTGGCTGAAATTTTCTCCATATTTCTTTTAATATTTAAACCGATTGAAAATGACCCCTAGAGGAATTGAACCGATTCAAAATGACTCCCTAGTGGAATTGAAGTAAATAATTTGTCTTTAACACTAGTAAAACTTGCACTTAGATAGCTTCATATCAACGATATTCAGTCATTTTGAGATCATGGATATAAGCTTGCATTTCCTCATGAGGTTCCTTGATTTTGCTCAACGACTCCCCAATTGGGTCCTGAAAATACTTTGTATATCATGCTGACAGAATAATTGAAAGGCTTACGTGGTGTAAAATAATTAACTATCACATAGTTGGCTTTTAAAATTTTCTACATTTGATGTCAGATGATTTTGAAATTGTGATATCAATGACAAATATCACATTAGAAACAACCTTTAGATCGGTGCTTGTAAATGATTTCAAAAAACTTTTCAGTTGCTTCTTAAGCAAAGGTTTTTAAAACGTGGATGGGACAATTTGAGAGTGGCAAATATGAGTAGGAATGATAAGTTGTACAGAATAAAACGTATTTCACTCCAACAAATAAACACCATATCTGATATATTAGACTCAAATAGGTGAATCAAGACATTTATCCTAATTGAAATCAGTGACCTATTGGCTCATTTAAAGAGGTCTTATCCTATTTCAATCCGTTGGTGGCTCCATAAGACATTTCTCAGGCGAACAAGTTTTACGTATCCCAAAAGTATATTATTAAAAACAGACATGGACGAAAGCATGTTTTATCTATCCATAACAAAATTTTTATGTAGGTAGTATATATACTTTCTGTCATGGGTTGGGTTTTAGAACACCCTTTTCGATTACTTATATGCTTATAATTGCTTCCTCTAGAAATCTTTTTCGTTAAAATAAAATGATTAACCTTTTTTATGACAAACGCCCCTAAGAAAATGACTAATTTTTCTATGGGTAATTATACTTTATGTTTCATGGGATATTGTATGACTTAGAATTTGCCCCTAGGAGGATGCAAATCATATTTATCAAAGTTTAAAGCAGCAAATAGGAGATTCACATGGTTTTTGTATCCTTTACCCAACTTTAATTTATTCAAGATAAGAAAAAAATCATCAGAATTTATCTGAATGACTTAAGAATTTGACAAAGCATGTATCAATAATGTTCAATTCACATTTTTGCTAACCATTTTTTTGGAACACGTAGTTTTGATGTGTCTTGAAGAAGCCGCATGCTAGCAATTTTTTTTATTTTTATGTTGTGAACCAATTAAGTAAAATTACTCCCATATTGGGAAATTATGATTTGGGTATCGAAGAGGTGGAAGCATTGTTGCTATAAAGGACGATAAAATAAGAGAAAACACACATAAGAAAGATCAAATGATGTTTTTCCCATATGAATGGTGCCAATAGTGGCAATTTAAGGAACTAACAAACATCATACAGATCTTTGTCCAAAGGTGGTGATTAGAAAGTATATATCCCTAACAGTTTTTAATTAGCACAACCCTAAACATAAATAATTGTTTACAAAATATTATTTATTATTTAAATGCTTACTTATAATTGTTTTTCTTTAACATATACTATTATGCTTAAAAAATCTAATTTATTATTTAAATGCTTGCCTATGACTATTTTTCTTGAAGACATATATTATGTTTACAAAATCTGATTTATTATTTAAATGCTTAACTATCACTTATTTTTCAACATATTTTATCTTATTTCATAAAGCACAAATGCTATCTTCTAGTCGGGTAAACTTGTGGAGATTTTAAGGGAGAGATTGCTCTATGCACAAAGCCTATGTGAACAAATCGGGCCCTACATTTTCATTATCGTGGCGAGCACTAAATAAGCATGATTGAGTGCAAGCATATGTAGCAATTTTGAAATCATATTTATGAAAGTTTTTTAACAATAAATAGGATATCCACATGGTGTTCTATATGTAATTCAAATTTTATTGAAAAATAAATATAAAGAATCTGCCACTATTCTCTTAACTTGGACAAAGCATGCATCATTTTTCTCTAATCTTCCTTATGGAAACATTTTTTTTACGTAGTTTTCAATGAGTCTTCGAGATTCTACCTACCCCTAATATTTAATAAATTTATTAGCTACATAGTACACACATCCATACAAGGTAATTATGATATTAGGTATGTAAGAATAAGACCACCAATAGTAATTGTTTAGCAGCTCTACCACCTAAACTGTACCGTTAGAAAATTAAATAGGGTGGGTAAAATTACCCATTCGCTAAGCAAACAGGTAATTTTACACAACCGCTTTGTAATTGGAACAAGTTTAAAAAATTAATTTCTGTTAACCGCTACTTCTTTGGTAAAATTGTAAATATTAGAAAATGTCACAATTTACTAAATACTAGTACACTATGAATAACCTTATAATGTACAACTTTAGTTTGCTAAACACTATCTTGCTTTAAAATTTGTGCAAGTTTTTTGTAACTCTAGTTCTTTTTTTATAAAAGCAATTTTTTAAATTAGCTCAATGGTCCCATCCCAATTGATTTGGCTATTATTGTAAGAGAGGTCTAAATCAGACTTCAAATGAGGAGGTTGAGGGATAAACACCCAACTAAAGATTCTAATAAGATAATTGTTATTTGCCATTGAACTGTAGTTACTGGAGTTTGAATGTCCTCGATGAGTTGAAGCTAGAAATACCAATTGAGAAGTAACAAAACGGGTAAAAGTAAACTGAATGGGTAACAAACAATGGATTAGTTATGGAATAAGTTATACCATTTGGGTAACCGAACGATTATTAGTAAAAATCTAGGAAATGGTTATGGTGGAGGAAGAAAGTCTTACCACACATTAACAGATCCATTGACAACTTGGTGTTCCTACTCTTAGATCCCCAAAATATAATTGACATGTACAAATGTATGTACTAGGTAGTTAATAACTTCATTAAATATTAGGGTAGGCAGAATACCAAAGACCCACTGAAAACTATGTAAAAAAAAAGTTTCCGTAAGGAAGGTTAGAGAAAAATGATGTTGCATGCTTTGTCTAGTTCTCCAAGATAAAAGAATAGTGGATGATTTTTTATTTTTTATTTTCAATAAAATTTGAATAACAAATAGAACACCATATGGATATCTTATTTATTTTTAAAAAACTTTCATAAATATGATTTCGAAAATGCTACATATTCTTCTACACAATGACACTTGCGGAGAGATCGCCATGTTCATGAAAATGTAGGGCCCGATTTGTTTGCATAGACTTTGTGCATAGAGCAATCTCTCCGTTAAAACCTCCACAAGTTTATCAAACTAAAAACTAGCTTTTGATCTTTATTAAATGCAAAATATGTTGAAAACAAACTATAATTTAGCATTTAAATAATAAATCAGATCTTGTAAACATAATATATGTTCAAGAAAAATAGTTATAGGTAAAAAATAAATAAGATTTTAAAGCATAATAGTATATGTTATAGAAAAACAACTATAAGCAATCATTTAAATAATTATCAGATTTTGTAAAATATTATTTATGTAAAGGCTATTATTTTTACCCTAGTACTTTATATAGTTAATTTCCTCCCTCACATGGTAAATTTGGGTGTGAAAAGCTGCCATGTTTAGCAAACTAGAGTTGTACATTATAAGGTTAGTCACAGTGTGCTAGTATTCAGTACACTGTTGACATATTTATTGATATTTACAATATTATGAAACAAGTAACGGTTAACATAAATCATTTTTCCAAACCTGTTCCAATTACAAAACAGTTGTGTAAATTCTCATGTTTGCTTAGCCAATGGGTAATTTTAACCACCACATTTAATTTTCTAAAGGTACAGTTTAGGTGGTAGTGTAGGTAAACAATTACTATTGGTGGTCTTATGCTTAGATCCCCAAAATCATTATTGCCCTGTACAGAAGTGTGTAATAGGTAGTACTCTTTTTTGTCCAATTTAACTCCCCCTTAGTACATTTCCTTTTCTTGTTGTTTAGTCCCTTCCCAAATACAACCTGCCTCACATTTTTCAACTGTGACAACAAGTCATCCCCAGACAATTGTAACAGCTTTGACCTCAATTACGACTTCCCGTTATATCTCTCCTTATACCGAAATTGTAAATAGTGCTTGTGTAGCAGGAAACGACAATGTCCCATGTAAGATGTCTTTGTACCTTGCTTCAATCTTTCATAGCTAACATCTTTATTGCAAGCTAAACATGGCAAAAAACCCTTAGTGCTCCATCGAGACAAGTTTCCATAAGCGGGGAAGTCATTTATAGCCTACATCATTGCTGCATGCATTTTGAATTTTTTAATTGCCACCACATTATTTGTCTCAATCCTAGTTTCCCACAACTCATTTGACTCATCTATGAGTGGCCACAAATATACATCAATGTCATTTCTTGGAGCTTTAGGCCTAGGAATAAGCAATGACATAAAAATGAATGGATCTTTCATGCATTTCCAAGGAGACAAATTATAAGGCATGAGCATTACAGGCCACATGCTATATGCATTCGTCATAGACCAAGTCTCACATTGCGAGGATCACGAACAAACCACTCATGCTCCTTGTCAAATTCCTCCCCAAGCATTGGAATCTGCTGGATGCCAAAATACATCTTTTTCAATAACTTGCTTATCTTTGTGCCATCTCATATCTACAACAATCTTTCTTTACATAAATAGTCTTTGCAACCTAGGTTTTAAAGGAAAATACCTAAGTACCTTAAGAGGAATTTCTTACATTTTCCTGTCATTTCTTTGTCCATTCTTTATATTTTGGTTGGTGACATGTGGGACAAACTTGTCTTTTTTCATTCTCTTTCCAAAATAGTACACAATCATTTATGCATGCATGGATTGAGATATATCCTATTCCTAAGCCTCACATTAACTTCTTTGCTTCATAATACGAGGTCAGCAAAGTCTCCCCATCCGGCATTGTATTTTTAAACAACTCATTGTTCATAATGAATGATTTGTTACTCCAACCATTAATTATCTTTATATGAAGCAACTTCACAAGAAAATTCAACTTGGAGATTTTCTCACAGCCTGGATAAAGTGAACACTTTGCATCATTCAATAGTCTACCAAATTCACCTAAATCACCACTTTCAAGGTCATTAGAATCACTTATGCTAGGATTTTCCCTTTGGACAACATTTGAGGCATGGACATCAACACTAGATCCGACCCATATGTCTTTAACATTTCTTCCATCCCATCAACTGGTTCATCATTAATAATGTTGCTAAAACCACCCTTTGTTGAAGACATAGGTTCTCCATGATGCTTCCAATGAGTATAATAGATGTCCATTCCATTGGCCAACAAATGTTCTTCAACCTCACTAATATGTTTATAGTATCTATTAACGCATTTCCTACATGGGCACCTGCATCTGTTGGCACTATCTGTACGTGGGCTTGCCATATCAATAAACTTTTTAATTCCTTCAATGTATGACAACAGATACCTATTTGGTAGAAGCATCCAACTTTTATCCATAGTCGTCTACAATTAGCCAACTAAATCATAATTAAAGATAATCGTAAATATTTTTCATGACATTGGAGTTTTAGAAACAAGAAATAGACAGAGGAAACAAATTACCTATGCTCCTTTTACCTAAGATGTTTGTCCTCTACCCTGTGTATAGCAAATGCATCAAAGAAGCATTCCTCCTCGTTTAGACCACCCAAATGTACCTTATCCACCACTATATCTACTAAAGTAACTTCATGCATATAAAAAGCAGGCAATGGCATAAAGTTAAAAGCAGTCAGTTGTTGAAAGCTATTTTTTAGTTGACAAAAATATGATTTATACATTTGTTCTTGTGATTTCTTTTAATAGTTCTTAACTGAAATGGAGGAGTTTGTTGGCACAAATAATAATGAGAATGGAAGATGCCTAATGTAGACTCCTTATAGCATATTAATTAAAATATTGCTGTTGAATTTGTTGCAATAGAAATATTATTTTGTGAAAAATCTTCTGCATAATGTCTAATTTTTGTATATTGGGGAATAGTCCTCTTGGAAGGATTAATACTGTTAGGGATGTGAGCATGTAACAAATATTCGTACACACACTGAAGACACTTGCAAGGCACAAGAGCATCCCCCTCATTTTTAGTCTTTCCAAACGACTGAGAATAAGATAGAAGGGACCCATCTCTGAGAAAACACAGAAGTTGCATCATGCATGGATCAATTGGAGAGTCTTGAACTATTCTGAAAGAAACAAAAGCAAGAGAAGAGAGGCAATATCGCTTATTACTAAACCCATATATAAAAAAGGTACAGAAAAAGGGCACACCAACAGAATGAGTCATCTCCGACGTAAAAATTAAATTGCATATAGGTTAGAACAAAAAAATCCATTGGTAGAATAGAGTCTGCGTAGACTGTAGATGCTCCAACGAGACAGGCAGTAGGCCAATTATTTCTCATGCATATTGACATTGGTGTGGGCAGAGAGAGAGAGAGATAGAGACTGTTTTTCTTTTGCTAACAAGAGATAGATGAGATCAAAATGAAGAGAATGGGTGATGTGGGCTGGCTGGTTGTATCTGGTGCTTTTTGGCACCTTGGGGGAAGAAGAGTGGTGTTCTCTATTAATTACTAGACGAACAGTGGTTTACAAGCTTGAATCCACAAGCTGCCTTCAAAACCATGAAGTTTTACAGAAAAAGCACAAAACTGAATCCACAGTTCATAGCCCCAATCCATGAGCAAAAAGGAAAGAAATTTCTGGTATACATTCAATTTCAAAGTTCTTAGTCCATTGCTTTTTATTGTTTAACTTTTTAAATTTGCAAAGCTAAAGGAATGGAAGGTCCCAGTAAATTACCAAATGCTGGAAACTACCAAAGAGCATTGAAGGAGATTAAGAATTGCATAGGTGCCGCCCCTTTTCCTCCTGCAGTTATTAAAAGTGGATTATCAGAGTAATGTTTTGATATTCGTAATCCAGTGCATAGAATTCATAATCTATCAAAGTGATTATGTGATATTTTACCCTATTTATGAACATCATGTAATTGATATGTGCTTACAA
The DNA here is from genome assembly GCA_035235625.1 of Saururus chinensis. Taxonomy (NCBI): domain Eukaryota; kingdom Viridiplantae; phylum Streptophyta; class Magnoliopsida; order Piperales; family Saururaceae; genus Saururus; species Saururus chinensis. The sequence continues at coordinate 3,464,117 of CP141145.1, read as the reverse complement.
TTGCCCATTACAAGCATATTTATGTAATTTATGATCATTACAATCTTAAAAATATATATTGTAACTATGGCATGCAGGGATATCTCATAATTTTCTGCTGAACATGATTCAATTCCAATAGCTCAACTCTAGGGGCTCTTGAAATACTCCAAAATTTTCAATTAATTTCTTCAGATTAAGTCTTAAAATCAGACTTTCATTTTAGCATTCCAGTAGATAGTCTAGAAGCTATATATGGCCATAATGGTTCCAGATTTTACTTAGTCTCTGCACTCATAATGCATGGCTTTTATTGTTTTAAAATATATATGACGACGAAGGGAGATTGCTGGTGTCGGAGGTAGGCCAACTATAGAGTATGGAAAAATTAAACAAAAAAACACGCATTAGACATTTTCAAAGATAAAACTGATTATATTGCCAATTAAAACACTGCACAAGTTAAAATAATTATTTTAACACATCATATTAATACTATGTCTTAATTATTCCTCATTAAAGGAACTTTTTCTAAAAAATTGCCAAAAGTCCACCATAAAGATGCATAAATCAGTGTTTGGTGTATAACAGAGTCACACCTTACTTACAACAATATCAAAGTTAAAGTCCCTTGGGAATTCATAGAACAACTTACAAACAGAAGAACTGATGTGCTCAGAGTTTAATACCATCATATTTAGATTGCAAGATAGTTTGGTGGTATATAACTAAATCTATTCAAAACTTCAAATTCAACAGTTAAGCAAAAGAACACACCTCTGTTCCCTGCACTGCTAGTCTTCGATGTAAAGTATAGCCTTCATAACGTCGACTAAAGAGGAAACGAGCGAGATGAGCTAGACACTTAGACGACTTTGTTAAATCAAAGACCTGTTCAAGTCTATATGCACTATTATTTAGTATTCGGAAACTAAAATCAACTCTGAGAATAAATTTCTGACATTAAAGAATTTCTGGACTCTGAAGAAATCTGGGCTTTGAGAAAACTTGGATGCTGAAAGCATATACGAATTCGTTGGTTTTCTGGCCAATATAGGATATGGAATGAAGATTTAGATTCTACTAATTGAAAAATGAATATGGAAGAAAAAGTTTCATGAAAAGTATCAAATTAAAAAAAAAATTACTAGAAAACTCAGTCTACTTGAACTATTTTCTGGCCGACGTGAAGAAATCCCTCCGCAGCGTGCAACTCCTCTTCATCGTAGGATTCCCAGTCTAGTTAGGGTTAAATTTTATTTCATACGATTCTTAGAGATACCATTGCTTGCAAGATATAGCGTATCTATTTTCAGTAGATGAAAACGTGAGACACAAAAAGTGGGAGTGGGAGCGGGAGCTCGTTTTTTTAGGGGGAAGGATTGCCGGTTTATTTTAGGCTTTATTAAGAAAATTTTGAAGGAGCAATTCTACATGGGCCCATGAATCATTATATTAAAATTTGTCTTTTCGATTAAAATCTAACACTTATAATGCTGAGCTAATTGTAATATAAATGAGCCTAGGTCATCTAGGGTCATGTGATACGAATCTTTATGGTTAATATTTAACCATGTAAGAGAAATTAATGCTCTAAGATAGCAAATACTGTTATATTTTATATTAACTATTTTAACCAAGTTCTCTGTTCAAAGGGATTCAACTTGCCACTAATCAATTAAGTATATTTAGCTGAGTTCCGGCTCATGCACAGTTGCTCGAGTCCAAGCTCTATAGCCCAGAAAATTTAGATTCAAAGATACATATTACTTTAAGACTTTGAGTAAACGTAGCACAACTCAGAGCCTAGGGCATGCACTCATCTAAACTTTTATTTCCAAAATTTTATGTTTTTAATTTAAAATTTTATCTTATAAATTTTATAAGGGTAATAGATAAATTTTATAAATTTGAATTTATTTTGGTAATTAGTCAATTAATTTTTAAAATTATTTTTTAAAAAAATCTAACTTGATCCTGACCAAAACATGCGTGCCATACTTTATGTATACATCCACCCAATTGTCATCCATACAATTTATATATAATCGCACATAGGCCCATGCATCATAAGTTGTCACATCAAAATCAAAAAACATAATTAAGTGTATACACAATTAGCCCAGAAAATTAGATTCAATGATGCATATTACTTTAAAACTTGAATAAACATAGTACAACTGATTAGAGCCTAGGGCACTCACCTAAACTTTTTTTACCAAAATTTTATATTTTTAATTTAAAATTTTACCATATAAAATTTATATGGTTAATAGATAAATTTTATAAATATGTATTTATTTTGGTAATTAGTCAATTAATTTTAAAAATTATTTTAAAAAAATCTAACTTGATCCTGATCGAATCGTACAGGTTATACTATATACATCCACTTAATTGTCATCCATATAGTTTATATATAGTCGCACATAGGCCCATGCATCATAAGTTGTTACATCAAAATCTGACAACATAATTAAGTGTACTGCATGTAAGAACTCATGCATTATAGGTCGTTCGATCTAAGGTTTGACAATACAAAGAAAATATATTTTAACCATACAAGGAAGTGATTCGTTTGCCAAAAATTAACTCAATACTTATCAAAAGATGTCGTTGGGTCTCGTTTGTGATTGTTGTAGTTATATGTGATTGAGTAAACTTGTATCCGTACTCAAATAAAGTTATATATAATTTTTTAATTTATATAATTTACTTTTTAATTTTATAATTACTAGCTCTCAAAATTTTAACAAGTTAAATAAGATAAAATAAATATATAATTATTTAAAATTTTATTTTTATTTATTTTCATAATAAGGTTAATTTTTAAGTTTTCTAAATATTTGAATTGGATCAGGTTGACAAGTTATTATTCTTAAATGGAAATATATTTTGGCTTTAGATAACCCAACCCAAGCTCGACGACTCAACTTTCTCACTAACATCGAGTGTTGATGGACAAGAGTTAGAATAACACTATTTTTACAAATTAATAATGCTATGGTCATAAATAGATTAATAAGTTGCAAGCCTTCATGTTACCATAGTAGTAATGTTTTTCATTATATTTATATTGATATAATTTAATAGTACTAGTAAATAGTTATTTTTTACACATTAAATAAATTTATTATATAGCATAATAAATAATTATTTAATAATTTTATTAAATAATATATTAAATTAATTATTTCATAATTTATATTATTTAATTTTAAGAAATAAATTATTAAATTAAATAATAATTTTATATGTAATTATAAAAAATAATTCTTTCATCATGATATATATAATAGCATGACCCATTTTAACCTATTTCTTTAATGGAAAATATTTAAAATTTTATGTTGTATATAACTTGAGTTTGGGCAAATACAATCATCCATGGAAAGCCATATTAATATGGATGACAATATCAATTATCATATGGGTATGCGTCGAAGTTAAATGTTCAAGTATATGCCTACATTGAAAGCCCTATACGCCTATACGGTACAAGTGGGTCAAGTTGGCTCCGGTTGGGTCTTGTTCTAGGTCAAGTTGGCTTAGGTCTATCACGTGAAAACCAAAGAATCTACCCGAATGACCTAAAATGGAATGTCGGTGCTTATTTTAGTTTTCAAGTTTTAAATTTCTTATTTCGGGTTGAGTTGGTTCATGAGTTTTGGTTCTTATGTCAGGTTAGGTCCAACAGACTCGGTTCATATCTCAAGTCAGGTCCTACAAAACTCGACTAACCTGACCCAAGTGTATCATGAGTTTTGGTTCTTATGTCAGGCTAGGTTAGTACTAATAAAGAGTTAATTTTTAAAAAAGTTTATATAATATAAAAAATAATTATTTAAGAATTTTATTAATTTATGTATTTCATAATTTATATTATTCAATTCTATTATATAAATTATCAGATTATCATAACTTTTTAACAAATTATTCTTAGTATATCAAAACATTATCACATCTTTAAACCTTCGAATAGGTTGGGCTTACATTGTGTTCTTATTTTTTTTTAAAAATTAATTTTAAAGTAACTATTAGTGATAGTTTTGTAAAGTGTCGCTATAAGTTAGCTTATTAGTGACACTATTTAAACAAGTCGCTACAAGTATCATTAGTAGCAACGCTTCTCATTGAGCGTCACTAAAAGTATCCTCAGTAGCAACACTTTATAAAACTGTCCCTAATAGTTATTTTTAAAAAAAATTAAAATATAACTTAGAGCGACGTTTTTATATAGCATCGCTACTAAGCGAACTTGTAGCGACACTTTCTGTAAAGTGTAGCCACTAAGCCATCTTGTCGCGGCACTTTACCAAAAGCGTCGCTACTAATGTACTTGTAGCAACACTTTGAGTTCAGTGTCACTAAAAACCCACCTTTTAGTGACGGTTTACAAAAAGTGTCGCTAAAAGTATATTATTAGTGATGCTTTTAGTAAAGCGTTGCTAAATGTACAATTTATTTGTGACACTTTACAAAGTGTTGCAAATGATAGTTAGTAGCGATGCTTTTAATTGAGTCGTTAATAAAAGCGTCGCTAATACCCAGTTTTGTTGTAGTGAAACAATAGAGGAATGTCATTATCACAAGCATTGTTCCTATCAAGGGAAATATTATATAGCTTTGATAGAACTATGGCTATGGAAATGGGCAAGGATAAACAAAAGTATGTAGAACTTCGTATGAAAATTTAGGTAAGAGTATCAAGTGAGGCTCAATTATCAATTAGATGTTGAATGCCAAAGGTTAACTAGTAACCAAGTTTGTGAGAAAATGCAAGCAGAAGCTGCAGACAATTGTTAATAGCTTTGATAAAATTCAAAGTTGAAGCCTTCAATGGAAATTTTTTATGATGATATCGTAACTCATAAGGTAAAAGTTGCATCCTTGTCAAAAAAATTATTAATATATTAAGTCCCTTTTATGTGAGATAGGGTCATGCACGTTAGCATGAGCCCCATTTATGTAGGACATCGGATTTCGATCCGATGACACACATAACTAAGGGGGCATGCAAGTTGAATGCCTCCTTACACCGTCGATCTCTCAAAGCCTAGGCTCACACATATAGTACTAAAGAAATTAATGTAAAGGGGGCATCTGGGCATGATTATGATCAATGGTAAAGTCACCAACATGTCGATGGTTGAACTGATGAGAGGAAAATTTGAACAATGCTCAAACATGCGATTTTTAGTCATAAACAATGTGAACAATGCATTGATGTGGCGTCGGTGAGAATAACACAATAGTGTTATTCCACTATTGGTAGGGTTCAACGTGTCGGTGAACTCACTGATGGTTATCGGTGAGGGCATTGACACATTAGTAAAAGTAATAGATAGAGATTTATATCTGTGTCCGTGATAGTCCACATGTCAATGAACTCACCAATAGTTATTGGTGTGGGTGTCGACCTCTATATGAAGTCACTAATGCATATTAATATATTTGTCAGTGATAGTCGATACGTCAGTGAACTCACTGATGGTTATTAGGGAGGGTGTCTACCTGTTTGTAAATCACCGATAGTTTTTGTCGGTAAGGTTTGACACATCAATGAATCACTGATGGTTATCGACAAAGTCATCAACCCATCCATGACATTTGTGATGAACCTCATAGTCACTGTTGACAAGGTTCAACGTGTCGATGAGTTCACTGCTGGTCATCAATGGGGTCATCGACATCTTGGCACGGTTGCTGATGGAATATATGAATTTGGATTTCATTAGCAATATAGCTAATGTTTTCTATAATATTTATAATCAATATAGCATGGTTTTTTATATGATATGTGATGTGGATGAAAGATCATTTATGCATATTTTACCTAAGGGTTATAATCCTCAATGCATGTGTATGAGACTATTCATTATGATGAATGGGTATCCAAAAGACCATGCATAGGCAACTATGGTCATAGGAACTCTTGATGCCTTCGCTCCAAAAGTGAGTCATTAGCTACGTAGACAAAAGGGGGCTGGTATGAAAAAGGATCAAAGTCTTCCAGCTCTCTAAAAATGGGAGTTATGTAGAAATCGCTTCCCTGGGCCAAGAGTCATATTTAAATGGACTAGTGGATTAAAAGATTATTGGTCCTACACAACGTAAGATAGGAGGATTCAATGATCATTAAAAGTTAAAATTTCATGAATTTATAACCCTTATATAGCTCTTTTTTTTGTTTAGGACTTGTACTTAAATAAGAAATGAAATTGAAATTGGAATGTCTTAATTATGGTGGCCTGTCCTTAAAAGGATTGATCGTTCCAAATAGTGATCAATCATTCACTATTTGTTATGAACATGATACTCCAAGTGACAGATCAATTCACGAGAGAAATTGATATATAACTCTTGGCTTCATTTCGCACAGAGCTTAATCAAGGTGCAATCAATTGTTCTGTTCTTCCTTATGTGTAGTGATCGATTGTTCTACTTATAATTTTACCTTTTTTACCCTAAAAATATCTGAAACCATTAAAATTACTTATGAAACTCCTCTAAGTCATGTTTGTATGCAAATGTGATCAATAAGAACACATCTGATCTTATTTTTTAAGTCTGTCAATTCTAAAGCTAACTCGGCCATATTAACCTCAAATTAGATTCTAAAACTCAATAAATATATAAGGTTTTTAAAATAATTTTGACAAAGAAATTAGCTAATAACTATACATATGACACATATGTTCTTACAATACATAGATGAAATTTATTTTTATATGGGGAGTAAGATGATGCTTGTGGAAGAGAAAGCAAGTTGAGGCTAGAGCTATCAATCAAACAAAAGAGTCTCAATTTAACGATAAGAGACTGAGGTAAGATGAAATGGTGAATGAGGCAAGAAAGCATATGCTTGAAAAGGCTGCAAACAATAGAGGAACGTCATTATAACAAGCATTATTCCTATCAAGTGAAATATTAAATGACTTTGATAGAATTTTGGGTGTGGAAATGTGCAAGGATAAACAAAAGTATGTAGAACATTGTATGAAAATTTAGGTAAGAGTATCAAGTGAGGCTCAATTGCCACAATTAGAAGCTGAATGTTAGAGGTTAACTAGTAACCAAGTTTGTGAGAAAATGCAAGCACGAGCTACATACAATTGTAAATTGCTTTGATAAAAACTGAAGTTGAAGCTTTCAATGGAAATTTTTGATGATGATATCATAACTCATAGGGTTAAAGTTGCATCTTTGTAAAAAATAAATTACTAATATGTTCAGTCCCTTTTCTGTGAGATCGCATCATGCACGTCAACATGAGCCCCATTTATGTAGGACATCGTATTTTGATCCAATGACACATAACTAAGAAGGCAGGTAAGTTGCATGCCTCCTTACACCGTCTATCTCTCAAAGCCCAGGCACACAGATATGGGACTAAATAAATTAATGTAAAGAGGGCATCTGGGCATGATTATGATCAACGCTAAAGTCACATATATGTCGATGGTTGAACCGTCAAGAGGAAGAAGATGAATAATGCTTAAGCATGCATGCATTTACAGGCATGCGATTTTTGGTCATCAAAATTGTGAACAATGCGTCGATGTGGCGTCAGTGAGAATGGTACAATAGTGTTATTCTACTGTTCCTATATCCTCAGCATCCTTTGTGGTGTAGGTATTTGGTTCAAGAATTAAAGTATGTGAAGGCCATAGATATAGGGAAGATTTACTCAACATTTATAGAGATACTTCAGCTAAGTTTTCATAGGCACGTGAGTGTGTCATTTCTTTTTCATTGGTTTAGATTTTGTTAACAGACAAATCTTTATTAGAGTTACTGTTATCACATTCAAATAATTGTGTAGATAGATGAGCATGCCCCCAATTCTTTATTCTTTAATGATTTTTTGTATGTTTTTACTGCTGCAACAAACAAGATGGATAGATGGTATTTAAGATGTTTCTTTTGAAAGAAATGAAGAACATGCATTTTCACAAAAAATTTATAGGTGGAAATTAGGGGTGTGAAATTGTATGCCCATATTCATCTTATCTCCTTTATCTCCCCTTGTTTTTGTTATTCAAAAATTGGAAAGATTGATTGCATATTTCTTTTGTGGTAATTCTGATTATGGTGCAAGAAGGCATTGAATTTCTTATTCTCATCTTTACTCTCAAGTAGATTAGGGAGGATTGGGTATTAGAAGGCTTAAAGATGTTGCTAATGTTCTTCAATATAAGCTGTATTCAAATATTATATCTGAAAATTCTCTTTGGCATAATTTTATGAAAAGTACCTTGTTCCTAATGCTTTTCTTGCTTTGCGTAAACTACAGGTTTGAGGAGAAGTTTCTGCAAAATACAATACTATAAAGATATTATGGGTATTAAATTTGCTTTGTCTATTCTTTGTAGATGTTAGGACAAGCAAATTTGGTTTAGTTTGGCCTGACATTCTATTATTCTTGGTAAATTATCTATTTTTTACTCTTTGCTTGGTATGGTAGAATTCCTATAGAGGACCATGTTCAAAATTATGGGATTTATATTGCTTCTAAATGTTTTTGCTGTTTTTTTCCTCTTTGTGAATTTGTGGATCATATTTTAAAGCAAGGGATTATTGCATTTTAACCTAGAAGTATTTTAAAGAATTGTTTGATATCCCATCTAAAATTCTACTACCTGGAGAATGAATTAGCTAAATTTCATTTCTTTCAAGTAAAAAAAGACTTTTGTTGGATTTTTTGTGCGTGTGATATTCCCTTTTTTATCATTTAGTTTATCTCGAAAACTACTTATGCAACTAAGTTTGATAATAAACAGATGAATTTGTAATTCTCTCATTTGGAAGATATGTGATTTTATGAGAACTCTTACCGATATTGCTCCACCTATGCTAACTATTTCAACAAGAGAAAAAGCTATTATATAGAAGCTAAGTGTTGGAGAGTTGAGCTTCAAATCTCTTCATATCATTTGGGTAAAATGGACAATTTAAAGACTTTTTTTAATTGTTGAAAGCTTAATGTGGATGGGGCTTTGAAAGGAAATACAATTCATTCTGGAGAAGGTGTTCTCATTAGAGATAGTCACGGTAATATTTGTCTCCTCTATCATCATTATTATGGCCATAACAATAATATGAGACCATAAGCATTGGCTTTGATTGAAAATTTACTAGGATATCACTATAGTATTTAACTACTTCCCTCTTTTTATTGAATCATATTCTTCTATTCTAGTTGAGAAAGTTCTTGGAAAAACCATCATTGTGGAAATAGTCTATTACACCTCAACATACAATGTCAGTTCACCATATTTATAGAGAATCAAATTATATGGCCGATTCTTTTGCCTGCTTTGCATCCACTCATCTAACCTACAGACAGCCTAGAAGATACGAAAAATCTCAAGGGCATAGCCACTTTTGATAAAGCTTGAGTTTGAAATATTCAATGCAGATTTTAACTAAGTTCTTTTTTGTGTGTGTGTTTTTTTTTGGGTTTATGTAGGCTGTTATTTCTTTTCTATTTTTGATGATAATGTTTGGGGTTATGGTTTCATGTCCCCCTTTACTGTTTTGATTAGTTAATAAATTGGAAGAGGCCGGTCTGCCTAACCCCCCACCATGCTAGTGGCTTTTTTCTTAAATAAAAACGTCTCACATGTCCTTGGCCACAGTTTGTTCTTACACATGTTTTTGGCTGTAGAATGCTGGAAATATTGAAATATTAAAGTTCAAGATACAACTTTATCAAATGTCCTCTGTAGAGGCTGGTCAAAGAGGGATAGGATTAACGAGCACCGAATCTATACGCATCTTGGTCTCATGTCTGGACTCACTATATCCATCACGGTATTGGTACAAGATCTGAATGATGCGAGCTAGACCAGCCACTCTCATGAGTATACCCTTTGGGACAGAAGTGTCGTGGATGAGTACGCTATTCAGCTGCTTCCATGCAGTATCCACCATGGCCTGGAGTACCTTGCATGCCTCTTCTTCCGTGCATCCATGGCCCCTCATGTAGGTCTCTACAGCTGTAGCGCTATCGCCTCTCTCTTGTTCTTCCTGATAGAATATGTTAGATAAAGTATATGTACCACACATACAACATGCTGAGCTGAAATAGCCATAAGTTTTCTTGATATTTTTGTCCATCAGATAACAATTATTTCTCTGGTGTGAAACGAAAAGGTTGGCATTTACCTTGTGCCCAACAATGTCATCCCTGAGTCTGCAGATCATGGATGCTGCAACAACAATCTTGGGTACTTTTTTCGCCCACTCAAATACTTCTTTGGCAGCAATTTCATCTAATCCAACCAAGGAAGCCACAGTCAGCAAAGGATAGCCACAGGTTACTAGTGCATTGTCCATGTACTCTTCAAATGTCGGCGTAATTTTCGAATCAAACCATTGTGCTTCAACAAAGTATGCCTTAATTATTGTAATCATCTGCCACGGAAATAACAAAATAATATTCATTATCCATCAAATTAGTCTTGGCACAATTAGATAATAACAATAATATTTTTTGCAAAAAGAAAAAAGGCATTTCCAAAGTGTGCCATTGTTTTCATACTGCCTGTCTCAAATAGTTAAGACGGTATTTCTCTTCTGGTTTAAGCAGTTCCCCATATCCACTGAAGGTCCTCACAAGAGCATGATAGGCTGTCTTCATGTAGTCTGGCAATTCGTCAACAGCTTGGATATCCCATCTGAAAGTGACAATGACGAAAACGAACAAAATGTCTTAGTAGAAATTATGTATCAAAGAAAATATGTTCTTAGCTAAGTTGATTTGGTTGAAAGTCTAAAAGCCAAAAACCTTCCAATAGCATCAGTGAAGAGTTGGAGCTCCTCAATTGTGCCATAGACATCATATGTGTCATCCATCACTGATGTTAATATGATAGTCTTTGTCATTATTTCCCTCGCTCTCACGTACTTCGGCTCAGAAAGCGCTTCAAGTACCCAAAAGTACAACTCAACTATGCGGTCCCTAATATAGGGAAGTTTGGAAGGAAGTCCCAGCCCTTTCCACCACCTGAAGACACACAGAAATTGCATCCACAGCTTATCTCACCTCATGTACTACTAGTGTGATGAAGTGGTATAACGACGTTGTAACGCATTTGTTACCTTGTTAACTCTGCTAGCTCTTTCTGGTGCAGGACCTGTGATACATTGAAATCCAACTTTGCAAGCTCTAGCACTATCTCATTCCTGTTGTCCTCTTCCTCAAGGCATGAGATAGAGCGCCTTGCTTTCAGTCCTTCAGTGCACCTGTTTAATGGTATCTCAAGTGCAAACTCTACTTGTCGAGCAAGCGAACCCTTGAGATGTGGCAAAGCTGCCTTAAGCCTTTCAGTGGTGAAGGATAGAGCTTCATCAAGTATTTCTTCCCCCTCAACACTCAGATATGCTGCATCATATAAGCTTAGCATGCCTCTTACATCATCGGCTACGCTCTCTTTGAATTTTCCTGAGTTGTCTATAAACCTCTTGAACACATCTGCATGAACAAGTTGGGGCCAATGCCACGAAGATTGTGACTAGCAAATTTTGATGTAAATAAGAAGAGAAATGCTATCCATCATCATGGACCCGATGCTTATGTGACTAACATGGTAACGTACCTGTTGATACATTGTAGCCTTGCTGCCTTAGCAATCGAAAATGCAAGGCAACCTCGCGAAGATCAGAGCTTGCATTGCAGGAATTGCTATTGGCTTCGTAAATTCACTTCATCGATTCCATGATCTCCGTCTCAAAATGGTATCCAATTCCAGTTCTTTGTATCATGTCAATCAAACTCATATGTTCAAGTGTATCAGTGGCATTCCGTAGCAGCTTCCTCACTTCTGTTTTCAGTTTTTCGATCCTTTCTAGGGTCGATGATGGCGGATCCTATACATGGGTAACAAGTTTAAAACAAACATGTCATCGTACTAGTGCTGCATTCAATTTTGAAGGTTGAACTTACAGTCGCCTTTTTCGACAATTCGATGAAGTAATCACCCCAGATCGAAGGATGATATTTTGCATCACGGCGAGCGATCTCCTTTTTAGTGGAAGGTTTATGACCAGAGTTGGCATTTACTAACGAGGTGGCCATGACTATGGACGAAGTTACAAGAAGAAACAAACCTGTGATATGTACTAGTGCACGTTGTGGAGTGAAGGCCCTCGTAATTGGGAATTGATAAGCATTGGCCGAACAGTAGTTTGGCCCTCTACCTGCTATCAAACTAATTTGCATTTTTAAATTTCACGTGTAACACCAATTCTAAGCACAACTCACGTCCATTCGTTGCAAACTGTTCATTGTCCACTCACTACTTGAACCACTCTGATGTTAGAAAAAACCAAAGCCACAATCTAACATCTAGGAAATCTACACGAAATCGATTCCTTTTTTAAAACTTCTTGCATGAAAAACGAGAAGTTACTGCGAGAAAACTAGACTCACGTTTATTTTTGGCTACTGCAAACCTCTTTTACATAGCATATATTCCAGTTCTACCAGTCCGGTTCGAATATTTTCAAACGAGTCCAAAGCTTTTCGAAGTCATTATTAATGTACTTAGTTATAATTGTTTCCTCTACATATCTTATTTGTTAAAATAAAATAATTAACTTTTTTCGGCAGTATTCCTTTCATCCTATATTAATAATTACATTTGAAAAAATTGTACTCCTTCCGTGCTAAATTAATAGCTCCATTTGGAAAAAAAATTTGTTCTATATTAGTAACTTTATTTTGTTAAATTTAAGTGGTTAGGTATTTTAAAAAGAATATCATTAGCTTAAATACGTGGGTTTTCCATTCAATAAAAATTTCTATTTTCTAAATGTAATTATTAATATAGGTCAACAGGAGTAACTTTTATTGAATAATGAAAACCACATCTAAAGAAGGAAAAATAAGCTTGCGTATGATACTCTTTTTCAGTACCCAACTATTTCAATTTAATAAAATAGAGCTATTAATTCTGGATCAAATTAAGATCTTATTTGTAGGATTTATTGAGCTATGCGTCGGAGGACTGATTCATCTATTAACTCAAGTTTGGTAGCTTTGCTAAACGGTGGTTGACCATGTTCCAAGGGTACCAGATAATGTATATCAACAAGAGATTCACATGGGTGTTGTATCTTTTACCCATTACGACCTAGAACCACAGCCCTACTGTTTTACCTCTTCCTTTGCAACTCCAAGGCGCGGCAAAGCCCTAGAACTCACGCTTGAACAACCCATGTCGTGATCCTGTTTTTAGGATTTCTTTCTTTACAATTAAACATGCATGAAAGACGAGAAGTTTGACAGACAACGACAAACAAATTACGTGTGTCCTCTCTCTTTTGTTTTGTACTGTCTTGTGCACTAATGAATCTTCAAAACCAAATTATGAGATGTTTGGGACCGGGACCGTTTTCCGGCACTCTAATTTATTTTTCAAATGATTATCTGTAACTATTTTTCTTGAACATATATAGCATATTTACAAAATTTGATTGATTAATTAAATTCTTAACTATAATTTTGTTTCCAACATATTTTATCTTATTTTATAAAGCACAAATGCTATCTCCTAGTCGAGTAAACTAGTGGAGGTTTCAAGGGAGAGATTCCTCTATGCACAAAGCCTATGCCAACAAATTGGGCCCTATATTTTTATGATAATGGTGAGTACTACACAAGTGTCATTGAGTGCAAGAATATGTAGTATTTTCGAAATCATATTTTGTAATGACCTGTTTTCTAATTAAGAATAATCCGAGGAGTTGGGTAATTATATATTTTTTAGTTAAGTTTTAGGGGTTTCAAGGGATGGAATCTCTGTATTTGGTTAGAGCTCAAAGTAAGGAGCGTAATGAATAAAAAAGTACGGGATAAATTACACATGTGTGGTCTATTTTTAAATGTCTCGTCGATACGAGTCCATTGCTACTAAGAATGCACAATTCCGACTTTTGGGTAAGAAGTTATCGTGTTTTAAAGTTGGAATAATAATTGATTAGAATAATAATAAAAATAAAAAAATGAAACTGATGATGTCAGCAATGTGAGCCAAGCCGAGCCGCGATGCATGGTGTACGTAGGGCATTGCACCTGATGCACGCATCTTCTGTGACGGTGCGTCACAAAGGCGCACGTGTCTTGCGCATATGCGCGCGTGTTGTGTGTTTTTCCGCCCATATGCTTGCAAGTTTCTCCTAGAAATTTGGAATTCCATCCAATCTTTCGGGAGAGTTTTCTTGTCTACGCTGAGTTCATTTTTGTCCGTTCAAGAGGCACTCTTAGCTAATTCAAGGGTGTTTTATGCAATGAAAGAGTTTTGGATGTACCCAAGTAGATCATGAGTCTATTGTAATAGGTGCTGAACTTGCCAAATTAGACTCGTGCACAAAGAGGACTTATAAAATATGTAGAAAATGACCATCACTTCCACTCATATACTTTGTCCCCTAGCTACTAGCATTCGTCAAGTATAGCAGACCTTCTCATGTAGATGTGTGACTGACGTCCATGGCATGGTTGCCGACAATGACCTAGAACCACAGACCTTCTCACGCTTGAACAACCCATGTCATGATCCTTTTTTAAACATTTCTTTCTTTACAATTAAACATGCAAGAAAGACGAGAAGTTTATCAAACAACAACAAACAAATTACGGGTGTCCTCTCTCTTTTATTTTGTACTGTCTTGTGCACTAATGAATCCAGTACTTCAAAACCAAATTATGAGAAGTTTGGGACCCGGACCGATTTTTGGCTCTCTAATTTATTTTTTAAATGATTATCTGTAACTATTTTTCTTGAACATATATAGTATATTTACAAATTTTGATTTATTAATTAAATTCTTAACTATAATTTTTTTCCAACATATTTTATCTTATTTCATAAAGCACAAATGCTATCGTCTAGTCAAGTAAACTAGTGGAGGTTTCAAGGGAGAGATTCCTCTATGCACAATGCCTATGCCAACAAATTGGGCCCTATATTTTTATGATAATGGTGAGCACTACACAAGTGTCATTGAGTGCAAGAATATGTAGCATTTTCGAAATCATATTTTGTAATGACATGTTTTCTAATTAAGAATAATATGAAGAGTTGAGTAATTATATAATTTTTAGTTAAGTTTTAGGGGTTTCAAGGGATGGAATCTCTGTATTTGGTTAGAGCTCAAAGTAAGGAGCGTAATGAATAAAAGATATGCAAAATTGAGCTTAAGATTTAGTGAAAGTTATGACCTTTGGAAGTGTGTCATATGGGCAGGACTCACTTAAAAAAGTGAGGGATAAACTACACATGTGTAGTCCATTTTTAAATGGCTCGTCGATATGAGTCCATCCCTACCAAGAATGCATAATTTCGACTTTGGGGTAGGAAGTTATCGTGTTTTGAAGTTGGAATAATACTTGATTAGAATAATAATAAAAAAAAATGAAACTGATGATGTCAACAACGCGAGCCAAGCCGAGCTGCGATGCATGGTGTATGTAGGGAGTCGCACATGATGCACGCGTCCTCCGCGATGGCGCGTCACGGACGAGCATGGGTCTTGAGCTTATGTGCATGTGTTGTGTGTTTTTCCACCCGTATGCTTGCAGGTTTCTCCTAGAAATTCAGAATTCCATCCAATCTTTCAGGAGAGTTTTCTTGTTCATGGTGAGTTCATTTTTGACCGTTCAAGAGGCGCTCTTAGCTAATTCGAGGGTGTTCTATGCAATGGAAGCATTCATTCCTTTAGTTGACAACCTTATAAGGGGGCAATGTCTCCGGGCAAGAAGGCTCTACCCATCGCCCTTGAGCCCCGAAGAGAGAGAAAAGTGGACTGGAGCAAGAAGAGGTTTTTTCTTTTGTGGTTGTGTCACGACCTAGATTTTCAAAACCCTTTTTAAATAAAGGACACAAGATAAATTTTGATTTTTTTTAATTACTTCAAATCAATCGAATGAAATATCCAAGTTGTGATAATCGGGGTTCACAAATATGAAAATCAAAACATATGATATTATTACACGTGTGAAAATTTAAAAAATAGCAGGTTAACCCTCTAAGTACAAATTATTAAATCTTCATGAAAACTGGTTATAATGCATATAAGGCATTAAAGTAATTATCCAACATTAGATATGGTCCTCTCTGTTCTCGAGTAAATCTTTAACTTGTTAAGAGGTTTCAAAATCACATTGGCACGTCAACTTCATTTACGCGAATGCGGGCTGGTCCATTCATAAAGGTATTTCTACCATTTTGTTCTGGGCTTTTTTAAAACCTAATAGGTCCAAAACTAATCTCAGTGGTAGTCCTTGATGTTAAGAACCGGAGGTATTTTTCTTGATGTTTAACCAGGTTGTAAAGCCCTTGAACGGACCCCGGTTCAATTAACAATCTAACCTTAACCCTGGGATAAAACAGTCAAATATCTATTTATTGCGATTTTTTCCTAACTTGAGGCTTGGTTCAAATTTAGTATACACATTAACATCTCACTAAGATTTTTCTCAATTTTTTAATCTACTCATAGGCCTCTGAATCGGAGCCCCTAAGTTTGGTCATTAATTATTATTCTACGCTACAACTCACAAGGGTAAATTGGTTGTTTAAAAGTCATTGGGATTTTCCCCCTATCTAAAACTTGGTCAGGGCATACTTCATACTCCCATGGTCATTTATAACTTTTTCTATATTTTTCTCACTATTTTCTCCTACTAAATCGGATCCGGTTCAATCAGTATATTATGTTTTTCTTTTTTTAGTCGGACCAAACCGGGTGGGTTTCCCGACCCGGTCCAGGGAGCAGACGTCCCGCATCGCAAGTCGTCTTCCCGGCAACCGGCTAGAGGTCGTTCAGCCTTGGGTGGTGGCACCCCTTACTGTAGCGGAGGGGTGGGAGGCTCAGTGTCTCCGAACCGCCAGAGCAGGGCGAAACCGATAGGGTCGATCCCTCTACTATCCTGTGGCCAAAACCGTCTGGCTCAAGTGCCTCCAGAACCGGCATAGCCAGTGGCTCTTGTTTTGTTTTGTTTATCTACTCACCGGCATGGCAACTTGCCCTGCGTTGGCCGCATTCCGGATCCTAGTCCTTCGCTAAGGAGTCGAGTGTGCAAGGACCGGCCGGTTAGTGGCCAATTGGCAGGATTAAAACAAATTACGAAAAACTACTCTTTAACGAAATTATAGAACACCAGTTACTGTTGAGGTAAATTACAAAAAAATAACATTGCAGAAATCCAATTGCATCCAAATTTATTTAATAAAATCATCATTGATCTTCACTCGAAGATAATGGCAATGATCTTACCTTAATCACCGATTTGTTGTCAATCCATTGCCAGAGCCTCGCCAATCTCTACCTTCTCCCCTCCCATCAGGCAAAGACCCCTAAATTATGCCCTAAGAATCCCTTTTATAAGCATGAGGATTAGGGTTCGTAATCCCCCTAGAAGTTGGGTCAATCCTCTCAACTTAGGAAACTTAATTAGGCTTTTGAATATTAATTTCGGAACTTTAAACAGTCGGGCTCGTAAAATGACTTAAACGACCCAATTTCACATTTAACTTAGGTTCTGTCTACCACCTTCGAATGCAATGAGAATAATGTTCAAGAGCAAGAGAAGGTTATGCTTGCCGTCTCCAAGCCTGAAGGGGAGGACACCTTGAAGAAATGAGCAACTTTGGACGCCGCTACTTCCGGAACTAAAGGGGAGTAAGCATTTCTGACTTTCTAATTTAATATGAATTATATGCATGTGCATCTTAATTAATAATATTAATACACTAATTAAGATATATGATTTGATATAATATGATGTGTTACGATATGCTCTGCTTTGATCTGATCTACTCTGAATAACATTGTTTTGATCTAACATGCTCCAATATAATTTGATATGGTCAGATGAAATCTGATATGATTTGATGGGATCTAATATGATTCAATTTGTCTCTATGGTGTGTTTTACTCCTCTCCATGATAGAGTGGGATGTGTGATTCCATTGATTTAATAGCTTCCATTCGACTCTAATGATTTATGAGATTTCCGTACTTTAACGTATATGATTTTGTGATGCATGATACATGTATTTGTAGTTAGGCAGAACTATATTAAGATCTGATCGTATTAGAATAACATCATAAATGTTATCGAATATGTACATAGGCAACCAATGGTAAGGCGGCGTTGGACCTGTCCAAATTAGTTCTAAAATTAAGTTTGTTTTGGTCTACGCGTAACAAAGAGCTAAAGCTCCATAGTACGTAGAGGAATGTTACGACTCTTGCACGTAGAGTCCATCACCCTTGGTTAGACTCATTTTGGTTTTTGTAAATTAATTAATTTACTCCAATTTTATATTCTGAACCCCCCGGTCCGGGTGTTACAAATAGTATCAGAGCTTTTCTTTGTCTGCGAGAGGAAAATGTTTTAATAATATATACTTATTTGATTTTAATCATGATTCTTGTTCTGTCTATGTCACATTGAATTTGAACATTCTATTTATGTATGACATCAGATTTAACACGAACTCCGATTTTATGAATTCTAATTTTTATTCATGAATTATTTGAAAATTTTGTTTCGAATAAGTTATATTGAATTTGATTCGAAATTCCACTTTGTACGTGTTACATTGGATTCAAGATGAACTACTTTTGTGAATTTTGATTTTTAAATCAGGAATGATTTGAACTTCTATTTTACATGTGTGGCATTAGATTTGATTTGAACTCTGATTTTATGAATTCCGATTTTGAATTTGAATCCATTCGAAATATTTGGATGTAAATCAAATCTGTTTTAAACAACGATAGAACTATCTAAGGGTAACCAGAAACACCCATAGTAAAGGATGTGTGGTGTTAGTGGATAACTCTACACTTAGTTTTGCCAATGTGTTGAAGATAAAATTCGATTTCAAATTGTTTGTTTCGAAAAATTCATTTGCTCATAAAATTAATAAATTTTAGAAGGCGGTAGAGTTGTTAAGGAGAAACCACTAAACACCCATAGCATGGGATGTGCATTGTTAGTGAAATGTTGTACTGTAAATTCTACTGATATATTGACATAAAATTCAATTTTAAAATATCTATATTTTGAAAGTTCATTTTTTGGAAAAATAGTGGAAGTACCTAGGAAGAACCACTAAACGCCCCTGCTATGGGACACGTGGTATTAATGGATCATTCTTGGGTTAGTTCAACTGGTGTGTTGAAATTAAATTTAATTGGTTATAAGGACGTGGCATTCCCTAAGAGAAACATCAAAATACCCGTGTTATGAGACATGCAGTATTAGTCCGCTCTAAGGTTGAGTCTGCTGGTGGATTTGTCATGAAAATTAAGTCTAAATCCTCTATGTTATGAAAAGTGATTTGAAATTGTAAAGTTGTGTAGATAGAAAGTAGAATTACTCTAGAGAAACCATCAAACACTTATGGTATAAGATATGAGGGTTCATGGATAGCTCCAAGGCTAATTCTGCTAGTGTATTAAGACAAATTTCAATTTCAAGTCTGGTTTAGTTTGAAATGTTTGTTCTGAGTGTGATTTTAATCTAGAATGTACGTCCTAACTTAAATGTGAAAAGTTTGTTTCCTGTTGGCTGATTTCATTTCAGAAAGACTCTAAGAAAGTCTATTTTCAAACGAATGATTTTTTCCGTTGGATGTTTAAATTTATGATTGACTTTTGAAAAGATTATGATTGACATCTATTTCTAATAAAGAAATTATGATATGATGCATACAATGATACACAGGTGCTTGCATTCTCTAGATACCCACTAAGAAGAATAATCGGTTTTGGCGTGCGCATTTAGGTTTAGAGCATCATATGAAAGCTCCTATCCTTCTAAGCCTCCTGCCACCCCATGAGTGTTAGGGGGAACATCGTTCGGCATCACAGCTCTGGTTTTCTTGTCACTCGGACGAAATGACAATTTCTACATATGTTTCTGAATCAAATTAAATGATTCATTTTTTACAAACAATTTTATGAAAAAAATTATAATCATTTTCATAGATTTTTGAATAAGTGCACTCTGTGGGTAGTTTCGGGGTAAAACCTGGGATTATCATTGCACTCTCTGTCTAGATACCCACTAAGAAAAATAATTGCTTCTAGCGTGCCACTACAAAAAAAATTACTATTAGCGACACAAATAAAAGCGTCACTAATAACTATTATTTGAGGCACATATCATACCGTCACAAAAAAATTTAACTATTAGCGACACTTTTTATAAAGCGTCACCAATAGTAGTACTATTAACAACGCTTTTTATAAAGCATCTCAAATAATGGTACTATTAGGGATGCTTATATAAAAACGTTACTAATAGTTGTAATATTACCGACGCTTTCTAAAAAGCGTCCCTAATAGTCCTTGATGTTAAGAACTGGAGGTAATTTTCTTGATGTTTAACCAGGTCGTAACCCCTTGAACGGACCCCGGTTCAATTAACAATCTTGCCTTAACCCTAGGGGTAAAATAGTTAAATATCAATTAGTTGGGATTTTTCCCCGAATTGAGACTTGGTCCAAATTTAGGATACACATTAACATCTCACTGAGATTTTTCTGAATTTTTTAATCTACTCATAGCCCTCTGAACTGGAACCCCAAAGTTTGGTAATTAATTATATTCTACGCTACAACTCACAAGGGTAAATTGGTCGTTTAAAAATTGTTGGGACTTTTCCCCTGTCTAAAATTTGGTCAGGGCATTCTTCATACTCCCATGGTCATTTATAACTTGTTCTATAGTTTTCTCACTATTTTCTCCTACTGAACCGGATTCAGTTCAGTCAGTATATTATGTTTTTCTTTTTTTTAGTTGGACCAAACCGGGTGGGTTACCCGACCCGGTCCAGGGAGCAGACGTCCCACATCGTGGGTCATCTTCCCGGCGACCGGCCAAAGGACTTTCAGCCTTAGGCGGCGGCACCCCCTACTGCGGCGGAGGGGTGGGTAGCTCAGTGCCTGCGACCCGCCAGAGCAAGTAGGAACCGATAGGGTCAATCTTGTTGTTGTCCGGTGGTCAAAACCATCCGGCTCAGGTGCCTCAAGGACCGGTGCAGTCGGCGCCCCTTGTTTTGTTTTTTTATCGGCGCACCAGCACAGCAACCTGCCCAGTGTCGGCCACATTCTAGATCCTAGCCCTTCGCTAAGGGAGTCAAGTGTGCAAGGACCGGCCGGTCAGCAGCCAACCGGCAGGATTAAAACAAATTACGAAAAACTATTCTTTAACAAAATTACAGAACACCAGTTACTGTTGAGGTAAATTACAAAATAACAAAATTGGAGAAATCCAATTACATCCAAATTTATTTAATAAAATCATCCTTAATCTTCACTCGAAGACAACGACAACGATCTTACCTTAATCGCTGATTTGTTGTCAATCCATTGCCAGAGTCTCGCCGTTTTCTACCTTCTCCCCTCCCATCAGGCAAAGACCCCTAAATTATGCCCTAAAAATCCCTTTTATAAGCATGGGGATTAGGGTTCCTAATCCCGCTAGAGGTTGGGTCAATCCTCTTAACTTAGGAAACTTAATTAGGCTTTTAAATATTAATTTCGGAACTTTAAACAGTCAAGCCTACAAAATGACTTAAACGGCCCAATTATACGTTTAACTCGGGTTCTATTCTATCTACCACCTTCAAACGCAATGAGAATAATGTTCAAGAGCAAGAGAAGTTTATGTTTGCCGTTTCTAGACCTAAAGGGGAGGACACCTTAAAGAAATGAGCAACTTTGAACACCACCACTTCTTGAACTAAAGGGGAGTAAGCATTTCTGACTTTCTAATGTAATATGAATTATATGCATGTGCATCTTAATTAGTAATATTAATACATTAATTAAGATATATGATTTGATATAATATGATGTGTTATGATATGCTCTGCTTTGATCTGATATACTCTGAATAACATTGTTTTGATCTAACATGCTCCAATATAATATGATATGGTCAGATGAAATCTAATATGATTTGATGGGCTATGATATGATTCAACTTGTCCCTATGGTGTGTTCAGTTCCGCTCTGCGATAGAATGGGATGTGTGATTCCATTGATTTAATAGCTTCTGTTCAACTCTGATGGTTTATGGGATTTTCGTATTTTAACATATATAATTTTGTGATGCCTGATACATGTATTAGTCGTTAGGTAGAACTACATTCGGATCTGATCGTATTATAATAACATCATAAATGATATCCAATATATGTATAGGCAACCAACGGTAAGGCAGCGTTGGACCTGTCTAAATTAGTTATAAAATTAGATTTGTTCTGGTCTATGTGTAACAAAGAGCTAAAGCTCCATAGTACATAGAGGAACATTCAAACTCTTGCACACAGAGTCCGTCACTCTTGGTTGGACTCATTTTGGTTTTTATGAATTAATTAATTTACTCCAATTTTATATTCCAAACCCCCTGATCCGGGTCAGGGTGTTACAGATGGTATCAGAGCTTTTCTCTGTCTACGAGAGGAAAGTCGGGGTGTTACAAATGGTATTAGAGCTTTTCTTTGTGTGCGAGAGGAAAATGTTTTAATAATATATGGTTATTTAATTTTAATCCCTATTTTAAATAAGAATTAATCTTGATTCTTGTTCTGTCTATGTCACATTGAATTTGAATATTCTGTTTATGTATGACATCAGATTTAATATGAACTACGATTTTATAAATTCTAATTTTTATTCATGAATTGTTTGAAAATTCTATTCGGAATAAGTTATATCAAATTTGATTTGAAATTCCACTTTGTATGTGTTACATTGGATTCAAGATGAACTACTTTTGTGAATTTTGATTTTTAAATCAGGAATGATTGGAACTTCTATTTTACGTGTGTGGCATTGGATTTAATCTAAACTCTAATTTTATGAATTCCGATTTTAAATTTGAATCCATTGGAAATATTTTTTTGAGTCCGTTAAATTTTAGCAACTTCGATTTCAAAGAGTTTGTCAATTAAAAAAATTATTATATTTTGGATATAAATCAAATCTGTTTTAAACGTGGGTAGAACTACCAAAAGGTAACCACCTAACACCCACGGTAAGGGACGTGTGGTGTTAGTGGATAGTTCTACACTTAGTTCTGCCTAAGTGTTGAAAATAAAATTCAATTACAAACTGTTTGTTTCAAAAAATTCATTTGCTCAAAAAATTAATATATTTTAAAAGGCGGTAAAGTTGCTAAGGGGAAACTACTAAACACCCACAGTATGGGATGTGCGTTGTTAGTGAAATGTTGATCGGTAAATTCTACTGATATATTGACATAAAATTCAATTTTAAAATATTTATATTTTGCGAGTTCATTTTTGGAAGAATAGTAGAATACCTAGGAAGAACCACTAAATGCCCATGGTATGGGACACGTGGTATTAGTGGATCACTCTCAGGTTAGTTCAACTGGTGTGTTGAAATTAAATTCAATTGGTTATAAGGACGTGGTATTCCCTAAGAGAAACATCAAAATACCCGTGTTATGTTATGAGACATGCAGTATTAATCTGCTCTAAGGTTGAGTCTACTAGTGGATTTGTCATTAAAATTAAGTCTAAATCCTCTCTATTTTGAAAAGTGAGTTGAAATTGTAAAGTTGTCTCGATATAAAGCAGAATTACTCTTGAGAAACCATCAAACACTTATGGTATGAGGCACAAGGGGTTAGTGGATAGCTCTAAGGCTAATTCTGCTAGTGTATTAAGACAAATTTCAATTTCAAGTCTAGTTTAGTTTGAAAGGTTTGCTCTGAGTGTGATTTTAATCTAGAATGTAGGTCCTAGCTTAAATGTGAAAGTTTGTTTCCTGTTGGCTGATTTCATTTTAGAAAGACTCTAAGAAAGTCTATTTTCAAACGAATAATTTTTTTCTGTTGGATGTTTAAATTTACAATTGACTTTTGAAAAGATTATGATTGACATCTATTTCTAATAAAGAAATTCTGATATGATGCGTACAATGATACGTAGGTGCTTGCATTCTATAGATACCCACTGAGAAAAATAATCAGTTTTGACAAGTGCATATAGGTTTGGAGCATCATAGGAAAGCGCCTATCCTTCTGAGCTTCTCGCCACCCCATGAGTGTCGGGGGGAATGCCGTTCGGTATCACAACTCTGGTTTTCTCATCACTTTGACGAAATGACAATTTTTGCATATGTTTCTGAATCAAATTAAATGATTCATTTTTGACAAACAATTTTATGAAAAAAATTATAATTATTTTCATAGAGTTTTGCTTAGTATTAATTTAGATTTTAACTCAACTACAATGTAGGGGGTTTTAAATTCACATGTATTGCATTATATTTTGAATAAGTGCACTCTCTGGGTAGTTCCGGGGAAAAACCTGGGATTATTAGTGCACTCTCTGTTTGGATACCCACCAGGAAAAATAATTGCTTCTAGCATGCCACTACAACAAAAATTACTGGTAGCGACACAAATAAAAGCATCGCTAATAACTACCATTTGCAGCACATATCATACCATCACAAAAAAAATTAACTATTAGCGACACTTTTTATAAAGCGTCAACAATAGTAGTACTAATAGCAACGCTTTTTGTAAAGCATCTCAAATAATGGTACTATTAGGGATGCTTATATAAAAACATTGCTAATAGTTATAATATTAGTGACACTTTCTATAAAGCGTCCCTAATAGTTACAAGTTTTAAATAAAAAATTTAGAACTATTTGCGACGCTTATGTACAAGCCTCGCAAATAGTATTAATACTAGCAACACTTTTTTAAAAGTGTTGCTAATTTGTTGTACTATTAGCGATGCTAAAAACATGTCGTAAATAAAATATTTTTTTATAAAAAAATTATGCTTATCTATTAGCGATGCTTTTTAAATAGCGTCCATAATAGCTTAATAAAATATTTAAAAATTAAAAATAAAATATATTAGCAACGCTTCATGAATTGCATCACTAATATATGTTATTTAAATTTTCTTCTTTAATTTTATCTCCTCTAATTTTGAAAAATGTTTTATCCGATTATAAATTCATAATTAGATTCTATATGTTATGATTTATCTAATTTTAAATTACTAATCGGATTTTGTTTAAAGTATTTTATCTGATCATAAATTATCAGATTATGTTCTATCTAATCTTAAATTATCAAATCTTTCTTATGAATGTGAAATCCGATTTTTATCTATCGGAATTTGTTTACTAGTGTCTAATCTGATTATAATTTATTGGATTTTGTTTTGTTTTATCCAAGGAATTATCGGATTCTATTTGTGCATATTTTATTTGACTTTAACTATTAGATATTGCTTGCTTTCAAATGTATTTACCGATTATTAACTATCTATTTATATTTTTGAAAGTGTTATCTGACATTAACTATCAGATATAGATTTTTGAATGTTTTATCTGAGTGTTATCCGATTTTAATAATCAAATTATGTTAGCTTCATATTCTAATGTTATGTTTTAAGAGTGTTTTTAGGCAAACTGCGAGGACGCAATTAATTTAAGGGGGAAGAATGTAACAACCCATTTTCTATTTATGCCTAACCCGAAGAGTTAGGGTTAATTATATAATTTTTAGGGGGATTTGAAGGGATGAAATCTCCTTATTTGATTAGAGCTCGATGAAATGAGCGTAACGAATCAAAGAACACGTGAAACGGACATTGGGAGTGAAAGTTATGACTTCAGAAAGTGTGTCTCATGGGCGGAAACCTATTTTAAGAGTGCGGGATAACCTTCCCATATGTGGCTTAGTTTTAAAGAGTTTGTCGATATAAGTCCATCGATACCAAGAACGCACAATTACAACTTCAGGGCAGGAAGCTATAGCATTTTGAAGTTAGAATAATAATTAAAAAATAGAGAAAAAGATGAAATTGATGACATCAGCAGTGTGAGCCGAGCTGGGCTGCCAAATGAAAAGCGGTGCATGGGCCCTGCCGCACCATTCAATACAGGGCCCACATGACCATGGGCCATCCACATGACTCAGGGCTAGGGCGATCATATTGCCATCAGCGCTCTACACCGCTCCGTGCATGCATTCTGTTTGCGATGGTGCATCACGGATGCATGAAGCATGTCGTGCATCTATTCGTGCATGTGTGTTTTCTCCCCGTTCGTTCGCAGGATTCTCCTATAAATTCAGAATTTTGTCCAATCATTCGGGAGAGTTTTTTGGTTTGTTTTGAGTCTACTTTTGTCCTTTTAATATTCATTTTTAACTAATTTAAGGGTGTTCTACGCTATGGGAGTGTCTATTCCTTGAGTTCGCAACCATATAAGGGGGGACATCTTTGGGAAAGAGGAGGCCTTGTTTGTTGCCCTCGAGCTCTAAAGAGAGAGAAGTGGCCTAAAGTAGGGGAGGCTCTGTCCTCCACCGAAGTGCCACGCAATGAGAGAAACATCTCCGAGTTAAGGGGAGGCTCTGTCTGTAGCTTACAGGTTCATAAATTAGAAATAGTCTCTAGGTAAGGGGAGGGTATGTCCGTAGCCTATGAGCATGTTGAGAGAGAAGTGTCTCCGGGTAGTGGAGGTTCTGTCTACTACCTACGGGTGAGGGGAAGTGTAATGTGTCATAGGTTAATGGGAGGTTATATCTATTGCCTTTGGATGCAATGAGAATAATTTTTCAGAGCAGGAGGAGGTTTTGCCCGCTGTCTCTAGACCAGAAGGGGAGGACACCTTGAAGAAACGGGCAACTCCGAACGCTGCTATTTATGAAACTACACGGGATTAAATGTTTCTAACTTTCCTATTTGATAAGACTTATATGCACGTGCATTTTAATTAGTAATATTAATATATTAATTAAGATATATAATTTGCTATAATATGATGTGTTATGATATGCTATGCTTTGATTTGATCTGCTTTGAAATACTCGATTTTGATATGATAAGCTCTGATATAATCTTATATGATCTAATATTGTCGGATTAAATCTGATATAATCTAATGAGATCTAATATGATCCAATTTTTCTCTATGGTGTGTTCTGCTATGCTCTTTGATAGAGTGGGTTGTG
The DNA here is from genome assembly GCA_035235625.1 of Saururus chinensis. Taxonomy (NCBI): domain Eukaryota; kingdom Viridiplantae; phylum Streptophyta; class Magnoliopsida; order Piperales; family Saururaceae; genus Saururus; species Saururus chinensis. Next base: position 3,437,096 of record CP141145.1, on the reverse strand, counting down.
TGAGAGATTTCGTCTTACCTCGAATAATTTATGAGATTTCCAATTTACTCCAAATTATTTATTCGGATATAAGGATATACATATTTTAAAGTATGTGATTTTTGTGATGCCTGATACATATATTAGCTTTTAGGAAGAACTCCGTACAAAATTGATTGTATTGGAATAACTTCGTAAATGTTGTCCAATACATACGTCAGCAACCCACGGTAAGGCAACATTGGCCTTGTCCAAATTAGTTATAAAATTAAGTTTATTCTTGCCTATGCAACATGAAAAGCTAAAGCTTTATAGTGCGTAGAAGAACATTACGACTCTCGTACACAAAGTCAGTTGCTCTTTGTTGGTCTCATTTTCAGTTTTTATAAATTAATTAATTTATTCCAATTTTGTTTTCCAAACCCCCCGGGTGGGGGTGTTACATATTTGTGAAAGTTTTTTAACAATAAATAGGATATAAATATTGTATTATATTTGTTATTCAAATTTTATTGAAAAAGAAAAATATAAAATATCATCTATTGTTCTTTTAACTTGGAGAACTAGATAAAGTATGCAACATCATTTTCCTCTAACCTTCCTTATGGAAACATTTTCTTTACGTAGTTTTCAATGGGTCTTCGAGATTCTACTTACCCTAATATTTAATGAATTTATTAACTAGTACATACTTGGGTACAAGGCAATAATGATTTGGGGGATCTAAGAGTAGGACCACCAATCGCCATTGTTTACCTGCCCTACCACCTATACTACTATTATAAAATTAATTGGGATGGGTAAAGTTACCCATTGGCTAAGCAAACATGTAATTTTACACAACCGCTTCGTAATTGGGACAGGTTTGGAAAAATTATTTCTGTTAACCGTTACTTGTTTATAATATTGTAAATACTAATAAATATGTTACAATGCTCTAAATACTACCACATTGTGACTAGACTAATAATGTACAATTCTAGTTTGCTAAACACTATAATTGCTTGAAAATTTGTGCAAGTTTTTTCTTACTCTAGCTCTTTTTTATACAAGCCATTTTTTAAAATAGTTCAATTGTCACTCTTTAATTAGTTTTTGCTATTTTTTAAAAAAATAAAAGGTTATATTTTTCCATAAAAACACTAAGTGTCAGATCATAATTACAAAGTAGATATTCAGAGGATGACAATAAGTGCTACAAAGTAGTTATAGAGTGGACAATAGTAAGTGCCCAATAGTACTTTGGTGTGGATCCCACGAGGATGCAGCACCTTTATTTGAACATTGAAGATTACATATGCTTTTAACAAAACACACAGTGTCACACGAAGGTAACACCTTTGAACTTGCACGGTCAGACCAAAATGCCCTTAATGGGGCTCTAAATGCGATCTACAGTTTTGTGGTGTCCCAGGTCATCTAATTAAAAATTTGTAATAAATTCAAATAAATTTTTAAAAAATCATATCTTTTTCGCTCGACCTCTGTTTTTTGTATTTTTGATACAGCTACGATGGGCTCAAAGTTTACCTTTTATTTAAATATGTTTTCCCACTCAAACTTACTATGTGAAGGACGAAATTAAATAAATAAAGTACTAGGGTAAAAATAATAGTCATTACATAAATAAATATTTATGAAATCCGAATTATTATTTAAAAACTTACTTATAATTGTTATACTTTAACATATACTATGTTTCTTAAAAAATCTAATTTATTATTTCAAAGATTTCTTATAACTATTTTTCTTGAACATATATTTTATTTTTACAAAATTTGATTTATTATTTAAATGCTTAACCACGGCTTTTTTATTTCAACATATTTTATCTTATTTAATAAAGTACAAAAGTTATCTCCTAGTGGGGTAAACTTGTGGGGTTTCAAGGGAGAAATTTCTCTATATCCACAAAGCCCAAGCAAACAAATAAGTCCCTACATTTTCATGATCATGACGATCTCACCACAAGCGTCATTGATTACAAGAATATGTAGCATTTATCAAATCACATTTATGAAAGTATTTTAACAATAAATAATATCTATATGTGGTGTTTTATTTGTTATTCAAATTTTATTGAAAAAGAAAATTATAAAAAATCATCCACTATTCTTTTAACTTGGGGAATTAGACAAAGCATGCAACACCATTTTTTTTTTAACCATTTGTATGGAAACATATTTTTACATAGTTTTCAATGGGTCTTCGAGATTCTACCTACCATAATATTTAATAAATTTATTAATTCTTTGAATTACCCTATTGGAGAACACTCAAGCTATGTCACAATTTGGATGTTATGCACATTGAGAAAAACATTTGCGATGATATTATTGGAACACTATTCAACTCGGAGAAAACAAAAGATAACATAAATGCCCGCTTAGACTTGGATGATATGGGCTTAAGGCCAGAGTTACACGAGGAAAATTTGTGATAAGTATGTGATGCCACCTACATGCTATACATTGTCCAAGGATGAAAAATGACGCTTTTGTGAGTGGATGAAGTCAGATAAATTTCCAGATGCATATGCATCTAATATATCTCGTTGTGTTCATGATAATGACTGCAAGATATTGGGAAAGAAAAATCATGATTGTCATGTATTTTTACAAAGGCTCCTCCCAGTTGCAATGTGTGGATATTTGAATAAGGAAGTGTCAATGCCTTTGATTGAGTTGGGGTATTCTTTAAAGAATTGTGTAGCAAGACACTACAAATGAAAGTATTGGAGACTCTTGACAAAGAAATCGTCTTTATATTATGCAAGCTAGAGCGAGTATTTCCACCGTCATTCTTTGATGTTATGGTCCATTTAGCGGTTCATTTATCTTTTGAAGTGATAATAGGTGGGCCAGTGAAGTATCGGTGGATGTACCCAATTGAAAGGTTAGAATATATTTTGATTTTTTTTATCAATTAATTCTATGTTTAACATGTTATAACATGTTCCTTCGTACTAACAAAGCACGTCCAGAGGGTTCAATAGCTGAAGCTTACATCGACAAAGAATGTCTCACCTTTTGCTCCATGTATCTTGAGGGTATTGAAACTAGATTTAATCATGAACATTGTAACCATGATGGATGTGAAGGCCGAACATGCACCAGACATTTTGTGTTTGGACAAAATGTTCGACCTTTAGGATCTCGCACTTTTCACAAGCTCAACCTAGTAGAGCTCACTAAGGCTCGATATTATGTGTTGAATAATTGTACAGAAATAGAGAATTACTTTTGGTAAGTAAACTTATATTTGCATTTACAACTAAAACTGCCTATGTGAATTTAATATTTGTAATTATAATTCTAATATTTGTATGCAGTGAGCACAAGATAGAGCTAATGCGTGAAAATTCTCAAGATTTGTAACAAAGGCAAGAAAAACAATTTAGTGATTGGTTTGCAAAACGTGCAAATAGGCATACAAATTTATGTAATATACCTTATTATGATAATACATGAATTTTTTATTTTAGAACTGTTGGTTTATCAATTTTTTTCCCAATAGATAGAACTCCTATGCCGTCAAGGTCAGTCAACTACCAACGATGAATTGTATGCATTAGCATGTGGTCCATATCGACAAATAATAAGATATACAGGTTGCATCGTGAATGGTATGAGGTTCCACACAAAAGAGCTTGAACAAAATCATCGTACACAAAATAGTGGTGTCATTGTTAGCCAGGAGCACAATGGAAAACCTATAGAATTCTATGGTGTCTTGATAGACATTTTTGAGTTACACTACTTATTTCAATTTCGGGTTTTTCTTTTCAAGTGCGAATGGTGGAATACGGGAAAACACTCAAGAATTAAACTCAAGAATTCACACATATGCCCACATTACAACCATTAATACAACTGACATGTGGTACAAGGATGACCCTTCCATTTTAGCAAATCAGGCTACACAAGTTTTTTACATAAAGGGCACTAAATTGCAGGGTACTTGGCAAATTGTACAAAAGTTGTAGCCAAGGGGCATGTATGATGTTATGGAAGCAGAGGAAGGCGAGGGGCCTATCAACATCGAAGATGCCTATTTAGAAGCGGAGCAGGTTGCATACAATGGGATTGTCAATCCTAACAACGAAATTGAGGAAGATGAATTATTACCATTAAATAGATCAGACATGGTTCCAATTGATATTGATTCACATGCAGTTAATGCCAATATGAGATTAGATGATAGAGTTCTGAATTTCATTGATGATGATATGACTGATGCAGAAGATGATACTGTAAATGAGTATTGTAGTGAGGAGGAAACACTTATGTGGAGTGATGATGAAACTGACATAGATGTTATGTAGTTATTTAAAGTTATTAAAAATTTACAAATAAATCACATTGATTTATGATATTTTTTAGTTGAACACAATATTCACTTAGTCAATGGCCTCTACTTGTTCTAAATTGAAATGGTCTCCACTTACATATATTTATTGAAATATGTTTAAAGTTATGGCTTCTGGAGGCAATAAACGACAACACTTAATAAACGAATATGAGGATGGAGAGTCTACAGATGGCCCATATGTTTCTTCTAATGATGCAGGTAATCCCTCTATATGCCTTGTTATAATATGCTATTTTCTCTTGTTTCTTCTAGTGATGCAGGTAGTCTCTCTATATGTCTTGTAATAATTTGTTATGTTATATAATGTTTTTTTATAGGATCTTCACAAAAGAGAGGCTGTGGAAAGTCAATTAATGGATCATTGCAGAATTGGTGCAAAAGAGAGGGAAAATAATTGTTGAAATTCCCAGTGATAAATGGAGACCAATAAGTAGTGAATGTGCCGAATTAACACGCGAAGCAGGACTCATATGCCAATATTATGTATCATTGTTAGATGATAAGGGAGATGTTATTTCTTATTGGAGACATGTTCCAAGGCTAAATAAACAGTTATTGCTCGATAAGATTAAGGTAGATTTCATTTTAGAATTGTTTTCTCCTTTTACTAACTCTTAGTACCATACATATTATTTCCTTAATATATTGTTTATACAATTTACTAGGATAACTTGGAATTACATGGAGACCTTGGTCATATTAGGACTGCACTTAATAGGATATTCACAAAGAGGTTTAAAGACTTTAGATATCACATGCACAAACCTTCAAAATACATAGAGATTTAGCTACAGCGAAAGCCAATCCATATGATACTATTACCTCAGACAAATAGGAAAGAATTTGTGATAGGTTTGCATCTCTGGTATGGACTATGATTCTTTTATGTGTGCATATTTTTCTTGTTTATTTTGCTAATACGATGTTACATTATTCTTAGTATGAGTTCAACTTTCAATGTAGGATATTAGTTATGTAGCTAAGAGGAACTGACAGGAATTGAAAATCCGACATACTAGAGGTTTAAAACCATTTGTATGTTACTTGGAGGAACTGGTAATATTTGCAACATCTTAGTTTTATTTATGGGTTACATTTATTTGTTGCACCTATCTTTTTACTTACCCTTAAATGAGACAGCATAAGCGGAATGAGAATGAGGATCATCAATTTAGTATGATTGATTTTTACAAAGAAACCACTTCTCAACAAGAAAAGTGATTGGATAAGAAATGAGGCTCATGATTTGCATGTAAGACTTAGTTATTGATTAGTTTGCATGTATTGAAATCATAACTTTAATTGTTTACATTTTTTATTGACTTCATTAGACATTTATAATTGCAGAATAAAATGATTAAAGCTTGTGATGATCCATCAAGTTCAAACGAGTGGGCACAAGGACCAACTAAAGACCAAATAGCATTTCAGATTATAGGGGAATGAAAGTATTATGTGTGTGGTCTAGGAAAAGGTGAGGTGGCCCTAGTGTTTCCATCAAGACAAGAGATGTCTTCGTAGCTCGAAAATGCTACTCAAAGAGCCCAAATGGAAAAAAGGTCAGCTTCTAAAGTGCGTGCGATCATTGAAAAATATAAAGAACGTCTTGAACGTCAAGAAATCCATATTTAACAACAACAAAATCAAATTCAGGAACAACAAACTCAAATTGGCACGTTTATGGAATTCATGAAAGAGCAACGATGCAAGCATCACTAATGCTAATGTAATCCTTATTACTAATCTTAGTTGTCATTCCAGTTAATATATTTTAAAAACTATTCGTTGGCTCAACCTTACATAAAATAATAAATGTTATGCCTATGCATACTAGTATTTTACTTTTACATTGTTATGCGAAAATTCTAAACTTATTGTAGTTTTTTATTGCTGATTTAATAGTACCTGCTGGAAGGTAGTCAAGCTCTAGACAAACTTGTCCAGTTTTTATGAATTATGTTTTATCTTGGACACCAATAGTTAAATTGGATATGAAATTTTTGACCTCTCTTTCTCCTTAAATTATTTGAGTAATTAATTGCATTTGCATTGTAGACATCAATATTTTCAGTTATTGTTATGAGTGCAAAGGCAGATTGTATTACATACAATTAGATAAGTTTTTCTTGCATCTAATTAGATAAATTTTTGGAAAGTTAAATGTTATAATTCATAATAGTAGATTATGTTATAAGTTTTCATACTTTATAATTTTTTGCATAGTGGAGTCTGTTGTATATGCTCTTAGTAAAGAGCTTTTGCAAATCAAAGAATGCAATGAAGCGAAGGTTGACAAAATTATTGAAGCAAGTACATCAACTATCAGCTCCTGCTCTTAAAGTTCATTTCAATTATTTTGTGTTTTAAATAGATAGTTGATATTATATGAACTATTGTGTTTGTTCTGAAAATCTTAATCTATTGTGTTTGATTTTTCTTTAGGTTAGATCTAATGATAGTGGATAGTGCAACTGCTTTGTACAGAACAGACTTCTCAGGGAGGGGGGAATTGAAAACGATGCATACAATTGCTGCTCACACTTCTGAAAATAGGATGACCTCTTCTCACTTTAGGTGGAATTGATTTAAATAATTCTAGAAGGTAGGTCCTTGAATTAGTTGTTTGTCTATGTTCAAATATAATGTTGTGCACGTACACTTGATGCACTACTTGTCTTTATTTGAGTACTTTCGACTATTATTTAATTCAGTACCTTAGGCTAGTTTCCTTTGATTCAGCTGTAGAACGGCATTACTGTTATTGTAATAAACTAATTAAGGCGCGCTAGTGGGCCATGACATGTCTGGGCCCACTAGCGACACGGGTCCCAAGGATGGGGGGCGCGACTCCCCATATAGGGGTCGTCTTCCTCCTTGGGGCGGCATGATGAATCAGAGTTAATCCTTTTAATTTATTACTTTTCCTCTCTCTCTCTTGCGTAGAACGTCCTGTACCGATTGTGCCTACATTGGGCACATCATTGGTATCGGAGCTCTATCGATCCCCGACCATGGCAAGAGGGAAACAAGTAGCCGTCGCTCCTGAAACTCAGCTTGCGAAGGAGATGGAGGTTTCAGCGGACAGTTCCTTACCCGCCTCCACGGTTGTCCCGGCCACTGCGGAGGAGACCACGCTCAAACAACTCGTCGCCATGGTGCAGGTACTGACCACTAGAGCGGACAAATTAACATCCAACCAGACAGTGCCTTCAGGCAACAATGGCGTCCAGACCCAGGAAGCCGTTATTGAATTGGGGAATTCTTCTCAAGGACATAACGGACACGCCTCTGTTCCTATGGCTACAGCAAAGAGGGAGACGCGGCAGTCCCATGTTCCCCTAAGCGTTGGACCAGCAGAAGCAACTGTGGAAGGGGGATGCTAGGCCTGGGTTTCGCGAGGCACGCCAGGTGTCTGGGCAAATGCCTCTATGATACCGCCATTCACTATTGGTCTTCCGGCCATGCCAGAAAGGGAGGTACGTCAGCCTTACACTCCCCTGTACACTGGACAGGCCGCCCCAACTGCTGATGGAGGACGTTCGGCCTAGCCACCACGAGGCGTGCCAGGTGTTTGGCCGAATGCCCCAATGGTGCATCCTCCTCGGAACTTGCTCCCGGAGATGGACGAAGATTGGGATGACCCCCACGGTCCTCGCGGTGGTCCTCGGGGAGGAGCGGAACCTCGATTAGCCTGCCTTTAGTTCCCGCGCTATAATGGGGACGATGATCCAGTTGAATGGTTGTACAAAGCAGAGAAGTTTTTTGCCTACCAGGGGACACATGCAGAGGCTGAACGACTGCGCATAGCATCCTTCCACCTAGACGGAGATGCTTCGTTGTGGTTCCAGAGCTTCGAGAAGGAGGTGTGCTACCCCACTTGGGCCGCCTTCTCCGATGAATTATGCATCCAGTTTGGCCCGAACGAGTTCCAAGACTTCAACGAGATGCTCTCCTCTCTGCAACAGACATCCACCGTCAGAGCCTATTATATGGAGTTCATGAAGGTGGCCAACCGACTACCTGATTGGCCGGTGGCAGCCTTGGTGGGCACACGTTCAAGAGGGGGCTCAAACCAGAGATTTCTGAAGAGATGCGACATTTTCCTTGCGCTAACATGCGGGATGTGGTGCGTCACGCACGTATCGGAGAAGAGAAACTGAACCGCCAATGGCGTGGGGGTCGGCTTGGCACCCTGCCGCAGCCTACTGGTCTTGCTGCCCCATCCGCCGTTCCAGCCAACACTCCAGCTGCTGGCCGCCTTGGCCAACAAAACCCCCCGTCTGGCCAGATTGTCCGCCGACTTACTCCTGCCCAGATGGAGGAACGCCATGCAAAGGGGCTTCGTTTTCGCTGTGATGAGAAGTTCGTTCCGGGGCATCGTTGTTTCGTTAAGGGCAGTCTGTTGGTGGAGGAGGTCGATGACGACAGGGAGGTGATAGATGGGTCCGAATCAGTCCACTATGATGAGATGCTACCAGAGATTTCTGTCCATGCCTTCTCCCGGGCATTCACTTCGCGAACAATGCGCGTACAGGGTTATCTCAAGCGGCAACAGGTGGCCATTCTGATTGATAGTGGTTCTACCCACAACTTCATCAATGACAAAGTCGCCCAGCGCCTAGGCTGTTTCATATCCAACTGGCGCCCTTCGATGTCTTGATCGGTGATGGCAAGCACCTCCGGAGCACAAGCGTTTGTACTCAGGTAGCGCTCTCCATTCAAGGCCATACATTCGTAATAGATCTTTTTCTACTGCCCACAAAAGGGGCGGACGTGGTATTAGGGGTGCAGTGGCTTCAGGAGCTTGGGGACGTTATCTGGAACTTCAAGGACTTGGTGATGGATTTTGCATTGCACGGACAGCGGGTACGACTCCAAGGCTCTCAGCCTGGCACTCTTCTTTCTGCTCAAGCAACGGGGTCCTTCTTCCGGTTCGCATCGCAAGGACTCCTTCTCCAGCAGCGGGCGTCAGTGGAAGTTGTACAAGAGGACCTGCCGCCGGAACTCCTTGACCTTTTGGCAGCGTATGGCATGGTGTTTGCTGAACAAAAAGGCCTTCCTCCGGTGCGGGTACATGACCATTCTATTCCTATTCTTCCAGGTGCTTCTCCAGCCAATGTCCATCCCTATTGCTATCCATATGTTCAGAAGGCTGAGATTGAGCGTCTGGTGGCAGACATGCTTTCTTCGGGTATCATTCGGCCTAGTACGAGCGCTTTTTCTTCTCCAGTATTGCTGGTTCATAAGAAGGATGGTACTTGGCGATTCTGTGTTGATTACCGGGCACTGAATGCTATTACAGTGAAGGACAAATATCCTATACCGGTGGTGGAGTAACTGTTGGATGAACTGTCCGGTGCTACCATCTTCAGCAAACTTGACCTTTGTTCCGGTTACCATCAGATCCGTATGCAGCCAACCGATGTACACAAGACCGCCTTCCGCACTCATGATGGTCATTTCGAGTTCCTAGTGATGCCGTTTGGCCTCACGAATGCCCCTTCTACATTTCAGAGCCTTATGAATGACCTATTCCGGCCCTTCCTCTGCCACTTCATCTTGGTTTTCTTCGATGATATCCTCATCTATAGCAAGTCGTGGGGCGACCACCTGGAGCACCTCAGGTCTATCTTTGATATCCTCCAAGCTCACTCCTTATTTCTTAAATGCTCAAAGTGTTCGTTTGGCAGTCCACAGGTTGAATACTTGGGTCATATCATCTCTCGCGACGGTGTGGCTATCGACCCCTCTAAGGTGACCGCCATGCTGTCCTGGCCAGCTCCTACTTACGTCCGGGCGCTACGAGGCTTTCTTGGCCTCACTGGTTATTATCGGCATTTTATCCACTGCTATGGCGAGATTGCGCGCCCCCTTACTCAGTTGTTATAGAAAGGCACCTTTCAGTGGTCGGACACTGCCCAGGCGGCCTTTGAGGAGTTGAAACAAGTGATGGCAACTGCCCCTGTTTGATTCTTCCTAATTTCAGCCGGCCATTCGTGTTGGAGACCAATGCCTCGGATGCCGGCCTAGGGGCAGTACTACTTCAGGAGGAGCGTCCCATTGCCTACTTCAGCAAGGCTTTGGCTGGCCGCTCCTTGTCCCTCTCTGTCTACGAGAAAGAGATGCTCGCCATTGTCCTCGCTGTCGACAAGTGGCGCCCTTATTTGCTTGGCTGGCGGTTTCTTATTCACATAGACCATCAGCCGCTCAAGTATTTTCTTGAACAGCGTGTATCCACGCCCGCTCAGCAGCGGTGGGTCAGTAAACACTTGGGTTATGACTATGAGGTGGTGTACAAGAAAGGATCTGAAAACGCTGTGGCTGATGCACTCTCTCGTCGTACCAATCAAGGTTCGTGTTTGGCTCTTTCCAGTCCAGTTTACCCTTTTCTTGATGAATTAAGCAGGCATATCACGATGATTCCCCGACCTCCACTATGATTACGGCCCTTCAGACTGACCCTTCAGCGCATCCTGGCTTTGCATGGAAGGATGGCCTTCTCTTCTGGAAGGACCGTCTTTGGGTGCCTGCGGTTACTGACCTGCGCCAGCGTCTCATAGCTCACTTTGATGCCTCTCCTTTGGCGGGTCATGAGGGTGCTCTTCGCACCTATAAGCGGGTCAGTCAGAGCTTCTTGTGGCAGGGTGTTCGACGTGCAGTGACTACTTATGTGGGTGCTTGTGATATTTGTCAGCGTGCTAAGTCAACCACCACCTCTCCTGCTGGGTTACTTCAGCCGTTGCCCATCCCGGATCAGGTCTGGGACGATGTTTCTATGGATTTTGTGGAGGCCTTGCCATTGGTTCAGGGCAAGTCGGTGATCATGGTCGTGGTAGATCGGCTGTCCAAGTATGCCCATTTTAGTGCCTTGGGTCACCCCTACACCGTCAAGTCTGTGGCCAAACTCTACGTTCGTGATGTGGCCAAATTACACGGTATGCCTCGCACCATCGTCTCTGATCGTGACAGGATTTTTATCTCTCAATTTTGGCAGGAGTTCTTCACTCTACAGGGCACTTCCTTGCACATGAGTACCGCCTATCATCTGCAGACAGATGGGCAGACTGAGGTTTTTAACCACTGTTTGGAGCAGTACCTGCGCTGTTTTACTATGTCCCAGCCTCGCCGCTGGCTTCTGCTTCTGCCATGGGCCAAATGGTCTTATAATACTGCTTATCATACTCGCGCCGGTTTTACTCCTTTTGAGGTACTCTATGGATGGCCACCTCCTATCATGCTCTCTTATGTTCCCTAGCGCTCTGCGGTGGCCGAAGTTGATTATATGCTTCAGACTCGTGATGAGGTTCTTCGCCAGCTTAAGGCGAACCTGTCTGCGGCTCAGAACAGAATGAAGCAGATCTATGATAGCCATCACACCGAGCGCGAGTTTGCTGTGGGGGACTTGGTTTATGTTTCTGTTCTTCCTCAGCGCCAGACCTCATTGTTTTAGCCAGCGCACTCCAAGCTTGCTCCCCGATTTCATGGACCCTATGTTGTCGAAGCACGCGTTGGGTCAGTTGCCTACCGTCTCACTCTACCGCCGGGTTCGATGGTCCACCCTGTTTTTCATGTTTCTAGGTTGCGCCATTGCATCGGTGATTCGTCTCTAGCCACGGATGCTCCACCACCTCCATTGATGGGTTTTGTAGTCTCTTCTGACCCTACTCCTGCATCGCTGCTTGATAAGCGTCGTGTTCGCCATTCGGGGCGTATTATTACTGAAGTGTTGATTTCATGGCACGGGCAATCTTTGGAGGATGCTACATGGCTCCCTGAGGATGAGTTCCTATCTCGTTATCCTTCTTGGTCGCCTTGAAGATAAGGCGTGTGCGAAAGCGTGGTGGAGTGTTGTGCACGTACACTTGATGCACTACTTGTCTTTATTTGAGTACTTTCGACTATTATTTAATTTAGTACCTTAGGCTAGTTTCCCTTGATTCAGCCGTAGAACGGCATTATTGTTATTGTAATAAACTGGTTAAGGCGCGCTAGTGGGCCACGACATGTTTGGGCCCACTAGCCACACAGGTCTCAAGGATGGGGGGCGCAACTCCCCATATAGGAGTCGTCTTCCTCCTTGGGGCGGCATGATGAATCAGAGTTAGTTCTTTTAATTTATTACTTTTCCTCTCTCTCTCTCTCTTGCGTAGAACGTCCTGTACCGATTGTGCCTACATCGGTCACATCATATAATCACATAATCTTGATAATATATTGACAATTTTGCTTTCATTGTGGTGGTTAGGGAGGATAAAACACTGCTGACTGTTTTGTTTCCTAATGGTCGTGATGGGCGAGCATTCACTCTAAAGGTGCTTCATTGACTATCTAGATATCAATCCTCCTTGAAGTGCATAAAGTAATCTATAGAACTCTTTGTTTTTAATTGTGATATCTTTGTATATTCTTATACCTTCTTTTTTTTAATGATTTGACTTCGCAGGCAAAATCCTCAGAAGATCTCTATGACTTGATATTATATGAACTATTGTGTTTCTATTGTAGTTACTACCACCACATTGAGAGACTTTTGTGCTTTTTTACTTGATGTTAATTGTATCTTTCTTTGCCTAATTTCTCTCCATTGGAAAAGTAATCTGGTCAAAAAATTTGAATGTAGAGCTGCTAATTTTGATAGGTCGGGCGCATGAATACGAATTCAACATGTTCCTGATTTATAATGAGCCACAAAGAAACTTAGCTTAAGCCCTTAGGGGAGGGAACCTGCTCTGAACCATTTTAGTAATCAATTCTACTAAAAGCTTAAGCTCTTAGATAAGGAAAATCAACAGTGAAAACCATACACCTTATTCAACTCAATGGCTAGGGTAAATTGGCTACCTTGGACATTGATAGTTAACAGTTTTAAAAGATGCCCACCTGGTACAACCTGCTTGTCTGATATTAGCACATAAATTGACATTTCGAGCTATTGTTTGAAATTCTTGCAAACTGCCCAACAAGATTCATGCAAAATGCTAGGTATATGTCAACTTTATAGTCTCAATTAGAGAAAAATGCTAGCATGATTCCGTCGGTTACTATCAAGGGGTTTGGACTTCTAATCATTGTTTCTTAATGTTTTTTTTTTCAAATTTCTTGATTGACCAGCCAATATGACATTTTATAATAAAAAAATTATGAAGGATATGAATGCTTTTAGGGATGATCTTATTGAGTTGAAGCCAACATTATTGCTGGTGTGCCTAGAGTGTTTGAAAAGGTTCATGAAGGTATGTCGGTATCCGTTTGGCTTTAACTGGATCATGGTGGCATAATGGACACTTGTAATGTTTTGCAAGTGTCCTGAGAGCATTAGAGGAATTGAACCCACGGAGGAGAAAGATATTTTATCTTCTATACAAGTAGTAAGTTAAAGTGGTAATAGGTCATAGTGACCTAATAGAAATTTTTCATCATTTTTCACTTAGTATTGGTTGCATTAGAACCTGGTTGTAATATGACATAGATAATATTTAAAATCAACCATTTATGCCTTCAAGCTGTTCAAGTGCCGAGACATAACTCTGAATGGACCCAAACGTGATCTCAATAATAATGTTCTCCATTGTTCTTCGTTGAAAGCATTATATATATTTTTAACTTATTTGCTTTCTTTGTTGTGAATCAGCAAACTTTACTGGATGAAATTAGGGTTTGGGCACCAAAAAGCATCATCTCTAGCGGATTTGTTAGCATTCCTTAAGGTTTATTCTTGCTCTTTTTTTAATATCTTTATGGCTAGATACAAATAGTTAGCATAATTTCCAAAAGTGGTTATAATGTTTGTAAAATACACTAAATGGGAGTCATACAGGGTTTTTTACCATGATGCTCTTCTTACTCTTCAATAGAAATTCATACTTCTTTTCAACAAAAGGAAAAAAATGGTAAACCACATTTTTGTTTGCAAATAGGTATTCAGGTCTTCATTTTAGACAAAAATATTATGTTTTTGTAAGGGTCAATATCCTTCCATTTATTTATTTGAAATGGGCATGGGATTCATTGGAAAAAATAGGATAAGGGTTAAGACACGATTGCCCAAGTTTTGTGGTACCTAATATAAAGGATTACTTAATTGACAGCCATATTGTCGTAATATGGTATTTGTTGTACCATTTAGTTTTTTAGGGTTACTAGCTGTAGTTTTGTTGTTCAAGGCTATGGTCAAGTGGAACAAAATTGCTTGAAGTTTGATAACTACAATGTTAATGAATATATATAGGAAATCATACTTTTTTTAGTAACCTATTTCATTTGATATTGCTTGAATAAACAGGGTTTACAGAGACTTGTGGATCGGTATCATGTTGTTATCCCGATGACATGGAATTGATTGGAACTATTGGTGCCCCCTTCAGTGTTCACTGAGATTCGTCTTGAGGAGGTCCAGGAGCTTGGCTACGACCCACTTGCTATTCCATCTCGTGGTGAGATATGTATCAAGGGGAAAACTGTCTTCTGTGGCTACCACAAAAACCCAGAATTGACTAAAGAAAGTGAAGAAAGATGGATGGTTTTACACTTGCTATTCCATCTTGTGATGAGATATGTATCACAGTTGCAACACATTGAGGAACGTATTGATGTATACCTACTTCAGAGGGGAGGCAGTGAAGATTTTGATATTGAGTTAAGATAATCTTTAAATATGTCATTAATAGGAAAGAACTTAAATTTTATTGTAAGAAGAGATTTTAAATTGTAATCGAGATATGATTGTATTGATATAATCAGAAATTATAAATGTAATTTTTATTTCTATTTAGCTCACCATTGTTTTTTTTAAAAAATTTTGTTCATTAGCAATGCTCGCAAAAGCGTCCCTAATGGTCCTATTTGCGATGCTCATATGCGTCGCTAATATTCCAATTAGCGACGCTCTATTAGCGTCACTAATATTTACTTTTACCTTTATTAAACAACGACGCTTTGTAAGCATCTCTAATAATCATATAAGTGATGCTTACCAAATGTCTCTAATAGTTGATCTTAAATAGCGACGCTTACAAAGCGTCGCTAATATGATTATTAGCAACGCTTGTGCAAAGCATCGCTAATATATTTCTTTAATAAAAAAATCACTAATACATTTATTATTAGCGATGATAACAAACATCGTCACTAATACTTATTATTTGCAATGGTCAAAAACCATCGCCAATACTATTTTTAGCAACACAAATAAAAAAGTTGCTAGTTTTTACTATTAGCGACATAATTAGAACCGTCGCAAATACTTTAAATTATTAGTGACGATTATAAACCGTCACTAAAGGTACTATTAGCGACGCATTAGTTTTTCTATCGCAATTTACTATTAGCGACCCGATTATTTGCAACGCTCCTTAAGCATCACAAATATCCTTTAGCGACGCTTTTGAGAGTATTAGAGGCGGTTACGAGCAACACTAATATTCTCATTTGTTGTAGTGTTTGCAGCCTTTTCAAGCATATGCTCCCTTATCTCATTCACTATTTCATCCTCGGTCTTTGATTGTTAAATTGAGACTGTTTCATTTGAATGATAGCTCTAGCCTAAACTTGCTCAGCTCTTCCACAAGCATCATCTTACTCCTCATATAAAAACATGTTCCATCTATGTATTGTAAGAACATATGCCATATGTATAGTTATTGACTAATTTCTTTGTCAAAATTATTTAAAAAAACTCTATATATGTATTAAGTTGTAGAATCTGCTTTGAAGTTGTTGTGGTCGACTTAGATTTGGAATTGACAAACTTAAAAAATAAGAGCAAACATGTTCTTATTTATTAAGAGAGAGGACTAAAGAATGTTGAAGGTGTTTAAAGCTTATGTAGATCACATTTGTGTACAAAAATGACTTAGAGAAGTTTCATAAGTGATTTCAATCGTTTCATAAGGTTTTAGAGAAAAAAAGTTAAAATTACAAGTATAACGATCAATCGTTGCACATAAGGAAGAATAGAATGATTGATCGCACCTTGGTTCAGCCCTGTGCAAAACAAAACCGAAAGGTATATCTCAATTGATCTCGTGAATTGATCAATCGCTTTGAGTATCATGTTGATAGCAAACAGTAAATGATCGATCACTGTTTGGAATGATCAATCAGTTCAAGGACAGGCTACCCTAATTTTAATCTTATTTCTTATTTAAGTACAAGTCCTAAACTGAATTAAGGTGATACATAAGGGTTATGAAATCACAAAATTTGAGAGAAAAAAACCTAAAGGAGATTAGAGAATAAAGGTTTACACCTTTGCTTATTATTTTTCAAACGACCATTAACATGAAACTTTGAGTTGAAGATCCATGGTGAATTTAACAAGACAATTTACAACTAAAGGAGTTAAAGCACAAAGTTTTCAAAAGTTGGTTGCAACATATCTTCAATGAGAGATTGGGGATTCCACAAGGCCAAAGTCAATAGAACAAGAGGTACTTGTTAAAGACTATAAGGAGACAGAGATAAGGCAAGGAGGAGAAAATTTAAGTGTTTGATGGAGAAGACTTAAAGGCCACCAACAACTATCTAAACAATAGGAGCTTATGTTATAATATAAACAAGGTTTGTGGTCTTATTGCATCAATGTAATGTCTTGGTTTTTAGTGCATGATTTAATATAGAAAGGGAGAAGAAATAATCACTGGACATAAGATGAAGAATGAAGAAAGAAAAGAGGGAAATGGGTTCTTTTACATCACTTAATAAGGGTATTTTTGTCTACAAATAGGTAATATGTTATATATAAAAAAAAGTAAGTAATCTGAAAATATGCTGTCTTCATTTATGTAATGTAGAAATTGCCCTATTATTTATGTGGAACCCTAAACTAGGATCTACTAATGTAACATTTGGTTGAATCCTAGCTCAACAAACAAGGTTACACAAACATTAATCAAGCATGAAAATAAAACATTTTTCTTCAGTCTAGAGAAGGAATAAAATTGATTATTAAACAATGTGGCAAAACTTTTTGGGCTCAATTTTTGAAGCAAGAAAATGTTAAAAATAACTTCAAAAATTAGTAGTTATTACAATATTCTTGACAAACACCTCTAATAGAAGGAAAGTAACTAGATGGGCTCCCATTAAAAAGAAATAAAAGCCAACAATTTGCAATAAGATTTTTAACATGTAACAACATTATAATTGAATCCATATCTACTCGTAACTTCAAAAAGAAAAGACCATTCAAGTCTGTCATACATTTTGTCCATATCTAATTTGAAGGTAAGATTCCACCTACTATTTTAAAAATTAATATCCTACAAAGTTCATAAGCAAGAAGAATGTAATCCAAAATACTACAACCCATAACAAAAGTACTTTGCTATTTTGAATAGGGAAAATTATATAAATAATAATTAAAAAAAATATTTACCATTTTAGACCATTTTGGGAAATATTTTCTAAAGCAGTGTTCTTTTTTACCACGCAGGCGCCAACCAAGCTTGGTTTTTTTTGTTAATTTTTAAGTTGACTTCGTCGTTTAAAAGGACAAAATCGGGTTTAAGCTGATTTCGTCCTTCTAAATGATAAAATTGCCATATGTAACGCATTTCGGAGTTCGGTTCGTAACCATACTGATTTCTTCCTTCTAAAGGATGAAATCAAATTAATTTTTAAAAAAAACTATTTGAAACTAACTTTATCACCTGTCCTTGTTCATTCATTCCATACATACACAATTGCATTCATTCCACCCATTCCATGCATAATAAATATAACATTAAAGTACATCATAGATAAGTATGAAATATATTGCATCACAAGTCAAAAAAATGTTCAATCTAAAATAACATATAAAAAAGGTAATGTCATAATCTCCTACGTCCTCGACCTCGTCCTCGAAGGTGCTGTACGAGCTCCTCATGATCTGCCTCTAGCTCTGGCTGTGGCTGTGGCTCCGGCTGTGGCTCTAGCTCTGGCTCAGCATAAGAAATAGATGGTTCAACACGAGCTGGCCGATGTCGTCTATAATATAAAATCAGATCTGGCTGAGCTACATGTGCAGTGGTCGGAAATGAACTAGGAGGAGAGCTATACGCTGCTGATGAAGATGGAATATCAGGGAATGAAGAGTGCATCGGCTACGTCTGAGCGAACTCGTCGATAAAATAATCTCTATGAACATCCGTAATCACCGACTGAAGAAGCTACAAGCTAAGAATGACATAATTAGACTCCCTAATCACCGACTGACATGCCGCTAATAAGTCCTCACTCGAAGTATAGGTGTTAATTGTATCAGTCAAATGCACATGCGTACGTCGAACTAGACGAAGATATAAAAAAATAAATTAAATATTAAATAAATAATTAATAAGAAATAAGAAATAATATATACCTTAATTAACAAAGTTGTACTTGCCAGAGCTGCCTCAGATGCTCCCCTAGGCTAATATGTCATCTCCTCTACATCATTGCGAGGTAAAATATATAGTCATGTAATCGGTAAATACCACTACATATAAGCACTACGAACATCTCGCAATGTCGTAGCCATCTCCCCTCTGATAACAGTGGCTCTCCTATCCTCCCATCGAGCGATATATGACGTGTGATATAAAGTCCAGTCGGTAATATGGCGGCCTTATTGAGTGATGCGATGGACAAACTCGACTATAGACGGTGGGACCCCTTGCTCCAGGTTAAACAGGAGCATTACCTAATCTAGCACATACATCTCTACAATCTCATAACATATTAATAGAGTACGAGATAGCCACACCTCTCGACCATTAGTACATAGAGGAGGTAACACAACCAACACATCCTCTGAGTACGGCTGCCAAATAACCTATACAATATATAAAGATAATTTAGTTTAAATAACGACAAATTTTTTTAAAATCATTACAAAAAAAGTTCAGCAAGGCAATAAAATTACCTGATATGGGCGCTGGTGGTCTAACTCCCCTCTGTACAATCGAAGGACTCCCTGTGGATTTTTGGTTCTCTTTTCCTGAACATTCCACCTTAAGGAGTTAAATTTAAAAAATGAGTTCGGCATATGTACATAAAACGTTGCTAAAAAAAGTAAGAGTTAAACATAAATACAACCTACTTAGCCCCTAATGGAGCACCCTCAACTAAGTGACCCATCTCAGCACTTGGTCGTCCGACGTGTAAGTGCTCCCACAACCATTACTTTGTCAAAAAATATTATAACAAATATTGAAATTAAAGAATTATACATGACCAAAACACCATTTAAAGTTATGCAATAATTTACCTGAAGAAGGGTCAAACAGCCTGCAATCCCCGAGGTCATGGCCTGACATGCTTTCCCTAACTCTCTATATAAAAATGTAAAAGTAGCACTGCCCCATGAATAAGTACCCGCCATGTCGAAGTCCACAAGGAGGGAGAGATATGACACATGTACGTGGCTGCTCATGGTATCTGCAAATATCGTGGCTCCAAGTAAATGTAATAGATAGGCTTGTGCATGTTGCTCGATAACTATCTCCATAGCATCGGCTGGGAGCTCTCGAAACTCCTGCAAGAGCCATCATAGGCTCACTAGCTACCACGCATCACTATAGTAGGAGGAGCTCTACCAAGGAGCCTAACTAATATATCCACATGAGTTTCTCCTATCGTTCCTGTCACTGGATGTCTATTGATGCGAACTCCTAATAGAACTGCCACATCCATGAGAGTGATGGACATCTCTCCATATGACAAATGAAATGTCTGTGTCTCCCTCCATCTCTCAATGAGAGTTGTCAATAAAAGCAGATTGAGGCGGACATACTGTAGATGAATGAAATGTTGAATCCCGCTCGCTCGATATAGGATAACATATGCTCATCTATGGGTCAATGGCAGAGATATTTAAAATGTTCGGTGCACTCAAGGCACCCGGGGACTTATAATAAATTTTAAAATTATAACATAGCGTACTATATCGTCCAAAAAATCAAAACAAATTTTACAAAGAGTTATCATACCTCTCCTCTCCAAATAGCAACTGACCTATGTGACTCCTGCTGTATGAGTAAAGAAGCATCAATCAGGCCTGGCCCGTAACAAGGCTCTACATGATCCATATGATCTGCGGAAAATTAAGATCATATCATTAGTCATAAGGAACATATGCTCATACCTAAAATATAGAATAAATAAAGAGATTGATTATATGTTTACCAATCAACGGGAGGGTTTCTACATGATTTACTATTATGCCCACTTTGTTTACACCTCCGGCATTTATATCCTCCTTTACCCTCTCTCTCCATAGTTCTACGGTCCATTGTATTCCTAATGCAAATAGACCGTGGGCGACCGGGTTGCCTTGTTGCTATCGGAGGGTATAACACAAAAGGTATATCCCTCTCACAATACTCCCGACAACGAAGAGAATAAAATTCTGTGGAGTACACATTTTTATAAGTAGAAGATGTGTAAAATAGTGATGCCTAGATCGGCTCCTACCGCTTTGCCCATTCGGCGATAAGGTGCAAGCAAGGATAACCATAAACCTTATGGATGTTGTATGTACAAGTATGCATCGCAGCATTTGCCATAACCTTTCGGGCACATGTTGACGTCACTTTGTACTAACCCCTGTTGATCCTATTAACTATATACTCCCCAATTTTTCTTGTTTGCTCTCTCAATATCGCTTCCACTCTGAGAGTATACGGGGTGGCCATGGCAGAGGCAGTAGAAGATCGTTTAACAAAAAATTTTATGACCAGATAAAAAATAGCTACACTAAAGCCTGCATGGGTAATCCTCATGCCCCCTTCAAGACGTCATTTAAACTTCCAGCCATATTTGTAGTCGTCATGCCAAATGTCATAAAACCACCGTGGGCAAGGGACCACTGTGCAGGATGCAATTCTTCTCCTAAGAGGAGATGTTTTGCCCTAGGACTCTCTTGACCAATCAAGTCCATTTTAGCATCAAAATTTTCTACTGTAAGTGCACAAGCTGCTGCCCCAATCAAGTCTGTCAGTGTATCATTTTTGAACTCCTTAAAATTTGCTTTTATGTGACGGATGCAATAACGATGGTGGTACAGAGGTTCAGGAAGAACCTCAAGCACAACCTTCTGAAGCCCCTTATGTTGATCTAAAATAATGATGATGCTTGTCATGCCCATCAGTACATGATCCCTCAATTCCATTAAGAACCATTTCCAATTGTCTCTATCTTCCTTCCCAACAAGCCCAAATGCAAGAGGAAATAACCCATTGTTTCCATCTGTAGCCGTTGCAACCATAAAGCACTAGGATATCTATCATACAAGTGAGTGGCATCAACACCAACCACAAGGATGCAATGTCAAAACCCCTGCTATAGACGGCCCAAATGCCCAAAACAAACACTTAAATTTCCTACATATGCCCTGTATGATGTACTTCATCCTCCTCTAAGTGGTAGTAGGTGTCAGTATTCGCTTCTTACACCGCCCTTAGGTACATTGTCAACAATTTATATGATTCCACCCAATCCCTATAAATAGTTTTGATCGTCATATTCCTTGTTGTCCATGCTTTCTTATAAGATATGTCAACATGATACTTCTCATTCATTCTTTGAATAATATCTCCTAGTGTGAGAGTTAATTCAGCTTGGATAGAGGGCATTATGACATTCGAAATAAAGGAGGCACTGCACTGCCTATGATCTGTGCTAAGCTGAGCATTTCGATATGTGTAGTCACCTTTGTACGTCTTCAATTTAAAGTACCCACCACCCCTTTTTATTGAGCCATGCACTCTCCAAGGGCAAGTGCTATCAATGCACTTCACTGTATACTCTAACAAATTTGTTCGTACAACCTTGTATTTGACATGATTTTGAATGGAAAACTCCTGCAATGCTGTAACAAATGCTTTTTTATTCTCAAAAATGCGGCCAACATATAACTCATCTTTGTTTTTTTGGTCCATATCCATTGTAGAATTAACTGCCACATCTATCTCCTCATCTATGATGTGTGCATAGAGTGGCTCCACTTCATAGTACGGCGGCTCTTCATCATCCATATCCATATCATTTGTAGCAATAACATTGTCTACCACATCATCCCCCTCGCCGTCAACCATCTGATGAGCACTTTCTTCACCTCTGACCCCTTCTTCATTTATGTCAAAATCTTCTCCACTTGCTTCATCAATATTATCTTCACCTTCATTAGCCTCATTTTCATCAATATCTTCATTGTGGACATATGCCCCTCTACATATAAACATCGCATATGTATTAAATTTCATATGCCTAAAAAAGTTATATTCATTTATGAATATATATTTCACCTTTGATTTGATGGTCCAGCATCGGTATGACCAACATACATGTAGGGGTAATGAATGCCCATCGAACTTTAAGTTTCATACCATGCACTGCCTTGAGACATTTAAACACTAAATGGCTCATCTGCATGCGTTGTGGACCTTCCATATCACACATAAAATTTAAAATTTAGCTAAACATATTTTATTAATAATTATAAGATTCAAAATGTATTCACAATTAAATAAACCTTACCTCAAATTAGGTCCACTTCTATCATAAATAGGGGCAGACGACCTATAATGTTCATTTGAAGATACTATCATAGATAAATTTCCTTCTTCTTCATCCTCCACCGGCATTTGCATATGTCTTTCATTGTTCACATTTCTATCCGAGCTCTTATGTGAACTACTTCGCTTTCACTAGGCACTCAAGCCTCTTTTTCGAAAAATAACTCGAAAGAAATTGCGTGACGCAAGTGGTGAAACATAAAACCCGTTGATGCATCATTATTTATACATATTAATGTCATTCTCGAACTATACGACAGAATATTACATTTGATAATAATTTTCCATCTTCTTCTATCCCACCCAACCTTGCTTGCTACTTGCATCTCAAATTCATCATATGTAGACGGTTTCTTAATTAATAACCCTTATGTGCATCCGTCATAGGTAAGTAAAAAACTAATCATTTCTTTTATCATCTCTATTCACTTAAATCATAAACAATATATTAAATTAATATTAGATTAAGCAATTGTCTCAAAACTAAGAGGCTAAAATTAGATTAAGCAATTGCCTCATATATCAACAAGTAATAATCATACACTTTATCACATATTTCTTTACTTATCCAAACAAGACAATAAATATTATCATACACTTCTTCAAATATTACAACTACCATATTGATAAAAATATTAAACTATTACTGGCATCTACCCTATCCAAACTATTACTAACTCATATTCTCTATTAAATTAGGTTTTGATTTTAAATAAGCTGGAGTAGAAATTCAATACTCCCGAATCACAGTTAAGCCTATAAAACACCTATATTTTATCATTTAAAAGAAAAACTATGAAGCATTAGACCCACATAAGGTTGAAAGACGAAGAACATGACAAGTAGCCACTTATAAGCTATTGAATCCCATAAAATGCCAGTCAGTAGAGGCATAAAATACCACAACAAACAATAATAGAGCAGGTGGAGCACTATCAAGCGGAAATAATCGACTCACAACAACCTAAATATATCTACAAAAGAAGTTACAAATAGAAGTGTAAAAAGGACCTATGAGACTAAATTCCGTCTGAGAATGAATGAACAAAGCAAATCCAGTCCGGTCCCAGCAACAGAAATAAACCCCTGCAGCTAAACAAAATATAGAACACAAGGTAAATAGACAAAAAAAAACTCCCAAAATGCAGACTCAATAAGAAAAGCCCCTACTACTCCCACAATGCAGACACAAAAAAACTCCCAAAATGCATAAACAAGAGAATATTTTGGAATTGAATTTTGCAGAATCAATTCCAAAATTTATTGACCGATCTACAACTACATTTGCTTCACAATCTGACTATTAATATCGCACAACATAATATTTAACCATATTGTTTTATAGAATTTATAAAGAATATAAATCTTTTTGTATAACCTTTGTCCCATTAAGTGGCTTATTTGGAAAAAAAATACAAGTTTTATGCAAGGTGAGAAGCACCTTAAACCACAAAAAGATAAAACAAAAACATGTTATTTGAATTAGAGGAAATTAGGGTACCACGAGCACGGCGGCAGGGAGGATTTGGCGCAGTAGAAAGAGCAGACAATGGGAATGGCGGCAGGGCGGAGGAGGCGGGACCAGTGGCAGGCCAGACGACAGAAGTAAGACCAGCGGCTGAGCTGACAACAGGAACCGGAGGCAGGTGGAACGAACGAGCGATAGAGCAGAAAACGACTGGAGGCAGAGGCGAAGTCGTGTTTGAATGAAGATAATTTCGTCGTTTAGAAGAACGAAATTAACTTAAGCTGATTTCATCCTTCTAAACGACGAAATCAGTATCGTTAAAAACCAAATGTTGAAATGTTATAAGTGTCGCGATTTTGTCGTTTAGAAGGACAAAATCAGCTTAAGTTGATTTCGTCCTTCTAAATGACAAAATTGGGTCATCTTAAACCCAATTTCATCCTTATTTATATAATTTTCCCTTTAGTTAATATCATCCCTTACATATTAAGTTTGGGTGTGAAAACCTATTAAAATAAAAGGTAAACAATGAGCTCGTCACAGCGGTACCAATAATGTAAAAAACATAGCTCGGATGAAAGAGATACAATTGTGCATATATTTATTTTGAATTTATTCCAAATTATAAATTGGAAGGCCTAGGTCATTGCAAAACCGTAGATCAACCTTAGAACCCCATCAAGGGCATTTTGATCCGACCGTGCAAGTTCAAAAGTGTTACCTTCATGTTACACTCTGTGTTTGGTTAAAAGCATATGTAATCATCAATGTTCCAAAAAAAAGGTGTTGCATGCAGTTTTGTCCTCGTGGGATCCACATCCAAAGTAACTATTTGGCACTTACTATTGTCGTCTCTATAACTACTTTGTAGCTCTTATTTTCGTCCTCTGCATATCTACTTTACAGTTATGAAGTGAAACTTAGTGTTTTTATGGAAAAATATAACCTGTTACTTTTTAAAATTAGCCAAAAATAATTAAAAAGTTACATTGAACTATTTTAAAAAATGGCTTGTATAAAAAAAAGCAGTGTTAGAAAAAACATGCACAAATTTTCAAGCAATCATAGTGTTTAGCAAAGTAGAGTTGTACATTATAAGGTTAGTGACAATGTGCAAGTATATAGAGCAGTGTGACATATTTATTAGCATTTACAATATTATATAACATGTAATGGTTAACAAAAATCATTTATCCAAACCTCAAGTACGTACTAGGTAGTTAATAAATTCATTAAATATTAGGGTAAAGAAAATGTTTCCATGAGGAAGGTTAGAGAAAAATGATATTGCAGACTTTGTCTAGTTCTCCAAGTTAAAAGAATCGTGGATGATTTTTTATATTTTTCTTTTTCAATAAAATTTGAATAAAAAATAGAACACCATGTGGATATCCTATTTATTGTTAATAGACTTTCATAAATATGATTTAAAAAATGCTACATATTCTTCCACTCAATGACGCTTGTTTAGTGCTGGCTATGTTTATGAAAAAATAGGACCCAATTTGTTGGCATAGGCTCTGTGCATATAGCAATCTCTGGCTTCGAACCTCCACAAGTTTACTCTACTAGAAGATAGTGTTTGTGCTTTATGAAATAAGATAAAATATGTTGGAAAAAAAACTATAGTTGTGAATTTAAATAATAAATCTGATTTTGAAAATATAATAAATATGTTCAACAAAAATATTTATAGGTAATCATTTAAAAAATAAATGAGATTTCGTAAATATAATATATATGCTCACTGCCCTTGGATAAATAACATGGACAAAGATCTGTATGATATTCGTTTGTTCCTTAAATCGACACCCTTGGCACCACTCATGGGAAAAAACATCATTCAATCTTTCTGATGTGTGCTTGCTCTTATGGTTAGATTTGTTTTACCATCCTTTCTTGGATACCCAAATCATAATTTCCCAGTTTGGGACTAACTACTAAGTTCTACTTAATTGGTTGATAAGATAACAATAAAAATAATTCCAGCATGCAGGTTCTTCAAGACACACCAAAACTAGGTGTTTCCGAAAAATGCTTAGAAAAATTGTGATTTAAGCATAATTGATACGTGCTTTGTTGAATTCTTAAGTCATTGGGAAAATTTTGATGAATTTTTTTCTATCTTACCTTGACAAAATTAAAATTGGGTAAAAGATACAACACTCATATGAATCTCCTATTTGCCGCTTTAAACTTTGATAAATATTATTTGCAT
This sequence comes from Saururus chinensis, assembly GCA_035235625.1. Taxonomy (NCBI): domain Eukaryota; kingdom Viridiplantae; phylum Streptophyta; class Magnoliopsida; order Piperales; family Saururaceae; genus Saururus; species Saururus chinensis. The sequence continues at coordinate 3,410,524 of CP141145.1, read as the reverse complement.
ACTCTTGGTAGCTTGAAACATGGGTCCTCTTGCACATAGCTCTTAAGGAGGATTTTTAACTGCACCCATATCCAATTAGCCTCATATTGTTGAAGTTGCATGATATAAAAAATTTAGGAGTGACCTGGCCAGCTGTAGTTGTCATGCCAAAGAATTTTACTTGCATTTTTTTTAAAATTTATGAACTTTTTCTTCAATATAATGGCTATAAATAAGTAAAAGTGACAAAATCTAAAACTTGTGAAAATATTTTTTATAAAATTAAATCATCGTACATCCATTTTCCCACATGAATTTTTTTCTAAATTATCATACTGCCAAACCAAATATCTTAGGCATAAATAAAAAACTAAACACATAAAATAACTCATCATGACCATGAGCTTGATAATTGGTCAGAGACTCGAGCTTGGTCATAATCTACACCAGAGTAGGAGTGTTGACAGCCTCCTGGGCCGATCGGGGACTATCTACTGGAGCATCGACCTCCATTTTGGGCTACGGTTCTCGAGCTATGGCAAGTTGCTTGCCTCATGCCGTGGCCGGGGAACGTGATTGCTCTAATACCAATGTTGTGCCCGATGCAGGCACAAGCGGTACCTTGAATGATCGCATAGAGAAAGAGGAGAGACAAAGAAGAAAGGGAAGAGAGCTGGAATAATCAATTTGCATAACTGAAACAAAAGAGAAAGGTCAACCCATACAGGGAGATGACTACTCTCCTAGGGAGTCGCGCCAAGCACGACCCACTCTCCTAGGGAAGCACACCAGCTAGTGGGCTAGGCTATCCCGAGGCCACTAACTAGTCCAATAATAATTCATCATCCAATTACATAATAAAATACTAAGCTAATACATAAGAAAATAGCCTAATGCCCTAGAATAACATGAAAATAAAGGAAATAAATAGTCTGATAATCATGCACAACAACATGTGAACCCTTGATAATTGGCATCAATGCCGCACACGCTCGCGCACATTAATGCCAATACCACTGATGTTAATTGCACTACCACGTATGCCGTCGATCTCATGGGTGAAGGGTTCCCATATATTCCTTGTGTGGGGCTCATTGTTAGAGTAAAACATTAAAAACAGTATCATACTAGTGGGGGTAAGGAAGTGAATGGGAATTATGCTTTCAAGGAGATTTTTTGAAAAAAGTGGCAGGCCCAACTAGAGGGGAAAATTAGAGGGAGGGAGAGAGTTGTGCAAGGGAGGGAAGGATTGGGCATGGGAGAGAAGGGTCATTTCTTTTGAATCGGGGTAGTGACGGTCATTTTTTACACATTTTATAAGTCTTGTATGTGCACACGTCTCATTTGGCAAGTTCAACAAACATGCGAACCTATTACAATAGACTCAGGATTTACTTCGGTAAATTTAAAGCTCTTCTTGTTAAATAAGATATGTTGAAGAAAAAGTGTTATAGTTAAGCATTAAAATAATAAATCAAAATTTTTAAACATGAGTTATTTACGTTTAGAGTTGTTCTAATTGCTTAATTAATATACTATCCTGTGCTGCAAGAGAATTGTCTCTTTTGGAGTCACTACAAGGGTATATGACCCGAGTTTATTTTCACATGGACTCCTTCATTCACCTATTTTAAGCAAATTAATAGTTTCGGTTTCAAATGGTAGATCTGACAGCATGCAATGTCAGTCTCATGCTAGCGTGTGTGAACCTAGTCCCATACTAACTTTTTCCTTAAAAATTATGTGTTCCCCAAATTAAATGACAAAAAATGAGAATAGAAGATTATTGCTACCTGCTTTATTGAATTTTCAAGTAAGTTGGAAAAAATTTTTATCCTTGTAAATAAATTTAAAATGGGTAAAAGATAGAACACCCATGTGAATCTCTTGTTGGTATACATTCTCTAGTACCCTTGAAACATGGTCAACCTCCATTTCACAAAGCTACCAAACTTGAGTTAATAGATGAACCAATTCCCAGATGCAGAGCTTAAAAAATCCTGCAAATAAGATCTTAATTTGATCTAGAAATTACAAGTCGTAACAATATCTTATGAAACATAATGTATAATACACCCTTTGTCCTAAATCTATAGCTCTATTTTATAAAATTTAAGCTGTTAGGTACAAAAAAAGAGAATAATAAGTTTAGTTTTTCTTCATTTAGATGTGGGTTTCATTATTCAATAAAACTTACTTCCTCTTTCCTGTATTAATAGCTACATTTAGAAAAATATTAATTTTTATTTATTAATATAACTCACATATAAGAGAAGAAAAAATAAACTTATAATACTCTTTTTCAAGTACCTAACCACTTAAATTTAACAAAATAAAACTATTAATATGAGACAATTTTTTTCCCAAATAGAGTTATTAATGGAGAAGGGAGTGAATACTATTTCAAATGTAGCTATTAATATAGGATGGAGGGAGTACTACCCAAAATGTTAATCATTTTGGTTTAACCAAAAAGATATGGAGAGGAAACAATAAGTATATAAATAATGACTTGGAAAAGCGTTGGACTAGTTTTTCATGCAAGAAGTTTTCAAGAAAGAATCGATTTCGTGTAGATTTCCTAGATGTTAGATTGTGGCTTTGGTTTTTTCTAACATCAGAGTGGTTCAAGTAGTGAGTGAACAATGAATTGCAACTAATGGACGTGAGCTGTGCTTAAAAATGGTGTTACACGTGAAATTTCAAAATGCAACTTAGTTCGATAGCAGGTAGAACTACTGCTCAACCAATGCTTATAAATTCCCAATTACGAAGGCCTGCACCCACAACGTGCACTAGTTCATGGCCACTTCTTTAGTAAATGCCAACTCTGGTCATAATCCTTCCACCAAAAAGGAAATCGCTCGGCGTGATGCAAAATTTAATCCTTTGAATTGTCGAAAAAGGCGACTGTAAGTTCAACCCTCAAAATTGAATGAAACACTAATTTTTTATCTGAGTGCCATGACATGTTTGTTTTAAACTTGTCTAGGATCCGCCATCATCAACACTAGAAAGGATCGAAAACTGAAAACTGAAGTGAGGAAGCTGCTACGGAATGCCACTGATACATTGAAAGTATGAGTTTGATTGACATGATACATTTGAGACGGAGATAATGGAAGCGCTGAAGCGAATTTACGAAGCCGATGGAAATTCCTGCAATGCAAGCTCTGATCTTCGCGAGGTTGCCTTGCATTTTCGATTGCTAAGGCAGCAAGGCTACAATGATACCGGATAGCATTTCTCTTCTTATTTACATCAAAATTTGCTAGTCACAATCTTCGTGGCATTGGCCCCAACTTGTTCATGCAGATGTGTTCAAGAGGTTTATAGACAACTCAGGAAAATTCAAAGAGAGAGTAGCCGATGATGTAAGAGGCATGCTAAGCTTATATGATGCAGCATATCTAAGTGTTGAGGGGGAAGAAATACTTGATGAAGCTCTATCCTTCACCACTGAAAAGCTTAAGGCAGCTTTGCCACAGCTCAAGGGTTCGCTTTCTCGACAAGAAGAGTTTGCACTTGAGATACCAATAAACAGGTGCACTGAAAGGCTGAAAGCAAGGCGCTCTATCTCAAGCCTTGAGGAAGAGGATAGCAGGAATGAGATTGTACAAGAGCTTGCAAAGTTGGATTTCAATCTGTTACAAGTGCTGCACCAGAAAGAGCTAGCAGAGTTAACAAGGTAACAACGTCGTTGTAGTACTTCTTCATACTAGTAGTATAAGGTGAGATAAGTGGTGGAAGCAATTTTCTTGTGTCTTCAGGTAGTGGAAAGGATTGGGACTTCCCACCAAACTTCCCTTTATTAGGGACAGAATAGTTGAATTGTACTTTTGCGTACTTGAATCGCTTTCTGAGCTGAAGTACGCGAGAGCAAGGGAAATAATGACCAAGACTATCATATGAACATCAGTTATGGATGACACATATGATGTCTATGGCACACTTGAGGAGCTCCAACTCTTTACCAAGGCAATTGAAAGGTTTTTGGCTTTTAGACTTCCAACCATATCTACTTAGCTAAGAACATATATTCTTCGTTACATAATTTCTATTAAGACATTTTGTTGTTGTAGTCATTTTCACTTTCAGATGGGATATCCAAGCTGTTGACGAATTGCCAGACTACATGAAGATGGCTCAACATGCTCTTGTGAAGACCTTCAGTGGATTTGGGCAACTGCTTATACCTGAAGAGTATTCGTCTTAACTACTTGAGACAGACAGTATGCAAAAATGGCACCCTTTGGAATTGCCCTTTATTCTTTTTGCAAAAAATATTATCATTATCGAATTGTGACAAGACTAATTTGATAGATAATGAATATTATTTGGTTACTTCCATGGCAGATGATTACAATAATTAAGGCATACTTTGTGGAAGCACAATGGTTTTATTCGAAAATTATGCCGACATTTGAAGAATACATGCACAATGCACTAGTAACCAGTGGCTATCCTTTGCTGACCAAAGAAGTCTTTGAGTGGGTGATAAAAGTACCCAAGATTGTTGTTGCAGCATCGATAATCGGCAGACTCAGGGATGACATTGTTGGGCACAAGGTAATGCCTACCTTTCCGTTACATACCAGAGAAAATTGTTATCAAGAAAACTCATGGCTATTTCATCTCAGCATATTGTATGTGTGGTTTCTATCAGGAAGAACAAGAGAGAGGCGATAGTCCTACAGCGGTAGAGACCTACATGAAGGACCATGGATGCACAGAAGAAGAGGCATATAAGGTAGTCCAGGCCATGGTGGATACTGCATGGAAGCAGGTGACTAGTGTCTTCCTCCATGACACTTCTGTCCCAAAGGCTATACTCATGAGAGTGGCTGGTCTAGCTCGCGTCATTCAGATCTTGTACCAATATTGTGATGGTTGTAGTGACTCCCAACATGGGACCAAGATTCTTATAAATTCGGTGCTCGTTAATCCTATCCCTGTCTGACGAGACAACATAGGACAGTTGATAATGATAGAAATATGCATCTACTTCGTATGTATCTTGAGCTTTAATATTTCAATATTTTCAGCATTCAAGAGCCAAATGCATGTGTAAGAACAAACTGTGGTAAGGACATGTGAGACTTTTTTGTCTGTTTAATAAAGCCACTAGTAGGGTGGGGGTTTAGGCAGACTCCTACCTATTTATTAACTAATCAAAAGATACACAAGGGGGAACATGAAACCATAACCCCAAACATTATCATCGACTACAGAAAATACATATAGGACAACCTACATAAACCCAAAAAAAGCACACACAAAAAAGAACAACTCTAAAATATGCGTTGAATATTCCAAACACTAGCTTTATCAATCATGGCTATGCTCTTGTACCAAACACTTGCCATTTTTCATGTCTTCTAAGATGTAGAGCATATGCTTGGAGGAAAGATGAGCGCATGCAAAGCTAGCAAACTAATTGTCGTAGAACATTTGCTTGAAGGTAAGATGAGTGCATGCAAAGCTAGCAAACTAATTGTTCATACAATTTCTTCAATATATAGTATGTTGAGATAGAAAAGACTTTATTTCCTCAATGATATGCACCAAGGACCACATGACTGAAACTTTACTAAGAACCATCTCAACCAAAGTAGAAGAATCTTATTCAATAAAAAGAGAGTAGTTAAATGCTATAGTTATATAATAAACTATCAATCAAAGCCAACACTTCTTCTCATATTAATATTATGGCCATAATAATGATGACAGAGGAGACTAATATTATCTCTAATGACACAACCTACTCCAGAATGAATTAGATTTCCTTTCAAAGCCCCATCCACATAAAGCTTCCAATAATTAAGACAAGGCTTTGTCCATTTCACTAAAATAATACAAGGAGATTTGAAACTAAGCTCTCCAACTCCTAGCTTCTTCATAATAACTTTTTTCTCTTGTTGAAATGGTTGGCATAGGTGGAGTAATATCTGTAAGATTTTCTCACAAAATCAAATATCTTCGAGCTTTCCAGATAAACCAAATGATCACAAAGGGAATATACACATACTAAAAATCCCATAATAGTCTTTCTTTTCTTGAAAGAAATTATATTTAGCACCTTCATTCTCCAGGTAGTAGAATTATTAGACAGGATGTCAATCAATTCTTTAAAATACTTCTAGGTTAAAGTAGAAATATCCCCTTAATTTAAAAGATGATCCACAAATTCACAAAGTGGAGAAATACAACTAGAACAGTACTTGGAAGCAATATAAATCCCAAAATTTTGAACAGTCATCTAGAGAAATTTTACAGAGGTAAAAAATAGATATCTTACAAGGAATAGGAAAATATTTTTGGCTCTACGTACTCTAGTCTCGGGCATATGTAAATTAAATTGTGTTCCATTGAATTTAAGTAAATTATGTTATGTAATATGTTTTAGCTGCACAACGACTGCGTGGTATTTTATTATCATCATATTGATGATATGTGTGCATGGTTAGTATCATCATATCTACGACTGCTCGGTCACGTGTATGATTATGGTGCGTGTTGGATGGTTATTATTAAAATTAATATTATTATTATATTTATATAAATGGCGGCTGTCACAGAGGTAATATATATACGCGGACCAGCTATGTTCATCTGAATTTCGTCTTTAATCGTTCTGGTTTCAGGCTAAAATTAAGGAGGCCTTATTAGTTGAGAAACTTAAGAAGTATGAAGTTCCTCGGATTCAAGGTCCATCTGTTGAACAAGAAAATCTGACAGGTGAAGAGCGATTCTATCTCAAAAAGATGTCTCAGAAACGTTCTAATTATGCACCAATTGGTAGGTGAGGGATCTATGGTGGTGTTATCCAGATTATGCACATGCATTGGAAAAAGCATGAAACTGTGTAGGTTGTCTGCAACAAAGCTTGCGAACGTGGTCAAGTACCTGAATATGTCGAAGAAATTGCAAGATTGAGTGGTGGAATTCCAATTCAGATAATTGGAAATGATACAATTGTGTTTTACCGTGGAAAGAATTATGTTCAACCGAAGGAGATGATTACTGTAGGCACACTGTAGAAGAAGAAGGTGCACAATGCAATCCCTTATTAATGACTTCTTACAAAATTTTTGTGCATATACTCCTGCTATTGTAGAATCTGATTTTCATCTTCTACTGTATGAGCAGTCACTTGAGTCACTTGTTTTCAGATGTAAATTTTCTAGGTCTATGTACAAGCTATAATGCTTCAACTCATTTGTTCTGCAGATTTATGTCTGTATGTACTTTTGTGTATACGTAGGAGATGATAGTGAACATGTTGCTTGGTGGAAACCTGGCTATATGTTTAAATCTGCCTGGAAGGATAAAATGGCAATTTTATCTGGCAATCGTCTTTTTGTACTGTTGTTAGTTGCTCCTTATCTTTGTGGATTACAATTCAATGTAGTTTAGCAAAAGAAAAAAAATGATAATCCCATGTAGATTTCTTCAGTCTCCTCTTATATCCCTCAGCCGCGCACTGTTGTTCATGGAGTTTACACCCTCAAGCTCCATAGACAAGATGGTTTTGTATTTCAAGGGAATTGTTGTTGCATGAATCGTGACGGCCTGGCCTATCATAAGACGGTAGATATTCACTGTACGTTTATATATATACAAATGGTGTAAACTGCGTGTGTGACTGTGTGTAGGGGGTTGGGATACCTAAATAGGAAGTTGGCAAACCCGGCATCCTTGTAGATAAACCCACTCGGACGTGGCAGATACCAACTTCGGCTCAGTAGTCACTCTTGGTCGGGTGTCCTACGACGCAATAATCTTTGAGCTTAATGTTATGTTTCTAATTAAATTATACTAATTAGCCTTTTTATTTTATTTCTTTAGATTAGTCTATTTTTTATTTTTATTAGAATTAGTCTTGATTATTTATTTCAGTCAGAGTACTACTTTATTCTAAAACACACAATAAATTTTGTGCGTTTAATTTTCTGTTATGATCTTTTTCTTCTAACACCTTTTTATTAATTATCCTTATATAAACCTCATTGGTCTACACCATTGGTAAGTAAGGGTCCGTTCTGCTCCTTGTTACCCACCTTCTTTCCTCCGTGACTCACTGATACTGTAAAAATATGTTGCTCAGTACTTAGAGCCTCCCGTGACAACGAATTATTTTAGCCTTTTTGTGATGTGCCAATCGTAGACTCCTCCCCTAATCGCCTTCACACCCGCACACAATACTTAAAAAATTAAATATAATAAATAATTTTAGAGCTTCCTGATGTGAAGACTATTGTTACTGCCTCTAGCCACGAGCAATGTGAAGACTATTGTTACTGCCTCTAGCCACGAGCAAAGCTGCCATTTTGATAAACACTGTACAAACACCGCCCGGCGCTTTGACAATGTTTATCGTTCTTGAGCTTCAGATGCATTTTCTCGCGCCTTCGAATGCTTCATCCACTGAGACACTCGCCACCCGGCCTATGTCTTCGCAGCTACCAATCACATCCATGCTTTGTCGGTCGATTTTGCTGCCCTCAATGGCCAGATCTGCCCTTTTTTGCAGCTTTTCTTCCATCGGTGTTGTTCCTGCCCCAGCCGCCACCTGTTCCCGATCAAGATCCGGCCCCCCTTCAACCCGGCCACCTTGCTGCCTACTCCATTGGTTTCGTCTGCCACAATGTTGTCGCCCAATGCTTGTGCCTAGAACCGGGACATCTTCCTCGTTCCGTTCACATTCGCCCATGTGGTCGGACCGCCTCCGCTGCCTCCTTTTGGCCGATCCAGTTCCGGCCATCTCCCGCTGGAATGCCCATCACCATCTATCTGCCCCGGTGGTCAGTTCTGCTCCATATCTCGCCGCCACTTCAAACTTTGGCCACTCTGGAGCCCATCCCCTTCTGACAGCCGTCTCTGAAGCGAATTTTGACATGACACTGCCATCATTCTCGGCCTTGTCCGCTTCCCCATCGACTATCTTATCATCGGCTTCATCACCGTCAGTTGCCTCTACATTTTAATCCCGGCTTGATTTGCTCCCTCCGATGGCCGATATATAGGCCGTTGTCTCTCCGTTGTTTTTTTTGTCATCCCTGGCCCGCCTTCTACCAATCTGACCATTGCCTAGCCTCCCTCTCTTCTTGTGCATTAGATCCATCCCACAGACCCTTCTCTCATTTTAGACTGCAGGGTTGTTAGTGTTAAATGTAATGACTTATGAGGGTATTTTGGGTACTCTACTCTCTAGGTTAATGCTCTAATATGTAAGGCTCGTTGGGCACAAATGATACTCTGTTTTTTTAGTGAAAAACAGCTCCCTTCCTCTTCTCTATGAAAGAAGCTTTGTGTCCTCCATAAAAGATTAAATTTTCTTATGAAAATCTATCTTGTTTCCTTCCTATATTATGTATAGCCTCTTGTCTCAAGCCAACAAGTGGTATCAAAGCAAGGTGGGATCATCTTCAAGAGTTGAATGTGAAGCTATTTGAAGGAAAAACAAGCCCCTTTGAAGAAGAAGAAAAGATGGCAAGTTCAAGCAATCTTGTAAGTGGCACCCAAAATCTACCCACTCCCATTTTCGATGAAGAAAATTATGATTTTTGGTGTGTAAAGATGAGAACTTTGTTTATTTCTTATGATCTATGGGATGTTCTTGAAGATGGGTTTGAAGAACCCAATAATGTGGAAGGCTTGACAAATGCCCAAAAGCAACTCTTGAAAGAGAATAGGAAGAAAGATGCAAAAGCCCTCTACTTGATTCAACAAGGGATTGCTAACACAATCTTTCCAAGAATCATCAATGCTACAAAGGCAAAGGAAGCATGGGATATTCTACAAAAAGAATATAGAGGCACATTGAGGGTAAGATCTATTAAACTTCAAGCTCTTAGAAAGGATTTTGAAAATTTTAAGATGAAAGATATGGAGTTATTGAATGATTATTTCTCTCGAGTTATTGAAATTGTGAATCAAATGAAGAGTTATGGGGATGATGTTAGTGATAAGAAAGTTATTGATAAAATTTTGATTACTTTGCCGGAGAAATATGATGCTATTGTTGCCGTTATTGAGGGGACAAGAGATACCTCTATTTTGAGCATTGAAGAAATGATGGGATCTATTATTGCTTTTGACCAAAGATTGTGTAGGCGCTCCGAAAAATCAATTGAGAGTGCTTTCCAATCCAAGCTCAAAGTTGATTATCAAGGGAAAATGTCATCTAGTAGTATGCAACACAAAAGTGATTCTTTTAGAGGTGGTGGACAAAGAAGAGGAAGAGGAAGAAATGCAAGAGGAAAGGGAAGAAATAATTTTGAAAGAAGGGAAAATGATTCCACTCAACAAAAATGTGGAATTTGTAAAAGAAGTAGTCATGTTGATGATGAATGTTGGTTTAAGGGGAAACCTCAATGTTACAATTGCAAGAAATTCGGACATGTTCAAAAGGAGTGTAGGATTAAAAGCAATCAACAAGCCAATTACTCCGAAGAACAAGAAGGTAATGAGACCATGTTTTATGCTTGTCAATCGGCATCTATAGAAAAGAATGATATATGGTTCCTTGATAGTGGGTGTAGCAATCATATGACCGGTGACAAGAACATATTTGTTGACATAGATATTTCTTCAAATTCTCAAGTGAAGATGGGAAATGGTGCTTTGGTCCAAGCAAAAGGCAAGGGAACTATTGTCATAGAAACAAAGATGGGAATAAAATATATTAAAGATGTTTTACTAGTTCCGGATTTGGATCAAAACTTGTTGAGTGTTGGCCAACTTGTTGAACATGGGTATTCTATTTACTTTGAAGATAATTATTGTAATGTTTATGATAAAGGTGATAGAAGACAAATTGTGGCAAAAATCAAGATGGAGAAAAATAGAAGTTTCCCACTCACTTTCCGATATTCAAAGAATGTAGCCTTCAAGATAGATGTGGTTGATGAATCATGGCTTTGGCATAGAAGGCTTGGGCACTTGAATTTTCAAAGTTTGAAGAATTTACAACAAAAGAACATGGTTTATGGGTTGCCATCTATTCAAGAAGTGAAAGAAGTATGTGAAGGTTGTGCTCTTGGAAAGCAACACCGGGAACCATTTCCAAAAGAAAAGGCATGGAGAGCTAAAGCACCCTTAGAGCTTATTCATACCGATGTGTGTGGGCCAATGGTCACCCCAACTAATGGAGGTAACAAGTACTTTATCACCTTTATTGATGATTTCTCTAGAATGACTTGGGTTTATTTTATGAGACAAAAATCGGATGTCTTTGTTATCTTTAAGAAGTTTCAAAAGTTTGTTGAAAGGCAAAGTGGATATCTCATGAAAGTGTTAAGAAGTGATAGAGGGGGAGAATACAATTCTCACAACTTTGACAAATTTTGTGATGATATTGGCTTGAATAGACAATTGAGTGTTGGATATACCCCTCAACAAAATGGGGTGGCGGAAAGAAAGAATAGAACTATTGTTGAGATGGCAAAATCAATGCTCCATGAGAAGGAAATGCCTAAATCATTTTGGGGAGAAGCCGTGTATACGGCGATCTATTTAATGAATAGATGTCCAACAAAGGCGGTGGAAAATAAAACACCACTTGAAGCTTGGAGTGGAAGAAAACCTTCGGTGAATCACTTAAAAGTATTTGGTTCTATTTGTTTTGCTCATGTCCCAAAAGAGGTGAGACACAAACTCGATGAAGCTAGTAAAAGTGCATCTTTGTGGGTTATAGCTCAAAATCAAAGGGTTATAGACTCTTTAGCTTGAAGAGAAACAAAGTAATTATTTGTAGAGATGTTCTCTTTAATGAGAAGGCCTCTTGGGATTGGAAAGAGAAGAGAATTCAAGAGCAAATTATCCCTATCAATGAAGAATTAGGGAATCAAGAAAATGAAGATGTTCAAGATACTTCACAACAAAGTTTTCCAAATGCTAGTTCTCAAGTATCCTCAACTTTTACAAGCTCATCTCCTAATTCAACACCAACAAAAATGAGAAGACTTAGTGATGTGTATGCAAGTTGTAACTTTTGTCTTGTTGAACCGGAGAGCTTTGAAGAAGCAATTAAAGAAGAAGCATGGATAAAAGCCATGGAAGAGGAAATTCATGTGATAGTGAAAAATGAAACTTGGGAGCTAGTGGAGAGACCTAAAGAAAAAGAAGTTATTGGTGTGAAGTGGATATACAAAACAAAACTCAATCCGGGTGGTTTAATTCAAAAGCACAAAGCAAGATTAGTAGCTAAAGGGTATTCTCAACAACCCGGAGTTGATTTTCAAGAAACATATGCACCGGTTGCTAGACTTGAGACAATTAGAGTCCTCATTAGTTTGGCGGCACAAAAAGGTTGGTCCTTATACCAACTTGATGTGAAATCGGCTTTCTTGAATGGTGTTTTAGAAGAAGAGGTTTATGTGGAGCAACCTCAAGGCTTCGTAGTAAAAGGTAAAGAAGAGAAAGTATACAAGTTGAGAAAAGCTTTGTATGGCTTAAAACAAGCACCCCGAGCATGGTATAGTGAGATTCATTCTTATTTCAAAGAAAGGGGATTTGAAAGAAGCAAAAGTGAGCCAACCCTATATGTGAAGACTCAAGGTAATTCTAATATTCTCATTATTTCTCTTTATGTTGATGACATAGTGTTTACCGGAAGTGATAGTAAAATGATTGAAGATTTCAAAAGAGATATGATGAGCAAATATGAAATGAGTGACTTGGGATTATTGCATTATTTTTTGGGGTTGGAAATCAATCAAAATGTTGATGGTGTATTTATTTGTCAAAAGAAGTATGCAAGAACTCTTCTTGAAAAGTTTAAAATGAAAGATTGCAATCCGGTTGATACACCATTGGTTGTGAATGAAAAATTCTCAAAAGAAGATGGAAGCAAAGAAGTTGATAGTACTCTTTATAAAAGCTTGATTGGAAGCTTATTATACTTGGGGGCTACAAGACCGGACATCACATATGCTTCTAACTTATTGGCAAGGTTTATGGCTAAGCCAAGTCAAATTCATTTTGGAGCGGCCAAGAGAGTATTGAGATACATTCAAGGTACTATTGATTATAGAATTTACTATGAGAAAAATGTCAATACCAAATTGATTGGATTTTGTGATAGTGATTGGGCCGGAAGTGTCGATGACATGAAGAGCACTTCCGGATATGCTTTCTCTCTTGGATCGGGTGTTTTTTCATGGGCTTCAAAGAAGCAAGATAGTGTTGCATTATCTTCCGCCGAGGCCGAATATGTTTCCGCCTCAATTGCAACTACTCAAGCAATATGGTTGAGAAGAATCTTGAATGATGTGGGAGAAAAACAAGATGAAGCTACTTCACTTATGTGTGACAACAAATCGGCAATTGCAATGGCAAAGAACCCTATCTTCCATAGTCGAACAAAACACATTGCAATTAAGCATCACTACATTAGAGAAGCAATTGAAGATGAAGAATTAGAGCTCAAGTTTTGTAAGACACAAGATCAAGTGGCGGATATTTTCACTAAAGCACTTCCAAGAGATAAGTTTTAATTATTTTAGAAAAATGTTAGGTGTTCAAATATGTCATTAAGGGGGAGTGTTAAATGTAATGACTTATGAGGGTATTTTGGGTACTCTACTCTCTAGGTTAATGCTCTAATATGTAAGGCTCGTTGGGCACAAATGATACTCTGTTTTTTAGTGAAAAACAGCTCCCTTCCTCTTCTCTATGAAAGAAGCTTTGTGTCCTCCATGAAAGATTAAATTTGGGTATTGTGTCCCCCACCTGGGCCACCTTTGATAAGCCATTGCGCCATGTTTTACTCCCTCGCGGCCCCCACCTTTATGCGCAAAACCCTTATCTTTTGGGTTACGTCCATCTTGCTGATCAATTTGACGGAGCTGATGATTTTATTGAGGAGATGTCACCCTTGCGTCATGGCCGCATCGATTACCTTTATGAAGATGCTCATCTTAACCAGAATTATACTATTCAGGCTAATCTAATTTGCATCATCTTTTTAGTCTTTAATGGTGACAAACCAAATGAATGAATTTTTAGGTGAAGCATTTCTTCCATTTCTATCACACTCCAATTTAGGAAGAGTGTGAATCAGCTTCCTTTCGTATGGAGGGTCATGCTATGCATTGGGTCGACTAGTTCCTTGTTTAACAGCCGAACGCTACTTAGCCTCAGTTTGAGCATGCTCTTCTCCTATGTTTCGGCTAATTGCCCCCCAAGTCATAGATTTACCTAGTGTTTTATGTTTCTTATCATGAAAAATAAGTTGGTGATTATCTATTCCACCGTTAATTCCGCTATCAATTTCTTCTGATCCGGCCGTCCAATGCCTCATGCTATTTTGGAACGACAACATGTTTGTTATCATAGAGGTGTTGTTTTAGAGGTTCTTATCACTTGGCTACATCATTCTCCAGAGGATGCTACTTGGATACAAGAGGATAAGTTCTTTCAGCAATACCTTATTGGTCACCTTGAGGGCAAGGCGATGCGGAATGTGGTGGAACGCTATGTTCCTTGTTAGATTATGATACTAATTAGCCTACTTATTTGACTTTCCTAGATTAATATATTTTTTCAAATTTGGTTAGAATTAGTCTTGGTTACCTTATTTCAGTAGGAGTACTACTTTATTTTACTATAAATATTAGTGTTCACCCTATTCTAAAATACAAAATAGAAATCAAATTGCTTTTATTTATTTTTTGCCCTAATCCTTCTCTTCTCTCCCCTTTTTTTTTATTATCCTTGTGTAGACCCCTTGGTCTGCACCACATTATAACCAATTGACATAAAAAGAGGCATTGTAGAGATGAAACCAAGAGAAGACTCAAATAGCTTTGTCTTAATTAGCTTACCACATGGATTATAAAAGAGAAGCTAATACAAATCTATCTAATAAAACCCACCACGTTATAGTTGAAGGGTTTTGTTTGATAGATTCTTTGACTATTATCATTTACCTTTAACAGAGGATACTTTTTTCCATTATCTTCAAAATCAAGTAAGTCTTATCAATGAAACAAAAATATATCAAGGAAAATGCTATGAGTCCTTCAGGCTAGTCCTCCACATAAATATATCTGGCTTAGTGATGTCATTGGGCCGAGTTTAGGTTGAATTACCAAGACTATCTACAAAATTGTAATTCGAACTTGACCTAACATAAAATTGTTAAACTCAAACCCGACCCAACCCGATCTATCTAGAACATAGAATAAACTATGTTATTTTTTGTAAAATAAAAAACCACCTAATTATTTAAAAGTACAAAATTTTAAATAGTTATTTCATCTTGTTTTTCACCCATTCATAAAATTTTAAGAGTTATAATAAAAAAATTTAAAATTTTTAACCAAACCTATTAGTGTCAGATTGTGTTTTCCCCTACACCCAACTTAGGTGGTTGTTGTCTTTGCCACTATTCCTTATGTTACAAATCCGGTAGGCCTTTGAGGTGCAATAAATCTTTACTTCAGTCTAATTGTTTGACAACTATAGGTTTATTTATGTTTAGAAGGAGCCCTATGTTTAAGGGTAATGATTGTGATATAATGAGTGTGGGTCACCGGCCAACTAAAGTCAAAGTCTGTCATCTAGGGGCTAATCAAGCACAATTATGGGGTAGGTATATGAACTTGGCACTGAGCCTCTTCCTTATTTATGCAAAAACATATTATTCTCCTTCTTCTTCCACCTCTTCTTCACTCTCCTTCTTCCATTTCCATGCCTAGTTATTGTGTGTTCCTCCTTAGAATATATCATTGGTATCAAAGCCGCAACATAATTCATGGCTAAGGGCATGTAACCCTTGGCCTGAGGGATGTTGTCTGGTTGGGTTTTGCCAATCTTAAACCTGATACCACTTCAAGAAACTATAATGCGAGCCCGACCCGACCCAAATAAACTTAACCCGTTCGAAATGTTTAGAATAAAAAATATTTTTTATATTATTTTTAAAATTATTTTTAAAATTTCATTTTTAGAAGGATTAAAATATATATAAAAAATTATATTTATAATTTTATTCAGGTCAGGTTGCATCACCTAAAACTCGAACCTAACGCCAATAGCTATTCGGGTTGGATTTTAAAAACCAAACCTGACCCATTAGGGTTGGGTTTTACCATATACCCAACCAGATTTGTCCCGCCCCAGCACATGTCACGACTAAGTGGAGTTTAAGTGTAGAAGACTTATCCCATCTTTGGGTGAAACACACAACAGAGTAACACTTTGTACAAGCAAATAGAACAGAATAAAGGACTACTAATTAATGTATTAGTCCACTCATACCTACATCAACTAGTCATGAAACAAGCCTACAATGGCAAAACAAGTCTAAGCTAACAATGGCTAACAAAGTCTAAGCCGACAATGATTAAACAAAGTGGGAATACATGGAATCAAAATATCGTCAACCAAACATCTATAAACCCTCTCTTAATGATCAACATCGTCCTCATGTACAACATAGAGCCTATCTAAAGAACCTGCATGGCACGATGTGCTACACCAAAACAAAATCATAAAAGAAACCTAGGTGAGCTAATGCTCAATGAAGGTTTTAATATGGAAAGTAAACTCAAAATGACATCATAAGCATCATTAACATACCATTCATCACATAATCATTTACCACACCCATTCAATTATGACACTTGTGAATTATGTCATAATTTACATTCCATAAACATATATTCATGCCACCTATGCATCATTTAAAATATACTCTATATATAAATTCTCATGTCATCTATATATCATGATGTATAACATATTCCACAAACACATAGTCGTGCTACCTGTATATTATGCTATAACAATAGAATGCTATTTCGATCGATACGGGTCCGTATTGGTCGATACCGATACGATAAGGGGAGCAATACGCCCCCACATGTATCTTTGATATGTATCGGCTGCATTGGCTGTACCGTATCAATACATTCGATATGTATCGATACTCTAATATTTTAATCTTTTTATTTTAAATATTATTTCTTTTAAAAAAATTAATTTTTTTTCTTAAAAACAAAAACATAATTAAAATTCAAGCTCTTTGAAGGTTTAAAGATGACAATATTTTTATTATATTAAAATTATTTTTTTAGAAATTATATGAGATCAATGTAGGTGGGTCTATATAATTTACATAATTTTTTTTAAAATATAGTTCTCCACCATTATGCATTTATTTAAACATCTACCATATGAGTTTCTCTGTAATATTCATGTGACTCATATTAAATATCTTATTTTTTTTAAAATAAATTAATTTTAGAGCACTTAATATGGGACAGAGGAAGAATAGTTTGCTGAGGATAGAGGGAGTAAAGTGTACGGTTCTAAAATAAAATAATTTTAGAGCACTTATATCAATTGATGCCACCTTCTATTGTATTATCATGTTCTAAATGAAGTATTATAATGATATATTATTAGTTATAATATTTTTTTATGTATATCAAAGGGTTTACAACCATTTCGGTGCATACCATGCGTATCATTGAGTGTGCCCGTGTCCATGATCATCAATACTGTCATCTATATCGATACTGCCTTCTATGGCTATAGCCCACATTCTATAAATACATATCATGCCACCTGTGCATCATAAGTTCCTCCATAGCTCATAAAACATATGCACACCATGTGAAACACATCAATCTCATTATAACAATCACATCCTACATGAATCAATTCTCAACATTCATATCATGTATAATCATTTCTCAATATAAACATTCACCCTCCAAAAGCAAATGTATCAACCACATACCATCCTTCATATTCACGCAAATCTATACTATAATCACATGTGTAACATAAGCTTCATTGTTCCTACATAACCTGTGTCAATGAACATTATCTATCACACACATGCAACAATCAATGGTGAATGTCTCATAATTAAGAAAAATAATCAAACTAGCTCACCTAGGACAATCGCTTGTGGGGATGGTCCAAATTCCTATAAAAGGGAAAAGTAGAGAGGTTGGGTAGGTTCCCTAACTGGGAAGGTAACCCCTGCTCACCCATGACAATCCTTAGAAAGGAATGTCTAAATTCTAAGAAGAAAAACTAGAGCAACATGCTTGTCCAGGACTAACCTTGCGGGGACAGTCTGAATTCCTAGAAAAGAAAACTCGAGTAGCATGGTAAGCCGATGCACACAGTCATACTATCTTATATTCTTAGGGTCCAAATAACTTATTAAATAAACTCACATAGTAATCTGCTCATCTCAACCCAGGGAGGCACCACATTCTTGAAGGAACGCAAAATTAAATCATGTCCTTTCGGACGCAAAACTAATTCGATAAGCCTCTAATCAATTAATTTATCTAATGACATCCAATTAAATCCAAATAATCAATCACGACTAATCACAATTAATATAAATTATTTTAATGTTGCATACAACATAGTACATATGTGAGCAAATGTTGGATGAGTCCAAGTGTAAGTAAATATGCTCAAATTAGTCCATTTATGTATGAAACATGGACCATTTGTGTCAAACAAAATCATAAATGTTTATGTAATAGTATATGTAAGTGATAGTGTTCAAACCTAAGCTAAAAATATGAACCATGAACACAATATAAACAATGTTATATATGCAAGCATCCATAATTTTATTATAATCCTACCCTACTTGAATCATAGAGTAAATGTGAAGAAAACATTGAAATACGAGTTCAAGACAAATATAACATCATGCTAGACCTAAATAAGTACAAACATATCCATATTTAAGTTAAAACATGTGAAACATAATTCACCTAGATTAATATAACAATGCATACATAATCATGGTTAAGACCTACTAGAATCATCAAGAATTTATAAAGAAGTCAACAAACATTGATTTAATATAAGAAGTATATCATATTAAAACTAAACAAGTATAGTTCTGATCATGATTGACCTAAATCATAATTCAAAAATGGTTCTCATACAATGACAATAGCATTTAGAAGCAATCATAAGTCATTATAATCATAAAGAATTAAATTTATGATAAGAGAACAAGAAATGACCAAAATTACCCAAAAATAGGCCAAATCACAAACATGTTGTGTTGACATTTGATTGGCTAGGCAGGTCATTCGAATGCCCTTAACAATTCACTATTTTCTTTTTTCCTGGTTGGTCTTCAACCTTCTGAAATTTAAATAAAAAAAATTCTAAAATTCAAAATAAATTATAAAATCACCATAGAATTTAATGATATCAAAATCCAACCTTAGAACATGATAGATTTAATAATTTTCATGCTTAATCACAAGAAAAGATCCATAAAGAATGTGTTTTTTGAATGGGAAAAATATTTACAAATTTGGATCACTTTGGGAAATATTTCCCAAAGTGGTGTTGCATTTTACCACGCAAGTAAAATAATTTTAAGTTTAAGTTGATTTCGTCCTTTGAAAGGATGAAATTGGTTTATCGATTTATAAACTTAACCCGATTTAGTCCTTTAGAAGGATAAAATCACCTTAAGGCGATTTCATCATTCTAAACAACGAAATCCCGACAGAAGTTGATTTCGTCCTCATGTACCTTGACACCCCGCGCAAAAGTGTGGCTTAAATACTAAAGGACGAAATCAAATTAGAAAGTTTTTGAAAAACAAATTTACACTAACTTTAACACTTGTCCCTGTTCATTCATTCATCTCATACAAAATTTCATTCATTCCACACATTTCATGCATATTGACATCAACTAATGCAAACATATGTAAATGGAATTATTTATCAAATATATTACATCACATGTTGATAAAATATTTAATTTAAAAGAAACATATAACAAAGCTAATGTCACAATCTCCTATGTCCTCGAACTCGGCCTCGACCTCGACCTCAACCTCGACGGTACTGTACGAGCTCCTCCGAATGATTTGCCTGCTCTGGCTCTAGCTCTATCTCTAGCTCTGGCTCCTAATGCGGCTCTGACTCCGGCTTTGGCTCCGACTCCACATAAGTAATAGATGGCTCAACACAAGCTAGCCAATGTCATCTATAATATAAAATTAAATCTTGCTGAGCTACATGTGTAGTGACTGGAAATGATGTACGGGGAGAAGAGCTATGCACTACTGATAAAGATGGAATATCAGGGAATGAATCATGCATCGGCTGTGTCTGAGCATCCACATATGCATAATAATCTCTATGAACATCCGTAATCACCGACTGAAGTAGTGGCAAGCTACGAATGACATCAACAGACTCCCTAATCACTGACTGACATGCTGCTAATAAGACCTCGCCCAAAGTATAGGTGTTAATTGGGTCAGTCAAATGCGCATGCGTACGCCGAACTAGACGAAGCTATAAAAAAATAAATTAAATATTAGATAAATAATTAATAAGAAATAAGAAAATAATATGTGCCTTAATTAAAAAAGTTGTACTTACCAAAGCTGCCTCAGATGCTCCCCTAGGCTTACATGTCATCTCCTCTACATCATCGCATAGTAAAATATATTGTCGTATAATGGGTAAATACCACTGCATATAAGCACTACAAACATCTCGCGATGTCGTAGCCATCTCCCCTCTAATAACAATGGCTCTCCTATCCTCCCATTGAGTGATATATGAGCCATGATGTAAAGCCCAGTCGGTAATATGGCGGCCCTGTCGAGTGATGCAATGGACAAACTCGACAGTAGAAGGTGGGATCCCTTGCTCTAGGTTAAACTAGAGAATTACACGATCCGACACTTACATCTCTATAATCTCGTAACATATTAGTGGAGTTCGAGATAGCCACACCTCTCGACCGTCGGTGCATAGAGGAGGTAACGTAGCCAATACTTCCAGTGAGTACGACTGCCAAATAACCTATACAATATATAAAGATAATTTAGTTTAAATAATGAAGAAATTTTTTATAATCATTACAAAAAAGTTCAACATGTAATAAAATTACTTGATATGACTACTGGTGGTCTAACTCCCTCTATACAATCGGATGACTCCTTGTGAATTTTTGGTTCTCTTTTTCCGAACATTCCACCTTAGCAAGTTAAATTTAAAAAATGAGTTTAGCGTATGTACATAAAACCTTGCTAAAAAAATAAAGTGTTAAACATAAATACAGCCTACCTCCCTCCTAATGGATAGCGGGCATTATAACCTTCGAAACAAAGGATGCACTGCATTGCCTATGATCTGTGCTAAGCTGGGCATTCCGACCAGTGTGGTCAACTTTGTATGTCTTCAATTTAAAGTACCCTCCACCCCTTTTTATTGAGCCATGAACTCTCCAAGGGCAAGTACTATCAACGCACTTCACTATATACTCTGACAAATTTGTTCGTACAACCTTGTATTCGACATGATTTTGAATGGAAAACTCCTGCAAGGCTGCAACAAATGCTTCTTTATTCTCAAAGATGCGACCAACATATAACTTATCTTCGTTTTATTGGTCCATATCCATGGAAAAATTAATTGCAGCATTTATCTCCTGATCTGTGATGTGTGCATAGAGTGGATCCACATCATAGTATGGCAACTCTTTATCATTCAGATTCATATCATTTGCAGCAATATCATTGTCCGCATCATCCCCCTCGCCGTCAACCATCTGTTGAGCGCTTTCTTCACCTTTGACCCCTTCTTCATTCATGTCAGAATCTTCTCCACTTACTTCACCAATATTTTCTTCACCTTCATTGGCCTCATTTCAATCAATATCTTCATCGTGGACATATGCACCCCTACATATGAACATCGCATTTGTATTAAATTTCATATGCCTAAATATAAAATATTTTTATTTATGAATATATATTTCACTTTCAATTAGATGGTCCAACATCAGTATGACCAACACCTGTGTAGGGGTATTGAATGCCCATCGAACTTTGAGTTCCATACCACGCACCACCTTCACACATTTAAAAGTTAAATGACTCTTGAGCATGTGATGTGTGCCTTCCATATTACACACAAAATTCAAAATTTAACATCCTAATTTTCATTGGTAATTAATAAACCTTACCTCCAATTAGGTCCTCCAACTTCGTAAATAGGGGCGAAAGATCTATGATGTTCATTTGAAGGTACTGTCATGGATAAATTTCTTTCTTCTTCATCGTCCATCGGCATTTGCATATATCTTTCATTGTTGACATTTCTTTCAGAGCTCCTATGTGAACTACTTCGCCTTTCACTAGGCCCTCGGGCCTCTTTTATAAGTCAAAACAAATTATATGGAGCGAGAGGTCAAACATAAAACTCATTGATGCATCATCATTTATACATATTTGTCTCGAATTCGATCCATATGTTGGAATAGCATATTTTATAGTAATTTTCCATCTTCTTTTATCCCACCTAACCTTACTAGCTACTTGCATCTCAAATTCATTATATGTAGACAGTTTCTTAATTAATAATCCTTCTATACGTTTGTTATAGTTAATTAAAATCTAACTATTTCTTCTGCCATCTCTATTCACTTAATTCATAAACAATAGATTAAATTAATATTAGATTATGTAATTATCTCAAAACTAAAATTAGATAAAGCAATTAATATTAGATTAAGCAATTGTCTCAAAACAAAGAGGCTACAATTAGATTAAGCAATTAATATTAGATTAAACAATTACCTCATATATCAATGAGCAATAATCATACACTTCTTCACATATTTCTTCTCTTATTTAACAAAGACAACAAATATTCTCATACACTTCTTCAAATACTACATCTACCTAATTGATAAAAATATTAAACTATTACTAACATACGGCTAGTTCAATTTCAGACAAAGACATATGGCTACATCCCTAAATGCACAAATAATTGGCTAACATATCTCATTATAGTAAACACACATAGACAATTGGCCAACAAATCTAAATGCACAAATAATTTATTAGAAAATAACAAAAAATTATACCTTTAACAGATCTAAATTCCCAATTAACCAAATCCCAAAACTGAAATTAGGGCAGAGGACTGGATTAGCCGACACAGAGCACTCAAATTTGACGACAAGTGAACATAGCAGCAGGACGGACAGCGGGAACCAGAGGTGGGATGGACGGCAGGAACCGGAGGCGGAGGACAACCTTTAGTGAGAAAATGCGGACGGGATTTGGGCGGTAGTGCTCAAACATGAACCACGGCGGCCAGAGGATGGGATCTGGGCCGTGGTGCTCAAACACGAACCACAGCGGCAGGGCAGATCAAGTAGAAGAGAAAACAATGCACAATGCGATCTAGAGCGGAGGTGTGGGTTAAGGACAAAATTAACTTAAGCTAATCTCATCCTTTAAACGGACGAAAATTAGCTTTGGTTAGTTGAATTGTTAAGTGCTGCTATTTCGTCGTTTAGATGGACAAAATCGCCTTAAGGTGATTTCGTCCTTCTAAAGGACGAAATCGGGTTAAGTTTATGAATCGATAAACCGATTTCATCCTTTGAAAGAACAAAATCAACTTAAACTTAATTTGGTCCTTTGAAAGGACAAAATCATATAATTTTTTTTAAAAAAAGCCACATAGGCGCCAGCTGCTTGGCTGGTGCCTGTGTGGCAAAAAGCAATACCACTTTGGGAAATATTTTTCAATGTGATCCAAATTAGTAAATATTTTATTATTATTATTATTTAAATAATTTTTCCTTTTTTAATAATCACCGTTAAAGCTTGAAATGAAACAAGAATCCATATGTATCCTAAATCACACATTCCAATAGATAAAATACACAAGGAAATACTCCTCACTTCTATAAAGCCTTGGGATCCATGAAAAAACTTCAATTGTTACGAAATCCTACCTATAAATTAGGGTTTTTGTTAAAACTTAATTAAACTTAACTAATAGGCCAAAATCAACTTGAAAATAAGTAGATCTAAGACAACCTTTGGTTAAAAACTAAAATCACCCATTTAGGATTTAAGATCAAAATTTACAATAAAATTTTTAATGGATGAAATCAAGAATCAAAATGGGGGAAATGAAGATAAGAAGGATTAATACCAAAATCGAGAGAATAGGAGCGATTACAGCAAGAAAACATACCTTAATTCATTTTTTCTTCTTTGGGAAATAGGGGCAGCGTACCTCCTTCCTCCTAGCACAGCCCTTGCCCATTTGGGCAAATGGGCTAGGATTTCTTTAAATAGTAAGGGTAAAAATACCTAAGTGGCTAATTAGATTTTTGGTCTAAAAATGAATTTTATTAGTTCAAAATCCACTGAAATGAATTAGTAGAAGTTTAGATGGTCAAGTGGGTTGCATGCCATCCAACATTGACAAGGGGCCCACAGCGGGTTCTACACCCTTAATTAAGGAAAATTTAAGATAAATCTCACAAAATTCATAAAAATTGAATAAATCAAGTTTGATACTAAAACTTATAAAAATAAAATCAAGCCTTATTTGAACAATAATTTCGAACTGTTAACCCCAAAATCAAATCAAACCGACAAACAAGCAAATCCGCACAAATTTACACAATTAAAAGGAAATTAAATTGAGTTAAAATTAGAGATCTCATATCTTACCCACCTTATAAGAATTTTGTCCTCAAAATTCGCTATCGGCCGGCGGTGAAAAGTTGAGGGTATGTCTCATTCACTTCATCTTCTCATAAGATAGATACTCGTGTAGTTCCAATGGTTCAAAGTCTAGCACATGAGATAAATCCGGCTCATACTTCCGAATAAGTGAAATGTGGAACACGTTATGAATGTTCACGAGTTTACGAGGTAGTGCCACCTGATACGCCATAGTGGTAATGCACTCTAGTACTTCAAAGGGCCCGATAAATCGAGGAGATAGTTGTCTCTTCTTTCCAAAACGTACCACACCAAGGTAAGAAGATATTTTCAAGAACACATGATCACCTACATTGAATTCTAATTCTCGCCGCCTCTTGTCGGCATTGCTCTTATGCCAAATTTGTGTTGTTTGCAACCTCTCTCGAATGAGTTAGATCTTCTCAACTGATTGCTGCACGAGCTCGGGACCAGTAAGAAGATGTTCTCCAACCACTCTCCAAAAAAGGGGAGATCAGCACAGACGCTCATATAAGGCCTCAAAAGTTATCATAATTCACACCTTATAACCGTTGTTGTAAGCAAACTCTAAAACTGGTTGGTGTTGCTCCCAACTGCCTTTTCACTCAAGGATACACGCCTGAAGCATATCTTCAAGAGTTTGGATGGTCCTCTCCGATTGCCCATCCATCTGAGGGTGATAGGCTGAGCTAAGTGTTGTGAACGTCCTAGGGGCTGCCAGGGGGTGCCACTGGGGCCACGTATTAGGATATTTAGTGTCTTTTATATAATAAGGGCATTTAGGTAATTTGGTAATTAGTACTTTATTTGAATTATGTTAATGGGCCTTAGGCATTTGTTAGTGAGCCCATTAGTTTGCTTATTTATGTATAAGGGCTATGCCCTCATTTGATTATGAAATGAATTATTTTCTGTCTTCTCCCATTTCTTCTGTGCCTCTCCCCTTTCTGTCTGATGGCCTCGCCATCCTCCCTCCCCTTTCCCGGCCTCCCTGCGCCGCTCCCATCACCCATGCCGGCCACCACGCTGTTGTGGACAAACGTCCACAACACTAAGATGGGTTGATGTACCCAAGGCCTTGTGGAAACTTTGCCAAATTTAGGAGGTGAAGTGAGGATCGTGGTCAGAAATAATAGACACAAGAATTCCATGCGACTGCACAACCTCCTTCACATATAGGGCGGCTAGCATGCCTAAGGGAGTAATCCTTATTGCAACAAAATGCACAGACTTAGTTAGTAGATCGACGATGACCCACACCGCATTATTACCACTTGGTGATCTTGGGAGTCCAGAAACAAAATCCATTTCTACATTTTCTAACTTCCACTCCGGGATGGGAAGGGGCTGTAGCATATTGCCCTGATGATGATGCTCTGCCTTTACTTGCTAACATATAAGGCATTTGGACATGAAGGAAGTGATGTCTCTCTTCATACTGCTCCACCAAAAGGTCATCTTCACGTCATGGTACATCTTGGTTCCCCGTGGGTGGATAGAGAACCTAGAGTTGTGCACCTCCGATAGACTATGATCCTTAAGCTTCATGGAGTTTAGCACACACAATTGTCCCAGATAAGTTAGACTCCCGTTGGCCCTCTCCTCAAAATTAACCGATGTTATCTCCTTCAACCTAGCCTTCTTGGCTTGGGTTTCCTCATCGCTCTTTTGAGTTTCCACCACCTCATCAACCAAGTTAGAGCTTATGGAAAGCTTGGTGAACCACCTATGTGTATCCTCCATTGCTGACTCTAGTTTAAGCTCAATGGCCTCTTCATATATAAGTCATTCTTGCATCGCACACAAGCTACCAAAGTAGTTGATTTTCTACTCAAGGCATCCACCACCACATTAACTTTTCCAAAATGATATGAGATAGTAATGTCATAATCCTTAAGGAATTCCAACAATCTTCTTTGCCTCATGTTCAAGTCTCTTTGAGTGAAGAGATACTTCAAGCTCTTGTAGTTGATGAACACTTAAAACTTCTCACCATAGAGATAGTGCCGCCAAATCTTCAATGCAAACACCATGGCTGCTAACTCCAAGTCATGTGTAGGATAGTTTCGCTCATGCACTCTAAGTTGACGAGAAGCATAAGCTACCACTTTCCTATGCTGCATTAACACACAACCCAAATATATAAGTGAAGTATCACTATAGACCACATATCCTCCACTCCCCAAAGGCAAGGTCAAGTCTGGAGCTGAGGTTAACCACTTCTTAAACTCTTGGAAATATTCTTTATATGCTTAACTCCATTCAAACTTCTCATTTTTCTTTGTCCACTTGGTCATAGGAATAGCAATGCGAGAAAAGCCCTCAATGAACCTCCAATAGTATCTCGTAAGACCTAAGAAACTTCGGACTTTAGAAGCATTCGTAGGTTGCTTCCACCTCAAGGCCGTCTCTACCTTAGATGATCCACTGCTATACCATCCATAAAGATGACATAGCCAAGGAATTGCATTTCTTTCAACCAAAATTCACACTTGTTAAACTTTACATAGAGCTTGTGATGTCTCAAAGTTTGCAAGACAATCCTCAAGTGCTCCTCATTTTCTTCCTTGCTTGCTGAATAGATCAATATGTCCTCAACAAAGATAATGACAAACTGATCTAAATGAGGCCTAAAAACCATGTTCATCAAGTCAATAAAAGATGTTCGTGCATTGGTGAGACCAAAAGGCATAACGAAGAACTCATAATGCCCATAACATGTTGGGAAAGCCATCTTAGACACGTTATCGGGATGATTATAGAGTTGATGGTAACCCGACCTCAAGTTAATCATAGAGAACATATGAGCTTGATGCAATTGATCAAACAAATCATCAATATGAGGCAAGGGATATTTGCTCCTAATGATTGCCTGATTCAACATCTGGTAATTGATGCAAAGCCTAAGGGAATCATCTTTCTTTTCGACGAAGAGGACCGGTGCACCCCAAGGAAATGCACTCAGTCAAATATACCTCTTATCCATTAAATTTTGCAGCTACACCTTGAGCTTCTTTAGCTTTGTTGGAGCCATGCGGTATGGGGCTTTAGAGATAGGAGATGTGCCCAGAATAGATCGATGTGGAACTCAATCTCCCTCTCAAGAGGCAACCCCAACAAGTCGCTTGGGAACATGTCTACATACTCCAACTATCCGCACAAATTCCAGAGAAGGTAGGGCTATACAATTCTCTGAGATGCATGCAAGGAACGCTATACACCCCTTGTTGATGCACTTTCTTGCCTTAGAGGAATATACCAAGAATTTCGCACTAGATGAAAGGCTCAACATCCGGCAAAGCAAACACCACTTCTTCTCACGGCAATCAACATGTACATGATACATTAACATCATGTTCATACCTAAAATCACATCAAAGACAATCATAGGCAAGATAATTGAATCAACATACAACTCACGCCCTTCAATCAACACAGAGACCTTCTCATGATATTCCTTTGCCTGAAGAGAAGACAAAGGATAGACACATGCATGAGAATAGGCAACATCTGGTGCTCAACATCAAGCTCACGAGCAAAAAGTAGTGAAATGAATGAATGAGAAGATCCAGTATCAAACAATACTCTGTCATAGTGGGTGGAAAGTACAAGAATACCTTCAACCACTGCCAAAGCGTTGGTCGCCTTATGAGTTGATATAGCAAAGATTTTTCCTTTGTTGACCAGTTTTTTTTGTTGTCCCTATTGCTGCCCAGCTTGTAGTCTGCCCACTCATACTTGTCACAGAAAAAGAGATGAGAAAAGCGTTCAAACTCGATGAACTTAGTCTCATAGGCAAGCACAAACATAGAGCCCTACTGGAGACTAGGGAACTCTTTCTTCTCCTTTTGTACATGTAGCGGTAAGTACTTGTTGTTGAAAGATGACAAGAACTCTTCCCATGGAATGTCAACATTTTCTTAGAACCTCTGCCTCTCCATGGATAACCACCATTGATGTGCCTCTCCCTTGAAGGTGAAAACCACTAGATGGGTCTTCTCCTCCTCCGAGTACCATCTTGCATTGAAGATTTTCTCCATATGCAGCCTCTAATTATCTGCCTTTGAAGCATCCATCCACCCTTGGAAACTAGGAGGGCTGAGCTTCTTAAAGCCTTCCAAGGAGAGATGCTCCTGCCCACTGCTACATGCATGTTTCGCCTGCATGACTTGTATCAACCCTCAGGTCTCTAGCTGTGTGATTATTATTAGCGTCTTTATGATTACGTCCAGCCATCTACACAACAACTAGACAATAAATCACAAAGCCTAATAACACAACCACACCAAGATTCAAGCAACAAATCACATAATGAAACAACAAGATAATCAACTAACGAAATTCAACACCGCTAGTATTATCTAAATCTTTTATCACCTCACACCCCATTATCATTAAGAATTGTTCCTCAACCACATTTGATCTTTAACAAAGCCGTTCTCCGATATGAAAAACTTACTAGCCATGCCTCAGCACACGTCAGCCCTAAATTGAATCCGGTCAAAGGAGTATACGACACACAGCGTGACTAAGTGGAGTTGAAATGTGGAAGACCTAACCCATCCTTAGGTGAAACACAGAACAGAATAGCACACGAATACTTTATAGAAAAGCAAATAGAGAAAAATAAAGGACTACTAATTAGTGTATTAGTCCACTCATACCCACATCAACTAGTCATAAAACAAGCCCACAATGGCTAAATAAGTCTAAGCCAAAAAATGGCTAACAAAGTCTAAGCTAATAATGGTTAAACAAAGTGTGAAGTAGAGTCAAATGTATATATCTCAACATACATGGAATCAAACTATCATAACACAACATCTATAAACCTTCTCTCAATAACCGATGCTATCCTCATTCTCAACATAGAGCCCATCTGAAGAACTTGCATGTCACGACATGCATCTCCAATACAAAACCACAAAACAAACAGGGGTGATCTAGTGCTTAGTAAGTGTTTTAATACAGAAAGTAAACTCATAAAAACATCATATGCATCATCAACATATCATTCATCACATAATCATTTACCACGCCCATTCATTATGGGACAAATCACATATATCCGTGTCACATATGCTTCATGTCATAATTTAGATTCTATAAACATATACTCATGTCACCTCTGCATCATGTCAAATATACACCATACACACATCATCCTGCCACCTACATATTATAATGTATAACACATTCCATAAACAAGAAGTCATGCTCCAACCCACATTCCATAAATACATATCATGCTACCTGCGCATCATGGGTTCATCCATAGCTCATAAAACATATGGACACCATGTGAAACATATGAATCTTATTTTAATAATCACATCCTGCATGAATCAATTCTCAACATTCATATCATGCATAATCATTTCTCAATATAAACATTCACCCTCCAAAAGTAAATGTATCAACCACATGCCAACTTTCATATTCACGCAATCCATACTATAATCACATGTGTAACATAAGCTTTATTAGTCCCACACAACTTGTGTCAATGAGCATTATCTCCTATACACGTACAACAATCAATGGTGAATGTCACAATTGAGAAAACACAATCAAACCCGCTCGCCTAGGACAATCCCTTGCGAGGAAGGTCCGAATTTGCTTACCCAAGACATTCCTTAAAAATGAAGGTTTGAATTCCAAAAAGAATCTCGCCAAGGACTGACCCTATGGGGATATTCCGAATTCCTAGTAAGAAAACGTAGAGCAGCGTGGTAAGCCGGTGCACTCAGCCATAGTATCGTAGATTCTCAAGTTTCAAATAACTTATCAAATAAACTCACATATCAATCTGCTCATCTCAACCCGAGGAACGTAAAACGAAATCATGTCCTTTCGGGCACAAAATCGATTCGAGAAGCCTTTGAATGATTAATCCGACATCCAATTACATCCAAGCAATCAATCATGGCTAATCACAATTAATCTCATTTATAAATTATTTTGATAATGCATGCAACATGGTACATATGTGAGCAAAAGTTGCATGAGTTCAAGTATAAGTATATATGCTCAAATCAGTCTATATATATATATATGAAACATGACCCATTTGTGTCAAATAAAATCATAAATGTCTATGTAAGAGTATACGTAAGTGATAGTGTTCAAACCTAAGCTAAACAAGTGAAGCATGAACACACTATAAACAATGTTATATATGCAAGCATCCATAATTTTATCATTGTCCTACCCTACTGGAATATTAGAGTAAATATGAAGAAAACATCCAAATACAAGTTCAAGACAAGTATAACATCATGCTAAATCTAGACAACTATAAACATGTCCATACTTATGCTAAAACATGTGAAACATAATTCACCAATATTAATATAACATGTGCACACAAAATCATGGTTAAGACCTACTAGAGTCATCAAGAATTTATGAACAAATCATCAAACATGGATTTAATACAAGTAGAATATCATACCAAAATTAAACAAGTATAGTTCTAATCATGATTGAGCTAAATTATAATTCAAATATAGTTCTCATGCAATCACAGTAGCATTTAGAAGTAATCATAAATCAATATAATCATAAAGAATTAAATTTATGAAAAGAGGACAGGAAATGACCAAAATTACCCAAAAAAGGGCCAAATCACAAACCTGCTGTGCCAGTTTTCAATTGGCCTGGAAGGCCGTTCGAACGCCTTGCCAGCCTGTTGGAATGCCCTTAACAATTCACTTTTTCTCTTTTTCCTAATTCATCTTCAACCTTCTAAAATTCAAACGGAAAATATTCCAAAATTTAAGATAAATTCTAAAATCACCATAGAACTTCATGATATCAAAATCCAACCCCAAAACATGATAGATCTAATCATTTTCATGCTTAATCACAAGAGAATAGCCATAAATAAATTTTTTTAGTAAATCACCATTAAAACTCAAAATAAAATAAGAACCCACATACATCCACAGTCATGCATTCCAATGGATAAAAAGACACAAGGAAAATTTTTTTTCCTTCCACTACAACAAAAACAACTATTAGCGACGCTTTTAAGCATCGCTAATAGTCTTAAAAGCGTTGCTAATAACTATTAGCAATGTGCCGATAAAAACCGTGTCGCTATTGCTCATTAGCAACGTTTATGATTAAACATCGCTAATTGTCATTATTAACGGCATTTACTATTACGTCTCTAATAAACAAAATGCATCGCTAATAATCTAGTATTAGCAATGTTTAGTGCATACGTCACTAATAATAAAATATTAAAAAATTAAACATCTTTTTTAAATGTAATTTATTTTAAAAAAATATTTATGAAATAATTATTAGCGATGTTTATAAATTTACGTCACTAATAATATAATATTAGAGATGTTTATTAAATGTAGTTAATGTATATTAAAAAAATAAAAAATATATTTACCACTATTAATGACACACTTTAAGTGCATTGCTAAAAAAAAAGAAAATTAGACCAAACCGGGTCTATTGATCTAGTTTGGAATTGGTCTGACCCGCGTCCTGGGTCTCTACTGCCCCGTGACATGCACGGGTCGCTACGGACCCAAGCAGACTGGAGCGGGGAGTAGGTGTTTATAAACACAGGGGCAAAACTTCGCCCGAGCACAAAATTTTGCGTGCGGGCGAATTTCTGCCTGCGTAAGACGTTTAGCGACGCTTTGTTTGAATCGTCACCAGAAACATATAAATTAGCGATGCTTGCTTTTTAGAGTTGCCAATAATGATAATATTAGCGATGCTTGAGCATGAGCATCGCTAATAATAACAATTTTAGCGACGCTCAATCAAGAGCGTCTCTAATAATAATATTAGTGTCGTTTCACTATGAGTGCTGTTAATATTATCATTATTAGAGATGCTCAATCTCGAATGTCGCTAATAATTGTAATATTAGAGCTGTCAAAATTTTTATTTAAAAAAAAACTAATAGCGACGTTACATAATAAATGTCACTAATTGGTTTCTTATTGGCCACACTTAGCTATAAGCATTGCCACTAATTGCTCTAATCGCGACGCTCAGTTCCGAGCATCGCTAATAGTATTTTTTATAACTTTCCCCACCTCTCTCTACCCTCTCTCCTCCATTTCCCTCTCTACCATCTCTCTCCTCTCTCTCTCTCTCTCTCTCCTTCCTCTCGCTCTCTCCCCTCCTCTCTCTCCCCTCTCTCTATCCTCTCTCCTCCCTTCCCTCTCTCTCTCTCCTTTCCTCTCTCTCTACTCTCTCTCTCCTTCCTCTCGCTCTCTCCCCTCCTCTCTCTCCCCTCTCTCTATCCTCTCTCCTCCCTTCCCTCTCTCTCTCTCCCCTCCTCTCTCTCTACTCTCTCTCTCCTCCCTTTCACTCTCTACACTTTCTCTCCTCCCTCTCCTCTCTATCTCCCACTCCCTCTCCCTCTCCCCCTCCTCTCTTTCCCTCTCTCCACTCTCTATCTCTCTCCTCACTCTCCTCTCCCTCTCCTCTCTCACTCCCTCTCCTCTCTCTACTCTAATTTCAATATTTTTAAGATTTTTTATTATTTCAAATTAATTTTAAAATATAAAAAAAGAATTAAAAGAGTTTATATTAGTGATGTATATAATTATACGTCGCTATTACTATTCATTTTTTTAAAATAAAAAAAATAATAAAAAAATTTAAAAAAATTATTAAAAAATTACTCTCCCTCTCCTCTCTTTTCCCTTCCCTCTCTCTCCCTCTCCTCTCTTTCCCTTTATCTCCTCTCTCTATCTCTCCCCTCCTTCTCTCCCTCTCCTCTCTTTCTTTCAAAAAATAAAAAAAGAATTAAAAGAAATTATATTAGCAACGTATATACATATACGACACTAATATTACATGTATTAATAACATATAATTATATATGTCGCCAATACATGTACTAACAGTGACGTAGATGAGTATATGTCGCTATTAATATTTATTTTTATTTTTTATTCTAAAAATAAAAATTTTAAATAAAAGTTAAAAAATTACTCTCCCTCTCCTCTCTCTCACCTCCCCCTATCTCTCTCCTCCCACTTCTTTCCCTCTCCTCTCTCTCTCCCTCTCCTTTCTCTATTTCTCATTCTCTCTCTCCCTCTCCTCTCTCTCTCCTCTAATTTCCATTTTTAAAGATTTTTTATTCCTTAAAATTAATTTTGAAAAATAAAAAAGAATTAATTACATGTATTAGCAATGTATAACTATATACGTCTATATTACATATACTAATAGCGACGTATATTATACGTCACTATTAGTATTTATTTTTATTTTATTTTTTTATTTTAAAACTATAAAAATTAATAAAAAAATTATTCTCCCTCTCCTGTCTCCACTCCCTCTCCTCTCTCTATCTCTCATCTCTCTCCTCCCTCTCCTCTCCTCTCTCTCTCCCTCTCCTCTGCTCTCTCTCCTCCTCTCTCTCTCCCTCTCCTCTCTCTCCCTCTCCTCAAATTTCAATATTTTTAAGATTTTTTATTCTTTAAAATTAGTTTTGAAAAATAAAAAGGAATTACGAGAATTTATATTAGCGACGTATATAAATATATGACGATAATATTACACATATTAACAACGTATAATTATATATGTCACTAATACATATCCTAATAGCGACATATATAATTCTACGTCGCTATTAAGATTTATTTTAATTTTAATTTTAAATTTTAAAGTTTTAAAAAAAAATTAAAAAATTACTCTCCCTCTTGTTTCTGTTCTCTCTTTCCTCTCTCTCTCCCTCTCCTCTTATTCCCTCTCACTCTTCTCTCTCTCTCCCTCTCCTCTCTCCCTATCTCTCCCTCTACTATCTTTCCCTCTCTCTCCTCCCTCTTCTCTCCCTCTCCTCTCTCTCTTTCTCCTCTCCTCTCTCTCCTCACTCTCTCTCGCTCTCCTCTCCCTCTCTCCTCTAATTTCAAAATTTTATTATTTTTTCTTTTTTAACATTTATTTTAAAAAATAAAAAAGTATTAGATGAAATTATATTGCATGTATTAGCGACATATAACTATATAAGTCGCTAATACATATACTAATAGCGACGTGTATGATTATACGTTGCTATTAGTATTTGTTTTTATTTTATTTTTTATTTTAAAAATATAAAAATTAATAATTTTTTTAAAAAATTGCTCTTCCTCTCCTCTCTCTATCTCTCTCTTCTCTCTCCTCTCTCTTCTCACCCTCTCCTCTCTCTCCTCCTTCTCTAATTTTAATATTCTTAAGATTTTTTATTCTTTAAAATTAATTTTGAAAAATAAAAAAAGAATTAAAAGAAGTTATATTAGTGACGTATACAAATATATGTCCCTAATATTACACATATTAGCGACGTATAATTATATACGTCGCTAATACATATCCTAATTGCGACTTATATAATTGTACGACATCCTCAATGCAATTGACTTCGACGATCGCTCAAGTCCAACTGACATCCTCAGTGCAACCCCCTCTTCTCTTTGTACCCAGGTCTGTAGCACAGAAGGAGCGCTGTCATTGCAACCGCTACTTGATCAAGCTTCTGGCATCCAAACCCCTTCCTTGGCAGCTCTTACACATTCTCCACAACCTCTTCTTTGGATCTATCAAGCTAGCATGAGAGGGAGTGTAATCACCATATAGAGAATGAGGCCTTGTAGACGTTTGAGGAAATGCCTAAATGAACCCAAACTTCATAAACTTTTCTGGTGAGTTTGTGAATGATTGGTAAGACTAGCCAGGCCATCCAACAGCTACCTCGTCCAAGCTTTAGCTCATGTTCCTCTGGTACGTTGAGCCACTCATGATCAAATGGAAGAGAGGTTCTCTAAGGGTTTGTTCTTCCAATGCAACGAGTAATATACGTCGGTTCACCAATGCTAGGTTCCTGATAGCCTACTAATAAAGGAGGCCGAGGTGGTGGATAAGGATGACTCCTTTTCAGAAGCTGACCATCCTCCTTTGATGGAGTATTACCAAAGATCTCAATTCAGACATTTTTTCGTGCCTTTACGCCCGGACTATACAGGTTGAAGTGAATCACTACGTCAATAGGTGGCCAATCTAATTGAAAGTTGGTCAACCCACAACTTTCATCAGCATTGCTCAGCACTTGGGCTGCTGCTTATAGATTCCACACCCCTTGACATCCTCATTGAGGATTTAAAAACATTTCAAAAGTGTCGGTGTTTGTTCGAGAGCAACACTCTCCATTTAGGGTCACACCTTTGTGACGGATCTCTACCTATAGCCGACCATGGACGCTGAAATGGTGTTGGGGGTTCAATGTCTCAGGCATTGGTAATGTAGTATATAACTTCAAGGAGATAACCCTGCACTTTGAGGTGAATCAGGAGCACATTCGATTACATATGTCAATCTTCATACCGCTATGGCTGTTGGATCCTTGATTTTCTATGCACCGTAGGAGTTTTTCATATAGATGTGAGCAACCTCTGATCCTATTCAGCCACAGACGTGGTCTGACTTGCTTTCTCTCCTAAATGAGAATTTTGACATCTTAGAGGTGCCTAACAGCTCACGGCTAGTCCACCGGCATGATTGTGAGCTTCTGATTGTTTCCGGTGCCTCACCAGCCAACATGAGGCCTTACCGATATCCTCACTTCCTAAAGACAAAGATGAAATGGTTGGTTACATAAATGCTCACTTTCGACCTTATTCAAACTAGCACTAGCTCATACTCACCAATTTTTCTTGACATGAAGAAGGATGATCCTTGGCTCTTTTCTTTCAATTATCAGGCCCTCAAACCCATCAACGTCAAAGACAAGTACTCTATTCTGAAGATTGAGGAGTTGCTTGATGAGCTAGGTGGATTATGTGTTTTTTGCGAACTGGATCTTCAATCCAGATACCATGAAATATGTATGCACCCAGATGACATCCATTATACAACCTTTAAACATATGATGAGCATTACAAGTTTGTGGTGATACCTTTGGGTAGACCAATGCCCCATCCATCATCTAGAGATTAATAAATGATATCTTTCGGCCACTTCTTCGACGACATTTTGGTATTTATGTAAGATTTGTTAAGTTTTACTATTTTTTAATTAGTGTAAAGTTTACTATTTTTAGTTTGTTTTAATTTTTGTGTGATGTTTAGATTCATTTTGTTGGGTTTATTTTTTTATTTTTAGTGACAATATTAGTGCTTAGCATAATATACCAAGTTACTACACTAATTATTGTTATTTGTCATAAATTCCTTTTTATTAAGGATGTTGGACACACCCTAGGACCCATAGGCATCTCAATGACATGCCAACTTCTTAAGCTGTCAATCCTCACTTAACATATTAATTGAGTTTGGGCTTTGTCAAATTCATTATTGGGTCTATTTTACTTAAGTGGGTTCATTTATTCCCTTGTTGGGCCCATTCTATACATATTTACTTAACCAAGCTATAAATAGAAACCTTAGTCATTTCCCCAAATGGGATGGGATGAGATTTAAAAGGCTTTGCAGAGCTCTATCCCCCATCTCAAGAAATAAAATATTAATCCAAGGAATGAAGGGTTCAGAGTGCTCTATCTCCTCTTAAGAAGGGAATGCTTAATCCAAGGTAAATCAATCAAATCTCTTCATATTTTCTTGTGTTTTTATTGTTATTCTCTTGTTCTTCTTTTCTTGAATATGATCTCATGTCTTCTTCTCAAGTTCATTATTTTACCTATGTTTTGAAACCCTAGATATTTTGATTCTTGCTTCTACTTTTGTTATTCTTGTTTTGAGCACAAGAAAATGATGGATCTATCTTCTATTAATGGTTTTTAGTCTCTATTTGGTGGAAATGTGGGTTTTTTGCTTGGGGCTAATGTGTCCTAATTTGTCATGTAGAGATTCCTTAAGGTTGGAGGATATTGAAGGGTCTACTAACTGATTTGAGGTAAGAGATTTTTGTTTGATGAGGTTTTACTTGAACTAACATTATAATTATGGGTGGATTCATGTTCTTAAAGTATGTAGATGTGTGAGCTTAAATCTTCATGAATATGTGTTTTGATGATGTTTTGATATGAACATGAATGATTTATGTTAGATTTGTCATGTCTAAGGCTTAGATGATCATTACTTAAAGTTTCATGAAATTTAGTGAAGTTTTAATGTGGATTTGTATTGGTTTCCTTCACAAAAATAGAACTTTTTTCATGTTTCTAGTCTTGGTTGATCGATCGCTCTATCAAGCCGATTGATTGGCAAAGTAGAAATTGACTTTATGCTTATTTCAAGCAGGATTTTGATGGTTTCTTCATGTCTCTTAATATCATTAGTAAAGTATTATCATGTTGTGCTATGAATGCTTGCAAACATACAACATTATTCACTCATGAACCATGTTCCATATACGTTTGATTATTTATGAGCATGACAGCTTACGTTTACACACACTTATGCTTACATGACATTGTTATCTACATATGGACCATGTTTCATGCATGATAAGGCTGTTTATTAGTAAGACTAATGTTTGTATGCATTTAGCATTATCCACATATGAATCATGCCGCATACATCATGAAAATTATTTGTTAAACCGTGTTTAGCTATAATGTTCTATAGTTTTTCGAATTAGTCCTATCAGGGATTTAAATAAGTTGGTTTTATTTCTAAAATGGAGGGGTTTTCTATCCGAAAGGGTAGGGTTTTATGTCCAAAAGGGCGTGTTTCTCCCTTGGTTGAGAAGAGCATAATGCTACAATGAGAAAACTAAATTAGACTTCTAGAGTAAGCTATTGCCTAATTTCAAGCAATCGGATTTCTCTAACAATGATTTGTGAATTATCACAATGGTTATTTACACATGTTTTGTCTAAAAATTATGATGTTTAACTAAACAAGTTTTGTATATCGATTATGATGTTCATTTACACAAGTTGTGTGGGATCATGACACTTGATTATGTAGGTTGTGCATGGATTATTATACTAATTAGATCAAACTTTCTCTAACGCCCAAGATTTTCATCACATTTTCTTTAAAATTCACATAAAAGTTTTGCAATATAACTGATGTAAATCGAAAAAAATAAAAAATACAAAACCTGTGAAAACAGTTTTATAATTTCAAACATCACATATCAGTTTTCCCCATATAAATTTTTACTCATTCAGACAAGGTACGGCCAAACCAAACATCCTTAAGCGCTAATCGAAAATAAACATACAAAAGAAATTGCTATGATCATATACTTTAAATACAAATCTCTCCCAGGCATCCCTGAATGCAAGTCCCATAACAGTCCATAGTCTAATCCAAATTATAAGTCCAGAAAGCATAAACATCTTAATTCTCATCTCACCCAATACATCAGATCGTGGCACAAATAATACTTGTAGTGAGTCAAAAATATATCTAAGTCAAAGGGAATCCATCCACCGAGGAAACAAGCATCCATCCCCAGGAGCTCTCCGTCACAAACTTACAAAAGCCACCCAAACAAACGGGACTAAAAAATAGGGTAATGAGTATTTTCATACCAAGTAAGAATATACCCAATAAGGGAGTTCTAAACAGTGAACGTAGTAAGTCCATACATAGATGCGTTCATGCAACTCAAACATGACGTAGGCAGGCATATAATAATCAAACACATATGCATACAATCATGCCAAATACATACCATCAAACAACACTTACACATACACTCGTAGTCAAAGTCATACAACCATACACTTACTTATACAACTTACACATACTTGTACGACCTTACTCATACAATCCTACACATCCTCGTATGATCTTACCCTTATAGTCTTACTCATATGACCTTATTCGTAAGGTCTTACTTGTACGACCTTACTCATACAGTCTTGCTTAGAAACATACACTTACAATCTTGCTCATAATCATACTTTACATTCATGCTCAAAATCATACTCTTACAGTCGTGCTCATAATCATACTTTTACAGTCGTGATCAGAATCACAGTCTTACAGTCTTACTCAAAATCATACTCCTACAGTCTTACTCAGAATCATATTTTGACAGTCTTACTCAGAATCATATTCTGACAGTCTTACTCAGAATCATGCTCTTACAGTCTTACTCAGAAACATACATACTAACTCATATTGTCATACACATACTATCAACAAATGAAGCTCATTACTGCTAACAAGCTCTAGCATCGAAATAGAAAAGAATGCCACTCGGGCACAAGATCAAATAGGTAAGAGCAGTTCCATGATACTACTTACCTAAGTACACAAACATAAACACTTACACATAAGGGGTCATACAATTACCCACACTTTAGGGGTCTTATAACGCCAGTGCCATTCTTGGGCATAAATCATATAGTGTCACTCTTGGGCAAAAGTATACAGCGCCACTCTTGGGAAGAATCATACAACACCTCTCTTAGGAAGAAATCTGATGTGCCCAGTGAAGGCACAATCAGTATCAAGGAGTATTCACATACTGAAAGGGGACAAGCAAGGAAGAAAGGGGAGAAATCTAGGCAAATTCAATAGCATGCTGTCAAACAAGAAAGGATCGCCCCATATAGGGGATGACCAATCCCCTAGGGAGTTGTGCCCAACCCAAACCAGGCCATTCTGGTTCCCTCGGTGAACACGCCAGTTAGTGGTTTGGCTAGCCTAGGCCACTAACTGAACCAATATAATTTTAAATCCAAAAACCAAACCAAAGCAAATACTAAACTATTATAATAATAAATAGTTCAATGCAACTACGTAAAAGCAATAAAGTAGAGTCTAGTGAAGTCCGTTGAGAGACTGGTCATCGTGCACAACACTCCACCTTGCTTGCGCTATTCGCCTTGTCATCAAGGCGACCAAGCTGGAAAGCAAGTTAGAAACTCATCCTTAGCCATCCATGTAGAGTCCTCCAGCAGCTGCCCCTGCCAAGAAATCAAGACCTTTGTAATAATGCGACCAGAGCGATAGACTCGACGCTTCTCAAGTACCGAAGCAGGGAGAGGGTCGGATGGTGGAACTGGGCCCATCAAAGGAGGAGGATGAGCACCCACAGCCAAGGACTTGTCACCCACAAATCGCTGCAGATGGGACACATGAAAGACAAGGTGAACGAACCAATCAAGGGGCAAGGCCAAGCGGTATGCCACAGGACCAATACGCTCCTTAATAGCATATGGACCATGGAAATGGGGAGCAAGCTTGGAGTTCTCAGACTGAAACAAGGAGGTCTATCGATGAGGAAGAACCAACACATAAACTGAATCCCCCACTGCATACTTGCGATCAGTATGGCGACGATCATAAATCTACTTCATCCGGTTTTGGGCAGATGACAAATTCTCCTTTAGCTAGCGTAAGACCTCATCGCGCATCTGCAACATATAGTCCACCTCTACCACAGAAGAATGGTGAGGTACATATGATAATACTATCGGTGGCAGATGGCCATAGAGCACCTCAAACGGAGACAACCCATTGCGCTTATGATAGGTAGTATTACAAGACCACTCGGCCCATGGAAGAAGCTGAAGCCATCGGTGAGGATGCGTCATAGTAAAGCAGCGAAGATACTGCTCTAGGCAATGGTTAACCACCTCGGTTTGACCATCCGACTGGGGGTGATAAGCTGTGCTCATATGGAGAGACGACCCCTGTAAACTGAAAAATTTCTACCAGAACTGCAAAAGGAAGATCCAATCACGGTCAGAAACAATCGTATGGGGCATACCGTGAAGTCGGGCCACCTCGTGAACATAGAGCTTAGCAATAGTCTTGGCGGTGAAGGGATGGCCCAGTGAGCAGAAATGAGCATACGTGGACAGCCTGTCCACCATAACCATATTAATGGACTTACCTTGCACCACGGGCAAAGCCTTCACGAAGTCCATTGAAACGTCCTCCCAATCTTTATTAGGAATGGGCAAGGGCTGCAGCAACCCGGCGGGTGAGGTTGTTGTCGCTTTAGCCCACTGACAAACATCACAAGCGGCTACGTAGTCATGGACAGCTCACCGTATGCCATGCCACAGGAAGCTCTGGCTGACCCGTTTGTAGGTGCAGAAAGTGCCCTCTTGACCAGCCACAGGAGTGTCATGGAAGTGAGAGAGGATGCGGCGGCAGAGGTCAGCAACATCAGGAACCTACAGGCAGTCCTTCTAGAAAAGAAGGTCATCCCGCCACACAAAGAAGGGCCGGGCAGTAGGGTTGGTCTGGAGGGCAGCAATCACATCCTACGTCCAAGAATCAACACCATAGTCCTGCCATAACTCCTCAAGAAAGGGGCAAGACAGAGTGGAGATAGCCAAGCAAGAGCCCAGCTCCGAACTACGAGAGTGCACATCGGCCGTGATGTTCTCCAACCCTTTCTTGTACACGACCTCGTAGTCATACCCCTATAACTTGCTTACCCACCGCTGCTAAGAGGGAGTAGAAACTCGTTGTTCCAAGAAGTACTTCAGTGGCTAGTGATCGGTACGAATCAGGAACCGACGACCAAGTAAGTAAGGACGCCATTTGTCAACTGTGAGGACTATATTCAGCATCTCCTTCTCATACACAGACAGGGACAAGGAGCGTCCAGCCAAGGCTTTACTAAAATAAGTAATAGGGCGCTTGTCCTACAAAAGAATGGCCCCCAAGCCCGCCTCAGAAGCATCTGTCTCCACCACAAACGGTTGGCTGAAGTCTGGTACTAGTAAAACCGAGGTGGTGGCCATAGCCTGGTTAAGCCCCTCAAATGCTGTTTGGGCCCCCTCAGTCCAAATAAAAGCCCCCTTCTTAAGCAGCTCTGTAAGGGGGCGAGTCAACTCGTCATACTGATTGATGAACCGACGATAATAACCTGTAAGGCCTAGAAAACCCCTGAGTGCCCGGACACCGGTGGGTGGTGGCCAAGAGAGCATGACGACCACTTTGGCTAGGTCAGTAGCAACACCGCTCCTCGAGATAATATGGCCCAAATAGTCAACCTGCGGGCTGCTAAAGGAACACTTCGAACGCTTCATTAATAAGGAGTTAGCTCGCAAGATAGAGAAGACTGACCTGAGATGCGTCAAGTGCTCCGCCCAAGATCTGCTGTACACCAAGATATCATGAAAGAAGACCAATATATAGTGACATAGGAACAACCGAAAAATATCATTCATGAGGCACTGGAAGGTGGAGGGGGCATTGGTAAGCTCAAATGGCATCACGAGGAACTCGAAATGGCCGTCATGAGTCTGGAATGAGGTCTTGTACACGTCCGTGGGCTGAACCCGAATCTGGTGAATTCCTAAACATAGGTCGAGCTTACTAAAGACCGTGGCACCGGTCAGCTCATCCAACAGCTCCTCAATCATTGGAATGGGGTATTTGTCATTGACAGTGATTGCATTCAAAGCATGATAATCAACAAAGAACCGCCATGAGCCATCCTTCTTCCGAACCAGCAGTACTGGGGACGAGTATGAACTCGTACTAGGATGAATGATCCCGAACTGGAGCATGTCCACCACAAGACTTTCAATCTCAGATTTTTGTATGTAAGGAT
This sequence comes from Saururus chinensis, assembly GCA_035235625.1. Classification (NCBI taxonomy): domain Eukaryota; kingdom Viridiplantae; phylum Streptophyta; class Magnoliopsida; order Piperales; family Saururaceae; genus Saururus; species Saururus chinensis. Next base: position 3,367,551 of record CP141145.1, on the reverse strand, counting down.
AACGGTAAGGATGGACTTTGGCTGGGGCCGACCCCGGAATGATAGGAATTTGATAGTCGTGAGGCCGGACGGGAGGAAGTCCCTGCGGTTTTGTGATCAAATCCTGATGGTCAGCCAACAAGTCCTGGATATCGAAAGGCATCTCGTCTTGAGCCATCCGGATAGTGGCATGCTGCTGCAAGAGAAGTCCTTGGGGAACGAACCAGAAGAAGGAGCTCACGGGATGGTCTGAGAGGAGGGTGCCCAGCCATGAGCCTTCAATCCGAACCCCGCTGCCCGTTGAGCTTGAAATCCATCACCATGTCTCGGAAGTTCCAAACCACATCACCCAGCTCTTGCAGCCGCTGCACACCCAACACCACATCGGCCCCCTTCGTAGGTAGCAAAAATAGGTCGGTAACAAATGTGTGGCCCTGGATAGATAGCGTAACTTGAGCACACACCCTTCAACTCCGAAGATGCTTGTCGTTGCCAATCAGCACATCAAATGGTTTAGAGTCCGAGACAAAACAACCCAGCCAATGGGCTACCTTGTCATTAATAAAGTTATGAGTAGACCCACTGTTGATCAAGATAACCACATGTTCCCGAAAAGCATGGACTGAAATTTTGGGCAGCATGTCCTCTAGGGAAAACGAATCAACTCCGGCCTTAAGGGCAACATGTCCTCTTCTATCTCCTCCACAAGAAGGCTGCCCTTAATAGAACAACGGTGCCTGGGAACAAACTTCTCGTCATAGCAAAAACACAGCCCCTTCAACCGGCACTCTTCCATCTGGGCTGGAGTAAGACGTAGGACATTTTGGTTGGCTGGTGCAGTATGTCGGCCAGGACGGCCTGCTGTCGGGTTGCTAGTGGTTGGTGCTAGGGGGTTGGCACTCAAGACAGGCCGGGGCATAGGTCCAAGCCGCCCGCCTCTGCGCTGCCTAGTCAGCTTCTCTTCCTCGATGCGGGCATGGTGAAGGATGTCCCTCATGATAGCGCAAGGGAAGTGGCACATTTCCTCAAAGATTTTGGGCCGTAGACCACGCTTCAATGTGCCCACCAAGGCCGCCACCAGCCAATTAGGAAGTCGGTTAGCTTCCTTCATAAACTTTGTATAGTATGCACAGACGGTGGTAGTCTGGCGCAGAGTGGAAAACATCTCGTTGAAGTCCTAGAATTCATTTGGCCCAAACTGAATGCAGAGCTCGTTGGAGAAGGCTCCCCAGGTGGGTTAGTGTACCTCTTTTTTGAAACTCTGGAACCAAACTGAAGCGTCCCCATGGAGGTGGAAGGCACTGATGCGTAGACATTCAGCCTCAAAATGCGTCCCGTGGTAAGCAAAGAACTTTTCCGCCTTGTACAGCTAGTCTACAGGATCGTCATCACCATTATAGCAGGGAAATTGTAGGTGAGCCAAACGGGGTTCAGCCCCCCCCCACCCCGTTGTCCACCACGATGCCCAAGATACTCATCCCACTCCTCCTCAGCGTTTTGGAACTGATTTGGAAGGGGCGACATCATAGGGACATTTTCTCGAACACCTGGTGTGCCTCGCATGTCCCAGGCCTAACGTCTCCCCTCAAGCACTTGATTGTTAGTGCCAAATTGCACTAGACTTGGGAAAACGCTCGCATCGACATCTGCCTGTGCTGCAGGGCCGGGGATTGTCGGTTCAGGGGGCTACGATGGCCCGCCCCTCTCTTGGACAGTGTGGGGAGGTCCAGGTAGGATGGGCGCTGCACGTGCAGTCTTCATACTTATCAGATGCATGTTCATGGCCTGCAACACAGCCATGAGCTCAGACATAGTGGGTTCGCCAGCTACCGCAGGAGTGTCCTTCTGGCTGTCCACGAATGATGAGGCAGGAACCTCCTTCTCTGGAGGAACCTTGGGAACAGCAGAGCTTGCTTACCTCAAGCCATGGCCTGGGATTGCAAATGCTCTGATACCAATGATGTGCCCGATGAAGGCACAATTAGTATCAAGGAGTATTCACGCAGTGAAAGGGGAGAAGCAAAGAAGAAGGGGAGAAATCTAGGAAAATTCAATAGCATGCTATCAAACAAGAAAGGATTGCCCCATATAGGGGATGACTAGTCCCCTAGGGAATCATGCCCAACCCAAACCAAGTTAGTTTGGTTCCGTAGGTGAACACACCAGTTAGTGGTTTGGCTAGCGCAGGCCACTAACTAAACCAATACAATTTTACATCCAAAAACCAAACCAAATTAAATACTAAACTATTACAATAATAAATAGTTCAATGCAACTACGTAAAAGCAATAAAGTAGAGTATGGTGAAGTCCTCTGAGAGACTGGTCATCGTGCACACTCTTGGGCAGAATCAAACATCTAGGCTTAATACACACCCAGACCAAATCAAAAACATATATCAATTTCAATAGAGAATCAAACATTTGGGGATCAATACAACACACAAACACCATCCCGCAGGATAAACACCATGGCAAGACATGAGAAATGCACAACCAACTCATTATCGGCTAGCACAAACATGGAACTTAATCCGTCGAACCCTCAGGTCTCAAACTCACAACACTATCATTAGCTTTGCTTATAATTCAAGTTTGAATTAAGTAAGTTATGCAGTACAATTATGTCAAAAAAAATCACAAACATGCAGTACTCCACCTATCAAACCAAAGCCAAGCCCAATCCAAAACCTTAGTTCCTCAGGGTAGTGGACTTCACGTAACCCATTCAATTTACAACATAGCTTACCGTACACAAATCCTTACATATTCATACAATCTCCACCATCTACCTTATGACCAAATCATCTTACATAGATGTCATCAAACTAAACTCCTTAGTGCAAACCCCAGTTATCGCTTTCTTACTTATACCTCACTTATTATACATACTTTTCACTTCATAATCATTATGTTATGCTTGTACAATTATGTAGCACTCTTACTGTCTGACAATCCCCAAACATATGCTCCAGTCCAAATCAAACAATCGGCTCCAATCCTTTCCCATCAAACTTATGTCCTCTAGCTTCCGTCATATGCTTACATATCTACAACAAATCTAGATGAAACCCTCTATCACCTGTTATTGTTGATTGCCCATACTTCTGCCCCTACACGCATACACATATCCATTAGATAGGCATGTAGCCATCATACATATGTATGTCCATCACACATACGTATAACATACACATATTCTATACATAGCTTACCAACAAACATGCTAGCCATCACTAGCACACATATACTTCAAACATACTTATAGCCCACATGCATGTCATATGCATTTCGGCATGGCATAATTTATCCTCTTACATCATGCAAACGGATCATGATTAACATCCAAAGCATTGAATTATACAATCCTAGCATGCTGCTACACATTCAAAGAATGCTATCATGAAATTACAAGTTCAAAGCTCCCCTACCTAGTAATCATGACATTTGATGGTGAGCACACGATGGTAGTGGCATCGGTGGCAGAGTTGGTAGCAAAAAGTATTGCCAAGTTGAGAGAGTTGTTGTCCTGAGGCTTTAGGAAGCACAAGAAGTACTCACCGCCAAATGAGGTGTCAGAAGTCAATGTGGCAAAATCTGTGATCCATGATGACACAGTAGGGGCGGCCGGGAGAAAGGTTGTACCAACGAGTGGCAGGTGTGACCGAAAGAATATACTCACTGAAGTTCGGCCGATGGCTAAGAAGTACTCGGTTGGCCGCAAGACATCAAAACCGCCATGGACAACACCCAACAATGTCGATTCTATGTCAACAAGGGCCCACATAAGGGCGGAGGGCATGGGGCGAGAAGTCAAAGGAGAGGCGGATGAGGGATCCGATGTCAACTCCATTATGTGGTAGAGTCACCCGACAGTTAGGTGCACAAATGTGGCGCCTGAACCCTAAAACGCACTAGTGGCCACATGCACGCGTGGCCAAAAATGGCCACTCTAGGGGTAGATAGGTCAGATAGTGGATGCCCAAAGCCTAGAAAAGGGCAACCGAGCTAGGCCGAGGAGTTGATGGCCAACCAAACTTGCAATGACATCGCTGATCGCCACCCACACCCAAAACCTATTGTGTGGGCAGTTGTGCATCTCGCATGTAAAAGGGCAAAGGGTGACTCATGGTCGAGCAATAGTGGGGCAAAGGCCACGGTGAAACAAGGCTAACCCCAAGGCCAACTGGAGGACAATCAGTGACCAGAGACATCATAATGACAAAACGGTCACAAAGGGTCGTATGGGTTAGCGCAAATCGAGGCATAATGGTGGAGCAAGACAATGCAGGTGAAGCGGGGTCAAAAATGACAACATCCAACCAACACCGGGTCGAGGTAGGCTGGACAGAGTCCATCCAGTGGCCGGACGACGACTGGAAACACACTAATGTCTCAAAAATATAATGGACAATGAGAAGAACAAAAGCCAAAAAATTGTACTGATAGCTCACATAGGTGCAAGGAGAGCATGGTTGAAGCCTTGACTAGTGCCTATGGATTCTTGGAGGCCAAACGAAGATAAGTCAAGTTTAGGGTGGCCACAAACGATAGCAAAATCGCCCTCTAATAGCCCAAAAATGAATTTGCAAGGGAAGAAAAACTTAAGAAAAAACCGGTACCTCATGGAGGAGCAAGGAAGACATGGCAATGGTCATAACCAATACCTACGGACTTGTGGAGGTAAGGTGAAGTGGATCCTGACAAGAATCGGCAGAATCCGATGACGGTGGAGGGACAATGGAGCGACCAAAAACTTACTCGGGTTTTCTCACAACTTAGTAGACGTGAAAACCTTATTGGGCGTCTAATGTTTCTAGAATCTGATCGTCATGTCTAGAAATTTATACACCTTTTTATTTTTCTCTTTATATCCTTAATATGCTTTAACCTCCTATTTACGCGTCGTACCTCAAAAATTCTTGCCAAAAGCACCTGGCGTAGCTTGTGACCCACAACTAAGCCCCACCCCCAATTCTATGGGTATAATACTCAGGTCAAAAATGCAAATACAACTACGCCGAAGCATCACATTTTTCTGTCGAAAATAATAATAAAAATAGCAAGAAGATCACATAAAATCATAGAAAAATAAGGGACATTACACTTTCATACTAGACCAACTTTCAATTTTGATAAGAAATACCCAATTTTGAAAAATCCCCAACTTTGCGCAAAAACTTGAAATAGCCATTGATTTTTCATAAATTCTTGAGTTCTAGTGGATCAAATTGTATGAAATTTTATCCAAAGATAGATCAACCTATTTTTAACAATCATATTTGTATAAATCTTATGAAAATCCATTGAAAACTACCAAAAATCAAACTTTTCATTTTGAAACTCCCCTTGGAAGAAGTGAAAAGCTTAGATTTGATGAGGAAAATTAGTTTTTGATCATGCAAGAACACCTCAAATTGTCTTTATGCTCACACTTACACTTTTTGGAAGAGTTTGAAGTGAAATGAAAATGAAATGAGCTGCGACCAATTTCAAAGAAATGCTTGAGTGCAAAAAACCCTACTATGATCGATCAATTGCTATAGTCAATCATTCGGTAGTTCTTGAAATAAATTTTATTCAAGAAAAATAATATAAATTGCAAAAATTCAAAAAATAGAAAATTTCCAATAAACTCCTAAAAATATTTCAAGACATTTCCCATCAAATTAAAAGTTTTTTGACACTCAAAACTCAAATTAATGTGGTCAACTCTACTTTTTTTTAATCTTGAATCTCCCAAGATCACCCTTAATGAATCTTAGAGAAATTTATTCAGACCATAGTAAAGACTAAGTTTACATGATTTTCCTAAAAAGATAAAAACAATCAAAAGGCTCATAATAAACAAGCTCCTATCTTTTTCTGAGTTATGTTATTTTTCCTAAATTCATTTTTCTAGGACTTAGCTTTATCTAAATCCTTTCTACTTGCATTATTTTTTTATTCTTTTCAATTTATTTTTCTTGATGTGAAGCAGATGGGAGTTTCACAATAGCCTAGGCCGAGTAAAGTAGGTAGCTCTTCCCCATCATCTTTATGAAAACAATTTCATTATCTAAAAAAATATTAAAATACATAAGACTCATAAGCATTGAAGTACATTACATTGAATTTTCTTTTCTTTAGATCCTAAACCTGACTTATTTCATCATCAAAGAGTTTTAAAATTTATTTTAGACCTAAAATGAGCAAATTGCCTATTTTTAGTACAAAATTCTCTGTGTATAATAATTTTTAATACGTATACCCCATAACTTACTATAAATAGAAAATCCAAGCTCCAATCCATTTGGGAAGGGCTGAGATTTGGTAGGTTGAGAAGCCTTAATCCCCATACCAAAGAAGGAAAGTTTGATTTAGGTAAGATTAGTCTTGATTTTTTATTAATCTCTTCGATTCTCCTTAATCTTTCTTAAACCCATCTTTTCCAAGGATGGTTTGTGTTTTATCCCATTAAAAATTATGTTCTTAATCTCTATTTCAAACCCTAATTTGGAGATTTTCGTTTTTAATCCAAGAAAGCCCTAGATATACAAGTTTTCAAGTGGTTTAAGCTTAAATAATCGGATTTATTAAGGTGTTAACTAAACCCCAAATGTGGGTTGAGATTTGAGGAGATTGAAGCTTCTATTTTGGACCAAAAGCTCATTGAAGCTAAGAACTTTTCTTCCTTGTTGGGTTTATGTTTTGGAATTGTGGTTTGGAATGGGTTATGTGAGTTTTTTTTAATGTTATGATTCAATGGTGGGTTGAGTAACGCATTTATTTTTAGTGATTTCCTTATGATTTAGTTTAGAAATGACTAGATCTATCATATTTTAGACTTGGGTAATGATTACATAAAGTTTCATAAAGTTTTAGCAATTTTTAGAAGAATTTAAGTTCAATTTCATGAGGTTGAAGATGACTTTCAAGACAGTTTTATCCTGACCATTGGATCATTGATTTAACTACCGGTTCTTCACCAAATCATTCAAATAGCTCAAACAGTTTTCTATTTTGGATTCATGACTGTGTTTCGAATACTTTTACTTTGAGTCTTTCTCTAAAATTTGTTCTGATAATATATTAACATATCTAGATTATATTCCTAATTATTCATATATTTTTAATAATATGTATTTATTATATTTTTTGGAATGAATACTATTTAGAAAAAATAGCTCATTGTTTTTGTGTTTAGAAGAATGTTTAAGGATGAAAACATATGATTTTCGGTTCCTTATTTTTATGATGGATTTATATATGTGTTATGCTATGCTGTAAAAATTTCAAGTCGTTTAGATCACAATAAGTAATTGGCACAATTATAAAATTGAAGGTGGGTGATTTCCGGCAGAACTGCACTATCTTAGTAATTATATCACAAAAATTATTTTTTATACTTATTTTCATATGATATTTTTTTATATGTTAACTAAGCCTACGATATAGGTCTCTATAAATTTTCACATCGATTGGTGTTTATTTGCTATTTTACTAAAAATGTACAAGTTACATGCTGTGATTATGTTAAAACATCTACTTAAGATAGTACATGATAAATTTCACATGTTATATTAATTTTAGGTTATTTATATTTCTCATGTTTTAGCTTAAGTATGACTATGTTTACGCTTACCTAAGTCTTGCATAAAGTTATAATTGACTAGGACTTGTGTTCTTCAAGGTTTTCATGGAAGTTTAATCATGAATTTAGGGAGAGGGAACTATGATCGAATCATGAAAGCATGCATATTGTATGATGATGGTTTGTTCATTATGCATATGTCAATGTTTAGAATTGAGCATTATTGCCACGTACACACTCGTGGAGGTTATTGTAGTACACATATGGATTAGGAATGATGCACACATGGACCGATTGAAGCATATCTCATATATTAGGATTCATGTAGTTTTGCTCACTCATGTACCATGTCGCATGCATCACAAAAAGGGTTTTATAAATGAGATTAATCAATATTAGTCAGATTGATTTATTGGATGCAATGGGGTGAGATTGCTTGATAGATTAATTGATCAAAAGATTATTGATTTGGATTTACATATGAAAGGGTAGGGTTTTACATCCAATGGACAGGATTTTATGTCCCTCAATGACAGGTTTTCCTCCCTGGGTTGAGAAAAGTTGCTATGCTATAAGGAGATTAAATTACTGAGACTATGTGGAACGTAAGAATCCAAGCTGGTTTGACCGAGTGCACCAACTTACCAGGGGGTATCTTCCCTGTTAGGGATTTTACACAAACTGCAAAATTTCTTCAAACTATTAAATTGGGGAATTGTCTAGAGTGAAAAGAGATTTCTTTTGCTTCATCCGATTAAGCAGGGTTGTTTTCTCTATACATGAGGCATTCATTATATGTTGAGAATGCATGTGCATGTGATATGTTGCTTGATTACACAGTTGTTTATAGATGTAAGAGCTTATATTGAACATGTAGGTGTGGAACTTATTTGCATATTATGCAGGGTGAATGATTTTAATTGAGTGTGGTTATGCATGATATGGTTAGTGTGTTTGAGTCACTCTCATGGAGGATAAATGCTACTCTCTAATGTTTCACCCATATGAGGGGTTAATTCTTCCCCATACTCCATCACGCTGCGTACACTGACCTTCCCTTGGATCGGGTCCGGCTTATGTTGGTAGGTGCCGGAGTGTGGCAGTCTAGCCCAACAATAATTAAAGATGTTAGATCCTTTTTGGGGCATGCAAGATTTTATAGAAGGTTTATTAAATATTTTAGTGTTATATTTTGGCCATTGTTCAACTTTCTATCAAAGGACAACTCCTTCGAATGGAGTGAAACATGTGAACAAGCCTTCAAAGAACTAAAGAACATGGTCATTTCTTTTCCTATTATGCAACCACCCGACTCGAATTTGCCTTTGTAGATCATGTGTGATGCTAGTATTATGCTATTGGGGCTATTTCTTGGGAAAATAGAAGATAAAAAGCCTTGCATCATTCATAATAAAAGTAGGACTTTAAATAGCGCTCAAATGAACTACTCAACTACTTTAAAGGAACTTCGTATTTGCACTTGACAAATTTAGATCATATTTGATTGGTTCCCAAATTATTATTTTTACTGACCATGCGGCTCTCAAATATCATTTAAGCAAGAAGGATGTAAAACCCAAATTACTCAGTTGGATCCTCTTACCCAAAGAATTTGACCTCACTATCAAATATAAGAAAGGAGTAAAGAATGTGGTTGCTGATTACTTGTCAAGATTAGAGTTTTTTAATTCCATGGAACTATTGCCAATCAAGGACTCCTTTCCTGAAGAAGATTTGTTCAACACCTCTCAAATTTCGTGGTATGTAGACATTGCAAACTATCAAGTGACAAGTAAAACTCCCACTCACTGGACTCAACAGGATAAAAAAAATTCCTTTGCAGAGGTAAAAAACATCTTTTGGGATGATCCTTATTTGTTTAAATATTGTTTGGACCAAATAATGAAGAGATGTGTGCTCCTAAGCATATGAATGTAATCTCCTACCATTCTCAAGCATGTCGCGGTCATTTTTCTATTAAAAAGACTACTTCCAAGATTGTACAATGTGGTTTTAATTGGCCAAGTCTCTTTAAAGAAACTCATGAATTTTGCAAAGTACGTTATTGTTGTCAAAAGTTAGGCACCATATTCCATAGGAACATGATGCCTCTTAACCCAATTTTGGTTGTGGTAATTTATTGATTATTAGGGCATTGATTTCATGGACCATTGCCTCCCCCTTTTGGCTATCTTTAGATTTTAGTAGCTGTTGATTATGTATCTAAATAGATTGAGGCTATTCCATGCAAAACAAATGATCACAAAGTTGTTGTGAAATTTTTGAAAGAAATTATTTTGTCAAGATTTAGAACACCTTGAGCCATTATAAGTGATCAGGGTACACACTTTTGAAATAGGTTTTTCGAGGCCTTAATGAAAAAATATGAAATTATACATAAAGTTGCTGCACCTTATCACCCACAAACAAGTAAATAAGTAGAAATTTAAAATCAAAAAATTAAGAATATTTTGTACAAAATGTTGAATCCAAATGGTAAGGATTGATCATTCAGACTAATCGATGCTCTTTGGGCTTATCATACTTCTTTCAAAACCCCGATTGGAATGTCCCATTGTAGGTTAATTTTTGGAAACGCTTGTCACTTGCCTGTGGAGTTAGAACGTAGGGCTTATTGGGAATAAGATTGTCAACTTCAATCTTGGGAAGGCTGGGTTGCATAGAAAGTTACAGGTAAATCAATTAGATGAGATTTGACATGCTTATGAGAGTTCTAGAATGTATAAGGAAAGAATAAAGACATTTTATCATAAGAACATACTTTCTAAGAGTTTTAAACCATTTCAAAATGTTCTTTTTAATAATTCTTGGCTTCATCTTTTTCCTAAAAAAATTAAATCTCATTGGACATGTTGTTTCATTGTAAAAACTGTTTATCCTTACAAAACTGTTAAAATTGAAAACCCAAATAATAGTAATTTTTTTAAAGTTGATGGAAAACATTTGAAACCATTTTAGACCATTTGTCCTTGAAGTGTAGTCTACATCTCTTGAAAATCCAAATTACGACAGTTGATTTTCTTTTCATGATTTTTACCCAAAAAAAATTTAAAACATTGAGGACAATATTTCATTTAGGTTGGGTGGTGAGTTTTGATAATTTTTGGTAATAATATTGACCGTAATAACCTTGATCATTTCTTGGTATTCTTCCAATTTACTTTGATCTCTAGATAATGATGACACTTAGATATTTTTAATAAAACTTTCCTTTTGTAATGCGTCTTTACAATTAACTTTCATGAAGAGGATACTAGAAACTAATTTTGGTTTTTAAAATTTCATTCATTCTTGACTAATTTTTAGAGTTGAAGTTGAATTATGTGGTTGTTGCTCTAATTCTCGCCCGGAATGTTGAGAAACACCAAATCTAATGAACTTTACCTCCTTATTTACTTGGTTGGCTAGGAAAGAAGAAAAAATTAGTGGATTATTGTCGTTATGGAAAACAACAAATGAAATAGACCGAGTACTTTGAAAAGGGTTGCTTATGAAAAAAAAGAAGTAAAAAACAAGTGATGGACATCGTATGAAAAAAAAACAAAGTTTCTAAATAGTGTTACAGTTTGTAAGATAAGATGAAGTCATCGTCATAACAATGCAAGTATGCTGGAATACCAAAAATAAAGCCCGTGGGGTATTAAAGCGAGCATCTAAATTATAGGTTGCTATGCTTTGAGTGAGTTCTTTTCGTAATCTAAAATTTTCTCAGTGAGTAGAAGAGCACAATACTTTAAGAGACTGATACTCTAATTTTCTTGTCAAAATTTTACATTGAGTCATTAGCACATTGTTTCAAAAGTTCCTCTACATAGAAATTTAATGGTTCAGACTTTCATGAATATTTTTTTTAAATACTTAATCTATGAAAACTAGCTTTTGAGTATTTTAGAGTTAATGGTAAAGTTTGATGTTTGCTAAGTAGGGATGAAGGGGTTCTTTGATCTTGTTTTAAAATTATTATCTTAGTCTTTACTTCCTCAACACAACTTGTTTGCATTATCTATCATTTTTTTTCTTTCTCTCCTTCTTTGCTTTGTATGGCTGAAGACATAAAATTAGCGATACTTGGGAAGCTACTAATGAGTTATTTAATTTTTTGGATATATTCATTACAAACCCTCATAAGACATAATTCATTCACTAGAGAAAATTAGGGCTTTAACGGCTTGCTACATGTGCTAAATGTAGTCATGACGGCCTACAAAATTGGCTTCTTTTTTTGTTTTCTTTTTGATTATTTTTCTTTTCAAATGCATAGATTGCTAGAGACTATCAATATGCTTGTTCAGGGGTATTTGATGCACTAAAATAATATTAAATTAAATATTTTTAAAACTTGAATTATAATCCTATTTTTTGCTAATTTATTGCTTATTTAGGTTATTTATATCTTGAATAGTTGACTTGGGTCACTGTTGTATTTACATGTCTAAACGGGCTTCAACAAGATCCAAGTGGAAGAGGAAGTTAAGCCCAACTGCTTAAAACTATTTACGAGCCAAAATGGGCTCCTAATGGTCTAAACATGCATGGAATGGTCAAATATAACCTTGTGGACCTATTAGATTTCATATTTCCATCAAGAGAACCAAATTTGAGAAGAAGCTAATTTGGATAGATTGACAAAGCCTTAATATTTCAATCATATCTTTCTATGTGAAATTTAGATTGATATAATTCTTGTGGAATTATAAATAAGACTTTCATGGCTACAAGCACTATTGTAGAAAGAAATTCATAATTGCTAAGATATATGGCTGAAATCTTATATGCAAATGGACAACTAGTTAATTAACCCAAGGCTATCACATAGAAGATCTTTTCACTGGTTATGATTGACAGAAATCAGAAAAGATAATGAGGCTTATTGGATAACTAAAAGAAAACTAAATAATACTGATTTTATTTATTTAATTAATTTAAAATCTAATCATTACTAAAGAAGTAACCAATTAAGAAATTAATCTGGAAGCAATTAAGGGATATGATTAGACCTTTACCTTCGACGCAACTCTTTCTACTCCTACAAATAAAAGGGTAGACATGGGAGATGCATCATCTCCTCCTCTTTGGAGCTCTCTTCTCTTTTTTTTATCTTTTTTTATAGTTTTAATTTTAACTTTTATTATAATAGTTTTCTAAGATCTCTAGCTAAGGCAAGAGGTGATTTGTAATAATCTAATAGAGTTCTATTCATGTTTCATGTAAGTACTACTTATTTGAAAGTGATGTTTATTTAATATTGTTCTTCTTGTTTCTTTATGATCTTAATACATAAGATGTTTGAAGGCTCTCCCTTTTTATTTTTAGTGGTTTTGAAATATAGAACTCTTTAAGAAATAATTCTTTTTACCCTTCATCTTTCTAAAGTATTTCCCAACTTTATGTTTTCTTTTAATGTTCATATCTTCTGGTTAGATAGAATCTTCATTCGATTATAACTGAGATAACATGATACATAAAGAACAACACTAGATGTTATAATGACCCTTAATGTCTTAATATTTTATCATATTAATTTTTTAACTCTTTATTACCTCAATACACTTCTACTCTTTCTCTCTTAATCTTTATTTACACTTCTTATTTTGTAATTGTTGTGATATTCACATAAAGGCAATCCTTGTCAATTTGACATTGCAAGACTACATCCACTTGTGCACTTGTAAGTAATATAATCCTAATCTTTGGCTCAATTAATTAATAGTTTATGTGTAACAGGCACGCGACAGGATGAAGTAGAGTTGAATACCGGAAGACTTAACCCATCCTTGGCTATACACGCGAAGGAGTTGAGCACATAAAACTTGTACAAACGCAAAATAACCAAAATAAATGACTACTTAATAAAAGTATTAGTTCACTCATACCCACATAACATAGTCATCATAGCCCACACCTAGCTAAAATATAAGTCTAAGCCCACAATGGCTAATAAAAGTCTAAGCTAACATTGGCTAAATAGAAGTGTAAAGTAAAGTTAAGTACATAAAGATCTCAACACAATATGCTATCAAAGCTATCATAAAACCCATTATCTCTATGCATAACCTCTCAATGATCAATGCAATCCACATGCTCCATATGGAGCCCATCCATTCAACCTGCATGGCACGACATGTAACCCTAAAATAAAACATAAACAAAGAAGGGTGAGCCACAAGCTTAGCAAGGTTTTTAATACAGAAAGTAAATTCATAATGAAAACATAGGCAAGGATAATCATAACATCCATGATATAGTTAATCACTATGCCCATTCAACATGCATGGAAAGAGAGGAGAGGAGATAGAAGACATAAAAACAAAGATGGAAAGAGAGGAGAGAGATAGAAGCCTAGGAAGAGAGAGATAGAAGACACGTGAGAGAGAAGAGAGAGAGCAAAGAGAGAAGACAAAGAGCGAGAGAGAGAGAGAGAGCGAAGAGCATAGAGATAGAGAAGAGAGAGAGCAAAGAGAGAAGAGAGACATAGAGGAGAGAGTGAAGAGATACAGAGGAGATAGATAGAAGATAGAGAAGAAAGAGAGGAGGGAGAGTGCTAGAGAGGAGAGAGAGACTTAGAAGAGAGAGACAGAGAGAATCAAGAGAGAGAGAGGACAGAGATAGAAGAGAGAAATAGAGAGAGGAGAGAATAGAACAGAGAGAGGGGAGAGAGAGGAAATAAAATATCTTTTTTCAAAAAAAAATTGTACTATTGGCGATGCTTATTCAAACGCAATGCAAATGTTGTGAAGCATCACAAATAAGGTTTTCTTTTTGTGATGTTTTGTTAGAAACATCTCAAATGGGTTACATTTTGCAATGCTTCTCATGAAGTATTGCAAAAAACACCTGCATGCATTATTTCGTCCGTGGATTTATTTGCAATTGTAATTGGCGGGTGAAAACTGGTCCATGCATGGCTGCCCCTTGTGGATTCTGGTTCCATTGCCGCCTGTGGTTACATAGCCGCCCTTCCCTCCTCCACTTTCTCCGCTGGCTGCCCCCGGTAGATTCCAACACCACTACTGCCTATCCAGCCACCCTATGGCACACCTTCCCCTCTTGGGGCGCACCTTTCCATTGGGTCTCCCCTCTCCTTTCTCTGCTCCCCTTTCCTTGTGCACTCCGGCAATAAAGTGGAGGGGCATCAGATCTGGCTTTGTCGTGTCATTTGGCACCCTTCCCCCAACTTCCTTCCTAGCTCCCCTTCCTACCGACTCCCCCACATTTCCTCTATTTCCCCCTTCCCCCCCCCCCCCCCACCCACTCACCCACCCCCACTATCCCTCCTTGCGAGTGCTATAGGTGGACGAGAAGAATGACACTATCATTTTTTTTGTTATTAGAGCTTTTAAAAACATCACTAATAAGAGTTTTTATTATATTTTAAAGTTTTTCATCATTAGCGAAATTTTTAAAAGCATTGAGAATTAGGTTTATTATTTTTTTCTTATAAGTGATGATTTTAATAAGAAAAAAATTAATATTAGCAAAGCTTTTAAAAATGTCGCTAATAAGGGCTTTATATTTTAATAAAAAATAATTTAATTTTTTTTAATTTGTATTTCTTATTAGTGATACACAAAAAAATGTCGATAATTAGTTTTTTTTATTTTTATAAATATTTTCTATGGTAGTGACATGTTACAAAGCGTTGCTACTAATATATTATTAGCGATGCTTATTAAATTTTCTATCAATGACACATAATAAAACATCATAAAAACATATATTAGCGATGCATAAAAAAGCACCACTAGCGACACTTTTTAAGCATCGCTAATAGCCAATTTCTAATATAGAAAACCAAAAGTACGAAAAAAACCACACAAATAGTCATTTGGCTAAACTCAATATACTATGAAGATGTAGAACTTATACGACTTAAGACTAATAACCTCTACCCAAACTTGAAGTCCTTCTCTATGTTGATCACCAGAGTCCTTGGTATTTTTCCCTTCAAGTTTGATCTTTGTCTTCTTCTTCAATAGTGCTAAATCCTCTTCCATCAAAGTCCTTCTTGATTGATATTGATGATGCTCTATTAAAGTCTTTCTTGATAAGTCTCCTCTCCTTCTTCAAAGATTTTGATATTCACAGCAAGTCTTTTAGCTTGAACGGTCTTCAATCTTTTCAACAATGTTATAATGAAAATTGAAGTAAGGTTCTAATCTCAAGGCTCTTTTTCTCTACCACTTTCTCCTTTATGTACAAGTGAATATGTTTATTGAGAAGTCTCTCACCTTACAAACTATTCTTGATGCTTGTAGGATTCTAATAGAAAAATAGTATTCATTCAAAGCATAATAACCATGGAAGCATTCTTCTCTTTCAAACCAATAGAGAAATCAATATACGTATTCTCTACTCATTCTACAATTTCCTCTCTATTTTTTCATGTCCAAAATACTCCTTATATAGAGTCCAATGTCTGTTTAGGGGTTAGGCCTTGAATAGAAATAAAATTCTACACAGAATAACCAATTTCAAAAAATTACTTGACGATCAATTGATCAATTTCTATAGAAACTGATATAACACCTAATTTCAAAAACTAAAATGACCGATCACTATAGTATTTAGATCGATCCGTGAACAATATTGCTCAGTAACCTACTACATTGTAGCTACAATACAAAAAACAATAAAATTTCTCGATCCATCCCATTTCAAATCTGATCGATCTCATTTCACTAATTCTTTTCTCACACTCTCGTATGATAAACTCTATTGTTCTTATGTGCATGTATGCATGTGTGTGTGTATGGTATGCTTCATTTTCACCATGTGATCTTGTGTAGTAACACAACAATCCTATTACTTAAAGTACACATCACTGACATTATTTTGTTCGTCGAAAAAAGTCACCATTATACATTGCAATATTTACTTACATTGTTTGATGGCCTATTCGATGTGAGCAATGTTTGGTTCATGTACATTAGCATGATCTCTACATTGGGTAAGTGTATTAGGTTGGTTAGGCAATGGTATGCATCATTCCCTTTAGAGGAGGATTATGCACTAGTTGGAGTTGCAGGCAAAGTTTAGGTGAAAGTTTCATCTGACATCATAGCAAATGTTATTGGTTGTGATAGGAGAGAGCTCATATATCCTCAGTTTGATGGATATGTATATCCATTTTACAGTAAGGAGACTGGGAATTTGCTTGGTTTACCTAGAGGACCAAAACATGAGGTTTCTTTGTTGGTGCACTCTATGACATGGGATTTCATATTGCTACATGTCATAGCGCAGTATGACATTTGGAGTGCTACGAAGGAGACAGTAGATAGGACAATGACATGACTTCTACATCTCCTAGCACAACGACAAATAGCATTGGATCTACCCTCCATTATTTTTGTTAGGTTTATGACATTACTAAATTGCTACACACATGAGATGTTACCTTACCTGTACATTATGTGTCTAATTTTCACTATGATGCATGTAAGGATACCTAGAGTAGAGCCCAATATGATCGACATGGGACCAATTGACCTTGTAGTAGTTTGTAGGATGCTATCTCACCATTAGGGTGATGTTCATAAGCCATAGAGAGTAGCAGAGGCACTGGCACCATTGAATGATCTAGATAGACGGTTACTATTCCCAAGTTTAGAGTGTTTAAGATGCTTATGTTTCAAAGGCTTATAGACATTGATTGCTTGCTCATGGCCTGAATTCTACATGCAAATAGTGAGGGGTAGAGAGTGATGGTGATGATAATGTAGATTGAGTTTTATATTGATTTGTACACTTTTTTATGTATTTCTTTGTTTAAAACTTGTTTAGTTCAGTTATGCTTCATTTTGATTACGAGATGTGCCTTGAAATGGATGTTATGTTGAGATATGTGATGGATATGTGATGCATTGATGGTTTATGTATATTTTCATGTCTTTTAGTTATGATGATAACTTGATTGTGCCTTAATGAGTATTTTATTAATTATTGCTTTAACTTTTTGTCTATTTATGTCAAAAAGGGGGAGAAGGGATTGATGAAAGTCAAAGTGATTATCTTTATACTTGATTACAGAGTACTATGCAAAAAAAAATTGTTTTAAGTGTGCAAGATAAGTATAGGGTTATACAAGGCTTTTCAAGATCAATTTCAAATGAGTTTATGTTGAATGAGTCTATGTTAAATCTTTGTTGTGTCAAGTTATTTTGTATAATTTGAAAGTCAATGCTCTATGTCAAAAGTTGTAATTTTATTATGATTTTCAAATAAGTAGTATTTTGCTAAGAAACATCCAAAGGGGGAGATTGTAAGAACATATGAGTCATGCGACAAGGTTATTGGCTAATTTCTTTACCAAAATTATGTCTAGAAACCTTATGTATGTATTGAGTTTTGGAATTTGATTAGATGTTATAGTGATCAAGTCAGATTTGGAATTGATATACTTTAAAAATAGGAGCAGACAAGTTCTTATTAATCAAGACTAATGACTATTGAAGGTTTTTAAAGCTTATTTAAATCATATTTATATACCAAAATTACTTTAACAAGTTTCAATAGATATTTCATAAGGTTTTAGGGTAAAAAGGGCAGAAAGGGCAAAATGATAAGAATATAGAGTAATTGATCAATCGTTGGACATATAGTTAATAAGAACAATCGATCATACTTGATTTTGCCCTATGTAAAATGAAGCGGAAAATTATTGATCGATCGCCTTCTTTAATAGATCGATCGACTGAAGAGTTATGCACAAAACAAATAGTGAATGATCAATTGTTGTTTGGAACGATCGATCACTTCAAGGACATTTTACCCTAATTAAGCCATTCCAATTTCAATTGTTTTCCTTATTTAAGTCAGAGACCTAAACTGACTTAAAAAGCCATGAAGTTTATATAAAGCATCGAGTTGAAGATTAATGGTAAATTCATAATGTTTTTCTACTATTTCCCACAGAGATATCAAAGATGAGTTGCAGTATACACTACAACAAAAAGGATTGTTAGTGATACTTTTATTAGCGACGCAATAACAAACATCACTGAAAACAACTATTTGCAATACATATGAAAGCGTTGCAAAATTTATCACTAGTAGTGAGTCTTTTTAAAAAGCATTGCTAATAATACTACTATTAGCAATACTTTTTAAAATCGTGTCTAATAGTACTACTATTAGCAATGCTTATATCAAAGCCTCTCTAATACTATTTATGACACTTTTAATAAAGTGTCACTAATAGATACAAATTTTGAAAATAAATAAAAAAATAATAACTATTAGTGACGCTTTTCTCGCTAATGGTACAAATATTAGGGACGTTTTGATATAAGCACCTCTAATAGCAAGACTATTAGTGATGCTTATTAGAAAGTGTCGCTAGCTTCAAGAAGCACACCATGGAAGCAAACAAAAAAACAATCAACTAATGGAATTCAATGTTGCTAGCATTATCTAAATCTTTTTTAACCTCACACCCCATTCATTTAAGAAGCATTACATGAACTAATTTGGTCTTTAACAAAGTCGTGCACATGTGATGAGGTATAGTTTAATTGATGAAGACTTAACCCATCACTGGGTAGAACACTACGAAGTTCAGCACATATACTTTGTACAAAAGCAAAATGAGCAATAAAGGACTACTAATTAAAGTATTAGTCCACACGTACACACATACTTTGTCATGCCCCGGCACCCACCCAACCCGAGCCTAACCCGTGCAAAAGACGATCGAAGCGCACAAGGGTGACAAAGTTGGTTTAACATAGCGAAAGACATTAACCCCTTTATCAAGTGAATTTCACATACGGAGTGTGCACCTTTAAACCTTTGTGCAAGAGAAATAAGGAAAATAAAAGAGGACTTTAACTCAAAACTAGTCCACAAGTGTTACACCTACATACTGAGAATCCGGAGCCAACACACATGGCTTGAATCAGAAAGTCTTAAACACATCTAAAAATATAAGATATACACATGTCTAAAATAAGAACCACCATACATAATGTTCTATTATCATAACAGAGTAAACCAAAAAACATAACAAAGTCCATAGGCATCCACTTCTAATCCTATGCTCTCCCCAATTGTTCCCATACAGATGATCCTGGTTAACTGCATGTCACGCTATGCAACCCCAAAACTAAATACAGAAAGAGGGGTGAGTTAAAATCAGTGAGGTATTATACGTCAAGAGAGTAAATCCAAAATCATCACAAATATTTCACCTAGAATACATCACATAAAATGCATGCATTTATCATGAGAAATTTGCATAACCTATGCATGACTACTCATCATACCTATACATACTCATAAAATCATCTACATATCTCCTGCATACCATTTCACATAGCATATCACTATATCATCTCATTCATAATTCATTTTCAATGCATTCATTCATCCTGCATAAGAGTGTGTCAACACACTCACCACAATCATGCATATCAAACTCATTCCCCTTCATAACATTCAACATGCATAACATGTGTCTCTAACACGTAATTACATCATGCATATTCATATCATTCATCCACAAATCATTCACCCTATATGATAAGTGTCTCAATTACACTATACCAAATCATGCATAATAACTCATATTCACATGTGTTACATAATCTCAAATCAATCCCTATATAACTGTGTAACCTTAGAATAATATTATCACATATGCATGCATCATCAACAACGGGGAATGTCTCCATCATGGAGAAAAATACAATCATACCACCTACTCTAGACTTGTTCAGATTGGCATGAAGGAAACCTAAGGTGTTTGGGGTAGTCAGCCCCTCTACTTGCCCTAGACAGTCCTGGCCAGGAACGTCCGACTCCCACACAAGGAACCTAGAGTAGTGTGTTCGCCCTGGACGTCTTTGAGGTGGAAGAGTCTGAATCCTACACAGAGAACCTATAACATGTAGTAGCCAGTGCATGAAGGCGTACCACTTTGGATTCCCAGGGTCCGATGACTATCTCAAGAAAATCTCAACCGCATTTAAGTCAACTCGACTCAGCTTTATTCAACTCAACTCAACCCAGGGAGGATCCATATTCCACTTAGGAATTCAAATCGAAATCATGTCCTTTCGGACCAACCAATTTTTGATAAGCCAATGATTGATTTATCTGGCATGTAATTTCACATCATTACATCTAATCGATCAACCACATCTAATCTTGATAAAGTCTCATTCGTAAATTGATTTCATGATAAATGCAACATGGTACATACATGGGCAATACATACATAAATCCTAATTCATGAAAATGTGCTCCCATTAGTCTTACATGCATTATTTATAATTATAATATCAATCATCACCATAATTATCCCCCACAAGTGTGTGTATATGGTAGAAATAATTAATTCTAAGCATATGGACATGCTTTGTAAATAACTCGTCGACATACCACATACATACTCTTTAACATTTAATAATGGCTCTTTACTGAAATCATAGGTAAAAACCATCGAAAAACACAATTCAAATCAAGTGCAACCTCAATCTAAACTTAGATAAGCATATTCACACCATAGTTAAAGCTAGACATAGCACTATCATTCACCAATAATTTAATCATACTATGTGAAGACACACAATTCCATTCTCATCCGATAACCATGCTGGAATCATACCTAACATATGAAGAATCATTCAACATGGATTAAAGATAAGAATTTATAACATGCTTAACTAAATAACGAAAAATCCACTTAACACTTAAACGTTCATTATAGCCTCCAACATCAAATTCATGTCCTTCAAGTAGTTTATCCTAACATGTATTACTCATCATAATTATAAGAAATGATACTTATGAGTAAAAGAACAAAAATGAGCAAAACACACAAAAATCACCAAACTACAGTGTTGGTGTTAGAATGCCATATAGGGCTATTCGAACAGCTAACCGTTCGATCGGCCTGCATGGTCGTTCGATCACCAGAACTAGAATTTCTGGTTCGTCTTCTCCACTTCGAATCCAAAACCAAAACTTCACATAAACATCTTAAACTATCAAATCTCACTCCCAAACAACATAATACTGAAATCCAAGCTTAGGAAACAGTAGATCTAGCTATTTACAACCAAAAATACCAAAATATTACAAGAAAGATTAAGTTTTTCTAAATCTGCCAATAAAGCTCAACTCCATGAAAACTTAGGATGAAATTACTTACCTTCAATGAGCTTCTTTACTTAAAATCGATAGTCCAACACCTTCAAATCCTACCCACAAGAGGGTTTTTATTAATACTTTCTTAAATCCAATTAAAAATACCTAAATCTCTTGAAAAATTGTAGATCTAGTGTTTATTGAGTTCAAAAACAAAATTCCTTTCATAAAGGTTTGAAATAGAGGTTCAAATCAATAATTTTTTGGGTAGAAATCAAGATCAAACCTTGGCAAAAGAAGAGATTTGGAATGTTTAGGAGAAACACTAAGAAATTAGTGAAATATTAGGCTAATCTTTACCTTAATCACCTTTCCTTCTTTGGAAATGGGGATTTGGACTCCTAAGCTCCAGATTCTAGCCCCTCATAATTGGGAAAGTAGCTCAGCCTTTCTATTTATAGTAGGTTTTAGGGTAAACCTAACAAATAGGTGGGATATAAATAAGATTTAACACCAAAAATAGAAAACTTGCTTATTTTAAGCTCAAATTGATGTCTAAAAATTTTAGAATATTTAAATATTGTCTTAAGATGGTGTTAGGGTCATTTGGGACCTATCACCTCAATTTTGCACATGGGGCCCACGATGGGTTCCACCCCCATGCTTTCTAGGAAAAATAATAAAAAATTCTAAAAATTCCAAAAAAAAAATCTATTGACTTATATTATCATAAAAACTAGCTTAGTGATAATCCAAAACCATCCTTAACCACTTAAATTCGAAAATGGGTTAAAACTAATCAAAGTTAACATTAAACAACACAATAATTATTAAATCAAATAAAATGAACTCGTTCGAGTTTAGAGATCTTACATCCTTCCCACCTTTAGGAAATTTATTCCCCAAAATTCACTAAAAAATGGCAATAAAAAGGTTGGGTACTTCTCTCTAACTTCATCTTTCCGCTCCCAAGTGGCTTCTTCGACTTCATGATTACGTCATAGAACTTTCACTAGTGGAATCACCTTATGCCAGAGAGTCTTCTCCTTTCTCTCCAAGATATGAATTGTGGATCCACATAAGATATGTCCTCCTTAAACTCCAATGGCTCGAAGTCCAATATGTGAGAAAGATCGGTTTCATACTTTTGAAGAAGTGACATATGGAACACATTATGGATATTTTCATGCCGAGGTCGTAAAGCCACCCGATAAGCCATGGCACTAATATGCTCCATGATCTCAAATGAACCAATGAATCTATGAGACAACTTGCTCCTTTGGCCAAATCGTACCACACAACAGGATACTTTCTGTCACACCCCAGCACCCGCCTGACCTGAGCCGAACCAGATTCGAGGGACGGTCGAAGTGCACAGGGGCAACAAAGTTGGTTTAACATAGCGGAAGACTTCAACCCCTTTATTAGGTGAATTTTACATACGGAGTGTGCACCTTTAAACCTTTGTGCAAGAGAAATAAGGAAAATAAAATAGGACTTTAACTCTGAATTAGTCCACAAGTCTTACACCCACATACTTAAAATTCTAAGCTGACACACATGGTTTTAATCATAAAGTCTTAAACAGATCTAAAAACATAAGATGTACAAGAGTCTAAAACAAGAACTACGATAAATGATGTTCTATTATCATAATAGAGCAAATCAGAAAACATAATGAAGTTCAGAGGCATCCACACCAAATCCCATGCTCTCCCCAACCGTTCCTCATACAGAGGATTATGGTTAACTATATGTCACACCATGCAGCCCCAAAACAAAACATAGAAAGAGTGGTAAGTGAAACTTAGTAAGGTATTATACGTCAAGAGAGTAAATCCAAAATCATCACAGATATTTCACCTAGAATACATCACAAAAAACACATGCATTTATCATGAGATATTTCCATAACCTGTGCATGACTACTCATCATACGTATACATACTCATAAGATCATCTACATATCTCCTGCATACCATTTCACATGGCATATCATGATATAATCTCATTCATGATTCATTTTCAATGCGTTCATTCATCCTGCATAAGAGTGTCTCAACACACTAACCATAATCATGCATATCAAACCCATTCCCCTTCATAACATTCAACATGCATAGCATGTGTCTCTAACACGTAATCACATTTTGCATATTCATATCATTCATCCACAAATCATTCACCCTGCACGATACGTGTCTCAAATACACTATACCAAATCATGCATAATAAATCATATTCACATGTATCACATAATCTCAAATCAATCCCTACACAATTTGTGTAACCTGGGAATAATATTATCTCATATGCATGCATCATCAACATGGTTACTCTAGACGTGATCCAATTTTTACGAAGGAAACCTAGGGTGTTTGGGGTAGTTAGCCCCTCTACTCACCCTGGACAATCCTGGCCAACAACGTCAGAATCTCACACCGGGAACCTCGAGCCCTAGACATCTCTATGGTGGAAGAGTCTAAATCCTACACAGAGAACCTAGAACATGTGGTAGTAGGTGCACGAAGGCGTACCACTCTAGATTCTTAGGGTCCAATGACTATCTCAAGAAAATCTCAACTGCATTTGAGTCAACTAGACTCATCTCTATTCAACTCAACTCAACTCAACCCCGAGAGGATCCATGTTCCACTCTGGAACTCAAATCGAAATCATGTACTTTCGGACCAACAAATTTTTGATAAGACAACAATTGATTAATCCAGCACATAATTTTACACCATTGCATCCAATTGATCAACCACTGCTAATCTCGATAAAGTCCCATTCATAAATCGATTTCATGATAAATGCAATACGGTACATACGTGGGAAATACATACATGAATACTAATTCATGAAAGTGTTCTCCCATCAGTCCTACAAGCATAATTTCCAACCATAATATCAGCCATCACCATAATTATCCCTCACACAAGTGTGTACATGGTAGAAACAATCAATTCTAAGCATATGGACATGTATTGTAAATAACCCATCAACATACCACACATTCTCTTGAACGTATAATCATGGCTCTGTACTAAAATCATGGGTGAAAATGTAACGACCCTGAATTTCCAGTACATTTTCTTTTTTGCCTCTAAGAAGTAACTTTTACAGTTGGTAGAACTTTTTATTAGTTAAATATTTTTATGTATTTAATCCTTATAAGATTATGGTAGAGTGTAGAAAGATGAGTGTAACGGGTTTCGAAGTGCTCGATTCGGACACCAGGGTCAAAAGTTATGGCCTCAAAAAATTTGCCACATAGGCGAGACCCACTTTAAATGTTGTGGACAACATACTCATGTGGGATCTAGTTTGGTAGGGCTCGTTGATACATGCCCAACAGTACTAACGACACCTGAATCAGAGCCCAGGAGAGAAAGATACGCATGTTCAAAGCTTTCGGGTGGTTTTTTTTTAAACAAAAAGAGGCTAGTGTTGGCTGGTGTCAGCTGCCACCGTGTGGACTCAAGCCTGCAGATTCGTGGGCAGGGCCATGTTATAAGGGGCAGGGCCTGTGATGATGCGCGTCATAGCACCTGTGCAACCAGGCCCGACAGGTGAGGGAAACACATGCATGTCATGTCCGCAAGGCACGCAACGATTGCGCCCCCCTAAAAATAGGGGTTCCGGGTCAGTTTTTTTTCTTTGGTTTCCAATTTCCCACTTTTGAAACTGCTTTTCCTCCGTTCTCAACCATTTTACTAAATCGGGTCTTTCAAAAGACATTTTCTACTAAATCGAATGTTTCGAACGCTGTGGCGGGTTAATTTCAGCATTCGAGGCTTCTACAATTAGAATTTTGTAACCAAGGTTTAAGGTAGGGGGTTTTCAACTCTAAACGTGTGCTTGGTATAACATTTTATGCATGATTTGACATGACTAAGCTTATGTGACTGATTTATGGATGACATGCTATGTGATGAACTGTTCAATCATGGATTTTGCTATGTTTTGGATTAAGTGATGATTAATTTGTGGGATTAAGAACCCGGAATTATCATAGAGTGATGATGCCCGCTCTGAAAAATAATTGGCAAGTGGCATGCACAAGATAGAGTACCATGGGAAAACTATCCCTAAGCGTCCCTCGTTTGCCCCATGAGCGCCAAGGGTAGGCCATAGGGTGTCGCGGCTTGTGGATTTATTGTTATTTGGAATGGCTTTGTCTTCTACATAATTTATCGTTGATAAAGGTTTTTAAAGAAAATGCTATAGGGTTTTCAAAGAAATTTCTGCTTAGCATTCCTTTTAGATTTTAAATCAACCACTGAGTATGAAAAAACTCACCCACCCCTAGATTCTGTAGGTAATGCTGCAAGGGTGGAAGTGAGGGAAGAATAGTGTACCAAATATTTTATTTGCTCTCTTCTTTTTGAAAATATGTAATATTTATATGATCGCAATTTAAGGGCACAATGTGCCCGAAGACTTGTAAGGCTTGGAAAACTATCGGCTCTATGCACTTGAGTCTTTGGCTGTGTGTAAAATTTTATTAAGTGTACGAAATGTATGCTATGACTCTGTGGTATGTTCTAATCAATCATGTAAATAATTACTATTTTGTTCTCTGTTATATGGCTAATGCTATGATGTTTTGTTTTCAACAATTAGAAATGATTGGAAAGTCAAGGATGAAACATATTTCATGCTCATTGTACCATTCCACAACAAGAAAATTGCCCTTGCCATCCAGAGGGGGGGAACTAGTGGAGAAACATAAAGGGAATCGATCACTGGAGAAACTTTGAGTGATTCTCAACCCATGACTATAGTTGATTCACCCTCACATATTGATGATGTGCTAGAAGTGATAAATGTTCGAGAATCCCTGATTATGATCAAGGATACAAAGGAGGACCCCTATGTGAAAGACCCATCCGAGGAGGACCCTGATGAAGAAGATGAGGAAGAACCCTTTGAGGAAGAACCTTTTGAAGAGGAACCTTATGAGGAGGAGTAAGAACAAAACTTCGAGGTAGAGGTGGTCATGAGAAATCTCGACTTGAATAAATTACCCTTGCTGAAGAGGATGAGGAAGAGGAGAAGGTGGACGCACTGGGACAGCGCAAGGGTAAAGGGCTATCATGGTACACAGAGCATCTTCCTGAAATATGTCTTTTGCGGACTGTGAAGGCACTACTTCTTCAAGTGCCCAAGAAGGAAGATCTTCCTTGATAAGTTTCTAAAACATCTAAAAGTGTGTGTTTTGATTTTGAAAAAGTGTGGTTTTGCTTGCCTCTAAAATTAAGTAGCTTGAGTTGTTTCGGGTGAATGTTTGATCAAGGTGTGCCCTGACACACTTTTGTTTTGTAAGAATGTAGAAATATGAGTGTATGTGACTATGTTCATATATAAACTTGGTTTGTTTTAAATAACTTGTGTGGATTCAAGGTCTTTACAATTTGTTAGCTCCCTCGAGATGACTTCCGATAGTGGTAGAGAAGTGCAGTTGTCTGATGATTCTACCCAAGATGAAGCAGTAGCTTGTGGTGTTGTAGCACAGAAAAATCAAATGGAAAATTTCTTCGACTTAATAATGCGGTGAATGAAATAGCATCTGCAAAACCAAGGATTGAGCCTAGCCCTAATCTTTTGAGTAACACTGTTGTTTTAGCAGAAAGCAGCCAGGGTGAGAAAGATAATCTACTTGAACGGTTTAAGAAAATTGCTCCTACTTTTACCTGAGAGGATGGTCTAGAGGCTGCTGAAGTGGAAAGGATATTCAAGACCATGAAGGTTCCAAAAGCTAGAAAGGTGGATGTGGCTACTTTTTTAATGACGGGAAACGCGACTTTTTGGTGGCCATTTGCAAAAAGAAACTTTTTTCCCTGACAAAGACAACATCAAGTGGGATGAATTTAGAGAAGTACTTTATGATAAATATTTCCCTCTCCACATTCATGAAAAGAAAGAAAAAGAATTTTTAGACCTGCAGCAAGGAAATATGACAGTGGTCCAATACAAAAATAAGTTCGTACAATTACAACGCTTCACTCCTGATATCTGCCCTACCGAATTAAGGAAAGCAAGGAAATTTGTGAGAGGGCCGAACAATGGACTCCATAGTAGAATAGTGGGTTTCCAACTTACTACTTTTCCAAAGCAGTGGAACTCGCCTCTCTATTAGAACAAGAATATCAAGATTTCTTGGTGGAGCGTTGGGACCAAGATCAGAATAGCGGTTCTAAGGCTGATGATAGAAAGAGGAAATTTACGTTTCCTAATCAGAATAGTAACCGCAAATTTCAGAAGCCTTTTGGCGCACAAACTCAAGTTTAGAAGGAGAAAAGATTTGAAAGGTGTTCCAAGTGCAACCGATTACATCCCACCAGAATGTGTCTTTATGTTGAGGGCTGATGCCTTGGTTGTGGTGAATTGGGACACCGGATAAATAATTGCCCTAAGATGAAGAGCCAAGAGTCTAAGGTACGATGTTTTTCTTGTAGTGAGCTGGGACACAAGATCAAGGAATGTCCCAATAAGAAGAACCTAGAGGAGATCAAGAGGGAGTCAAAGCCAAAGGCTCAAGAGCGGATCTATGCAATTACTGCAGAAGAAGCTCAAACTTCAACATGAGTTATTCACCGTACACTTCTAATCATGGACAAGATTGCTCAAGTTTTAATAGATCCAAGATCGACACATTCTTTTATATCCTGTGATTTTGCTTTAAGTGGTCATCCAATTATGGAACTAGGATATTTATTAGAAGTGTCAACTCCCATGGGAAAGACTTTTTTAGCTCATGAATTTCTGCAACATGTGTCAATATCTTTAGAAAACAAAAAATGGGAGGCAAATCTTGTACTTTTAAGTATGACAGACATTGATGTTATATTAGGAATGGGCTGGTTAGCAGAAAATGAAGCTATGATAGATTGTAAGAGAAAATGAGTTATGTTCTATAAGCACGGAGAAAGAATTTTTAACTTTTATGGAAATAAGGAACATAACTCTAAAGAGCCAACGATTAATGTCTAAAGAATGCCACGCATATCTTGCCACCATGATTTCTGAAGAGCCTTTGACTCCTAGTTTAGAAAATATTGATGTGATAACAGATTTTCCAGACATGTTTGCTAATGATCTCATTGGGGTGTTGCCGAGAAGAGAGATAGAGTTTAACATTGACTTAATACCAGGAGCAAGTCCTATCTCTAAGGCACCCTATCGAATGGCTCCTACAGAACTAAAGGAATTAAAGAGTCATTTACAGGAGTTACTCGATAAAGGATTCATTTGACCCAATGTTTCACTATGGGAGCTCCAGTCCTATATGTAAGGAAAAAGGACGAATCGTTGAGACTATGCATAGATTATATAATGCTTAACTGTGTGACCGTAAAGAATAAGTATCCTTTACCCCGGATTGTTGACTTGTTTGACCAGCTGCAAGAAGCTAAAATTTTCTCAAAAATTGATTTGAGGTGGGGGTACCATCAATTAAGAATACGAGATGAGGACATTTCAAAAATAGCTTTCCGTACCTGTTATGCCAGTATGAATGTTTAGTGATGTCATTTGGATTAACAAATGCTCATGTAGTTTTCATGGATCTTATGAATCATGTTTTTCATACACATTTGGATAAATTTGTAATTATTTTTGTTGATGATATTTTGGTCTATTCTTCTAGTCCAAAAAGCATAGAGAGCATTTGCAGGTTATTCTACAAACCCAGGTTGTTCTACAAACCCTAAGGGATCATCAGCTTTATGCTAAATTGAGTAAATGTAAGTTCTAGCTAGAGCGGATGTTTTCCTGGGTCACATTATTTCAAAGGATGGAGTATCTGTAGACCCAACCAAGATCGAAACTGTGATGAAGTGGGAGAGACTTAAGACAATTACAACAATCAAAAGTTTTCAAGGTCTCACCGGTCATTATTGAAGATTTATTCAAGGATTCTCAAGTATAGCTTTGCCCTTAACCAAGCTACTAGAAAAGGGGTAAAGTTTATATGGAATGTAGAATGTGAAAATAGATTTCAAAAGTTAAAAAGGAAGGACAACCGCTCCAGTCTTATCTTTACCATTTGGTAGTGGAGGATATGTATGTATAGCGATGCTTTTGGTACAGGTCTTGGATGCGTACTAATGCAGAATGAGAAAGTAATTGCTTATGCTTCAAGATAGCTAAAGAGGCATAAAAGTACTTACTCCACTCACGAACTAGAATTAGTGGCAGTAATTTTTGCTTTAAAAATTTGGAGACACTACTTATATGGAGAAAAAGTTTAAAGTCTTTACGGATCATCAAAGCATAAAGTATATATTCTCTCAACGTGAGCTTAATATGAGGCAAAGAGGATGGATAGAGTACATAAAGGATTATGATTTTTCTATCCATTACCACCCACGAAAAATAAATGTGGTGGTGAATGCTTTGAGTCGTAAAGTTGAGGGAAGGGTTGCTCAATTACTTACCCAAAAATGGAAATTGATGAAAGAGGTGATAGATTTCCAACCCAAGTTGTAGTCGAGAAACAAGAGTTCTCTTGTGGCCAACCTGAATGTAAAATCAAAACTAGTCGAGTGCATCCTGGAAGTTCAGAAAGAAGTGCAGGCTTTATTAGAATAGTCCAACTTCAACAAAGGCTCTGATGGGGGAATCAAATTCTGAGAAATATTAGTGGTTTCGACAATACGGAAACTACGACAAAATCTATTGTAAGAAGCACATAAATCTTAGTACACCATCCACCCCAATGGAATGAAGATGTATCAGAACATGAAAAGGAATTTTTGGTGGAATGGGATAAAAAGAGACATAGGAGAGTATGGCTCCAAGTGTTTAACTTGCCAATAGGTTAAATTTGAACATCAAAAACCCGTTAGTACCTTGCAACCAATTGAAATTCTAGAGTGGAAGTGGGATCACATTTCAATGGATTTTGTTTCAGGTCAGCCCAGAACATCCCAAGGTCACAAGGTTATTTGGGTAATAGTAGATAGACTCACCAAAAGTGCTCATTTCTTGCCCATGAGGAAGACTCAATCTTTAAATGTGTTAAAAAAAATGTATGTGAAGGAAATTGTGAGTCGACATGGAGTTTCGTTATCTATAATCTCGGATTAGGACTATCATTTTACCTCTCAGTTTTGGAATGAATTCCAGGAAGAGATAGGTACTAGTCTACAATTTAGTACATCTTTCCACCCGCAAACAGATGGATAGTCAGAGAGAACCATACAAACCTTGGAAGATATGTTGCGGGTTTGTGCCATGGATTGGAGGGGCAACTGGGATGAGCATCTACCACTAATTGAGTTCACCTACAATAATAATTATCACTCTAGTATAGGTATGGCACCATATAAAGCTCTCTAAGGCCGACCATGTCGATCCCCAACTAGTTTGAGTGAAGTGGGAGAGCGTAAGTTGGTAAAGTCAAAATTTGTACAGCAATGTTCCAACAAGGTGAAACTCATCAGAAATTGGTTGATGATGGCTCTGAGCCGTCAGAAGAATTATGTGGACTGAAGAAGGAAAGATCTCGACTTCTGTGTGGGCAATCAAGCATTCTTAAAAGTCTCGCAAACCAGAGGAGTTATGAGGTTTGGAATTAAAGATCAATTGAGTCCTCGCTTTATAGGACCTTTTGAAATTTTGGATAAAGTGGGACTAGTAGCTTACAGATTGTCCTTGCCCCCTCATCTTGATAGTGTCCATAATGTGTTCCATGTATCCATTCTCAAGAAGTATGTGCGAGACCCTTCTCATGTTCTCAATCAGTTAGTTGTTGCCCTAGAACCTGATTTGTCCTTTGAAGAGAAACCGATCAAAATTTTGGATTGTAAGGAACAAATTCTTCGAATGAAGAGAATTCCATTGGCAAAGGTGTTATTGCAACACCACTCGTCTGAGGAAGCGACATGGGAATTGGAAAGTAAAATGCTAAAGAAATATCTAGAGCTTTTGTGGATTGAATGGTTCAATTTCGAGGACAAAATTTCCTAAAGGGAGGCATAATGTAACGACCCTAAATTTCTAGTACGTTTTCTTTTTCACCTCTAATAAGTTAATTTTAGAGTTGGTAGCGTTTTTTATTAGTTAAATATTTTTATGTATTGAATCCTTATAAGATTATGGTAGAGTGCGGAAAGACGAGTGTAACAACTTTCAAAGTGCTTGATACGAACACTGGAGTCGAAAGTTATGGCCTCAAGAAATATAATACATGGGTGGGAACCACTTTAAAAGTGTGGGATAACCTACCGGCTCATCGATACAAGCCCAACGGTACCAAGAAAGTGCAAATCGGACTCCAGGAGAGAAAGATATGCCTGTTTAAAGCTTTCGGATGGTTTTGAACAAAAAAAGAGGTTGATGCGGGCTGACGCACGCGACCGGCATCAACTGCCACTGCGGCACCAGAGCTGCATTGACCTGAACACACAGGATCACAGGCCGGGCACTCAATAAGTAGCAGGCCTGCGTGGTGGGTCCGCATCACAAGGGGCCAGGCCTGCGACGTCACTCCAATCTGCACAACCAGGCCTGGGCTGAGCAAGAAAGGCACACGCGATACAAATTGCGCGCACGTCACATCTGCATGATGTGCAACAATCACACACCACATGGCATGCGCGTGTGCTACAAATAGGGGTTCCGGGTCAGTTTTTTTTTGCGGTTTCTAGTTTCCCACTTCAGAAACTACTTCTAAACCATTATAAGTCCGAATCGGGTCTTTCAAAAGGCATTGTCTACTAAATCGAACATTCCAGACGCTGCGGTGGGGTCATTTTCAGCATTCAAGGCTTCTACAGTTACAATTTTGTAACCAAGGTTTAAGGTAGAAGGTTTTAAACTCTAAACACATGCTTGGTATAATTTTTTGCGCATGATTTGACATGACTAAGCTTATGTGATTGATTTATGGTAGACATGCTATGTAATGAACTGTTCTAGCATGGGTTTTGCTATGTTTTGGATTATGTGATGATTAATTCATGGGCTTAAGAACCCAGAATTATCATAGAGTGATGATGCCCGCTGTGAAAAATAATCGGCAAGTGGCACGCACAGGGTAGAGTACCATGGGAAAATTATCCCTAAGTGGCCCTCATTTGCCCCTTGACCGCTAAGGGTAGGCTGTAGGGTGTCGCGGCTTGTGGACTATTTTGATTCAGAATGGTTGTCTTCTGCATAATTTATCGTTGATAAAGGTTTCTAAAGAAAATGCTATAAGGTTTTCAAAGAAATTTCCGCTTAGCATTCCTTTTAGATTTTAAATCAAATTGCTGAGTATAAAAATACTCACCCACCACCGAATTCGGCAGGTAATACTGCAAGGGTAGAAGTAAAGGAAGAATAGTGTCCCAAATATTTTATCTACTCTCTTCTTCTTTTGGAAAATATGTAATATTTATATGACTGCAGTTTAAGGGCACAATGTGCCTGAAGACTAGTGCTGCATGTAAAACTATTGGCTCTACACACTGGAGTCTTTGGTTGTGTGTAAAATTTTATTAAGTGTATGAAATATATTTTGGCTGTGCTATGACTCAGTGGTATGCTTATGATTAATATTAAGAATATGTGACTATGGTCCGTACCAATGGCCGTCATGTTCGGACACGTGTGATGGTCGAGCATGTTGAACATTTATGGTGATTATATTTATATGTGAGAAGGGGGCAGTCGTCATAGAAAACTATTTGAAAACACAATTGTAATCAAGTGCAACCTCAAGAAAAACTTATATTAGCATATTCACACCACTTGAAGCTGGACATAGTACCATCATTCACCCATAATTGAATCCTATTATGTGAAGACATACAATTCCATTCTCACGTTATAACCTTGCTGGAATCATACCTAACATATGATGAATCATTCAATATGTATTCAAGACAAGAATTTATAACATGCTTAACTAAATAACATAAAATCCACTTAACACTTAAAACATTCATCATAGCCTCCAACATCAAATTCATACCCTTCCAATAGCTTATCCTAACTTTTATTACTCATCATAATTATAAGAAATGATACTTTAGAGTAAAAAAATGAAAATGAGCAAAATACACAAAAATCACCAAACTGCAATGTTGGTGTTCGAATACCTTGCAGGGCCGTTCAAACAGCTAACCATTTGATCGGCCTGCATGGCCGTTCGATTGCCAGAACTAGAATATCTAGTTCATCTTCTGACTTAGAATCGAAAACCAAAACTTCACATAAACATTTAAAACTACCAAATCTCACTCCCAAACATCATAATAATCAAATCTAAGCCTAGGAAACAGTAATTCTAACCATTTACAACAAAAAATACTAAAAAATCACAAAAAAGATTAAGCTTTTCTAAATCCGTCATTAAAGCTCAACTCCATGAAAACCCACATAAAACTCCATTAACATCAAACCTAAAATCACATGTCTACTTAGGATGAAATCATTTACCTTCAATGTGCTTTTTGACTTGAAATCGATACTCCAACACCTTCAAATCCTACCCACAAAAATGTTTTTGTTAATACTTGCTTAAATCCACCTAAAAATACCTAAATCTCTTAAAAAATTGTAGATTTAGGATTTATTGAGTTCAAAAACAAAATTCCTTTCATAAGGGTTTGAAATAGAAGATCAAATCAGTAGCTTTTTAGGTAGAAATCCAGATCAAACCTTAGCAAAAGAAGAGATTTAGAAAGTTTAGGAGAAACCCCAAGAAATTAGTGAAATGTTAGGCTAATATTTACATTAAGTACCTTTCTTTTTCTAGAAATAGGGATAAGGGCTCCTAAGCTCCAAATTCCAGCCCTTCCCAATTAGGAAAGTGGCTGAGCCTTTTCTATTTATAGTAGGCTTTGGGGTAAATTTAACAAATAGGTGGGGTATAAATAAGATTTAATACTAAAAATAGAAAACTTGCTTACTTTAAGCTCAAATTAATGTCTAAAAATTTTAAAACATTTAATTACTATCTTAAGATGTTATTAGGGTCATTTGGGATCTATCATCCAAATTTCGCACTTGGGGCCCACATCAGGTCCTGCCCCCTAACTTTTCAAGAAAAATAATAAAAAATTTCAAAAAAGTTTATATTTACTTATATTATCATAAAAATCATCTTAGTAATAAAATTTGACCCAAAATCATTGTTAACCACTTAAATTCAAAAATATGTCAAAACCGCTAAAAGTTTACATTAAACCAAAAAATAATTATTAAATCAAATAAAATGAACCATTTTGAGTTTAAAGATCTTACATACTTAGTCATAAACAGCCCACACATAGCTAAAATAAGTCCAAGCCAATAATGTCTAATAAGGGTCTAAGCCAACAATGACTAGATAGAAGTGTGAAGTATAGTTAAGTTTACAAAGGTCTCAACATATCATGCTATCAAAGTTATCATAAAACATAACACCTCAATGCATCCCCTCTCAATGATCAATGCCAACCACATGCTCTACATAGAGCCTATCCGAACAACCTGCATGGCATAACATGTAGCCCCAAAACAAAACACAAATAAAGAGAGGTAAGCCGAAGCTTAGTAAGGGTTTTAATACATAAAGTAAATTCATAATGGCAACACATACATAAAAAATCACAACATCCATCACATAGTTAATTACTATGCCCCAATATAGTATAATCACATAAACCTTTGCCACCTTTGCATCATGTCCTAGTTACATTCCATAAGCATCTACTCATGCCACCTGCATGTCATGCTAACTGCTTATTATCCTATATATATAATATATTTCATCAACACATATCATGCTATGTATAACATATTTTATCAACACATATCCTTGTAACCTGCATATCATGTTATAACCCACATTCCATAAGCACATTAATGCCACTTGTGCATCATGGGTTCAAATATAGCTCATAATATAAACACCATGTGTAAACATATGAAACTCGTTATTATAATCATATCCTGCATGAATCATTTCTAAAAAATATTCACCCCACAACATCAAGTGTATCAACACACCATCTAGCATATCCACGCAAATCATACCATAATCACATATGTAAAATAATCTCCATTCTTCCTACACAATCTTTGTAAGCGAGTATTATCTTTCATATGCATGTAATAAATCAATGGTGTATGTCTTACAATTGAGAAAAATAAACAATCAACCTGCTCTCTAAGGACCATTCCTTGCAGAGAAGGTCCGAATTACTATAAAAAAGAAAAGTAGAGCATTTTGGGTAGGTTCATGAACTGATAAGGTACCCCCTGCTCACTAAGGAAAATCCTTAGAAAAGAAGGTCCAAATTCCAAGAAAGAAAACCAGAGCAACCTGCCTGCCAAGGACAAACCTTGCAGGGAATGTCCGAATTCCTACAAAATAAAAACTGGGGCAGTGTACTCCCTAAGGACAATCTCTTGATGGGAGAGTTTGAATTCCACAAAGGAAAATTAGAGCACATGGTAAGCTAGTGCACACAGATATATACCAACCTGGATTCTCAGGGTCCAAATAAATTAACAAATAAACTCACACCGCAATTAGTTCATCTCAACTCGGAAAGGCACTATGTTCTCAAAGGAACTCAAAACGAAAGCATGTCATTTTGGACCCAAAACCAATTCACAAACCTCTACACGAGAGTGTACATAAATAATAGTGTTCAAACCTAAGCTAATACATGTGAAACATGAACAAGCTACAATCAATGTTGTGAAGGCAAACATTGATAATTTTATCATAGTCCTACCATACTGAAATCATCGAGTAAATATGATAAAAATGTCAAAAATAAGAGTTCAAGACAAGTATTACATTATGCTAGACTTTGATAACTATAAACATTACCATACTTAAGTTAGAACATAGGAACATAATTCACCTAAAATTAATATAACATGTGTTAGTATATATATACATCGTCATGGTGAAACCTATGGAAATCATCAAGTGATTATGAGGAAGTTACCAACGTGAATTTAAGACAAGCAGAATATCATGCTAAAATTAAACAAAAATATCATAAATCATGCTCGAGCTAAATCATATATTCCAAGATGGTATTTATGCAACCACAACAGTATTTATAGGCAATAATAACTCATTTTAATCATAAGGAATTAGATTTTTTAAAATAGAATAAGAAATAGCCAAAATACATAGAGATGACAAAACTGTCATTTGGTCCCTCGAATGCCCTGTTGGTCAGTTCAAATGTCGGCCTATTTGATTGCCAGGTCGTTTGATCAGCTAGATAGGCCGTTCAAACACTTGTTGAGCCATTCAAATGCCCTTAACAGCTCACTTTTTGCTCATTCCCTGATTCACCTTCAACCTTCCAAAAATCAAACTGAAAATATCTAAGAAATTCTAAATAAATTCTATAATCACCATACAACTTCATAATATAAAAATACAACCCTAGAACATGATCGATCTAACCATTATCATGCTTGATTATAAGAAAATAGACATAAATAGCATGCTTTTCACAAATCACCATTATAGCTCAAAATGAAGCTATAACCCACATAAACCTTCAATCATGCAATCCAATGGATAAAACGACACAAGATGAAATCCCCTTACCTCTATGAAGTCTCTGGATCAACAACGAGGCATCATGCCTCAAGAAATCCTACCCAAAATTGGGGTTTTTGTTAAAATTTAAGTAAAATCAACTAGTAAGTTTAAATCAACTTGAAAATAAGTAGATCTATGATTTTCTTTAGTTAAAAATGAAACTCACCCATTTAGGGTTTGCAATCAAAATTAAAAATAAGATTTTTAATGGAAGAAATCAAGAATCCATTTGGGAAAATTAAAGATAAGAAGGATTAAAACCAAAATCAAGATTTTAGTGTGATTAGGGCACAAAAACTCACCTAAATCAAAATTTTCTCTTTGGGAATTTGGGGTAGAGCACTTCCTTCTCCCTTGCATAGGCCTTTTCCAAATGGGTAAGTAGCTACGGTTTTTCTTTAAATAGTAAGGTGTTGGACCATGTTTACAAACTATTGGGCTGTAAAAATATGTTAAAATGCCCTAAGTGGCTAATTAGGGTTTCTTTGGGGCTTAAAACGAGTTTAATCATTCTAAAACTCACAGATATAAAATATTTCAAATTTAGGATCATGTGGATCACACGCCATCCAATCGTGGATGTGGAGCCCACAATAGGGTCCACACCCTTAATTTAGTGTAAAATACCATAAATTCCAATAAAATTTATAAAACCACATAAATCAAGTTTAGTATTAAAACTTATAAAAATAAAATTAAA
This sequence comes from Saururus chinensis, assembly GCA_035235625.1. NCBI lineage: Eukaryota > Viridiplantae > Streptophyta > Magnoliopsida > Piperales > Saururaceae > Saururus > Saururus chinensis. The sequence goes on along the minus strand of CP141145.1, from coordinate 3,329,641 downwards.
CATTGTTAATACCATAATTACTAACACTTAACAAAAAAATTGAATCAAACTGGCAATTTAGGCTAAACCACTCAATATCACAAAATTAAATAGAAATTAAACCCGTTTAGAGTTAGAGATCTTACATGTCGCCTTTGCTTTGCGCATAAGGATATGGAGGGTGATCGTTGGTTGAACAATAATATATGTCACACTATTTGTATTATTGGTAGAAAGATTTTCCATCTTGTTATTGATTCGGGAAGTTGTGACAATGTGGTGGATGAGAGGCAGCTCAAAAGCTTCAATTAAGTACTACACCTCATCCTCATCCATACCACTTTCTTGATTGAAGAAAAGAAGTGCGGTATAAGTCTCTGAACGATGTTTAATCCATTTCTTTATCTGTTCCACATATAAGGATTAGATTGGTGTAATGTTGTTGCTATGGATTCTTGTCATTTGTTACTTGGGTGTCCTTTGCAATATGGTCATTTTGTAATATATGATGGTCGGAAGAACACCTATAATTTTACGTGGAATAACACAAAAATTGTCATTGTGACCCATAAGGATGAGGTGATTAAACCCCAAAATAACAAAGAGGTGACTCTTTTGTCTATGATAGAATTTCTGGAAGAATTAATGGTAGATAATGTTGTTTATGATATACGATGGCCATAAGAACACCTATAATTTTATGTGGAATAGCACAAAAATTATTTGTATCCCATATGGATGAGGTGATAAAACCCCAAAACAATAAAGAGGCAACTCTTTTGTCTAGGTTAAAATTTCTAGAAGAATTGAAGGGAGATGATGTTTGTTTTAGTTTCTAAAGAGGATATTAAAGGTGAGGATATTCATGAGGAAGTTAAACCTTTGGTGCATGAGTATCATGATTGTTTCCTGGAGTCGCTACCCAATTAATTGCCACCCCTTAGAGACATCCAACATCGAATTGACCTTGTGTCTATATCTACACTCCCTAATCATCCCTATTCTATGATGAGTACAAAGGAGCATGAAGTGCTTCAGCAACAAGTCTTTGAGTTATTGAGCAAAGGATATATTAGATAGAGTTTTGAGTCCATGTGATGTGCCAGCTTTACTTACACCAAAGAATGATGGTAGTTGGCTCATGTGTGCAGATAATAGTCATTAATAAAATTATTGTTACCATTTTCCTATTCCCTGCCTTGATGATTTACTTGATTAGTTGAGTGGTGTATTTATCTTTATCAGGTTGGATTTGAAGAGTATATATCATTAAATCGGAATCATACCAGGTAATGAATAGAAGGTAGCTTTCAAGATAAGAGAAAGACTATATGAGTGGTTGGTCATGCATTTTGGGTTGTCTAATGCCACTAGCACATTTATAAGGGTTATGAACTAAGCTCTTCGACGGTTTATTGGCAAATTTGTGGTGGTCAATTTTGATAATATACTTTATATCTCTGGTCGTGATTCTCACTTACAACATCTATAGTATGTTCTAGTTGTCCTTCATAGAGATAGACTTTTTGCGGCTATCAAGAATTGTTCTTTTAGACGAGATTTTGTACTCTTGCTTGGGTTGTTGTCCCAATGGATGGAATAGTTGTGGATGAAACGTAAGGTTGATGTAGTGAAACATTGGTCAAGACCTACTAATATACATGAGGTATATAGTTTTCATAGATTGGCTTCTTTTTATTGGAAATTTATTCCTCATTTTAGTACTATTATGTCCATATTATTGATTGTATAAAATTTGGGTCTTTTATTTGGAGCGATGAAGTTGAAGGTTCATTTGCTCTTATTAAAAAAAAATTATTTTAACACATATGTTAGTGTTACCTAACTTTGCCAAGCTTTTTGAGCTACATTGTGATATTTTAAAGGATAGTATTTGGGTTGTACTAAGTCAAGAGGGGCATCCAATTACTTATTTTAGTGAGAAGTTATCAAAAGCATGAGGAAAATATAGTACCTATGATGTTTAGTTTTATTCTATTGTCCAGGCTCTTCGACATTGGAGACATTATTTAATTCATGCAAAGTTTATTCCATATTTTGATGATTATGCTCTTAAGCATATTAATAGCTAAGAGAAATTGACAACTAAGACATGCACAATCGGCAACTTATTTGTAGGAGTTTAATTTTGTGCTTGATCATAAGTCTAGAGTTGGTTGCAGATGCCTAAAATCATCGACCATGCTTACTCACTAGCATGCGCAGTCACTTCAGGAGCTATTGATTGATGATCTTTTCTTTGCTAATGTTTTATCTAAACTTGAGGCTCAACAGAATCAAATAATTTATTGCATGATGGGTTTTTTTCAAAGGCAAATGGTTATGCATTCCTACTTGTAGCTTGCACTTGAGATAATTAAGAAATTGCATGATAAGGGTCATATGGGAACAAATAAGAATTTTCAACTTGTTTATTTTTCTTCTTTTTTTTAGCTATTTATTCCCCATGATATGTATAGATCTATTGGGAAGTATCGCATATGTCATAAGGCCAAAGGGACATCTACTAATGCCAAATTATATATCTCTTTGCCTACCCTATCTTAGCCATGGTCCAACATTACTATGTACTTTGTTCTTGGACTACCTCGCACTCTAAGAGGGTGGATGTCATCTATTAGAGAATACATAATTGTTGAATTGATCAAAAAATATGGTACTATCACTTCAACAAAAAGGACTATTGGTAACACATAAATAAGGACTATTAGCAACGCATTTATGTGTCCTTCAGCCCTCCTCTCTAGTCTCCCCTGCTTTAGCCATCCTATCTCCGGCGGAACTGGGGGAGTGGTCCAGAGCAAGGGGAGAGGGATGAGGGGGGAGGAGGAACCGGAGGCAGCGAGGAGGTGGCGGGAAGGCAGTGGCGAGGGGGAGTAGAGGCTGACAGCATAGTGGAACCAAGGGGTCAATGGGCTGGCAACGGGGACTGGCATGGGAATTTATAAGAGGGCAAATTTTTGCCTGTAATATTTTTTTTTTTAAAACATAATTAGAGTCACTCACAATGAGCGTCGCTATTACTACGTATTAGCAATGTTTAAGATATACATCGCGAATCTATTATTGTATTCACAACATATATACCTATATGTCACTAATATAATATAGTATTAACAATGTATATATGTATATGTCGCTAATACTTTTTTAAAAATAAAAAAAATTAAAAGAAATCATATTCGCGAGGTATAATTTTATACATTGCTAATACATATACTAATAGTGACGTATAAACATATATATCGCTATTGGTATATATTTTAATTTTAATTTTATATTTTCAAAATAAAAATAAAATTAAAATAAATTAAAATAAAATTACTCTCCCTCTCCTCTCTCATTCTCCTCTTTTTCTCTCTCTCCTCTCTCCCCTCTCTCTATCTCTCTACTCTCTCTATCTCTCTCCTCTCTCCCCTCTCACTCTCTCTCACCATCTCCTCTCTATCTCCCTCCCTCTCCTCTCTCTCTCTCTCTCTCCTCCCTCTCTTCTCTCTCTCCCTCACCTCTCTCTCTCTCTTCTCTCTCTCTACCTCTCCTCTCTCTCCCTCTCCTCACTCTCTTTCCTCTCTCTCCCTCTCCTCTAATTTTAATTTTTAATAATTTTTTTATTTTTAAAAATAAAAAATAAAATGAAATAAATCCTATTAGCGACATATAAAAATATATGTCGTTAATACCTATACTATTAATGATGTATATTTTTATATGTTGCTAAAAAAATATTTTATTTTTTAGTTTTATTATAATTAATAAGTATTAGTGACTTATGTTTAAGCGTCACTAATAGTAGATAAGCGTCGCTAATGGTTATAATTTTTTTTATTTAAAATATATATCTTTTAGCTACGTTTGGATAGAGCATCGCAAATAGGTCAACTATTAGCTACGCTTATAATAAAAAGTCGCTAATATCTCACGTATTAGCGATATATATATATATATATATGTGTGTGTGTGTGTGTGTGTGTGTGTGTGTGTGTGTGTGTGTGTGTGTGTGTGTGTGTGTGTGTGTGTGTGTGTCACTAATAATTTACTTTATTGTGACACTTCTCTATACATCGCAAATAGTTATTTTTAACAATGCTTAATTTTGCATTGCTAATAAATGCATCGCTCATGCTACATTTTGTGTAGTGTATACAATTATAGTTAAGGTGCAATCCAACTTTCCAATTGAAAAGTTCCAGCATGGGTAGCTAGCAGAAACAAGAACAAACAGGATCCTCCATATCCCCAACATGCTATCATCGCCTTTCTTAAACTTAATATAAAAGTCTACTGTAATGGTTGTTCTATTATTTGACTGACCAAAGTAGATCTTCCTTCATCTTACTCAATGCGTCCCTGTTACATGAGTAAGAGCCATCTGAAAAGAAAGTAGAGCTGCAGAAATAACAGCAAAAATTCTTTTACTTGCACAAAAATTAAACTGTTGTGAATGAATAGATAGACAAGACCTTTTTTGATCCGCTTCATGTGGTTGCCCATATTAACATTCAAAGAGAGAAACTTTTTCATGTGGTTGCCGATAGTAATATTTATGTGTCACAACTGGTTTATATCATTTTAAACCCTAACCCTTTTGCAGGGGTATTTTTGTCTAATTTTTTTTAAAAATCTTGTAAACCCAGGTTCTACGGAATGTTTTTTACAAAATCAGGGAATATGAAATATTTGCCAGGTAATAATGAAAAACGCATTTATGAAACTATAAAGTAGGAATTCACCAAAATATACATAGTACCGTTAGTTATTTAACTCAGCTTTGCAAAAGCAGATAATACTTTAAAAACTAAGAGCTTTGCTGAAGCAGATGATGCGTGATAACATTATTAATAAACTACTGTGTGGTTTCTAGTTATGATATTAATAATGATGGCATCCTAGACAGCTGATTTTTAGTAGCAAGACCCTCTTAACTACCATTACTACTTGGGATATATATTAGAATAGCTCATTGCTGCATAGTCCTAATAACTGATAGAATCAAATTAGATGCACAAAGAAGAATGCTGATAGTAAAATGATACACGAGTCTATTCCTATACTCCATCTATTAGCTTTTATTTATGTATCGAAACATGCCATGAGGGAAGAAGGGTTGTGTGTATTCCTGTAGTTCTATGTAAGCCATACATTATAAAATTGATTCACAACAGCGAACAAATTAGACAGAAGAGCCGCAGACTTAGGTGGATAAACTACTTCAGGCCTGATCATAAACGGGGCAACTTCACTGAGGAGGTGGATGAGCTCATTAACTACTCCACAACGTACTTGGGAACAAGTGAGTTCCATGGCCACAATTACACGAGTCATTCTTATCTTTATTGTCATTCTTCAATTGATTTTTATTTTTTTGGTAAGATAAGCTGAAGGGCTAACAAATAGCCATGTTTAGTGTATATGTGGCTGCCACCAAGTTATATATTAGGTACTCAACTTATGTCCATAACTTATGTCTTTAAGATTTGTTTAAGAGGATATGTCAGGGCAAAGTTAAAATGAGCCATTACATATAGCCATACTTCATGTGTTAGATAGATAGATATTAGTTTAGTATATGCCGACCACAAAGTCATAAATTAGTTTAAGACTTATGGGTCTTTAACCCGGAAGTCATATATATTAGTTTAGTCATATATATGGGTACCCCTAATAGTAGTACCTCAGTTTCTAAGTGACAATTTTAATAAACATATAAGAGTTAATAGATATATCTGTTCATCATAGAAAGCAGACATAGAGATGTTCCATCCCATATCTATGTTCTCCAAATAGATATCCATACAGAGTATATAACTTCACAAACATGTTAAAAAGCTACAAAAACTAATATAAGCAGCATGCCACAGAACAAAATTAATATGAAAATACTTGTACTATTTCTCAAAGAAAAAACATTTGCCAGTTACTAAGGATTATAGCAGAAATCAACTTGAGATTCCTACTTCAATGCCCGTTAGTGACAAAAGATATTTACTTCGTAGCGTCCCATGGATACTTCAGTTTCATTTACAAACACATCAATTGTATTGATTCCAACTTTATATTCTCCTAGCGTCCCATGAATACTTCAGTTTCATTTACTAACACATCAATGTAAGGTGGTCTTATTCAACTTTATATGTCTTGAGATACTGTTTTAGATTAACTAGTCAATAAAAATCACTACTTTTTCTTATGAAGTTATTAATATGGGACGAGGAGAGTATATAAATGATTCATTTAAGATTTGCTTTAGGCCCCCAATTTAGATCAAGCCATCCCGTGTAGCTTTAGCGTTGGCTAGTGAGTTGGCCACAAAATCACGGGACAGAGGGGCTCCAGCACACTAGTAAGCGCTGAAGCTACAAGGCTGGATAGATTTCTCTTTCATGAAATTGTGGGTGATTGAGATTCCGTCCCACTACTAAGGCACGAGTGCAGGTAGAAATAGACAAATCAAGTGGCCAAGAACAAATGGCACGCTAAACAGCTACCGTCCATATTTTCAGTCTTATTCATATTTCCATGTTTCTTGCATGTTTAATGGCGTAAGAAAGTAATATGGTGACGGGAACCTAATTGGCATAGAGAGAGAAGACGGTGGGTTTTTGTTCTCACAATTAGAATGGCATTAATGCTAGACTGAGACAACTGATATGTGATTGCAAGTAATTGGTGATAGCTAACTGATACGAGATTGGACCAACAGGCCTGGATGACCGGTCTGTATCACCCCAGGCCGGTCCATGTTAAAGAGAAGCAAAGGCAAAGGTCCTGGTCATAGCTAACTGATATGAAACTCTCCCCTCTCTTGTCCTAGTTGTTGTCTTGCAATTTTTAGTCCTGAACTCTCCCTCCTCCATTATGACTAACAGCCCCACTCCTCCCTCCATCCACATGAAAATTCGGCGGGAGGTACTTAAACCAAATGCTTGGTTTGTGGACCATTTGTTTGTTTTGGTTTCAGATTCTAGGAGTCTATAATAGAACCAGAAAAATAAAGAGAATGTTCGGAGAAGTCATCAGTGTTCTTAATGAATTGTTGGATGAAAAGCCTCAGAAGATAAGTGATGGAATCATATCTTTTTTCATGAAGGCTCATGTATACTAGGACATAGAATTATGCTACAACTTGGCTAAGCATTTCCCCCAATTTACGAGATGTCAGGAGTTTTACGACCAAGCTGAGTAAAGTTTGGCTGGATTCATAACTTTTAGCGTGCAGATTTAAGCTTAAGAAAGAAGATTGGTCCAATTTAACGTAAGTTCATTAAAGGATCCAGTACTAACGTAATATGCCGCATTCATCAGACATTATTTGAAGTGAATAACGTACATGAATAAATGGGACAAGATGGGCATGTGGGTTGATAAACATTTTATTTTTAAAAGCTGGTGCAAAGTGGTTGTGTCCTGCAGTTCATGGGATGAAGGTAGTTGGGAGGTCATTAATTTTAGATTGAAGCGGTTCTAAGGCACATATGTTGATGTGCCTAGCTTGACCATGCTCTGTGACCGGAATCCTGTGAGTAGCACACATGGGGCTTTGAACGTGGTACCATGTTTGGAGCGTTATATGGGCTTGTCACGGAGTTCATCTTGGCCGAGAACAAATGGCACGTGTAACGTACAGCTACTGCCCATGTTTTCATCTTTATTCTTCATTCCACGTTTCTTGGTTGCTTAATACATAGAGTTAGAGAGAGGTGGTAGAGAGAGAGAGAGGACGGTGGCTACTTTCAAAGCCTTCAATGCTGAGTGGAACAACTGATGCGAGATGGCGAGCCTTGGTGATAGCAAAGTGCTCTCCCGCCATCCAATACTTAAATTAGATGCTTAGTTTTGTGTACCATTGATATTGTCTGTTTTTAGATTCTATGAATAAAAAAGAGATTGTCTGGCTGTCTCCTGCAGTTTAGGTGGTAGAGCAGGTAAACAATTATTATTGGTGGTCCTACTCTTAGATCCTCAAAATTATTATTATTGCCTTATACCCTAAGCATGTACTACGTAGTTATTAAATTTATTAAATAGTAGGGCAAGTAGATTCTGGAAGACCCATTGAAAACTATGTAAAGATAATGTTTCCACGAGGAAGGTAAGAGAAAATTGATGTTGCAGACTATGTCTAGTTCAACAAGTTACAAGAATAGTGGATGATTTTTTATATATTTTTTTAATAAATTTTGAATAACAAATAGAGCACTATACAAATATCTTATTTATTGTCAAAAATTTTTCTTAAATATGATTTCATAAACGCTGCATATTCTTGTAATCAATGATGCTTCACTACAACAAAAAAATATTATTAGCGACATATTTATGTATTGCTAATAATTTCATAAGCATTGCAAATGCATATTAGCCACACATAAAAAATATAAAAAAAGTCCAGTCACTATTGCCTATTAGTAATATTTAACACAAAGCATCCCTAATAGTGTCACATTATCGACGCATAATTATTAGCGACGTTGTTTTATGTATCACTAATATAAAAAAATTTTAAAAAAAAATATAAAATACTTAAAGTGTCACTAATAATAAAATAAATTTAAAATTTTCGTGCATTAGCGAAGCTTTTCAAAGCGTCGCTATTACATTGAAAAATAAAAAATGCTTTAGCAACACTTTTATAGGCGTCACTAAAGATGAATTTTTTTAAAAAAAATTCTTGTTGGTGGGCCCACCTATGAAGGGAGAGGGATCCCTTTCTGGCTCCCCTCCTCCCTCCCGCTCCACTCAGCTCCGCCCCCTTCCTTCCCCCCTCCTCTAAAAATCAGAGGAGGGGGTGTAACGACCCTAAATTTTTCAGTATGTTTTTAATACGTTAATTTTGGAGTTTGTAGCATTCTTTTAATTATTTATAGTTTGTTACATATTTAATCTTCATGAGATTATGGTAGAGTGCAAAAAAGTGAATGTAACAGCTTTCGAAGCGCTTGATTCGGACACTAGGGCCGAAAGATACGGCCTCGGGAAATGTGCTACTTGGGCGGGACCCACCTTGGAAGTGTAGGATAACCTACCTATGTGGGGTCTAGTTTAGTAGGGCTCGTCAATACGAGCCCAACGGTGTCAAGAACGCGTGAATCGGAGTCCGGGTGATAAAGATACGTGCATTTTAAGTTTTTCATTTTCTTTAAATAAAAAAATAATATAAAAATAATGGCTGATGCACGCAGCTGGCATCATCCGTCAGCTGGCACCGAGGTGGTGGCACCGCATGGACCCGGGCCCTCAGGATCGCAAGCCAGGCTCGCGATGCACCGCGGACCAGCTTGGCAAGTCCGCGTCACGTGGGGCCGGGCCGGGCCTGCGACGATGCATGTCATGCCGAACGGCGCGATGGGGCCCAGGCGATGTGGGAGATGCACGCGTGATGTGAGTCACGCGTGTGTCACAACCGAAAGAAGGGTGCGCGACATGGCATGCGCGGGCCCCACGTGCGCGCGGCTATAAATAGTGACCCCCGAGCTTTATTTTCGAGTTATTTCTAGTTTTTCCACTTCTGAACTTGTTTTCCTCCGTTATAAACCATTTTAAGTCCGAATTGAGCGATTCAAAAGGCGTTTCCTACTGAATTCAACATTCTGGATGCTGTGGTGGGGTTGGTTTCTTTATTTGAGGCTTCTACTATTACGAATTTGTAACTACGGGTTAAGGTAGGGGACTTTAAACTCTAAACGTGTGCTTAGTATAACTTCTTTACGAATGATTTAACATGATTAAGCTTATGTGATTGATTTATGTGAGACATGTTATGTGATGAACTATTTTAGCATGAATATTGCTATGTTTTGAATGATGTGATGATTAATTCATGGGCTTAAGAACCCAGAATAATCATAGAGTGATGATGCCCGCCGAGAAAAATAACTCGGCAAGTGGTGCGCACAGGGTAGAGCATCGTGGGAAAGCTCTGTCCCTAAGTGGCCCTCGTTTGCCCCATGAGCACCAAGGGTAGGCCGTAGGGTGTCGCAGCTTGTGGATTTGTTGTGATTTGGAACTGGTTGTTTATGCATAATTTATCGTGATAAAGGTTTCTAAAGAAAACGTCGTAGGGTTTTCAAAGAGATTTCTGCTTAGCATCGCTATTAGATTTTAAATCAACCTGCTGAGTATTTTAAAATACTCACCCACCCCCAGATTCTGCAGGTAATGTAGGGAGGGCGAAGGTGAAAGAAGTGTAGTGTCCCAGATATTTTATCTGCTCTCTAGTTTTGGAAAATATGCAATATTTATATGACTGCAGATTAAGGGCATGATGTGCCCGAAGACTTGTAAGGCTTGTAAAACTTCAACTGTACGAACCTAAGTTCATGGCTTGTGTGAAATATGTTATTAAGCACATGAATAATATTTTGTCGTGCTATGACTCCGTGTTATGCTCATTATTAATATAAAGCATATCTGACTGTGATATGCATTGACGGCTGTCATGTTCGGATGCACGTGTGTTGGCAGAGCGTGTCAAACATTATGACGATGAAAAAAAAATTGGCTGTCACAGGGTGGGAAGGAGGGGGGAGGAGCTAGAGGGAGAGGAGGGTGTGGGAGGGAGGAGGGGGTGGTGGATTGGAGGATAGCAGAGCGCTAGAGGACGGAGGGGAGCTGGAGGACAGAGGGGAGCTAGAGAATAGTGGGGAGTCGGAGGACTGCAGGGAGTTGGAGGACGACAATGATTGGATGAAGGCGATGACTGGAGGGGGTTGGGGGACCGGAGGACATCGTTGACTGGAGGAAGGCAGAGTCAAGGACCGGAGGAGGGAGGTGTTATAGAAGTGGGCAAAATTTTGCCCGCGGGTGGAAATTTCTCCTGCATCAGCTATTAGCGATGCTCTTCATACTAGAATCACTAATAGCGTTTCTATTTTAAAAAAATAAAGATTATTAGCGACGCTCGTCGCTTTTAGTATGGGTATTTGCGACATATCTCATATGCATCGCTACTACATACATTAGTAGCGATGCATACAAATATACGTCACAAATATTCTAGGTAGTAGGACTACTAGCAATACATACTATTATGCATCACTAATATTTTTTTTTATTTTTTAAAATTAATTTATAATTTTAATTCTGTCTCCTCTTTCTCTCTCTCCCTCTTTCTCTCACTCTCTCTCCTCTTCTCTCTCCCCCTCTCTCTTTCTCTCTCTCTATCTTCCTCTCTCTCTCCCCCTCACTCTCTCTTGTCATGCCCTGGGTTTTTCAAACCATTTTCTAGTAATTTCATAAAAAAAATTGCAGTATAATGGCTATAATTTGTGAAAATTGACAAAAATCAAAACCTGTGAAAATATTTTATATTTCTCACATCATCAATTTAAAACTATTTCTTTCAAGTCACCAAAACACATCTACTAATTACCTCGGGCGTAAGATCAAACAAATATATGTAAAATCACGAGTGCCACGGCCATGTGCTTAAATACACATATCCTAGGCATAGCCGAGTACAAATCCGATAACAGTCCGAATGTAAACAGTCGATATAAGTCCAAAATAATACGTAGAAGCTCTCAACTTGCCCAATACATGCATACTCAAATATTACATCAGATCGTGGCATAACTAAACAAAAGAAACTGAATAGTAAAAAATTGACCTGAAGTCTGAAGGTCTATCCTCTCCTCCAAAACTAAGTTCCACCAACGAAGCTCTCGTGCTGGGACCAGCAAAAGTCACTGAAGTATCTAAAATTCTGTAGAGGGGAAATGAGTATTTTCATACTTAGTAGGGGATTTCTAAAATAATGAACTTGTAAGTCCAAACGTAGTTGCATTCATGCAATATAACATGAAGTAGCGAAACATGAACAATCAAAGTCTCTCAAAATATGATGCTCATTACCATACACATATCACGAACTCATGTTCGTCCCATCTTACCTCACAATCCTACACATATACATACACTTACCATGTTACTCATACTGTCTTACTCAAACTCTTACACTTATAGTCCCGCTCTTACATTCTTGCTCAACATATACACTTATAGTCATACTCTTACAATCTTACTCAACATATACACTTATAGTCTTGATCTTACAACCTTACTCAACACATACACCTACGATCAACAACTAGAGCTCATTATCAAGCTAATTAGCACCAACATCGACTGAAAGGAATGTCATTCGGGTATCACCTTAACCTATAGGGAGTACTAGACACCATGGACTTTTTTGAAGGTAAAGCACACCTATGCTCATGGGGCATAGGATCAAACAGGTAAGAATAGTTCCATGATACTACTTACCTAAATAATCCAGGTGTTAAAGGGAAAATGAGCATACTGTCAAACTAGAAAACCGAAAAACTGGAAACAGGAAAACTAAAAAACTAAACAACTAGAAAATGTAAATTTTAAAAACTAAAATGAAAAACTTGAAAGGTGATTAAATTTATTTTTTTTGCATTGTCAAAATTATATTTCCTACCACTTACATCCCAATGAACATCCCAAACATACAACAAACCTTTTGTGTCCCTTTTTCATACTCTTCTCATATCATATCAGTAATCCAATTTTCTACTTTTTCAATATTTCAATGATCCAGTATTTCAATTTTCTAGTTCCTAGTTTTCCAGCTACCCAGAAAATCTTACTAGCAAAAATTATGTAATGTCTAAGATATAACCAATACAAAATAACATTTTCATCGGATAATATTTTTTTCATCATCTAAAATAACCTAAACTAATCTACTTGGTGGAAGGAAAATAAATTACTAGGTCTTCAAAACTCAAAGATGTTAAGACTTAGAGAAAAGAAGCAGACAAGATGAAGCAACTCGAAGATATAAAACCCGAAGAAAAGAAGCAGAGAAGACGAAGTAAACTTGAAAAATGAAAATATAAAGAAGAAGAAGAAGAAGAACTTACCCAGGAGGAGGAAAAATCACTGCGAAATGAAGTCTTATGGGAGAAGAAGAAGAAAACATCTTTTTCCTGGGTTGAACGACCGATCTAGCATGTTTTTCCTATCGGCTTGTCATATAATGAAGGAGATGGTAGTTAAATAAAATTCATTCACATGCTTACAAGTTCCCACATGAGCATGTCTACTTTGATAAATAGTAAAAACTTGTAAGTTCAACCCTCAAATTTGAATGCAACACTAGTTGTTTATCTGAGTACCATCACATGTTTGTTTTAAACTTGTATAGGATCGGCCATCATCAACACTAGAAAGGATCGAAAAACTGAAAACAGAACTGAGGAAGCTGCTACGGAATGCCACTGATACACTTGAAAGTATGAGTTTGATTGACATAATACAAAGAACAGGAATTGGATACCATTTTGAGACGGAGATAATGGAAGCGCTGAAGCGAATTTACGAAGCCGATAGCAATTCCTGCAATGCAAGCTCTGATCTTCGCGAGGTTGCCTTGCATTTTCGATTGCTAAGGCAGCAAGGCTACAATGTATCAACAGGTTAGTTAACATGTTTAAGCATGGGTACATGATGTTGGATAGTATTTCTCTTCTTGTTTACATCAAAATTTGCTAGTCACAATCTTCATGGCATTGGCCCCAACTTGTTCATGCAGATGTGTTCTAGAGGTTTATAGACAACTCAGGAAAATTCAAGGTGAGCATAGCCGGTGATGTAAGAGGCATGCTAAGCTTATATGATGCAGCATATCCAACTGTTGAGGACGAAGAAATACTTGATGAAGCTCTATCCTTCGGCACTGAAAGGCTTAAAGCAGCTTTGCCACATCTCAAGGGTTCGCTTGCTCGACAAGTAGAGTTTACACTTGAGATACCATTAAACAGGTGCACTGAAAGGCTGAAAGCAAGGCGCTCTATCTCATGCCTTGAGGAAGAAGATAACAGGAATGAGATAGTGCTAGAGCTTGCAAAGTTGGATTTCAATGTATCGCAGGTTCTGCACCAGAAAGAGCTAGCAGAGTTAACAAGGTAACAATGCGTTACAACGTCGTTATACCACTTCATCATACTAGTAGTACATGAGGTGAGATAAGCTGTGGATGAAATTTCTGTGTGTCTTCAGGTGGTGGAAAGGGCTGGGTCTTCCTACCAAACTTCCCTATATTAGGGACCGCTTAGTTGAGTTGTACTTTTGGATACTTGATGCGCTTTCTGAGCCGAAGTACGCGAGAGCAGGGAAATAATGACAAAGACTGCCATAATAGCATCAGTGATGGATGCCACATATGATGTCTATGGCACACTTGAGGAGCTCCAATTCTTCACTAATGCAATTGAAAGGTTTTTGGCTTTTGGACTTCCAACCATATCAACTTAACTAAGAACATATATTCTTTGTTACATAATATCTACTAAGACATTGTTCGCTAATTTTTGTCATTTTCACTTTCAGATGGGATATCCAAGCTATTGAGGAATTGCCAGATTACATCAAGACGGACTATCATGCTCTCATGAAGACCTCCAGTGGATTTGGGGGCCTGCTTGAACCAAAAGAGAAATACCGTCTTAGCTACCTGATACAAGCAGTATGCGAACAACGGCCTCCCCATATATTATAGAAAATTAATAATGGTTATATTTAACAGTGGCCGCGGCGACTCTCTAGCAGCGTGCAGAGGCAGGCCATGGCGCACTAGCGGCCAGTGCCTCTGCGATGGCTGGCCGGACTCTGGCCAAGCTGGCCAGCACACTGTTTAGTACCTTTGCACCGGCCGGCAGGGTTTTGGCTGCCGGTGGCCGTAGCGGTGCTGGCTGGAGCCGGAGAAGAAAGCGAAAGAGAAGATAAGCTAAAGTAAGATGTTTTCATAAAATAAACTAGTGTAAAGAAAGAATTGGGGACACAGGTGAAAATGTGGGGTTTGAATAGCCATCATCTATATTATATGCAAGCCTTTTATTATCAAGGACATACTTTTGGAGATGCATGGTTTTTCTTTCTGCAAAAATTATTATTATTATCCAATTGTGCCAAGATTAAATTGATGGATAATGAATGTGATTTTGTTACTTCCGTGTTAGATAATTACAATGATAAAGGCATACTTTGTCGAAGCACAATGGGTTGATTCGGAATATATTCCTACATTTGAAGAATACATGGAGAACGGACTAGTAACCTGTGGGCTGTGGCTATTCCATGCAACGAAAGAAGTCTTTGAGTGGGCGATTGAAGTACCCAAGATTGTTGTTGCAGCATCTATAATCTGCAGACTTAAAGATGACATTGTTGGGCACAAGGTAATGCCTACCTTTTCATTACAAACCAGTGAAATAGTTGTTACCTGATGGACAAAAATATCAGTAAAAATCATGGCTAATTCATCTCAGCGTGTTGTATGTGTGATACATGTACTTTCTCTAATGTATTCTATAAGGAAGCATCTCAGCATGTTGTATGTGTGATACATGTACTTTCTCTAATGTAGTTGTTACCTGATGGACAAAAATATCAGTAAAAATCATGGCTAATTCATCTCAGCGTGTTGTATGTGTGATACATGTACTTTCTCTAATGTATTCTATTAGGAAGAACAAGCGAGAGGAGATCTGTTACAGCTGTAGAGACCCTACATGAAGGACCATGGATGCACAGAAGACGAGGCATGTAAGGTACTCAATGCCATGGTTAATACTGCATGGAAGCAGGTGAATAGTGTATTCCTCCATGACAAATCTGTCCCAACGGTTATACTCATGAGAGTGGCTGGTCTAGCTCGCATCATGCAGATCTTGTACCAATACCAAGATCGTTACACTAACTCCACACATGAGACCAAGATGCTCATTGATTCAGTGCTCGTTAATCCTATCCTTGTTTGACCAGCATCTTTTCGACATTTGATAATAATGGGAAGCATGCATCTATATATCTTACATGTATCTTAAGCAGTTGAGCTTTAATACTCGACATATAACGGATTTCAATATTTTCAGCATTCAACAGCCAAATGCATGTGTAAGAATAAACTTCTTTGAAGGACAAGTGCTTTCATGTGACACTTTGTGTTTGTTTAAAAGCATATGAATCTTCAGTGGCCCATTTGGACATAGGTGTGTCTTCATGGGATCCACGTCCAGAGTAACAGTTGGGCACTTATTATTGTCCTCTCTATAAATGCTTTGCAACTGTGACTATCATCCTCACTAAGATTGCTTTGCATTGTATATCTGCTTTGCAATTATTGAAATAACCTAGCATTGAGGTGGCACCCTTTAAGGGAAAGAGGAGTTTCATGTTACGAAGTAGCTCTCTAGATATTTTTTAGAAATTACAAAGCTACAATTTTTACAAAAATTGTATAAATAATTAAAATCCCAAGGAACTACAGTTGTAAATTTGAGACACAATATCGCAATCAAGAACCATGTCAATCCAACTTCTACTATTCTGGCATAACCTCTGCGCACAAAATACACACCGCATGTGACAAACTATTCGTGAGCCAAAGCTTAATAGGTTATTATACTTGTGTCCACTGCCATCCCACTGTCCACCTTTGTTGTGCACGGGTGCACTAGTGGATAGTATTTCCTTTATTTTAGTACTTTATTATGTCAGTAGGCTAGTTAGCAGTTGATTATTGTAATTTTGATTAGTAAAAACTAACGCACTAGTGGGCCACGGGTGAACCGGGCCCACTAGTGACATGACTCCCAATGTGGGGTGCGACTCCCAAAGTGGGGCGTGACTCCGCATAAAGGGGTCGTCTTCTTCCTTTGTTGGTATGTTATTGAAGTAATTCCAGAACTCCTTTCCCTTTCTTCCAGCTTCTTTCCCTTTCCCTACGTAGAACTCCTGCGTACCAATTGTGCCTACACTAGACACAACATTGGTATCGGAGCTTTTATGATCCCTGGCCATGGCTCGAGGCAAGCAAGCTGCCACGGCCCCGGAGAATCAAACCGAGAAAGAGACTATCGTCTCTGCGAACAGCCCCAAATCAGCACCGGAGACCGGTAGCGAGGTCACGATGGCGCAACTCATGGCCAAGATTGATGCACTGGGAATCGTTGTAGCCCAGATTCAGGTTGAGCGCGCACCCCCTCTGGTGTCCAGGCCGCTAGCCTCCTTGGAGAAGGGGGGACCGTCCCAGGCTCCTGAACTCCTCCGCTTTGACTTCTCAGCGCCTGCAGACCGTGAGATGCACTTTACTCAGGACGGTGTACGCTTTGGCACTGTCGATCATGCCATGGAAGGGAAGCGCCAGGCCTGGGATTTGCGAGGCGCACCAGGTGTTCGGGAAAATGCCCCAATGGTGCCGCCTCCCCGAAATCTTCACCAGGAGATGGAGGATGATTGGGAGGAGTATCCAGGGCACCGTGGAGCACTTCGGGGTGGGGCAGAACCTCGTTTGGCCCACCTATAGTTTCCACATTATAACGGAGATGACGACCCTGTAGAGTGGCCCTACAAGGCGGAGAAATTTTTTGCCTACTAGGGAACACAGACGGAGGTTGAACGGCTGCGTATAGCGGCCTTCCATCTTGACGGGGATGCATCGGTGTGGTATCAGAGCTTTGAGAAGGAGGTGCGCTACCCAACTTGGGCCGCCTTCTCTGATGAATTATGCATCCAGTTCGGCCCCAATGAGTTCCAAGATTTCAATGAGATGCTGTCCTCCCTGCCCCAGACATCCACCGTGCGTGCCTACTACACGGAGTTCATGAAGGTGGCTAATCATCTCCCTGATTGGCCGGTGGCAGCCCTGGTGGGTATGTTCAAGCGAGGATTCAAGCCTGAGATTTCTGAGGAGATGCGTCATTTTCCCTGTTCCAGCATGCGGGAGGTAGTGCGCCACGCACGTATTGAGGAGGAGAAGTTGACTCGACAGCGACAGGAAGGCAGGCTCGGACCTTTTCCTCGGGCTGCTGTGTCTGCCTCTCCCCTTGCCGCTCCAGCCAGCAACCAACCTGGCCGCGTTGGCAAAGCTCCTCCTCCGGCTGGCCCGATTGTCCGTCGTCTCACTCCTGCCCAAATAGAGGAACGTCGTCCAAAGGGACTTTGTTTCCGCTGCGATGAGAAGTTTGCTCTGGGGCACCGTTGTTCTGTCAAAGGGAGTCTATTAGTGGAGGAGATCGATGAGGAGTCTGGGGGTACCGATGAGCCTGATTCTCTGTACCCTGCAGATACATTGCCAGAGATCTCTGTGCATGCTTTCTCAGGAGCCTTCACTCCGCGTACGATGATGGTACAGGGTTACCTCAAGCGGCAACAGGTCGCCATTCTGATTGACAGTGGATCGACTCACAACTTCATTAACGATAAGGTGGCGCAGCGGCTAGGTTGCTTTGTGTCTGACTCGACCCCCTTTGATGTACTGATTGGTGATGGCAAGCACCTCCGCAATTCAAGCGTCTGTGCACAGGCGGCACTCTCCATCCAGGGCCACACCTTTGTGACCGACCTCTTTTTACTATCGACGAAGGGGGCGGACGTGGTGTTGGGAGAGCAGTGGCTCCAGGAGCTTGGGGACGTTCTTTGGAACTTTAAGGAACTGGTGATGGATTTCGCATTGCATGGACAGCGGGTACGTCTCCAAGGCTCACAGCCCGGCACTCTCCTTTCTGCCCAGGCAGCGGGGTCCTTCTTTAGGTTCGTAGCTCAAGGACTCCTCCTCCAGCAGCGGGCGTCGGTGGACGTGGTACAGGATGAAGTGCTGCAGGACCTTCTTGATCTTTGACAGCGTATGGGCCGGTGTTTGCTGCGCCAACAGACCTTCCGCCGGTGAGGGCTCATGACCACTCTATTCCCATTCTACCCGGTGCTATTCCCGCCAATGTACGCCCCTACCTTTATCCATACATTCAGAAGGCTGAGATCAAGCGCCTGGTAGCAGACATGCTTTCTTCAGGTATCATTCGACCTGGCACGAGCTCTTTTTCTTCCCCAGTGTTGCTGGTCCGTAAGAAAGATGGTACTTGGTGCTTCTGTGTGGATTATCGGGCGCTGAATGCAATTACAGTGAAGGACAAGTATCCTATACCGGTGGTGGAGGAACTATTGGACGAGTTGGCTGGTGCTACCGTATTCAGTAAGCTTGACCTTCGTTCCGGTTACCATCAGATCCGCATGCAACCATCCGATGTGCATAAGACTGCCTTCCGTACTCATGATGGTCATTTTGAGTTCTTGGTTATGCCGTTCGGCCTCACGAACGCGCCCTCTACTTTTCAGAGCCTTGTGAATGACCTCTTCAGGCCCTTCCTCCGCCGCTTTCTCTTTGTGTTCTTCGACGATATTCTGGTCTATAGCAAGTCGTGGGCCACCATTTGGAACATCTCAGTTCTGTCTTTGATATCCTGCAAGCTAACTCATTGTTTCTTAAACGCTCGAAGTGTTCGTTTGGCAGTTCACAGGTTGAATACTTGGGTCATGTCATCTCTCGTGACGGTGTGGCTACAAACACCTCTAAGGTGACTGCCATGCTATCCTGGCCGGCCCCTACTTGTGCCCGGGCACTACGGGGTTTCCTTGGCCTTACTGGCTATTACCGGCGCTTTATTCACCGCTATGGAGAGATTGCTCAACCGCTCACTCAGCTGTTACAGAAAGGTGCTTTTTGTTGGTCTGACGCTGCCCAGGCCACCTTTGAGGAGTTGAAACAGGCTATGGCGACTGCCCCTGTTTTGATTCTGCCTGATTTCAGCCGGCCATTCGTGGTCGAGACTGATGAGTAGGATGCCGGCCTAGGGGCGGTACTACTTCAGAAGGAGCGTTCCATTGCCTACTTCAGTAAGGCTTTGGCTGGTCGTTCTTTGTCCCTCTCCGTCTACGAGAAAGAGATGCTCGCCATTGTCCTTGCGGTCAAGAAGTGGCGCCCTTATTTGCTTGGCCGGCGGTTTCTCATTCGCACTAACCATCAGGCACTCAAGTATTTTCTCGAACAGCGGGTGTCCACACCCACACAGCAGCAGTGGGTTAGTAAGCTCTTGGGTTATGACTATGAGGTCGTGTACAAGCGGGGATCGGACAACACTGTGGCTGATGCACTGTCTCGCCACGCCAACCCAGGTTCGTGTTTGGCTATTTCCAGCCCAGTTTATCCCCTTCTTGATGAATTATAGCAGGCTTATACGGATGATTGCTCGACCTCCACTCTAATCACGGACCTTCAGGCCAACCCAGCGGCGCACCCTGGTTTTGCATGGAGGGATGGCCTTCTCTTTTGGAAGGACCGTCTTTGGGTGCCAGCGGTGACAGACCTGCGCCAACGTCTCATCGATCACTTCCATGCTTCTCCTTTGGCGGGCCATGAGGGTGCTCTTCGCACTTATAAACGGGTCAGTCAGAGCTTCTTGTGGAAGGGTGTACGTCACACAGTGACTGATTTTGTGGCTGCTTGTGATGTCTGTCAGCGTGCCAAGTCCGCCACTACCTCACTGGCCGGGTTGCTCCAGCCCTTGCCCATTCCAGATCAGGTTTGGGACGATGTTTCCATGGACTTTGTTGAGGCCTTACCGTTGGTTCAAGGCAAGTTGGTGATTATGGTGGTCGTCGATGGGCTATCTAAATATGCCCATTTTTGTGCTCTGGGTCATCCCTACATAGCTAAGTCAGTGGCAGAACTTTACATTCGGGAAGTGGCCAAGTTACATGGTATGCCTCGCACGATGGTCTCTGATCGCGACTGGGTTTTCATCTCTCAGTTTTGGCAAGAATTTTTCAGTCTACAGGGCACTTCTCTCCACATGAGCACCGCATACCACCCCCAGACGGATGGTCAGATAGAGGTTGTGAACCGTTGTTTGGAGCAGTATTTGCGTTGCTTCGCTATGGATCAGCCCCGTTGGCTTCAGCTTCTTCCTTGGGCTGAGTGGTCTTATAACACCACCTATCACACTCGTGCTGGGTTCACTCCTTTTCAGGTTTTGTATGGCAGGCGGCCTCCTACTATGCTGTCCTATGTGCCTCATCGGTCTTCTATGGCAGAGGTCGACTACATGCTCCAGACTCGGGATGAGGTCCTTCGTCAGCTTAAAGAGAACCTATCTGCCGCTCATAACCGAATGAAGCAGATTTATGACAACCATCACACTGAGCATGAGTTTGCCTTGGGGGACTTGGTTTATGTTTCAGTCCTTCCTCAGTGTCAGTCCTCTTTGTTCCAGCCTGAGCACTCTCAGCTTGCTCCACGATTTCATGGGCCCTATGTTGTCGAAGAGAGAGTGGGTTTGGTTGCTTATTGCCTCACTTTACTGGCGGGTTCGTTGGTCCATCCGGTTTTTCATGTTTCCCGGCTGCGTCGTTGCATTGGTGACCCTACCCTGGCTATGGATGCTCCCCCTCTTCCCTTGATGGGCCCTATTGCTTCGTCTGAGCCGGTTCCTGCAGCGCTGCTTGACAAGCATCGTGTACGCCATTCTGGTTGGATTATCACCGAGGTATTAGTCTCTTGGTAGGGCCAACCACTGGAGGACGCTACGTGGTTGTTTGAGGATGAGTTTTTGCTCCAGTATCCTTCGTGGTCGCCTTGAGGACAAGGCGTGTGCAGAAGCGTGGTGGAGTATTGTGCATGGGTGCTCTATTAGATAGTATTTCCTTTATTTTAGTACTTTATTATGTCAGTAGGCTAGTTAGCAGTTGATTATTGTAATTTTGATTAGTAGAAACTAGCGCACTAGTGGACCACGGGTGAACCGGGCCCACTAGTGACACAATTCCCAATGTGGGGTGCGACTCCCAAAGTGGGGCGTGACTCCTCATAAAGGGGTCGTCTTCTTCCTTTGTTGGTATGTTATTGAAGTAATTCCAGAACTCCTTTCCCTTTCTTCCAGCTTCTTTCCCTTTCCCTGCGTAGAACTCCTGCATACCAATTGTGCCTACACCGGGCACAACAACCTTACACACAAAACACAGGTTGTTCATCTATATTCATCTCATCTAAACATGTTTCACACCCTCATTAGTGCATTCATAAGGAGAAAGTGAAATGTACCTGAGGGTTACCCCTTTTTATCACTACTAGTTATCAAATTTTCTTTTTTAGTTAATGCTTTCAACTTCCTTTTTTTCACCAAGTATGTTGCCCTTCGTAACTTTGATTGTACAATCACTCATTTGCTTTCTTTCTTTTATCTTAACATGCTTCACACCCACATTAGTGCATCCATAAGGAAAAATTAAATATACCCGATAGTTACAACTTTTTAGCTACACTACCAGTTATCAGATTTTCCTTTTTAATTAATGCTTTAAACCTCCATCTTTTTACTAGGTATGTTTCCCTTCATGACTTTGATTACACACCCAATCATTTGTTTCATTTCTTTCATCTGAACATGCTTCACCCCAAATAATGCATCCACAAGAAAAATTAAATGCACTGAGAGTTACCTCCTTTCAGCACTACAAGTTATTAGATTTTCGTTGTCAATTAACGCTTTCAACTATGTTTCCCTTCATGACTTTGATTTTATGCCCAATCATTTGTTTCCTTTATTTCATCTGAACATGTTTCATACCCCCATTAGCGCATCTACAAGTAAAAATTAAATGTACCCCCAATCATTTGTAAAATTAAGTGTTTCCATTTAAGTTAATGCTTTTGATCTCCCTTTTTTAACTAGTTATGTTGCCCTTCATAACCTTGATTGTCTACCCAATCATATGCTTCCTTTCTTTCATCTTAACATGATTCACACCGCCATTAGTGCATCTACAAGGAAAAATTAAATGTATTTGAGACTTACCTCTTTTCAGCACTACCATTTAATAAAATTTACTTTCCAATTAGTGCTTTCAACTTCCCTTTTTCACCAAGTATGTGCTCCTCATGACTTGGATTGTACACCCAATCATTACTTACTTTCTTTTATCTAAACATGCTTCACACCCCCATAAGTGCATCCACAAGTAAAAATTAAATGTAGCAGAGAGTTACTTTTTTTCAGCACTAGCAGTTATCAAATTCTCCTTTTTAGTTAATGCTTTCGACCACCATTATTTCACTAGGTATGTTGTACTTTATGAATTTAATTATATAGCCAATCATTTGCTTCATTTCTTTCATTTAAACATGCTTCACACCCCCATTAGTGATTCCACCCATGTGTTACCTCTTTTTAGCACAAACAGCTATCTGATTTTTCTTTCAGTTAATACTATTGACCTTCCTTTTTTTAACCAAATATGTTGCCCTTCATGACCTTAATTGTACACCCAATCATTTGCTTCCTTTCTTTCATATGAACATGCTTCACACCCCCATTATTGCATCGATCCATAAGTAAAAATTAAATGTACCTGAGAGTTACCATTTTGTAGCATTACTAGTTATTATTTTTTCCTATTCAGTTAAAGCTTTTGACCTCCCTTTTTTCATAGGTATGTTCACCTTAATGACTTTGATAGTACACCTAATCATTTGCTTCATTTCTTTCATCTCAACATCACTACAAGAAAACTGACTAATACTACTATAAGCGTCGCTAATAATTATTAGCGACGTATAAAAAGCATCGCTAAATGTGTCAATAAAACAAGGGTTGCTACTGTATATTAGCGATGCACACTAAAAAGTGTAACTAAAAGTAGTATTAGCGACGTATATCAAACGTCACTATTAAAGTACTATTAGCGACACTCGATATTAAGCGTTGCTAATAATATAGTATTAGTGACGTTTACAAATGTCGGTAATAAAAAATATTATTTTAATTTTTTTATTAAAATATAATTTTTTAGCTTTTTTAATTTTTAAAAAAATTAAAATAAAAATTAGTATTAGTGGTGTTTATGTAAGTGTCGCTAATGTATATAATTATTTAAAAATAATAAATAAAAAACTATTTTTAAATAAAAAAATATCACAATTAGCGACATATGAGAATTAAGTAGCTAAAGAATTAAAAAAATAAAAAACTCTATTAGCAGCGCTCTTATCTCGCTAAAATAATTAAATACAAAAACAATAAAAAATCGGGTCAATACCCAGTTCATAATGGAATGGTGTACTAACCCGCAACATGGGTCACTGTTGACCAGCGGTGACTCGCATTATGGGTCAGCACCAGCGCAGGGCACGGGTCACTGCACCCACGTCGTGTGTGGGGCTTGTGGCATCGCGCACCAACGGGATAGCGTGCGCTGGCGGGACGGCGGGCACGGGGCAGGCAGCAAGCACGGGGCAGGACGGCGGGTGCGGGGCAGGACAGCAGCCACCGAATTCGCAACTCCGAGCTCATCATCCAAGGCTTCAAGAAGGTACCCCAAACCTGGCTGAAAATCACCTGAGGAGGGCGCTATCTCCATGAGATCGGATGGAGGATGGGTTGGGGGCAGCGCGATCACATCCTCCAAGCTCTTCATCACCGACATGAGGTCCAGGATCGTGGCCTCTCAGCCGTTCTCATTGTCGTGCATAGGGTGCAGGGTGCGGTGCGGGGCCAGACGACGGGAAAGAGTGCTGGGCAGGGCAGGGAGGCGCTGGCTGAAGGACCCAAAGACGCCGCCATCTCTATCCATGCCGCTCTCGGGCGCAGTGCGGTGTGCAGCGCAGGGCTGGACGATGGGAAGGAACATTGGGCAGGGGCAGGAGGGGGTGGCTGAAGGACCCAAAGACGGGCGGGGAGGGGGTGGCTGAAGCTGGAAGCAGAGGAGGAGACACGTAGGAAAGAGGACTGCCAGCGGTGGAATATAAAGACACGGCCGGAAAATTGCCCAAGCACGAAATTTCTACCCGTGTTTTTGTTTAGCAACGTAAGCATCTGAGCTTCACCAAAAGCGTCACTAATACAATGTATTAGAGATGTTTTTGCAAACGCGTCTCTAATTTATACATATTAGCAACGCTTTAATATAAAGAGTCACTACAAATTATCTTTTTATGAATGTTTAAATCAAACATATAAAAAAGCAAAAAATAAATATTTCCCTCACCTCCTTCTCTCTCTACCCTCTCTCTCTACCCTTTTTCAAAACCTTCTCCCTCTCCTCACCTTCTCTCTCTACACTCCCTCTTCCCACTCTCTCCTCACCATCTCTCTCTACCCCCTCTCTCTTTCCCCTCTATCTCTGCCCTCTCTCTCTCCCTCCCATCTCTCCCCCTCTCCTCTCTTTCCCTCTCTCTCTCCTCCCTTCCACCCTTTCCCACTCCTCTATCTCTACCCTCTCTCCCTCTCCCTCTATCTCTCTCCTCCCTCTTCTATCTCTCTCTCTCTCTCACTCTCTCTCTCTCTTTCTCCTCCCTGCCCCTCTCTCTCCTCCCCTCCCTCTCAATCCCCTCCCTCTCTCTCCTCCTCCCTCTCTCTCCTCCCTCTCTCCTCCCTCTCTATCCCTTCTCTCTCCTCTCTCTCCCTCTCCCACTCCCTCTATCTCTCTCCTCCCTCTTCTCTCTCTCTCTCTCTCACTCTCTCTCTCTCTTTCTCCTCCCTCTCCCTCTATCTCTCTCTCTCACTCTCTCTCTCTCTCACTCTCTCTCTCTTTCTCCTCCCTGCCCTTCTCTCTCTCCTCCCTCTCTCCCTTCTCTCTCCCCACTCTCCTCTCTCTCCTCTCTCTCCCCACTCTCCTCTCTCCCTCTCTCCTCCCTTCTCTCTCTCCCTTCCCTGCCCCTCTCTCTCTCTCTTCTCCTCCCTGCCCCCTCTCTCTCTCTCTTTCTCCTCCTCCCCTTCCTCTCTCTCTCCTCCCTCTCTCCCTTCTCTCTCCCCACTCTCCTCTCTCCCTCACTCTCCCAACTCTCCTCTCTCGTCCCCTTTCTCTCCCTCTCCCTCTACTCAAGGGTATTAGCGACGTATATGCCTATATGTCACTAATACTCTCCTTTTTTTTTATTACTTTATAAAAAAATAACAAATAAAAAAATATAAATAATATTTTAGCCCTCTCTCCACCTTCTCTCTCTCCTCACTCTCTCCACCTTCTTTATTCTCTCCTCCCTCTCTCCTCTCTGTCCTCCCTCTCTCCTCCCTCTTTCTCTCTCTCTCCCTCACTCCTCTCTCACTCCCCCCTCTCTCTATTTTATATATTTTTCAAAAAAATTAATTAAAAAGTAAACATGTATTAGCGACGTATTGGCCTATACGTCACTAATACCTTTGAGTATTAGCGACGTATAGGCCTATACGTCGCTAATACGTGTGAGTATTAGCGTCGTATAGGAATATACATTGCTAATACCCTTAGTATTAGTGATGTATAGACCTATACATCGCTAATACATGTTTCTTTTTTTAATTTATTTTTAAATAAAAATTATAAAATAAATATAAAAAAATTTCCTCTCTCTCCTCACTCTCTCCTCTTTTTTTCTCTCTCTCCTCCCTCCCTCTCTCTCATCTCTCACTCCTACGTCTCTATCTCTCCACCCTCTCTCTCTCCTCTCTCCTCTTTCTCTCCTCTCTTTCTCTTTCTATCTCTCTCCTCCCTCTCCTCTCTCTCTCCCTATCTCCTCTCTCTCTCCCTCTCCCTCTCCCTCTCTCCTCCCTCTTTCTCACTCTCTCCCTCACTCCTTTTCTCTCTTTCCCCCCTCTCTCTATTTTATATATTTTTTTAAATAATTAATTAAAAAATAGACATGTATTAGCGACGTATAGGCCTATACATCTCTAATAACTTTGAGTATAAGCGACGTATAGGCCTATACGTCCCTAATACGTGTGAGTATTAGTGTCGTATAGGAATATACGTCGCTAATAAATATTTTTTTAAATTTATTTTTAAATAAAAAATATAAAACAAATATAAAAAAATTTCATCTCTCTCCTCTCTCCCTCCCCTCTTTCTATCTCTCTCCTCCCTCCCTCCTTCTCTCTCATCTCTCTCTCCTCCCTCTCTGTCTCTCCTCTCCATCTCTCCTCCCTCTCTCCTATATCTTTCTCTCCTCCCTCCCACTCTCTCTCATCTCTCTCTCCCTCTCTCTTTCCTCTGTTTCTGTCTCTCTCTCCTCCCTCTCTGTCTCTCTCTCCTCCCTCTCTCTCTCATCTCTCTCTCCCTCTTTGCCTCTCCTCTCTCCTCCCTCTCTGTCTCTCCTCTCTCTTGTCTCTCTCTCCTCCCTCCCTGTCTCTCCTCTCTCTTGTCTCTCTCTCCTCCCTCTTTGTTTCCTCTCTCTCTTCGATCCCTCTCTCTCCTCACTCTCACTCTCTCAATGCACTCTCTTCACTCTCTCTTTTATTATAATTATATTTTAAAATTAATAATAAAATTTAATAAATAAAATAGTTTATATATAAATAGTGAATTATTAACACTAGTTTTTACTAAAAATTTAATATTTATTTATTGTATATACAAATAGTAAATATTGAATAAAATAAATTATATTTAAAAAGTTTATTATAATTTTTAATATTTATTTATTAAATAAAATAAATTAATAAAGATATTAGCGATGCTTGTGAACAAACGTTGCTATTAGAAATAGTATTTGCGATGCTTATTCACAAGCATCGCTACTAATTTAGTATTTATATTTTTTATATTTTTAATTCAATACTATTAGTGACGCTTTTGTAAGCATCACTTATAGTAGCACTATTAGTGACGCTTGTATATATGAGTCGCTATTGAGAAAGCTATTAGCGACACTTATGAAAAACGTCGCTAATAGTTATATTATTTTCTTCTTTTTTATTTAAAAAAGAAGAAAATAGAGGAACTATTAACAACGCTTATAGTAAAGCATCGCTAATGGGATTAGTATTAGCAACACTTTAAGCTAAGTTAAGTATCGCTAATATATAACTATTAGCGACGCATATGAAAATGCATCACTAATAGTTCAATTTTTTGCGACGTTTTTTATGCATCGCAAACAATTATTTTTAGCAATGCTTAGCTAAGCGTCGCTAATATATGTGTCACTAATACTCCATTTTGTTGTAGTGCATGTTTCACACCCACCATATAAGTGTATCCACAAGGAAAAATACTTGTTTTGGGCAGTTACCTCTTTCGAACTCTAAATGCTATAGCTTTTACACTGTTAGTTAACACTATCATCCACCCTTTTTCCACAACATATGTTGACGTCACAAACTTTTATAACACACCCAAAATTGTGCTTCATTTCTTTTATTTCAATATGTTTCACACCCCACCATATTTGTGCATCTAAAAGGAAAAAACAAAACCTTTCCTCCTTATCCAACCTCAACAATGTTTTGGCCACCCTTTATTACACAACGACCCAAGCCTTGCATTCAAGAGATAAGCACTATTTTAGAGGCTCTTAGACATCTCCTATTCACCAATCTACCGACCCATACTCTTCTCCCTATTCAAACGTTCTCACTGTAGTCACTGAGCCTCTCAACATTGAGGGGAGAGTATACTGGAGGATGGGTGATGGAGGAGGAGAGGAGGGAGGAAGTTTGTCCAAGAGAGGAATCACGGTATCTGTGATGAGAAATTACACCGAGGGAGGGAAACCATTAGGTTAGATTCACTTTGGATGAAATTTACACCTTTATAATGCTGGTGGGGAATTTTTGGCATTTCTTACACACGTGTGGCTAATTCAAACGTGCTCAGGTTGAATTTTGTAAAATCAACTTTCCTTGCCTAAACCTTTATAATGCTTGCTCATGTCCTGAATTCTACATGCAAATAGTGAAGGGCAAAGTGTGATGATGACGTTGATAATGCAAATTGAGTTTTATATTGATTTAAACACTTTTTTATGTATTCCTTTGTTTAAAACTTGTTTAGTTTAGTTATACTTCATTTTGATTACAAGATGTGCCTTGAAATGGATGTTATGTTGAGATATGTGATGGATATGTGATGCATTGATGGTTTATATATATTTTCATGTCTTTTAGTTATGATGATAACTTGATTGTGCCTTAATGAGTATTTTTATTAATTATTGCTTTAACTTTTTGTCCGTTTATGTCAAAAAGGGGGAGAAGTGATTGATGAAAGTCAAAGTGATTATCTTTATACTTGATTAGAGAGTACTTTGTAAATCATTCTTGTTTTAAGTGTGCAAAATAAGTATAGGGTTATACAAGGCTATTCAAGCTCAATTCCAAATGAGTTTATGTTGAATGAGTCTATGTTAAGTCTTTGTAGTGTCAAGTTATTTTGTACAATTTGAAAGTCAATGCTTTATGTCAAAAGTTGTAATTTTATTTTGATTTTCAAATATGTAATGTTTTGACTAGAAAAAACCAAAGTGGGGGATTGTAAGAACATATGAGTCATGCAACAAGGTTATTTGTTAATTTCTTTGCCAAAATTATGTCTAAAAAGCTTATGTATGCATTAAGTTTTGGAATCTGATTAGATGTTGTAGTGATCGAGTCAGATTTGGAATTGATATACTTTAAAAATAGGAGCAGACATGTTCTTATGAATCAAGACTAATGATTGTTGATGGTTTTTAAAGCTTATTTAGATCGTATTTATATGCCAAAATTACTTTAACAAGTTTCAAGAGTCATTTCAGATATTTCATAAGGTTTTAGGGCAAAATGATAAAAAAATAAACTAAATGATTGATTGTTGGACATATAGTTAATAAGAATAATTGATCATACTTGATTTTGCCCTGTGTAAAATGAAGCGGAAAGTTATTAATTGATCGCCTTCTTTAATAGATCGATTGACTGAAGAATCATACACAAAACAGATAGTGAATGATCAATTGTTGTTTGGAACGATCAATTACTTCAAGGACATGTTACCCTAATTATGTCATTTCGATTTCAATTGCTTTCCTTATTCAAGTCAGAGACCTAAACGGACTTAAAGAGCCATGAAGTTTTTATGAAGCATTGAGTTGAAGATTAATGGTAAATTCATGAAGTTTTTCTAATATTTCACACAGAGATTTCAAAGATGAGTTGCAGTATACACCACAACAAAAAGGATTGTTAGCGACACTTTTATTAGTGATGCAACAACAAACGTTGCTGAAAATAACTATTGACGATGCATACAAAAGCGTTGCAAAATTTATCACTATTAGTGACACTTTTTAAAAAACATTGCTAATAATACTACTATTAGTGGCTTTTTAAAAATCATCTCTAATAGTACTACTACTAGCAATGCTTATATAGAAGCCTCTCTAATACTATTTACGAAGCTTTCAATAAAGTATCGCTAATAGATACAAATTTATAAAACAAATAAAAAATTAATAACTATTAGTGTTGCTTTTCTCACTAATAGTACAACTATTAGGGACGTTTTGAAATAAGCACCTCTAATAGCAAGACTATTAGAGATGCTTATTAAAAAGTGTCACTAACTTCGAGAAACACACGATAGAAGAAAACAAAAAAAACAATCAACTAATGGAATCCAATGTTGCTAGCATTGTCAAAATATTTCTTAACCTCACACCCCATTCATTTAAGAAGTATTACATAAACTCATTTGGTCTTTAACAAACTCTTGCTTGCGTGACAAGGAATAGTTTAATTGATGAAGACTTAACCCATCATTGGGTAGAACACTACGAAGTTGAGCACATATACTTTGTACAAAAGCAAAATGAGCAATAAATGACTACTAATTAAAGTATTAGTCCACACATACACACATACTTTGTCATGCCCCCGCACCCGCCCGACCCGAGCTGAACTGGTCCAAGAGACAATCGAAGCGCACGGAGGCGACAAAGTTGGTTTAACATAGCGAAAGACTATAACCCATATATCGAGTGAATTTCACATACGGAGTGCGTAACTTTAAACTTTTGTGCAAGAGAAATAAGGAAAATAAAAGAGGACTTTAACACTGAACTAGTCTACAAGTCTTACACCCACATACTTAGAATCCTGAGCCGACACACATGGCTCGAATCAGAAAGTCTTAAGCACATCTAAAAATATAAGATATACACAAGTCTAAAATAAGAACCACCATACATGATGTTCTATTATCATAACAGAGTAAACCAGAAAACATAACAAAGTCTAGAGGCATCCACACCTAATCCCATGCTCTCCCCAACTGTCCTCATATAGAGGATCTTAGTTAACTGCATGTTACACCATGCAACCCCAAAACAAAACACAGAAAGAGAGGTGAGTAAAACTTAGTAAGGTATTATACGTCTAGAGAGTAAATCCAAAATCATCACAAATATTTCACCTAGAATACATCACATAAAACACATGCATTTATTATGAGACATTCGCATAACCTGTGCATGACTACTCATCATATGTATACATACTCATAAGATCATCTACATATCTCCTGCATACCATTTCACATGGCATATCATGATATCATCTCATTCATGATTTATTTTCAATGCATTCATTCATCATGCATAAGAGTGTGTCAACACACTCACCACAATCATGCATATCAAACCCATTCCCCTTCATAACATTCAACATGCATAACACATGTCTCTAACACGTAATCACATCATGCATATTCATATCATTCATCTACAAATCATTCACCCTGTATGATAAGTGTCTCAATTACACTATGCCAAATCATGCATAATAACTCATTCACATGTGTCACAAAATCTCAAATCAATCCTTACACAATCTGTGCAACCTGGGAATAATATTATCTCATACGCATGCATCATCAACAACTGTGAATGTCTCCATTATGAAGAGAAATACAATCATACCACCAACTCTTGACGTGTTCCAATTTCCATGAAGGAAACCTAAGGTGTTTGGGGTAGTCGGCCCCTCTACTCACCCTAGACAGTCCTGGCCAGGAACGTCCGAATCCCACACAAGGAACCTAGAGCAGTGAATTCGCCCTAGACATCTCTGAGGTGGAAGACTCTGAATCTTACACACAGAACCTATAACACGTAGTAGCCGATGCATGAAGGCGTACCACTCTGAAATCCCAGGGTCCAATGACTATCTCAAGAAAATCCCAACCACATTGAAGTCAACTCGACTCAGCTCTATTCAACTCAACTCAACCTGGGGAGGATCCATGTTCCACTCAAGAACTCAAATCAAAATCATGTCCTTTCAGACCAACCAATTTTTAATAAGCCAACGATCGATTAATCTGGCACGTAATTTCACACCATTGCATCCAATCGATCAACCACAGCTCATCTTGATAAAGTCTCATTCGTAAATTGACTTCATGATATATATGCAACATGGTACATATGTGGGCAATACATACATGAAAATGTGCTCCCATTAGTCCTACATGCATCATTTATAATCATAATATCAATCATCACCATAATTATCCCCCCCAAGTATGTGTACATGTTGCGAACATTCTAAGGGCCTTTTATTGGGGTCTACATGCTAGTAGTTAGGGTTTTAATTATGTTATGGTTAATAAGGGCATTTAGGTAATTAGGTTAATTAGGATATTAGTGATTTATTTTAATTATGCTAATGAGCCTTAGGTGCTTGTTAGTGAGCTCACTTAGCTAGTTTATTTAAATGTAAGGGTTATGCCCTAATTGAGTTATGGAATGATTATTTGACTTGTCTCTTCTCCCATTTCCTCTCTGTCTCTTCCCTTTGTCCGGCGGCCATGCCGCTCCCTCTCTCTTTCCCGGCCTTCCTGCACCGCTCACCTCTCATTACCGGCTAGCTAGGCCGTTGTGGACAACCATCCACAACATTACATGGTAGAAAAAATTAATTCTAAGCATATGGACATGCATTGTAAATAACCAATCAACATACCACACACATGCTCTTTAACATTTAATAATCACTCTTTACTGAAATCATGGGTGAAAACCATTAGAAAATACAATTCAAATCAAGTGCAACATCAAGTTATACTTAGATAAGCATATTCACACCGCACTTGAAGCTAGACATGACACCATCATTCACCCATAATTTAATCATATTAAGTGAAGACATACAATTCCATTCTCACGTTATAACCTTACTGGAATCATACCTTACATATGAGGAATTATTCAATATGTTTTCAAGACAAGAATTTATAACATGCTTAACTAAATTACATAAAATTCACTTAACACTGAAACATTCATCATAGCATCCAACATCAAATCATACCCTTCCAATAACTTATCCTAACTTGTATTATTCATCATAATTATAAGAAATGATACTTAGGAGTAAAAAAATAAAAAATGAGCAAAATACCCAAAAATCACCAAACTGCAGAGTCGGTGTTTGAATGCCCTGCAAGGCCATTCAAAAAGCTAACCGTTCAATTGGCCTGCATGGCCGTTCAATTGCCAAAACTAGAATATATGGTTCATCTTCTCCACTTCGAATCCAAAACCGCAACTTCATATAAACATCTTAAACTACCGAATCTCACTCCCAAACATCATAATAATGAAATCAAAGCTTAGGAAATAGTAAATCTAACCATTTACAACCAAAAACACTAAGAAATCACAAGAAAGATTATGTTTTCTAAATCCATTATTAAAGCTCAACTCCATGAAAACCCACATAAAACTCCATTAAACATCAAATCTAAAATCACATATCTACTTAGGATGAAATCACTTACCTTCAATGAGCTTTTATACTTGAAATCGATACTACAACACCTTCAAATCCTACCCACAAGAGTGCTTTTGTTAATACTTGCTTAAATCCGCTTTAAAATACCTAAATCTATTAAAAAATTGTAGATCTAGGGTTTATTGAGTTAAAAAATGAAATAACTTTCATAAGGATTTGAAATAGAAGTTCAAGTCAATAGCTTTTTAGGTAGAAATCTAGATCAACCCTTGGGAAAATAAGAGATTTGGAAAGTTTAGGAGAAACCCTAAGAAATTAGTGATATATTAGGCTAATCTTTACCTTAATCAGCTTTTCTTTTTTGGAAATGGGGATTAGGGCTTCTAAGCTCCAGATTTCAGCCCTTCCCAATTAGGAAAGTAGATGAGCCTTTTCTATTTATAGTAGACTTTGGGGTAAATCTAACAAATAGGTGGGGTATAAATAAGATTTAACACTAAAAATAAAAAATTTGCTTATTTTAAGCTCAAATTAATGTCTAAATATTTTAAAATATTTAATTACTGTCTTAAGATGTTGTTAGGGTCATTAGGGACCTATCATCCAAATTTCGCACCTGGGGCCCATGTCGGGTCCCGCCCCCAAACATTTCGAGAAAAATAATCAAAAATTCCAAAAAACATTCTATTGACTTATGTTATCATAAAAACCATCTTAGTAAGAAAATTTGATCCAAAACCACTATTAAACACTTAAATTCGAAAATAGGTCAAAACCAATCAAAGTTAACATTAAACCACAAAATAATTATTAAATCAAATAAAATGAACTAGTTTGAGTTTAGAGATCTCACATACTTAGTCATAAACAACCCACACATGGCTAAAATAAGTCTAAGCCAATAATGACTAATAAGGGTCCAAGCCAACAATGGTTACATAGAAGTGTGAAGTATAGTTTAAGTTTACAAAGGACTCAACATATCATGCTATCAAAGTTATCATAAAACAAACACCTCAATGCATCCCCTCTCAATGATCAATACCAGCCACATGCTCCACATAGAGCCCATCCGAACAACCTGCATAGCACAACATGTAGCCCCAAAACAAAACACAAACAAAAAGGGGTAATCCAAAGCTTAGTAAGGGTTTTAATACATAAAGTAAATTTATAATAATAACACATACATGAACAATCACAACATTCATCACATAGTCAATTATTATGCCCATTCAATATAGTATCACATAAACCTTTGCCACATGTGCATCACGTCCTATTTACATTCCATAAGGATCTACTCATACCACCTGCATGTCATGCTAACTACATATTATGCTCTATATATAACATATTTCATCAATACATATTCATGTCACACGCATATCATGATATCTATAACATATTTCATCGACACATATCCTTATAACCTACATATCATGCTATATCCCACATTCCATAAGCACATTTATGCTACTTGTGCATCATGGGTTCAAATATAGCTCATAACACATAAACACCATGTGTAAACATATGAAACTCGTTATTATAATCATATCCTGCATGAATCATTTCTAAAAAATATTCACCCTACAACATCAAGTGTATCAACACACCTTCTAGCATATCCATGCAAATCATACCATAATCACATATGTAAAATAATCTCCATTCTTCCTACACAATCTTTGTAAATGAGCATTATCTTCCATATGCATGTAATAAATCAATGGTGAATGTCTCACAATTGAGAAAATTAAATAATCAACCTGCTCTCTAAGGACCATTCCTTGCGGGGAAGGTCCAAATTACAATAAAAAGGAAAACTAGAGCATTTTGGGTAGGTTTGCAAACATGGAAGATACCCCCTGCTCACCAAGGACAATCCTTATAAAAGAAGGTCCAAATTCTAAGAAAGAAAACCAAAGCAACCTGCCTGCCAGGGACAAACCTTGCAGGGAATGTCCAAATTCTAACAAAATAAAAACTAGGGCAGTGTGCTCCCTAAGGCCAATCTCTTGATGGGAGAGTCTGAATTCCACAAATGAAAATTAGAGCACATGGTAAGCCGGTGCACACAAATATACCATCTTGGATTCTCAGGGTCTAAATAACTTAACAAATAAACTTACACCGCAATTAGTTCATCCCAACCCAAGGAGGCACCATGTTCTCAAAGGAATTCAAAACAAAAACATGTCCTTTCAGACCCACAACTAATTCGATAAGCCTTCAAGTGATTTAATCTGACATCCAATTTCATGCAATTGATTGATCATGGATAATCACAATTAATCCTTGTTTATAAATCGCTTTCATGCCACAAGATATATAAAAGAGCAAATGCCAATGAGTCCAAATTTAAGGTAACACGCTAAAATCAGTCAACATATCCATGAAACATGATCCATTTGTGTTCAATAACATCAAAAACCTCTTCACAAGAGTGTACATAAATAATAATGTTCAAACTTAAGCTAATACATGTGAAACAAGAACAAGCTATAATCAATGTTGTAAAGGCAAGCATCGATAATTTTATCATAGTCCTACCCTATTGAAATCAAAGAGTAAATATGATGAAAATATCAAAAATAAGAGTTCAAGGCAAGTATTACATTATGCTAGACTTAGATAAGTATAAACATTATCATACTTAAGTTAGAACATAGGAACATAATTCACTTAAAATTAATATAACATGTGTTAACATGTATATACATCATCATGGTGAAACCTACAGAAATCATCAAGTAATCACGAAGAAGTTATCAACGTGAATTTAAGACAAGCAGAATATCATGCTAAAATTAAACAAATATATCCTAAATCATGCTCAAGCTAAATTATACATTCCAAGATGGTCTTCATGCAACCACAACAGAATTTATAGGCAATAATAACTCATTTTAATCATAAGGAATTAGATTTTTTGAAAGAGAATAAGAAATAGCCAAAATACATAAAGATGGCAAAGCTGTCATTTGGTCGTTCGAATGTTTGCCCATTCGAATGCCAAGTCATTTGATAGGCTAGATAGGTTGTTCAAACACTTGTTGAGCTGTTTGTTCAAATGCCCTTAACAACTCACTTTTTGCTCATTCCCTGATTCACCTTCAACCTTCCAAAAATTAAACCAAAAATATCTAAGAAATTCTAGATAAATTCTAGAATTACCATAGAACTTCATAATATCAAAATACAACCATAGAACACGATAGATCTAACCATTATCATGCTTAATTACAAGAAAGTAGACATAAATAGCATGCTTTTAACAAATCACCATCATAGCTCAAAATGAAGTTATAACCCACATAAACCTTCAATCATGCAATCCAATGGATAAAACCACATGAGATGAAATCCCCTTACCTCTATGAAGTCCTTGGATCAACAATCATGCCTCAAGAAATCCTACACAAAATTAGGGTTTTTTGTTAAAATTTAATTAAAATCAACTAATAAGCTTAAATCAACTTGAAAATAGGTAGATCTATGATTTTCTTTGGTTAAAAATGAAACTCACCCATTTAGGGTTTACAATCAAAA
Organism: Saururus chinensis; assembly: GCA_035235625.1. Lineage (NCBI taxonomy): Eukaryota > Viridiplantae > Streptophyta > Magnoliopsida > Piperales > Saururaceae > Saururus > Saururus chinensis. The sequence continues at coordinate 3,292,760 of CP141145.1, read as the reverse complement.
TTAAAATAAAATTTTTAATGAAATAAATCAAGAATCTATTTGGGAAAATTAAAGATAAGAAGGATTAAAACCAAAATCAAGATATTTGGGGTGATTAGGGCACAAAAACTCACCTAAATCAAAATTTCCTCTTTGGGAATTAAGGGTAGAGCACCTCCCTCTCCCTTGCACAGGCCTTCCCCAAATGGGTAAGTGGCTATGGTTTTTCTTTAAATAGTAAGGTGTTGGACAATGTTTACAAACTATTGGGCTATAAAAATATGTAAAAATGCCCTATGTGGTTAATTAGGGTTTCTTTAGGACTTAAAATGAGTTTAATCATTCTAAAACTCACTGATATAAAATAATTCAAGTTTAGGGTCATGTGGATTACATGTCATCCAATTGTGGATGTGGGGCCCACAGCAGGTCCACACCCTTAATTTAGTAAAAAATACCATAAATTCGAATAAAATTTGTAAAACCACATAAATGAAGTGTAATATTAAAACTTATAAAAATAAATTAAACGTTGTTAAAACCATAATTACTAACACTTAACCAAATTAAGTCAGGCCTGCAATTTAAGCTAAACCACTCAATATCATAAAATTAAATAGAAATTAAACTGGTTTAGAGTTAGAGATCTTACATGTTGCCTTTGCTTTGCCCATAAGGATATGGCCATAAGGATATGGAGGGTGATCGTTGGTTAAACAATAATATATTTCACACTATTTGCACTATTGGGAGTAAGGTTTGTCATCTTGTGATTGATTCGGGAAGTTGTAACAATGTGGTGGCTGAAGAGGTAGCTCAAAAGCTTCTATTAAGCACTACACCTCATCCTCATCCATACCACTTTCTTGGTTGAAGAAAATAAGTGAGGTATAAGTCTTTAAATGATGTTTAATTCATTTCTTTATCGGTTCGACATATAAGGATTAGATATGGTGTAATATTGTTGCTATGGATTCTTTTCATTTGTTACTTGGGTATCCTTTGTAATATAGTTGTTTTGTGATATATGATGGTCGTAAGAACACCTATAATTTTATGTGGAATAACAAAAAACTTGTCATTGTGTCCCATAAGGATGAGATGATTAAACCCCAAAATAACAAAGAGGTGACTCTTTTGTCTAGGATAAAATTTCTCGAAGAATTGACGGGAGATAATGTTGTTTATGATATAGGATGGCCATAAGAACACCTATAATTTTATGTGGAATAGCACAAAAACCCCAAAACAATAAAGAGGTGACTCTTTTGTCTAGGTTAAAATTTATGAAAAAATTGAAGGGAGATAGTGTTATTTATACTTTAGTTTCTAAGAAGGATATTAAAGGTGAGGATATTCATGAGGATGTTAAACCTTTGGTGCATGAGTATCATGATGGTTTCCTAGAATTTTTACCCAATTGATTGTCACCCCTTAGAGACATCCAACATCAAATTGACCTTGTGTCTATATCTACACTCCCTAATCATCCCTATTATATGATGAGTACAAAGGAGCATGAGGAGCTTCAGCGACAAGACCTTAAGTTATTGAGCAAAGGATATATTAGAGAGAGTTTTGAGTCCATGTGATGTGTCAGCTTTACTTACACCAAAGAAGGATGGTAGTTGGCTTATGTGTGCAGATAATAGTCATTAATAAAATTATTGTCAAGTACCATTCTCCTATTCCCCGCCTTGATAATTTACTTGATTATTTGAGTGGTGCATTTATCTTTAGCAGGTTAAATTTGAAGAGTAGATATCATTAAATCGGAATCATACCAGGTGATGAATGGAAGGTAGCTTTCAAGACAATATGAATTGTTGGTCATGCATTTTGGGTTGTCTAATGCCACTAGCGCATTTATGAGGGTTATGAACTAAGCTCTTTGACGCTTTATTGGCAGATTTGTAGTGGTCGATTTTGATAATAGACTTTATAGCTCTGGTAGTGATTCTCACTTACAACATCTACGATATGTTTTAGTTGTCCTTCGTAGGGATAGACTTTTTGCAGCTATCAAGAATTGTTCTTTTATACAAGATTTTGTACTCTTCCTTGGGTATGTTGTTTCAAAGAATGGAATAGTTGTGATTGAAAATAAGGTTGATGTAGTAAAACATTGGTCAAGACCTACTAATATACATGAGGTATATAGTTTTCATAGGTTGGCTTCTTTTTATTGGAGGTTTATTCCCCATTTTAGTACTATTATGTCTCATATTATTGATTGTATAAAATTAGGGTCTTTTATTTGGAGTGATGAAGTTGAAGGTTCATTTGCTGATCTTATTAAAAGAAATTTATTTTAACGCATGTGTTAGCCTTGCCTAACTTTGCCAAGCCTTTTGAGCTACATTGTGATGTTTTAAAAGATGGTATTTGGGTTGTCCTAAGTCAAGAGGGGCATCGAATTACTTATTTTAGTGTGAAGTTATCAAAAGCATGAGGAAAACATAGTACCTATGATGTTTAGTTTTATTTTATTGCCCAGGCTCTTCGACATTGGAGACATTATTTGATTCATGCAGAGTTTATTCCATATTCTGATGATTCTGCTCATAAGCATATTAATAGCCAAGAAAAATTATCAACTAGACATGCACAATGGGCAACTTATTTGTAGGAATTTAATTTTGTGCTTAATCATAAGTCGAGTTGGTTCCAGATGCCTTAAGTCATGGACCATGCTTACTCACTAGTATGCGCATTCACATCAGGAGCTATAGATTTTTTATCTTTTCTTTGCTAATGTTTTATGTAAACTTGAGGCTTGACAAAAATCAAATAATTTATTGCATGATGGGTGTTTTTCAAAGGCAAATGGTTCTGTTTTCCTACTTATAGCTTGCACTTGAAGATCATTAAAGAGTTGCGTGATAAGGGTCATATGGGAACAAATAAGAGTTTTCAACTTTCTTCTTCTTCTTTTTTAGCCATTTATTCGCAATGAAGTGTATAGATCTATTGGGAAGTATCGCATATGCCATAAAGCCAAAGGGACATCTACTAATGCTAGATTATACATCTCTTTGCGGGGGGAAGAGATGGGGCAGCTGGGGGGGTCCAGAGCAAGGGGCAGTGACATCTGCCAGCCCTCCTCTCCCCTGCTCCAGCCATCCTCTCTTCGGCGGAACAGGGGGAGTGGTCCGGAGCAAGGGGAGAGGGATGAGGGGGGAGGACGAACCAAAGGCAGAGGGAAGGCGGTGGGAAGGTGGTGGGGAGGTAGCAGCGAGGCGGAGTGGAGGATGGTCAGCACGGCGGCGAAGGGGAACCAAGCAGTCGGCGGGCCGGTGGGGGGGACCGGGGTGGGAATTTACAGGCGGGCGAAGTTTTGCCTGCGATACTTTCTTTTTCAAAAAAAATATAATTTGAGACACTCACAGTGAACATCACTATTACTACGTATTAGCGACGTTTAAGATATACGTTGCGAATATATTATTGTATTCGCAATGTATACACCTATACATCACTAATACAACGTAGTATTAGCAATGTATACATGTATCTGCCTCTTATATTTTTTTTAAAAAAATTCCATATCCCCTCCCCTCTCCCTCTCTCTCTTCCCTCCCCTCTCTCTTTCCTCCCTCCCCTCTCCTCTCTCTCTCCTCCTTCATTTCTCCTCTCTCTCTTCCTTCCCTTCCCCTCTCCTCTCTCTCTTCCCTCCCCTCTCCTCACTCTCTCCTCCCTCCCCACTCCTCTCTATGTCTTCCCTCCCCTCTCTCTTTCCTCCCTCCCCTCTCCTCTCTCTCTCCTCCTTCATTTCTCCTCTCTCTCTTCCTTCCCTTCCCCTCTCCCCTCTCTCTTCCCTCCCCTCTCCTCACTCTCTCCTCCCTCCCCACTCCTCTCTATGTCTTCCCTCCCCTCTCTATTCTCCTCTCTCTTCTCTCTCTCCCTTCTCTCTCTCTCTCTTCCCTCCCTCTCTCTCTTCTCCCTCCCTCCCTCCCTCTCCCTCTCTCTCTCTCTCTTCCCTCCCTCCCTCCCCCTCTCTCTCTCTCTCCTCCCACCTCCCTCTCTCTCCTCCTTCCCCTCTCTCTCCTCCAAATTCAATTTTTTATAATTTTTTATTTTTAAAAATTAATTTTAAAAAAATTCATATCTCCTCCCTCTCTCTCCTCCCCCTCCCTCCCTCCCTCCCTCTCTCCTCCCCCCTCCCTCTCTCTCTTCCCCTCCCTCCCTCCCTCCCTCCCTCTCACTCTCTTCTCCCTCCCCTTCACTCTCTCTCCTTCAATTTCAATTTTTTATAATGTATTATTTTTAAAAATAATTTTTTTAAAAAATCTATACCCACTCCTCTCTCTCTTCCCTCCCCTCTCTCTCTTCCCTCCCTCCCTCTCTCTCTCTCTCCTCTCTCCCTTCTCCTCTCTCTCTCTCCTCTATCTCTCCCTTCTCTCACTCTCCTTCTCTCTCCTCCCTCGCTCTCTCTCCCCTCCCCCTCCCTCCCTCTCTCTCTCCTCCCCCCACCCCCTCTCCTCTCTCTTCCCTCCCCTCTCTCTCTCTACCCTCTCCTCTCTCCCTACAAACTCTCTCTCCTCTAATTTCAATGTTTAAAGATATTTTATTCTTTGAAATTAAATTTAAAATATAAAAAAATTAAAAGAAATCATGTCAGAGACATAAATTTTTACATCGCTAATACGTCATGTATTAGTGGCGTATACTTTTATACGTCGCTAATACATATACTAATAGAAACATATAAACATACATGTCGCTATTAGTATGAATTTCAATTTAAATTTTTTTCAAATATAAAAATTATTAAAAAAAGTTTAAAAAATTAAAATAAAATTACTCACCCTCTCCTCTCTCTCTCTCTTCCCTCCTCTTTCTCTTCCCTCCCCTCTCTCTCCCTCTCTCTCCTCTCTCCCCTCTCTTTCCCCTCTCTCCTCTCTATCTGTGTCCTCTTACTCTCTCCATCTTATTCCTCTCTCTCTCTCTCTTCCCTCTCCTCTCTCCCTACACTATCTCTCCTCTAATTTTAGTTTTTTAAGATTTTTTATTCTTCAAATATAATTTTAAAAAATAAAAAAATAATTAAGAGAAATCATAAGAGCAATGTATAAAGTTATACGTCGCTATTAGTATGTATTTTAATTTTAATTTTTTATTTTAAAAATTAATAAAAAAATATAAAAAAATTAAAATAAAATTACTCTCCCTCTCCTCTCTCTCTCTCCCTCTCATCTCTTTCCCCTCTCTCTCCTCTCTCCCCTCTCCACTATCTCTTATCTCCCTCTCCTCTCTTTCCACTCTCTCCCCTCTCTCCTCTTCCTCTTCCTCTCTGCTTCATACTCCTCTCTCTCTCTCTTACCTTCCCTCTCCTCTCTCTTTCTTCCCTCCCCCTCTCTCTCTTCCCTCTCTTCTCTCCTATTCCCTCCCCCTCTCTCTCTCTCTCTTCCCTCTCTTCTCTTCTCTCCTCTTCCCTCCCCTCTCTCTTCCCTCTCTTCTTTCCTCTTCCCTCCCCTCTCTCTCTTCCCTCTCTTTTTTCCTCTTCCCACCCCTCTGTCTCTTCCCTCTCTTCTCTCTCTCCTCTCTCTCCTCTTTCCCTATGCACTATCTCTCCTCTAATTTCAATTTTTTAAGATTTTTTATTATTTAAAATTAATTTTAAAAAATAAAAAAAATAATTATCAGAAATCATATTAGCTAGCAACATATAATTTTATAGGTCGTCAATACATATATTAATAGCAAAGTATATTCATATACTTCGCTATTAGTATGTATTTTAATTTTTTATTTTAAAAATATAAAAATTCATACAAAAAATTAAAATAAAGTTACCATCCCTCTCCTCTCTCTCTCTCCCTCTCCTCTCTTTCTCTCTCTCCTCTCTCCCCTCTCTCTATCTCTCTCCTCTCTCCGCTCTTACTCTCTCTCCTCTCTCTCTCTCTCTCCCTCTCCCTCTCCCTCTCCTCTCTCTCCCTCTCCTCTCTCTCCCTCTCCTTTGTTCTATTATTTGACTGAACAAAGTAGATCTTCCTTCATCTTACTCAATGCATCGCTGTTACATGAGTAAGAGTCATCTGAAAAGAAAGTAGAGCTGCAGAAATAACAGCAAAAATTCTTTTGCTTGCACAAAAATTAAACAGCTGTGAATGAATAGATGGATAAACAAGACCTTTTTTTATCCGCTTCATGTGGTGCCGATATTAACATCCAAAGGAAGAACTTTTTTCATGTGGTTGCTGATAGTAATATTTATGTGTCACAATTGGTTTACACGATTTTCAACCCTAACCCTTTTTGTAGGGGTATTTTGGTCCAATTTTTTCTAAAAATTGTTTAGGTTCTATGGAATATTTTTTACAAAACCAGGGAATATGAAATATTTGTGTCTCAGGCCAAGTAATATAGAAAAAACTCATTTATGAAACTATAAAGTAGGAATTTACCAAAATATACATAGTACCGTTAGTTATTTAACTCAGCTTTGCAAAAGCGGATAATACTTTAAAAACTAAGAGCTTTGCAAAAGCAGATGATGCGTGATAACATTATTAATAAACTACTGTGTGGTTTCTAGTTATGATATTAATAATGATTGCATCCTTGTCAGCTGATTTTTAGCAGCAAGACCCTCTTAACTACCATTACTACTTGGGATATACATTAGAATAGCTCATTGCTGCATAGTCCTAATAACTGATAGAATCAAATTAGATGCACAAAGAAGAATGCTGGTAGTAAAATGATATACGAGCCTATTCTTATACTCCATCTATTAGCTTTTATTTATGTATAGAAACATGCCATGAGGGAAGAAGGGTTGTGTGTATTCCTGTTTTATGTAAGCCATACATTATAAAATTGATTCACAACAGCAAACAAATCAGACAGAAGAGCTGCAGACTCAGGTGGATGATGTAATCACAATTCCAACTCTTAACAATTAATCAATTACTACAAAGTGTTAATTCTGAATATCAACAAGTGAGAATCAGTTGTTCAGAATTCTAAAATGCAGCTTGGAACATTTAACAGCAACATCGGAATTCATTAGCAGAATTGCATCAAACTTTAAACTCAATTTCGATTTCCAATACCTCAAATGTCCATAATCTCAGTAATACACTAATTCAATCTGAAACAGCTAAAGTACACAGAGAAATTCGATAACAGAATAGTCACAATCCTTAAACTTGACTCATATTACAGATCTTCATGGCTCCCATTTATAGAATTCCAAAACAGTTACAAACAGAAATTTCTACTTTGCAAAACAGAACAAACAGAAACTAAATTATTCTACACTTAGCTCTAGGATTAGATCGACTCTGAAGCTTGGGAGCAAACACGCTTACACCATGAGCCTGAGAATCTCTCAAACAGGCACACACAGATCTCTCTCAGATCTAGTTCTACGGAAACAAAGGGGAGCTCCACTCTCTGGCTTTCAGCAGAAATTCGAAATTCAAAAAGTCCCTCTCCAATTGGTTTCCATCGTATTTATATGCATTTTCTCCCTGGGTGATTATTAGAATTAATTCTCTTCATCGCCCTGTCCTAAAACTCTGTTAAAATACTGTTCAATCCAAAGCCTCGTGAAGGAGATGACTAACCGAATTAACAACTCAATTAGTCATACTCAAAAGACCGAATTAGACATATTCCCACAATTCAATTTAACGGTGGTCTAGACCTCGCATTAGTGATTGACGGAATTACACCTTCATTCTAAAATCTATTCAAACTATTCGACGAAAAGCTTCTGAAAACTTTCTATTTTATATTTTCTTTGAATTTTCTGAACTAAATTCTTCTTCATTCAATTAAACTTCATCAGTGCCTCCCTCCTTTTGAAGATTTGCCCTCGAATCCTCATTGGAAAAGTCTTCTTGAGGTGCATAATATTCATGCAAATCCTTGACAATAAAGGTGGGAGATATGTTCCATTCAGCTGGTAATTCTAGGACATAGGCATTAGCATTAATCTTGTACAAAATGCAAAAGGGACCAAATTTTCTTTGCCCAAGCTCTTATAAACACTAGTAGGCATACGTTCCTTATTCAAGTACACCATGACCAGCTGTCCTTCTTCGAAGTGTTTTTCCCTATGAGATTTATCTGCATAATGCTTATATTTAGCATTAACAGAAGATATATGGTCTTTGACTTCTTGATGGATTAGAACAAATTGTTGCAAACTATGAATAGCAGTTAAATGATCCTCTTTATCTCTAGTGATAGGCATAAGATCCAAAGTATATCTAAGATTCCAGCCATACACTATTTGAAATGGAGATTTTCCAGTAGTTCTATTTACCGAAGCTTTAATGCAAACTCTGCTTATGGCAACACATTTTCCCATTGTCCATGTTTTCCTGCACATAGAGTTCAAAGCAAATTACCTAAAGACCTGTTCACCATCTCAGTCTGCCCATCTATTTGTGGGTGACAGGTTGAACTGAAGTTCAAATGAGTATTTGCTCTTCTCCATAGTGTTAACCAAAAATGGCTAAGAAACTTATTGTCTCTGTCAGAGGTAATAGGCTTAGGAAATCCATGTATTTTAAATACCTCTTTGAAAAATAATTGAGCAATATAAACAACATCATGGACCTTCTTGCACCCAATGAAGTGTGCCATCTTCGAAAAATGATCTACAACCACAAACACTGAGTCATTACCCTTCTGTATCCTGGGCAATCCTAACACAAAATCCAAGGATATGTCTTCGTAAGGTTTGTCTGGAATGGGTGAAGGTAAGTATAGACCTATATTTTGTGATTGGCCTTTGAATTTCTGACATATTTGACAATGTTTTATTGTATTATGAACTTTTTTTCTGCATTTAGGCCAATAATATTTGTCTTGTACTAGGGATAGGGTCTTATCTTTTCCAAAATGGCCTGCCCTTCCCCCTTCATGTAGTTCTTTAATCAATTTCTCACGCAATGAACTTGCAGGAATGCACAATTTGTTGCCCTTGAACAAGAATCCATCTTTTAAAATATATTCTCCACTGGCTAAATTGTGTTCTTGACAATTTTGCCAAATAGATTTAAAATCTGAATCAATAGTACATTATTGTTTTATTTCTTCAAAACCAAACACAGTAGCATGCAAGGTTGTCAATAAAACATGCCTTCGACTTAAAGCATCTGCCACTTGGTTTAACTTTCCTGAACGATGCTTAATTAAGAAGGTATATTCTTGTTTCTTTGTAATCCACCTTGCATAAATGCGATCCAACTTTGTTTGATTTTTAAGATATCTCAAGGGTTAATGATATGTATGCAGAGTGAACTCCTTGTGTAAGAGGTATTGTCTCCAATGCCTTAAAGATTGAACTAAAGCATATAGTTCTAACTTATAGGCCAACCATTTCTATCTCACATCATTGAGTTTTTCACTGTAAAGGCTATTGGCTTCATTTCTTGTGACAAGACCACCACAATTCTTATTCCCGAAGCATCACACTCTATTTCAAAATTTTTAGAAAAATCTGGTAACACTAGAACAGGTGTTGTAGTCAATTTTTGTTTGAGTGCTTCAAAACTTTCAACGGCTACTTTAGTCCATTTGAAAATTTTACCTTTCATACAGTATGTCAAAGGGGCTGCAATGAAACTGAAATTTCTTACAAACCTTCTATAGAAGGTAGCCAAGCCATGAAAGCTTCTAACTTCTTGTATTGTTTGGGGAGTTGGCCAATCAACAATAGTTTTAATCTTACTTTCATCCACTTTGATTCCTCCTGCTGTAATCACATAGCCTAGAAATACCAACCATGGAGTCATAAAGGAACATTTCTTAACATTTATACTCAATTCATGTTTCTCCATAACTGCAACACTTCTTCCAAATGCTTTAAATGATCCCCTTTGAATGACTATATATTAAAATATCATCAAAATAGAGAACTACACTCTTACCCAAAACTGGTTTAAGAACATATGTCATCATTCTCATAAAAGTGCTTGGGGCATTTATAAGGCCAAAAGACATTACTAACCATTCGTATAAGCCCTCTCTTGTTTTAAATATTGTTTTCCATTCATCTCCCTCCTTCATTCTTATTTGATGATAGCCACTTTGTAGGTCTATTTTAGAAAACACTTATGTACCTTGTAGTTGATCTAGCATGTCATCAAGACGAGGTATGGAAAAACTGTACCTGACTGTGATCTTATTCACTGCCCTGCAATCTATGCACATCCTCCATTCCCCATTCTTCTTTGGCACCAATAAAGTAGGTACTGCCACTAGACTGATACTCTCCCTAATAAGTCCTCTTTCAAGCAGATCCTCAACTTGCCTTTGTAGCTCCTTGTGTTAAGTAGGGGTCATTCTATAATGGGGTAAGCTGGCACTAGGCTGGAAGTCTATCTAATGTTGTAAATTTTGCATAGGTAGTATAGTCATGGGCAGGTCATCATCAGCTATGGATTTGTATTGTTTTAATAATATGCTGACAGGTTCTGGTATATGTCCTTCATATGCTTGCTTCTTTTTCTCTACCACTGCATAGACCACATTTCTTGTTTTCAGAGTAGACTTCATGCTTTGAATAAAACTGACTGTGGATTTGGGTTTTGGTAATTCTTCAGTTTTTGTAACACTGGGAAGAAATACAACTTTAACTCCTTTATGAGAAAAAGAATAAGTGTTAGAATGACCATCATGCATCACAGATTCATCAAATTGCCAGGGTCTACCTAACAATATATGGCAAGCTTCCATATCCACTATATCACACACAAACTCTGTTTGATAACTTTTTCCAATGGAGAATGGTATTGTACATTGATGCTCAATCTTAATGGGTTTCACATTTTTAATCCAACCAATTGTATATGGTGTCGGATGTGGTTGTAATGTCAAACCTAGTTTATTAACTGCTTTTTTAGCAATCAAATTTTCTGAATTGCCACCATCAATGATAACTGTGCATACTCTTTTATTGATTGTTCCCTTAATATGGAAAATTTGATGTCGTTGACTGTTGGCTTCAGCTGGTGAAGTTAATAACAGTTTCCTGATCACCAAACTCAGAGGATGATTTTCACAATCTAAACCTTCATCTTCAGGAACCTTTTCCTTCCTTTCTTCTTCTTCAAGAATGTCATTTCCTTCATTTTGTTCCTGTTCTTTCATTTGTTCAATAAGTAAAGCAAATCTTCTTACTGCTTGTAAATTAGCTTTAGATACAGGACATTTGTTAGAGTAATGTCCTGGTTGTAAACATCTAAAGCATTTATTTGGTCTTGCTTTAACATATGGGTTGGGTGCTGTAGAAGTAGTTCCTTTGTCTTGATATCTACTAGGATTTCTTCTAGGAAAAACTTCTGTCAATCTAACTTTATTTGTTGCAGCATTAGAACTCTCACCTTCATTTGAAGTAGTTCTATTTTTTTGAGGATCAAAATTACTGGAGGTCACTCTGCTGTTAAAACCAGTTTTGTGTATTGAATGACTATTTAAAAACTTTTCAGCTCGTACTAACAACTGAAAAGCATCATTTAGAGTATAAACTAGAGTAACAGTAACCATGTCCTTAATTGAATACTTCTGCCCATCTATATATCTCTGCACTTGTTGTCCTTCAATTTCATGCACATTATTTTCTAGCAGCCAGTCTCTGAAATTCTTCAATGTATTCTGCAACTGTTTTATTACCCTTCCTACAATTTTGATAGCTATGATGCAAGAGTTGCTCATAATCTGGAGGTAAGAATCGAGCTCCTAGCATTTGCTTCATTCTAGCCCAGCTTTTAATAATCTGTTTTCCTTGTCTGTTTCTTTCCATTTGTAACTATTCCCACTATGTTGTTGCTCCACTTTTTAGCTTGCAAGACGTAGTTTTACCTTTTTATTTTCTGGCACTTGTGTACAGAAGCTGCGCTGAATTAACAATTAAGTATTGAAGTTAGATTCAGGTCGTTTCAAACCTAAATCAGCCTGAATCACATTTAGTCAATTCAGTCTCCTAATCACCATTTTAAAAATTACAGATTCTATAATTTTCAATGGTTATCGTTCATATAGATTTGAGCCTTGACAAACATGCAATATAGGTAGGGCTGATTGTTTATAATTAAACCCTTTGCAAGTGTATAAGGTAATTGTACTAGGATAAGTATTTAAGGGTTGTCGAACCTCAAGGACGGATGGATTATCACTAAATCTAAAGAGGAATTTTCTGATTAAAAACTAAAATAAACTTAAACTTTAATTAAGTAAAGGAAAGAAATCAACTAGTTTAAAAACAAGAGATTAATATGATAAAAATTACTTACGAAATTGAATCCACTATAGAACCATAACAATTCCTTAACTTTTAATCTAAATCTAGTGTGAATATGAACAAGTATTCTCAGCAACAAGCTAGAATTACTTCAGAAAGAATTATTAATTAAATTTCATAGCATGAACTATCTTCGACAATAGCACGAATCATCTACACTAAACTAGCTATAGGCATGACCCGTCATCATTCATAACTAAGATCTAAATTAAAAAGAAAAAAAACTAAAACTTATCTATAGCTTCACAACTCCTAAGTAAAAGAAAAGTCTAGCCTTCCATTGTAGTAGAAAACACTTGAATATCTATTAAAAGCTTTGAGTTCTCTTTCATCTTCTTCTTCCTTTTTCTCTTTATAAAATCTACTGGAATCCCCCAATTTCAAGCTAAATATATCTTTATATAGGCATAAGAGCAGGAGAAAGAAGTTCAATATGAAAAAGAATTAAAATTCACTAAAACTAGGAAACTGCGCGTTATCCCGTTCGAATGCCCTGCATGCCCGTTTGAACGCCTATACTGAGTTTTTGTCTGAATTTATGTTATGCAGTTTGATACTTCAAGCGCCCCGTTCGAATGGCTACACTGTTTCTGCAATCTGGACAGTCCAATTTTTGTTCATTAAGTTTTTCTTCATGTCCATATTAATTTTCAACTTGTTTATAACTCCGAAAAGTTATCCAAATCACTTAAAAACATGTCAAAACTATTTTTAATTATTTTAAATATCGTCTAAGTACCTCGACAAGCTCACTTTACTTACAAAATATAAAATATCATACTTTGGACATGTACAATGTAATTAAAATTCTAACATCATTTAAATACACGCCTAAACTACAAATAACTAAAAAATTAATTAATAATTAAACTAAAATATTAATAACTATCTTAATCTAAATAAACCATAACTAACGCTTAATTAACCTAATCTATACTAGCAAATAAGATAAAAAGGCATATAAAATAGATATATATTTCATACTTATCAAGGGCCCACTATAAAAATTGAAAATTACCTATCCTTGTGGGATCTTGTTTGATAGAGAATGAATTTAGAAGTGTAATTGGACAAAGAACGTGCATATCTGAGTTCGAGAGAGAGAGAGTTATATTAGTTTAAAGTTTTAAAATTGGGTTTAACGCGACATTTGAATTTATTCTAACAAATTCTCTTACCAAACGTAATTTAGTTTCGGCGGTGAATTTTTTGAATTAATTCACTATTGAATTAATTCAGTACCCAAATGACCCCTTAATACCGCTTTGATACCAAATGATGTAATCACAATTCCAACTCTTAACAATTAACCAAGTACTACAAATTGTTAATTCTGAATATCAACAAGTGAGAATCAGTTGTTCAGAAATCTAAAATGCAACTTGGAACATTTAACAGCAACATTGGAATTCATTAGTAAAATTGCATCAAACTTTAAACTCAATTTCGATTTCCAATACTTCAAATGTCCATAATCTCAGTAATGCACTAATTCAATCTGAAACAGCTAAAGTACACAGAGAAATTCGATAATAGAATAGTCACAATCCTTAAACTTGACTCGTATTACAGATCTTTATGGCTCTGATTTATAGAATTCCAAAACTAAATTGTTCTGCACTTAGCTCTAGGATTAGATCGACTCTGAAGCTTGGGAGCAAACACGCTTCCACCACGAGCTTGAGAATCTCTCAAATAGGCACATACAGATCTCTTCCAGATCTGGTTCTACGGAAACAAAGGGGAGCCCTGCTCTCTGGCTTTTAGCAGAAATTTGAAATTCAAAAAGTCCCTCTCCAATTGGTTTCCCTCGTATTTATATGCATTTTCTCCCTGGGTGATTATTAGAATTAATTCTCTTCATCGCCCTGTTAAAATACTATTCAATCTGAAGCCTCATGAAGGAGATGACTAACGGAATTAACAACTCAATTAATCGTACTCAACAGACCAAATTAGCCATGTTCCCACAACTCATTCCAACGGTGGTCTAGACCTTGCATTAGTGATTGACGGAATTACCTCTTCATTCTGAAAACTCTCTGTTTTATATTTTCTCTGAATTTTCTGAACTGAATTCTTCTTCATTCAATTAGACCTCAGGCCTGATCATAAACAGGGCAACTTCACTGAAGAGGAGGATGAGCTCATCAACTACTCCACAACGTACTTGGGAACAAGTGAGTTCCGTGGCCACAATTACACAAGTCATTCTCATCTTTATTGTCATTCTTCAATCGATTTTTATTTTTTTGGTAAGATAAGCTGAAGGGCTAACAAATAGCCATGTTTAGTGTATATGCGGCTGCCACCAAGTCATATATTAGTTACTCAACTTATGTCCTTACTCAACTTATGTCTTTAAGATTTCTTTAAGAGGATATGTCAGGGCAAAGTTAAAATGAGCCATTACATATAGCCATGCTTCATGTGTTAGATAGATAGATATTAGTTTACTGTATGCCCACCACAAAGTCATAAATTAGTTTAAGACTTATGGGTCTTTAACCCGTAAGTCATATATATTAGTGTAGTCATATATATGGGTATCCCTCATAGTAGTACCTCAGTTTCTAAGTGACAATTTTAATAAACAGATAAGAGTTAATAGATATATCTGTTCATCATAGAAAGCAGACGTAGAGATGTTCCATCCCATATCCAAATAGACAAAGTCAGAACCGGCATTATGTTTCTCCAAATAGATATCCATACAGAGTATATAACTTCACAAACATGTTAAAAAGCTACAAAAACTAATATAAGCAGCATGCCACAGAACAGAATTAATATGAAAATACTTGTTTCTCAAAGAAAAAACATTTGCCAGTTACTAAGGATTATAGCAGAAATCAACTTGAGATTCCTACTTCAATGCCCGTTAGTGACAAAAGATATTTACTTCGTAGCGTCCCATGGATAGTTCAGTTTCATTTACTAACACATCAACTGTATTGATTCCAACTTTATATTCTCCTAGCGTCCCATGAATACTTCAGTTTCATTTACTAACACATCAATGTAAGGTGGTCTTATTCAACTTTCTATGTCTTGAGATACTGCTTTAGAATGACTAGTCAATAAAAATCACTACTTTTTCTAATGAAGTTATTAATATGGGACGAGGAGAGAACATAAATGATTCATTTAAAATTTGCTTTAGGCCCCCAATTTACATCAAGCCATCCCCGTGTAGCTTTAGCGTTGGCTAGTGAGTTGGCCACAATATCATGCGACAGAGGGGCGACAGCACACTAGTAAGCGCTGAAGCTACAAGGCTGGATAGATTTCTCTTTCATGAAATTAGTGGGTGATTGAGATTCTGTCCCACTACTAAGGCACGAGTGCAGGTAGAAATAGACAAATCAAGTGGCCAAGAACAAATGGCACGTTAAACAGCTACTGTCCATATTTTCACTCTTATTCATATTTCCATGTTTCTTGCATGTTTAATGGCGTAAGAAAGTAATATGGTGACGGGAACCTAATTGGCATAGAGAGAGAAGACGGAGATAGCCACAAAGAACAGGAATTGGATACCATTTTGAGACGGAGATAATGGAAGCGCTGAAGCAAATTTACGAAGCCGATAGCAATTCCTGCAATGCAAGTTCTGATCTTCGCGAGGTTGCCTTGCATTTTCGATTGCTAAGGCAGCAAGGCTACAATGTATCAACAGGTTAGTTAACATGTTTAAGCATGGGTCCATGATGATGGATAGCATTTCTCTTCTTATTTACATCAAAATTTACTAGTCACAATCTTCGTGGCATTGGCCCCAACTTGTTCATGCAGATGTGTTCAAGAGGTTTATAGACAACTCGGGAAAATTCAAGGAGAGCATAGCCGATGATGTAAGAGGCATGCTAAGCTTATATGATGCAGCATATCTAAGTGTTGAGGGGGAAGAAATACTTGATGAAGCTCTATCCTTCACCACTGAAAGGCTTAAGGCAGCTTTGCCACATCTCAAGGGTTCGCTTGCTCGACAAGTAGAGTTTGCACTTGAGATACCATTAAACAGGTGCACTGAAAGGCTGAAAGCAAGGCGCTCTATCTCATGCCTGGAGGAAGAAGATAACAGGAATAAGATAGTGCTAGAGCTTGCAAAGTTGGATTTCAATGTATCGCAGGTCCTGCACCAGAAAGAGCTAGCAGAGTTAACAAGGTAACAACGTCGTTGTAGTACTTCATACTGGTAGTATAAGGTGAGATAAGTGGTGGATGCAACTTTCTTGTGTCTTCAGGTGGTGGAAAGGATTTTGGGACTTCCCACCAAACTTCCCTTTATTAGGGACAGAATAGTTGAATTGTACTTTTGGGTACTTGAGTCGCTTTCTGAGCCGAAGTACGCGAGAGCAAGGGAAATAATGACCAAGACTATCATATTAACGTCAGTTATGGATGACACATATGATGTCTATGGCACACTTGAGGAGCTCCAACTATTCACTAAGGCAATTGAAAGGTTTTTGGCTTTTAGACTTCCAACCATATCAACTTAGCTAAGAACATATATTCTTTGTTACATAATTTCTATTAAGACATTTTGTTCGTTTTGGTCCTTTTCACTTTCAGATGGGATATCCAAGCTGTTTGACGAATTGCCAGACTACATGAAGATGGCCTATCATGCTCTTGTGAACACCATCAGTGGATTTGGGCAACTGCTTATACCTGAAGAGAAATATCGTTTTAAATACTTGAGACCGACAGTATGCAAAAATGGCACACTTTGGAATTGCCCTTTATTCTTTTTTGCAAAATATATTATTATTATCGAATTGTGACAAGACTAATTTGATGGATAATGAATATTATTTGATTACTTCCATGGCAGATGATTACAATAATTAAGGCATACTTTGTGGAAGCACAATGGTTTTATTCGAAAATTATGCCGACATTTGAAGAATACATGGACAATGCACTAGTAACCAGTGGCTATCCTTTGCTGACCGTGGCTTCCTTGGTTGGTCTGGATGAAATTGCGGCCAAAGAAGTCTTTGAGTGGGTGATAAAAGTACCCAAGATTGTTGTTGCAGCATCCATAATCGGCAGACTCAGGGATGACATTGTTGGGCACAAGGTAATGCCTACCTTTTCGTTACATACCAGAGAAAATTGTTATCAAGAAAACTCATGGCTATTTCATCTCAGCATATTTTATGTGTGGTTTCTGTCAGGAAGAACAAGAGAGAGGCGATAGTCCTACAGCGGTAGAGACCTACATGAAGGACCATGGATGCACAGAAGAAGAGGCATACAAGGTACTCCAGGCCATGGTGGATACTGCATGGAAGCAGGTGAATAGTGTCTTCCTCCATGACACTTCTGTCCCAAAGGCTATACTCATGAGAGTAGCTGGTCTAGCTCGCGTAGTTCAGATCTTGTACCAATATTGTGATGGTTATAGTGACTCCGGACATGGGACCAAGATTCTTATAAATTCGGTGCTCGTTAATCCTATCCCTGTCTGACCAGCCAACATAGGACAGTTGATAATCATGGAAATATGCATCTACTTCATATGTATCTTGAGCTTTAATATTTCAATATTTTCTGCACTCAAGAGCCGAATGCATCTGTTAGAACAAACTGTGGTAAGGACATGGGAGACTTTTTTTTCTGTTTAATAAAGCCACTAGTAGGGTGGGGGTTTAGGCAGACTCCTACTTATTTATTAACTAATCAAAAGATATACAAGGGGGAACATGAAACCATAACCCCAAACATTATCATCAACTACAGACAATACATATAGGACAACCTACATAAACCCAAAAAAAGCACACACAAAAAAGAACAACTCTAAAATCTGCATCGAATATTCCAAACACTAGCTTTATCAATAATGGCTATGCTCTTGTACCAAACACTTGCCATTTTTCATGTCTTCTAAGATGTACAACATATGCTTGGAGGTAAGATAGTACATGCAAAGCTAGCAAACTAATTGTTCATACAATATCTTCAATACATAGTATGTTGAGATAGAAAAGACTTTATTTCCTCCATGATATGCACCAAGGACCACATGATTGAAACTTTACTAAGATCCATCTCAACCAAAGTAGAAGAATCTTATTCAAGAAAAAGAGAGTAGTTAAATGCTATAGTTATATCATAAACTATCAATCAAAGCCAACACTTCAACTCTCATATTATAATATTATGGCTATAATAATGATGACAGAGGAGACTAATATTACCATGACTATCTCTAATGACACAGCCTACTCCAGAATGAATTAGATTTCCTTTCCAAGCCCCATCCACATTAAGCTTCCAATAATTAAGATAAAACTTTGTCCATTTCACCAAAATAGATATCTTACTAGGAATAAGAAAATATTTTCGACTCTAAATACTCTAGTCTCCGGGATATGTAAATTAAATTGTGTTCCATTGAATTTACACTACAACAAATGAGAGTATTAGCGATGCTTTTAAGCGTCGCTAATACTCTAACAAGCATTGCTAAAGGGTATTTGCGATGTTTGCAGAGTGTCGCCATAAGCGTCGCAAATAATCGGGTCGCTAATAGTAAGTTGCGACATAAAAATGAAAGCGTCGCTAATCATACCTTTAGCGACAGTTTATAACCGTCGCTAATAAATAGTCGCTAATAATACTTATTATTTGCGACGGTTTTAATCCTGTCGCTAATAATAAACACTAGCGATTGTTTTGTTTGCGTCACTAAAAATAAGTATTAGTGACGGTTTTGTACTGTCGCAAATTAATAAGTATTAGTGACGGTTTTGTACTGTCGCAAATTAATAAGTATTAGCAACCGTTTAGTTATCGTCGCTAATAATACATACATTAGCGACTTTTTTCATTAAGATATATATTAGCGACGCTCATGCAAAGCGTTGCTTATAATTGTATTAGGGACGCATTGTAAGCGTCGCTATTTAACATCAACTACTAGAGACGTTTTGTAAGCGTCGCTAAAACGATTATTAGTGACGCTTACAAAGCGTTGCTAATGAACAAAAAATTCAAAAAAAATAAAATGGTATGCTAAATAGAAATGAAAATTGCATATATATTTGCTTATTATATCAATACAATCATATTTCAATTACAATTTAAAATCTCTTCTTACAATAAAATTTGAATTCTTTAAAGATTAACTATGTTAGCTCAATATCAAAATCTTCACTGCCTCCTCTATGAAGCATGTATACATCAATACGTTCCTCAATGTGTAGGACTGTGATACATATCCCATCACGAGATGGAATAGCAAGTGTAAAACCATCTATCTTTCATCACTTTCTTTGGTCAATTCTAGGATTTGTGGTAGCCACATAAGAGTTTTCCCCCTAATACATATCTCACCACGAGATTGAATAGCAAGTGAGCCGTAGCTAAGCTCCGGGACCTCCTCAAGACGAATCTCAGTGAACACTGAAGGGGTACCAACTGCTCTAATCAATTCCATGTCATCAGGATAACAACATGATACCGATCCACAAGTCTCTGTCAACCCTGTTTATTCAAGCAATATAAGATGAAATAGGTTACTACAAAAAGTATGATTTCCTACATATATTCATTAACATTGCAATTATCAAACTTCAAGCAATTTTGTTCCACTTAACCATAGCCTTGAACAACAAAACCGCAGCTCGTAACCCTCAAAAACTCCTCTATCTCAGTGCTTAAAGCAGCACCTCCAGAAATTATTAGGCGGATCCGCCCTCCTAATCTTGCCTTGACCTGTATAAACAAATCCTATTGATGGATCAAAGAAGTTTTTAAGGACAAAACAAAACATAAAAGTAAGGAATTTTGTGAAATAAATGGTACAACAATATGGCTGCCAATTATAATATACTTAACTGTCGCAATTAGTTTACGTTATTAGTGATGCTCCTAGATGAGCGTCGTTAATAGTTTAAATTTAATTATAAAAAATTCCTCCTCTCTCTCCTCTCCCTCTTCCCTCTCTCTAATTAATATTAAAAATACAATATTTAATAAAAAAATTTAATATGATTTTTAAAATATAATATTTAATAAAAAAATATTAAAAAATTTAAATTAAATTCCTCTCCCTCTGTACTTTCTCTCTCTTATCTCATTCTCTCTCTCCCTCCATCCCTTACTCTCTCTCTTCTCTCTCTTTTCTCTCTCCTCTCTTTCTCCTCTCTCTCTCCCTTCTCTTCTCACTCTTCTCTTCTCTTATCTTCTCTCTCTCTCCTCTTCTCTCTCTCCTTACTCTCTCTCTCACCTCACTCTCTCTCTCTTCTCTCTCTTCTCTCTCTCCTCACTCTCTCTCTTTTCTCCCTCTTCCCTCTCTCTAATTAATATTAAAAAATATTTATATTTATATAATTTAATAGTACTAATTAATAGTTATATTTTACAAATTTATTACATAATATGATAAATAATTATTTAAGAATTTTATTAATATATTTATTTCATAATTTATATTATTCAAATTTATTATATAAATTATTAAATTAAAGAATAATTCAATTATATTACATATTTAATTGATTAAGTATTTCATAATTTATATTTCTTAATTTGTAAGTAGGAACAACATACACAATATTCTTCTAACATAAGTGGAGAGATTAAGTCAAATGTCTTAGCACAAATGTAAAAAAACTAGTTAGCATTTACTTACATGTTATAACATATACGTCTGTTAGCCAAATTATCATCGATAAATTAATAAAACTAGTTCCAAATGTGCAAATAAGTCGTATGCCTTCATTACAATATTAGTAATACTTTTTATATTTATGTTAATTTAATTTAACATTAGAGTTATATTTTACACATTAAATTTTTTTATTTTATTATATATTAAATATATATAAGAAATTATTTTTAATATATTAAATTAAGTATTCTATAATATATATTATTTTATTTATAAGGAGGAATTATACCATGATCTTCCTCTAACATAAGTCGAGATATTAAGCTAATTGTCTGGGCCCAATTCCAAAAAAATATTTCTTTAATCATGTTATAACACTTCCCATTTTAACCTATTTCCTTAACAAAAAATGCTTAAAATTTTATGTTGTAACTAGAGTTTGGGAAAATACGATCCATAGAAGGCGATAACAATATGGACCACAAAATTGATAATTATGCGTCAAAATTAAATGTTTCAGTAAATATATAAAGAAAATAACTATTAGTGACAGATTTGCAAAGCGTCACTACAAGTTGGCTTGCGACGCTATTTAAAAAAGTTACTACAAGTATCATTAAGTAGTGACGCTTTCCATAAAGCGTCACTAAATGTATCTTTTGTAGCGACGCTTCATAAAACTGTCACTAATAGTTATTTTTTAAAAATTTTAAAAAATTTAAAATGTAACATATAGTGATGCTTTGATAAAGCGTCACTACAAAACTAACTTGTAGCGACGCTTTACTAAGCATCACGAATAAGTCAACTTGTAGTGACGTTTTCTGGAAGCATCACTACAAGTCAGATTTATTAGCGACGCTTTATGTACAACGTCGCTAATAATCTGACTTTTAGTGACGCTTTACTAAAAGCGTCGCAAATAATATACTTGTAGTACCGCTTCCTATAAAGCATCACTAATAAAGCTGACTTGTAACGACGCTTTACTAAAAGTGTCGCTAATAATAAATTTGTAGCGACGCTTTATGTAAAGCGTCACTACAAATATATTATCAGCGATGCTTTGAGGAAAGCGTCGGTATTAGCGACGCTTTACAAAGTGTCACAAATGATAGTTTTTAGCGACACTTTTAAATATGTCGTTAATAAAAGCGTCGCTAATACCTAATTTTGTTGTAGTGTTAAGTAAATTATGTTATGTAATATGTTTTAGCTGCGCAACGACTGCATGGTATTTTATTATCATCATATTGATGATATGTGTGCATGGTTAGTACCGATGGCTATCACGTTCGGTCACATGTGTGATTATGGCACGTGTTGGATAATTATCATTATATTATTATTATATTTATATAAATGGCGGCCATCACAGAGGTAATATATATACGCGGACAAGCTATGTTCATCTGAATTTCTTCTTTCATCGTTCTTGTTTCAGGGTAAAATTAAGGAGGACTTATTAGTTGAGAAACTTAAGAAGTATGAAGTTCCTCGGAGTCAAGGTGCATCTGTTGAACGAGAAAATCTGACAGGTGAAGAGCGATTCTATCTCAAAAAGATGTCTCAGAAACATTCTACTTATGCACCAATTGGTAGGTGAGGGATCTTCGGTGGTGTTATCCAGAATATGCACATGCATTGGAAAAAGCATGAAACTGTGAAGGTTGTCTGCAACAAAGCCTGCGAACGTGGTCAAGTGCCTGAATATGCCAAAGAAATTGCAAGATTGAGTGGTGGAATTCCAATTCAGATAATTGGAAATGATACAATTGTGTTTTATCGTGGAAAGAATTATGTTCAACCGAAGGAGATGATTACTCTAGGCACATTGTCCAAGAAGAAGGTGCACAATGCAATCCCTTATTAATGAGTTACAAAATTTTTGTGCATATACTCCTGCTATTGTAGAATCTGATTTTCATCTTCTACTTATTTATATATCTTTTCCTTGTATCCAGGCGCTAGAAACATCAAAGTATGAGCAGTCACTTGTTTTCAGATGTAAATTTTCTAGGTCTATGTATAAGCTTTAATGCTTCAACTCATTTGTTCGGCAGATTTATGTATGTATGTGCTTTTGTGTATACTGTGACGGCCGACTTTTATATATATATATATATATATATATATATATATATATATATATATATATATATATATATATATATATATATATATATATATATATGTATGTATGTATATATATATATATATATATATGTATGTATGTATGTATAATAATTATTATTATTAATATATCATCACAATGTTCGACACGCTCTGCCAACACTCGTGCGTCCGAACACCATAGCCGTCAATGCAGATCATAGTCAGATATGCTTTATATTAAAAATGAGCATATCACGGAGTCATAGCACAGCAAAATAATATACATGTGCTTAAAAACATATTTCACACAACCATGGACTTAGATTCGTGGAGTTGAAGTTTTACAAGCCTTACAAGTCTTTGGGCATATCATGCCCTATGTCTGTAGTTATATAGATATTACATATTTTTCAAAATCAGCGAGCCAATAAAATATTTGAAACGCTACTCTTCCTTCACTTTCGCCCTCACTGCATTGCCTGCAGAATCTGGGGGTGGGTGAGTATTTTACAATACTCAGGAGGTTAATTTAAAATCTAATAGAGGTGCTAAGCAGAAATCCCTTTGAAAACCCTACGCATTTTCTTTAGAAACCTCTACCACGATAAATTATGCATAAACTACCGGTTCTAAATCACAATAAAACCACAAGCCGCGACACCCTACGGCCTACCCTCGGCGCTCGTGGGGCAAACGAGGGCCACTTAGGGACAGACCTTTCCCACGATGCTCTACCCTATATCGCCCGGGCCCATCGTGCCATTCGGCGCAATGACGCGCGTTGTCTTGGGCCCGGGCGATACAGGGTAGAGCAATTCTAAACTTGAACGCGCGATATCTTCTTACCCTAAAGTCAGAATCGCGCGTTCTACATACCAATGGACTCGTATTGATGAGCCCTTCGATACAAGACTACACATGGATGGGTTATCCTGCTCTTTTTGAGTGGGCCCCGCCCATGCAACACACTTCCCGAGGCCGTAGCTTTCACTCCCAACCTCCGTTTTACGCGTTCTTCGATTTGTCACGCTCATTACTCCGAGCTCTACCCGGATACAGGGATTTCACCTAATGAAACCCCCTAACACTAATTATAAATTACTAAATTACCCTTAACCCACCCGGGTTAAGCGTAACCGGAAAATGGGTCGTTACATTCTTCCCCCTTAAATGAATTACGTCCTCACAATTCGCCCCAAGAAATCTCACCTCACCACACAATCCGATCTTAATCGGATAGCAAACACAAACAACATTCCGATAATTTAAATATCGAAAAAAATCTTGAGAAACACAATCCGAGAACCACTCGGATAACACTTTCAAAAGCATAACCCGATTGGGTAACACTAACATAAACACGATCCGAGACTTCATACTCGGATAGGAGAAAACCAAATGCGATAATTACGATCGAATTAAGTAATCATAATCAGAATCCAATGACACGTGACCGGATAAAACACTTGAATCACAATCTGATTTTTACATCAAAATCAGATAAATCAATACGCAGAGTCAAAACACGTCAATTCCACAAACTCACACTTGAGTCAAAACTCGTAAAAATCCACAAGCTCGCACCCGAGCCAAAACCACAAGATCACCCCCGAATCAAAACTCGTAAAATCCACAGACTCGCACCCGAGCCAAAACCACAAGCTCGCATCCAAGCTAAAACTCATAAAATCCACAAGCTCGCACCCGAGCCAAAACCACAAACTCGCACTTGAGTTAAAACCACAAGCTCGCACCCGAGCTAAAACCACAAGCTCACACCCGAGCCAAAACCACAAACTCGCGCTCCAGTTAAAACCACAAGAAGCGACACCCAACGGCCTACCCTTGGAGCTCATGGGGAAAATGAGGGCCACTTAGGGACAGAGCTTTCCCACGATGCTCTACCCTATGCACCCCACTTGCCGATTTATTTTTCTCGGCGGGCATCATCACTCTATGATTATTTCATGTTCAAAAGCCCATGAAATAATCATCACATGTACGTACAATCAATCATAAGCCACGATACCCAACGGCCTACCCTCGGCACTCATGGGACAAACAAGGGCCACTTAGGGACAGAGCTTTCCCACGATGCTCTACCCTATGCGTGCCACTTGCTGATTATTTTTCTCAGCGGGCATCTACACGCCGCGATACCCTACGGCCTACCCTCGGTACTCATGGGGCAAACGAGGGCCACTTAGGGACAGAGCTTTCCCACGATGCTCTACCTTGTGCGCGCTACTTGCCGATTATTTTTCTCAGCGGGCATCCACATATACGTCCACTACACCAAGTGGTACGTACAACATATCACATCCCAACACAAGCCGCGATACCCAACGGCCTACCCTCGGTGCTCATGGGGCAAACGAGGGCCACTTAGGGACAGAGCTTTCCCACGATGCTCTACCCTGTGCGCGCCACTTGCCGATTATTTTTCTCGGCAGGCATCATCACTCTATGATTATTCCATGTTCGAAAGCCCATAAAATAATCATCACATTGTTCAAACATAGCAACATCCATGCTAAAACAGTTCAAATTAAATCACTGTACGAAAACCAAAATGTTCAGTGGCTCATACGAAGTCAAATCACATCACTGTATGAAACCAAAATATTAAGTGGCTCATACGAAATCAAAACACATCAACACTCACGTACCATCGTGTGCACCAAATCGTTTTTCAGAAAACATAATTTTCTTTCTGACAATAGAGCCATAAATCTGGCTCGATCAAAACATCGTCATAACAACCAACCTTCAAGATTCAATCCCGCTTAAAACAACCATTCTACGTTCACATCCCAACTCAAAGACACATACCAAGACAAAATAGACTTGAAATTAAAACTTTGTCTCAATATACGTGCGGATTTACTTAAGGGATACTCATCTACGCCGCATGTCCCATAACACGGGCGTTTGATGGTTTCCGCTTAGTAATTCTACTGGCCATTGAGACGCTTTTATAATTTCAAATCGTTTTTCAAAACACATAAGGTTTGAAATTAACTTTTTAGAATAAACTACCAGCAGACTCAACTGTAGAGCGGTCTACCCACATTGCGTGTCCCATACCACGAATGTTAGGCAGTCCCTCTTCGGGAATGCTACTGGCTTTCAAAATAACTTCGCCTTAAGTTAAGGCGAATTTTCAAAGTATGAACATTTTTGAAATTTTATTTCGAAACACTGGCAGAACTATCCTTAGAGCGATCCACGAACACTGCGTGTCCCATACCACGAGCGTTTGGTGGTTCCTCATAGGAGCTCTACCTTTTATCAACATAATTTTCTTGATAAATTCGCCTTAAGGGAATCTTTTGAAATACCTATGTTTTGAACTTCATCGGTAGAACAAATCCTAGAGCATTCCACTGCACATCCCCTACTGTGGGTGTTTTGGTGGTTTCTCATAGGTAGTCTAACCATCTTTCGAGCTGATTTGAAGTCTGTTCTTAAATTTCGGATCATTCAAAATCGAAGTTCAACATATGAACCATTCGAAATTGAAGTCACGTAAAACATTTTTAGAAAATCGCATAACATGTTCATAACACATATTCCGATTGAATTTAATTCAAAATCGGAATTTGTATAAAACCCGATCAAACTGACTCAGATAGAAATTTCAAATAATTCCTGACTCAAAATCAAAATTTATAAAATCGATGTTCACTTCAAATACCTTGCAACATATGCAAGAAAAAAATTTTAAATCATTTCTGATTTAAAATCAAAATCCATAAAATCGGAGTTAGCATTAAATCCGATAAATTCCTCGTAGGATAGAACATTCACAATCGGAATTCACCTTGAATCCGATACAACATATGCATAAAAAAAATCGTTCACAATCGGAATTCTTCATAATTCCGATATCACAAAAAGAACGAACAATCACAATCGGAATTCTCTTTAATTCTGATATCACAGAACGATAAAAATCACAATCAGAGTATATAACTCCGACACAACACTTTCTAAACAGAAACAACCCTTACAAAACAGCACGTTAAATCAAATTGGAGTTCACCTTAAATCAAATGACACATGCGAAAATGTAAAAATCACAATTAGAGTTTTATATCAACTCCGATACAACACTTGTCGAAATGAAACTTTAGATCGACTTGATCCTCACAAAACAGAACTTCAAATCAAACGGAAATTCTAAATAAAACTTTAGGTCATCACGACCCTTAAAGATCCGAACATTAAATCATATTGAAATTTTCCTTAAAACCGATGACACACATATAAAATGACCATCGGAGTATGAATTAAATCTGATTCCCATTTAAAAACCTGAATTTGTTGAAAATATTTTTCTCTCGCAGACAGAGGAAAGCTCCGATACCATTTGTGACGCCCCGACCCGCAAACCGACCCGGGCTGGGGGTCCGAAACACGATAAAAACCAATCCCAGAACCAAGAGCAGCACACTCTGAGTGCGAGAGTCTTCTCGTTCCTCTACATGCTACGGAACTTTAGCGCTCCATTGCGCATAGGCAAGAACTGGCCTAATTATATAACTAATTCGGACCAGGCCAATATTGCATTGCCGTTGGTTGCCTACGTACATATCGGATAACATCCACGATGTTACTCCAATACGATTGGATCCGGACGTAGTTCTACCTATTGGCTACTACATACAACCGGCATACCAAAAACACATACATCTAAAATATGTATCTACGAATATTTAATCGGAGTTATACAAAAGCCTGATAAAACATCGGCAACACACATCTCGCTCTACCATAGAGTTGAGCACCACACGACCACCACAACATTCCTCACTCTATCCTAGAGCAAGACCACACATCACACGTCTCACTCCATCACTAAGCCGAGACCACACTTCACACGTCTCGCTCCATCACTGAGCCGAGACCACATACATCACACGTCTCGCTATATCACTTAGCCGAGACCACACGTATCACACGTCTTGCTCTATCATAGAGTGAGATGGAACACAATCATAGGTCTCGCTCTTTCACTGAGCCGAGACTGAACATACACACAACACGTCTCGCTCTAACCCAAAGCGAGACGACACACATCATGGCATATAAGCAAAGCATATCATAAGATAAACATACGTACAACCCATCTCTCTCTAACCCAGAGCGAGCGGCACACATTATGGCATATAAGCATAGCATACCATAATATAAACACATGAACAACCCGTCTCTTTCTAACCCAGAGGGAGACGACACACATCATGCATATAAGCATAGCATAACAATATATAAACACACACACAACCCGTCTCTCTCTCGCCCAGAGCGAGACGACACACAACATACATATAAGCATAGCATAACAATATATAAACACGCACACAACCCTTCTCTCTCTCACCCAGAGCGAGACGACACTCAACATGCATATACGCATAGCATAACAATATATAAACACACACACAACCCTTCTCTCTCTCACCCAGAGCGAGACGGCACACAACATGGCATATAAGCAACACCTATCATAATATAACACACGCACAACCCATCTCTCTCTAACCTAGAGCGAGACGACACACCTCATGACTAGCACATGTCATTCTATAATTAAATAGAAGGTAAGAAACCCTTACTCCCCTAATGTCTCATGAGGTAGCAGTAGTCGGGAAGCTCGTTTCTGGGCGTCCTCCCCCTCAAATCTGGAGACAGCGGACAGAGCCTCCTCTAGCCCCCGTACGTTCTTCCCCTTCCACTGAAAGACAACCCGACCAACTCTCCCCTTTCCCAAACACCTCGTTTTCTGCGCCCGTGGGCGGCGGACATAACCTCCCCTACTCAGGGTGTCGTTCACACGTTGTGGCCTTTCGGTGGAGAATGGAGCCTCCCCTACATCAGGCCACTTCTCTTGATCTGGCCCTGTAACGGAGGACGGAGCCTCCTCTCTCTCTGGGCCATCTCTCTCTCACTCTCGAGGCAGGAAAGCGGTAGACAGGGCCTCCTCTTACCCCGGGTTGTTCCTCCCTTATAGGAGCGCCAACTCGAGGAATGGACCATGCCATTGTGTAGATCACCCTCAAATTAGCTAGGAACGCCTCAAGAACGGAAGAAAATGAACTCCAAACGAGTCCAAAAACTCCACCGAAAGACAACCCGACCAACTCTCTCTTTTTTTGGAAACCTTGTTTTCTGCACCCGTGGGCGGGAAACAGAACCTCCCCTACTCGGGGTGTCCTTCACACGTCATGGCCCTTCGGGGGAGAACGGAGCCTGCCCAACATCAGGCCACTTCTCTTGATCTGGCCCGGTAACGGAGGACGGAGCCTCCTCTCTCTCCGGGCCATCTCTCTCTCACTCTCGGGGTAGGAGAGCGGCAGACAGAGCCTCCTCTTGCCCCGGGTCATTCCTCCCTAATAGGAGTGCCAACTCGAGGAATGGACCACTCCATTGCGTAGATCACCCTCGAATTAACTAGGAACGCCTCAAGAACCGAAGAAAACGGACTCCAAAGGAGTCCAGAAACTCCTCCGAAAAATAGAACAGAGTCCGGTATTTATAGAGGAGCCGAGAGCATACGAAATGCTCTCGGGGATGCGTGCGCCTGGCATCGCGCACCTGCACAGTGTGCGATGCACTAGCCTCATGCGTGAAGTGCGTGGCCGCGCGGGAGCCGGCTAGCGACGCGGGCCTTGTCCCGCGTACGCACGGGACGATGCGCGGATGACCGCACGTCGCGCGGGTCACTGCGTGGGCCCGTGGGCCCCCCCGCCATGCGGCACAGTGCCGCGCATCGGGCAGCGTGGCTGACTCCAGCAATTCTGTCCTTTATGATTAAAATAATATATTTTACATATTATTTTAATCCAAAAATATCTAAACTTCGACGCGCGATATCTTCTTACCCCGAAGTCAGAATCGTGCGTTCTACGTACCGATGGACTTGTATTGATGAGCCCTTCAATAAAAGACCACAGATGGGTAGGTTATCCAACTCTTTTTGAGTGGGCCCCGCCCATGCAGCATGCTTCCCGAGGCCGTAGCTTTCACTCCCGGCCTCTGTTTCGTGCGTTCTTTGATTCATCACGCTCGTTACTCCAAGCTCTACCCGGATATGGGGGTTTCAGCTAATGAAACCCTCTAACACTAATCACAAATGACTAAATTACCCTTAACCCACCCGGGTTAAACGTAACTGGAAAACGGGTCGTTATAGTATGAGCGCATGATAAACGACTTTCCCGTGTTCTCAATTACACGCTATGTACATCGCCGTACGAATGTAATGTGCCTAGTGATATAGTGAGCTAACCTGGAATTCATACATTGACATGGGCAATGCAATCACATTCGTGGCTTCTTCTCGTCTATTTTCAATGTGTTTTCAAGCAAATGGAGTTAACTCTTCCATCATATTTTGACAGTCCGTCCGATATTTTTCAAATAATGTCATCGTATGCTCCCTTGTGTACTCAATCAAATGAGTTATAGGCATCGATCTAGCCTTCTTGAACATTGCATTTGCACTTTCGGACCTATTTGAGCTTAGAGTCCCATATCTTTTCCCGGCAAATGATACATTGGCCCAGTGCTTTGAACCTATCTTAGTTAGCCAAGCATATGCTTCCAGATTATGTTCTTCAATGTTGTTCATTGTTTCATCGTACACATTTTATCTAAACATTTCGGCTGCAACATGGAGCTGATTCTTTAGGTAGTTGTCCTTGAATTTGTCTAGAATATTTGTTGCCATGTGACGGATGCAATATCCATGGTGTGTAGATGGGAAAAACTTATTCACAACATTTGTCAATCCCTTCTGTCTATTAGAAATGATTGTATCCAACTCGGCTAGAGGATTAGAGAATGGATGATTTCTAAGCAACTCAAGAAACCAGCACCATGTTTTCTCGCACTCATTCTCAACCACTGCAAATGCAACGCACAACATATTATTGTTCCTATCCAATGCAGTTGCAATCAACAGCTGTCCTGGATACTTTCCTTTCAAGAAAGTTGCATCAACCGTTAGCAACGGCCTTAGGGTTGTTCTGACAGCTCTTGCAACGGGGCCAAACATTCAAAATACTCTTTTGAAATCGCACCCACCCATAGGACTGGGAATATCACATGATCTCACTGGCACAACTACACTTCCCGGATTTATATATTCTATCTGCCTCCTGCAAGCAGGAAGTAAGTGGAAGGATTCATCTGGGTCACCATCTATTAAAATAGTAAGAGCATTACCGACACGACTGAATACAATTTAGTAAATTTTATACGATACCGGCTTACATCATGTTCCTAATCGTACGATATTTATGTTTTCATGTGATCGGAATCCATACACGATGAGTGGTCGTGTTAATGGTAACACAATATTGATGTATGTCATGTGAGTGCATATTCCGACTATAGTTTGAGCGTGTAAACGATAACACGCTAGACTAACATATCGTGATACTAAATCAACACTTCGATTCTTCTCATGCATCACCTGCACACCAGCATTTATTGTAGTTAGCAATTATGCCCCAATGCTTCGATATATAACTTGCTATGCTCTTAGGTGTAATGTCAACTGAGTCTTTAAAGAGGCCATAACATTTTCTCGCTATCCACATGTGCAATGTTAGGGGCTAGTTAGTTGACTTCCTTTGGGTTCCACATAAATGAGTTGACACTAACCTCGTGACAGTCACATGATCTCCTTTAGAGAGGGAGAGAGGAGGAAGAGAGAGACGAGGGACAGTAAGAGAGAGATAGAGGAGAGAGAGAATTAAAATTTTATTATAAATTATCTTTTAAACTTTTTTAGAAAAAAAAACTCTTAGTAGCGATGCATAGACGTATGTGTTGCTACTAACCCGAGAAGGGAGAGAGAGAGGAGAGAGGAGGGAGAGAGAGAGAGGAGAGAGGAGGGAGAGAGAGAGAGGAGAGAGGAGGGAGAGAGAGAGGTGGGAGGGAGAGAGAGAGGAGAGAGGAGGGGAGAGAGAGAGGAGAGAGGAGGGGGAGAGAGTGAGGGGAGAGAGAAGAGATAGAGAGGAAAGAGAGTTGGAGCGAGGAGAGAGGAGGGAGAGAGAGAAGAGAGAGAGAAGGGAGAGAGAGGAAAGAGAGAGAGACGGAGGGAAATGAGAGGAGGGAGTGAGAGGAGAGTGAAAATTAAAATTTTATTATAAATTATTTTTAATAACGTAATGTAGTAGCAATGTAGTAGTGACGCATATATGTATGCGTCATGACTAACAAGTATAGTAGCGACACCTATGTTATGTGACACTAATTATTTTTTTATTTTAAAAAAATAAATTAAAAGAGATAGAGTAAGAGTCATGAAGAGAGAGGAGGGATAGAGAGGAGGGAGAGAGAGTGTGAGAGAGAGAGAGAGTGGAGGGAGAGAGAGAGTGAGGAGAGTGAGAAAAGATAGAGAGGAAAGAGAAAGAGAGAGAGAGAGGAGAGAGGAGGGAGAGAGAGAGTGAGGAGAGTGAGAAAAGATAGAGAGGATAGGGAGAGAGGGAATTAACATAGGGTAGTAGCGACACATACACATATGCGTCGCTACTAACGGGTATAGTAGCGACGCATATGTTATGCGTCGCTAATAGTTTTTTTACTTTTTAAATAAATTAAATTAAAAGAGATAGAGAGAGAGGACAGAGGAGGGAGGAGAGAGGAGAGAGAGGAAGAGAGAGGAAGGATAGAGAGAGTGAGAGAAAGAGAGAAGATAAGAGATAGGAGATAGGAGAGAGAGAGAGGAAGGGAGAGAGGAAGAGAGTGAGGAGAGAGGAGGGAGAAAGAGAAGAGATAAAGAGGAAAGAGAGAGAAGGGAAAGAGAGAGAGGAGAGAGAGAGAATTAAAATTATATTATAAATTATTTTTAAAATTAAAATAAAAATAAACAAATCTTAGTTGTGATGCATAGACGTATGCATTGCTATTAACATAGGGTAGTAGTGACACATACACGTATGTGTTGCTACTAACAAGTATAGTAGCGACGCATATGTTATGCGTCACTAATAGTTTTTTAAATTTAAAAAAATGGAAATTAATAGAGATCGAGAGAGAGTGAGGAGAGAGGAGGGAACGAGAGAGAAGAAGAGAGAAGAGAGAGAGGAGAGAGAGCTAGAGGAGAGAGAGGAAGAGAGAGAAGAGAGATAGAGAGGAAAGAGAGAGGGGGGAGGGAGGAGAGCAGACAGAGATAGGGGAGAGAGAGGAAGGGAGAGAGAGAATTGAAATTCTATTATATATTATTTTGAAAAAAATAAAAAAAAATTCTTCCTTTGCTCTGCGAGCCACCCCGCTCTGTCGTTGCCCTCCCCATCCCCTTCCCACCTCTTCCTGTCCCCTCACCCCCTTCTTTCTCTACTTTGGTCGGAGGCTACCGGAACCCCCCTCCCCCTCTTTGCCCCTTCTTCCTTTGCTCTGGCTGCTTCCTGCCGGAGCTCCCCTCTTCTTCTCCCTCCGACCCCATTTTTTCTCTATGCCAGCTTCCTCAGGCCGGAGCTGTCACGCCCCGGCTCCTCCCAAACCAAGCCAAACCCGGTCCAATGGCCGGTCAAGTGCGCGGGGGCGCAAAATTTAATGGATTAGCGTATTGCGGAAGTCTTAGCCCCTCAAATGGGCAATTCAAATAATGGCGTAGAACACCTAATATCTTTTGAACAAGAGAAATAAAGAAAACAAAGAGAAAAATATAAACTGTCATAGTCCTCACACCATCCCACATAATACTCTCCTAAGCCTACACATGGCTCGAAAATCAGAAAAGTTTAGACAAGTCTAAGAACAACAAATAAAGGCGAGCATGATACATAATCCACCATATAATATTCTATAGTATCAAAAATGAAAATAAAACATCATCAGAATGCCACGAAGGCTAATCCCACAAGTACCTATGTCGTCCTTCATATAAGGTGTCCTGCATGTCTACACGTCGCACTGTGCTACTCCAAAACAAATTACAAAAGAGGGGTGAGTACAAAACTCAGTAATCATTTGAAAGCAAAAACATTAATAAAAAAATCATCACGGCACAACATCATGGCAATTCAGATCCATAAATGACATGGTAGACCCTTTTTTCTGATCATCCCCTTACTAACCCCTACTTATCTATAAGTAAAAAATCTATCTTGCATATAACACATATCAAGTCAGGACATACATAATCATGTTACAATGTAGCAACCATCTTACTTAGGTAGTGAGCCTTATCTAATCACAATTAAGCATAATATCACACACAATCTGCATGAGAAGTGTTTCTCACACACTTTTTGATAATGCAACCACATCACATAAACCTGCATGATAGTGTATCATTCAAACAATTCAGATTGTGCATTTCTATCACATAAACCTGCATGTTAGTGTCTCAATCACACGATTTAGATCGTGCATTCATATCACATCTATTCTGTAGCTCATTCACCCTGCACGACAAACGTGTCAAATACATGATACACAATCATGCATAATCAATAATATCTACATGTGTCACATTATCCCTACACAGCCTATGTAATCTTGGGCATGATATAATCTCATACACATGCATTATCAATAAATTGTGAATGTCTCCATCAAAGAGTGAATATAATCATTATCACACAAGCAGCACATAGTCCGATTTCCACACAGGAAATATAAAGTGTCGGGCTAGTTAGCCCATAAGTCTGCTTGCCTTGGACAGTCTTAGCCAAGGAATGCCCGAATGTCATACAAAGAACTTAGAGCAGGTGGTTCGCCCTGGACATATTCTACGGTTGGAAGAGTCTGAATTCTACACAAGAAACCTAAAACACGTGGTAGCCAGTTGACAAAGGCATACCACTTTGGATTCTTAGGGTCTACATGACTATTTCAAGTAATCTCAACCGCAAGACAAGTACACAACTCGTCCCCACACAACTCAAGTCGGTTCAACCTGGGGAGTATACATGTTCCACACAGGAACTCAAATCGAAATCATGTCCTTTCAGACTAGCCAAGTTCCAATTAATCCAGCATGCAATCTCACATCATTTCATGCAATCGATCAACCATGACTAATCATCAATAAATTCTTATTTATGAAGTCCGTTTCATGATGCATGCAATAGGATACATACGTAAGCAATCTCTATGTGAATTCCATCACATGAAATGTGCTTGCATCAATCTCTACATGCATCATATTCTAGTCATAAACAACTGCGATTTCATAATTAATTCCCCACATGTGTGTATTCATACATTCCTAAGCACATGATCATGCATACGTGTTGATACTATAGAATAAATTATAGGTGAATGGGGATACTATGACCTAGTTTCATGCATGGATTAAATATGCTAGTAGGAGTTGAGCATTAGACTTCACTTGATTGAATTGATGATTGTGAATGGATTTCTAAGCAGCCTTTGCTCTGGCTGCTTCCTGCCGGAGCCCCCCTCTTCTTCTCCCTCCGACCCCATTTTTTCTCTATGTGAATTCCATCACATGAAATGTCCTTGCATCAATCTCTACATGCATCATATTCTAGTCATAAACAACTGCGATTTCATAATTAATTCCCCACATGTGTGTATTCATACATTCCTAAGCACATGATCATGCTTTGACAATAGTTTACAAGGCAATACACACATTTTTCGATAAAATCTAAACATAGTTCTCAACTGAAATCATGGGGAAATCCATTCACAATCATCAATTCAATCAAGTGAAGTCTAATGCTCAACTCCTACTAGCATATTTAATCCATGCATGAAACTAGGTCATAGTATCCCCATTCACCTATAATTTATTCATACAATAAAAAGGCACATTAGAACATTGTTATATAATAACCTTGCCGGAAGCATGCTTAAACATAAGAAAATAATCAACTATAGATTTAAGATAAATCATACTAACACGTCTAACCATCGACATGTACTTCCATATAATACTTAAACATGCTCCATAATTCTAAAACATAAATAGCATACCTTTCGAGTTGTTTATCCTACCTCAAAACACTCCACATAAACATTATAAATAACATTTGGGAGTGTAAACATACCGAAATAAGCATAGGAAATAAAATGCCCAAAATCTGTTGTGTAGCTGATCGATCAACCTCCAAGGCTGTTTGATCGGATGGCCTTAAAACCAACCTACAATATCATTTGGCCGATCAATCAGCCTATAAGGGCGATCGATCACAATAACGGCAGATCTAGTTCGTCTTCTCCAGTTTGAAAACCAAATCGAGACTCCATTAACAAACTTAACACTTCAAATCAAGGTTCTAAACTTTATAAAAATCTAGGCAAAACTTCCAAAATACTAAATTTACTCATTTTCAATCAAAATCCTAATAAATTATTACAAAAGATTAGGTTTTTACTAATCTACCATTAGAACACATCAAAAGAAGGATTTGAAATATAGCAAGCTTGAAGACTAAACTCATTACCTTTCACCTCTTTTTGGGTCGGATTAACTCCTTAATCTCCTTTGAAGTCTACCCAAAATTATAATTTTTGTTAATACCCACCAAAATCCTATTTAAAACTTAAAAATCATTGGTAAAATATTAGATCCAGAGCTTTAGAGACTCAAAAATGAAAATTTAAAAGCTAGAGTTTGAAGTAGAGATGTAAATCAATGACTTAATGGC
Organism: Saururus chinensis; assembly: GCA_035235625.1. Lineage (NCBI taxonomy): Eukaryota > Viridiplantae > Streptophyta > Magnoliopsida > Piperales > Saururaceae > Saururus > Saururus chinensis. The sequence goes on along the minus strand of CP141145.1, from coordinate 3,256,138 downwards.
TTGAAAATAGGATTAACAAGTGGAGAAAGATGAGATTAGAAGAAGTTTATAAAAACCCTAATAAATAAGAAAATATTAAGAAATTCAAACCTTAAATCTTCTTCCACTTTGGGTTAATGGGGTTTAGTCCTCTTGATCCCAGGCTTAGCCCTTTCCTAATTGAAAAAGAGGTTAACCCCTTTCCTTTTATAGTAAGGAAGGGGTTAGACCTAATCAAAATTGGGGATACAAACATAATAATAACTAAAAGTGGGTAATTTAGTTATTTAAACCCTAATTAAGACAAAAAAAATTCTAAAATTTTTTTTAATGACTTGTTTTAATGTTAAGGATGTTTTGGACTAAAACCCCCAAATTTTACCCTGGGGCCCACAAAGGGGTCCCACAAATCTTAATTTTTGAAAATTTTGATAAAATACCTAAAAATTCACAATTTATTGAAATTCACTTAAAACTCACAAATGTGAAACTATTTTTATTTAAAATCTTTGGAAACTACCTTTATTTTTAAAATTTTTAAAATCAATAAGAAATGACTTAAACCACATAATAATAATTAAATAATAAATAAAATTAAAAGTATACTACTTGAAGATAAGAGTTTTTACAGGAGCTCTCCTACCTCTTGCCCCCCTTATTCCTCTACTCTGGCCATCTCCGACACCCCCCCCCTCCCCCCCCCCCTTTCTTCTCCGCTCTGGCCGCCATCGGCCAAAGCCTCCTCCCCTGCTTGGAATCCCACCATAGGTGTGATTTTATGTTTTTTAATTATTTTTATATTAGTGACTCTTTAAAAGCATTGCTAAATTTTTTTTATTTTATCTATTTTTATTAGCCACCCTTTCCCATATTTTTAAAAGATTTCTTTCCTTTCCCCTATTTTCTACCAATCCAAACAATCCCTAAAAATATTACATTTTCTTCCGTCATGGAATAGTAAGCAACAATATGAGGAGAATGACATTGGTGATCAATAATAAAAAAACCGAGGACAACATTAACAATAGTTGGAGCAACTATCTCAACCAGATTTACATCCAAACATTCAAGTAGAACATCAGTAGGAATTGGAGAATGGGTCGTAATAACATGAACATGTTAAGTAGCACCTTGCTGATTAAGAACATCAGCAGCATCAGGCTCATTAGGCTGCTGACTCGCCGACTTGTCTCCATCTCTTATATTCTTGTTGCCTCTAAAAACGCATTATCAATGCTAATGAGTCCCCAAACCCAAATTCCTTGAGAAAGATAACTTGAAGATTAAATCAGTGCCATACCTTCCCACGTAAGAATCACCGTACAAAAGTCACTCCGTGTTAACAATCTTTCTTGGCTTCTCCTTGCTTGCGATGCCATTAAGCGCCTTCCCGATAATGAAAAACATCCGGTAGGATCACACCAGTTGTCATCTTTCGTTGTTTGAAGAGATCTGCCTAACTCTTTTCAGGCGGATTCTCATGCAGAGCTGCAGAAGTCGCCATGATTGCACCAGTAAACCAACTGTAAGAAGCGGGATCCAGAAAAATAAAGAGAACCAACTGCTCGGAACAGTTGCACTATAGTCATTCACCAGATCTGCCCAGCGGAGATGAATCCAGGGACTCTGCTAGTTCTGCTTCACGTTGGCTGCCATCTGCTGTCCCGATGGCTTCTGCCTTGAGTGCCTTCTAGTTGCTCTGATGGCTTCTTCCGCTGCTTCAAAAAGTGCACATCCAGAGTAACTATTGGGCACTTACTATTGTCCTCTTTGTAACCCTTATTATCGTACTAGCACTTACTATTGTCTCTATACCCTTATATCTACTTTGCAATTATTGATGTGACACTCGGTGTTTTTATTAAAAAATATAACCTTTTATTTTTTAAAAAATTAGCCAAAATAATTGGAAAGTGACCATTGAACTATTTTAAAAAATGACTTGTATAAAAAGGAGCTAGAGTTAGAAAAAATTTTAACAAATTTTGAACCAATCATACTGTTTACCAAACTAGAGCTGTGCATTATAAGGTTAGTCACAGTGTGCTAGTATTTAGTACATTGTGACATATTTATTACAATTAACAATATTTTCAAACAAGTAACGGTTAACAGAAATCATTTTTTCAAACTTATTCCAACTAGTAAGCGGTTGTGTAAAGCTACATTTTTGCTTAGTGTAATTTTATCCGCCCCATTTAATTTTCTAATAGTACAGTTTAGGTGGCAGAGGTGGCAAACAATTACAATTGATGTTCCTACTCTTAGATCCCCAAAATATACTTGACATGTACAAATGTATGTACTAGGTAGTTAATAACTTCATTAAATATTAAGGTAGGTAGAATACCGAAGACCCACTGAAAACTATGTAAAAAAAAAGTTTCGGTAAGGAAGGTTGGAGAAATATGATGTTGCATGCTTTGTCTAGTTCACCAAGTTAAAATACTACTGGATGATTTTTTTATTTTTTATTTTTAATAAAATTTGAATAACAAATAGAACACCATATGGATATCTTATTTATTTTTAAAAAACTTTCATAAATATGATTTCGAAAATGCTACATATTCTTCTACACAATGACACTTGCGTAGAGATCGCCATGATCATGAAAATGTAGGGCCTGATTTGTTTGCGTAAGCTTTGTCCATAGAGCAATCTCTCCGTTAAAACCTCCACAAATTTATCAGACTGGAAACTAGGTTTTGAGCTTTATTAAATGCAAAAAATGTTGAAAACAAACTATAATTTAACATTTAAATAGTAAATCAGATCTTGTAAACATAATATATGTTCAAGAAAAATAGTTATAGGTAAAAAATAAATTAGATTTTTAAGCATAGTAATATATGTTAAAGAAAAACAACTAAAAGCAATCATTTAAATAAGGAATCAGATTTTGTAAATAATTATTTATTTAAAGGCTATTATTTTTACCCTAGTACTTTATTTAGTTAATTTCTTCCCTCACATGGTAAATTTGGGTGTGAAAAGCTACAATGTTTAGCAAACTAGAGTTGTACATTATACGGTTAGTCACAGTGTGCTACTATTTAGTACACTGTGACATATTTATTGATATTTGCAATATTATGAAACAAGTAACAGTTAACATAAATCATTTTTCTAAACCCGTTCCAATTACAAAACAGTTGTGTAAAATCGCACGTTTGCTTAGCCAATGGGTAATTTTACCCATCACATTTAATTTTCTAAAGGTATAGTTTAGGTGGTAGTGTAGGTAAACAATTACTATTGGTGGTCTTATGCTTGGATCCCCAAAATCATTATTGCCCTGTACAGAAGTACAGAAGTGTGTACTAGGTAGTTAATAAATTTATTAAATATTATGGTAGGTAGAATCTCGAAGACCCATTGAATACTATGTCAAACTATGTTTCCATACAAATGGTTAGAAAAAATGGTGTTGCATGCTTTGTCTAGTTCTCCAAGTTAAAAGAATAGTGGATGATTTTTTATAATTTTATTTTTCAATAAAATTTGAATAACAAATAGAACACCACATATAGATATTATTTAATGTTAAAATACTTTCATAAATGTGATTTGATAAATGTTACAAATTCTTGTATTCAATGACCCTTGTGGTGAGATCGTCGTGATCATGAAAATGTAAGGACTTATTTATTTGCTTAGGCTTTATAGAGCAATTTCTCCCTTGAAACCTCACAAGTTTACCCCACTAGAAGATAACTTTTGTACTTTATTAAAGAAGATAAAATATGTTGAAATAAAAAAGCCATAGTTAAGCATTTAAATAATAAATCAAAATTTGTAAAAATAATATATATGTTCAAGAAAAATAGTTATAGGAAATCTTTGAAATAATAAATTAGATTTTTTAATAAACATAGTATATGTTAAAGTAAAACAATTATAAGTAAGCTTTTAAATAATAATTCAGATTTCATAAATATTTATTTATGTAACGACTATTATTTTTACCTTAGTACTTTATTTATTTAATTTCGTCCCTCACAAAGTAAGTTTCAGTGGGAAAACCTATTTAAATAAAAGGTAAACTTTGAGCCCGTCGTAGTGGTACCAAGAATGTAAAAAATATAGGTCAAGTAAAATAGATACAATTTTTCAAATGTTTATTTTAAATTTATTACAAATTTTCAATTTGATGGCTTGGGACACCACAAAACCGTAGATCGCCTTTAGAGCCCCATTAAGGGCATTTTGGTCTGACCGTGCAAGTTCAAAGGTGTTACCTTCGTGTGACACTTTGTGTTTGGTTAAAAGCATATGTAATCTTCAATGTTCAAATAAAGGTGGTGCATGCAGTTGCGTCCTCGTGGGATCCACACCAAAGTTACTATTGGGCATTTACTATTGTCCTCTCCATGACTACCTTGTAGCACTTATTGTCATCCTCTGTATATCTATTTTGTAATTATGATGAGACACTTAGTGTTTTTATGAAAAAATATAACCTTTTATTTTAAAAAAAATAGCAAAAACTAATTAAAGAGTGACCATTGAACTATTTTAAAAATGGCTTGTATAAAAAAGAGCTAGAGTTAGAAAAAAAATTGCACAAACTTTCAAGCAATTATAGTGTTTAGCAAACTAGAGATGTACATTATTAGTCTAGTCACAACGTGCTAGTATTTAGAGCATTGTAACATATTTATTAGTATTTACAATATTATAAAAAGGTAACGGTTAACGGAAATAATTTTTCCAAACCTGTCCCAATTACAAAGCGGTTGTGTAAAATTACATGTTTGCTTAGCCAATGGGTAACTTTACCCATCCCAAATAATTTTATAATAGTATAGCATAGGTGGTAGGGCAGGTAAACAATTGCGATTGGTGGTCCTACTCTTAGATCCCCAAAATCATTATTGCCTTGTACCCAAGTTTTACTACGTAGTTAATAAATTCATTAAATATTAGGGTAAGTAGAATCATGTAAACCCATTGAAAACTATGTAAAGAAAATGTTTCCATAAGGAAGGTTAGAGAAAAATGATGTTGCATACTTTATCTAGTTCTCCAAGTTAAAAGAACAATGAATGATATTTTATATTTTTTTTTTCAATAAAATTTGAATAACAAATAGAACACAATATTGATATCCTATTTATTGTTTAAAAAACTTTCATAAATATGTAACACCCCCAACCCGAAAATCGACCAGAACCGGGGCGATGGGGGCGGGGGGGGGATTGGAAAACAAAATTAGAGTCAATTAATTAATTTATAAAAACTAAAATAAGACCAACCAAGCGCAACGGACTTTGTGTGCGAGAGTCATAACATTCCACTATGCACAACAAAGTTTTAGCTCTCCGTGTCGCATAGCCAAGAATAAACTTAATTTTATAACTTATTTGAAAAGAGCCAATGTTGCCTTACCGTGGGTTTCCGACATACATATTGGACAACATTTATGATGTTATTCCAATACAATCAATTCTGAATGTAGTTCTTCTTAACAGCCAATATATGTATCCGACATCATAAAAATCACTTACTTTAAAAATACATATATATGGAGTAAGACAAAATCTCATAAATTATTTGGAGTAAGACAAAATCTCTCACACATCCCCTCTATCAAAGAACATAGCAGAACACACGAAAGAGACAAATTGGATCATATCAATTCTCATTAGATCATATCAAATTTAATGCGACTATATTAGATCATATAAGATTATATCAGAGCTTATCATATCAAAACAGAAAGCTTATTATATCAGAGCTTATGTTGAGACTCTTTCTAATTTCTGCACCCATAAGCTGCGGACAGAACTTCCCCTTAACCGAGAGATATTTCTCTCACTGCATGGCCCTTCGGAGGAGGACAAAACCTCCCCTACTTTGGACCACTTCTCTTGTTGTGACATGACGACGTAGGACAATCCGTCTTCTTGCTCCTGGCCACTTCTCTCTCTTCGAAGCTCGAGGGCAACAAATAAGACCTCCTCTTTCCCTGAGATGTCCCCTCTTATATGGTAGCCAACTCAAGGAATGGACACTCCTATAGTGTAGAACACCATCGAATTAGCTAAAAACGCATATTAAAAAGACAAAAATAGACTCAAAACGAACCAAAAAACTCCCATGAAAGATTGGACGAAATTCTAAATTTATAGGAGAACCCTGTGAATGTACGGGCAGAAAACACACATGCACGCACAGATGCACAACATGCTTCACATGTCTATGATGCACCATCACGAATGGCATGCACGCAGCGGAATGGTGCAGAGCGTTGATGGCAATGTGATTGCCCTAGCCCCAATTCATGTGGATGGCCAGTGATCGTGTGGGCCCCGTATTGCACGGTGCGGTTGGGCCGATGCACCGCTTGTCATTTGGTAGCTTGGCTCGACTCACACAACTGATGTCATTAATTTAATCTTTTTCCCTATTTTTTATTTATTTTTCTAACCTCAAAACGCGATAGCTTCCTACCCTAAAGTCGTAACTATGCATTCTTGGTACTGACAGACTCGTATCGACGAGCTCTTTGAAATTAGGCCACACGTGGGTAGGTTATCTTGCTCTTTTAAAATGGGCTCTGCCCACGTGGCACACTTTCTGAGGTCATAACTTTTGCCCTCAACCTACATTTCGCGTGTTTTTCAATTCGTTACACACGTTTCTTTGTGCTTTAATCAAATAATGAGATTTCATCCCTTGAAAGACCTCTAAAAATTAACTAAAAATTATATAATTACCCCAAACTCTTTGGGTTAGGCATAAATAGGAAACGGGCCGTTACATTCTTCTCCCCTAAACAAATTGTGTCCTCACAATTCGCCTAAAAACACTCTTAAAACATAACATTTGAATATCAAGCTAACATAATTTGATCATTAGAATTGGATAACACTCAGATAAAACATTCAGAAATCTGTTTATGATAGTTAAGATCATATGACGCTTTACAAAATATAAACTGATAGTTAATAATACGTTAACACATTTGAAAGTAAACAATATCCGATAGTTAAAGACTGATAAAATATACACAAACAGAATCCGATAATTCCTTGGATAAAACAAAACAAAATCTAATAAATTATAATCAAATTCTGATAGATAAAAATCAGATTTCACATTCATAAGCAGGATATGGTAATCTAAGATCAGATAGAACATAATCCGATAGTTTATGATCAGATAAAATATTTCAAAGAAAATCCAATTATTAATTTAAAATCGGATAAATCATAATATATAGAATCCGATTATAAATTTTAAATCGGATAAATAATTTTTTAGAATTAAAACAAATAAAATTAAATAAGAAAATTTAAATAACATATATTAGTGACGCAATTCACGAAGCATCGCTAATATATTTTATTTTAAATTTTTAAATATAATAATATAATATAATTTCCCAAAAAAAAAAATATCTTCACCCTCTCTCATCTCTCGCTTCTTTCTTTCTATCTCTTCTCTCTATCTCTCCACTTTCTCTCTCTCTCATCAATCTCTCTACCCTCAATCTCCTTATTTTTTTTAATTTATTACAAATACAATAATAAATATTAAATAAAATATATTATATTTGAAAACTTTATTTTTAAATTTATTATTATTTATTTATTATATATAAAATAAGAAATATTAAATAAAATATATTATATTTGAGAAGTTTATTTTTAAATTTTTTAATATTTCTTTATTATATATTTAAATAATAAATATTAAATAAAATAAATTCGTTAAGCTATTATGGATGCTTTTTTAAAAGTGTCACTAATAGTTAAGCATAATGTTTTTATAAATTTTTTTTATTTAAAACATTTTTTAGCGTCACTAATAGCACAACAAATTAGCAACACTTTTAAAAAACCATCACTAGTATTAATACTAATCGTGAGGCTTGTACATAAATATCGCAAATAGTTCAAAATTTTTTGTTTTTTTATTTAAAACTTGTAACTATTAGGGATGCTTTTTAGAAAGCGTCGCTAATATTACAACTATTAGCAACATTTTTATATAAGCATAGCTAATAGTACCATTATTTGAGATGCTTTATAAAAAAATATTGTTATTAGTACTACTATTGTTGGCCGCTGACAAGTCGGTGACCGGCCGATCCTTGCACACTTGACTCCCTCAATGAAGGGCCAGGATCTGGAATGCGACCGATGACAGTTAGGCCACAGTGCCAATGCATAGATAAAAAAACACAAAACAAGGGGTGCAGGCTGTGCCAACCCTAGAGGCACTTGAGCCAGATGGTTTTGGCCACTGAACGGCAACAAGAACGACCCTATTGGTTCCGCCTTGCTCTAGTGGTTGGAGGCATTGAGTTGCCCACCCCTCCGCCGCGATAGGGCGCACCGCCACCAAAGGCCGAACGGCTTCTGTCTGGTTGCCAGGAAGACGACCCGTGATGCTGGACGTCTGCTCCCTGGATCGAGTCAAGTAACCCGGTCGGGTTCAGTTCGACTAAAAAAAGGAAAAACATAATATACCGACTGAACCGGATCCGGTTCAGTAGGAGTAAATAGTAAGAAATATATAAAAAAAAGTTACAAATAACCATGGGAGTATGAAGAATGCCCTAACCATGTTTTAGACCAGGGGAAAATCCCAACAATTTTTAAATGACCAATTTATCCTTGTGAGTTGTAGCGTAATATAATAGTTACTGACCAAACTTAGGGGCTCCGGTTCAAAGGCCTATGAGTAGATTCAAAAACTGAGAAAAATCTCAGTGAGATGTTATTGTGTATCCTAAATTTGGACCGAGCCTTAAGTTAGGAAAAAATCTCAATAAATTGATATTTGACTATTTTACCCCTAGGGTTAAGGTAAGATTGTTAATTAAATCGGGGTCTGTTCAAGGGGTTTACAACCCGGTTAAACATCAAGAAAATTACCTTCGGTTCTTAACATCAAGGACTATCAATGAGATTACTTTTGGACCCATTAGGTTTTAAAAACCTAATGGACCGGCCCGCATCCGCGTGAATGAAGTTAACGGGCTAATGTGATTTTGAAACCTCTTGAGAGGTTATTGATTTACCCGAGGACAGAGAGGACCATATCTAATGTTCGATAATTACTTTAATGCCTTAGATGCATTATGACTAGTTTTCATGAAGATTTAATAAATTGTACTTAGTGGGTTAACCTGCTATTTTTAAAATTTTCACATGTGTAATAATATCATATATTTTGATATTCGTATTTGTGTACCCCAGTTATCACGACTTTGATATTTTAGTCGATTGATTTGATTTAATTGAAGAAAATATTTATCGAAATTTAACATATGTCCTTTATTTAAAAGGTGTTTTGAAAATCCGGGTCGTGACACGACCACAATAGATAAAACCTCTTCTTGTCAGTGTTTTATCAGTTTCTATATAATTCCGATTGAATATTAGTATATACATATTTTAACGTATATAATTTTGAGATGCCTGATGTATGTAGTAGCCTTTAGGCAAAACAACGTTCAGATCAGATAGTATTGTAAATGTTATCCAATACGTACGTAGGCAACCAACGGCAAGGCAACATTGACATGATCCAAATTAATTATAATTATAAGTGTTATTGTGATTTACACGTGATGAACTTTGAAGTTTCGTCGTGTGTATGTGAACGTTACAACCTAAGTCTCTGCATAAGGAAGCATTAAACCTCCGTAGTGCATAGATGAATGTTATACCTCTCGCACACAGATGATAATTCCTGGCTTAAGGGAAGAAAATATTTATTAGATATTTTTTAGACCCCAACTCGGGTTGGGGCCTTACAAATGGTATCGGAGCATTAATTTGTCTGCAAGAGTATGAGATTTTTATTATTAATTTAATAAGAATTTTGATTTAAATTTTAAAAAAATTGGAAATTTCTATTTTGAATGTGTGGTGATTGTTTCGAAATGAATTTTGATTTTAAAGTTGAAGTAAATTTCTATTTTTGATGTGTTGTTGATTAATTCCAATTTTGAACATTTGGATATGCATGTACGATATCAGATTTATTCCAAAATCCAATTTTGAACTTTCTATTTGAAAAAAGTAGCCTTTGATTTAATGCAGACTCTGATTTTAAGAACTCCCCTTCTCAAGTGGATTTTAATTTTAAAATTTGGTTTGTATGCTTTGAAATGAGTTTGATATGAACATTAGTTTTATGAATTTCCATAATAAATAAAGAATGATTTGAATATGTAGTCATGAATAACTGTTATAGGATTTGTCTTATAATTCTATCCTATTGGTGTGCTATTAAAATTGAATCGAACATTAATAAATTATGATTTGTTTAATTAGAAGTAATTTTAAATTTTATCCTACGTATGTGTATTCTATTAATGGCAAACTTAGACTTTGCAAATCTCAAATTTTATATTAAAATTGATTTGAGATTTTTGTTTTGAATATTTTCCATCTGATTTAGTATGAATTTTAATCGAAGAATCATTCAAGATTTTTATTCCACGGTTTGATGCAAACCTCAAATCGGATTTGATTTAAACTTTTGTTCTCCATATGTTACATCGAATTTAAGATGGATTCTAATTTCTCCAAATTTTAATTTTCATCGAGAATGAATTGATATTTACTTTTGCACATGTGGCTTTCGATTTAACCTGAAACTCATACTTTACAATTTTTTTATTTTATTTCGAATTTGATTTGATCGAAAATTTTGAATTCATTATATGATATTTTGAAAAATGTTTTTATGTGACATCGATTTCAAATGTGTTTTCAACTATGGTAGAATTACTAAGGAGTAACCACCAAACGTTCATGGTATGGGACATGAGACGCTAGTGGAAAACTCTACGGTTAATTCTACCTAGGTATTGAAATAAAATTTGCTTTCAAATTATTTATTTTAGAAAATGTTTCTAATTTAGAAATTAATTTATTTTCAAAGGTGGTAGAATTACTGAGTAACCACCAAAAGTTCCTGGTAGGGAACATGAGATGCCAATGGAAAACTCTATAGTTAATTCTACCTGAGTATTGACATAAAATTTGATTTTGAATTGCTCATTTTAAAAAAAAAGTGTATTAGATTATGAAATTAAATTATTTTCAAAGATGGTAAAATTATCACAAAATAGCCACCAAACGCTCATGGTGTGGGACATGAGGAGCTAATGGAAAACCCTACAGTAAATTCTACTGGGGTATTAAAATAAAATTTTGGTATCGAACTATTCAATTTAGAAAATATTTTTTATTTAGAAATTAATTTATTTTCAAAGGTGGTAGATTTACCAACGGGTAACCACAAAATGCTCATGATATGCGATATGAGATGTTAGTGGAAAACTCTACAGTTGATTCTACCAAGGTATTGAAAAAAAAATTTGATTTCAAATTATTTGTGTTATAAAATATTTTTGATTTAGAAATAAATTTATTTTCCAAGCGATAGAACCACCTCAGAGTAACCATCAAACACCCACGATATAGAATGTGAGGTGTTAGTATATAAGTCTGCGGTAAATCCTACCGATATATTGATATGAAATTCAATTTTGAAATGTCCGTAATTTGAAAGTTTTGTTTTAAATCTGTTTTGAAAAAAGTAGAAAAATCAAAGAGAAATCACTAAACACCTATGATATGAAATATCAGGCATTAGTGGATTGCTCTAAGGTTAAATCTGCTAATGGATTTGATATGAAATTAATTTCAAATCCTCTGTTATTGAAAAATAGATTTAAAATTTAGTAAATTTATCTTAATTGTTTGTAGAATTGCTAAGAAGATGTCATCAAACACCCGCAGTATGGGACATGAGGTGTTAATGGACAGCTTCAAAGTTGATTCCATTTGTTTATTGAAATGAAATTTGATTTCAAATCTAGTTTAATTAGAAATGATTGTTCTGAATTTAATTTGACAATGAAGATTTTGATGATTTGGGTATTCGAACTCTCTGGATAGTTATTTGGTATAAAGCCCAAAAGCTATTGATTCTGGATACATACTGAAATATATAATCGATTCTGGCATGTACAGGTGTGGAGCATCATAGGAAAGCTCCTATCCTTTTGGCCTTTGTGTCCCTATGAGTGCGAAGGTAAGCCGTTTGGTATCATGGATTTAAATAAGGATACCCACCGAGAGAAATAATATGTTCGTGCATGCACAGGTGTGGAGCATCATAGGAAGGCTTCTATCCTCCTTTGTTCCGTGTTCCCATGGGTGTGGGAGTAAGCCGTTAGGCATCCTATCTCTCTGATTTAAGATTGATTTATCAAATTTTGAAATGAATGATATGTCTAATTTTTAATGACATCAGATTTCTGAACAAGAATTTATCTAATTTTGAATTAACTATCGGATTTTGTTTATGAACGATTTATTAGATTTTGATGAATGATCGATTTATTAAATTTTGGAAGAATGATATGTCTAATTTTTAATGACATATCAAATTTCTGAACAAGGATTTATCCGATTTTGAATTAACCATCAGATTTTGTTTATGAACGATTTATTATATTTTGATGAAGGATCATTTTAATGAAGTTTGAATGAATGATATGTCTAATTTTGAATGACATATTTGATTTCTGAACAATGATTTATTTGACTATGAATTAAGTATCGAATTTATACAATATGATATATACGTTTTTAAATTTATGATCTTAAATTATCAGAGTACTTTATCTAATCGTATTTATCAGAATTCGTATTGTGATATCTCAGTATGTAATCTCGGATCATGTTTATGCTTGTGTTACCCTATTTTTAACCCTCGGGTTATGCATTTGACTGTGTCATTTGATCTAAATTATTAGATTCAACTTCTAAATATTTTATTTAAGTATCTATCGGATTGTGTTTCCGAAGAGTTTTCCGATATTTGAAATTATTGGAATGTTGTTTGTGATTGTTATCCAAGTAATGACCGGATTTTTGTATGTGGAAGAGTGGTTTAGGTGAATTGTGAGGACATAATTCGTTGAAGAGAGGAAGAATGTAACGCCCCCCTTTTCTAATTGCGTTTAGCCTTTGGGTTTAGAGGTAATTAGATAACCTTTTAATGAGTTTTAGAGTGTTTTAAATATTGAAACCCCCGTATATGAGTATAGCTTAAAGAAACGAGCTTAACAAATCAAAGAATGGGCAAAACGAAGGTCGGGACCAGAATTTATGACCTCGAGAAGCATGGAAAATAGGTGGGACCCAGTTAAAAAGAGCATCATATACTGCTTTAAGTGCATTTGTATCAAAGGGCTTATCGATACAAATCCAATGGTGCCAAGAACGCGCAAATCCGAATACAAGGTAAGAAGTTACGTGCGTTTGAAGATTTGAATATAAAAATAAAAAAGAGAAAAATAGCGCGCGGGGCACAACTGGCGTTCTGCGCGGTGCAACGCGCCCCTACGAAACCATGGGCACCACATTTTGATGGGTGTCACTGCCCAAAACAAGTGGCACCACCATTTCCTGCTATGCGGCACGATAGTTTCGGTGCAATGAGGTCTATAAATACCCCATTTCTTCTATTTTTCGGATAGTACATCATTTCCTCCATTTCTGAGTGTTCTGAGTCCGATTAAGGCCGTTCAAGAGATGTTCTTAAGTAAGTTGATTGTTTTCTATGCAATGGAGGGGTCCTTCCTTCGAGTTAGAGACTATATAAGGAGGAAACACCCCAATATAAGGAGAGGTCCTGCCCGTTGTCCTCGAGCACCGACAAACTTCTTTGTCTCCGTTTTTTAGCATTTTAACTCTGATTTAGTCCGTTTAAGAGGCATTCTTGTCTAAATCGAGCGTGCTCTACTCAATGGAGGGGTTATTTCTTCATGTTGAAGACTATATGAGGAAGAAACGCCCCAATATAAGGAGAGGTCCTACCCATCATCCTCAAGCACCATAGAAAGAAAAATGAGCAACAAGTATGACAAGGTTCTGTCCACAATTGCTGGGTCACAACAAGAGAAGCAATCCAAAGTTGGGGAGGCTCTGTCCTCCACCACCCAGTAAGAGAGGCATCCCCAAGCTAAAGGGAGATTCCGGCCATAGTTCATAAGCATAGAAGGTGAAAGATGTCTCCCAAAAGAGGATGTCCTATCTATCAACTTCGAGTATGAAAAGTAAGGAACATCCCCAACTTAAGGGATGCTACGTTCACCTACTTCGAAGGAGATTTTGCCCACCATAACTGATTTGAAAGGAGGACGCTCTGAAGAAACAAACAGCTCTAAACACTGCCACTTCCGATGTCTTCTCTAGGTGAGTATACTTGATCTTCTGTATGAGAATGCATATACAACTTAAGTAGTTAACTTAGGATGTTATGATTTGAATTACTTTGTTATTATATGATATGAAGTATCATGCTATTCTTTGATACTTTGTATTCTAATATGTTATGCTTTGATGTGACTTGTTATGTTTTGTCTCACTCTAGGGTAGAGCGAGATGTGTGGTGTGTATTGTTCGGTCTCGGCTTAGTGATAGAGCGAGACATGTTTATGTGCTAGATCCACTCCGGGGCAGAGCAAGGCATGTGGTGGTCGTGTGGTACTCGAATCTATAATAGAGCAAGATGTGTATTTCTGGTGTTTTATTAGTTTTTGTATAACTCGGATTGAATATTATTATACACATTTTTAATGTATATGATTTTTTTATGCCTGATGTATGTAGTAGTCATTAAGCAGAACTATGTTTAGATCCGATCGTATTGTGAATGTTATCTAATACGTATCTAGGCAATCAACGGCAAGACAACATTAGCCCAATCCAAATTAATTATAATTATAAGTTTTATTCTGATTTACACGTGATAAACTTTGAAGTTTTGTCATGTGTATGTGAATGTTACAACCTAAGTCTACGCATAGGGAAGCTTTAATGCTCCGTAGTGCATAGATGAATGTTGTACCTCTCACACACGACGATGATTCCTAACTTATGGGGAGAAATTTTTATTAGAGATTTTTTGAATACTGGCTCAGGTCGGGGCATTACTATCATGCCCCAGCGATGCCCGACCCGAGCCGAACCCGGTCCAAAGGCCGGTCAAGCGCACTGGGGTGACGAAGGGAAATTGAGAAATGATTTAGAGGAAGACTTAACCCTAACAACGGGCAATTAACAGAATTACGGAGTACACACAATCCTTTGAGCAAGAGTAAATAAGAAGAACAGAAAGAGAGTTGCTTATCACAAAGTAAACAACTAATCTCAAACCCACATGCTTAGTTAACTATAGCCCACACTGGCTCAAAATAAGTCTTAAGCAACACAACTGTAAAATGTGACATAAATCCAAAACAAAGAACCCTACACAAAGGTTCTAAACATAAAGCATAAAACCAAGGAAATTAAGTCACACAACGATCTCCATGATCACATCCAAGTCATCTCCAACCTTTCCTCAAAGAGGAGATCCTGTTCGTCTGCGTGTTGCACCACACAGCCCCAAATCAAAACACAAGAAAAAGGGGTGAGTTTAACAAACTCAGCAATGGTTTTTAATATCACTATCAACATCGAAAATACGATAGCATAGCAATATAATCATCTAGATCAAAGATTGGCAATGTGCATCATTTTCTGATAACACATACATGTCACCTAAAACTCATCATAGTGCATAATCCACATAATGTCATTCACAACATAACACCCTGCATGAAATGTATCTCTAACATACATATTCCATCATGCATCATATCAAAATCAACTTGCATAAATGTATCTCTAACATACATATTTCATCATGCATCATATCATAACAACCTGCATGAATGTATCTCTAACATACATATTCCATCATGCATCACATCATAATCAACCTGCATGAATGTATCTCTAACATACTGCATGAATGTATTTCTAACATACATATTCCATCATGCATCATATCATAACTACCTGCATGAATGTATCTCTAACATACATGTTCCATCATGCATCATTTTATAACCACCTGTATGAATGTATCTCTAACATACATATTTCATCATGCATCAGATCATAACATCCTCCATCAAGGAGTAATCACAATTTGGTGTCACACAGATGAGACATAGACAAGGCCACGAAGGCGTGTCATGGTCCAAAATTCTACACAAGAATTAAAGAAAGTTCGGGGTTGTCAATCCCTAAAAACTGCTCGCCCTGGATGATCCTGGCCAAGGATGTCCCATTCTCACACAGAGGCAGGGGTGTTCGCCCAGGGACATCTCCTACTGTGGGGAGAGCCCGAATTCCCACACAGGGAACCCTAGAACACGTAGTAGCGGGTGCACACGGCATACCACACTGGATTCTTAGGGTCCAGATGACACTCATAATAACATTCTCACAATCCGCAAGACAAGTACACAACTCGTCCCCGCATAATTCCATTTAACTAAACTCAACCCGGGGAGTGCACTCGTTCCACACAGGAACTCAAATCAAAACATGTCCTTTCGGACCAATCAACTTACGATTAATCCACGACCGATCAATCCGGCACACAATTTCACCACATTGCATCCAATCGGTCAAATTCGATTAACCTCGATGAAGCCTCAATTGGAAATCTATTTTCATGATGCATGTAGCATGGTACATACGTGGGCAAGGCATACATAAACCCTAATCCATGATAAGTGCTCTCATCAGCCCCTAATGCATCATTCATAATCATAAAATCAAGCTTCATCATCATCTTTAAACCCCCACATGTGTGTGTGTACCTAGTAGAAGTACTTCACTAAATGCATTTCAACATGCTTGAAATTAACTCACTACCACACTACACATGTGGATTAACATCTAATCATGAATTCCAACGGAAATTATATGAGAAGAATCGTTGAAATCATAACTAAAATCGTTGAAATCATGAATTCCAATGGAAATTTATGCTGTGTAGCCGTTCGAATGCCCAGAAGGGCCATTCGAACGCCAACAAGGCAGAACTGACCATCTTCTTCCTTTCGCAATTTCAAACCGAAACTTCATTGATAACACTTCAAATCAACATCTAATACCCTAAATATCATCAAAAGTCCTCCATGACTTCCAGAATGCTAAACCATATCATAATAAGATAAAACCGTATGAAAACGGGATTAAAGATTACCATTTTCTAATCATGCCATTAGCACACTAAAACAAGTAACTCCATTCAAAATAAGACAAAAATCAAGAGTTTTACCATAGATAAACTGAAACTTCGAAAGTCCATTACCTTATCCCTTGATTAAGCTTGGATTTGATGGTCACCCTTCTTGAAAACCTTACAAAGACATAGAGTTTAAATTAAACTCCATTAAAATCGATTTACCAAAGAAATCCCTAATTAGAAACTTAGGTATAGGGCTTGTTGAACATAAAAATCGGATTTTAAAAGCTAGGATTTGTAGTAAAATATAAATTAGTAGTTTTTGATGTCTAAAAATGAATTAAAATAAATGAGAAATGGTAGATTTAGAAGAGATTAAGAAGAAAGCTAGGGTTTAGTGCTTAATTAAAGTAGGCTTACCTTAAACACCTTCTAATCTTGGCCTAATTGGGGATTAGGCCTGACCTCTCCTCCTCAGCCTATTTCCAAAAATGGAAATTGCTCAGGTTTGACCTTTTATAGTAAGGGTTGGGGTGTGTATGGGTAAGTTATGGGGTGTAAATAGAAAAAGTAGGCTAAAAATGAGTATTTTACAGATTTGAGCACTAATTAAGTCTAAGAAAATTCTAAAAATTTTTGTATGACCTTAAGTAGATATCTGGGTTCATTTGACCCAAAAACAAAAATTTCGACGGTGGGGCCCACAGGGATCCCGCCAAAACCCTAATTTTTGGAAAAATAGTAAAAATTTAAAAAAATCCCAAAAATTCATATTTGATTCAAAATCACTTAAAACCACTAATCTTAAAGTTGATTTTGATTAAAACCATTATAAACACTACTTACACTTTGTTGAAACCGTAACATCACAAACTCACAATGCTATCATATTATCTTTTCTTTCAATTCACATTTAAATAAAGTAAGTTATGCGGGTACAATTACGTTAAGAAATTCTTTCATCTTATAATCTTCCACTCACCAATCCAAAGTTGAGCCCATTCTAAAACTCTAGTTTGTCAAGGACACATACTTTACATAACTAATCCATCTCATAACCATAACTCACCATATGGCATTCTTACATATTCATACACTCTCCTCCATCCACCTTATGGCCAAATCATCTTACTCGAAAATCATCAAAATAAGCCCCTTTGATCTAACTCCACTTATCAAACTCTTACATATACCTTACTTATTATTCTTACTTTCTACTTCATAATATATATGTTATGTTTGTACAATTATCTTGTACACTCTTGCTATCTGACAATCCTCGTAAACATGCCGAGTCATAATTCTGCTTGCTTTTTGAACCCCCAACATATACTCCAATCCAATCCACACTAATCCAATCGTCACCCATCAAACTTAGATCCTCCGTCTCCAGATATACAATATAGATCCATATCAAGCTTCATATAAAGCCCTCTAACATCACTCACCGTCCATCGTACATACAATTTCCCCACACAACATCCACATATCTATCACACATGCATATGGCCATTATACACACATATGCCCATCATACATATGTCTTCCACATACATAATTCAATACATAGCTTACAAACATACCCTCTAGCCATCACTAGCATACATATGGTCCACATACATCAAACATACTTTTAGCTCACATGTGTTTCATGTGCATAATCAAACATACAATAATTCATTATCTTGCCCTCATCTGTCATGTAACTGGATCATCATTTAACCTCCAAAACATTAAATCACATAATATTAGCATGTTGCTAAACATATAAAGCATGCTATCATGAAATCATGAGTTCAAAGTCCCCTACCTCTTAATCCATGTAAATTTGACGGTGAGCACACAACGGTGGTGGCATTGGCAACGGAGTTGGTAGTAAAAGACATCACCTAATTGAAATAGTTATCATCTTGATGTTTAGGAAGCACCGAAAGTAATCAGTGAAAGACATGGTAAAAGAAATTTCTACGACGAAATTCTTGAACCATGGTGGCGCACTGAGGGTAGTTGGGAAAAGTGTTGTACCACAAGAAATGGCAAGTGTGACTAAAGAGGCTAACTGGAGGTTGGCTAGTAGCTGAGCAGCACAAGGTTGGCTATAAGAATTTGAAAGCAGCTATGGACAGCACCCAACGGTAATGATTTTGCATCGTTGTTGACCAACAAATAGGCCTAAAAATATAGGTAGGTACTTAAGGACAAAAGAGAGGTGGAGGAGGGCTTCAGTGATCAAATCTAGTCAGTGGAGAAGCCAACCGACTGTTTGGCGGCACAAAAATGGTGCCTATGCCGAAAACTCACGTGTGGCCACATTCAGACGCGGCAAAAGGGCTACTCAAGGGGGCTAGGGGCTAGACGGCAACTACCCGAGGCTCTGAAAGGCAAAGGAGACATTGCTAGGAGATGGTGGCTGGCGGAGGTAACAACATTGCCACCCTTGCCTACTACCAAAATAAGTGGTGTGAAAGGATTGTGCATTAAGAGGATCTTACAAAAATTGGGGCGGAGCAGGGTGAAGTAGGACAGAATAAAGGCTGACAAGGCTAGTCCTTGCCATGCCAATGTTGGCTGGCTGATTCGTTCCTCTCACCGAAGGAAAAATAGGATGAGGGGACTGCATGAATCGGAGGGAGAAATTGGTTGGTGATGACCGCTCAGGTTGTCGTTGAACTGGGTGGGAGCCAGACAAATGTCGGCTGGTCGGGATTGGGTGGCGACAGAGTTTGCAAAGGCACACATAGAGAAAATAGAAAAAACAACATTTGGGCAAAACCAATTACCTAAAAACAGATGACGAGATCGATGTTGGGCCAGAAAGAATGGCCCACTACTGCTACCAGGTTGGTCAGTAGCGCTTCGACTGCTAAAAAACTAGCTGAAACAATGAAAACCGAGGAGAAAACTGGCAGATCTAGTAGGATCAAGGAAAGGGTGGCGGCGGCCCTAGCCGTAACCCGCAGATCCATGGCGGCAAGGCAAAGCGGATTGTAATGAGGGGTGGAACTGGAGGGGATTAGAACTCTATCAGTCTCCTCTCATTGCTTCGTGTTGTTCCATAAAAGAAGAAGCAGACGTGGCTCTTTGAGCCGCGATCCACGATTAACACCATTTTTTTTCTTTTATATACCCATCATGCACCAATCTCCTATTTACACGCCAAGACCACCTTCTGATGTGTCCAACTCCATCAAACTCGACGGAGCCCACCTTTTGTGTACCAAGAATTCCTTTCATGCTTCGGATCCTGCTTTGCACACCAAGGCCCCTTATTACATGCTAAATTTTCTTCTTGTTTCATTTTTCGTGCCAACAACACTTAAGGTGCATCAAGCCCCATGACCTGCAACTAGGTCTCACACCTGGCTCTACTGGTACAAACATTAAATAAAAATAAGAAAATTAAATACGACGTAGCATCAAATTTCCCCATCATAAAATGAGCAGAAAATAAAAAAAAAGATGCAAAAAAGTAAATAAAAATTAGGGTCATTACATAAGCCAATTTCCAATGCTACACGCGACTCTACATTCGGTGGCTCATATTAGACTCATTGAATAGTGGTGTATCTAAATATCTCCCTTCAATGGATCCTCTAGAAATTCCAACTTATAGAACATCCAATCAAACAGAGTATAATGCTACCCACAGAAAAATTAGTCATTTTGTACCCCATTTAAGGGCGTTTGTCATTAAAAAAAGAGAAATAATTTTATTTTAATGGAAAAGATATCTAAAGGAAACAATTATATAACAAGCAATTAAGTAATGGAAGGCCCTTCTAAAACCCAAGTTGTGACAGAAAGTATATATACAACCGACATAAATTTTTTGATATGAATAGACAAAAATTACTTTTGTCCACGTTCCATTTAATTAATATACTTTTGGGAAACATAAAACTTGTTTGCCCGATAATTGTCTTACAGAGCCACCAGTGGATTAACATAGGATAAGACCTCTTATGATGAGTAAATGGGTCACGGATTTCAAATAGGATAGTTGTCTTCATTCACCTATTTGAGTATAAAATTTCAAATATGGCGTTTTTTGTTTGGTTAAAGATAATTTTTATTCTGCACAACTGCTTATTTGCTACTCTCAAATTGTCACATCCACGTTTTAAAAACTTCAGTTTAAGACGAAACTGAAAAGTTTTCTAAGATCATTCACAAGCACCTATCTAAAGGTTGGTTATGATGTGATAGTTGTCATTGATCTCACAGTTTCAAAATCATATAACATCATGTATAAAAAATTTCCAAGAGCCAACTCTCATAATTAAGTACTTTACACTACGCAAGCATTTCAAATAGAATGAGGCCATATGAACCCCAATAATCCCCTCCGTACCCCATTTTACTCATAAATTCATGAGGGGGTTTATGGGGTTATTGGGGTACTAAGAGGATTATTGGGGTCCATATAGCCGCCTCATTCTTTCAATTAATGTATCAGCACGAAATACAAAGTATTTTTGGGAGCCAATTAGGCAACCATTGAGGAAAATCGAACGTCACAAGGAAATGCAAGCTTATATACATGATCTCCAAATGACATTGACTTTCGTTGATATAAAGCAATCTCAAGTGCAAGTTCTATGATTGACGAGTTTTGTTCCTTCCACCACCACTTTGTCATTCTTTTCTCAATTCTTCTCCTGCTTTCCGCTCTGGGTATTACCTTCTTTGGGATCGTCCTACCAAGTGGGTTGTAGATGGGCAGTGTTGCGGCATCTTGGGGTACTAAGCCCTTGGGCGAAAAACTAAGCTATTAATTGAACTATGATCCTAAAAACCCGCCAAAACTGGCATAAATTTCGGGCTGATTAATTTAGTTTAAAATTTCCTTTCAAATCTATTTTTGTATTTTTCAAAAAATTTAGAGAAAATTCGACCAACTTTGTTACTATGCTCAAACTACTATGCGGGAGTAACTCCCACTCTACAAGAACATAATATCTTGCCGGTAAGGGTGAGAATAAAAGTGGTGCTCAATGCATGAATGAGGTGCATTGTAATTTGTAATGGGGCCGACGAAAGCTTCTCCTCTAAATTGTGAGGTATTGGGATGTTTTTTTTCTATGTAAAAGAAAAACTGAAAAAGAGTTACTAGAAGTACAGCAGCCCGGATAGAAAACCTATGAAAAGTTTTTCATGCTCTTCACTGAAAATGAGTCTAGCTTAAACAACGCATAGGAGACCTTAGACATTTTTTATAGATGGCACATATGTTTGTGCATGTTGATGATAAAGAGTACTAGTGTGTGGGTGGTCAATCTCAGGGATGAAAGGCTCCTATTTGTAGGTTATACAGTATGCTCATTTTCATAGAGTGTGGGAAAAAGGGTCCCGGTCCCGACTTCTCATATATTGGGACAGACTGACCAGGTAAAGCGTTCGACTTGGTTTTGAAGTACTGAATTCATTAGTGCGTAAGCCAGTACAAAGCAAAAGAGAGAGGACACACGTAATTTGGTTGTCATTGTCTAATAAACTGCTCGTCTTTCATGCATGTTTAATTGTATAGAAAGAAATCTTTAAAAAATGATCACGACATGGGTTGTTCAAGCGTGAGTTGTTATAAGTGACTATATCTTGTCCATCAAGTAATGGTCATGAGTAGTTACGAGTGACTATCTTGTCCATCAACAACTTCTAAGTTATAAAATGGTGTTATACACGTGATATTTCTAAATTTAAAGTAGATTGATAGGCGGCATAATCGGTGGTGGAACTGATGCTAGAGGTGGTTAAAATAAAAATAGTGAATTTTTTAGGAAAGAAATGAGAAAAAAGGAGCATTTTAATTAGATAACTCATGTCACATTTGTCAAGGTTTACATGTGATAATTTTGTATATTATTTAAAAATTGGAGACATTTTGTGTAATACAATATAGGGTCATTTTGATTAATTCCTCATGTCTCGTAGACTAGAGTTGTATATTCAGTATAGTCAAAGTTCAGTAGTACATAGTACATTTGTAAAATTGATTTTTTAGTATTTACAATTATACCAAATGAGTAAGGGAAATCAAATTTCATACCAGTTCAAGTTACAAAGCTGATGAGTAAAATTACAAAGGAAGAGGTGAAACAGTTGGGCTGTGGTTCTAGGTCGTCATTGGCAACCATGCCATGGACGTCAGTCACACGTCCCAATGAGAAGGTCTGCTATAGTTGACCGATGCTAGTAAGGGACAAAGTATATGAGTGGAGGTGATGGTCATGTTTTACATATTTTATAAGTCTTGTTTGTGCACCGAGTCTAATTTGCCAAGTTGAACACCTATTACAACATCCACAACGTGCCACCAAACTTGAAGAGAACATTATTGGTACAAGCTTTATTGAATTTTCAAGTCAGTTGGAAAATTTTTGTTTCTTTCATTCTTGTAATTAAATTTAAAATAGTTAAAAGATACAACACCCATGTGAATCTCTTGTTGAAATACATTCTCTGGTACCCTTGAAACATGGTCAACCACCATTTAGCAAAGCTACCAAACTTGAGTTAATAGATGAATCAGTCCCCTTACACATAGCTCAATAAATCCTGCAAATAAGATCTTAATTTGAACCAGAAATTATAAACTATAATATCTTACTAAACATAATGTATAACACTCCCTCCTTCCTAAATTAATAGCTCTATTTTATTAATTTTAAACATCTGGGTACTGAAAAAGAGTATCATAAGCAAGTTTACTTTTCCCTCTTTTAGATGTGGGTTTTATTATTCAATAAAAATTACTCATTTTGTCTTATATTAATAGCTATATTTAGAAAATAATAATTTTTATTAAATAGTAAAACCCATGTATCAGAGAAGGATAAATAAGCATATGATACTCTTTTTAAAATACCTAACCACTTAAATTTAACAAAATAAAGCTACTAATAACAACAATTATTTTTTTTCAAATGTAGCCATTAATTTAGGAGGGAATGAGTGATATTTTTTCAAATGTAGCTATTAATATAGTATAAGGGAGTACTACCCAAAAAGTTAATCATTTTATTTTAACAAATAAGATATGTAGAGGAAACAATTATAACTAAGTACATTAATAATGACTTGGAAAAGCTTTGAACTTGTTTGAAAAAGCAATCGAACCGGACTGGTAGAACTGAAATATATGCTATGTAAAAGAGGTTTGCAGTAGCCAAAAAAAAAAGTGTGTATGGTTTTCTAGCAGTAACTTCGCGTGTTTCATGCAAGAAGTTTTCAAGAAAGAATCGATTTCGTGTAGATTTCCTAGTTCTAACATCAGAGTGATTCATGTAATGAGTGGACAATGAACAGTTTGCAACGAATGGACGTGAGTTATGCTTAAAATTGGTGTTACACGTGAAATTTAAAAATGTAAATTAGTTTGATAGCAGGTAGAACTACTGTTCGACAAATGCTTATAAATTCCCAATTACGAGGGCCTTCACTCCACAACGTGCACTAGTACATATCACAGGTTTGTTTCTTCTTCTAACTTCGTTCATAGTCATGGCTACCTCGTTAGTAAATGCCAACTCTGGTCATAAACCTTCCACTAAAAAGGAGATCGCTCGCCGTGGTGCAAATTTTCATCCATCGATTTGGGGTGATTACTTCATCGAATTGTCAAAAAAGGCGACTGTAAGTTCAACCCTCAAATTTGAATGCAACACTAGTTGTTTATCTGAGTACCATCACATGTTTGTTTTAAACTTGTATAGGATCCGCCATCATCAACACTAGAAAGGATCGAAAAACTGAAAACAGAAGTGAGGAAGCTGCTGCGGAATGCCACTGATACACTTGAAAGTATGAGTTTGATTGACATGATACAAAGAACAGGAATTGGATACCATTTTGAGACGGAGATAATGGAAGCGCTGAAGCGAATTTACGAAGCCGATAGCAATTCCTGCAATGCAAGCTCTGATCTTCGCGAGCTTGCCCTGCATTTTCAATTGCTAAGGCAGCAAGGCTACAATGTATCAACAGGTTAGTTAACATGTTTAAGCATGGGGTCCATGATGTTGGATAGTATTTTTCTTCTTGTTTACATCAAAATTTGCTAGTCACAATCTTCGTGACATTGTCCCCAACTTGTTCATGCAGATGTGTTCAAGAGGTTTATAGACAACTCAGGAAAATTCAAGGAGAGCATAGCCGGTGATGTAAGAGGCATGCTAAGCTTATATGATGCAGCATATCTAAGTGTTGAGGGGGAAGAAATACTTGATGAAGCTCTATCCTTCACCACTGAAAGGCTTAAGGCAGCTTTGCCACATCTCAAGGGTTCGCTTGCTCGACAAGTAGAGTTTGCACTTGAGATATATACCATTAAACAGGTGCACTGAAAGGCTGAAAGCAAGGCGCTCTATCTCATGCCTTGAGGAAGAAGATAACAGGAATGAGATAGTGCTAGAGCTTGCAAAGTTGGATTTCAATGTATCGCAGGTCCTGCACCAGAAAGAGCTAGCAGAGTTAACAAGGTAACAACGTCGTTGTAGTACTTCTTCATACTGGTAGTATAAGGTGAGATAAGTGGTGGATGCAATTTTCTTGTGTCTTCAGGTGGTGGAAAGGATTGGGACTTCCCACCAAACTTCCCTTTATTAGGGACAGAATAGTTGAATTGTACTTTTGGGTACTTGAGTCGCTTTCTGAGCCGAAGTACGCGAGAGCAAGGGAAATAATGACCAAGACTATCATATTAACGTCAGTTATGGATGACACATATGATGTCTATGGCACACTTGAGGAGCTCCAACTCTTCACTAAGGCAATTGAAAGGTTTTTGGCTTTTAGACTTCCAACCATATCAACTTAGCTAAGAACATATATTCTTTGTTACATAATTTCTATTAAGACATTTTGTTCGTTTTGGTCCTTTTCACTTTCAGATGGGATATCCAAGCTGTTGACGAATTGCCAGACTACATGAAGATGGCCTATCATGCTCTTGTGAAGACCTTCAGTGGATTTGGGCAACTGCTTATACCGGAAGAGAAATATCGTCTTAACTACTTGAGACAGACAGTATGCAAAAATGGCACACTTTGGAATTGCCCTTTATTCTTTTTTGCAAAATACATTATTATTATCGAATTGTGACAAGACTAATTTG
This sequence comes from Saururus chinensis, assembly GCA_035235625.1. Classification (NCBI taxonomy): domain Eukaryota; kingdom Viridiplantae; phylum Streptophyta; class Magnoliopsida; order Piperales; family Saururaceae; genus Saururus; species Saururus chinensis. The sequence continues at coordinate 3,229,977 of CP141145.1, read as the reverse complement.
ATGGATAATGAATATTATTTGGTTACTTCCATGGCAGATGATTACAATAATTAAGGCATACTTTGTGGAAGCACAATGGTTTTATTCGAAAATTATGCCGACATTTGAAGAATACATGGACAATGCACTAGTAACCAGTGGCTATCCTTTGCTGACCGTGGCTTCCTTGGTTGGTCTGGGTGAAATTGCGGCCAAAGAAGTCTTTGAGTGGGTGATAAAAGTACCCAAGATTGTTGTTGCAGCATCCATAATCGGCAGACTCAGGGATGACATTGTTGGGCACAAGGTAATGCCTACCTTTTCGTTACATACCAGAGAAAATTGTTATCAAGAAAACTCATGGCTATTTCATCTCAGCATATTGTATGCGTGGTTTCTATCAGGAAGAACAAGAGAGAGGCGATAGTCCTACAGCGGTAGAGACCTACATGAAGGACCATGGATGCACAGAAGAAGAGGCATATAAGGAACTCCAGGCCATGGTGGATACTGCATGGAAGCAGGTGACTAGTGTCTTCCTCCATGACACTTCTGTCCCAAAGGCTATACTCATGAGAGTGGCTGGTCTAGCTCGCGTCATTCAGATCTTGTACCAATATTGTGATGGTTACAGTGACTCCAGACATGGGACCAAGATTCTTATAAATTCAGTGCTCGTTAATCCTATCCCTGTCTGACGAGCCAACATAGGACAGTTGATAATGATGGAAATATGCATCTACTTCATATGTATCTTGAGCTTTAATATTTCAATATTTTCAGCATTCAAGAGCCAAATGCATGTGTAAGAACAAACTGTGGTAAGGACATGTGAGACTTTTTTTTCTGTTTAATAAAGCCACTAGTAGGGTGGGGGTTTAGGCAGACTCCTACATTTTTATTAACTAATCAAAAGATATACAAGGGGGAACATGAAACCATAACCCAAAAAAAGCACACACAAAAAAGAACAACTCTAAAATCTGCATCGAATATTCCAAACGCTAGCTTTATCAATCATGGCTATGCTCTTGTACCAAACACTTGCCTTTTTTCGTGTCTTCTAAGATGTAGAACATATGCTTGGAGGTAAGATGAGCGCATGCAAAGCTAACAAACTAATTGTCGTAGAACATTTGCTTGAAGGTAAGATGAGTGCATGCAAAGCTAGCAAACTAATTGTTCCTACAATTTCTTCAATACTTAGTATGTTGAGATAGAAAAGACTTTATTTCCTCAATGACATGCACCAAGGACCACATGACTGAAACTTTACTAAGAATCATCTCAACCAAAGTAGAAGAATCTTATTCAATACAAAGAGAGTAGTTAAATGCAATAGTTATATCATAAACTATCAATCAAAGCCAACACTTCTACTCTCATATTAATATTATGGCCATAATAATGATGACAGAGGAGACTAATATTACCATGACTATCTCTAATGACACAACCTACTCCAGAATGAATTAGATTTCCTTTCGAAGCCCCATCCACATAAAGCCTCCAATAATTAAGACAAGGCTTTGTCCATTTCACTAAAATAATACAAGGAGATTTGGAACTAAGCTCTCCCACACCTAGCTTGTTCATAATATCTTTTTCTCTTGTTGAAATAGTTGGTGGAGCAATATCAGTAAGAGTTTCTCACAAAATCAAATATCTTCAAGCTTTCCAGATAAACCAAATGAACACAAAGGGAATATACACATACTAAAAATCCCATAATAGTCTTTCTTTTCTTGAAAGAAATTATATTTAGCACCTTCATTCTCCAGGTAGTAGAATTATTAGTACTTGGAAGCAATGTAAATCCCAAAATTTTGAACAGTCATCTAGAGAAATTTTACAGAGGTAAAAAATAGATATCTTACAAGGAATAGGAAAATATTTTTGGCTCTACGTACTCTAGTCTCGGGCATATGTAAATTAAATTGTGTTCCATTGAATTTAAGTAAATTATGTTATGTAATATGTTTTAGCTGCGCAACGACTGTGTGGTATTTTATTATCATCATATTGATGATATGTGTGCATGTTTAGTACCGATGGCCGCCATGCTCGGTCACGTGTGTGATTATGGCGCGTGTTGGATGATTATTATTAAAATTAATATTATTATTATATTTATATAAATGGCGGCTGTCACAGAGGTAATATATATACGCGGACCAGCTATGTTCATCTGAATTTCGTCTTTCATCGTTCTGGTTTCAGGCTAAAATTAAGGAGGCCTTATAAGTTGAGAAACTTAAGAAGTATGAAGTTCCTCGGATTCAAGGTCCATCTGTTGAACGAGAAAATCTGACAGGTGAAGAGCGATTCTATCTCAAAAAGATGTCTCAGAAACGTTCTAATTATGCACCAATTGGTAGGTGAGGGATCTTTGGTGGTGTTATCCAGAATATGTGCATGCATTGGAAAAAGCATGAAACTGTGAAGGGTGTCCGCAACAAAGCTTGCGAACGTGGTCAAGTGCCTGAATATGCCAAAGAAATTGCAAGATTGAGTGGTGGAATTCCAATTCAGATAATTGGAAATGATACAATTGTGTTTTACCGTGGAAAGAATTATGTTCAACCGAAGGAGATGATTACTGTAGGCACACTGTCGAAGAAGAAGGTGCACAATGCAATCCCTTATTAATGAGTTGTTACAAAATTTTTGTGCATATACTCCTGCTATTGTAGAATCTGATTTTCATCTTCTACTTATTTATATATCTTTTCCTTATATCCAGGCGCTAGAAACATCAAAGTATGAGCTGTCACTTGTTTTCAGATGTAAATTTTCTAGGTCTATGTACAAGCTTTAATGCTTCAACTCATTTGTTCGGCAGATTTATGTATGTATGTACTTTTGTGTATACGTAGGAGATGATAGAGAACATGTTGCTTGGCTGAAACCTGGCTGTATGTTTAAATCTGCCAGGAAGGATAAAATGGCAATTTTATCTGGCAATCGTCTTTTTGCACTGTTGTTAGTTGGTCCTTATCTTTCTGGATTACAATTCCATGTAGTTTAGCAAAAGAAAAAAATGATAATCCCATGTAGATTTCTTCTGTCTCCTCTTATACCCCTCAGCCGCGCATTGTTGTTCATGGAGTTTGCACCCTTAAACCTCCAGAATGCCCGCTCTGAAGTGCAGAGCTGTCGTAAACGGCCTGGCCTATCATAAGACGGTAGATATTCACTGTACGTTTAAATATAGAAATGGTGTACAGTGTGTAGGGGGGTTGGGATACCTAAATACGAAGTTCGCAAACCAGCCATCCTTGTAGATAAACCCAAAACCCACTCGCACGTGGCAGATACCAACTTCGGCTCAGTAGTCACTTTTGGTCGGGTGTCTTATGACGCAATAATTATTGAGCTTAATGATATGTTTCTAATAAGACTATAATATTAATTAGCCTACTTATTTTAATTTTTTAGAGTAGTTTGTTTTTCAATTTTATTAGGATTAGTCTTACTTATCTTATTTCAATAAGATTATTATTTTATTTTTCTATAAATTTTATTGTTCAACCTATTTTAAAACACACAATAGAAATTAAATTATTTTTATTTAATTTTTTCCCCTAATTCTTCTCTTCTTTCCCCTTCTCTTTATTATACCTATATAGACCCCCTTTGTCTACACTATTAGTAGTTGAGGGTCGGTTATCATCCCTGTTACCGACCCTCATACCCTCCTTTCGTCATGAGTTAATCACGTCGCAAAAGTCCACCGCCCAGTACTAACACACCCCCGTGCTAGTGGATTCTTCTAGACTTTATGATGTGCCAATCGCAAACTCCTCCCCGCTCACCTTCTCTGTCACGCCCCGGCACTACCCGACACGAGCCGAATCCGGTTCAAGGGTCGAACCAATGCACGGGGGCGACGGATTGAAACGATTGAGGAAAAATAGCGGAAGACTTGTGCCCCAACTACGGGCAATCTAATTTACGGACTCTACGCACTACTTTGAGCAAGAGTAAATAGGTAGAACCAAAGAGTTAAATTCTAATTAAACCATAATCTCGAACTCACATACTAATAATTCATAGCCACACACTTGGCTCCAAAACAAGTCTCAAAAAAACTAAAACATAATATCTCACAAATATAAGACAATGATCATCCACAAGGTTTTAATATCAAAATAAGATAAACAAAGAGACATGCAAAATTAGGAGCCTCCACGACTACTCTCAAGTTTTCTCCGACCTTTCCTCATATAGAGGATCCTGTCCGTCTGTGTGTCACGCCACGCAGCCCCAAAACAAAACAAGAAAGTGAGGTGAGTATAAAAACTCAATAATGGTTTTGAATATAACTATAATCACTAGAAAACACAACGGCATGGCAATGAAGCAAATCAAATCTATGATTAACATGCTATACCACTTTCTGATTTTACACTCATATCATGTAAACCTGCATAATAGTGTCTTAAACACACCATTTCTGATCATGCATTCATATCACATAAACCTGCATAATAGTGTCTCAATACACCATTTCTGATCATGCATTCATATCACATCCAATTCATTCACCCTGCACGACACATGTGTCAAACACATGATACACAATCATGCATAGCACTCATAATAGACATGCATCAATACAAATGGTGAATGCCTCCATCAAGGAGTAAACACAAGCATTGCCACACAGGCAAGACACGGTCAAATTTCTACACAAGAAATGTAAAAGAGTCGTGGTTGTCAATCCCTAAAGCTGCTCGCCCTGGACGATCCTGGCCAAGGATGTCTCATTCTCACATAGAGAATCTAGAGTAGGGGTGTTCGCCCAGGGATATCTCCTACGGAGGGGAGAGCCCGAATTCCCACACAGGGAACCCTAGAACACGTGCTAGTGGGTGCACACGGCATACCACACTAGATTCTCAGGATCCAGATGACACTTATAATAATAATCTCAAATCCGCAAGACAAATACACAACTCATCCCCACATAATTCCATCTCTCTAGACTCAACCCGGGGAGTATACACGTTCCACATAGGAACTTAAATAAAAAACATGTCCTTTCGGACCAACCAAGTTTCGATTAATTCACCAAGCGATTAATCCGGCACACAATCTCAAGCATTGTATACAATCAGTTAATTCCGGTTAAACATCGGTAAAACTTCGTCCATGAATAACGATCCATGATGCATGCTAACATGATACATCCATAAGCAAGACCTACGTGAGTTCCAACACATGGAACGTGGTCCTAATCAGTCCCCCCATACATCCTAATCACCTCATAATTAATTACAATGTCATAGTAAGTTCCCCATACGTGTGTGATCATGCATATCTAAGCATACAATCAATGCTTTGATATAAACTCATAAGGCAACCTATGAATGCTGAACCCATTTAAAATAATGAATTCTAACTGAAATTACAAGCAAAATCCACCACAAAGCTTAAATCTATCCATGTGAAATTGAACATTCTTATCCACAACCAAGATTTTTCCACACATTAAACTACGACATGAGCACATCCATCACCCATAAATCATACTCATTATAGGAGAACTCATCTTACCATTTTTTTCTCATAACATCCCTGCTGGAAACATATTTCAATCACAAGAATTGCCAACATGCACAAGTTCAAGGTACTTCAATATCAATATGCATAACTATCAACCTAATATCATGCCACAAGACTATACTTAAACACATTTCATAAATTTTTCATCATCAATTCTACACCTCCAGTAGCCTAATATCATCATATAATACCTCTCATAACCATTAGAATCATCAAATGAAGTAAAACATTGAAATGTGCATAAGTTTCAAAAATAGCAAAAACTGTCGTGTAGCCGTTCGAACGCCCTGCAGGGCCGTTCGATCGGCTATACTGCAAATCAGTCAAAAATGTAGTGTTGCCGTTCTAACACCCTGGCAGGCCATTCTAATGCCAACACAGTAGTTTTGACCTTCTTCATTTCGAATTTCAAAACCGAAACACCATGAAAACACCTTCAAATCTTCATCTATAGTACCAAACATTATCCAAAACTCATGAAACCTTCCAAAACACTAATCTATATCATTCTAAAATAAAGCCCTAAGAAATCGGATCAAAAAATTAACACTTACTAATCCCACTATTAAAGCACTAAATCAAATAAATATATTCCAAATAAACCATAAAAATCGAGATTTTACCATAAGAAAACTGAGATTTGAAAACTCATTACCTTGTCACTTGTTTAGATTTGGATTTGACCTTCACCCTTCTTGGAAACCTTCCAAAAACATAGTATCTAAGTTAAACTCCATTAAAAATCGATTTAACATTGAAAACCTTGAAGAACTCTTAGATCTAGGGTTTGTTAAGCATAAATAAACGAATTTTGATAAGTAGGGTTTGAAGTAAGGAAGTAAATTAGTGACTTTGATGCTTGAAATCAAATTGAATCAAAGGGGAAATGTTAGATTAAGAAAGGATTATGAAAAAATCTAGGGTTTAAGCTTAATTAAGGAATAACATACCTTAATCTCCTCTAATCTGGGCCTAATTGGGGAATTAGGCCCTAATCACCTCCTCTCAGCCTATTCCCAAAATAGAAATGGCTCAGCCCTTTCCTTTTTATAGTATGGTTTTGGGGTGCACTTAATGAACTAATGGGGTGTAAGTAGAATTTTGGGCTAAAAATAGGTATTTTACAAATTTAAGTACTAATTAAATCTAAAAAAATTCTAAAAATTTTGTATGAGCTTAAGTTGATGTCTGGGGAATTTTGGTCCAAAAATCTTAATTTCATCGATGGGGCCCACAGGGGGGTCCTGCAAAACCCTAATTTTTTGGAAAATTAGTGAAAAATTAGAAAAATCCCAAAAATTTAGAATTGACTAAAAATCACTTAAAACTCATAAACGTAGAGTTAGTTTTTCTTAAAGCCTTTAGAAATCTTATTTATCTTAGAAAACCATAGAATTTAGATTAGAAAACACGTAAATCACACATTAACAAATGAGAGTCCATACATTCTCACTCTCACACAATACTTGTAAAATCAAATACAATCAGTAGTTTCAAAGCTTACCAACATGAAGAGCATAGTTACTGCCTCCACTGATGAACACGGCAACCATTTTGATGTGCACAGTGTAGACACCACCTAACAATGCGATGATGTTCTGAGTTTCATCATCTCTTCGCTAGCGGACATCATTTGTGTGCTTCAGATTCATTTGTCGGTGCCTTCAGATGCTTATCTTATTTCAAAAGATTACTATTTTATTTTTCTATAAATTTTATTGTTCAACCTATTCTAAAACACACAACAGAAATTAAATTATTTTTATTTAATTTTTTGCCCTAATTCTTCTCTTCTCTCCCCTTCTCTTTATTATCCCTATGTAGACCCCCTTTCTCTACACTATTGGTAGTTGAGGGTCAGTTCTCCTCCATGTTACCGACCCTCACACCCTCCTTCCTTCATGAGTCAATCGCGTCGCAAAAGTCCGCCGCCCAGTACTAAGAGACCCCGCGCTAGCAGATTCTTCTAGCCTTCGTGATGTGCCAATCGCAAACTCCTCCCCCGCTCACCTTCTCAGTTGCACATAGTACTTGGAAAATTAAGTACAATCAGTAGTTTCAGAGCTTACCAATGTGAAGAGCATAGTTACTACCTCTAGTGATGAGCACAGCTGCCATTTTGATGTGCATAGTGCAGACACCGCTTGACACTGCAACAATGTTCTGAGTTTGATCTCTTCTCTCGCGAACATCATTTGTGCACTTCAAATGCATTTGTTGGTGCCTTCATACGCTTATCTTATGTCAAAAGATTACTATTTTATTTTTCTATAAATTGTATTGTTCAGCCTATTTTAAAACACACAATAGAAATTAGATTACTTTTATTTAATTTTCTACCCTAGTTCTTCTCTTCTCTCAGCTTCTCTCACTACAACAAAATGTATTATTATCGACGCATTTATTAACGATGCAAACAAAAGCATCACTAAAAACCACTACTTGCGACGCATACAAAATTGTCACAAAAAAGAATTATTACCGACGCGTAATAAAATATGTCGCTAATAGTCATCTTTTAACGACGTTTAACTTAAAGCATCACTAATACTAATCACATTAGTGGCACTTCACAATAAATATCGCTAACTAGTTACGCTATTAGCGACGTTTTCAACAAGCATCGCTAAAAGATATTTCTTTTAAAAAAAAACATAACTATTAGTGACACTTTTTATTCAGCGTCGCTAATAGTATAACCAATAGCGACGCTGCTTAGAAAGTCTCACTAATAGTTATACTATTAGTGACACTTAATAGAAGGGTCACTAATAGTAATTAATGTAAAATAAAAAAATAAAAATTTAGAACTATTAGCGACGCTTTTAATTAACCGTCGCAAATAGCATTGATAATAGCGACACTTGTTTACAAAGGCCGCAATTAGCTTTATTAATTAATTTTATTAAATAAATAAATATTAAAAAATAAAAAACTTCTTAAATATAATATATTTTATTCAATATTTACTATTTGTATATAAAATAAATAAATATTAAATTTTCAATAAAAGGTAGTGAGAGAATGAGGGAGAGAGAGGAAGAGAGAAAGAAGAGAGAGAGGGGGGAGATAGTGAGGAGAGAGAGAAGAGGTAGAGAGGAGGAAGAGAGAGGAGAGAGAGAGGAAGAGAGAGAGGGAGAAGGAGAGTGAAGGGAGATAGAGAGGAGGGAGAGGGAGAGAGAGAGACAAAGGAGAGAGAGGAGGGAGAGTAAGAGAGAGAAAAGAGAGAGAAAGGAGATAGTGTAAGGACCCTCATCTTTAAACCGGTTTTGGTTTTCTTTAATTGTTGGTTATCGTGAGATTAACGTGTTTTCTGATCTTATTCGGTGATTTCGTAAATAAATAGTATTTGTGATGGCTTTAACCAAAATTAATTTTATTATTAGTGGTTTTAAGTGATTTTAAACCAAATGTGAATTTTTGAGATTTTTCGGAATTTTTACTATTTTCCCAAAAATTAGGGTTTTGGCGGGACCCCTGTGGGCCCCACCGTCAAAATTTTTATTTTTGTGTCAAATAAACCTAGACATCTACCTAAGGTTATACAAAAAATTTTAGAATTTGTTTAGACTTAACTAGTGCTTAAATTAGCAAAATATCCATTTTTAGCCTACTTTTCATATTTACACCCCAAAACTTACTTATGCATACCCCAACCTTTACTATAAAAGGGCATACCTGAGCCATTTCCATTTTTGGGAATAGGCTAAGGAGGGAGGGCTGGCCTAATCCCCACTTAGGCCCGAATTAGAAGCCGATTAATGTAAGCTTACTCTAATTAAGCACTAATCCATGACTTTCTTCTTAATCTCTTCCAAATCTATCATTTCCCCCTTGATTCAATTCGTTTTTGGGCATCAAAAACTATTGATTTGTATTTTACTACAAACCCTAACATTCAAAATTCGATTTTTACTACCAACAAGCCCTAGATCTAAGATTTAATTATGGATTTCTTGGGTAAATCGATTTCTATTAGAGTTTAATTCAAACTCATTGTGTTTTCAAGGATTTCAAGAAGGGTGACTCTTCAATCCGAGCTTAATCAAGTGCTGATGTAATGGGTCTTCAAAATCTCTATTTATCCATGGTAAAACTCTTCAGTTTTGGCTTATTTCGAAATGAGTTGCTTAATTTGGTGTGTTAATGGTAAGATTAGAAAATAAAATTATTTAATCCCGATTTCTTAGGGTTTTGTATTATTATGGTATGGTTTGATGTTCTGGAAGTCAAGAAGGACTTTTGATGATGATTAGGGTGTTATATGTGGATTTGAAGTGTTATCAATGGTGTTTCGGTTTGAATTTGCGAAAGGGAGAAGATGAATTGTTCTGCCTTGTTGGCATTCGAACGGCCCTTGTGGGCGATCGAACGGCAACACTGCCGGAACGGCACTTTTCCAGTTCAGCCGATCGGACGGCCTGCTGGGCGTTCGAACGGCAGAACTGTGAAATTCAAAATTTTGTGTTTAACCGATCGAACGGCCTGAAGGGCGTTCGATCGGCTACACAGTAAATTGTATGTTGTGCATATGATGTTTATTTCGATGATTCCACTTTAGCTTGCCAATTTTATATGAATGTGGAGTGTTTTGAGCCATATTATGCTATTGAAAATTCATACTATTGAGGTTGTGAAGTTGGGATATATGCTTAGATATTTATAGAATGGCTTATGTTTTATGGCATGATGTTGGAATTGTCATCTTGAAATTGTGAATGGTTGATTTCCTATGGTTGAGCATATTTTCAGTAGGACTACAACCTATTATTGGATTGATTTGTCATGATAGAGTGTGGTTAGTTGGTGTGTGGATGTTGGTGAATGCCATGACTCAATGACGAAATGGGTGATTTTATATGTATTTAGCCTTTGTGGTTGAGATTTGAATTGGAATACGATTTCAACGATTCTTTTTCTATGATTTCCGCTGAAATTCATGTTTAGATAGAAATTCACATGTGTAGTATGGTAGTGAGTCTATTTTCAAGCATGTTGGCATGTATTATGTGAAATGCTTCTACTAGTTACACACACATGTGGGGGTTAAATGATGATGTTGAAGCTCGATATTGAGATTATGAATGATGCATTAGGGGCTGATGAGAGCACTTATCATGGATTAGGATTCATGTATGCTTTACCCACGTATGTACCATGCTGCATGCATCATGAAAATGAATTTCCAATTGAGGCTTCATCGAGGTTAATCGAATTTGACCGATTGGATGCAATGTGGTGAAATTGTGTGCCAGATTGATCGGTCGTGGATTAATCATAAGTTGATTGGTCCGAAAGGACATATTTTGATTTGAGTTCCTATGTGGAACAAGTGCACTCTCCGGGTTGAGTCTTGTTAAATGGAATGATGTGGGGACGAGTTGTGTACTTGTCTTACGGATTGTGAGAATGTTATTATGAGTGTCATCTAGACCTTGAGAATCCAGTGTGGTATGCCGTGTGCACCCCACTACCACGTGTTCTAGGGTTCTCTCTGTGAAAACTCGGGTTCTTCCCTCCGCAGGAGATGTCCCTGGGCGAACACCCCTGCTCTAGATTCTCTGTGTGAGAATGGGACATCCTTGGCCAGGATCGTCCAGGGCGAGCAGCATTAGGGATTGACAACCCCGATCTTTCTTGAATTCTTGTGTAGAATTTTGGACCATGACACGCCTTCGTAGCCTTGTCTATGCTCCCGTCTGTGTGACATTAATGTGTGATCACTCCTTGATGGAGGTTGTGTTGATATAATGCATGTGAGAATATGTATGTTAGAGATACATCCATGCAGGTTGATTTTGATATAATGCATGTGGGAATATGTATGTTAGAGATACATCTATGCAGGTTGATGTTGATGTTATACATGTGGGAATATGTATGTTAGAGATACATCCATGCAGGTTGATTATGCACTGTGATGCAGTGTTAGATGATATGTTTTGTGTGATCAGAAAATGATGCACCATGTAAATCTTTGAGCTGAAATGATCTTATTACTATGCTATCGTATTTTCGACGTTGATAGTGATACTAAAACCATTGCTGAGTTTGTTAAACTCACCCCTCTTTTGTGTTTTGATTTGGGGCTGCGTAGCGCGACACGCAGACGGACAGGATCTCCTCTTTAAGGAAAGGTCGCAGGAGATGGCTTGGATGTGATCTTGGAGATCGTTGTGTGACTTACCTTCTTTTGTTTCATGCTTATGTTTAGAACCTTTGTGTAGGGTTCTTGTTTTGGATTTATGTCACATTTTACAGTTGTGATGTTTTTGACTTATTTTGAGCCGGTGAGGGCTGTACTTGACTAAGCTTGTGGGTTTGAGATTGTTATTTACTTTGTGATAAGCAATACTCTTTCTTCCCTTTTATTTACTCTTGCTCAAAGGATTGTGCGTACTCCATATTTCTGTTAATCGCTTGTGGTTAGGGTTAAGTCTTCCGCTAGATCGTTTCTCAATCTTCCTTCGTCGCCCCCGCGCACTTGACCGGCCCTTGGACCGGGTTTGGCTCGGGTCGGGCATCGCCGGGGCGTGACAGATAGAGGAGAGAGGAGGAAGAGAGAGAAAGGGAGAGAGAATTAAAATTTTATTATAAATTATTTTTAAAATTTTGGAAAAAGAAATCTTAGTAGTAACGCATAGACGTATCGCTATTTACCTATGTTAGTAGCAACGCATACGTCTATGCGTTGCTAATAGTTTTTTTTAAAAAAAAATTAAATTAAAAGAGATAGAGAGAGGAGGGTGGAGGGAGAGAGAGGGGGAAAGAGAGAAAGGAGATAGAGAGGGAGAGAGAGAGGAGGGAGAGTAAGAGAGAGAGATAGAGGAGAGAGAGAATTAAAATTTTCTTATAAATTATTTTTTAAAATTTAAAAAAAAATAAAAAAATTCTTAGTAGCAGCGGATAGACGTATGCATTGCTACTAACATAGGGTAGTAGCGATACTAATAATTTTTTTTATTTTAAAAAAAATTAAATTAAAAGAGATAGAGAGAGAGGAGGAGGAGGCAAGAGGGAGAGATAGGGAGGGAGAGAGAGAGGAAGAGAGAGAGCAGAGAGAGGAAGAGAGAGAGGAGGGAGACAGGCGAGAGAGGAAGAGAGAGGAGGGAGGAGGGAGAGAGAGAGGATGGAGGAGGGGGAGAGGGGGGGGGAGAGAGTGAGGAGAGACAGAAGAGATAGAGAGGAAAGAGAGAGAGAGAGAGAGAGAGACGAAGCGAGGAGAGAAGAGGGAGAGAGAGAGTGAGGAGAGAGAGAAGAGGGAGAGGAAAGAGAGAGAGACGGAGGGAGGGAGGAGAGAGGAGAGTGAGAATTAAAATTTTATTATAAATTATTCTTAATATCATAGTATAGTAGCGACGCATACACATATGCATCGCCACTAACGGGTATAGTAGCGACGCATATGCTATGTGTCGCTATTTTTTTAAAAAAAAATTAATTAAAAGAGATAGAGTGAGAGTGAGGAGAGAGGAGGGATGGAGAGGAGGGAGAGAGAGAGGAAGGAAAGAGAGAAGAGATAGAGAGGAAAGAGAAAGAGAGGAGAGAGGGAATTAACATAGGGTAGTAGCGACGCATACGTGTATGCATCGCTAGTAGCCTAGTGTAGTAGCGACGCATACACGTATGCATCGCTACTAACGGGTATAGTAGCGACGCATACGTTATGCGTCACTAATAATTTTTTTATTTTAAAAATAAATAAATTAAAAGAGATAGAATGAGAGTGAAGAGGGAGGAGAGAGGATGGATAGAGAGAGAGAAGAGAGAGTGGAGATAGGAGATAGGGGATAGGAGAAAGAGATGAAGGGAGAGAGAGTGTGAGTAGAGAGAGAAGAGATAGAGATGAAAGAGAGAGAAGGGAAAGAGAGAGAGGAGAGAGAGAGAATTAAAATTTTATTATAATTTTTTTTTTAAATTAAAAAAAATTCTTTGTTGTGATGCATAGGCGTATGTGTCACTACTAACATAAGGTAGTAGCAACACATACATGTATGCGTCACTACTGACAGGTATAGTAGCGACACATACGTTATGCATCACTAATAGTTTTTAAAATTTAAAAAAAATTAAACTAATAGAGATAGAGAGAGTGTGAGGAGAGAGAAGGGAGAGAGAGAGATAGAGGAAGAGAGAAGAGATAGAGGAAGAGAGAGGAGAGATAGAGAGGAAAGAGAGGGAGGGAGGGAGGGAGGGAGGAGAGAGGAGGGAGAGAGGAGAGAGAGAGAATTGAAATTCTATTATAAATTATTTTAAAAAAATTTCTTCCTTTGCTCAGCCAGCCGCCCCCCTTCCTCACCGCCCTCCCCCTCCCCTCACCCACCTCTTCTTGTCACCCCGCCCCCTTCTTTCTCTACTTCGGCCAGAGGCTGCCGGAGCCCCCCTCCCCCTCTTTCCCCCTTCTTCCTTTGCTCTGGCCACCTCCCACCCCCTTCTTCTCCCTCCAACCCCCTTTTTTCTCTGTGCTAGCCGCCTCTGGCCAAAACTATCACACCCTAGCACCACCCACCCGAGCCCAACTTGGTCCAAGGGCTCGTCAAGCACACGGGGGGGTAGAATTTAACGGATTAACGTATTGCGGAAGTCTTAGCCCATCAAACGAGCGATTCACATAATGGAGTAGAGCACCTAATGTCCTTTGAGCAAGAGAAATAAGGATAAAAAAGAGGAAAATATAAACCGTCATAGTCCTCACACCATCCCACACAATAGTCTCCTGAGTCTACATATGGCTCAAAAATCAGAAAAGTTTAGACAAGTCTAAGAACAACAAATAAAGGTGAGCATAATACATAATCCACCATATAATATTCTATAGTATCAAAAACGAGAAAATCAGAAAATAAAATATCATCAGAATGCCATAAAGGCTAATCCCACAAGTACCCATGTCATCCCTCATATAAGGTGTCCTGCACATCTGCACATCGCACCGTGGAGCCCAAAAACAAATCACAAAAAAGAGGTGAGTACAAAACTCAATAATAATTTAAAAGTAGTAACATTAATAAGAAAATCATCACAACACAACATCATGGCAATTTAGATATATAAATGATATGGTATACCTCTTTTTTTATCATCCCCTTACTAAACTCCTACTTATCCATAAGTAAAAGATCTAGCATGCATATAACTCATATCAAGTCAAGGCATACATGATCATGTTACAACATAGCAACCATCCTGCTTAGGTAGTGATCCTTATCCAATCACAATCAAACATAATATCACACACAATCTACAAGAGAAGTGTCTCTGACACACTTTCTGATAAGGCAACCATATCGCATAAACCTGCATAATAGTGTCTCATTCACAAAATTCAGATTGTGCATTCCTATCATATAAACATGCATGTTAGTGTCTCAATCATACGATTCAAATCATGCATTCATATCACATCCATTTTATAGCTTATTTACCCTTCACGATAAACATGTCAAACACATGATACACAATCATGCATAATTAATCATATCCACATGTGTTACATTATCCCTACACAACTTATACAAGCCTGAGCATAATATAATCTCATACACATGCATCATCAACAAATGGTGAATACTTTCATCAAGGAATGAATACAATCATTGCCACACATGCGGCACATAGTCTGATTTCCACATAGGAAATATAAAGTGTTAGGCTAATTAGCCCCTAAGTCTGCTCGCCCTATACAATCATGGCAAATGAATGTCTGAATCTCACACAAAGAACCTATAGCATGTGTGTTTGCCCTATACATCTTCTGCGGTGGGAAGAGTCTGAATTCCACACAGGAAACCTATAACACATGGTAGCCGGTGCATAAAGGCATATCACTCTAGATTCTTATGATCTATATGACTATTTCAAACAATATCAACTACAAGACAAGTACACAACTCGTCCCCACATAACTCAAGTCGACTCAACCCAGGGAGTATACATGTTCTACAAGGGAACTCAAATTAAAATCATGTCCTTTCAGATCAGCCAAGTTTTGATTAAACCAACGATCGATTAATTCGGCACGCAATCTCACATCATTGCATGCAATCGATCAACCACGACTAATCATCGGTAAATTCTTATTCATAAAGTCTGTTTCATGATGAATGCAACAGGATACAAACATGAGCAATCTCTATGTGAATTCCAACACATGAAATGTGCTCCTATAAGTCCTCACATGCATCATATTCTTGTGATAAACAACTGCAATTTCATAATAGATTCCCCACATGTGTATGTTCATACATTCCTAAGCACATGACCATACTTTGACAATAGCTCACAAGGCAATACACACATTCTTTGATAAAAATCTAAACATAGTTCTCAACTAAAATCTTAGGGAAATCCATTCAAAACCATCATTTCAATCAAATGAAATCTAATGTTCAACTCCTACAAGCATATTTAATCCACGCATAAAACTTAATCATAGTATCACCATTCACGCACAATTTATTCGTACAATAAGAAGGCACATTAGATCATTGTTATACAATAACCTTGCTGGAAGCATGCTTAAACAGAAGAAAGTCACCAACCATAGATTCAAGATAAATCATACTAACACAACTAACCATCAGCATGCTTAAACATGCTCCATAAATCCAAGTATAAATAGCATACATTTCCAATAGCTTATCCTAACTCAAAATATTTTACATAAACATTAGAAACAACATTTGGGAGTAAACATACTGAAATAAGCATAAGAAATAAAATGCTCAAAATCTTCTGTGTAGCCGATTGATCGGCCTGCAAGGCTGTTTGATCGGCTAGCCTTAAAATCGGGCTGCAATGTCGTTTGGCCAATTGATTAGTCTGTAAGGGCGATCAATTGCCATAACGGCAGATCTTGTTCGTCTTCTCCATTTTGAAAACCAAACCGAGAGTCCATTAATCGAACTTAAAATTTCAAATCAAGGTTCTATACTTCATAAAAATCTAGTCAAAACTTCCAGAATACTAAATTTACTCATTTTCAATCAAAACCCTAAGAAATTAATACAAAAGATTAAGTTTTTACTAATCTACCATTACAGCACTAAACATGGAATTCATTCAAGAAAATACATCAAAATAAGGGTTTGAAATACAACAAACTTGAGGACTAAACTCATTACCTTTCATCTCTTTTTAGGTCGGATTAGCTCCTTAATCTCCTCTAAAACCTACCTAAAAATGTAATTTTAGTTAATACCCACCTAAATCCGATTTAGACCTTCAAAATCATTGAAAAAATCTTAGATCTAGAGCTTTAGGGACTAAAAACAAAATTTTAAAAGCTAGGGTTTGAAGTAGAGATGTAAATCAAAGACTTGATAGCTTGAAAACGAGATTAACCAATAGAGAAAAATGAGATTAGAAGAAGTTTATGAAAACCCTAATAAATAAGAAAAGATTAAGAAATTCAAACCTTAAATCTTCTTCCACTTTGGGCTAACAGGGATTAGGCCTCTTAATCTCAGGCTCAACTCTTTTCTTTTAAGTAAGGAAGGGGTTAAACCTAATCAAAATTGGGGGTACAAATACAAAAATAACTAAAAGTAGGTAATTTAGCTATTTAAACTATAATTAAGACCAAGTGATTTGTTTTAATGTTAAGGATTTTTGGACAAAAAACCTCAAATTTGACCGTGGGGCCCACAAGGGGGTTCCCGCAAACCCAAATTTTTAAAGATTTTGATAAAATTCACAATTTACTAAAATTCACTTAAAACTCATAAATGTGAAGCTATTTCATTTAAAACCTTTAAAAACCACCTTTATTTTTGAAAATTCTCAAAATCGATCAAAAATGGCTTAAACAACATAATGATGATTAAATAATAAATAAAATTGAAAGTAAACAACTTGAAAATCAGAGTTTTTACAGGAGCCCTCCCTCCCCCTACCTCTTCCCCCCTTCTTCCACCACTCCGGCCATCTCCGATAGGACCCCACCCCCCCCCCCGCTTCTTCTCCCCCTCTCCGTTCTTCTCTGCTCCAGCCGATGGCGGCTGGAGCCTCCCCCCCTCCCTAGAATCCCAATTTTTTTAATTATTTTTATATGAGCAATTCTTTAAAAGCATCGCTAAATATTTTTTTTATTTTATTTATTTTTATTAGCACACTTTTAGAAGCGTCGCTAATTATTTTTTTATTTTTTATTAGTGATGCTTATTGAAGCATCGTTAATACTATATTTATTTTTTAATTCCATCAAATTAATAGTCGATAATAACTTTAAATTTTTTTAAAAATATTTTAATATTAGCAACGCATAAAAAACATCGCTAATAATTTGACGTATGTTATTATGCATCGCTAATAAGCTCTTATTTGCGACACTTGTTTATGTGTGGCAAAAAAAGTTGATAGCAGAGACGCAAATATAAGCGTCGCTAATATTACACTATTAGCGACGTTTTTGTGTAAGCGTCGCTAAATAGTATTAGCGACTGGACTTGTATCAACACTTATGATAACACTTTTTATACAACCCTGGGTAATTATTTTAGAATTTTTAGACATCAAATTGGGTTTCAAATAAGTAAGTTTTACTATTTTTAATTTAAAATCTTATTTGTACCCCACTAGTTAATTAGGTCTACCCCACCATTTACTATAAAAGGAAAGGGGCACCCACTTTCCCAGCTGGGAAAGGGATGATACTTGGAGTTAGGAGCCTAATCCCCATTTTGTTAAAGGAGAATGGAGATTAAGGTATGATTTTGCTTAATATTTCATTAATCCATTAAGGTTTTTACTTAAATCTTTCAAATTTATTTCTTTGCTTTTGATTTATCTCGATTTTCTCTCAAAAACTACTAATTCAACTTTTATAACAAAACCTAATATTTAAAATTTTATTTTTAGGTCTCTTGAACCCTAGATTACTTGTCCTTGAAGGTTTTTAGTGTTTTAAAATCATATTTGAGAAGTATTAATAAAAATCATAATTTTTGGTAGGCTTTGAAGGAGTTTAATGAGCCATTTCAAATCAAGAACTTGCTGGAAGGTAAGTGTTTTGGTCTCAAATGTTGTTGTGATTCAGATTTAAGTTTTGGTATGGTTTTGAAATGAGTTTCATGGTTATGAGCTTTAATGGGATTTGTGAAAGGTGTAATCTTTGATGCGATTTCTTGGGGTTTAAGTTTAGTAATGGTTAGATTTGATGATCTAGAAGCATGGATTTGATTATAATGAAGTTTGAGGAGGTTATTTGATGATTTATGAAGTGTATTAGAAGTTTCAGTTTTAAATTCGAACTGTCGTTATGGCGTTTGAACGGCCTTACAAGCCAATCAAATGGTTGTACTGCAATTTTTGGCTATTTTGATTTTTTTGCTTCTTTTATCTTTTTTATTTTAAATACCATTTTCAATGTTCATGTAGAGTAATTTGAGCTAGAATGTGCCAAATGGAAGGGCATGTTATTGATGTTGAAAATTATGAAGATTATTTAGGTTTTATGTGAAATTGCATGTTGATGGCTACATATGTTAGAATTGTTTATCTTAAATCTATGATTGAATGATTCCTTATATTTTAAGCATGATTCCAGCAGGATTATATCATGTTAATGAATTGATATGTCTTCATATAATGTGGTTAAATTATAGATGAATGATAGTACTATGTCTAGATTTAAGTGTGGTGTGAATATGTTTTGCATAGGTTTAATATGAGGTTACACTTTATTTGATTGATGGTTTTTGATAGTTTTCACTCATGATTTCAGTTAGGAACCATGATTAGATGTTAAAGAGCATGTGTGGTATGATAATGAGTTATTTATAAGGCATGTTTATATGCTTAGAGTGGAATATTTCTATCATGTATACACACATGTAGGGGACAATTATGATGATGCTTGACATTATGATTATGAAAGATGCATTAGTGGTTTATGAGGGCATGATTAATGAATAGGTTTCATGTATGACTTGCCCATATATGCATATGTATCATATTTGCATGCATCATGAACGGATTTCCGATTGAGACTTCATCAAGTTTAGTCGGGGTTGATCGATTGGATGCAAGGTTGTGAGATTGTGTGTCAGATTAATCAATCGTTGGCTTATCGAAAACTAGTTGGTCCCAAACGACATGATTTCGATTTGAGTTCCTATGTGGAACATGAATACTCCCCGAGTTGAGTCGATCTAAGTATGTGTTGAGTTGAGTTGAATAAAGACATGTTGTGTAAGCATCTTGCGGTTGAGATTTCTTAAGATAGTCATCTGGACCATGAGAATCCAGAGTGGTACGCCTTCGTGCATCGGCTACCACATGTTCTAGGTTCCCTATGTGGGAATTCGGGCTCTCCCCACTGTAGATGTCCAGGGCGAACACACCTGCTCTATGTTCTTCGTGTGAGATTCAGACATCTTTGGCCAGGAATGTCTAGAGCGAGCAAACTTAGAGGCTGACTACCCCGACCACTCTAGATTTTTTTCCTGGAATTCAAACTATGTCCATATTGAACTAACACCCTAGGTTCCCTGTGTGGGATTCAAACCCTTCTATGTTGATTGTCCAAAGCAGCTGATATGATTGTATTTTCTCCATGTTGGTGACATTCACTATTTATGATAATGCATGCATATGAGATAATATTATGCCCTTGTTACACAGGTTATGCAGGGATAATTAAGATTATGTGATACATGTAAATATTAATTATTATACATTATTTAGTATCGTATGATTGAGACTCTTATCATGCAGGATGAATGATCTATGGATGAATTATATGAGTATCATTATGTGATTCGTGTTGAAGACATGTATTATGCAGGTTGAATGTTATGAAGGTAAATGGTTTGAGATGCTTGACCAAGGATGTGATTCTGTGAGAATCACTTATTATGTAGGATGGATGTTATGTCATTATGTGATTATGCATGTCATGATTAGTATACATGAGATACCGGTATGCAGGATGATTATGTCTGAATAAATAGGGGTACGATAAGGGAGTTAATTAGAAAGGGTGTTATCATGTGAAATATAGATCTGAATTACCATGTTGTTGTGTCGTGATTGTTTTCTTATTAATATTACCGTATTTTAAACCTTACTAGTTTTACTCACCCCTCCTTCTATGTTTTGTTTTGGGGCTACGTGGTACGACATGCAGTTAATCAAGATTTCCTATATAAGGGATGATTAGGATATGTATGGGAGTAGGCGTAGATGCCTTTAGACATTGTTTTGTCTTCTGATTTATGTTATCTTTATAGAACATCTTATATGGATGATTATGTTTTATACTCGTGTATACCTGATGCTTTTAAACTTATCTCAGATTTTCTGATTTCGAGTCATGTATCGGCTCAGGATTTTAAGCATGTAGGTTATGTTTGAGGATTCATTTTAGAATTATTATTCACTTTTATTTTTACCATATTTCTCTCGCTCAAAGGACTAAAGGTGCACGACTCCGTGTATGTATTAAATACCTGATTTAAGGGGTTAAAGTCTTCCGCAATGCAATTTAGTCGCCCTCATGTGTTCGATCGGCCCCTAGACCGGGTTCGGCTGGGTTAGTCGGGCCTCGGGGCGTGACACTTCCCAACCCTTCCCTATAAAAGGGGTGTCATAGTAGCTTCGAGATTAATTCATGTATTTAGTGAACTCAAAAATTCCGCAAGGGCGGATTGAGGTCTTTTGGGAACAATTCTGAAGAATTGTTGGGTTGAGAACACTTCGTTGGAGACTTAGAGGAGCTACTGAGAGCGCACTCAGCCAAAAGGCGGACCAGACTTGAGATCTCAACAAGGCTTGGAGGATTCAACAAGGGGTGGATCTGATCAATGAGATAGCTGAGAGGGCATTAGGTTTGGGAGAAAGGTCGGTGCCTTGTTATTGTAAACTACTTTGTTGAATAAAGGTTTTGGAGTTAGTCCTTTATTTCCTTGTCTTTTTGTTGTGTTGTGTTTGTGTTGGACAAGTAAAGACTTGGGTGAAACAAGGGAATAGATTGCTAGTTGCACTGGGCAGCCAAGCCATCACATGTGCGAATGCTAGGCTCAGCTTCTCTCTCGTGACATACACCATGTTGAGTATTGGACAAACAAACAAGATGGGGTTAGGTTTTAAGAATTGCTTAACTACCCCCTTAGAAAAACCTACTATCTTTGTTAAAGAAAAAGAGGTTGACAAACATCCTAAAATAGTGCCCAACCCACCCAGGTCAAAAGTGAAAAGAGTGATGATAAGTTCTAGCATTATAGGTGTGTGTGACATATGTCGTAGTGATTCTCATACTAGAAGAGAGTACCCTAAGAATTATCACTTCAAACTTAGATCAAAGAAGAAAGAAAAGTAGCTCACTTCCCTTGTTACCCCCATCAAGTTTATGAAAAGAAGATAAAGCAAGTGTGAGTTAGAAAAATTGATCTTTAAGCATTAAATGATCAAATAGGAAAAATAAGGAAGGGCATCGTAGATTGCCTTAAGATAAGTTGGTTAGGCAAAGTTAAGGAAGTTGTCAGCTCTAAGTAAAGCGATTTTGATTTTTTTTCCATGATTTAATTTTTTCAATCCTTTGGACAAACATGTTTTAGTTTTTATTGAATTTTGCATTATTTTTATATCTTTGATTCATAGGTTTTAAATTGAAATAAAAAATAAAATATGATGAAAAACACAAAAAAAAAAAATTAGTGTAGGTTTTGCTTGTTTTTGTAATTGACTTTAATTTTATTTTTTATTAGTTCAACTTTCAAGACATAATAAAATTAATTTTTTTAAGCTAAAAAATAACATTATTAGTGATCAAACATACCTTAATGAAGAAAATGATACACTAAGAGAGTGAATATCAATATAATTTTCTTTTGTTTGATGTTGCAATTCTCTATTTTAAAAATTTGTACATATCATGTTGAGACTCAAATCTCTTCTATGTATTAAAATCAAGAAAAAATTCTCAAACATAAGTTTACTTAGGCATTTAGATCCTAGTGGAGTCTTAGTAATTAAACTAGAGGATCATTTGCTAGATTTCAATTTAAAATTCAAAAGAATGAATAAAATTTTATGTAATGTACTTTAATGTTTAGTCTTATATACTTCAATATCTTATATTCATATGGGATTATCCTCATAAAGATGATGGGAAAGAGCTATCTACTTAGATTGGCCAAGGCTAATGTAAAACTCTCATCCACTTGACATAAAAAAAAAAATAAAAAGAAAAAATAAATAAATGATGCAAGTTGAGAGGATTTAGAAAAAATCAAGCCCTAGTAAAATTATTTGAAAAAAAATATCATAACCTAAAAAAAATACATTAGTATAATTTATGAGTTTTTCTTATTTTATTCTTTTTAGACAAATAATGTACATAGATTCTAGGTAAAGTGAAAAATGAGAACTTAGTCTTTACTATGATCTCACAAAATTTATCTCAGTTTGATTAAGAGTGATCTTGCAAAATTCAAGATTAAAAGAGGCAATAGTTAAAAATATTGGTGGTTTCTTCAAAACTTAATAAAAATTAAATAATGTGTTAAAAAGAAGAAAATAAAATTAACATACTAATGAAGTTAACTAATCTTATGAAATGTATTAATGAACCTAATCTGTAGATGCACTTAGATTAGAGAAAAATTAATTTAAAAGTCAACAAAAGGAGTTCAACTATGTTTGTTTACAATATTCGATTTTTAATTTAAGTTATGACTGTCAAGAAAAAAATTATTTCGATGGCAAGTGTCTTGAGATATTTTTGGGACTTTTTTTTTGGAATTTTTTGAATTTTCTCAATTTTCCTCATTTTCAAAAAATTGAAATTTGGAATTTTCTTAAGATCAGTCGATTACCTGAGCAATTAATCGTTAGTCAGGCTTTCACACCAAATCACTATTTTAAAATTTGGTTGACGCTTATTTTTCCCTCATTTCACTTCAATCTCTTCCAAATGGTACAAATATGTTAGGAGTGGCAATTTGGCTTCATTTTGGTCGAAGAAATGTGATTTGGGTTGGGTCACCCAACTTGGACTCTCTTTGCGGGTCATATTCCCCGTGAATGGCCAGAGGCCTACTTCGCTTTGGTCACACCACTCCACCCAAGGCAAACACGGCAGGGCGAGAGCCTGGCCTGATCATTGCCAAGCGACAATTACGATGACCCTAACCCTGGCCTTGTACCGTCCGAGGGCCAAAACACCCTTTTCAAATTTTTTCACCTATTGGAGGCCTACTAGCCTCTGGGGGCACCATCCATGTCAACCAATGAAGGGCAAGGATTTAGCCCTTCTAGATCGCCTTCCAATGGCTATTCCAATGGGGCTGGTCCCATCCAGTGTCCGACCACCCTCCTTCGACAGCCACACAGTCTGACGCATCTTTTTTTTTGTGGCGCCTTCTTAGCAAGGCAGCCGGATGCCACGGCAGGGCTCTGGCCTAAGCCTGACTAGATCACCATAGTCCGGCCAATCTAAGAGTCCAACCATGCCGCCAGCCTTTGGATGGTCCCACACTACCAAGAGCCATTTCAGCTCATGTTTTTTTTTATTTTTTTAGTAGAAGTCGAGCACTACAATATGCCCAGTCCGGACAACCATGGCCTAAACAGTCAAACTTGTACTCTTAATTGGAGGATGAAGTTGCCATGTCAGTGGTTTGCCACTACCGGTTTCTGCCAACAGGTCCTCTCAAAAGAATTCATGTGCAATTATTCAATTTTTCAACCATAACATACTTTGATTAAAAACTAATATTATCACTGACAAATTAAATTAAAAAGCTAAAAATCCTACCTTGCCAACAATGATCTTCAAGCTCGCTGGCCTCTGTTGATGGTCAAACTAGCCAAAAAGCTCCTCAAATGGCTTCTCCCTCTTTCCCTCTTAGTCAAAAATCTCCCCCTAAAAAGCCCTAGATAGCCTTTCTATAATCATGGGGATTACGGGATTTGGGTTCCTAATCTTCTTAAAGGTTGGGCCAACATTCCCTACTAGGCTCACTATTTAGACTATTTTTTATTAATTTCCATAACTTCATTTAACCAAGCTCGTAAAGTGCATTAAATGGCCCATTTGCATGTCTAATTCGAGTAAACAAGCCTTGCGCGACATGTTCAACTTTAAGTAGTCATATATCCATCATTTGATTTATTTACATGCATTCTTAGTAGTGTTTCAAAACTTTTTTACATACTTTCTAACCTCATTGGTCTCAAACATAAATTTTATTTATTTAAGAAGTTATTTTACTGAGAAGACCAATGAGTCAACACACTATTTTCCACATAATTAAGTTTCGAAACCTACTAAAAACTGGGGTCTTACATTAGGTCTTGAAACAAGAAACCATACAGCATTCAACATGGTTACATACCTAATTCCTTTTGCATAGCATTCAACATTGTTACATACCTAGTTCCTTTTACATTACATTTATCAAATTTTCATCTTTGAGAGTTTCATCAATCTTCTTTAGTACAGTACAAGACACAACCAAAAAAATTTCTTTGTTCTTTTAACTAATGTTTTGTTCTCACTCCTTTATTAATGTCTTGTTCTCACTCCTTCATTAATGTCATCTATAGAATTGGTCTCAGGATGGTCTTTTTGAACACAATTAGGTACTTGACTAGCTTGAATTAGTGGTTCTTGCTCTTTTACGTGATCATCATGAACCTCCACTTGTTCATATTCTCTATTATCTGCATTACTAAGCAGATTCATTAAATCATCACAATCATAAGAATTATCAACTTTTTGTTTTCCTTTCCAATGTTAAATATTTTAATTTTCAAAATTTTGTTTATTCTTCACAACCACATTAAAGTATTCCAGACAGATTGAGTTCTTTTGTTAAAAATCGTGTATGCCGCAATTGTCAATGACTCTAAAGTATTTGGCAATGAGTTTTTTTACCTCTCCACAACTTAATAAGGGTTTGGACTATACCATGTCTTAAATAGACTCTATTGAGTGTGTATGTTGTAGTATCCACAACTTTGTCCTAAAATTATTTAGTCATATTCTTTTTTATTTAGCATAACCCTAGTCATTTTCTAAATAGTCTTATTCTTTTAGCTATTCCATTTTGTTGAGAAATTTTATGGGCGAAGAACTCATGATAAATTTTATATTCGTCAAAAAACTCTTTGAACCTAAAGTCAATGAATTCACTACCTCTATCACTTCTTGTGTTTTGTATGGTAAGGACAATTATTTTGAATGCTTCAAATGCATTTAAATTTTCTCTAAGAAAAATTACCCAAGTGAATCTTAATAAGTTATCCACTATCACCAAAATATATTTTTTTCCACCCAAACTAGTTGTTTATATTGGCCTCATAAGGTTCAAATGTATCAATTCTAATGGTTTCTAAGTTCCCACATGTTTTAATTTTTTATAATAGAATTTTGATTGTTTACCCTTTTAAAAAGCACCACATACAAAATTTTCAAGAGTTTTAAAAAAATAAACACCTCATGATCCTTTCCTATGTTATTTTTTTCAAATCTCTAAAATTCACATGTCCTAACTTTTAATACCACAAGTAAATATTATTAAAAGACAAGTTTGTAAAATAAGCAAGATCAAGCAAATAATTATTATCATGAGCTTTTAAACCATTTATACAAGTCATTCTAGATTTATTAATGATATAACAAATTTTTTTTGTAAATTTTACAATAAAGTCAAAGTCACAAATTTGACTAATACTCAAAAGATTAGATTTCAAACTACTCACATACAAAGCATTATCAGAATCAAACAATCCAGAAACTTTCAATTTACCTATTTCATCTATTTTATGGTACTTCTATCTCCAAATAACTTTGTCATTATACTTTTCTACCAAATTAGTAAACCTAAATTTTTCATTAGTTATGTGCTTTGGTATCTACTATCTAGGTACATATTAAAATATTAAGTTTTCGTGACGGTATGCACTACATGGTATTTCTCATCCTCTTTCTTTACCCGAATTGTCTTAGTTTTCAAAAATTCTTATAAATCATCAAAAATTTTATCATTTTTTACATTATCAAGAGTTTTAACATTTAATTTTTATTCTTTCTTATGATAACCACTATGAGCAAATTTATTAAAAAAATTTAATTAATCATATGTGTGAGCCCTGTATCAAAGATTTTAAACTTTTACACTAAGTTTCCTTTAGTTTCTTCTCATCTATGTTATTTGTCTAAGTTTGTCAATTTTTAAAATTATCTATCAAAATTTGTTATTTGTTCACTACTTTGCTCTAGTTTAGCTCAAATTTAGTCACTAATTCTTTCTTATGCAATTATTTTTTAATTAAAAGTTTAAAATTTGAGGTATTTGCATCATTATCATTTAATTCTCTTGCCTTATCAAATTTAGTACATCTCATATAATTTGTGTTTTTATATCCCACGTACCCTAAACTACTTTTATCAGAAGTAAAATATTCACAAGAAATACTTTTATCAAGTTTTTCTTTGTCTTTGACAAACTCTTTCAACTTTGAATTCGAAGTTTTTACGTCTTCTTCTAATTGTTCAATTTTCTCATGCAACTTTAAGATTTTTTATATCACATAAGGATTTTTCATGTACAAGTTGAGAATTTTTATATTCGATAACACAAAATTTTACTCTTAGCATCTTTAATTCATCAAAAATATGATTATTCCTAGCTACAACAAAATTTAAAATAAATAAAAATATATTAAGCATGTTTTTAAATTTCATGCAATCAAAAGCACAATCAAGCCTCAATCACAATGTAAATCACTTGAATTTCTATTCAAACATTATAGTGTTGCAAAGTGATTATGAGAACTTAATATTTGACACTTGAATTTCTCAAGTCACGTGCTTTGAGCATCTCTTTTCCTATTTTTAATACACCACTAGTTTAGATTTTGTTTCTCCGTGGCTTTTTGTCTACACATGATTTTCACCTTCCATTAAGTATAATGCACCCCGCATGTAATTCAACATTTGAACTAGCCTGGTCAAAATGGATTAAATTTGGTGGGAAATTCTTGATGCATGACAATAAAAAAAGAAAACTAGTACCACATTAATTCTTTATTTTTTTCCTTAGCCTTCTCATTCATTTTAAGTCATGATTATGAAAAAGCAAATGCAATAATAACACTATCAAAAACTTCCACTCATAAAAACTCCGGCCATGAAAGAGAGTTTAGTTTTATTGAAACTGCCGCATATTTGCTAGTCCCTCTATCTTATATTAAGCATCATATTTTTATTTAGAAAGAGTAATAATAAAAATTTTATTTAACTTATTTTGAAAAAAAGACGAAAGGAACATAATCTTTCGGATTTAAACTCTCAGGCTCCTACTTATGAGAAAATGGATATTAAAAAATTTCTAATTAATAAGAGAATAAGAAATATAACAATTAATTAAGGTACATATTTTTTTAAATGAGACAATATGGGATGGCATTTATAATAGGCTAACCACCTACAGTTGTTGTATAACAGCTGCACAACGTAAATCACAATTTGTGCAGGGTAACTTTTTCTTTAGATAATTGATGTGCTCAAAAGGGTACAAATGACAAAAAAATAAAAAAAATTATGAGTAGAAAGGCATTCTTCACATTAGTGACAGCACCAGCGAGGCTAGCCTACATGCCAAGCATGTCTCCATTGGGGTTCCATCAGAATTGCATAATTTTAGTAGGTCCACTATTGGCTGGTGAAGAGCGAGGAAGAGAAGTCAGATAGCGAGAGAGGGAAATAAGGGAACTAGGCTGAAAAAAAAAATGAGGGGTGGGAAGAAGAAGAAAGAAGAGATGAATAGGACCAGAACGAGAAGGGAATACTGTGTGTGTGAGAGAGAGAAAGAGAGAGAGAGATAAAGCAGACATACAAAGCAAAAGTGAGATGAGATGAAGATATCAAGCTTAAGATAAGTAGAATCTACAAAATTGGCAAAAATGTTGAAACAAACGAATTATTAACAAGTACCAAAAACTTGCATCCCCATCAGGTAATACAGCCATAAAAAACAGCTACTACTAACAACTCTCACAAAGTTCAATAGACACTAGACAGTACTTTCGTAAAGGGATATGCGAAGTAGGATGTGATCCTATCTTCATTACCTACCTTTCTGCAACCTCACTTTCTTTTCATATTAACATTGAAGGAAAAAGAGAATAATCTTCTATTTAATACCAAAAATATGCGATGAAAAAGAGAGCAATTATTACTTACCCTTTTTCTGTATGCTACAAGTACTTGAATCTACATATTTTCACAATTGTCATGATTGATGTTGTACATAAATTTATCTACCATCCTACGTTCTTTTCCTGCATGTTAGATGTACAAGACTCAATTTTATCACCTTTTCATTTCTTTGGAAGGTTATCAACTGTAATCCCAAGGATATCTATCAAACCAGATTCATTCAGAGTCTTGGCATTAAAAAAGATAGAACCGCAAGTTGTGATATTTCAAGACTCCAACCTGACACAGGAGCAGTGCTCGACACGGCAATCAATTGCAATGAAAATATTGAGCACTTCCCAAGGCTTCTTTGTAAGGTGTTTTTTCAGAGAAATGCAGAATGACTCTCATGTAGGTACCCAAAAAGCCTGCAACATGAGAATTATATAAACAAACTATAGATAAATGTTGTCAATATAAACATGAGTTACCAAACAAGCACCTTTCCCATCTTTCTTTGGAAGAGCAACTCCACTTCTTTACGAAGGATTTCAATGTCCTTGACAAAGTCCCACTGATGCTCTTCCCCCATTAAGTCCTCTAACTGCTTCCTCATCCTTTCCAATGCTCCATCCAAATCACAGAACTCCTTGAAGACAATAGCTTCAGTGGTAGTGAGCTGCAAAAGGCTTCTAATTGCCATTAATGCCTACAAAAGAAAATAGAACATCTTACAAGATATTAGTAAACACAACGAAATTCTCCTTGCTAACTAAAATAGATTATACTGTCATACAGGCTTAAGAATTTGAAAACACGAGCAGTCTCAATTATGTTATATATTGCAAAACACATGGTTCATTGTGTACCTTCTCCTGAAGATCCAGGTCAGATGATTCTATAAGATCAACCACAGATTTTAAGAAAAGTCCGGAGCTAAAGGGAGATAATTCTCGTCCATCTGAGTTTTGTAGATGGCACTCTGCCAAATCAGATACTAAGAAAGCAGATTTCCGGCGAAGCCGGATATCAATACTTGAGTTGCTCATTATCTCCTGCGTAGAAGATATTCAAGTTGTATAAATTGGAGTTGGTTCTTTTTAAAAAAAATTACGTAACTATCACACTATTAAGAAGGTTATTGTTTACCTGTAGCATTAGGACCCCAGATTCACCATAGAACATTTCCTGGCCATCCAAATTATTTCTGATAATAGCTGATACAGCATATAACGCCTTGACAGCCTCTTCCAAAAAGCTGGATCTCACCATCTTCAAAAGAGTTGGCAGTGCACCAAGCCCCAGAATCTAAATGTTGCACAACTCTCCAGGATCACAATACAATATACTAGTATTGATGAAAAGTGGTGAATAAGATGCTAAAATAAATTATTCCTGATTCCCACTGAGTACACTGATAACAGGTATGATGTTCATGAGTGAGTACCTGTTTTTGAACAAGTGGATTATTTTGACTAGCTTTCCCTAGGATCCAAGCAGACATTGTCCGCAACTCTGACTCAGAACTGTTAAGCTCTTGAATCACGGCAATAAGGCCTCCAAGTTTGTTTAAATCTAGCATAAACGACCAGGTTATATAAACAAAAGATGAGAAGCTAAAAAGTAACAATTCTGGCAAACAGGGAGGCAACAAGATGGATGCATAAATTTGTCTCTTAAATCTTACACAGACATACTTCCTCTGTCCCACATTAGTAACTCCATTTAGTTTTTCAAAATGAACTAACTTTAGTTCTTTTTGAAAATTCAAATGCAACCATTAGTAAGGGATGGAGGGGGTATCATAAAGTGAATTTCAACCAAAGGAAAACATCGAATTCGACCTTTTACTTTCATTTCTCTCGATGAATAACCAGAACTGTCTAAATAAGATGAAACGAATCTAATAGAAAGGGAAAACACATTATGCAGAAGGTGTTCCAGATTCACTGCACCAGAATAAATGTTATATGTAGCAGAGACTATTCCCTAGCACGTTAAAAACAGACACTTTCACCTATGCCTTTCTATGAAATGAATAACTTCACCACAGAAAAAGAAAGAATATAGGAAAACATGGCAGAATATTATAATGCTCCAACCAAAGAAAAGGTATGCATACCCCTTCTCTAATCTTCAATAATTTTTTAGCAAAACATTTTAATACAGCTCATATTTTAGAAACAAGTAACAAGATAGATTCACTACTCTTTTAAAGTTGTTGGCAGTTAGAACGCAAGGAATAAGGGCATAAAAATGATAATAAGTACAAAAACAACAGTCATATCATGTCCAGAAACTTCATTACCATTTGCATTGTCAATTGGCTCAACAAGAATCAATAGTTCATTCAATGCACGATTGCGCTCTTCAAAGGAAGTGGAAAAATTATTCAAATCTTCAATTGCAAATCGCATCAATTCAGCATCTGAAGGCATTTTCATCTTGTCCATGAGTTCCTGCATGTTCAAATGGCAACAAAGAACTCATACACAAGGAATCTTGACAACCCAATTCAGGGTAGTAAGTTATACAATCTACTTACAAAGCCTGAGCACATCGAAAGGAACAGGATCTGGATTACAAGTTGTCTAATACTTCTTCAAGCCGACAAACTATTTACATAGGCCTTTATGACTATCATATAAAAAAATAGAAACATTTGAGCAGGAAAGCCACTAACAAGTTTTACTAAGACTAACAATCAAACACAGTCAATGTTATGTGTCACTAGTGTCTACAGTTACATGTATTAATAAAATTTTAATTGTGAATTTAAATTTTATGTACAAGTTCTTAAACTGGAGGGTGTGATTGAGGCATACTTTCCATTAAAATTACACTAGTGTTATGACCCATAATAATAATGTGTCAGTTAGGAAGTTAGTGAGTAGGCTAGTCAGTTTATTTGAGTTGCCTTAGGATTTGCTTTGGTTTTGATTAGAATTAGTTATGTTAATGTCTATGTAGCCAGATGGGTTTTCTTATGTAGCCCAGTGGGTTAGGGCAGCCAATTTAGGCATTTACTTGGTAGTCAGGAATTAATGAAGTATTATTTGCCTTGATCTTTTCTCTCTCTCTCCCCGACTCTCTCTTTCTCTCCCGATCTCCCTCTTTTCGACTGATCTCCCTCTCAACCCTCCTCTCAATTTCCATCTCGCTCTCTCAATCCCTTCTCCTAAGTCACACAGCCCTACTATTCTCTTCTCAGTCTTAACAATTTGGTATCAA
This sequence comes from Saururus chinensis, assembly GCA_035235625.1. Classification (NCBI taxonomy): domain Eukaryota; kingdom Viridiplantae; phylum Streptophyta; class Magnoliopsida; order Piperales; family Saururaceae; genus Saururus; species Saururus chinensis. The sequence continues at coordinate 3,198,053 of CP141145.1, read as the reverse complement.
AGCCCTCCCCTCCTTGGCAGTTCGTGGTTCCTTCATGGCGGCCGAAAAAGTTTACAAGTGATGGACTCAACCCGCCGGCCTTGAAGACGCGCCACCGGAAGAGGCTGGGGCGGAAAGAGACCCTTCCGCCACCACCAATCCAGTCACCAGCGACTGGGAACCCTTGCTCGCCGCCCTGGCCGCCATACAGTCCCAAACAGCGGAGGCACAAAGAGCGTTTCTACAAGAACTCCACTCATCGGCGGATCGCCAACAGGCCACATTGGAGCAAATCAGGAAGGATCAAGCGGCCTGCTTGGTCACCTTCACAGCGAACCCGACTTCTGGCCCACCGCCGGTCGCCCCTGTTTCAGAAGCCCTTTTCACCTATTTTTCATCCCAGGGCAGGCCGTCCAGCACCCTCCGCACCCCCAACGTCCACCAATAGTGACGGACGCGCTGCTCACCTCCACCGCAGGGCCAAGCCATTCCCAACACACCTCAGCAGTCGGACCTAAACAACAGCCTCCTCTTCCTCAATGGCATGATAATGATTTATGCTTTGATGAAGGAGCTGATGAGGGAGTGTACAGGCCGCCCCCTAAGGCGAGCACCATACGTCTGAATTTTCCTGAGTACTCGAGGAGAGGACAACCCCAATGAGTGGGTTTCACGAGAAGAGCATTTTTTTTTCATACTAGGGGACACGTCCAGATCAGCGGGTGCTTCTGGCTTCCTTCCACCTCAAGAGGGACGCCTTGTTGTGGCTTCAGCAACTCGAACAGCAAGAGGGTACCATCACATGGGAGTATTTGGTAGCAAAACTATGCGCCTATTTTGGTCCAAACAACTATGAGGATTTTGATTCCCGCTTACATAACCTCCACAAGACCTCTTCTATTCGTGCCTATCTAACGAATTTTGCACGGCTAGCCACCCAAGTTGACTGGACACATTCAGCCCTCCTTTCTAAATTTGTGAGCGGGCTGCAGGAAGATATTCAGGCTGAAGTTCAGCAGTTTGAACTAGCCAACCTCCGCTAGGCGATCCGCCTAGCCCGTATCCAGTAGGAGCGTCTCCAACATCCACGTAGAGGCAGCTGTGCCTTACCAGTGACCCGGCCTAATCCTACTCCTTCATTGCCAACCTCCAGACAAGTGCGGCGCCTTACCCCTGCTAAGATGGAGGACCACCTCTCCCATGGCCTCTATTTTAATTGTGATGAGCGTTTTGTGCCGGGTCATAAATACAAGCATCCAGGTTCTGTTCTAATAATGGAAGAGGGTATGGACACAAGTGATAATTCCCGTGTGAAGAGGTTCTGTTCTAATAATGGAAGAGGGTATGGACACAAGTGATAATTCCCGTGTGAAGAGCCAAAGGGTGTTCCCAAAATTTCCATGCATGCCTTTGACAGATCCTATGAACCCCGTACATTTCGAGGGGATGGGTACATCAAACAGTAGGTTGTCTCTATTCTCATTGAGAGCAGAAGCACTCATAACTTCATTAATGACCGGGTGGCTCGTAAGATGGGGTGTTCCATTCAGCCGTCCACCTCCTTTGATGTGCTCATTGGTGATGGGCGATACTTGCAGAGCCGTGGTGTATGCCCCTCCATCCGTTTGGTGATTCAAGGTCATACATTTGACATTGATTTGTTCTGACTCCCTACCAAGGGGGCTCATATTGTACTTGGGGTGCAATTGCTCCAAACCTCGGACCCATTACTTGGGATTTCAAGCACCTGCATATAGATTTCTTACACAGGTTCAGTTATGTGGGCAACAACCAAGTACCCTTCACTCAGTTTAGTCTGTGCACTCTCTTTTAAAATTTTTGGCCAGCGGTTTGTTACTATAGTGGTGCACTGATCTGCCATCAGAATCCACTAACCTTCCATTCGATCTAGTCTCTTTGCTGGCCAAATATGATAAGATTTTTTAGGAGCCATCCACCTTACCTACAGCCCGCCAGCATGATCACCGTATTCGTATTTAGTCGGGGTGCCCAACAGCAAATGTTCGACCTTATAGGTACCCTCAGGTGCAGAAGGATGAAATTGAAAGGCTAGTATAAGAGATACTCACTTTAAGACTTATACGCCCCAACACTAGTCAGTTTTCTTCTTTGATACTCCTAGTTCACAAGAAAGATGGCTCATGGCGTTTTTGTGAGGATTATCGTGCCTTAAATGCAATAACCATTAAGGATAAATACCCCATCCCTGTGATAGAAGAACTTCTAGATGAACTCGTGGGGGAAACTATATTCACCAAGCTAGATTTGTGATCGAGGTACCATCAAATTAGGGTGCATCTGGCTGACATTCACAAGACTGCCTTTTGAACACATTATGGTCACTATGAATTCCTAGTCATGCCTTTTGGTCTTTCGAATGCTCTATCTATCTTCCAGAGCTTAATGAATGACATATTTCGGTCATTTTTTGTGTCGATTTATGCTGGTCTTCTTCGATAATATTTTGTATACAGTTGTTCTTGGTCGGAACTTCTTGAGCATATTCGAGCAGTATTTTCTACTCTACTCAGCCATGATTTATTTCTTAAAAAGTCAAAATGTATTTTTGGGTTGCTGCAGGTTGATTACCTAAGGCATGTCATCTCAGCTACATAGGTATCTACAGATCCATCCAAGATTGAGGCCATTACAAATTGGCCAAGTCCATCTACTGTTCATGCACTCCGGGGGTTCTTGGACTTAACTAGATATTACAGGCGTTTTATCAAGAATTATGGAACATTGGCAGCACCTCTCATAGGCCTTCTCAAAAAGTGGGCTTTTCAGTGGACTTTAGAGGCTCATACATCATTTGATACCCTTAAACAAGCCATGTCATCACCTCCCGTGCTTGCCTTACTTGACTTTTCTCAATATTTTTTGGTTGACATTGATACCTCTTCACAGAGATTTGGTGTGGTACTTATGTAGATTGGTCAACCCATTGCTTATTTTTCTAAGGCCATCTCAGGGCGTACTTCACAGCTCTACCTATAAATTAGAGATGCTAGCTATTGTCCATGCAGTTACAAAGTGGAGGCCTTATCTCTTGGGTCGGACATTTTTAATCCGAACAAATCATCGCACCCTGCGAATTTTTTAGATTAGCGAGTGGCATCTCCTTCTCAGCAAAGATGAGTTTCTAAGCTCCTAGGGTATAACTATGACTTGATTTATAAAAACGGAGGCCGCAAATGCATTGTCTTGCCAGTCAAAGAATTCTTGCCTTACCACATTGACCATGCCAACCTTTCCCTTCTTGGCTGACTTGATTAGTTCCTATGAGCATGACTCAGAGAGTGCCACTCTTATCTCCTACCTACATGCCGATCCACTCTGCTCACCTCCTTTTGTGTTGTAGGGTGAATTACTCCTATAGCATGACCGCTTGTGGGTTCCTCCTATTTCCCAGCTGCAAAAACAACTCCTCCACTTCCACTCTTCTCCTATCACGGGCCACAAGGGACAATTTCGAACCTACAAGAGGATTTCCCAGAGCTACCATTGGCGTGGCCTCAAGAAGGATGTCCATGTTTTTGTTGTTTCTTGTGATGTTTGTCATACAACATAGCATATCATTCAGCGATTGGCTTGACACCATTTCAGGTTATGTATGGGCGGCTTCCCCCCACCATTCTCTCCTATGTGCCACATTGTTCAGCTATGGGGGCACTTGATCGCTCACTACTGGAGCGGGATGAAGTCCTCCGCTCTCAAGCGAAATCTCAAGGATGACCAGAATTGAACGAAGCAGGTTTATGATTGCCACCGTACGGAAAGGGAGTTTGCAGTTGATGATTGGGTGTATGTTCGGCTTTAGCCTTATAGTCAACTATCTGCCCATTCAGCCAACAATAACAAGCTCCTACCTCGTTTCCATGGTCCCTACTTGGTTGTTGAAAAGGTGGAAAACATGGCTTACAAGCTTCAGTTACCATCTACTGCCCGCATTCATCCAGTATTCCATGTCTCCCGTCTTCGTATTATGACCCATAATACTGTGCCAGTTATAGAAGTTAGTGAGTAGGCTAGTCAATTTATTTGAGTTTTCGTAGGATTTGCTTTGGTTTTGATTAGAATTAGTTATGTTAATGTCTATATAGTCAGATGGGTTTTCTTATGTAGCCCAGTGGGTCAGGGCAGCCTATTTAGGCATTTACTTTGTAATCAGTAATTAATGAAGCATTATTTGCCTTAATCTTTTCTTTCACTCCCCTCAACTCTCTCTTTCTATCCCAATCTCTCTCTCAATCACTTCTCCTAAGTCACACAGCCCTATTATTCTCTTCTCAGTCTTAACAACTGAATATAAGGAGAGAGCTATAATCGGGGAGTTAGGGTATGGAAGATGATATATTACAAAGAAGGGTAATGGCTACAAAACTTTACATATAAAAAAGTCGACTTCTTGAGATACATAAACTCAAATACCCATAAATACTGTAAATTGTCACAGCTCCGAAGTTGAAAATTAAAGTTCCGGCCCTGCCAGACATGGCAACTCGCTATTATTCAGCAATCATGATAGTTAACTCTTTAAGTCACATGAAAAAGAACATTTACATGCTAAAAAGAAGACAAGAATACCATTTCTCGAGCAAATTGTTAGCAACAAGCTTATGAGGAGAAATCATTTTCACTATAACAATTCCTATAACAGCTTAGGTTATACAGAAAATCTCTTATGCAATGAGATCCTAGATCCTGACCCAGCCCTCCAGTTCCAACCATCAATGCCTACCTTTAGCAACTAGCATCCACCCCTATGGGAGCTGTCCTCCTGTTTCCTCTCCTCCCCCTATTCCTTCACTCCATTCCCATTACCCCTGCCTCCACTCCAAATTCCCTCCTCCATCATCTGCCCCAAACCAATTAACCAGTTCTAAAACAATATTGACAGCAAACTGTTAAACTAAGTAAAATTTATCTGACCAGAAAAATGAAGTATCTTCAATCTTCACCTTCAGTTCTAATTGGCGTTTTCCTAATTCATTTGCTGGCAAGTGTTTAACATCTTCTGCTGTTTCCTTCAACTTTTCTGGATCAGAATTGCCTGGTAAATTACAATTGAGGAAAAATGTTTACACTCTGCAATGGAAAGACATATCACATATGCTAGCAACATAAAGTTATATTAACTCAAATTGGTACATGACAAGCATACAAACAAATCAACTCCTAACAAGCAAAAATAAAAGGTAATTTTTGGAAGAAAATAAATTTGGAAAGCAGTATACAAAGACCCAAAAACAATTCTTTGAAGCTAACGCATCTTAACAAATTCAAATGCAGCTTTCCCCTGAGTTGCAAAAATGCCTTCCCTTTTTCTCATCAGTCTTTAAGCTTAAGCTCCTCAAAGACCACAGCTCAAAATTTGAGAGTGATAATACCAATGTGAGTGAATTAATTGACAATAAAGTGGCCATGATGGAACATGGCTTGGTTACATGTAAAGAGAATTCTAAGAAAAGGAACATATCATGCACACATTTCAGGAACATGTCATGCACGCACTGCATGCATATTTAATCTTACTCGACAAACAGAATCTTAAGCAGGTCCTCAGAATGAAAACCAAATAACAGCTGTTGAAAAGGCCTCTCAATATATCCGCAATTGGGCGGTTATTCTAAATTCACTATCACTTTAAAGCTTTTCACCTCTACTTGAATCATGGTCTCCAATTTCGATCTTTCTACACCCACCCAACAGATACTTTACCATGACCCAGGTTATGTGTTCAAGTATAACGACCTCTCAATAAGTTTCAATTTAATCACGATCCACGAATGCTCATGTTGCAATTCTCAGATCCCAAGCACTCGTGTATGGAACATCTAGTTTGAGTTCTACTTATACTCCATTTGTGAGGTCAGAAGCCCAACTCAGATGAACATCGGGTCCAAACCCTCTATTGCACCTGCAGTGCCTGAGAATTCTTGCCCATGAATTTACTGTACGCAGATATGACTTGAATCGACCTCAATAGAACCTTAAAACAATTATGATAAGCAGAGATCAAAATTCTTTCGCCAAATCCTTCGCCGCAAAATGAAAACTGGGAAAATGATAATTTCACAACAAAAACTGAACAGGGTGGTCGAATTCACAGCAGGTCTTACCAATGGCCCACTGGAGCATGCTGTCGAGGGAGGGGAAGCCGCCGTCGAACTCGTCGGCCACGGCATCATCATGGGTGGCGGGAAAATCGTCCGGCTCCTTCGAATCCGCCAGCAAGTCCGCCTCGTCCTTGGCCGGCGCCCAGAATAATCCGACAGAAGACTGGTTTTTGTTGCGGCTCTTGTCTTTGCTATTCGCAGAAGCATCGGCCACGGCCAACAAGGTCAGAAGCAGAGCAGCAAGCAGGAGGAATTTGGATCTTCCACTACCTCCCATAGCGAAAGAAGAAGACGCAGACCTAATAAAGTTCAGCAGAAGACGACGCCAGACCGCTGGTGTTGGGCGGTGGCTTCCGCCGCGCGGCCGGCCTGCGATTAGCCAGAACAGTCTAGAAATGAAAATAAGAAGCTTCGCAACAAGGACAGAGTAACAACCCGTTCGTGCGTCAAATCCACCACCTTCAACACGACTCTGTTCAAGTAAACCCTTTAAACGGGCTTGGTCACATAGAGTAGGTAGTCTCACTCCAGGAACTTTTTGGTCGACATGTGTGCCTCAACACAAGTCTATGTTTTGTTAGAATTAAAATTTAGGGGTTTTGGTAAAGATGAGAGTAAAATTTAACTCAATTTGACTCTAATAGGTTGGGTTTGGGTTGTTAAATTTAACTTGAATAGCTATGTAGGTTATGTTCGGGTTTTAGGTAATCTAACTGACCCAAATAAGATTATGAATATAAATTTTTTATTTTTTTTTTATATTTTGATAAATTTAACTTGACCTTAATAGATTGGGTTTAGGTTTCTAAATTCAACTCAAATAGTTATTCAGATCAAATTTTTAAGGTTTACTATTTTTTAAATGGTATCGGGTTTTGGTCTAGCAAAACTAGACCCAAACCCAACCCGGTCATATCCCTAAGTTTTTGGCACAAGAAAAGTCATAAATTTGACATTAATTTTAAATTTTTTATTAAAATAAAAATACCTCTTTATTATCGTTTAATTTTTAACCCGCTACCCTCTTTTATTTTTTCCCCAAAAAAAGCTCCATTGATCTGTATATTTCCCTCGTGTCCAACTTTCTACTCTGACTTCACTCGCATGTCTCTTTTAAACCCATATCATCTCCTCTACATCTCTATATCCGTCTATAATACTTCATTAAACACTCTCCTGTAATTTGGCCCTCTCATTTTTTTGCTTCATATTGTTTCTCGTCGACTTTGCATTTCAAATTGAGGATAGATCAATGGTGAAGGTAGTCTCCACCTTATTAGAGGCTCAAATTGCTTTTTAATGGGGTCCTTCTATTCCTTGGCCAACTAAAGGTGGAATCTCAAGAGCAGTGAGATTTGATCATTGGAGAGTAGGGATGCTACTCGGGTCAGGTTGATGTGCCCGAAGTGGCACAATTGGTACCTTAGAGTTTCACGCAGGGAAATGGAAAGAAGTAAAAAGAACATGAAAAAGAAGATAATTATCCAATTGCATAACTGAAATAAAGGAGAAGGGTCGACCCATATAAGGAGACAACCACTCCCCTAGGGAGTCGTGCCAGGCATGGCCCACTCTCCTAGCTAGTCGCGCCAGCTAGTGGGCCAAGCTATCCTGGGGCTAGTAGCTAGTCCAGTGACAATTCATCATCCAATTACATAAGAAAATACTAAGCTAATACATAAGAAAATAGCCTAATGCCCTATAATAACAAGGAAATAAAGTAAAGTCTGGTGAGCATGCACAACACAGGTATATGGTAAAACCCGACTCGACCTAACCCTAATGGGTCGGGTTCAGGTTTTAGGTGATCCAACCCGACCCGTCCCGACCCAAATAAAATTATAAATTTAAAATTTGAATTTTGTATATGTATTTTAATAGTATTTTTTAAAATTTTAAAAAAATAATTTCAAAAAAAAATTATTATTCTAAATGGGTCGGGTTTAGGTTACAGTTTCAATAAGTGGTATCGGGTTTGGGTTTGGGTTTGGCAAAACCCAACCTAACGACATCCCTAACAAAGAGCCTCCTACAAGATCTTGTAGTAAGCAAAAGGAGAAAGGAGCATATGGAAAAGGGGGGAGCAGTGACATGCAAAGGAGGCGACAAGTGAAGATAGGGGGAGCTAGGAGGAGAAGCTCGCTAGCAAACATATTTGGGTGGGGTGTATTCTGCTAGGTAGATCTAGCCACGACCATGGATGTTTGTCGCCTTCAACATAAATTATAAATATTTAGTCTCTTTATTGTATACAAAGAGAGTAAATATTTACTATTTTTATTCTGTGAACAAAATAAGCTCTACCAAATATGAGGCACTCTAGTAGTGTTCATCAAACCTTCTCTTCTTATTCCCACCTCTTTCTTCACTTGTCATTGTCTCCTCTCCATGTCACTGCTCTCCTCTTTCTCCCTCTACTCCCCTTTCTCCTTATGTCAATTGTGGCTAGGTCTTGGTATAAGATCCCTAAACTGTAACAAGTTTAATTAATTTTATTTAATTGTTATTGTGTGGTTTAATGTTAAATTTGGCCGATTTTGACTAATTTTCAAATTTAAGGTGGATAATAATTGTTTTAAATATTTTTTTCTCATTTTAATGGTTTTTATGTTAATATAAGTCAATACAAATTTTTTTGGAATTTTTGGAATTTTTAACTATTTTTCCAAAAATTTAGGGGGCGGGACCTGTCGCGGGCCCCAAGTTCGTAAATTGGAATGATGGGTTCCAGAAGACCTTAAAAACATCTTATGACAATAATTAAATGTTTCAAAAAATTTAGACTTCATTTTGGTCCTAAAATAAATGAATTTTCAATTTTAGTGTTAAATTATATTTATACCTCACATTCTTGTTAGGTCTACCCCAATACTTACTATAAAAAGAATGGCACAACTACATTCGCATTTGGGAAAGGCTAGAATCTAGAGCTTAGGAAGCCCTAATCCCTATTCCATTAGAGGAAAGTTCGATTAAGATAAGATTAGCTTGATTTCTTCATTAATCACCTAGGGTTTTGCCTAATCTCTCTTAATCTCATCTCTTACAAAGTTAAATCTTGATTTTTACCACTAAGGGTCTATTTGGATTGGTGGAAAGCAGGGGAAAGGAAATGAATCTTCTTAAAATCTCCCAGTTTCCACTATTTGTTGCAACGGGGAAAGGAAACTAGAGTGAAAAGTGAGAGAAAATGGATGAAAATTTGGCCCAAAAATTTTCCACCCATCAACCCATTGATTTTGAGAGAAAATCATTGTACTAACACTTATGTCTTACTGCTACTACCATCACCGCCGTTGCCGCCACCACTGTCGTCGCTGCCGCCACCGATGCCACCACCACCGCTGCACAACCACCGCCGCTGCCATCGCCATCGCCACCACCACCACCACCACCACCAATGTCACCGCCACCACCATCTCTACCACCACCTTTGCCACCGCTACCACCACCATCGCCGCCACCACTGCCGCTGTCACCACCACAACCGCTGCCACCGCCGCCGCCACCACCACCATCGCTGCCACCGCTACCACCACCATCGCCATCGCCGCCGCCACCGTTGCCGCTGCCGCTGCCACCACCACCAATGTCACAGCCACCACCGCCGCCACCACTACAACTGTTGCCACCACAACCACCACCACCGTCATCGCTACCACCATCACCACTACCACCACCACCGCTGTTACCACCACTGTCACTGCCAATTTTCTTTAACATCATTTGTGTAACCAAACAGTGGAAAATATTTAGGAATCTCCTAGTTTCTCTTTCACCTGGATTTACTTTCTCTTTCTCTTTCTCTTTCCCTTTCTCCCCGTTTCCACCAATCCAAATAGACCCTAAAGCTTCTTATTTTGACCACTATTTCAAACCTCTATGAAAGGAATTTCATTTTTGAACTCAATAAACATTAGATCTACAAATTTTCAAGTGATTTAGGCATTTTTAAGCGAATTTGTGCAAGTATTAACAAAACCCTATTGTGGGTAGGATTTGAAGGAGTAGGAGAGTCAATTTTAAATCAAGAAGCTCATTGAAGGTAAGGAATTTTGTCCTAAATAGGTCTGTGATTTCATATTTGAAGTGTGGTGGAGTTTATGTGGGTTTGCATGGAATTGAGCTTTGATTGTGGATTTAGAAAAGCTTAATCTTTCTTGCAATTTCATGGTGTTTTCGTTTATGAATGGCTAGATTTACTATTTCCTAAGCTTGGATTTCATTATTATGATGTTTGGGAGTGAGATTCGAATGTTTAAGATGTATGTGTGCATTTTCGGTTTTAGGTTCAAAAGGAAGAAGACGAACCAAAACTTTTGTTCTAGCATTCGAATAGCCATGCAGGCCAATCAAATGGCCAGGCATTCGAATAGCCTTACAGGGCGTTCGAATGCCAATACAACAATTTGATCATTTTGCTTATTTTGCTCATTTTCGTGTTTTACCTCTTAAGTACAATTTCTTATGATTATGATAAGTAATTTATGCTAGGAAGAGCTACTGGAAGGGCATGAATTTGATGTAAAAGCTATGATGAAAATTTAAATACTATTTGAATTACATGTTATTCGGTTAAGCATGTTATGATGTCTTATCTTTAATCCATGTTGAGTGATTCCTCATATATTAAATATGATTCTAGCAAGCTTATAGCATGAGAATGGATTTATATGTCTTTACTTATCATGATTAAATTATGGGTGAATGATGGTGCCTTGTCTAGCTTCAAGTGTAATAATGAATATGTTTACTTAAGTCTAGTGTGAGGTTGCACTTGAATTATCTTTTTCTATGGTTTTCACCCATGAATTCAATAAGAAGGGTCCATGTTTAAATTATGATAGCATGTGTGAAGTATGGTAATGGGTTAATCATAATGCATATTCCTATGTTTAGGATTGAATGCTACTACCATGTACACACATGTAGGGGTAATTAGGATGATTATTTGATACAATAGGATTAGAAATTATGCATGTATGGCTTAGGAGAGCACATTTCATGAATTAGGATTCATGTAGTTATTGCTCATGTATGTACCATGTTGCATGGCATCATGAGATGGATTTACTGATAAGATTTTATCGAGATTAGTCATATTGATCAATTCGATGTAATTGTGTGATATTGCTTATTGGGTTAATCGATCGAAGGCTTATCAATTCGGTTTTACATCTTAAAGGATGGGGTTTTACTCCCTTGAGGACGGGTGTTCCTCCCCGGGTTGAGAAGAACGACAATAATATAAGGAGAACAAAACTACCGAGACCATCTGGACTCTGAGAATCTAGGCTAGTGTAGCCGAGTGCACCGGCTTACTAGGGGGTATTCTTCCCCGTCATGAAATTTCCCAAATTGTATAATTCTTTAAACTTTCCAATTGGAGATTGTTTGGAGTGAGCAGGGACTTCTTAAGGTCCAGCCGATTAATCAGGGTTATTTTATTGATTTGGATGGTTGTGATAGTGTATTAGAGACACTTTATATGCAAGTTGATTTATTATGAATATGCATGATGTGATTGTGTGTTAAAGACACTTTACATGCACGTTGATTATTTATGGATATGCATGATGTGATTATGTGTTAGAGATACTTCTCATGCAGGTTAATGGTTATGGATATGCATAATGTGATTGTGTGTTGGAGACATGTGTCATGTAGGTTGAATGTTATGAAGGAGAATGGGTATGCATGGATATGTATGGTGTGCTTGCAACACTCTTCATGCAGGATGGATGTTTATGTTATAATGTGATTATTCATGCCATGAATAGTATATTTGAGATACTTGCATGCAGGATAATTACTTATGAGCAAGTATGGTTATGGTAAGGAAAGTAATAAAAAATGGGATATTATATATAGATATGATAGACCATGTTGTTATGTCGTGGTTGTTTTCTGAGTTTCTGTATTCAAAACATTACTGAGTTTATACTCACCCCACTTTCTTGTGTTTTATTTTGAGGTTACATGGTGCGACATGCAGTCAATCAAGATCCTTTGTATGAGGAAAGGTTGATGAGTACTTTGGAGTAGGCGTGGAAGCTTCGAGACTGCTATGTTTTCTGATTTATTCTGCTATGTTGTTAGAACCTTATGTTTGGTTGACATTGTCCCAGACTCTTGTAGCCGTTATGGTTTAGACCTATTTATGACTTTATTATTCTAGCCATGTTGTCGGCTTATCATTCTAAGTTTGTGGGTTGAGACTTGAGGACTCTTTTAGAGTTAAGTCCTTTATACTTTTACTTATTTCTCTTGCAAAAAGATTTACAGGTGCGCAACTCTGTATATGTAATTTACCCGCTATAGGGGTCAAGTCTTCTGCAATTTAATAATTCGTTGCCCCCGTGCCCTTCGACCATCCCTTGGACTAAGTTTAGCTAGGGTTGGGCGGGTGTCGGGGTGTGACACTTCATGACGTAGTGACTAATTGGTTACGTACAACCAATTTTGGTGTGACAAGATCTCGTTGGCAGTGCTCTTGTGGCCAGATTTCTCCGTCCCTAAGCCACCGAAAACAAGCCTATGGTGCCCTAACCTTTCTTAGGGCATGACTGGCTACCTGCAACTAGTCTTATTGTAGCAGTGCTTAAGGCGGTGGCCATGATGGGAGTGGCGACTAGAAGACTAGCAGCAGCCATAGTGGAGGAAAGAAGAAGAAGAAGAAGAAAAGGAAGAAAAAGGAGGAAGAGGGAAAGCATAGGAGGGTAAATTTGTCCAAAAATATAAGTTATTTGGACTTTAAGGGTAATTAAAAAATTGTCAAACCTTCCGTTAGAAAAAGATTACTCATCAGAGCATACGTCAGTTTTTTCTAAGATTTGGTTTTTTGTCATTTAGATTAGATATACGGGCATTCAGATGCCACTTTCCTTGCGTCCAAAGGTATTTTCTGAAAATAACTATCAATAATGCTTACACATTATACATATAAATACAAATTATGTAAGAAAAATAAATTAAATTAAATTAAAAAATATATTAAATAAAAATAATCCCACCCTATTTACGGCAGGTCTAATTTGATAGAGCTTGTGAGATGCTTTATAAGAGTGTAAAAAATATGCAAATTCAAACCTGTGTAATATAGGTAAAAATGAAAAAAAATTATGAGTTATTTATTGAAATGGCCCTAGAATACGCTGTGCTATACAAAATGTCACACCTTTATGAACATGTGAACCTCCACAAGTGTCAATTTTTTTCTAAAATACCCATTTCCTATTTACTTCCTTTTAACTTTAACAACTCACTGCTTCCTTTGCCGATAGGTCCGATTTTTGACTCTGCTACATCAACTAGCGGCTCCATTACCTCCATCATCGACTTCGCCGCCTCCGCTACCATCTTTGCCATCTCTACCACCGGCTCTTCTTCATCCACCTTCATCTTCACTTCCTCTCCAATGTTACCTTCTCCTCCTCCCCTCCTCTCTATCTTCCTCCCCTTTTCCTCCTTGGTTGCCTCCTCTTCCTCCTTTCTGGAATCTGACAAGACCGATCACAAACTAGTAGACAAAGCTATTAAGAATTTTTCTCTCTACAAGTTCAAATCTTAAAAATAAACTCACAAACATGTTAAACTACTCAAAACCAAGAGTGGGTTTTCTTTTTACTTGAATCTGAGCTTTTTCTAATGCTAACCCAAACATGTTACTAACAATCAACAAGCAGATTTATTGAAATAAAGGGGTTGTAAGACAACATTATGAGTGACATTATCTCCCTAAGTATTTACAATGAACTAGCTCAATAAATTAAATAGATGAAATAAAAAATAAAATAAATTTTAAACATGGGTTGCTAGCTGTCTATTGCGCCCATTGTCAACAGTCATATCATCCAACACCATAGAACACCTTCTGCAGCATAGATAGTGAGAATCTTCTTCTTTAGAACTAACAACCTTTTCCTGATATGTGACGGTCGATAGTCGTATGTTTAAAATTTACTTTATTTTTCATTTTATCTATTTAGTTTTTTGAGAAAGTTTATTATAAATACTTAGGGAGATGTTGTTTTGTGCACATTTGCCAGACTCTTCATTTACCTTTTATTTTAGTACATTAGGTTATTTTCCTTTGTAATTGATTAGTATTTGCGTATGTAATGGAACAATATTTGTGTTAGGAATGCTAGTAGACCACGGAGTAGCCGGGCCCACTAGTGGCACATTTCCCGATGTGAGAGGCGTGGCTCCCCATAAGAGTCATCCCCATCCATGAGTTTGGTTTATTCAAATAGAATTACTCAGGACTTCTCCCCTTTCTTCTTCCTTTCTCCCCTTTCCCTGTGTGAGAGTCCAAGGTACCGTTTGTGCCCACATCAGGCACAACATTGGTATTGGAGCCTTCACGATCCCTGGCCATGGCGCGAGGCAAACAACCCACCACTGCCCCGGAAGTTCAGCCCAAGAAGGAGACGACGGCCTCAGCAAACAGCCCGAAGACTGCTCAAATAGCTTCTTTGACCATGGCCGCATCTCAGTTATAGGCAAAACGCACAGTGCCCCTATTGGCCAGGCCACGCCATGGAGAAGGGGGAGCTGTCCCAGCCTCCAGAATTGTGTTGTCCTGCCCATCAAGTGATGGCAAACAAGGATGCACACATTCCCATGGGTCCTGTGCACTTCAGCACAGTCAATCAAGCCGTAGAAGGGAGGAGATAGGCATGGGAGATATGAGGCAAGCCAGGTGTTCGGGAAAATGCCCAAATGATGCCACAACCTAGAAACTTATTTTAGGAGATGGAGGATGACTGGGAGGAGTACCCAGGGCCTCGCGGAGGGCCATGAGGAGGGGCTGAGCCTCGTTTGGCCTACCTACAGTTTCCACGTTACAATGGGGACGATGACCTAGTGAAATGGTTGTACAAGGCTGAGAAGTTTTTCGCCTACTAGGGAATGCACTCCAAGGCTGAACGGCTGCGCATAGCCACCTTCCACCTAGACAGTGATCATTCCGTATGGTTCCAGAGCTTCGACAAGGAGGTGTGACACCCCACTTGGGTCGCTTTCTTTGATGAGTTGTGCATACAGTTTGGCACCAACGAGTTCCAGGACATTAATGAGATGCTCTCAACAGTGCACCAATCCACCACTATTCGGGCCTATTACACGGAGTTCATGAAGGTGGCCAACCACCTTCTAGATTGGCCGGTGGCAGCCTTGGTGGGGACATTTAAGAGAGGTCTCAAACCCAAGATTTCTTAGGAGATGCGCCACTTCCCATGCACCAGTATGCGGGATGTCATGCGGCATGCATGAATTGAGGAAGAGAAGTTGGCTCAGCAATGGAGAGGGGGGCGGCTTGGGCCCTTCCCACATTCCACTGTCAGTGCTAGCCCGCTTGCCGCCCCGACCAATAGCTCAGCGTCAGTCCAACCAGGCCAACAACCCCCTCCACCAAGCCAGATTGTCCATCGTCTTACACCGGCATAGATGGAGGAGCATCGATCCAAGGGGCTATGTTTCCATTGTGATGAAAAGTTTGTTCCATGGCACTGTTGTTCTATTAAAGGCAGCCTCCTTTTTGAGGAGATCGAGGAGGAGGACATGGTGGTTAGGGTGGACGCTTCCCACTACAAAGATGTGTTGCCCGAGATCTCTGTTCATGCCTTTTCAGGGGCATTTACCCCTCGTATGATGCGGATTCAAGGCCACCACAAGAGGCAGCAAGTGGCCATCTTGATCGTTAGTGGTTCCACCCACAACTTCATCAATGACAAGGTGGCTCAACGACTTGGTTGCTTGGTGTCCGATTCAAAGCCCTTCAATGTTTTGATCGGGGATGGGAAGCATCTCAGGAGCTTTGGAGTATGTGCTCAGGCTGCCCTAACCATCCAGGGCCACACCTTCA
Organism: Saururus chinensis; assembly: GCA_035235625.1. Classification (NCBI taxonomy): domain Eukaryota; kingdom Viridiplantae; phylum Streptophyta; class Magnoliopsida; order Piperales; family Saururaceae; genus Saururus; species Saururus chinensis. The sequence goes on along the minus strand of CP141145.1, from coordinate 3,182,066 downwards.
TCACTGACCTCTTCTTGCTGCCCACGAAGGGGGCAGATGTGGTGTTAGGGGTTCAGTGGCTACATGAGCTCGGAGTCTTGGTCTGGAATTTCAGAGATATGGTTATGGACTTTGAGATTCAGGGTCAACAAGTTCGAATTCAAGGCTCTCAACCGGGCACCCTCCTCTTAGCCCAATCGGCGAGTTCTTTCCTCTGTTTCACCCCTCATGGGTTTCTCTTGCAGTAGTGGGCAGTGGTCAAAGTGCCTCAAGAGGATCTACCTCCGAATCTTCTTGATTTATTGGCGGAGCATAGGGATGTGTTTGCTGAGTTGAAGGGTCTCCCACTAGTGCGGCCTCATGACCACCATGTCCCCATCATCCCTGGGGCATCGCCAACCAATATCCGCCCCTACCGTTATCCTCACATCCAAAAAGCGGAGATAGAGCACCTTGTTGTCGACATGCTTCAGTCTGGTATCATCTGCCCTAGCACAAGCTCCTTCTCCTCTCCTATGTTGCCGGTTCATAAGAAATACAGTACTTGGCAGTTCTGTGTCGACTATAGGGCCTTGATTGCTATCACCGTTAAGGACAAGTACCCCATTCCCGTGATTGAGGAGTTTCTGGATGAGCTAGCTGGTGTGACATTCTTCAGTAAACTCGATCTTCGATCGGGTTACCATCAGATTCGGGTGTAGCCCGCCAATGTGCACAAGACCACCTTTGAAACTTATGATGGCCATTTCGAGTTCCTTGTCATGCCATTCGGGCTGACCAACGCCCCCTCCACCTTCCAGAGCCTCATGATTGACCTCTTCAGGCCCTTCCTCCATCGCTTCCTCTTAGTCTTCTTTGACAATATCCTTGTCTACAGCAAGTCATGGGCAGACCACTTGGAGCATCTCAGGTATGTCTTCTCTGTTCTGAGAGATAACTCATTATTTCTTAAGTGTTCGAAGTGTTCTTTTGGTATCCCACAAGTTGATTATTTGGGACACATCATCTCTCGGAAAGGTGGTCGACGTTCTCTCTTGGCCACCGCCTACCTGTGTTCGTGCACTGCAAGGTTTCTTGGGCCTCACAAGCTATAATCGGCAGTTCATCTGCCGATATGGTGAGATTGCTCGACCCCTTACAAAGCTTATGAAGAAGGGGGCATTCACTTGGACTGGGGCTGCCCAAGTGGCTCCTGTTCTTATTCTCCCAGATTTCAGCCACCCTTTCATGGTTGAAACGAATGCTTCGGAGATGGGCCTAGGGGCGATGCTATTGTAAGACAAGCACCTCATTGCCTACTTTAGCAAGGCTTTGGCTAACCGCTCCTTGTCTTTGTCCGTTTACGAGAAGGAGATGCTTGCTATTGTGCTTGTTGTCGACAAATGGCAGCCCTACTTGCTTGGCTACAAATTTCTGATCCGCACTAACCACCAGCCCCTGAAGTACTTCCTTGAGCAGCGTGTGTCCACTCTCCCACAGCAGCGGTAGGTCAGTAAGTTTCTTGGATAGATTATGAGGTTGTTTACAAGAAAGGGTCGGACAACACTATGGTCGACGCCCTTTCTCGCTGCCTACCGTTGGTTCATGTCTGGCTCTTTCTACTCCATCTTGCCCCTTCATTACTCAGACCTTGATTACCACTCTCTAGGCCGACCCAGCCACCTGCCCGTTCTTTTTGTGGGGGGATAACCTTCTCTTTTGGAAGGACCGCCTTTGGGTCCCTGATGTCAATGATCTTTGCCGATGCATTCTTTCCCACTTCCATAACACTCTAGTGGCTGGTCATGAAGGAGCATTCCACACATAGAAAATGGGTCAGCCATAGCTTTATGTGGCAGGGTAAACGACGGGCAGTACAGGAGTAAATACACTTCAATAAGTATTACAACTCCACCTCGAACATCTAACTATAGTCACTAGGAAAAAAGAAAACTATGGCAAATGAGTTTTAATTACATATCTAAAAAAAAGCAGAATTACCATTTTCCTCTCTTTATGTGCATATATCACTAAAAAGATGCAGAAAATAGAAACTCACTTAGGTAGTATTACCATCTACTTCTTCATATTTTTTTACATGCTTATAAATTACTCATAAAGGAATTATTCTTTAGCCTTAATGTATGGCTCTAAAAATTCCAAGTACATGGAAAAAGAGAAACTAAGGTTGGTCCTAATGTCATGCTTCAACTTTTGAAAGAATATTCTAATCATTCTTTTGAAAACTAAGGTTGGTCCCCCTAGTGTTATGCTTATTTTAGAAGAGTTTTTGGGTATAGTAGTGTGATATCATGTTGACCCTCTATCATATATTAATAGCTTCATTTGGTTCTTCAATTGAACTAATTTCAGTTCATCTTGAAAAACCAATTGGAGCTATTAATTTGAGATAGAAGGAGTATATTAATGTTTGTGTTACTAATATATTTATTTTTGAAAAATATATATCATACATAGAAATTATACATCCATTACAATTTAACGATGATATATATCATGAATAAAGTGTATATGAGTTTGGGTTCACGCACGTCAGTGTGAGCCAATGCATCATAGGCCATTAGCTTGAGATCTGAGGGCACACGGGGACAAAAACTAATTTGCTCCTTGAGTTATGTGTGCTAGTGGATCGAAATTCGAGGGTGCATGATGTCAAGGCTCACGTAGTCATGAGAGTGAGCATCGGCTCTTATAAATGGGTCTCATGTATCATATATGATATATGGTTTTGGTATATATATGATTGTGTCTTTTTATATAGTCCCTCCATCCTAGATTAATAATTCAATTTTATTTTTCAAAATGAACTAATCAAATAAAGCTATCAATCTAGGATGGAGCGAGTATGTCATAAACATATATTTAAATTAATAATTATATTTACATAAAATATACATATATATTATTTATTTTATATATGTATTATTTATATATAATTTTAATATTATATTTAGGTTTGAGCTCGAGCTCACGCCGAGAAGAGTTGAGTTTTATTCGAGCCAAATCGAGTCAAACAGGGGTAGGCTCAAACTTGGATCGAGACTATTCGAGCTCGAATCGAGTTTGAGCCGAGCCTGATTCTAGTCAAGCTTAGGTCGAGCCAAGCGGAGCTAAGCTAGGCTTGCTCAACGAGCCAGCTTGGCTTGTTAACAGCCCTAGTGGCAGAGTAGGGGAGGAGGAGAAGATGAAGACAAAGGCAGATGAAGTGGAGCCGGTGGCAGAAATAGCGAAGTTGGTGGAAGAGGTGGTAGAGGCGGCGAAGTCGATGCTAGAGGTAGTGGAGCCTATGGCTGAGTTTGTGAGACCCTAGAAAATTTTTCCATTTTAATTCTTTTTATTTAAACCTGGCTTGCTAGATGAGAAGTTCATTTCTAAGAATGTAATAAATTTTGAAAAGAAATTTTACTGTTGGCAAGCATCAACACGTTGGTGATCACACCAATGGAATTTTGGGCTATTGTCGACAGGCTTTGATGCGTTGGTGCTCATGTTGGCAAAGTGCAATTTTCACTATCGGTAATCATAGATGCGTTGGTAAAAAATTGCTTAGCTTGCCAATGGGTATGAATTTTTCAATGATGGGTTGTTTTTTAGTTTTAGATGTGGTTATACATCAAATTTTGGTCATGGACAATGTCTATGTATCATTTGAAATTGAATGGGCCGAACTAAATGGGCATATGGCTCATGTCATGAAACCCTACGCCTCCCCCTATAAAAACCCCTCTTTTCCCCTCTCTTGGCATTAGGGCAACATGTCTAACACTTTCCCCTCTCCCTTGGGGGTGTGCCAATTTCTCCTCTCCTCCACCCTTTGATAAGGTAGGTCAGCCCTCCCCATCTCTCTCAATCTTCTTTCTTACTCCTTTCTCTTCCATGTGTTCACTCAAAGCTTGTTTTTTTATCAAACCTTTGAACTAAAATCTATTTTTGTCTCCACTTTTCTTCCAAGACCAAACTAGGGCTTTCTTCTTAGGGTTATGGAATCTTTAATATGAGAGGAAATCTATTACTTTTATAAAATTCGTAATTAAAAGGGTAAATTAATAGTTAGGGTTTTCATGGTTTTGTTTAGGTGATTGTTTAGTGGAAAGCATGGGCTTTGTGCAAGAACTGCAAGGTAAGGGATGTTCATATTCAATTTTCATGGATATGGTGACCTAGATCTTGCAGTTTATAGTGTTGTTCATGTTGAAATTAGAGATTTTTAATTGTGTTTAGGGTTGTTACGCTTGAATTTTTCATCATATTTTCTTAAAAATTTATGAAAAAGTACTGCAACATAATTGCTATAAATCGGAAAAATGATGAAATACAAAACCTATGAAAGCAGTTTATAATTTAAAACATCACACATTAATTTTTTCCATTCAATTTTTTTCTCATTCAATCAAATATTGTACGACAAAACCAAACATCTTCAGGTGCTACTCAAAAACAATGCACGACAAAAATTGCTATGATCATAGACTTTAAATATAAATCTCTCTCAAGTATCCCTGAGTGCAAGTGTCATAATAGTACACAGTTTAATCCAAATTACAAGTCTAGAGAGCATAAACACCTTAATTCTCATCTCACCCAATACATCAAATTGTGGCACAAAATAAGATTCGCAGTGAGTCAAGGAAATACCTGAGTCAAAGGGAATCAATCCATTACGAGAATGAGCATCCACCTCTAGGAGCTCTCCAACACAAACTTGCAAAAGCATCCCAACCATCGGGGCTAAAAAATAGGGTAAATGAATATTTTTATACTCAGTAGGAAAATACTGAGTAGGGGAGTTCTAAACAGTAAACTTTGTAAGTCCATACATAGATGCACTAATGCAACTCAAATATGAAGCAGGCAGGCATATAATAATCATGCACATGTGCATACAATCATGCTAAATACATACCATCAAACCAATCTTGGATATACTCGTACGACCTCACTTATAGAATCTTACTCGTACGACCTTACTTATATAATTTTGCTCGTATGACCTTACTTGTACAATCTTACTCGAAAACATACACTTACAATCTTGCTCAGAATCATACTCTTATAATCTTACTCAGAATCATACTCTTACAGTCGTACCATGAAACTTACACTTACTCAAAAACATACATACTCACTTATATAGTCATACATATACTATCGACCACTGAAGCTCACTACAATTAATAAGCTCCAGTGTCGAAATGGAAAGGAATGACATTGGGGCATCACCTTAACCTCCGGAGAGTAACTATACGCCATGGACTTTTCCGAAGGCAAGACACACCAATGCCCATGGGGCACAGGATCATACAGGTAAGAGCAATTCCGATACTACTTACCTGAGTACAACAAACATAAACGGCCACATATCAGGGCTATACAATTGCCCACACTTTAGGGGTCTTATAGTGCCAGTGCTACTCTTGGGTAGAAATCATAGAGTGCCACTCTTGGGCAAAATCATACAATGCCACTCTTGGGCAGAATCATATGGTGCCACTCTTGGGCAGAATCATATAGCGCCACTCTTGGGCAGAAATCATACAGTGCCACTCTTGGACGAAATCATACAACACTCTAAATAGAGCATTAAATGTCTAGGCTTAATACAACACATAGACCAAATCGAAGCATACATCACTCTCAACAGAGCATCAGACATCTAGTCTAAAATACAGCACACAAACAACATCCCGCAGGATAAGCACCATCGCAAGACATGAAAAATGCTCAATCGACTCATTATCGGCTAGCTCAAATACGAAACTTAATCCGTCAAACCCTCAGGTCTGAAACTCACAAGGCTATCAAATTAGCTTTGCTTATAATTCAATTCTAAATTAAGTAAGTTATGCGGTACAATTATGCCATAAAACTCTCAAACATATAGTGCTCCACTAATTAAACCAAAGTTAAGTCCGTTCTAAAACCCTAGTTCGTCAGGGTAGCAGACTTCACTTAACCGATCCATCTCATAATCATAACTCACCATACATCAAATCCTTACGCATCCATACAATCTTCACCATCCACCTTATGGCCAACACATCTTACTTGGAAGTCATCAAACTAAGTTCCTCAAAGTCAGCGCTAGTTCTCACCCCATTACTTATACCTCACTTATTTGCTTACTTTTCACTTCATATTATTATATACGTTATGCTTGTACAATTATGAAACACTCTTACTGTCTAACAATCCCCCAACATATGCTCCAGTCCAAACCACACTAATCCACCCCAATCCTCGCCCGTCAAACTTACATCTACCTTCTTCCATCATACCCTTACACATCCACAATAAATCCGTACCAAACCCTCTGTCACATCTTACCATCCATCACCCATACTTTTGCCCACACACACGTATATCCATAACACAAGCGTATAGCCATCATACATACATATGTCCATCACACATACTTATAACAAACACATACTTCCATACATAGCTTACCAACATACTCATTAGCCATCAATAGCACACACATAATCCATATACGTAGCTTACCAACATACTCGCTAGCCATGAGTAGCATACACATAATCCACATACATTAGTTTACCAACGTACTCACTAGCCATCACTAGCACACACATATTCCACATACATAGCTTACCAACATACCCGCTAGCCATCACTAGCACATACATCAAATATACTTACAACACACATGCATGACATATGCATTTTAATATGGCATAATTTATCTTCTTGCATCATGCAAACAAATTATTATTTAGCATCCAAAGCATTGAATCATGCAATCCTAGCATACTAGTACTCATTCAAATCATGTTGTCATAAAATTATGATTTCAAAGCTCACCTACCTCATAATCCATGAAGTTTGATGGCTAGCACTCGATGGTGGCAGCTTATGTGGCAGAGTTGGTGTCTAAAAGCGTTGCCAAGTCGAGAGAGTTGTTGTCCCGAGGGTTTAGGCAATGTCAGAAGCAATCACGACCAAATGGGGGTGACATAGATCAATGCGGCAAAATCCGTGATCCACGGAGGCACACTAGGGTAGCCAGGAGAAAGGTCGTGCCAAAAGAAGTGGTGGTGTGACCGGAAGTCGAGGTGTACTCACTGAAGGTCGGCTAGGGGTTAAGAAGTACTTGGCCAACGGCAAGACGTCAAAATTGGCCACGGACAACACCCAATGATAGCAATTTCATATCAACAATGGCCCATATAAGGGTGGAGGGCATGTGATACACCCAAGGACAGAGGAGAGGTGCAGACTCTGGTGGTCAAGTTCAGAAGATGGCTAAGCCATCCAACGGTCAAGCGGAGCAAAAGCGGCACCTAAACCCTGAAATGAATGCGTGGCCACATGCGCACGTGGCCACAAGGGAGGGGGAGAGGGCTGGACGATGGCAGCCCAAGGCCCACAAGGGTGTCAAAGCTAAGGCCAAAACGTGATGGCCAACCAAAGTGGCAATACCACCAATTGCCACCCACAACAAAAACAATTAGTGAGGGCGGTTGTGCTGTAAGGTCCCTGATTTTTCTACAATTTTTTGGGATTTTCCTGCTATTTTTCTGGTCATTTCGATGGGAAAATGTGACACTTTGGCATATTTATATTTGTGTATTTTTGCCCCATATTTATACCCATAGAGTCGGGTGTGGGGCTTACCGTCCAACCCATCTCCTCCTAGAGTGGTCCTTGTTGGCCGCGTGTGCATGTGGCCGTGTGTGCATGTTTGAAGTATGTATGGATGTGTATGTATGTGCTAGTGATGGCTAGCGTGTATGTTTGATGTATGTATGAAAGTATGTATTTTATACATATGTGTGATAGACATACGTATGTATGATGGCTATTTGCCTATGCTATGGATATGTGTATGTGGGCAGAGGTATGGGCTATGGATGGTAAGAAGTGTCACTGTTTGGTATGGATTTGGAAATGGATGTGTAAGCATATGACGGATGACAAAGGATATGAGTATGACTGGCGAGGATTGGAATGGATTGTTTTGGATCAGAGCACATGTTGGGGGATTGTCAGACAGTAAGAGTGTGCATAATTGTACAAGCATAACGTACAAAGTATGAAGTAAAAAGTAAGCATAATAAGTGAGATTTAAGTAAAAGCATGATAACTGGGGTTGGCTCTAAGCAGCTCAGTCTAAGGACTTCCGAGTAAGATGTTTTGGCCATAAGGTAGATGGCAGAGATTGTAAGACCGTAAGGATTTTGGTGTACGGTGAGTTATGTTGTAAGATGGACTAGTTAAGTGAAGTCTACTGCCCTAACGAACTAGGGTTTCAGATCGGGCTCAGCTTCGGTTTGATCAGTGGAGCACGGTATGCTTAAGTGCTTGTGTGGAATAATTGTACTGCATAATTTACTTAATTCAAACTTGAATTATAAGAAAGCTAATAATAGCGTTGTGAGTTTGAGACCTAAGGGTTCGACGGATTAAGTTCTGTCTTTGAGCTAGCCGATAATGAGTCGGCTGAGTATTTTCTCATGTCTTGCCATGATGTTTATCCTGCAGGATATTGCCAGTGTGCTGTATAGAGCACTGGAAGTCTGATGCTCTATTGAGAGCAATGTATGTTTCTGACCTTGTCTGTGTGCTATATGAAACCCAGACGTCTAATGCTTTGTTGAGAGCGAGGTATGTTTCTGATTTGGTTTTTGTGCTGTATAAGCCCAGATATTTGATGCTTTGTTGAGAGCGACGTATGTTTCCGATTTGGTCTGTGTGCTATATAAGCCCAGACGTTGATGCTCTGTTGAGAGCGTTGTATGATTCCTGCCCAAGAGTGACATTGTATGATTCCGCCCAAGAGGCACTGTATGATTTCTGCCCAAGAGTGGCACTGGCACTATAAGACCCATTATGGTGGGCAACTCTATGGCACTATAAGACCAATTATGGTGGGCAATTCTATGGCACTATAAGACCCATTATGGTGGTCAACTGTTTAACCCCTGATGTGTGGGTGTTTATGTTTGCACGCTCAGGTAAGTAGTATCATGGATCTACTCTTACCTGTTTAATCCTGTGCCCCATGAGCATAGGTGTGCCTTACATTCGAAAAAGTCCATGGTGTGTAGTCACTCCTCGGAGGTTAAGGTGATGCCCCAGTGGCAATCTTTTCCTTTTGACGTTGGAGCTTATTAGTTGTAATGAGCTTCAGTGGTCGATAGTATAAGTATGACTGTATGAGTATAAGTATGAGTATGACTGTAAGCATATGAGTATGAGCACGACTGTAAGAGTATGAGTCTAAGTACGACTGTAAGAGTATGAGTACGATTGTAAGAGTATGTTTCTGAGTAAGATAGTAAGTGTATGATTTTGAGTAAGACTGTACGAGTAAGGTTGTACGAGTAAGATTGTACGAGTAAGGTCGTATAAGTTTGTGTAAGTTATATGAGTAAGCATATGATTGTACGAGTAAGGTCGTACAAGTATGCATATGTTGTATGAGTAAGCGTACGGTGGTACGAGTAAGTTTGTAAGACCCTGAATAAGGGTGTTTGTATAAGTTTGATTCGATGGTATGATGTTAGCATGATGATATGCGTGTTTGTATGCGTATGAGCATGATTATGATATGCTTGCTTGCTTCATGTTTGAGTTACATGAACGCGTCTATGTATGAATTTACTAAGTTCACTGTTTAGAACTCCCCTATTAGGTATTTTCCAACTGAGTATGAAAATACTCATTATCCTATTTTTTAGCCCCGTTGTTCAGGAGGCGTTGCAGGTTTGTGCGAAGAGCTCCTAGAGATGGATGCTCATTTCAGCGGTGGATTGATTCCCATTGACTCAAGTATATGCTTAACTTACTGCGAGTTCATTTGTGCCACGATCTAATGTATTGGGTGAGACGAGAATTAAGATATTTATATATTCTGGACTTTCGTTTGGATTAGATTGTGGACTGTTATGGGACTTACACTCAAGGATGCCTTGGAGAGATTTGTAATTAAAGTCTATGATCATAACAATTTATTCATACGGTTGTTTTCGAGTAGCGCATGTGGATGTTTGGTTTGGCTGTATGAGATTTGATCGAATGAGTAAAAAGTTGTATGGGAAAACTGATGTGTTATGTTTTAAATTATAAAACTGTTTTCACAGGTTTCGTATTCGTCATTTTTCCCGATTTATAGCAGTTATATTGCAAAAATTTTTAGTGAATTTTAAGGAAAATGTTTAAAAAATCTCGGGTGTTACATGTGTTGTTGTGCACATTCACCCAGTCTCTCTTTCTGCTACGTTGGTCTTCTATTTGCTTACATTAGGCTATTTAGTTTCATATTTGCTTATGTAATAAGTAGTTTTGTTGGATATTATGATTAGTGGATGTAACAGGCCATCTAATGTCCCCGCGGATTAGTTGGGCCCACTAGCTGGCGCAAACCCCAAGGAGAGAGGCGCGACTCCCTATATGGGTTGTCTTTGTCATGCCCCAGCACCGCTCGACTTGAGCCGAACCCGGTCAAAGGGCCGGTCAAGTGTGCGGGGGCGATGGAGTTGAAAGAGATTAATGGATAATGGAAGACTTAGCCCCTCATACGGGCGATTTAACAAGCGGAGTTATGCACCTCACGTCCTTTGAGCAAGAGTAATTGCTGACATAAAAAAATTCAAATTCAAATGCAAAGAGTTTGGAGCTTGACTAGCTCTGGATGAGATCAAATTTTTAAAATGGACAAAGTCCAAAAGAAAAAAAAATTCTAATGTTACCCACGTAGGAATGTGATATAAAAAAAATCAAATTTCGAAGGCCAAGATTTTGGAGCTTGACTAGCTCTGAGCGAGACCAAATTTTTAAATTGACAAAGTCTCCGAAGTGGACAAAGTCTAAAAAAAAGTGAGGAGGCAAAATATAATCCTACACATGTACGAATGGACTAAGGCTTTTAACAAAAAAAAATTTATGCGAGGACCTCATGGGGGTTCGTACACTCAAAATTAAATGGCTAAGAAAGGCTTTGTGAGTCTCACACAACCACATCAAAATTTAAAAAAAAATCCAAATTGCAAAGGGCTACGTGAGACCTCATAAATCTTACACCAAAATAGCCATAAAACTAAAATGTTATGTGACATTTGCGGACCCCATAATAAGTTTTGTTAAAAAAAAAAAATAGTGATGTGTAAAGAGAGTAATGACATGGAGGGGACTAAGTCAAAGATACAATGCCCGGTCTTTTTTCACACTTCCCACTAAGTCACGCTTCCCAGTTCCTCCACTAATCAATCTGGTTCTTACCAACCCTCCCACTAACCCATTTTCCATCTCCCATTAATTCACTCTCCACTTCTCACAAACTACCCTTCCAACTCACCCCATTACTTTGCTTAATCGTACAACCCTCATCCTATAAATACCCCTTCATCTTCATAAGGAGGGGCTTTTGGTTTTCAAGTCTACGGAACCTCCAAAAAGAAATTCAGAAGTCCATCACACACCAAAAAAAATCCAAATCCTAAAAAGTCTTGACCTTTTAAAAGTTGAAGAAGTTCAAGGAATCGGAAGACAAGCAGAAGCAACTAAGAAGGAAGAAGAATCAGTTCAAGGGGAGCTCTCATCTTCAAGAAGAAATTTCCTTGTTTTCTTCTTTTTTTTTCTTCTTTTTTTTTTAACTTGAAAGTTGTAGCCACTTCTCCTAACAAATTCTTTTCTGATTTTTAATAAATTTCAAGTTGTTTCTTTCATTTTTGTCAACTAATTGAAGGGTTTCAAAAATTGATTAATCACCACTACTCACTCTAAAGTGTAAAGAGTAGTCTTGATTAATCAAGAGAAGATCATCCCACATAAAAAAAAAGGTTCTTCTCTATCCCTTGCAAGGAAGGATCATCCGATCTATTCTCTTAACTTGTGCATAGGGAACTACCGAAATCTACCAACAGTAATAAGTAGAACAAAAGATGATTTTAACTCGGAACTAGTCCGCAAGTCTTATACCCACATACTTAGAATCCTGAGACAACACGCATGGCTCCAATCAAGGTCTCAAACAAATCTAAAAAAAACATAAGATATACATGAGTTTGAAACAAGAACCACCATACATGATGTTCTATTATTATAATAGAGTAAATCAGAAAAATATAACAAAGTCTAGAGGCATCCATGCCTAATCCCATACTCTCCTCGACCATTCCTCATACAGAGGGTCCTGACGGACTACATGTCGTACCATGCAGCCCCAAAACAGAAACATAGAAAGTGGGTTTGTGTAAAACTCAGTAAGATTTGAATACAACGACAATAATAAGAAAACCATTACAACGTGACAATATAGCAATTCAAATTCATAATCGGCATGGTATACTCTTTTTTGATCACATAAAAGCTAGCATGCATATGACACACCTATCAAAGTCAATGAATAAATAATCATATTATAACTTAGCATCCATCTTGCATAAGAAATGATCCTCATCCATTCAAAATCAAGCATAATGGCATGCATAATCTGCATGAGAAGTGTCTCTCACACCCTTTTTTTATCATACGACCATATCACATAAACCTGCATAATAATGTCTCAATCACACCATTTAGATCATGCATTCATATCACAAAAACCTGCATAATAGTCTCAATCACATGATTCAGATCGTGTGTTCATATCACATCAACCTACATGAGGAGTGTATCTAACACATAATTCAAATCATGCATTCATATAATTCTCATACATTCCATAGTTCATTCACCTACACGACAAGTGTCTAAACCACACTACATCAAGATCATACATAATAAATCCATTCACGTGTATCACATAATCTCAAAATATCTCTACACAACCTGTGTAATCTGGGCATAATATTATCTCATACACATGCATTATCATTAAATGGTGAATGTTTCCATCATGGAGAGGAATATAATCATATCACCCGCTCTGGATATCGTCCAAGTTCCTACATGGAAACCTAGGGCCTTAACCCAACCTGGACATTAATCCAATTTCCATATGGAAACCTAGGGTGTTTGGGGTACTTAGCCTCACTGCTCGCCTTGGACAATCCACAAGGGAAGTCCGATTTCCTTTCAGAAAACCTAGAGCAGGTCTGCTTGCCTTGGACAATCATGGCCAAGGATGTCTGATCTCCTCACAAAGACCTAGAGTAGTGTGTTCACCCTAGACATCTTAGTGACAAGAAGAGTCTGATTTCCTCAGGGGAAACCTAGAACACATGGCAGCCAATGCATGATGGCGTACCACTCAAGATTCTCAAGGTCCAGATGTGACTACAATAAATAAATCTCAACCGCATCATAATCAATCAACTCAACCTGAGGAGGATCCATGTTCCAATCAGGAACTTAAATCGAAATCATGTCCTTTCGGACCAACCAAATTCTGATTAAGCAAATGAACAATTAATCTGGCACGCAATCTCACATCATTACATACAATTAATCAACCATGGCTAATCATTGATAAATACTCATTCATGAAGTCCGTTCCTTGATACATGAATTCATGATGCATACGTGAGCAAGATCTACGTAAATTCCCACATATGAAACATACTCTCATCAGTCCCCACATGCATTATATTCGAATCATAAACAACCACAATTTCATAGCAAATACCCCACCCCACATGTGCGTGCTCATACATTTCTAAGCACATGGCTATGCTTTGACAATAGCTCATAAGGCAATCCACACATGCTTTGATAAAAATCTAATCATAGTTACCAACTGAAATTAGAGGTGAAATCTAACATACACCATCATTCCATTCATATGAAATCAAATGCTTAACTCTTACGAACATGATTATTCCACACATGAAGCTAGAACATGATATCACCATTCACCCACAATTCATACATATTATAAGATAACATATCCTTTCATGGTCATACAATAACCTTGCTGGAAACATGCTTAGAACATAAGAATTTCATCCACCATACATTTAAGGTAATCATTTGCTAAACATGTCTAACCATAACCATGTAATTCCACATAATCACCGATCGATCGGCCTAATCAATTGGGCACTAGGCCCGATCAATCGCCAACAAGCAGATCAAGGTCTTCTTCTTCCTTTCAAAATTTAAAACTAAAGTACCATTAAGAGAGCTTAAAATCTTCATTTCAAGCCTCATACACCATCAAAATGAAATTAAACATTCTAGAACATTAAATCAACTCATTTCAAATCAAAACCCTAAGTAATCAAGTCAAAAGACTAACTTTTTAGCAAATCCACCATTAAAGCCCTAAATATGGAACTCATTTCAAACAAAACACATAAAAATCAAGATTTGCATACATATTATGGCTATGATAAAAACCCATTACCTCTTCACTTAATTTGAGTCAGATTTATTCTTCAATTACCTCTGAAACCTTCCAAAAGTAAGATTTTTATGTTAAAACACACCTAAACCCAATTTAGACATGAAAATCATGAAACAAGCCCTAGATCTAAAGCTTAGAGGCATAAAATTGAGTTTGTGAAGGTTAGGGTTTGAGGTAGAGGAGTAAAATATTGATTTCATGCTTTGAAAATGGATTGAATTAATGGAGGAAGATAAGCTTAAGAGGATTTCAAGAAAAACCATAAAGATTAAGCAAAGATTAAGGAAATCTTACCTCTAATCACTTCCACTTTAGGCTTAATTGTGGATTAGGCTCTAGATTTCTTAGATAAGCCATTTTCCCAAATGGGAAGGGGTCAGCCCCTTTCCTTTTGTAGGAAGGACTTTCATTTTATAGGAAGGAATGGGCTATAGAAATAATCATTAACTAAAAGTAGGTATTTTGGCCATTTAAACTCTAATTAGGGCTAGAAAAATTCTAAAATTTTCTTTGTTGTCTGGGATGTTTTGGACTAAAAACCCCAAATTCGACCCTGGGGCCCACATGGGTCCTGCCAAACCCTAATTTTTGAAAAATATGCAAAAATTCTAAAAATTCACAAATGGTTTGGATTCACTTAAAACTCAAAAATATGAAGTTATTTTTGTTTAAAACCTTTGGAAATCACCTTTATTTCTAAAAATTATTAAAATTGATCAGAAACGGCTTAAACCACATAAAAGCAATTAAACATAATGAATTTAAAACCAGTTCAAGTTTAGGGATCTTACAGTCTTCCTCCTTGCATGTTTCTCTTATGCAATAGAATATTCATTTTCTTTCCCTTTCTTCTTCCTTCCTTCCTCCTTGCATGATTCGTGTGAGCTACCGCTTGTGCCCAAACTGAGCACAACATGTGCATCTCGCACGACAAAAGGGTGATGGGGTTTCTCGTAGTCAACCCGAGGCAGAATGAAGACCACGGGCCCAACGTCATTCCAAGGTTGATGGAGATAACCACCACTATCGCCCGGTCGAGGCAAACGAAACCAAATATGGTCGGAGGTTGTTCTACAGCTGATGACAAAAAATGGGTAAAATAGTGGTGAATGTGCAAATGGGACAAACAAGCAAAGAGGTGACGGGAACTGGCAGGTCCTTGTCATCGCCTAATCAGAGGGACGACACACATAAGTCGATTGGCTAGTTTCATATCTAAGAAAATAGACAAAATGTTTTGCCCGCACCGGATCAAGAGAAAAGACCATCTTTTTGCGGACAAACCATCGCAATCAGGTGGAAAAACATATCAATAGTGAGGCAGAGGTGAAACCAGGTGAAGGATACAAGTGGAGGGGACATAGGAGGTGGATCTGGGCTAGGAGGGGTGGCCCACCACTGCCATTGGCCCAAGGCGGACCAAGTGAAGCTGATCTAAAGGCTAGACGACAACTAGAATTAGACCAGCAGCTCAAACACGCACTAGACAGTGAGAAAAAAAAACTAAGGAAAAGTATCGACAACTCGTAAAGGAGCAAAAAGAGCATGGAGGCAGCCCTGGCCAATGCCTATGGGATCCTGGTGGTCGAACGAAGATTAATCCAATGGAGGGCAGTAGCAAATGGCATTGAAATAGCCCTCCGGCAGCCTAAAAATGAATTTAGAAGGTGAGAAAAATAGAGGTAATGACTATTACCTCATGGAGGAGCACAGAGGACATGGTGGTGGTCCTAACTAGTACCAATGGACTCATAGTGGTGAGGCAAAGTGGATCCCGGCAAGAACTAGTGGAATCCGATGATGGAGGCATGACGAGCGATTGGAAACTCTCTCAAGTTTCTCTGAAAACATTCTAGATGTTCTGGAACTATATGGTCACGGCTTGTCGAGTCGTGATCTACCTTCTCTTATTTTTTATATAACTTACACATTGTTTCATTTGCCTATGCATAGCTCCACTTGTTTACATGTCATACCTCTAAATTTTGTGCTTAAAGCGCACGTCGAGGCCCACGACATGCGACTAAGCCCCACACCTAATCTATAGGTATAAATACCGGGGTAAAATATAAAAATATAAATATCTGAAGCATCACATTTTCCTGCTAAAAATGATTAGAAAATAGTAGAAAAATCACAAAAAAATCATAGAAAAATAAGGGACATTACATTCTTCCCTCCTTGGAAAAATTTTGTCCCCAAAATTTCAAGATCGGCTTACAATGTACAGTTGAATCAATAAATTCCTTGGGGTATCTCTCTCATATACTCATGAACATATCAAATCACCATCTCGAAAGTGTGCTATTTGCCACAATATCTTCACCACAAGAATGACCTTTGTCATTCACAACCTACCTTGTCCATCAAAGGATCTAACTGAAGTGCTTCACAACTTAAACTGGAGATCACTTCTCCTCCAATTAACATAACTCTCTCATTAGCTTTGAGTTGTCTGAAGCCCTTGCCTAGCTAACTTCAACCTGTCTACACACTGCTGAAAAATTCATAATTGAGCATCTACAGCTCACTTACTTTAGCCCAACAAGTTGGCGAATCATATCCTTTCATATAAGGCCTCCTCGCAAGGACCATCCAAATGCCAAAGTGAGTTGTTATAATAAACAAACTCAAAACAATGGCAAGTGCCGCTCCAAAAAGCCCTTCAAAATACCTTCGGACCAGTTATTGGTCAAATAATGGAAACCACCACTTCATCAATCGATTCACAATGACCTGAATGGTCTCATGCCTCATCCATACACAGGGCAACTTACAACAAACTCCATCATAATGAGCACTTACTTCCACTCTGGAATCTCCATAGAATATAGGGATCATGGCAGCTTCTCATTTCTTGACTTAGCACTCAGACAAGTTAGGGATCTAACAACACATTCACCGATGTCCCTCTTCATACTGCTCAACAAAAACCACATTCATCATATGAATACCTACAAGAGGGTGTTGTTGAGTCCAAAAGACATCCTTTAGAACCCGTAATCATCATACTGAGTTCGTGGGGCTATCTTATGAATAACTTCAAAACAAACCCTAAGCAGGTGATAGCCAGACCTCAAGTCAATTCTTGAAACATCTTGGCTAACCATAACTTATTGAAAAGGTAATCCAACATGAGCATAAACTTATTCCTAAAAGTCGCTCAGCTAAACATATAGTGTAGATGCATAAACGTAGGGATACAACTTACTTCTTCACCTACAAAATCCAATGTATCCCCAAGACCATACTCTTAGTCAAACAATCCTCTTAACCATAAATTCTGCCAACTCACCCTTAAGTTTGTTCAACTCTAGTAGGTCATCTCACACAATGCCCTAGAGGTAGAGTGCACTAAGCACTAACTCAACGAACCCCACCATTCTCTTAGGTAGAAAACTCGGTAAGTCATTAGGAAACATGTCAGGAAAATCCCAGACAATGTCTAGCTCTTCTAGACTAATCTCTGACACACTTCTCAAACAACTCACCAAAAAGGCTCTGCAACCTTTAATCATACATCGCCTAGCCTTAACGATTCACCCAAATTATAAAGCTTGTCATTTTCAAACACGTTGGATACCACATTCGAACATTCAAGGAGCACAAACATCACTTGTTTCTTATGATGGTCTACCACTACTCTCTAAGAGGTTAACCAATCATCAAATCTACACTGAACTCACACCCTCCTTCCCAAAATCTCAAGTGGTAACCACAACACTTGCAAGTGTTGAAATAGTTACCTCAAAGGCCGTCCATAATCCTGGGGGCTCAAAATCTTCCTTTAAACCGGTCTAGACCACAAATCTCCGAAAGGAGGTGAAAAGAGTCTCATACTCCACCACTTACAAATTCCCTTGTCTTTGGCAAAAGGGATTTCAAATTCTTCTGACAATGACGGTAATGAAAATGTACTCCATCTAGGTCCTAAGCTGACCAATTAGGAAGGATACCTCTGATAGAGTTTCACTAGTCAAAATGTAAGTGGCCATAACCACTCTCCAGTCATTTGAAGTCCCCTCAACAAGGTGCTTCGCAATCAAAGTTCGACACTAGCAGCTTCTAACTTTCTTAACAATCATTAAAGGTGCTAGCAAACCTTTTAGAAACTCAACACATTTGATATCATCCAATGGATCTCCTTAGCCAATAAATGCGTGATCTAACCGATCAAATCTCTCGGCGAGAGAGGCACTTTGGCTCAACTCTGCCCAAACGAAGAAAGAAACGGAATCAAAGGAAAACATTTACCATGACCCCTTCCAAAACCAATTCTCAACTTACACTTACATGCCACAACTCTAGACCTGCGACTGTTATGGACTTGTAATCAGATTGCCTAGGCTATAATACCAATGTAATGCTAGAGATTTTTCATCATATTTTCTTAAAAAATTACAAAACATCTTTGCAACATAATAGCTGTAAATAAAAAAAATGATGAAAAAAAAAACTTGTGAAAGCAATTTATAATTTAAAACATCACACATCAATTTTTTCCATACAAATTTTTGCTCATTCGATCAAATATCTACAGCCAAACCAAACATCCTTAGGTGCTACTCAAAAACAATGTACAAAATAATTTGTTATAATCATAGACTTTAAATACAAATATCTCCCACGCATCCCTAAGTGCAAGTCCCATAATAGTCCACAGCCTAATCCAAATTACAATTACATAAAACATAAACACCTTAATTCTCATCTCACCCAATACATCAAATTGTGGCACAAAATAATACTCTCAATAGCAAAATACCCAGTAGGGGAGTACTAAACTGTAAACTTTGTAAGTCCATACATAGATGCATTCATGTAACTCAAACATGAAGCAAGCAGACATATAATAAACATGCACATACAATCAAACCAAACTTATACATACACATATGACCTTACTTATACAATCTTACTCATATGACCTTACTCATACAATCTTGCTCGTACGACCTTACTCATATAGTCTTGCTCGTGCGACCATGCTCATACAAAAAAAGAGTAGCGACTTGCCCTATCTCTATGTCATCATTTTCTCCTGTTATCATATGCACTCCAACTTTTCTGGATTCTAAGGAAGACAAAGTTACAGGGATAATATTGGAAGATGTAGAACTATCCTCCACTTGAAACTCCTCTTCATCATCATCATCTTTTTCTTCTTCTTCTTCATGAGGAGTGATTGAAGGGAATTCACTTGTTGCAAAAGTGAATTTAGGAGACCATGAAGAAGTCTCTACACCCCCGTCTTTCAAAGAAATTTTTATTTTACTCCTTATGTAGTATTGAGTTATTTTCATGTTGTTCTCTTCTTCATTCTTTGAGCCAACTATGTTTACAATTGCAACATGAAGTTTTTTCTCCTTAGGCATCTATCGTTGGGTTGTTTTCAAGAATTTGGTAGAACTTTAGTTTAAATTCTAAAGTTAGTCATTTAAAGACAAATTTTCCCAACTGCCACTAGTTATTGGACTTAATTTTCTAAAATTCATTCTCCTTAGGGCAAATTCCATTGAAGAATTAAATCCACTTGGAGAGGATAGTATTTTAGAGCTTTTATGCATCATACCCTCCTCAAAAGTTGGGTGTTCCTTTTCCTCATGTTGTGAAGACTTGTCATTGTTAACATTCTTCAAATTTTCTTTCCTTTAACCGAGCTTTGATCTATCAATGGTAGGAAAGGGAGCGAACTTGGATGACCTCCTTCCTCAATAGTATAACTTTCCAAAGTCATTCCCTTGATAGTCCTTTCCTTGGAAGAAAGGTACCATCTTGCCAATGCCACATGTAGGGCATGAGAGTAATACACTTCGTTGAGTCATTTTTTAGAAAATTTCATGGTGGATGAAGTCATCTCCTTCCCTTTTCTGGAAAGAGTCTCCTCACCTTATACTTTTTTGTCCTCTTTTATCATGGACCTTCACTCTTTGAGATTTGAATCATCACCCAAAGTGGGATAATCATTTTGTAGAACTTTATCCTTCATTGCAAGTAACTCATGTTGAATAACATCTTTTTCGTCATCTGGTTTTCTTTTTGCCCTATTCTTTTTGTCATATGGAGTTTCCACTATCATGTAGGAAATTTTCTTTCACTTTTCCTTGAAAGCATATGACATTTTCTTCTTTCTAGGTTAAAAAAATTATGCAATCATGGGGAATGTCACAATCATAGGCCCATTTTTTATTTTGGCCCTTTGTAGTCTCAAGAAAAAACTTCTTGTCATTTCTTCATTTAACTCCTATAATGGCTTGAACCGATTGTTTTGTCATAGCTCTTTGAAAGAGGTTGGCAAATGACCTAATCAATCTTATATAGAAATATCAATGAGGCTATCATTCACATTTATTTTATCCCATTGAACTAAATTTTTTGTCATTTTTCTAAGTCTTGAAACATTAATAGACTTTTTTGATA
Organism: Saururus chinensis; assembly: GCA_035235625.1. NCBI lineage: Eukaryota > Viridiplantae > Streptophyta > Magnoliopsida > Piperales > Saururaceae > Saururus > Saururus chinensis. The sequence goes on along the minus strand of CP141145.1, from coordinate 3,161,362 downwards.
TTATCGACTTTTCACTAAGAACTTTGTTCACTAGCCTTTAGAATATATTTTTACCACTCAATCTTTTACCAAAAGCAAAGTGAGGGGAGTGAGTGGTCTTAGGCTTCAGATAAACCTGGTTGATGAGGTCTTTATGAGTATTGTGACTTAGCCTTAATAACACACTGTCACCGCTCAAAACTTTGTCATAAGCAAAGTGTGGGGAGTGAGTGGTCTTAGGCTCCAAGTGAGTTTGGTTTACAAAGTCTTCATGAGTATTGTGCATGAGCCTGAAAAACACATTGTCACCGCTCAAAACTTTGCCATAGGCAAAGTGAGGTAGTGGAGCATTCACTTTAGTCTTCTTCTTAGATCTACAAGTAGCATCAATGCTGATATCCACAAGGATCACCATTTTGTCTTTATGTTTATATCTTGCCAAGGAGGCTTGAAACCTAGCCTCATCAAAATTAATGACAAGTTCGAAATTTGCAGTAGCCTCCATTTTTGCCAAAAAGATGGAAGGAGGAGAAGGTTCCACTGGATGTGCCAGAAATATGTTGGTAGATTTCAATAGTTCCCTATGCACAAGTCAGAATAAGATATCTGATGATCCTTCCTTGCAAGAGATAGAGAAGAGCTTTTTTTTATTTGTATGGCGACCTTCTCTTGATTAATCAAGACTACTCTTTATAATTTGGAATAGAGTAGTGATGATAAATCAATTTTCAAAACCCTTCGATTAAATGGCAAAAAGAAGAGGACAACTTAGAATTTATTTAAATATAAAAAAATTCTAAGAGAAGTGGCTACAATTTTCAAGTAAAAAAATGAAAGTTCAACTTTCAAAAAGGGTCAAGGCTTTTGGAATTTCTAGGGGCTGCTTGGGTGTTTGATTTTTTAGAAATGGAAGTGGAATTTTTTTAAATTAATTCAAAAAATTCATTGCCGAATGTGAATTACGGTTGGTAATGAAATTTTTTAGAATAAATTTGAATGTCATATCAAACCAAAATTTTAAACTATAAACTAATGTAACTCCTCTCTCCTAAACTTGGATATGCATGTTCTTGGTACTATTATGCTCCTAAATTCGAGCTCTATCAAACAAGATCCCACAAGGCTAGGTAATTTTGAAATTTAAAAGTGGGCCTCACCTATATGACATGCTTTTCGAGGCTCAAATTGATATCAGAGGTAACCGTTAAAAAATAATAGAATATGTAATTTTGAAATGGGAACTAGGAGCCAAAATTGATGGAATCACCTCATGAGGTGATTCAGTGATTCCGACTGATTTTGGCTCGAAATAGCTTGGAATCAACTTGACGCCCTCGCCTAATTTATTATTTTTAATAATATTTTTTTTGTTAGAAGCCTCAGCCTATTCCCACGTGTGTAGGGTTAGGTTTAGCTTCTTCTTTTTCTCATCTTTGGACTTTATCCACTTTGGAGACTTTGCTCATTTTAAAAATTTAGTCTAATTCAGAGCTCGTCAAGATATGAAATTAGGGTCTTTGAATTTTGACTTTTTTTTTATGTAAACACAAGCCATGGTTTCCAGCCACTGGTAAGCTCATGGCCCCTCTTGGAGTTCTCATCCATGAACAGTTTGGTGGGCAGTGCAAGATATATTATTGCGATTGAGTGTGCTACCACTAAAAACAAGGGAAAATTATTGAATTAATATTAAAAAAATTACCAAAATCCCAGAGAGAGAAAAAGATTTCCCAAAGTGGCATCTGTTTTGGCCATGTAGGCACCAACCAAATGCTAGCGCTTGCATAGTATTTTTTTATTTTGTTCTGATTTCATCGTTCGGAAGGACGAAATCAGTTTTAAGTTGATTTCGTCCTTCCAAAGGATGAAATCCCAACACTTCAGTTTTGCGACTAAAGAAAGACTCAAGGTTTCGGTGTTCAAGTGGATTTCGTCCTTCCCAAGGACGAATTCATCTTAAAGTTAATTTCGTTGTTCTAAAGGATAAAATTAGCTTAAAGTTGATTTCTTCCTTCTGAAGGACAAATTGCACTCTATTTATACGCTCGCTCCCTTTCCCCCCTATCGACTGCTGCATTCTAGAGACCTCCATATAGCTTCATTCCAGAGTCCGCCACCATGTTTGTCTCCATCTGCTGCCAAGTTTGGTGTCGCCAGCTGCCACCATTAATCCCTTAGCTCGAAGGTCGTCTGCCTGGGGCCCCTTAGTGTAGATCTACTCCGCCTAGAGCCCTGTTGCCCAGACTTTGTCCGGACGTCTACCCAGATCTGTCCACCCTTCTCCATCAGGCCCTAGATCCGTCCACTTACAGTTCCTTTGCCTAAATGAATTTTTTGATTTCGTATTGTATATGATAGATTGGTTGTGTTTTAGGTGATTTAAGTTTTTATTTTTTTAATTTTGTGGTTTGTAATCATAGTTAGCATGATAGATTGGCTGAATTTTTGTCGCTTGAAGGGTATGTTTTTTTATTTCGTGTTCTATAATCAAGATGTCAAAATTGCATGATAGATAGGTTGTTTTTTGGTGTTTTTAGGCTATGTTTTTTTATATCATGGGTTGTAATCAAGACAATAAGAAAGAGTTCAAAGATTGGTTGAATTTTTGTCGATTTGAGGGTCTGTGTTTTGATTTCTTGTTCTATAATCTAGATGGCAATTTGGTGTGTGATTATATTTTCTTAGTTTTTTTTAAGTTCGTACATTAAGGGAGTAAAATTGTGATATGATTTTTGTTATTTGAGTGGAATTGCTTGATTAAGCTTGAGTAATAGATTAATCTCATATTTCATTAAGTGAAGTAGTTATTTTGAAGTAATTGTTTAATGTATTATTTCTGTAATTTATTGGTTATGAATTACGTGACTAGAGATAGTGGAAGAAATATTTAGTTTTATGCTTCACCATGAAGGATGCGCGGATGGATTATTCATCAAGAAACCATATACTTATGATGAACTTGAGATGTAAGTAGCTAGCAAAGTTAGGTGGGATCGAAGGAGATGAAAAATTATTATTCAATATAACCTTCCGATATTTGAATCGAGATCAGGAATACTACGTGTAGATGATGAGGATCATTTAGATAATTGTTTCACCATTCATCTCACGTATTTATATTTGAGTTATTTTTCACAAAAGAGGCATAGTGAAAGGTGAAGTGTAAGTAGGAGTTCACACAGGAGCTCAAGAAAATTTATTGATGATAATAGCTTCAAATGAAAGCTATAGGTCGTTTGTACCTATTGACGATGGAAGTGGACCTAATTGGAGGCAAGATTTTTTAAGATGTGAATCATGTGTGAATCTTATAATTGTCAATGAAAAGTTGGATATTGAATTATGAATTCTGTGCGTAATGTGGAAGGTACACATCGCATGCACGTGGGATATTTAGCCTTAAAATGTCTCAAGGCAGTGCATGGTTTGGAACTCAAAGTTCAATGAGCATTCATTACCCCTACACAGGTGTTGGACATGCTGATGCTGGACCATCCAATCCAAGGTGAAATATATATTTTAAAATGAATCTAACATTTTTAGTTTTTAAAGAAGTGTTTACATAATATGAAATTCAATACATGTGCAATATTTATGTGTAGGTGCGCCTATGAACGAAAAAGGTGTTAGAGGTGAGGAAAGTGCTCAAAGATGGTTGATGGTAAGGGGGTTGATGCAGTAGACAATGCGATTGCCGCAAATGACATGAATGTTGATAATGAAGAGTCACCATACTATGATAATGAGGAGCCAATCTATGTACATATCACAAATGAGGAGATAGATGCAGCAGCTAATTGTGCTATGGATATGGAGCAACAAAATGAGGAAGAGTTATACGTTGGGCACATCTTTGAGGATAAAGAGGCATTTGTTATATCCTTGAGGGAATTTTCTATTAGGAATCATGTCCAATATAAGGTTCTACGCACAAATATGTCAAAGTATACAGTTAAGTGCATTGATAGTACTTACCCTTAGAGAGTTCATGAATCAATGAAGAGGGGTGTAGGGTACTTTAAATTGAAGATTTATGGATGTGACCATACTTATAGGAATGCCCAACTTAGCACTGATCATAGGCAGTGTAGTGCATCATTTGTTTCCAAGGTCATAATGCCTGTCATCCAAGCCGATTTAACTCTCACACCAACGGCCTTATCAGGTAATTTCATTTCATTATCACATTTCATATAATGATTATAAGCTATGTAAGGTCATTAAAAATTAATTATGCTTATAAATTGTGTAGGTCATTTGGTAGCTGTACTTGCCTGAGGTGTTGGCTGAGTTGCTTCCTCTTTGTACATAGGGAAGAGATGTGTAACTCTCGAACGCCGCTCATTTGTTTTGAGATTGTCGAGTTGTACCTACCTGATCATGTGATGGTCCAATTTAACTTGGAGCAATAGGTCCACCATAGAGCTTGTGCATCAGATCACTTGACAAGGCCACCATATTACCAATTGGGCTCTACATCATGCAACATATATTGCTCGATGGGATAATAGGAAAGCCACTATTATCCTAGGGGAGATGGCTACAACATCGTGTGATGTTTGTAGCTTGTATATGCAGTGGTATTACGCGCATATATATATTACCACACGATGATGCAGAGGAGATGACATATCGGCCTAGGGGTGCGTCTAAGGCAGCTTTGGTATGTATATCTTAATTAATTATTTAATAAATTTTTTTTATTTCTCGTTTATTAGTTATATGACTTTTATTTTAATTTTTTTATAGCTTGCTTTAGTGCAATGGACATATGCACATTTGACTTATGTAGTTAAAACCTATACTTTGGGTGAGGTCTTATTAGCATCATATCATTCGATGATCAAGCAACATGAGGATGCCCTTCGTAGCTTGCCGCTACTTTAGTAGGTTATTACATACGTTCATGGACATTATCCTATTGAAGAGGCAACTTAGACACGACCGAGGCATTCTCCATTCACGGATATTCCATCTTCATCTACAGTACTTGGCTCTCCTCCACGTTTATCATCTCCGGTTGCTATACATCTAGCCTACCCCCAACTAGATCTAATAGTATATAATAGATGACATTGGGCAACTCGTTTGGATCTTACCCCATTATCTTATATAGAGCCTTCTATTACTTATGGTGAGCCATCTGCTACTTATGCAAAGGAGTAGTAGGAGCAAGAGGACCAGGAGGAGCAGGTGGAGCAGGAAGAGCCAATATAGCACCGTCAGGGTCGTGGTTGAGGTCGTAGGGGTAGGAGAGGTAGATTGACTTAGAGTTGTTATATGCTTATTTTGTAAACCAAAACATTTTGAGAACATTATTTGTGATTTATATACTACCCATAGACTTTCTAACCGCTTGGTGCGTTGATATTATTGTGATTTATATGTTGTTTGTGTGGAACATATGTGATGTTATACAGGGACAAATTTATATATTTTGTGTGAAACATATATGATGCTTATACAAGGATAGATTTGTATGTTTTGTGTGGAACATATGTAATGTTATACAGGGACAATGGTTGCTTTTGATTTTAAGTTATCTAAAAAGAAATTTAAGAAGATTTTGTCCTTCGCATGGACGAAATCTATTTTAATCATCTCCAGTTGATTTATTTTGTAAAGGACAAAATCTGCTTAACAATAGATTTCGTCCTTTATAAGGATGAAATACTTTGTAAGTTGATTTTGTCCTTCATAAGGATGAAATCAACTTAAAAGCTGCATCTTTTCAGTTTAGTTTGAAAGAATTGTTGATATTTCGTTCTTTGGAAGGACAAAATCACTCTAAAGAGGATTTCGTCTTTCGAAAGAATGAAATCAACTTAAATTGATTTCGTCCTTCTGAATGATAAAATTGAAAAAAATAAAAAAAAACTACGCTAGCACCAACGCTTGGTTGGTGCGGCCAAAATAGACACCACTTTGGGAAATAATTTTCTCTCACAACGATTTTGCAACTATTTTTTAAATATATTTTAAATAATTTTTTCTAAAAATAATCTAAAAGCCTATTTTCCTTAAAAATTATTAAAAAGAAAATTTTAAAGGAAAACTTATTTTAATTTATTTTAAGAAATAAAAACACTCTAAAACTCCCTTTCATTATTCTCCCAAATTCATCTAAATAAGCCTTAGGAAACTATTACATATTTATTTTTTATAAAAAATGATATTTATATTTCTTTTTTTTACATACTACCTATGATTATATAAGGAAGGTAGATCTTACCTGCGAGATTCACTTTTTTTTATTTAATCAGAAGTAATATAAGGCCTAAAGGTGTTAAAAAAGTACACTAAAAATATTATTATCTATATTTATTATATTTATAGACATCAAATGCCAACTCTAAAAAGAAATAGAAGTCTTTAACTAGGAAATATAATCAACTAAGATCTTAAATTAAGATAATAGCTTTTGAAAGAGTTTAACTTTAATTAAGGAGAAGAGGAAGTTTACTTTGGTAATTTGAAGTAAACGGTGGGCCAAAGCATTTTTGAAATCAAAGGCAAAAAATATGAAAAAAAGCGTGGCAAACACAAACCGGATGTAATCGGACCCGGACACGTACGGAGGCGGAAGTCCGATTACACATTTTTATCTTCCCCTTCTCTCAAGTCGCTTTTGCTTTTCCTTCCCAGCAGCCTCTTCTGCTCTCCTCCTCCCAGAACCCTAAAAAAACCCTAAACACAGCCAATGTCCATGCGCTGAAATTCCATTTTTCAGGCTGAGCGGCGACAATGGTGAGGCTTGCGGCGGATTTGATCTGGAAATGCCCCCATTTCTTTAACGCTGTCGGCGACCGCGAGCTCGACTTGAGAGGTTCGTTTTCGGTCCACGAAGGCCCCGGTGTTTTGCTGTTTTTGTTTTGTAGTTCTCATCATATTCTGCTGTTTTGTTTTCATTTTGTGTCTTCTTTCTTGATCCGCCCTTTAGAATTTGCAGTGTTTGTGCGGTTATGGTGGGGCTTATTACTTAGATTTGTTTTGAAATTTGTGTGGTGCAGGAAACAAAATTCCAGTTATTGAGAATTTGGGTGCGACTGAGGTGAGGAGCTACTTGTTGAAATTTGAATAATCTGGCTCTCTTTGTTTTCTGTATCCATATAGTGATCTTAAATTGTTCATTTCCTTCTCGGCAGTATTCGGTGTCTTTTTGTGTTTAACTTCTGATTCGTGTAAAAGTGGATATGGCCATGCATTTTGTGTTTTAAATTTCGGTTCTAGTAAGGCGCTGGAAGTTATTTAGGTAAAGTGCTGTTCTACTGCTTAGCCATTCTCCCTTTTTAGTTGAATCTCATACAATTACGTAAGCTGTTGTGGAGGTTACACAAGTGCTCGTATACAAAGGAACAACTTTGTGAAAGAAAACATAGGAACTAAATCACTCATCTTTTGTTCATTAGTTTACAATTTACAGTTGCTGGAGCTGCATTTCGAATTGGAATGGAGTTTTGAGTTCTGAAAAAAGAAAGAAGTCCGTGATAGTGGGGACAATTGTTGGAGTTTTGCATCCTTCACTATATGATTTTTTACACTGTTTTTCCTTTTTGCTTTCTTTTTTCAATAGTCATAGTGATCTCCTGGATCATAGTTGGAGCCCATATTTTCCCATAGTCTTCCAAATTTTCGTCTTTAATTACTATTAACAATACTATTCATCTATTTGTAAGGCTTGGTAACTTGAAGGCACTTTTGCCTTTTTGCTTTACTACGAATGCTGTCCAAATTGCACAGGTGTGTCTTTGATTCTCTTTTAACTAGGTCCTCATTATCTTGAGGCTCTTTCTGATCTTGAGTAGCTTGTTGGTTAGATTTTTCATTGGTGCAACAATTCATCTTCTTTGTACAAGCGCATACTATCTTAAAGAGTTCATTTTCTTTTTTAAATTATTATTTGGGTTTCTCAAAATTTCCTTAGTGAAGTGTTTTTTTCAAACGGTATTGTGTTGTATCTGTTAGGACCCATGATGTCTAGTTCGGTCCAACTTTGGGGCCATGCGGCCAAATAAAATAGAGATTAGTTGTTAGAGGTATCATTATCCTTGCGCTCCTCCATGATAGTTACATTTAGCTGCAATTGACATATATAATGGGCATGGCTTTTCTTCAGTAGTTGCCAACTAGTGAACCTGGATGCCATTTTAATGAATTTCTAGTTGGATTTAACTTGGATATGCCTTTCATGATTGAATTCTCCGTAAGGATCATCAGTTTAGTATATATATAATAAATATGTGAAAAATATTGGTTGAGTTTCGTTTATATGATGTAGTTAGGTTTCTTGCGCGTTTAAATGGATTCTATGGAAAAACTGGTAAATCTTGTAAATTTGCATTCATGATAATTTTCTTACTCTGTTCAACCTCCTGTTAACTTATCTTTTCATTCACTAAATTTTTAACTAGTATAAAGCGACAAAATAAATAAAAAACTGCACAATTTCTTCGTGCATATTTTTGCATCTGAAGAAAGATATGATATTACTTGTTCATTCTGTCACCACCTGCTCGCTCTGTTATATTTCTGACGGTTATTTTGTGATAAGTATGTTTGGAAATTTTGATTGTTTCCCCAATGTTTGCAATTGTGTATTTTTCTGTGAGATTTACCATAATTTGGACGCTAGCCTCTTCATCTTATTTGGTGTTAACTTATTGTGGACAGAGTATAATAGTGATAGTTGCACTTTCAGAGTGCAGTTTTTTTTTAAAACATAATTTTTATCTTGCTATGTAGGACCAATTCGATACGATTGATTTGTCCGACAATGAGATTGTCAAGCTGGAGAACTTTCCTTATCTAAGCCGTCTTGGTACTCTGCTGGTAAACAATAACAGAATCACTCGCATTAACCCTAATATTGGTGGTAAGAATACTCATCTATCTTGTATCGGGCATGGTATGCATGTAGGTGTTGTCTTAACATGTTACTGCCTTTGTATCTGCAGAATTCTTACCAAAGCTGCACACCTTGATACTCACTAACAACAGACTTGTAAACTTGGTGGAGATTGATCCCCTTGTGTCTTTGTCCAAACTTCAATTCCTCAGCCTTCTGGATAACAATATTACCAAGAAGCCCAACTATAGGTTATATGTGATTCATAAATTGAAACACCTCCGATTGTTAGACTTCCGAAAGGTGAAACAGAAGGTAAGATGGTGTGTTGTTATCTGCTATTACTTCATCACTTGTTGGATAGATATTGAAGGTGATATATGTTTTACTTCTGGCCTGTTTGGAAGCGTTTTTTTACTTGAAGTGTTTTTTTCCCACAATCTAGATTTTAATTTTTGTCCTACTTTTCAAAGTTGCTATATTTCAAGTTAACCTGTTGGCAGAACTGTATTGATTTTCAGAAATTATGAAGCACCTATTTGGTAGAAAACTCAATATTTTGAGGAATTTCAAATAAAACTAATTTAATGAAAGGATATGAATAAGCCAAGAATATCCAAGCCACAACTATAAAATCTCCTTCAAAAATGAACATTGACTTTGACAACCTCAATACTAAAACACAAATATCAAATTTATGGAATGCACAATATGTAAATATTGTAGTGTCAGACAAAAGTTAAAACCCTTACAAATGCTTTTGACAATCATCTATTGCCCCTAATAATATAGTCTTCCCACGTTTGCAAAGCAATTCCATCACAAAGCTCCTCCCCAAGATGTTGTTATTCTAAAGGAGGTACTTGAGGCTGTTTTTTTGTCGTTTCTTTTTCTTTGTTCTCTTCTGTTCTTCAATTTCCTAATCTATAGCTGTTACCTGATAAAATAAGGAAAATATATTGGTCAAAATAGTTGTGCTTACATACATCTGTAATCTGGCTGTCTATTTATGTCCGTGTTCCTATTTAAATAGAGCAGATATTTTTTCATGTCTGAGGCAGATACAGATGTAGGCCAACCTTTTCTATCCACCCAAATAGGCAGCTGCCTACATGGACATATAGTTGATTGTAACTGTGGACTTTCATGTCCACTTCTTTTAAATGGTAACAGAGATCTTAGCAATTTAGGGGAAAAAATAGGGATCAGGTAGCTATGTACCATATTAGGACTTGCCCTAGCTTGTTACATTGCTACTGGACAATGGTTAGTGGTAACCAAAACCCGGGATCCAGTAGATATCCAACTAAAGACTTATGTTAAGCCTTATAAAAAGGCCTAAATAACACAATGAAAATTTGAGTTTTTGGTTCTTTGTGAAGAGTTCTCTCTTGTGTTCAGTGGATTCCAACCACGACTGCTGGTGGATTCCAGTAGCCATCCATCTGGTGGACTACAAGGTTTATCCCCTATCCCCTCCCCAAATATCTACACTTTACTGCTAAGACACACCATCCTGCATCGCTGTTTCTTCTCTATTTTATCTATTTTCTGTCTATTCAAGCTGTCATTAGTTTTGTTTGTAAATTTTTTTGATGAAGACACCGCTGGAACATCTCTTTTGGTACTGTTGCAGTTCATCCGCAATATGTTTACTGCCAAACAATTCTAGTCAGCAGCAGTCAAAGGAGAATTAACTACCTTGTGTGCTACCTGAAGGCACCATGGCCGTAATTCCTTGCTCTCATAATCTTCCATCAATGACTACATCAGCAACGCACAGTTAACTTTTTTAAGTAGTTGCATTATGCAATTTTGGTGCCTAAAATCATTCAATAATGTGTCTTTACTCCCTAGCAACTGCTACTACTGCCTAAATTCAGAAATAAGAAAAGAGTTCAATTTGCATGGTACTTGTGCTTTGCATAAGTAAAAAACAAAAAAGTCGTGAGAACAGAAAATTCTTTAGCTATAACACTGTAATGGCCTGCAGCTAAATCTTAAAACTCGTAAATCTGCCAGCTACACCCTGCTTTCATATTAATTCTCATTTAAAAAAAAATTCCTGTTCCACATTAATTGTCCCATTTCCCATTCTCCTACCGACCAGAAAGCTTTTCGTGTGCTTCTTCCTATAGTAAGAGGAGCATGTGAATCTAAGTCAGAAATGCTATGGGAAAATTGTCTTTTTGTGCCCTGAAAAGGTGCTGAGTTGGTTAGAAGAGTATTATCTTTTTTGTGGTCTAAGGTGCTTCTCACCTTTCATAAAAATTACACTTTTTCCTAATAAGACCATTAATATGGGACAGAGGGAACATAAAAGATCACAACATCAGGATATTTAAACAATGTATAAGCAATAGACTCTTATGTTTCCATTAGGAGCAAAGTACAATTACAGAGAAAACGACCTACTATAAGTACTTGGACCAAAAAAAAGTGTATAGAAACTACAAATAGGACAGTGCAATTGCAAATTTCCAGATGCAAAGATAGAAATTATCAAGAATCTGGCCAAAAACAAGGCAAAACCACCATCTTGTTGCAAATTAACAGGGAAAAATCTTACAGCAGCCCAGCCCAGCCCAAAAACCTTGCAGCTGAATCCAAACTTGTTAACCAAATTCCGAAAAAAAAAAGTCTATGTACATGCAAAGCATAAGGGAAAGAGTGGAAGCAAGCCAGCCATACATCATGGTGGATGGGATCATTGAAACGGGGTTTTGCATATTTAAGCCTCTCTTTAAGCAACACTGAATTTCATGTTTAGGAGAGACTCCAATGCATACCTGAAAGGCAAGAGAAGAACAGGGAAAAAGCAGGATGGAGGCTGTTGTTAGAGGGAAGCACCATTGGGAGGGGATGCTTGACCAGAGAAGAGGTGCCAACGTGGATGAGGTTTCTATCAGAGAAAGATGTTGCTGGGCGAGAAAGTGCGGACGAGAATGGAACAGAAGCTGTAAGGGGTAAGGTCGTGAGGGAGACGAGAGTGGAAGGCGGATGAGCCAAAAGTCCAAGTGTGTGATTCCTGACCTGTGCATTTTTGAGGCAAAAACAGGCCAGGGGTGTTTTGTTCCTTGGGAAGATTTATGAAAGGAATTGGGCTGCCGGTATTTTGGGGAATGCAGCACCAAACAAGACTTGTGCCCTTCCCTGCCCCTGAATTCACAACCAAGGAGAAAATTTCCATTTAAAATGCTTTCAAACAGGCTATTATTGGTTGATGAGTAACTCTGGTAAATATTTGTTTGGACTTTATTTCGTTTGAGGCACTTGAAGTGCATGGGAGTGTTTTAAGTGTTGTTGGGCTTTAAATTTTTATTTACATTTATAAACTGAGCGATGGAAGATGCCTATATTCTGGATATAGTAATATCTTTGCTAGATGGTGTTTGTTGACTTTTTATGTTGGTCAATCTTAGTGCCTTCTCTCTTAGCGAACTCGAGGTCATTTTGTTACCTTTCTATATCAGTGGAAACTTTGTTCTTCAGTGAATGCTATATCAAATCCTTTACTCTTGGGTAAGATTTTGCTTTTTGTTTTTTTTATTGGTTTAAACACATGATAATTCTTTTACATTTTAAGGAAATCTCCAACCAAAATGGTGATTGCATCACAGACCGTGAAACAACTTCTATTAGTGTCTAAGTGGTTAAAAATAAGATTTCTCAAGGTGTTTCTGGCATAGTTTGTGCATGTTGTTTTACAAATAAAGGAGGTGACTTGCAGTTCGTCTCCAGTCTCTTTTGGCAGTAGCATGAATATTTTTTTATTGCTGTATAATTTCATGTTTTCATGGGAAATTCTATTTCAAGTAGGGCTAATATTAGTTTTGATTGTTTCCTAGTTTTGTTGAGTTTGCTTAAATAGTTACATAAACATGGAAAGTCCTAATAGGTATAGAATGTCTAGAACCGAATTGCTGACAAAAAAGGGCCATAACAAGGGATGAGGCGGACATCCTATTCTATGTTTGCAAGTTGCATGAATTATTTGTTATTTTTATATGATCTTTTGTTTTCAGGAGAGGAATGAGGCTGAAAAGCTATTTTCTACAAAAGAAGCAGAAGAGGAGGTTAAAAAAGAATCAGTCAAGACATTTACCCCAGGTGAAGTTCCAAATGCTAATGAGATGCCAAAGGAAGAGCAGGCACCGAAGGCTGTTGCACCCACACCGGAGCAAATTATTGCAATAAAGGTACTTGCTTGTTGCATCAGTGAACCTTGCTCCTACACTGGTCATATATCGCTGTTATCTTCTATTTAAATGTATTAGCAAGAATGCACACGCATTATGTGTATAAAAGCTGATTAAATAAGAAAAAATAAAAGAACTTGAAAATAAATTATGTAATTAATGAAGGTCTCCTTTGCATCCTATAGTTATAGTTACAATACATGCTTTTAGGATCATGACGATCATAAATTACATGCACATAATTATAAGCACTATACTAACCCATGTACACTTATAGTAGGCAACTGCGAGTCCAAATCTCATAGGCTTGAGATTAGGTAAAAGGTTAGTGAAGACAATGGTGTTAAAGGACTCTGCTTTGTAGAGTGTCCCATTCATATTTAGTATTATTTTGGTGGGGTGTCTCATTTGATAGAGCTCGTTAGAAATTTTTGAATGGTGTAAAAAATGTGCTAATCCAAAAAAATATTTTATTAAGAAGCATGTTGTATGCGTGGGACCCACAAAAAAGTTGAAGAAAACACACTCATTTGGGATTTTGTTTGATAGAACTTGTTGAGATCTTTTCAACGATACTTGGAATATGCAAATTTGAGTTCATGAGTGCAAGATGACCTTATAAAGTTAAAATTAACATTACCTAAAAAATAGGGCCTATGCCGCATCAACAACTAGTATTATGTTGACGTGTGACAGTAATTGAAAAGAATCTGTGTAAATAATTTTACTAAAATGCCCTTAAATAAATTACCAATTCAAACTATTATTAGAGGATAGTCGAAAATATAAGGGTAATACAGGAAATTTGGCAAAAATCTATTGTCACCCATCTTGCTTTATATAGTAGTATGATTAGGGTAATATGATACTGAAGAGGGATAAGGAGAGACTTCCGTTGCCATTTATGGTTGCAAAAAAGAGACAAGGGTCATGAGGCATTGGTAAAGTTTGCTTTCTATTTTTCCATGCATTGGTTACCCACTGTTGTAAAATGATTCCAGCTACACCAAGTGTTTTTTTTTTAAATTTAGTATAAAAGGATTGTGTATAGCATTTTTATCTTAAATTTAGTGTAAGAAAGCAAATGATGATATAGAATCCACGCTATTGACCTCTGTCAGCTGGATGAAATGTAGTATACTTGATTTATGTCCAACGGCCAGTTCCTTTTTTGCTAATTTTGAGACTATTTTTGTTGGATGTTAACATCTGATGGCTCTTAAAAGTAAAATGATAATGCTACACTAAATCCAGTGAGGCGCACATTTATTGCCCAACAAAACCCCGCTACCTCACGGGTGTATGGGTTTGGTGTACAGTTATCAGCATTGTTCTCCAAAGGCCCTTTATGTGGGCTAATCTGTTAAGTACAGCCGGTTGTTTGCTAAGAGGGAGTGTCATGCGTGGAAAATGATATCCTTTATCTAGAAGTATAGGATTGAATCTTTCTTGACTGTGCTGTAGTGAATTCTCCTGAAGATTGTTCGCTGATGACAAACTGGTTTTATATTCAAAGATGTGGGTAGCAGGCATCATACAAAGAAACATAAATATGCAAATATTGTTACTCCAAAAGGGTGATATAATGAAATTTTTATAAATTGCTAGAATATGTGGTGTAAGATCCATACAGCTTATAAACTGCAGAATGAAAGAATATGTGATGTAAGATCCCTTGAGTTAAAAACTGCTGAATCAATTCATTATTGTGAGTCCAGTATTAATTTTTCAGTTGTAGGCTATTTTTGGATTTTTTTGGTGTGATTTTCTGATTTATTGAGACTATGTTGACATCTATGTTACTGAATCTTATGTAGGCTGCCATTGTGAATTCACAAACACTTGAGGAAGTTGCCAGGCTCGAACAGGTGTGTTTTCTGCCAACTGAAACATATTTATAGAAATGCTAAGTTACTTTTGTTTTACTTAGCAAAGAAAAAAGTTACTGCTGTTTTCATATTATCTGGTACTACTTACATTGCTCTGGAAGGAAATGTTTACTCTTTTTCTGAGCAAATCTTCATCATGGAACTATTTATGAATTTTTTTTCTGACTATGAATTTGTCTTGAACAGGCGTTAAAAACAGGGCAATTACCTGCAGGTCTACAGATTCCCTATAATGATATGACTGAAGCTGCAGTTCATGATGAAGGTGACCGGATGGATGCTACAAATGAAGAAAAAAATGATAGGATGGATACAGATGTTCAGACTGAAGAAAATGCTGATATTAAAGAGGATGGTAGTGGCGATCAGCGGGATAATGATGATCCAACACCAATTGAACAGGTTTTTCCTACTATCACTGCCTCCAGGAAATATCTTTCATTTTTGAGGTGCTTGGTCTCAGTTTTTATGTTGCCTTGTGGTTTTCTATCAAGTATCAGTTTATCAACGTGTTTGCACCTTCTAAGCTGCTTATATATTTGGATTAAATTTGTTGTTTGTCTTTATCCTTTCATGGTTTCCGCCCATTTTAATGTAAACTATGTTTTTATAAATGTGTGTATTCTTTTGTTGGAAGTGTGATTATTTTCCAAGTTCTGTTTTGCATTTGGGGAATCTTGGCTTAATGTGTTCATATTTTATTGCCAGGACTGAGGAGGCCTTTTCAATTCCTAGTCCTGAAATTTGGCCGTCATTGCTTTTCATTTCCGAGGAGTTCATGGATTATGTGGAATTTCCACTGCATGAAGTCCGGATTTGTATCAATGTACTAGTATGACCAAATTTTGTGATTGCTGCAGTTCACAAAGATTTGAAACCTTGATTAGCTGGCGCAACAATAGAGGCTAGAGGTACATAAAGTCTATGGCATGATTATTCGAGTAACTCAGCTAAGGGGTAGTATTTTTTCCCTTTGTTTTGTTGAAAACTAGGAAGATGGTTTTAACTTCTTTACTTGGAAATGAAGAGGTTCTCTCTCTGTAATTCTATCCATGTATTTAGATGATGCCCGTGGTTATCAGCTTTTTTATCTGAATTTTGTGATAGAAAGTAACTAGATGAGGAAAAAGTTTCATGCGAATATTATATATTTTTTCAATGCGATCCACCTAGCTGTGCAAAACCAAAGTGCGAATGATATTTTTTTTATACGAAGTACAAATGGTTACATCAGAAGAACCAGAATATTTGATATATAAGAAGAAACATCAATCATAGTTTAAAAAACAAAAAGAAACATTTCAGTATGTGGAGGAAAATCTAAGCATGTCCTTCCTGATTTTAAAGAGACGAGCTGCATTTACGGACTACGGTTCTTTTGTATGGCAATGTATATGGGCAAAGGCTGTGTTACTGCAGTTACTCGTGCATTACAGCCTAAGGCTGTGTTAGTGCGAACAGTAAAAACGGATAAGGCTGCGTGGCTGCAGTTATTTCTGAGATGATTGATAGTTCCACAAAAAAGATAAAATATACTTATGGGTGGCTCAGTTACAATAAGCCGGAAGTCACATGCATTCTTGAGCTGTTGGATTGCTCACGTTACTCAAATATGGAACTATCCTGGACGATTTTGGCCGGAAATCCTTTATTTTTGCAATATGATCATGTAAATAGGTTTGAATCACCTACTTGCCCACTTCATTAGTGTGTGTTGTTAGATCTTGAATCACCTACTTGCCCACTTTATTAGTGTGTTGTTAGATCTTGATCCGATACCTTGTGATGCCTTGACTCAAATTGGCACACGTGAGCTTGACTCGTTAACTATTTTTGTTTATGCTGCATGATCATTGTAAAAATAACAATTTCTATTTATGCTGCATGATCATTGCGAAAATTATAATTCCCCGTAGCTTTCTAAAGCTTGCCCCTTTTGTTTTTTCTTGAAAAATATTAATGTTCATTCTAATTGCACCATTTTTTTCATTCCCTACCCACCTCGACTCCCACTTGGGAGGAAGTAGGAGCTCTAATATTGGGGAACCGAAACCACCTTGTATTAATTTTTTTGAAAAATAAATTTTACACATTTAAAATTCCCATATGAATTATGCTTGGACTAAATAAGTGAGCCAAAGTGAAGTTTGTGTGAGGCTTATTTGTTAAGTCCAACCAAAACTTATGTGAGAGTTTTCGTGGGTATTTTTGTTATGCGAATATATATTTTTTTAAAATAATTAGTTGATGGTGAGAGGGGGTGGAAAAATAGGTATAAATGAGATGTGTATGTTTGTCTTTATTAAAAAATTAGGGGATAAAGTATAGTTTTAAAAGATGAGGGGATCTATGCTAGTTTTTACAAAGGTCATTGCGCGTAATTAAGTTTAATTTAGTAAAAAACAACAGACTATCAGCCGTAGCATATGATTCCCCAACTCAGAGGAAAGCACATAAAAGTTTACAAGTGGAGGAAAATCTAGGAAAGAAAACACCCATGCACATCACGTTTCAAGATCACAGTAGTTCAGCTGGTAGCTCTACCGTTTGATGTTTCAAGATCACAGTATGTTCAGCTGGTAGCTCTACCGTTTTTAAACTTGCCGATGCATGCGCCATGTTGTTGCCCTCATCACTACCCTGCTGTCTTCTGCCTCACCAAAAGGCTGGCTTTGGAAGCCATGGCGAGGGCAGGCAGTCTGCCCTCCGCCTGGAAGAGAAGCCGCCTTTGGCGGCTGCAACCAGAACTAACTACTTGGCTGCATTCCACGATGCAACTGGTGACATAGCCAAGGGCGGTGGCGGTGTTCAATCTGTTTTTAGAAATTTATTAAACTAAACTTTGCTAGTGGCAGCTTTGCCTTTGAAGAAAAATTAGTGGCATTTTTTGCAAGTTTACTAGCTATTTTCCAAAATGGAAAAAAACTTGCAGATGTTTTATAAAAATGACAATAAAAGGATATTTTCAAGTTTTTACGTTAATCAAAGGAGGAGATGATGATTTTCCCTTGGTTAAAAGTAGGAGAGAGAGAGAGAGGTGGAGTAAGAGCTCAAGTTTTAGTAATAGAGAATAGCTTGGTGAATGGCGGCCTCTTCCTTTGGATTAGATTGGCATGGCCTATTCTACGATATGATTATCCATTTGTTAATTTAACCCGTCTCAAGTATGCAAGGATCTATATTGAGATCGCTGTTGTTTTCTCTTTTCCAAGTGAAATCACTTCTGAATGTGATGATGAGCGTTCATTTTCTCAGAAGGTGGAGTATGAACGGAAGCCTCAAGCATGTTCCAAATGCCTCTCTTTTGATTACTCACTAGCTGATTGTCCAAGCAAGGACGGAATGGAGAAAGGTGGAAAATTCAGGAAAAACAGGGAGCCAGGACGCCATGAAATTACCTTCTAACCTTGGGGAGAAGATGACACAGGTGGATGCCATGTCGCAGGCTAGATGAAATTGGCTGTCATTCCTTAGGAAGGACCATATCCTAATGGGTAGTCAACATTCTATTATTAGACCGGTTTCCATTCAATCACGAATCAACATTCCATCTGAAGAAGTTTATCTAGGGAAATCTCTCCTAGAGATTCCTCAAATCAAGCCATATCAGGAATGAAATCAGGAAATGAGGCCCAACTTGGGAGCATCAGCACCGGGGGAGTGCCCCAGCTGATCTGGTTTTCATGCAGGATGTTCGACTCAAGATCCATTCCATGTTTTGGACAATGGCGAGAAATTGGTAGATGATGAATCTGCTCTTAGTGAAGCACTTGCTAACAGAGATGATCAGCTTAAGCTTAAACCTCAAAGGCGTACATGCTCTAGAAAGATAACCAATTTAAAAAGAGGTGGATGCCTCTCAAGGAATGACGATTGGCTCCTGAAATACCCACGGCTTAGGCCGAGGAAATAAAAGGTCCGCTGTGGTGGACTTGATAAAAAATCATAAGTTAGATAAGTTGGGACTATGTGAAACTAAATTGAATTATCATACTTTTCAAAGAGTTACACATAGTATGGCTTGTTGATGGGATTATTTGCACAATTATCAGTTTGATGCTTCTGGCGTTTACTTTTAATGTGGAATCATCAAAATTTCAAAGCTATGAAGCTTCATGAAGTGTCTAAGATGATCCATTGTCAAGTGAACTCTCTTATTGATGACTTCTCTTTATTCTTTATCTTGCATATGTATCTTTGTCAGGATATTATTTACGTTCAACAAGGGATTCAGTCTCCATGGTACCTCATGGGGAATTTCAATGCAATCATAGCTAATTCAGAGAAGTTCGGAGGTACCCTTGGCAGTTGAATGATCAATTTAATCGTTTTATTTTTTAGGTTGAGCTAGGAAGACTTCAACTTATAAAATTCGTACTTAATTGATTGCCGATTTATTGGACTTTTTTTTAAAATTGCATAATAGGCTTATCTGTAGGATTAACAGTCACTTTTCCTCTTTTCTATAAAAAAAACAATTCCTCTATTTATTGCTTGCATAATATTACTTGGTGGAGGGATTACAAGCCACTGAAGGAGGGGTGATTAGGAGTGCGTAACATTAATGACTGTGACAGGGTTGGTTCACTGAAATTACTTTGGAGAATTTTTACTAATAAGGAGTTGTTGTGGTGCTTGTGGATACATGTGGTATATTAAAGAATCAGTGTTTGTGGATTTCTAGTCCAAGCTCTTGTTCTTTTGCATGGAAATCTATATTAGCTCTGCGTAAGACCTTGATAAAGGATGTTGTTTATTTATCAGAGGTTGGATGGATCCTTGGTTGGATTCTACTCCCCTTCTTTATAGATTTGGAAGAAGACCTATTATCCAGTATCCAGTTGGGTGGTAGTATGGAGGATGGATTTGTTCATTCATTCCAGGCTGTTGATTGGCAATTACAACTAGCTTTTTCATAACGTACTGAAGAAAAATGGGAGGTATTTAATTTTCATAGACCAGTTTTTTCTAACTCTGTTGACTCTTATGGGTGGCATTTAGAGTTTGATTTATTTGCTTTCAAAGGGGATTGGAACTTTATTAGATCCCATGGTTCTAAGGTGGATTTCAATGATTTAATTTGATACAAGCATATAGTTAATCAATATTCTTTTATTGCTTGGTTGACCATGAATAATGGTATCCTTACCATTGACAATATGTGCAAAAGAGGTTTCCAAATGCCAAATAGGTGTGTATGCAAGAAACATGAGGAAACAAGGGATCACATCTTCTTTGAATGTCCTTATTCTAAAATAGTTTGGAGGATAATCCTTTAACAATGCCATATCTATAGATATATCATTCACTTTTAGGGGGAGATTAATTGGCTAATTTATTTCATGAAGATTAATTTATAAGGTGTTAAGCTTATGAAGTCAATCTTTACTGTCTACATCTCTTTTATTTGGAGAGAAAGGAGCCAATGTATTTTTGAGGCTAAATCTAATAATCCTCTTATCTTAGCCTTTCTCATTATTAAGCAGGTTAGAAATATCCTAGAGTCATTCCATCTAAAACAAGTTATTCTTAACAACTGTTCCTTCTTTATTGATTTTTGGGAACATTAATTATCTCAGTGTCTCCTTATTCTTGGGGCATCTAATCCGGATTCTTACTCTTGGAGGTTGGCTTTGTGGAATGTATTGGGTGGGGAAGGATGATTGCATTTTCTTTTAGCTATTGTTCCCTTTCCTTTAGTTTTTAATGAAAATATTTAATTACCAAACAAAAATTACCCTAAACTCTAAACCTTTAATCACAGTAAGGTTAAACCTTTATTGCTTACCATATTTTGAAAACCATGTTCTTTTATTGTAGGTAGCATGTTTATTTAGCTTCCCACGAGATGATTATCATCACCATAGTAGAATAGTGCTTTAATACATATTGGTCAAAGCAAAAAAATAAGCAATTTGATAATCATTAGACAACTTTAATTAGAAGATACACCGGTGCATAAACTTAAAATGAGCTTCTATTTTTAAAGCATGCATCAAGTATTTTTAGTAGCAAACAAGTATTTGTAGACCCATACTAGAGCATAAACAATTGCAATTTACTTTTCATGAAACAAAGAAAAAGTATCTAATTCCAACGAAGGTCCATAAGCATCTTGCCTTGACAAAGATGATCATATGTACTCCTTAGCATCAATGAACGGTTATATAATGCTAAAGATAACGTTCGAGGTAATTCTTTGCATGAGTGTAATTGACCTCAGGATAAAGCTTGGAAACCTCTTCTCCATCCTCACTTATATCAAAGTTTGCGAGACAACCCTCATAGAAAATATGATAGTAGCGTACTAATACTGATTGGGTTCCAACATCTTGATATGAAAAAAGAAAATAGAAAAACTATCAAAAGTAATATAATTGTGACTAGACAAGTTCAGCCATCCTATCTGGATATATGATGTCTTCTCCTTCATTGTTTTATTGACATAATAAATCAAGATAACCATTTAATAAGGATCACTCGTGTATTCTACTCAATTTTCTATCAGCTCATCCAGCCATACACTCCTTTCGTCTTAAATTAATAGCTCCATTTGGTAAAAAAAATTGTTCCATATTAATAGCTCCATTTTGTTCAATTCAAATGATGAGCACTTAAAAAAGAGTATTATAAGCTTATTTTCCCTTCTTATAGATGTGGATTTCATCATTCAATAAAAACTACTATTATTCTAAATGCAGCTAATAATATAAGATAGAAGAAGTATAAGTGAAGCATTTAGTTTGACTTAGAACCACCCAATCTACTAATATCATCTATGTTACTAAGAAGGGATGAATTTGAGTGTTAGATGGTTGCAAAGTAGCAACTTGGCGTGATAATGAATTAATCTATCATTAACTCATTTATGTTACCTTTCATCATAGAAAGAAAGTCGTCATTTGAAATCATTGTCTTTGTGAGCTCTTTACCAATGAGCTTCTCCCATATGCTAACGACCTTCCTCTAGGAGAGGATGTTCTTAGTGGGATGAAGGTAGAGCATCTTTCTCAGGGTCCGGGGGTCATTGATGGTCTTGATGGTGTATGTCCCAATGTCATCCTCATCCAAGAATATTGCTGCATATATACAAGTTGTAAGCTCATTTATGAAACACCAACACACATTCAGTAGTATTGAGATGTCATATGTCTTGGTTAACATTCCATAATTTAGTGTAAATATCGAATCAATCTTGTATGAAACATTTAATATTACATTAAGAAAGTACTTTTTAAGTTTGTTGCAAAACTATGGGAAAACAGTAAAGATACTGTGTACAAATGATATTAAAATATCAATTGGACGTTATAATTTACATTGAACTTCAAAAACCTGGTGCATAATCTATTTTGAAGCAACAATTTTACAAATTACACATATAGATGAGATTGAAGAGGGGTGAATTTCATATTAACATTCACTGGGGACATCTGTTAAATTTTTTATTTCCAATTAGTATTGATATTATAAAATAACATTGCTATTGGAACTCTTATAATGTCTCACTCGCCCCCCACCAATCACCCACCCTATAAAAATACTATAAAATATCTCAATCTTACCCCACTCATAAGATGTTCCTTGTTTTAAAAAATACCCACCCTACTCACACCACTTTTTTTCCATGTTGGCCATTATTAGCATGTTTCCTTCCTACGAAGTTCCCTTTCCACCCGACATCCATGCATGCTGGAAAGGGAGAGTCCAAGGTTGCCTCCATAAATGCTAGTTGGGGGTTTCTCCTCTTTCGGCATCCCTGCACAGCTATAGAGGAATTGATTGGCCCATTCTGACCTTAAAAGAAGCCTTCAACCCGGGCATTGTACATCACTTTTTGAGGCCAATGTGTTGCAGATCCCTGTTTGCATGTTCTGTTCATTTGTGTTTTTTATTTGACAACATCTCCTTCAATAAGATCAAGCATTTCCTTTGACATGATGATTGTTGTGGGCGTCAATCACATTCAAGATTTTTTTAAGTTTCCAAACTTGGACACATAGAAAATAGTGACTTTGACCCTTAGACCTTCTTAGTTGAATAACTTCCAAAGTCGCATTAAGTGGATTGTATTGGCTAGCAGGACCATGAAGTGCAGAGCATTAAGGGAGGGCTCAGTGAATGGGCTTTGTAATTTCATTAAGTGAGATGCCATCAGAGTTTGTGATCAACTAGAGGAGTATGAGGGTTTGAGCATGTGCACTAAACATCACTTCAGGCATTAGTCGTCACACAAAATGAATTTCATCAAATTGCAAACCCTCAAGGAAACAATCTAATGAACCCTTTCTTTACTTAATTTAATCTTTTAATAGCAAGCATCTATTTATATCAAAACACTTAATAATGTGATTAGGATTAATTAAATAAATAAACAGAAGCACACCAAATACATAATTTTTGTATGGAAATCCAAACTTGGGTAAGAAATCACAGGAGCTATCCAACCAAGTAAAGTTAATGCATTATAGAATAGATTTGGGCAAAAATCATTTTATCCAATGACTTCAACTCTACTTCATGCGAATCCAATGTCCATGGCGCATCACTTGTCTTTTATTCTTTCACGTGTGTGCAATCACCTTAGGATAGCCACCAAAGATGACCAATAAACAACTTTGCAGCAATTGAACCAATTACTATGAAGAAATTATTCAACTTTGACATAGGGTTTTTCTTGAGGAGGGTCCCATGGTTTTACTTGAGGAGGGTTTTTCATATTAAAAATCTCTTTTGTCATGGTTTGATTTTGCATATTCACTAGATACATATGATTTTTTGGTACCATGTATCAAAGTCTATGTTATAAATTTTGCAACACAAGGAGGGAATATATCTCTAGTTCCTAAGTATTTTAACTAAGTGCACTGGATTTAGCCTTAGGTTTGGCCTTTACAAACTAATAGTCACAACCTTTAAAACATCAACAATGACTTCTAGAAGGATTGTGGACTCAAAGTATGGAATAATAAATGAAAACAAGATATTATCATCTAGAGTGCATCATCCAAAGAGAAGAAGTGAGAAAGAACTCGCTAGGTTGAAGTCTAGGGTTCTCTTGAAAATGAAAAGGGCTTCTTCACTTTAGGTTACTACAGAACACTAATATTTATAGTGTAGATGGGGTAAAAAAAGAGTCTTGCCTAATTAGGTATCAAATTAGACTAAATTAGGAAATTTGCCCATAGGTGATTGATCATATGATCAAACCAACTAAGTAGATTGTTCCCAAGAAAAAGAGATCAATCAACCACAACTCACTGAAATATGAAAGACGCTGGAAAATCAATCAGGCAATCAATTGACCTACCAAAATTTAAGTTGTGTTTCAAATACAATTCTAACTCTTTTTTACTTAATGGATAGCTTCAATACGATATAGAAAAAAACTATAATAGAATGCAAAAGACTATCAAGAGAAATATACCCATAATTTTGTGCAATAAAGGTAGAACCTTCACAAGAGGCTTGACATGAGTTTAAGCCCTTTGAATTGTCAAGCTCCATGTCCATTGCATACTTGACCACTTAAACAACTCTACAAATTGTAAGTTACAGAGTAGATTCAACTAAATACATATACCACTACAATAAAATGTACTATTAGCGATGCAATAAAAAGCATCGCTAAAAACTGTTAATTGTGACACTTATAAAAGCTTCACAAAAAATGTAACTATTAGCGATGTTTTTTAGATAGCATCGCTAATAGTGCATCTATTAGCGACAATAAATAATGTCTCTAATATCAGAACTATTAGAGATGCTTTATAAAAACAGTCGCTAGTAGGTGTGATATTAGTGACGCTTTATAGAAGCGTCGCTATTATTAACACTAATTAGCGAAGCTTTTATAAAAGTGTTGCTAGTAGTTGTGCTATTAGTGACATTTAACAAAAAAATATAACTAATAGTTCTAAATTTAAAATAAAAAATGAAAAATTTAGAACCATTAGTGACGCCTTTAAAGAAGCGTCGCCAATAGTATTAATATTAGCGACGATTTCTAAAACATCGCTAATAATTATAGGCGTCACTAATAAACCCTAAACCCTAAAACCCTAAACCCTAATAATTATATTATTAGTGCCGCTTTTAAGAAAACATGCAAATAAAAGAAATTTATTTTTTTAGAAAATAGTAATCTTAATAGCAACGCTTTGTTAAAAGCAGTGCTATAATGCCACTATTAGTGACACTGTTAATAAAGCATCTCTACTAACTTTAATATGAGTGACACTTTTATATTAGCATAGCTAATAGCTTTATTAATTAACTTTATTTAAAAAATAAATATACAATGAATAAATATTATTATTTTTTAAATAAACTTCTCAAATGTAATATATTTTATTTAATATATTATTTTAATATATAATAAATAAAAAGTAAAATAATAAATAAAATTTCCCTACTTTATTTAAATTTTCTTATTAATTTTAAAATATAATTTATAATAAATGAGAGAGGGAGTGAAGAGAGAGAACAGAGGAAGAGAGAGGAGAGGGAGTGCATAGAGAGAGAGAGAAAGAGAGAGAGAAGGGGAAGGGAGAGGTAGAGAAAGAGAGAGGGGAGAGGGGAGAGAGAGAAAATTAAAGAGAGAGAGGAGAGAGAGAGATAGGGAGAGAGTGAGAGAGAGAGAGAGAGGGTAGAAAGAGAGAAGAGAGGGAGAGGGGAGAGAGAGAGGGTAGAAAGAGAGAAGAGAGAGGGAGAGGGGAGAGACAAAAAAGAGAGAGAGGAGAGCGAGAGACAGGGAGAGAGTGTGTGTTAGAGAGAGAGAGGAGAGAGAGAGAGCGGGTAGAGAGAGAAGAGAGAAGTCGAGAGAGAAAAAATTTTAATTATACATTATTTTGAGCCGTGTGGGCTTTACTTAACTAAGCTTGTGGGTTTGAGATTGTTGTTTACTTTGTGATAAGCAACACCTTTTCCTTCCCTTTTATTTACTCTTGCTCAAAGGATTGTGCGTACTCCGCGTTTTTGTTAATCGCTCGTGGTTAGGGTTAAGTCTTCCGCTAGAATCGTTTCTCAATCTTCACTTCGTCGCCCCCGCACGCTTGACCGGCCTTTGGACCGGGTTTGGCTTGGGTCGGGCATCACTGGGGCGTGACACAAACTCTGCTGACTTTAATCCATAGTTTGCAGCCTTGTTTTAGGCTATATTTTGGCTTATTTAATCCATGGTTTGTGGCCTTAGTTTAGGCCATAATTTTACCTATTTAATCTATGGTTTGTGGCCTTAGTTTAGGCCATACTTTTATGAATTTAATCCCAAATTATTGGCCCTAGGTTGGGCTATACTTTTGTCATTTAAATCCCTAATTTGAAACCTTGTTTTAGGCTTTACTTTTGCTTATTTAAATCCCTGATTTGCAGCCTAGTCTAAGACTTTTGTTAATTTAAATCTCTAAATTGCAGCCTTGTTTTGGGCTCTACTTTGGCCAAATTAATATCAAATTCTCAGCCTTGGTTTATGTTATAATCATGCTGATTAAATACCTAAATTTTAGCCCTAGTTTAGGTTGTATTATTGCCTATCTAATATTTGATTCTTAGCTTTGATTTAGGTTATAATCTTGCTGAATGAATTGCTAATTTTTTAACCTTAGTTCATGATATATTCATGTTTATTAAGTCACTGAATTTCAGCCTAAGAGTCTCTGAATTTCAGTTTAAGATGCCTCTAAAATTTAGCCTATATCCTATATTGAATGTTGATGGTTGTATCAACCTGAAATTGTCATGTTAGGTTGTTGACTTGAGTTGTTCATCTCAGCCCCAATCCGTTTCATTATAATATTGAATTGGTCAGTTCATCTCTGCATAAATATGAGTCATTGTCATGTTGATTTATTCGCACGCTTGAGCCCTAAATCTGCCTCTTATCTTGCCAATTATGAGAATCGATTGTATGCATGATAGGTTGTGTTTAATATTAAATCTTGGGATGCATTAAGTCATATATTCATTTAGCATTGTGTTAGTTCATAGCAATAGCCATGGCATTAGTTAAACGGTGTAGATATCAGTTAAGTTGTTCAAGTTTGCATTAGTTAAAGGCCAATTTGGGAGTGTTGTTTATTTGGTAACCTGTACTCTATATATTAGCCTTATGTGGTACTATTTACAGGATGTTTTGCATTTTATAGGTTGTTTTAAAATACTTAAGCATTGCATGTGTGATATTATGCTTCTTAGTATAGTATAATTTTTAGGCAGAACTATGTCTGGATCCGATCTTGTTAGAAACATTGGAAATGTTGTCTAATGAGTACATAGGAAACTAACACCGGGTGATGTTGGCCCGATCCAAAAAATATTAATAAAATTTTTTGCCCCTTTAGAAGCTCTTCTCCTGAAGGCGAAAGACTTGTACTTAGATGGATGAGCTGTTCTTATTGAATTTTGAGATGTGTAATAATATTATATAATTTGATATTCGAATTTGTGAACCTCAGTTATCATGACCTCGATATTTAACTGTATGGTTTATTTTATATTTAAGAAAAAAATTCATGTGACTACCGTTCATGCTATTTTGAAAAGGTTTTTAAAAATCTGGGTTGTGACAAATTGCTCGCCCACACAAATTCACACACTCATGATTTGGAAACATAAGTATAGCAATAAACATAGTCCAAAAAAAAATTAAACATGAAGGCATTGCTAACTCTTAACCCTATTTAAGTAAATCAAATCCAGATTTACAAAAATAAAAAACATTGATCTTAAACATTACCCAAACATCTTTTACCAAGGGATCGTAGACCTCAATAAAAGACTTTATATTGTTTACCCAAATACACTTTAAGAAGTTTGTAAGATCCAAGAGAAAAGTAGAATTGAATAGCACACCATAAATCTCAAAACAATTTGGCCATTTTCGGTGTAATGGGAAAACAGGAAAGGGGGAATCTTAAGAAAGAAAATATACTCAACTTCCAAAGAATTTTCCATCAAAGGAACACCATGACACACATAATTTCCTAACTCCAAATACTCATCATGGATCATAATCAGTCATAAATCATAAGAAATTCTTTGATAATCATCATATTGCCAAGATATACAATTCTATGTATCAAAAATTGCAATATGAAATTAAAAACCCTATAATCTTATGCATTCAAGATCAATCATCAAAATAATTACAAGCATGTAAAAATCTGGAGTTAATGCAAAAGACCTTCCTCTTACACAAACTCTCATTTTTCACAAAATTCGTCTTAAGCACTAATGAATAAAACTACACTGATTAAATAAAAAACAAAGGAAATTCATTACCTTACCTTAATGCAAACTACAACTCTTAAATCAATCCCTTGTGCGGCTACTCTAATAATAGAGAATCCAAATGTTTAGGACTTTTTACAAATTTTAAATTTTTTTTCAAACAATAATGGAGAATGAGATGGGGTAGCAAGAGGGGAAATGCAGGAGAAGAGAAAAGAATGGAGAAGGAGAGGGGGTCAACAAGAGAGAAACAGGACAGAGAAAAGAGAGAGGGGTGGAAGTCAAATAGAGATAGGGAGGGGGGGCATGGGGCTCTTTTGTGGGAGGAGTCCTAGGTTAGCCAAACTCCCACCCTCTTTTGACTCTTTCTAATTTTGTCCTAACTCAAATTAGAATCTACCATATAATATAATAGTCTAAATCAAATGTAACCAATTTTAGTCAATCCTCAACTTGACGCCGGACACTATCTAATGGGTATTCATTTCAAAAATAAAGTCTAAAAATTCTAAAAATAACAAGAAAAAAATTTGAGGGTACTAGAACTAGTGCAATAAAATGCAAAAAAAGTTCTCCACTGAGAGGAGCTGGATGAGCCTAATGTGTATTATTAGTATGATGGTTGGCTTTGTAACTTGATGAAAGGCACATGCGTACTAATTGGCAGGACATCATGTTAGGAGTCCCTCGGATGGAAGTTGGGGCTCCCCGTCGACCTATAGGTTGGCTATCTGGCCTTTTGGCTACGTTAGAAACGCAACATCCATAGCCTTTGTATTCATGATACTGCAATGAGATCGATTGACTTGTGTATTTGTTTTGCCTTTCGTTTAGGTGGAGCAAATGCTGGGATTGAGAGGGAGACCGGATTGATGATAATAGGATGGGAAAATTGTCATCTAAGAAAACAAAAGAGGGGGGTCACGGGTGGGCTGTCCAACTAATGGACTACATGAAAAAAAGGACCTAGAAAACCAGGCCTCTTTTTTTACAGTCTTCGAGTTCCTATGCGCTTCTTTGGAATAAATATTCCTTATGAATATTTATGGTAATTAGCACGTGATATGCAGAACTTTCAGCACTCATATTAAGAAGCAAGTGGGTGAATCCTCGTTATTTTCGTCTAGCGTATCAAGGCTCAAGCTTCAAACACACTATAAGTAATCCTCCCTTTCCCAAATATTCGGAAGCACAGCTTATATTGTATGTCACCAGAGATAGAAATAGAGATAGAGATAAGAGAGATGGGAAAGAGCAGGGTACTTGTGGTAGGGGGAACTGGATACCTTGGGAGGAGGATAGTCAAGGCAAGTCTGGCGGAGGGTCATCCGACATTTGTCCTCCAAAGGCAAGAACTGGGTGTGGGGGAGATTGAGAAGGTGCAAATGCTTCTCTCTTTCAAACAGCAAGGTGCCAATCTCGTCTACGGTTCGTTTTTCAAGCACGAGAGCCTCGTCGATGCCGTAAGACAAGTAGATGTGGTCGTATGTGCAATTGCCGGGGTGCCTTACATTAGAAGCCACCATATCTTGCTACAGCTGAAGCTCATAGATGCCATCAAGGAAGCTGGCAATGTCAAGGTATAAGTCTTATGTAGGGTGAGTGCAGCCCACATAGATAGTCTACTTAAAGACAGGAACATGACGTGCAAATGACAGGAATATAGCATATAAATGATGGAACATTTTGTTTAGCAGACTTGGAATTTTATTTCTTAAGGGATTTGGGTACAAAGGTCATATATCTATAAGATTTAATCTAAACAAGATGAGTTTCATAATGTTTAAGCTCACATGGACTTGAAATATGGAGTACATATAACTACAATTGTTGTAGTGCCTAAGTAGAAAATTTTGGCCCATGCACTTGCAGAGATTCTTGCCATCAGAGTTTGGGATTGATCCTGCAAGGATGAGAAGCTGCATGAATGCTGGGAAGAACACCTTTGATGACAAGATGTTGGTGAGAAAAGCAATTGAGGATGCCGGAATCCCTTACACTTATGTCTCTGCCAACTGCTGTGCGGGATACTTTCTGGGCAACTTGTGTGAGCCCGGCCGAGTCACACCCTCAATGGAGAGAGTTTCGCTGCTTGGAGATGGCAATGTCAAAGGTATGCTATGACAGATCCATGTACTAAAGAGATAATATGGTATATAAATAGATAATATGGTATATAACTATCGGGTTACCTTGCTGGGTTGCTAGTAACTTATAATTAGGCCACCACGTACCATGCTAGGATCTCTATGTACTTTGGTCATAGAGCTGGTCAAGCTTGACAGGTCCTATACTAAATATATATGGGTATAATGTCGTTGTAGCATAAAAAACTTAATGAATACCCATGAAGATGGTAAATGACCCGTTGGCACGGCTGCATTTGCGCCGTGTTAGCACTTGACGGGACCCGAGATAGGAACTAAGTTTCTTGACCTCATGTAGCAGCTAAGTTTTAATAATTTAAAAATTAATTAAATTAATAAAAAACCCAAAAACTAAAATATGAATTGAGATTCTATTTTGGATGGTTAGTTCTAATAACGTAAACTAATTGACACTATAAATTAGGCTAAACACTTATCAAAAATTATAAACAATTATATTATTTAGGTTAAATATAATTTTGTAGGTTATTTAAGAACTCGGGTTAGGTCTTAGGTATTTCACATACTAAACCTGACCCGATTAGGGAGTTACTCGAGTATTTTATTTATTTTTTGGTTCTAATCAACTCTAAGATAGGACCCGATCCAAGTCAATAGTTCAGGTTTTGAACATACCCCTATGTGTAGGCTCTCTCTATCTAATATAAGGTGCAACAAATAGGCATTGCATATCCCCTAATTATTCTCATTTGTTTATGTATGTTTTGTAAAATTGTCAATTAAATTAGATTATACACCAGTTAATTTCATTTCAATGTGTGTTCTAATGTCATATTAACATGTTACAAGTCTTTTAAAAATTTCTAAAGTCAATTATTTGTAACATATTATCTTGGAGAAAATTAAGATGTGCCCAATGCTATAGTGCATATTGGGTGCATGCTAGGTGCATCACATTCTATCGGATGCGTTACTCAGAAGGGTGGGCTGGTGATTTTATCTTTACTATTTATTCCTTAAGTTTTACACCAGATTACAAAGTTTCTGTAAATATATCATTCTATGGGGTGTTACCGAGTCCCTTATCTAGTTGTATGTCCATGTATTCCTCCATATTTAAATAGTGCATATATGATTTCTCGTGGGAGGAGACCCATTTTATTTGTCCTCGTCCTTTATCTTTGTTTTAATAGCAAGTTTTTCTTATGTTAGGAGACCTATTTTCTCTCCCCAATCAAAATCTAGTGTAATGTTTTGTTGTATAAAAAGTGGTGTAGGGTTTTAGGCATCCTTCATTAGATAAAAAAGGGTATAAAGGAGCACAAAATTACAAGTATATATACTACAAAACCCTCAACTTAGATGGGACTCACTAGGTGAAGGACATCTTTCATGATTAGATGTGGCCACCCATGCATGATACACAGAAACAGGGGAAAAAACCCTACTCTTAAATCACGACAATTTTAATGGGACAAAGGGAGTATGAATTATTTTCATCTAAGATCGACCAATCACATGCACCATAATACAGAATAGCCTAGACACATAACAACTAACTACTAATGAATGTATGTTGATATTTTATAAATTAGCTTACAACTTGTACACAGTCTCCGCTACCCTATCCTTGTTCTCCTTCGGACCCTTCGTTTTCTGTACTGGTTCATGCATGGTTTCTCTTGGCCTGGGAGTTGAATACCTCATTCAATTTTTTTTTATATAGCAATATTTTTGGATGAGGATGACATTGGCACATACACCATCAAGACCGTAGATGACCCGTGGACCCTGAACAAGACACTCTACCTTCGTCCCCCTGAGAACATCCTTTATCATAGGGAGGTTATTGGCATATGGGAGAAGCTCATTGGAAAAAAGCTCACAAAGACAAAGATTTCAAGTGACAATTTTCTTACCATGATGAAAGGTAACATAGACAAGTTATAATCGATGATGACTTGTTTACTCGGAAACATTAGAAAGTTCAATTTTTTCCTACTTTCTAATTTTACATGTTCTAATTAAGTCAAATTAATAGGGAATTTTTTTCTCATCTAATAGTTATAATGTTATTCTTTTGTTAACAAGGGGTGTCCAAGTCCTTAAATCCCAATTAGAATGAATAGGGTTTCAAATTCAAGATCTTTGCTTCTTGAGGGAGGGTCTAGGCATACCACCAGCTTGTTGGCTTATCTTGACCTTAACGTGCACACAAATACTATTTACTCATTACAATATCAATCCTCTCCAAGCAAAGTTAGTGCTGATGCTACTATTATCCAAATAAGAAATGATTAAGAAGACGTTATAAATTCGTATACCATATTTGACTACTAAGAGAAAGTGCTATCATAAGCATATGCCTTATCTTGAATACATGAATGCTATGTCATATTTAACTTTTATGAGAACCAAAATGATGGTTCGACATCATCATCTCATCATATGCTTTCTGATTAAGTGGATTCACTTTGTCAAATGGTTGCACATGAAACATCTTTGTATATGGCCATCTTCTAGGACAAAGCTAGTAACAATAAAAACCATCTTGATTTTATGGAAGCATGAGTAAATATCTCATATACAGGTAGACCAGACTTTTTCATACTAAAATAGAGTGATTGAAATTGTCCAAGTCACACCTTTATTACTTTTGATGCTTTTATTTTATTTTTATTTTTTTTTAAGGTCAAGATATTGGAACCCAGTCAGGGTTAGTACGTTACTATCATATTTTCTACGAGGGTTGTCTCACAAATTTTGATACAGGAGAGAAGGGAGAAGAGGCATCTACACTCTATCCTGAGATCAGTTACACTCATGTGGATAGTTACCTCAAACGCTATCTTTAGTGTTACATTAACTATCAATTCCTGCTAAGGAGATTTGGACCTTCATAGGAAAGGATTCCATTGTCTATTTATTTCACAAAAAATAAATTGATAATCTTTTGTTTTTCTTTAATATGTATGTGAAGTTATCAGCTTACCCATCTCATGAATGAGGCAAATGTTATCAAATGAAAATGAAAGTATAAAAAAAGAAAAAATAATCAAATACAAAGATTTTTCAAGGCAGTTTTGTGTAAATAATGTGGCATATCATAAATTATGCTCTCTATTACTTCTAGTTTAGAATGTAGAGATAGATGAAGTACTGTGTTAATTAATTGTGCATGGAGCATGTTATTCATGTGCTATAAGGCTAGCTTATAACCAATAAAATGAAGAAGATGTGTGCATGCCCCAAAAATCCTCAAATCCTATATCAAATTTTGAAAGAACTCGGCTATTTCCCCCTAGTTTTTACTCAAGCCCCCTCATACTTTACACACCCCAAAAAAAGTAAACAAATTACTAAATACTCCTCGTCCCCAACTATTCATTTTAATTTTATTTCAACTCTTTCATTGCCCCATTCCCAACCTTCACCCTATGGTGTGAGCTCTTCCATCTCCCCCCATCACTTGTGGCTCCTCTTCCCCCGTCCGTTTTCTTTCATCCCCTCACTTGTAGCTCCTCTTCCATGATATTTTTTCCTCTCCCCCTTGCCTTGCTGCTTATCTGGAAAACTTCTGAATGATTTTCTAGTAGGAGGTGGTCACCAGTCATGCCCCGACACCCGCTTGACTAGAGCCGAACCCCATCCAAGGGCGATCAAAGTACACAAGGTGACTATATTGCATTACAAAAGACTTTAAACCCTTAAATTGGATATTTAACACATACAAGGAGTCGTGCACCTTTAGTCCTTTAAACAAAAGAAATAAAGTTAAATAAAAGAGGATAATAATTTTGAAATAAATCCTCAAACATAATCCACATGCTTAAAATCCTGAGCTGACACATTGCTTGAAATCAGAAAATCTTAGCAAGTCTAAAAGCATCAGGTATATACGAGTATAAAACATAATCGTCCATACAATATGTTCTATAAAGATGAAAGCATGAATCATAATACAAAATAATGTTTGAAGGCATCCATGCATACTCCCATGCATATCCCAATTGTCCCTCATACAGGGAATCCTAATTAACTACATATCGTACCATGCAGCCCCAAAACAAAACACATAAAGAGGGGTAAGTAAAACATAGTAAGGTTTGAATTACGGTAACATTACTTAGAAAATAGTCACATCACATCAACATATTCAAATCCACATATCACTTAATATTCACATTTCTCATTAATTTCCATATTATCCCCCTATCTGCCCATAAGTAATCAACCTACATACAAGTATCTCATTCATACTAATCATCGTATCCATAATTGCATTATGGCATAAAATTCATCATGCATAATAAGTGATTCTCATACAATCACATCTATAATCATGTATATCAAATCATTCTTCTTCATAACATTCATCATGCATAACTCGTGTCTTCAACACGTAATCACATAATGCATATTCATATTATTTATCCATAGATCATTCAACCTACATGATAAAAGTCTCAATCACACAATACTAAATCATTCCTAATAAATCAAATTTACATATGTCACTTAATCTTAATTATCCTTACACAACATGTGTATCCTTGGTATAATATTATCTCATATACATGTATCATCAACAAACGGTAAAAGTCTCCATCATGGAGAGAATACAATCATGCCACACAGGCTGGACATAGTCTGATTTCTACATAGGAAACATAAAGTGTTCGGGGTAGTCAGCCCCTAAGTCTACTTGCCCTTAACAATCCTAGCCAAGGATGTTCGAATTTCACACAGAGAACCTAGAGCAGGTGTGTCACCCTAGACATCTTCTGCGGTGGGAAGAGCCCGAATTTCTACATAGGAAATTTGAAACATGTAGTAGCTAGTGCACAAAGGCATACCACTCTGGATTCTCAGGGTCTAGATGACTATCTCAAGAAATCTCAATCGCAATACAAGTACACAACACATCTCCATTCAAATCAACTCAATATCAACTCAGTTTGACTCAACCTCGAGAGTATCCATGTTCCACACCAGAACTCAAATCGAAATTATGTCCTTTCGGACCAACCAATTTCTGATGAGCCCACGATCAATTAATCCAGCACGCAACATCACATCATTGCATCTAATTGATTAACCACAACTAAACACGGTAAAGTCCCAATCGAAAATCTATTTCATGATGCATTCAACATGGTACATACATGGAAAAAGCATGCATGAAACTAATTCATGAATCGTGCTCCAATCAGCCCCTCATGCAACATTTATAATTATAATGTCAAGCATCATTATAATCATCCCCCACATGTGTGTACATGGTATAAACATTCCACTCTAAGCATAATAACATGCCTTGTAAATATCACACATGCTCTTTAACATCTTATCATGGTTCCTTACTGAAATCATGAGAAAAAGCTATCAAAAAACCATTTGATTAAGTTAAATGTAACTTCATGTTAAACCTATGCAAGCATATTCACACTACACTTGAATCTAGTTATGGCATTATCAGTCACCCATCATTTAATCATAATATATAAAAATATGTCAATTTATTCTCATGCTATAATCTTACTGGAATCATGCTTAAAATATAACGGATCATTCAATCATAGATTCAAGATAAGCGATCCTAACATATTTAGCCATCAACATGCAATTTTACATAATACCTAAATATTCTTCATAATTTTCAATATTAATAACATGTCCTTCCAATGACTCATTCTAGCATAGATTACTCAGCATTAACATAAGAAATAGTATTTAAAAGTATAAGCATAAAAATAAAAATGGCCAAAACTGCAGTATTATCATTTGATCGGCCTGTTCAAACTCTATAACTTATTTTTCTGGTTCATCTTATCTACTTCGATTTTAAAACCGAAACTTCTCATACACTTCATAAATTATCAAATTACATCCCCAAACTTCATTATAATCCAATCTATGCTTCCAAAACATCAAATCTAGTCATTACTAAACATAAACCTTAAGAAATTGCATCAAAAAATACATCTTTCACAAATCACCATTAAAGCTCATAATCATAGAACCCATTTTAAACTTCAAAAAATCTTGAATCTGAAACCACAACAATGTTTAAGACTAAAGCACTTACCTTTCAGCAAATTCTTGATTCGAAATGGCTCCTAAAACTCCTTCAAAACTTACCCAAAATATGATTTTTATTAGTACTTCTCAAATCTAAATTTAAAACACCTAAAACCTTCAAGAACAAGTAGATATATGGTTCAAGATACCCAGAAATAAAATTTCAAACATTAGGTTTTAAAATAGAAACACAAATAAGTAATTTTTGAGTGAAAATCAAGATTAATCCAAAGCAAAGGAAGATATTTGAAAGGCTTAAGCAAAACCCTAATGGATTAATGAAACATTAAGCAAAATCATACCTTAATCTCCTTTCTCCTTTAAGAATACGGGGATTAGGCTCTTAAGCTCCAGGTTTTAGCCCTTTCCTAATTGGAAAGCTGGTTGGGTAGGCCTAATTAACTAGTGGGGTATAAATAGGGTTTTATACTAAAAATAGTAAACCTTGCTTATTTGAAATACAATTTGATGTCTAAAAATTTTGACATAATTACCTAAGGTCTTAGGTTAATGTTAGGGTCATTTAGGGCTAATATACCTAAATTCACATGTGGGGCCCACGGTGGGTCCCGCCCTTTAATATTTCGGGAAAATAGTAAAAATTTTGAAAACTCGAGAAAAATTCTGAATGACTTAAATTAACTTAAAAACCTAAAATGTGAAGAAAATTTTGGTTAAAACCTTTGTGCACCACTTCAACTTTGAAAGTATTCAAAACCAATCAGAATTATCATTAAACTACACTAAAGCAATTAAATAGAATAAAATATACCAGTTCAAGTTTAGGGATCTTACATCCTTCCCCTCTTAAGAATTTTAGTCCCCCAAAATTCACCAAAGGTCGGTGTAAAATAGGTTGGGATGTTTATCTTTGATCTCACAAATTAGATTTTGGATTAAATCTAATATCATACGTGCATAACCGAAAGTTCAAAGTTTGAATTAATTTCAAATCGATAACAATACATCGAGAACATAAATTTACTTCAAACTGGAAATCAAAATTCATTTCAAAACAATCACAATACATTCAAAATAGAAATTTCAATGTATTTTAAATTTAAAATCAGAATTCTTATTTAAAATATTATACTCTCGCAGACAGTTTAATGCTCTAAACTATTTATAACGCCCCGACCCCAGCCGATGCCTAAAAATTCTCTTAATAAAATATTTTCTTTCCTTAAACAAGGAATCACCATCTATGTATGAGAGGTATAACATTCATCTATGTACTACAGGGTTTCAAAGCTTTTTTGTACGTAGACTCAGTTATAACGGTTATATACACACAACGAAACTTCATAGTTCCTTGCGTGTAAATTAGAATAAAATTTATAATTATAAATAATTTAGATTGGGCCAATGTTGCCTTGCTGTTGGTTGCCTACATACATATTGGATAACATTTACAATAGTATTCTTATATAATCGAATCCAAATGTAGTTCTGCCTAATAGCTATTACATACATCACGAATCACAAAATTATATATGTTAAAATATGTATATATAGATATTCAATCAAAATCAGACTGAAATTTGTAATTTATCGGAGTCAAGCGGAAGTTAATAAATCAACGAAATTGTACATCTTGCTCTACCACTAAGCAGGATCAATCATATTCACGCATCTCCCTCTATCACTGAGTCGAGACTGAACATAACATATGTCTCACTTTATCACTGAGCCGAGACTAGACACACACACCACATGTCTTGCTCTACCCTAGAACGAGATGGAGCATAGCAGATTAGAACACAAAGGATAATGGCATAGCACACATCTTAATTTAGCACATGCAACTCTATAATATAAATGAGAAATCAGAAACTCTTACTCCCCTGATGTTCCGTAAGGTAGCGGCATTCAGAGTTGCTCGTCCCTTCTGGGCGTCCTACCCTTCGGATCTGGAGGCAGTGAACGAAGACTCCTCTAGCTTCCATATGTTCCTCGTCTTGCATCAAAAGAAGACGCACAAATGCTCCCCTTCCCGAATACTCTTCTTGTCTTTGGATGTTTCCTCCCCATACAGTTACTAACCCAGAGAATGGACCCCTCCATTGTGTAGAACATACTCGATTTAGTCAAGAACGCCTCTTAAATGGAATAAATCAGAGTTTAGACGATGAGAAATGGAGAGAAAGAAGATCTCTGGCTTGAGGACAGCGGGCAGAACCTCTCCTTGTCTTAGGGTGTTTCCTCCTTATACGGTCTTCAACTCAAAGAAAGAATCCCTCCATTGCATAGAACATGCTCAATTTACTAAAGAACGCCTCTTGAAAGACCATAATCGGACTCAGAACACTCAAAAATGGAGAAAATGAAGATCTCCCTCAAAAATAACAGAAGAAGGCAATTTATAGCCTCCTGTCACGGTTTTGGCGCCACTAGAAATAGCAGCGCCACTAGTTTTGGGCAGCAATGCCCATCGAAACGTGGCACACATCCACGGTGCCCACAGTTTCATGGGCGCACGTTGCACCGCACAATGCTTGCTGCGAGCTGCAACGCACGCCGCACATCGTTTTGTCTTTTTTTTTAATCTTTATCTTCAAACGCGTGTATCTTTCTACCCCAGATTCGAATTTGTGCATTTATGGTACCATTGGACTCGTATCGATGAGACTTTCGATACTAGACCACTTAAAGTAGTATAACATACTCTTTTGAAGTAGGTCCTGCCTATATTGTACCCTTCCTAAGGTCGTAACTTTCGGTCCCAAGCTCTGTTTCGCATGTTCTTTGATTCATTATGCATGTTTCTTCGAGCTCTACTCATATACAAAGGTTTCAACCTTTAAAACTCTCTAAGACACATTAAAAAGTTATCTAATTACCTCTAACCTATAGGCTAAATGTAATTAGAAAAGCAGAGTGTTACACAAAGCCTCTCTCCGAAATGTAAAAAAGATGCAAGGACCACTGTCCGTGGTAATAGTCACCTACAATTCCCTTACATGCTGCCAATTCTTCCAGTTGAGTTTCTTCCTCAATAACCACCTCTATTTACTTACTCTATGGCATATGTAACTGTTTCCCATCAAAACTATGTGTGCCCAATTTTGGGAAACCTAAGTTCCTTTCTCTCCTAAGGAACTAGTTTTCTTTAAGTGTGCGTTGGCTCTTTTGCTCCCATCATTTTCCTTCCCCCTGCTTTTGTATATCTTGATCATCTTTTTGAATAAAATTTAATCTTTAGTTAAAAAAAAGGATTTCTGAAAGAAACGTTGCGCGTGAGTAACATGCATAAGATGTAGGTTTTCGAGATAAACAGAATTAATTTGCCTCCCACACACCTCTTTGCCCATCAAAAATTTAAAATGTGAGGAGTCTTACGCGTGATTGTGTGCATTGATTTCTGCACTAAGAGTATACAAGAAGCATGCGGGAAATCACGTTATTCTTGCACACTCAAGGCTCAAGCCACCAACAAATAGTATCATTAAACGTAGCTGCCTTCACCATATCCGTTGGAACGACAGCTACAACGCCAGAGAGAGAAAAACAAATGGGAAAGAGCAGGGTGCTAGTGGTGGGGGGAACTGGATACCTGGGTAGGAGAATAGTGAAGGCAAGCCTTGCAGAGGGTCATCCAACTTTTGTCCTCCAAAGGCAAGAATTGGGTGTAGGGGACATTGAGAAGCTGCAAATGCTCCTCTCTTTCAAGGAGCAAGGTGCCCATCTCGTCACTGCTTCGTTCTCAGACCACCAGAGCCTCGTCAACGCCGTGAAACAAGTTGATGCGGTCGTAAGTGCAATTGCAGGCCTGCCCTATATTAGAAGTCACCATATCTTGCTACAGCTCAAGCTCATAGATGCCATCTAGGAAGCTGGCAATGTCAAGGTAAAGTTTTCTGTACGGATCAGACGAAGGGTAATGGTGAGGGAGCAATAGCTAATACAATGACGTCAGGAATATTAAATTATTTTTGTGCACTCCTTTGTAAGAACTTCAATTCCCATTATAATGTTAGAAAGTCAGATGATTTTCCTTTTTGCTGCAGCCATGGAAGTTGTAATTTTTTTCTCTAATTTGCTCGTGATCTTGTACTCATGGTTTTAACACCTTTGATGGCTCAATTGACTCCTTAGCAAACTGAGTAAATTAAACTTCAACGGTGATTCTATTAACCATGGCTCCTTTGATGGCTCAATTGACTCCTTGAGTCAATTCGCCAAGTCTCTTATTCCTCAGTCAACTCTATTCACTCTTTATTCTCCATATTATTATTATTTAATTAAAACCTACTTTATTTATACCTCATAAATAGTATTAAGCATAAATTTATGATAATTATTAGCTCTTCTACTAAAACTAATGCTACAATCAAGATGTTTTATTTATTATTTTGTTAGTTACTTTAATCTATTCATTAATTAAATTGATTTTCCGAGAAACTACATATATAAACATTTTTCCACATGTTATCATTTTGGCATAATAAATGAAAATATTCAAATAGCATTTATACCTTAAAGTTAAGTTTACATTTATATCTTTGTTGTATTCAAAATATTTATAAAAGGAGGAATAAACTATAATGCATAACATGTCTATATCCAATCTATGAGTTATTTTGAATTATTTTCTAAATGAAATTTTACATCTAAAATATTTGATCTTGTGACTAGGTAAAAGGAAATTTTGTTTGATTGTTAAAGAAATAAATTATATTGTCATCTTATTACCCAACATCTTTTTTTAGCTTACTAAGAAGTCATTTTTGTTTTACTAAGACTAAATATTTGATGTTATTGATGGTTTTTTATAATTTAGACCAAATATATCCATTGATTTTGCTTAAATTTAATTAGTATATATGTACAAATTATCCCTAAAGGAAGATTTAGATATTGCATGACTCAATTATGACTCCATCAAGACTCTGAGTTAAGGCTCCATGACCTTAGGAGTCAAGTCCAAGCTTTGAGCTTTTAAACATTGCATGTACTCTCCCATTTGATCTTATTGGAAAGGTTCCCTTTCCCCATTTACCTATAAAAAAATGTATGTATAGTTTACTTTCTTTTGGTTAATTAAAGATTTGAATGCCCCCACCCTTTTTATAAGACTCACGTCTATTGGTAAGAGTTGATCAAATAAACTTTAAACAAGACTTGTCTTCCTTTGTACTTTTATGAATGGCCAATCATTATAGAACCTGCTATTCAGACCCTCATATTTTTTAAATTACTCTCTTTACCCCTGTATCCCTCACTAATTCTCTCACATGCTACCAATTTCAAGGAAACCCTAATTCCTCCCTTTTTTATTTTGGGTGCCGTTCCTACAGATATGGTTTAGTTGTTGCCTTTGTTGCATCTTGTTATAGATTGTTCGGAACACACTGCCTAATGTTTTTTCCCTTTATTTACTTTTACTTTATTTTATTTTCTTGTATTTTTATTATTTGTATTTGAAATTGTAACCATGTTTGCAAAATTATACAGACTTCACCTCCCCCCCTACTTAACTGAAGGGAGTTTTAGCAAGTTGCTAGAGTGTGTCCCTAAATAGGGGGAGGTAAAGTTATGCATTGAAAGTAAGTTGGTTGTATATGCATGTCACAACTTCAAAAGTAGAAAGTGTAAATACAAGAAAATAAATTATAATTTAAGTAAATAAAGAAAATTAGCAATTGGCAAGGAGCCCAGGTCTAACACAGTCCGTGATAGGTTGCAACCATTTAGTGACTAGTCCAACCAATTGCCAGGAATGAGGAGTAAAAGGAGATCAAAAAGGAGGAGGATGAGTTGGGACCATTTTAAAAGGCAGTAATGGGTCTGGACTGAGAAGGGGAGGCAAGACCACAGCTCACATTAGCGCTGGCATTGTTATTGGAGCTGATGAGGGAAGAAGAAGAGGATGTATGTAATTTTTTAAAAATTAAATAAAAATAAAAAATTGTAATAAAAAAGGTGGTTTATACAATGGGGTAAAGGTGAGAAAATATTTTGCCTTTAAATGGGGCAGAGCGAGTAATGTGATAAGGAAGAGTTTGTTAGGGGCCAAATAGGAGCGTTTTAATATATAATTAAAGCAATATTATTTAATATAGTTTACATGTTTTCTCCTAGCTAATTAGAAGGGTCATTTTACATGACTTAGAGCCAAGCTTGATCTAACCTACCCTTCTTTAGCTAATCTGGAGTTTCAACTAAGAAGAAAATTTTTCTCGTGCTCACCCATCGGAGTTTGGGACAGACTCTGCAAGGCTGAGAAGTTGCATCAATGCTCAGAAGAACATCTTTGATGACAAGATGGTGGTGAGAAAAGCAATTGAGGATGCCCAAATTCCATATACTTATGTCTCTGCCAACTGCTGTGCCGGATACTTTCTGGGGAACTTGTGCCAGCCAGGCCGAATCACACCCTCAACTGAGAGTGTGTCATTACTTGGGGATGGAAATGTCAAAGATCATATTATATCAATGTTCTAAATACATACATTGAAAACTTTTTTTATTAAAAAAACTCCCCGAGTCAAATTGATTCATTGCAAACAAAGTCAAATTCTGTTGCTTGCTCTAATGAACATGACTCCCTTGAAGACTCAATTGACTCCAAGAATCTCTTTTATCTCGACCAACTCCATTGTCTTGTTATTCTCAACATAGTTATTTTGTCATTAAATCTTACTATATTTGTACCTCATAAATAGATGTAATAATCATTAATTCATGACAATTATTACTTCCTTTATAGAAATTAATGCCATAATTAATTTGTTTTATAATTATTTTTTTATTAGCTCACTTATGATGATGAAAACTATTTTGGAAAGGCCTGTTCAATGCAACTAAAACTGTTAACGATCAATCGTTTCAAATAGCAAATGATCATTCAATATTTTCTTAAGGCATGACTACTTAAGCAAACAATCCTATACAAAGTGATCGATCGATAAACACTTGGATTTGTTTAATAAATGGCTTATTCAAGTGCCAATCGATTGTTTCTTACCGTGTTATGTCCAACAAATCATTGATGGTACTGTACAATCGCAATTTTACCCTTTTTACCCTAAATCTATTTAAAACCTCCAAAATCACTCCTGGAACTTCTCTAAGTCATTTTTGTATGTGGATGTGTACTGAATAAACCTACTAAATCACAAACATTCTTTAGTCTTTAGTCTTGATCAATAAGAACACGTTTGTTCCTATTTTTCAAGTCCATCAATTTCAAGCATGACTCGACTGCAACTACGTCTAATGAAATTTATAAGACTAATTACATACTCAAGGTTTCTAACATGGTTTAATATTACATGTGACATAGATGTTCTTACACTTACTCCGTTGGTTATTTCTTGTCAAAACACTACATAATTGAAAATCAAAATAAAAATTACAACTCTTGACATAGTTCATTGGCTTTCAATTTGAATACATAACTTGACAACAATAATACTTACCAAATAAAACTTGTCAGAGGCTCATTGGAATTAATCTTGAAAAGCTTTATATAATCATGTACTTATCCTGCATACTTAAAATCAAAATGATTTGCATAGTACTGTCTAATCACATATAAAAATAAGCACTTTGATTTGCATAGTACTGTCTGAATGACTTTAAATTTTGATACAAGGTAAATCTGAGTGATTAGAACAAAAGATCTACACCTAAGTAAGAGCTGAAACATCAAATTTTGAAAAAAAACCCAATTGAAGTGAAACTTGAAACTAAATTGGGT
The DNA here is from genome assembly GCA_035235625.1 of Saururus chinensis. Lineage (NCBI taxonomy): Eukaryota > Viridiplantae > Streptophyta > Magnoliopsida > Piperales > Saururaceae > Saururus > Saururus chinensis. Next base: position 3,117,329 of record CP141145.1, on the reverse strand, counting down.
TTTCATGAAATATCAAAATCTGATTGTTCAAATCATGTGAAATTTTGGAAAAAACATAAATCAAGCTATTCCTAACAATCCTATCCTTCAAAAATCATAGAAACCATTGAAAAATTACTAAAATTCAAATTTTGGTTTTGGAACATATCATGGCCTTGAAGAAAATCAAGATTTTAAGGATGAAATCTAGTCTTTTCCATGTAAATCTAAGCCAAATCGCCTCTCCTCTCACACTTATACCCTTTGGTAGAGTTAGGAGTGAAAGGAAGACAATATGAGATTTTGCCAAATTTTAAAATAGTGCTTTAGCGTGCAAACCCGACCAGCGATCAATCGCTTTGGGGATCAATCGATCTTGAAATATTCAAATTGTTGATTTTTTGAAAATGAAGAAAATTGAGAAAGTTCAAAAAAATTTCAAAAACTTCCAATAAATTCATAAAAATATCTCAAGGTACTTGCCATCAAAATAAATTTTTTTACATACAAAAATTAAATTAAAAATCAAACATTAAAAATAAGCATAGCTGAACTCCTTTTGATGATTTTTAATTAATTTCCCTTCAATCTAAGTACATCTACAATTATGTTCTCTAGTACTTTACCTTAGATTAGTCAACTCCATTAATATTTGATTGTCAATTTTATTTTTTTCTTTTTGACACGTTAACTCTTTTTTATTATGATTTGAAGAAACTACTAATATTTTAAATTCTTGTCTTTTTTAATCTTTAATCTCACAATAGTACTCTTTATGAAACTAAAACAATTTTTTTTTGACCTTAGTAAAGACAAAGTTCTCATTATTCAACTCACATTAGCTAAAATCTACATACATTGTCTTCTAAAAAAATAAATAAAAGCTCAATAAGAATATGTCCATGCCTTTTTTTGAGTTACGATATTTTTTATCAAATTATTTTAGGGTTTGACTTTTTCTAAATCCTCTCTACTTGCATCATTCATATTCTTTATTCTTTTTCTTTCTTTAGCATTCATATTCTAACATCACTATCCTACAATGACCAACAATCTCTAACCTTTCAGAGCTACACTCTGAGAAAGGCTTGAAACTTACACAAATTAATGCTTTGTGGAAGCACAAATAAGAACTTTAAATTCTCGAAGATAATTAGAGAAAACAAGTGCAATAATGGAGAAGAGCAAAGGAGACACAAAAAATTGGAACAGAGAACTCAATGTCTTGGTGCTTTGGGGGGTCCCTTGGAGACTCACTTATCTAGATGATCCTCAACCCATGTTGTTTTTGTTTGCTTTTATACAAAATGCATTTTCATTCATTTTTTTTAAATTGGAATAAAACTCAAAAAGTGGGTCACATGTTGTCTAATTGAGTGCATAGGACACGATCTTGGCTGGCCCATTTGAAGAAATAGCTTGGATGGAAGCTAAAGAAGTTGGTATATTGCTTGGCCAATCAGGACTTCAGGTATGTTTTAATAATTAGCTCATCCTATGATAAAATAAAAAAACTCACCCTTTAGTAAATTTCTTGGGTGAAGTGCGTATCGTACTCATTTAATTGTCTATAAATGTTCTTTAATTATATTTGGTTGATTTGATTTGTGCAGTCTCCTTTCTTATCAAGGGAATCACCTCGAGGAATATTTTGTATAAGGACATTAAAGCATGCAAGTTAGTTACTAAACTCATATGAAGTAAAACTCGCACCACAGATTTCAATGTGAAAGGCAATTTGACTTCTTCTAAATATCATTGGTATGAAGTTTCAAATTTGAATATGGGGCTAGATTGTCTAATCATAACAAGTTGACTTATTGGATAGAAGACTCATGGTTATATGTATTGCATTCCAACTAGTTCTCAAATTGGATGAAGGACTTTTACCAATGGAACTAAGACCACTTGACTAGGGACTTTACAAGGCAACTCGTAATTTAATATCAGAAAATCTACTAAAATCCCCCAATTTCGAGCCAAATATGTCTTTTTATATGCATAAGAGCCGTAGGAAGGAGTCCAATATGAAAAGGAATCAAAATTAGCTTAAATTAGGAAACTGCGGGTTCTCCCGGTCAATCGCCCTGCATGCCTGTTCGATCGCCTATATTGAATTTGTATTTAAAATCACGTTTAGCCGTTTGATACTCAAAATGCCCCATTCACTCGGCTACATTATTTCTGCAATTTGGATAGTTTTTCTATACAGTATCATGTCCAATTTCTGTTCATTAAGCTATTACTTTCATATCTATGTTAGTTTTTAACTTGTTTATAACTCCGAAAAGTTGTCCAAATCACTTTAAAGCATGTTAAGACTATATTGAATTATTCCAAACATCGTCCAAGTACCTTGATAAGTGCACTTCGCCTACAAAATATAAAATATTATATTTTAGACATGTAGAATGTAATTAAATAGGTTGTTGTTTCACAAAATTCTTGTCACTTTGCCATGAATGAATATATGCTTTTCCAAGGGATTTTATTCTAGATGGTATGCAAAGTGAAATAATGACTGAGCCATAATGGTTTATTTAGAGCCTGATACAGAGCTTCCACTTTCTTTGTTGGATCAGAAAGAGGTAAAAGAATATTTTATGATGCACATTATAGACTTTAACTTTCCATTGACATATGCAATGAATTTCAGGTTGCAAAAACACATTGATGTGCACTTCCTTGTTCGGTTTCATGAAAAAAGATTGAGTAGTTTAATTCAATCAGTTTTAGTGGGTGCATGTATAGTTGCTAAGCCTATTATTAAAATGATATCAACTTCAGTTCTATGGTCTTACTTTGCTTATATGGCTATTGACAGCCTTCCTCTCAACCAATTCTAGCACTACAACAAAATGTAGTATTAGCGATGTATTTATTAGCGATGTAGAAACAAGCGTCGCTAAAAATCACTACTTGCGATACATACATAATTGTCGCAAAAAAAAATAACTATTAGCAATGCACAATAATATGCTTTGCTAATAGTCATCTTTCAGCAACACTTAATTTAAAGTGTCGCTAATACTAACCATATTAGCGAGGTTTTAAAATAAACGTCACCAATTAGTTATGGTATTAGTGACATTTTCAACAAGCATCGCTAAAAGATATTTGTTAAAAAAAATAAAATAAAAGTAGAACTATTAGTGATGCTTATTTGTAAGCGTCGCTAATAGTTTTAACATTAGAGACGCTTAAAAAAAACGTCACTAATAATATAAGTATTAGCGACATATAATATAAGTGTCAATAATAGTAATGAATTTAAAAAATAAAAATTATAACTATTAGTGACGCTTTTAAACAAGTGTCGCAAATAACATTAATAAATAGCGACGCATCATGACATTCATCTCTAGTAGCTTTATTAATTAATTTTATTTAATAAATAATTATATAATAAAAAATATTAAAAATAAAAATAAATTTCTTAAATATAATATAATTTATTCAATATTTACTATTTATATATATAATAAATAAATATTAAATTTTTAATAAAAGGTAGTGCCAATAATAGATTAAAAAAATTAATATACAAGAAATAGTGGTGGGAGAGAGAGAGTAGAGAGAGGGTGAGGAGAGAGAGAAGCAAGAGAGGATAGAAAGAAGAGAGAGTGTAGAGAGAGAAGAGAGAGGGAGGAGAGAGAGTGTCGAGAGAGAGAGAGAAAATTAATTATAATTTTTCAATATTTTTATTATATTTTTTATTTCAAAATTAATTAAAAAATAAATAAAAGAGAGGAGGGGAGAGAGAAGAGAGGGAGAGAGAGAGGGAGAGATGGAGATGGAGGAGAGAGAGAAAAGCGAGATGAGAGAGAGAAGAAAGAGGGAAATGGAGGGATAGAAAGGAAGGAGAGAAAGAGTGAGGAGTAAGAGATGAGAGAGAAAATTTTAATTTTAATTTTTTAATATTTTTTATTTAAAAATTATTAATAAAAAAATGTATTAGTGACGCTTATTAATATGCGTCACTAATATTATTGCTATTAGGGAAGCATAAAAACATGTATCACTAATATCCTAAGTACTAGCGATGCATATTCATATGTGTCGCTTACCTTGTAATTTATTCTATTAATTTTAAAATAAGTAGAGAAAAAAAAAAGATGATATAGAGAGAGATAGATGGAGGGGTAGAGAGGAGAGAAAAAAGAGAGATGATACAGAGAGAGGAGAGTCGGAGAGGAGAGGGAGAGGGGAGAGATAGAGAGGGAGGAGTTTGAGATGAGAGAGAAAAATCTAATTTTAATTTTTTAATATTTTTTTATTTTAAAATTAATAAAAGAGAAAATCTATTAGTGACGTATATGAATATGCGTTGTTGTTGCCTTATAATTTATTCTATTAATTTTAAAATAAGTAGAGAAAAAAAAAGAGAGATGATATAGAGAGAGAGGAGAGGGGGAGAGATAGGGAGAGGGGGAGAGGGGAGAGAGACTCTATAGGTGGCCGGAGAGAGGAGAGAGAGGGAAAGGGGCAAAGGGGAGAGAGAAAAAGGAAAAGAGAGAGAGGAGGGGAGAGAGAGAGAGTAAGGAGAGGGCAATGAGACAGAAAAATCTAATTTTAATTTTTTTATATTTTTATTTAAAAATTAATATAACAAAATCTATTAATAGTGCATATGAATATACATCACAATACTATTGGTATTAGGGACACATACAAATATGCGTCGCTAATACCCTTAGTAATAGCGACACATATTTCAATACATCACTATTACCATATAATTTATAAAATAAGTAGAGAAAAAAAAGAGATGGTAGAGAGAGGAGAGGAGGAGAGAGAGAGAGAGAGAGGGAAAAGGGAAAGGGGAGGGAGAGCGGAGGAGAGAGAAAATTCTAATTTTGACTTTTTAATATTTTTATTATATTTTTTAATTAAAAATTATTAAAAAGAGGAAATCTATGTGTCACTAATACTATTGGTATTAGGGACGCATACAAATATGCATCACTTATACCCCCAGTACTAGTAACCCATATTTGTATACATCGCTATTACCTTATAATTAAAAAAATAATTAAAGAAAGAAAAAAAGAGATGATATAGAGAGGGTGTTGTTACATTCAAACCAATACTATGAAGTAGTCTAGTTCAGATTTCTCTTTTTACCTGTCAACTATAATAAACAAGGTCGATCTATAGGGAAAGCCTTATGTGATAAATAAAACTATTATGAAGATAATAGGATAGAGAAAGAAGGTAAAATAGAGAATAAGAAACAATCAAAGAGAAAGTGCTAAGGCATTGGAAATCTACTTGTAATAAATCTTTAATGTATATTTGATTCAAATGATAACTCAATTAAGATCAAATGAAAATTTATCTTTTAAAGAACTTTAAAATAGAACATTAGTAATTGATTGTTTACTACGTGACACATTAAGTATATAATCACAGGGAATTATAAGCATTGGGCGTGCCTTTCGTCAACGCCGAATCAAATAATTGTATAGATTACAAACTCCTTCAATATAAAACATCAAATTAAAATGATAAAGAACTTATTTGAATCAAAGTATCCATTAAACATCAAGTACAAGTTTCATTCCTAGCCTTAGCTTCAGTGCTTAAAAAGTCATTCTAATAAAACTAAAAACAAAATGAGAAAAGAAAATAGGGGAAGAGAGCTCCAAAGAGGGGGGGAATGATGCCTTTATCACATCCACCCCTCCATTTATAGGAATAGAAGGGTTTACTTTAAAGAGGAAAGTAAAATCACATCTCTGAATTATATCCTAATTGATTGCGTGATTGATTACATCTTTAGCAATGATTAGATTCTAAATAAATCAAATAAATTAATAATTTATTTAAAAAATAAGTATCTTTGAATCTTCCTTTAGATATCCAATTAGCATCATTGTCTTTCCTTATGTGTATCAAGTATAACCAATGAAAATATTCTTCATGTGTTTGCCTCGGGTTAGTTAACTAGCTGTCTAATTTCATGCTGGATTCAACCTACAACTTTTCGAAATTTGGAATTTCTTCCTGAAATAGCAAATGTGGCCACATAAGTCTTCTTTCCAATGCCACTAGATTCATATCAATCAGAATTATACATAAAATAATATGGTCAAAATACTATAGTTGTGTGAATCTGTCCGAATTAGCTTCTTTCCTAATTTAGTTCACATGATGCAAATCTCAAATCCAACGGGTCCACAAGATTGTATTTGACCATTCCATGTATGTTTAGACTATTAAGAGCCAATTCCTTACTTTTAAATAGCTTTGGGTAGTTAGGCTTCACTTCCTCTTCCAGTTGGATCTTGTTGAAGCCTATTTAGACATGTAAACTCAATTAAGGTACAATTAACATATTCAAAACATAAATAACCCAAATAAGCAATGACTTAACATAAAATAGGATTAAAATTTTAAATTTAAAAATATTTTATTGAACATTATTTTAGTGCATCAGAGGGGGAGAGAGAGAGGAGAGGGATAGAGAGAGGGAGAGATAGAGATAGAGATGGAGGGGAGAGAGGAGAGAGAGAAGAAAGAGGGAGATGGAGAGATAGAAAGGGAGGAGAGAGAGGAGAGGAAGAGAGAGAAAGAGAAAGAGGAGAGAGAAGAGAGTGGTGAAGAGAGAAAGGAAAGAGACAAAGAAGAGAGAGAGGACAGAGAGTGAGGAGAGAGACGAGATCTCCTCTTTCTCCCCTCCTCTCTCTCTGTCTCTTCTCTTTCCTTTCACTCCCCTCCTCTCTCTCTCCTCCTCCTCTATGTCTCCCTTCCTCTCTCTCTTTTCTCTCTCTCTCCTCCCTCCCTCTCTCTTCTCTTTTCTCTCTCCTCTCCTCTCTTTCTATCTCCTTTTCTCTCTCCCTCTCTCCTCCCTTCCTCTCTCTTTTCTCTCCCCTCACTCCCTCTCCCTCTCCGTCTCCTCTTTTCTGTCTCCTCCCTCCCTCCCTCCCTCTCTCCACTTTTCTCTCTCCTCCCTCCCTTACTCTTCCCCTTTCTCTCCTTCCCCCCTTTTGCGACGCTTCCACTGGAAGGGCCGCAAAAACTTTCACGCAAGCAAAATATGCCTGCACGGGGAGAGGGAGAGAGGAAGGGAGAGATAGAGAGCAGAGAGAGAGGATGAGAGGGAAAGAGAGGAGGGGGAGAGAGAGAGAGATGAGAGGGAAAGAGAGGAGTGCGAGGAAAGAGGGAAGAAGAGTAATTTTATTTTAATTTTTTAAAAAAATTATTAAATTTTTTTATTTTTAAAACAAAAATTAAAAGACATATTATTAGCGACGTATAGATATATACATCGCTAATAGTATATGTATTAGCAATGTATAGAATTACACATCACTAATACTTGACATATTAGCAATATACGTCACTAATATTGCACATATTAGCGAAGTATAATTATATATACCACTAATATTATTATTTTTTAAAATTAATTTTAAAAAATAAAAAAATCTTATAAAATTGAAAGTAGAGGAGAGATAGTGTGTAGGGAGAGACAAGAGAGAAGAGAGAATAGGAAGAGTAGTTTTATTTTATTTTTTAACTTTTTTTTATTTTTTTATATTTTTTAAAAAAATAAAAGAAATATTATTAACAACGTATAGATATATACGTCGCTAATAGTATATGTATTAGTAATGTATACAATTATATGTAGCTAATATTTGATATATTTGTGGCTTATAATTATATACATTGCTAACAAGATTTCTTTTAATTATTTTTTATTTTTTAAAATTAATTTTAAAAATAAGAAAAACCTTAAAATTTGAAAGTAATGGAGAGATAGTGTCTAGGGAGAGATGAGAGAGAGAGAGAGAGGGAGAAGAGAGAGATAAGAGGGAGAGAGGAGAGAAGAAGAGAAGTGAGATAGAGAGAGGGAAGAGAGGAGAGGAGGAGAGGGAAAGAGAGGAGTGGGAGAGAGAGATGAGAAGGAAAGAGAGGAGAGGGAGGAGAGAGAAGAGGGAAAGAGATAGGGAGAGTAAATTTATTTTAAGTTTTTTAAAATTATTTTATTAGTATTTTATATTTTTATAATAAAAATTAAAAATTAAAATAAAAACTATGAACGACGTATAGATATATATGTCGATAATAGTATATGTATTACTGATGTATATAATTATACGTCGCTAATACTTGACATATTAGCTATGTATAATTCTATACGTCGTTAATATTATTTATTTTAATTCTTTTTTTATTTTTTAAATTAATTTTAAAAAATAAAAAAATCTTAAAAAATTAAAAGTAGAGGAGAGTTAGTGTGTAGGGATAGAGGAGAGAGGGGAGGCTAAGAGAAGAGTGGGAGGAATGAGGAGATAGAGAGTAATTTTAGTTTAGTTTTTGTAAAATTATTTTATTAGTTTTTATATTTTTTAAATACTACATATACTATTAGCGACATATACAATTATATGTCCCTTTAGAGGAGAGAGGAGAGGAGGAGTAATTTTATTCTACTTTTTAAAAATTATTTTATTAATTTTTTATATTTTTAAAATAAAATTAAAAAATATATTATTAGTGACGTATAGATATATACGCTGCTAATAATTAAAATATTAGCAATGTATACAATTATACGTCATTAATACTTGACATATTAGCGACTTATAATTATATATGTCGCTAATATGATTTCTTTTAATTATTTTTTATTTTTTTAAATTATTTTAAAAAAATAAAAAAAATTTAAAAAATTGAAAGTAGAGGAAAGATGGTGTGTAGGGAGAGAAGAGAGAGGAGAGGGAGAGTAATCTTATTTTAATTTTTTTAAATTTTTTTATTAGTTTTTTATATTTTAAAAATATAAATTAAAAATTAAATAAAATATTATTAGTGACGTATAGATATATATGTCGCTAATAATATATTTATTAGTGATGTATACAATTATTAGAGAGAGATGGATAGAGAGAGGAGAGAGGAGAGGGAGAGAGAGAGGAGAGGGAGAGGAGAGAGGTAAGAGAGAAAGAGAGGAGTGGGCGAGAAAGAGGAGAGGGAAAGATAGGAGAGGGAGTAGGGGTGTACTTTTATTTTAATTATTTTTAAAAAAATTATTTATTTTTTATAGATAAAAAATAAAAAAATTAAAGGAATAATATTAGAGATGTATAGATATATACGTCGTTAATAATGTATTAGCGATATATACAATTATACATCATTAATACTTGATGTACTAGCATATTATTTGTTTTATTTTTTTTATTTTTTAAAATTAATTGTAAAAAATAAAAGAAGCTTAAAAAATTGAATGTAGAGGAGAAATAGTGTGTAGAGGGAGAGATAGAGGAGAGAGGGGAGAGAGAGAGAAGAGGGGAGAGAGAGAGGAGAGAGGGGAGAGAGGGGAGAGAGAGAAGAGGAGAGGGGGAGAGAGGGAGGAGAGGAGAGGCGAGAGGAGAGGGGGAGAGAGGGAGGAGAGGAGAGAGAGAGATGATAGAGAGAGAGAGAGGAGAGGGAGAGAGGAGGGGAAAGAGAGGAGAGGAGAGGAAAGAGAGAGGAGAGGAGAGAGAGAAAGGAGAGAGAGAGAGGAGAGGAGAGAGAGAAAGGAGAGAGAGAGGAGAGGAGAGAGGGAGAGAGAGGAGAGGGAGAGAGAAAGAGATGGAGGAGAGAGTGAGGGAGAAAGAAGAGGAGAGGGAGAGAGAGATGGAGTAGCGAGTGAGAGGAGGGGAGAGATAGAGAGGAAGGGAAAGAGAGGCGAGAGGGAGAGAGAGAGGGAGAAAAGAGGAGAGAGGGAGAGAGGAGGGGGAGAGAGAGAAGAGGAAGAGAGGAGAGAGAGAGAAAGGAAAGAGAGAGAAAGGAGAGGAGAGAGATAGAGGAGAGAGAGGAGGGGAGAGAGAAAGAGATGGAGGAGAGAATGATGGAGAAAGAAGAGGAGAGGGAGAGAGAGATGGTGGAGCGAGTGAGAGGAGGGGAGAGATAGAGAGGAGAGAGGGAGAGAGAGGAGAGAGGGAGAAGAGAGGAGAGAGCGAGAGAGAGGGTAGATAGAGGGCGAAGAGAAGGGTGATATTATTTTTAATTTTTTTTAAGTATTAGTAATGCATACATATATGTGTCCTTAATAATGTTAAGTATTAGTGACGCAAAACCTTATGAGTCGCTAATAGTAATTTTTTATTTTTTAAAAAATTGAAATTATGTTTGTGGCACTTAGCATGCGTTGCACATGATATGCAGTTATGGCCCTTACTAAGCATTGTTAAAAAAATGGCACACTCGAAACATTCACGCGCGCCATGCAAAAATTGCCAGCGTGGGGTGAATATATATTGCTAGTGCGGGGTGAATATATATTGCCAGCGTGAGCAATATTTTTTCACCACCCAATCTCCCAGTCCCGGCCCCCACTTGATCTCCTTCCCCCTCCGCTGCCTGCCATATGCCTGCCAAGCGCCACTGTCCACCACTTATCCGCTGTGCCCAGCTTTATCACTGCTGATCCACGCCCATCCACCCCACTTCACCGAGGCCACTCCTCTCACATGTGGCCCACCCCTAGCCGCATCCTATGTCAGGCTCCAGACACCCTGCTCCGCTTCGGCCCCGACCACCTCACGTCCGCCCTGCTTATTTTCCAAGGAGGGTAGGGGGGAGGAGGGGGGGCGTGGGCCGGAGGACAGCTGCTGCACCGTCCTCCCACTCTCCCTATTTTGCCCCCCTTCATTTGAGCCAGGGAGAGGGGGCTGAAGGATGATGATGACCCCTCTCCCCCTGCTTAGGTCCCCCCTCTCCCCCTCCTTCCCCCCTTCCTCTGAAAATCAGAGGAGGGGTGCGGAGCCTGAGAGGGGGGGACTGGGAGGCCGTCGTTGTCCTTCGCCCCCGTGCTGCAGTCCCCCTCCTTTCCCAAATCAGAGGAGGGTAGCAGAGCCAGGGAGTGGGGGCACCGGAAGGGGGTGTGGGGCTGGAGGATGGCACTACCGTTGTCGTCCTCCACTCCCACCTCCTCTGATTTTCAGAGGAGGGGGGCGAGATTCAGGCGCCTTGCCGTCCTTCGGCCCCCTCTCCTTTCCCCAGTGAGCTTGGTGGCCCACCGGAGATTTTTTTTAAATTTTTTTTATCTTTAGTAACACATCTAAGCTATTAAAAAATAAATTTTTTTATTAGTGACGTATAAAAAACGTCGCTAATAAGGACTTATTAGTGACACTTTGAGATATACGTCGATAATAAGTTATTTTAATTTTTTTTAAAAAAATGGTTTTTCTATTAGCGACGTATACAAACTTCACTAATAAGGACTTATTAACAATACTTAGAGTTATATGTTGCTCATAAGTTATTTAATTTTTTTAAAAAAATGGTTTTTCTTTTAGCGATGTATATAAACGTTGCTAAGGACTTATTAGTGACATTTAAGTTATACGTCGTTAATAAGTTATTTTTATTTTTTTTAAAATAGTTTTTCTATTAGCGACGTATATAGTATCGTCGCTAATAACTGATCATTAGTGACGCTAATAAATAAGCATCGCTAATAATTTATTATTAGTGACAGTTTTAGTAATAGCAATGCATAAATATATGTCACTAATAGGCACTATTAGCAACGCTTGTTATTATGTGTCGCTAGTAGGCAATAGCGACAACACTTTTTGTGACACTTAGAATGACAGTTTTTTATTCGTTGCTAATAGACCTTTTTATTATAGTGCCGACATCTCTCCCCGTCCCCCCTCTCTCCGCCCTGGCGGCAATCCGCGAGAACCAGTATTTTTTTTAATTTTTTAGTATATTAGCAATGCTTAAAAAGTGTCGCTACTTATTTTTTTAATTTATATATTTATATTAGCCAAACTTATAAAGTGTTGTTAATACATATTGGGGACAATTTTCAAAGCGTCGCTAATAATTTTAAATTTTTTTATAATTTTTTTTATTAGAGACACTTATATAAGCGTCTCTAATAACTATATTTTATTTTTTAATTTCACCAAATTAATAATTGATAAAAACTTTTAGTTTTTTAAAATATTTAAATATTAGTGATGCATACAGAACATCGCTAATAATAAATATTAGCGACGTAAGTTAGTATGTGTTGCTAATAATGTCTTATTTGTGATGTTTGTTTATGCGTTACAAAAAAATATGTGTTGCTGATATTACACTATTAGCGATGTTTTGTATATACGTCGCTAAATAGTAGTTGAGATTGTACTTTTCTTTACGCTTATGGCGACATAACTTTCAGTGACACATAAATGCATTGCTAATAGTTTTTTTGTTGTAGTATAAAATCTTATAAATTTATTTTCTTTTTATTTTATGATTTGTTTGTTTGCTAGTTCGATTTAATTTTTAGGGTTATGAGTTAGTTAGTTAATTATTAATTTTTTGTGGCTTGATTTCATTGTAAGAGTATTGGTGTCGAGCTTGATTTGCCCAAAACACAATATGAAGAATAATGAGTTAATGGAGTTGACTGATGCATAAGACACTCGGCCGAGTTGACTCAAGAAGTCAATTGAGGCATCAAAGGAGACATGTGGTTAATAGAATAACCAATAAAGTTTAATTTACTCGGTTTGTGAAGGAACCAAATTTGCTCGGGGAGGTTTTGGAGTAAAAAATGAGTGTTAGACAATGTAGACAGTAAAATTGGAAAGAGGTTTGTAAGGAAGCCTTGACAAAGTTACTTCAACTAGAGGAAGGGCTACCCTCACATCCTAGACTAGTCTTATCAAGAGTTGTTTATCTAACAGACAACATTTCACTGAGTTTTTCCTTACGTTTAATAGAGTTAAAGAAGGTTAAAGTATTGACGTCAAACTCTTGTTCAAGGACTTTGATCTATTCCAAATAAGCTTGACTTCTAATTAAACTTAAGACATTCAATCTCACTATCCAAATCACTTTGCTTTCTAAGATACTCCAACTTTTCTTATTCTAAATCAGCCCAAATATTATCTAGAGGTTTAATCTTGCCATTCAGGATTTTTGTTTCAACTATCTTAACCCCAAGTTTATCCTCACACACTTTAAAAAACTCAGCTCTTGATTTGACAGTCTATCTCCGCATATGATTGTCTTGTTCCATTTGTTCAACTATAATTTTATAGGAAAAGATAGCTATAACTAGTTTTGAGTTGTAGTTCTCATCTTGACCATCCAGTTATAATCCAACGACCATGGACTCTATGCCCTTGATAGTGGCTAACCTAGTAAAAAAAATACACTACCTTCCCAAATTTCCATCCCTACATCCAGCGGTTGTTCCTCCGCCATATGACTAACCCTCACACCTCTACTAACGTCTGTCACTGCTCGACAATGAAAATGGCAGCTTTCTCATTTTCCCTTCTATCTGTCTCTCTCTAGTCTCTTTTCTTCTTGTCATTGCCTTGTTCCCTCTCGCCACCTATTTGTTTCTTGCTAATCTTTTCTCTTCCTTCATGGCCGAAGTCCGAGGGAGTTAGAGAATTTCTGATTGGCGATTGGGTTCTTTCAAAGAACTTTGAAGATTTGCAATTTCATTCTCTTGGGCCATGTGACCTTCTATCATGGATGTGGATCACCCAAAATTGACAACTATTTCCAAGGTTAGTCATCAATTTCTACTATTTGTTTGTGTTCTCTTATTTTATTCTTCTAATCAAACATAAAAAAAGTTTAAATGAACATCTCCTTCCTCTAATATAATGTAGCATCCTTTTTAAGTTATGAATTTTGTCTAGCCTTCATTTCCAATTTAGTCTTCTTTGGTAGAAAGTGGGTTAAAACTTACTTTTATGTGAATGAAAACATGCATGTTAATTGGTTGAAGGTTATGAATAGTCCTACATCACCTAAGAAATGATGATGGTATTGCTATATAAGGTGTAACTTTGGCCTTTTAAGTTAAGCCGTTGGGCCACCCCACTTTTGTTGGGGAGATACATATTTGACCTATGCACCTACGTAGGCAAACCCACACGCATATGCGCTTTGCCACCGTTCGTTTGTCTGCCTAGCTTGGTTCAATTTATTAGGCCGGCTGGGCTGGGCTAGGTCGGGTTAGGTTGGGTCAACAAGATAATTATTTTTTAAACAAATTTATTTGATTTTCTTTTAACCCAAAATGAGTTTCATTTTCTCTTAACTAAAATGTGTCTGCTAACGGTCAAACACGTCAATTTAAACGGGACAGGTTGTTTTCTTCAATGAGATTTCTTATAAAATACACAAAAATTATTTTTCTTAATCATCATTTACTTGATTTCATTACCATCTTCTCTAAGAGCAATCACATAATAGTGGTTGTTGCATATGCTGTGTGAAAGTACTTCTACAGTATACCTTCACATAGCATGTGGTAGATTGTCTTATCCTCATAGACAGATACCCAAGTGATTCCTAAGCACCTATAAGGAGGGCATAATTTTGTCTTAAGGATTGAGCATATGTGCTCGGTTTGATCTAGTTCTTGATTTTATGTAACTTTCCTTCATCAACAATTGCTATGGTAAGAATTTTTTTTCGTACTTTAAAGTTGTGATTATTATTTTAAAGCTATGTTTTTAATATTTTGAAATTAAGATTATCTTGAGTTCATTGGAACAAAAATGATTGAAGAGGGTACCAATATTATTTCAATTATAATTGCCCCTACTGTGACTGCTCATGTTTATTATTCAAGTTAAAGGGTAGAAGCCGAAAAAATTAATTGGTGCAGATTTTAAGATATGGTATTAGAAGATACTATTTTATATAACTAGGTTGAATTTGACTCGATTCTAGCAACATGATGTTCCTATTCTCACTAGGGAGAAAAGGATGATGTCGCTGCATATAAAGATGTTTCTTTAGATAAAGGTGGAACATGTATAGATTCTTGATGAGAAAGAACAATTGCTACATATAAAGGTGTTTCTTTAGCTAAAGTCGTCTTAAACAACCATGAGGTTGAGGAAGCAATGTAGAAACGAGAGGATGAGATGAATGCTTATTCATAGCTTTTTGCATCCGGATAGTCCATGGATGAGTTTCTTCATAAGGTAGCTAGGTTGTAGCACCCATGATTTTGTTGTGTTTTTTTGGCAATTTTTAGAATTTTTTTGAAAGTATTAGGCATAATCAGGTAAGAAGGTATGCGAACATGAGATGAGCAAGTCATGCTCCAGACATATCTGCCGGCCTTCCTAATAGGTAGTGATAACACCAAGCTGAAGATAAGGCCAAAATTGGTTTGGATTTGATTTGGACACTCCTATTGTGGATTTTATTAGATTTGAGATAAGGATGGAAAAGGTCCAAAATTAGAAGGAGATTACCCAACTTGGAACTCGCCCTTTCTTAGCCAATCGCCTCCCTCTCTCTCTCTCCTGCAGGTTGACACACTCTCTCTGTTCCGCTTCTCTTTTCCTCTTCTTCAAGTTATTTCCTCTTATTTCTTCACAATCCACCATTGTTCTTTTCAAAAGGCCCTTGAAAACCCTAGATCATGGAAAACCCTATCATTGAAGTGCCATCTTGGTAGAGTTGGATTCAGTTTGGAAACCAATTAGGGATTGTTTGGGGTTGAAAAATTCAAATTAAGGTAAGAGGAATTGGTTTTTCCAATAATCTTGATTATTGTAGTACTTTTTGTTGGTTGGCACCTTAGGGTTTGTACAAAAAGGAGCCATTTTGCCTTAATTTTAAATTTTTGGTGAGTTACTTGAGAGGTAAGTGTTCCACAGTTTATAATTTTTATGTTTCTTTGCATATTTTTGTGATTGATATGGACTTCATGTAGTTTGGTTTTTTGTCCACATGAAATGTAATGAACTATTACTTGTGATTTCAATGAATTGCGCTTATATGGTACATTAATTTATGTAATCCATGATGATCATGATTGGTTCTATTGAAATCTCATGAATTGTAGTTGTCTTCATGTTATTTCAATTGAGTTTATTTTGTTGGAGTTATTGAATCTTCTTTCTCCTCTATTTCCATATTTTTACAATTCACTACACACCTAGATTGGCTGATTTAATTTGGGCTCTTCTCATAATCTTTTCAACTTGAAATTCTGAGAGAACTTCCTCAATTTTTTTATAAAACTTTCACGATTGTCACAAGAAGCAATTGCGGGTTAATTGTTTGACTTTCTTTGAATCCTGCCAGTCAACATGGTTTCATATTTCAAACTGCATTTCAGGATCTTTTCTTCTTGGTTTGGCCTTACAAAATTTCTATAAATTATTTAAGGAATCTTTTTTGACAACAAAAACTTGGGGTTCTTTATCTTTTATTCTTGATTTATTATATTTTTTGTAGGGCTCAAAGGTGGGATTTTACAAATATGTGATTTCAGATTCAAGTTTATCTTCTTTTGTTAGAATGCATAATTTACTCTCAAATTTCTTGTGGATAAACTTATGAGCATCACTACCACCATAAAATTCTTTCTTGATTTGGAGTCTTTGTCATTGAGTTATACTATTTCGATTTTGATTGCCCTGATTTTCTAGAACTAACAATAATTTTAGAAATACAAATTAATTACTTTTTGAAGTCATCTTGGAATGACAAATTAGTTATGTGTCTGTAAACCTCCAATTTGACTCTTGTCAATATCTTATGTTCATATGAGATGGGGAAGTATTTTTCCTAAAATTGGAAATTTGTCATCATTGGGAAATTAGGGTTTTGATGATTAAGTGCATAGAAAGCCAAAATAGTTTGCACATTAACTTTATAGATATTTTATTGTTTTTAATATGTTTTTCTTCCATTTGAGAATATTATAGGGTAGGTGTGTGTTATGCATGTTGGCTAACAAGATTGAAAATTTGGTAAGCTTTAAGTGCACTTACAAGCCACAATGAAAATTATATGGAAATAGTATAAGTGGGCTCTCTAGGACTTTTGAATGCACGATATGTAATGTCTTTAGGACTGTTTCCGGTTCTGAAGGGTAGACTAGGAGGTGACCTCTAGGGGAAAGGTTGTACTGGTAAAATGGAAGATTTGGTCTATTTAATTAAACTTGGGGGTATAGTTTACTTCAATATGATTTGGAGGAAGAATGCTTCATGGTTATTTCATTATTAGTTTTATTGATACTTATATACATGTTATTAAAAGGAAAAAGTTTATATGAGCCCGGGCTCACATAACGCTATGTGAGCCCGGGCTCTCTGGGCTGTCGGATTTATATCCGGCAGCCCATAATACTTATGAATATTTAAATCCATGAGTATTATGGGCGGCCAGATGTAAATCAGACAGCCCATAGAGCCCAGGCACATGTAGGGGAATATGAGCTCGGGCTCATACAAATGGGACTCTTATTAAAACATGGGTTTTAAATTGTTTTATGTAATTAATCTTATAGGGTGTAAGCTCATGGCTGGTTTTTCTTTTGCATGGACTTGACACATCATATACTTGTATGCAAAGATGCATTTGAGTGTTGATGTTTGATGGTGGGAGTTTTAAGAATACGACGAATAAACTCCCATCATAGGGAGGCATGGGTAGTTGTAGTATAAACATTTATTAGGTAATTATTAACTTTTAGATGATCGTAATAATTTGCCACCTGGTGTTCCATTTTGAAATTAATATATTTTTTTCACTAACAACTATGGTTCTATTTAATTTGAGACTAAGTTATTAGTAATTTATCATTAATGTCAATTAAGCGGGTCGCACTGCTTTTTGTAATATTAGCCACAACCTCAGGCTTGAGGGACCATCTAGGTCGTGGTCATGACATTGATGGTACTTTAGTTAAAAAAATATTCAGTGATCTTGGGGCATATTTTAGAAATTTTCAAATTTGGATATGTGAGTTGAGGATGCTTGGGGCATGGAGACTTGTTCTTCATTTTATTGGTACTAAGCTAGCCTTATAGCACATGGATAACATGCTCCATGCACAATTAATTAACACATTACTTCATCTATCTCTACATTCTAAACTAGAAGCAATAAAGAACATAATTTATGATATTCCACATTATTTACACAAACTTGCCCTGGAAAGACTTTGCATATGATTATTTTTGCTTTTTTATATACTTTTATTTTCAATTGATAACATTTTCCTCACTCATTAGATGGCTAAGCTGATAACTTCAGCTACATATTAAAGAAAAACAAAAGATTTTCAATTTATTTTTTGCGAAGTAAATAATAGTGGAGCTCTTTCATATGAAGGTCCAAATACTCCTTCGTAGGACTAGAAAGTTAATATAACACTAAAGATAGCGTTTGAGGTAACTCTCCGCATGGGTGTAACTGATATCAGGATAGAGCATAGATGCCTCTTCTCCCTTCTCTCCTGTATCAAAATTTGTGAGACAGCCCTCGTAGAAAATATGATAGTAACGTACTAACCCTGACAGGGTTCCAATATCTTGACCTTCAAAAAATAACCAAAAACAAATTAAAAGCATCAAAAGTAATATAGGTGTGCCTTGACAATTTCAATCACTCTATTTGAGTGTTAACAATTTTGGTCTACCTGTATATATGGCATATTTACTCGTGCTTCCATATAAGCAAGCTGGTTTTTATTTGTTACTAGCTTCGTCAAGGAAGATAACCATATATAATGATGTTTCATGTGCAACCATTTGACCAAGTGAATCCACATAATTGGAAAGGCATAGAATGAGATGATGATGTTGGACCATCATTTTTACTCTCACAAAAGTTAAACATGATATAGATTTCATGTGTTGAAGATAAGGCATATGATTATGGTAGCACTCCCTCATAGTAGTCACATATGGTATACCAATGTAAAAGGTCTACTTAATCACTTCTTATTTGGATAATAGTAGCACCCAAGTTTGTTCTCCCGGTACCGACAACTGGAATCTGATTGATAGCACTATCTTTACGTGGAGATGATTGAAGTAGTAACGAATAAAGTATCCGGCACAGCAGTTGGCAGAGACATAAGTGTAAGGGATTCCGGCATCCTCAATTACTTTTCTCACAACCATTTTGTCATCAAAGTTGGTCCTCCCAGCATCCATGCAGCTTCTCATCCTAGCAGGATCCGTCCCAAACTCTGATGGCAAGAATCTCTGCAAGTGCATGGGCCAAAATTTTCTGCTTAGGCACTACAACAATTGCAGTTATATGTACTCCATATTTCAAGTCCATGTGAGCTTAAACATTATGAAACTCATCTTGTTTAGAGTAAATCTTATAGATATATGAACTTTGTACCCAAATCCCTTAAGAAATAAAATCCCAAGTCTGCTAAACAAAATGTTCCATCATTTATATGCTATATTCCTGTCATTTGCATGTCGTATTCCTGTCTTTAAGTAATGGGCTGCACTCACCCTACATAAGACTTATACCTTCACATTGCCAGCTTCCTTGATGGCATCTATGAGCTTGAGCTGTAGCAAGATATGGCAGCTTCTAATGTATGGAACCCCGGCAATTGCACATACGACCACATCAACTTGTCGTACAGCATCGACGAGGCTTGGTGATCGAATAACGAACCGTAGACGAGTTTCCCACCTTGCTGCTTGAAAGATAGAAGCATTTGCACCTTCTCAATCTCTCCCACACCCAGTTCTTGCCTTTGGAGGACAAATGTCGGATGACCCTCCGCCAGACTTGCCTTGACTATCCTCCTCCCAAGGTATCCAGTCCCCCCCACCACAAGTATCCTGCTCTTTCCCATCTCTCTATCTCTATCTCTAGTGGCATACAATACAAGTTGTGCTTCCGAATATGGGAAAGGGAGGTTTACTTATAGTGTGTTTGAAGCTTGAACCTTGAAACACTACACGAAAATAACGAGGATTCACCCACTTGCTCATTAATGAGTGCTGGAAGCTCTGTACATCACGTGTTAGTTCACTTTTGTTTCAATTTCTTTGCAAAGAAGCGCATGGGAATTGTAAAATATGAATGCTACGGTAGCATGGAAAGTATAAATGCGTAGTTATAATAGAGATGTTTCCTCATAAAAATTGTAAGAAAAAGTGGAGAAATTTTTGAGTGTGCCTCTCACACCCTGCTCGCTGTGTATTTCACGATTCAAGGCATGACTTATCAACATTTATTAGTGCTTGCTACCTAATGTCTCACAAATATGCTGATGAGTTGTTTTGTAAATGGTGAAATACACGGTTAGCAAGGTGTACGACACACACTGAATAATTCCTCGAAAAAGAAGCCTGGTTTTCTAGGTCCTTATTTTCGTGTAGTTTATTAGTTGGATAGCCCACCCATGGCCCGACCCCTCTTTTGTTTACTTATATGACAGCAACCCGGTCTCCCTCTCAATCCCAGCATTTGCTCCAACTGCTCCTACCCGACCCATGTGAAAGGCAAAACAAATAAACAAGTCAATTGATCTCATCGCAACATCATGAATTACTACAACAAAATGTAGTATTGGCGATGCATTTATTAACAAATCAAAACCAAGCGCCGCTAAATATAACTACTTGTGCCGCATAAAAAAGCATCGCAATAAAATGAACTATTACCGATGCATTTTTTTAAATGTCGCTAATAGTCATATATTAGCTACACTAAGTTTTAAGTGTCGCTAATACTAATCATATTAGAGACACTTTATTATAAGCATCGCTAAAGTTCGTCCATTTACAACACTTTACACAAATGTCTCTAAAAGATATATATTTTAAATAAAACAAATAAAAAAATCATAACTATTAGTGACATTTAAAAATAGTGCCCTTAATAGTTATGAATTAAAAATAAAAAATTTAAAATTATTAGCGATGCTTGTTAATAATAGTGACACTTGTATAGCTTAATTAATTAATTTTTTTAAGAAATAATAAATAAATATTTAAAATTTAAAAATATACTTCCTAAATATAATATATTTTATTTAATATTGACTATTTTATATATAATAAATAAATATTAACTTTTCAATAAAAAGTAGTGTTAATAATAGATTAAACTTTCACTATTTATATATAATATATTTTATTTCTTAAAATTTCTTATTAATTGTAAAATATAATTTATAATAAATGGGAGAGTGAAGAGAGAGAAGAGAGCGTGAGGAGAGAGTGAGGGTGAGGAGCGAGAGAAAGACGAGAGAGAGAAAGTAGAGAGAGGGGGAGGTGAGAGAGTGAGAAAGGGAAGAGAGAGGGTGAGGAAAGAGATGGGAGAGAGAGGGTAGGGAGAGAGGGTGAGCAGAGAGAGAGGGAGGAGCGAGAGAGGGAGAGAATGGGTAGAGTGAGGGAGAGAGGGGAGAGAGAGTAGAGAAATAAAATTTTAATTTTTTAATATTTTTTATTTAAAAATTAATTAAAAATATAAATAAATAAAAATATATTAGAGATGTATATAAATATGTATAAGTAATATTCTTGTTATTTGCGACGTATAGGAATATGCGTCGCAATTACCCTTGGTATCAGCAACGGATGTTCCTATGCGTCGCTATTACCTTGTCATTTATTATATTAATTTTAAAATATGTAGAGAGAAAAAATAGAGAGGAATTAGAGAAAGAAGAGAGCGGGGGACAGAGGGGTGAGGGAAGAGAGAGGGAGGGAGAGAGAATAGGAGAGACAAAAGAGAGAGGGAGGGAGAGAGAAGAGGAGAGAGGGAAGGGAGTGGGAGGGAGAGAGGGAAGAGAGAGGGACGGAGTGAGAAGAGGAGAGAGGGAGGGAGGAGAGAGAGGGAGAGAGAGGAGAGAGAGAGGGAGGAGAGAGAGGGAGGGAGGAGCAAGAGAGGGAGAGAAAGGGTAGAGAGAGAGGGAGAGAGGAGAAAGAGTAGAGAAATAAAATTTTAATTATAATTCTTTAATATACTTTATTTAAAAATTAATTAAAAATAGAAATAAATAAAAATGTATTAGTGATGTATATGAATATGTATTAGTAATACTCTTGTTATTAGCGACGTATAGGAATATGCGTTGCAATTACCCTTAGTATTAGCAACGAATATTCCTATACATCGCTATTACCTAATCATTTATTATATTAATTTTAAAATATGTAGAGAGAAAAAAATAGAGAGGAATTAGAGAGAAAAGAGAGAGGGGAGAGGGGAGAGGGAAGAGAGGAGGAAGGAGAGAGAATAGCAGAGACAGAAGAGAGAGGGAGGGAGAGAGAAGAGGAGAGAGGGAAGAGAGAAGGAAGAAGAGAGAAGAAGAGAGAGTGAAGAGAGAGGGAGGGAGAGAGAAGAGGAGAGAGGGAGGCGAGAGAAAGGGAGGAGAGAGGGAGAGAGAAGAGAGAGAGAGAGGATGGTGGGAGAGAGAGGGGGAGGAGAAAGGGAGAGAAAGAGAGAGGAGAGAGGAGAGGCAGGGAGAGAGGGAGGGAGGGAGAGGAGATAGAGATGGTGGAGGGAGGGAGAGACAGGGGTTGAGGAGAGAGAGAGAGTAGGGAGAGGGAGAGGGAGGAGAGATGGTAGAGAGAGAGGGAGAGGGAGAGGGAGAGAGGGGAGAGAGAGAGGGGGAGGAGAAAGGGAGAGAAAGAGTGAGGAGAGAGGAGAGGGAGAGGAGATAGAGATGGAGGGGGGGTGTGGGCCGGAGGACAGCGGCTCCACCGTCCTCCCACTCTCCTTGCTTTGCCCCCCTTCATCTGAGCCAGGGAGAGGGGGCTGAAGGACGATGATGGCCCCTCCCCCCCTGCTTAGGTCCCCCCTCTCCCCCTCCTTCCCCCCTTCCTCTGAAAATCAGAGGAGCGGTGCAGAGCCGGAGAGAGGGAGACTGGGAGGGCGTCCTTGTCCTTCGCCCCCTTGCTGCAGTTCCCCTCCTTTCCCAAATCAGAGGAGGGTAGCAGAGCCAGGGAGTGGGGGCACCGAAAGGGGGGTGGGGGGCTGGAGGATGGCACTGCCGTTGCCGTCCTCCCGCTCCCACCTCCTCAGATTTTCAGAGGAGGGGGGCCAGATTCAGGCGCCTTGCCGTCCTCCGGCCTCCTCTCCTTTCCCCAATGCGCTTGGTGGCCCACCGGGGATTTTTTTTAAAATTTTTTTATCTTTAGTAACAGATCTAAGCTATTAAAAAAATTCATTTTTTTATTAGTGACGTATAAGAAACGTCGCTAATAAGGACTTATTAGTGACACTTAAAAGATATACGTCAATAATAAGTTATTTTAAATTTCTTTTTAAAAATAGTTTTTCTATTTGGGACATATACAAACTTCAGTAATAAGGACTTATTAACAACACTTAGAGTTATATGTTGCTCATAAGTTATTTAATTTTTTTTAAAAAATAGTTTTTCTATTAGCGATGTATATAAACGTCGCTAAGGACTTATTAGTGACATTTAAGTTATACGTTGCTAATAAGTTATTTTTAATTTTTTTAAAAATAATTTTTCTATTAGTGACATATATAGTACCGTCGCTAATAACTAATCATTAGTGACGCTAATAAATAAGCATCACTAAAAATTTATTATTAGCGACATAGTTTTACTAATGGCGATGCGGAAATATATGTCACTAATAGACAATATTAGCAACGCTTGTTATTATGTGTCGCTAGTAGGCAATAGCGATGATACTTTTTTCGACACTTAGAGCGACGGTTTTTTATTCGTTGTTAATAGTCCTTTTTATTATAGTGCCGACATCTCTCCCCATCCCCCCACTCTCCGCTCTAGCCACAATCGGCGAGAACCGGTATTTTTTTTAATTTTTTAGTATATTAGCAATGCTTAAAAAGCGTCGCTACTTTTTTTTTATTTTATATATTTATATTAGCCAAGCTTATAAAGTGTTGCTAATACATATTAGCGACAATTTTCAAAGCGTCGCTAATAATTTTTAATTTTTTTTATTAGAGACGCTTATATAAGCGTCTCTAATAACTATATTTGATTTTTTAATTTCACCAAATTAATAATTGATAAAAACTTTTATTGTTTTAAATATTTAAATATTAGTGATGCATACAGAACATCACTAATAATAAATATTAACGACATAAGTTAGTATATGTTGCTAATAATGTCTTATTTGTGATGTTTGGTTATACGTTGCGAAAAAATATGTGTTGCTGATATTACACTATTGTGATGTTTTGTAGATACGTCGCTGAATAGTAGTTGCGACTGTACTTTTTTTTACACTATTAGCGACGCATAAATGCATCACTAAGTCTTTTTTGTTGTAGTATAAAATCTTAAAATTTTATTTCCTTTTTATTTTGTGATTTGTTTGTTTGCTAGTTCAATTTAATTTTAAGGGTTATGAGTTAGTTAATTAGTATTTTTTTGTGGTTTGATTTCATTGTAAGAGTATTGGTGTAAAGCTTAATTTGCCCAAAACACAATATAAAGAATAATGAGTTAACGGAGTTGACCATAAGGCACTCGGCCGAGTTGACTCAAGAAGTCAATTAAGGCATCAAAATAGTCATGTGGTTAATAGAATAACCTATAAAGTTTAATTTACTCGGTTTGTGAAGGAACCGAATTTGCTCGGGGAGGTTTTGGAGTAAAAAATGAGTGTTAAAACCAAGAATACAAGATTACAACTTCCATGACTGCAGCAAAATAAAGGAAAATTATCTAACTTTCTAACATTATATTGGGAATTAAAGTTCTTACAAAAACAAAAATCAGTCAACAAAAATGTTAATAATTTTCCGTAGAGTTTTCATTTCATAATTTAATGACTGACGTCGTTGTATTAGCTATTGCTCCCTCACCAAAACCAACCATACATATGGCCGAGCCACCTACCTTCGTCTTTTACCCTCCGTACTTGTGTCACAGCGTTGATGAGGCTCCGGTGGTCGGAAAACGAAGCAGTGACGAGATGGGCACCTTGCTGCTTGAAAGAAAGGAGCATTTGCAGCTTCTCAATGTCCCCTACACCCAATTCTTGCCTTTGGAGGACAAAAGTTGGAATACCCTCTGGAAGGCTTGCCTTCACTATTCTCCTCCCCAGGTATCCAGTTTCCCCCACCACTAGCACGCTGCTCTTTCTCATTTGTCTTTCTCTCTTTGGTGTAGTAGCTGTTGTTCCAAAGATTGGAGCTAGGTCTAATGATAATGTGTTGGTGGCTTGAGCTTTGAGCGTGCATGAATAACGACATTTCCTGCTTGCTTCTTGTATACTCTTAGTGCAGAAATCAATGCACACAATCACCCTTAGACTTCAAATTTTGTGGTCAAAGAGGTGTGTGGGAAGGCAAATTAATTATTCTCATCTCGAAAATCAATAGCTCATTCATGTTAAACGTGCAACGTTGCTTTCAGATTTTTTTTTTTTTACTAAAGATTAAATTTTATTCAAAAAGATGATCAGGAGCTACAAAAGCAGGGGAAGGAAACCGATGGGAACAAACGAGCCAGCACACACTGAAAAAAAGTAGTTCCCGATTCTCATAGTCCAAAGGCCAGATCGATCCAAAAGTATATAGCTGCTTAGGAGAGAAAGGAACTTAGGTATCCCAAATTGGGCACACACAGTCTTGATGGGAAACAGTTACATATGCCATAGAGGGTTAAGTGGAAAGAGATAGTTATTGAGGAAGAAACTCAACCATAAGAATTGGCAGCATGTGAGGGAATTGCAGGTGACTAATGCCGCGGACAAGGGTCACAAGGACAGGGTAAAGTAAGGGACACAACAGACCAAGATTCACCAGGACATGGTACCCAATGAAGGAAGAGTTAAAAAATGGTCAAAAGAAGTTGGCGTACGACAAACTTGTGTTGAGCTTATTTTTGGGTTTCATGGGCATAAGGAGATGAATACCAGCTGTGGTTATGGCAGAGCATCTGAAGGCAAGGACACAATGACCAATTATGAACGGGAATGAAGAACTAAATTTGCATCCTCGCATTTTTTTTTCATTTCGTCAAGAGGCTTCGAGCTTAATTTGTAAACTTATGAAAACTTAGTAGTGAATTTACTACTTGACGTTATGTGAATGATTAATTTAGTAAGGTTAATTATGGAGTTCATTAGGATGGGTGGAATGTGATATATGTCAATT
The DNA here is from genome assembly GCA_035235625.1 of Saururus chinensis. Classification (NCBI taxonomy): domain Eukaryota; kingdom Viridiplantae; phylum Streptophyta; class Magnoliopsida; order Piperales; family Saururaceae; genus Saururus; species Saururus chinensis. The sequence goes on along the minus strand of CP141145.1, from coordinate 3,091,472 downwards.
AATTTACCGAATTATTTTCTTATTTTATGGGAATTGAAATTGTAATTTTGTGAATAAGGGTGTGCAATAGCCAGGGAAATCAAGTGGAAGAGGAACTAGGGTGTGACCCAAAACCTAATGACTGGCCTAAGTCAAGAGACGAGCCGGGCACAAGTTCGTGCCCACTTAATACTTTATTTGTGTTTAAATTTCAAAATTTTAGGGAATAAAAAGTGTAAAGATCTCCAAGTACTCATTCCCTATTGGCTAATGAGGATCTTGTGCTTTTAACTAAGAAGTAAATTTCCTATCATAAGATAGGATGGAGGCAAAGCTCTCGCCTCTCTCTCTCTCTCCCTAACCCATCGCCCCTCTCTATCTCTCTTCTCCTTCGAGTCAGCCTCCTTCCTCTACAACTTCTTCTTCCTTCTTTCATTATTCATCTTCCATCATTTCAAACTCTCATAGTATTACCATGGACATGGGTCATGGATACGGGTGAGTTTGTAGGAGAAGGAATGAATTGTACCGTTGTTGAACTAGGTATGGGAGTTCTTTCACTGTACAAGAAGAAATTAGCACGATGATGTAAAAAAAATATGCTAGGGTGTAGTTGGTTTTGGTTTTGGTTTTGTTTTCGCATGATGAATTGTGAAATTGCTTACTTGTGCATATCATGTATGCCACTTTGATTATGTGAGTTGATCCATTGATTCCAAAAGGTTAATGTTTGGATGATTATCATGGGTTTATGTTCTATTTCATACTGGAAATAACTATTCCCAAGAGGGTTTTGTATGGATGATGTTAGATCATGTGAAGTCACGAGTATGCGTTGGCTTATTTCCCTTCTTGATTAGTAGAATCAAGTTATTGAGTCAATGTTTTGTGTATGTTGGGAATGGCTAAAGTAAAATCAGTAAGAATATTAAAGATTTGATGAATAGACAAAATCGTGGTTCTAAGTAAATGGTCGTACACACTTTTTCACATTCTTTTATCATAATCTCGTTATATTAAGAGAGTGAATGTTATGTGCGTATATATTTTTACCAATCAAAATACTTTTTGAGTCTTCTGATATGCTTCATCTTCATCATTGATTTAGATTAGCAACTAATTTATCCTATGACTCAAATTACATATCAATTTGATATTATTTTAATCACTAAAATTATTTAATAAAATCATATGCCCGCATATATTCTAATAGTTTAAGAGGATTTAAGGAGAGGACAATGACCAAAAATGAAGGGGCAGATTTAATTCACCCATTAGATATTTTGCCCTAATCAATCGGACCATTGATTGAACAGCCATTTACTAGACCCAATTTCTTAATTCATTTTCCAATTAATTTATGTTGAAAAGATATATTTGAAATAATTTTGGAAATCACTCCCAAGTTTTAATGAGATTGAAATGTTCTTAAATATTTAAAATAATAAAAATTTAAAATTCTTAGCTAGACACAGCTGAGATTATAATATTTTATTTTACCCATCTTATCAAATTGATTAGCATAATCAATAAGTTTCAATGAGACTCCTCAAGTAAATAGAAAAATAAGTTCTCCAAGAGCTACCACATTAATTAAATTAAAGTCTCATTAAAATCAAATAGCCAAGTGTCAATTCAATCCACGAAAGATCCAATATCCTAAGATTCAGGATTGATTAAAATCTTGAACAGTGTAAGCCCTTCTTCAAGGCCATTTTAATAAAAAATTTGTTTGGAACCAACAAACACAAGCTTGATCACTTAATATTTTTTTGATTTTCAAATGCCGGAGAAAAAACACGACCTGAGTTGTTTTTTTTCCCAAAAGTCTCGGGCTGACTAACGGGCTCGTCATTTTTTCCTCACATCCTTGTCAGTCGTTCCACACAGGTTCAAATTCTAGAGAGAGCTCACCGACAACCAAATCTCCAAATCCAAGGTGGCCTTCAGCCATGAAAAGATCAAAACCCATGAATTTTGTCTCCTAACTCTATCAAGACCCAGACCCACCAACGCCTAATACTCCTTCACGATGACAAGTTAGTGGTTCACCTATGAGGAAACAATCTTGGAAATCGGCGCTAAGCCCGTGTTAGCAGTGCTTCCTCAGCTCCCACCTTTGAAACATCTACCGGCTGCAACGCAGTTACCGCCTCAGAATCCATGGAAAGGAGTTGAGCAGTCGTCAGACGGTTGGGCATTGCTGGGGATGATTTGGAGCAGTGGAAGAGTGGTGAGGAAAAAATCAGGAAAAAAATATTAGAGGATTTTGATAAGGTGTGACTGATCTTTGGCTAGTTGTGATCATAAGATGAAGAGGAAAATTTTTTAGGAAAAATTCAAAAGATTTTATTTTTTTGCAACTGCTTTGGTGTTTTGACTGCATTAATTCGCAAGCTGGTTGTGGAGGAAAATGCAGTCAGGTTAAAAATTGGATCTCCAGTGCATTTGTTGATCGTCTTCATGTTGAGGTTGGCGGGTTTTCATTTCTGTTTTATTCATTTTCAATTTTTAATTATTTATTACACTTCTATATAAATCTAATTTTAGGGTTACCAACACACAAATTTATGGCTTGCGCTTATTTAAAATTTCCCTCTGTCGTTTTTCTCTACCCATTTGTAGAGCAAATCTGTGTGTTGTATACATCCCTTCTCTAAAATATATGCATATGTTGTTAAGTTGTATACATCCCTTCTCTAAAATGTCTGCCAAATAGATGTTTTATATTTTTTGAATATTAGAGCATTTTTGCCAAACAAGTTAGTACTTTAGACACAATTTGAAAATAAAAGACAAAAATTTAAATGCATTGGATCTTGGGGACAAAAACTCTTTAAAAATAAAAATGCTCCAAATGGGGCATGAGCACTTAATGATGTGATATGAGTGAATCACTAACACCATACATTTCTCTCATCAAAAGACAACATTAGATGATAACTTAGTTAAGCTTGCCTCATGAAACCATTTTTTTTTTGTTTTGAAAGTTTTTTATTTTTTATTTTGAAAATAACTAAAATTTGTAGCAAAAATTAATCTAAGATAAATATTTTCAAAATTAAACTAGGACAAAGACAAGTTCTCTCACTCAGAGAGGTGAGAAGAGCTTTTGCCTGTACTACCCAAGCAGAAACATCCCAAAGCTTTTAAAAAGACTATTCAAACTTGTTTGTTCAATATTGGTCTTTTCGTTCAAACTTTCTTTACTGTGTGTTGAGAATAGACCATGTGAGGCATCAATGTGGAAACATAGGGGTCTTAAAGGTGATTGAGGTCCAACATTTGTTCCAGAAACAAACAAATATCTTATGGAAGAACTTCCTCGCATGACAATCACAAACTTGAACAGTTCTGAAGTGTGAGACACACTTAGACAATATAGACAGTCAAATTGGAAAGAGGTTTGTAAGGAAGCCTTGACAAAGTTACTTCAACTAGAGGAAGGGCTACCCTCACATCCTAGACTAGTCTTATCAAGAGTTGTTTATCTAACAGACAACATTTCACCGAGTTTTTCCTTACGTTTAATAGAGTTAAAGAAGGTTAAAGTATTGACGTCAAACTCTTGTTCAAGGACTTTGATCTATTCCAAATAAGCTTGACTTCTAATTAAACTTAAGACATTCAATCTCACTATCCAAATCACTTTGCTTTCTAAGATACTCCAACTTTTCTTATTCTAAATCAGCCCAAATATTATCTAGAGGTTTAATCTTGCCATTCAGGATTTTTGTTTCAACTATCTTAACCCCAAGTTTGTCCTCACACTCTTTAAAAAACTCAGCTCTTGATTTGATAGTCTATCTCCGCATATGATTGTCTTGTTCCAATTGTTCAACTATAATTTTATAGGAAAAGATAGCTATAACTAGTTTTGAGTTGTAGTTCTCATCTCGACCATCCAGTTATAATCCAACGACCATGGACTCTATGCCCTTGATAGTGGCTAACCTAGAAAAAAAAATACACTAGCTTCCCAAATTTCCATCCCTACATCCAGCGGTCGTTCCTCTGCCATATGACTAACCCTCACACCTCTACTAACGTCTGTCACTCCTTGACAATGAAAATGGCAGCTTTCTCATTTTCCCTTCTAACTATCTCTCTCTAGTCTCTTCTCTTCTTGTCATTGCCTTGTTCCCTCCCGCCACCTATCTGTTTCTTGCTAATCTTTTCTCGTCCTTCATGGCTGATGTCCGAGGGAGTTGGAGAATTTCTCATTGGCAATTGGGTTCTTTCAAAGAACTTTGAAGATTTACAATTTCATTCTCTTGTGCCACATGACCTTCTGTCATGGATGTGGATCACCCGAAATTAACAACTATTTCCAAGGTTAGTCATCAATTTCTACTATTTGTTTGTGTTCTCTTATTTTATTCTTCTAATCTAACATAAAAAAAGTTTAAATGAACATTTTCTTCCTCTAATATAATGTAGCATCCTTTTTTAAGTTATGAATTTTGTCTAGCCTTCATTTCCAATTTAGTCTTCTTCGTTAGAAAGTAGGTTAAAACTTACTTTTATGTAAATGAAAACATACATGTAAATTTGTTGAAGGTTATGAATAGTTTCACATCACCTAAGAAATGACGATGGTATTGCTATATAAGATGTAACTTTGGCCTTTTAAGTTAGGCCCTAGGTGGGCTAACTCAAACGCATGTGTCTTAAGGATTGAGCATATGTGCTTGGTTTGATCTAGTTCTCGATTTTCTGTAACTTTCCTTCATCAACAATTGCTAAGGTAAGAAATTTTTTTTTTCGTACTTTAATGTTGTGATTATTATTTTAAACCTATGTTTTTAATATTTTAAAATTAAGATTATCTTCAGTTCATTGGAACGAAAATGACTAAAGAGGGTACCAATATTATTTTAGTTATAATTCCCACTACTGTGACTGCTCATGTTTATTATTCAAGTTAAAGGGTAGAAGCCGAAAAAATTAATTGGTGCAGATTTTAAGATATGGTATTAGAAGATACTATTTTATCTAACTACGTTGAATTTGATTCGATTCTAGCAACATGATGTTCTTGTTCTCACTAGGGAGAAAAAGGATGATAAATAAGCTATTGCCGCAGTTGCTGCATATAAAGATGTTTCTTTAGATAAAGGTGGAACATGTATAGATTCTTGATGAGAAAGAGCAATTGCTGCATATAAAGGTCTTTCTTTAGCTAAAGTCGTCTTAATCAACCATGAGGTTGAGGAAGTAATGTAGAAATGAGAGGATGAGATGAATGCTTATTCATAGCTTTTTGCATCCGAATAGTCCATGGATGAAGTTTCTTCATATGGTGGCTAGGTTGTAGCACCCATGATTTTGTTGTGTTTTTTTCGCAATTTTTAGAACTTATTTGAAAAGTATTAGGCATATTGGGTAAGAAGGTACGCAAACTTGAGATGAGCAAGTCATGCTCCAGACATATCCGCTAGCCTTCCTAATAGGTAGTGCTGACACCAAGCTGAAGATAAGGCCAAAATTGGTTTGGATCTGATTTGGACACTCCTATTGTGGATTTTATTGGATTTGAGATAAGGATGGAAAGGGTTCCAAATTAGAAGGAGATTACCCAACTTGGAACTCGCCCTTACTTAGCCAATTGCTTCCCTCTCTCTCTCTTGCTGGTCGACACATTCTCTCTATTCTGCTTCTCTTTTCCTCTTCTTCAAGTTATTTCCTCTTATTTCTTCACAATCCACCATTGTTCTTTTGAAAAGGCCCTTGAAAACCCTAGATCATGGAAAACCCTATCATTGAAGTGCCATGTTGGTAGAGTTGGATTCAGCTTGGAAACCAAGTAGGGATTGTTTGGGGTTGAAAAATTCAAATTAAGGTAAGAGGAATTGGTTTTTCCAATAATCTTGATTATTGTAGTACTTTTTGTTGGTTGGCGCCATAGGGTTTTTATATGTTGAATTAGGGTTTGTACCAAAAGGAGCCATTTTGCCTTGATTTCAAATTTTTGGTGAGTTACTTGAGAGGTAAGTGATCCACAGTTTATAATTTTTATGTTTCTTTGCATATTTTTGTGATTGATATGGACTTCATGTAGTTTGGTTTTTTGTCCACATGAAATGTAATGAACTATTACTTTTGATTTAAATGAATTGTGCTTATATGGTAGATTAATTTATGTTTTCCATGATGATCATGATTGGTTTTATTGAAATATCATGAATTATAGTCATCTTCATGTTATTTCAATTGAGTTTATTTTGTTGGGGTTATTGAATACTCTTTCTCCTCTATTTCCTTATTTTTACAATTCACTACTCACCTAGATTGGCTGATTTAATTTGGGCCCTTTTCATAATCTTTTCAACTTGAAATTCTGAGAGAACTTCCTCAATTTTTTTTTATAAAACTTTCACGATTGTTATAAGAAACAATTGCGGGTTAATTGTTTGACTTTCTTTGAATCTCGCCAGTCGATATGGTTTCATATTTCAAACTGCATTTCAGGATCTTTTCTTCTTGGTTTGGCCTTACAAAATTTCTATAAATTATTTGAGGAATCTTGTTTGACAACAAAAACTTGGGGTTCTTTATATTTTATCCTTGATTTATTATATTTTTTGTAGGGCTCAAAGGTGGGATTTTACAAATATGTGATTTCAGATTCAAGTTTATCTTCTTTTGTTAGAATGCATAATTTACTCTCAAATTTCTTGTGTATACACTTATGAGCATCATCTACCACCATAAATTATTTCTTGATTTGGAGTCTTTGTCATTGAGTTATACTATTTCTATTTTGATTGCCCTGATTTTCTAGAACTAACAATAATTTTAGAAATACAAATTAATTAATTTTTGAAGTCATCTTGGAACGACAAATTAGTTATGTGTCTATAAACCTCCAATTTGACTCTTGTCAATATCTTATGTTCATATGAGATGGGGAAGTATTTTTCCTAAAATTGGAAATTTGTCATCATTGGGAAACTTGGGTTTTGATGATTAAGTGCATAGACAACCAAAATAATTTGCACATTAACTTTATAGATATTTTATTGTTTTTAATATGTTTTTCTTCCATTTGAGAATATTATAGGGTAGGTGTGTGTTATGCATGTTGGCTAACAAGATTGAAAATTTGGTAAGCTTTAAGTGCACTTACAAGCCACAATGAAAATTATATGGAAATAGTATAAGTGGGCTCTCTAGGACTTTTGAATGCACGATATGTAATGTCTTTAGGACTGTTAGATCCCAGGCTCACGTAGAGGAATATGAGCTCAGGCTCATACAAACGGGACTCTTATTAAAACATGGGTTTTAAATTGTTTTTTGAAATTAATCTTACAGGGTGTAAGCTCATGAGTGGTTTTCCTTTTGCATGGACTTGACACATCATACACTTGTACACACAGATGCATTTGAGTGTTGATGTTTGATGGTGGCATGGGTAGTTGCAGTATAAACATTTAGTAGGTAATTTTTAACATTTAGATGATTGTAATAATTTGCCACGTGGTATTCCATTTTGAAATTAATATATTTTTTTCACTAACAACTATGGTTCTATTTAATTTGAGACTAAGTTGTTAGTAATTTAGAATTAATGTCAATTAAGCGGGTCGCACTGCTTTTTGTAATAATAGTCACAACCTCAGGCTTGAGGGACCATCTAGGTCGTGGTGATGACATTGGTGGTACTTTAGTTAAAAAAATATTGAGTGATCTTGGGGTATATTTCAGAAATTTTGCAAATTGGATATGTGAGTTGAGGATGCTTGGGGCATGGAGACTTGTTCTTCATTTTATTGGTACTAAGCTAGCCTTATAGCACATGGATAACATGCTCCATGCACAATTAATTAACACATTACTTCATCTATCTCTACATTCTAAACTAGAAGCAATAAAGAACATAATTTATGATATTCCACATTATTTACACAAACGTGCCCTGGAAAGACTTTGTATATGATTATGTTTGCTTTTTTATATACTTTTATTTTCGTTTGGTAACATTCTCCTCACTCATTAGATGGCTAAGCTGATAACTTCAGCTGCATATTAAAGAAAAACAAAAGATTTTCAATTTATTTTTTGCAAAATAAATAAAAGTGGAGCTCTTTCATATGAAGGTCCAAATACTCCTTCGCAGGAATAGAAAGTTAATATAACACTAGAGATAGCGTTTGAGGTAACTCTCCGCATGGGTGTAACTAATATCAGGATAGAGCGTAGATGCCTCTTCTCCCTTCTCTCCTGTATCAAAATTTGTGAGACAGCCCTCGTAGAAAATATGATAGTAGCGTACTAACCCTGACTGGGTTCCAATATCTTGAGCTTCAAAAAAAAACAAAAAAAAAATTAAAAGCATCAAAGTAATATAGGTGTGCCTTGACAATTTCAATCACTCTATTTGAGTGTTAACAATTTTGGTCTACCCGTATATATGGGATATTTACTCGTGCTTCCATATAAGCAAGCTAGTCTTTATTGTTACTAGCTTGGTCGAGGAAGATAACCATATATAATGATGTTTCATGTGCAACCATTTGACCAAGTGAATCCACGTAATGGGAAAGGCATAGAATGAGATGATGATGTTGGACCATCATTTTGACTCTCACAAAAATTAAATATGATATAGATTTCATGTGTTGAAGATAAGGCATATGATTATGGTATACGAATGTAAAAGGTCTACTTAATCATTTCTTATTTGGATAATAGTAGCACCCAGGTTTGTTCTCCCGGTACCGACAACTGGAATCTTTACGTGGAGATGATTGATGTAGTAACGAGTAAATAGTATTTGTGTGCATGTTAGGGTCAAGATAAGCCAACAAGGTGTTGGTGGGATGCGCAGACCCTCTCTCAAGAAGCAAAGATCTTGATTATGAAACCCTACTCATTCTAATTGGGACTTAAGGACTTGGACACCCTTTGTTAACTAAAAAATAGCATTGTAACTATTTTATGATGAAATATTCCCTATTAATTTGACTTAGAGCATGTCAAACTCCTACTTTTAAAAACGTTAGAAAGTAGGAAGAAATTGAATTTTCTGATGTTTCCAAATAAATAAGTCATCACTCGTAATAAATTGTATATGTTACCTTTCATCATAGTAAGAAAATCGTCACTTGAAATCTCTGTCTTTGTGAGCTCTTTTCCAATGAGCTTCTCCCATATGCTAACAACCTCCCTCTGGGAAAGGATGTTCCCAGGGGGACGAAGGTAGAGCGTCTTGTTCAAGGTTCGCGGGTCATCTACGGTCTTGATGGTATATGTGCCAATGTCATCCTCATCCAAAAATATTGCTATATAAAAAAAAATTAATTGAATGAGGTATTCAACTCCCTGAACAAGAATAGAAAGCAAGGGGTACGAAGGATGACAAAGATAGGGTACTATGTACAAGTTGTAAGCTCATTTATAAAATACCAACATACAGTCATTAGTATGTATTTGTTATGCGTCTTGGCTATTCCGTATTAAAACCTAAACATTATTTGATGTTGATGGAACTGGCACGACACGAGATTGACTCGGGTCGCATCTTATCTTAGGGTTGGTTAGGTTTCTAACGCAACCCAAGATGCAGCCCTGCTTACACGTTCATTATGCTTAGTTTTTTAGTCTACAACGATATTATACCCTCACAGGGCCCATATCCATTTCGTATAGGTCTCTATGACCAAAGCACATAGAAGTCCTAGCATTGTACGTGGAGGCCTAATATGTTACATAGCTACCCAGCAAGGTCACCCGATAGTTATGTACCATATTATCTCTTTACGTACCTTGCTAAAACCCCTATGCACGCTGTTGGCGACGAAAACATTTTCCTTTAGTACATGGATCTGTCATAGCATACCTTTGACATTGCCATCTCCAAGCAGCGAAACTCTCTCCATTGAGGGTGTGACTCGGCCGGGCTCACACAGGTTGCCCAGAAAGTATCCGGCACAGCAGTTGGCAGAGACATAAGTGTAAGGGATTCCGGCATCCTCAATTGCTTTTCTCACAACCATTTTGTCGTCAAAGTTGGTCCTCCCAGCATCCATGCAGCTTCTCATCCTAGCAGGATCCGTCCCAAACTCTGATGGCAAGAATCTCTGCAAGTGCATGGGCCAAAATTTTCTGCTTAGGCACTACAACAATTGCAGTTATATGTACTCCATATTTCAAGTCCATGTGAGTTTAAACATTATGAAACTCATCTTGTTTAGAGTAAATCTTATAGATATATGAACTTTGTACCCAAATCCCTTAAGAAATAAAATCCCAAGTCTGCTAAACAAAATGTTCCATCATTTATATGCTATATTCCTGTCATTTGCATGTCATATTCCTGTCTTTAAGTAATGGGCTGCACTCACCCTACATAAGACTTATACCTTCACATTGCCAGCTTCCTTGATGGCATCTATGAGCTTGAGCTGTAGCAAGATATGGTGGCTTCTAATGTAAGGAACCCCGGCAATTGCACATACGACCACATCAACTTGTCGTACAGCATCGACGAGGCTCTGGTGATCGAATAACGAACCGTAGACGAGTTTCGCACCTTGCTGCTTGAAAGATAGAAGCATTTGCACCTTCTCAATCTCTCCCACACCCAGTTCTTGCCTTTGGAGGACAAATGTCGGATGACCTTCCGCCAGACTTGCCTTGACTATCCTCCTCCCAAGGTATCCAGTTCCCCCCACCACAAGTATCCTGCTCTTTCCCATCTCTCTATCTCTATCTCTAGTGGCATACAATACAAGCTGTGCTTCCGAATATGGGAAAGGGAGGTTTACTTATAGTGTGTTTGAAGCTTGAACCTTGAAACACTACACGAAAATAACGAGGATTCACCCACTTGCTCATTAATGAGTGCTGAAAGCTCTGTACATCACGTGTTAGTTCACTTTTGTTTCAATTTCTTTGCAAAGAAGCGCATGGGAATCGTAAAATATGAATGCTACGGTAGCATGGAAAGTATAAATACGTAGTTATAAGAGAAACATAAAAATTGTAAGAAAAAGTGGAGAAATTTTTGAGTGTGCGTCTCACGCCCTGCTTGCTGTGTATTTCACGATTCAAGGCAGGACTTATCAACATTTATTACTGCTTGCTACCTAATGTCTCACAAATACGCTGATGAGTCATTTTGTAAATGGTGAAATACACAGTTAGCATGGTGTGCGACGCACACTGAATAATTCCTCGAAAAAGAAGCCTAGTTTTCTAGGTCCTCTTTTGTTTACTTAGATGATAGCAACCCGGTCTCCCTCTCAATCCCAGCATTTGCTCCAACTCCTCCTACCTGACCCATGTGAAAGGCAAAACAAATAAACAAGTCAATTGATCTCATCACAACATCATGAATCACTACGACAAAATGTAGTATTGGCGATGCATTTATTAACGATGCAAAACCAAGCGTCGCCAAAAATAACTACTTGTGCCGCATAAAAAAGCGTCAAAATAAAATAAACTATTACCGATGCATTTATTTAAGTGTCGCTAATAGTCATATATTAGCTACACTTAGTTTAAAGTGTCGCTAATACTAATCATATTAGAGACACTTTATTATAAGCATCGCTAAAGTTCCTCCATTTACAACGCTTTACACAAACATCGCTAAAAGATATATATTTTAAATAAAACAAAGAAAAAAATCATAACTATTAGCGACGTTTAAAAATAGCGCCCTTAATAGTTATGAATTAAAAAAAAATTAAAATTATTAGCGATGCTTATAAACAAGCATCGCAAATAGCATTGATAATGCTGACACTTGTATAGCTTAATTAATTAATTTTTTTAAGAAATAATAAATAAATATTTAAAATTTAAAAATAAATTTCCTAAATATAATATATTTTATTTAATATTTACTATTTTATATATAATAAATAAAAATTAACTTTTCAATAAAAATAGTGTTAATAATAGATTAAACTTTCACTATTTATATATAATATATTTTATTTCTTAAACTTTCTTATTAATTTTAAAATGTAATTTATAATAAATGAGAGAGTGAAGAGAGAGAAGAGAGAGTGAGAGTGAGGAGTGAGAGAAAGATGAGAGAGAGAAAGTAGAGAGAGGGGGAGGTGAGAGAGTGAGAAAGGGAAGAGAGAGGGTGAGGAAAGCGATGGGAGAGAGAGGGTATGAAGAGAGGGTGAGGAGAGAGAGATTGAGGGAGAGAATGGGTAGAGAGAGAGAGGGAGAGAGGAGAGAGAGAGTAGAGAAATAAAATTTTAATTATAATTTTTTAATATTTTTTATGTAAAAAATAATTAAAAATATAAATAAATAAAAATATATTAGCGATGCATATAAATATGTATGAGTAATACTCTTGTTATTAGCGACGTATAGGAATATGCATCGCAATTACCCTTGGTATTAGCAACGGATATTACTATACGTCGCTATTACCTTTTATATTAATTTAAAAATATGTAGAGAGAAAAAAATAGAGAGGAATTAGAGGGAAAAGAGAGAGGGGGAGAGAGGGGGGAGGGAAGAGAGGGGGAGGGAGAGAGAATAGGAGAGACCAAAGAGAGAGGGAGGGAGAGAGAAGAGGAGAGAGGGAGGATAGAGAGAGGGAGGAGAGAGCGAGGGAGAGAGAGGAGAGGGTAGAGAGAGAGGGAGAGGGAGGGAGAGAGAGGGTGAGGTGAGAGAGAGAGTGAGGGAGGAGAGAGAGGGTGAGGAGAGAGAGAGAGGGAGAGAGATTGAGAGGAGAGAGAGAGATGGAGGAGAGAGAGAGGAGAGGGAGGTGAGAAGAGAGAGTAGAGAGAGATGGAGGGGTGAGAAGAGAGAGTAGAGAGGAAAATATTTATTTTTTAAAATTTTTATTTAAAAATTAATAAATAAATAAATAAAATATATTAGTGACACATATTGATATGCGTCCCTAATACTCTTGTTATTAGCGACATATAGGAATATAAGTCACTATGTATTAGCAACGCATATTCCTATACGTCGCTATTTCCTTATAATTTATTATATTAATTTTAAAATTTGTATTGAGAGAAAAATGGAAAGGATATAGATAGAGGGGAGAGAGGGGGAGAGAGAGGAGAGAGGGAAGAGAGAGGGAGGGAGAGAGAAGAGGAGAGATAGGGGGAGGTGAGAGGGAGGGAGAGGAGAGAGAGGGAGAGGGAGGAGAGAGGGTAGAGAGAGAGGGAGGTGAGAGAAAGGGAGGAGAGAGGGAGAGAGAGAGGAGGGAGGGAGGGAGAGAGAGGAGGAAGGGAGAGAGCGGGGAGGAGGGAGGGAGAGAAAGAGAGAGGAGAGGGAGAGAGGAGAGGGAGAGAGAGAGAGAGAGGGAGAGAGAGAGGGAGGGAGAGGAGATAGAGATGGAGGGATGGAGACACAGGGGTTGAGGAGAGAGAGAGAGTAGAGAGAGGGGTGAGGAGAAAGAGAAAAAGTGTGTAAGAACTTTTATCTTGAACCGGTTTATATTTAATTTAATTTATTATCTAATGGTTATTGTGTGGTTTAAGTCATTTCTAATTGATTTCAAGGAATTTTGAAATAAATGTGGTTTTTAAAGATTTTAATCAAAACTACATTCACATTTATGAGTTTTTGGTTAACTTAAGTTATTTATGAAGTTTTTAGAATTTTTGGTAGTTTCTAAATTTTTTCAAAAATTAAGATTTAGCTGGACCCCTTTGTGGGTCCCTTGGTCGAATTTAAGGTTTTTTATCCAAAACATCCTTGACATTAAAATAAGTTATTAGAAATTTTTTTTGAATTTTTATGGTCTTAATTTGGGTTTAAAGAGCCAAATTACCCACTTTTAGTGAAGAATTCTATTTATACCCCCATTTTTTATTACGTCTAACTCCTTTCTTACTATAAAAAGAAAGGGTTGTCCTTTTTCACATTTGGGAAATGGTTGTCCTCTTCTACATTTGGGAAAGGGCTGAGATTGAGATCAAGAGACCTAATCCCCATTAGCCAAAGTAGAAGGTGATTTGAGGTGAGATTTTCCTAATCTTTACTTAATCATTAGAGTTTTTTATAAATTTCTTCTAATCTCATCTTTTTCCAAAGGTTAATCTCGTTTTCAAGCCATTATGTCACTAATTTTCATCTCTACTTCAAACCCTAGCTTTCAAATTTTTGTTTTTGAGTCCCTAAAGCTTTTGAACTAAGATTTTTCGAATGATTTTCATGTTCTAAATTGAATTTAGGTAGAAAATTACATTTTTAGGTAAGTTTCGGAGGAGATTAAGGAGGTAATTCAACCCAAAAAGAGGTAAAAGGTAATGGGTTTAATCCTCAAGCTTGATGTGTTTTAAATTTTGGTTGTGATGTGTTTTCTTAAATGGATTCATGTTTAGTGCTCTAATGGTAGATTAATACAAACTTAATCTTTTGTATTAATTTCTTAGGGCTTTGAGTTAAAATGGGTAAATTTAGTATTTTGGAAGGTTTGATTAGATTTTTATGATGTTTGAGGCTTTGAATGAAAGTTTTAAGTTTAATTACTAAGAGATGTTCACTCTAAATATATACATTAATTATGTGACTTATCAACCACTTGTAATAGCAATAAGAAATAAAAGATGTTGGGCAGATTCAAAATTATTCTTAAAGAAAATGCATTTATTAACAATATAAACTCGTTTGCTTATAATAATAATTATTATGTAAGAATAATATTACAACTCATTGTTTTGGCAATAATGAAACAAGTTACTCTGTAACTTGTTATTATTGCTCCAAGCAAATTTAATTGAGTAATGTTATTATGACGTTGAGAAAGCCACGTCAAAAAGTTAGTTCATCTTCGCATAACCATTTGATGAGTAGGACCCATTTTCATGAGTCCCACTCATCAATAGTTGTGGAGGATGAAGTAACTTTTTGACATACCTTTTTTAACGCCATAATAACGTTACTCAATTTAGTAACTCCTAAACCTCGCATTCGGCAACCGCTTGGTGCTGCTTCCCCTCCGCACAAAGGCCTTCCTTAGCACGAAGGCCTCGCCTGTGATGCTCCCTATTGCCAAGGACCAGCATTAGGTGGCACCGGTCGATGTCTCTGTGCACCATTAGTCCCCTGAGAACACTGGCTTCAATAGTGCCCCTTTTGCCGACATCCACAGCAAGACACCCTAGCACGACAATCAAGGTAGTCTTACTGCATCGAGTGAGTGTTATGGCTTGTATGATAACCATCATGACGCTTATGGTTTCGGAGGTTATGAGAATCCTCCTATCTCAATCTCTTGGGCTGCTACCCCCTCTTCCTCATATATAGGAAGGGTACCACATAGCCTTTGATGAAGAGCATTAGTCCATCCTCGAACTTCCTCGCACGCTCATACTCATCGCTGAAGAAGTGAGGTGCGAAGTGCTCGAGCTCCACGAACTTAGTTTCATAGACTAAGACTGTCATGGATCCCTACTACAAATTTAGGAACTTCTTCTTCTTCTCTTCTCGCTCGTGGAGAGGAAAGTATGTATCGTTGAAACCAGACAAGAATTCCTCCCAAGGGAATACATACATACATACATACATACATACATACATATATACATACATACATACATACATACATACATACATACATACATACATACATACATACATACATACATATATATATATATATATATATATATATATTACATGGGTGTGTGCGCGCGTGTGCGTGTGTTTCTTTCATTCTAAATAATTTTTTAATGATTTTTTTACGTCATTGCATAAATACTAGCCACTTGATTCTCATCAAAGAACCATAAATAGGGAATTGGAAATTTTATTTATGTATAATAAAGTTGTTTGCCCAACTTGAGCTATTACTAGCCAATATAATTGCACGGTATAGCATGATTTGTTTAATTATTGTAAAAAATTGGGTTGTAATATTACATTTTTTTTATGAGGTGAAAGGGGGAGAAGACTCCCTTTAATTAAATCAAAAGGAGAGCAAGGACAAAGGTTGAAGAAAAAAATATAACATTACATACTTCATCTTTTAAATAGGAAAAGAAACTTAACAACAAGTTTAAGAAGAGGAGAATTAGATGAGATGTAAGTTTTAACTTGAAGTTTACACTTATAAAAGATAAGTCTTTTATGAGTGAATTCATTCCTGAAAATTTTGGCATTTTTTTTTCTCCAAATAAAGTAGTCTTCAGCATCAGACCTAACTCTTGATTACTAGATGGCTTAAAAAAATAATACGATCAATATCTTTACATACTTGATTACTAAAAGATGTTCACTCTAAATAACTTAAATATGTGACTTATCAACTACTTGTAGTAGCAATAGGAAAATAGGAGATTCAAAATTATTCTTAAATAGAATGCATTTATTAACAATATAAACTTATTATATTACTCAGTTTGTTAATAATAATAATCGACGACTAATATTACAACTCATTGTTTTGGCAATAAGTAAACAAAGTTAGTGTGTACCATGCAATTGCATTGTGCAAAAGTCTTATTTATACTTAGAACTTAAAGTGGAATCGAGTGGCGAGAGAGCACTCGGTACTCAACTCGTACTATTATTATTGCTCCAACCAAATTAATTATAGTACTATGGCTCGGGGTCTGGTAGGGCACGAAACTCCTAAACCTCGCATTCGGCAACCGCTCGGTCCTTAACTCGGGGCACAATCCTGGACAGAACTGGGGTTTTGATCATCAGCACGAAGGTCATCTCCTCGGTCAAGTCAGGCAGCTTCCCCTCGGCTTCCGGCAACCACTTGAGTGTCTTCACTAAGTTGGCCACCACCAGCGCAACCTGCAGCTTCCCAACCTCCATCCCCGCGCACGCCCTCATCCCGCCTCCAAACGGTAGGTACGACTGGATCCCCCCACCGGCGCCGCTACCCTCCCCCTCCACGAGGAAACGCTCCGGCTTGAACTGGTGGGGCTCCGACCACGTCTTAGGATCATAGTGCACTGCGTAGATGTTGACCACCACCTGAGTTCCCTTTGCTACCCTCCTCCCACACAGCGTGGTGTCCCTCGCTGTCTTGTGGTGTATGGCCAGGGGTGCTATGGGCTTCATCCTCATTGTCTCCTTCGTCACCGCCTGCAGGTATGGCAGCTTGGCCACGTCCTCTGCCCTCAGCAACTGGTCTTTGGAATAGCCATCTACTTCCTGGTAAAGCCTCTCCTGCACGTCTTGGTGATGAATCAAGAAGGCCAACGCCCAGGTGGCGGTGGAGGCCGTGCTGTCCAACCCCAGCATGAAGACCTCGAAGAGGGCCATGATGGTGACTTCATCGGGCAGGTCCTTGGCGAGGAGAACCTGGAGGTAGGAGTTTGGCGGGGCTGGCCTCGAGAGCATTGGCCGAAGCAGTTCCTCGATGCTACGCTTAGCAGCGTTGGCCTCGACGAAGGTACGGTTGAGGAAGGGGATGAAGCGAGCAAAGGCGAAGGCTTCGGCAAGACGGGTGTGGCCCGTGACGTTGATGGCCTCCTCTGCCACCCTGTCCATGCCGTCCACGAAGGCATCGTCGGAGAAGTCGGCCCCGAAGCAGATGCGGGAGAGGAGGCGGATGGTGACCCTTCTGATGTGGCCGAGTGGCTTCACCACGCCGTTGTTCTTTTGGGCCTCTTCTACGAGGCTACGTATCATGAGCTTCATGTCCCCCTCCTGGTGCTTGAACTGGGTGGAGAGGTTAACAGGGCCTAGTGGGCCGCTGTGCAGTCCACGGCGGAGAGTGTGCCAGTGCGACCCCAAATCAGCTGTGGCCACCGTATGCATGTCCGCGGTCAACAGTCCGATTATTAAGGGCAGACGACGGTCACCGTAGTCGGACGACTTGTTGACGAGGACCTCCCAAGCGAGCTCGGCGTCGCTGACAACAATCATAGGCCGCCAGCCGCCGACCCAAACTGTCATTATGCGGCCGTGGTCGTTGGCTAGCTTGACTAGAGCGTGGTGCACCAGGTCCCCTCCCTTGGCGAGTTGGTGCAAGTTTCCTAAGAGTGGGAGTTTAGCAGGGCCGGGCGGCCATTCTACTTTCTTCCCCATGGATGTTTTTTCCCAAAGCCTTCGCAACACAAAGAAAAGTGCTACATATGTGATGAGGGTTGCAAACCATACATTACTCTCCATTGCTTTGGTGGTTGTGCTCAACGCTCTGCTACTACCCCTTTTTATACCCTGATCTAATAGAAGTGCACTGATAGATGTTTCTTTGTTTTGTGGCTGCATCACGTGTTTTGATTATTTTTTTCTTTTTGAACGTTTTTTTTTGCCCAACAAGGAAAATGTTAACCCTAATTGCAGCTCACTATAGCCCTAGCCCTGATCTGATGGTCCCAGAACTCCAGCTCTAGTAAGCTCCAGCTAAGGCTACATGTCCTCGTATACTTATTGTCATTGTTTTATCTTACTTTTTAGTCAGGGCAATATCCCACTTTTGATTTTGCTACTAGGTGATTCCTTCTTCAAAATAGTTTGTACATGGGAAGCGTTTTTCATGCTTCCTTCCGACAGTGAATTCAGCCTAATGAATGCTCTAAGAGTGAACTAAGCGTAAGGAATGCATGTGAAACATCCATTTTCAAGATAGACAGTGCGCACGCACGCTAGTGCATATTAGCCCAAGTGATGCTTACAAGCGAACAGGGAGCTGCATCACGTGTTTTGATTATTTTTTTCTTTTTAAACGTTTTTTTTTTGCCCAACAAGGAAAATGTTAACCATAATTGCAGCTCACTATAGCCCTAGCCCTGATCTGATGGTCCCGGAACTCCAGCTTTAGTAAGCTCCAGCTGAGGCTAGATGTCCTCATATACTTATTGTCATTGTTTTGTCTCACTTTTTAGTCGGGCAATATCCCACTTTTGATTTTGCTACCAGGTGATTCCTTCTTCAAAATAGTCAGTGCATGAGAAGCGTTTTTCATGCTCCGGTCAGACAGGAAATTCAGCCTAAGGAATGCTCTAAGAGTGAACTGAGCCTAATGAATGCATTTAAAACATCCATTTTCAAGATAGATAGTGCACATGCTAGTGCATATTAGCGCAAGTGATGCTTATACTAATGTGTTCTAGTGTGTGCACCGTCCATCTTAAAAATAGACGCTCCCCATGTATTCCTTATGCTCAGTTCATGGTGGGCAAATAGCATGAAAAACACTTCTTAGAACTTGATGTGCAGTTTTCCTTACATTGATGACTAGAGTGTGTGAAGTATCACAAGAATGGCAAGCTAATTGTATTGGCCATTATTAAATCCAAGTAGGGTAAAAATAGGTATGGGTGTAAACGGACGGCCACGGACAAAGGCTATCCATGTCCGTCCACTTTTACATAATTATATTGTTTGTCCGTCCGCTATCCATGACGGACATATAAATTGTCCTTCCGTTTCTGTCCGTACGGACATAGACAAACACGAACAATATAAACAAAAACTCTCAAAACAACAAGAACAAATATTCGCTAATATCAATCAACGATAAAAAAAGCGGTGGCAGTCTGCCCTGTATGACATATCCAACCTAGATGCCACACGTAAAAATTATACTTTATGGACAGTTAATTAAGAATATTGTCCTTACAAGGTTAATAGTTACATTACCTCCATATGACCCAAAGAGACAAAGTTTGGCAAATTTTGCCAAAAATCGGGAAGCTTGCCAAAACAGGGATACCCCGAATTGTAGCTTGATATTTCTCCCGTATCGGCAAAATTCACCAAAATTGAAAAACTGGGCTAAATCTCAACGTATTTCAGATCTGCCTATGTTTCAACCGAGCTATCCAAGATCCAAATAAAAAACTCACATAATGAAAATCCTTGACATGATAAGGTATGTAAACAAAGAGAAAAAAAACCTTTGACTTCAGAGGACGCCGTTGGGAGCCGGAAGTGACCGTGTGAATTTGAAAGCCGATCTCCGCCATCGCCATATGGAGCCAATCATGATCATTGCCGTCGAGAGCTACCGAGCTGTAGTAGAGGAATCCTTTAAGAGGATTTAAGGGTATAATGCGGTCATCGCCATTGGGAGGTACCAATTTGGGGATGGAGGAAGCCAGCGGGAAAGGAAGCGGAGATGGGCTTTATGTGGAAGAATCAGGCCGCCTAACAGCAGACAGAGGGGAGGACTCATTGCAGCCCAATCGCCGTAGCTGCGTCTGGATTAGAGAGCTCTGATTCAAAAAGGGGCTACTAGGGCACAATGAAGGGAAAAACTCGTTATATACACGCGGACACGGATAGGCTGTATCTGCAACCGCATTTGTAAAATGACTAGACCAAAACTACAGTCTGCAACCGCATTCCTGTCTGCGTGGACAAGCCAATATTGTCCATTTTCATTGCGGACAGACGGCGGACAAATGTGGTCTGTTTACACCCCTAAGAATAGGCAAATGTTATATGAAACAATAATGAAAAAAGCACATGAAATATGTTCTCCAAGTTAATTGTTGCAAATTATGGAAGAACCAGGCGGTTAATTTATGAGAGGCGAAACGGCAAACTCTTTTCGAAATCAGATTTAAAAAAATGAAACAACTTTTTTTTTTTAAAAAAAAGTAAATTTCTGGACATCATGCCGAGGAGGAAAAAATTAAAAGGAAAAGGGAAAAAAGGGAAA
Source organism: Saururus chinensis (assembly GCA_035235625.1). Taxonomy (NCBI): domain Eukaryota; kingdom Viridiplantae; phylum Streptophyta; class Magnoliopsida; order Piperales; family Saururaceae; genus Saururus; species Saururus chinensis. The sequence goes on along the minus strand of CP141145.1, from coordinate 3,070,924 downwards.
TATTGTTAATAAAATAAAGAACAGAAGGAAATGAGGGGGCCGGGAAAGAAGACATAAAAGTGAGCAGAAAATAAATTACACAGCCATAGAAGAGAAGAAGGAGACCTTGCAACCGAATTTGAGGAAGACGCCAAGGGGAGGGAGGATGATGGCCAAGATGATGTCGATGCATATCTACAACTGCATCCGTAAAATGAGTAGACCAAAACTACCGTATGCAATAGTGTTCCTATTTGCGCGGACAGGCCAATATTGTCCATTTTTATTGCGGACAGATGGCAGACAAATGTTGTCCGTTTACACCCCTAAGAATAGGCAAATGTTATATGAAACAATAATAAAAAAAACACATGAAATATGTTCTCCAAGTTAATTGCTACGAATTATGGAAGAACCAGGCAGAAATTCTAAATTCTGGCTTAGTGGATTTGGCGTTGTAATTCCAAATTTAGAATACTAGTAGAAATATAGAAAACTTACACTGAAATGTATTCAGATGCCTGAATTACAACGCAATTCGGGTATTTCACAGGTGGTCTTCTTAAATCTCGTCGGGCATGGGGCTGGCGCTCAGCTTCTCGCTGTTTGGGGCAAATTTTGGGTGACTGAAAGGGACACGGATAGGCTGTATCCGCAACCGCATCCGTAAAATGACTAGACCAAAACTACCTTCTGCAACTGCGTTCCTGTCTGCGCGGACATGCCAATATTGTCCATTTTCATTGCAGACAGATGGCGGACAAATGTTGTCCGTTTACACCCCTAAGAATAGGCAAATATTATATGAAACAATAATGAAAAAAGCACATGAAATATGTTCTCTAAGTTAATTGTATTGGGTTAGGTGGGGCAAAAGTCATACCTAATAGTCGTTATCGTCTGCTCAATTGACTTTTGGCTTTCCTCCAATAAACTTATTATACTAGTTTTTTATGATAAGATAATATTACCCCTATTGCACTTCAAATTTAAATTTATGCCATTTTCACTAAATGTGATTTTTTTTTCATCACCCCCATTGCTACCTCTAATCGTTGTGGACATGGTGATCATATTTGGCTGCCATGCCATGTGTCAAGGCCTTGCTTGCCCTTGCCACCTTTGGCAAGTGTGGCCTAGAGGCTAGATCTGGGCATGAGTTTGTGTGCTACATCATGATTAGGGTTGTGCATGGTACTCCTACAACTTTATTGTATGTATAGTACTATTAAGAAGTTAAAAATAATAATTAAATTAATGATGAGTTAAGTAAAAATTATCCCTAATTATTTTTTTAAGTTGAATAGTTAAGAAAAAATTCTTCCATACCTATTATCTATTATCCATTATCTATTTGACATACATAAAAATATACAATACTTCATGCCCTCTTTCCTATAACACTCATCCACCACCAAGAGATGAACCCTACCCTAATACTCAACCCCATTCATTTTTTTTCAAAAAATATTCACCAAACCCATCATTGAATACTCAGACCCAGAAGCCTATGTATGTTTTTGGCTAGGTGAAGCATAAGCTTATTGAGTTAATGTTTTGACAATGAAGGGACTTGAAATATTGGATATATGTTAAATAAAGGAAACTCTTGGAATTTAGATTGCTTTTTGAAGAATACGATTGAAATTAGCGGTTAGTTCATTTTTTTATGGCATGCAATGTCTATGTAGTCAATGTTTTGGTTGCGTAGTCACAACATAAATCTCTTTAAATACATAGATAGGATAGCTTTTTTGAGTTAGTATCCTAAGATTGTATAATTGTGATTTTTGCTTGTGTTGATTTTTAGGTTTAGTTATGTTTGAAAAATAGGAGATTATTTAAAATTATTAACCCTTATGAAAGGGGTTGTGAGTAATAGTTAACCAACTGATTTATTTTAGACAAAATGGATATATAATAAATTATATTATATATGTAATGAAATAGTTATGCATCAAAATATGAGAAATAGTAATGGTAAGGAAATAAGTCCAACCGTCACCATATTATTCTATTGTCAGCCCTAGGCACTCCAGTCGCAACTTGAACCTCTACCTATGACAGTTGTGCCCTAGTGGCTGGAATTGGTCTTGGCTAGATCTAACCGATGCCAAGACATCGCTGATCAATGTTAGCTAACTACTGCAACCACAATTTGATTTAAAAATAAATAAATAAACCATAGGGGATAAGGTGAACCCTTTGGGGTAAATTTTTGTATTTTTTAAATATTAATAGAAAATTTATTAATAAAGGATGTAGGTATGAAACCCTACCATTAAGGAAAGGGTGTTGACAGCTTGGAGCATGTTGTTTGGGCTTGTACATGAATGAGCTATTACACTAAAGCCTGTAGGGTAGTTTCTTCTTGAATTTTTAGTGACCGAAAACTATTACCATTTATGTATATATACTATTATTAAAATCAAAATAGGGGCTAAATTTTTTGCCATCCATTGAATTCTTGGACCAATAAGTTCATTCATATTTTATTTTTGGCTGGGTGGAGCATAAGCTTATTGAGTCAATGTTTTACCAATTAGGATTTAGAATAAAATCTTCAATTTTCAAAATTTAGCGGTAGTCAATTAGGATTTTTAATAACATCTTTAAAATTCAGCATTAGTAAATAAAGATTTCTAATACGAAATTCTAAATTCTGGGTTAGTGGATTAGGCGTTGTAATTCCAAATTTAGAATACTAGTAAAAATATATAAAACTTACATTGAATTGTATTCAGATGCTTGAATTACAACGCAATCCGGGTATTTCACAACACCACCTCCTAAGGTGGTCTTCGTAAAGCTCGTCGGGCGTGGGGCCGGCACTCTGCTTCTCGCTATTTGGGGCAAAATTTGGGTGAGTGAAACGGACGCAAATATGCTCTGGAGGGTTTCTCCCTCAGCACCCATTGGCCGTCAATGAGAATACAACATGTCACATAGACTGAACCACACACGAACGCAAACTCACTTTCTTGCTAAAACTAGAAGAGATGTCGCAACCAAATCAGCGCCGGAAAAGCCTCCCTTTTTCCTTCCTCTCACACCTCCTCCCTCCTCATCTACCATCACTGCCAGAACCAAGGAAGTCACAGCGCCTCCGAAATTGTAATGCCAAATATCTCTTCCTTTGTCTAGTCCTTGCTTCTTCTGTATGTGTCGATGAAGCATGGCGCGGGGGGCGAGCCTGCATTCCGCACTCTATTTCTCATCTACCTTTGGTTGGTGTTGCCCAATTTTGAGTCATTTTTGCTAGTTTGCCTTGGTGGGTATCAGCCATACCCATTCTCAAACCTCCCCTCTAACAATTTTTTATATGGGTTTGTCTAATTTCTGTCATCCTATCATGTTTGTCTCCATATCCTGACATAGGTCTATCCAATCTCTCAATTGGTTCATTGCATTTGTGTCTAGCTGAGCAGTTTTATGTTGGTTGTGGTTTTGTGTTGGTTGATGGCTTGATGCATAGAATGCATGGCAGAGTAGATTGAAAAAATCATTTTACTTTACTCGTTTTTACTGGGTTGGAAAGTTATTTGAATATTTAGTTGAATTTGTAGATGTTTGTTAATTTTTACTTTGAGTTTGAGTGTGTCTGAATGGTTAGTTGCCTTGTTGACTTGCTTTGCAAATTAATTTTATTTCCTTGTTAAGTGTCATAATTATGGAAATGGAATTTACTTGTCAATTTAGGAAATAGTTTGCTTCTGTTAGCTTCTTACTCTATTTTTTATCCACCTCAAATAGCTTTTTATTTATTTTCTTTTAGTTATTATTTACCTTTTTCACTTAGAACTCTTCAAATGCACCTAAAAATATGGAAAAAGTTCATATGAGCCTGGGCTTATGCAAGTAAGTATGAGACAATCTGCCCCCCAACCAATCATAGGCCATTGGATCGAGATCCCATGGCACGAGCGGGCAAAAACCAATCTGCCCTTGAATTATATGTGTCATTGATTAAAAAACCGATGGCATGCGATGTTTGGCTCACGCAATTAGATGTAAGCCTATGCTCATATAAACATGTCTCTCTCTCTCTCTCTCTCTCTCTCTATATATATATATAGGAGAAAAATTTATATGATCCAAGGCTCATATATGCCTACGTGAGCCTGGGCTCTATGGGCTGTCGGATTTACATCCGGCGGCCGATAATACTCATCGGTATTTAATCCCATGAGTATTATGGGCTGCCGGATGTAAATCCGGCAGCCCATAGAGCTTTGCCTCATATAAACGGGACTCTATATATATTAAATTTTTAATAGCCATATCATTGCTATATCATGTCCTAGTTTTTTAGAAATTATTGCATCCCTGTATCCATATTATGTAGTGTCATATCCCTGTGTTTGTATTTGTGCTTCCTAGGGTGAAACCCACATCTAAAAGAAGGGAAAATAAGCTTAATATACTCTTTTTTAAATACCCAACCACTTAAATTGAATAAAATGAAATTATTAATATAAAACAAACTTTTTTGTCAAATGGAGAGATTAATATAAGCAGAGGGTGTATTACATGTTATTCAGAGACCTAATTTTTCTGTTTTAGGATCTGCTTTTTTGTTCAATAAAGGCAAATGGGCAACGTAACTGTGGTGGCTTCTCGAAAGGTTTGGTCCTACTAGTTTTTTGTCCTTGACTTTTGAGTAGTTCATTAGATGTTGTAACATAAATTTCCTGCTCTCCTTCTATCACTGACAAATTTGATTGACCACCTCCAGATGAAATTCACGCCAAAGGTTGCACCCCGCAAAGTATTCAAATCGTCTGACATTAAAATGTACTTGTTCATCACAATTTTGCTGCGCGTCTTTTGAACTGTCTATTTTATTTGACATCTGCATGGATGTTTATTAAATTTTCTCATTCCAAAATTTTGTGCAGTGAGCCAACACATAGTGAAGCTGATGATAGTGGGTGGCAAAAGCTCGTAAAGGTGTTCGTGATTTTTCCATTAAAATTTTTATTTATTATTGCTGGTAGAAGTGCACATGTAGATTGCACGTGCTGCACTCCAAAAATTTAGAGTCTTATTATCATATGTAAGTTGAGCTTCAAGTTTAGTTTAGCAATTTTGTCCGGTCTATAGATAAGAGTTCATAGATAATACTTTAGGTGTGTTAGGGGTAATTTAGGATTTCTATGATAAAAAGTTTTGCCCACTTTTTCACTTTAACAGTAGTATTGGTGATAATAGCTTTATCCTACGTAACAACCTGGAACTCTTATTTCCTTGAACAGACTGAGGAGGGTTTGGGAAGGAAGGGACCTAAAGGTGAAAGGAAATGTGAGCATTCTTCTTTTTTTCGCCGTTATTGTTTTCTTGACTATTTTTGTGCCTTAAAAACCAAGTGGCAAACAGACATAAAGAAGGAACAGTTGCAGCATAATATTAAACCCAAACAAACAAGATTTTCTCATGGGCATAGAGGCTGGTTTTTTAGACAAGGCTCATGTGAGAGGATTAGTCATCTTTTAGTAAAATGGAGGAAGCGTATAAATAAGATGAAGTCATGATTGGCAGTGAATAAGATTTTCCCTTATGAGAAAGCAACAGATGTAAATTGTTATAGGAAGAAAATTAAATATGTTCTTGTAGTGCATGAAAAAAATATCTGTTCATTAAAGAACTTTACCTTATGAAGCTAGGGCATCACGTGGATTATAAGTCTTGTAAGAGTTTTTATTATTTGTACAATTAGGATTCCTGTTACATACTGTGCTCAGCTCTTAAAATTTGATGCTTTGGAGCCCAATCTGTCCATGTTGCATTTGGTTACAGCACTGCGTTCACTTCCTGAAGGTCGTTTGTTTTTCCCGAGTGGCCTAGCACTGCAGCCAGTGCAAATAACTAAAGTGGGTTTCCATGCTGATGTCATCTCGTTTGGGTGCATATGAGTGTAGTTTTCTGGCATCAATAAGTACGTGATTGAAAAGTTTTGTTGTTTTTTAATAGATGGGTCTTTGCATTTGAAACTCAAGCAATGGAAAAAGAATATGTGGAGCCCTGGGTAGGAACATGGGACTTGTTGTGCTACAATCATGTTCTTATTTTTGTTCTCGGTTTCAATCTTTATTGAGTATATGTGTTTCTTCCATTTAGAACTATTACAGTTATTATCCAGTGACTCTTCCTTTTAGGAGGCCCTACTCATGGAACCCAGGTATGCAGGGATGAACCTAAAAGTATATTTTGTCTAAGACAATTTTATCATTTAACAGCCATGAAATATACCAGATTGTTCTCATTCATCTAATATAGGGAGCTTCTAGACGAAGAGGAGTTTGGGCAGGCATGCACGAACTTAGATTACAATGAGGATAGAATTAATCCAGCTGTAGAACTTGGACTAATGGTTAGTCTTCAATTAATTTTTCAATTGTTTTATGATATCAACCTCCTCCTCAACCGCCTGTCACCCTTCTTTTCCCGCCTCTCACAGCTAGGAGCTGCACAATCAGGGACAAAGGGAGATAGAGAATAGATGAAATGAGGAGAGGCGGAATGAAGCCCTTATTGTTTTATGATATCAACCTCCTCCTCAACCGCCTGTATTAAAAATTTGATCCTGTTGAGGACTACTGCAATCATAGATACGATTCGGTGGCACGTTTTTGCTGCTGTTGAGGAAGACAATTCAGGGACTTTGCTCTTTTTTTTTTGCAACTTATGAGTTTTTGCTTAAAAGCTTTTGTTTGACATCATTGGTTTTTGGCTTCCCTTATACCTTGTGCAAAGTAGAAAATCGTAAAGTAGCTTATAAATGATTAATACTTTAATTGAGATTTTGTCCATTTTAATAAATTTTTTCTCTATATTATTAGGTTTTCTTATGAATCCCACATTTTTTCAGAGGTTACATCTCATTGCCCCTTATAGTAAAACAAAAGGCACATGTGGCCAGCATCTTCACACGATCCCTCTTTTTTTTTGTTATTTGGACTCAACATGTGCTTGAAGAATGAGATAATGGAAGTTAAATGAAATTCACTTTGTTCTTCATGCCTATAAGAAATCCCAATTGCCTCAAGTAACCAAAATGAGTAAAAAAACCTCTAAATTCAAAATGATATAAAGCATGTGAATGGAAATTGAACATTTTTTCACAGAGAAAGATACATGGAAGCAGAGTGGCAGAAACCTCATATCTAATAAGTATTTAGACTTCACTACAACAGCATTATAATTTTTTCCTTAAAATAAAAGACTGAACGTAAATGCCAAATGATGGAAAAATCAGTAACTTTTGATAAGCCTTCATTTAGAGTCACCAGCCAAAAAAAGGAATGCATGAAATAATAAGGAAGCAAAAGCAAACAGTAATACCAGAGAAACTGTTTCTAATACAGCTAAATTAGGGACAAAATCACACATTTTATGGGGGCAGATAAGAAATTTATAACCTTTGTGTTATACAAGGGAAAAGTTTTGTGCGATACATGGGAAAAGACCCTCTAATAAGGGGAGTGAGAAAGAGTGAGTGCGAGAGACGGAGAGCAAAAATTTTGGCAATTCTTCTTACCTTAGCTACTGAGGATGGAAGGCAAGCAGATGTTTCCTCAATATAAAGGCAGGAGGGACATGAACCCTGAGAAATTAAAAATTATTTTTACAGTAGAACATTTCCTTCTGAAATTTATGGAATAAAAATATACTCAAAATAGGGATCTTTTCAACTTTATGAGTATTTCCAAACAAATAAACAATGACATATTTATTAACATTCAGGAAGAAGAAAAACTAAAAAATGATGAAGTGATCTCCTACTTACATTAAAAACAACATTTCCATCGATTTGTGACAAAAACTTGGTCCCCTTCCCTTTTCATCTTTGATGGAGTTCTGACTTATGACTTTACGTAATATTTTGATGGTGGTCAGTCACTGTGGAGGATTTCATAATGAGTCATGGGCTACCTGAAGTCTGCTTGATGTGCAGTAGAGAGTCAAGATTTTTTGTTATATTACTAACAGTGGGCTATACCTCCGACATATGAAATACCTTATGGTGGCCTCCGCTCGAGTTTGTCTACTATAGAACATGAAGCAAAATATGAAAACCAAAAAGTGGTTGTCAGGTAAAACACACACATATGGATAAAATATTTTAAAAAAAGGGAATATTACATATGTGTGCTAATTCTTTATCTACAGTAGATTGGGGTTAAGATGGGATTGATTGGGAATGCTAAGTGCATGGGGAATTTTAGCAATATTGTAGTTGCACTATAAAAGTGAGGTGCTATACAAACACTACAGTGAACAATCAGCAGCACTATAACGATTGAATAGTTTTTATAGTGGTCGATCAGGGTATACTGTAACAATCAATTGGTTGAACTCGGTTTTGCAACAAACAATGTCATTCCAAGTGGAATTTCATTCTTATTAAAAGTTTCTATTTCTCTCTCTCTCTCTCTTTCTCTCTCCCTCTCTCTCTACATATATATATAGATATATAGATATATATATAAATAACATGGTAAAAACAAGTGAAAGCAAGAAAAAGTTAGAGATATTTTTTATTTTTTTGTTGAGTGCATTGAGAAAATAGTGTTTTCATTGGCTATTGTGCATTGAGAGATATTATATACAGCCGTTGGAATCCAATAAATTTCAATGTCCATGTAGTTGCTTGGTAGATTTTTGTATTTAGCTTCACGCATAACTTTAGGGTCAAAGTAAATGAAGAAGACAGGTGAGATTGAAAATGTCTTACAAGCCTCATTGAGATTTAATGAAGAGATCAAGGTGATCTGTCAAAGCTGAAGGAGTTGTTGAGAGGTCAAGATCCATCATGTTGAAGATGGTGCAAATCAGGATGCACTTTGATAGAAACTTCGGTGGGAGATTGTGTTAGAGGAGATGAAGAACAAAACATTCAAAAGTTTCTAGAAAGACATTAGTAGCCAAGAGAAATTTAGAGATTGACTTTTAAAGTTATAGTAAAGGTTAAGTCTTTTTAAGTTCTAAATCTTCTTAGTGAATTAGTTAATCGACCAAGGGTGGGTCTTATTTTTTACCATGGCGGATTTCCACATGAAAAAATTTATGCATAGTAATTTAGAATTCCCAAGCAAGTGGCCCCATCTTGTAGTGTTTTAGTAATTTTGGGTTAAAAGCACTCTAGTTGTTCTCAATGTTGAATAATCTTATACTCCAAGTGGTAGTTGAGGTATAGAAAATTTGGATATTTGCTTTGTGTTGCTATTGATCTTTACTCTCTCCTGAATTGTTTCTCCTTGGTTGCTTGTGCTTATTTGATATATCATGACTTTAATTTTCTTTAATGTTTCTTATGATATTATATGCAACTATATTGCTTTGCATAAAAGTGTAGAGAAAAATTATCTGAAAAAGTATGGATCTCAAGGATCGAACAATGTTGAAGCTGATCATGAACCATCTAATTAAGAAGATTCCCTTGATAAACATATAAAAAAATCTTTATGAAAGGTATAACTTGGTTGGAAGTGTTACAAAAATTATAGTATTTGTCTAATCAAATGAGGAGACATTTAACTAATTTTCCAAGTCTTGGATGCAAGGGAAGAAGCATTAGAAAAGGGGTCCAAAAATTAGAAGCTAAAATTGAAAAGGAAAGAGAAAAGTCAAAATCAATATAAACAAAAACTCTCAATACAACAAGAACAAATATTCGCTAATATCAATCAACGATAAAAAAAGCGGTGGCAGTCTGCCCTGTATAACATATCCAACCCAGATGCCACACGTAAAAATTATACTCTATGGATAGTTAATTAAGAATATTGTCCTTACAAGGTTAATAGTTACATTACCTCCATATGACCCATAGAGACAAAGTTTGGCAAATTTTGCCAAAAATCGGGAAGCTTGCCAAAACAGGGATACCCCGAATTGTAGGCTGATATTTCTCCCGTATCGGCAAAATTCACCAAAATTGAAAAACTGAGCAAAATCTCAACATATTTTAGATCTGCTCATGTTTCTACCGAACTATTCAAGATCCAAATAAAAAACTCACATAATGAAAATCCTTGACATGATAAGGTATGTAAACGAAGAGAAAAAAAACCTTTGACTTCAGAGGACGCCGTTGGGAGCCGGAAGTGACCATGTGAATTTGAAAGCCGATCTCCGCCATTGCCATCTGGAGCCAATCTTGATCATTGCCGTCGAGAGCTACCGAGCTGCAGCAGAGGAATCCTTTAAGAGGATTTAAGGGTATAATGCGGTCATCGCCATTGGGAGGTACCAATTTGGGGATGGAGGAAGCCAGTGGGAAAGGAAGCGGAGATGGGCTTTATGTGGAAGAATCAGGCCGCCTAACAGCAGACAGAGGGGAGGACTCATTGCAGCCCAATCACCGTAGCTGCGTCTGGATTAGAGAGCTCTGATTCAAAAAGGGGCTACTAGGGCACAATGAAGGGAAAAACTCGTTATATACACGCGGACACGGATAGGCTGTATCTGCAACCGCATTTGTAAAATGACTAGACCAAAACTACAGTCTGCAACCGCATTCCTGTCTGCGTGGACAAGCCAATATTGTCCATTTTCATTGCGGACAGACGGCGGACAAATGTGGTCTGTTTACACCCCTAAGAATAGGCAAATGTTATATGAAACAATAATGAAAAAAGCACATGAAATATGTTCTCCAAGTTAATTGTTGCAAATTATGGAAGAACCAGGCGGTTAATTTATGAGAGGTGAAACGGCAAACTCTTTTTCGAAATCAGATTTAAAAAAATGAAACAACTTTTTTTTTTTAAAAAAAGTAAATTTCTGGACATCATGCCGAGGAGGAAAAAATAAAAAGGAAAAGGGAAAAAAGGAAAATATTGTTAATAAAATAAAGAACGGAAGGAAATGAGGGGGCCGGGAAAGAAGACATAAAAGTGAGCAGAAAATAAATTACACAGCCATAGAAGAGAAGAAGGAGACCTTGCAACCGAATTTGAGGAAGACGCCAAGGGGAGGGAGGATGATGGCCAAGATGATGTCGATGCATATCTTCAACTGCATCCGTAAAATGAGTAGACCAAAACTACCGTATGCAACAGTGTTCCTATTTGCGCGGACAAGCCAATATTGTCCATTTTTATTGCGGACAGATGGCAGACAAATGTTGTCCGTTTACACCCCTAAGAATAGGCAAATGTTATATGAAACAATAATGAAAAAAACACATGAAATATGTTCTCCAAGTTAATTGTTGCGAATTATGGAAGAACCAGGCAGAAATTCTAAATTCTGGCTTAGTGGATTTGGCGTTGTAATTCCAAATTTAGAATACTAGTAGAAATATATAAAACTTACACTGAAATGTATTCAGATGCCTGAATTACAACGCAATTCGGGTATTTCACAGGTGGTCTTCTTAAATCTCGTCGGGCGTGGGGCTGGCGCTCAGCTTCTCGCTGTTTGGGGCAAATTTTGGGTGACTGAAAGGGACACGGATAGGCTGTATCCGCAACCGCATCCGTAAAATGACTAGACCAAAACTACCTTCTGCAACTGCGTTCCTGTCTGCGCGGACATGCCAATATTGTCCATTTTCATTGCAGACAGATGGCGGACAAATGTTGTCCGTTTACACCCCTAAGAATAGGCAAATATTATATGAAACAATAATGAAAAAAGCACATGAAATATGTTCTTTAAGTTAATTGTATTGGGTTAGGTGGGGCAAAAGTCATACCTAATAGTCGTTATCGTCTGCTCAATTGACTTTTGGCTTTCCTCCAATAAACTTATTATACTAGTTTTTTATGATAAGATAATATTACCCCTATTGCACTTCAAATTTAAATTTATGCCATTTTCACTAAATGTGATTTTTTTTTCATCACCCCCATTGCTACCTCTAATCGTTGTGGACATGGTAATCATATTTGGCTGCCATGCCATGTGTCAAGGCCTTGCTTGCCCTTGCCACCTTTGGCAACTGTGGCCTAGAGGCTAGATCTGGGCATGAGTTTGTGTGCTACATCATGATTAGGGTTGTGCATGGTACTCCTACAACTTTATTGTATGTATAGTACTATTAAGAAGTTAAAAATAATAATTAAATTAATGATGAGTTAAGTAAAAATTATCCCTAATTATTTTTTTAAGTTGAATAGTTAAGAAAAAATTCTTCCATACCTATTATCTATTATCCATTATCTATTTGGCATACATAAAAATATACAATACTTCATGCCCTCATTCGTATAACACTCATCCACCACCAAGAGATGAACCCTACCCTAATACTCAACCCCATTCATTTTTTTTCAAAAAATATTCACCAAACCCATCATTGAATACTCAGACCCAGAAGCCTATGTATGTTTTTTGCTAGGTGAAGCATAAGCTTATTGAGTTAATGTTTTGACAATGAAGGGACTTGAAATATTGGATATATGTTAAATAAAGGAAACTCTTGGAATTTAGATTGCTTTTTGAAGAATACGATTGAAATTAGCGGTTAGTTCATTTTTTTATGGCATGCAATGTCTATGTAGTCAATGTTTTGGTTGCGTAGTCACAACATAAATCTCTTTAAATACATAGATAGGATAGCTTTTTTGAGTTAGTATCCTAAGATTGTATAATTGTGATTTTTGCTTGTGTTGATTTTTAGGTTTAGTTATGTTTGAAAAATAGGAGATTATTTAAAATTATTAACCCTTATGAAAGGGGTTGTGAGTAATAGTTAACCAACTGATTTATTTTAGACAAAATGGATATATAATAAATTATATTATATATGTAATGAAATAGTTATGCATCAAAATATGAGAAATAGTAATGGTAAGGAAATAAGTCCAACCGTCACCATATTATTCTATTGTCAGCCCTAGGCACTCCAGTCGCAACTTGAACCTCTACCTATGACAGTTGTGCCCTAGTGGCTGGAATTGGTCTTGGCTAGATCTAACCGATGCCAAGACATCGCTGATCAATGTTAGCTAACTACTGCAACCACAATTTGATTTAAAAATAAATAAATAAACCATAGGGGATAAGGTGAACCCTTTGGGGTAAATTTTTGTATTTTTTAAATATTAATAGAAAATTTATTAATAAAGGATGTAGGTATGAAACCCTACCATTAAGGAAAGGGTGTTGACAGCTTGGAGCATGTTGTTTGGGCTTGTACATGAATGAGCTATTACACTAAAGCCTGTAGGGTAGTTTCTTCTTGAATTTTTAGTGACCGAAAACTATTACCATTTATGTATATATACTATTATTAAAATCAAAATAGGGGCTAAATTTTTTGCCATCCATTGAATTCTTGGACCAATAAGTTCATTCATATTTTATTTTTGGCTGGGTGGAGCATAGGCTTATTGAGTCAATGTTTTACCAATTAAGATTTAGAATAAAATCTTCAATTTTCAAAATTTAGCGGTAGTCATTTAGGATTTTTAATAACATCTTTAAAATTTAGCATTAGTAAATAAAGATTTCTAATACGAAATTCTAAATTCTGGGTTAGTGGATTAGGCGTTGTAATTCCAAATTTAGAATACTAGTAAAAATATATAAAACTTACATTGAATTGTATTCAGATGCTTGAATTACAACGCAATCCGGGTATTTCACAACACCACCTCCTAAGGTGGTCTTCGTAAAGCTCGTCGGGCGTGGGGCCGGCACTCTGCTTCTCGCTATTTGGGGCAAAATTTGGGTGAGTGAAACGGACGCAAATATGCTCTGGAGGGTTTCTCCCTCAGCACCCATTGGCCGCCAATGAGAATACAACATGTCACATAGACTGAACCACACACGAACGCAAACTCACTTTCTTGCTAAAACTAGAAGAGATGTCGCAACCAAATTAGCGCCGGAAAAGCCTCCCTTTTTCCTGCCTCTCACACCTCCTCCCTCCTCATCTACCATCACTACCTAAACCAAGGAAGTCACAGCGCCTCCGAAATTGTAATGCCAAATATCTCTTCCTTTGTCTAGTCCTTGCTTCTTCTGTATGTGTCGATGAAGCATGGCGCGGGGGGCGAGCCTGCATTCCGCACTCTATTTCTCATCTACCTTTGGTTGGTGTTGCCCAATTTTGAGCCATTTTTGCTAGTTTGCCTTTGTGGGTATCAGCCATACCCATTCTCGAACCTCCCCTCTAACAATTTTTTATATGGGTTTGTCTAATTTCTGTCATCCTATCATGTTTGTCTCCATATCCTGACATAGGTCTATCCAATCTCTCAATTGGTTCATTGCATTTGTGTCTAGCTGAGCAGTTTTATGTTGGTTGTGGTTTTGTGTTGGTTGATGGCTTGATGCATAGAATGCATGGCAGAGTAGATTGAAAAAATCATTTTACTTTACTTGTTTTTACTGGGTTGGAAAGTTATTTGAATATTTAGTTGAATTTGTAGATGTTTGTTAATTTTTACTTTGAGTTTGAGTGTGTCTGAATGGTTAGTTGCCTTGTTGACTTGCTTTGCAAATTAATTTTATTTCCTTGTTAAGTGTCATAATTATGGAAATGGAATTTACTTGTCAATTTAGGAAATAGTTTGCTTCTGTTAGCTTCTTACTCTATTTTATATCCACCTCAAATAGCTTTTTATTTATTTTCTTTTAGTTATTATTTACCTTTTTCACTTAGAACTCTTCAAATGCACCTAAAAATATGGAAAAAGTTCATATGAGCCTGGGCTTATGCAAGTAAGTAGGAGACAATCTGCCCCCCAACCAATCATAGGCCATTGGATCGAGATCCCATGGCACGAGCTGGCAAAAACCAATCTGCCCTTGAATTATATGTGTCATTGATTAAAACACCGATGGCATGCGATGTTTGGCTCACGCAATTAGATGTAAGCCTATGCTCATATAAACATGTCTCTCTCTCTCTCTCTCTCTCTCTCTCTCTCTCTATATATATATATATATATATATATATATATATATATATATATATATATATATATATATATATATATATATATATATATATATATATATATATATATGAGAAAATTTTATATGATCCAAGGCTCATATATGCCTACGTGAGCCTGGGCTCTATGGGCTGACGGGTTTACATCCGGCGGCCGATAATACTCATCAAGATTTAATCCCATGAGTATTATGGGCTGCCGGATGTAACCGCAGCCCATAGAGCTTTGGCTCATATAAACGGGACTCTATATATATTAAATTTTTAATAGCCATATCATTGCTATATCATGTCCTAGATTTTTAGAAATTATTGCATCCCTATATCCATATTATGTAGTGTCATATCCCTGTGTTTGTATTTGTGCTTCCTAGGGTGAAACCCACATCTAAAAGAAGGGAAAATAAGCTTAATATACTCTTTTTTAAATACCCAACCACTTAAATTGAATAAAATGAAATTATTAATATAAAACAAACTTTTTTGTCAAATGGAGAGATTAATATAAGCAGAGGGTGTATTACATGTTATTCAGAGACCTAATTTTTCTGTTTTAGGATCTGCTTTTTTGTTCAATAAAGGCAAATGGGCAACGTAACTGTGGTGGCTTCTCGAAAGGTTTGGTCCTACTAGTTTTTTGTCCTTGACTTTTGAGTAGTTCATTAGATGTTGTAACATAAATTTCCTGCTCTCCTTCTATCACTGACAAATTTGATTGACCACCTCCAGATGAAATTCACGCCAAAGGTTGCACCCCGCAAAGTATTCAAATCGTCTGACATTAAAATGTACTTGTTCATCACAATTTTGCAGCGCGTCTTTTGAACTGTCTATTTTATTTGACATCTGCATGGATGTTTATTAAATTTTCTCATTCCAAAATTTTGTGCAGTGAGCCAACACATAGTGAAGCTGATGATAGTGGGTGGCAAAAGCTCGTAAAGGTGTTCGTGATTTTTCCATTAAAATTTTTATTTATTATTGCTGGTAGAAGTGCACATGTAGATTGCACGTGCTGCACTCCAAAAATTTAGAGTCTTATTATCATATGTAAGTTGAGCTTCAAGTTTAATTTAGGATTTCTATGATAAAAAGTTTTGCCCACCTTTTCACTTTAACAGTAGTATTGGTGATAATAGCTTTATCCTACGTAACAACCTGGAACTCTTATTTCCTTGAACAGACTGAGGAGGGTTTGGGAAGGAAGGGACCTAAAGGTGAAAGGAAGTGTGAGCATTCTTCTTTTTTTCGCCGTTATTGTTTTCTTGACCATTTTTGTGCCTTAAAAACCAAGTGGCAAACAGACATAAAGAAGGATCAGTTGCAGCATAATATTAAACCCAAACAAACAAGATTTTCTCATGGGCATAGAGGCTGGTTTTTTAGACAAGGCTCATGTGAGAGGATTAGTCATCTTTTAGTAAAATGGAGGAAGCGTATAAATAAGATGAAGTCATGATTGGTAGTGAATAAGATTTTCCCTTATGAGAAAGCAACAGATGTAAATTGTTATAGGAAGAAAATTAAATATGTTCTTGTAGTGCATGAAAAAAAAATCTGTTCATTAAAGAACTTTACCTTATGAAGCTAGGGCATCACGTGGATTATAAGTCTTGTAAGAGTTTTTATTATTTGTACAATTAGGATTCCTGTTACATACTGTGCTCAGCTCTTAAAATTTGATGCTTTGGAGCCCAATCTGTCCATGTTGCATTTGGTTACAGCACTGCGTTCACTTCCTGAAGGTCGTTTGTTTTTCCCGAGTGGCCTAGCACTGCAGCCAGTGCAAATAACTAAAGTGGGTTTCCATGCTGATGTCATCTCGTTTGGGTGCATATGAGTGTAGTTTTCTGGCATCAATAAGTACGTGATTGAAAAGTTTTGTTGTTTTTTAATAGATGGGTTTTTGCATTTGAAACTCAAGCAATGGAAAAAGAATATGTGGAGCCCTGGGTAGGAACATGGGACTTGTTGTGCTACAATCATGTTCTTATTTTTGTTCTCGGTTTCAATCTTTATTGAGTATATGTGTTTCTTCCATTTAGAACTATTACAGTTATTATCCAGTGACTCTTCCTTTGAGGAGGCCCTACTCATGGAACCCAGGTATGCAGGGATGAACCTAAAAGTATATTTTGTCTAAGACAATTTTATCATTTAACAGCCATGAAATATACCAGATTGTTCTCATTCATCTAATATACGGAGCTTCTAGACGAAGAGGAGTTTGGGCAGGCATGCACGAACTTAGATTACAATGAGGATAGAATTAATCCAGCTGTAGAACTTGGACTAATGGTTAGTCTTCAATTAATTTTTCAATTGTTTTATGATATCAACCTCCACCTCAACCGCCTGTCACCCTTCTTTTCCCGCCTCTCACAGCTAGGAGCTGCACAATCAGGGACAAAGGGAGATAGAGAATAGATGAAATGAGGAGAGGCGGAATGAAGCCCTTATTGTTTTATGATATCAACCTCCTCCTCAACCGCCTGTATTAAAAATTTGATCCTGTTGAGGACTACTGCAATCATAGATACGATTCGGTGGCACGTTTTTGCTGCTGTTGAGGAAGACAATTCAGGGACTTTGCTCTTTTTTTTTTGCAACTTATGAGTTTTTGCTTAAAAGCTTTTGTTTGACATCATTGGTTTTTGGCTTCCCTTATACCTTGTGCAAAGTAGAAAATCGTAAAGTAGCTTATAAATGATTAATACTTTAATTGAGATTTTGTCCATTTTAATAAATTTTTTCTCTATATTATTAGGTTTTCTTATGAATCCCACATTTTTTCAGAGGTTACATCTCATTGCCCCTTATAGTAAAACAAAAGGCACATGTGGCCAGCATCTTCACACGATCCCTCTTTTTTTTTGTTATTTGGACTCAACATGTGCTTGAAGAATGAGATAATGGAAGTTAAATGAAATTCACTTTGTTCTTCATGCCTATAAGAAATCCCAATTGCCTCAAGTAACCAAAATGAGTAAAAAAACCTCTAAATTCAAAATGATATAAAGCATGTGAATGGAAATTGAACATTTTTTTACAGAGAAAGATACATGGAAGCAGAGTGGCAGAAACCTCATATCTAATAAGTATTTAGACTTCACTACAACAGCATTATAATTTTTTCCTTAAAATAAAAGACTGAACGTAAATGCCAAATGATGGAAAAATCAATAACTTTTGATAAGCCTTCATTTAGAGTCACCAGCCAAAAAAAGGAATGCATGAAATAATAAGGAAGCAAAAGCAAACAGTAATACCAGAGAAACTGTTTCTAATACAGCTAAATTAGGGACAAAATCACACATTTTATAGGGGCAGATAAGAAATTTATAACCTTTGTGTTATACAAGGGAAAAGTTTTGTGCGATACATGGGAAAAGACCCTCTAATAAGGGGAGTGAGAAAGAGTGAGTGCGAGAGACGGAGAGCAAAAATTTTGGCAATTCTTCTTACCTTAGCTACTGAGGATGGAAGGCAAGCAGATGTTTCCTCAATATAAAGGCAGGAGGGACATGAAACCTGAGAAATTAAAAATTATTTTTACAGTAGAACATTTCCTTCTGAAATTTATGGAATAAAAATATACTCAAAATAGGGATCTTTTCAACTTTATGAGTATTTCCAAACAAATAAACAATGACATATTTATTAGCATTCAGGAAGAAGAAAAACTAAAAAATAATGAAGTGATCTCCTACTTACATTACAAACAACATTTCCATCGATTTGTGACAAAAACTTGGTCCCCTTCCCTTTTCATCTTTGATGGAGTTCTGACTTATGACTTTACGTAATATTTTGATGGTGGTCAGTCACTGTGGAGGATTTCATAATGAGTCATGGGCTACCTGAAGTCTGCTTGATGTGCAGTAGAGAGTCAAGATTTTTTGTTATATTACTAACAGAGGGCTATACCTCCGACATATGAAATACCTTATGGTGGCCTCCGCTCGTGTTTGTCTACTATAGAACATGAAGCAAAATATGAAAACCAAAATGTGGTTGTCAGGTAAAACACACACATATGGATAAAATATTTTTAAAAAAGGGAATATTACATATGTGTGCTAATTCTTTATCTACAGTAGATTGGGGTTAAGATGGGATTGCTTGGGAATGCTAAGTGCATGGGGAATTTTAGCAATATTGTAGTTGCACTATAAAAGTGAGGTGCTATACAAACACTACAGTGAACAATCAGCAGCACTATAACGATTGAATAGTTTTTATAGTGGTCGATCAGGGTATACTGTAACAATCAATTGGTTGAACTCGGTTTTGCAACAAACAATGTCATTCCAAGTGGAATTTCATTCTTATTAAAAGTTTCTATTTCTCTCTCTCTCTCTCTCTTTCTCTCTCCCTCTCTCTCTACATATATATATAGATATATAGATATATATATAAATAACATGGTAAAAACAAGTGAAAGCAAGAAAAAGTTAGAGATATTTTTTATTTTTTTGTTGAGTGCATTGAGAAAATAGTGTTTTCATTGGCTATTGTGCATTGAGAGATATTATATGCAGCCGTTGGAATCCAATAAATTTCAATGTCCATGTAGTTGCTTGGTAGATTTTTGTATTTAGCTTCACGCATAACTTTAGGGTCAAAGTAAATGAAGAAGACAGGTGAGATTGAAAATGTCTTACAAGCCTCATTGAGATTTAATGAAGAGATCAAGGTGATCTGTCAAAGCTGAAGGAGTTGTTGAGAGGTCAAGATCCATCATGTTGAAGATGGTGCAAATCAGGATGCACTTTGATAGAAACTTCGGTGGGAGATTGTGTTAGAGGAGATGAAGAACAAAACATTCAAAAGTTTCTAGAAAGACATTAGTAGCCAAGAGAAATTTAGAGATTGACTTTTAAAGTTATAGTAAAGGTTAAGTCTTTTTAAGTTCTAAATCTTCTTAGTGAATTAGTTAATCGACCAAGGGTGGGTCTTATTTTTTACCATGGCAAATTTCCACATGAAAAAATTTATGCATAGTAGTTTAGAATTCCCAAGCAAGTGGCCCCATCTTGTAGTGTTTTAGTAATTTTGGGTTAAAAGCACTCTAGTTGTTCTCAATGTTGAATAATCTTATACTCCAAGTGGTAGTTGAGGTATAGAAAATTTGGATATTTGCTTTGTGTTGCTATTGATCTTTACTCTCTCCTGAATTGTTTCTCCTTGGTTGCTTGTGCTTATTTGATATATCATGACTTTAATTTTCTTTAATGTTTCTGATGATATTATATGCAACTATATTGCTTTGCATAAAAGTGTAGAGAAAAATTATCTGAAAAAGTATGGATCTCAAGGATCGAACAATGTTGAAGCTGATCATGAACCATCTAATGAAGAAGATTCCCTTGATAAACATATAAAAAAATCTTTATGAAAGGTATAACTTGGTTGGAAGTGTTACAAAAATTATTGTATTTGTCTAATCAAATGAGGAGACATTTAACTAATTTTCCAAGTCTTGGATGCAAGGGAAGAAGCATTAGAAAAGGGGTCCAAAAATTAGAAGCTAAAATTGAAAAGGAAAGAGAAAAGTCAAAATCCTTTGAAAGCATAATTAAGTCATCCAATTTGAAATTAGATGGCTTCGTATATGAGTAAATTAGTCTTTTAGATAAGTAAAAATTCTTAGAGGATGAAGTTCACGAGAAAATAGAAACAAATAAGTCATGCATGTAAAAGTTTAAAGATCTATGTAATGACTTAAAAACTTCCAAGAAAAACTAAAAAAATTCATTTTAGGCAAAAAAAAGTTAGATAAGATTTTGTATATGGGATAAGGTAGTTGTGATAATAGAAGATTCGGACACATTGAAAAAATTCTTCATGTTCAAAAGTTGTTACAAATTTTGTAAAGGAAAAAGTACCCATACAAACTACTAAGTCCGTTCCAGGTTGTTCTTACTAGTTACTACAAAGCCAAAAGAACTTCCCAACATTCTTAATCCAAATTTCAATGATTAAAAAAGGCATTATATATAGGAATATATGGAAAACCTTAGGATACAAGTTCGAAAAAAAGAAAATTTCACCATCCTCAATACCCTTGGATTGCATTAGGGATTAGACTTCTTAGCAAATAAAAGGTGTCTCTTTCAAAAAGTAAAGAAAATTTCAAAGAGCCTATGGATTAATTCTTTCAATCATATGGGATTAGTATGGTTTTTATAGTTTGTTTAATTTTGATTTCCTTA
Source organism: Saururus chinensis (assembly GCA_035235625.1). Taxonomy (NCBI): domain Eukaryota; kingdom Viridiplantae; phylum Streptophyta; class Magnoliopsida; order Piperales; family Saururaceae; genus Saururus; species Saururus chinensis. The sequence goes on along the minus strand of CP141145.1, from coordinate 3,049,819 downwards.
TTGTTTATTTTATATCGATAGTTGAATAAAAATAGAAAAAATGAATATATAAAAAAATACTTTATGCATTAGATTTTGTAGTGTTTTCTTAGTTTTCGATGTTCAGTTCAATCTCCTCAATACTAGAAAATTTATACTTCAAGCTAAAATACATTATGAGTGATGTTGTATTTAATTAAGAGAAGAATGCACTAAGGTGAGTAAAGATTATATTAATTTTCTTCATTATAATGTTATATATCTCTAGTTTTCTAAAACATTGCACACATCATAAAACTCAAGTCAATTTTAAGATAAGAACTTAAATATGAAATCTATGATACTTGAAAACTTCTAAATTTATATTTTGGTTTAGTCTAGGAAATCAAAACTCATGGAACTTGCCAAAATTCCAACAAGAATTTGATATAATTTCTTTCCTTTTACAAAGACTTTTAAGGTTCCTGTTGAAAAGAAAAAGAGAAAAAGGAAAAATCCTTATAAAGATGATAGAGAAGGCTACGTACTTGTGAAATCTATTTAGAGTGAAAGCTATCATCTACTTGACATCCAAAAGATGAAAGGCACATGAAAGAAAAAGGCAAGTTGACATGATTTAGAAAAAACCAATTCCTAATCAAAATAAAAAAAAATCAAAATTGAAAAAGTCAAGGGTGTAAATGATGAATTTTTTTATTATACAATCAAATAGAATGCATGATATACAAGGGAATTAATCAAGTGAATCGAAAAAAATAACCTTATCCATGCTAGAGTTTAGATAACTTTATCTCATCTTGATTAGGTTAGGTATAAAAGTTAAGAAAACAAACTTAAAATATACAAACCAAGGAGTAGACTAATCAAAGTAAGGTCACAAGGGCATAAATTTTTGGTTGTGTAATGCTTAAATTATGATTTTGAATAGTATGGACCATGAGCTCAACATGTGATTTTTATTTGCTATTTTCTTGAGTTATAGAGTAAATAATTAGGTTATTTTACTTATTTGAGGTTACATTCGAATCTTAAGATTGATTAACTTTTATGTGAATTTTTGAATTTTCAAAAAGTAATAAACAAAAGTTACTCAAAACGAATGGATCGGGTTGCACTTGCGATTGAGTCTCAAGAAAATACCAGAGTCCAAACTATCTGGTTGTACGACCAAAGTAATTGCTATGGTAGTACGACCATTATTAGGCATGTGTCTTAGTGAGATTTGAAGTAAATTTGGACATTATAGTCAAATTTATTGAGATTTTGCCAGTTTTCATCAAATTGTTGAAATAAGTGTCGAAATTAAATCTTCAATTTTTAGTCCATTTCTTTGAGATTCGTTTTTCTATAATTCATTCGTTTGGCCTAGATATACATCAAGCTAAACTTTATTGCAATTTTATTTGTTAAATTTCAGGTTTTATGCATTTGAAAACATGAAGTTTTTGGGACTTGATTGTGACAGCTTGTATTTTTTAAAGAAGGTAATATTTTATTTTCAAATTTTCATTTCAACTAGAAACGAATCTATGTGGTAGTGCTCACAATTTGTGAACAATGATTTTAACTGTCAGTGGAATCAACATATCGATTGTCACATCCATGAACCATAGCTTGCAATTATTTCATAAATTTGTTGGAAGATTTTCTATTTCGAACTCTAGGAACATATACACCATATTTCAAAGGGAGGAAATCATAAAATTTCAGGTTTTGGGGAAGTCTATGTGGAGTCCAAGCATGAGTGGGGCATTCAAGAGCAAAGCAGTAGGAGGACTTGGGTACGCGCCGATGATACTCTTGGTACGCGTCAAAATAGTCGTAAACCCTTTGATACACATAAAAAATATTATAACTAACAATATATCACTATAATACTTCGTTTAGAGTATAGTAAGACACTAAAATATATGATTGAATATAGAGCCACAATCAATGAGTAATAACACCATAAGAAAATATAAATTAGTTCAAAGTACAATATGCATAACGGTAGAACATAATAGAATATTATATTATCAATGTCTTATCAATTAAAAATATTATAATGTCAACACAACAACTACAAATATTAAAAGACTTAAAAGGTAGTATCCGTAGACCATAGTATTTTCATCCAAACCTACAAAAGCAAATATACTTGGTAAGAAAAATATATAGAACTATGGTAATATAAATTTCTTAAAGCCTTTTGAAAATTAGTATAGCTCTCAAATCCAAAAAGAGTTATGAGGATGCTCATAACCATTATTGTCATCATTTACCGAGTCTTGATGATTTAATTGATTCACATGGTTGTGATATTGAGCCCAACTCATATAATTATGATAATGTTTAATATATTGATCATTATAAAACTGATAAAGTTGTTGACTCCATCCAAATTGCACTATCGAATGTTGAGTAATTGTGAACCAATGTTGGGTAGTTTTAAGTTTGAGACTGAGAATAATTTTGAGATCCAGAACCATAACTATTGTATGAATAAGATTGTGTATTAAATTCATTATGTCCATATCTATATGCAAGTTGGTTCACCCTAACACTTATATTTTGAATCCCTTGTCCAATGTTATCCCAAGGTGAAAGGTTGGCTGCAACTAGTATCATGTTGAATTGAAGCAGTTTGGTCATATCGCTCGTGGTGATGCCTTTGTGATTGACTTACATGTCTACCTCTATAAGAGCTCAAATTCTGATGACCCCTACTTCCATGGTCTTCATCTTGGGTGGCATGATCAAAATATTGTTCTTGATACGCCCATACCAATTATATTGCATCTTATGCCTACTTCCACCAACCCTTGAACCATGATTCCACCCAATGTCAAACTCTTTCTCCTTTGGTGTCATCTTGAAAACCCTAAGTACTAGCAGCCCTTCAAGTAATAAAAACCAATTAATAATCAATCAAACAACTAGATTTACATGATAGCGAGAATATGTAATATTTTTGTATTGTTGTCATACTTATGGTGCATAAAAGACTTAAAGAGATATGTTTCCATAATGAAGAGTATGATTTATAAACATTTATACTAATGAAAAAAAGATCCAAGCGAACAACTTTCAAAAGCAATGCATTCAAAGACAACTTATATAATTTATTTAAAGATAAACAAATCCAAGCAAACAACATTCAAAAACAACCTATACATCTGAGATTAGGTATTGCAAATTATGGGTCCAACTCACAATTAATATTTAAACAAATTGTAAACATATATTCATGACCAATTTTGTTCAACAAAATAAGCATATTCTTCAAAAGAGACTAGAAATGTCGAAGAATGTAAGCCAATAGTCCATACAAGAAATTTACCTTAAAAATTCATTGGGCCCCAGTAAAAAATTTATTTGAATCTGCATATGCTTTAGTTATGATATTTTCTAAGTCATAAAGGACATAAATTCATTAATTGCATCTGCATATGCTTTAGTTTTAATATTTTCCAAATCGTGAAGGAAGGACATAAATTCTCTAATTGCCGAGGCCAACGTCCATAAATTCTCTAATTGTTGAGGCCAATGTCCAGTCGCAGCAACGATTTTTTAACTATTTAGAACACAATAGAATCAACAAAAAAGAGGGGCAAAATGACATCCGACATTTAGACTTAATAAGTATTACGTAGAACTCTGCATTCAAGAGATTCATTACAACTACAAAGAGCGACTGAGAGAAGGAAAGAGAAAGAAAGGAGCATTGTATGTTAGCAATCACCATAAGAGAGAAAGAGAGCGAGGGAGTTGAGTCTTGAGATAGGGCTAGGGTGTTGTTTGTGCATAAATTGGCTCCTCTTTGTGGTGGACACGATCCGAGTCTCCCGCTTCTACCCTTCCTTGTAATGAAAATGAAGTAGCTAGCTCCCGGACTCCCACTATTTGTGATGGAGATGGGGGAGCAGTACGGCCAGCTGATGGCCAGCGGACAACCCACCCACTTTCCGTCAGTGGCTCACCTATCTGGCCTCTTCTCCCGCACCCACCGGAACGCTGTCTTCAGTGGCAACAGCAACAACAGCCACCATTACGAGATGGTGGCCATGTGTGGTGGGTTGAAAGATGTTGCTCCAAGGCGTAGTAGTACTCTATAAATGTTGATGCCAAAAAACAAATTCACGCAATCAGCATCAAATAACAACCCATACCAATCAGCATCCAATAATGAATGTTGGGCCATATGGTAATAAAAAAACTAACTTCTTCATCGTGCAGAAGGAGAGGGAGGGAACTGTTCGACTGCAGTGAGGCCTCCCTTAGCAAACAGCTTCTTCTTTGCACAGGCACAAGAGGCATCTTCATCATACACGAGAAGATAGATCGGAGAAAACAAAATATTGGAGATGGGAAAGGAAGATTGGAGGTGCCCTCTCCCTCTAATCCGTCAGCATGAGGCATTGAGGCTGAGAGCTGCAGTAGCAAGACAGCATAGGGAAGACAGATAGCCGCCCTCGCCCTCTATCTTGGTGAATAAGAGGAAAAGGAAGACAACACTTAGAGCCCTCGCCCTCTTTCTTCTCTGATTGTGCTCTCCCTTTGCAGATCGCCCTCTCTCTTAAAGATAGCCCTCTGCAGATCGTGCTTTCCTTCTGATCCGATTCTAAGACGGTGAAGAGACTCAAAAGTTTTATTCTATTACCTGAAGTTTTGTTCAAAAATTCGAGCGAAGGGAGTGGGGGTGTTGGTCGAGCAGGGAATCTGCAGGGGAGGTGTGTGAGAGAAGCCAAAACAGGAACATAGTAGGGGAGGTGAATTGCTTTTTTTGTCCCCTGTTGAGGCATTGGGTTTGCAGCAGATTGAGCCGGATCGGATCAATACAGTTGAAACATGGTCGTGCCAATAATTTATGTGCCCGTTGTATCAGGTTTCGTGCCATATCAATCATGACTTATACGGATGTGTATCGGCCGATATGCAATCGTATTAGTCGATACGGCCTTCCATGGGTGTTGGTTGAGCATGGAATCCGCAAGGTAGGTGTGTGAGAGAAGACGAAACAGGAACACGGTAGGGGAGGTGAAGAGCTTTTTTTTCCCTGTTCGGGCATCGGGTTCGCAGCTGATTGAGCCGGATCGGATCGATATAGTCGAAACATGACATTCATTCCGAAAATTTTTGTGCCTGCAGTATCAGGGTTCATGCCATATCGATCGTGAACGATACACAACCGTATAAGTCATGATTTTGCTGGTTGGCTGCACTCCTAGTTGGAGTAGGAGACCGGGCAGCAGACTGCTAGGACGGACAGGACTCGTACAAGCAGGCTGGCCACACTCCTAGGACGGATGGGAGTTGGTTGGTTAGTTCCCTTGGATGGCATGACTCTTGGTGGCAGCATGGCGAAGGACTTCTAGCGAAAGACGGACTCGCGAAGGCTTCCTTATCAATGCTATCCCGGAATGCCTTTGGGGTGAGAGTTGGACAGGGTGAGGACACTTGTATTGGGTGGGTTTTGTACTTCTAGTTGCTCTAGGACGACCAGCCTATGGCTGAGTCTATTTAAGGGAAAGGATGGGGCGGCCATGGCTGGTTGGTTGGTGATTCTTCCTGCACAGCGAACCAGGGAGAAAGAGAGGAGAGCTCTCGGCCTTGGTTGTTCAGCCCTGCCCTCTCCCTAGTTGTGTATTTCGATGGACTGATTTACATAGCTTGGGCGGAGACCCTTGCACCAGGTCGGACTGTGTTGCTTCGTGATTGTTTTGCTTGTTTTCCCTTGCGCATATGAGTGGGAAGGAAAGAGAGTGGCTGGTGGCTGTGCGGTGTAGTCAGGCCATCACGAGTGCGAACGCTAGGCAAAGCTTCGTGCCCGTGACATCTTCCATGGTGGCCACAAAGTGGAAGAGCTTGACGTTGGGGTAGTCCAAGAGCTTGCTCATGATGGTGGACAACTGGACATGAAAAGGGTTGAGTGGTTGATCACCATGTAGTTGTCCTGCTCGTCGTAGTTGAGAAGATGGCCAGGAAGAGCTGGCCGCCTAGCCAGGTGCCACCACCGGGACTCATAGACTGCTCGCAGATGGCCACTCTGATGTCGGGGTTCTTGCTCATCTCATAGGTGCAGGAGAGGCTAGCAGAACTGACACTGGCCACAACCATGCAGGTGTTGGTGTTGGCGATCGTATCCATCGTGTATCAGTGGGTCATCTTGCGAGAGACAATGAACTCCTTGATGGGGTTGAACTAGAAACACTGGAAGTCGTACTTAGGGGTGGCAGTGCACATGGAAACAAAGAGCTTGGCCGCTGAGTGTGGAGAGGAGCAGAGGGGATAGAGGGTAGGACAGAGGGAGCGGCCAAGGGGGGAAGCATTCGATGAGAATTTCAGATAGAGAAGATGAACCCTCAGAAGTAAATTCAATCCATGAAGTCTATGTAATGCAAGCAAACTCTAGATTCCAACAATATCCAGCTAATCCGAAGAGGCGGGAGTTACAACTCCAGCCCTTTGAATTTAGTATCTAGAGTTCTGGTGCCAAGTAAATCCAAACCGAGATGAAATGCGACTAGAATCATTTTGTTTCTAGGTCCGGTTCAGCAATAACAACACGTTACCAAAAATTGGGTGATTATCTCATACTCAAAGGATTTCTCAAAAACAGAGATGACAAATTGTACCTTAATATTGTGTTGCGCAATAGTATTTTTTTAATAATGTTGTGTTGCATCATCATCTGTTCTTTTTTTGTTCTTGCAAAAAATAATATGTTGTTTTTAGTTTATTTTGTCTCTATTTGGTGAGCTTAGTAGAGAAATTATGTTGCTTGATTAAATACTATTATTATTTATTGACATTAGGTGTTGGTCTTCATACATCTTTTAAATAGATTACTTTTAGGATATAGAATTTGTAACAAACTAGCTAATCCCCTTTCCTTAGTGTGTGAAGACACTTACTGCATTTCGTTTACTTTCAGCTTAATGCACTCTTTAAATTCCACAAGCCAACATAACCCTCTTATTCTGTCACCCTAAAATCTCAACAGCATGTATCTATTTTTTGAAGCTATAATATGCAACATAATTTCTGTTGCGTTTAGTTTAATATGCAATATAATTTCCGTTGCCTTTAGTTAAGGTTTTTTATTTTGTTGTCGGTCAATTTTCTTTAACATGTCTCTCCCAAGCATACAAAACTTTTAGAGCTTCCAACAAACGTTTGTCCTAATTGCTTGGTTAGTTATAGTTCTTCTAATTAATTCTTTACTAAATAAATAAAGTTTAATATAAGAATATATATTCCCTCTCCCCCCAACAAACAGTGTCTTAATTCCACCAAAATTTAAATATTTTTAGTACTTTTTTCCATGTGTCCAGCCAATATTAATTTGGTAGTGACCAGCGGACGCGAAGAAAAAGGAAAAGAAGAAAATGAGGACGTGGAGAAGCAACAAGCAAAGATGAGGAGAAGGAGACAGAGGAGGCATTGGGAGAGGGGTTGACAATAAACAACAAGATGATGTGTTGTTCCATGTATATTCAGGTGAATTGGAGATTTTTTTTAATATTTACTTAAGGGAGGCGAATAATAGGGGAAGTGAGACATTATTAGGGTGGCAAGTGATCTTAACATAAAAACTAGGGAAGTAAATAATAGGGGAAGCAAGAGATAGGGTAACACTTAATATAATAAAAAAGTTTATATCATAAGTTATTCTTAGAATAATGATAATATCTAATGTCTAATGCATAACACGTGTATATATCTATATTCGAGCATGTGCACTTTGACTATCAAATAACAAAAAGAGGACTACCTATATTCGAGCTGTAATTAGCTTGTGAACTCACTAACGCTGCTACATATTTACCAAACGAAAGAAATCCGTAAATTTCATGCCAGGCCATGCCATCACTCGTCAGCTACTACTTCCCTGACCCCTATGGCTCCACCGGGGGCCACAAGACCCTCGACCACTGGTCTTCCTTATAAAACGTCGGCTGTAATATTGGTGAAGGACGGATGGGATGAAGATATGTTTGCTGTTCATATGGGCAAGGGTTGGAACTTGGGCTGGAGTCTGGGGGTGCCTCCAATGTTATATACTGAAAATGTGGTTTGGTGCAAGCAGTTCCAGGCAAGTTGGGATTGTCAGAATTATTATGTTTTCCACTCTACCGGAATTGTGATTGTTTATTCAAAGCACATGCAACCATTTTGCCTCTATTTTTTTAGCTCATCTCTATTGGACCATAGTATGGACTCGGGCCTATTTCGGTCCAACATTATCACGGTCCAAGTGAGTAGGTATGGCCACAGGGTCTAAGGGTGGTTGGTACGGTATGTCACGGAGGCGCACAGGACACACCTACCATGTGTCACTCCCAAGGCCAAATAGTAAAGCGAATAAAACATTCTCTGTCAAGGTCATAGCGTCATGCCAATCGACCAAGCGTCTTTCTCGCGAAGCTAAGCAACGAACCCGTCCCAAGGCAGACGTACGAGCATGACAAAATATTTCCCAAGCAAGCTGACCGGAGGGGGACACCTTCTTACGATGCATAGATCCAACTTAGGTAACTCGGACATCCAAACAACCCATCTCAGCTAAGTGCATGTAAGGATCTTTGTATCCAACATGGTTTTAAGGCTAGATGGCAGCCTGATAGGGCAGAGAGCCCCATTTCCCAGTGAAAGGGGCTTCTGCCAAGATAGATAGCAACACAACAAGCCTTCATTGTCATCCGAGACAGGCAGTTACAAGGTTGGGCCTCATAACAACAGCTTTGTCAATTCAGCTCTCCATATCCCCTCCAATATAGCATTTGTCATCCGAGACAGCCGGTTGGAAGGCTAGGCGTCATACCAACAACTTTTTAAATTCAGCTCACCATGTTGCCCCCAATATAGAATAAGAGATTTTCCCATTCTACTGGAGTGGCGGCCAAAGTGGCTGTGTGGGCATGGTTTTTGCAAAGTTTGTCAAACGCCCCAAACACTCAACGAGACTCTCCAACACCATTTAAGGAGGAGGGGACATCTTAAGAATGTAAATATGTGCTAGTTGGCTATGTGTCCCAACTTAGCCAACTATGTGTAAGCATGGTTGCGTGCTTTCTGTGCAATGTTGCCCATACATGTTGCACAACGTTGCGGGCCTTCCCTGCAACACCTGCACACATGGTGTACAACACATAGGCTAGTTCCCGCAATGCATACACGCCTACTGTACAACACTTCCACAAGAGTAAATCATAACATAAAAATGAGGGAAGTAAATAATAGGGGATGCAAGAGATAGGGTGACACTTAATATAATAACAAAGTTTATATGATAAATCATTATTAGAATTACGATAATATCTAATGTCTAATGCATAACACGTGTATATATCTATATTTGAGCATGTGCACTTTGACTATCAAATAACAAAAAGAGGACTACCTATATTCGAGCTGTAATTACCTTGTGAACTCACTAACGCAGCGGCCGAGGAAGGTTTATTAGTATACAAGTTTAATGCAAATTTTAATGGTTATCAACAACTGGCTATTCACCTGTCATGACTGCTATATATTTACCAAACCAAAGTAATCCGGAAATTTCGTACCAGGCCACGCCATCACTCCTCAGCTACTGCTTCCTTGACACCCATGGCTCCGCCGGCGGCCACTGGACAACACTGGACTTCCTTAAAAATCGTGGGCTGTAATATTGGTGGACAGATGGGATGAAGATATGTTCGTTGTCCATATGGGCAAGGGTTGGAACTTGAGCTGGAATTTGGGCAGGAGTCTGGGGCTGCCTCCAATATTATATGCTGAAAACGTGGTTTGGTGGAAGGAGTTCCAGGCAAGGTGGGGATTGTCAGAATTATTAAATTTCCGACTCTATTGGAATTGTGATTATTTATTTAAAGCACTTGCAAGCAATTAGCCTCTATTTTTTTAGCTCATCTCTATTGGACCAAAGTATGGACTCGGGCCTATTTCTGTCCAACATTAACATGGTCCAGGTGAGACGGTATAGGCCACATGGTCCAAGGGTGGTAGGGACGGTATGTCATGGAGGCACAAAGGAAACACCTACCATGTATCACCCGAAAGGCCAAATAGTAAAGCGAATAATACATTCTTTGTTAAGATCATAGCCTGGTGCCAATCGACCAAGCGTTTAGCTCACGAAGCTAAGCAACGAACCCGTCCCAAGGTAGATGTACAAGCATGCCAAAACATTTGTCAAGCAAGCTGACCCGAGGGGGACACCATCTTACGATGCACAGATCAAACTTAGGTAACTCGGACATCCGAACAATCTATCACAGCCAAGTGCATGCAAGGATCTTTGTATCCAACATGGCCATAAGGCTGGATGGCCGCCTGATAGGTCAGAGAGCCCCTTCTCCTAGCGATCAGGGCTTCAGGCATAATAGCTAGCAACACAACAAGCCTTTATTTTCATCTGAGACAGCCGGTTGCAAGGCTAGGCCTCATACCAACAGCTTTCTCAATTCAGCTCACCATGTCCCCCCCAATATAGCATTTGTCATCCAAGAGAGCCAGTTGCAAGGCTAGGTGTCACACCAATAGCTTTGTCAATTCAGCTCACCATGTTCCCCCCAATATAGAATAATAGATTTTCCCATTATATTGGAGTGGCAGCCAAAGTGGCTGTGCGGGCATGGTTTCTGCAAAGTTTGCCAAACGCCCTACCACACTTAAAGAGAATCTCAAACACTATTTAGGGAGGAGGGGACATCTTAAGAATCTAAATATGTGCTAGTTGGCTATGTGTCCCAACATAGCTAACTATGTGTATGCATCGTTGCGTGCTTTCTATGCAACGTTGACCATACTTGTTGTGCAACGTTGCGGGCTTTCCCTGCAACACCTGCATACATGGTGTGCAACGCATAAGCTAGTTCCCACAATGCATACACACATACTATACTACACTTCTACATGAGTGAATTTTAACATAAAAACTAGGGAAGTAAATAATAGGGGAAGCAAGAGATAGGGTGACACTTAATATAATAACAAAGTTTATATGATAAGTGATTCTTAGAATTACGATAATATCTAATGTCTAATGCATAACACGTGTATATATCTATATTCGAGCATGTACACTTTGACTATCAAATAACAAGAAGAGGACTACCTATATTTGAGATGTAATTACCTTGTGAACTCACTAACGCAGCGGCCGAGGAAGGTTTATTAGTATACAAGTTTAGTGCAAATTTTAATGGTTGTCGACAACTGGCTATTCACCTGTCATGACTGCTCTATATTTACCAAACCAAAGCAATCCGGAAATTTCATGCCAGGCCACGCCATCACTCTGTCAGCTACTGGTTCCCTGACCCCCATGGCTCTGCTGGGGGCCACCAAACCTTGGAGGACACTGGTCTTCAATAAAAAACGTGGGCTGTAATATTGGTGAAGGACGGATGGGAGGAAGATATTTTTGCTGTCCAAATGGGCAAGGGTTGGAACATGGGCAGGAGTCTGGGGCTGCCTCCAATATTATATGCTGAAAACGTGGTTTGGTGGAAGCAGTTCCAGGCAAGGTGGGGGTTGTCACAATTATTATATTTTCCACTCTACTGGAATTGTGATTATTTATTTAAAGCACTTGCAACCATTTTGCCTCCATTTTTTTAGATCATCTCTATTGAACTATAGTATGGACTCGGGCCTATTTCAGTCCAACGTTGTCACTGTCCAGGTGAACCGTTATAGGCTATAGGGTCCAAGGGTGGTAGGGACAGTATGTCACGGAGGCGCCCAAGAAACACCTACCATGTGTCACTCAAAAGGCAAAATAGTAAAGCGAATAAAGCATTCTTTGTCAAGGTCATAGCCTCGTGCCAATCGACTAAGCGTCTAGCTCGTGAAGATAAGCAATGAACCCGTTCCAAGGCAGACGTACGAGCATGCCAAAACATTTCCCATGCAAGCTGACCCGAGGGGGACACCTTCTTACGATGCACAGATCCAACATAGGTAACTCAGACATCCGAACAATCCATCTCAGGCAAGTTCATGTAAGGATCTTTGTATCCAACATGGCCATAAGGCGGGATGGCCGCCTAATAGGTCGGATAGCCCCATCTCCCTGCGAACGGGGCTTTTGTCATTATAGCTAGTAACACAATAAGCCTTCATTGTCATCCGAGATAGCCGGTTCCAAGTCTAGGCCTCATACTAACAACTTTGTCAATTCGGGTCACCATGTCCCCCTAATATAGCATTTGTCATCCAAGACAGCTGGTTGTAAGTCTTGGCGTCATACCGACAACTTTGTCAATTCAGCTCACCAGGTTCCCCCCAATATAGAATAAGAGATTTTCCCTTTCTACTAGAGTGGTAGCCAAAGTGGTTGTGCAGGCATGGTTTCTGCGAAGTTTGCCAAACACTCAAAGAGACTCTCCAACACTATTTAGGGAGGAGGGGACATCTTAAGAATCTAAATATGTGCTAGTTGGCTATGTATCCCAACATTGCCAACTATGTGTATGCATCGTTGCGTGCTTTCTGCGCAACGTTGCCCATACATGTTACGCAACATTGCGGGCCTTCCCTGCAACACCTGCATACATAGTGTGCAACACATAGGCTTGTTCCTACAATACATACACACCTAATATACAATACTTCCATATGAGTGAATCTTAACATAAAACTAGGGAAGTAAATAATAGGGGAAGCAAGAGATTGGGTGACACTTAATATAATAACAAAGTTTATATGATAATTGATTCTTAGAATAACAATAATATCTAATGTCTAATGCATAACACGTGTATATATCTATATTCGAGCATGTGCACTTTGACTATCAAATAACAAGAAGAGGACTACCTATATTTGAGATGTAATTACCTTGTGAACTCACTAACGCAGCGGCCGAGGAAGGTTTATTAGTATACAAGTTTAGTGCAAATTTTAATGGTTGTCGACAACTGGCTATTCGCCTGTCATGACTGCTCTATATTTACCAAACCAAAGCAATCTGGAAATTTCATGCCAGGCCACGCCATCACTCTGTCAGCTACTGGTTCCCTGACCCCCATGGCTCTGCTGGGGGCCACCAAACCTTGGAGGACACTGGTCTTCAATAAAAAACGTGGGCTGTAATATTGGTGAAGGACGGATGGGAGGAAGATATTTTTGCTGTCCATATGGGCAAGGGTTGGAACATGGGCTGGAACTTGGGCTGGAGTCAGGGGCTGCCTCCAATATTATATGCTGAAAACGTGGTTTGGTGGAAGCAGTTCCAGGCATGGTGGGGATTGTCAGAATTATTATATTTTCCACTCTACTGGAATTGTGATTATTTATTTAAAGCACTTGCAACCATTTTGCCTTTATTTTTTTAGCTCATCTCTATTGGACCATTGTATGGGCTCGAGCCTATTTCGGTCCAACGTTATCACGGTCCTGGTGAGCCGGTATAGGCCACGGGGTCTAAGACTGGTAGAGACGGCATGTCGTGGAAGCGCCCAGGAAGCACCTACCATGTGTCACTTACAAGGCCAAATAGTAAAGCGAATAAAGCATTCTTTGTCAAGGTCATAACCTTGTGCCGATCGACCAAGCGTCTAGCTCGCGAAGCTAAACAATGAACCCATCCCAAGGCAAACGTACGAGCATGCCAAAACATTTCCCAAACAAGCTGACCGGAGGGGGATACCTCCTTATGATGTACGGATCCAACTTCGGTAACTCGGACATCCAAACAATCTATCTCAGCCATGTGCATGTAAAGATCTTTGTATCAAACACGGCCATAAGGCTGGATGGCTGCCTAATAGGTCAGAGAGCCCCATGTGTTAACAAATGGGGCTTTTGGCATGATAGCTAGCAATACAACAAGCCTTCATTGTCATTCGAGATAGCCGGTTACAAGGATAAGCCTCATACAAACAGCTTTCTCAATTCAGCCCTAATATAGAATTTGTCATTTGAGACAACCGGTTGCAAGGTTGGGCATCATACCAACAGCTTTGTCCATTCAGCTCTCCATGTCCCCCCTAATATAAATTAAGTGATTTTTCCTATTCTATTGGAGTGGCGGCCAAAGTGGCTGTGCGGGCATGGTTTCTGCAAAGTTTGCCAAACGCCCCAAAACACTCAAAGAGACTCTCCAACACTATTTAGGGAGGAGGGGACATCTTAAGAATCTAAATATGTGCTAGTTGGCTATGTGTCCCAACATAGCCAACTATGTGTATACATCGTTGCCTGCTTTCTGCGCAATGTTGCCTATACATGTTGGGCAATATTGCGGGCCCTCCCTGCAACCCTTGCGTACATGGTGTACAACACATAGGCTAGTTCCCACATTGCATACACACTTATTATACATCCCTTCCACATGAGTGTGTGCCCCTACATGTGTCACGGATAGTCCGCTTCGCTACCCCTATGACAGGTTGCGTCGACCCCACATGTGCCATCATAATACTAATTTGGTTGGGATCCACCTAAGTCACACATGCATATTAGGCATGATACTAGGATGTGCATTAACACGTTGTGGGGCACAGACGTACGAATTATATATTGATGGTAGGATCTATGGTTAGCGATGGGTCAACCTTGTCACGGGCATGGCCGTGTGTAGGTGGTCCAGGCCTCCGCGGACTCTGAGAGTCAGAGCCCACTTCCGTTGTGTATGACCTTCTAGTTAAACCGAAAAAATCAGCAAGGGAAGCCCGTCTATACACCCGCTTGAGAAAGGAATAGAGAGGGGTATAAAAAGGGAAAGAAGGGTGAGAGAATGCCCTATGTGAATAGTCCTCTCCCCACATCCTCTCCCTCTCCCAATCCGGCCCTCTCTCTCCCCCTTGGTGTGGCTCTCTAAGGTTTTGGAGAAAACCCTTGCTGGCCGCCCCTCTCCTCTTCTCTCACTGTTTGGGATGTCAAGGGCTAGCTTTGGGGTGTCTTCCTCACTAATTTTGCATTCAAGTGTGAAAGTTTTTAGGGATCAACACATACGAAAGGTATTCTCTAATCCTACTTGATTTCCTTTGATCTTGGAGGGCGTTGTGATTGATTTAAGGGCGTGAAAAGGGCTGCCCGAGGTCAGTATGTCCTTGTTCCTTAATTCAATTTCATATTATGCATGCACTTTGATTAATGGTTTATTATTTATTATGTGTGTATCTATGCATGTTTGAGTGTAGATTGTCCTAGTTTTATTGATACTTATATATATGTTATTAAAAGGAAAAAGTTTATATGAGCCCGGGCTCATATAACCCTATGTGAGCCCGGGCTCTATGGGCTGTTAGATTTATATCCGGCAGCCCATAATACTTATGAATATTTAAACCCATGAGTTTTATGGGCTGCCGGATGTAAATCCGACTGCCCATAGAGCCCAGGCTCACGTAGGGGAATATGAGCTCGGGCTCATACAAACGGGACTCTTATCAAAACATTGGTTTTAAATTATTTTTTGAAATTAATCTTTCAGGGCGTAAGCTCATGGGTGGTTTTACTTTTGCATGGACTTGACACATCATACACTTGTACACACATATGCATTTGAGTGTTGATGTTTGATGGTGGGAGTTTTAAGAATACAACGAATAAACTCCCATCATAGGGAGGCATGGGTAGTTGTAGTATAAACATTTAGTAGGTAATTATTAACTTTTAGATGATTGTTATAATTTGCCACGTGGTGTTCCATTTTGAAATTAATATATTTTTTCCACTAACAACTATGCTTCTATTTAATTAGAGACTAAGTTATTAGTAATTTAGAATTAATGTCAATTAACAGGGTCGCACTGCTTTTTGTAATATTAGTCACAACCTCAGGCTTGAGGGACCATCTAGGTCGTGGTCATGACATTGGTGGTACTTTAGTTAAACAAATATTGGGTGATCTTGGGGTATATTTCAGAAATTTTGAAAATTGGATATGTGAGTTGAGGATGCTTGGGGCATGGAGACTTGTTCTTCATTTTATTGATACTAAGCTAGCCTTATAGCACATGGATAACATGCTCCGTGCACAATTAATTAACACATTACTTCATCTATCTCTACATTCTAAACTAGAAGAAATAGAGAACATAATTTATGATATTCCACATTATTTACACAAACGTGCCCTGGAAAGACTTTGTATATGATTATGTTTACTTTTTTATATACTTTTATTTTCATTTGATAACATTCTCCTCACTCATTAGATGGCTAAGCTGATAACTTCAGCTGCATATTAAAGAAAAACAAAAGATTTTCAATTTATTTTTTGCGAAATAAATAAAAGTGGAGCTCTTTCATATGAAGGTCCAAATACTCCTTCGCAGGAATAGAAAGTTAATATAACACTAGAGGTAGTGTTTGAGGTAACTCTCCGCATGGGTGTAACTGATATCAGGATAGAGCGTAGATGCCTCTTCTCCCTTCTCTCCTGTATCAAAATTTGTGAGACAGCCCTCGTAGAAAATATGATAGTAACGTACTAACCCTGACTGGGTTCCAATATCTTGACCTTAAAAAAAAACAAAAAAAAAATTAAAAGCATCAAAGTAATATAGGTGTGCCTTGACAATTTCAATCACTCTATTTGAGTGTAAACAATTTTGGTCTACCTGTATATACGGGATATTTACTCGTGCTTCCATATAAGCAAGCTAGTTTTTATTGTTACTAGCTTGGTCAAGGAAGATAACCATATATAATGATGTTTCATGTGGAACCATTTGACCAAGTGAATCCACATAATGGGAAAGGCATAGAATGAGATGATGATGTTGGACCATCATTTTGACTCTCACAAAAGTTAAATATGATATAGATTTCATGTGTTGAAGATAAGACATATGATTATGGTAGCACTCCCTCATAGTAGTCACATATGGTATACGAATGTAAAAGGTCTACTTAATCATTTCTTATTTGGATAATAGTAGCACCCAAGTTTGTTCTCCTGGTACCGACAACTGGAATCTGATAGCACTATCTTTACGTGGAGATGATTGATGTAGTAATGAGTAAATGGTATTCGTGTGCATGTTAGGGTCAGGATAAGCCAACAAGGTGTTGGTGGGATGCGCAGACCCTCTCTCAAGAAGCAAAGATCTTGATTATGAAACCCTACTCATTTTAATTGGGACTTAAGGACTTGGACACCCTTTGTCAACTAAAAAATAGCATTATAACTATTTGATGATAAAATTTTCCCTATTAATTTGACTTAGAGCATGTCAAACTCCTACTTTTAAAAACGTTAGAAAGTAGGAAGAAATTGAATTTTCTGATGTTTCCAAATAAATAAGTCATCATTGGTAATAAATTGTATATGTTACGTACCTTTCATCATAGTAAGAAAATCGTCACTTGAAATCTCTGTCTTTGTGAGCTCTTTTCCAATGAGCTTCTCCCATATGCTAACAACCTCCCTCTGGGAAAGGATGTTCTCAGGGGGACGAAGGTAGAGCGTCTTGTTCAAGGTTCGCGGGTCATCTACGGTCTTGATGGTGTATGTGCTATTGTCATCGTCATCCAAAAATATTGGTATATAAAAAAAATTAATTGAATACGGTATTCAACTCCCAGACCAAGAGAAACCATGCATGAACAAGAATAGAAAGCAAGGGGTATGAAGGATAAGAAAGATAGGGTAGCGGACTATGTACAAGTTGTAAGTTCATTTATAAAATACCAACATACAGTCATTAGTATTTAGTTGTTATGCGTCTTGGCTATTCCGTATTATGGTGCATGTGATTGGTCGATCTTAAATGAAAATAATTCATACACCCTTTCCCCTATGTAACACTCCCTCTCATGGCGGCCACTTCTAACCATGAAAGATGTCCCACATGAGCTAGTGAGTTCCATCCAAGTTGAGGGTTTTTGGCATATATACTTCTAATTTTGTGCCCCTTTATACCCACTTTTTATTTAACAAAGGATGCCTATAACCCTACACCACATTCTATGCAACAAAACATTACACTAGGTTTTAGTTGGATAGAGAAAACAGGTCTCCTAGTATAATAGAAACATGTTATTCAAACAAAGATAAAGGACGAGGACAAATGAAATGGGTCTCCAACATATCTACACTATTTAAATATGGATGAGGACATGGACACACAACATAATAACGGACTCCGTGACACCCCTAATTAATATGGAAAAGAGAGAATTTTATATTAAAAGAATTTTTTTAATCTGGTGTAAAAATTCAGGAAAAAATAGTAAAGATAAAAGAGTTGCCCGGCGAGTTTGAATCACCAGTCCATCATTGTGATGCAATAGAAGGTGATGCACCCCGGATGCACTATGGCGTTGGGCACATATTCACTTTCTCCAAGATAATATGTTACAAATACTCATAACATGTTAATATGACATTCGAACACTCATTGAATTGAAATTAGCAGGTGCATAATCTAATTTAAATTGACAATTTTACAAAACATACATAAAAAAATGAGAAATGATGAGGGAAGATTTACAGTTTACCATTAATTGGAGACATAATATTAAAGAAATTTTTTTTAATATTGTACTTGAGGGGATAAGTGATGTTTTATGCAATGCCTATTTATTGCGCCTTATATTAGATAGAGAGAGCCTTACATATATATAGGGCTACGTTCAAAACCTAAACATTATTTGATGTTGATGGAACTGACACCAGATTGACTCGGGTCGCATCTTATCTTAGTGTTAATATGTCCTGAGATACATTTCGTATAGGTCTCTATGACCAAAGCACATAGAAGTCCTAGCATTGTACGTGGAGGCCTAATATGTTACATAGCTACCCAGCAAGGTCACCCGATAGTTATGTGCCATATTATCTCTTTACGAAAACATTTTCCTTTAGTACATGGATCTGTCATAGCATACCTTTGACATTGCCATCTCCAAGCAGCGAAACACTCTCCATTGAGGGTGTGACTCGGCCGGGCTCACACAGGTTGCCCAGAAAGTATCCGGCACAGCAGTTGGCAGAGACATAAGTGTAAGGGATTCCGGCATCCGCAATTGCTTTTCTCACAACCATTTTGTCATCAAAGTTGGTCCTCCCAGCATCCATGCAGCTTCTCATCCTAGCAGGATCCGTCCCAAACTCTGATGGCAAGAATCTCTGCAAGTGCATGGGCCAAAATTTTCTGCTTAGGCACTACAACAATTGCAGTTATATGTACTCCATATTTCAAGTCCATGTCAGCTTAAACATTATGAAACTCATCTTGCTTAGAGTAAATCTTATAGATATATGAATTTTGTACCCAAATCCCTTAAGAAATAAAATCCTCAGTCTGCTAAACAAAATGTTCCATCATTTATATGCTATATTCCTGTCATTTGCATGTCATATTCCTGTCTTTAAGTAATGGGCTGCACTCACCCTACATAAGACTTATACCTTGACATTGCCAGCTTCCTTGATGGCATCTATGAGCTTGTGCTGTAGCAAGATATGGTGGCTTCTAATGTATGGAACCCCGGCAATTGCACATACGACCACATCAACTTGTCGTACAGCATCGACGAGGCTCTGGTGATCGAAAAACGAACCGTAGACGAGTTTCGCACCTTGCTGCTTGAAAGATAGAAGCATTTGCACCTTCTCAATCTCTCCCACACCCAGTTCTTGCCTTTGGAGGACAAATGTCGGATGACCCCCCACCACAAGTATCCTGCTCTTTCCCATCTCTCTATCTCTATCTCTAGTGGCATACAATACAAGCTGTGCTTCCGAATATGGGAAAGGGAGGTTTACTTATAGTGTGTTTGAAGCTTGAAGCTTGAAACACTACACGAAAATAACGAGGATTCACCCACTTGCTCATTAATGAGTGCTGGAAGCTCTCTTATAGTGTGTTACTTCACTTTTGTTTCAATTTCATTGCAAAGAAGCGCATGGGAATTGTAAAATATGAATGCTACGGTAGCGTGGAAAGTATTAATGCGTAGTTATAATAGAGGTGTTTCCTCATAAAAATTGCAAGAAAAATGGGAGAAATTTTTGAGTGTGTGTCTCACACCCTGCTGGCTGTGTATTTCACGATTCAAGGCATGACTTATCAACATTTATTACTGCTTGCTACCTAATGCTTCACAAATATGCTGATGAGTCATTTTGTAAATGGTGAAATACACGGTTAGCAAGGTGTACGACGCACACTGAATAATTCCTCGAAAAAGAAGCCTGGTTTTCTAGGTCCTTATTTTTGTGTAGTTTATTAGTTGGATAGCCCACCCATGGTCCGACCCCTCTTTTGTTTACTTAGATGACAACAACCCGGTCTCCCTCTCAATCCTAGCATTTGCTCCAACTGCTCCTACCCGACCCATGAGAAATTCAAAACAAATAAACAAGTCAATTGATCTCATCGCAACATCATGAATCACTACCACAAAATGTAGTATTGGCGATGCATTTATTAACGATGCAAAACCAAGCGTCGCTAAATATAACTCCTTGTGCCGCATAAAAAAGCGTCGCAATAAAATGAACTATTACCGATGCATTTTTTTAAGTGTTGCTAATAGTCATATATTTGCTACACTTAGTTTAAAGTGTCGCTAATACTAATCATATTAGAGACACTTTATTATAAGCATCGCTAAAGTTCCTCCATTTACAACGCTTTACACAAATGTCGCTAAAAGATATATATTTTAAATGAAACAAAGAAAAAAATCATAACTATTAGCGACATTTAAAAATAGCACCCTTAATAGTTATGAATTAAAAATAAAAAATTTAAAATTATTAGCGATACTTATTAACAAACATCGCAAATAACATTGATAATAGTGACACTTGTATAGCTTAATTAATTAATTTTGTTAAGAAATAATAAATAAATATTTAAAATTTAAAAATATACTTCCTAAATATAGTATATTTTATTTAATATTTACTATTTTATATATAATAAATAAAAATTAACTTTTCAATAAAAAGTAGTGTTAATAATAGATTAAAATTTCACTATTTATATATAATATATTTCTTTCTTAAAATTTCTTATTAATTTTAAAATATAATTTATAATAAATGGGAGAGTGAAGAGAGAGAAGAGAGCATGAGGAGAGAGTGAGAGTGAGGAGCGAGAGAAAGACGAGAGAGAGAAAGTAGAGAGAGGGGGAGGTGAGAGAGTGAGAAAGGGAAGAGAGAGGGTGAGGACAGAGATGGGAGAGAGAGGGTAGGGAGAGAGGGTGAGCAGAGGGAGGATAGAGATAGGGAGAGAATGGGTAGAGTGAGGGAGAGAGGAGAGAGATAGTAGAGAAATAAAATTTTAATTTTAATTTTAATTTTTTAATATTTTTTATTTAAAAATTAATTAAAAATATAAATAAATAAAAATATATTAGAGATGTATATAAATATGTATAAGTAATACTCTTGTTATTTGCGACATATAGGAATATGCGTCGCAATTACCCTTGTATTAGCAACGGATGTTTCTATGTGTCGCTATTACCTTGTCATTTATTATATTAATTTTAAAATATGTAGAGAGAAAAAAATAGAGAGGAATTAGAGAAAGGAGAGAGCGGGGGAGAGAGGGGAGAGGGAAGAGAGAGGGAGGGAGATAGAATAGGAGAGACAAAAGAGAGAGGGAGGGAGAGAGAAGAGGAGAGAGGGAAGAGAGAGGGAGGGAGAGAGGGAAGAGAGAGGGACGGAGAGAGAAGAGGAGAGAGGGAGGGAGGAGAGAGAGGATTGAGAGAGGGAGGAGAGAGAGGGAGGGAGGAGCGAGAGAGGGAGAGAAAGGGTAGAGAGAGAGGGAGAGAGGAGAGAGAGTAGAGAAATAAAATTTTAATTATAATTCTTTAATATACTTTATTTAAAAATTAATTAAAAATATAAATAAATAAAAATATATTAGCGATGTATATGAATATGTATTAGTAATACTCTTGTTATTAGCGACGTATAGGAATATGCGTCGCAATTACCCTTGGTATTAGCAACGGATATTCCTATATGTCGCTATTATCTTATCATTTATTATATTAATTTTAAAATATGTAGAGAGAAAAAAATAGAGAGGAATTAGAGAGGAAAGAGAGAGGGGGAGAGAGGGGAGAGGGAAGAGAGGAGGAAGGAGAGACGGAGGAGAGAGGGAGGGAGAGAGAAGAGGAGAGAGGGAAGAGAGAAGGAAGAAGAGAGAAGAAGAAGAGAGAGGGAAGAGAGAGGGAGGGAGAGAGAAGAGGAGAGAGGGAGGAGAGAGAAAGGGAGGAGAGACCGAGGGAGAGAGAGGAGAGGGTAGAGAGAGAGGGTGAGGGTGAGGTGAGAGGGAGAGTGAGGAGAGAGAGAGTGAGGGAGGAGAGAGAGGGTGAGGAGAGGGAGAGGGAGAGAGACTGAGAGGAGAGAGAGATATGGTGAGAGAGAGGAGAGGGAGGTGAGGAGAGAGAGAGAGTAGAGAGATCGAGGGGTGAGGAGAGAATGAGTAGAGATGAAATTTTTTATTTAAAAATTAATAAATAAATAAATAAAATGTATTAGTGACATATATTGATATGTGTCCCTAATACTTTTGTTATTAGCAACATATAGGAATATACGTCACTATGGTATTAACGACGCATATTCCTATACGTCGCTATTTCCTTATAATTTATTATATTAATTCTAAAATATGTAGAGAGAGAAAATGGAGAGGATATAGATAGAGGGGAGAGAGAGGAGAGAGGGAAGAGAGAGAGAGGGAGAGAGAAGAGGAAAGATAGGGGGGGTGAGAGGGAGAGAGAGAGGAGAGAGAGTGAGAGGGAGGAGAGAGAGGGTAGAGAGAGGAGAGAGAGGGAGAGGGAGGAGAGAGGGTAGAGAGAGAGAGGGAGGCGAGAGAAAGGGAGGAGAGTGGCAGAGAGAGAGGATGGAGGGAGAGAGAGGGGGAGTAGAAAGGGAGAGAAAGAGAGAGGAGAGAGGAGAGGGAGGGAGAGAGAGAGGGAGGGAGAGGAGACGAGAGATGGTGGAGGGAGGGAGAGACAGGGGTTGAGGAGAGAGAGAGAGTAGAGAGAGGGAGAGGTAGGAGAGATGGTAGAGAGAGAGGGAGGTGAGAGAGGGGGAGAGAGGGAGAGAGGGGAGAGAGAGAGAGGAGGGAGGGAGAGAGAGGGGGAGGAGAAAGGGAGAGAAAGAGCGAGGAGAGAGAGAGAGAGGAGAGGGAGAGGAGAGGGAGGGAGAGAGAGAGAGGGTGGGAGTGGAGATAGAGATGGAGGGGGGGCGTGGGCCGGAGGACAGCGGCTGCACCGTCCTCCCACTCTCCCTGCTTTGCCCCCCTTCATCTGAGCCAGGGAGAGGGGGCTGAAGGACGATGATGGCCCCTCTCCCCCCTGCTTAGGTCCCCCCCCTCCCCCTCCTTCCCCCCTTCCTCTGAAAATTAGAGGAGGGGTGCGGAGCCTGAGAGAGGGAGACTGGGAGGGCGTCGTTGTCCTTCGCCCCCCTTTGTAGTTCCCCTCCTTTCCCAAATCAGAGGAGGGTAGCAGAGCCAGGGAGTGGGGGCACCGAAAGGGGGGTGGGGGGCTGGAGGATGGCACTGCCGTTGCTGTCCTCCCACTCCCACCTCTTCTGATTTTCAGAGGAGGGGGCCAGATTCAGGTGCCTTGCCATCCTCCGGCCCCCTCTCCATTCCCCATTCCGCTTGGTGGTCCACCGAGGATTTCTTTTTTAAATTTTTTTATCTTTAGTAACACATCTAAGCTATTAAAAAAATTAATTTTTTTATTAGTGACGTATAAGAAACATCGCTAATAAGGACTTATTAGTGACACTTAGAGATATATGTCGATAATAAGTTATTTTAAATTTTTTTTAAAAATAGTTTTTCTATTAGCGACATATACAAACTTCACTAATAAGGACTTATTAACAACACTTAGAGTTATATGTTGCTCATAAGTTATTTAATTTTTTTTTAAAAATAGTTTTTCTATTAGCGATGTATATAAACATCGCTAAGGACTTGTCAGTGACATTTATGTTATACGTCGCTAATAAGTTATTTTTAATTTTTTTTAAAAATAATTTTTCTATTAGTGACATATATTGTACCGTCGCTAATAACTAATCATTAGTGACGCTAATAAATAAGCATCACTAAAAATTTATTATTAGCGACATAGTTTTACTAATGGCGATGCAAAAATATATGTCACTAATAGGCACTATTAGCAACGCTTGTTATTATGTGTCGCTAGTAGGCAATAGCGAAGACACCTTTTTCGACACTTAGAGCGATGGTTTTTTATTCGTTGCTAATAGTCCTTTTTATTATAGTGCCGACATCTCTCCCCATCCCTCCACTCTCCGCTCTAGCCGCAATTGGCGAGAACCGGTATTTTTTTAAATTTTTTAGTATATTAGCAATGCTTAAAAAGCGTCACTACTTATTTTTTTATTTTATATATTTATATTAGCCAAGCTTATAAAGTGTTGCTAATACATATTAGCCACAATTTTCAAAGCGTCGCTAATAACTTTTAATTTTTTTTATTAGAGACACTTATATAAGCGTCTCTAATAACTATATTTTATTTTTTAATTTCACCAAATTAATAATTGATAAAAACTTTTATTGTTTTAAATATTTAAATATTAGTGATGCATACAGAACATCGCTAATAATAAATATTAGTGACATAAGTTAGTATGTGTCGCTAATAATGTCTTATTTGTGATGTTTGGTTATGCGTTAAGAAAAAATATGTGTTGCTGATATTACACTATTAGTGATGTTTTGTATATATGTCGCTGAATAGTAGTTGCGACTGTACTTTTTTTTACTCTTATGGCGACGTAACTATTAGTGACGCATAAATGCATCACTAAGTTTTTTTTGTTGTAGTATAAAATCTTAAAATTTTATTTCCTTTTTACTTTGTGATTTGTTTGTTTGCTAGTTCAATTTAATTTTTAGGGTTATGAGTTAGTTAATTAATTTTTTTTTCTAGTTTGATTTCATTGTAAGAGTATTGGTGTAAAGCTTGATTTGCCTAAAACACAATATAAAGAATAATGAGTTAACGGAGTTGACCATAAGGCACTCGGCCGAGTTGACTCAAGAAGTCAATTGAGGCATCAAAATAGTCATGTGGTTAATAGAATAACCTATAAAGTTTAATTTACACGGTTTGTGAAGGAACCGAATTGGCTCGGGGAGGTTTTGGAGTAAAAAATGAGTGTTAAAACCAAGAATACAAGATTACAACTTCCATGACTGCAGCAAAATAAAGGAAAATTTTCTAACTTTCTAACATTATATTGGGAATTAAAGTTCTTACAAAGGAGCGCACAAAAACAAAAATCATTCAACAAAAATGTTAATAATTTTCCGTAGAGTTTTCATTTCATAATTTAATGACTGACGTCGTTGTATTAGCTACAAAACCAACCATACATATGGCCGAGCCACCTACCTTCGTCTTTTACCCTCCGTACTTGTGTCACAGCGTTGATGAGGCTCCGGTGGTCGGAAAACGAAGCAGTGACGAGAAGGGCACCTTGCTCCTTGAAAGAAAGGAGCATTTGCAGCTTCTCAATGTCCCCTACACCCAATTCTTGCCTTTGGAGGACAAAAGTTGGATGACCCTCTGGAAGGCTTGCCTTCACTATTCTCCTCCCCAGGTATCCAGTTTCCCCCACCACTAGCACGCTGCTCTTTCTCATTTGTCTTTCTCTCTCTGGTGTAGTAGCTGTTGTTCCAAAGATTGGAGCTAGGTCTAGTGATAATGTGTTGGTGGCTTGAGCTTTGAGCGTGCATGAATAACGACATTTCCCGCTTGCTTCTTGTATACTCTTAGTGCAGAAATCAATGCACACAATCACCCTTAGACTTCAAATTTTGTGGTCAAAGAGGTGTGTGGGAAGGCAAATTAATTATTCTCATCTCGAAAATCAATAGCTCATTCATGTTAAACGTGCAACGTTGCTTTCAGAATTTTTTTTTTTTACTAAAGATTAAATTTTATTCAAAAAGATGATCAGGAGCTACAAAAGCAGGGGAAGGAAACCGATGGGAACAAACGAGCCAGCACACACTGAAAAAAAGTAGTTCCCGATTCTCATAGTCCAAAGGCCAGATCGATCCAAAAGTATATAGCTGCTTAGGAGAGAAAGGAACTTAGGTATCCCAAATTGGGCACACACAGTCTTGATGGGAAACAGTTACATATGCCATAGAGGGTTAAGTGGAAAGAGATAGTTATTGAGGAAGAAACTCAACCGGAAGAATTGGCAGCATGTGAGGGAATTGCAGGTGACTAATGCCGCGGACAAGGGTCACAAGGACAGGGTAAAGTAAGGGACACAACAGACCAAGATTCACCAGGACATGGTACCCAATGAAGGAAGAGTTAAAAAATGGTCAAAAGAAGTTGGCGTACGACAAACTTGTGTTGAGCTTATTTTTGGGTTTCATGGGCATAAGGAGATGAATACCAGCTGTGGTTATGGCAGAGCATCTGAAGGCAAGGACAGAATGATCAATTATGAACGGGAATGAAGAACTAAATTTGCATCATTGCATTTGTATTAAAATGCATCTGGGGCAGATTTAATTCACCCATTAGATATTTTGCCCTAATCAATCGGACCATTGATTGAACAGCCATTTACTAGACCCAATTTCTTAATTCATTTTCCAATTAATTTATGTTGAAAAGATATATTTGAAATAATTTTGGAAATCACTCCCAAGTTTTAATGAGATTGAAATGTTCTTAAATATTTAAAATAATAAAAATTTAAAATTCTTAGCTAGACACAGCTGAGATTATAATATTTTATTTTACCCATCTTATCAAATTGATTAGCATAATCAATAAGTTTCAATGAGACTCCTCAAGTAAATAGAAAAATAAGTTCTCCAAGAGCTACCACATTAATTAAATTAAAGTCTCATTAAAATCAAATAGCCAAGTATCAATTCAATCCACGAAAGATCCAATATCCTAAGATTCAGGATTGATTAAAATCTTGAACAGTGTAAGCCCTTCTTCAAGGCCATTTTAATAAAAAATTTGTTTGGAACCAACAAACACAAGCTTGATCACTTAATATTTTTTTGATTTTCAAATGCCGGAGAAAAAACACGACCTGAGTTGTTTTTTTTCCCAAAAGTCTCGGGCTGACCAATGGGCTCGTCATTTTTTCCTCTCATCCTTGTCAGTCATTCCACACAGGTTCAAATTCTAGAGAGAGCTCACCGACAACCAAATCTCCAAATCCAAGGTGGCCTTCAGCCATGAAAAGATCAAAACCCATGAATTTTGTCTCCTAACTCTATCAAGACCCAGACCCACCAATTAACGCCTAATACTCCTTCACGATGACAAGTTAGTGGTTCACCTATGAGGAAACAATCTTGGAAATCGGCGCTAAGCCCGTGTTAGCAGTGCTTCCTCAGCTCCCACCTTTGAAACATTTACCGGCTGCAACGCAGTTACCGCCTCAGAATCCATGGAAAGGAGTTGAGTAGTCGTCAGACGGTTGGGCATTGCTGGGGATGATTTGGAGCAGTGGAAGAGTGGTGAGGAAAAAATCAGGAAAAAAAATATTAGAGGATTTTGATAAGGTGTGACTGATCTTTGGCTAGTTGTGATCATAAGATGAAGAGGAAAATTTTTTAGGAAAAATTCAAAAGATTTTATTTTTTTGCAACTGCTTTGGTGTTTTGACTGCATTAATTCGCAAGCTGGTTGTGGAGGAAAATGCAGTCAGGTTAAAAATTGGATCTCTAGTGCATTTGTTGATCGTCTTCATGTTTTGGCGGGTTTTCATTTCTGTTTTATTCATTTTCAATTTTTAATTATTTATTACACTTCTATATAAATCTAATTTTAGGGTTACCAACACACAAATTTATGGCTTGCGCTTATTTAAAATTTCCCTCTGTCGTTTTTCTCTACCCATTTGTAGAGCAAATCTGTGTGTTGTATACATCCCTTCTCTAAAATATATGCATATGTTGTTAAGTTGTATACATCCCTTCTCTAAAATGTCTGCCAAATAGATGTTTTATATTTTTTGAATATTAGAGCATATTTGCCAAACAAGTTAGTACTTTAGACACAATTTGAAAATAAAAGACAAAAATTTAAATGCATTGGATCTTGGGGACAAAAACTCTTTAAAAATAAAAATGCTCCAAATGGGGCATGAGCACTTAATGATGTGATATGAGTGAATCACTAACACCATACATTTCTCTCATCAAAAGACAACATTAGATGATAACTTAGTTAAGCTTGCCTCATGAAACCATTTTTTTTTGTTTTGAAAGTTTTTTACTTTTTATTTTGAAAATAACTAAAATTTGTAGCAAAAATTAATCTAAGATAAATATTTTCAAAATTAAACTAGGACAAAGACAAGTTCTCTCACTCGGAGAGGTGAGAAGAGCTTTTGCCTGTACTACCCAAGCAGAAACATCCCAAAGCTTTTAAAAAGACTATTCAAACTTGTTTGTTCAATATTGGTCTTTTCGTTCAAACTTTCTTTACTGTGTGTTGAGAATAGACCATGTGAGGCATCAATGTGGAAACATAGGGGTCTTAAAGGTGATTGAGGTCCAACATTTGTTCCAGAAACAAACAAATATCTTATGGAAGAACTTCCTCGCATGACAATCACAAACTTGAACAGTTCTGAAGTGTGAGACACACTTAGACAATGTAGACAGTAAAATTGGAAAGAGGTTTGTAAGGAAGCCTTGACAAAGTTACTTCAACTAGAGGAAGGGCTACCCTCACATCCTAGACTAGTCTTATCAAGAGTTGTTTATCTAACAGACAACATTTCACCGAGTTTTTCCTTACGTTTAATAGAGTTAAAGAAGGTTAAAGTATTGACGTCAAACTCTTGTTCAAGGACTTTGATCTATTCCAAATAAGTTTGACTTCTAATTAAACTTAAGACATTCAATCTCACTATCCAAATCACTTTGCTTTCTAAGATACTCCAACTTTTCTTATTCTAAATCAGCCCAAATATTATCTAGAGGTTTAATCTTGCCATTCAGGATTTTTGTTTCAACTATCTTAACCCCAAGTTTGTCCTCACACTCTTTAAAAAACTCAGCTCTTGATTTGATAGTCTATCTCCGCATATGATTGTCTTGTTCCAATTGTTCAACTATAATTTTATAGGAAAAGATAGCTATAACTAGTTTTGAGTTGTAGTTCTCATCTCGACCATCCACTTATAATCCAACGACCATGGACTCTATGCCCTTGATAGTGGCTAACCTAGAAAAAAAAATACACTAGCTTCCCAAATTTCCATCCCTACATCCAGAGGTCGTTCCTCTGCCATATGACTAACCCTCACACCTCTACTAACGTCTGTCACTCCTTGACAATGAAAATGGCAGCTTTCTCATTTTCCCTTCTAACTATCTCTCTCTAGTCTCTTCTCTTCTTGTCATTGCCTTGTTCCCTCCCGCCACCTATCTGTTTCTTGCTAATCTTTTCTCTTCCTTCATGGCTGATGTCCGAGGGAGTTGGAGAATTTCTCATTGGCAATTGGGTTCTTTCAAAGAACTTTGAAGATTTGCAATTTCATTCTCTTGTGCCACATGACCTTCTGTCATGGATGTGGATCACCCGAAATTAACAACTATTTCCAAGGTTAGTCATCAATTTCTACTATTTGTTTGTGTTCTCTTATTTTATTCTTCTAATCTAACATAAAAAAAGTTTAAATGAACATTTTCTTCCTCTAATATAATGTAGCATCCTTTTTTAAGTTATGAATTTTGTCTAGCCTTCATTTCCAATTTAGTCTTCTTCGTTAGAAAGTGGGTTAAAACTTACTTTTATGTAAATGAAAACATACATGTAAATTTGTTGAAGGTTATGAATAGTTTCACATCACCTAAGAAATGACGATGGTATTGCTATATAAGATGTAACTTTGGCCTTTTAAGTTAGGCCCAAGGTGGGCTAACTCAAACGCATGTGTCTTAAGGATTGAGCATATGTGCTTGGTTTGATCTAGTTCTCGATTTTCTGTAACTTTCCTTCATCAACAATTGCTAAGGTAAGAAATTTTTTTTTTCGTACTTTAATGTTGTGATTATTATTTTAAACCTATGTTTTTAATATTTTAAAATTAAGATTATCTTCAGTTCATTGGAATGAAAATGACTAAAGAGGGTACCAATATTATTTTAGTTATAATTCCCACTTCTGTGACTGCTCATGTTTATTATTCAAGTTAAAGGGTAGAAGCCGAAAAAATTAATTGGTGCAGATTTTAAGATATGGTATTAGAAGATACTATTTTATCTAACTACGTTGAATTTGACTCGATTCTAGCAACATGATGTTCTTGTTCTCACTAGGGAGAAAAAGGATGATAAATAAGCTATTGCCGCAATTGCTGCATATAAAGATGTTTCTTTAGATAAAGGTGGAACATGTATAGATTCTTGATGAGAAAGAGTAATTGCTGCATATAAAGGTCTTTCTTTAGCTAAAGTTGTCTTAATCAACCATGAGGTTGAGGAAGCAATGTAGAAATGAGAGGATGAGATGAATGCTTATTCATAGCTTTTTGCATCCGAATAGTCCATGGATGAAGTTTCTTCATAAGGTGGCTAGGTTGTAGCACCCATGATTTTGTTGTGTTTTTTTCGCAATTTTTAGAATTTATTTGAAAACTATTAGGCATATCGGGTAAGAAGGTACGCAAACTTGAGATGAGCAAGTCATGCTCCAGACATATCCGCTAGCCTTCCTAATAGGTAGTGCTGACACCAAGCTGAAGATAAGGCCAAAATTGGTTTGGATTTGATTTGGACACTCCTATTGTGGATTTTATTGGATTTGAGATATGGATGGAAAGAGTTCCAAATTAGAAGGAGATTACCCAACTTGGAACTCGCCCTTACTTAGCCAATTGCTTCCCTCTCTCTTTCTTGCTGGTCGACACATTCTCTCTGTTCCGCTTCTCTTTTCCTCTTCTTCAAGTTATTTCCTCTTATTTCTTCACAATCCACCATTGTTCTTTTGAAAAGGCCCTTGAAAACCCTAGATCATGGAAAACCCTATCATTGAAGTGCCATGTTGGTAGAGTTGGATTCAGCTTGGAAACCAAGTAGGGATTGTTTGGGGTTGAAAAATTCAAATTAAGGTAAGAGGAATTGGTTTTTCCAATAATCTTGATTATTGTAGTACTTTTTTGTTGGTTGGCGCCATAGGATTTTTATATGTTGAATTAGGGTTTGTACCAAAAGGAGCCATTTTGCCTTGATTTCAAATTTTTGGTGGGTTACTTGAGAGGTAAGTGATCCACAGTTTATAATTTTTATGTTTCTTTACATATTTTTGTGATTGATATGGACTTCATGTAGTTTGGTTTTTTGTCCACATGAAATGTAATGAACTATTACATTTGATTTAAATGAATTGTGCTTATATGGTAGATTAATTTATGTTTTCCATGATGATCATGATTGGTTTTATTGAAATATCGTGAATTATAGTCATCTTCATGTTATTTCAATTGAGTTTATTTTGCTGGTGTTATTGAATCCTCTTTCTCCTCTATTTCCTTATTTTTACAATTCACTACTCACCTAGATTGGCTGATTTAATTTGGGCCCTTTTCATAATCTTTTCAACTTGAAATTCTGAGAGAACTTCCTCAATTTTTTTTTATAAAACTTTCACGATTGTTATAAGAAGCAATTGCGGGTTAATTGTTTGACTTTCTTTGAATCCTGCCAGTCGATATGGTTTCATATTTCAAACTGCATTTCAGGATCTTTTCTTCTTGGTTTGGCCTTACAAAATTTCTATAAATTATTTGAGGAATCTTGTTTGACAACAAAAACTTGGGGTTCTTTATATTTTATCCTTGATTTATTATATTTTTTGTAGGGCTCAAAGGTGGGATTTTACAAATATGTGATTTCAGATTCAAGTTTATCTTCTTTTGTTAGAATGCATAATTTACTCTCAAATTTCTTGTGTATACACTTATGAGCATCATCTACCACCATAAATTATTTCTTGATTTGGAGTCTTTGTCATTGAGTTATACTATTTCTATTTTGATTGCCCTGATTTTCTAGAACTAACAATAATTTTAGAAATACAAATTAAATAATTTTTGAAGTCATCTTGGAACGACAAATTAGTTATGTGTCTATAAACCTCCAATTTGACTCTTGTCAATATCTTATGTTCATATGAGATGGGGAAGTATTTTTCCTAAAATTGGAAATTTGTCATCATTGGGAAACTTGGGTTTTGATGATTATGTGCATAGACAGCCAAAATAATTTGCACATTAACTTTATAGATATTTTATTGTTTTTAATATGTTTTTCTTCCATTTGAATATATTATAGGGTAGGAGTGTGTTATGCATGTTGGCTAACAAGATTGAAAATTTGGTAAGCTTTAAGGGCACTTACAAGCCACAATGAAAATTATATGGAAATAGTATAAGTGGGCTCTCTAGGACTTTTGAATGCACGATATGTAATGTCTTTTGGACTGTTAGAGCCCAGGCTCACGTAGGGGAATATGAGCTTGGGCTCCTACAAACAGGACTCTTATTAAAACATGGGTTTTAAATTGTTTTTTGAAATTAATCTGACACGGCATAAGCTCATGGGTGGTTTTTCTTTTGCATGGACTTGACACATCATACACTTGTACACACAGATGCATTTGAGTGTTGATGTTTGATGGTGGCATGGGTAGTTGTAGTATAAACATTTAGTAGGTAATTATTAACTTTTAGATGATTGTAATAATTTGCCACGTGGTGTTCCATTTTGAAATTAATATATTTTTTTCACTAACAACTATGGTTCTATTTAATTTGAGACTAAGTTATTAGTAATTTAGAATTAATGTCAATTAAGCGGGTCACACTGCTTTTTGTAATATTAGTCACAACCTCAGGCTTGAGGGACCATCTAGGTCGTGGTCATGACATTGGTGGTACTTTAGTTAAAAAAATATTGAGTGATCTTGGGGTATATTTCAGAAATTTTGAAAATTGGATATGTGAGTTGAGGATGCTTGGGGCATGGAGACTTGTTCTTCATTTTATTGGTACTAAGCTAGCCTTATAGCACATGGATAACATGCTCCATGCACAGTTAATTAACACATTACTTCATCTATCTCTACATTCTAAACTAGAAGCAATAGAGAACATAATTTATGATATTCCACATTATTTACACAAACGTGCCCTGGAAAGACTTTGTATATGATTATGTTTGCTTTTTTATATATTTTTATTTTCATTTGGTAACATTCTCCTCACTCATTAGATGGCTAAGCTGGTAACTTCAGCTGCATATTAAAGAAAAACAAAAGATTTTCAATTTATTTTTTGCGAAATAAATAAAAGTGGAGCTCTTTCATATGAAGGTTCATATACTCCTTCGCAGGAATAGAAAGTTAATATAACACTAGAGATAGTGTTTGAGGTAACTCTCCGCATGGGTGTAACTGATATCAGGATAGAGCGTAGATGCCTCTTCTCCCTTCTCTCCTGTATCAAAATTTGTGAGACAGCCCTCATAGAAAATATGATAGTAGCATACTAACCCTGACTGGGTTCCAATATCTTGACCTTCAAAAAAAAACAAAAAAAAAAAATTAAAAGCATCAATGTAATATAGGTGTGCCTTGACAATTTCAATCACTCTATTTGAGTGTTAACAATTTTGGTCTACCCATATATATGGGATATTTACTCGTGCTTCCATATAAGCAAGCTAGTTTTTATTGTTACTAGCTTGGTCAAGGAAGATAACCATATAGAATGATGTTTCAAGTGCAACCATTTGACCAAGTGAATCCACATAATGGGAAAGGCATAGAATGAGATGATAATGTTGGACCATCATTTTGACTCTCACAAAAGTTAAATATGATATAGATTTCATGTGTTGAAGATAAGGCATATGATTATGGTATACGAATGTAAAAGGTCTACTTAATCATTTCTTATTTGGATAATAGTAGCACCCAAGTTTGTTCTCCCGGTACCGACAACTGGAATCTTTACGTGGAGATGATTGATGTAGTAACGAGTAAATAGTATTTGTGTGCATGTTAGGGTCAAGATAAGCCAACAAGGTGTTGGTGGGATGCGCAGACCCTCTCTCAAGAAGCAAAGATCTTGATTATGAAACCCTACTCATTCTAATTGGGACTTAAGGACTTGGACACCCTTTGTTAACTAAAAAATAGCATTGTAACTATTTTATGATAAAATTTTCCCTATTAATTTGACTTAGAGCATGTCAAACTCCTACTTTTAAAAAACGTTAGAAAGTAGGAAGAAATTGAATTTTCTGATGTTTCCAAATAAATAAGTCATCACTGGTAATAAATTGTATATGTTACCTTTCATCATAGTAAGAAAATCGTCACTTGAAATCTCTGTCTTTGTGAGCTCTTTTCCAATGAGCTTCTCCCATATGCTAACAACCTCCCTCTGGGAAAGGATGTCCCCAGGGGGACGAAGGTAGAGCGTCTTGTTCAAGGTTCGCGGGTCATCTACGGTCTTGATGGTGTATGTGCCAATGTCATCCTCATCCAAAAAAATTGCTATATAAAAAAAAATTAATTGAATGAGGTATTCAACTCCCTGAACAAGAATAGAAAGCAAGGGGTACGAAGGATGACAAAGATAGGGTACTATGTACAAGTTGTAAGCTCATTTATAAAATACCAACATACAGTCATTAGTATGTATTTGTTATGCGTCTTGGCTATTCCGTATTAAAACCTAAACATTATTTGATGTTGATGGAACTGGCACGACACGAGATTGACTCGGGTCGCATCATATCTTAGGGTCGCATCTTATCTTAGGGTTGGTTAGGTTTCTAACGCAACCCAAGATGCAGCCCTGCTTACACGTTCATTATGCTTAGTTTTTTAGTCTACAACGATATTATACCCTCACAGGGCCCATATCCATTTCCTATAGGTCTCTATGACCAAAGCACATAGAAGTCCTAGCATTGTACGTGGAGGCCTAATATGTTACATAGCTACCCAGCAAGGTCACCCGATAGTTATGTACCATATTATCTCTTTACGTACCTTGCTAAAACCCCTATGCACGCTGTTGGCGACGAAAACATTTTCCTTTAGTACATGGATCTGTCATAGCATACCTTTGACATTGCCATCTCCGAGCAGCGAAACTCTCTCCATTGAGGGTGTGACTCGGCCGGGCTCACACAGGTTGCCCAGAAAGTATCCGGCACAGCAGTTGGCAGAGACATAAGTGTAAGGGATTCCGGCATCCTCAATTGCTTTTCTCACAACCATTTTGTCGTCAAAGTTGGTCCTCCCAGCATCCATGCAGCTTCTCATCCTAGCAGGATCCGTCCCAAACTCTGATGGCAAGAATCTCTGCAAGTGCATGGGCCAAAATTTTCTGCTTAGGCACTACAACAATTGCAGTTATATGTACTCCATATTTCAAGTCCATGTGAGTTTAAACATTATGAAACTCATCTTGTTTAGAGTAAATCTTATAGATATATGAACTTTGTACCCAAATCCCTTAAGAAATAAAATCCGAAGTCTGCTAAACAAAATGTTCCATCATTTATATGCTATATTCCTGTCATTTGCATGTCATGTTCCTGTCTTTAAGTAATGGGCTGCACTCACCCTACATAAGACTTATACCTTGACATTGCCAGCTTCCTTGATGGCATCTATGAGCTTGAGCTGTAGCAAGATATGGTGGCTTCTAATGTAAGGAACCCCGGCAATTGCACATACGACCACATCAACTTGTCGTACAGCATCGACGAGGCTCTGGCGATCGAATAACGAACCGTAGACGAGTTTCGCACCTTCTCAATCTCTCCCACACCCAGTTCTTGCCTTTGAAAGATAGTGTGTTTGAAGCTTGAACCTTGAAACACTACACGAAAATAACGAGGATTCACCCACTTGCTCATTAATGAGTGCTGAAAGCTCTGTACATCACGTGTTAGTTCACTTTTGTTTCAATTTCTTTGCAAAGAAGCGCATGGGAATTGTAAAATATGAATGCTACGGTAGCATGGAAAGTATAAATACGTAGTTATAATAGAGATCTTTCCTCATAAAAATTGTAAGAAAAAGTGGAGAAATTTTTGAGTGTGCGTCTCACACCCTGCTTGCTGTGTATTTCACGATTCAAGGCAGGACTTATCAACATTTATTACTGCTTGCTACCTAATGTCTCACAAATATGCTGATGAGTCGTTTTGTAAATGGAGAAATACACGGTTAGCAAGGTGTGCGACGCACACTGAATAATTCCTCGAAAAAGAAGCCTGGTTTTCTAGGTCCTTATTTTCGTGTAGTTTATTAGTTGGATAGCCCACCCATGGCCCCACCCCTCTTTTGTTTACTTAGATGACAGCAACCCGGTCTCCCTCTCAATCCCAGCATTTGCTCCAACTCCTCCTACCTGACCCATGTGAAAGGCAAAGCAAATAAACAAGTCAATTGATCTCATCGCAACATCATGAATCACTACAACAAAATGTATTATTGGCGATGTATTTATTAACGATGCAAAACCAAGCGTCGCCAAAAATAGCTACTTGTGCCGCATAAAAAAGCGTCAAAATAAAATAAACTATTACCGATGCATATTTTTAAGTGTCGCTAATAGTCATATATTAGCTACACTTAGTTTAAAGTGTCACTAATACTAATCATATTAGAGACACTTTATTATAAGCATCGCTAAAGTTCCTCCAGTTACAATGCTTTACACAAACGTCGCTAAAAGATATATATTTTAAATAAAATAAATAAAAAAATCATAACTATTAGCGATGTTTAAAAATAGCGCCCTTAATAGTTATGAATTGAAAATAAAAAATTTAAAATTCTTAGCGATGCTTATAAACAAGCATCGCAAATAGCATTGATAATAGTGACACTTGTATGGCTTAATTAATTAATTTTTTTAATAAATAATAAATAAATATTTAAAATTTAAAAATAAACTTCCTAAATATAATATATTTTATTTAATATTTACTATTTTATATATAATAAATAAAAATTAACTTTTCAATAAAAAATAGTGTTAATAATAGATTGAACTTTCACTATTTATATATAATATATTTATTTCTTAAAATTTCTTATTAATTTTAAAATGTAATTTATAACAAATGAGAGAGTGAAGAGAGAGAAGAGAGCGTGAGGAGCGATTGAGAGTGAGGAGTGAGAGAAAGATGAGAGAGAGAAAGTAGATAGAGGGGGAGGTGAGAGAGTGACAAAGGGAAGAGAGAGGGTGAGGAAAGAGATGGGAGAGAGAGGGTATGGAGAGCGGGTGAGGAGAGAGAGAGTGAGGAGAGATTGAGGGAGAGAATGGGTAGAGAGAGAGCGAGAGAGGAGAGAGAGAGTTGAGAAATAAAATTTTAATTTTAATTTTTTAATATTTTTTATTTAAAAATTAATTAAAAATATAAATAAATAAAATTATATTAGTGATGCATATAAATATGTATGAGTAATACTCTTGTTATTAGCGACATATAGGAATATGCGTCGTAATTACCCTTGGTATTAGCAACGGATATTCCTATACGTCGCTATTACCTTATCATTTATTATATTAATTTGAAAATATGTAGAGAGAAAAAATAGAGAGGAATTAGAGAGAAAAGAGAGAGGGGTGAGAGGGGAGAGGGAAGAGACGGGGAGGGAGAGAGAATAGGAGAGACGAAAGAGAGAGGGAGGGAGAGAGAAGAGGAGAGAGGGAGGGAGAGAGAAGAGGAGAGAGGGAGGATAGAGAGAGGGAGGAGAGAGCGAGGGAGAGAGAGGAGAGGGTAGAGAGAAGGAGAGGGAGGGAGAGAGAGGGTGAGGTGAGAGAGAGAGTGAGTGAGGAAAGAGAGGGTGAGGAGAGAGAGAGGGAGAGAGATTGTGAGGAGAGAGAGAGAGATGGAGGAGAGAGAGAGGGAGAGGGAGGTGAGGAGAGAGAGTAGAGAGGAAAATTTTTATTTAAAAATTAATAAATAAATAAATAAATAAAATGTATTAGTGACGCATATTGATATGCATCCCTAATACTCTTGTTATTAGCGACGTATAGGAATATATGTCACTATGGTATTAGCAACGCATATTCCTATACGTCACTATTTCCTTATAATTTACTATATTAATTTTAAAAGATGTAGAGAGAGAAATATGGAAAGGATATAGATAGATGGGAGAGAGGGGGAGAGAGAGGCGAGAGGGAAGAGAGAGGGAGGGAGAGAGAAGAGGAGAGATAGGGGAGGTGAGAGGGAGGGAGAGGAGAGATAGGGGAGGTGAGAGGGAGGGAGAGGAGAGATAGGGGGAGGTGAGAGGGTAGGGAGAGAGGGAGGTGAGAGAAAGGGAGGAGAGAGGGAGAGAGAGGAGGGAGGGAGAGAGAGGGGGAGGAGTAAGGGAGAGAAAGAGAGAGGAGAGAGAGAGGAGAGGGAGAGAGGAGAGGGAGGGAGAGAGAGAGAGGGAGAGAGAGAGGGAGGGAGAGGAGATAGAGATGGAGGGAGGGAGAGACAGGGGTTGAGGAGAGAGAGAGAGTAGAGAGAGGGGTGAGGAGAAAGTGAGTGGAGAGAGAGAAAAAGTGTGTAAGAACTTTTATCTTCAACCGGTTTATATTTAATTTAATTTATTATCTAATGGTCATCATGTGGTTTAAGTCATTTCTAATTGATTTCAAGGATTTTTGAAATAAAGGTGGTTTTTAAAGATTTTAATCAAAACTACATTCACATTTATGAGTTTTTGGTTAACTTAAGTTATTTATGAAGTTTTTAGAATTTTTGGTAGTTTCTAATTTTTTTCAAAAATTAAGATTTAGCTGGACCTCTCTGTGGGTCCCTTGGTCGAATTTAAGGTTTTTAATCCAAAACATCCTTGACATTAAAATAAGTTGTTAGAATTTTTTTTTGAATTTTTATGGTCTTAATTTGGGTTTAAAGAGCCAAATTACCCACTTTTAGTGAAGAATTCTATTTATACCCCCATTTTTTATTACGTCTAACTCTTTTCTTACTATAAAAGGAATGGGTTGTCCTCTTTCACATTTGGGAAATGGTTGTCCTCTTCTAAATTTGGGAAAGGGCTGAGACTGGGATCAAGAGGCCTAATCCCCATTAGCCAAAGTAGAAGGTGATTTGAGGTGAGATTTTCCTAATCTTTACTTAGTCATTAGAGTTTTTTATAAATTTCTTCTAATCTCATCTTTTTCCAAAGGTTAATCTCGTTTTCAAGTCATTAAGTCACTAATTTTCATCTCTACTTCAAACCCTAGCTTTCAAATTTTCGTTTTTGAGTCCCTAAAGCTTTAGGACTAAGATTTTTTCAATGATTTTCATGTTCTAAATTGAATTTAGGTGGAAAATCACATTTTTAGGTAAGTTTCAGAGGAGATTAAGGAGGTAATTCAACCCAAAAAGAGGTAAAAGGTAATGGGTTTAATCCTCAAGCTTGATGTGTTTTAAATTTTGGTTGTGATGTGTTTTCTTAAATGGATTCATGTTTAGTGCTCTAATGGTAGATTAATACAAACTTAATCTTTTGTATTAATTTCTTAGGGCTTTGAGTTAAAATGGGTAAATTTAGTATTTTGAAAGGTTTGATTAGATTTTTATGATATTTGAGGTTTTGAATGGAAGTTTTAAGTTTAATTGATGGTATTTCGGTTTAGTTTTCAAAATGGAGAAGACGAACCAGATTTGACGTTACGGCGATCAATAGCCCTTACAGGCCAATCGATTGGCCAAATGGCATTGCAAGCTGATTTTAAGGCCAGCTAATTGAATGGCATTGCAGGCCGATCGATCGGCTACACATCAGATTTGGGCATTTTATTTGCCATGCTTATTTCGATATGTTTACTCCCAAATGTTGTTTCTAATGTTCATGTGGAATGTTTTGAGTTAAATAAATTACTGGAAAAGTATGCTATTTATGTTGGGAATTATGGAGCATATTTAAGTATTATATGGAAGTACATGTTGATGGTTAGACGTGTTAGTATGATTCATCTTGAATCTATGGTTGATGATTTTCTTATGTTTAAGTGTGCTTCTAGTAAGGTTATTGTATGACAATGATCCAATGTGCCTTCTTATCGTATAAATAAATTATGGGTGAATGGTGATACTATGCTTTAGTTTCATGCATGGATTGAAATGATGGTTTTGAATGGATTCCCCCATTATTTCAATTAAGAACTATGTTTAGATTTTATCAAAGCGGGTGCGTATTTCCTTGTGAGCTATTGTCAAAGCATGATCATGTGCTTATGAATGTATGAACACATACATGTGGTGAATTTATTATGAAATCGTGATTGTTTATGACTCAAATATGATGCATTTGAGGACTGATGGAAGCACATTCCATGTGTTAGAATTTAAATATAGATTGCTCATGTATGCATCATGTTGCATGCATTACGAAACAGACTTCATTAATGAGAATTTATCGATGATTAGTCGTGGTTGATCAATTGAATCTAATGATGTGAGATTACGTGCCGAATTAATCGATCATTGGCTTAGTTAGAACTTGGCTTCTTCGAAAGGACATGATTTCGATTTGTGTTCCTGTGTGGAACATGAATACTCCCCGGGTTGAGTCGACTTGAGTTATGTGGGGACGAGTTGTGTGCTTATCTTGCGGTTGAAATTGCTTACGATAGTCATATGATGTGGCGAGCATCAGAAAATAATATACATCATAATTTGTGTAATTATTATCTCGCTCGACACGTGTTACATTGCACGTGAAAACGAACGTGACTGTCCGCCGTACAGATCTATGAAAAATAAGTTGACATAAAACATAAAAACTTTGGAGTTGACGCACAGCTAAAATATTACATATAACGTAGTAGAAAATTAGGACCCAGTCCAGAGTACACTGTATGTAGAGCAGTCATATTATATAATTACAAAATACAGGCCAAGCCTTTCATAAAAAAAACTATAATATTACAGAGATTTTAAAATATTTAAAACAGACTAAACAGATAATTCTTTGGTTGATCCCTCCGGGTTGCTTTTACTACCTGCAGAGTCTGTGGTTGGGTGAGTATTTTTTTATACTCAGTAGGTGGAATTAAAATCTAATTTAATTCTAAATAACATACAGTAATAATATTTGCATAACTGATTTAAAAACAAATTCAGA
This sequence comes from Saururus chinensis, assembly GCA_035235625.1. Taxonomy (NCBI): domain Eukaryota; kingdom Viridiplantae; phylum Streptophyta; class Magnoliopsida; order Piperales; family Saururaceae; genus Saururus; species Saururus chinensis. Next base: position 3,008,713 of record CP141145.1, on the reverse strand, counting down.
AAACACCGGTTCATCCGATGACGATAAATTCAGAGCCCTAAAACCGAACGGCATTCCTCTGATGTTCATGGGGCAACTGGAAGCTCAGAAGGCGGGAGTTTTCCCATGATACTCCATACCAATATGCACGCGCCAGATACCAATTTTTTTTTCGGTAGGTATCCAGAAAATATTGTTCTAGGTATAACCCTAGAACTCACCAGAAAACACACATATCATGTCATAATTTTTGATTAAATAAAACATGATATTCGTAAAGCATTTCTTTTTGAAAACATAAGAAAAGACATATGATTCACTGAAAACAGTCCATAAAAATAAGGCATACATGCAAAGCATAAATTTAGAGTTTAAGACTCCCTACATTACGGTCGGAGTAGAAAGTTCGTGGTCGCAGAGAGTTGATATAGAAAATCCGGTTCCATCACAGTGTTCGGCCCAGTCGCTTTAGTTAAGAATGCCTTTGAAACGGGTTGAATCGGACTTGAAAAAGCTTAGAATGGAGAGTCAGAAGTTTTTACTGAAGGTGGAAGTGAATAGTAAAATAAAAACTGAGGTATATATAAGGAGTGGGGCAACATTGGCACCCGACACGTGTCTAACAAGCATTGCGTAGCGGACCGCAGAACTGCACAAAACCACGCGTGTCGCGCAGACATGCGTACCGCGCTATCCGTGTGGGTGGCCCGCGCTGCGGGCCACGCAGATCTATACGGCGAGGACCTGCGGGCCTGTCGTGTTTCGTGAACCATGCGACATTGCGCGTCACGCAGGTCAACGTAAGGATAACCCAATGCTTGCGTCAGCCTTCATTAAAATAATATAATTTTTTTTCTTTTTTCCAAAACTGTAAATTGCTCTAACTTTTTACCTATATATCGGAATTGTACGTTCTTGATACCGATAGACTCGTATCGATGAGCCCTTTGAAACAAGATTACTCAATGATAGGTTTCACTGTAGTTTCATCATGGGCCCGCTTATGATGCGCTCTTCCATGATCGCTACATACAACCACTACCTCCGAATCAAGTGTTTCAAAAACCTTTAAGTTCGGTTTCTAGAGTTCTACAACATTCATTAGGGTTCCACATTCAAAATAATGCTCTAATAAAATATAAAATTTCCAAACATATAACTTACCTCCAATCTGGGTTGTCACATTCTTCCCTCTTTATAAGAATTTCGTCCTCGAAATTGAACTTGCTACTCATCAAAGAGCTCAGGATATTTCTTTACCATTTCACTTTCCAATTCCCATGTGGCTTCTTCTGATGAATGGTGTTGCCATAACACTTTGACAAATAAAATTCTTTTTGTCCTCAAGATTTGTTCTTTTCGATCTAATATTCTGACAGGTTTCTCTTCAAATGTCAAATCAGGTTCCAAGGTGATCATTGTTTGATCTAAAACGTGAGAAGGATCTTGTACATACTTGCGAAGCATGGATACATGAAACACATTATGGACCTTGTCCAGCTGCGGGGGTAATGCTAATCTGTAAGCTACTAGTCCTATTTTATCAAAAATTTCAAATGGTCCTACAAATCGAGGACTTAGCTTTCCTTTCATACCAAATCACATAATTTCCCGAGTTGGTGATACCTTTAGAAGCACGTGATCACCTATACAGAAGTCGAGATCTTTTCTTCGTTGATCGGCGTAGCTCTTTTGACGACTTTGAGCTGTCTTTAACCGACTTCGTATAAGCTTTACTTTATCTACACACTCTAGTAAGAGTTCTGATTTTACTAATTTTCCTTCTTTAACTTCACTCCAACAAGTTGGGGATCGACAAGGTCGTCTATAAAGAGCCTCATATGGTGCCATACCAATACTGGAATGATAACTATTGTTATAAGAAAATTCAATTAATGGTAAGTGTTCATCCTAGTTACCTTTCCAATCTATGGCACACGCCCGCAACATGTCTTCTAGTGTCTGAATAGTTCGTTCAGACTGACCATCAGTTTGCGGATGGAATCCTATACTAAATCTAAGATTAGTACCTAATTCTTCTTGGAGTTTCTGCCAAAAGTGTGAAGTGAACCGGCTGTCTCGATCTGAAATGATTGATAAGGGTACGCCATGCCGACTCACAATTTCCTTTATATACATTTTGGCTAGAACATTCAATGTTTGAGACTTCTTTAAAGGGAGAAAGTGAGCACTCTTAGTAAGTCTATCCACTATAACCCAAATAGATTCATGACCCGCTGATGTCTTGGGTAACCCTGAAACAAAATCCATAGAGATGTGTTCCCACTTCCATTCTGGAATTTTGATAGGTTGAAGAGTACCTGAGGGTTTGTAACATTAGGCCTTAACTTGCTGACAAGTTAGGCATTTAGAGACAAATTCTTCGATGTCCTTTTTTATCCTTTTCCACCAAAAACTTCTTTTAAGGTCCTGATACATTTTTGTTCCTCCTAGGTGGATAGTGTATTGAGACCTATGAGCTTCCTGCAGTAGTTCTTGTTTTAATTCAGGTACTGTAGGGACTACTAGTCATTCTATAAATCTTATTCCATACTTAGAATGTCTATTAAAATCAGGCTTACCTAAGAATGTTTGTACTTCTACATCCTCTTTTTGTGCCTCCAAAATGCGCTCAACCAATTCAGATTTTATTTCTAGATTAGCTACAATTACCTTCTTAGTTCCTGGTTGTAATTAAGGTTGTAGTTCAATTACCTCTTCCATCAGTTTTCATTCTTTTATTAATAATTGAGCTACCATCCCTGAAGTCTTTCTACTCAAGGCATTGGCCACTACATTGGCTTTTCCTGGGTGATATTGAATAGAGAAGTCATAATCATTCAAGTATTCAATCCACCGTCTTTGCCTTAAATTTAAATCCCTTTGAGAGAAAATGTATTTCAGACTCTGATGATGTGTAAAAACTTCAAATTTCTCTCCATACAAGTAATATTTCCAGAGTTTTAAGGCAAAAACTACTACTACCAATTCAAGATCATGAATGGGGTAATTACCTTCATGCCTCTTTAATTGTTTTGAAGCATAGGCTATTACCTTCTCATGTTGCATCAAGACACATCCAGGACCCATTCTTGAGGCATCACTATAAATTACAAATCCTCCATTACCAGTAGGTAAAGATAAAACTGGGGTGGTGGTTAATCTTTGTTTTAACTCCTGAAAAGCCTTCTCACAATCTTCATTCCATAAAAATCTCACTCCTTTTCCAGTTAACTTTGTTAAAGGTAAAGCTATTTTTGAGAAGTCTTGGATAAATCTTCGATAGTAACCAGCAAATCCTAAGAAACTCCTAATTTCTGTAACGGTTTTGGGTCTTTCCGACTTCACTACTGCTTCGATCTTAGTAGTGTCTACTGATATTCCATTATTAGAAATTACATGACCCAAGAACACAACCTTGTCCAACCAAAACTCACACTTACTTAACTTGGCATATAGCTGATGGACTCTCAGAGTTTGAAGAACTATTTGGAAGTGTGTTTGGTGTTCTTCAAGAGTGGAAGAATACACTAATATGTAATCGACAAAAATAATCACGAATTTATCCAAATAAGGTCGAAAAACTCGGTTCATAAGATCCATGAATGTTGCAGGAGCATTCGTCAATCCGAATGGCATCACTAAAAATTCATAGTGTCTATAACGGGTACGAAATGCTGTTTTTGGAATATCTTCATCCCGTATTCTCAACTGGTGCTATCCAGATCTTAAATCTATTTTTGAGAATACTTTTGCTTTTTGTAATTGATTAAACAAATCATCTATTCTGAGTAAAGGATACGTATTTTTAATAGTTACCAAGTTAAGCATTCTATAGTCTATGCACAATCTCAACGATCCATCCTTTTTCCTAACAAAAGGGACTGGAGCTCCCCAATGAAAGACACTTGGTCTAATGAATCCTTTATTTAGCAATTCTTGGAATTGATTCTTTAATTCTTTTAATTCTGCAGGTGCCATTCTATAGGGTGCCTTAGAGATAGGTTCTATATCTGGTATTAAATCAATATTAAAGTCTATCTCTCTCTTTGGTGGTACCCCTGGAAGATCTTTAGGAAATATATCTGAAAAGCTCCTTATAACTTCAATATCTCCTAGCTTGGGAGATAATGATTCTTCCAAGATTATACTTGCAAGATACGCTTGACATCTTCTAGATATCAAGTGTTGTGCCTTTACAACAGAAATAATACATATTCTTGAAGGTTTTCTATTTCCATGAAAGGTATATTCCTCTCCTTGATTATTGAATATCACTTTCTTTTTCTTACAGTTCACCAATGCTTCATTATCAGCTAACCAATCCATTCCTAAGATAACATCGTAATCATTCATACTTAAGAGTATCAAGTTAGCCTTCCATTTTTGGTTGTCAAAGATTATGAACACATCTTGCATGAAGTTTTGAGCTATAAAAGTTTTTCCTACAGGAGTTGACACTTCTAGGATATATCCCAATTCCAAAACTGGATGATCCGTACTTAAAGCAAAATCGTAGGATATGAAAGAATGCGTCAATCCTGGATCTATTCAAACTTTAGCAACTTTATCCAAAATTAGAAGTGCACCTTGTATAACTCCTACTGAAGTTTGAGCTTCTTCCGTAGTAATGGCAAACACTTGCCCTTGAGCCTTTGGTTTTTGCTCCGGTTTGATCTCTTCTTTGATCTTCTTCTTGGGGCATTCCTTGATCTGATGCCTAGGATCTCCACATGCGCAACATCGCCTCTCAGCAAGGTAGCAGATCCCTTATGGATGAAATCAGTTACATTTGGCGCATTTTTCGAACTTTTTCTCTTTTTGATTTTGGGGCGGTGGTCTAGAGGTTCTTGGAAATTTTTGATTATTATACTGCATAGGGGTTGTGAATTTTCTCTTCTAGTCTTCCATCCGGCTTTCTTGTCCACGATCTTTTTTCTTTGCTAAGAATTCCTGATATTCTTGTTCCAGTAGTGAAGCTAATTCCACAGCTTTAGCCAAAGTAGTAGGTTGAAATCTTACTATTCGACTACGAAGCCCATTATGCAAACCTCTAACAAATTTTCTGGCTTTCTTTAGCTCCGTTGAAAAGATTTTTGGAGCGAAGCGTTGTAACTGAACAAATTTATTTTCATATTGAAAAAACTGTCATATTCCCTTGTTGGAGATCTAAAAATTCTTTCTCCTTCTTTTCCTGAACATGAGGCGGGAAATATTTGTTATATAATACTTCTCTGAATTCTTCCCACTTGATATTTCCTCGATTTGGAAAGAAATTTCGTTCAGCTGATGGCCACCAAAAAGCCGCTTCTTCTGTCATAGCGAAAGTGGCTACATCCACTTTCCTATCTTCTGGGACTTTCAAGGCTTTAACAATTCATTTGACTTCGAACGTCCATTTTTCAGCAGCTTCTGGTCCATCTACTCCAGAAAATTCTGGAGCGATCTTCTTAAAGCACTCAAGTAAATTATCCTTCTCACTAAGACTAGCCGGTTCCCTAGAGTTACTTAAGTGATTAGGGGTGGGTTGTAATCCTTGAGTCTGTAGATGTTGAGTCATCCTTTGAATTATCAGGTCAAAGAAATTATTCATGTGGTTTTCAGGTACTGCTGTATCTTGAGCAGCATTTTTAGCTTGGGCAGAATTGTTAGACAGTTGTACTTCTTTGTCAAAAGACATTTCAGACAGATTGTAATAACCTTAAATTGACAACAAATTTTTGTAAACTAGAAGTATATATATATATATAACTATTCTCATATTTACATCATACAAAAGAAGTGTACACAACATACTTGCAAAGCCAAAAGACTCTATTTACATGCAGTAACAAACATACATAAGAAGTGTAAAGCCAAAAGACTCTATTTTACATCAAGCAACAAAAGTGTTAAAGAAAGGTGAAACACAACCACACACATTCAGACGTTCAAGGGAAAAATTTCTTATAAGGGCAATGGAAGAAGTAGTGTCCATCCTTCAGGGCATAGTTCGGGCAGTGGGTCGGTGTACCATGGGCACTCACAGAAGTAGTGCCCCCTCTGCTCGCATAGTACACAGATTTTGGGTAACTAGTCTGTGTACCATACGATTCCCTTTCCCCTATCTCCCCAACGTGCACTTTTCACTTCCGCCATCTCCTCCGCTTCTGGAGGCAAGAGGTTCAGATCGACATCTAACATAGGGTTATGTACCCCCTCCCCCCTAATGATATTTTCTCTCATTGCTTCCTCCTCTGGAACCACCCTCATCTCCTCTTGGCTGACATTTTCTATTATCTTCTCCTCTTCCGGAACATTAATCATCATATTGTTCCAAAAATATTCCTCATCCATTGGATCAGCCTCCAATGGTTCCTCTTCCATCAGGTCCTCTTCTAATAGGTCTGGGTCTTCTTCCACAGGGTCTGCCTCTACAGGGTCCTCCTCCATAGGGTCCTCTTCCTCAGGGTCCTCCTCAGGATTCTCCTCCTCAGGGTCCTCTTCCTTAGATGTGTCTTCCACTTCAATGGTTGTGTTGGAAATGTTTACTACATCATCTACTTCATCTAATGAAAGAAGTGTGTCAGGAATATTGACTATCTCCTGAATCTCGTCACTATTCTTGGAAAGGGCGGTGGTAGTTTCTGAGATGGTTGAAGACTCTGCCATACTGTGACTCTTTTTGCTTTTCTTTGGTGGTGGTTTTCGGGCTGACATATGATATAAAGATCCCAAAATTAGTCTCATTTTTGATTTTTCCATTAACTGATTTAACATTTCAAAACACAAAAACAATATATATCATCACATAGGAAAACATCGAATATAATTATGATAATACTATATATAAAATATTGACTGCTCTAGGAGCAGTGGAATCAAGTGCTCCGATACCAAGCGTGGCGACCATCAGAAAATAATATACATCATAATTCGCATAATTATTATCTCGCTCAGCACGTGCTACATTGCACATGAAACCGAACGTGATGGTCCGCCGTACGGATCTATGAAAATTAAGTCGACATAAAACATAAAAATTTTGGAGTCGACTCACAGCTAAAATATTACATATAACGTAGTAGAAAATTAGGACCTAGTCCAGAGTACACTATATGTAGAGCAGTCATATTACATAATTACAAAATACAAGCCAAGCCTTTCATAAAAAAGAACCATAATATTACATAGATTTTAAAGTATTTAAAAGAGACTAAACAGATAATTCTTTAGTTGATCCCTCCGGGTTGCTTTTACTACCTGCAGAGTCTATGGTTGGGTGAGTATTTTTTTATACTCAGTAGGTGGAATTAAAATCTAATTTAATGCTAAATAACAGACAGTAATAATCTTTGCATAACTGATTCAGAAACAAATTCAAAAAACACTAGTTCGTCCTATGACGATAAATCCAGAGCCCTAATACCGAACAACGTTCCTCCGATGCTCATGGGGCAACCGGAAGCTCAGAAGGCAGGAGTTTTCCCATGATACTCCATACCTATATGCATGCGCCAGATACCGATTTTTTTTCGGTAGGTATCCAGAAAATATTGTTCTAGGTATAACCCTAGAACTCACCAGAAAACACACATATCATGTCATAATTTTTGATTAAATAAAACATGCTATTCGTAAAGCATTTCATTTTGAAAACATAAGAAAAGACATACGATTCACTGAAAATGGTCCATAAAAATAAGGCATACATGCAAAGCATAAATTTAGAGTTTAAGACTCCCTACCTTACGGTCAGAGTAGAAAGTTCGTGGTCGTAGAGGGCTGATATAGAAAATCCGGTCCTGTCACAGCGTCCGACACAGTTGCTTTAGTTAAGAACGCCTTTGAAACGGGTTGAATCGGACTTAAAATAGCTTAGAACGGAGAGTCAAAATTTTTTACTGGAGGTGGAAGTGAATAGTAAAGTAAAAACTGAGGTAGATATAAGGAGTGGGGCGAAACTGGCGTGTGGCGCGTGTCTAACACACGTCGCACAGCAGACCGTAGAATTGCGCATTGTGTGGATCACTGCACGGTGCGGACCCGTGGGTCCGCCGCGTTCAGTGAACCGCGCGGCGCCACATCACGCAGTCAAACCACCCGACATCGCGCGGGTCAATGTATGGCTGACGCAATGCTTGTGTCAGCCTACATTAAAATAATGTAATTATTTTTTCTTTTTTCCAAAACTTTAAATTGCTCTAACTTTTTACCTATATATCGGAATTGTACGTTCTTGGTACCGATGGACTCACATCGACGAGCCCTTTGAAACAAGACCACTCAAGGATAGGTTTTACCATAGTTTCATCATGGGCCCGCTTATGATGCGCGCTTCCATGATCGCTACATACGGCTACTATCTCCGAATCAAGTGTTTCAAAAACCTTTAGGTTCGGTTTCTAGAGTTCTAAATCATTCATTAAGTTTCCACATTCAAAATAATGCTCTTATAATATATAAAAATTCCAAACGTATAACTTATCTCCAATTTGGGTTGTCACATATGAGCTTTGAGAATCCAGAGTTGTATACCTTTATGCACTAGCTACCTCGTGTTCTAGGTTCCCTGTGTGGGAATTCAGACTCTCCCTGCCACAAGAGATGCTCTAGGGCAAGCACACCTGCTCGCAGTTCTCTATGTGAGATTCGGACTTTACTATATGGACTACCCTGACACTTTATATTTCTTGTGTGGAAATCGGACTATATCTCGCCTATGTGGCCTTAACTATGTCTTGCCTCTATGACAATGATTGTATTCATTCCTTGATGGAGGCATTCACCTTTTATTGGATAGAAGACTCAAAAAGCGGGTCACATGTTGTCTAAATGAGTACATAGGACACAATCTTGGCTGGCCCATTTGAAGAAATAGCTTGGATGGAAGCTAAAGAAGTTGGTACATTGCTTGGCCAATAAGGACTTCAGGTATGTTTTAATAAGTAGCTCATCCTATGATATATAAAAAAACTCACCCTTGAGTAAATTGCTTGGGTGAAGTACATATCATACTCATTTAATTGTCTAGAAATGTTCATTGATTATATTTTGTTGATTTGATTTGTGCGGTCACCTTTTTATCAAGGGAATCACCTCGAGGAATATTTTGTACAAGGACATTAAATCATGCAAGTTAGTTACTAAACTCATATGAAGTAAAACTGACTCCACAAATTTCAATGTGAATGGAAATTTGACTTCTTCTAAATATTATTGGTATGAAGTTTCAAATTTGAAAATGGGGTTAGATTGACTAAACTCATGTGAAGTAAAACTGACTCCACAAATTTCAATGTGAAAGGCAATTTGACTTCTTCTACATATTATAGGTATGAAGTTTCAAATTTGAAGATGGGGTTAGATTGTCTAATCATAACAAGTTGACTTATTGGATAGAAGACTCATGGTTATATGTATTGCATTCCAACTAGTTCTGAAATTGGATGAAGGACTTTTACAAATAGAACTGAGACCACTTGACCACACTGGACTTTACAAGGCAATTGACAATTCTATTGAAGTAGATCATATGAGGCCGTTGGGAAGGCTTTTTTCATAGCACATGTGGAAGGTCAGATTAATGTTGCTGTTTCACAAAATTCTTGTCATTTTGCCATGAATGAAATAGATGTTTTTCCAAGGGATATTATTCTAGATGGTATGCAAAGTGAAATAATGACTGAGCCAGAATGGTTTGTTTAGAGACTGATCCAGATCTTCCTCTTTCTTTGTTGAATCAGAAATAGGTAAAAAATTATTACATGGTGCTTATTATGGACTTAACTTTCCTTTGACATCTGCAATAAATTTCAGGTTGCAAAAAATTGCTGCTAATCACCAACTCGAATTATATGTATACAAATAAGATGATGCAACATGCTTTCAATAGGTTTCTCCCCAATGATAGGTGAAGATACTGAAGGTAGGGCTCCCGGATTTCAAGATCAACGGTGCACATGCTAGCGCACGTTAGCTATGTAATATTGACTCTAGCGTGTGCGCCGTCGATCTTGAAAGTGGATGGCTCCTAGGCGTTCCTTCCACTTGGCTCACTGTTAGAGTGGAGTATAGAAAACGCTTCCCTGCCCCCCAACCTACCGTCCCTCTCGTTCTCTCTTAGCCTTCAAGTTAGCCTCTTTCCTCTACAACTTCTTTCTTTCATTATTCATCTTTTGTTATTTTCAACCTCTCACAGTATTATCATGGACAAGGGTCCTGGACACAGGTGTAACACCCAAGATTTTTCATCACATTTTCTCAAAATTGAAGGAAAATTTTTGCAATATAGCAATTGCAAATTGAGAAAAATGACGAAATACAAAACCTGTGAAAGCAGTTTTATAATTTAAAACATCACACATTAATTTTTTCAGTACAAATTTTTACTCATTAGATCAAACATCGTACGACCAAACCAAGCATCCTCAGGTTCTACTTGAAAACAAACATACAAATAAATTGCTATGATCTTAGACTTTAAATACAAATCTCTCTCAGGCATCCCTGAGTGCAAATCCCATAACAGTCCACATCTAATCCAAATTTAAACTCAAGAAGACATAAACACATAATTCTCATCTCAACCAATACAAAGAGATCATGACACAAAATAATACTTGCAGAGAGTTAAAGATATACCTGAACCAAAGGGAATCAATCCACCACGGAAACGAGCATCCATCTCCAAGAGCTCTCCGCCACAAATTTGCAAAAGCCTCCCGAACAATGGGGCTAAAAAAATAGGGTAATGAGTATTTTCATACTCAGTAAGAAAATACCTAGTAGGGGAGTTCTGAACAGTGAATTTAGTAAGTCCATTTATAAATGCATTCATGCAACTCAAACATGAAGCAAACAGAAATATCATAATCATGCTCATACGTATACAATCACACATATCATCATCAAACTAATCTTACACAAATACTCTTAATCAGAGTCTCACAAGCTTACTTGTACAATCATGCATTTACTTATATAACTTACACATATATGTACGACCTTATTCTTACAATCTTACACTTACTCATACGACCTTACTCGTACAGTCATACTCAGAATCATATTCTTACAGTCTTACTTAGAATCATACGCTTACAGTCTTACTCATAAACATACTCTTATAGTCATTATCAAAATCATGCTCTTATAGTCTTAGTCAGAATCATACGCTTACAGTCTTACTCGTACTCATACTCTTACAGTTGTGCTCATACTCATACTCATACAGTCGTGCTCATACTCATACTCTTACAGTCGTGCTCATTCTGATACTCTTACAGTCGTGCTCATACTCATACTCTTACTATCGTAAATATACTCATACTCTTACAGTCATGCTCATACTCATACTCTTACAGTTGTGCTCATACTCATACGCTTACTCAGAAATATATGTACTCACTCATATAGTCATACACATATTATCGACCACTGAAGGTAATTACAATTAATAAGCTCCAACGTCGAAATGGAAAAGAATGCCACTAGGGCATCACATTAACCTCCGGGGAGTGACTAGACGCCATTGATTTTTCCAAAGGCAAGGCACACTAATGCTCATGGAGCACAGGATCAAACAGGTAAAAGTAGGTCCATGATACTACTTACCTAAGCATGCAAACATAAACACCCAAACATAGGGGCCATACAATTGCCTACACTTTAGGGGTCTTATAGTACTATACAATTGCCCACCATTATGGGTCTTATACTGCCAGTGCCACTCTTGGCTAGAAATCATACAGTGCCACTCTTGGGCAGAATCATAGAATGCCACTCTTGGGCAGCATCATATAGCGCTCTCAATAGAGCATCAAACGTCTGGGCTTATACAACACATAGACCAAATCGAAAGCATACATCGCTCTTAACAGAGCATTGGACGTCTGGGATTAAGATATTACACAGACCAAATCAAAAACATACATCGCTCTCAATAGAGCATCAGACATCTATGTGCTAAATACAGCACATAGACAACATCCTGCAGGATAAACACCATGGAAAGACATGAGAAATGCTTAACTGACTCATTATTGGCTAGCTCAAAAATGAAACTTAATCCATCAAAACCCTCAGGTCTTAAACTCACAACGCTATCATTAGCTGTGCTTATAATTCAAGTTTGAATTAAGTAAATTATGGAGTAAAATTATGCCAGACAAACTCTCAAACATACTGTGCTCCACTGATCAAAATGAAGTTGAGCCCAATCTGAAGTCCTAGTTCGTCAGGGCAACAAACTTCACTTAATCCATCAATCTCATGACCATAACTCACCGTACCTCAAATCCTTACATATTCATATTATCTCCGCCATCCACTTTATGGCCAAATCATCTTACACAGACATCATCAAACTAAGCTCCTCAGAGCCAAACCCAGTTATCACCCTCTTACTTATACCTCACTTATTATACTTACTTTTCACTTCATAATTTGTACATTATGCCTGTATAATTATGAAACACTCTTGTTGTCTGACAATCCCCCAACATACGCTTTGATCCAAACCAAACAAACCGCTCCAATCCTCTCCCATCAAACTTACATCCTCTATCTTTCGTCATACGCCTACACATCCACAATAAATCTAGACAAAACCCTCTGTCACCTCTTACTGTCCATTGACCATACTTTTGCCCTCACATGCATACACATATCCATCAGATAAGCAAATAGCCATCATATATACGTTTATCTATCACACATATGTATAATATATATATACTTCTATACGTAGCTCACCAACATACTCGTTAGCCATCACTAGAGCACACACAATCGACATACATTACCTTACACAAGCACTCACTAGCCATCACTAGCACATACATAAATATCCACACACATAGCCTACCAACATGCTCACTAGCCATCGCTAACACAAACATACACATCCATACTCGCTAGCCGTCACTAGCACAAACATACACATCCATACTTGCTAGCCCTTCACTAGCACAAACATACACATCCACACACATAGCTTACTGATAAGTATGAATTATATATCTATTTTATTTGCCTTTTTACTTTATTTGCTACTATAGATTAGGTTAATTTAGTGTTAGTTATGGTTTATCTAGATTAAGATAGTTATTAGTATTTTAGTTTAATTATTAATAAATTTGTAGTTATTAGTAGTTTAGATATGTATTTAAATCAAGTTGGAGTTTTAGTTATATTTTACATGTCTAAAATATGATATTTTATGTTTTGTAGGTAAATACGCTTATCGAGGTACTTGGACGATATTTGGAATAATTTAAAATAGTCTTGACATACTTTAAAGTGATTTGCACAACTTTTCAGAGTTAGAAACAAGTTGGAAATTAATATGGACATGAAAGGAAGAGCTTAATAAACAGAAAATGGACTGTCCAGAAAAATTGTCTAGATTGCAGAAATAGTGTAGCCGTTCGAACGAGGCATTTGATGTATCAAACGGGATAACGTGAATTCAGACAAAAACATAGTATTGGTGTTCGAACGGGCATGTAGCGCGTTCGAACGGGATAACGCACAGTTTCCTACTTTTAGCCAATTTTGAATCCTTTTCATCTTAAACTTCTTTCTCTGGCTCTTATGCCTATATAAAGACATATTTGGCTTAAAATTGGGGATCTAATAGATTTTATAAAGAGAAAAAGGAAAATAATTCAAAGCTTTTAATGGAGATTTAAGTGCTTTCTTCAACAATGAAAGGCTAGACTCTTCTTTTACTTTGGAGTTGATGAAGCTATAAATAAGTTTTAATTTTCTTTGTTTTAATTTAGATCTTAGTTATGAATTATGACAATTGCATGATAAAAATTTTCTTTTTCATGGAAGAGCTTTTAATGTTTATTCAAGTCTATGTTGATTTATTATCTTGTAGATGATAGATTGATGTGGTGTTGATATTTTCATCGATTCTAATTTCTGTGATTTAGATGAGACGGTCATGCAATAGTTTTAAAAATAAGATAATTAATGACTTGGATGAGTTATACTAAGATTAGACAAGTCATGCCTATAGCTAATTTAGTATAGATGATTCGTGATATTGTTGAAGATAGTTTATGCCATGAATTTAATTAATGATTCTTTCTGAAGTAATTCTAGCTTGTAGCTGAGAATACTTATTCATATTCACACTAAATTTAGATTAGAAGTTAAGGAATTGCTATAGTTTTATAGTGGATTCGATTTCCTAAGTAATTTCCATCATATTAATCTCTTGTTTTTAAACTAGTTAATTTTTTTCTTTTACTTAATTAAAGTTTAAGCTTATTTTAGTTTTCAATTAGCAAATTCCTCTTTAGATTTAGTGATAATCCATCCATCCCTGAGGTTTGACAACCCTTAAATACTCATCCTAGTACAATTACCTTGTACACTTGTCAATGGTTTAATTATAAACGATCAAGTTTTTGGCGCCGTTGCCGGGGATGGTGTTGATTTGTTACTAAATTAGTATTAGGATAATTCTATCTAATTTAGATTCAGTTTACTTTAGTTTTTAGGTTAATTCTTAGTTTCTTACCTTTTTTTTTAATTTGATCCTGTAGGCTGAGTTGAAGATCGTGCTCTCTACACTTGTGGCCACAAGTGGACATCGATAAGCATAGTGCTTCTCTTCGGTTTGCAATATCCTTTTCTCTCTTTATTTTTAATTCTTTTCTTAGTTAGTTTTTGCATATTCTTCCCCTTTTTATACTTAAAATTGTGTGGTGTGTTTTTGGTGTATGCGTGGTCGTCCCTCCTTACTTCCCCAATTAGTACCATTTGACCCTGAGCTTGAGCGGACATCTAGGAGAGCTGAGTTGCCCTCAACCTACATCCCTACACCCCCAAACTCTCCCAACAATTCCTCCTCCCACACTACTTCTACCCCCATCATGGCTGAACATCAGTTAGTAGATGCACCACTCAAAGCTCTAAGGGATTATTACACTCCCAATGAGTACACTTCTCCTTCATGCATTAGGTTGCCAGCGGTTACTGCTCAAAATTATGAGATTAAGCCCAATGTCATTCAAATGCTTCCATCTTTTTATGGTCTTAATAATGAAAACCCGTATAGGCACCTAGATGACTTCTTAGAACTATCCACAACTTTTAAGCTCTCAAATTTAACCGATGAGGCTGTCAAACGTTGCCTTTTTCTTTCACATTGAAAGATAAGGCTAAGGAATGACTTCACTCTTTAGAGCCAGATACCATCACAACATGGGGCCAAATGTAACAAGAGTTCCTTAAAAAGTACTTCCCCATAGGTAAGACCAACCAAATGAGAAAGGCCATAACCACTTTTGCCCAACTTCCCACTGAATAGTTCCACGAGAGTTGGGATAGACTTAAGGACCTTCTTAAGAGGTGTCCTCATCATGCTGTCCCTAAGTGGCAATTAGTGCAACGGTTTTATGAGGGTCTTACTGAACAAAACCGCCATTTTGTTGATGCAAGTTGTGGGGGTACCTTCTCGCTAAAAAATGAAAATGAGGCATGAAAACTTTTTGAGGACTTGAGTGAAAATTCTCTTCAACATGCTGCGTTGAATAGAAATGAGAGTGGATTATCTACCTTGAACAATGCCCCCTCTAGGGGTGGCTTGTATGAAGTTAAACCATTAGACATATCTTCTAAAGTTGATACTTTGAGTAGGAAGCTGGACCTCCTTATGACTTCAACCCATCAGCCCACTCCCTTCACTCAAGATGCATGCACAATATGCCTTAGCCCAGCCCATACTATCATAGAGTGTCCATCTCCATCTCAATTTTCTGAGCTTATCCAAAACCATGTGAATGCTACCCAATCCTTCCCTAGGGCTAAGAACAATCTATTTTTAAACACATGTAACCCTAGGTAGAGGAATCATCTTAACTTTTCCTAGCGGGCACAAAACCAAGGGGTTATGGGTAACCAACCCCTTAGGCAACCATTCTAAGTCCTACCGGCCCCTATCTACCAACCTTAAGTTCAACCTCCGTATGTCCAACCCAATAAGAGTCCAAGTATTAAAGAAAAGGTCTTGAGTGCCCTGCAAGGCCTTCAATCTCAATCCCAACTCCTCTACTCTCACACACAATCTATAGCAAAGTTAGAAGCCCAAATTGGACAACTAGCTAATGTTTTTAACAAGAGAGAGATGGGGACATTGCCAAGTCAACCCCTACCAAACCCTAAAGGTCAATTTGTGGTAGAGGGAGCTCCTCCCTCTAATGAACAAGTTAATTCCATAATGACCTTTAGAAGTGGGAGGATTGTTGACAAGAGTGTTGGGGGGACACCAGTGACAGATGATAGGAGTGAGGACTTAGAGGGGGAACCCCTAATGAACCTCAAGTAGAAGTTAGTGCACCACATGAGAAGGAGTTTGTATCTCCTTCCCCTTCCTCAGAGCCACAGTCTAAGACCACTTTCGAGGGATCTTATATCCCTAGGGCACCTTTTCCTTAGTGTCTTGACATGGCCCCACCATTTAGAAAGAGCACAACTAGGACTAATGAGATTCTTGAGACTTTCAAACAAGTCAAAATTAATCTCCCCCTTTTAGAAGCCATTAAATAAGTCCCTGCTTATGCTAAGTTCCTTAAAGACCTATGCACTCAAAAGCATAAATCCAAGATCCATGTGTCTAAGAAGGTCTTTCTCACCGAGCAAGTTAGCTCTCTTTTGAAGTTTGACACCCCACCTAAGTATAAGGACCCTGGAGTACCCACTATTTCTTGTGTCATAAGTGATCACTCCATCCCTAGAGCCTTCCTTGACCTTGATCCGAGTGTCAATCTACTCCCTTACTCGGTGTATGAGAGACTAGGGTTTGGTGAATTGCAACATACATTAGTTACTTTGCAGCTAGCCGACCGTTCTGTGCATAAGCCTCAAGGAGTCATTGAGGATGTCTTAGTGAAGGTTGACCGCTTCTTTTTCCCTGTTGATTTTATTGTCTTAGACATGGAGACTTGTGCCAACTCTACATATCAGATTCCTATCATTCTAGGTCGTCCATTCCTTGTCATAGCTAATGCATACATAAATTGTAGGACGGGGATAATGGAGATGACCTTTGGGAACATGAAAGTGCAACTAAATGCTTTTAATGTGTCTAACAATTTACCAACAACTTTTGATGCTGAATGTTTTATGGTAGACAATTTTAGATTTGATGCTTATGATAGAGGTCCATCTTTTGTAGCATCAGCCCATAATCAAGTTTTGCCTTCTAATTTTTCTACATCATCTTTTTAGAGACTTAAGAGAAAAGCTAATGCTAATATCTACCAGCCGCCCTGATATATTTGAGAATGTTGGCAATGTCTGGCTAAAGACAATAAATTTAGTGCTTCTTGGGAGGCAACCCATGTTTTTGATATATTTCTTTTCCTTCCTTTTGTTTATTTTCTTTGCTTCATTTAGGCTTTATTTTCTCAATTTTTTTTCTCAATTTTTTTTCTCATTATAGTTTTTCTTCTTTTATGGGATATAATACTTTAGGTTTGGGGAAATGCTCATCACTTATATTTATTTTTTTCTCCAATCCTATGTACTTCACTTTTCAGATTAGTGGATTAGTTATGCTTTCAGGTGATATCTTTCTCTCTGTTACTTATTCTTGTCATTGTAGTATATATTTTCTTTAACATTGAGGACAATGTTTAGTTTAGGTTTGGGGGTATAGAAATATATATTTATTTCTTATTTTTCTTTTAAGATATTTTAGAGTATTTTTTTCATTATTTGTTTTGTTTTCTCTACTTTTAAGTGGGTTTTATCGCTTATTTTCTATTAAAAGTATATATCTGTTTTTAAAGAGATCAATTTCATGAAGAAAGTTCAAGTAATTTATTAAGTGATAAAAATGATTAAGTGAGTAATTTTAATTTTATTTTCATTATCTTGGATAATTGTGCTTATATTTTTAAATCACATTTCACACACTTGAAACTTGTAGGAATATAATTTTATAATTTATTACTTGTAATCTTAGTAGGATATCTTTCATTAAGCATATATTTTTGAAAACTTGGCAATTAAGTAATTTTTAATATTTTATGATAGATCTTTATGCTTAGCTTTTATTTGAAAAAAATGGGATAAGTGTGTATAGAAAAAAAATTATGGAAAAAAAGAATGAAAAAAATTGTTGAAAAAATAGATTGAATGAAAAAAAAATTGATGAAAAAAAAAGTCAAGGTTTGTTTCTCTTTTTACTAAGTAACTGGACCTTGTGCATAGGCAAGTATATGGGATCGCGTCAAAAGGTGAAAAGTTGAGATAAATTCTTTTATGATTTGTTTGGTTCTGTAGTCTTTATAGTTCGAGTTATTAAGCCTGAGGGGTGTTTTAACACCTAATGCCTTGAGCCAACTGGATTAGAGACACTAGCTTAACACTTATTACATGGGCTATTTAGAAAGCTTAATTGAATTAAGTATTACAGAAGTCACATTTTGATGTATATTTTGCTCTTATTCCTTGAATTTAATTGAAATTTGAAGGCTATTACATTAGGGTTTATTATGAGATGTTAATGATGAAAGATTGTTATTGTTATATTTTTAAGTTAGTGAACTTTAATGAGCTTGGTTAATGGGTAACATAAAATATGCTTGTTAATAAAGAATGAAATTGTATGATTACAAAGTTTCTACACTTTATATTTTTGAAATGTACATATGTAGTTGCACAATTATTGCTAAGATGGGGTTATAGAATGGATTATTCGTTACTTGAAAGTGATCAGATCTTAATTGTTTACTTGTTTCAAGTATTTGTGGGTGGTCCTTTTTAAAATTAGTTATGCGTTTTTAAGAGACGATTATTTTTAGAATTTGTGTTTTCTTGTTTTATTTTATTTTATTTCTTAGGATTAGATGTTTGTGGGTATCATTGCTGCAAACCCTCACGAGACACAACTTATCCAACTAAGGACACCTAGGGGTTTAAAGGCTTGTTGCATACGCTAAATGCAATCGTGATTCCCTACGAAAGTGATATTTATTTATTTTTCTTGATTAGTTGTTTTATTTTAATTTTATTTTGCTCGAGGACTAGCAAAATATAGGTTTGGGGGTATTTGATAAGTATGAAATATATATTTATTTTATATGCCTTTTTACCTGATTTGCTAGTATATATTAGGTTAATTTAGTGTTAGTTATGGTTTATCTAGATTAAGATAGTTATTAGTATTTTAGTGTAATTATTAATAACTTTGAAGTTATTAGTAGTTTAGATATATATTTAAATCAAGTTGGAATTTTAGTTATATTCTACATGTCTAAAATATGATATTTTATATTTTATAGGTAAAATACGCTTATCGAGGTACTTAGATGATGTTTGGAATAATTCAAAATAGTATTGACATGCTTTAAAGTGATTTGCACAACTTTTTTGAGTTATAAACAAGTTGGAAATTAATATGGACATGAAAGGAAGAGCTTAATGAACAGAAAATGGACTGTCCAGAAAAATTGTCTAGATTGCAGAAACAGTGTAGCCGTTCGAATGGAGCGTTTGATGTATCAAACGGGATAACATGAATTCGGACAAAAACACAGCATATGGATTCGAACAGGCATGCAGGGTGTTCAAACGTGATAACACGCAGTTTCCTAGTTTTAGCTAATTTTGAATCCTTTTCATCTTAAACTTCTTTCTCCGGTTCTTATGCCTATATAAAGACATATTTGGCTTGAAATTGGGGATTCTAATAGATTTTATAAAGAGAAAAAGGAATAAAAGGATGGAAGAGAACTCAAAGCTTTTAATAGAGATTGAAGTGCTTTCTTCTACAATGGAAGTCTAGACTTTTCTTTTACTTAGGAGTTGATGAAGCTATAGATAAGTTTTGGTTTCTTTTTTTTTTAATTTAGATCTCAATTATGAATGATGACAATTGTATGATAAAAATTTCTTTTTTTATGGAAGAGCTTTTAATGTTTATTCAAGTCTATGTTGATTTATTGTCTTGTAGATGATAGATTGATGTGGTTTTGATATTTTCATCGATTCTAATTTCTGTGATTTAGATGAGATGGTCATACAATAGTTTTAATGTTAAGATAATTAATGACTTGGATGAATTATACTAAGATTAGACGAGTCATGCCTATAGCTAATTTAGTGTAGATGATTCATGCTATTGTCGAAGATAGTTTATGCCATGAATTTAATTAATGATTCTTTCAGAAGTAATTCTAGCTTGTAGCTGAGAATACTTGTTCATATTCACACTAGATTTAGATTAAGAGTTAAGGAATTGTTATGGTTTTATAGTGGATTCGATTTCCTAAGTAATTTCTATCATATTAATCTATTGTTTTTAAACTAGTTGATTTCTTTCCTTTACTTGATTAAAGTTTAAGTTTGTTTTAGTTTTTAATCAGCAAATTCCTCTTTTGATTTATTGATAATTCATCCGTCCCTGAGGTTTGACAACCTTTAAATACTCATCCTAGTACAATTACCTTATACACTTGCAAAGGGTTTAAATATAAACGATCACTTACCAACATACAGTCTAGCCATCACTAGCACATACATAATTTGAACATACTTACAACCCACATGCATGTCATATGCATTTCAACATGGCATAATTTATCCTCTTACGTCATGCAAACCGGTCATGATCTAACATCCATAATATTGAATCATATAGTCCTAGCATGCTGCTACTCATTCAAAGCATGATATCATAAAATTACGAGTTCAAAGCTCCCCTACCTCATAATCATGACGTTTGATGGTGAGCATACGATGGTGGCAGCGTCGATAGCAGAGTTGGCAGCCAAAAGCATTGCCAAGTTGAGAGAGTTGCTATCCCAAGGGTTTAGGAAGTGCTAGAACCAATCACGGCCAAATGGGGTGACACAGATCAATGCGACAAAATCCATGATCCACGGTGGCACACTAGGGCAGCTGGGAGAAAGGTTGTGCCAACATAAGTGGTGGTGCGGCAAAAAATCGAAGGTGTACTAAATAAAGGTCGGTTAGCAGCTGAGAAATACTCAGCCAGCCGCAAGTCATCAAAATCAACTGCAGACAACACCCAATGGCGACGATTTTGCTTCAACAAGGGCCCACATAAGGGCAGAGGGCATAGGGTGACACTCAAGGACAGAGGAGAGGTGGTGGATGGCTCTGGTGTCAATCCATTCGGTGGCAGAGGCAGTCGATTTGAAAATAGTCTTGACACACTTTAAAATGATTTGGACAACTTTTTGGAGTTAAAAACAAGTTAGAAACTAATATGGACATGTAAGAAAGAGCTTAATGGATAGAAATTAGACACAAAATTGAACAAAACTGTCCAAATTGCAAAAATAGTATAGCCAATCGAGCCAAGTAGGGGTATTTTCGGGATCAATAGGGTAAACATGATTTTTGAGAAAAATATAGTATAGGCGATTGAGCGGGATAATGCGCAGTTTCCTAGTTTAAGCTAATTTTAAATCTTTTTCATAATAGACTTCTTCCTATGGTTCTTATGCCTTTTTAAAGACATATATGACTCGAAATTGAAGGATTCTAGTAGATTTTTTGAAGAGACAAGGAAGAAGAAGATGGAGGAGAATTCAAAGCTTTAAATGAAGATTCAAGAACTTTATTCTATAATGCAAGGCTAGACTTTTTTTTTTACTTAGGAGTTGATGAAGCTATAGATAATTTTTAGTTTCATTTATTTTTAATTAAAATCATAGTTGACAAGGAATTTCTTTTTAATGGAAGAATTTTCATGTTTATTCAATTCTATATTGATTTATTGTCTTGTAGTTGATATATTGATGTGGTTTTGATATTTACATCGATTCTAATTTCTATGATTTAAATGAGATGGTCATGCAATAGTTTTAATATTTAGATAATTAATGAATTGGATGAGTTATACTAAGATGAGACGGGTCATGCCTATAATTTAGTTTAGTGTAAATTATTAGTGCTATTGTCGAAGATAGTTCATACCATGAATTTAATTAATAATTCTTTCTAAAGTAATTCTAGCTTGTATCTGAGAATACTTGTTTATATTCACACTAGATTTAGATTAAAGGTTAAGAAATTGTCATGATTCTATAGTGGATTCGATTTCCTAAGTAATTTCCATCATATTAATCTCTTTTTTTAAATTTAGTAATTATTTTCTTGTTTAATTTAAGTTTAAGTTCTATTACTTTTTAATCAACAAATTTCTCTCTTAGATTTAGTAATAATTCATCTATCCCTGAGGTTCGACAACCCTTAAATACTTATCCTTGTACAATTACCTTTTACACTTGCAAAGGGTTTAATTATAAACGATCAGAATGCCACTAGGGCATCACTTTAACTTTTGGGGATCATCTAGACGTCATAGACTTTTCCCAAGGCAAGGCACACCTATGTTCATGGGGCATAAGATCAAATAGGTAAGAGTAGATCCATGATACTACTTACCAGAGCGTGCAAATGCTCACTCTCAAGGGTCATACGGTGCCAACAAGGGCCATACAGTGCACGCTAAGGGCGAAAAACATACGGTGCCACTTTTGGGCAGGAATCTTATAATGCCACTCTTGGGCGGAACAACAGTGTCATCCGTAGGCAAAAATAAATACAGTGCCCACGAAGGGCAGAAACTTACCGCTCTCTCAACAGAGCATCAAACGTCTGGGCTAAAATATAGCACCAAGACCAAATCCCGCATGATAACACCATGGCTAAACCAGGAAGGACGCTCAATTAACTACTAATCAACTGGCTCAAACATGGAACTTAATCTGTAGAAA
This sequence comes from Saururus chinensis, assembly GCA_035235625.1. NCBI lineage: Eukaryota > Viridiplantae > Streptophyta > Magnoliopsida > Piperales > Saururaceae > Saururus > Saururus chinensis. The sequence goes on along the minus strand of CP141145.1, from coordinate 2,985,983 downwards.
CCCTCAGTCTCAACTCACAACGTTATCGAATGAGGGCTACTTACCATTCATGTTTGTATTAGGTAACTTATGCATATATAATTTTGTTTGGAACTCCTTCCGTCTCACATTCTTCAACCAACCAAGCTAGAACCACGCTGGTTATGAAGCCTTAGTCCACAAGGGTAACATGCTCCCACTTAACTCATCCAATCATATTTAGAACTCACTCTTACCTTTATAGTCTTACAGATCTCTGCATAACCTTACTTGTCAAACTCGAATTCCATGTCAACATTTGCTTACCATTATATACTTACCGCCTTATATCTTGCACCGTCCTCCTTAAAACCAAAACATCTTACTCAAAGTCCTCAAATGAAATCCTTTAGACCTAGGTCCCGTTATCAAACCCTTACTAATTCCTTACTCAGAATTCTTTCATTACAATTCATATTACGTACATTATGCATGTAACAATTATGTTGTTATCTCTTACTAACTCACAGTCCCCCAAAGGCACTCTGAAACTTAAGTCTTCAAAATTCCTAAATCCCCTAAGTCTCTTGCTCATTGCTCCAATGTACCCTCCAACTCAATCCAAACTGATCCTCCAATCTCATAAAGTCCAACCTTTGCTTGTCATTCATAAGTCTTCCCTCGCCCGGCATACAGTTGTAATTTCCACATCATAATCCTTGAAATAACTCTTCCGCAAACTTACAATCAAATGCCCGTACTCATGCCCATCGACCACACATGCCACCATCCCACTACGAAGATCTATCAAACGCTCTAATCACATATATATAATTCATAACAACTTACTACTATACCCTTAGTCTTCACTAACTTACGCATAATTCGCATACATAACACAAGTTCATTTAATCAACATTATCATGCAAAGCATTAAGTTATAAACTCCTAGCATGCTACTACACAATTAAAGCATGCTATAATGAAATTATGAGTTCAAGGTCCCCTACCTCATAATCCATGTGAGTTTGATGGCGAGTATACGATGGTGGAGCCATCGATAGTGGAATAGGTGGCCAAAAGCATCACATTGAGAGTGTTTTTGTCCTAAGGATTTTTAGAGATGCTAGAATTAATCTCTATAAGGTTAGACTAATTTCACTCGAAGCAAAGGTTGGGTGCACTAAGGTGGCTAGACATAAGGTTGTGCCACTAGAAATGGCAAAAGCCACCATAGAATAGGGGGTGACTTATTGGAGGTCAGCCAATGGTTTAAAACACTTGTTGGCCACAAAACATTAAAATAAACTACGGACTACATCCAACGGCAACAATTCTGCATTGTGGAAGTCTCACAATATGGCAGAGGGCTTGGTTGCGTACTCATAGACATAGGAGAGACAGAGATGGCTTTAACGGCCATATTGTCTAGTGGTGGAGTTGTTCCATCATCATACGCCACAAAGGCGGTGCCTTTAACCTAAACTGCACACACCACACAAGCATGCATGGTAAAGGGGAAACCCTAGGGAAGGTAGGTTGTCAGTGGGTTTTGAAATGACTCAGGCTTGTGGAAGCTGGATCCAACCACTCATAGATAGAATCAGTTGTCGAACAAAGTATGCACGTATTGTCATGGCCAAACACGAGAGATGTGGGGTTTGCATTAAGGGTTGGAGAAGCTGGCTGACAAAGTTGGCTACATATCTAATCATCACCTACCACCAAATCTATTGAGTGGGTAGTTGTGCATCCAGCACGACTTACTATGGAGGGTATGGGCATGGTAATATTTGAACCTTCGATGGCCTGAGGCCAATAACTGACAATGTTACTTCCCCTTAGAAGAATCGGGATTCAGGGACTCTTTCCCCGAATGTTTTGGGCCGTGTGTAACAGAAAGTGGGAGTGCAGAGATGGAATCCGGCCAAAAGTTCTTGCCCTTGCCATCATTGGGCCGGGGTAGAGCCCACATCAGTCAGACATGCGGCCCAAGTCCATGCAATAACAAGATGGACACTTTGGCTTGGGTTGGAGTGGGGCCAATCAGCGGCAGTCAGAGATGTACCCCAAAGTTTAGGGGCATCTGGTGTGTGCAGATGAAGCTAGGAGTGACTGCCCCTTGTCGTTATTGGGTCAAGATGGCATCCGCAGCTATCCACAGCTGAACAGCCGATAAGAGAATTGAAGAGACCCGATTTAGCCAGAGCAACAGTGTGCCAAGTTGGGGTGGCCGGCATGCATCACCGGGCCATGAATGACATGACGGGGCCAGGGGGTAGACCTGAGAGAAGACTGGACACGGCAGTAACTAGATCGCATCAAGTCAAATGGACATCGGTGCGTTGACGTATGACGGCGGAGAATGGACTCAGCCAGAGAAAAAGGCAAATCTTTCTCTGGCACAGGTTGGCCAATCGAGAAAAATGGGACCAATTGTGGTTAGGGAGGCTAGACTTCAAAGCCTTGTCATCGTCGGCTCGAGGTGGCCTATCGAAGGTGGATTGGTGGTTTGCGAATGACAGTGGAAACACAAGGCAGAAGGCCATGACAAAATTTTTGTCCCAATCGAAATTGGGAAGAGGAGGGGGTCAAGGAGAAATGGCAATTTAGGCGAGAACATAGGCAAAGGCGGCAGTCTTGCCATCGCCATGCCAATATAGGCCCATAGACTAGACACCGACGACTGCAACACATAGAGACAAAACAGAACAAAAAAGGGGGCGGCGGAGTGTTACCACATGGTGGTGAAGGAGGCGTAGGGAGGCTAGGACGATGTTGGCCAGAGGTCACACTAGCTGAGGTGAAGCCGTGGCAAAGGGATGGAGGTCATGAAGCTTGTGACGGAGGTGGATCGGGGCAATAACTAGAGAACGCTTTTATCGGACAAAAATGGAGAACAAGGGAGGAAGAGATGTTGGTGGCCTGCGGGTCCAGGTTAGGAGGCAGTGGCGCCAGGCCGAGGTCTTCTGGGTAGCCCCTCCGGCCTCACATAGTGAAACAGGACACTGTTCATCCCAGTGGGTCGAGCACGCCCTATCAATTTTTATATTTCCTTTTTTTTCCCATTTATGTTCTTCTTTGTGTCACGTCCTTTTCTTTCCCATTTCTGTGTGAAAAAATTATGTGGTTCGTCGAGGCCCTTGACCTGTAACTAAACACCACTCCCAACTCTTACAGTTACGAATGCTCAGATCACTTATGAAAATAGACACACTAAAGTGTTCGATTTCCCTGTCAAAAATACAAGCAAAAGAATAGCAAAAAATTGCTGAAAAATTACAAAAAAATCGAGGATGTTACACTTTTGTCTAGGGTAAAATTTATTGAGGAATTGAAGGGAAATGATGTTGTTTATGCTTTGGTTTCTTAGGAGGATAATGAAAGTGAGGATATTCCCAATGAGGTTAAACATTTAGTGCATAAATATAGAGTTTGTGCAATGCAAGTTTTTCTTAGGGAGATGGTAGTTGGCGTATGTGTATAGATAGTAGAGACATTAATAAGATTATTATTAAGTACCATTTCCCTATTCCTCTTGTTGATGATTTACTTGGTAAGTTGAGTGGTGCTTTTATATTTAGGAAGTTGAATTTGAACAACGTTTATCATCAAATCAGAATCAAATTGGGTGATGAATGGAAGCAAGCCTTCAAGACAAGAGAAGGTAATATGAATGATTCATCATGCCTTTTGGGTTGTCAAATGCCCCTAGTACATTCATAAAGGTGATGAACTAAGCTCTTTTGACCATTTATTAACAGATTTGTGGTGGTCTATTTTTATAAGATACTTATAGATAGCTCTGATATTGATTCTCACTTGCAATATCTATAGGATATTTTAGTTGTACTTCGTAGGGATACATTTTTTGCAGCTATCAAAAAATATTCTTTCCTACGAGCTTTTGTACTCTTCTTTGAGAATGCTGTCTCAAAGGATGGGATAGCTATGGATGAGAGTACAGTTGATGCGGTGAAACATTAGCCAAGACTAAATAATATACATGGGTTACGGAGTTTCCATGAGTTATTGATTATATGAAGTTAGGATCTTTTGTTTGAAGTGAGGAAGTTGAAAGTGCATTTGTTCTTATTAAAGAAAACTTATTTCAACACCTATGTTAGCCTTAACTAACTTTTCCATGTATTTTGAGTTACATTGTGATGCTTCAAAGGTTAGTATTTGGGCTATCCTAAGTTAAGAGGGTCGTCCTATTGCTTATTTAAATGAGAAGTTATCAGGAGCATAAGGAAGGTATAATGCTTATGATGTTAAATTTTATGTTGTTGTCTAAGATCTTCGACATTGGAGGCATAATTTGATCCATGCATATTTTATTCTTTATTCTAATTATCTTGCCCTTAAGCATATTAATAACTAAGAGAAATTGTCTTCTAGACATGCAAAGTGGGCTTCATATTTGCATAAGTTTACTTTATTGGTTAATCATAAGTTTGGAGTTTAGAATAGGGTTGTCGATGTCTTGAGTTGTCGAGTATGCTTACTTAGTAGTATGCATACTCAAGTGTTAGGGTTTCATGCATTTCAAGAGTTATTATTTACTTATCCTTTCTTTGCCAAGATTTTATGTGAATTGGAGATAGGAGAAAATTCAGATTATTATTTGTTGCATGATGTGTTTCTTTTCAAAGGCAATTGGTTATGTGTTCCTACTTATATCCTGTTCTTGAAGATAATTAAGAAGTTGCATGATGAAGATCATATAGGAAGTGATAAGACTTTTCATCTCGTTTCTTCTTCTTATTTCTAGCCATTTATTGATAGGGAAGTGTATAGATTTGTTGGGAGGTGCCACATATGCCATATGGCTAAAGGTACATCTACTAATGCCGGATTATACTTGTCTTTGCCTACACCAACTCATTCATGGTCCAACAATAATATATACTTTGTTCTTTGATTACCCTGTACTCGGAGAGGAATGTCATCTATGTGGTTGTTGATAGATTCTCGAAGATGGTCCATTTCATTGCTTGTAAGTAAGTCAAGCCATGAAATTGATTACTTATTTTCTCTAAGTAATTCTAGATTTTAGTTGAGAATTCTTGTTCATATATATATATATATATATATATATATATATATATATATATATATATACACACACACACACACACATGATCTAGATTAGAGGTTAAAGGTGTTGTTATAATTCTATTGGTGGATTCCTATTTCTAAGTTTACTTCATTGTATTCCTGTCTCATTTAACATAAGTTTGAATTCTTTTTAGTTTTTTATTAAAAAATTATCGTTTTAAGTTTAGTAATAATTTAATATGTCCATGAGGTTCAACAACCCTTAATACTCATCCTAGTACAATTGCCTTGTACACTTGAAAAAGGTTTAATTATAAATAATCAAAATCTTGGAAAAAAAGTGTGAAACTCTTCTCAACTTGAATTGTACTTTCATTACTAAAAGTAACCCTACCATTATGTTCTTCCACTAAGTGTGTGATCTTCATCTTGTCATTATTTTTTTTCTTTGCCATTAACAAATTCTTTCAATTTTTTTATTAGAGATTATCAGCTCCTCTAAATTTTGAACATTCAAGACTACCTATTTATTTTGAACATCACACAATTTTTTTGCATGCAAGATTTTAGATTGTTCACAATTACTAGCAAAAAATAGGATCTAAGATCATGTCGATCATAAAAAATATGATTGTTTCCTGTAACTACAAAATTAAAGACAAAACGAGACAAACTCAACATCTTTTTTTGTAAGGTCCCTGATTTTTCTATGATTTTTTGGGATTTTTTTGCTATGTTTTGGTCATTTTCAGTGAGAAAATGTGACACTTTGGCATATTCATATTTACGTATTTCTCTAGTATTTATACCTATAGAGTCAAATGTGGGGCTTAGTTGCAGGCCGCGGGCCTTGCTGCGCACTTACGGCACAAATTTTGGAGCTACAACGCATACCCAGGAGGTGAACACATATTAGGGACGTAGATAGAAAAATTAAAAAGAAGTTATATAAATAACAGATCAGATTCCAGGAGCTTCCAATAACTTTTTTTATGTCTAGTAGTTTTTGGAGAAACCCAAGCCCATTTGCGGTTGCTCCTTTCCTCCTCCTTCGTCATCGGATTCTGCCGGTTCTTATCAGGATCCTCTTTGCCTCACCGCCACGAGTCCGTAGTTTCCAGCAATGACCACCACCATGGCCTCTTCGCTCCTCCACGAGGTATAAAACTTTTCTTCGATTTTTCTCTCCTTCAAATCCCGTTTTTGAGCCATGGGGGTACGATTTTGATGTTGTTTGCAGCCGCCCTCAACTAGACTTATATTTAGTTGGCCGCTAGGAACTCATAGGTGCTGGCTAGAGCCGCTGCCATGCTTTCTTCGCTCCGCTATGAGCTACCGGCACTTTGGTCGGGTTTTGGTCACATTTTCCTATCATTGTCAGTTGGCTTTTTTTTTAGATGCCAGTGTTTCTGGTCGTTGTCTGGCCACCGAACGGACTCTGTCCAACCTACCTCGACCTAGTGTTGGTAGGGGGTTACCGTTTCTGACCCCACTTCACGTCTATTGTCTTTCTCCGCCCGATTAGATGCTTTGGGTGTGTCTCGGGTCGTTGCCATTGGCGAGTCATGGGCCATTTGGCCATCCTGGGCTCTGCCCCAGCTCGGCGACAGTGAGGGTCAGCCCCACTTGGCCTGATTATACCTCCACTCAAAATGGGTCGCTTACCTTTGCCCTCTTCTGTGCGAGATGCACAGCCGCCTGCACCACGTGTGTTGGTTGTGGGTGGCGATCGGCCACCACCTCCTGGCCCTAGTTCAATTGACCTTTTGTGGGCCTTGGGCCGCTACCGTCCGACCCATCTCAACCTAGAGTGGTCTTTTGGCCACATGTGTATGTGGCCACGTGTGTGCTTTTGGGTTTAGGTGCCGTATTCGCGCCGCCTAACCATCGGTTGGCTTTACCACCCAGTGGAGTTGACACGTAGCTGTCCTCCACCTCTCCTTTGTCCTCGAGCATCGCCCCATGCTCTTCGCCCTTATGTGGGCCCTTTTTGATACGAAATCGCCGTTGTTGGGTGCTGTCCATGGCTGATTTCGGCGTCTTGTGGCCGGCCGAGTATGTCTTAGCCACCGGCCAATCTTCATTGAGTACACCATCGACTTCTGGTCACACTGCCAATTATGTTGGCTTGACCTTTCTCCCGGCCACCCTAGTGTGCCATCGTGGATCGCGGATTTTTCCACATTGATCTCTAATGCCTCGTTTGGCCGTGATTATTTCTGGCACTTCCTAAAATCCTTAGGACAACAGCTGTCTCAGCTAGGCAACAATTTTGACAGCCAATTCCGCCACCGACGCCGCCACCATCATGTGCTCGCCATCAAATATCATGATTACGAGGTAGGGGACCTTTGAACTAGCAATTTCATGATAGCATGCTTTGAATGAGTAGCAGCATGCCAGGACTATGTGATTGTATGCTATGGATGTTAGATTATGATCCGTTTGCATGATGTAAGAGGATGACTTATGCCATTTTGAAATGCATATGACATGCATATTGGCTGTAAGTATGTTGGATGTATGTGGATTGAGTATGTGCTAGTGATGGCTAGCGTGTTTGTTGGTAAGCTTAGTATGTGTATGTATTGCTAGTGATGGCTAGTGTGTATGTTTGAAGTATGTATGGATTATGCATGTGCTAGTGATGGCTAGCATGTATGTTTGAAGTATGTATGAATGTGAATGTGTATGTATGTGCTAGTGATGGCTAGCATGCATGTTTGAAGTATGTATGAATGTGTATGCATGTGCTAGTGATGGCTAGCGTGCTTCTTTGAAGTATGTATGAATATGTATGTATGTGCTAGTGATGGCTAGCGTGTATATTTGAAGTATGTATAAATGTGTACGTATGCGCTAGTGATGGCTAGTGAACATGTTTGTAAGCTACATATGTATGACAACATGTGTATGTCATATGTATGTATGATAGACATATGTAGGTATGATGGCTATTTGCCTATGTTATGGATATGCGTATGTGCATGTGGGCAGAGGTATGAGCTATGGATGGTAAGAAGTGTCAGTGTTTGGTATGGATTTGGATATGGATGTGTAAGTGTATGATGGATGACAGAGGATATGAGTATGACGGGCGAGGATTGGAATGAATTGTTTTGGATCAGAGTGCTTGTTGGGGGATTTTTAGATAGTAAGAGCGTGCATATTTGTACTAGCATAACGTACAGTTTATGAAGTGAAAAGTAAGCATAATAAGTGAGGTATTAGTAAGATGGTATAACTAGGTTTGATTCTAAGGAGCTCAGTTTGAGGACTTCCAAGTAAGATGTTTTGGCCATAAGGTAGATGGCAGAGATTGTAAGACCGTAAAGATTTTGATGTACGGTGTGTTATGTTGTAAGATGGACGGGTTAAGTGAAGTTTGTTGCCCTGACAAACTTGGTTTTTGGATCAGGCTCAGCTTCGGGTTGATCAGTGGAGCACGGTATGCTTGAGTGCTGATGTGGCATAATTGTACCACATAAATTACTTAATTCAAACTTGAATTATAAGCACAACTAATGATAGCGTTGTGATTATAAGACCTGAGGGTTCGACGGATTAACTTCCATGTTTGAGCTAGCCGATAATGAGTCTGCTAAGCATTTCTCATGTCTTGCTAGGGTGTTTATCCTGCGGGATGTTGTCTGTGTGCTGTATAGAGCATCGGATGTCTGATGCCCTATTGAGAGCGACATATGTTTCTAATTTGGTCTTTGTGCTATATAAGCCCAGACGTTTGATGCTTTGTTGAAAGCAATGTATGTTTTCATTTTGGTCTGTGTGTTGTATGAAGCACCAGACATCTAATGCTTTGTTGAGAGTGACATATGTTTTCGATTTGGTCTATGTGTTGTATTAAGCCTAGATGTTTGATGCTCTGTTCAGAGCGTTGTATGATTTCTGCCCAAGAGTGGCATTGTATGATTTTGCCCAAGAGTGGCATTGTATGATTCTGCCCAAGAGTGGCACTGTACGTTTCTGCCCAAGAGTGACATTGGCACTATAAGACCCATTTATGGTGGGCAATTCTATGGCACTATAAGACCCATTATGGTAGGCAATTCTATGGCACTATAAGACCCATTATGGTGGGCAACTGTATGACCCCTTATGTGTGGGTGTTTATGTTTGCATACTCAGGTAAGTATCATCATGGACCTGCTCTTACCTGTTTGATCCAGTGCCCCATGAGCATTGGTGTGCCTTACCTTCGAAAAAGTCCATGGCGTCTAATCACTCCCCGAAGGTTAAGGCGATGCCCTAGTGACATTCTTTTCCATTTCGACATTGGAGCTTATTAGTTGTAATGAGCTTTAGTGGTCTATAGTATGAGCACAACTGTAAGAGTATGAGTATGAGTAAGACTATAAGAGTATGAGTATGATTGTAAGAGTATGTTTTGAGTAAGACAGTAAGTGTATGATTTTGAGTAAGACTGTACGAGTAAGGTCGTACGAGTATGATTGTACGAGTAAGGTCGTACTAGTATGTGTAAGCTATATAAGTAAGCATATGATTGTACATAAGGTCATACAAGTATGCATATGTTGTATGAGTAAGCATACGGTGGTACGAGTAAGTTTGTAAGACCTTGAATAAGGGTGTTTGTGTAAGTTTGATTGGATGGTGTGATGTTAGCATGATGATATGTGTGTTTGTATGCTTATGAACATGATTATGATATGCCTGTTTGCTTCATGTTGGAATTGCATGAACACATCTATGTATGGATTTACTGAGTTCACTGTTTAGAACTCCCATACTGGGTATTTTCCTACTAAGTATGAAAATATTCATTACCCTACTTTTTAGCCCCGTTGTATGGGAGGTTTTTGCAGGTTGTGATGGAGAGCTCCCGGAGATGGATGCTCATTTCAATAGTGGATTGATTCTCATTGACTCAGGTATATGCTTGACTCACTGCGAGCTTTGTTTGTGCCACGATCTGTTGTATTGGGGGAGTTGAGAAATCAGATGTTTATCTTTTTGGACTTCATTTGGATTATACTGTGGACTGTTATGGGACTTGCACTCAGAGATGCCTAGGAGAGATTTATATTTAAAGTTTATGATCATAACAATTTATCTATATGGTTGTTTTTTAGTAGCGCCTGTGGATGTTTGGTTTGGCCGTTCGATGTTTGATCGAATGAGCAAAAATTTGTATGGAAAAACCAATGTGTTATGTTTTAAATTATAAAACTGTTTTCACAGGTTTCGTATTTGTCATTTTTCCCAATTTATAGCAGTTATATTTAGGGCTATGAAAATCCAACCTGACCCGTTTAACCCTACACCCAACCAGACTATAGGTAGGGTCAGGGCTTAGGCTCTTGACCCATTTTGAATTTAGGGTCAGGTCGTACCCGACCCACAAAACCCGACCAACCCGACTTTTACCCGACTATAAATAATAAAGAACCTTATTATTATAGTGTTAGTCTATTAGACTTGTCTACACTATTTATAGTGTTTGTTTAGTACATTTTATGTTAAACTAGAGGTGCTTAAACATAAATGTAAGCATGAATTAGTTGTTTGGAGCATAAGTGTGATCATATATATTTTGTTTTGTAGTAGACATCCATTTTTGGATAACACAGGACGATATCTTCAAAGAGTGGTTAATTTATATATAGTTTAAAATTAAGACATGTTGAATATTGAAAGCCATGTCCCCCCCAATATAGCATTTGTCATCCGAGACAGCCGGTTGCAAGGCTAGGCATCATACCAACAGCTTTGACCATTCATCTCACCATGTCCCCCCCAATATAGAATAAGAGCTTTTTCCCATTCTACTGGAGTAACAGCCAAAGTGGCTGTACGGGCATGCTTTATGCAAAGTTTGCCAAATGCCCCAAAACACTCAAAGAGACTCTCCAACAGAATTCAGGGAGGAGAGGACATCTTAAGAATCTAAATATGTGTTAGTTGGCTATGTCTCCCAACATAGCCAACTATGTGTATGTTTTGTTGCGTGCTTTCTGCACAACATTGCCCATACATGTTGCGCAACGATGCGGGCCTTCCCTACAACACTTGCATACATGGTGTGCAACACATAGGCTCGTTCCTGCAATGCATACACACCTACTATACAACACTTCCACATGAGTGTGTGCCCCAGCATGTGTCACAGATAGTCCGCTTTGCTACCACCGCAATAGGTTGCATCGACCCCACTTGTGCCATCATAATACTAATTTGGTTGGGATCCAACTAAGTCACACACGCATACTAGGCATGCGACTAGGATGTGCATTAACACATTGTAGGGCCCAGACGCACGAATTATGTATTGATGGTAGGACCTATGGTTAGCGATGGGTCAACCCTGTCACGGGCGTGGCCATGTGCAAGTGGTCCAGGCCTCCGCGGACTTTGAGAGTCAGAGCCCACTTCCGTTGTGTATGACCCTCTAGTTAAACTGAAAAAATCAGCAAGGGAAGCCCGTTACAAGAAAGCCCGTCTATACACCCGCTTGAGAAAGGAATAGAGGGGGATATAAAAAAGGAAAGAAGGGGGACAGAATGCCCTATGCGAGTAGTCCGCTCCCCACATCGTCTCCCTCTCCCAATCCGGCCGTCTCTCTCCCCCTTGGTGTAGCTCTCTAAGGCTTTGGAGAAAACCCTTGATGGCCGCCCCTCTCCTCTTCTCTCACTGTTTGGGACGTCAAGGGCTTGCTTTGGGGTGTCTTCCTCACTGATTTTGCATTTAAGTGTGAAGGGTTTTAGGGATCAACACAGAATCAACACATATGAAAGGTATTCTCCAATCCTACTTGATTTCCTTTGATCTTGGAGGGCGTTGTGATTGATTTAAGGGCGTGCAAAGGGCTGCCCAAGGTTAGTATGTCCTTGTTCCTTAATTCAATTTCATATTATCCATGCACTTTGATTAATGGTTTATTGTTTATGTATGTGTGTATATATGCATGTTTGAGTGTAGATTGTCATAAAGCTTGGATTTTTTATTGGTGCGCCACCCCCCGGGCTTGTGACCGCCATGCTTCCACCGACTAGCCACTCAACAATCCCTCCAATTCGAGCAAAGTCCACATTACCATATATGCTCATCTACGTACAAAGATTCTTTCATTATCTCATCCACATCCTGCCATTATAAAGTTATACGAGAAGAATATACAGTGGAGGCATAAATATGTTGATGCCAAATAACTTAAGAGCCAAAGTTGCTAGACAACTTATGCTCATATATATATATATACATGTGTGTGTGTGTATGTGTGTATGTATACTTATATATATACACACACGTATATATATACACATATATATGTGTGTGTGTATATATATATAAGTATACATGTATATATACACATATATATATATATATATATATGTATACACACACACACACACACACACACACACACACACACACACACACACACACACACATATATATATATATATATATATGGGTGTGTGTGTGTGCACGTGCATGTGTTTCTTTCATTCTAAATAATTTTATAATGATTTTTTTCGTCATTGCATAAATACTAGCCGCTTGATTCTCATCAAAGAACCATAAATAAGGAATTGGAAATTTTATTTATGTATAAAAAAGTTGTTTGCCCAACTTGAGCTATTACTAGCCCATATAATTGCACGGTATAGTGTGATTTGTTTAATTATTGTAAAAAATTAGGTTGTAATGTTACTTTTTTTTATGAGGTGAAAGGGGGAGAAGACTCCCTTTAATTAAATCAAAAGGGGAGCAAAGACAAAGGTTCAAGAAAAAAGATAGAACATTACATACTTCATCTTTTTACTAGGAAAAGAAACTTAACAAAAGTTTATGAAGATGAGAATTAAATGAGATGTAATTTTTAACTTGAAGTTTACACTTATAAAAGATGAGTGTTTTATGAGTGAATTTTTATTTATTATTGCTGGTAGAATGCACGTGTTGCACTCCAAAAATTTAGAGTCTTATTATCATATGTAAGTCGAGCTTCAAGTTTAGTTTAGCAATTTTGTCCGGTATATAAATAAGAGTTCATAGATAATACTTTAGGTGTGTTAGGGGTAATTTAGGATTTTTATGGTAAAAAGTTTTGCCCACTTTTTCCCTTTAATAGTAGTATTGGTGATAATAGCTTTATCCTACTTAACATTTATGTTATTTCCTGCACCTGGAACTCTTATTTCTTGTTCTTTCTAATAGACGTGAGTTATTTCCTTGAACAGACTGAGGACGGTTTGGGAAGGAAGGGACCTAAAGCTGAAAGGAAATGTGAGCATTCTTCTTTTCTGGGCTGTTATTGTTTTCTTGACCATTTTTGTGCCTTAAAAACCAAGTGGCAAACGCACATAAAGAAGGATCAGTTGCAGCATAATATTAAACCCAAACAAACAAGATTTTCTCATGGGCATAGAGGCTGGTTTTTGAGACAAAGCTCATATGGGAGGTTTAGTCATCTTTTAGTAAAATGGACGAAGCGTATAAATAAGATGAAGTCATGATTGGTAGTGAATAAGATTTTCGCTTATGAGAAAGCAACAGATGTGAATTGTTATAGGAAGAAAATTAAATATGTTCTTGTAGTGCATGAAAAAAAAATCTGTTCGTTAAAGAACTTTACCTTACGAAGCTAGGGCATCATGTGGATTATAAGTCTGTAAGAAATTTTATTATTTGTACAATTAGGATTCCTGTTACATACTGTGCTCAGCTCTCAAAATTTGATGCTTTGCAGCCCAATCTGTCCATGTTGCATTTGGTTACCCCACTACGATCACTTCCTGAAGGGCGTTTGTTTTTCCCGAGTGGCCTAGCACTGCAGCCAGTGCAAATAACCAAAGTGGGTTTCCATATGCTGATACGCTGATGTCATCTCGTTTGGGTGCATATGAGTGTAGTTTTCTGGCATCTATAAGTGTACGTGTTTGAAAATTTTTGTTGTTTTTTATTAGATGGGTCTTTGCATTTGAAACTCAAGCAATGGAAAAAGAATATGTGGAGCCCTGGGTAGGAACATGGGACTTGTTGTGCTACAATCATGTTCTTATTTTTGTTCTCGGTTTCACTCTTTATTGAGTATATGTGTTTCTTCCATTTAGAACTATTACAGTTATTATCCAGTGACTCTTCCTTTGAGGAGGCCCTACTCATGGAACCCAGGTATGGAGCGATGAACCTAAAAGTATATTTTGTCTAAGACAATTTTATCATTTAACAGCCATGAAATATACCAGATTGTTCTCATTCACCTAATATAGGGAGCTTCTTGACGAAGAGGAATTTGGGCAGGCATGCACAAACTTAGATTACAATGAGGATAGAATTAATCCAGCCGTAGAACTTGGACTAATGGTTAGTCTTCAATTAATCTTTCAATTGTTTTATGATATCAACCTTCTCCTCAACCGCCTCTCACCCTTCTTTTCCCGCCTCTCACAGCTAGGAGCAGCATAATCAAGGAGAAAGGGAGATAGAGAATAGATGAAATGAGGAGAGGAGGAATGATGCCCTCAGATTTGGAAATGCTCCTACGAGCTGCAAAAATTTGATCCTGTTGAGGACTACTGCAATCATAGATACGATTCGGTGGCACTTTTTTGCTGCTGTTGAGGAAGAAAATTCAGGGAATTTGCTATTTTTTTTTTGCAACTTATGAGTTTTTGCTTAAAAGCTTTTGTTTGACATCATTGGTTTTTGGCTTCCCTTATACCTTGTACAAAGTAGAAAATTATAAAGTAGCTTATAAATGATTAATACTTTAATTGAGATTTTGTCCATTTTAATAAATTTTTTCTCTATATTATTAGGTTTTCTTATGAATCCCACATTTTTTCAGAGGTTACATCTCATTGCCCCTTATAGTAAAACAAAAGGCACATGTGGCCAGCATCTTCATACGATCCCCTCTTTTTTTTATTATTTGGACTCAACATGTGCTTGAAGGATGAGATCATGGAAGTTAAATGAAATTCACTTTGTTCTACATGCCTATAAGAAATCCCAATTGCCTCAAGTAACCAAAATGAGTAAAAAAAACCTCTAAATTCGAAATGATATAAAGCATGTGAATGCAAATTGAACATTTTTTCACAGAGAAAGATACACGGAAGCATAGTAGCAAAAACCTCATATCCAATAAGTATTTATACTTCACTACAAGAAATACAGCATTACAATTTTTTCCTTAAAATAAAAGACTGAACGTAAATGCCAAATCATGGAAAAATCAGTAACTTTGGATCAGCCTTCATTTAGAGTCATCTGCCAAAAAATGAATGCATGAAAAAATAAGGAAGCAAAAGCAAACAGTAATACCAGAGAAACTGTATCTAATACAGATAAATTAGGGACAAAATCACACAATTTATAGGGGCAGATAAGAAACTTATAACCTTTGTGTTATACAAGGGAAAAGTTTTGTGCTATACATGGGAAAAGACCCTCTAATAAGGGGAATGAGAAAGAGTGAGTGCAAGAGACAGAGCAAGAATTTTGGCAATTCTTCTTACCTTAGCTACTGAGGATGGATGGCAAGCAGATGCTTCCTCAATATAAAGGCAGGAGGGACATGAAACCTGAGAAATTAAAAATTATTTTTACAGTAGAACTTTTCCTTCTGAAATTTATGAAATAAATATATACTCAAAATAGGGATCTTTTCAACTTTATGAGTATTTCCAAACAAATAAACAATGACATAGTTATTTATTAGCATTCAGGAAGAAGAAAAACTAAAAAATAATGAAGTGATCTCCTACTTACAACATTACAAACAACATTTCCATTGATTTGTGACAAAAACTTGGTCCCCTTCCCTTTTCTTCTTTGATGGAGTTCTGACTTATGACTTTATGTAATATTTTGATGGTGGTTAGTCATTGTGGAGGATTTGATAGTGAGTCATGGGCTACCTGAAGTCTGCTTCATGTGCAGTAGAGAGTCAAGATTTTTTGTTTTATTACTAACAGTGGGCTATACCTCCGACATATGAAATACCTTATGGTGGCCTCCGCTCGTGTTTGTCTACTATAGAAAATGAAGCAAAATATGAAAACCAAAAAGTGGTTGTCAGGTAAAACACACATGGATAAAATATTCTAAAAGAAGGGAATATTACATATGTGTGCTAATTCTTTATCTACAGTAGATTGGGGTAGAAATGGGATTGATTGGGAATGCTAAGTGTATTGGGAATTTTAGCAATATTGTAGTTGCACTATAAAAGTGAGGTGCTATACAAACACTACATTGAACAATAAGCAGCACTATTACGATTGAATAGTTTTTATAGTGGTCGATCAGGGTACACTGTAACAATCAATTGGTTGAACTTGGTTTTGCAACAAACAATGTCATTCCAAGTGGAATTTCATTCTCATTAAAAGTTTCTATTTCTCTCTCGCTCTCTTTTTCTCTCTTCCTCTCTCTCTCATTTTCTCTCCCTCATTTTCTCTCCCCCCCTCTCTCTCTCTATATATATAAATAACATGGTAAAAACAAGTGAAAGCAAGAGAAAGTTAGAGATATTTTTTATTATTCTCTTGAGTGCATTGAGAAAATAGTGTTTTCATTGGCTATTGTGCATTGGGAGATATTTTATGCAGCCATTGGAATCCAATAAATTTCATTGTCTATGTAGTAGCTTGGTAGATTTTTGTATTTAGCTTCACGCATAACTTTAGGGTCAAAGTAAATGAAGAAGATTGGTGAGATTGGAAATGTTTTACAAGCCTCATTTTGATTTAATGAAGAGATCAAGGTGATTTGTCAAAGCTGGAGGAGTTGTTGAGAGGTCAAGATCCATCATGTTAAAGATGGTGCAAAGCAAGATGCACTTTGATAGAAACTTCGGTGGGAGATTGTGTTAGAGGAGATGAAGAACAAAAACATTCAAAAGTTTCTAGAAAGACATTAGTAGCCAAGGGAAATTTAGAGATTGACTTTTAAAGTTATAGTAAAGGTTAAGTCTTTTTGAGTTCTAAATCTTCTTAGTGAATTAGTTAATCAACCAAGGGTGGGTCACTTATTTTTTACCATGACAGATTTCCACATGAAAAAGTTTATGGATAGTAGTTTAGAATTCCCAACCAAGTGGCTCCATCTTGTAGTCTTTTAGTAATTTTGGGTTAAAAGCACTCTAGTCATTCTCAATGTTGAATAATCTTATACTCCAAGCGGTAGTCGAGGTATAGAAAATATGGATATTTGCTTTGTGTTGCTATTGATCTTTACCCTCTCCAGAATTGTTTCTCCTTGGTTGCTTGTACTTATTTGATATATCATGACTTTAATTTTCTTTAATGTTTCTGATGATATTATATGCAACTATATTGCTTTGCATAAAAGTGTAGAGAAAAATTACCCGAAAAAGTATGGATCTCAAGGATCGAACAATGTTGAAGCTGATCATGAACCATCTAATGAACCATCTGATGAAGTTCATGAGAAAATAGAAACAAATAAGTCATGCTTGTAAAAGTTTAAAGATCTATGTAATGACTTTAAAACTTTAAAGAAAAACTAAAAATATTTATTGTAGGCAAATGAAATTAGATGAGATTTTGTACATTGGATAAGGTAGTTGTGATAATAGAAGATTTGGATACATTGAAAAAATTCTTCATGTTCAAAAGTTGTTACAAATTTTGTAAAGGAAATAGTACCCATACAAACTACCAAGTCCGTTCTAAGTTTTTCATACTATAAAGCCAAAAAAACTTCCCAACATTCTTAATCCAAATTTCAATCATTAAAAAAGGCATTATATATAGGAATACACGAAAAACCTTAGGATACAAGTTCGAAAAAAAGAAATTTTCACCATCCTCAATACCCTTGGATTGCATTAGGGATTAGGCTTTTAAGCAAAAAAAGGTGTCTCTTTCAAAAAGTAAAAAAAATTACAAAGAGCCTATGGATTAATTCTTTCAATCATATGGGATTAGTATGGTTTTTATGGTTTGTTTAATTTTGATTTCCTTATTGTTTATTTTATATCGATAGTTTAATAAAAATAGAAAAAATGAATATATAAAAAAAATAGTTTATGCATTAGATTTTGTAGTGTTTTCTTAGTTTTCGATGTTCAGTTCAATCTCCTCAATACTAGAGAATTTATACTTCAAGCTGAAATACATTATGGGTGATGTTGTCTTTAATTAAGAGAAGAATGCACTAAGGTGAGTAAAGATTATATTAATTTTCTTCATTTTTACGTTATATGTCTCTAGTTTTCTAAAACATTGCACACATCATAAAACTCAAGTCAATTTTAAGATAAGAACTTAAATATGAAATCTATGATACTTGAAAATTTCTAAGTTCATATTTTGGTTTAGTCTAGGAAATCAAAACTCATGGAACTTGCCAAAATTCCAACAAGAATTTGCTATAATTTCTTTCCTTTTACAAAGGCTTTGAAGGTTCATGTTGAAAAGAAAAAGAGAAAAAAGAAAAATCCTTGTAAAGATGATGGAGAAGGCTACGTCATCTCCTTGAAAGAGTGAAAGGCATCATCTACTTGACATCCAAAAGATGAAAGGCACATGAAAGAAAAAGGGCAAGTTGACATTATTTAGAAAAAACTAAGTCCTAATAAAAATAAAAAAAATCAAAATTGAAAAAGTCAAGGGTGTAAATGATGAATTTTTTTTATCATACAATCAAATAGAATGCATGATATATAAGGGAATTAATCAAGTGAATGGAAAAAAAATAACCTTATCTATGATAGAGTATAGATAACTTTATCTCATCTTGATTAGTTTAAGCATAAAATTTAAGAAAACAAGCTTAAAATATACAAACCAAGGAGTAGACTAATCAAAGTAAGGTCACAAGGGCATAAATTTTTGGTTGTGTAATGCTTAAATTATGATTTTGAATAGTATGGACCAAGAGCTGAACATGTGATTTTGATTTGCTATTTTCTTGAGTTATAGAGTAAATAATTAGGTTATTTTACTTATTTGAGGTTACATTCCAATCTTAAGATTGATTAACTTTTATTTGAATTTCTAAATTTTCAAAAAGTAACAAACAAAAGACACTCATAGCCAATGGATCGGGTTGCACATGCAATTGAGTCTCAAGAAAATGCCAGAGTCCAAACTATCTGGTTGTACGACCAAAGTAATTGCTATGGTAGTACGACCATCATTAGACGTGTGTCTTAGTCAGATTTGAAGTAAATTTGGACATTATAGTCAAATTTCTTGAGATTTCACCAGGTTTCATCAAATTGTTGAAATAAGTGCCGAAATTAAATCTTCAATTTTTAGTCCATTTCTTTGAGATTCGCTTTTCTATAATTCATTCGTTTGGCCTAGATATACATCAAGCTAAACTTTATTGAAATTTTATTTGTTAAATTTCGGGTTTTATGCATTTTGAAAACATGAAGTTTTTGGGACTTGATTGTGACAGCCCGTATTTTTCAAAGAAGGTAATATTTTATTTTCAAATTTTCATTTCTACTAGAAACTAATCTATGTGGCAGTGCTCACAATTTGTGAACAATGATTTTAACTGTTAGTGGAATCAACATAATGATGGTCACATCCATGAATCGTAGCTTGCAATTATTTCATAAATTTGTAGGAAGATTTTTATTTCGAACTCTAGGAACGTATACACCATATTTCAAAGGGAGGAAATCATAAGATTTCAGGTTTTGGGGATGTCTATGTGGAGTCCAAGCATGAGTGGGGCATTCAAGAGCAAAGAAGTAGGAGGACTTGGGTACGTGCTGATACTCTTGGTACGTGCCAAAATAGTCGTAAACCCTTTGATACACATAAAAAATATTATAACTAATAATATATCATTATAATACTTCGTTTAGAGTATAGTAAGACACTAAATTATATGATTGAATATAGAGCCATAATCAATGAGTAATAACACCATAAGAAAATATAAATTAGTTCAAAGTACAATATGCATAACAGTAGAAGATAATAAAATATTATATTATCAATGTCTTATCAATTAAAAATACTATATTGTCAACACAACAACTACAAATATTAAAAGACTTAAAAGGTAGTATATGTAGACCATAGTATTTTCATCCAAACCTACAAAAGCAAATATACTTGGTAAGAAAAATATATAGAACTATGGTAATATAAATTTATTAAAGCCTTTTGAAAATTAGTATACCTCTTAAATCCAAAAAGAGTTATGAGGATGCTCATAACCATTATTGTCATCATTTATCGAGTCTTGATGATTTAATTGATTCACATGGTTGCAATATTGAGCCCAACTCATATAATTATGATAATGCTTAATATATTGATCATTATAAAACTAATAAAGTTGTTGACTCCATCTAAATTGCACTATCGAATGTGGAATAATTGTGAACTAATGTTGGGTAGTTTTAAGTTTGAGACTAAGAATAATTTTGAGATCCAAAACCATAACTATTGTATGAATAAGATTGTGTATTATCTCCATTATGTCCATATCCATATTCAAGTTGGTTCGCCCTAACACTTATATTTTGAATCCCTTGTGCAATGTTATCCCAGGGTGAAAGGTTGGCTGCAACTAATATCATGTTGAATTGAAGCAGTTTGGTCATATCGCTTGTGGTGATGCCATTGTGATTGACTTACATGTCAACCTCTATAAGAGCTCAAATTCTGATGACCCCTACAGACAAAAAGATCCAAGCAAACAACATTCAAAAGCATTGCATTCAAAGACAACCTATATAATTTATTTAAAGATAAACAAATCCAAGCAAACAACATTCAAAAACAACCTATACATCTGAGATTATGTATTGCAAATTATGGGTCCAACTCATAATTAATATTTAAACCAATTGTAAACATGTATTCATGACCAATTTTATTCAACAAAATAAGCATATTCTTCAAAAGAGAATATAAAACTCGAAGAATGTAAGCCAATAGTCCATATAAGAAATTTACTTTAAAAATTGGTAGGGCCCCAGTAAAAAATTTAATTGAATCTGCATATGCTTTAGTTATGATATTTTCTAAGTCATAAAGGACATAAATTCT
This sequence comes from Saururus chinensis, assembly GCA_035235625.1. Taxonomy (NCBI): domain Eukaryota; kingdom Viridiplantae; phylum Streptophyta; class Magnoliopsida; order Piperales; family Saururaceae; genus Saururus; species Saururus chinensis. Next base: position 2,964,930 of record CP141145.1, on the reverse strand, counting down.
TTAATTTCATCTGCATATGCTTTAGTTTTAATATTTTCCAAATCCTAAAGGAAGGACATAAATTCTCTAATTACCGAGGCCAACATCCATAAATTCTCTAATTGTTGAGGCCAATGTCCAGTTGCAGCAATGATGTTTTATCTATTCAGAACCCAATAGAATCAACGAAAAAGAGGGGCAAAATGGCATCAAACATTTAGACTTAATAAGTATTACATAGAACTTTGCATTCAAGAGATTCTTTACAACCACAAAGAGCGACTGAGAGAAGGAAAGAGAAAAAAAGGAGCATTGTATGTAAGCAATCACCATTAGAGAGAAAGAGAGCGAGGAAGTTGAGTCTTGAGATGGGGCTAGGGTGTTGTTTGTGCATAAATTGGCTCCTCTTTGTGGTGGACATGATCCGAGTCTCCTGCTTCTACCCATCCTTGTAATGAAAATGAGGAAGTAGCTAGCTCCCGGACTCCCACTGTTAGTGATGGAGATTGGGCAGCAGTACGGCCAGCTGATGGCCGGTGGACAACCCACCCACTTTCCGTTGGTGGCTCACCTATCTGGCCTCTTATCCCAACCCACCGAAACCTGTCTTCAGTGGCAACAACAACAACAACCACCATTACGAGATGGTGGCCATGTGTGGTGGGCTGAAAGATGTTGCCCCAAGGAATAGTAGTACTCTATAAATGTTGATGCCAAAAAACAAATTCATGTAATCAGCATAATATAACAACCCATACCAATCAGCATCCAATAATGAATGTTGGGCCATATGGTAATAAAAAAACTAACTTCTTCATCATACACAAGGAGAGGGAGGGAGCCGTTCGATTGCAGTGAGGCCTCCCTTAGCAAATAGCTTCTTCATCGCGCAGGCACAAGAGGCGTCTTCATCGTACATGCGAAGATAGATCGGAGAAAACAAAAGATTGGAGATGGGAAAGGAAGATTGGAGGTGCCCTCTCCCTCTAATCCATCAGCATGAGGCACTAAGGCTGAGAGCTGCAGTAGCAAGACAGCATAGGGAAGATAGATCGCCGCCCTCGCCCTCTATCTTGGCGAATAAGAGGAAAAGGAAGACAACACTTAGAGCCCTCACCCTCTTTCTTCTCCAATCGTGCTCTCCCTCTACAGATCGCCCTCTCTCTTATAGATAGCCCTCTGCAGATCGCACTTTCCTTCTGATCCAATTCTAAGACGGTGAAGAGACTCAAAAGTTTTATTCTATTACCCGAAGTTTTGTTCACAAATTCGAGCGAAGGGAGTGGGGGTGTTGGTTGAGCAGGGAATCTGTAGGGGAGGTGTGTGAGAGAAGCCAAAACAGGAACATGGTAGGGGAGGTGAAGAGCTTTTTTTGTCCCTTGTTTAGGCATTGGGTTTGCAGCGGATTGAGCTGGATCGGATCAATACAGTTGAAACACGGCATTCGTGCCGATAATTTATGTGCCCATCGTATCAGGTTTCGTGCCATATCACTCATGACTTATACGGATGTGTATTGGCCGATATGTAACCATATTAGTTGATACGGCCTTCCATGGGTGTTTATTTGTGACACATAGATAAGGGTCACTAATAAGACGCTTATATTTTTAAATTTTTTTTTATATTAGTGACACTTTATGAAGCGTCACTAATAGGTAATTATTAGAGATGATTAGAATTAAGTGTTGCTAATAATTAACTATTACTGATGTTTAATAAAGCATCAGAAAAATAAAATAATTAGTGACAAAAAACAAACATCAGTAATAGAAAACTATTAGCGATGTTTTATCATAGGCTACAAGAATGAACAATAGCAATTCCATTTTTATTGATGCAGTTAGCGACGCTTCTTAAGCATCACTAATAGTCATTAGTGACACTTGTACTTTATTAGTGATGCTTAAAAGTGTTGCTAATTGTGCTTGTAGTAGTGCATTATGATTTTAATCGCTACTGCTGCTTTGTATAATCTTGGAACACATCAAATTGATATGAAATCCGCATTCTAGAAAGGTGACTTGAATGGGGTAATACATATGCAACAACCTGAAGGGTTTGTTGTATTAGGTAAAAAAAGTATGTAGACTTGTTAAATATCTATATGGGCTTATACAAGCACCAAAATAGTGACATGAAATACTTGACAAAATGATGATGTCAAATGAATTCAAAATAAATGAATGCGACAGATAAATTTATCTCAAAAAAAGACCTAATGACTATGTCATTTTATGCCTATATGTGGATGATATGTTCATTATTGGTATCAAAGAAGAAATCATTAATGATACTAAGAGGATGCTAAATAATCAATTTGATATGAAAGATATGGGTGTTGCAGATATTATACTAGGGATGAAAATTATTAGAACATCTTATGGAGATGCATTGCCTCAATCTCATTACATTCAGAAAATCTTAGAGAAATTCAACAAGAATGATAATCATCCTGTGAGAACACTTGTAGATGTGACATTGCACTTAAGAAAAAACACTGGTGAGAGTATATCACAATTACAATACTCCAAAATTATCGGTAGTCTCAATTACATAAAAATTATTCGAGACCGAACATAACATACTTAAAAAGTAAACTAAGTAGATATAATAGCAACCCAAGGGAAGACCATTGAAAGCTGTAGTAAGGGTTCTTAGATAGCTATAAGATATACCTTTAATTGTGGATTGCATTATATAAGGTATTTAGCAGTACTAGAGGGTTACTATGATGCAAACTGGATATATGATATAAAAGACTTAAAATCTACAAGTGGGTATGTCTTTACTATTTGAGGTGCAGCAGTGTCTTGAAAATCCTCTAAACAAATGTGCATAGTAAGATCTACAATGGAAAGAAGCTAAGTGGCTTTGTCATATTTTAGAGGATATTCCAATGTGGGGGAACCTGTGCAACCTATTTGCATCCATTGTGATAGCCAATTAGCTATATGAAGGGCACAAAACAACTTGTATAATAGAAAGTCTCGACATATATGTCAGAGACATAATACCGTAAAATAATTTATCTCTAGTGGAATCATTTCCATTGAGTATGTTAGATTAAAAGATAATATTACATATCTTTTTACTAAGGGTTTGACTGAAGAACAAATGAGCATTTCATCGAGGGGAAAAAGATTGAAGCCTATGCATTAAGAGTCACCATAATGACAACCTAACCAAGTTGACTCGAAATCCCAAGATCTAGACTCAAAAGGATAACCGAATCATGAGACATTCAAAGGTAATCACTATTGAGATAATATCTCATCCCCATTCCTATGATGGGATAGTGATGCCTGCAGAGTGAATTAGGATAAACTTTACTTTTAATGATTATTATAACTTGAATTAATACAAGTGAGCTATGGCAGGATACTCCTAATTAGAATCACCTATATGAGTATGAAGGGGCAGCTTCTAAGAGCATTTTAAGGATGAATCTTCTAGAGCATTCGTGAAACCGAGGTTTGTTCAGGGCCAAACTAAACACAATTATGAGAATCACATTGTGTTTGAGAAGTGACTGTGTGAATTTTATTATCTTGGTTTACAAAAACGGCTGAACTGATCAAGACATCATGTTCATTGATTAGCTTGTAGACCGGATATTTTTCACAAGGAAAAGATAAAAGCCAAAAGCTACATTTTCCCACATGCAGAAACTTTTCAATATTTTGCTCTTTTATTTTGTTTTATTGTTTTACATAGTTATCCAGCTAATAATTATTCATGTGGGGGATTGTTAGAAAGTGGGTTAAACCTCACTTTCTTATTCATGTGTGTTCACATGACAACACACATGTGAATTGGTTGAATGCTATGAATAGTCCCACATGGCTTATAAAATGGTGTTGGTGTTGGTATATAAGGCACAAGTTTGGCCCTTGGGCCACCACACTTTTGTGGGACACATATTAGGCCCAAGCATCTAGGTGGGCTAACCTACATGCACATAATTCATTATTGCCGCTATCCATCTAGCCTACTAGGTTTGGTTTGGTTTGCATGCATAGCTAGTCAAGTTGGGTTGGGTTGGGTTGGGTCGACAAGATAATTATCTTTGGGACAAATTTATTTACTTTTCTCTTAACCCAAAATGGACTTAGTTTTCTTTTAACCTAAGTGTGTCCGTTAATGGGCGAACGCATCTATTTGAATGAGACAAGTTGTCTTCTTCAATGAGATTTCTTATTAAACACTAAAATTATTTTTCTGAATCATCCTTTATTAGATTTCTTTATTGTCCCCTATGAGAGCAATTGCATAATAGTGGTTTGCTGCATACACTGTGTGAAGGTGCTTCTACAACATGTGGTGAATGATCTTATCCTTGGAGACAATGCCTAAGTAATTCTTAAGCACCACTAGGGAGGATGTAATTCTGTCTTCAGGGTAGAGCGTGTGATGTTTCATTCAATCTAGTTTTGGTCTTTCTGTAACTATCCTTCATCGCAACAATTATTAAAGTATGAAAATTAACAAACAATGCCTGATTGCAACTGGGCTTTGCTTGGTAGAAATTACGCTTGGTTGAAATGTCTACTTTCCTAGTTATCAAATTTTTTACATGCTAATATTATTTTTTTCATAATTTATCAGTGTTTTTTGTAAATCGGGTCTATTATAAGTTTTAATTTCAAGGACATAATTCTCAATGATCGAAAAAGAGCAATCACAAGTGAGCAAAGCAAAGATGGTTAATGAAATGATTAAAGACATAAATGAGTAGATATAGGTAATTAAGAATATAACTTAATTATTATTTAAATATTATCAATTATTATACTCATGAAATGTTGATGAGCATTGTACTTGATGTGGACTATTTTATCCTTTGTGCATATGATTGTTTTTGTTCATGCAGGTTGAAGATGGGAAGGATGCCTTCTTTTCTATGGAAATGAAAAATAGTTTGTCTTCATTGCTATCACTTTTCAATTACTGGATGGCATGGCCATGAGGTTGAAAATTGAGATAGGTTATTTTTTCAACAAGATGTGCATATTACCAATCATGATGTATTGAACTCGGGCAATTATGCATATTTTTTTATGTTATAAGCAGGTTTTGAGCAACAAGTCTTTTTTGTAAAGTCTTATACTCTATTTGACCCAAAATAAGTGTCCTATATTGTTTTTCAGAATGAACTAAAAATAATTCATTTTGAAAAACCAAATAAGGCACTTATTTAGGGACAAAGGGAATAATAGTTATTAGGGGTAGATAGGTCATTGTCTTTATAAACAGGTGTTTCTCTGTAAACTGTGAAATTATACTTCTTCAACATAGACTTATAGTGGATATTGTTGCCTAAAGCTATAAGAGATCTACTTGTTTGTAGAGTTGATAAATATATGTTTGATTCTTGGAAGAGCATTGTTGAAGTAATTGCAGTCATCTGTCTATTTCGAAAAAAAAAAAAGGCTGGGCTTTTGGCCAAAATACAAAAGTAGGGAAAGAAAATTAATTTTGTAAAAGTAGACTGGGGTACGTTCACCTGAGCCACATACTTGCAAAAAATACCAAAAATGCCCCTCTAGCATTATAAAGGTGAAATTTTTTATTCAAAGTGAAAATCTATCCCAATTGTTTCCCTCCTCTAGTCCACTCTCTCACCACATATGCCGCCCATGGGATTCCTCTCCCGACTGAGTTTCCCCCCTCATCTACTCCTTCATATCCTCATCCCTCACCCCTCCTTTGGCATACTATTCCCTCAAAGTTAAGAAGCTCGGTGAGTGCAATGAGAATGTTCGAAGAGAGAGACAATATAGGTTAGTAGGTTGGTGAAGGGTGGATATTTAAGAGCCTCCGGAATGGTGCCCAATCACTTGAAGAAAAGGCATGGGTCGTCATGTAATGAAGGGTGGTCAGAATAATTGTGAGGTAGATAAGAGTGATTTGTGTTCTTATGTCCCACATACCTTAAACCACTTTTATCACTTCCAAATTGTCAAAAAGAGAGAATTTTATCTAATTTCTCCTTACATTTAACAAACTCTTTCAGTTTTAAATTAGAAGTTTTAAATATTTTTCCAATTTCCTAAATTTTTCAAGAAATTCAATATTTTTGGTATCACACAAGGATTTATCATGCTCAAGTTAAAAATTTTCATATCCCATAGCACAAAATTTTGCTTTAAACATGTTTTTGAATTCCATACTAACCAAAAGAAAAATTAAACCTCAAAAATACTAGAGGAATCTTAGAAATAATAAAAATATCTTCAACTCACTTGTTGGTTTGTGATCGATGTGTGCGAGATACACAAATTGAGAAAAATAAAGTGCATCTAACTTGCAATTTAGTTATAAGATTTATCTACCCCCTTTAAACAAAATAATCAATCATTTTGTTTAATTCAATGTGCATGATTCCTATGTGTTCTAATAAAATTTATAATAAAATCACAAAGCAATTCACAATAACTTTTTAGAGAGTTACCATGGGACACTCTGCCCAAATCAATTACGCACTATGTAAACTTGAGATTATAGAGTTACCGATCACAAAGAGCAAAGGCTCATTCTTTTTCTTTAAACAACTAGTTCTTCACACTATTATTGATTCTTAGTTTGATCTTCTTCTCCTCTTTGTGTTCTTTGATCAATATATATGTTTCATCTCCATCTTTAGAATGATTCTTCTTTCTCTTTGATCTTCTCAGCAACAATCTTCATTAAACACCACGCCTCACATGTGTTTATGTACAATTATCTCACCTCTAATTACTCTTTTGATTAAGTTAGGCAAAAACTTACTCTAGAAGAATAATTCTCTCAAAACTCTATTAGAGCAATTCCACACAAGCTTCTAATTTTTCTAAGCCTTCTCTATTCCTGTTTCTCATGTTCCTAGGCCTTTTTATAGACTCCCCAAGTCTTAAAAGGAATATGTATTCAACTAGGATTCTAACTCAACATGCAAAAGTAAATTAGGCCACTCTGCGCTCTATCGATCAATCATTCCATAGGGCGATCAATCAATCCTTGTTTCAATTAGATTACGATTCTTCAATGGATTGATTTATCAACTCCGCGATCGATCGATGAAATCTCGAATTTGTTTTACAAGCTGAATTCTCAGGTGCCAATCGGTCATTGACATGAAGCGATAGATTGAACAACAATGTTCTAGAGAGTTGATAATTGATCAATGTTCTACAGTAACGATCGATCACTCTTAGCAAATTTTTGACTTCTCATCTGAAAAACTTCCAATGCTCACATTATTTTCACCTAAGGTCTCTTTTACCCTAAAGTGTATGAATGTGATATGTGTGCATACTTTTACCTATCAAAACATGACTTTGAGTCTTCTTTTCGCTCAATCTATTTAAATCAACTTCGCATATTTGGGATAAGTCACAAGGTTTGAACAAATTCATCAATAATTAACCAAAGAAGACTGATTTCTGTGCAACATAGTTATTACTTGCAGATGCTAGTGAAGAAAATTCTTCGAGGAAAACTTCACATACAATTGCTATGAGAAAGAATTCACATAGGAAGCAAATAAGCAATCACGGTATAGGCCAAGCTCTTGGAAGTAGGTTCATATAATCAAAATACTTGATTTGTGGGGTCTAGAAAAGTGGGCCCTCCAAATCAATGGTGTTTGGATGATGAAGCAGGTTCATCATAGATAAACCTTCACATCACTAAAGCATTTTTCTTCTAAAATTCTCCCTTAATCCCATTGGGAGAATTGTTCTATATGTATACTTGTGTATACAATCAGTTTGATCCAATCATGGAGATTACACAATATTATGAAGAAGTCAAAAAGAGTTATAATTTATTTTCAAACAAAAGTTAAGTTTTAGCCAGTTGATCAATTGGCCAATCAATTACCTTGACCTAAGCAGGTCCAGTAAGTTGTGTCTAATCGATCTCTTGTTCTTCGGCAAAATCATTCAAACTCAATCAATCCCATCGGAAATAATTCCAAATTTAGTCCAAATTAATTCCTATTGGATCAAATTCTTTTCTAAACCTCAAAACTCTATAAATAAATGTGTTTTATTATAACCTAGATGAGGGAAGCCTATTCCATTGCCTTTTTTACCCTAGCCTTCAAACTAATGTGTTGTCTTTTCTTGCTTTTCTCATGATAGTGCACTCAAGACTCTAAAGTCTAGTGCCTCATTGATTAATCCATAGCATAGAGTCTACAAATGTAATGTCTCTGATTTTTCTATGATTTTAAGTGATTTTTACGCTATTTTTCTTATTATTTTCAGATGTAGAGTTTGGTGTGGGGCTTACTCATAGGTCGCAAGCCTCAATGTGTGCTTTTGGCAAGAGAAAAAGAATGAAAAAGAGAAAAAAAGGAGATAAGGGATCGAGCTCGGCCGAGCCCAAACCAAAAGTATCTAGAAGAGAGACGACCCCCCACCCTCATTTTTCCTAGCTAGAGGCAGCGCCATTGGCCGGCCGCTAGCCAACTTTGGCCTCACGATGACCTAGTGATGGGAAGGCAGCCACCCCATCCCGACTCGACAGCCCTTGCCAAATCCCTAGCTCACCCCGGCTTCACCTCTAACTATCTCTGTTTTAGTTTTTTAGCTGCTGCAATTAATCAATGAGGGTGGGCCAACCGCTCACAATTCTGTCACAACCCAGCAACGACGATGGGCCACATCTTCCGGCTCCAATCGACCTACCAGCTGCCCCACTCCTCTTTGTACTGCTCCCTTGTTTTTTGCTTGAACCATCTCCTTCTCTATTCTCATTAAATGCCGGCTGGTGGTAGGGAGCCACGGCTGACCGAACCACCTTCCGACTCTGCCTTAGTCAGCGAAGTCAGGGGGCACCCTACCTAGCCCGGTTCCTCCTCTCCCTTCGCCTCTCCTCTGCTCAAGTCTAGATGCCCGTCCCCTGTTTTGAGTCTCATTATGTTGGGCTATCGGAGGTAGCTACCGCCGCTTGCCACTGCTCTCCATCGAACCCAGCTCTGCTCGGCTACTAGGGCCATAGCGGAGCCGGTTAGAGCCACCAATAACCCCTTGCTCCTCTCCATGTTCCTTGGGTTTTCCGCCCATGTTGTGCCATAGTTGCACCATTGGGGCTTACGCCTCTTGGTGCATCTTGGGTCACTGCCACCGGTGACCGTGAGCCATTTGGCCATTGTGGGCTTTGCCCCGGTTTGGCAATAGCAAGGGCTAGCCTTACTTGGCCCGATTATGCCTCCCCTGCATTTCCTGCACTCCCCTGCCTAACCCAGAACTTGATGGGAAAAAGCCCCTATTCTCAGTCCTGACGAGGTGAAGTAGTGTTGTGGCTACTGGCCTCTAGTAAGTCTCAAGTCAGCGACAATAGGGCCACTGCCCACCAAAGTCGCCACTTCTCAGAACCATGTTCGGTGATGTAAACACCCCTTCAACCTATATTGTGGGCGGTGATTATCTATGTCGTTGCTTTGGTCAGTCACCACCTCATGGTCGCCCCTCATGGGACTTGGGCCACCTATGTCCAGCCATCTCCACATTGTCCGTGTGTGCATGTGGTCACGTGTGTTGTTTAGGGTTTAGGCATTGCATCCTTGCCGCCTGACCATCAGATGGCTCTATCACCATTGGAGTTGACCACCATAGCCCTCCTCCACCTATCCTCCATCCTTGAGTATCGCCCCATGCCCTCTACCCTTATGTAGGCCCTTATTGATGCAAAATCATTGCCATTGGGTGTTGTTCGCGACCGATTTCAATGTCTTGACAGCCAACCAAGCGCCTCTCAGCCGTTGACCAACCTTAAGTGAGTGCACCTTGACTTTCGATCGCACCTACCACTCATTCGTGCAACCATTCTCTTGGCCGCCCCTAGTGTGTCACCGTGGATCTCTGATTTTGCCGCATTGACTTCTGACACCACATTTGGCAGTGAATGCTTTCGGCATTTTCTAAAACTCGGGACAACAACTCTCTCAACTTGGCAATGCTCTTGGCCGCCAACTCTGCTGTCAACGCCACCATCGTCATGTGCTCACCATCAAATGCCATGGATTACAAGGTAGGGGAGCTTTGAACTTGTAATTTTATGATAGTTTCAATGCTTTAAATGTTAAATCATGATCCGTTTGCATAATGTAAGATGATAAATTATGCTATGTTGAAATGTATATGACATGCATGTAGGCTGTAAGTATGTTTAAAGTAAGTATGTGCTAGTGATGGCTAGTGAGTATGTTGGTAACCTACATATGTGGGTTATGTGTGTTCTAGTGATGGCCAGTGAGTATGTTGGTAAGTTATGTATTAAAGTATGTATATGTTATAAGTATGTGTGATGGATATGTTTATGTGTGTTTGTGGGCAAATGTATGGGTGATGGACAACAAGAGGTGATAGAGGGTTGGGTATGAAGTTGAATGTAGAGGAGTAAGCATATGATAGAAGACATAGGATGCAAGTTTGACAGGTGAGGATTAGAGTAGATTGGTGTGGTTTGGACTGGAGTGTATGATGGGGACTTGTTAGATAGTAAGAGTTTTACATAATTATACAAGCATAATATATATATTATGAAGTGAAAAGTAAGCATAATAAGTGAGGTATAAGTAAGAGGGTGATAACTGGGGTTGGCTCTAAGGAGCTCAGTTTCATGACTTCCAAGTAAAATGTTTTGGCCATAAGGTGGATGGCAGAGCTTATATGAATACATAAGGATTTGATGTACGGTGAGTGATGATCATGAGATTGATGGGTTAAGTAAAAATCTATTACCCTTATAAACTAGGGTTACAGATTGGGCTCAACTTCAGTTTGATCAATGGAGCATTGTATGTTTGAGAGTTTTTATGGCATAATTGTACCGTATAACTTACTTAATTCAAACTTAAAATATAAGCAAAGCTAACGATAGCATTGTGAGTTTATGACTTGAGTGCTCAACAGATTAGTTTCATGTTTGAGCTAACTGATAATGAGTTTGCTAAACATTTCTCATGTTTTGCCATGGTGTTTATCATGCAGGATGTTGTCTATGTGATGTATTTAAGATGAGACGTCTCATGCTCTATTGAGAGCGATGTATGTTTTCGATTTGGTCTTTTTGTTGTATTAAGCCCAGACGTTTGGTTCTCTATCAATTTTGCCCAAGAGTGGCACTATATGGATTTATCCAAAGAGTGGTGTTGTATGATTCTGCTCAAGAGTGGCACTGTATGATTTCTTCTCAAGAGTGGCATTGACACTCTATAACCCCTAAAGTGTGGGCAATTGTATGACCCCTAATGTGTGGGTGTTTATATTTGTATGCTCATGTAAGTAGTATCATAGAACTGCTCTTACCTATTTGATCATGTGCCCCATGACCATTGGTGTGCCTTGCCTTCGAAAATGTCCATGACATCAAGTCACTCCCTAGAGGTTAAGGTGATGCCCCAGTGACATTATTTTCTATTCAACGCTGGAGCTTATTAATTGTAGCAAGCTTTAGTGGTTGATAGTATGTGTACGTCTGTATGTGTGAGTATGTATGTTTCTGAGTAAGTGTAAATTTCTAAGTACAATTGTAAGAGTATGATTCTGACCAAGACTGTAAGTGTACATTTTTTAGCAAGACTGTACGAGTAAGGTTATACGAGTATGTGTAAGTTGTATGAGTAAGCCTATGATTATAAGAGTAAGTTGGTACGACTCTAATTAAGAGTGTAAGTGTAAGATTGGTTTGTTGGTATGTGTTTGGCATAATTATATACGTATGTGCATTATTATTATATGCCTACCTACTTCATGTTTAAGTTACATGAACACATTTATGTATGGACTTGCGGAGTTCATTGTTTAAAATTCCCCTACTGGATATTTTCCTACCGAGTACGTAAATACTCATTTACCCTATTTTTTTATTCTCAATGGTCAGGAGGCTTTTGCAAGTTTGTGTTGGAGAGCTCTTGGAGATGGATGCTCATTTTCGTAGTGGTTTGATTCCTTTGACTCGTATATATCCTTGACTCACTGTGAGTATTATTTTTGTGTCATGATCTGATGTATTGGGTGAGATGAGAATTAAGACGTTTATATTTTCTGAACTTGTAATTTGGATTAAACTATGGACTATTTATGGGACTTGAACTTAGGGATGCCTGGGATAAATTTGTATTTTAAACCCATGATTATGGTAATTTATTCGTACGTTTATTTTTGAGAAGTGCCTGAGGATGTTTTGTTTGGCCGTATGATGTTTGATTGAATGAACAAAAATCAGGATGGGAAAATTGATGTGTGATATTTTAAATTATAAATTGCATTCACATGTTTCATATTTTTTCATTTCCCCCTATTTACAACTGTTATATTGCAAAAAAATTCTATGAAGTTTGATAAAATGTTATAAAAAATCTTAGACATTATAACAAAGTTATTGGAAGTCTTTTGATGTTTTAATGTTTGTGAGATGAGTATTCCATAAAACCCTACGTCAAAGTTGAATTTGTTCTTCATAGTTCTTACTTGAAACATTGGAAAATGATTGTTCATCATCCTTTGTGGATATTGAGAGTGTTCAAGCACTAGAGCATGAGTACAAGACAATTTACGCACCATGGAGATTGGTATTGCATGATGTTACTCATTGATTATGCAACAAAGTACAACCACACGAAGCTCTATTTGGGGTCTGCCCTTAATTAAACAATGAACAATAAATTGTCGTTTGAATTGATTGATCATTGTCTATCTTACCTAGTTTACACCACTCCAAAATAGATTTTATTCTTAATTAAAGTCAAACACCAAAGCTAACATAATGGACGATATATGGGCTAGGTAAACTAAAAAAAGTGTTTTTCACAAGAGATCATTATTGCGCCTAAAATTTCATGTTAATGGTGATTGTTTATGTGACATGTAACTAAAAAAAGAGTTTTTTACACATATAAACTTGAGAGGAGAGTCAGCTAAGTTCAATGGAGGACTGAAGACTCAAGGTTAAACTCATAAACAAGGAGGAAAGAAACTTCTAGACTTGAGGAGAAAACTTTGAAGGTCAACAACAAAAGAAGAGGGAGATCTTAAAAAAAGATTTTATGTTAGAGTCTTCACAAGAGTTTGGTGGTTTGTTTATGTCAATGTAAAGGTCTTACTTGGTAGTGCATTCATTTAGCCATTGAAAGAATGTCATTGTTTTTTTCCCTAGTTTCAATTTTCTTTGAAAAATCATGAGTTTGATTGTATGCGTTGTATGTTGATGGATCTTGTTCCTGCAAGGTGGACCAATTCCCTATCATAGATCATTCACTTTCTTGTTGAATGTGAAACCGCTCATGATGTCTGGTTGGCACTTGAATACTTCTATGGGAATCACCTTTGTACAAGTTCAATAAATGAAAACTAAGCTCTAGAAATTGTCAAAGGGCTCCAAGTGTACCACTGAATATGTTAATGATGCTAAAACTCTCACCCTGGCTCTTGCTAATCATGATGATAGAAAGGTTTGAGATGACGACCTCATTTAGTGGCTTCTTTGCGGCTTTGGTTCAAACTTCGATAGTAGTGGTGATCAATATTGCTCAGGCTCCTTCGTGTGTAGATGAGATAGCCTCCTTTGCTTATTGACTTTGAAGTAAGGCTAACTCACCTCAAAGAATTATTGGATCTATCTTCCACCTTGTTCACTAGTTGTGGCTTTGGCATGGCACTACTCCTTCATGTGGTGCAAGTAGAGGGCAATCTAAAGGCAAAGGGGGACACCACGTTGCTAACCCACCTCCAATTCCCCTTTTGCCAATGTTGATCCATCATCACATCGTGCTCACAGTGACTCCCATGTTTATGGATGTGGTTGTGGGTATTCTCAAAATTCCACTTGGATTACATGCTTCAAGTGCGGGCTCATGAATCACAACACCAACCAATACCTTACTCTTGAGGATTATGCTTCTCCCTTGGTCCACTTATTCGCTACTTTGTAACTTGGTGACCAGATTGATCTGGCATTATACCTAGACATTGGTGCAAATAATCACATATTTTGGTGATCAAAATAATGTTTATTGTTGTACATTTGAGTCATAGTATTGCTGAAGATCACATGATGAATATAAAGCAGAGCAACAAACTCAAGATGTGTTTTGATAATTAAAAACATGCACACATCACACTCACATATTTATGAATTATGGGAACTTCATTTTATACTATAGGAGAGTGTAGGAGATAATTGAATAAAAATTGTGGTTTTTGTTCATCAATGTTTAATCGCAAATGAATGGCAGATTGATAGACCTCAAATATTATTGACAAGGTTTTCTAGTAAGTTGAAAGATCGATTGGCAAGTGGTGAGATAGATCGATGATGGTTTCATAAAAATCTAAAACAGTGAACAATCAATCATTTGCTCAATTTATCAATTATTTGCACTACTATATTCTAACGTAGTAGGGAATGATCGCTCGCTTCAAAGCGCAGTTGCATGAAATAGGCTATTACGAGTAGAATTAGATACCTATTCAAAGTAGAACTCCTTGAATGAATTTGGGCATGTAAAGAGGGGTTAAAAACCTGGGAAACTGAAAGAGGAAGGCTTTGAAAACATTGAGAAAAAGTGTGAAACTTTTCTAATGCATTCAAGAGTGAATTAGCCTCCTTGATCATGGACCTTGAAAACATAAATCAAAAGAATAATTTGAGTTGAGTAAGAGCAAAAAACACTTAAGAGGATTAAGTGTGTTGGTTGGAGATTTGTAGAGAAGATCAATTGAAAAATGATTGTTCATGAAAAAGAGACTTGGAGTGATGTTTTAATCTATCAGAAGCAAAACAAGGTGGGGAAGACTAAGCTGATACAGGTGAACAACCAAGGGTGGTGATACAAAAGTTTTAAGTGGTATTGGAGCTAGGCAACTGAAGAAAGGAAGGGTCTTTTTTTTTGTAAATTGGTAACTCTATATTTGTATTTACAAAGTGGTTTGGATAGAGGGTCCCATGGTTTTACTAGAGGAGGGTTTCCACATAAAAATTCACTTGTGTCCATTATTGCTTTGATTTGCTTATTTTTGTAAGACACATAGGAAATTGGAGCATAGGATATAATTATCTTAGTTTGATTTTTATTTGAGGAAGAAGATATTTCTAATAGTTTAATTGCAAACTAGAGGCGCCTTATGTTTCTTGAATTATCAATGCTTCAAACCAGCAAGTGATAGCTAACTAGATTTGAATTCTTGTTCGATTTGGGCTTGTCTTCGCTTTATAGTGATTTAAATAAGATGTTGAGTTTATAGTTACTAGAAACAATCATATTTTTTATGATTGACGTGATCTTAGATCCAAATTTTTTGCTAGTAATTGTGAAAAATCTAAAATCTTGCATGCAAAAAAATTGCGTGATGTTCAAAATAAATAGGTAGTCTTGAATGTTGAAAATTTAGAGGAGTTGATAATCTCTAATAAATGAATTGCAAGAATTTGGTAATGGCATAGAAAAAAATGATAAAATCTCTTTGTTGATCAATATTAGAATGACAAGAGTGGGTTAAATTATTCCAATCACAAAAACTCAAATTTCGAAGGAATCGCTAAATTTGTCTAAGCTAGTAAATTAAATTAGAATGGTGCTACTTCAAATTCTAAACCCTTAGTTAAATTTCACACTTCTAAGAAAGAACTAATGTCCAAAACGAAACCTAACAAGAACATGCTTGTAAAGAGGACACCACATGCGAAAAACATTGTCGAAAGAGAGTTGCTGAAGTAAATTACTTGGATGGGCAAAAACTTTAAAGAACTTAGTGACAAGGTTCAGAATCTACGACATAGTGCACATACAATATATACCCTAAGATCTCCCCATAGGTTGAATGTTCATAACAGACATCATAAGAAAGCTCACAATTTGATTTCAAAACCTCTTGAAAAAAGTGAAAATTGTTCTAAAAACCCAAATACTAATATGTGGTGCCCAAATAGTGGATGCTCAAAGCATATTACTAATGACAAGACGAGGATCTCACACTTAGTGATAGGACATAATGGTATTCTGATTGTTTATAATTAAACCTTTTACAAGCATACAAAGCAATTGTACTAGGATGAGTATTAAGAGTTATTGAACCTCATGGACAAATTGAATTATTACTAAACTTAAAATGATAATTTTTATAATAAAAAACTAAAAAGAATTAAAACTTATGTTAAATGAGAAAGGAATACAATGAAGTAAACTTAGAAAAAGGAATCCATCAAGAGAATCATAACAACCTCTTTAACCTCTAATCTAGATCATGTATGTATATGAACAAGTATTCTCAACAAAAAGCTAGAATTACTTAGAGAAAATAAGTAATTAATTTCATCGCTTGACCTACTTACAAGCAATGAAATGGACCATCTTCGAGAATCTATCAACAACCACATAGATGACATTCCTCTCCAAGTACGGGGTAATCAAAGAACAAAATACATATTAATGTTGGACCATGGCTAAGTTGGGGTAGGCAAAGGCATGTATAATCTGGCATTAGTAGATGTGCCTTTAGCCATATGACATATGTGACACCTCCCAACAAATCTATACACTTCCCTGTCAATAAATGGCTAGAAATAAGAAGAAGAAACAAGATGAAGAGTCTTATCTCTTCCTATATGATCCTCATCATGTAACTTCTTAATTATCTTCAAGAGTAGGATATAAGTAGGAACACATAACCAATTGCTTTTAAAAAGATACACATCGTGCGACAAATAATAATCTACACTAAACTAAATTAATGGCATGACTCGTCTCATCTTTGTATAACTCATCCAATTCATTAATTATCTGAATATTTAAACTATTGCATGACCATCTCATCTAAATCACATAAATTAGAATTGATGTAAATATAAAAAACATGAAGTGTAGAAACTTTGTAGTCATATAACTTCATTCTTTATTGACAAGCATGCCTTATGTAGCCCATTAACCGAGCTTATTAAAGTTTACTAGCTCAAAAATATAACAATGACAATCTTTCATCCTTAACATCTCATAATAAAACCTCATATAATGACCTTCAATTTTTAATTAAATTCAGGGAATAAGAGCATAATATACCTCAAAATATAACTCGTGCAATACTTAGTTCTATTAAGCTTTCTAAATAGTCAATGTAATAAGCGTTAGGCGAGTATCCTTAATCCAATTGGCTCAAGGCACTAGGTGTTGAAACACCCCTCAGGCTTAATAACTCGAACTATAAAGGCTAGAGAACTAAGAAAGTCATAAAAGAATTTATATCAACTTTTCACCTTATACTTACCTAGGCACAAGGCTTAGTTATTCGGTAAAAAGAGAAACAAACCTTCACTATTTTTTTCATCATCATTCATTTTTTAATTCAATTTATCATTTTTTTTCATTCTTTTTTTATACACTTATCCCAAATTTTTTTCAAATAATAGCCAAGCAAAAATATCTAACATAAAACATTAAAAATTACTCAATTGTCATGTTTTCAAAAGATATCCCACTAAGATTATAAGAAATAAATCATAAAATTATATTCCTACAAGTTTTAAGTTTGTAAAATGTGATTTAAAAATATAAGCACAATTATCCAAGATAAAGAAAAGAAAATAGAAATTACTCACGCAGTCGCTTTCATCATTTAATTAGTTACTTGAACATACATGCTTTTAAAAGAAAATAAGTGATAAAAACTACATAAAAGAAAAAAACTAAAGAAATAACGAAAAAATATTCTAAAATATCCTAAAAGAAAAATAAGAAAGAAAAATATATTTTTACACCCCTAAACCTAAACTGAACATTGTCCTCAATGTTAAAGAAAATATATACTACAATGATAAGAATAAGTAAGAGAGAGAAAGAAAGATATTACTTGAATGCAGAACTAATCCACTAATGTGAAAAGTGAAATACATAGGATTGAGAGAAAAGAAAGAAATTACAAGTGATAAGCATTCCCCCAAACTATTATGAGAAAAGAAACACAAGTAGAGAAAAATACGTAAATAAAACATAAATGAAGCAAAGAAAATAAATAAAATAAAGGGTATACAATACGTACCTAGGCAACCAATGATATAATAACGTTGGCCTAATCAAAATTAGTTATAAAATTAGGTTTGTTCTGATCTACGTATTACCAAACATTAAAGCTCCGTAGTTTATAGATAAACATTATAACTCCCGCACTCAAAGTTTGCAGCTCCCGGTCAATCTATTTTGATTTTTTTGTTTATTTAATACACTCCGAATCTGAATTCCAAACCAACCCAGGTCTGGGTCGGGGCCCTCTCTCTCCTCTCTTTGATTTTTTATTATTTTTTATTTTTATAGATTTATTTTAAAAATAAAAAAAGATATAAAAAAATATATTATTAGAGACATATAGCAATATACGTCACTAATAGACTTGGTAGTAGCGATGCATATGTATATTCCTTGCTAATACCAAGTCTATTAGCGACGCATAATACTATGCGTCGCTAATAATATTTATTATATTTTTAAAATATAATAATTTATAAAAAATCTTAAAAAATTAAAATTTTATTAATCTCCCTCTCCTCTCTCATAACACACACTCTCATCTTATCTTTCTCTCCTCACCCTCTCTCCTCCCTCTCTCCCTCCCTCTCCTCTCTCTCTATTTCTCTCTCTCTTCTCTCTCTACCCTCTCTCTCCTAATCCGTTTGCATGATGTAAGAGGATAAATTATGCCATGTTAAAATGCATATGACATGCATGTGGGTTGTAAGTATGTTTGAATTATGTGTGTGCTAGTGATGGCTAGTGTGTATATTGGTATGCTACGTATGTTGATTATGCATGTGCTAGTGATGGCTAGTGTGTATGTTGGTAAGCTATATGTATGGATGTATGTTTGTGCTAGGGACGGCTAGTGAGTATGGATGTGTATGTTTGTGCTAGTGACGGCTAGCAAGCATGTTGGTAAGCTACGTGTATGGATATTTATATATGTGCTAGTGATGGCTAGTGAGTACGTCTGTAAGCCAATATATGTGGATTGTGTGTGTGCTAGTGATGGCTAATGAGCATGTTGGTGAGCTATGTATAGAAGTATGTGTATGTTATATGTATGTGTGATAGACATACATATGTATGATGGCTATTTGCCTATCTGATGGATATGTGTATGTGTGTGGGGGAAAAAGTATGGTTGATGGACAGCAAGAGGTGACAGAGGGTTTTGTCTAGATTTGTTGTGGATGTGTAGGCGTATGATTGAAAACAGAGGATGTAAGTTTGATAGGCATGGATTGGAGCAGTTTGTTTGGTTTGGATCAGAGTGAATGCTGAGGGATTGTCAGACAGTAACAGTGTTTCATAACTATACAAGCATAACGTACAAATTATAAAGTGAAAAGTAAGTATAATAAGTGAGGTATAAGTAAAAGGGTGATAACTGGGTTTGGCTCTGAGGAGCTTAGTTGGATGACATCTGTGTAAGATGATTTGGCCATAAGGTAAATGGCAGATTTTGTATTAATATGTAACGATTTGATGTATGGTGAGTTATGGTTATGAGATCGACGGGTTCAACTTCATTTTGATAAGTGGAGCACCGTATGTTTGAGAGTTTGTGTGGCATAATTTTACCACATAATTTACTTAATTCAAACTTGAATTATAAGCACAACTAATGATAGCGTTGTGAGTTTGAGAGCTGAGGGTTTTGATGGATTAAGTTCCATATTTGAGCTAGCCGATAATGAGTCAGCTAAACATTTCTCATGTCTTGCCATGGTGTTTATCCTGCGGGATGTCTATGTGCTGTATTGAACACATAGATGTTTGATGCTCTATTGAGAGCAATGTATATTTTCGATTTGGTCTGTGTGTTATATTAAGCCCAGATGTCTGATGCTCTATTAAGAGCGATGTATGCTTTCGATTTGGTCTGTATGTTGTATAAGCCCAGACGTTTAATGCTCTATTGAGAGCGTTGTATGATTCTGCCCAAGAGTGTCATTCTATGCTTCTGCCCAAGAGTGACACTGACACTATAAGACCCATAATGGTGGGGAATTGTATGGTCACTATAAGACCCCTAAAGTGTGGGCAATTGTATGACCCATATGTTTGCGTGTTTTATGGTTGTTTGCTCAGGTAAGTAGTATCATGGACCTACTCTTACCTGTTTGATCCTGTGCCCCATGAGCATTGGTGTGCCTTGCCTTCGACAAAGTCCATGGCATCTAGTCACTCTCCGGAGGTTAAGGTGATGCCTCAGTGACATTCCTTTCCATTTCGATGTTGGAGTTTATTAATTGTAATGAGCTTCAGTGGTCCATAGTATGTGTACGATTGTATGAGTGAGTACATATGTTTCTGAGTAAGCATATGAGTATGAGCACGACTATAAGAGTATGAGTATGAGCACAACTGTAAGAGTATGAGTATGAACACGTTTGTAAGAGTATGAGTATGAGTAAGACTGTAAGCACATGTTTATGACTAAGACTGTAAGCGTATGATTCTAAGTAAGACCATAAGAATATGATTTTGAGTAAGACTGTACGAGTAAGTGTAGGATTATACGAATAAGGTCGTACATGTATGTTTAAGTTGTATGAGTAAGTGTATGATTGTACAGGTAAATTTGTGAGACTCTGATTAAGAGTATTTGTGTAAGATTAGTTTGATGATGATATGCGTGATTGTATACGTACGTATGAGCATGATTATGATATGCCTGTTTGCTTCATGTTTGAGTTGCATGAATGCATCTATGAATGGACTTACTGAGTTCACTGTTTAGAACTCCCCTAGTAGGTATTTTCCTATCGAGTATAAAAATACTCATTACCCTATTTATTTAGCCCTGTTGTTCGACTTTTGTAGGTTTGTGGCAGAGAACTCCTAGAGATGGATGCTTGTTTCCACGGTGGATTGATTCCCTTTGATTCAGGTATATGTTTAACACTCTGCGAGTATTATTTTGTGTCACAATCTCTTTGTATTGGGTGAGATGAGAATTAAGTGTTTATGTCTTCTAAACTTTAAATTTGGATTAGATGTGGACTATTATGGGATTTGCACTCAGAGATATCTGGGAGATATTTGTATTTAAAGTCTATGATTATAACAATTTATTCGTATGTTTATTTTCGAGTAGTGCTTGAGGATGTTTAGTTTAGCCGTACAATGTTTGATCTAATGAGTAAAAATTTGTATAAGAAAAATTAATGGGTGATGTTTTAAATTATAAAACTGCTTTCACAAGTTTTGTATTTCATTATTTGTCCCGATTTATAGCCGTTATATTGCAAAAATATTTCTTGAATTTTGAAAAAATGTGATGAAAAATCTCGGGCATTACACCTGTGTCGAGGACCCTTGTCCATGGTAATACTATGAGAGGTTGAAAATAACGGAAGATAAATAATGAAAGAAGGAAGAAGTTGTAGAGGAAAGAGGCTAACTTCAAGGGGAAGAGAGAGAGAGAAAGGGATGAAAGGTTGGGGGGGAGGGAAGCGTTTTCTATACTCCACTTTGACAGTGAGCCAAGTGTAAGGAACACTTGGGAGCTGTCTGATTTCAAGATGGACAGTGCACACACTAGTGCACGCTAGCATCAATATTACTTATGCTAGCATGACATAGCATGTGCGCCATCGATCTTGAAATTTGATGGCTCCTAGGCATTTCTTACGCTCAGCTCACAATGAAGAGGGAGCATGAAAAACGCTTCCGGGGGGGAGTGGTAGTTATGCCTCCATCCTATCTTATGATGGGCTGATTAGGGGAAATTTATTATTTAGTTAAAAACACAAGATATTCATTAGCCAATTGGGAATGAGTACTTGAGATCTTTTCGTTTTTTATTCCTTCAAAATTTAAAATTTAAACTCAAATAAAGTATTAAGTTGGCACTCATCCCAAAATAGCATAGAGGAGGGACTTGGGCACGCACTTGTGCCTGGCTCGAGTCTTGACTGAGGCCAGTCATTAGGTTTGGGTCACAGTCTAGTTCCTCTTCCAGTTGATTTGCCTTGCTGTTGCTCAACCTTATTCCCAAAATTACAATTTAAATTCTCATAAAATATGAAAATAATTTGGTCAATTAATTGACAGATATCACATTCCACCCATCTTAATGAACTCCATTCTTGGAGTTTGCTACCAAGAGGACAACAAAATTAACCAAACTAAACTAATCATTCACATAATGTCAAGTAGTAAATTCACTACTAAGTTTTCAAAAGTTTACAAATTAAGCTCGAAGCTTCTTGCCGAAATGTAAAAACGATGCAAGGATGTAAATTTAGTTCTCCATTCCCGTTCATAATTTGGTCATAGTGTCCTTGCCTTCAGATGCTCTGCCATAATCAAAGCTTGTATTCAATCTCCTCATGCCCATGAAAGCCAAAAATAAGCTCAACACAAGTTTGTCGTAGCCCAACATCTTTTGCCCATTTTTTAACTCTTCCTTCGTTGGGTACCACGTCCTTGTGAATCTTGGTCTGTTGTGTCCCTTTCTTTACCCTGTCCTTGTGACCCTTGTCCACGGCAAAAGTCACCTGCAATTCCCTCACATGCTGCCAATTCTTCCAGTTGAGTTTCTTCCTCAATAACCACCTCTCTTTCCACTTACTCCTCTATGGCATATGTAACTGTTTCCCATCAAGACTATGTGTGCCCAGTTGGGATACCTAAGTTCCTTTCTCTCCTAAGCAGCTATGTACTTTTGGATCGATCTGGTCTTCGGAGTATGAGAGTCGGGAACTACTTTTCTTTCAGTGTGTGCTGGCTCTTTTGTTCGCATCGGTTTCCTTCCCCTGCTTCTGTAGCTCCTGATCATCTTTTTGAATAAAATTTAATCTTCAGTTAAAAAGAAAATTCTGAAAGCAACGTTGCACATGTGTAACATGCATGAGCTATTGATTTTCGAGTTGAGCAAAATTAATTTGCCTTCCCACACACCTCTTTGCCCACAAAATTTGAAGTCTAAGGAGTACTCTTACGCGTGATTGTGTGCATTGATTTCTGCACTAAGAGTATACAAGAAGCATGCGGGAAATGTCGTTATTCATGCACGCTCAAAGCTCAAGCCACCAACACATTATCATTAATATGTCGTTATTCAGCTACTACTCCAGAGAGAGACAGACAAATGGGAAAGAGCAGGGTGCTAGCGATGGGGGAAACTGGATACTTGGGGAGGAGATAGTAAAGGCAAGCCTTGCAGAGGGTCATCCAACTTTTGTCCTCCAAAGGCAAGAATTGGGTGTAGGGGACATTGAGAAGCTGCAAATGCTCCTCTCTTTCAAGGAGCAAGGTGCCCATCTCGTCACTGCTTCGTTTTCCGGCCACCGGAGCCTCATCAACGCTGTGAAACAAGTTGATGTGGTCGTATGTGCAATTGCAGACCTGCCCTATATTAGAAGCCACCATATCTTGCTACAGCTCAAGCTCATAGACGCCATCAAGGAAGCTGGCAATGTCAAGGTAAAGTCTTCTGTACGGAGGGTAAAAGACGAAGGTAGGTGGCTCGGCCATTAAATTATGAGATGAAAACTCTACGGAAAATTATTAACATTTTTGTTTTTGTGCGCTCCTTTGTAAGAACTTTAATTCCCAATATAATGTTAGAAAGTTAGATAATTTTCCTTTTTTGCTGCAGCCCTGGAAGTTGTAATTTTTTCTCTAATTTGCTTGTAATCTTGTATTCTTGGTTTTAACACTTATTTTTTACTCCAAAAAACTCCCCTAGCCAATTCTTTTCCTTCACAAACCGAGTAATTTAAAGTTAAACTTCATTGGTGATTTTATTAACCATGACTCCTTTGATGACTCAATTGACCTCTTTAAGTCAACTCGCCAAGTCTTATGCATCGGTCAACTCCATTAACTCTTTATTTTATATATTATTATTAGGCAAATCAAGCTTGATACTAATACACTTACAATAAAATTTTGCCCCAAAAAATTAATAATTAATTAACTCATAACCCCAAAAAATAAATTGAAGCAGCAAACAAATAAGTCACAAAATTAAAAAAAAATTTTTTTTGAAGATCTTACTTGTAGAACCCTGCAACATAGTTTTACGGCTTTTGTCCTACGCCAGAGCTCCAACTCACCATGTCAACGGAGGTGCTTTTAAGAAGAAAGTTACTAGTGTCTCCTCCGAGGAGTGATAAAAGGCAACACAATTTTTTCCAATAACTGGTTGCAAGGAAGGTTGTCAATCGCCAATAAGCAACTATATATGCAGCCACTAAAACTGATTGAATCAAATTACTCGATTGTTTTTATTAAACTGAACAAGGAAGCGCACATCAATGTGTTTTTCTGGATCAAATGTTCCTCAGGGAGCCCTGCCTTCAGTATCTTCACCTATCATTGGGGAGAAACCTATTGAAAGCATGTTGCATCATCTTATTTGTATACCTATAATTCGAGTTGGTGATTAGCAGCAATTTTTTGCAACCTGAAATTTATTGCAGATGCCAATGGAAAGTTAAGTCCATAATGATCACCATATAATATTTTTTTACCTCTCTCTGATCCAACAAAGAAAGAGGAAGCTCTGGATCAGGCTCTAAACAAACCATTCTGGCTCAGTTATTATTTCACTTTGCATACCATCTAGAATAAAATCCCTCGGAAAAGCATCTATTTCATTCATGGCAAAATGACAGGAATTTTGTGAAACAACAACCTTAAGCTGACCTTCCACATGTGTTATGAAAAAAGCCTTCCCAACAGCCTCATATGATCTACTTCAATAGAATTGACAGTTGCCTTGTTAAGTCCAGAGTAGTCAAGTGGTCTCATTTCCATTCGTAAAAGTCCTTCGTCCAATTTGAGAACTAGTTGGAATGCAATACATATAACCATGAGACTTCTATCCATCCAATAAGTCAACTTGCTATGATTAGACAATCTAACCCCATCTTCAAATTTGAAACTTCATGCCTATAATATTTAGAAGAAGTCAAATTGCCTTTCACATTGAAATTTGTGGAGTCAATTTTACTTCATACGAGTTTAGTAACTAACTTGCATGATTTAATGTCCTTGTAAAAAATATTCCTCGAGGTGATTCCCTTGATAAGAAAGAGACTGCACAAATCAAATCAACAAAATATAATCAATGAACATTTCTAGACAATTAAATGAGTATGATACACACTTCACCCAAGCAATTTACTCTAGGGTGAGTTTTTTTTTTTATCATAGGATGAGCTACTTCTTAAAACATACCTGAAGTCCTTATTGGCCAAGCAATGTACCAACTGCTTTAGCTTCTTTGGGAGCTATTTCTTCAAATGGGCCAGCCAAGATTGTGTCCTATGCACTCATTTAGACAACATGTGACCTGTTTTTTGAGTTTTATTCCTATTTAGAAAAAAGAATGAAAATGCATTTTGTATATAAGCAAACAAAAACAACATGGGTTGAGGATCATCTAGATAAGTGAGTGTCCAAGGGACCCCACAAAGCACCAAGCCATTGAGTTCTCCGTTCCAATTTTTCCTGTCTCCTATGCCCTTCTCCATTTTTGCACTTGTTTTCTCTAATTATCTTCAAGAATTTAAAGTTCTTATTTGTGCTTCCACAAAGCATTAATTTGTGTAAGTTTCAAGCCCTTTCTAAGAATGCAGCTTGGAAAGGTTTAGAGATTGTTGGTCATTGTATCTTGGAGGGTGTCACAGGCAAGAAGCTTTGCCTAGTGTTTGCACACTTAATGGTCTAGCTGCACTGTGCAACTAGGAGTTACTCTCTTCCCTTCCCACTCGTATGGTGCAAGGGCGTCCGCCCAAGCTATGTAAATCAGTCCGTAGAAATACATAAGGCACGGAGAGGGCAAGGCTGATCCACCAGGCTAAAAGCTCTCCTCTCAACTCCTCAGTTCGTTGTGCATGAACAAATCTAATTTTCAACCAGCCATGGCCGCCTTGCTCTCCCCCTTATATAGACTCAACCTGAAACTGGTCGTCCTTATGCTACTAAGAGTACAAAAACGCACCTATACAAGAGTCCACTCCCTGAGAAACTCTCAGCCCATAAGCAATCCGCCCCTAGACTAAATTAGGAAGCCTACAAGAGTACCATCTTTAGCTAGGAGTCCAATGGCATGCTACCTCCAAGAGTCCTCCAATCCAAGGAAATCAGATACTCTGACTCCTACCCGACCTAGGAGTGTAGCCAGCCAGCCTGTGTGAGTTCTGTCCGTCCTAGGAACTTGTTGCCCAAACTCCTACTCAAGCTCGGAGTGTAGCAATCCTACATAAGAGAATCATGTCCGCCTTAGGCGTCCTCTCCTAAGTCCAAGTAGCACCCAGCTTTGCTGCAAGAGTTGTACCCGTGCAAGGACTCCTAATCAGCCTGCTCTACAAGGCAAGTAGCTCGTATGGAACACCTCCTATGCTGCACCAGCATCCCTTTGTGCCCAAGGGCTTGCCTCGGCTATCCGATGCCCAAGCAACTTGGTTGTCCACTGCCAAGTAAGGGGTTAGCCGCCCCCATTTCCCATCCAGCAAGTTAAGGGGCTAACAGAGGGGATAGTGATGTTAGATCTATTGCAAAGATTAAACCTCTCTTTTAAGAGAGCAAGCTGTACCACATCTCAACATAGAAAATCTCAGCATAGGTAGATGCTTTGCAGCGATTTGTGCAGCAAGGAAGAACCAAAATCTTCTTTATATTTTCACTCTCCATCGAGGTGACATCTACACTTTATTTTACGCATTGGTACCACTAAAATAGCTTGCAAACATAACACGGGAGGGAATACATGAGTGTATATTTTTCTAATTTTGTGTCCTTTCCAAACTTATAGGAAAGGATAATATAGAGTACCCAACAACAATAGAGTTTGAAATATTAACAAAAGAAAAAGTATGCCCCAACTCCTCATTAATAAATCATAGCCGATCAAGATCATCATCCAGGAATAAAAAAGGCTTCACCATGAATGGTACAATTCTTGGTACATGATTTATTCTAGTGGTAGAGTAGGAATAGCAAATGCTGGAACTCAAACAGAGCATTAGAAAGAATTACCTAAACAATAAATACATCAAGAAAATTAAACATTAAAAACTTGAACAAATCAGAAACATTTGGATATAAATGGAGTGGATTTACCATCCTAGAGTGACACCAAACAAAGCAAAGCACCAAAGAAGATAGAGTCAAAAACACCAAACATAGCAAAACATAAGGTCCTTGTGTACACAGAAAAGTAGATAAAGTGAGATCTTTCACCTTCCTGGTAGCACTACATTTCTAGCGCAAATATTGCAAAATGACTATTATAAATGAAAATCAAAGCAGATTCCTAAACAAAAAGGGGGGAAGAGAAAGAACATGCACCGTTGGTCTTTACGAACCCAGAAGGAACAAGCCTCGACCCAACACATACAATGCTAATTCGTCCAATTCCACGTCTCCCATCCTCCCCAAACCCACTGACCTGCGTGAAAAGGCGCCTTCAAGCCATTGTGTATCCCGACCAATGGGTTCAATTTTTCATCAGCCTTTAGCTAGAAGAGGGGAAAATTAAAGGGCGAATGGAGACCGAAGAGTGGGGGAAGAGGTGGGGGGAAAGAGTGAGGAAGTGGGAGGGTAGGGAAAAGGCAAGTGGGAACAGTGAGAGCGAAATTGTGGGGGGAAAAATGGGGGAAAAGTGAGGGAGTGGGGAGTTATGGGAGGGGATCATCAGCGAAGGCCTTAGTAGGCCATCACGGATTATGTATTATTAGCAATAGCTGATTCTAATGGATGTTGAAGATAAATTTTCTGCGATGACCAAATATACTGCATGTGTTAGAAACCTTATCAATAGAGATTGCTACGTAACCATCACTATTGATCTCCCAAAATTGACTAGTAGAAAAGAATTTTGGTAATGGGTCAACATACTTGCTAATGCACACCTTGCCCAGGTGAGGTTCGCAAACATGCTTACCGTCTTACCCGATTACTTTGTTTGTATATTAAGAGCACTTCTATTGCCACCCAACAATCTCTTGCTTCCCCTAATATTTACTTCCCTAGTTTTTATGTTAAAAGCACTTGCCACCCTAATAATGTCTCACTTCCCCTATTATTCACCTCCCCTAAGTAAATATTAAAAAGTCTCTCCCATCTACTTGAATATATGTCATGTATGTACCGAACCTACTTCTATCACACCTATGTTGCACAACACAATGCCTCCCAATGCCTCCTGTCTCTTTCTCCTCATCTTTGATTTTTTCTTTTCCTCCACCTCCTCATTGCTTCATCTTCATTTTCTTCTTTTCCTTTTTGTTCGCGTATGCTGGTCACTACCAAATTAATATTGGCTGGACACATAGAAAAAAATAATTAAAATATTTAAATTTTAGTGGAATGAATACATTGTTTGTTGGGGAGAGAGGGTAGATGTATTCTTATATTAAACTTTATTTATTTAGTAAAGAATTAATTAGAAGAACTATAACTAAATAAGCAATTAGGACAAACGTTTGTTGGAAGCTAGGAAAGTTTCGTATGCTTGGGAGAGATACTAAAGAAAATTGACCAACAACAAAATAAAAAACCTTAACTAAAGGCAACAGAAATTATATTGCATATTATAGCTTCAAAAAGTAGATACATGCTATTTAGATTTTAGGGTGAGAGAATAAGAGGGTTATGTTGGCTTGTGGACTTTAAAGAGTGCATTAAGCCTAAAGTAAACGAAATGCCATAAGTGTCTTCACACACAAAGGAAAGGGGATTAGCTAGTTTGTTACGAATTTTATTTCTTAAAAGTAATCTATTAGGAAGATGGTCATATGAAGGCCAACACCTAATGCCAATAAATAATAATAGTATTTAACCAAACCACATAATTTCTCTACTAAGCTCACCAAATAGAGACAAAATAAACTAAAAATAACATATTATTTTTTGCAACAACAGAAAAATAACACATGATGATGCAACACAACATTATTAAAAAAATACTATTGCACAACACAATATTAAGGTACAATTTGTCATCTCAGTTTTTGAGAAATCCTTTGAGTATGAGATAATTACCCAATTTTTGGTAACGTGTTGTTATTGCTGAACCGGACCTAGAAACATAATTATTCTAGTCGCATTTCATCTCGGTTTGGATTTACTTGGCACCAGGACTCTAGATCCTAAGTTCTAAGGGCTGGAGTTGTAACTCCCGCCTCTTCAGATTAGCTGGCTATTGTTGGAATCTTAACAGAAAACAAAGGGGCTCTAATTGTTTGCTTGCATTAAATAGACTTTCTGGATTGAATTTACTTCTGAGGGTTTATCTTCTCTTTCTGAAATTCTCATCGAATGCTTCCCCCCTTGGCCGCTCCCTCTGCCCTACCCTCTATCCCCCTATGCTCCTCTCCACACTTTAGCGGCCAAGCTCTTCGTTTCTATGTGCACTGCCAACCCTAAGTATGACATCCAGTGTTTCCAGTTCGACCCCATCAAGGAGTTCATCATCTCTCTTGAGATGACTCATTGCTACATGATGGACATGGTCGCCTACGCCAAAACCTGCATGGTTGTGGCCAGTGTCAGTTCTGCTAGCCTCTCATGCACCTATGAGATGAGCAAGAACCCTGACATCAGAGTGGCCATTAGCGAGTAGTCTGTGAGTCCCAATGATGGCACCCGGTTGGGCATGCAGTCTGTGAGACATGAAACAAGACAAAACCTTAAGTAAGTTACTTCAAAATTTTTGGATGCATTATTTATTCTCATATTTTTACACAAAAGACAAACAAATTTGATGATAAAGGAGAAAAATATATCTTCATTGGATATAGTTAAGAATCTAAGACTTATAGTCTTTTTAAGTTTAAAACAAAGGAATTGGTGATTTCAAGAGATGTAATCTTTGATGAAGAAGGCTCGTAGAACTATGAAAAAAATGATGGTGGATTCACAAAAGTGTATATAAAATATGAAAAAGAAAGGGCTTCATCAAGTCATCAAATATCAAGTAGTTCACAATCGCAAGAGCATGAAACTTATATACACATCATGAGTCAAGGCAAAATTCAAACATATAGCCAATTAATCCAAATAATGTAAATGGTGATTCACCTCCAAGAAAGGTACACCCACTACATGAAACTTATGATGAATGTGATATTGCATTTCTTTTCTTATGATCCGATAAAATTTGAAGATGCTTCAAGAGAAGAAGTTTGGATATAAGCAATGGATAATGAAATGAATATGATTGAGAAGACCAAGACATGAGAGTTACTTGATAAACCTCAAGACAAAGATGTAATTGGCTTAAAGCAACATCTAAGAATTTTTAAAATTCCCAAAGTTGACCACGTGGAAATTAAGGTGTGGACCCCTTAAACTTATCATGATAATAACTTAAACATTGGTTGGAATTAGTGGCTGAGACCTAAATGGATAGAAATTAAATAAAAAGAGCTTCAAAACGCCACTAAGAATGCATAAATCAAAGTTTAGATGAGGGAGTCACAACCGTTCAAAATTGAACATTGTGCACAAAGCCTGTTGCCCCAAATTTGATGCATAAATTGCTTGTTTAAGTCACTATATGGGCTTATTAATTATGGTGACAAAAATTAAAAAAAAATATGTCTAAGTAGCTTATTTAGTCTAGCTTCTAAGGGCGTTAGGAATCCTAATCCTCATGCTTATAAAAAGGGCAAATTTAAGCTCACTGAGGGGGAACTTTGTGGCACCTTAGGTAGGAGACAAAGAAAGGAGGATCGCTGATTCGGTCAACGACAAAGACGGAGAGGAGCAAGCTCGAAGATGGGCAGAGACGAGGTCAGTTTAGTAATAACCCAATTTTCATTAATGGCGATTTAGAATGATTGGGTTGTGAATATGAATTTTAGAGAAAGGAAGGGTGTAAATTGATGCTCGTTTTTTGTCTATCGTCGGCTGACCGCCCAGTCACCAAACCTGTTGAAGGTGGGGGGGCCGCTCTAGCCTTGGCTAAGGCTACCCTTGGCTATAGAGACCCTAGCCACGGCAGCCTTGGCTACTGCAGGCCCTTAAACTGTAAGATTCTTAAACTCAAACCGATTTATTTTATTCTATCTAATTACTGTTTTGTGGTTTAATGTCAATTCTGATCGATTTTGACTATTTTTAAAATCAAAGTAGTTAAAAAAAGTTTAAACAAAAAATTGCTTCACATTTCAGGTTTTTTAGTTAATTTAAGTCATTTAGAGTTTTTCTAAAATTTTTGAAATTTATGCTATTTTTCCCGAAAGATAAGGGGGCGGGACTCACTGTGGGCCCCACATGTCAATTTGGAATTATTAGTCCTAAATGACCCTAACATTAGACTAAGACCAAAAATAATTATTTTAAAATTTTTAAACTTCAATTTGGAATTAAATAAGGAAGTTTATCTATTTTAGTAGTAAATCTTATTTATACCCCACAAACCTATTAGGCTTACCCCACCATTTACTATATAAGAAAAAACCCAGCCACTTTCCTAATTGCAAAATGGCTGTGACCTGGAGTTAGGAGCCTAATCCCTATTTTTGTAAAAGTGAAGGAGATTATGGTATGGCTTTGTTTAATATTTCATTAAATCTATTAGGGTTTTGCTTAAATCTTTCAAAATCTCTTCTTTTATTTTTTATTACTCTTGATTTTCACTCAAAAACTACTTATATGGGTTTTAATTTCTAAACTTAATGTTAGAATTTTCGTTTTTGGGTCTCTTGAAGTCTAGACCCACTTGTTCTTGAAGGTTTTAGATGTTTTAAAATCGGATTTGAGAAGTATTAATAAAAATTATATTTTTGGGTAGGTTTTGAAGGGGTTTAAGGAGCAATTTCGAATCAAGAACTTGTTGGAAGGTAAGTGCTTTGGTCTCAAATGTTGTTGTGATTCGGATTTAAGTTTTGATAGGGTTTTGAAATGAGTTCCATGATTATGAACTTTAACGGTGATTTGAGAAAGGAGTAATCTTTCATGAGATTTCTTAGGGTTTTTGTTTAGTAATGGCTAGATTTGGTGTTCTATAAGCATGGATTTGATTATTATAAAGCTTGGGGATGAGATTTGATGAATTATGAAGTGTATGTGGAGTTCTGATTTCGAAGTGGGGAAGACGAACCAAAAACTGCCATTATAGCGATAAAACGGTAGTACTGTAGTTTTTGCCATTTTGTTTCTTTTGCTTATTCTTATGTTTTACTCTTAAATATCATTTCTCATGTTAATATTGAGTAATTTAAGCAAGAATGAGCTACAGGAAGGGTATGTTATTGATGTTTGGAAATTATGAAGAATATTTAAGTAATATGTGAAATTGCATATTGTTAGCTACCCATGTTAGGATTGCTTATCTTAAATCTATAATTGAATGATTCCTTATGTTTTAAGCATGATTCTAGCAAGATTATAGCATGAAAATGAACTAAAATTTCTTTATATAATGTGATTAAATAATGGGTGAATGATGGTCCCATGTCTAGATTTAAGTGTGGTGTGGATATGCTTGTATAGGTTTAGCATGTGGTTACACTTGACTTGATTTATGGTTTCTTGTAATGCCCCGACCGGGAAACTGACCGGGGCCGGGGGTTCAAAAATGATAAAAACCAAACCCAGAACCGGAAGCGGCAAACTTTGAGTGCGAGAGTCTTCTTGTTTCTCTACGTACTTTGGAACTTTAGTGCTCCGTTACGCGTAGGCCAAAACAAGCCTAATTATATAACTAATTTGGATCGGGCCGGTATTGTCATGCCGTTGGTTGCCTAAGTACATATCGGATAACATCCTCGATGTTACTCTGATACGATCGGATCCGTAGGTAGTTCTGCCTACTAGCTACTACATACATCAAACCATACGAAAACACATATGTATACCCGAATATTTAATTGGGGTTATACGAAAACCCGTGAAACACCGACAACACATATCTCGCTTTATCATAGAGACAAGCACCACACAACCACCACAACATGCCTCACTCTACCCTAGAGAAAATCCATCACATTCACATGTCTCGCTCCATCACTGAGCCGAGATCACATGCATCACACGTCTCGCTCTATCACTTAGCCGAGACCGAACACACACACAACACATCTCTCTCTAACCTAGAGTGAGATAGCACACATCATGGCATATAAGCATAGCATATCATATCATAATATAAAGGATCATAGCATATCAAGGCATAGCGTATACCCTATCTAGCACATGCATTCTATAATTAAAATAGGAGGTTAGAAACGCTTACTCCCCTAATGTCTTGCGAGGTAGCGGTATTTGGGGTACTCATTTCTAGGCATCCTCCCCTTCAGATCTAGAGACAGCGAATAGAGCCTCCTCTAACCTCCGCATGTTCCTTGCCTTGCGCCAAAAGACGACTGACCAACTGTCCCCTTTCTTGGAGACTTCTCATTTTCTATGCCCATAAGCGACAAACAAAATGTCACTTTCCCCAGGATGTTTGTCACACTGCGTGGCCCTTCGGTGAAGGGTGGATCCTTCCCTACTTCAAGGGATGACCCACGATGCTGCCCGTGATGGAGGATGGTGTCCCCCTTTCTCTCCGGGCCGCTACTCTCTCTTCGGAGCAGGAGGGTGGTAGATAGAGCCTCCACTCGCCCCAGGTCATTTCCCCTTCTAAGGACTCCAACTTGAGGGATGGACGATGTCATTACGTAGATCACCCTCTAATTAGCTAGGAACGCCTCAAGAATGGCTCGAATCAGACTTAAAATGAGTGAGAAACGAAGAACATAAGTTTTTGAATATTGGAGAGAACACAGAAATGTGGGAGAGGATTCCCCCCCTCCTCAAACTAAATGCTCTGGACGATATGTATAGAAAAACTAGATAGACGTGAAGCTGACATGTGGCACATAGGATTGATATGCATCAATCCTATCCACTGTGTCAACGATCTTATCTGCTTCGTCAGCAAACCTATCGGCTTGCATCAGCAATTTTATCCATTGCATTGTCGATCCTATCCGCTTCATCGTCAGTCTTATCCACTGCTTCATTGATCCTATCCAGAATTATATTATTTGATTCAAATAATATCCTGACCTCAAAATGCAATAACTTCCAACCTTGACATTGGAATCACACGTTCTTGTTACCAATGGCTCGTGTCGACGAACCCTTCGAAATTAGACCACACATGGGTAGGTTATCCTGTACTTTTTATGTAGGTCCCGCCCATATGGCTTGCTTCCCGGGGTAGTAGCTTTTACTCCTGACCTCCGTTCCCACGTTCTTTGATTTGTTACACTCGTTACTCCGAGCTCTACTCGGATACGGGGATTTCACCTAATGAAACCCCCGAACACTGACTCAAATTACTAAACTACCCTTAAGCCCCTGGGTTAAGCATAACCAGAAAATGGGTCATTACATTTTCGATGGTTTTTCACTCATGATTTCAGTAAGGAACCATGACTAGATGTTAAAGAGTATATATGTGGTGTGATGATGAGTTATTTATAAGGCATGTCCATATGCTTAGAATTAAATGTTTCTACCATGTACACACACATGTGGGGATGATTATGATGATGCTTGGTATGATGATTATAAATGATGCATGAGGGGCTGATGGGAGCACGTGTCATGAATTAGGTTTCATGTATGCTTTACCCAGTATGTACAATGTTGAATGCATCATGAAATGGATTTCCGATTGAGACTTTGTCGATAATAGCAGTATTTGATTGATTGGATGCAATGATGTGAGATTGCGTACCGAATTAATCGATCGTGGGCTTATCGAAAATTGGATGGTTTGTAAGGAGATAAGTTCGATTTAAATTCCTGTGTGGAACATGGATAGTCCCCGGGTTGAGTCAATCTAAGTTGATGTTGAGCTGACTACTTCACTTAATATGCTAGTTGCCTTGTATATGAAGGAGGTTGTACAGTTGCATGGTATTCCGGTGTCTTGTTTCTGACTGTGATCCTCGCTTCACTTCTCGATTTTGGCAGAGTTTTAAGAGTGCCTTGGGTACATCGTTACATCATTACATCTTAGCTCAGCATACCATCCTTAGACCGATGGGCAATCATAGAGGGCTATCTAAACACTTAAGGATATGCTTCGGGCGTGTATACTTGAGTAGAAAGGAAGTTGGGAGCAGCACCTACCTTTGGTAGAGTTTGCTTATAATAATAATTATTTGGCGAGCATTAAGATGACACCATTTGAAGCACTCTATGAGCATCTGTGTTGATCTCCCCTTTGTTGGAGTGAGGTTAGAGAACATCTTCTTACCGGTCTTGATATGGTGCAAAAATCAGTGGAGAAGATTCGACTTATTCGGGAGAGGTTGCAAATGGCATAGAGTCGGTAAAAGCGCTATGCTAATAGATGGCGGCGAGGTTGGCGTTTAATGTTGGTGATCATGTCTTTCTCAAGATCTCTTCATCCTGAGGTGTAGTTCAGTTTGGCCAATGGGGCAAGTTGTCTCCTAGGTTTATCGAACTGTTTGAGGTCTTGGAGTGTGTTAGGGCTATGGCCTACCGTGTAACTTTGCCACCTCGGCTTGCTAACATCCGTAACGTGTTTCATGTATCACTGCTTCAGAAGTATGAGCAAGACCTGATGCACGTATTGGACTTCAAGCCATTGGAGCTACAAGAGGATCTTTCCTATGTAGAGACACTTGTTCAAATCCTAGACTAGAAGAAGAAGATTCTTTGGCAAAAGGTGATCCCACTAGTGAAAGTGTTATCGCATAATCACGAGGTTAAGGAGGCCACATGGGAGAGAGAAGCTGAGATCAGAGAGAAATATCGCAATCTATTTGATGCCAACCTTTATTTTATTCTATTTAAGAGGGGAAGCATGTAAGATACCTAAACTTGAACCAATTTATTTTATTCTATTTAATTACTATAGTGTGGTTTAATGTCAATTCTAATTAGTTTTGACTATTTTCGAAATTAAACTAGTTAACAAAGGTTTTAACCAAAATTTTCTTCACATTTTAGGTTTTCAAGTTAATTTAAGTCATATAGAATTTTCTGGAATTTTCTCTAAGGTCTTAAAGTTTTTAGTATTGGAGCACCTCTTTGTCCATCAGTAAATAAGGTTATATGATGAGTCTTAAGGGTTAATAAGTTGTGAGGTGATCAAGGTCTAGACTTGACTAGCAATGTGTTCCATTAGTTGTTTGTCCTAAATGCTTGGTTGCTTGATTGTGTTGTTTATTTTACTTGGGTGTGTTG
This sequence comes from Saururus chinensis, assembly GCA_035235625.1. Taxonomy (NCBI): domain Eukaryota; kingdom Viridiplantae; phylum Streptophyta; class Magnoliopsida; order Piperales; family Saururaceae; genus Saururus; species Saururus chinensis. The sequence continues at coordinate 2,928,776 of CP141145.1, read as the reverse complement.
TGTTGTTTGAGTTATTAGGATGTACGATTAATGTCTAGTTGTTGTGTAGATGGCTCGCTCTAATCATGAAGGCAGTGATAACCATCTCGATGCCAGAGACCATAGGTTTGACGATGATTTGACTGCCCTCAAGTGGTTAACACAGGTCGTTCAGGCTAAGCATGCTGGTGGTAGCGGGTCTGAGTCTCTCTCACTCAAGGGATTCAAGAAGCTTAACCCTCCTAGCTTCTAGGGTTGGTTAGATGATTCAAAGGCAGATAACAGGAGGCTCCACATGGAGAAGATCTTCAGTGCAATCTTCACATTCGAGGGTGAGGCTAAGAGATGGTGGTTATCGATGGAGCGGCCAGGGTCGTGTGGACATCCCTTGGGAGGAATTATTTTCAAAAGTATAGCTATTAGTCTTTACTTGAAACCAAAGGAAGAAAATAGGATAAATAAAAGAGAGAAAAAGGTTTACCCACCTAATCGTGCATTCTAGATGAAGCCTCATTATCAACACTAGAAGTCCAAAAATTTACAGGTGGTCCCGACTTGAAGTCCTACTATGACTCGGGCTCCTCACTATCCAAAACATTAATTAGAAGCACAAACTCACCAAACCCACTAAAGTCGCCAGACTACTAACTATAGGAACTATAATCTTAATTGCCTTCATTCCTTGGTATTTTCCAATCCATGTGTAACACATCCTCTTCAGCTGGCAGGATCTCTTCCTCCTCCATCTAATACTCCTCAAGGTCTTCCTTAGGATCTTCTTTTAATGAGTTATCCTTTGGATCCTCTTCTAGATCCTCCTTTGGATCCTCTTCTAGATATACGTTAATAATAACTAGAGGAGCTCATTGTACTTTCCGAGGTTCTCCTCACCTTGTCACATGATTCTAGCCACATTGGTGGCAAAGAGTTTATCCACTTCATGCACCTTATCTAGCATTCTGACCATTTGGATCTACAAGCCCACAACAAAACAGGCAAACAAACAGTTTACTCATATGGTCCCTACCAATTACTGGTACCACTAATCAAAACATTTATGATAGACAAGCAACCAAGTGGCATGCAAGTTATCTAATACCTATTTGTCATGCTCCCAAGTTTACGCTTGCACTTTTTAGAATTTTTTTTAGAAAAACATGTCACAAAACCTTGTGATGGACAAGCAACCAAGTGGCATGCAAGTTATCTTATACCTATTTGTCATGCTCCCAAGTTTACGCTTGCACTTTTAGATTTTTAAAAAAAAAAACATGTCACAAAACCTTGTGATGTAGAAAAACAATCATTTTTCCTAAAATGTAGAAAAAATCAAGTGAGATTTGTGACATGACACTCTCATTTTTGCAAACCATGATTAATGATAAATATCATAAGTGCATCATTAAAATATATAAGTTTCATTTAAATAATGTTAGGATTTACTGTTGAGCACTTGTTATCAAATAACACTCTAATTAAAATCAACAATAAATGACACCCTCACATGCCATAAAAACAAACCTAAGGAAGTGAAATAATTTGAAGCTACAAGAAGAAGACTCGGCATTTTGGCTTGCCAAAAAACTCAAAGAATAAATGCTTGCTCTTGGAAAATCTGCACTAACAAGGTTGATAAGTGTACAGTAATACTTAGTGGGATTGTAAAATGAAAACAAAATGTTTAACAAAATAATCTAATAAAGATTAAACCAAGTGACACATACCTTCAAAGTCAACATCATATTTAAAAGAAAAAAAACTAAATATAAAAAGGTTCTCCAAATTGATACTATTACTACATCTAGGAGTCCAACTACCCTCACTAGATAATAAAGTACTACAAACTCGGCTTCATCCTTTTCTTGAAGCCACACCGAGCTCCATTTGTGCCAGGAAGCAAAGGCCCACAAGGGCTCATGGACCCAAATAGTCGAGATATAGATTTTGAAGATCATCAAAACCTTTTATACTGAGCTCCATTTGCTACATTAGATTATTAATCTTTTTATACTATGATATGTTTGAACAAAACTCTTAGGCAGAGGGATTGATTGTTCCCATAATCCGACTTTTATAGAACTAGAAAACTGTGATCTTTTTTATACCATACCCTTTTTTCTATGTAGATAAAATGACTAGGAAATTTTGTCCTTGAATGCTGAAATACAAACTCAATGGGTGACTATCTATTACAAGGATTTGTATATGCCTAGGGCATACTTATGCTGATATAATGTGCATAACATCATCCATTCATGCATGCAAATGCAAGGAAAATCATGTTATTGTATTACTTATAAATAACATAAATATTATCATAAATCATACTTAAAATCACAACCCTTGATTTACCATTAGTGACTGCACTAACATGTTGGCTAGGGCATTGATAGCCATAGACGTCACATTGATGCAATGAACCCTTATCAATAGTAGGTTGGTTGTGAGAATCCACCTCACCAATGCCACACCGACATGTTGATCACACTGCTAGCAACATGTTAAAAACTAATATGGCTCGGCACAAAAGTGCCAGTATTGTTCATCTTGCTCCCATCATTGACATGATCACCAATGTGTTATTAGTCCTGTTAATAGTTGGGAAGAAAAATAAACAAACCCCACACTGGTTCTTAGAATATTTTCTTCTAACAAAAAAAGGTAAAAGCTTCACAAAGATCAAGTTAGTTATAGTTTTTTCTCAAAATATGGGTTGTGAAATCTGCATAAAGTGAAATAACCATTATTGCACTACATACGGTAAAATCCTCACAGAAAACTAACATGCATTTGTTCAAACTTTTCAAAAAATCAATGAAGAACAAGTAACATGTAACTCAAATGATAAACAACATAAAAGGGTGCAATCTGACCTCAAATCCGGACTAAACTCTCCTCCTGGCACAAGTCCTCCTACTGCTTTGCTTTTGAATGCCCCACTCATGCTTGAACTCCACACAGACATCCCCAAAACCTGAAATCTTATGATTTCCTCCCTTTGAAATATGGTGTCTATGTTCCTAGAGTTTGAAATAGAAAATCTTCCTACAAATTTATGAAATAATTGCAAGCTACAATTCATGGATGTGACCATCGATATGTTGATTCCACTAATAGTTAAAATTATTGTTCACAAATTCTGAGCACTGCCACATAGAATAGTTTCGAGTAGAAATGAAAATTTGAAAATAAAATATTACCTTCTTTGAAAAATACGGGCTGTCACAATCAAGTCCCAAAAACTTCATGTTTTCAAATGCATAAAACACAAAATTTAACAAATAAAGTTCCAATAAAGTTTAGCTTGATGTATATCTAGGCCAAATGAATGAATTATAGAAAAATGAATCTCAACGAAATGGACTAAAAATTGAAGATTGAATTTTGGCACTCATTTCAACAATTTCATGAAAACTGGCAAAATCTCAAGGAATTTGAGTATAATGTCCAAATTTACTTCAAATCTGACTAAGACACACGCCTAATGATGGTCGTACTACCATAACAATTACTTTGGTCGTACAACCGGATAGTTTGGACTTTGGCATTTTCTTGAGACTCAATCGCATGTGCAACCCGATCCATTGGTTTTGAGTAACTTTTGTTTATTACTTTTTGAAATTTTAGAAATTCAAATAAATATTATTCAATCTTAAGATTCTAATGTAACCTCAAATAAGTAAAATAACCTAATTATTTACTCCATAACTCAAGAAAATAGCAAATCAAAATCACATGTTGAGCTCATGGTCCATACTATTCAAAATCATAATTTAAGCATTACACAACCAAAAATTTATAACCTTGTGACCTTACTTTGATTAGTCTACTCCTTGGTTTGTTTATTTTAAGCTTGTTTTCTTAACTTTTACGCTTAACCTAATCAAGATGAGATAAAGTTATCTATAACTCTATCATAGATAAGGTTATTTTTTTTTATTCACTTGATTAATTCCCTTATATATCATTCATTCAATTTGATTGTACAATAAAACAAATTCATCATTTACACCCTTGACTTATTCAATTTTGATTTTTTTTTTATTTTGATTAGGACTTGGTTTTTCTAAATCGTGTCAACTTGCCTTTTTCTTTCATGTGTCTTTCATCTTTTGGATGTCAAGTAGATGATAGCTTTCACTCTAAATAGATTTCTCAAGTACGTAGCCTTCTCCATTATCTTCACAAGGATTTTTCCTTTTTCTCTTTTTCTTTTCAACATGAACCTTCAAAGCCTTCGTAAAAGGAAAAAAATTATAGCAAGTTCTTGTTGGAATTTTGGCAAGTTCCATGAGTTTTGATTTCCTAGACTAAACCAAAATATAAACTTAGAAGTTTTCAAGTATCATATATTTCATATTTAAGTTCTTATCTTAAAATTGACTTGAGTTTTATGATGTGTGCAATATTTTAGAAAACTAGAGACATATAACATAATAATGAAGAAAATTAATATAATGTTTACTCACCATGGTGCATTCTTCTCTTAATTGAAGACAACATCACTCATAATGTATTTCAGCTTGAAGTATAAATTCTCTAGTATTGAGGAGATTGAACTGAACATCGAAAACTAAAAAAACACTACAAAATCTAATGCATAAACTATTTTTTTTATAGATTCATTTTTTCTATTTTTATTCAACTATTGATATAAAATAAACAATCAGGAAATCAAAATTAAAGAAGCCATAAAAACCATACTAATCCCATATGATTAAAAGAATTAATCCATAGGCTCTTTGAAATTCTTTTTACTTTTTGAAAGAGACACCTTTTATTTGATTAAAAGCCCAATCCTAATGCAATCCAAGGGTATTGAGGATGGTCAAAAATTCCTTTTTTCGAACTTGTATCCTACGGTTTTCCATGTATTCATTTATATAATGCCTTTTTTAATGATTGAACTTTGGATTAAGAATGTTGGGAAGTTCTTTTGTCTTTGTAGTATGAACAACCTGGAACGGACTTGGTAGTTTATATGGGTACTTTTTCCTTTACAAAATTTGTAACAACTTTAGAACATGAAGAATTTTTTCAATGTATCCAAATCTTCTATTATCACAACTACCTTATCCCATGTACAAAATCTTATCTAACTTCTTTTGCCTAAGAAGAATATTTTTAGTTTTTCTTGGACGTTTTTAAGTCATTACATAGATCTTTAAACTTTTACAAGCATGACTTATTTGTTTCTATTTTCTCATGAACTTCATCCTTTAAGAATTTTTACTTATCTAAAAGACTAATTTACTCATATACAAAGCCATCTAATTTCTAATTGGATGCCTTAATTATGCCTTCAAAGGATTTTGACTTTTCTCTTTCCTTTTCAATTTTAACTTTTAATTTTTGGACCCCTTTTCTAATGCTTCTTCCTTTGCATCCAAGACTTGGAAAATTAGTTAAATGTCTCCTCATTTGATTAGACAAATATTATAATTTTTGAAACTTTTTCAACCAAGTTATAGCTTTCAAAAAGATTTTTTTATATGTTTATCAAGGGAATCTTCTTTATTAGATGCTTCATGATCAGCTTCAACATTTTTTGATCCTTGAGATCCATACTTTTTCGGGTAATTTTTCTCTACACTTTTATGCAAAGCAATATAGTTGCATATAATATCATCATAAACATTAAAGAAAATTAAAGTCATGATATATCAAATAGCAACACAAGGCAAATATCCAAATTTTCTATACCTCAACTACCATTTGGAGTATAAGATTATTCAACATTGAGATTGACTAAAGTGCTTTTAACCCAAAATTACTAAAAGACTACAAGATGGGGCCACTTGCTAGGGAATTCTAAACTACTATGCATCAATTTTTTCATGTGGAAATCTGCCATGGTAAAAAATAAGTGACCCACCCTTGGTGATTAACTAATTCACTAAGAAGATTTAGAACTTAAAAAGACTTAACCTTTACTATAACTTTAAAAGTCAATCTCTAAATTTCCCTTGGCTACTAATGTCTTTCTAGAAACTTTTGAATGTTTTGTTCTTCATCTCCTCTAACACAATCTCCCATCAAAGTTTCTATCAAAGTGCATCTTGATTTGCACCATCTTCAACATGATGGATCTTGACCTCTCAACAACTCCTTTAACTTTGATAGATCACCTTGATCTCTTCATTAAATCTCAATGAGGCTTGTAAGACATTTCCAATCTCACTTGTCTTCTTCATTTACTTTGACCCTAAAGTTATGCGTGAAGCTAAATACAAAAATCTACCAAGCTACTACGTAGACATTGAAATTTATTAGATTCCTATGGCTGCATATAATATCTCTCAATGCACAATAGCTAATGAAAACACTATTTTCTCAATGCACTCAAGAGAAAAATAAAAAATATCTCTAACTTTTTCTTGCTTTCACTTGTTTTTACCATGTTATATATATATATATATATATATATATATATATATACAGAGAGAGAGGGAGAGAGAAAGAGAGAAAGAGAGAGAGAGAGAAATAGAAACTTTTAATAAGAATGAAATTCCACTTGGAATGACATTGTTTATTGCAAAACTGAACCCTGATCGACCACTATAAAAACTATTCAATCGTTATAGTGCTGCTGATTGTTTACTGTAGTGTTTGTATAGCACCTCACTTTATAGTGCAACAACAATATTGCTAAAATTCCCAATGCACATAGCATTCCAAATCAATCCCAATCTACTGTAGATAAAAAATTAGCACACATATGTAATATTCCCTTTTTTTAAAAATATTGTATCCATATGTGTGTGTTTTACCTGACAACCACTTTTAAGTTTTCATATTTTGCTTCATGTTCTATAGTAGACAAACACAAGCGGAGGCCACCATATTTTATTTCATATGTCGGAGGTATAGCCCACCGTTAGTAATATAACAAAAAATCTTGACTCTCTACTACACATCAAGCAGACTTCAGGTAGCCCATGACTCATTATGAAATCCTCCATAGTGACTGACCACCATCAAAATATTACATGAAGTCATAAGTGAGAACTCCATCAAAGATGAAAAGGGAAGGGGACCAAGTTTTCGTGGCAAATCGATGGAAATGATGTTTGTAATGTTGTAAGTAGGAGATCACTTCATTATTTTTTAGTTTTTCTTCTTCCTGAATGCTAATAAATATGTCATTGTTTATTTGTTTGGAAATACTCATAAAGTTGAAAAGATCCCTATTTTGAGTATATTTTTATTCCATAAATTTCAGAAGGAAATGTTCTACTGTAAAAATAATTTTTAATTTCTCAGGTTTCATGTCCCTCCTGCCTTTATATTGAGGAAACATCTGCTTGCCATCCATCCTCAGTAGCTAAGGTAAGAAGAATTGCCAAAATTCTTGCTCTCTGTCTCCCGCACTCACTCTTTCTCACTCCTCTTATTAGAGGGTCTTTTCCCATGTATAGCACAAAACTTTTCCCTTGTATAACACAAAGGTTATAAGTTTCTTATCTGCCCCTATAAAATGTGTGATTTTGTCCCTAATTTAGTTGTATCAGAAACAGTTTCTCTGGCTGTTTGCTTTTGCTTCCTTATTATTTATTATTTCATGCATTCATTATTTTGGCAGGTGACTCTAAATGAAGGCTTATCCAAAGTTACTAATTTTTCCATCATTTGGCATTTCCGTTCAGTCTTTTATTTTAAGGAAAAAATTGTAATGCTGTAGTTCTTGTAGTGAAGTATAAATACTTATTGGATATGAGGTTTCTGCTACTCTGCTTCCATGTATCTTTCTCTGTGAAAAAATGTTCAATTTGCATTCACATGCTTTATATCATTTTGAATTTAGAGGTTTTTTCACTCATTTTGGTTACTTGAGGCAATTGGGATTTCTTATAGGCATGTAGAACAAAGTGAATTTCATTTAACTTCCATGATCTCAACCTTCAAGCACATGTTGAGTCCAAATAACAAAAAAAATGAGGGATTGTATGAAGATGCTGGCCACATGTGCCTTTTGTTTTACTATAAGGGGCAACGAGATGTAAGCTCTAAAAAAATGTGGGATTCATAAGAAAACCTAATAATATAAAGAAAAAATTTATTAAAATGGACAAAATCTCAATTAAAGTATTAATTATTTATGAGCTACTTTATGATTTTCTACTTCTCACAAGGTATAAGGGAAGCCAAAAACCAATGATGTCAAACAAAAGCTTTTAAGCAAAAACTCATAAGTTGCAAAAAAAAACGAGCGAAAGTCCCTGAATTGTCTTCCTCAACAGCAGCAAAAAAGTGCCACCGAATCATATCTATGATTGCAGTAGTCCTCACTAGGATCAAATTTTTGCACCCAGTAGGAGCATTTCTAAATCTGAGGGCATCGTTCCTCCTCTCCTCATTTCATCTATTCTCTATCTCCCTTTCTCCCTGATTGTGCTGCTCTTACCTGTGAGAGGCAGGAAAAGAAGGGTGAGAGGGGGTTGAGGAGGAGGTTGATATCATAAAACAATTGAAAAATTAATTGAAGACTAACCATTAGTCCAAGTTCTACAGCTAGATTAATTCTATCCTCATTGTAATCTAAGTTCGTGCATGCCTGCCCAAACTCCTCTTCGTCAAGAAGCTCCCTATATTAGATGAATGAGGACAATCTGGTATATATCATGACCATTAAATGATAAAATTGTCTTAGACAAAATATACTTTTAGTTTCATCCTTGCATACCTGGGTTCCATGAGTAGGGCCTCCTCAAAGGAAGAGTCACGGGATAATAACTGTAATAGTTCTGAATGGAAGAAACACATTCTTTTGCCATTGCTTGAGTTTCAAATGCAAAGACACATCTAATAAAAAACAACAAAAATTTTTAAACATGTACTTATAGATGCCACAAAACTACACTCATATGCACCCAAACGAGATGACATCAGCATGGAAACCCACTTTGGTTATTTGCACTGGCTGCAGTGCTAGGCCACTGGGGAAAAATAAACGACCTTTAGGAAGTGATTGCAGTGCTATAACCAAATGCAACTCGGATAGATTGGGTTGCAAAACATCAAATTTTAAGAGCTGAGCACAGTATGTAACTGGAATCCTAATTGTACAAATAATAAAAACTCTTACAGACTTATAATCCTCATGATGCCCAAGATTCATAAGGTAAAGTTCTTTAACAAACAGATTTTTTTTTCATGCACTACAAGAACATATTTAATTTTCTTCCTATAACAATTCACATCTGTTGCTTTCTCATAAGCAAAAATCGTATTCACTGCCAATCATGACTTCAACCTATTTATACGCTTCCTCCATTTTACTAAAAGATGACTAATCCTCCCACATGAGCTTTGTCTCAAAAACCAGCCTCTATGCCCATGAGAAAATCCTGTTTGTTTGGGTTTAATATTTTGCTGCAACTGATCCTTCTTTGTGTGTTTGCCACTTGGTTTTTAAGGCACAAAAATGGTCAAGAAAACAATAACGGCCAAGAAAAGAAGAATGCTCACATTTCCTTTCAGCTTTAGGAGCCTTCCTTCCCAAACCCTCAGTCTGTTCAAGGAAATAGCTCACATCTATTAGAAAGAAAAAGAAATAAGAGTTCCAGGTGCGGCAAATAACATAAATGTTAAGTAGGATAAAGCTATTATCACCAATACTACTATTAAAGCGAAAAAGTGGGCAAAACCTTTTATCATAAAAATCCTAAATTACCCCTAACACACCTAAAGTATTATCTATGAATTCTTATTTATGGACCGGACAAAATTGCTAAACTAAACTTGAAGCTCAACTTACATATCATAATGACTCTAAATTTTTGGAGTGCAGCACGTGCATTCTAGATGTGCACTTCTACCATCAATAATAAATAAAAATTTTAATAGAAAAATCACGAACACCTTTACCAGGTTTTGCCATTCACTATCATCAACTTCACTATGTGTTGGCTCACTGCAGAAAATTTTGGAATGAGAAAAGTTAATAAACATCCATGCAGATGTCAAATAAAATAGACAGTTCATAAGACGCCCTGCAAAATTGAGAAGAACAAGTACATTTTAATGTCAGATGATTTGAGTACTTTGCGGGGTGCAACCTTTGGCGTGAATTTCATCTGGAGGTGGTCAATCAAATTTGTCAGTGATAGAAGGAGAGCAGGAAATTTATGTTACAACATCTAATGAACTACTCAAAACTCAAGGACAAAAAACTAATAGGACCAAACCTTTCGAGAAGCCACCACAGTTACGTTGCCCATTTGCCTTTATTGAACAAAACTGCAGATCCTAAAACAGAAAAATTAGGTCTCTGAATAATAAGTAATACACCGTCCGCTTATATTAATAGCTCTATTTGACAAAAATGTTTGTTTTATATTAATAATTTTATTTTGTTCAATTTAAGTGGTTGGGTATTTAAAAAAGAGTATATTAAGCTTATTTTCTCCTCTCTTAGATGTGGGTTTTACCCTAGGAAGCACAGATACAAATATAGGGATACGACACGACATAATATGGATACGGGAATACAATAATTTCTCAAAAACTAGCACATGATATAGTAAGGATATTGTTATTAAAAAATTAATATATATAGAGTCTCGTTTATATGAGCCAGAGCTCTATGGGCCGGCGGCCCATAATACTCATGGGTTTAAATACCAATGAGTATTATCGGCCACCAGATGTAAATCCGACAGCCCATAGGGCCCAGGCTCACGTAGGCGTATATGAGCCCGGGATCATATAAACTTTTCTCACATATATATATTTTTAGGTGCATTTGAAGAGTTCTAAGTGAAAAAGTTAAATAATAACTAAAAGAAAATAAATAAAAAGCTATTTGAGGTAGACAAAAAATAGAGTAAAAAGCTAACAGAAGCAAACCATTTCCTAAATTGACTAGTAAATTCCATTTCCATAACTATGACACTTAGCAAGGTAATAAAATTAATCTGCAAAGCAAATCAACAAAGCAACTAACCATTCAGACACACTCAAACTCGAAGTAGCAATTAACAAACATCTTCAAATTCAACTAAATATTCAAATAACTTTCCAACCCAGTAAAAACAATTAAAGTAAAATAATTTTATCAATCTACTCTGCCATGCATTCTATGCATCAAGCCATCAACCAACATAAAACTGCTCAGCTAGACACAAATACAATGAACCAATTGAGAGATTAGATAGACCCAGGTCAGGATATGGAGATAAACATGACAGGACGACAGAAATCAGATGAACCCATATAAAAAATTGTTATAGGGGAGCTTCCAGAATGGGTATGGCTGATACCCGCAAAGGCAAATTAGCAAAAATGGCTCAAAATTGGGCAACACCAACCAAAGGTAGATGAGAAACAGAGTGCGGAATGCGGAATGCGGGCTCGCCCCCCCGCAGCATGCTTCATCGACACATACAGAAGAAGCAGGGACTTGATAGAGGAAGAGATATTTGGCATTACTACTTTGGAGGCATTGTGACTTCCTCAGTTCTGGCAGTGACAGTCGATGAGGAGGGAGGAGGTGTGAGAGGCAAGAAAAAGGGTGGCTTTTTCCAGCGGCGATTTGGTTGCGACATCTCTTCTAGTTTCAGCAAGAAAGTGAGTTTTCGAGTTCGCATTCGTGTGTGGTTTAGTCTGTGTGACGTGTTGTATTCTCATTGGCGGCCAACGGGTGCTAAGGGAGAAACCCTCCAGAGCATATTCGTGTCCCTTTCATTCACCCAAAATTTGCCCCAAACAGTGAGAAGCTGAGAGCCGGCCAGACAATTCAGTGTAAGTTTTATACATTTCTACTAGTATTCTAAATTAGGAATTACAACGCCTAATCCACTAACCTAGAATTTAAAATTTCATATTAGAAATCTTTATTTACTAATGCCGGATTTTAAAGATGTTATTAAAAATCCTAATTGACTACCGCTAAAATTTGAAAATTGAAGATTTTATTCTAAAATCCTAATTGATAAAACATTGACTCAATAAGCTTATGCTCCACCCAGCCAAAAATAAAATATGAATGAACTTATTGGTCCGAGAATTCAATGTATGGCAAAAAATTTAGCCCTATTTTGATTTTAATAATAGTATATATACATATATGACAATAGTTTTCGGTCACTAAAAATTCAAGAAGAAACTACCCTACAGGCTTTAGTGTAATAGCTCATTCACGTACAAGCCCAAACAACATGCTCCAAGCTGTCAACACCCTTTCCTTAAAGGTAGGGTTTCATACCTACATCCTTTATTAATAAATTTTCTATTAATATTTAAAAAATAAAAAATTTACCCCAAAGGGTTCACCTTATCCCTATGGTTTATTTATTTATTTTTAAATCTAATTGTGGTTGCAGTAGTGAGCTGACATTGATCATCAATGTCTTCGCATCGGTTAGATCTAGCCAAGACCAATTCCAGCCACTAGGGCACAACTGTCATAGGCAAAACTTCAAGTTGCAACTGGAGTGCCTAGGGCTAACAATGGAATACTATGGTGACGGTTGGACTTATTTCCTTACCATTACTATTTCTCATGTTTTTATGCATAACTATTTCATTACATATATAATATAATTTATTATATATCCATTTTGTCTAAAATAAATCAGTTGGTTAACTATTACTCACAACCCCTTTCATAAGGGTTAATAATTTTAAATGGTCTCCTATTTTTCAAACATAACTAAACCTAAAAATCAACACAAGCAAATATCACAATTATACATTCATAAGATACTAACTCAAAAAAGTTATCCTATTTATGTATTTAAAGAGATTTATGTTGTGACTACGCAACCAAAACATTGACTACATAGACATTGCATGCCATAAAAAATGAACTAACCCCTAATTTCAATCGTATTCTTCAAAAAGCAATCTAAATTCCCAGAGTTTCCTTTATTTAACATATATCCAATATTTCAAGTCCCTTCATTGTCAAAACATTAACTCAATAAGCTTATGCTTCACCTAGCCAAAATCATACATAGGCTTCTGGGTTTGAGTATTCAATGCTGGGTTTGGTGAATATTTTTTGAAAAAAAATGAATGGGGTTGAGTATTAGGGTAGGGTTCATTTCTCTTAGATATTGCTTGGTGGTGGATGAGTGTTATACGAAAGAGGGCATGAAGTATTGTATATTTTTATGTATGCCAAATAGATAATAGGTATGGAAGAATTTTTTCTTTAACTATTCAACTTAAAAAATAATTAGGGATAATTTTTACTTAACTCATCGTTAATTTAATTATTATTTTTAACTTCTTAATAGTACTATACACAAAATAAAGTTATGAAGGAGTACCATGGACAACCCTAATCATGATGTAGCCCCCAAACTCATGCCTAGATCTAGCCTCTAGGCCACAGTTGCCAAAGGTGGCAAGGGCACCTTGACATATGGCATGACAGCCAAATATGATCACCATGTCCACAACAATTAGAGGTAGCAAGGGGAATGATGTAAAAAAAATCACATTTAGTGAAAATGACATAAATTTAAATTTGAAGTGCAATAGGGGTAATATTATCTTGTCATGAAAAACTAGTATAATAAGTTTATTGGAGGAAAGCCAAAATTCAATTGAGCAGTCGATAACGACTATGAGATATGACTTTTGCCCCACCTAACCCAATACAATTAACTTGGAGAACATATTTCATGTGCTTTTTTCATTATTGTTTCATATAACATTTGCCTATTCTTAGGGGTGTAAACGGACAACATTTGTCCGCCGTTTGTCCGCAATGAAAACAAACAATATTGGCTTGTCAGCATAGACACAAACACGGTTGTAGACAGTAGTTTTGGTCTAGTCATTTTACGGATGCGGTTGTGGATAAAACCTATCCTTGTCCGCTGAATATAACATGTTTTTCCCTTCATTGTGCCCTACTAGCCCCTTTTTGAATCGGAGCTCTCTAATCTGGAAGCAGCTGCGGCGATTGGGCTGCAATGAGTCCTCCCCTTTGTCCGCTATTAGCCAGCCTGATTCTTCCACGTCAAGCCCATCTCTAGTGCCTTTCCCGGTGGCTTCCTCCATCCCCCAATTGGTAGCTCCCAACGGCAACTGCCACATCAGACCCGTATATCCTGCTAAAGGATTCCTCTACTATAGCTCGGTAGCTCTCGACGGCAATGATCATGATTGGCTCCATATGGCGATGGCAGAGATTGGCTTTCAAATTCACACGGTGACTTCCACCTCCCAATGGCGTCCTCCGTTGTCAAAGGTTTTTTTTCTCTTCGTTTACATACCTTATCATGTCAAGGATTTTCATTATGTGAGTTTTTTATTTGGATCTTGAATAGCTCGGTAGAAACATAGGCAGATCTGAAATACGTTGAGATTTAGCCCAATTTTTCAATTTTGGTGAATTTTGCCGATACGGGAGAAATATCAGGCTACATTTCGGGGTATCCCTGTTTTGGCAAGCTTCCCGATTTTTGGCAAAATTTGCCAAACTTTGTCTCTATGGGTCATATGGAGGTAATGTAACTATTAACCTTGTCAGGACAATATTCTTAATTAACTGTCCATAAAGTATAATTTTTACGTGTGGCATCTAGGTTGGATATGTTATACAGGGCAGACTGCCACCGCTTTTTTTATCGTTGATTGATATTAGCGAATATTTGTTCTTGTTGTTTTGAGAGTTTTTGTTTATATTGTTCGTGTCCATCTATGTCCGTACCGACAGAAACGGAAGGACAATTTATATGTCCGTCATGGATAGCGGACGGACAAACAATATAATTATGTAAAAGTGGACGGACATGGATAGCCTTTGTCCGCAGCCGTCCGTTTACACCCCTACCTATTTTTACCCTATTTGGATTTAATAATGGCCAATATAATTAGCTTGCCATTCTTGTGATACTTCACACACTCTAGTCATCAATGTAAGGAAAACTGCACATCAAGTTCTAAGAAGTGTTTTTCATGCTCTTTGCCCACCATGAACCGAGCATAAGGAATACATGGGGAGCGTCTATTTTTAAGATGGACGGTGCACACGCTAGCACACATTAGTGTAAGCATCACTTGCGCTAATATGCACTAGCATGTGCACTATCTATCTTGAAAATGGATGTTTTACATGTATTCATTAGGCTCAGTTCACTCTTAGAGCATTCCTTAGGCTGAATTTCCTGTCTGACCGGAGCATGAAAAACGCTACTCATGCACTGTCTATTTTGAAGAAGGAATCACCTGGTAGCAAAATCAAAAGTGGGATATTGCCCGACTAAAAAGTGAGACAAAACAATGACAATAAGTATATGAGGACATCTAGCCTCAGCTGGAGCTAACTAAAGCTGGAGTTCCGGGACCATCAGATCAGGCTAGGGCTATAGTGAGCTGCAATTATGGTTAACATTTTCCTTGTTGGGCAAAAAAAAACATTCAAAAAGAAAAAAATAATCAAAACACGTGATGCAGCTCCCTATTCGCTTGTAAGCATCACTTGCGCTAATATGCACTAGCGTGCGCACTGTCTATCTTGAAAATGGATGTTTCACATGCATTCCTTAGGCTCAGTTCACTCTTATCATTAGGCTGAATTCACTGTCGGAACGAAGCATGAAAAACGCTTCCCATGTACTAACTATTTTGAAGAAGGAATCACCTAGTAGCAAAATCAAAAGTGGGATATTGCCCTGACTAAAAAGTAAGACAAAACAATGACAATAAGTATACGAGGACATCTAGCCTCAGCTGGAGCTTACTAGAGCTGGAGTTCTGGGGCCATCAGATCAGGGCTAGGGCTATAGTGAGCTGCAATTAGGGTTAACATTTTCCTTGTTGGGCAAAAAAAAACGTTCAAAAAGAAAACAATAATCAAAACACGTGATGCAGCCACAAAACAGAGAAACATCTATCAGTGCACTTCTATTAGATCAGGGTATAAAAAGGGGTAGTAGCAGAGCGTTGAGCACAACCACCAAAGCAATGGAGAGTAATGTATGGTTTGCAATGGAGAGTAATGTAAGGCCTGGACCACTTGCACACGGCCAAGCCCATGACAGGGTTGACCCATCTCTAACCATAGGTCCTACCATCAATACATAATTCGTGCGTCTAGGCCCCACAATGTGTTAATGCACATCATAGTCCCATGCCTAGTATTCATATGTGACTTGGGTGGATCCCAACCAAATTAGTATTATGATCCCAACCAAATTAGTATAAGAAGTTTATATTGTTAATAAATGCATTTTATTTAAGAATATTTTTGAATCTGCCCAACATTTTTTTATTTTCCATTTGCTACTACAAGTAGTTGATAAGTCACATTAAAGTTATTTAGAGTGAACATCTTTTAGTAATCAAGTATGTAAAGATATTGATCGTATTATTTTTTTAAGCCATCTAGTAATCAAGAGTTAGGTCTGATGCTGAAGACTACTTTATTTGGAGAAAAAAAATGCCAAAAGTTTCAGGAATGAATTCACTCATAAAACACTCATCTTTATGATCAATATCTCTACTAGGTGAAGTTAAAACTTACATCTCATCTAATTCTCCTCTTCTTAAACTTGTTGTTAAGTTTCTTTTCCTATTTAAAAGATGAAGCATGTAATGTTCTATTTTTTTTCTTGAACCTTTGCCCTTGCTCCCCTTTTGATTTAATTAAAGGGAGTCTTCTCCCCCTTTCACCTCATAAAAAAAAGTAATATTACAACCTAATTTTTTACAATAATTAAAGAAATCATGCTATACCGTGCAATTATATTGGCTAGTAATAGCTCAAGTTGGGCAAACAACTTTATTATACATAAATAAAATTTCCAATTCCCTATTTATGGTTCTTTGATGAGAATCAAGTGGCTAGTATTTATGCAATGATGTAAAAAAATCATTATAAAATTATTTAGAATGAAAGAAACACATGCACATGCGCGCACACACCCATGTAACACACACACACACACACACACACACACACACACACACACACACACACACACACACACATATATATAGATATATATACACACATATATATATATATATGTATGTATGTATGTATTCCCTTGGGAGGAATTCTTGTCTGGTTTCAACGATACATACTTTCCTCTCCGCGAGCGAGAAGAGAAAAAGAAGTTTTTGAATTTGTAGTAGGGATCCATGATAGTCTTAGTCTTTGAAACTAAGTTCGTGGAGCTCGAGCACTTCGCACCTCACTTCTTCAGCTATGAGTATGAGCGTGCGAGGAAGTTCGAGGATGGACTAAGGCCCTTCATCAAAGGCTAAGTGGTACCCTTCCTACATAAGACCTTAGTGGAGGTACTTAAGACAACTATCGTTGTAGAGCAGGACTCAGATGACTATATGAGGAAGAGGGGGTAGCAGCCCAAGAGATCGAGATAGGAGGATTCTCATAACCTCCGAAACCATAAGCATCATGATGGTCATCATACAAGCCATAACACTCACTCGATGCAGTAAGACTACCTTGACCGTTGTGCTAGGGTGTCTTGCTGTGGATGTCGGCAAAAGGGGCACTATTAAAGCCAGTGTTCTCATGGGGCTAATGGTGCACAGAGACGTCGACCGGTGCCACCTAATGCTGGTCCTAGGCAACAGGGAGCATCACAGGCGAGGCCTTCGTGCTAAAGAAGGCCTTCGTGTGGAGGGGAAGCAGCACCGAGCGGTTGCGAATGCGAGGTTTAGGAGTTACTAAATTGAGTAATGTTATTATGGCGTTAAAAAAGGTATGTCAAAAAGTTACTTCATCCTCCACAACTATTGATGAGTGGGACTCATGAAAATGGGTCCTACTCATCAAATGGTTATGCGAAGATGAACTAACTTTTTGACGTGGCTTTCTCAACGTCATAATAACATTACTAAATTAAATTTGCTTGGAGCAATAATAACAGGTTACAGAGTAACTTGTTTCATTATTGCCAAAAACAATGAGTTGTAATATTATTCCTACATAATTATTATTATTATAAGCAAACGAGTTTATATTGTTAATAAATGCATTTTCTTTAAGAATAATTTTGAATCTGCCCAACATCTTTTATTTCTTATTGCTATTACAAGTGGTTGATAAGTCACATAATTAATGTATATATTTAGAGTGAACATCTCTTAGTAATCAAGTACGTTAAGCCATTGATCATATTATTTATTTAAGTCATATAGTAATCAAGAGTTAGGTCTACTGCTAAAGATCTTTTTGAACTGCACTGTCTACTTTGTTTGGAGAAAAAAATATGCCAAAAATTTCAGGACTGAATTCACTCATAAAACACTCATCTTTTATAAGTGTGAACTTCAAGTTAAAATTTACATCTCATTTAATCCTCATCTTTTTAAACTTGTTGTTAAGTTTCTTTTCCTAGTTAAAAGATGAAGTATGTAATGTTCTATTTTTTTTCTTGAACCATTGTCTTTGCTCCCCTTTTCATTTATTTGAAGGAAGTCTTCTCCCCCTTTTACCTCATAAAAAAAAAGTAATATTACAACCCAATGTTTTACAATAATTAAACAAGTCACACAATACCAGGCAATTATATTGGCTAGTAATGGCTTAAGTTGGGCAAATGACTTTTTTATACATAAATAAATTTTCCAATTCTCTATTTATGGTTCTTTGAAGGGAATCAAGCGGCTAGTATTTATGCAATGGGGTAAAAAAATCATTATAAAATTAATTAGAATGAAAGAAATACACACGCGCGAGCACACATACCCATATATCTATATATATATATATGAGCATAAGAAAGTACGTAACGATGCATACACATAGTTGGCTATGTTAGGACACATAGCCAACTAGCACATATTTATATTCTTAAGATGTCCCCTCCTCCCTGAATAGTATTGGAGAGTCTCTTTGAGTGTTTTGGGGCGTTTGGCAAACTTTGCAGAAACCATGCCCGTACAGCCACTTTGGCTGCCACTCCAGTAGAATGGGAAAATTCTCTTATTCTATATTGGGGGGGACATGGTGAGCTGAATGGACAAAGCTGTTGGTATGATGCCTAGCCATGCAACCGGCTGTCTCGGATGACAAATGCTATATTGGGGGGGACATGGTGAGATGAATTGAGAAAGATGTTGGTATGAGGCTTAGCCTTGTAACCGGCTGTCTCGAATGACAATGAAGACTTGTTGTGTTGCTAGCTATCATGCTAGAAGCCCCGTTTGTTAGGAGATGGGGCTCTCCGACCTATCAGGCAGCCATCCGTCCTTATGGCCGTGTTTGATATAAAGATCTTTGCATGCACTTGGCTGAGATGGATTGTTCTGATGCCCGAGTTACCTAAGTTGGATCTGCGCATTGTAAGGAGGTATCCCCCTCCGATCAGCTTGCTTAGGAAATGTTTTGG
Organism: Saururus chinensis; assembly: GCA_035235625.1. Taxonomy (NCBI): domain Eukaryota; kingdom Viridiplantae; phylum Streptophyta; class Magnoliopsida; order Piperales; family Saururaceae; genus Saururus; species Saururus chinensis. The sequence goes on along the minus strand of CP141145.1, from coordinate 2,909,478 downwards.
CATGCTCGTACATTTGCCTTGGGATGGGTTCGTTGCTTAGCTTCGCGAGCTAGACGCTTGGTCGATTGGCACGAGGCTATGACCTTGACAAAGAATGCTTTATTCGCTTTACTATTTTGGCCTTGCGAGTGACACATGGTAGGTGTTTCTTGGGCGCCTCCATGACATACCTTCCCGACCACCCTTGGACCCTGTGGCCTATACCGGCTCACCTGGACCGAAATAGGCCCGAGTCCATCCTATAGTCCAATAGAGATGAGCTAAAAATATAGAGGCAAAATGGTTGCATGTGCTTTAAATAAATAATCACAATTCCAGTAGAGTGGAAAATATAATAATTATGACAATCCCCACCTTGCCTGGAACTGCTTCCACCAAACCACGTTTTCAACATATAATATTGGAGGCAGCCCCGGACTCCTGCCTAAGTTTCAGCCCAAGTTCCAACCCTTGCCCATATGGACAGCAAAAATATCTTCGTCCCATTTGTCCTTCACCAATATTACAGCCCACATTTTTTAAGGAAGACAAGTGTTGTCCCGGGTCTAGTGACCCCCGGCGGAGTCATGGGGGTCAGGGAAGTAGTAGCTGATGGTGTGGCCTGGCACGAAATTTCTGGATTGCTTTGGTTTGGTAAATATATAGCAGTCATGACAGGTGAATAGCCAGTTGTCGGCAAACATTAAAATTTGCATTAAACTTGTATACTAATAAACCTTCCTCGGCCGCTGCGTTAGTGAGTTCACAAGGTAATTACAGCTCGAATATAGGTAGTCCTCTTTTTGTTATTTGATAGTCAAGGTGCACATGCTCGAATATAGATATATACACGTGTTATGCATCAAACATTAGATATTACTGTTATTCTAAGAATCACTTATCATATAAACTTTGTTATTATATTAAGTGTCACCCTATCTCTTGCTTCCCCTATTATTTACTTCTCTAGTTTTTATGTTAAGATTCATTCATGTGGAAGTGTTGTATAGTAGGTGTGTATGCTTTGCAGGAACTAGCCTATGTGTTGCACACCTTGTATGCAGGTGTTGCAGGGAAGACATGCAACATTGCGCAACATGTATCGGCAACGTTGCACAGAAAGCATGCGGTGATACATACACATAGTTGGCTATGTTGGGACACAACCAACTAGCACATATTTATATTCTTAAGATGTCCCCTCCTCCCTAAATAGTGTTGGAGAGTCTCTTTGAGTGTTTTGGGGCGTTTGACAAACTTTGCAGAAACTATGCCCCCACAGCCACTTTGGCTGCCACTCCAGTAGAATGGGAAAATCTCTTATTCTATACTAGGGGGAGCATGGTGAGCTGAATTGACAAAGCTGTTGATATAATACTTAGCCTTGCAACCGGCTATCTCCGATGACAAATGCTATATTAGGGGGGACATGGTGAGCTGAATTAACAAAGTTGTTAGTATGAGGCCTAGCCTTGCAATCGGGTGTCTTGGATGACAATGAAGGCTTGTTGTGTTGCTAGCTATCACGCCAGAAACCCCATTCACTGGGAGATGGGGCTCTTCGACCTATCAAGCGGCCATCCAGCCTTATGGCCATGTTGAATACAAAGATCCTTTTATGCACATGGCTGAGATGGATTGTTCAGATGTCCGAGTTACCTAAGTGGGATCCTTGCATCTTAAGAAGGTGTCCCCCTCTAGTCAGCTTGCTTGAGAAATGTTTTCACATGCTCGTACGTCTGCCTTGGGACGAGTTCGTTGCTTAGCTTCACGAGCTAGACGCTTGATCGATTGGCACAAGGCTATGACCTTGATGAAGAATGTTTTATTCGCTTTACTATTTGGCCTTGCAAGTGACGCATGGTAGGTGTTTCCCAAGCACCTCTATGATAGACCGTCCCTATCACCCTTGGACCCCGTGGCCCATATCTGCTCACTTGGACCGTGGTAACGTTGGACCGAAATAAATCCGAGCCCATACTATGGTCCAATAGAGATGAGCTAAAAAAATAGAGGCAAAATGGTTGCAAATGCTTTAAAAAACAATTACAATTCCAGTAGAGTGGAAAATATAATAATTCTGAGAATCCCCAACTTGCCTGGAACTGCTTGCACAAAACCACGGTTTTAGCATAGAATATTGGAGGCACCCCCAGACTCCTGCCCAAGTTCCAACCCTTGCCCATATGAACAGCAAACATATCTTCGTCCCATCCATCCTTCACCAATATTACAACCCATGTTTTTTAAGGAAGACCAGTGGTCCAGGGTTTGGTGGGCCCCGGTGGAGCCATAGGGGTCAGGGAAGCAGTAGCTGACGAGTGATGGCATGGCCTGGCACGAAATTTCCAGATTGCTTTGGTTTGGAAAATATATAGCAGCGTTAGTGAGTTCACAATCTAATAACAGCTCGAATATAGGTATTCCTCTTTTTGTTATTTGATAGTCAAAGTGCACATGCTCGAATATAGATATATACACGTGTTATGCATTAGACATTAGATATTATCATTATTCTAAGAATCACTTATCATATAAACTTTGTTTTTATGTTAAGATCACTTGCCACCCTAATAATGTCTCACTTGCTTCTCCTATTGTTCGCCTCCCCTAAGTAAATATTAAAAAATCTCTCCCATTCGCCTCAATATATGTCATATGTATGTACCGAACCTACTCCTATCACACCTATGTTGGATCCATCGCTAGCATGGCACAGCACATCATCATGTTGTTTATTGTCGACCCCTCTCCCAATGCCTCCTCTGTCTCTTTCTCCTCATCTTTGCTTTTTGCTTCTCCACCTCCTCATTTCTTCTTCATTTTCTTCTTTTCCTTTTTGTTCATATCCGCTGGTCACTACCAAATTAATATTGGCTGGACACATGGAAAAAAGTACTAAAAATATTTAAATTTTGGTGGAATTAAGACACTGTTTGTTGGGGGGAGAGGGAAGATATATTCTTATATTAAACTTTATTTATTTAGTAAAGAATTAATTAGAAGAACTATAACTAACCAAGCAATTAGGACAAACGTTTGTTGGAAGCTCTAAAAGTTTTGTATGCTTGGGAGAGACATGCTAAAGAAAATTGACCAACAACAAAATAAAAAACCTTAACTAAAGGCAACAGAAATTATATTGCATATTATAGCTTCAAAAAGTAGATACATGCTATTGAGATTTTAGGATGACAGAATAAGAGGGTTATGTTGGTTTGTGGACATTAAAGAGTGCATTAAGCTGAAAGTAAACGAAATGCAGTGTCTTCACACACTAAGGAAAGGGGATTAGCTAGTTTGTTACAAATTCTATATCTTAAAAGTAATCTATTTAAAAGATGATCATATGAACACCAACACCTAATGTCAATAAATAATAATAGTATTTAATCAAACAACATAATTTCTCTACTAAGCTCACCAAATAGAGACAAAATAAACTAAAAACAACATATTGTTTTTTGCAAGAACAAAAAAAGAACACATGATGATGCAACACAACATTATTAAAAAAATACTATTGCGCAACACGATATTAAGGTACAATTTGTCATCTCTGTTTTTGAGAAATCCTTTTGAGTATGAGATAATCACCCAATTTTTGGTAACGTGTTGTTATTGCCGAACCGGACCTAGAAACAAAATGATTCTAGTCGCATTTCATCTCGGTTTGGATTTACTTGGCACCAGAACTCTAGATACTAAATTTATTGTTGGAATCTAGAGTTTGCTTGCATTAAATAGACTTTATGGATTGAATTTACTTCTGAGGGTTTATCTTCTCTTTCTGAAATTCTCATCGAATGCTTCCCACCTTGGCCGCTCCCTCTGTCCTACCCTCTAGCCCCTCTGCTCCTTTCCACACTCAGCGGCCAAGCTCTTTGTTTCCATGTGCACTGCCACCCCTAAGTACGACTTCCAGTGTTTCTAGTTCGACCCCATCAAGGAGTTCATTGTCTCTCGCAAGATGACCCACTGCTACACGATGGATACAATCGCCTACACCACACCTGCATGGTTGTGGCCAGTGTCAGTTCTGCTAGCCTCTCCTGCACCTATGAGATGAGCAAGAACCCCAACATCAGAGTGGCCATCAGCAAGCAGTCTGTGAGTCCCGGTGGTGGCCCCTGGCTAGGCGGCCAGCTCTTCCTGGCCATCTTCTCAACTACGACGAGCAGGACAACTACATGGTGATCAACCACTCAACCCTTTTCATGTCCAGTTGTCCACCATCATGAGCAAGCTCTTGGCCTACCCCAACGTCAAGCTCTTCCACTTCATGTCCACCATGGAAGACCATATTGACAGATATGGTTGCGTATCGGCTGATACGGTTGTGTATCGGTCACGATCGATATGGCACGGACCTTGATACTGTAGGCACAAAAATTATCTGCATGAATGCCGCGTTTCGACCATATCGATCCGATCCGGCTCGATCAGCTACGAACCCGATGCCGGAACACGGAATAAAAACCTCTTCACCTCCCCTACCGTGTTCCTGTTTCGGCTTCTCTCACACACCTCCCCCACGGAATCTTTCCTAATAAAAAATCATTAGCAACGCATTTAAAAAGCTCTGCTAATAAAAAAACAAATTAAAAAAAGAAGACTTGTGGATTAGTGACGCTTCCTAAACAGTCGCTAATATTTAAAAAAATAAAAATTCATATAACAGCCATTAGCAAAGCTTTTGAGTCCGTCTCTATTGACATCAAAAAATTTGAACAAAAAATCCCGCCAGAGGCGGGATGACATGAATGGCATTGCACCCCTCCTTCGGCAAGGTGTGGGAAAGCAAAAGAGGGGGAGCTGATTGGGGGCTTGGGGTTAGGGACACAGGGTAGGGGTGACCGGGGAGAGGGGAGGAAAGATAGGAGAGAGAGAGGTAGAGGGGGAGTGTGGAGAGAGAGATAGGAAAGATAGGAGAGAGAGAGGAGAGAGAGGTAGAGCTGGAGTGTGGAGAGAGAGAGGGAAAGAGGAGAGAGAATGAGGAGAGTGAAGAGAGATGGAGTGAAGAGAGAGAGGAGAGAGAAATAATGTAGAGAGAGACGAGAGAGAGAAAGGGTGTAGAGAGAGAGGAGAGAGAAAGAAGAGAGATATTTAAAAAATTAAGCCTATTTATGATGCTAAGAAAAAATAGTCGCAAATAGTTATAATATTTGAGTGCTTACAATTAAGCATCACAATTATTATAACTATTTTCTATGCTCTTTACAAGCATCTCAAATAGTAAAGATTATAAAAAATTAATTCAATTTGTGACGCTCATAAATAATTATAATAGTTGTGATGCTTAATTATAACTGTCGCAACTATTATAACTATTTACAATGCTCTTTACTAAGCGTCACAAAGAGGCTTAATTTTTTTTTAAAATCTCCCTTCTCCCTCCTCTCTCTGATCCTCTCTTCAGTCTCTCTCCTCTCTCTTTGTCTTCACTCTCTCTCTCACCTCTCTCATTCTCTCTTCTTTCTCTACCCTCTCTCTCTATCTTTGTCATCTCTCTCTCTTCACTCTCCCTCTCATCCACCTCTCTTCTCTCTCTCTTCACTATGCTTTCCTCTCTCATCCTCTCTTCTCACTCTCACTCTCTCTTTCCTCTCTCTCCTTTATATCTCTCTCCTCTCTTCTCTATCTCCCTCTCATCTCTCTCTTCTCTATCTCCTCTCTCACTCCCTCCATCCCCCGTCTCTTCTAACTCTCTCTCCTCCCTCTCTCATCTTTCTGATCTCTCGCTTTCTCTCTCTCTTCCATGCGCACCAACGTAAGCCTCTGCTCTGTGGATAAGGGGAGAGAGTATGGGATTTTAAATTTTTTTAAAATTTTATAATTATATATCATATTTTAAAAATAACAAATATAAAAAAAACTAAATATATTGTGACGCATAAGAAAAAGCGTCGCTAATACCATTCATATTCGTGACACAAAATCCTTTGCATTGATAATATATTTTTATTTCTTTTTAATTATTTAAAATATATAATATTTAATAAAAAATTTAAAAAATCAAAGTTAAATTCTACCCTCTCTTTCTATTCCATCTTTATCTCTCCTCTCTCTTCACTCACTCTCCTCTCTCTTCCTCTCACTTCTCTCCCTTCTATATCTCTCTCTCCGCTCTCTCCATCTCTCTCTTATCTATCTCCTCTCTCTCTCTCTCCCTACCCCTCTATTTGTCTCTTCCGGCTCTCTCTCCTCTCCCTCTCTTCCCTCCCTCCTCTTTCTGATCTCTCACTTTTCCGCACACATCAACATGAGCCCTCGCTTTGAGGAGGGAATTTTAATTTTATCTTTTAGGATTTTTGAATTATATATTATAATTAAAAAATAACACATATAAAATAAATTAAATGTACTAGCAATGCATAGGCAAAAGCATTGCTAATACCTAAGGTATTCACCACACAAATTCCTATGCATCGCTAATATATTTTTTATTTTTTTAAAATATAATATTTAATAAAAAATCTAAAAAAATTAAATTAAAATTTTCCCTCTTTCTACTTTGTATTTTCTCTCTTCTCTCTCCCCTCTCTCACTTCTCTGTGTTCTCTATCACCTCTCTCTCCCCCTCCCTCCTCACTTCTCTTCAAACTCTTTCTCCTCTCTCTTCCTTCTCTACTCTATCTAATCTCTCTCTATCTTCCTCGAGCGTCAATGTGAATCCCAGTTCTAACGATACGAGTGGAGATAGTAGTGGAATTGAATTTTACTTTTTAGGATTTTTAAATTATATATTATATTTTTAAAATAATAAATAGAAAATTAAATAAATATATTAGTGACACATAGTAAAAAGTATCACTAATACCATTGGTATAAGCGATGCTTATGCATAGCTAAAACCTAGGGTATTAGCGATGCAAATTCCTATGTAGCACTAAGACATTTTTTATTTTTTTTAAATATAATATTTTATAAATAATCTATAAAATAAAAATTAAATTTCTCCCTCTCTCTACTCTCTATCTTCACACTCTCTCTACCCAATTTCTCTTTCATCTCTCTCTATCTCTCTTATATCTTTCCTCTCGTCTCTCACTCTCTCTTCTAGATCTCTACTCTCTTCCCTCTCTTTTCTAGATCTCTCTCTTCACTCTCTTCCCCGTCATTCTCACTCTTTAGTACTCTTCCTTACTCTCCCATCTTTCTATCCTCTTTCTCTCTTCTCTTTCTCTTCTTTCTACACTCCCCTCTCCCTTACAGGTGTGAACGTGAGCCCTAGCTCTAAAGAAATTATATTTATTTTTTCTTATTTATTTATTATATATAAATATTAAATAAAATATATTATATTTATAGTTTTTTTAAATTTTTTAATATTTATTTATCATATATTATATATTTCAATAATAAATATTAAATAATAAAACTAATAGTCTTATTTAAAAAAGAAAACTATTTCATTTTATTTGCGACACTTTAATTAAAACATCACTAATACGAATACTATTTGCAATGCTTATGGAAAAGCGTCACTAACACTTATAAGTTTTTTTAATCTTTTTTAAAATTTATAACTTTTAACGATGCTTTTTTAGAAGTGTCACTAATATACAAGTAATTAGGGATGCTTTTAGAAAATTATCACAAATTGTTCTAATTTTTTATTTTTTTAAAAGTTTATAAATATTAGTGACACATTTTCAAAAGCGTCACTAATAGTATAACTATTAGGGACACTTTATTAACATCACCACTATTATAAATACTATCTGTGATGCCTTTAAAAATGCGTCGCAAATAATTCTAAATTTTTATATTTTTTTAAAAAATTAGAACTATTAGCAATGCTTTTTCATAAGCGTTGCTAATAGTAAAATTTTAGGGACACTTTGTTAAAAGCATCACTATGATTATTACTTTTTGCTACACTTTTAGTGTAGTGTTGCTACTAGTTGTAATATTAGCAATGCTTTAATAGTTATAAAATTTACAATGCTTTTTTATTCTCAAATAGTAGTTTTTAGTGACACTTTGTATTGCATTAATCTTGGTTGTTGCAATGATGGAAGTTATCCATGCAACTAGTGAATATGTATCAAAGAATCTTAACCTTCATTTTGCTTGTATCCTTTTACAATATGTCAGGTTTTATTTTGATTAATTGATCCATTAGCCTTCATCTTTCTTTTTAATGTCTACTTGTATCCTAGATGTTTACTTCCTGGTGAAAGATTTGCCAACTTCCAGTATGATTTTGCATAATGGATTTAATTTTTCTATTTACAGTCTCCTTCTAATATTCTACTTTTGGAGAAGACATAACTTTCTTAAAGATTTGAGGATTATTTTATAACAAATATGTTAGAAAATTAAGATCAAAGAATTTTGATGTTTCAACATATTTGTTGCATCTAGGTTCATCATCTTCTCTCTCTTAATCTTCACTATTGTCCCATTCAACATCAAAAGTTCTTTTAAAAGAACTCTTTTCTTGTGTTAAATTACAAACAAAAATATGTTCAAAACATGAAACATTCATAGATTGAATTACAAAATTGACATTTACACCAAGAATCTCCTATTTATAAATAAGAAAGTGATCTGCATTATTATTATTAACATAACTAATGAATACACAATCAATAGTCTTTGGTTCAATCTTTCTCTTTTTGGAATAAGGGACCACTACTTCTGCCAAACAACCCCTAAAACTTTAAAAATTTGTAGGAAGGCTTTCGACCTTTCCATAATTCATACGATATCTTCAAGGTTTTCTTATGTATATTGTGTGAATATAATTTACTAAAAACAAATCTTCCTCTTACATGTTCAGGGATAATCCATAAATTATTAACATGGCTTCATCATCTCTTTTAAAATTTTATTTTTTCGTTTAACAACTCTATTTTGATGAGGTGAATAAGAGGCAATAGTTTGGTGTATAATACCATGTTGTGAATAGAATTCACCGAAAAGTGATCCATATTCCCCACCTCTATCACTCTTTAGAACTTTTGTTTTCTTGCCAAGTTGATTCTCAACCTCTTTTCTGTATAGCATAAACATGTCTATAGCTTCATCCTTTCTTCTCAACAAGTATACATAACAATATCAAGTGCAATCGTCATTGAAAATAATGAAGTACTTTTTACCTCCTCTTATTTTAAAAAGTTAAAGTCATAGACATCGCCATAAATTAACTCAAGAGGTTCAATACTTCTCTTAATCCTTTAGAATGATTTCTTTGTCAATTTTGAGTCCTCACAAATCTCACATTTATAATTAGTTAATATTTAATTTAGGCAGATATTCCATATTAATCAATCTTTGCACAGTGTCATAATTAACATGTCCTAATTTACCATGCCACATATCACATGACTCAATCATATAAGAAGAAAAAACACTAGCATTCTTAATAATAGAAACATATACAATAGTTAATACATTGAGCTTCAAAAGCCCCTCATTAAGATACATTTTCCCCACATATAACCCACTCTTAGTCAATACAAACTTATCCGATTCAAACACCTATTTGAACCCGTTCTTGCTCAAGAATGATCCTAACACTAAATTCTTTCAAATTTCTTGTACATATAGCACATTGTTGAGAGTGTGTTCCTTGCCCAAAGTCATCTTGTGCACTACCTTTCTGATACATTCTGCCTTGGTGGTAGAAGAATTGTCTATGAAAAGTTGTTCACCATTTTCCACCGGTTGATATGTGGAGAACATTTTTCTATTTAAGCACACATGACGAGCGACCTAGTTGTCCACCTACCAATCTCTTGCATTAGTGACCATGTTCACTTCAGACATCATACTAGAAATGCTAATGTCATTCACATTGTTGGAGAAATTCTCCACTTTAGTCATGTTGGTTGTTCATTTTTTTCTTGAAATCTACTTGTTTCCTATGCTTAGTTGGAGTCATTGCTTGAATTTCCTCCAAGATTTTTCATCTTCTTGTTGTTGAAGTTGTTATTTTCTGCTCTTGCTCCACAACATTGACTTTGGTTTCCATGTCATGACCCTTGGTTTTCTTTCCATAAGTATGATTGTCCTCTTCAATGCTCAACCTTACAATTAGATCTTCCATGTTTATCTCTCGACACTTATACTTCAAGTAATTATTAAAATCCTTCGAGGATAGTGGTAATTTTTCGATTATAGTATCCACGTGAAAGGATTCACTCAAAGTCATACCTTTTTTATGCATATCATGCAGGATCACTTGGAGCTCTTGGACTTGATTAATCACAGTCCTAGAATTTATCATCTTGAAGTCCAAGAATTTTCCTACAATGAATTTCTTCATGCCAGCATCTTCTGTTTTGTACTTATCAAAGGATACCCATAGTGCTTTGACACTCTTTATTGGACTATTCATGTTGTAAGCGTGTTGTCCAACCCATTGAGAATATAATTTTGACATAGAAAGTCTGTATATTTCTATGCATCAATTGCTGCAACAGCCTATTTATCATCCTCATCTCCCTAATGAGAACATGCACATCCTCTTGCTAGAATTGAGTCAAATTCAACATGGTAAGACAAAATAGCATCTTCTATTACCATCTCTTAAAATTTGCACCACTTAATTTTTTTGGCTTCTACCCTTTCACTTGACTAGGAACATGAGCAGTCACAGTAGTGGGAATTATGACTGAAGTAACATTGGCACACTCTTCAGCCATTTCTATTCCAATGAATAGAAGACAATCTTAGTTTCAAAGTATTTAGCTTTGAAATATTAATCACAATAGTAAAGTATGAATTTTTTTTTTTATAATTCTGTCTTAAGATTGTTAACTTCCTTACCTTAGTATTTGTTGCAATGAAGCAAAGTTATGGAAAGCCGAGAACTAGATTTAATCAAGTGCACACACTTATCCTTAAGACAAAACTATGCCCTCCCTACTAGTGCTTAGGAATCGCTTGGGCATCTATCTCCTAGAATAAGACGATCTACTATACGTTGTAGAAGCACCTTCACACAGCGTATGCAATGAAACTCTATTATGCAATTGCTCTAATAGAAGATGGTAATGAAATCCAAAAAAGAATGATTAAGAAAAACATTTTTTTGTGATTTATAAGAAATCTCATTGAAGAAGACAACTGATCCCATTCAAGAGATGTGTTCACCTGTTAACGGACATATTCGGGTTAAGAGAAAACCAGACCCACACTTCAACAAAATGTATTATTAGCGACATATTTATTAGCAACGCAAAATCAGGCATCCCAAAAAATAACCATTGGCGATGTATAAAAAAGCGTCGCAATAAAGTCAACTATTAGCGACGCTTTATAATACGCGTCGCTAATAGTTGACCTATTGGCAATGCTTTCTCTAAACATCACTAAAAGCTATATATTTTAAATAGAAAAAAGAAAAAAATTTATAACTATTAGCGACGCTTAATATAAGTGTCACTAATAGATCTTCTATTAGCGATGTTTAGCATAAGTGTCACTCATACTTATTAATTATAATAAAAATACAAAATAAAATAAATTTTTTTGGCGACGTATAGAAATAGACATCGCTAATAGTATAAGTATTAACGACATATATTTCTATACGTCGCTAATACGATTTATTTTATTTTATATTTTAATTTTAAAATTAATTTTTAAAAATAAAATATCATACAAATTTGAAATTTGAGGAGAGAGAGGATAGGGATAGTAATTTTTTTTTTAATTTTAAAAAAATTATTAATTTTTTATTTTTAAATTAAAAAAATTATTAGTTTTTTATTTTTAAATTAAAAAAATATTAATTTTTTATTTTAAAATTAAAAAAATTAAATTAAAATACATACTAATAATATACATCACTTATATGATTTCTTATAAAATTTTTAAATATTTTAAAATTAATTTTAACGAATTAAATATTAAAATTAGAGGAGAGATAGTGTGTAAGGAGAGAGGAGGGAGGGACGAGAGAGAGGAGAGAGAGGAGAGGGAAGAGAGAAAGGGAGGAGAGAGGGAGAGAGAGAGGAGATAGAGGGAGGAGAGAGAGGGAGGAGAGAGGGAGAGAAAGAGGAGAGAGAGGGAGGAGAGAGAGGGAGAGGGAGAGAGAGAGGGGAGAGAGAAGGGAGAGAGAGGAGATAGAGAGGAGAGAGAGAGAGGAGAGAGAGAGAGAGAAGGGAGCGAGAAGGGAGAGAGAGAGGGATGAGAGAGAGGGTATAGAGAGAAGGGAGAGAGAGGGTACAGAGGAAGGCAGAGAGAGGGTAGAGAGAGAAGAGGGTGGAGGGAGGAGAGATAGATGAAATTTTATTTATTTTATTTATTTATTATTTCAAAATCGATAAAAAGTAGAAAAGTATTCGAGACGTATAAATATATACGTGGCTAACACATTTTTTTATTATTTTTTAAATAAAAAATATAGAATAGAGAGAAAGGAGAGAAGGAGGAGAGAGGGAGAGAGAGAAGGGAGAGTGAGATAGGGGATAGAGAGAGATAGGGGATAGAGAGAGAGGGTAGAGAGGGAAGGGAGGGTGAGAGGGAGAAAGAGAAGGGAGAGAGAGAGGAGAGACTGAAGTGGGTGGAGGGAGGGAGGAGAGGGAGAAGGTAGAGAGAGAAGAGAGAGGAGGGAGAGAGGGGAGAGAGGGATAGATAGGAGAGAGAGAAGAATGTGGAAGGAGGAGAGAGAGAGGAAATTTTATTTATTATTTATTTAAAAATTGATAAAAAAATAAAAAGGTATTAGCGACATGTAAGCATATATGTCGCTAATACCCTTAGTATTAGCGACATATATTCTATGCATCGTTAATACATTTTTTTATTTTTTAAATAAAAAATATAAAATAGAGAGGGGGGGAGAGAGAGGAGTGAGAAAGATAGAGGGAGGAGAGAGAGGGTGGAGAAAGAAAGATAGAGGGAGGAGAGAGGGAGAGAGAAGGGAGAGAGAGAGAAGAGAGAGAGAGGAGAGAGAGCTAGAAGGGGAAGAGAGAGAGGAGAAAGAGAAGGGAGAGAAAGAGAGAGATAGGGGATAGAGAGAGGGTAGAGAGAGAAGGGAGAGAGAGGAGGGAGAGAGAGGCCAGGTAGAGAGAGAAGGGAGAGAGAGGGGAGAGAGAGAATGGAGAGTGAGAGGTTAGAGAGAAAAGGGAGAGAGTGAGGAGAGAGAGAAGTGGGTGGAGGGAGGGAGGAGAGAGACAGAGGGTAGAGAGAGAAGAGAGAGGAGAAAGAGAGTGAGAGGGGAGAGAGGAAATTTTATTTATTTATTATTTAAAAATTGATTAAAAAAAATAAAAAAGGTATTAACGATATATATTGATATACGTTGCTAATACCTTTGAGTATTAGCTACGGATAGGCATATACCTTGCGAATACCCTTAGTATTAGTGAAGTATATGCCTAGCATCTCTAATTTTTTTTATTTTTTAAATAAAAAATATAAAATAGAGAGGGGGAAGCGAGAGAGGGAGAGAGAGAGGAGAGGGAAAGATATAGAGAAGGGAGAGAGAGGAGAGGGAGATATATAGATAAGGGAGAGAGAGATAGGGAGAGAGAAAAGGGAGAGAGAAAAGGAGAGAGAGAAGGTAGAGAGAGGCGGAGAGGGAGAGCGTAGAGTGAGAAGGGAGAGAGAGGGGAGAGAGAGGGCATAGAGAGGGAAGGGAGAGGGAGAGGGGGAGAGAGAGGGTAGAGAGAGAAGGGAGAGATAGGGCATAGAGAGGGAAGGGAGAGGGAGAGGGAGAGGGAGAGGGAGAGGGAAAGGGAGAGGGAGAGGGAGAGGGCGAGAGAGAGGGTAGAAAGAGAAGGGAGAGAGAGCGGAGATAGAGGGTAGAGAGAGAAGAGAGAGGATTGGGAAGAGAGAGAAGAGAGGAGATGTAGAGAGGAGGAGAGGGAGAGAGAAAACACTATATCACTTGTGACGTATATTATACATCATGAATACTTATCAATTGCGATGTTTCTAAAGAACATCGCAATAAGGGACTGTTGTAGCGACATATGTAATGTTCGTCGCTAAAATGTACTATATTTAGCGACATATATATATATATTGTTATATACGTCACTAAATACAAATGTTTTAGTGACGTATGCATTGTTCGTTGCTGAAACATGTAAATAGCGACTACCATCATGACCGTCAGTAATAATTAATATTTATAAAAAAAATATACGCGGGTGAAATTTTGCCCGAGTAGGGAAATTTTGCTTGTGGGAGAAATTTCCTCGCAAAGGCAAAATTTCGCCCACTCCTTATAAAATGCCCCACCATAGGTTCCCATAGCTCGTCGCCCACCCCACACTGCCACGCCTCCCTACCACTTCTGCCGCCCTCGTCTTTGTCCATCTGTGCCCTGTCATCTTCCTTGCCCCGCCTCCATAGTTCCTCCCCTTCTCACCCCTGGCTTCCCCTTGCCCCGCACCTTCCCCTTTGATTTTCGGTGGAGGGGAAGGAGGGGGTGGAGCTAGGGAGAGAGGGGGGCCGGGGGCCGGATTTTGGCGACCTGCCGTCCTCTGGTCCCCCACCCCTCCTCCCTGTTCTCCCCCCACCCCCTCTCCTCCAATTGACAGACCGGAGGAAGGGGCTTTGGGGCCGGAATCCAGCTCCCCCGCCGGTCGGCTCCTTGCTCAAACCCCCTACACCCGGTTCCCCCCCTTCTGTCAATAGACCGGTGGAAGGGTCCCCACCGGATTCCGATCCCTCATTGGCGGCCTTATGCCGCCTATGGTTTTTTTATTAATTTATTAAGTCATTAGAGATGCTTATAAAAGTGTCGCTAATGACTTTGTTATTTTTTTTATTTGTGTTTCATATTAGCGACACTTAGAAAAGCGTCGCTAATGGATTTTTTATTTTTATTTTATATTAGCAACGCTTTCAAAAGCGTCACTAATAGGAAAATAAAATTTTTATTTTCTTTTTGGAAAATTATTTTTATTATTTTATTTATTATTTTTTTAAAAAAATTTTATTATTAGTGACTCATATTAAGCATCGTTAATAAATAACTATTAGCAACGCTTAGTGATAAGCATCGCTAATAGTAATATATTAGTGACGCTTAATACGCATCGCTAATAATAATATTTTTAGCGACATTTATTTATACGTCGTTAATATTATACTTTTAGTGACGCTTATTATAAGCGTCGCTAATAATTAATAGCGACTGTAGTTTTATTGACGTATTTGGTGATGTTTTTTTATGTATCGCTAATACTCATTAATGACGCATATGGTATTATTAGCGACGCTTATATTCGTCACTAATACTACAATTTGTTGTAGTGATTATGTTAGGAATTAAAGTTCTTACAAAGGAGCGCACAAAAACAAAAGTCAGTCAACAAAAATGTTAATAGTTTTCCGTAGAATTTTCATCTCATAATTTAATATGACTGACGTCATTGTATTAGCTATTGCTCCTTCACCATTACCGACCACACATACGGCTGAGCTACCTACCTTCGTCTTTTACCCTCCGTACAGAAGACTTTACCTTGACATTGCCAGCTTCCTTGATGACATCTATGAGCTTGAGCTGTAAGCAAGATATGGTGCCTTCTAATATAGGGCAGGTCTGCAATTGCACATACGACCACATGAACTTGTTTCACAGCGTTGATGAGGCTCCGGTGGTCGGAAAACTAAGCAGTGACGAGATGGGCACCTTGCTCCTTGAAAGAGAGGAGCGTTTGCAGCTTCTCAATGTCCCCTACACCCAATTCTTGCCTTTGGAGGACAAAAGTTGGATGATCCTCTGCAAGGCTTGCCTTCACTATCTCCTCCCCAAGTATCCAGTTTCCCCCACCACTAGCACCCTGCTCTTTCCCATTTGTCAGTCTCTCTCTGGCGTAGTAGATGAATAACGACATATTAATGATAATGTGTTGGTGGCTTGAGCTTTGAGCGTGCATGAATAACGACATTTCCCGCATGCTTCTTGTATACTCTTAGTGCAGAAATCAATGCACACAATCACGCGTAAGAGTACTCCTCAGACTTCAAATTTTGTGGGCGTGTGGGAAGGCAAATTAATTTTGCTCATCTAGAAAATCAATAGCTCATGCATGTTACACATGTGCAACGTTGCTTTCAGAATTTTTTTTTTTTAACTGAAGATGAAATTTAAGAAGATGATCAGGAGCTACAGAAGCAGGGGAAGGAAACCGATGGGAACAAAAGAGCCAGCACACACTGAAAGAAAGTAGTTCCCGACTCTCATACTCCAAAGGCCAGATCGATCCAAAAGTACATAGCTGCTTAGGAGAGAAAGGAACTTAGGTATCCCAAATTGGGCACACATAGTCTTGATGGGAAACAGTTACATATGCCATAGAGGATTAACTCAACTGGAAGAATTGGCAGCATGTGAGGGAAATGCAGGAGACTATTGCCGCGGACAAGGGTCACAAGGACAGGGTAAAGAAAGAGACACAACAGACCAAGATTCACCAGGACATGGTACCCAACGAAGGAAGAGTTAAAAAATGGGCAAAAGAAGTTGGGCTACGACAAACTTGTGTTGAGCTTATTTTTGGGTTTCATGGGCACAAGGAGAGGAATACCAGCTGTGATTATGGCAGAGCATCTGAAGGCAAGGACACTATGACCAATTATGAACGGGAATGAAGAACTAAATTTACATCCTCGCATCTTTTCTACATTTCGTCGAGAGGCTTCGAGCTTAATTTGTACACTTATGAAAACTTAGTAGTGAATTTACTTCTTGACGTTATGTGAATGATTAATTTAGTACGGTTAATTATGGAGTTCATTAGGATGGGTGGAATGTGATATAAGTCAATTACTTTAACAAATTATTTTCTTATTTTATGGGAATTTAAATTGTAATTTTGTGAATAAGGGTGTGCAATAGCAATGGAAATCAAGTGGAAGAGGAACTAGGGCGTGACCCAAAACCTAATGACTGGCCTAAGTCAAGAGACGAGCCGGGCACAAGTGCGTGCCCACTTAATACTTTATTTGTGTTTAAATTTCAAATTTTGAGGGAATAAAAAATGTAAGGATCTCCAAGTACTCATTCCCTATTGGCTAATGAGGATCTTGTGCTTTTAACTAAGAAGTAAATTTCCCCTAATCAGCCCAGATAGGATGGAGGCATAACTCCCGCCTCTCTCTCTCTCCCCCTAACCCATTGCCCCTCTCTATCTCTCTTCTCCTTCAAGTTAGCCTCCTTCCTCTACAACTTCTTCCTTCTTTCATTATTCATCTTCCATCATTTCAAACTCTCACAGTATTACCATGGACAAGGGTCATGGATACAGGTGAGTTCATGGGAGAAGGAATGAATTGCACCATTGTTGAACTAGGTATGGGAGTTCTTTCACTGTACAAGAAGAAATTAGCATGATGATGTTAAAAAACATGCTAGGGTGTAGTTGGTTTTGGTTTTGTTTTCACATGATGAATTGTGAAATTGCTTACTTGTTGTGCATATCATGTATGCCACTTTGATTATGTGAGTTGACCCATTGATTCCAAAAGGTTAATGTTTGGATGATTATCATGGGTTTATGTTCTATTTCATACTGGAAATAACTATTCCCAAAAGGGTTTTGTATGGATGATGTTAGATCATGTGAAGTCACAAGTATGCGTTGGCTTATTTCCCTTCTTGATTAGTAGAATCAAGTTATTGAGTCAACATTTTGTGTATGTTGGGAATGGCTGAAGTAAAATCAGTATGAATATAAAAGATTTGATGAATAGACAAAATCGTGGTTCTAAGTAAATGGTCATACACACTTTTTCACATTCTTTTATCATAATCTCGTTATCTTAAGTGTGTGAATGTGATGTGCGTATATATTTTTACTTATCAAAATACTTTTTGAGTCTTTTGATCTGTTTCATCTTCATCATTGATTTAGAGTAGCAACTAATTTATCTTGTAACTCAAATTATATATTAATTTAATGTTATTTTAATCACCAAAATTAGCTAATAAAATCATATGCCCATTCTAATAGTTTAAGAGGATTTAATGAGAGGACAATGACCAAAAATGAAGGGGCAGATTTAATTCACCCATTAGATATTTTGCCCTAATCAATCGGACCATTGATTGATCAGCCATTTACTAGACCCAATTTCTTAATTTATTTTCCAATTAATTTATGTTGAAAAGATATATTCAAAATAATTTGGAAATCACTCCAAAGTTTTTATGAGATCAAAATGTTCTTAAATATTTAAAATAATAAAAATTTAAAATTCTTAGCTAGACACAACTTAGATTATAATATTTTATTTTAGCCATCTTATCAAATTGATTAGCATAATTAATAAGTTTCAATGAGACTCCTCAAGTAAATAGAAAAATAAGTTCTCCAAGAGCTACCACATTAATTAAATTAAAGTCTCTCTAAAATCAAATAACCAAGTGTCAATTCAATCCACAAAAGACCCAATATCCTAAGATTTAGGATTGATTAAATTCTTGAACAGTGTAAGAACTTCTTCAAGGTCATTTTAATAAAAAAAATTGTTTGGAACCAACAAATACAAGCTTGATCACTTAATATATTTTTTTATTTTCAAATACCAGAGAAAAAATACGACCTGAGTTGTTTTTTTCCAAAAAGTGTAGGGCTGACCAAAGGGCTGGTAGTTTTTTCCTCTCATCCTTGTCAATCGTTCCACACAGGTTCCAATTCTAGAGAGAGCTCACCAACAACCAGATCTCCAAATCCAAGGAGGCCTTCAGCCATTTAAAGAACAAAACCCATGAATTTTCTATCCCAACTCTATCAAGACCCAGACCCACCAACGCGTGATACTCCTTCATGATGACAAGTTAGTGGGTAAAAAGAGAGGGTCAAACATCAAACAAGAACTCAGGTACATAGAGCCAGCTTCTTGAGTCTCGAGCAGGGAGGTGATGGAGTGGAGGTCCATGGGACTAGGGTTTGCCTACGAGGCAACAATCTTGGAAATCGGCGCTAAGCCTGTGTTAGTAGTGCCTCGTCCTCACCCCCACCCGTAGCCTCCTCAGCTCCCACCTTTGAAACATCTACCGGTTGGAATGCAGTTACCGCCTCAGAATCCATGGAGAGGAGTTGAGCCATTGTCAGACGGGTGGGCATTGCTGGGGATGATTTGGAGCAGTGGAAGAGTGGTGAGGAAAAAATCAGGAAGAAAAATATTAGAGGATTTTGATAAGGTGTGACTGATTTTTGGCTAGTTGTGATCAAAGAGGAAATTTTTTGAGGAAAAATTCAAATGATTTTATTTTTTTGCAACTGCTTTGGTGTTTTGACTGCATTAATTTGCAAGCTGGTTGTGGAGGAAAAGGCAGTTCAGGTTAAAAATTGATCTCTAGTGCATTTGTTGATCATCTTCATGTTGAGGTTGGCGGGTTTTCATTTCTGTTTTATTCATTTTCATTTTTTAGTTATTTATTACATTTCTATATAAATCTAATTTTGGGGTTACCAACACACAAATTTATGGCTTGCGCTTATTTAAAATTTCCCTCTGTCTATTTTCTCTACCCATTAGTAGAGCAAATCTGTGTTGTATACATCCCTTCTCTAAAATATATGCATATGTTGTTAAGTTGTATACATCCCTTCTCTAAAATGGCTGCCAAATAGGTGTTTTATATTTTTTTATTATTAGAGCATATTTGCCAAACAAGTTAGTACTTTAGATACATAATATCAAAATATAGGACAAAAATTTAAATGCATTGGATCTTGGGGACAAAAACTCTTTAAAAATAAAAATGCTCCAAATGGGGCATAAGCACTTAATGATGTGTGCATAGTTACAAAAGCGGACTAGAGAAATATGAGTGAATCACTAACACCATACATTTCTCTCATCAAAAGACAACATTAGATGATAACTTAGTTAAGCTTGCCTCATGAAAACATTTTTTTTTGTTTACAAGGTTTTTTACTTTTTATTTTGAAAATAACTAAAATTAGTAGCAAAAACTAATCTAAGATAAATATTTCAAAATTAATCAAAAAAATTAAACTAGGACAAAGAAAAGTTCTCTCACTTAGAGAGGTGAGAAGAGCTTTTGCCTGTACTACCCAAGCAGAAACATCCCAAAGCTTTTAAAAAGACTATTCAAACTTGTTTGTTCAATATTGGTCTTTTCGTTCAAACTTTCATTACTGTGTGTTGAGAATAGACCATGTGAGGCATCGATGTGGAAACATAGGATAAAGGTGATTGAGGTCTAACATTTGTTCCAGAAACAAACAAAGATCTTATGGAAGAACTTCCTCGCATGACAATCACAAACTTGAACTGTTCCGAAGTGTGAGACACACTTAGACAATGTAGACAGTAACATTGGAAAGAGGTTTGTAAGGAAGCCTTGACAAAGTTACTTCAACTAGAAGAAGGGCTACCCTCACATCCTAGACTAGTCTTATCAAGAGGTATTTATCTAACAGACAAGAGTTTTTCCTTACATTTAATAGAGTTAAAGAAGGTTAAAGTATTGACGTCAAACTCTTGTTCAAGGACTTTGATCTATTCCAAATAAGCTTGACTTCTAATTAAGCTTAAGACATTCAATCTCACTATCCAAATCACTTTGCTTTCTAAGTTACTCCAACTTTTCTTATTCTAAATCAGCCCAAATATTATCTAGTGGTTTAATCTTGCCATTCAGGATTTTTGTTTCAACTATCTTAACCCCAAGTTTATCCTCACACACTTTAAAAAACTCAGCTCTTGATTTGATAGTCTATCTCCGCATATAATTGTCTTGTTCCAATTGTTCAACTATAATTTTATAGAAAAAGATAGCAATAACTAATTTTGAGTTGTAGTTCTCATCACGACCATCCAGTTATAATCCAACGACCATGGACTTTATGCCCTTGATAGTGGCTAACCTAGTAAAAAAAATACACTACCTTCCCAAATTTCCATTTCTACATCCAGCGGTCGTTCCTCCTCCATATGACTAACCCTCACACCTCTACTAACGTCTGTCACTCCTTGACAATGAAAATGGCAGCTTTCTCATTTCCCTTCTATCTGTCTCTCTCTAGTCTCTTCTCTTCTTGTCATTGCCTTGCTCCCTCCCGCCACCTATCTATTTGTCGCTAATCTTTTCTCTTCCTTCATGGCCGAAGTCCAAGGGAGTTAGAGAATTTCTCATTGGCGATTGGGTTCTTTCAAAGAACTTTGAAGATTTGCAATTTCATTCTCTTGGGCCACATGATCTTTTGTCATGGATGTGGATCACCCGAAATTGACAACTATTTCGATTGTTAGTCATCAATTTCCACTATTTGTTTGTGTTCTCTTATTTTATTCTTCTAATCTAGCATAAAAAAAGTTTAAATGAACATTTTCTTCCTCTAATATAATTTAGCATCCTTTTTAAGTTATGAGTTTTGTCTAACCTTCATTTCCAATTTAGTCTTTTTTGTTAGAAAGTGGGTTAAAACTTACTTTTATGTGAATGAAAACATACATGTGAATTGGTTGAAAGTTATGAATAGTTCCACATCACCTAAGAAATGATAATGATATTACTATATAAGGTGTAACTTTGGCCTTTTAGGTTAGGCCCTTAGGCCAACCCACTTTCGTTGGGGAGATACATATTAGACTTATGCATCTAGATGGACTAACCCACGCGCATGTGTGCTTTGCCACAATTCATTTATCCGCCTGGCTTGGTTCAATTTGTAAGACCGGCCGGGCTGGGCTAGGTTGGATTAGGTTGGGTCAACAAGATAATTATATTTTAAACAAATTTATTTGGTTTTCTTTTAACCCAAATGAGTTTCATTTTCTCTTAAACCAAATGTGTCTGTTAACGGTCAAACACATCAATTTGAACGGGACAGGTTGTCTTCTTCAATGATATTTCTTATAAAATACCAAAAATTATTTTTCTTAATCATCATTTACTAGATTTCATTACCATCTTCTCTAAGAGTATTACATAATAGTGGTTCATTGTATCTGCTGTGTGAAGGTGCTTCTACAGTATACCTTCACATAACATATGGTAGATCGTCTTATCCTCATAGAAAAATACCCTAATGATTCCTAAACACATGTAAGGAGGGCATAATTTTGTCTTAAGATATAGAGCATGTGTGCTTGGTTCGATCTAGTTCTCGACTTGCTGTAACTTTCCTTCATCAACAATTGCTAAGGTAAGAAAATTAATAATCTTAAGATAGAATTATATAATTTTTTTCATACTTTAATGTTGTGATTAGTATTTCAAAGCTATGTTTTTAATATTTTGAAACTGAGATTATCTTCAGTTTATTGGAACAAAAATGACTGAAAAGGGTACCAATATTATTTCAGTTATAATTCCCACTACCATGACTACTCATGTTTATTATTCAAGTGAAAGGGTAGAAGCTGAAAAAATTAATTGGTTCAGATTTTAAGATATGGCAATAGAAGATACTATTTTATCTAACGATGTTGAATTTGACTCGATTCTAGGAACATGATGTTCCTGTTCTCAGTAGGGAGAAAATGGATGATAAATAGGCTATTGTTGCAGTTGCTGCATATAAAGATGTTTCTTTAGATAAAGGTGGAACATGCATAGATTCTTGATGAGAAAGAGCAATTGCTACATATAAAGGTGTTTCTTTAGCTAAAGTCATCTTAATCAACCATGAGGTTGAGGAAGCAATGTAGAAAGGAGAGGATGAGATGAATGCTTATTCATAGCTTTTCGCATGCGGATAGTCTGTGGATGAAGTTTCTTCATAAGGTGGCTAAGTTGTAACACCCATGATTTTTTTGTGTTTTTTTGGCAATTTTAGAATTTATTTCAAAAGTATTAGGCATAATCGGGTAAGAAGGTATGCAAATTTGAGCTGAGCAAGTCATGCTCCAGACATATATATGCTAGCCTTCCTAGTAGGTAGTGTTGACACCAAGCTGAAGATAAGGCCAAAATTGGTTTGGATTTGATTTGGACACTCCTATTGTGGATTTTATTGGATTTGAGATAAGGATGGAAAGGGTCCCAAATTAGAAGGAAATTACCCAACTTGGAACTCGCCCTTACTTAGCCAACCGCCTCCCTCTCTCTCTCTCTTGCTGGTTGACACTTTCTCTCTGTTCCCCTTCTCATTTCCTCTTCTTCAAGTTATTTCCTCTTATTTCTTCACAATCCGCCATTGTTCTTTTGAAAAGGCTCTTGAGAACCCTAGATCATGGAAAACCCTATCATTGAAGTGCCATCTTGGTAGAGTTGGATTCAGCTTGGAAACCAATTAGGGGTTGTTTGGGATTGAAAAATTCAAATTAAGGTAAGATAAATTGGTTTTTCCAATAATATTGATTATTGTAGTACTTTTCGTTCGTTGGCACCTTAGGGTTTTTATATGCTGACTTAGGGTTTGTACAAAAAGTAGCCATTTTACCTTGATTTCAAATTTTTGGTGAGTTACTTGAGAGGTAAGTGATCCACAGTTTATGCTTTTTATGTTTCTTTGCATATTTTTGTGATTGATATGAACTTCATGTAGTTTGGTTTTTTGTCCACATGAAATGTAATGAACTATTACTTTTGATTTAAATGAATTGTGCTTATATGGTAGATTAATTTATGTTTTCCATCATGATCATGATTGGTTCTATTGAAATCTCATGAATTGTAGTCATCTTAATGTTATTTCAATTGAGTTTATTTTGTTGGAGTTATTGAATCCTCTTTCTCCTCTATTTCCTTATTTCTACAATTCACTACGCACCTAGATTGGCTGATTTAACTCGGGGCCTTCTCATAATCTCTTCCACTTGAAATTTGAGAGAACTTCCTCAATTTATTTTTGTAAAACTTTCACGATTGTTATAAGAAGCAGTTACGGGTTAATTGTTTGACTTTCTTTGAATCCTGCCTGTCGACATAGTTTCATATTTCAAACTGCATTTTAGGATCTTTTCTTCTTGCTTTGGCCTTATAAAATTTCTATAAATTATTTGGGTAATCTTGTTTGACAACAAAAATTTGGGGTTCTTTATCTTTTATCCTTGATTTATTATATTTTTTGTAGGGCTCAAAGGTGGAATTTACAAATATGTGATTTTGGGTTAAGTGTATCTTCTTTTGTTAGAATGCATAATTTACTCTCAAATTTCTTGTGGATAAACTTATGAGCATCATCTACCACCATAAAATTCTTTCTTGATTTGGAGTCTTTGTCATTGAGTTATGTTGTTTCAATTTTGATTTGCCTGATTTTCTAGAACTAACAACAATTTTAGAAATACAAATTAATTACTTTTTGAAGTCATCTTGGAACGACAATTAGTTATGTGTCTGTAAACCTCCAATTTGACTCTTGTCAATATCTTATGTTCATATGAGATGGGGAAGTATTTTTCCTAAAATTGGAAATCTATCATCATTGGGAAACTAGGGTTTTCATTGATTAAGAGCATAGACAGCCAAAATAGTGTGCACATTAACTTTATAGATATTTTATTATTTTTAATATGTTTTTCTTCCATTTGAATATATTATAAGGTAGGAGTGTGTTATGCATGTTGGCTAACAAGATTGAAAATTTTGTAAGTTTTAAGTGCACTTACAAGCCACAATGAAAATTATATGGAAATAGTATAAGTGGGCTCTCGAGGACTTTTGAATGAATGATATGTAATGTCTTTAGGACTGTTTCCGGATCCAAAGGGTAGACTAGGAGGCGGCCTCTAGAGGAAAGGTTGTACTGATAAAATGGAAGATTTGGTCTATTTGATTAAACTTTCGGATATATAGTTTACTTCAATATGATTTCGAGGAAGAATGCTTCATGGTTATTTCATTGTTAGTTTTATTTATACTTATATATGTTATTAAAACATGAGTTTTAAATTGCTTTATGTGATTAATCTTACAGGGCATAAGCTCATGGGTGGTTTTTCTTTTGCATGGACTTGACAGAGCATATACTTTGTACACAGATGCATTCGAGTGTTGATGTTTGATGGTGGAAGTTTTGAGAGTACACCGAATAAACTCCCATCATAGGGAGGCATGGGTAGTTGTAGTATAAACATTTAGTAGGCAATTATTAACTTCGAGATGATTGTAATAATTTGCCACGTGGTGTTCCATTTGGAAATTAATATATTTTTTGCACTAACAACTATAGTTCTATTTAATTTGAGACTAAGTTATTAGTAATTGATTATTAACGTCAAGCAGGCTACACTGCTTTTTGTAATATTAGTCTCAATCTCGGCTTGAGGGACAATCTACATCTTGGTCATGACATTGGTGGTACTTTAGTTAAAAAAAATATTCAGTGATCTTGGGGTACATTTCGGAAATTTTCAAAATTGGATATGTGATTTGAGGATGCTTGGGGCATGGAGACTTGTTCTTCATTTTATTGGTAATAAGCTAGCTTTATAGCACATGAATAACAAGCTCCATGCACAATTAATTAACACATTACTTCATCTATCTCTACATTCTAAACTAGAAGCAATAGAGAACATACTTTATGATATGCCACATTATTTACACAAAATTACCCCGGAAAGACTTTGTATATGATTATTTTTTCTTTTATTTATACTTTTATTTTCATTTGATAACATTTGCCTCATTCATGAGATGGCTAAGCTGATAACTTCAGCTACATATTAAAGAAAAACAAAAGATCATCAATTTATTTTTTGTGAAACAAATAAAAAGTGGAGCCCTTTCATATGAAGGTCCAAATACTCCTTTGCAGGAATAGATAGTTAATATAACACTAAAGATAGCGTTGGAGGTAACTCTCCGCATGAGTGTAACTGATCTCAGGATAGAGCGTAGATGCCTCTTCTCCCTTCTCTCCTATATCAAAATTTACGAGACAGCCCTCATAGAAAATATGATAGTAACGTACTAACCCTGACTGGGTTCCAATATCTTGACCTTCAAAAAAAAAGAAAAAAAATAAAAGCATCAAAAGTAATATAGGTGTACCTTGACAATTTCAATCACTCTATTTGATTGTTAAAAAATTTGGTCTACCTTTATATGGGATATTTGCTCGTGCTTCCATTTAAGCAAGCCAGTTTTTATTGTTACTAGCTTCGTCAAGGAAGATAACCATATCTAAACATGTTTCATGTGCAACCATTTGACCAAGTGAATCCACATAATTGGAAAGGCATAGAATGAGATGATGATGTTGGACCATCATTTTGACTCTCATAAAAGTTAAATATGATATAGATTTCATGTGTTGAAGATAAGGCATATGATTATGATAGCACTCTCTCATAGTAGTCATATATGGTATACGAATTTAAAAGGTCTTCTTAATCATTTCTTATTTGGATAATAGTAGCATCCATGTTGGTTCTCCCGGTACCAACAGCTGGAATCTGATAGCACTATCTTTACGTGGAGATGATTGATGTAGTAACGAGTAAATAGTATTTGTGTGCATGTTAGGGTCAAGATAAGCCAACAAGATGTTGGTGGGATGCCCAGACCCTCTCTCAAGAAGCAAAGATCTTGATTATGAAACCCTACTCATTCTAATTGGGACTTAAGGACTTGTTAACTAAAAAATAGCAATATAACTATTTGATGATAAAATTTTCCCTATTAATTTGACTTAGAGCATGTCAAACTCCTACTTTTAAAAACGTTAGAAAGTTGGAAGAAATTGAACTTTCTGATGTTTCCAAATAAACAAGTCATCATGGGTAGTAAATTGTATATGTTACCTTTCATCATAGTAAGAAAATCGTCACTTGAAATCTCTGTCTTTGTGAGCGTTTTTCCAATGAGCTTCTCCCATATGCTAACAACCTCCCTCTGGGAAAGGATGTTCTTAGGGGGACGAAGGTAGAGCGTCTTGTTCAAGGTCCGTGGGTCATCTACAGTCTTGATGGTGTATGTGCCAATGTCATCCTCATCCAAAAATATTGCTATATGAAAAAAATTAATTGAATGACGTATTCAACTCCTGGGCCA
Source organism: Saururus chinensis (assembly GCA_035235625.1). NCBI lineage: Eukaryota > Viridiplantae > Streptophyta > Magnoliopsida > Piperales > Saururaceae > Saururus > Saururus chinensis. The sequence continues at coordinate 2,882,600 of CP141145.1, read as the reverse complement.
AGAGAAACCATGCATGAACAAGAATAGAAAGCAAGGGGTACGAAGGATAACAAAGATAGGGTAGCGGACTATATACAAGTTGTAAGCTCATTTATAAAATACCAACTTACATTCATTAGTATTTAGTTGTTATGCGTCTTGGCTATTCCGTATTATGGTGCATGTGATTGGTCGATTTTAAATGAAAATAATTCATACTCCCTTTGTCCCATTAAAATTGTCGTGATCTAAGAGTAGGGTTTTTTCCCATCTGACTCTCTCCCCCTCTCTCTCTCATGCATGGTGGCCACATCTAATCATGAAAGATGTCCCACATGAGCTAGTGAGTTCCATCCAAGTTGAGGGTTTTGTGGCATATATACTTGTAATTTTGTGCCCCTTTATACACATTTTTTATTTAACCAAAGATGCCTATAACCCTACACTACGTTCTATGCAACAAAATATTACACTAGGTTTTAGTTGGATAGAGAAAACAGGTCTCCTAGTATAAGAAAAACATGTTATTCAAACAAAGATAAAGGACGAGGACAAATAAAATGGGTCTCCTCCGACAAGAAAACATATCTACATTATTGAAATATGGATGAGGACATGGACACACAACATGATAATGGCCTCCGTGAACACCCCTAATTAATATGGGAAAGAGAGAATTATATATTAAAGGAAATTTTGTAGTCTGGTATAAAAATTTAAAAAGGAATAGTAAAAATAAAAGAGTTGCCTGACGAGTTTGAATCACCAGCCCATATTGGGCACATATCACTTTCTCCAAGATAATATGTTACAAATACTCATAACATGTTAATATGACATTAGAACACGCATTGAATTGAAATTAACAGGTGCATAATCTAATTTAATTGACAATTTTACAAAACATACATAAGCAAATGAGAAATAGTGAGGGAAGATTTACAGTTTACCATTAATTGGAGACATAATATTCATGAAAATTCTCCCAATACTGTACTTGAGGGGATAAGTGAATTTTTATGCAATGCGTATTTGTTGCGCCTTATATTAGATAGAGAGAGCCTACATATAGGGCTACGTTCAAAACCTAAACATGATTTGATGTTGATGGAACTGACGCGAGATTGACTCGGGTCGCATCTTAGTACATGGATCTGTCAAAGCATACCTTTGACATTGCCATTTCCAAGCAGCGAAACACTCTCCATTGAGGGTGTAACTCGGCCGGGCTCACACAAGTTGCCCAGAAAGTATCCGGCGCAGCAGTTGGCAGAGACATAAGTGTAAGGGATTCCAGCATCCTCAATTGCTTTTCTCACAACCATTTTGTCATCAAAGTCGGTCCTCCCAGCATCCATGCAGCTTCTCATCCTAGCAGGATTTGTCCCAAACTCTGATGGCAAGAATCTCTGCAAGTGCATGGGCCAAACTTTTCTACTTAGGCACTACAACAATTGCAGTTATATGTACTCCATATTTCAAGTCCATGTGAGCTTAAACATGATGAAACTCAACTTGTTTAGAATAAATCCTATAGATATTTGATCTTTGTACCCAAATCCCTTAAGAAATAAAATCCCAAGTCTGCTAAACAAAATGTTCCATCAATTATATGCTATATTCCTGTCATTTGCATGTCATATTCCCGTCTATAAGTAAACTATCTATGTGGGCTGCACTCATCCTACATAAGACTTGTACCTTGACATTGCCAGCTTCCTTGATGGCATCTATGAGCTTGAGCTGTAGCAAGATATGGTTGCTTCTAACGTAAGACACCCCGGCAATTGCACATACGACCACATCAACTTGTCTTACAGCATCGACGAGGCTCTGGTGCTCGAATAACGAACCGTAGACGAGTTTCGCACCTTGCTGCTTGAAAGATAGAAGCATTTGTACCTTCTCAATCTCTCCCACCCCCAGTTCTTGCCTTTGGAGGACAAATGTCGGATGACCTTCCGCCAGACTTGCCTTGACTATCCTCCTCCCAAGGTATCCAGTTGCCCCCACCACAAGTATCCTGCTCTTTCCCATCTCTCTATCTCTATCTCTAACTCTAGTGGCATACAATACAAGCTGTGCTTCCGAATATGGGAAAGGGAGGTTTATTTATAGTGTGTTGAAGCTTGAACCTTGATACGTTACTCGAAAATAACGCGGATTCACCCACTGCACATCACGTGTTAGTTCCATTATTGGGAGGTTTACTTACAGTGTGTTTGAAGCTTGAGCCTTGATGCGTTACTCGAAAATATCGTGGATTCACCCACTCAAAGCTCTACACATCACGTGTTAGTTCATTTCTGTTTCAATTTCTTTGGGTGCAAAGAAGCGCATGGGAATTGTAAAATAAGAAAAAGAGGCCTGGTTTTCGTGTAGTTTATTAGTTGGACAGCACACCCGTGGCCCGACCCCTCTTTTGTTTTTTTAGATGTCTCCCTCTCAATCCCAGCATTTGCTCCAACCTAAAGGAAGCATCCAGTTGCGCGACATGTGAAAGCCAAAACAAATGAACAAGTCAATCGATCTCATGGCAGCATCATGAATACAAAGGCTGTGGATGTTGCGTTTCTAACGTGTCCAAAAGGCCATATAGCCAACCTAAAGGTCCGGGAGCCCCAATTTGCATCCGAGGGACTCCTAACATGATGTCCTGCCAATTAAGTGAGCATGTGCCTTTCATCAAGTTACAAAGCCAACCATCATGTAGTACACATTAGGCTCAACCAGTTCCTCTTGCTTAGTGGAGAAATTTTATTGTAGTGGTTGTAGTACACTCAATTTTTCTTCTTTTTTTTTTAATAGAATTTTTAGACTTTATTTTTGAACTGAATAGACATACAGTCAGGTAAGACGGTAAGCATGTTCGCAAACCTCACCTGGGCAAGGTGTGCATCAGCAAGTCTGATGGCCCATCGGACAATGTTGGCACCAAGTTGAGGATTGACAAATTGGTTCCATTTGATTTGGAGTATTATATGGTAGATTCTGATTTGAGTTAGGACAAGATTAGAAGGAGTTCAAAGAGGGCAGGAATTTGGCTAACTTAGGTACAAAGTAGATTTATAAAAACAAAATAGATAAATAACGCAATGTGGTAAACTACAAAACAAAATTACTTGTTTAAGGCTACTCAAAGGTAGAAAAGATTGGTCATTTCTTACAACAAATTCTATTCTACTTGTCAGTTTTGGGAGATCAATAGTGACGGCTACGTAGCAGTCACTATTGATCAAGTTTCTACACACGCAGTATATTTGGTCACCGCAGAAAATTTATTTGCAACATCCATTAGAATCAGCTATTGCTAATAATACATCATCCGTGATGGCTGAAGATCCCGTCCTATACTCCCCACGCCCTCACTTTTCCCCTGATTCCCCCCCCCCCCCGAATTTCACTCTCACTGTTTCCACTTGCCTTTTCCCCACCCTCCCTCTTCCTCACTCTTCCCCCACTATTCTGTCTCCATTCGCCCCCATTTCCCCTCTTCTTGCTGAAGGCAGATGAAAAATCGAGCCCATTGGTCGGGATACACAATGGCTTGAAGGCGCCTTTTCACGCAGGTCAGAAGGTTTAGGGATGATGGGAGACGTGGAATTGGACGGATCAACATTCTATGTGTTGGGTTGAGGCTTGTTCCTTCTGGGCACGTAAAGACCAACGGTGCATGTTCTTTCTCTTCCCCCCTTTTTGTTTTGGATTCTGCTTTGATTTTCATTTCTTATAGTCATTTTGCTATATTTGCACTTGGAATGTAGTGCTACTAGGAAGGTGAAAGATCTTACATTTTTTACTTTTCTGTGTACACAAGGACCTTATGTTTTGCTATGTTTGGTGTTTTTGACTCTATGTTGTTTGGTGTTTTTGACTCTATGTTGTTTGGTGTGATGGTAAATCCACTTTATTTATATCCAAATGTTTCTGATTTGTTCGAGTTTTAAATGTTTTATTTTCTTGATGAATTTATTGTTTAGGTAATTCTTTCTTGAGTTCCAGCATTTGCTATTCCTATTGTACCACTAGAATAAATCATGTACCAAGAACTGTATCATTAATGGTAAAGCCTTTTTTATTCCTGGATGATGATCTTGATTGGCTATGATTTATTAATGAGGAGTTGGGGCATACTTTTTCTTTTGTTAATCTTTCAAACTCTCTTGTTGTTGGGTACTCTATATTAACCTTTCCTATAAGTTTGGAAAGGACACAAAATTAGAAAATATACAGTCATGTATTCCCTCCCATGTTATGTTTGCAAGCTATTTTAGTGGTACAATTGTGTAAAATAAAGTGTAGATGTCACCTCGATGGAGAGTCAAAATATAAAGAAAATTTTGTTCTTCCTTGGTGCACAAATAGCTGCAAAGCAACTAACTATGCTCAGATTTACTAGGTTGAGAGGTGGTACAGCTTGCTCTCTTAAAAGAGAGGTTTAATCTTTGCAATAGATCTAACATCACTATCCCCTCCATGATACAATGACCAACAATCTCTAAACCTTTCCGAGCTGCACTCTGAGAAAGGGCTTGAAACATACACAAATTAATGCTTTGTGTAAGCACAAATAAGAACTTTAAATTCTTGAAGATAATTAGAGAAAACAAGTGCAAAAATGGATAAGGGCACAGGAGAGGAAAAATTGGAACGGAGAACTCAATGGCTTGGTGCTTTGGGGGCTCCCGGACACTCACTTATCTAGATGATCCTCAACCAATCTTGTTTTTGTTTGCTTATATACAAAATGCATTTTCATTCCTTTTCTATATAGGAATGAAACTCAAAAAGTGGGTCACATGTTGTCTAAATGAGTGCATAGGACAGGATCTTGGCTGGCCCATTTGAAGAAATAGCTTGGATGGAAGCTAAAGAAGTTGGTGCATTCACTAAACAAAAAGGACTATTAGCTATGTATTTATGCATCGCTAATGCCTATTAGAGACATATACTAAACGTCGCTACAAACGTCGATAAAGTGCCATCGCTATTACCAATTCACGACGTATAACAAAAAGCATTGCTAATAAAGCATATTAGCGACATATAGATATGCGTCACTAATAATAACTTATTAGTGACGTATATTTAATAGCATTGCTAATGATAAGCTATTAGCGACGCTTTCTATACATCGCTAATAAAAAAATAATTTTTTAAAAAAATTAAAAAAATAAATTATTAGCGACATATAGTATAAACGTTGGTAATAAGGCATTATTAGTGACACTCATTTATGCGTCGTTAATAGAAAAATAATTTAAAAAAAATAAAAAATAACTTATTAGCGAGGTATAGTAAAGCGTCGCTAATAAGTCATTATTAGCGACGCTTTCTATACGTCGCTAATAGTTATTTTTTAAATAATAATTAAATAATGACTCTTTTTAAATGTCTCTAATAATGATTTTAAAAAAATTCCCCGGTGGACCTAGTGGCCCACCGAGGAAAGGCTAGTGGATGGCGAGGTGTCAGAATCTAGACCCCCAGCTCTGCCCCCATCCTCAAAATCAGAGGAGGGAGAGGGGGGAGCTAGTTGGGGGAGAGGGGCCCCCCTCCCCCTACTGCCCCCCCACCCATGCTACCTCCCACTGCTGGCTCCCCCCCCCCCTACTCCCCCTACTCTCTCTTTCTACACTATTCACTCATTCTCTCTTCACTCTCTCCCCTCTCTCCTCTCTCCTCTCTCTCCCTCTCTCCCTCCCCTCTCTCCTCACTCCCTCTCCTCTCTCCTCACTCCCTCTCCTTTCTCCCTCTCCTCTCTCTCTTCCTCTCCCTCTACCCTCTCTCTCTCCTCTTTCCTCTCTCTCTCCTCCCTCCCCTCTATCACCTCTCTCTCTCCTCCCTCCTCCCTTTCTCTCCTCTCTCTCCACCCTCCTCTCCTCTCTCTTTCTTCCCTCTTCTCTCTCTCTCCACCCTCCTCTCCTCTCTCTCTCCTCCCTCCTCTGTCTCTCACTCCCCCCTCCCCTCTATCCTCTTTCTCCTCCCTCCCCCTCTATCGCCTCTCTCCCTCCTCCCTCCCTCTCTCTCTCTCTCTCTCCACCCTCCTCTCCTCTCTCTCTCCACCCTCCTCTGTCTCTCACTCCCCTCCCCCTCTATCTCCTCTCTCTCTCCTCCCTCCCCTCTCTCTCTCCTCCCTCCCTCCCCCTCACTCTCTTTCATTGAATTTTATAATTAAAAAAACATATAGTAGCAACGCATGTACCTATGCGTCGCTACCAAGGGTAGTAGTGACGCATATGACTATGCGCCGCTACTACTATGAGGTAGTAGTGACGCATAGTGATATACGGCGCTACTACCTCTTTTTTTAAAATTTTTTTATAGTTTTTTCAAATAATTTGTCATGCACGATCACCCAGACTCTTAGACTTTACTTTACTTCTTTGCATTGGACTATTTCCTTTTGTAATTGCTTAGTATTTGCTTTGGTATTCTTATATAAGTTATTATTGGTTTAGTTAGTGGCCCTGGACTCGCCTAGCCCACTAACTGGCGTGTCTGCCTAGGGATCTGGGCCAACCAGCATGTGGCTTGGTGTGACTCCCTAGGGGACTGTTTGTCCCCTATATGGGCGATATCTTTCCTTGTTTCCAGTTTATGCAATGGAGATTATTCTGAACTTCTCCCCTTTCTTCCTTTTTTCTCCTCTTTCCCTACGTGAATCTCCTTGATATCGATTGTGCCTACACTGGGCACATCATTGGTATTGGAGCTTCATCGATCCCTGCCATGGCACGAGGCAAACAAGTTGTTGTCACTCCCGAAGTACAGCCCACAAAGGAGGCTGATGCACTAGCAGACAGCCCTCCTGCCGCTTCCACTCTGTCTCCAGCAACACTGAATATGTAAGGACTCTCATCTCTAAACCGGTTTTTGATTTCCTTTAATTATTGGTTATCGTGAGATTAACGCGTTTTCTGATTTAATTGGTAATTTCGTAAGTAAATAGTATTTATGATGGTTTTAATCAAAATAAACTTTAAGATTAGTAATTTTAAGTAATTTTAAAATAAATGTGAATTTTTGGGATTTTTCAAAATTTTTACTATTTTTCCAAAAATTAAGGTTTTGGCGGGACCCTGTGGGCCCCACCGTCAAAATTTCGGTTTTTGGGTCAAATGAACCTAGATGTCTACTTAAGGTTATACAAAAAAAATTTAGAATTTTCTTAGGCTTAATTAGTGCTTAAATTTATAAAATACCCATTTTTAGCTTACTTTTCCTATTGACACCCCATAACTTACCCATACATACCCGAACCTTTACTATAAAAGGGCAAACCTGAGCCATTTCCAATTTTGGGAATAGGCTGAGGAGGGAGGTTAGGCCTAATCCCAAATTAGGCCAGAATTAGAAGTTGTTTAAGGTAAGCCTACTCTAATTAAGCACTAAACCCTAGTTTCCTTCTTAATCTCTTCTAAATCTACCATTTTCCCATTGTTTCAATTCATTTTTGGACATCAAAAACTACTAATTTGTGTTTTACTACAAATCCTAACTTTCAAAATTCGATTTTTATTATCGACAAGCCCTAGATCTAAGTTTTAATTAGGGATTTCTTTGGTAAATCAATTTTTAATGGAGTTTAATTCAAACTCAATGTGTTTTTAAGGTTTTCAAGAAGGGTGACCCTCCAATCCGAGCTTAATCAAGTGCTAAGGTAATGGACCTTCGAAAATTCAGTGTATTTATGGTAAAACTCTTGATTTTTGGCTTATTTCGAATGGAGTTGCTTAATTTGGTGTGTTAATGGCATGATTAGAAAATAGAAATATTGAATCCCGATTTCTTAGGGTTTTGTATTATTATGATATGGTTTAACATTCTAGAAGTCAAGAAGGACTTTTGATGATGATTAGGGTGTTAGATGTGGATTTGAAGTGTTATCAATGGTGTATCGGTTTGAATTTGCGAAAGGAAGAAGATGGTCTGTTTTGCCTTGTTGGCGTTCGAACGGCCCTTCTGGGCGTTGGAACGGCAACACTGTCGGATTGGCAATTTTCCAGTTCAGCAGATTGAACGGCCTGTTGGGCGTTCGAACGGCCAAACTGTGAATTTGAATTTTTTCCGTTTAGCCGATTGAACGGCCTGAAGGGCATTCGAACGGCTACACGGCAGAATTGTATTCTAATGCATGATGTTTATTTCGATGATTTCACTCTAGCTTGCCAAGTTCATATGAATTCGGAGTGTTTTGAGCTATATTATGCTACTGGAAAGACATACTATTGAGGTTATAAAGTTGGAATATATGATTAGAGATTTGTAGAATGACTTATGTTTTATGGCATGATGTTGGAATTGTCATATTGAAATTGTGAATGGGTGATTCCCTATGGTTTAACATATTTTCAGTAGGGCTACAACCTATTAATGGACTGATTTGTCATGATAGAATGTGGTTAGTTGATGTGTGGATGTTGATGAATGCCATGACTCAAGGATGAAATGAATGATCTTATATGTGTCTAGCCTTTGTGGTTGGGTTTTGATTTGGTTTAATGGTGATATTGAAGCTTGATATTATGATTATTAATGATGCATTAGGGGCTGATGAGAGCACTTATCATTGATTAGGATTCATGTATGCCTTGCCCACATATGTACCATGCTACACGCATTATGAAAATAGATTTCCAATTGAGGCTTCATCGAGGTTAATCGAATTTGACCGATTGGATGCAATGTGGTGAAATTGTGTGCCGGATTGATCGGTCGTGGATTAATTGTAAGTTGATTGGTCCGAAAGGACATGTTTTGATTTGAGTTCCTGTGTGAAACGAGTGCACTCCCCGGGTTGAGTCTAGTTAAATGGAATTATGTGGGGATGAGTTGTGTACTTGTCTTGCGGATTGTGAGAATGTTATTTTGAGTGTCATCTGGACCTTGAGAATCCAGTGTGGTATGCCATGTGCAACCGCTACCACGTGTTCTAGGGTTTCCTGTGTGGAAACTCGGGCTCTTCCCTCCGCAAGAGATGTCCCTGGGCGAACACCCCTGCTCTAGATTCTCTATGTGAGAATGGGACATCCTTGGCCAGGATCGTCTAGGGCGAGTAGCTTTAGGGATTGACAACCCCGATCTTTCTTTAATTCTTGTGTAGAATTTTAGATCATGACACGCCTTCATGGCCTTGTCTATGTTCCCGTCTGTGTGACACTAAATTGTGATTACTCCTTGATGGTGGTTGTTATGATATGATGCATGTGGGAATATGTATGTTAGAGATACATCCATGCAGGTTGTTATGATATGATGCATGTGAGAATATGTATGTTAGAGATACATCCATGCAGGTTGATTTTGATATGATGCATAATTGAATATGTATGTTAGAGATACATTCATGCAGGTTGATTATGATATGATGCATGATGGAATATGTATGTTAGAGATACATTCATGCAGGTTATTATGATGTGATGCATGAGGGAATATGTATGTTAGAGATACATCCATGCAGGTTAATTATGATATGATGCATGATGGAATATGTATGTTAGAGATATATTTATGCAGGTTATTATGATGTGATGCATAAGGGAATATGTATGTCAGAGATACATCCATGCAGGTTAATTATGATATGATGCATGATGGAATATGTATGTTAGAGATACATTCATGCAGGTTGTTATGATGTGATGCATGATGGAATATGTATGTTAGAGATACATTTCATGTAGGATGTTATGATGTTAATGACATTATGTGGATTATGCACTCTGATGCAGTTCTAGGTGATATGTATGTGTGATCAGAAAATGATGCATTTTGCCAATCTTTGACCTGAATGATTATATTGCTATGCTATCGTATTTTCGATGTTGATAGTGATATTAAAGACCATCGTTGAGTTTGTTAAACTCACCCCTCCTTCTTGTGTTTTGTTTTGGGGCTGCGTGGTGCGACACGCAGACGGACAGGATCTCCTCTTTGAGGAAAAGTTGGAGATGACTTGGATGTAATCATGGAGATCGTTGTGTGACTTATTTTCCTTTGGTTTTATGCTTTATGTTTATACCCTTTGTGTAGGGTTCTTTGTTTTGGATTTATGTCACATTTTACAGTTATGATGCTTATGTCTTATTTTGAGCCGGTGTGGGCTTTAGTTAACTAAGCATGTGGGTTTGAGATTAGTTATTTACTTTGTGATAAGCAACATTCTTTCTTTCCTTCTTATTTACTCTTGCTCAAAGGATTGTACATACTCCGTAATTCTGTTAATGGCCCGTGGTTAGGGTTAAGTCTTCCGCTAGATCGTTTCTCAATTTTCCCTTCGTCGCCCCAGCGTGCTTGACCCCCCTGGACCGGGTTTGGCTTGGGTCGGCCATCGCCGGGGCATGACAGAATGGCCCCAGACTAGCTCAACTGATGGCCAAGGTTGACACCTTGACCCTGATAGTGGCCTAGATCTAAGCAGCGTAGTCAGCGCCTACAACATCACTTCTTGCCAGACCTCAGGCTGTCCCCATGGAACTTGGGGAATCATCTCAAGGCCCTAATAGGTGCGTTCCTGGTTTCCAGGCCATGGCAGACTAGGAGGGACGACAGACCTAGGCTCCCCTGTGCTTTGGGCCGACCAAATTGGCTGCAGAAGAGAATTGGCTCCTCAGGTGTTTGGGAGAATGCCCCAATGGTACCGCCACCCAGGAACTTGGTTTAGGAGATGGAGCATGATTGGGAGGAGTACTTGGGCCCTCACGGTGGTCCTCGGGGAGATGTTAAACCCCGTTTGGCCCACCTATAGTTCCCACGCTATAATGGGGATGACGACCCAGTGGAGTGGCTGTACAAGGCTAAAAAGTTCTTCGCTTATCAGGATACGCAGTCGGAGGCTAAATGATTGCGCATCACCGCATTCCATCTAGACGAAGACGCCTCTGTCTAGTTTCAGAGCTTTGAGAAGGAGATCCACTATCCCTCCTTGGCCCCCTTCTCCGACGAGCTCTGTATTCAGTTTGGGCCGAATGAGTTCCAGGACTTCAAAGAGATGCTCTCCACTTTGTGCCAGATTGCCACTATCCGGGCCTATTACATAGAGTTTATGAAGGTGGCTAACAACCTCCCTGACTTGCCGGTAGCCGCCTTGGTGGGCACATTCAAGTGCAGCCTCAAGCCGGTGATTTCTGACGAGATGTGCCACTTTTCTTGCACCAGCATGATGGACGTCGTGCGCCATGTGCGTATCGAGGAGGAGAAGTTTCCTAGGCAGCGCAAAGGTGGGTGGCTTGGGCCTTTGTCTCGGCCTGCCCTTAGCACTAACCCCCTGACCGCGCCCACTAGCAGCCTGGTAGCAGGCCGGTCTAGCTAGCAGCCCGCTCTGGCAGGCCAGATTCTTCAACGCCTCACTCGAGCCCAGATCGAGGAACGTTGGTCTAAGGCATTGTATTTTCGTTGCGAGGAGAAGTTCATCCTAGGGCACCACTGTTTTGTCAAGGGCAGCCTTCCTGTGGAGGAGTTTGATGACGATGACTAAGGGGCAGGCGGAGTTGACCCGTTTTCCCCTGAGGACATGCTGCCCAAAATTTTTGTCCATGCTTTCTCGGGGGCATTCACTCCATGCATGATGCGAGTACATGGCTACCTCAAGCGGCAACAAGTGGCTATTTTGATTGACAATGGGTCAACCCATAATTTCATTAATGATAAGGTAACCCATTGGCTAGGATGTTTTGCCTCCAATTCAAAGCTGTTTGACATGCTAATTGGCGATGGAAAGCACCTCAGGACCAATGGGGTGTGTGCTCTGGTTACGCTCTCTATCCAAGGCCACACCTTTGTTACCGACCTCTTCTTGCTGCCTACAAAGGGGGTGGACATGGTGTTGGGAGTATAATGGCTTCAAGAGCTTGGGGATGTGATCTAGAACTTCAGAGACATGGTGATGGACTTCGAGCTTCAGGGGCAGTGGGTTCGGATTGAAGGCTCGAGGCCGGGCACCCTCCTCTCCGCCTAGTCTTCAAGCTCTTTCTTTCAGTTCACTCCCCAAGAGCTCCTCTTGCAGTAGCGTGCCACTATCGAGGTGACTCAGGATAAGATGCCTCTAGATCTCCAGGAGTTGTTAGCAGCACATTGGGACTTGTTTGTAGAGCCATAGGGTCTCCCTCCCATCCGGCCTCACGACCACCAGATTCCCATCATCCCTGGAGCAGCCCCGGCCAATGTCCACCCTTACCATTACCCACGTATATAGAAATTCAGAGATTAAGTGTCTCGTGGCTGACATGCTTCACTCTAGGATCATCCGCCCTTGCACTAGTTCCTACTTGTCTCCGATGTTGCTAGTTCCGAAGAAAGACGGTACATGGCTGTTCTGTGTCGACTACCGCGCCTTGAATGTAATCACTGTCAAAGACAAATATCCCATACTAGTGATTGAGGAGTTGTTGGACAAGCTGACGGGAGCCACGGTCTTCATTAAACTTGACCTTCATTCGGGTTACCATCAGATTTAGGTGCAGCCAACCAATGTGCACAAGACCGCCTTTTGGATTCATGACAGTCATTTTGAGTTCCTCGTCATGCCATTCAGGCTAACCATTGCCCCCCTCCACATTCCAGCACCTCATGAACGATCTCTTTAGGCCGTTCCTACGTTGCTACATATTGGTTTTCTTTGATGACATCTTGGTGTACAACAAGTCATGGGCCGAGCACTTGATGTATCTTAGGTCAGTCTTCTCTATTTTACGAGATAACTCCTTATTCCTAAAGCATTTGAAGTGTTCCTTTGGCAGTCCTCACGTTGATTACTTGGGCTATATTATTTCGAGGAGTGGCGTTGCCATTGACTCAGCCAAGGTGGCCGCCATGCTCTCTTGGCTGCCACCCACCTATGTCCGGGCACTCAAGGGTTTTCTAGGCCTTAGAGGTTATTATCAGCGGTTCATCAATTGGTATGGAGAGTTGACTCATCCCCTTACAGAGTTGCTCAAGAAGGGGGCTTTTGCTTGGAACGCCAATGCCCAAGCGGCATTTGAGGGGCTGAAGCAGAAGATGGCCTCAGGCCTAGTTTTGCTCTTACCAGACTTCAGCCGAACTTTCGTGGTGGAGATGGACACTTCAGAGATGGGTCCTAGGGCAGTTCTTCTGAAGTACGAGCCTCCCATTGCTTACTTTAGCAAGGCCTTAGTTGGCCGCTCTTTGTCCTTGTCCGTGTATGAGAAAGAGATGTTGGCTATCATCCTCGCGGTTGACAAGCGGTGGCCTTACTTACTTGGCCGTTGGTTCCTAATTCGCACTGACCACCAACCCCTGAAATATTTCTTGGAATAGCGGGTGGCCACTCCGTCTCAGGAGTGGTGGGTCAGCAAGTTACTTGACTATCACTATGAGGTCGTGTACAAGAAAGGGTCTAAGAACATCGTGGCCGACACTCTCTCTCACAGCCCTTGCTCGGGCTCTTACTTGGTTTTCTCCACTTTATCTTGTTGATTCATTGATGAGTTGCGGCAGACCTATCTTGATGATTCTTCAACACAGACTGTGATTGCAGCTTTTCAAACTGACCTTGCTGCCTAGCCCTTCTTTGTGTGGCGAGATGCCCATCTCTTTTGGAAGGACCACCTGTGGGTACCCAATGTAGCTGACCTTCGCTGCCGCATCCTTTCACACTTCCATGACTCTCCTATGGCTAGTCATGAAGGGGATTTTTGCACCTACAAGTGGGTCAGCCAGAGCTTCCTGTGGCAGGGTATTCGCCAGGTTGTCCAAGAGTATGTGGCTGCTTGTGATGTTTGTCAAAGGGCTAAGGCTGCCACTACTCCTCCTGCCGGTTTGTTGCAGCCCTTGCCTTTTCCAGATAAGGTATGGGAGGATGTTTCGATGGACTTGTGGAGGCCTTGCCCATGGTCCAAGGTAAGTCCGTGGTTATGGTGGTGGTGGACCGGCTGTCCAAGTATGCCCATTTTTGTGCGTTGGGCACCCCTTCACTGCCAAGACAATGGCTGAGCTGTATGTTTGGGAGGTAGCCAAACTCTACGGTATGCCCCACACTATTGTTTCTAATCATTTTTGGATATTTATTTTTCAATTTTGGTAGGAGTTCTTCACTTTATAGGGTACTTCTCTCCATATGAGTACTGCTTATGACCCTCAGAAGGATGGTTAGACCGAGGTGGTTAATCGTTGTTTGGAGCAGTGTCTTCGATGCTTCACTATGACGCAACCCCATAGATGGCTTCAGCTTCTTCTAGACACAGAGTGGTCTTACAATACTGCCTATCATACTCATGTCAACTTTATTCCTTTTGAGGTGCTGTATGGCCTCCCGCCACCGACCGTGTTATCGTATGTACCTCACCGTTCGTCTGTGGCTGAGGTGGACTATATGCTCTAGACACAAGACGAGGTCTTACGTCAGCTCAAGGAGAATTTGTCTTCCGCCCAGAACCGGATGAAGCTGATTTATGATGGACGTCATTGACCGGGAGTTCGTGGTGGGTGACTTGGTTTATGTTTCAGTTATGCCTTAGTGCCAATCATCTTTGTTTCAGCCTGAGCACTCCAAGCTCGTCCCCCATTTTCATGGTCCATATGCTGTAGAGGCACGTATTGGTCCCATGGCTTACTGCCTTGCTTTGCCACTTGACTCCTTAGTTCACCCTATTTTTCATGTATCCCAGCTGCACCACTTTGTGGGTGACACGTACTTCATTGCTGCTGCTCCACCACCCCCCTTGTTGGGCCCAGTTCTGCTGTCTGACCTTGTTCCTGCCTCGGTGCTTGACAAGCACCGAGTCTGTCGCTCTGGGCACATTATTACAATGGTTCTGATTTCTTGGCAGGGTTAGTCACTTGACGATTCCACATAGAAGCCTAAGGAGGAGTTTATGGCTTGATATCTAACTTGGTCGCCTTGAGGACAAGGCGAATAGTAGAAGCGTGGTGGAGTGTTGTACATGATCACTTAGACTCTTAGACTTTACTTTACTTCTTTACATTGGACTATTTCCTTTTGTAATAGCTTAATATTTGCTTTGATATTCTTATGCAAGTTGTTATTGGTTTAGTTAGTGGCCCTAGACTCAAGACTGGCCTACTAACTGGTGTGTCTGCTTAGGGAATTGGGCCAGCCAGCATGTGGCTTGGCGCAACTCCCTAGGGGACTCGTCATCCCCTATATGGGGCGATCTCTTTCGTTGTTACTGGTTTATGCAATTAAGATTATTCTAAACTTCTCCTATTTCTTCCTTGTTTCTCCCCTTTGCTTGCATGAATCTCCATGATATCGATCGTGCCTACACCTGGCACATCATAATTTTTAATTAAATTTTTTCTCCCTCTCCCTCTCCCTCTCACTCCTCCCTCCCCCTCTATCTCCTCTCTCTCTCCTCCCTCCTCTTCTCTCACTCCCCCTCCCCCTCTATCTCCTCTCTCTCTCCTCCCTCCCTCCCTCCCCCTCTCTTCCTCCCTCCCTCCCCCTCTCTCTTTCATTGAATTTTATCATTAAAAAAATAGGCAGTTGCGATTCATTTATCTATGTGTCGCTACTACTAAGGGCAGGAGGGATGCATATGACTATGAGCCACTACTACAATGAGGTAGTAGCGACGCATAGAAATATGCGTCACTACTACTCATAGATAGTAGTGATGCATAGAGCTATGCGTCACTACTACCTTTTTTTTATAATTTTTTATATTTTTTAAAATAATTTTTAATTAAATTTTTTTCTCCTTCTCACTTCTCCCTTCCCCTCTATCTCCTCCCTACCCCTCTCCTCTCTGTCCACCCTCCTCTCCTCTCTCTCTCTTCCCTCTCCTCTCCTCTCTCTCTCCCTCTCCCTCTCTCCTCTCTCCCTGCACACTATCTCTCCTTTAATTTTAATTTTTTTTAAATTTTTTATTCTTTAAAATTTATTTTAAAAAGTAAAAATAGAATTAAAAGAAATTATATTAGCAACGTATATAATTATATGTCGCTAATATGTTTCACTCTCCTCTATCTCTCTATCCTCTCCCTCTCCTCTCTCTCTCTCTCCCTCTTCTCTCTTTCTCTCTCCCTCTCCTCTCTCTTTCTCCCTCTCCTCTCCTCTAATTTCAATTTTTTATGATTTTTTATTTTTAAAAATTAATTTAAAAATTAAAAAAATAAAATAAAATAAATCCTATTAGCGACGTATAGTAATGTACGTCATTAATACTAATAATATTAGTGATGTATATTTATATACGCCGCTAAATGTTTTATTTTATTTTTTATTTTTATTATAATTAATCACTATTAGTGACGCTTATTTGTAAGCTTCGCTAATAGAAGAGCTATTAGCGACGCTTAAAATAAGCGTCACTAATAGTTATAATTTTTTTATTTTATATATATATATATATATATATATATATATATATATATTAGCAACATTTGTATACAACGTCACAAATAGGTCAACTATTATCGATGCTTACAATAGAGCGTCTCTAATAACTTACTATTAGCAACGTATTTATTTATATGTCGCTAATAGTTAACCTATTGGCGACGCTTCTTTATGCGTCACAAATAGTTATTTTTAGTGGCACTGAAGATTGTGTCGCTAATATATCATTTTGTTGTAGTAATTGCTTGGCCAATTAGGACTTCAGGTATGTTTTAATAATTAGCTCATCCTATTATAAAAAAAAAACCTCACCCTTTCGGCAAGAGGCTCTGAGCTTAATTTCTAAGCTTTTGAAAACTGAGTAGGAATTTACTACTTGGCATTATGTGAATGATTAATTTAGTACGGTTAATTTTGTTGTCCGATTGGTAGCAAACTCCGAGGATGGAGTTCATGAGGATGGGTGGAATGTGATATCTGTCAATTAATTTACCAAATTATTTTCATATTTTATGAGAATTTAAATTGTAATTTTGGGAATAAGGTTGAGCAATAGCAAGGCAAATCAACTGGAAGAGGAACTAGGGTGTGACCCAAAACCTAATGACTGGCCCAAGTCAAGAGTTGAGCCAGGCACAAGTACCTGCCCAAGGCCCTCTTCTATGCTATTTTGAGATGTGTGCCAACTTAATACTTTATTTGAGTTTAAATTTCAAATTTTGAGGGAATAAAAAACGAAAAGATCTCCAATTACACATCCCCTATTGTCTAATGAAGATCTTGTGTTTTTAACTAAAAATTAAAATTTACCTAATCAGCCCATCATAAGATAGGATGGAGGCATAACTACGCATAACCTACCACCCCTCTCTCTCTTCGCCTTCATGTTAGCCTCTTTCCTCTACAACTTCTTCTTCCTTCTTTCATTATTCATCTTCCACTATTTTCAACCTCTCACAGTATTACCATGGACAAGGGTCCTCGATACAAGTGAGTTCGTGGGAGAAGGATTGAATTGCACCGTTGTTTAACTAGGTATGGGAGTTCTTTCACAGTACAAGAAGAAGTTAGTACGATGACGGTAAA
This sequence comes from Saururus chinensis, assembly GCA_035235625.1. Taxonomy (NCBI): domain Eukaryota; kingdom Viridiplantae; phylum Streptophyta; class Magnoliopsida; order Piperales; family Saururaceae; genus Saururus; species Saururus chinensis. Next base: position 2,865,211 of record CP141145.1, on the reverse strand, counting down.
AAAACATACTAAGGTGTACTTTGTTTTGGTTTTTTTTTTGTTTTCACATGATGAATTGTGAAATTGCTTACTTGTTGTGCATATTATGTATGCCACTTTGATTATGTGAGTTGATCCATTGATTCCAAAAGATTAATGCTTGGATGATTATCATGGATTTATATTCTATTTCATACTGGAAATAACTATTCCCAAGAGGGTTTTGTATGGTCGATGTTAGATCATATGAAGTCACAAGTATGCGTTGGCTTATTTCCCTACTTGATTAGTAGAATTAAGTTATTGAGTTAATGTTTTCTGTATGTTGGGAATGACTGAAGTAAAATCAGTATGAATATTAAAGATTTGATGAATAGACAAAATCAAGGATCTAAGTAAATGATCATACACACTTTTTCACATTTTTATATCATAATTTCATTATCTCAAGTGTGTGAATGTGATGCGCGTGCATATTTTTACCTAACAAAATGCTTTTGAGTCTTCTAATCTGCTTCATCTTCACCATTGATTTAGAGTAGCAACCAATCTATCCTATGATTCAAATTACATATCAATTTGATATTATTTTAATATGCAAAATTAGCTAATAAAATCAAATATCCGCATACGTTTTAATAGATTAAGAGGTTTTAATGAGAGGACAATGACTAAAAATGAAGGGGTAGATTTAATTCACCCATTAGATATTTTGCCCTAATCAATCGGGTCATTGATTGATCAGCCATTTATTAGACCTAATTTCTTAATTCAATTTTCAATTATTTCCTGTTGAAAAGAGATATTCAAAATAATTTTCGAAATCACTCCCAATTTTTTATGAGATCTAAATGTTCTTAAATATTTAAAATAATAAAAATTTAAAATTCTTTGCCAGACACAGCTGAGAATATAATATTCTATTTCAGCCATCTTATCAAATAGATTAGCATATTAACCTCTAAAGATAGCCAGAAGAGAGCAAGATCAACATGAATTGGTATAACAATGGGAAGCCAAGTAGCCAATTGAGGAAGAAAGGACTAAGTAACAGGACAACTACCAGATGCATCAACATTGGCCTTTCCACCAAAGAAAGTCTTGGCCCTGACCACATATAGAGTTCTCACACCAAACAATTAGAACTACTCAAGATAGAATTATATAATTTTTTTCCTACTTGAATGTTGGATTAATATTTCAAAGCTACACATTTAATATTTTGAAACTGAGATTATCTTCAGCTTATTTGAACAAAAATGACTAAATAGGGTACTATTAATACTTCAGTTATAATTCCCACTATTGTGACTACTCATGTTCTTATTCAAGTGAAAGGGTAGAAGCTGAAAAATTAATTGGTGTAGATTTTAAGAGATGGCAATAGAAGATACTATTTTATCTGACTACGTTGAATTTGACTCGATTCTAGCAACATAAAATTCCTTGTTCTCACTAGGGAGAAAAAGGATGATAAATAGGCTATTGCTGTAGTCGATGCATATAAAGATGTTTCTTTAGATAAAGGTGGAACATGCATAGATTCTTGATGAGAAAAAGCAATTGCTGCAGATAAAGATGTTTCTTTAGCTAAAGTTGTCTTCATCAACCATGAGGTTGAGGAAGCAATGTAGAAAAGAGATGATGAGATGAATGCTTATTCACATCTTTTGCATTCGGATAGCCTATGGATGAAGTTTCTTCATAAGGTGACTAGGTTGTAGCACCCATGATTTTTTTGTATTTTTTTGGCAATTTTTAGAATTTATTTCAAAAGTATTAAGCATAATCGGGTAAGCAGGTACGTGAACTTGAGCTAAGGAAGTCATGCTCCAGACATATCTGCTGGGCTTCCTAGCAGGTAGTGCTGACAGCATGTTGAAGATAAGGCCAAAATTGGTTTGGATTTGATTTGGAAACTCCTATTGTGGATTTTATTGGATTTGAAATAAGGATGGAAAAGGTCCCAAATTAGAAGGAGATTACCCAACTTGGAACTCGCCCTTACTTAGCCAACCGCTTCCCTCTCTCTCTCTCTCTCTCTCTTGTTGGTCGACACTTTCTCTCTTTTCCTCTAATTTCTTCACAATCCTCCGTTGTTCTTTTGAAAAGGCCCTTGAAAACGCTAGATCACAGAATACCCTATCATTGAAGTGCCATCTTGGGAGAGTTGGATTCTGCTTGGAAACCAATTAGTGATTGTTTGGGGTTGAAAATTTTAAATTATGGTACGAGGAATTGGTTTTTCCATTAATCTTGATTATTGTAGTACTTTTCGTTGGTTGGCGACTTAGGGTAGTTAGGGTTTGTACAAAAAGGAGCCTTTTTGCCTTGCTTTCAAATTATTGGTGTGTTACTTGAGAGGTAAGTGATCCACAGTTTATGATTTTTATTTTTCTCTACATATTTTTGTGATTGATATGGACTTCATGTAGTTTGGTTTTTTGTCTATATGAAAAGTAACGAACTCTTACATTTGATTTCAATGAATTGCAGTTATATGGTGGATTAATTTATGTTTTCCATGATGATCATGATTGGTTCTATTGAAATCTCATGAATTGTAGTCATCTTCATGCTATTTCAATTGAGTTTATTTTGTTGGAGTCATTGAATCTTGATTCTCCTCTATTTCCTTATTTCTACAATTCACTACGTACCTGGATTGGCTGATTTAATTTGGGGCCTTCTGTTAATATTTTCGACTTGAAATTCTGAGAGAACTTCCTCAATTTTTTTTATAAAACTTTCATGATTGTTACAAGAAGCAATTGCGGGTTAATTGTTTGACTTTCTTGGAATCCTCCCAGTTGACATGGTTTCATATTTCAAACTGCATTTTAGGGTTTTTTCCTCTTTGTTTATCCTTATAAAAAAAACTAATAGCGACGCATATGCTATGCGTCGCTACTACCTAAAAGTAGTTGTGACGTATGGAAAAATGCATCGCTACTACCTATTTTTTATTAAAATTTTATTTTAATTTTTTTTAAAATTTATTAATTTTTTTAAAAAATTAAAATAAAATACTAATAGCGACGTATAGATCTATACGTCGCTATTAGTATTTTTATTTTTAAAATTAATTTTCAAGAATAAAAAATATTAAAAATTTAAAATTAGAGGAGAGATAGTGTGTAGCTAGATAGGAGAGAGAGGAGAGGGAAGAGAGACATAGGGGAGGGAAGAGAGAGAGGAGAGGGGAGGGAAGAGAGAGGGAGGGAAGAGAGAGAGGAGAGGGGAGGGAAGAGAGAGGGAGGGAAGAGAGAGAGGAGAGGGGAGGGAAGAGAGAGGGAGGGGAGGGAAGGGGAGGGAAGAGAGAGGGAGGGGAGGGAAGAGAGAGGGAGAGGGAGGAGAGTGAAGGTGGAGCGAGAGAGAGGAGAGAGAAAGGGTGGAGAGAGAGAGGATAGGGAAGAGAGAGAGGAGAGGGGAGGGAAGAGAGAGAGAGGAGAGAGAATAGAAAGAGAGGGGAGGGAAGAGAGAGGGAGGGGATGGAAGAGAGAAGGGAGAGAGAGAGGAGATAGAGAGGAGAGGGAGGAGAGAGAGAGGAGAGAGAAAGGGTGGAGAGAGGGAGAGGATAGGGAAGGGAGAGAGAGAGAGAGGAGAGGGAGAAGAGAGGGGATAGGGGAGGGAAGAGAGGAATTTTATTTTGATTTTTTTTAAAATTTTTAATTTTTTTTATTTTTAAAAATAAAAAAATAATTAAAATAAATTACTAATAGCGACATATAATATATTCGTCGCTATTAGTACATGTATTAACGACGTATAGATATATACGTTGCTAATAAGTGTACTAAATAGCGACATATATATTTAAATGTTGCTACTACATGTCCTAATAGCGACGTATTTTACTATACGTCGCTATTAGTAATTTTATTAATTCTTTTTTATTTTAAAAATTAAATTTAAAGAATAAAAAAATTTAAAAAATAGAGGAGAGTGGGGAGGGAAGAGAGAGAGGGGGAGAGAGGAGAGGGAAGAGGGAGAGGGTGGAGAGAGAATGGGTGGAGAGAGAAAGGAGAGAGGGAACGAGAGAGAATAGAGAGAGAGGAGAGAGAAAGAGAGAGGAAGGGTGAAGAGAGAGAAGAGAGGAGAGAGAAAGAGAGAGGAAGGGTGGAGAGAGAGAGAATAGGGGAGAGAGAAAGAGAGGAGAGAGAGAGAGAGGAGAGGAGAGAGAAAGATAGAGAGGAGAGGAGAGGAGACAGGAGAGAGAGAGAGAGGAGAGAGGTAGAGGAGAGGAGAGGAGAGGAGAGGAGAGGAGAGAGGGAGAGGGAGAGGGGGAAGGGTAAAAAATTGAAAGTTTAGCAATGGACAGAATAAAGCGTTGCTGATAGTGTATGTATTTGTGACACTATATCTTATAGGTCGCAATTATGTGGCCTATTAGCGACGCTTGTATGTAGTGTCGGTAATATTAATTTGTTTCCTTTAAAACAAATTTTAACTTATTAGTGACGGTTCGGATGAAGCGTCACTAATAGTAAATGTAATAGCGACGCCATATCTATGGCGTCACACATACGTTTACTATTAGCGACGCTTTAATAACTTATTTTTTTCAAAATAAAGCAGAAAGTTTGTAGCGATGCTCTTACACGAGCGTCACTAATAGTGTATAATTCTTGTGACGCTATTTGTCAAACGTCGCTATTACATTACCATTAGCGACGCTCATTTCTAAGTGTCGCTAATATCATTATTTCTATTAAAAAAATATAAGAAATCTTATTTTCTTGCCTCCCTCTCTCTCCCTTCTATTTTCTCTCTCCTCCCTCCCTCCCTCTCTCCCTTCTCATTTCTCTCTCCTTCCTCCCTCACTCTCTCTCTCTCCTCTCTCTCCTCCCTCTTTCCCTCTCTCTCTCCTCCCTCTCTCTTCTCTTTTCTCTCTCCTCCCTACCTACCTCTCTCTCCTCTTTTCTCTCTCCTCACTACCTCCCTCTCTCTCCTCTTTTCTCTCTCCTCCCTCCTTCCCTCTCGCTCTCATCCCCTCTCTCCTCCCTCCCCCTCTCTCTTCTCTTTTCTCTCTCCTCCCTCCCCCTCCCTCTCTCCCTTCTCTTTTCTCGCTCCCTCCCTCCCTCTCTTCCTTCTCTTTTCTCGCTCCTCCCTCACTCTCTCCCTCCTCTTTTCTCTCTCCTCCCTACCACCCTCTCTCTCCTCCCTCCCTCCCTCCCTCTCTCTTCTCTTTTCTCTCTCCTCCCTACCTCCCTCTCTCTTCTCTTTTCTCTCTCCTCCCTACCTCCCTCTTCTCTTTTCTCTCCCTCCTCTTTTCTCTCTCCTCCCTACCACCCTCTCTCTCCTCCCTCCCTCCCTCCCTCTCTCTTCTCTTTTCTCTCTCCTCCCTACCTCCCTCTCCTCTTTTCTCTCTCCTCCCTCCTTCCCTCTCGCTCTCCTCCCCTCTCTCCTCCCTCCTTCCCTCTCGCTTCTCCTCCCTCTCTCTCCTCCCTCCCCCCTCTCTCTTCTCTTTTCTCTCTCCTCCTCCCTCCTTCCCTCTCTCTCCTCCCTCCCTCACTCTCTCTCTCCTCCCTCCTTCCCTCTCTCTCTCTCCTCCCTACCTCTCTCTCTCCTCTCTCTTTCTCTCTCCTCCCTCCCTCCCTCTATCCCTTCTCTTTTCTCTCTCCTCCCACCCTCACACTCACTCTCCTCTCTCTGCTCCCTCCTTCCCTCTCTCTCTGCTCCTCTCCCCCTCCCTCTCCTCTTTTCTCTCTCCTCCCTCCCTCACTCTCTCCCTTCTCTTTTCTCTCTCCTCCCTACCTCCCTCTCTCTCCTCTTTTCTCTCTCCTCCCTCCTTCCCTCTCCCTCTCCTCCCCTCTCTCCTCCCTCCTTCCCACTCACCCTCCTCCCCTCTCTCCTCCCTCCCCCCTCTCTTCTCTTTTCTCTCTCCTCCCTCCTCCTTCCCTCTCTCTCTCCTCCTTCCCTCACTCTCTCTCTCTCCTCCCTCCTTCCCTCTCTCTCTCCTCCCTACCTCTCTCTCTCTCTCTCCTCTTTTCTCTCTCCTCCCTCCCTCCCTCTATCCCTTCTCTTTCTCTCTCCTCCCACCCTCACACTCACTCTCCTCCTCTCTGCTCCCTCCTTCCCTCTCTCTCTCTGCTCCTCTCCCCCTCCCTCTCCTCTTTCTCTCTCTCCTCCCTCCCTCACTCTCTCCCTTCTCTTTTCTCTCTCCTCCCTCCCTCACTCTCTCTCCTCCCTCCCTCCCTCTCTCCCTTCTCTTTTCTCTCTCCTCCCTCCCTCCCTCACTCTCTCTCCTCCCTCCTTCTCTCTCTCTCTCTTCCCTCTCTCCTCCCTACCTCCCTCTCTCTCCTCTTTCTCTCTCCTCCCTACCTCCCTCTCTCTCCTCCCTCCATCCCTCCCTCTCCCTCTCTCCCCTCTCATTTCTCTCTCCTCCCTCCCTCACTCTCTCTCCTCTCTCTCCTCCCTCCTTCCCTCTCCCTCTCTCTCCTCTCTTCTCTCTCCTCCCTACCTCCCTCACTCTCTCTCCTCCCTACCTCTATTGTTTTTTCACTGTGCTTTCCCCCCTTTTTGCGATGCTTCCACTGGAAGCATCACAAATAGATTTGTGCAGGCAAAATTTCGTTGGCACGGTGAAATTTCACCTGCGCGGATAAATTTTGCCACGGGGGAAAATTTCCCTCGAGGGCGAATTTCGCCCGCATGCCTTTAAATCCCCCTCTCCTACCTCACTAGTCTCCCGTGCTCGTCGTCCACAGACCATCACCGGCAACCACTAGACCCCCGGCGATTGCCTCCCGGCGGCCACCACCCATCGTTCGCCCCCTGGAGAACAGTCCTCCATCAGCCGCTCCACTCTCGCTCTCCCCGGTTCCCCTCTCCTATTTCACTGATCCTCCGCCGCCGCCCTGCTCTTCTCCGCCGCCACCGCCCACAGCCTCCGCCCTGCTCTTCAGGTCATCGACCCTAGTGACCACCTTCTGGAGACTAGGACCCCGGCGACTGGAGCAGGGGGGAGCCTCCGCCCACAGCCGCCGCCCACAGTCTCTGCCCACAGCCGGCGGGCATCAACCTTGTGCCGCCGGTGATTTCAGCCTCTCTATCGAGAGGTTGAAGATGCTTCTGTGGGTCACCACCGACCCGAGCGGGTCTTCAATGACCCGTACCGGTCGGGTCCTCAATGACCCGACCGGTTTACTATTTTTTTTCTTTTTAGCGACTCTTTGATAAGCGTTGCCAATAGTTTTTTTAATTTTTTTTATAAAAATATATTATTAGCGATGGTGTTTATAGCGTCGCTATTAATGGTTTTTTAGCGACACTTACTTTAATTTCTATTTTTTAAAACTTAATAGTGACGTTTTGTTAAACGTTGCTAAAGGCTTTTAGCGACGTTTAATAAACATCGCTAAAAGCCTTTAGCAACATATATATAACGTCGCTAATGTTTTTTTAATTTTTTTAAATAATATATTAACATAATAGCGATGTTTATATAAACGTCGCTAATAATGTATTATTAGCGACAATTGTTCTTAAACGTCGCTAATAAGTATTTATTAGCGACGCGTAGAAAAGCGTCGTTAATATTAGCGATGGCATTATTTTTGACGCTGCTAGCGATGCTTTTTAAGCGTCATTAGCGACGCTTAGGCTATTATTAGCGACGCTTATAAGCGTCGCTAATAGTGGATTTTGTTGTAGTGGGAGAGGAAAAAATATCATGGAAGAGGAGCCACAACAAGGGGATGAAAGAAAACGGATGGGGGATCGAGAGGAGCCACAAGTGATGGGGGGAGATGGAAGAGCTCACACCGTAGGGTGAAGGTTGGGAATGGGGCAATGAAAGAGTTGAAATAAAATTAAAATGAATAGTTGGGGACGGGGAGTATTTAGTAATTTGTTTACTTTTTTTAGGGTGTGTAAAGTATGGGGGGGCTTGAGTAAAAACTAGGGGGAAATAGCCATGTTCTTTCAAAATTTGATATAGGATTTGAGGATTCTTGGGGCATGCACACATCTTCTTCATTTTATTGGTTATAAGCTAGCCTTATAGCACATGAGTAACATGCTCCATGCACAATTAATTAACACAGTACTTCATCTATCTCTACATTCTAAACTAGCAGTAATAGAGAGCATAATTTATGATATGACACAATATTTACACAAAACTGCCTTGAAAAATCTTTGTATTTGATTATTTTTTCTTTTTTTATACTTTCATTTTCATTTGATAACATTCGCCTCATTCATGAGATGGGTAAGCTGATAACTTCACATACATATTAAAGAAAAACAAAAGATTATCAATTTATTTTTTGTGAAATAAATAGACAATGGAATCCTTTCCTATGAAGGTCCAAATCTCCTTAGCAGGAATTGATAGTTAATGTAACACTAAAGATAGCGTTTGAGGTAACTCTCCACATGAGTGTAACTAATCTCAGGATAGAGTGTAGATGCCTCTTCTCCCTTCTCTCCTGTATCAAAATTTGTGAGACAACCCTCGTAGAAAATATGATAGTAACGTACTAACCCTGACTGGGTTCCAATATCTTGACCTTCAAAAAAAATAAAAATAAAATAAAAGCATCAAAAGTAATAAAGGTGTGACTTGGACAATTTCAATCACTCTATTTTAGTATGAAAAAGTTTGGTCTACCTGTATATGAGATATTTACTCATGCTTCCATAAAATCAAGATGGTTTTTATTGTTACTAGCTTTGTCCTGGAACATGGCCATATACAAAGATGTTTCATGTGCAACCATTTGACAAAGTGAATCCACTTAATCGGAAAGCATATGATGAGATGATGATGTCGAACCATTATCATTTTGGTTCTCATAAAAGTTAAATATGACAGAGCATTCATGTATTCAAGATAAGGCATATGCTTATGATAGCACTTTCTCTTAGTAGTCAAATATGGTATACAAATTTATAACGTCTTCTTAATCATTTCTTATTTGGATAATAGTAGCATCAGCACTAACTTTGCTTGGAGAGGATTGATATTGTAATGAGTAAATAGTATTTGTGTGCACGTTAAGGTCAAGATAAGCCAACAAGCTGGTGGTATGCCTACACCCTCCCTCAAGAAGCAAAGATCTTGAGTTTGAAACCCTATTCATTCTAATTGGGATTTAAGGACTTGGACACCCCTTGTTAACAAAAGAATAACATTATAACTATTAGATGAGAAAAAAATTCTCTATTAATTTGACTTAATTAGAACATGTAAAGTTAGAAAGAAGGAAAAAATTGAACTTTCTGATGTTTCCGAGTAAACAAGTCATCATCGATTATAACTTGTCTATGTTACCTTTCATCATGGTAAGAAAATCGTCACTTGAAATCTTTGTCTTTGTGAGCTTTTTTCCAATGAGCTTCTCCCATATGCCAATAACCTCCCTCTGGGAAAGGATGTTCTCAGGGGGACTAAGGTAGAGTGTCTTGTTTAGGGTCCGCGGGTCATCTACGGTCTTGATGGTGTATGTGCCAATGTCATCCTCATCCAAAAATATTGCTATATAAAAAAAAATTGATTGAGGTATTCAACTCCCAGGCCAAGGGAAACCATGCATGAACCAGTATAGAAAGCGAAGGGTCCGAAGGAGAACAAGGATAGGGTAGCGGAGACTGTGTACAAGTTGTAAGCTAATTTATAAAATATCAACATACATTCATTAGTAGTTAGTTGTTATGTGTCTAGGCTATTCTGTATTATGGTGTATGTGATTGGTCGATCTTAGATGAAAATAATTCATACTCCCATTGTCCCATTCAAATTGTCGTGATTTAAGAGTAGGGTTTTTTTCCCTGTTTCTGTGTATCATGCATGGGTGGCCACATCTAATCATGAAAGATGTCCTTCACCTAGTGAGTCCCATCTAAGTTGAGGGTTTTGTAGTATATATACTTGTAATTTTGTGCCCCTTTATACCCTTTTTTATCTAATGAAGGATGCCTATAACCCTACACCACTTTTTGTACAACAAAACATTACACTAGATTTTGATTGGGGAGAGAAAATAGGTCTCCTAACATAAGAAAAACTTGCTATTCAAACAAAGATAAAGGACGAGGACAAATAAAATGGGTCTCCTCCCACGAGAAGACATATATGCACTATTTAAATATGGAGGAATACATGGACATACAACTAGATAAGGGACTCGGTAACACCCCATAGAATGATATATTTACAGAAACTTTGTAATCTGGTGTAAAACTTAAGGAATACATAGTAAAGATAAAATCACCAGCCCACCCTTCTGAGTAACGCATCCGATAGAATGTGATGCACCTAGCATGCACCCAATATACACTATAGCATTGGGCACATCTTAATTTTCTCCAAGATAATATGTTACAAATAATTGATTTTAGAAATTTTTAAAAGACTCGTAACATGTTAATATGACATTAGAACACACATTGAAATGAAATTAACTGGTGCATAATCTAATTTAATTGACAATTTTACAAAACATACATAAACAAATGAGAATAATTAGGGGATATGCAATGCCTATTTGTTGCACCTTATATTAGATAGAGAGAGCCTACATATAGGGGTATGTTCAAAACCTGAACTATTGACTTGGATCGGGTCCTATCTTAGAGTTGATTAGAACAAAAAAATAAATAAAATACTCGAGTAACTCCCTAATCGGGTCAGGTTTAGTATGTGAAATACCTAAGACCTAATCCGAGTTCTTAAATAACCTACAAAATTATATTTAACCTAAATAATATAAATTTTTATAATTTTTGATAAATATTTAGCCTAATATATAGTGTCAATTAGTTTAAATTATTAAAACTAACCATCCAAAATAGAATCTCAATTCATATTTTAGTTTTTGGGTTTTTTATTAATTTAATTAGTTTTTAAATTATTAAAACTTAGTTCCTATATGAGGTCAAGAGGTCAAGAAACTTAGTTCCTAACTCGGGTCCCGTCAAGTGCTAACACGGCGCAAATGCAGCCGTCCCAACGGGTCATTTACCATCTTCATGGGTATTCATTAAGTTTTTTATGCTACAACGACATTATACCCATATATATTTAGTATAGGACCTGTCAAGCTTGACCAGCTCTATGACCAAAGTACATAGAGATCCTAGCATGGTACGTGGTGGCCTAATTATAAGTTACTAGCAACCCAGCAAGGTAACCCGATAGTTATATACCATATTATCTATTTATATACCATATTATCTCTTTAGTACATGGATCTGGCATAGCATACCTTTGACATTGCCATCTCCAAGCAGCGAAACTCTCTCCATTGAGGGTGTGACTCGGCCAGGCTCACACAAGTTGCCCAGAAAGTATCCCGCACAGCTGTTGGCAGAGACATAAGTGTAAGGGATTCCGGCATCCTCAATTGCTTTTCTCACCAACATCTTGTCAACAAAGGTGTTCTTCCCAGCATTCATGCAGCTTCTCATCCTTGCAGGATCAATCCCAAACTCTGATGGCAAGAATCTCTGCAAGTGCATGGGCCAAAATTTTCTACTTAGGCACTACAACAATTGTAGTTATATGTACTCCATATTTCAAGTCCATGTGAGCTTAAACATTATGAAACTCATCTTGTTTAGATTAAATCTTATAGATATATGACCTTTGTACCCAAATCCCCTAAGAAATAAAATCCCAAGTCTGCTAAACAAAATGTTCCATCATTTATATGCTATATTCCTGTCATTTGCATGTCATATTCCTGTCTTTAGGTAGACTATCTATGTGGGCTGCACTCACCCTTCATAAGACTTATACCTTGACATTGCCAGCTTCCTTGACGGCATCTATGAGCTTCAGCTGTAGGAAGATATGGTGGCTTCTAATGTAAGGCACCCCGGCAATTGCACATACGACCACATCTACTTGTCTTACGGCATCGACGAGGCTCTGGTGCTTGAATAACGAACCGTAGACGAGATTGGAACCTTTCTGTTTGAAAGAGAGAAGCATTTGCACCTTCTCAATCTCCCCCACACCCAGTTCTTGCCTTTGGAGGACAAATGTCGGATGACCCTCCGCCAGACTTACCTTGACTATCCTCCTCCCAAGGTATCCAGTTCCCCCTACCACAAGTACCCTGCTCTTTCCCATCTCTCTTATCTCTATCTCTATCTCTATCTCTATCTCTATCATCTCTGGTGGCATACAATATAAGCTGTGCTTCCGAATATTTGGGAAAGGGAGGATTACTTATAGTGTGTTTGAAGCTTGAGCCTTGATACGCTAGACGAAAATAACGAGGATTCACCCACTTGCTTCTTAATATGAGTGCTTAAAGCTCTGCATATCACGTGCTAATTACCATAAATATTCATAAGGAATATTTATTCCAAAGAAGCGCATAGGAACTCGAAGACTGTAAAGAAAGAGGCCTGGTTTTCTAGGTCCTTTTTTTCATGTAGTTCATTAGTTGGACAGCCCACCCGTGACCCCCCTCTTTTGTTTTCTTAGATGACAATTTTCCCATCCTATTATCATCAATCCGGTCTCCCTCTCAATCCCAGCATTTGCTCCACCTAAACGAAAGGCAAAACAAATACACAAGTCAATCGATCTCATTGCAGTATCATGAATACAAAGGCCATGGATGTTGCGTTTCTAATAATGGTTGCGTTTCTAACGTAGCCAAAAGGCCAGATAGCCAACCTAAAGGTCGACGGGGAGCCCCAACTTCCATCCGAGGGACTCCTAACATGATGTCCTGCCAATTAGTAAGCATGTGCCTTTCATCAAGTTACAAAGCCAACCATCATACTAATAGTACACATTAGGCTCAACCAGTTCCTCTCAGTGGAGAACTTTTTTTGCATTTTATTGCACTAGTTCTAGTACCCTCAATTTTTTTTTCTTGTTATTTTTAGAATTTTTAGACTTTATTTTTGAAATGAATACCCATTAGATAGTGTCCGGCGTCAAGTTGAGGATTGACTAAAATTGGTTACATTTGATTTAGACTATTATATTATATGGTAGATTCTGATTTGAGTTAGGACAAAATTAGAAAGAGTCGAAAGAGGGTGGGAGTTTGGCTAACCTAGGACTCCTCCCACAAAAGAGCCCTATGCCCCCCCTCCCTATCTCTATTTGACCTCCACCCCTCTCTCTTTTCTCTGTCCTGTTTCTCTCTTGTTGACCCCCTCTCCTTCTCCATTCTTTTCTCTTCTCCTGCATTTCCCCTCTTGCTACCCTATCTCATTCTCCATTATTGTTTGAAAAAAATTTTAAAATTTGTAAAATGTCCTAAACACTTGGATTCTCTATTATTAGAGTAGCCGCACAAGGGATTGATTTAAGAGTTGTAGTTTGCATTAAGGTAAGGTAATGAATTTCCTTTGTTTTTTATTTAATCAGTGTAGTTTTATTCATTAGTGCTTAAGACGAATTTTGTGAAAAATTAGAGTTTGTGTAAGAGGAAGGTCTTTTGCATTAACTATAGATTTTTACATGCTTGTAATTATTTTGATGATTGATCTTGAATGCATAAGATTATAGGGTTTTTAATTTCATATTTCAATTTTTGATTTATAGAATTGTATATCTTGGCAATATGATGATTATCAAAGAATTTCTTATGATTTATGACTGGTTATGATCCATGATGAGTATTTGGAGTTAGAAAATTATGTGTGTCATGGTGTTCCTTTGATGGAAAATTCTTTGAAAGTTGAGTATATTTTCTTTCTTAAGATTCCCCCTTTCCTGTTTTCCCATTACACCGAAAATGGCCAAATTGTTCTGAGATTTATGGTATGCTATTCAATTCTACTTTTCTCTTGGATCTTACAAACTTCTTCAAGTGTATTTGGTAAACAATATAGTCTTTTATTGAGTATTCATTGGTCAACCATTGATTTTTTTGAAACCTAGTTTCATCTAGTTAGCACTATCTCAGATTTTAGTCTTTGTTTCAGAACATTTAATTAACCATTTGTCCTTAGGAAAATTTTGCATCATTGATGAGCATAGTTTCATTTTATAAGTTCTGTTATTTTTACCGATTAGCCTCAAATTATTGGATTTTTTTATGGCATGTGGGTTGGATTTAATAGTTCTATGATTTCCTGTTCAAACATGTCTTCTACTTCAGATTGCGTCTTTCTTCTGTGAAATTTTTTAGAGTAAAATTATATGATTTATGTACTTAATATAAAAATAACTTATTGATTTGGAGTCTCTGACATCAAGTTATGATATTTTGTTTCTAATGCTTAAATTTTCTAGAACTGTGTAATCATTTCCAAAATTGTAAATTTGTTACTTTTTATGTTAGCATGGCTCCATAATTTAATTTTTGTTGGTAACTTTGACATTTGACTTGGGACATAATCTTTTTATCATCTCAAGTCAGGAAGGAATTTTTTCCAAAATAGAGATCAGTCACAATGATGGAATTAGGGTTTGGTGTTGATTTTATTGATATAAAATTGTTTTCAAGCATGTTTTTCCTTCTTTTGAATGTATCATGGGTTGCAAATGGGTTATAAATGTTGGGTAATAAGATAAAAGTTGGTAAGTTTTATCTCTCTTGAATGAACAAAGGAAATTGTATGGAATTGGTCAATGAGAGCTCATGTGGACTTTTGGAAGCACAATATGCAATGCCTTCAAGACAGGTGTCATAGATGCATATGAGGTCTACGATCCCTTGGTAAAAGATGTTTGGGTAATGTTTAAGATCAATGTTTTTTATTTTTGTAAATCTGGATTTGATTTACTTAAATAGGGTTAGGAGTCAGCAATGCCTTCATGTTTAATTTTTTTCTGACTATGTTTATTGCTATACTTATGTTTCCAAATCATGAGTGTGTGAATTTGTGTGGGTGAGCTATTTGTCACAACCCAAATTTTTAAAAACCTTTTCAAAATAACATGAACGGTAGTCACAAGAATTTTTTTTTCTTAAATACAAAATAAACTATACAGTTAAATATCTAGGTCATGATAACTGAGGTTCACAAATTTGAATATTAAATTATATAATATTATTACACGTCTTAAAATTAAATAAGAACAACTCATCCATCTAAGTACAAGGCTGACATCCATCTGAACATAAATAACAAGTTGACTCTCACGCTAAAGATATACTTACTTATCGGAGTTGCAGAAACGAAGAACTTCATCTTGTGCACACTTGTTGTTGCCTAGAGAATCTGCAACCAACTAAATGAAACAACCACAACAACAACAATGGAACCTCTTCGCCTTCAGGAGAAGAGCTTCTAAAGGGGCAAAAGATTTTATTAATAATTTTGGGATCAGGCCAACATCACCCGATGTTAGTTTCCTATGTACTCATTAGACAACATCTCCAATGTTTTTAACAAGATCGGATCCAGACATAGTTTTGCCTAAAAATTACACTATACTAATAAACATAGGCATCACACATGCAATGCTTAAGTATTTTAAAGCAACCTACATTTTATGCAAGTCCTTTAATTGTTCCGCTTGTCTAATTAATAAGCAATATCAAACAATGTTATTAATCATCTCACAATCCTTGTTCAATAAAATGCACAACATCCTGTAAACAGTACCACATAAGGGTAATATACAGAGTACTAGTTACCAAATAAACAACACTCCCAAATTGGCCTTTAACTAATGCAAACTTGAACAACTTAACTAATATCTACACCGTTCAGAAAATAACTCATTATTGTTATCTGAAAAATTGACTCCCGTTCACAAGGAGTACTGCATATTAGCAGGGAAATCCTAACATCTATAGGGATCCACTTAGATCAACCATGAGTCTAGAGATGTAGGTACCAGTTGTGCTCATGGACACACTGGCCGGAGGTAGATAAGCCTTCCATGAAAAACTTGGTTTGAGCATTTGCAGGGATCCATCATCCCAAAGGAGCAGAGACTACAAAGGTATGAAAGATTACTGCCATGGCTATTGTTATGAACTAACACAATGCTAAATGAATATATGACTTAATGCATCCAAAGATTTAATACTAAACACAACCTATCATGCATACAACCTACTCTCATAATTGGCAAGATAAGAGGCAGATTTAGGGCTCAAGTATGTGAACTAATCAACATGACAATGACTTAGACTTATGCTAAGATGAACTGGCCAATTCAACATTATAATGAAACGGATTGGGGCTGAGATGAACAATTCAAGTCAACCACCTAACATGACAATTTCAGATTGATACAACCATCAACATTCAATATAATACATAGACTAAATTTTAGAGGCATCTTAAAGTGAAATTCAAAGGCTTCTTAGGCTGAAATTCAGTGACTTAATAAATATGAATACCTCATGAACTAAGGCTAAAAAATTAGCAATTCATTCTGCAAGATTATAACCTAAATCAAAGCTGAGAATCAAATATTAGATAGGCAATAATACAACCTAAACTAGGGCTGAAATTTCGGTATTTAATTAGCATGATTATAACATAAACCAAGGCTGAGAATTTGATATTAATTTATCCAAAGTAGAGCCCAAAATAAGGCCGCAATTTAGAGATTTAAATTGGCAAAAGTCTTAGACTAGGCTGCAAATCAGGGATCTAAATAAGCAAAAGTATAGCCTAAAACAAAGCTTCAAATCAGGGATTTAAATGACAAAAATATAGCCCAACCTAGGGCCAATAATTAGGGATTAAATTCATAAAAGTATGGCCTAAACTAAGGCTACAAACCATAGATTAAATAGGCAAAATTATGGCCTAAAGTAAGGCCACAAACCAAGGATTAAATAAGCCAAAATATAGCCTAAACCAAGGCTGCAAACTAGGGATTAAAGTAAGCAAAGTTTGTATCCAAATTAAGGATAATATACACGACTAGAATCAAAATCATTCATGCATAATATAGGGCTAAGATAGATGACAAAAAATCAGAATCATGTATGCACAATTCAACCACATATATAAGAGATAAAATCATAATCATTCAAGACTAATAAAGGCTAGAACAAGGCTGAATCACATCTACGAAAATCTCATGCTTAAGAGTGTAAAAGGATGTACTTACCTCTATCAATTCATCCTAAAAGCTCCTAGCCCTTACTCCTATGCTTCTAGGCCTTGAATTCAAACTAAAGATGACTGCTTTATGCCCTCTAAAGTTGCTGGTTATGGAGGCCCTTGCTGAGAGAAGGAAGAGGAAGGAAGAGATGGGAGAAGAGGGAGGCTGAACCATGTAAAAACCAAAGACTGTCTCAACTATCTTGCAAACCAATCTACCCCTAGCTGAAAACTGCATCAAGCCTCGCTAAATTGCTGATGATGGTTCACCCCTTAGTTGAGTGCACTCCCAGCAAGTCCTCCAAGACATCAACAAAGTGTTTGCTACCCAACTGTCCTCCGGAACTATCGCCAAAGCTCCCGATCGGACCCTTGCAGATTTATGAGTTTTGAATACTTGAATCACCACCTTCAACCAGCCATGATGCCCCCTTTATATAGATGATTGGTCGGGAAGCCTAGTACCACTAGGACTTGCCCAACCTAAGTTACAAATTTGGAATCTCAATCCCTGCCCCATTACAAATAGGAAATCAGCCAATATACATGCTTAAAACAGTCCCAACAGAGTTCTAACCCAACTAGAAGTATAACTGATCCCTCCTTCAAGTTTCCCACCTCTCCTAACACTTATCAGACTCCTACTCTGGCTAGAAGACCTTTGCTTGCATGCCTTCTCATCTCAGCAAAGTTCTAGCTATGTCATCTTGTTACTTGGAGTCCTTGTCCCACTAGGACTCTCTCCCTCTTTCAATTCGTAGTTCTTTTAGGACTTCTAATTCTTAGTTCATTTAGGACTTACAATTCTTAGTTCATTTAGGACTCTCAACTCTTATTACATTTAGGACTCCCAACTCCTAGTACGTTTAGGACTCCTAACTCGTAGTACGTTTCGGACTCCCAATTCGGGTAAACGGACTCCTACTTTAATTCGCACATTCTTGGTGGCTGTTTGAAGCTCTTTCAGTCTACTTTCCATCCAAAAATGTTCCAGCCACTAATCTCAACTAATGATCAAGTTATTCTCACGAGAAGTTCAAGGGCTCTAATATCCTAATTTTCACGTGGTCAACTTCAGGAATTTAGAAAAATCTTGGACGTTACACAATCTTACTTGGCATAAGCTCAAAATCCACTTATACTTGTACATATAGATGTCTATTGTAAGAACATAAGCGTCCTTTTGTCATATAGTGGCTTATTTCTATAATCAAAATAATGTTATTGTTGTGTAATTTTGAGTCTATTTAAGTTTTAATATTGATTTATAAGTTGAAATGAAAAGAAGACTCAAATTTATATTTTCGTGAGGAAAAAAATCACACACATAATATTCACTTACTTTAGGGTAAAAGAGATTGTTAGTAAAAAAATAGTGAGGATTGGAGGCTTGTATATTAAAAAATAAAAAATCTATGCAAAACGACTGATTGCTAGATTGGGACGTTTGATTGCTAATGAACTGTACTAGAATCTCCGAAAAATGGAAGAACAATTGATCGCTTGAAGGAATGATTGAGAGGCACCCAAAAACACTTTTTATTAAATGAAACCGAGAGTTTATCAATCAATTGTAGGGTAAAATGATTAATCAATAGAAGGGTCATGATGGAGAGTAATAGGGATCGATAGATCGCTATGTGGAATGATCGATCAGTCACTACAACAAAATTGGGTATTAGCGACGCTTATATAAGCGTTGCAATACTATGCGTCACTAAAAAGTGATAATAACGATATATATAAAATCGTTGGTAATGGTAGTCTATTAGCTATGCATAATTCTAAACGTCGCTAATATGTAACCTTTTAGCAATGCTTTCATTTATGTGTCGCTAATACTTACCTTATTAGCGACGCTTTTATAAGCGTCGCTAAAAGATATATATTTTATTTTTTTTAAAATCAAAACTATTAACGACATATAATTCCAAACGTCGCTACTACTTTCAACAATAGCGACATTTACAAATGAGTGTCGCTAATAATTCTTATTTTTTTAAAAAATTAAAAATAAGAACTAATAGCGACGCATATACTATACGTTGCTACTACCTAATAGTAGTAGTGACGTAGTCTAAAATGCATCACTATTACCCTTAGTAGTAGCGACGCATAGTGACATGCGTAACTACTACCTATTTTTTATTAAAATTTTATTTTGATTTTTTAAATTTTTTTATTAATTTCTTTGTTTTTAAAAATAAAAAAATAATATAAAATAAAAATACTAATAGTGACGTATATATTTTATACGTCGCTATTAGGTTTTTTCTTTCATTATTTTTTATTTTTGAAATTAATTTTAAATAATAAAAAATATTTAAAAATTGAAATTAGAGGAGAGATAGTGTGTAGGTAAATAGGAGAGAGAGGAGAGGGAAGATAGAGAGAGGGGAGGGAAGAGAGAGATAGAGGGGAGGGAAGAGAGAGGGAGATAGAGGGGAGGGAAGAAAGAGGAGAGGGGAGGGAAGACAGAGGAGAAGGGAGGGAAGACAGAGAGCAGAGGATAGGGAAGACAAAGAGGAGAGGATAGGGAAGAGAGAGAGAGGGAGAGAGAGAAGGGAGAGAGAGGAGAGAGAGTGAGGGGAGGGGAGGGAAGAGAGAGACAGAGAGGAGAGGAGAGGATAGGGAAGTGAGAGAGAGGGGAGAGAGAGATAGGAGGGGAGAGAGAGAGAGGAGAGGGGAGTGAGAGAGGGGAGGGAAGAGAGAGAGAGGGGAGGGAAGAGAGAGAGAGGGGAGGGAAGAGAGAGAGGAGAGGGGAGGGAAGAGAGAGGGGATAGGGGAGGGAAGAGAGGAAGGGTGAGAGGAATTTTATTTTAATTTTTTTTATTTTCAAAAATAAAAAAATAATTAAAAATAAAATACTAAAGCGACATATATAGATATGTCGCTAATACATGTACTAATATCGACGTATAGATTTATACGTAGCTATTAGGCTTTTTATTTATTTATTTTATTTTTAAAATTAAATTTAAAGAATAAAAAATGTTTAAAATTTGAAATTAGAGGAGAGATAGTGTAGATAAATTGGAGAGAGAGGAGAGGGAAGAGAGAGGGGAGGGGAGAGAGAGGAGAGGGGAGGGAGAGAGAGAGGGAGAGGGAGAGGGAGGAGAGAGAGGGGGAGGGAAGAGAGAGAGAGATAGGAGAGGGGAGGGAAGAGAGAGAGGAGAAGGGAGGGAAGAGAGAGAGAGGAGAGGATAGGGAAGAGAGAGAGAGAGGGAGAGAGAGAGAAGGGAGAGAGAGAGGTGAGAGAGAGAGGGAGATGGAGGAGAGTGTGTGAGAGAGGGGAGGATAGGGAAGAGAGAGAGGGGAGAGAGAGGGAAGGGAAGAGAGAGAGGAGAGGGGAATGGAGGGAAGAGAGAGAGAGAGAGAGGAGAGGGGAGGGAAGAGAGGGAGGGTGAGAGGAGTTTTATTTTGATTTTTGAAAAATTTTTACTAAATTTTTCTTTTTAAAAATAAAAAAATAATTAAAATAAAATACTAATAGAGACATATATATCTATACGTCGCTATTAGTGTATGTATTAGCGACGTATAGAAGTATACGTCGCTAATACATACACTAATAGCGACGTATAGATTTATACGTCGCTATTAGGTTTTTTATTTAATTTTTTCATTTAGAAAATTTATTTTAAAGTGTAAAAAATATTAAAAATTTGAAATTAGAGGAGAGATAGTGTGTAGGTAGATAGGAGAGAGAGGATAGGGAAGAGAGAGAGAGGGCAGGGAAGAGAGAGATAGAGGGAGGGAAGAGAGTGGGAGAGAGAGGAGAGGGGAGAGAGAGGGAGAGAGAGAGGAGAGGGGAGAGAGAGGGAGAGAGAGAGGAGAGGGGAGAGAGAAGGGAGAGAGAGAGGAGAGAGAGAGGGGAGGAGAGAGAGGAGATAGAGAGAGGAGGGAGAGTGGAATTAGAGAGAGAGGGAGAGAGAGGAATTAGAGAGAGAGAGGGAGAGAGGGAGGAGAGAGAGGGGAGAGAGAGGAGAGGGAGAGGAGATAGAGAGAGGAGAGAGGAGAAGGAAATTGTGGTGAGAGAGAGAGGGAGGGTGGAGAGAGAAGAAAAAGGAGAGAGAGGGAAGAGAGAGAGGAGATGTAAGAGTGGAGAGAGAGAGGGAGGAGAGAGAGAGAGAGGGGAGGGAAGAGAAAGGGAGGGAGGAGAGAGAGAGGAGAGAAGAAGAGAGAGAGAGGAGAGGGAGGGAGAGCCAGGGAGGGAAGAGAGAGGGGAGAGGGAATGGGTGGAGAGAGGGAGAAGAGAGAGAGGAGAGAGAAGGGAGAGAGAGAGGGGTGTGAGAGTGGAGAGAGAGAGGGGAGGAGATAGAGAGAGTGGAGATAGAGAGAGAGGAAAGAGAGAGGGAGGAGAGAGAGGAAAGAGAGAGTGGAGAGAGAGAGGGGAGGAGAGAAAGGAGAGAGAGAGAGGAAAGAACCAAAAATCTCTATAAAAAAAGCTTTTAGCGACACTCGTGATGAGCGTCGCTAGTAGACATCAGTAGCGACATATAAATTTATACGTCGCTACTAGATGCCTAATGGCAATGCTCGAGGCGAGCATCGCTAAAATGTCTTAATTGAAAAAAATCACTACGGTATAGTATTAATATTTAGCGACGCTGTAATAGTGATTAGTAGCGACGTATATTATGAGACGTCGCTACTGAGTCATACTAGCGACGCTCTAAGAGAGTGTCGCTAAAACTTTTTATTTAAAAAAAATAAAAAAGTGTGGGCGAAATTACGCCCGCGTGGGGAAATTTCGTGTGCGGGCGGAATTTTGCCCCCACCTTATATCTACCCCCTGCCTTTGCGTTGCCCGGCAGATCGCCGCCCCGCTTCCAACCACCCCGCTGTCCGGCTTCTAACCGCGCCGCCTACCGGAATCCGGCTCCCCCTCCCTCCATCTCACCCCCGGCTCCCCCTCTCTCTCCCCGGCTCCCCCCTCCCCCCCGGTGTATGCCCCTGCCTCCCCCCCGGTGTATGCCCCTGCCTCCCCGCTGTCCCTACCTTCCCGCCGCTTCCTCCACCACTCCCCGCCGCCATCCACGACGCCTTGTCCTCCGGCCCCCACCCTCTCCTTTCTCTTTCCCCTCTCCTCCGGTCTTCTGCTTCCTCCCCTTGCTCCAGTTGCCCGCTGCCGCGCTGCCCCTCCACCCCCAGCCTCAGTCCGCCGCCACCGTCCTGTCCCCCTCCTCCCCTGATGCCCCTCGGCTCGGTCGCCCCTCTCTCCCACACCTGGCCCTCTCCCCCTGCTCGGTCCCACCCTCCCTCCCCCACCGCTGGCCCCTCTCCCCCTGCTCAGTCCCCCTCCCTCCCATACCTACTGGCCGCCGGTGGGTTGTTTTAATAATTTATTAAGTCACTAGCGACACTTATAAAAGTGTCACTAATGGCTTTTTTATTTTTTATTTCATATTAGCGACGCTTACAAAAGCATCGCTAATGGTTTTTTATTTTTATTTTTATGTTTATTTCATATTAGCGACGCTTACTAAAGCGTTGCTAATAAAAAAAAGAATTTTTTTATTTTGTTGTTTTAGAAATTTATTTTTATTATTTTATTTATTATTTTTTAAAAATTTATTTATCATTAGCGACGTATATTAAGCGTCGCTAAAAAATAACTACTAGTGACGCTTATTGCTAAGTGTCGCTAATAGTAACGTATTTATGCATCGCTAATAATAATATTTTAGCGACGCTTATGGTAAGCGTCGCTAATAAGCAGTAGTGACTATACTTTTAATGATGTATTTAGCAACATTATTTATGTGTCGCTAATACTCATTAGCGACGCTTATATGCATTGCTAATACTGCAATTTGTTGTAGTGAATTGAGCACAACGTTGCCTAAATTAAACTTTTTTGGTTTGATTTGGATTCATAGTTGGAGTTATATTTTTCCTTTTGAGGCTTGGGAATCTATATAAAGGGATTGAGACATGATGGGGAAAAAGGGGAAACCTAGAAACTTAAAGAGTTTGTGTGGAGTTACCCTAATGGAGTACTGAGTGAGTTTGTCTTCTAGAGTGAGAAGATTTTTTCCTAAATCAAAAAAAGTGATTAGAGGTGAAATGAGAGTATAAAAACCCATGTGACCCATAGTGTTTGTTGAAGATTGTTACTAAGAGATTAATAAAATAGAAGATTCATTTCAAATGAAGAGATGAAATATACTACCACAAAATATATTATTAGTGACGTTTCTATTAGCAACACAACGTCACTAAAAACTACTATTTGCGACACTTAGAAAAATGTCAAAAAAAAATTAACTATTAGATACGGTCTTTAGCAAGCCTTACTAATGGTACTGTATTAGCGACGCTTAATAAACAATGTCGCAAATATTACAATTATTAGTGACGCTTAATAATAAATATCACTAATAGTTGTGCTATTAGTGACGCTTTACGAAAGCATTACTAAAAGTTATATGTTTTAAATAAATAAAACAATTATAACTATTACCGACGCTTCTTTTCTAGGGCTGCTAATAATATTTTTATTAGTGACGCTTTTTTAAAAGTGTCGATAATAGTATTACTATTAGCGATGCTTAACAAAAAGCATCACTAATAGTTATAATTTTTTTAGTTAAAACATATAACCTTTAATGACGCTTCGTAAAGCGTTGCTAATTGTACTATTAGCGAAGTTTATTACTAAGTGCCGCTAATAGTTGTAATATTAGTGATGCTTTTTCTTAAGCATCGCAAATAAAATAAATTAATTTTTTTAAATACGTTAAAAGTGTCATTATTAATACAACTATATGTGACAATTTTAATTGCATCGCTAATAGCTTTATTAATTTAAGAAATAAATATTTAATATATAAATATGAAAAAATATTAAAAATAAACTTCTTAAATATAATATAATATATTATATTTAATATTTACTATTTATATATATTATAAATGAATAATAATATAAAATAAACTTCTCAAATAAAATATATTTTATTTAATATTTATTATTTTTAGATATAATAAATAAATTATAAAAAAATAAAAAAATTTCCTACTTTATCCTCACTCCACCTCAGAGCGAGGGCTCACATTTATGCGCATAAGTGTGTGAGAAATAGAAAGAGAGAGTGGAGAGAGAGATGAGGAACTAGAGAGAGAAGCAATAGGAGAGAGAGGCTAGGAGAGAGAGGAGAGAGAGACTAGAAAAAGAGAGGGGGCAGAAATTAATTTGTATTTTTTGGGATTTTTATTATATTATTATATTTTAAAAATAAAAAAATTAAAATAAAAAAATATTAGCTCTGGAGAAATTGCTTAGTTAATATATTTTATTTAAATTTTTTATGTTTTTTAAAATATGATTTATAATAAAAGAGAGAGAGTGAAGAGAAAGAGAGAGCAAAGAGAGAGATGAGAGGAAGAGAGAGTGAAGAGAGAGAAGAGAGGAGAGAAAGAGCAAGGAGAGAGTGTGCAAACGGAGAGAAGAGAGAGAAAGAGAGAGAGTGCGGGGAGAGAGTGAGAGAAGAGAGAGTGTAGAGAGAGAGAGATCAGGAGAGAGAGAGAGAGAGTGAGGAGTGAGAGAGGTAAAAGCGAGATAGAGGAGAGAGAGAAGGAGAGCAGAGAGAGAAGAGAGAGAGGGTGAGGAGAGAGAAGAGATGGAGAGGGAGCGATGCTTTAGGAGTATGCATTGCAACTATCTAGGTTAGTAGCGATGCTTTATCTTATCATCGCTAATAAACATATGGGAAAAAAACTAAATAATTATTATTTCCAAAACATAAGATGTTTTTAAAAAATCTAAAAAATTAAAATTAAATTCCCCTACTCTCTCCCCTCTCGTCCTCTGAGCTAGGGCTCATGTTGACGTGCGTGGGAGAGAAATGAGGGAGAGTGGAGAGAGAGTGTAGAGTGAGAGGAGAGAGAGTAGGAGAGAAGAGAGAGAAGTGAGGGAGAGAGGAGAGAGAGAGAGGGTGAGGAGAGAGAGAAGAGAGAGGGAGGAGAGCGGGAGAGGAGAGAGGGATAAGTATATTTTTTAATTTTATCTTTTGTTTTAAAAATAAATAAAATAAATTTATTAGCGATGCTTAGGATAAAGCATCGCCGCTGCCCTAGATATTAGCAATGCTTAGGTGTATGCATCACAACTACCTATGGTAGTAGCGACGCTTTATCCCAAGTGTAGCTAAAATAATTTTATTTTATTTAATATATTATTATTTTTAAAATATAAGATATAATTAAAAATTTTAAAAATTTAAAATTAAATTATCCTACTTTCTCCTATGTCATCTTTGGGACCGGGGCTCACGTTGGCGAACGTAGGAGAGAAAGGAGAAAGGGAAGGTAGAGAGAGAGTGAAAGATGGATAGGCTAGTATACGAGGTATTAGTGATGCATACGCTTATGCTCCGTTAATAACTAGAGTATTAACGACACATATTTCTATGCATCGCTAATAACTTTTATTGTAATTTTGTTATTTTAAAAATATAACATTAAAAATAAAAAATCTTAAAAGATTAAAATTAGAGGAGAGAGATGTGTGTAGAGAGAGAAGAGAGGGGTGGCAGAAAGTAATTTATTTATTATTATTATATTTTATTATAATAAAAGTGAGAGAGTGAAGGGAGAGAGGGTAGAGAGAGGGTAAAGAGAAACGGAGGGTAGAGAGAGTGTAGAGAGAGAGAGAGGAGGGAGAGGGTAGAGAGAGGGGGGAAAATAATTTTTTTTAAAAGATAAGCCTATTAGGAACGCTCTTAAAGAGCGTCACTATTAAGTATAGTTGTAGCGACGTTGAATTATAGGCGTCACTACTATTTACTATATGAGCGATGCTCATTTCTAAGCGTTGCTAAAAGACTATTTTGTTAAAAAAAATACACTATTTGCGACGTTCCATACCCTCTCTCATAGAGGACGAGGGGTAGACCCGAGGAGAGGAGGGGGGAGTGGGAGGGGGGAGGGAGGGGGGGGCTGTGGTCGCCGGATTCCAGCTCCTTGTAGGAATCCTGCCCCCCACACCACCCCTCCCTCTCCACAGGTCCCCCCTCTCCCAGTCACCCACCTCTGTGTCCCCCCTCCCATCGGCACCAGATCTGGCATGTCACGCCCCGGCACTGCCCGATTCGTGCCGAACCCGGTCCAAGGACCGAACCAATGCACGGGGGCGACAAATTAAAAATGATTGAGGAAAATAGCGAAAGACTTATGCCCCAACCACGGGCGATCTAATTTACAGAGTTTACGCACTACTTTGAGCAATAGTAAATAAGTAGAACCAAAAGAGTTAAACTCTAAATTAAACTACAATTTCAAACCCACATACTAATAATCCATAGCCACACACTTGGCTCCAAAACAAGGTCTCAAACAAAACTGACAACATAGTATATCACAAATCTAAAACAAGGATCAATCCACAAGGTCCTAACATCAAAACATGATAAACGAAGAGACATGCAAAACTAAGAGCCTCCACTACTACTCCCAAGCTCTCTCCGACCTTTCCTCATATAGAGGATTTTGTCTGCCTGCGTGTCACGCTATGCAGCCCTAAAACAAAACAAGAAATTGGGGTGAGTATAAAAACTCAATAATGGTTTTGATTATAACTATAATAATAAGAGAACATGACGACATGTCAATGAAGCGATTCAAATCTAAGATTAGCATGCTATACCACTTTCTGATCATACATTTATATCACATAAACCTACATAATAGTGGCTCAATCACACACTTTCTGATCATTCATTCATATCTCATAAAACTGCATAATAGTGTATCAATCACACCATTTCTGATCATGCATTCATATTACATAAACTTGCATAATAGTGTCTCAATCACACCATTTTTTATCATACATTAATTTCACATAAACATGCATAATAATATCTCAATCACACCATTTCTGATCATGCATTCATATCACATAAACCACATTCACCCTACACGATAAGCGTGTCAAACACATGATACACAATCATGCATAGCATTCATAATAGGCATGCATCAATACAAATGGTGAATGCCTCCATCAAGGAGTAAACACAAGCATTGCCACACAGGCAGGACACGGTCAAGGCCACGAAGGTGAGACAGTCAAATTTTCACACAGGAAATGTAAAAAAAAGGTTGGGGTTATCAATCCCTAAAGCTGCTCACCCTGGACGATCCTGGCCAAGGATGTCCCATTCTCACACAGAGAATCTAGAGCAGGGGTGTTCGCCTAGGGACATCTCTTGCGGAGGGGAGAGCCTAAATTCCCACATAGAGAACCCTAGAACACGTGGTAGCGGGTGCACACGGCATACCACTCTGGATTCTTAGGGTCCAGATGACACTCATAATAATAATCTCAAATCCGCAAGACAAGTAGACAACTCGTCCCCACATAATTCCATTTCTCTAGACTCAACCGGGGAGTGTACATGTTCCACACAGGAACTTAAATTGAAAACATGTCCTTTCGGACCAACCAAGTTTTGATTAATTCACCGAGCGATTAATCCGGCACGCAATCTCAACCATTGCATACAATCGATTAATTCCGGTTAAACATCGGTAAAATATTCGTTTATGAATACCGATCCACATGATAACACGATACATCTGTGAGCATGACCTACATGGGTTCCAATACATGGAACATGCTCCCAATCAGTCCCCTCATGTATCATAATCACGACATAATTAACTATAATTTCATATAGATTCCCCATACATGTGTGTTCATGCATATCCTAAGCATACAATCAATGTTTTGATATAAATTCATAAGGCAACCTATGCATGCTTGACACATTTGAAATAATGAATTCTAACTAAAATCAAAACAAAATCCACCATAAAACTTAAATCCATCAATATAGAATCGAACACTCATTCCCAGAAGCATGATTTTCCACATAATAAGCCACAACATGATCACATCAAATTCCCATAAACCATCCATATTATAAGAGAACACATCTCACCATTTGATATATAACATCCCTACTGGAAATGCATTCTAATCACAAGAATTCCAACATTCCAACTTCCAACGTACTTCAATATCAACATGTATGATTATCAATTCAATATGATACCACATGACAACACCTAACATAATTCATACACTTTCATCATCAATTCCACACCTCTAGTAGCCCAATTCAACATAATACACTTTTTATAACCATTAGAAACATTGAATGAAGTAAAAATATTGAAATGAACATAATTTCAAAAATAGCAGAACTATAGTGTAGCCGTTCGAACGCCTTGCAGGGCCGTTCGATCGACTATACTGAAAATTTGTCAAAAATGCAATGTTGCCGATCGATTGCCCTGGTAGGCCGTTTGATCGCCAACACAGCAGTTTTGACCTTCTTCTTCATTTCGAATTTCAAAACCGAGACTCCATTAAAACAACTTAAAACCTTCATCTATATACCCAAACACCATTAAAAGTTCATCAAACTTTCCAAAATGTTAATCTACACAATCTAAAGGCAAAACCCTAAGAAATCGGAACAAGAATTTAACATTTACTAGTCCCACCATTAAAGCACTAAATCAAACAAATCCATCCCAAATAAACCATAAAAATTGAGATTTTACCATAAGAAAACTGAGATTTTGAAGACATATTACCTTGTCACTTGTTTAGGTTCGGATTTGACCTTCACCCTTCTTAGAAACCTTCCAAAAACATATTGTCTAAGTTAAACTCCATTAAAAATCGATTTAACATTGAAAATCTTGAAGAAATCTTAGATCTAGGGTTTGTTAAGCATAAAAAAATAAATTTTGATAAGTAGGGTTTGAAGTAAGGGAGTAAATAAGTGATTTTGATGCTTTAGATTGAATCAAATCAAAGGGGAAATGATGGATTAGGAGAAGATCTAGGGTTTAAGCTTAATTAAGAACATACATTAATCCCTTCTAATCCAGGCCTAACTGGGGAACTAGGCCTTAATCACCTCCTCCCAGCCTATTTTTAAAATGAAAATGTCTCAGCCCTTTTCTATTTATAGTAGGGCTTGGGGTACACTTAATGAACTAATGGGGTGTAAATAGAATTTTGGGCTAAAAATAAAATTTGAGCACTAATTAAATCTAAGAAAATTTTGAAAATTTTTGTATGAGCTTATATTGATGTCTGGGGCATTTTAGTCCAAAAATCCTAATTTTGTCGGTGGGGCCCAAGGGGGGCCCTGCCAAACCCTAATTTTTGGAAAATTAGTTAAAAATAAGAAAAATCCCAAAAATTTAGAATTGACTAAAAATTACTTAAAACTCATAAATGTATAGTTATTTTTGCTTAAAACCTTTAGAAATCCCATTTATCTTAGGAAACCACAGAATTATGTCATAAAATGCGTAAACTACACATTAACCGATAAATAACATTAAAATAAACCGGTTAAAAAATGAGAGTCCTTACATGGCACATCTGCCGAATTCCAGTGCCCCTCCAGTCATCCCGCCTCTGATTGGATATTTTTGAAAAAAGTTTTTAGAGACATTTCTAAAAGCGTCGCTAAAGGCTTGTTTTTTTTTTTCAATTTTTTTGACGTATAAAGTGTCACTAATACACAAAAGTTCTTTTTTTTAAATACATTTTCTCATTAGCGGTGCTTTTAAAAATCATCACTAAATAATATTTTAATTTTTTTCTTTGCGACGATTACATAATCGTTGCTAATAATTTTTTTACTATTGTTATTATTAGCGATGCATATACAAGGATCGCTAATAAGTTATTTTTTATTTTTTTTAAATATTTTTTATATTAGCAAACCAATTATTAGCAGCACTTTCTAATAACCAATTATTAGCAGCACTTAGAATTATACGTCACTAATAATTCACTATTAATGACACTTTATTAAGTGTCACAAAAGTAAAATAATTAGTGACACAAAAATAAATGTCGCTAATGGCATACTACTAGTGACACTTTGCCTTAAGTGTCACTAATGAGTAATAGCGACTGCAGTTTAAGTATTATGTGTTTATGTTTAAAATTGAGAATATACCCTATTAAGTATTATTAGGGTTTTCATGAAATATGTATAAGAAAAACTTAACTTGGCACAAGTTTGGCAAGTTGTTAGTCTTATGTGCCAGATATTAACACCAATGCCGAAATGTTGATGAGGTGTCAATGGTTAGGAGAAGATGAACAATCCCAACATCAATATGTAGGGATGCAACGATGTAGTAAACTAGCATTGAGAAGGGGTGCGATATGTCAATGATGATGTCAATGAATAAGTCCTCTAAAACTTTTCTCACAATGGGCGAGAACTGCTGCATTGATGGAGGTGTTGATGGCCATCCACTGACAGTGGAACGTCTAAGATATCACCAACCTTGGTTAGGTCTTAGGCATTTGAAGTATTCTTTTACTATGACCATTAATTGTTGTTAAAGAATATTTTCCATGATAAACATAACTAAAGGAAGACTTGATGAAGGACATTTAAAATGATAATATAGATGCTAATTTTGCCTGTACCATAGATTTTAGTGACTTGATGAATAACAGTTGTGGTAAAAAATACCTTGTGTTAGTTTGGGATGCACATGTGGGTTTATTTAACTACTATGATTGTGTACTTGGTCTTTAGAGTGCCTTAGCCTCTGTATCCCCAACACTTGGAGTTGTTTCGATTTTCAAAGGTTAATGAAAAATAAGGATTGAGGATCACAATGTAATGTATAGAAGATAGGTGGTCATTACTACGAAATATCATGACAAGATGAATACCACAACTTCTCATTGATCAGGAAAATAGAAATTGGTATGAATAATTGCACTATGTAGAACTCATGCATTGAGAGTTAGTCTACAAGTGCTAATTACATGCTAGACTATTGGCTAAATACCAAATTACACTAGATCATTAACC
Organism: Saururus chinensis; assembly: GCA_035235625.1. NCBI lineage: Eukaryota > Viridiplantae > Streptophyta > Magnoliopsida > Piperales > Saururaceae > Saururus > Saururus chinensis. The sequence goes on along the minus strand of CP141145.1, from coordinate 2,834,366 downwards.
AAATTGCACTTGGGAGTTGTTTGGATCTTCATAGGATTATAGCGCAGTGCTAAATGGGGTTCTTAGCTATAATGAAAGGTTGAGAATCTCAATCACCTGGAACCATGATCCCTTATAGGCCTTAGCTCTATGGCAAGGATGGTGTTGGGCAAAAGTATTCAACAATAGTTTGAATCTACTTCGTGGTGTGGTATACACTTCAAGGAGTCAAAGAAACCTACTTGATGTTACCACATCTTTAGAGTGTCAACTTGCGTTAGAGATGAAGATAATGTAGATGTTAATCTTATTAAAGATGATTAAGATTTTGCTAATTTTAATGATAATATTTAACACCGTTCATGCGATTTTAAAAAGGGTTTTAAAAATCCGGGTTGTGACATCAGCTCAGTGGTAGAGCGAGACGTGTAAATGTGTTATGTTCCGCTCTGTAGTAGAGTGAGATGTGTGATTTCGTTTATTTATTAACTTCCACTTGACTCCAATGGATTACGAGTTTCAGTATGACATTGATTGAATATCAGTTTATACGTATTTTAACATATATAATTTTGTGATGTATGATGTATGTAATAGCCGTTAGGTAAAACTACATTCAGATCCGATTGTATTGGAATAATATTATGAATGTTGTCCAATACGTACGTAGGTAACCAATAGCAAGACAACATTGGCCCGATCCAAATTAATTATAATTATATTTTATTTTGATTTTCACGCGACGAGTTATAAAGCTTCATTGTGTGTAAATGAACGTTATAACTTAAGTCTACATACAAGGAAGCTTTAAAGCTCAGTAGTGATTTTGTTTAAGGAAAAAGAAAATTTATTAGAGATTTTGTAGGCCCCGTTTCAGGTCGGGGTGTTACAGTCTACCCCACCCTTTACTATAAAAGGTAAGACCTAACCATTTTTCCAATCAGGAGACGGCTAAGACCTGGAGCTTAAGATCCTAATCCCCATTTTCCTAAAGGAGAAAGGAGATTAAAATATGATTTGTTTAATATTCCATTAATCCATTAGGGTTTTGCTTAAATCTTTCAAATCTCTTCCTTTGTTTTGAATTAATCTCAGTTTTTACTAAAAAACTATTGATTTGGGTTTCTATTTCAAACCTAATGTTTAAAATCTAATTTGAGTAGTATTAATAAAAATCATGTTTTGGGTAGGTTTTGAAGGAGTTCAAAGAGCCATTTCGAATCAAGAATTTGCTGGAAGGTAAGTGTTTTCGTCTCAAACATTGTTGTGATTTGGATTTAAGTTTTGATATGATTTTCAAATGGGTCCCATGATTATGAGCTTTAATAGTGATTTGAGAAAGGTTTGATTTTTAATAAAATTTCTTAGGATTTATGTTTAGTAATGACTAGATTTGATGTTCTGAAAGCATGGATTGGATTATAATGAAGATGGGGGATGTTATTTGATAATTTATGAAGTATATGTGAAGTTTTGGCTTTGAATTCGAAGTGGAGAAGACAAACTAGAAAATATGTTATGGTGTTTGAACAGCCCTGTAGGCCGATCAAACGGATGTACTGTACTTTTAGGCCATTTTGATTCTTTTGTTTCTTTTCATGTTTTACTCTTAAATATCATTTCCAATGTTCATGTGGAGTAATTTGAACTAGAATAAGCCATTGGAAGGGCATGTTATTAGTGTTAGAAATTATGAAGAGTATTTAAGTCTTATGTGAAATTGCATGATGTTGGCTACACATGTTAGGATTGCTTGTCTTATGATTCCCTATGTTTTAAGCATGATTCCAACAGGATTATAGCATGTTAATGAACTCGTATGTCTTTATATTATGTGGATGAATTATGGGTGAATGATAGTGCCATGTCTAGATTCAAATGTGGTGTGAATATGCTTGCATATTTTTAACATGTGGTTACGCTTGACTTGATTGATGGTTTTCGATGATTTTCACCCAAGATTTCTGCTAGAATCCATGATTAGATGTTAATGTGCATGTGTGGTATGACGATGAGTTGATTACAAGACATATTTAAATGCTTAGAATTAAATGTTTCTACCATGTACACACACATGTGGGGGATGATTATGATGATGTTTAGTATTATGATTATAAATGATGCATAAGGGGCTGAATTGAGCATTTATCTTGAATTAAGATTCATGTATGCCTTGCCCATGTATGTACAATGTTGCATACATCATGAAATGGATTTCCGATTGAGATTTTACCGAGATTAGTTTTGTTTGACAGATTGGATGTAATGATGTGAGATTGCATGCCAGATTAATCGATTGGGGCTTATTGAAAATTGGTTGTTCCAAAAGGACATGATTACGATTTAAGTTTCTGTGTGGAACATGAATACTCCCCAGGTTAAGTCGATTTGAGTTGATATTAAGATAAATGGGGACATGTTGTGTACTCGTCATGCAGTTGAGACTTCTTGAGATAGTCATCTAGACCCTGTGAACCAAAGTAGTACACCTTCGTGCACCGGCTACCACGTGTTCTAGGTTCCCTATGTAGGAATTCGGACTCTTCCCGCCATCAAAGATATTCCTGGGTGAACAGACCTGCTCTAGGTTCTCTATGTGAGAATTTGGATGTTCTTGGAAAGAATTGTCCAAGGCGAGCAGACAAGTTTATGAAGGAAGGGTGAATGATCTATGGATGAATGATATGAATATGATTTATTATAAATGATTTAGTATCATATGATTGCAACTCTTATCGTGTAGGGTGAATGATCTATGGATGAATTATATGAATATGCATCACGTGATTACGTGTTGATGACACGTGATATGTAGGTTGAATGTCTATGAAAGAGAATGGCTTGATATTCATTATTATAGATATGATTGTATGAAAATCTCTTATTATGCAGGATGGATGTTATGCCATGATATTATTATGCATGTCATGATTAGTATGTAAGAGATATGAGTATGCAGGATGATTATGTATGAATGAATAGGGGTATGGTAAGGAATTTAATCAGAAATGGTGTCATCATGTTAAATATGGATCTGAATTACCATGTGGGTGTGCTGTGACTATTTTATTATTAATGTTACCATATTTCAATCCTTATTGAGTTTTACTCACCATTTTTTTGTGTTTTGTTTTGGGGTTGCATGGTGCAACATGCAGAGAATCAGGATCCCCTATATGAGGGACGATCGGGATATCATTTTTGTATACCTGATGCTTTTGGACTTGTCTCAGATTTTCTGATTTCGAGCCATGTTGTTGGCTTAAGATTTTAAGCATGTGGGTTATACTTGAGGATTCATTTCAGAATTATTATCCTCTTTTATGTTACCTTATTTCTATTGCACAAAGGATTAATGGTGCACGACTCCATGTCTATGTTAAATACCCGATCAAGCGGTTAAAAGTCTTCCGTAATACAATCTAGTCGCACCCGTGTGGTTCGACCGGCCCTTGGACTGGGTTCGGCTTGGCTTGAACGGGCGTCACGATGTGACAATCTCTCCTCTAATTTTAATTTCTTAACATTTTTTTAGAAATTCATTTTAAAAATAATAAATAAAATAAAAATAAATATTATCATCGACGCATACAAGTATGTGTCATTAGTACCTAGTCTATTAGTGACACATATTGCTATGCATCACAAATAATATTTATTTTATTTCTTTTTATTAATTTTAAAATATATTAATTTATAAATAACTCTAAAAAATAAATTAAAATTAATCTCCCTTTCCTCTCTCTCTACCCACTCTCTCCTCCCCCTTCTCTCTCCCCGCTTTCCCTTTTATTGTAATTTTTTTAAAAAACATATTAGCCACACATAACTATATACATCGCTAATAGACTAGGTATTAGTGATAGATACATGTATGTGTCGCTGATACCTTAGTTATGAGTGACACATACTTATTCGTCGCTAATACCTTATGGTATACATTTTTTTTATTTTTAAATTTTTTTAAAAATAATTTATAATTAAAATTTTTTCCTCCCCCATCTCTCTCTCATCATCCTCTCTCTCTCCTCATCCTTTCTCTCTCCCTCCTCCTCTCTCTACCCTCTCTCCCCTCTTTCTCTCTCTTCTCCCACTCCTCAACCACTTTCTTCTCTCTCCCCTCACCCTCTCTCTTCTCTCTCTCCACAACCTCTCTCTCTACCCTCTCTCTCCTCACCCTCTATATCTGCCCTCTCTCCCCTCTTTCTCTCTTTTCTCTCTCTCTCCTCACCCCCTCTCTTCTCTATCACTCCTCACTCTCACTCTTCTCTCTCTCCCTTTTCTCTCTATTATTGAAATTTTTTTTAGTAGCGACGCTTACGGTTATGGGTGGCTACTACACATTTTTTTATTTTTAGATTTTTTTTAAAATAATTTATAATTAAAAATTTCTTTCCCCTCCCTTCTTTCTCTCTCTTCTCTCTCCTCATCCTCTCTCCCCTCTTTCTATCACTTGTCACTCTCCTCACCCCCTCTCTTCTCTCTCACCTCATCCTCTCTCTCTCCTTAGCCTCTCTCTCCTCACCCTCTCTCCCCTCTTTCTCTCTCTTCTCTCTCTCCTCACCCCCTCTCTTCTCTCTCTCTCCACTAACACCGCACGACCCATACCATGGGTGTTTGATGGTTTCATTGTGGCAGTTTTACAACCGTTCGAGACATATTATCTTATTATCTATGTTGATATATCTTGAAGTGTAAGTGTAATAGCGCTTCTGAGTAGCTGCTAGTACTCACGTCCAATACTATGAGTATTTTATGACACCTCAAAAATATCTTTACGCTAAACAAGCACAACAAACCTTAGAGCTATCCACTAACACTGCATGTCCCATTTTAAAGTAAACATCACTAATATCTGACTATTAGCGATGTATATATTTATGCGTCACTAATAGTTGATTTTATTGCGATGCTTCTCTATGTGTCGCAAATAGTTATTTTTAGCAACGCTTGGTTTTGCATCAAAAATAAATGCGTCGCTAGTACTACATTTTGTTGTAGTGGTTGGTAAATTTTATCTTTGTTGAATGAACAAAGGAAATTATACAGAATTGGTCAAAGAGAGCTCAGGTGGACTTTTGGAGGCACAATATGCAATGTCTTCAAGATAGGTGTCGGATGCATATGAGGTCTAGGATGCGGTCCCTTTGTAAAAGATGTTTGGGTAAAGTTTAAGATCAATGTTTTTATTTTTGTAAATATTGATATGGTTTACTTAAATAGGCTTAGGAGTCAGCAATGCCTTCATGTTTAATTTCTTTCTAATTATGTTTATTGTTATACTTATGTTTCCAAATCATGAGTGTATGAATTTGTTTGGACTCTAGTTATCACATATGGCGAACGGCTCTAGTTGCAGGCCCGGGTAAACTCCGATATTTTTATGAAAAGAAATTTTACAAGCTTCCAAAATCCCGCGGCGTGATAGTTTAGGGTTGAAAAATTCGGATTAAGGTAAGAGGAATTGTTTTTTCCATTAATTTTGATTATTGTAGCACTTTTCGTTGGTTGGTACCTTAGGGTTTTTATATGTTGACTTACGGCTTGTAAAAAAATGAGCCATTTTGCCTTGATTTCAAATTTTTGGTGAGTTACCTGAGAGGTAAGTGATCCACAATTTATGATTTTTCTGTTTCTTCATATTTTTGTGATTGATTTGGACTTCATGTAGTTTGGTTTTTTGTCTACATGAAAAGTTGTGAACTTTTACTTTTGATTGCAATGAATTGTGGTTATATGGTGGATTAATTTATGTTTTCCATGATGATCATGATTGGCTCTATTGAAATCTCATGAATTGTAGTCATCTTCATGCTATTTCAATTGAGTTTATTTTGTTGAAGTTATTGAATCCTCTTTCTCCTCTATTCCCTTATTTCTACTATTCACTACGTACCTACATTGGCTGATTTAATTCGAGGCCTTCTGATAATCTTTTCGACTTGAAATTCTGAGAGAACTTCCTCAATTTTTTTTATAAAACTTTCACGATTCTTATAAGAAGCAACTGCGGGTTAATTGTTTGACTTTCTTTGAATCCTACTAGTCGACATGGTTTCATATTTCAATCTGCATTTCAGGATCTTTTCTTCTTGGTTTAGCCTTATAAAATTTCTATAAATTCTTTGAGGAATCTTATTTGACAACAAAAATTTCCAGTGTATCTTCTTTTGCTAGAATGCATAATTTACTTTCAAATTTCTTGTGGATAAACTTATGAGTGTCATCTACCACCATAAAACTCTTTCTTGATTTGGAGTCTTTGTCATTGAGTTATGCTGCTTCGATTTTGATTGCCCTAATTTTCTAGAACTAATAGCAATTCTAGAAATACAAATTAATTACTTTTTGAAGTCATCTTGGAACCACAAATTAGTTATGTGACTGTAAACCTCCAATTTGATTCTAGTCAATATCTTATGTTCATATAAGATGGGAAAGTATTTTTCCTAGAATTGGAAATATGCCATCATGGGGAAACTAGGGTTTTGATGATTAAGTGCATAGACAGCCAAAATAGTTTGCACATTAAATTTATACGTATTTTATTGTTCTTAATATGTTTTTCTTCCATTTGAATATATCATAGGGTAGGAGTGTGTTATACATGTTGGCTAACAAGACTGAAAAATTGGTAAGCTTTAAGTGCACTTACATGCCACAATGAAAATTATATGAAAATAGTATAAGTGGGCTCCCGAGGACTTTTGAAGGCATGGTATGTAATGTCTTTAGGTCTGCTTCCGGATCCGTAGGGTAGTCTAGGAGGTGGCCTCTAGGGGAAGGTTGTCCGGGTAAAATGGAAGATTTGGTCTATTTGATTAAACTTAGGGATATATAGTTTACTTCAATATGATTTTGAGGAAGAATGCTTCATGGTTATTTCATTATTAGTTTTATTGATACTAATATATATGTTATTAAAACATGAGTTCGAAATTGCATTGTGTGATTAATCGCTAATATGATTAGTATTAGTGATGCTTTAAACTAAGCGTCGCTAATATATGACTATTAGCGACACATACAAAAATGTGTTGCTAATAGTTCATTTTTTTAGCGACGCTTAACTATGCATCGCTAATAAATGTGTCACTAATACTACATTTTATTGTAGTGTCCCATCATAGGGAGGCATGGGCAGTTATAGTATAAATATTTAGTAGGTAATTATTAACTTCTAGATGATTGCAATAATTTGCCACATGGTGTTCCATTTGGAAATTAATATATTTTTTGCACTAACAACTATAGTTATATTTAATTTGAGACTAAGTTATTAGTAATTGATTATTAACGTCAAGCAGGTCGCACTGCTTTTTGAAATATTAGTCGCAACCTCAGCTTGAGGGACCATCTAGGTTGTGGTCGTGTTGGTGGTACTTTAGTTAAAAAAATATTTAGTGATCTTGGGGTACATTTTGGAAATATTCAAAATTGGATATGTGATTTGAGGATGCTTGGGGCATGGAGACTTGTTCTTCATTTTTTATGTGCCCGACGTGGGCACAATCGGTACAAGGAGTTCTATGCAGGGAAATGAGGAAGAAATAGGAAAATAACAAAAGCGCATCCTCAACTAGCCACGTAGCATTCTCAAGTGATTGTCCCTGCCATGAAACCAAAACCTCCATAATAATACGACCGGAGCGGCGAACACGATACTTATCAAGTAGCGCTGCAGGAATTGGGTTTGAAGAAACAACGGGGCCCATCAAGGGAGGTGGTGAAACATCAAAGGTCAAGGAGGTGTCACCTATGCAACGACGCAGCCTAGAGACATGAAAGGCAGGGTGGACCATAGAACCCAGTGGTAGAGCCAGGCGGTGAGCGACCGGACCAATATGCTCCTCGACAACATAGGGCCCATGGAAACGTGGAGCAAGCTTGGTATGCTCAGGCTGAAATAAGGAGACCTGGCACTATGGAAGAACAAAGACATAAACTAAGTCACCCACCGTGAACTCCCGATCTGTGTGATGACTATCATAGATCTGCTTCATCCTATTTTGAGCCGACGACAAGTTCTCCTTAAGCTGTCGAAGAACCTCGTCCTGAGTCTGGAGCATATAATCAGCCTTAGCCACCAAAGAGCGATGGGGAACATACGATAACACTGTAGGGGGCGGTCACCCATACAACACCTCAAAAGGATGAAACCACACGAGTGTGGTAAGCGGTGTTATAAGACCACTCTGCCCATGGAAGAAGATGAAGCCATCGACGGGGCTGAGACATACTGAAAGAGCGCAGGTACTACTCTAAACACCTGTTCACCACCTCGGTCTGACCATGTGTCTACAGGTTATAAGCGGTGCTCATGTGCAGAGAAGTGCCCTATAAAGTGAAGAACTCCTCCTAGAACTGAGAGATGAAAACCCGGTCGCGATCAGATACAATGGTGCAAGGCATACTGTGCAATTTAGCCACCTCTCAAACATAGAGTTCCGCCATTGACTTGGCTGTGAAAGGGTGACCCAGAGCACAAAAATGAGCATATTTGGACAACCGATCCACCACCACCATGATCACCGACTTACTCTGTACTAACGGCAAAGCCTCCACAAAGTCCATAGAAATGTCCTCCCCTACCTTATCCGGAATGGGCAATAGTTGAAGCAAACCCGCGGGAGATGTCGTGGTGAACTTAGCACGCTGACAGACATCACAAGCAGCCACATATGTAGTAACAGCCTGGCGAATGCCCTGCCACAGGAAGCTCTGACTGACCCACTTATAAGTACGGAGTGCACCCTCATGACCAGCCAAGGGAGAGTCATGGAAGTGGGCGATGATACACCATCGAAGATTAGCAACCTCGGGGACCCAAAGGCGATCCTTCCAAAAGAGAAGGCCATCTTTCCATGGAAGGAAGGGCCACGCTGCTGGTCTGCCTGGAGGGCAGCAATCAAGGTGCTGATTGGGGAATAATCATGGTACGACTGTTTCAATTCAGCAAGGAATGGACAAGCTGAACCAGAAATAGCCAAACAGGCACCTGGAGGAAAACGGCGAGAAAGGGTGTTGGCCATGGTGTTGTCGGATCCTTTCTTGTACACGACCTCATAATCATAGCCAAGCAGTTTGCTAACCCACCGCTACTGTGCTGGAGTGGACACTTGCTGTTCGAGAAAATATTTGAGTGGTTGGTGGTTAGTGCGAATGAGGAACCGGTGGCCAAGCAAATAAGGGCGCCATTTGTCGACTGCAAGAACGATGGCCAACATCACTTTCTCGTGTACGAACAAGGATAGGGAGCAGCCAGCCAAAACTTTGCTGAACTAAGCAATGGGACGCTCATCCTGAAGTAGTACCGCCCCCAGGCCAGCATTAGAAGCATCGGTCTCCACCACAAAAGGCCGGTTGAAATAAGGAAGGATCAAAATAGGGGCAGTTGCCATAGCTTTCTTCAGTTCGTCAAAGGCTGCTTGGGCAGCCTTGGACCAGCTAAAAGCCCCTTCTGTAACAGCTGAGTAAGAGGGTGAGCAATCTCACCATAGTGGTTAATGAATTGCCGATAGTAGCCAGTTAGGTCAAGAAAGCCCCGAAGTGCCCTGACTCAAGTAGGAGTTGGCTAGGACAGCATAGCGGCCACCTTTGAGGGGTCAGTGGCGACGCCGTCACGAGAGATAATATGGCCCAAATATTCCACCTATGAACTGCCAAATGAACACTTCAAACGTTTAAGAAACAGAGAATTATCTTTCAGAATGGCAAAGATAGACCTGAGATGCTCCAAGTGTTCCCCCCATGACTTGCTATAGACTAAGATATCATCAAAGAAGACCAAGATGAAGCGAAGGAGGAATTGCCAGAAGAGATCATTCATGAGGCTTTGAAATGTGGAAGGGGTGTTCATTAGACCGAACGACATAACAAGGAACTCGAAGTGGCCGTCATGAGTTCGGAAGGCGGTCTTCTGCACATCGGCGGGCTGCACCCTGATCTGATGGTAACCCAACCGAAGGTCGAGTTTGTTGAAGACAGTAGCGCCAGCTAGCTCATCCAGAAGCTCTTCAACCACCGGGATAGGGTATTTGTCCTTGATTGTGATAGCATTCAGTGCCCAGTAGTCAACACAGAAATGCCAAGTACCATCCTTCTTGCGAACTAGCAACACCGGGGAAGAGAAGGAGCTCATGCTCGGGCAAATGATACCGGAGTGAAGCATGTCAGCCACAAGACGTTCTATTTCTGCCTTTTGTATGTGCGGGTAGCGGTATGGTCGGACATTGGCTGGGAAGGCCCATAGAAGGATAGGAATAAAATGATCGTGAGACCGTATCGGAGGAAGGCCCTGCGGTTCAGTAAACATTGCACTATGCTCTGTCAATAAATCAAGGAGATCCTATGACAACTCATCCTAAGGTATGTCCACCGATGCCCATTGCTGAAGTAGTAGCCCTTGTGAGGCAAACCGAAATAATGAACCTGTCGGTTGAGCAGAAAGGAGGGTGCCTGGCTGAGATCCCTGGAGCCACACCCACTGGCCTTGAACCGCAAAATCCATCACTTGGTCCTTAAAATTCCATAAGACGTCCCCGAGCTCTTGGAGCCACTGCACCCCTAACACCACATCCGCCCCCTTTGTTGGAAGTAAAAATAGATCTGTAACAAATCTGTGCCCCTGAATGGAAAGCGCTACCTGGGCACAGACCCCTAAGCTCCAGAGGTGCTTCCCATTGCTTATCAGCATGTCAAAGGGCTTCAAATCAGACACGAAGCAGCCTAGCCATTGGGCTACTTTGTCGTTAATGAAGTTGTGGGTTGACCCACTGTCAATCAAAACTGCCACTTGCTGCCGCTTGAGGTAGCCTTGTATGCGCATTGTGCGGGGAGTGAATGCCCCCAAGAAGGCATGGACAGAAATCTCCGGCAGGATGTCATCATTGTGAAATGAACCAGACCCGTCCGCCACCTCATTGTCCTTGTCGAACTCCTCCACTAAAAGACTGCCTTTGACATAGTAGCGGTGCCCAGGGACGAATTTCTCGTTGCAGCGAAAACATAGCCCCTTAGAACGGCGTTCTTCCATCTGAGCTGGTGTGAGGTGATGAACAATAGGACCTACTGGGGCGGCTAGGTACGAAGTTACTGGTAGCGTAGCCAAGGGGTTGGCGCTGAGAGCATACCAAGGCAATGGCCCAAGTCGCCCCCCTTGTGCTGCCTAGCTATCTTCTCCTCTTCGATGCAAGCATGGTGCACTTCCCACATGTTAGCACAAGGGAAACGCCACATCTCTTCTGAAATCTAGGGCTTGTGACAGCGCTTGAAGGTGCCCACCAAGGCAGCCACCAACCAGTCAGGAAGGCGGTTGGCCACCTTCAAAAACTCCGTGTAATAGGCGCGGACAGTGGTGGTTTGACGCAGGGTGGAGAGCATTTTGTTGAAGTCCTGAAACTCATTCGGCCCAAACTGAATACAAAGTTCATCGGAGAAGATGACCCAAGAGGGGTAGTAGACCTCCTTCTCAAAGTTCTGATACCATATAGAAGCATCCCCGTCCAGATGGAATGCTGCGATGCGTAGCCATTTAGCCTTTGACTGTGTGCCTTGATATGCAATGAATTTTTCCGCCTTGTAGAGCCACTCCCCTGGGTCGTCATCCCCATTGTAACGTGGGAACTGTAGGCAGGCCAAACGGAGTTCAGCTCCTCCATGAGGACCACCACGAGGGCCAGGATATTCGTCCCAGTCATCATCCATCTCCTGAAGCAAGTTTCTAGGAGGATGCATCATTGGGGCATTTGCCCGAACACCTGGCGCGCCTCGCGGTGGCTAGGCTTGACGTCCCCCTTTAGCAGGTAAGGTGACATGTCCAAGCCACAAGGGGGTGTGAGGCTGACCTGCCTCCCTGTCTGCCATGGCTGGAAGACTAGTAACAAACATCAGCATCTTAGGGGCATTCACCCAAACACCTGGCGGGTCTCGCGAAGCCCAGGCTTGGTGTCCTCCTTCAGCAGACAAGTCAGCCTGTCCAACAGTTAGAGGAACATGGGACTGACGTGTCTCCTTGTCTACCGTGGCTAGGGGACCAAGGGTGCACCTGTCAGGTCTTTGAGACGAGTCTCCAAGTTCCATGGCTGCATCCTGGGATTTGGAAGGTTGGACGCTGTGGGTGCTGACTGTGCTGCCTTTATATGTGCAACATCTGCGGCCACTACTTTCATCATGGCGAAGAGCTGCGCTAGTGTTGGATCATTTATGGCAGCCGGAGCGGCCGTGGTAGCAGAGGAGGGACTGTCCGCTGGAACTTCAGTCTCCTTCATGAGTTGAATTTCAGGGGCAGCAGCAACCTGCTTGCCTCTTGCCATGGCAGGGGATCGATAGAGCTCCGATACCAATGATGTGCCTGACGTGGGCACAATTGGTACAAGGAATTCAATGCAAGGAAAAGAGGAAGAAATAGGAAAATAACAAAAAGAGTAAATTGATATTCAATAGCATGCCAAACCAAGGAGGGAGACGACCCTTTATGGGGAGTCGCGCCCTCCCACATTGGGAGTCATGCCACTAGTGGGCCCGGTTATCTCGTGGCCCACTAGCGTGCCTATCACAGTTTCAAAACTACATAATAATGCTAATCGACCACTAACATAAGGGAAACTAGCATAATGTACTGAAATAAACATAAGTGATAGTTTAGTCTATTGAAATAAAGATAAGTGATGAATCAAGTGCACGTGCACAACAATTTTATTGGTACTAAGCTAATCGTATAGCACATGAATAACAAGCTCCATGCACAATTAATTAATACCGTACTTCATCTATCTCTACATTCTAAACTAGAAGCAATAAAGAACATAATTTATGATATGCCACATTATTTACACAGAATTGCCCTGGAAAGACTTTGTATATGATTATTTTTGCTATTTTTTATACTTTTATTTTCATTTGATAACATTTGCCTCATTCATGAGATGGCTAAGCTGATAACTTCAGCTACATATTAAAGAAAAACAAAAGATCATCAATTTATTTTTTGTGAAATAAATAAAAAGTGGAGCCCTTTCATATAAAGGTCCAAATACTCCTTAGCAGGAATAGATAGTTAATATAACTTTAAAGATAGCGTTTGAGGTAACTCTCCGCATGAGTGTAACTGATCTCAGGATAGAGAGTAGATGCCTCTTCTCCCTTCTCTAGTATATCAAAATTTGCGAGACAGCACTCTTAGAAAATGTGATAGTAACATACTAACCCTGACTGGGTTCCAATATCTTGACCTAAAAAAAAACAAAAAAAAAAAAGCATCAAAAGTAATATAGGTGTGCCTTGACAATTTCAATCACTCTATTTGATTATTAAAAAAATTGGTCTACCTGTATATGGGATATTTACTCGTGCTTCCATATAAGCAAGCCAGTTTTTATTGTCACTAGCTTTGTCAAGGAAGATAACCATAAATAAACATGTTTCAAGTGCAACCATTTGACCAAGTGAATCCACATAATTGGAGCGGCATAGAATGAGATGATGATGTTGGACCAACATTTTGACTCTCATAAAAGTTAAATATGATATAGATTTCATGTTTTCAAGATAAGGCATATGATTATGATAGCACTCTCTCATAATACACATTGTATACAAATTTAAAAGGTCTTCTTAATCATTTCATATTTGGATAATAGTAGCATCCATGTTTGTTCTCCCCATACCGACAGCTGGAAGATGATAGCACTACCTTTACGTGGAGATGATTGTTGTAGTAATGAGTAAATAGTATTTGTGTGCATGTTAGGGTCAAGATAAGCCAACAAGGTGTTGGTGGGATGCCCAGAGCCTCCCTCAAGAAGCAAAGATCTTGATTATGAAACCTTACTCATTCTAATTGAGACTCAAGGACTTGGACACCTCTTGTTAACTAAAAAATAGCATTATAACTATTAGATGATAAAAAATTTCCCTATTAATCTGACTTAGAACATGCCAAACTCCTACTTTTAACAATGTTAGAAAGTAGGAAGAAATTAAATTTTCTGATGTTTCTGAATAAACAAGTCATAATTGGTTAGAAATTGTCAATGTTACCTTTCATCATAGTAAGAAAATCGTCCCGTGAAATCTCTATCTCTGTGAGCTCTTTTCCAATTAGCTTCTCCCATATGCTAACAACCTCCCTTTGTGAAAGGATGTTCTCGGGGGATGAAGGTAGAGCGTCTCATTCAGGGTCCGCGGGTCATCTACGGTCTTGATGGTGCATGTGCCAATGTCATCTTCATCCAAAAATATTGCTATATATAAAAAATTAATTGTATGAGGTATTCATCTGCCAGGCAAAGAGAAACCATGCATGAACAAGAATAAAAAGCAAGGGGTATGAAGGAGAACAAAGATAGGGGTATGGACAAGTTGCAAGCTAATTTATAAAATACCAACATACATTCATTAGTATTTAGTTGTTATGCGTCTTGGCTATTCCGTATTATGGTGCATGTGATTGGTCGATTTTAAATGAAAATCATTCATACTCCCTTTGTCCCATTAAAATCGTGTGATCTAAGAGTAGGGTTTTTTCCCTATCTGACTCTCTCTCTCTCATGCATGGTGGCCACATCTAATCATGAAAGATGTCCCACATGAGCTAGTGAGTTCCATCCAAGTTGAGGATTTTGTGGCCTACATACTTGTAATTATGTGCCCCTTTATACCCATTTTTTATTTAACCAAGGATGCCTATAACCCTACACTACGTTCTATGCAACAAAACATTACACTAGGCTTTAGTTGGATAGAGAAAATGGGTCTCCTAGTATAAGAAAAACATGTTTTTCAAACAAAGATAAAGGACGAGGACAAATAAAATGGGTCTCCTCCGACAAGAAATCATATCTACATTATTTAAATATAGATGAGGACATGGACACACAACATGATAATTGCCTCCGTGAACACCCCTAATTAATATGGAAAAGAGAGAATTATATATTAAAGGAAATTTTGTAATCTGGTGTAAAAATTTAAAAAGGAATAGTAAAGATAAAAGAGTTGCCTGACGAGTTTGAATCACCAGCCCATCCTTTTGAGTAACAGATGCAATAGAATGCGATGCACCCCAGATGCACTATAGCATTGGGCACATATTCACTTTGTCCAAGATAATATGTTACAAATACTCATAACATGTTAATATGACATTAGAACACACATTGAATTGAAATTAACAGGTGCATAATCTAATTTAAATTGACAATTTTACAAAACATACATAAGAAAATGAGAAATAATGAGGGAAGATTTACAATTTACCATTAATTGGAGACATAATATTCATGAAAATTCTCCCAATATTGTACTTGAGGGGCTAAGTGAATTTTTATGCAATGCCTATTTGTTGCGCCTTATATTAGATAGAGAGAGCCTACATATAGGGCTACCTTCAAAGCCTACACACAGGGCCCATATACATTTCGTATAGGTCTCCATGACCAAAGCACATAGAAGTCCTAGCATTGTACGTGGAGGCCTAATATGTTACATAGCTACCCAGCAAGGTAACCCGATAGTTATGTACCATATTATCTCTTTATGAACCTTGCTAAAACCCCTATGCACGCTGTTGGCGACGAAAACATTTTCCTTTAGTACATGGATCTGTCATAGCACACCTTTGACATTGCCATCTCCAAGCAGCGAAACACTCTCCATTGAGGGTGTGACTCGGCCGGGCTCACACAGGTTGCCCAGAAAGTATCCGGCACAGCAGTTGGCAGAAACATACGTGTAAGGGATTCCGGCATCCTCAATTGCTTTTGTCACAACCATTTTGTCATCAAAGTTGGTCCTCCCAGCATCCATGCAGGATCCGTCCCAAACTCTGATGGCAAGAATCTCTGCATGTGCATGGGCCAAAATTTTCTACTTAGGCACTACAACAATTACAGTTATATGTACTCCATATTTCAAGTCCGTGTGAGCTTAAACATCATGAAACTCATCTTGTTTAGAATAAATCCTATAGATTTTTTACCTTTGTACCCAAATCCCTTAAGAAATAAAATCCCAAGTCTGCTAAACAAAATGTTCCATCAATTATATGCTATATTCCTGTCATTTGCATGATTTTGCAAGTCTGCTAAAATCATGGGCCAGACTTGCCTTGACTATCCTCCTCCCAAGGTATCCAGTTCCCCCCACCACAAGTATCCTGCTCTTACCCATCTCTCAATCCCTATCTCTATCTCTATCTCTAGTGGCATACAATACAAGCTGTGCTTCCGAATATGGCAAAGGGAGGTTTATTTATAGTGTGTTTGAAGCTTGAACCTTGATACGTTACTCGAAAATAATGTGGATTCACCCACTCAAAGCTCTGCACATCACGTGTTAGTTCATTTCTGTTTCAATTTCATTGGGTGCAATTAAGGCTGCTAACAAGCCAAGGCAGCTTGTCGAGCTGAACTGGCTCGGCTCGGTTCGACTCGAATAGAGCTCGACTCGAGCTCGGTTCGAACTCGAAAGTAAATGAGCCGAGTTCGAACATAGTCCAGCTCGAATCGACTCGACTCGAAACCTGATCGGTTCGACTCGACTCGACACCTGATCGGTTCGACTCGAGATTGACTCGAAGCTCGGCTCGAACTCGACTCGATTTGTTATATATTACTTGTTATATATTAATATATTATACCTATATTATATAATTTTTTTACCTTTCACCTTTCATGTACCTATAATATTCTATGTTATTTTGTATTAATATATACTATATATACATTAGGGAACTTTATTTAAATAATAATTTTTTTGAAGATATTTACCAACTTAGACCACTTTGGGAAATATTTCCCAAAGTGGTGTTGCTTTTTGCCATGCAGGCACCAGCCAAGCAGCTAGTGCCTACGTGGTTTTTTTTAAATTTTTTTTTTGATTTTGTCCTTTAGAAGGACAAAATCAATATTGTGTACTGATTTCAGTACTTCTCTCTCTCCCCTCCCCTCCTCTCTCTCTTCACTCTCCTCTCTCTTCACTCTCTCTCTCTCTCTCTCCTCTCTCTCTCTCTCCTCTCACTCTCTCTAGTCTCTCTCCTCTTTCTTTCTACACTCTCTCTCTTCTATCTCTCCACTCTCTCTCTCTATTCATTATCTTAAGGAGGAGAGAGAAAGAGAAGAGAGAAAAGGGAAAGAGGAGAGAGAGAAAGAAAGAGGAGAGAAGAGAGGGGGAGAGAGAGAGTGAAGAGAGAGAGGAGAGGAGAGGGAGTGAAGAGAGAGAGAGGAGGGGAGGGGAGAGAGGGAAGTACTGATACACAGTATTGATTTTGTCATTTTAAAGGACGAAATAAAAAAAAAAATTTAAAAAGCCACGCAGGCTTGGCTAGCGCCTGCATAGCAAAAAGCAACACCACTTTGGAAAAAGTGATCTAAATCGGTAAATATTTTTTTAAAAATTATTATTTAAATAAATTTCCCTATACATTAATATATAGTATGTAATATATTATATATTATTGTATATAATATCCATATTATGTTATTAAATTTAAAATAAATATAAATCCTACTACTAATAAAATTGAGAATGTAGGTATGAAAAATTATTTTATTCCTATTATACCCTTATTCATCTATATAATATATAGGGAAATTTATTTAAATAATATTTTTTCAAAGATATTTACCAATTTAGACCACTTTGGGAAATATTTCCTAAAGTGGTGTTGTTTTTTGCCACGCAGGCGTTAGCCAAGCAGCTGGCGCTTGCGTATCTTTTTTTTTAATATTTTTTAATTTCGTCCTTTAGAAGGACGAAATCAATACTGTGTACTGATTTCGTCCTTCTAAAGGACAAAATCAGTATTTCCCTCTCTCCCCTCCCCTCCTCTCTCTCTCCACTCTGTCTCTCTCTCTCTTCATTCTCACTCTCCTCTTTCTCTTCACTCTCTCTCTCTCCACTCTCTCTCCCTTCACTCTCTCTCCTCTCTCTCTCTTCTCTCACTCTCCTCTCTCTCTCTCTTCACTCTCTCTCCACTCTCTCTCTCCACTCTCTTCACTCTCTCTTTCTTCACTCTCTCTCTTCACTCTCTCTTCTCTCTCCTCTATCTTCTCTCTCTACTCTCTCTTTCCACTCTTTCTTTCTCCTCTCTCCTCTTTCTCTCTATTCACTCTCTCCTCTTTCCCTTCTCTCTCCTCTTAAAGAGAATGAATAGAGAGAGAAAGAGGTGAGAGAGTGGAGTGAGAGAGGAGACCGTGAATAAAGAGAGAAAGAGGAGAGAGAGAAAGATTATAGAAAGAAAGGGGAGAGAGAGAGAGGAGAGAGAGTGAAGAGAGAGAGTGAAGAGGGAGAGAGAGTGAAGAGAGAGAGAGGAGAGAGAGTGTGATGAGAGAGAGTGAAAAGAGAGAGGGGAGGGGAGTACTGAGAAGGATGAAATTGGTAAAGGACGAAATCAGTCAATTTCGTCCTTCTAAAGGACAAAATAAAAAAAATTAAAAAAAAAGCCACACAGGCGCCATCTGCTTGGCAAAAAGTAACACAACTTTGGAAAATATTTCCCAAAGTGGTCTAAATTGATAAATATTTATTTAAAAATTATTATTTAAATAAATTTCTCTAATATATATTATTAAATTTTTAAATACTACTTTTAATTATTCTAATCTTAATAAATATAAATATGTAATTTTACTTGCATATTCTTAATTTAACTAATCATATTGGTCTTTTTTACTTATGTGCGTACGATTATACTTCTCTTAGCAACTAGATCACTAATTGATTCTTTCTCTCTCACACACACACATATGTATATGTGTTTGTGTGTGTGTGTGTGTATATATATATATATATATATATATATATATATATATATATATATATATATATATATATATATATATATATATGCATGTATTTATAACTTTAATAGAATGGAATTATAGTTGTTATAATCTTTTTTATTTTTGTAATGTTGATGTGATTTTTTAAAATAATATGGTTTTTATAGGAAAAAATAATTTGGGTTGTAATTGGGATTCGAGCTCAATTCGAACATAGGTTCGAGCTACAATGGTGTATTTTCGATCTCGAGTTTGAATCGAGTTTCGAACTCCTCAATCGAACCGAGCTCGAGCTAGGCTTCAAGCTATTCAATTAAGCTCGAGCCGAGCTTTCAAAATCGAGCTCGAGTTCAAAAATTTCAAAACACAGTTCGACTCGGCTCGTTAGCACCCTTAGGTGCAATGAAGCGCATGGGAATTGTAAAATAAGAAAAAGAGGCCTGGTTTTCTAGGTCCTTATTTTCGTGGAATTTATTAGTGACCCCTCTTTTGTTTTCTTAGATGTCTCCCTCTCAATCCCAGCATTTGCTCCAACTCCTCATGCCTCACCTAGGAAGCATCCAGTTGCGCGACATCTAAAAGCCAAAACAAATGAACAAGTCAATCGATCTCTTCGCAGCATAATGAATACAAAGGTTGTGGATGTTGCGTTTCTAACGTGTCCAAAAGGCCATATAGCCAACCTAAAGGTCCAGGATTCCCAACTTGCATCCGAGGGACTCCTAACATGATGTCATTAGGCTTAACCAGTTCCTCTTGCTTAGTGGAGAAATTTTATTGCATTTTATTGTAGTGGTTGTAGTACCCTTAAGTTTTTTCTTCTTTTTTTATAGCATTTTTAGACTTTATTTTTTAACTGAATAGACATATAATCGGGTAAGACGGTAAGCATGTTCACGAACCTCACCTAGGCAAGGTGTGCATCAGCAAGTCTGTTGGCCCATCGGACAATGTGTGGTGCCAAGTTGAGGATTGACAAATTGGTTCCATTTGATTTGGACTATTATATGGTTGATTCTGATTTGAGTTAGGACAAGCTTAAAAAGAGTTCAAAGAGGGTGGGAGTTTGGCTAACCTAGGTACAAAGTAGATTTATAAGAACAAAACATATGAATAAGATGACGTGGTAAACTACAAAACAAAATTAGTTGCTTAAGGCTACACAAAGGTAGAAAAGATTCGTCACTTCTTACAACAAATTCTTTTCTACTTGTCAATTTTGGGAGATCAATAATGACGGCTACATAGCAGTCACTATTGATCAAGTTTCTAACATATGCAGTCTATTTGGTCATCGCAGAAAATTTATCTCGAACATCCATTAGAATCAGCTACTGCTAATAATACATCATCCATGATGGCCTACTAAGGCCTTCACTGAAGAACCCGTCCCATAACTCCCCAAGCCCTCACTTTTCCCTCTGTTTCTTCCCCCCACAAATTCGCTCTCACTGTTTTCACTTGCCTTTTCCCCACCCTCCCTCTTCCTCACTCTTTCCCCTCACCACTGCCCCCACTCTTCTATCTCCATTCGCCCCTAAATTTTCCCCTCTTCTTGCCGAAGGCCGATGAAAAATTGAACCCATTGGTCGGGATGCACAATGGCTTGAAGGCGCCTTTTCACGCAGGTCAGCGGGTTTGGGGATGATGGGAGATGTGGAATTGGACGAATTAGCATTCTATGTGTTGGGTTGAGGCTTGTTCCTTCTGGGTTCATAAAGACCAACGGTGCATGTTCTTTCTCATCCCCCCTTTTTATTATGGAATCTGCTTTGATTTTCATTTCTAATAGTCATTTTACTATATTTGCGCTAGAAATGTAGTGCTACTAGGAAGGTGAAAGATCTTACTTTTTCTACTTTTCTGTGTACACAAGGACCATATGTTTTGCTATGTTTGGTATTTTTGACTCTATGTTGTTTGGTGCTTTGCTATGTTTGGTGTCACTCTAGGATGGTAAATCCACTTCATTTTTAGCCAAAAGTTTCTGATTTGTTCGAGTTGTTAATGTTTAATTTTCTTGATAAATTTATTGTTTAGGAAATTCTTTCTAATGCTCTGTTTGAGTTCCAGCATTTGCTATTCCTACTGTACCACTAGAATAAATCATGTACCAAGAATTGTACCATTAATGGTAAAGCTCTTTTTATTCCTGGAAGATGATCTTGGTCGGCTGTGATTTATTAATGAGTTGTTGGGGCATACTTTTTCTTTTGTTAATATTTCAAACTCTATTGTTGTTGGGCACTCTATATTGACCTTTCCTATAAGTTTGGAAAGGACACAAAATTAGAAAAATAAACACTCAAGTATTTCCTCCCATGTTATGTTTGCAAGCTATTTTAGTGGTACCAATGTGTAAATAAAGTGTAGATGTCACCTCGATGGAGAGTCAAAATATAAAGAAAATTTTGTTCTTCCTTGCTGCACAAATCACTGCAAAGCAACTACCTATGCTCAGATTTACTATGTTGAGTCGTGGTACAACCTGCTTTCTTAAAAGAGAGGTTTAATCTTTGCAATAGATCTGACATCACTAACCCCTCTGTTAGCCCCTTAACTTGTTGGATGGGAAAAGGGGGTGGCTACCCCTTTACTTGGCAGCGGACAGCCAAGTTGCTTGGGCAATGGACAACCTAGGCAAGCTCCTGGGCACGGACGGATGCTGGAGCAGCATGGGAGGTGTTCAATACGAGCTACTAGCCTTGTAGAGTAGGCTGAGTAGGAGTCCTTGCGCGGGTAGGAAGCTTACGGTGAAGCTGGGTGCTACTTGGACTTAGGGGAGGACTCCTAAGGCGGATGGGGATTCACTTATGCACGATTGCTACACTCCTAGCTTGTGTAGGAGTGCGGGCAGCAAGTTCCTAGGACAGACAAGACTCACACAGACAGGCTGGCTACACTCCTAGGTTGGGTAGGAGTCGGAGTAGCTGGTTTCCTTGGATGGGCGGACTCTTGGAGGCTGCATGGCATTGGACTCCTAGCTGAAGACAGTACTCTTGTAGGCTTCCTAATTTAGGCTAGGGGCTGATTGCTTATGGGCTAAGAGTTGGTCAAGGAGTGGACTCTTGTATGGGTGGATTTTTGTACTCCTAGTGGCATAAGGATGGCCAGTTTCAGGTTGAGTCTATTTAAGGAGGAGAGTAAGGTGGTCATGGCTGGTTGAAAATGAGATTTGTTCATGCACAGCGAACCAGGGAGCTAAGAGGAGAGCTTTTAGCCTGGTGGATCAGCCTTGCCCTCTCCGTGCCTTGTGTATTTCGACGGACTAATTTACATAGCTCGGGTGGAGACCCTTGCACCAGGACAGACTTGTGGCTGTTTGTGCTATTTTCATTGTGTTTCCCTTGCACATACGAGTATGAAGGGAAGAGAGTGGCTGCTGGTTGCATGGTGCAGCCAGGCCATTACTTGTGCGAACACTAGGTAAAGCTTTGCGCCTGTGACACCCTCCAAGATACAATGACCAACAATCTATAAACCTTTCTGAGCTGCACTCTGAGAAAGGGCTTGAAACTTACACAAATTAATGCTTTGTGGAAGCACAAATAAGAACTTTAAATTCTTGAAGATAATTAGAGAAAACAAGTGCAAAAATGGAGAAGGGCATAGGAGACAAGATAAATTAGAACGGAGAACTCAATGGCTTGGTGCTTTGGGGGGTCCCTTGGACACTCACTTATCTAGATGATCCTCAACCCATGCTGTTTTTGTTTGCTTATATACAAAATACATTTTCATTCTTTTTTCTAAATAGGAATAAAACTCAAAAAGCGGGTCACATGTTGTCTAAATGAGTGCATAGGACACAATCTTGGCTGGCCCATTTGAAGAAATAGCTTGGATGGAAGCTAAAAAAGTTGGTACATTGCTTGGCCAATAAGGACTTTAGGTATGTTTTAATAAGTAGCTCATCCTATGATAAATAAAAAAAACTCACCCTTGAGTAAATTGCTTGGGTGAAGTGCGTATCATACTCATTTAATTGTCTAGAAATGCTCCTTGATTATATTTTGTTGATTTGAATTGTGCAGTCTCTTTTTTATCAAGGGAATCAGCTGGAGGAATATTTTGGACAAAGACATTAAATCATGCAAGTTAGTTACTAAACTCATATGAAGCAAAACTGACTCCACAAATTTCAATGTGAAAGGCAATTTGACTTCTTCTAAATGTTATAGGTATGAAGTTTCAAATTTGAAGATGGGGTTAGATTGTCTAATCATAACAAGGTGACTTATTGGATAGAAGACTCATGCTCATATGATGTGGCATGATGCCCTTCTTTTTTGGAAGGACCGCCTGTGGGTACCCAATGTAGTTGACCTTCACCGCTGTATCCTTTTACACTTCCATGACTCTCCTGTGGCTGGTCATGAAGGGGCATTCTCACCTATAAGTGGGTCAACCAGAGCTTTCAGTGCCAGGGTATTCACCAGGTTGTCCAAGAGTATGTGGCTGGTTGTGATGTTTGTCAGAGGGCTAAGGCCGCCGCGACTTCTCTCGCCGGTTTGTTGCAACCCTTGCCTATTCTAGATAAGGTATGGGAGGATGTTTCGATGGACTTTGTAGAGGCCTTGCCTGTCACGCCCCGGCCATGCCCGACCCAAGCCGAACCCGGTCCAAGGGCCGGTCAAGCGCGCGGGGGCGACGAAGTGAAATTGAGAAACGATTCTAGCGGAAGACTTAATCCCTAACCACGGGCGATTAACAGCAACACGGAGTGCGCACAATCCTTTGAGCAAGAGTAAATAAAAGGGAAGAAAAAGGTGTTGCTTATCACAAAGTAAACAACAATCTCAAACCTACAAACTTAGTTAAGTAAAGCCCACACCGGCTCAAAATAAGTCATAAGCAAACATAACTGTAACATGTGACATAAAACCACAACAAGAACCCTACACAAAGGTTCGAACATAAAGCATGAAAGAAACGATGATAAGTCACGCAACGATCTCCATCATCACACCCAAGCTACCTCTGACCTTTCCTCAAAAAGGCAATCCTGTCCGTCTGCGTGTCGCACCACGCAGCCCCAAATCAAAACACAAAAGAGGGGTGAGTTTTAACACTCAGCAATGGTTTTAATATCACTGTCAACGTAGAAAATACGATAGCTTAGAAATGAGATCGTTTCAAATCAAAGATTTACATGGTGCATCACTTTCTGATCACACATTCATATCACTTAACACTGCATCAAAATGCATAATTCAACCTGCATGGATGTATCTCTAGCATACATATTCCCACATGCATTCACATCATAACCAATCCTGCATGGATGTATCTCTAGCATACATATTCCACATGCATAACATCAAAATCAACATGCATGGATGTATCTCTAACATACATATTCCACATGCATAACATCAACATCAACATGCATGGATGTATCTCTAACATACATATTCCCACATGCATAACATCAAAATCAACATGCATGGATGTATCTCTAACATACATATTCCCACATGCATAACATCAACATCAACATGCATGGATGTATCTCTAACATACATATTCCCACATGCATAATGTCATCACAATCCACCTCCATCAAGGAGTAATCACACGTTAACGTCACACAGACGGGAGCATAGACAAGGCCACGAAGGCGTGTCATGGTACAAAATTCTACACAAGAATTCAAGAAAGATCGGGGTTGTCAATCCCTAATACTGCTCGCCCTGGACGATCCTGGCCAAGGATGTCCCATTCTCACACAGAGAATCTAGAGCAGGGGTGTTCGCCCAGGGACATCTCCTGCGGAGGGAAGAGCCCGAGTTCTCACACAGAGAACCCTAGAACACGTGGTAGCGGGGTGCACACGACATACCACACTGGATTCTCAGGGTCCAGATGACACACATAATAATATTCTCACATATCCGCAAGACAAGTACACAACTCGTCCCCACATCATTCCATTAAACAAGACTCAACCCGGGGAGTGCACTCGTTCCACACAGGAACTCCAAATCGTTCCACACAGGAACTTCAAATCGTTCCACACAGGAACTTCAAATCAAAATATGTCCTTTCGGACCAATCAACTTGCGATTAATCCACGACCAATAAACCCGACACACAATTCCATCACATTGCATCCAATCGGTCAAATTCGATTAATCACGATGAAGCCACAATTGGAAATCCATTTTCATGATGCGTGCAGCATGGTATATGCGTGGGCAAAGCATACATGAACCCTAATCATGATAAGTGCTCTCACCAGCCCCTAATGCATCATTCATAATCACGATATTAAGCTTCAACATCATCATTTAACCCCCACATGTGTGTGTGTGTAACTAGTAGAAGCCTTTCACATGATGCATATTAACATGTTTGAAAATCAACTCACTACCACACTACACATGTGAATTTCTACCTAAACATGAATTCCAGCGGAAATCATAGTAGAAGAATCGTTGAAATCTTAGCTAGATTCAAAACTCAACCACAAAGGCTAAACACCTATAACATCACTCATTTCATCATTGATTCATGGCATTCACCAACATTCACACACCATTAATCATAATTTATCATGACAAATCTGTCCAACAATGATTGTAGTCCTACTGAAATATGCTTAACCAAAGGGAAACAACTATTCATAATTTCAAAATAACGATTCCAACATCATGCCACAAAACATAAGTCATTCCACCATCACTAAGCATATATCTCAACTCCATAAACTCAATAGCATGCATTTCCAGTAGCCTAACATAGCTTAAAACACTCCACATTCATATAAAATTGGCAAGCTAAAGTGGAATCATCAAAATAGGCATCATACACACAACATACAATTTCCTGTGTAGCCGATCGATCGCCCTTCAGGCCGTTCGATCGGTTACACGCAAAATTTTGAAAATTTCAGTTCAGCCGATCGATCGCCCTACAAGGCCGATCGATCGCCAACACGGCAGAACAGTCATCTTCTTCCTTTCGCAAAATCAAACCGAAACACCATAGATAACACTTCAAATCCACATCTAGCACCCTAATCATCATCAAAAGTCCTCCTTGACTTCCAGAATATCACACCAAACCATAATAATGCAAAACCCTAAGAAATCGGGATTAAATAATTCCATTTTCTAATCTTACCATTAACACACTAAATCAAGCAAACCATTTCGAAATAAGCCAAAAATGAAGAGTTTTACCATGGATAAACAGAGATTTTGAAGACCCATTACCTCAGCACTTGATTAAGCTCGGATTGAAGAGTCACCCTTCTTGAAATCCTTAAAAATACAATGAGTTTGAATTAAACACCAATGGAAATCGATTTACTTAAGAAATCCCTAATTAAATCTTAGATCTAGGGCTTGTTGGTAGTAAAAATCGAATTTTGAATGTTAGGGTTTGTAGTAAAACACAAATCAGTAGCTTTTGATGGTCAAAAACGAATTGAATCAAGGGGAAAATGGTAGATTTAGAAGAAATTAAGAGAAAAGCCAAGGATTAGTGCTTAATTAGAGCAAGCTTACCTTAATCGGCTTCTAATTCGGGCCTAAGTGGGGATTAGGCCAGCCCTCCTTCCTTAGCCTATTCCCAAAAATGGAAATGGCTCAGGTTTGCCCTTTTATAGTAAGGGTTGGGGTAGGCAAAGATAAGTTTTGGGGTGTAAATATGAAAAGTAGGCTAAAAGTGGTTATTTTGCAAATTTAAGCACGAATTAAGCCTAATAAAATTCTAAAAATTTTTGTGTGACCTTAAGTATGTGTCTAGGTTCATTTGACATAAAAATAAAATTTTCGACCGTGGGGCCCACAGGGGTCCCGCCAAAACCCTAATTTTTGGGAAAATAGTGAAAATTCCGAAAAATCTCAAAAATTCACATTTGGTTTAAAATCACTTAAAACCACTAATATTAAAGTTAATTTTGGTTAAAACCATCACAAACTCTATTTATTTACGAAATCACCGAATAAGATCAGAAAACACGTAAATTGCACGATAACCCATAATTAAATAAAAATCAAAACCGGTTTAAAGATGAGGGTCCTTACATTGCCTGTGGTACAAGATAAGTCCGTGGTTATGGTGGTGGTGGACCGGCTGTCCAAGTATGCCCATTTTTGTGCGCTGGGGCCTTCACCGCCAAGACAGTGGCTAAGCAGTATGTTTGGGAGGTGGCTAAACTCCATGGTATGCCCCGCACTATTGTTTCTGGATATTTATTTTTCAATTTTGGCAGGAGTTCTTCACTTTATAGGGTACTTTTTTCCATATGAGTACTTCTTATCACCCTCAGACGGCGAGGTGGTTAATCGTTGTATGGAGTAGTATCTTCGATGCTTCACTATGATGCAGCCCCACAGATGGCTTCAGCTTCTTCCATGGGTTGAGTGGTCTTACAATGCTGCTTATCATACTGGTGCCGGCTTTACTCCTTTTGAGGTGTTGTATGGCCGCCTACCACCAATAGTGTTATCGTATGTACTTCACTATTCCTCTGTGGTTGAGGTGGACTATATGCTCCAGACCTCTGTGGTATGTTTTAAATAAATTTTTTTCTCCTTCTCACTCCTCCCTCCCCCACTATCTCCTCTCTCTCTCCTCCCTCCCTCTCTCTCTCCTCTCTATCCACCCTCCTCTCCTCTCTCTCTTCCCTCTCCACCCCTCTCTCCCTCTGCCCCTCTCCTCTCTCTCTCTCCCTACACACTATCTCTTCTCTAATTTCAAGTTTTTTAGATTTTTCATTCTTTAAAATTAATTTTAAAAAATAAAAATAGAATTAAAAGAAATCATATTAGCGACGTATATAATTATATGTCGCTAATATGTTTCACTCTCCTCTATCTCTCTATCCTCTCTCCTCTCCCTCTCCTCTCTCTCTCTCTCTCTCTCCATCTCCCTCTCCTCTCTCTCTCTCTCCCTCTCCCTCTCCTCTCTTTGTCTCTACCTCTCCTCTCTCTATCCCTTTCCTCTCTCTCCTCTAATTTTAATTTTTTATGATTTTTTTATTTTTAAAAATTAATTTAAAAAATAAAATAAAATAAATCTTATTAGCGATGTATAGTAATATACATTGCTAAATGTTTTATTTTATTTTTTATTTTTATTATAATTAATCACTATTAGCAACGCTTATTTGTAAGCTTCACTAATAGAAGAGCTATTATGGATGCTTAAAATAAGCATCACTAATAGTTATAATTTTTTTATTTAATATATATATATATATATATATATATATATATATATATATATATATATATATATATATATATATATATATGGGCAACATTTGTATAAAGCATCACAAATAGGTCAATTATTAGCGACGCTTATAACAAAGCGTTGCTAATAGATGACTATTAGCGACGTATATATTTATATGTTGCTAATAGTTGACCTATTGGCAACGCTTAAGATTGCGTCGCTAATAAATGTGTCACTAATACTTCATTTTGTTGTAGTAATTGCTTGGCCAATTAGGACTTCAGGGTTGTTTTAATAATTAGCTCATCCTATGATAAAAAAAAAACTCACCCTTCAATAAATTGCTTGGGTGAATTGCGTATCATACTCATTTAATTGTCTAGAAATGTTCCTTGATTATATTTTGTTGATTTCATTTGTACACTCTCCTTTTTATAAGGGAATCACCTCAAGGAAGATTTTGCACAAGGACATTAAATCATGCAAGTTAGTTACTAAACTCATATGAAGTAAAACTGACTCTACAAATTTCAATGTGAAAGGCAATTTGACTTCTTCTAAATATTATTGGTACGAAGTTTCAAATTTGAAGATGGGGTTAGATTGTCTAATCATAACAAGTTGACTTATTGGATAGAAGACTCATGGTTATATGTATTGCATTCCAACTAGTTCTCAAATTGGATGAAGGACTTTTACCAATGGAACTGAGACCACTTGACTACTATGGACTTTACAAGGCAACTGGCAATTCTATTGAAGTAGAACATATGAGGCTGTTGGGAAGGCTTTTTCTTAGCACATGTGGAAGGTTAGCTTAAGGTTGTTGTTTCACAAAATTCTTGTCATTTTGCCATGAATGAAATAGATGCTTTTCCAAGGGATTTTATTCTAGATGGTATGCAAAGTGAAATAATAACTGTGCCAGAATGGTTTGTTTAGAGCCTGATCCAGAGCTTCCTCTTTCTTTATTGGATCAGAAAGAGGTAAAAAAATATTATATGGTGCTCATTATGGACTTAACTTTCCATTGACATCTGCAATAAATTTCAGGTTGCAAAAAATTGCTGCTAATCACCAACTCGAATTTAGGTATACAAAATAAGATGATGCAACATGCTTTCAATAGGTTTCTCCCCAATGATAGGTGAAGATACTGAAGGCAGGGCTCCCGGAGGCACATTTGATCCAGAAAAACACATTGATGTGCACTTCCTTGTTCGGTTTATTGAAAAAAGATCGAGTAATTTGATTCAATCAGTTTTAGTGGGTGCATGTATAGTTGTTATGCCTATTATTAAAATGATACCAACTTCAGTTCTATGGGGCTACTTCGCTTATATGGCCATTGACAACCTTCCTCGCAACCAGTTATTGGAAAGAATTTTATTGTTTTTTATCACTCCTCGGAGGAGACACAGGTAACTTTCTTCTTAAAAGCACCTCCTTTAACATAGTGAGTTGGAGCTCTGGCTTAGGACAAAAGACGTTAAACTATGTTGCAGGGTTCTACAAGTAAAATTTTAAAAAAAAATAATTATGATTTGTTTGTTTGCTGGTTCGATTTAATTTTTTGGGGTTATGAGTTAGTTAATTATTAATTTCTTGTGGTTTAATTTTATTGTAAGTGTATTAGTGTAAACCTTGATTTGCCCAATAATAATATAGAGAATAAAGAGTTAATGGAGTTGACCGATGCATAAGAGACTTGGCGAGTTGACTCAAGAAGTCGATTGAGTCATCAAAGGAGCCATGGTTAATAGAATGACTGATGAAGTTTAATTTACTCGGTTTGTGAAGGAACAGAATTCGCTCCGGGAGTTTTTGGAGCAAAAAAATGTGTTGCTAATATTACACTATAAGCGACGTATTGTATATATGTCACTAAGTAGTAGTTGCAATTGTACATTTTTTTGACGCTTATGGCAACGCGACTATTAGCGACGCACAAATATATCGCTAATAGTTTTTTTTTATTGTTGTGTAAGATCTTCAAAATTTATTTTCTTTTTATTTTGTGATTTGTTTGTTTGCTAGTTCGAATTAATTTTTAGGGTTGAGTTAGTTAATTTTTAATTTCTTGTAGTTTGATTTCATTGTAAATGTATTGGTGTAAAGCTTGATTGGCCCAACAACACATTACGGAGAATAATGAGTTAATAGAGTTGACTGATGCATAAAAGACTCAGTCGAGTTAAACCAAGAAGTCAACGGAGTCATCAAAGGAGTCATGGTTAATAGAATAATCAATGAAGTTTAATTTACTCGGTTTGTGAAGGAACCGAATTGGGTCAGGGAGTTTTGGAGTAAAAAATGAGTGTTAAAACCAAGAATACAAGATTACAAGCAGATTAGAGAAAAAATTACAACTTCCATGCCTGCAGCAAAAAAGGAAAATTATCTAACTTTCTAACATTATATTGGGAATTAAAGCTCTTACAAAGGAGCGCACAAAAACAAAAGTCAGTCAACAAAAATGTTAATAATTTTCCGTAAGAATTTTCATCTCATAATTTATTATGACTGACGTCATTGTATTAGCTATTGCTCCTTCACCGTTACCGACCTTACACATGGCTGAGCCACCTACCTTCGTCTTTTTCCCTCCGTACAGAAGACTTTACCTTGACATTGCCAGCTTCCTTCATGGCATCTATGAGCTGGAGCTGGAGCTGTAGCAAGATATGGTGGCTTCTAATATAGGGCAGGTCTGCAATTGTACATACGACCACATCAACTTGTTTCACGGCGTTGATGAGGCTCCGGTGGTCGGAAAACGAAGCAGTGACGAGATGGGCACCTTGCTCCTTGCAAGAGAGGAGCATTTGCTCCTTCTCAATGTCCCCTACACCCAATTCTTGCCTATGGGAGACAAAAGTTGGATGACCGTCTGCAAGGCTTGCCTTCACTATTCTCTACACAAGGCTTTGAAAATATCTATGAGTCTGACGCATATGCCGTATAAAAGTATTTTTTTCTTTTGTATGCCAACAACAACCCAAAGAAAAAAAAAGAAGCCATTTGAACCTGTTGAGCAAGCTAACGACCGTTGCTGCAGACTCTGTTGTCTTCTGTTACGGGAACCTCACTGCTGTTCGCCTGTTTCTTCTGAGAGCGAGAGCAAGAGCAAGAGAAACAAAGGTAATCCTAGTAGCAGTCTCGAAGATAGTATTAAAAACTAATATGATATCAATGAATTTTAGATTTATGTTCAATTCTTGGAAGCTGGGTCTTCGTTTTTGACCTTCTTTTTTGTTCTATGATATTTATGTTTAGTTTTTTCTGCTATGTTATTTCGCTTTTTTGCAGTCCGGTGATGTGATTATCATTTCTCCATTTGTAGCTCCATGTTCAATTTTTGGACTCTGATTTTTTGTTTTTCTTTTAAGGAACTGACCAAAGTAGATTCCTACTTTAGTGAAATAATCGAAATATAAGCAAGTTTATACTATTTACCAAAATAGACTTACTCACGTAAGAACTTGTACATGTGGGAACGTTTTTGATTAAAATACCCTCCCCAAAGTAGACTCCTCAGTGAATGATGTTTCTTCATCTCCTTCTCCACCGCTACTTCCTGGAGAGCATCTGCTCGTCTCCCTCGCCACCTCCACTTCCCAAAGAGCATCTGTTTGTCTCCCTTGCCACCTCCAGGTCCCAGAGAGCATCTGTTCGTCTCCCTCGCCATATCTATTCACCTTTGTCATTTTAGACTTCATTTGTCCCCCTCACCGCCCTTATCTCGGCCTCGGGAGGAATTGTCCTCATCTTGGACTCGGAAGTAATTGCCCTTGCCTTCACTGCTCTCATCTCACCCTCGCTACTCTCATCTCGCCCTCACTGTCCTCACCTCGGCCTCGCTCTCAATTCCACTGCCTCATCTCACCCTCGCCCTTACTGCCCTCATTTGAAGGTATTTTTTAAAACCAAATTGATATATTTACTAATGATAGTCATTGGACTTTGCCTACATGTCTCATACATGATTATTGACATGAATATTGAACAATTTTCATCCTTTGTTCTATTTGGTTTGTGCCTGTAGTTCCCATATTATTGTGACTGTCACATAATAACGAAAAGGTAGATTTTATTGAGAATAAAGCATTAAGCTGTTACAAATTGCTTGTTGTGATTAGTACGTATGATAAATATTAATATGAAACTGTGAACTAAATAAATACAAAACTGGAAAACTATAAAATTGAAAAATTGGAAATTGACAGGAATTTTATTGGTCATTTGCCGTAAAATAAGTGGAAAAGTATGAAACTGAATAACTGGAAACATATAAAAGTGGAAAACTATAAACCTGAAAAACTATAACACTGGAAAATCATAAAACTGGAAAACTGGATAAGTAAGTGCTTCATTAGTGAGCAATAATTTATTTTTTTAAGCATTATTTTTTTCATATATTTATAGCTTGATTATACAATATATGTACATTTCCTTCTGATTGATTTTTAATTTAACATCTTTGTATAGGAAATGTCAAAGACTACATAAAAAAAAAATGAGAAAGGGGAAACTACCGAATAAGCTATTAAAGAGGATGACAACACCCTTCCGGAGATAGAAAACTAAACATAGATGTAGTCTAACTTTGGAGCTCCAGGAAGCCTAGACATATGCTGAGCTCAGCTATCATGAGATCAACAGGGGGATCACAATAGGTGGGGCATGTCTCAACTGAGGATCTTCCTCATGGACAACAGCCGATTGGTCTATGACAATTTCTCTCAGCGCAGCATAAAATTATGGTGCACTGACAGGAATTGGCATAGGCCATTCTCGTTGACGCCAGTGAGGATGATCCTCAGTTGAGATGTGCCCCACCTATTGTGATCCCCCAGTTGATCGCATGATAGCTGAGCTTAGCTGATGTCTAGGCTTCCTTGAGCTCCAAAGTTAGACTGCATCTATGCTTAGTTCTCTTGGTGACCAAAGTAGAATTATAAAATTTATCTTCGTTGTAAACAGAACTGAATGTTTTTGAACTATCTTCGCTGTCATAAAACTCAGTTCAATATTTTTGAATTATGTTTAAATGGTTGTTTTATCTTGTATTAAAAATACTAACACAAGAAATTCAGTTCTTCGTCATTTCCATTTTCTATCACACAAATGTGCAAATTTTCTATCTCAGAAAGAGATGTAACGATGCACCTAGCTAGAAACTGGAAAATTGGCAACTTTAGCACTTACAACAGGGAACACTGGAAAACTGGAAATGGTAACACCGAAAATTGGGAAACTAAAAGCTAGTAACTGGAAAACGGAAATGTAAAGCGATGAAACTGTCAAATTGGAAACAAGCAATGTCTACTGGAAACTTGAATAGAAACATGATAACCTCATGAAAAAATGTAATATAAACAAAAAATTGTCCTTGTACACCTTTCATATCCACAAAAATACATTTTGCTCTAAACATGTAACATATTTTAAGGAGTTATTGTTTTTTTCTTCTTTGCTGAAGGACTTGTCTCTTTCCTGTATGATTTCTAACTGCATGAGGTTTGCCTGTATCTATTCTACTACTGTCTTCATTGTCTTTGCGCTCATGATGCCTAACTGGGAACTGACAAGTAGCTCTGTTATGGCCAAACCCCTTACATTTACTACACTTCACTGTTCTCTTTTCTTCGCCGTGCGAGAGTATTCGCTTCTTCTTTGGTCGTCTAGCCAGAATCCTGGAATGTGGAGGCTTCAATTGAATTGCACTTATAGAATCAGGGTGTTTCCCATTGACCTTTATGTAGAACAGGGTATATGCCGCACTTGTAAACCTCCTTATATGTATTAGCCCTGTAAAATGGTGAACAGTATGCATGATAATCAATGTGTCTCTTTAAGCATGTAGCCAGTGCATGTTCACATGGTAGACCCATGGCCTGAAATTTCCTACAGGTGCATGTCCTAGCTTCCAAATCAACTTTAACATCATATGGATACGACTTCATATAAAACTCATGTACACTAATAGGATAGCATGCAAGTGCACGTGCTTCCTTAGCCATTGCCTCAATCTCATTTTCTGCCCACAAGGTTAATTCACTAGTCCATTTAGCTACATCTACATCCATTAACCACTTGTGCGCATTTGGATTAATCTGTTATATGATGGTCATTTGTTCGTCAAATACCTGTGGCTGATTTGTCTTTGCTGCAATGTAGAAGTGGGGAGAGAGGCCTGAATCTTTGAATTTTGCATGCATATTAGACCACACATAATGAGCACAATACCCATGTACACAATCTAGAAATACTTTTTGAACCTATGAAATGATTGAACGGTTTCTGTCAGATATGTTAACCACCCCTTCAATGTGGCCTAGGATATGCTTCAGAAGTTTAAGGACCCACTCCCATGAGTCATTGTTTTCTGATTCTCCTATCCCCAACACAATGGGGTAAAAGTGATTGTCACCATCCAAAGTTAAAGCCACAAATAAGATTCCCATGTATTGTCCTTTTAAATGTGTGTCGTCTATGGCAATTACCTTATGCATGTGCCTCTTGAAATTCTCAATGCACACACCAAATGATACAAAACACCATTGAAAAGATTTCTCTCTAATGTGGTATTAGATATTTGTGGTAGTCCCTAGATTTATCTTTTCCAATTGGTTATAGATATGCTGGAAGGTCCGCATAAGACTCCTCAAACGTTCCCCTCAACTTCTCCATAGCGGCCTCTTGAGCCTTCCAAGCCTTATAGTAAATTATGGAAACTTCATACTTGACATTAATATATTTTTTTATATCGTTTGGTGTGTAAGAGCCACGTCCCTCCATACGACTATATATAGCATCAGTGATAATCCCACTTTTTGCTTGACAATGATCTTCACCAAGTAATGCCTTCGAACATGTATGTACTAAATTCATTTCCTTCACTTTGAACATGAAACATCCACTAATTCTTGAGGCATGTAGTCTCCACCGGAAGTCCTCAACAACACATTTGATTGTATACCTTGATTTGTTTGAATATATAACCATAAACTGAAACTTGGTGTGCATGGCCATGTTGTGAAGGTAAAGTTGAAGCATGACTTTGTCCTTAAACTGTTGAACAATTTCTATCGATTCGCGATCATAGAAGGTCTTCCCTAATTGAACACCAAAGTCATTATTTACATAGGGATCCTCCCTAATAATGTCCATTTTGTACACTAAACTTGGGGGTTCTTCAACAAGTATCAATCTCTTATTCTTCCTGAAAATTATAAATGTAAATTATTAAACTAGAAACTACCAAACTAACACAGTGCAAAACTTAAAACCTACCAAAAGTAAACCCTTCCAAAAAGAATAGCTGCCACACACTAAAACATTGCCAAAAGAAAAACTTCCAAACTGCCAAACTGAAAGACTGCCAAACGAAAAAATTGCCAAACGGAAAAACTACTAAACGGAATAACTGCCAAATTGAAAAACTGCCACACTGTAGAACTGCGGAACTTATAAACTTCCAAAATAAAAAACAAACTTATCTTCTTTCAACTGGAACTGGAACTGATATTTTTGGACTATCTATGTTTTCTACTTCTTCGTCAACAGGTGGTTGCTGACTACAGTTGCTTCTATTTGATCTACACAATATATTTTATATTAATAGTCTCATACATATACATACATAATACAAACTTACAAAATTTATTCACAATATTGATTGTACCTTTGATCATTAGGACAAGGCTAATCTTCGGGTGTTAGAGCACTCATATCATGGTCATCTAGACCATTATTCTTCTCGCCTGTAGGATCATCTTCATATGCTGATGGTGAAACATAATAAGGATCCTACCCAAATTGCAAGTAATCTATATTTGTGTTTGGGACATACTCATTAATGCTTGAATTGATATCGAACCCTTCCTTTACACTTGCAAGGTCATCAAGTGTTACTGTTGACTCAATATCAAGTTGGAATATTGGTGTTTTCTTCATCCTACTCTCCTCCTCTAAATAAAATAGTTCATCTAATTGGAGTTTATCTTTATCACAACTGAGATTGACAGTTGTGTTGTATGATACACTAAAAAATGTGCCCTTCTCCTCCCACATGGCTCCATTTCTTCCTATATTCTCCTCCCACTTTGCGCTTTTTCTTCTTATCTCCTCGTGCCATTTTGGCACTTTTTCACTAATATTCCCGTCAATAATATTCTCTTTCCGTACTTTAGTTATCATCAATGGTATTCCATTCGACCTCAATTTATTCTCTCAAATGAAGCAATATAGAGTTCCATTATCATTTATTTGAGACGGTGGAAGGTCAATAGGCACTGCAATAGGATATATGAAACTTAACTTTAATAAGTACTCTTTCTTTGACCATTGACACACTTCGTACAACATATCCAAAAGAGTAACATAAGTCACCATGCATGGAACTTCAATTAATTTTGATTCCGCATTGTTGCAATTATATTTCCTACAACTTGCATCCCAATGTAAGTCCCAAACACACAACAAACTTTGTGAATCCCTTTCCATGCTCTTCTCGTATCATATCAGCAATCCAATTGTCTATTTTTCTAGTTTCGTAGTTATCCAGTCTTCCAAATTTTCAGTTTCCTGTTTTCAATTTTCCAGATAGTCAGAAATCTTATTATCATAAGCTACATAATGACCAATATATAACCAACCCAAAATACCATTTTTCATCTAGTAACACATTTCTCATCATCCCAAATCACATCAATGAATCTTCTGCATGGAAGGATTATACGGAGCTGTACGTTGAGATGTGCTAGAGAAAAGTCATGAAGAAAGAAACAAATGCCTAAACAAAAGTAGGTTGAAAGATCAACCAACCCAGGTAGGAAGCCTTACTAGAGATAAAACCACCTCAGGATGAAGTCGTACCGGAGAAGATGAAGACATTTTCCTGGATTGAGAGAACGTTGTAGATTTTTCCCATTGGGTTGTCATATGATGGAGACTTGCTCATTTAGGAACTCGCAAATGTATGATGGATTTTAACTAAACTACCCTCTTCTTCATCATATGACATCTTTATGGGAAAAAACTACATCGGTTATATTACGTCTACATTATGTTCAGAGAAAAGGTATTTTTGTGGATATAAAAGGTGTACAAAGACAAATTGTCTTTCCAGGTTTACTGTAAACTTTTGTAGTTTCCAAGCTGTCATTTTATCCGCTTGCAGTTTTCCATTTCCCCATATTACGTAATCCAGTTCCCAGCGGACAGTAGTCAAGTTCCCAACTGACAGTATTCCAGTTCCCAGTATTCTAGTTCCGAGCTGACAGTATTCCAGTTCCCATCTGATAGTATTCCAGTTCCCAGCTAACAGTATTCCAGTTCCCAACTGCCAGTATTCCAGTTCCTAGTATTTTTAATTGAACAAAATAACGAAATGTGTTGTTCGTATTTTTAATACACTATAAAATAACCATTTGTAGACAATATCCATCTGAATACACCATAAAAGAACAATATCTGAATGTGTGTTCTTAGTATTTTGAATTCAAAATATTGAACCGAGTTTTATGACAAAGAATAATTAAATATATTAAGTTCTGTTTGTGCTTCAACACTTGGCAGAGTTTATGCTTGATTTTATGTCTCCGGAAGGCCGTCGTCATACTCTGAAAAAAGGGTTCATCAACTGCATTAGTAAAGCCATTAATTAAATGTTAAGAAAAGAAAATAATTCATGAATGACTAAATTCATACCGTAACCCTTTTATTGTCCATAACTGGTACGCACTTCCTTAGCCAGGGCACATCCTCACCAGTGAAGTCAAAAGCATATCCACGTGACAAATACCACATGTATAACCTGTTTGGGGTGACCTACTACCTCCACAATATCCATACAATTATCAAAGAGATGTATTTTGGAATCCCCATCATCTATGTTACTTCGCATATATGCAGATTAGTTTAGACTGCATATTCTTATATTGAAGTATGAATTCTATAAAAAAAAAAGGATATGAGTATGAATTCTACAAAAAAAAAGGATATGAATATGAATTCTATAAAAAAAATATAAGAATCAATTGAGGATTTTGTTCAGTGAGTGGGATTTTTTAGGGGACCCAAATTGAATATTTTAGCTGATCGATCAATCAATTGATTATTTTATCAGTTCTTTCAATTAAGTCAATGATCTGCAGCTTTGTTCTAATAGATTATACTATTTACTGCTCTTTCTCATTAGGGTATTACACAACTGTTGGACCATGGTATGGGCTCGGGCCCGGTTTGGTCCAATGTGTCGCGGTCCGGGTGAACCGGTACGGGTCACGTGGTCCAAGGGTGGTGGGGGCGGACGCGCCAACACCACATGTTCCCTTGTTACACATAATTCGGATGGGACCCGCACATGTTACACACGTACACTAGACATATATCTAGGTGTGCATTTACACATTGTGGGGCCCAGACGCGCGAATTAGGTATTGAGGGTAGGACCCGCATGATTAGCGAGGGGTTGACCCTGTTGCAGGCTTGGCCGTGTGCAGGGGGTCCAGGCCTTCGCAGGCTCTGTGGGATAGAGCCTGCTCCCTTTGTCTTAGACCCTCTTGTTAAACCGAAATGATGTTGTCAGCTTGGCCCATTTGGTTCAGCCTATTCAAAAGCCCATTAAGAGAGCCAATTTCAAACACCGTCTAAATATGGAAGGGGGGGTTATAAAGGGACTGAATTAAAAGAGAATAAATGGATTTGATTTCTTACCTTATTTGCTTGGGGCGCCCCACGCCTTTAGAGCATCATCTTCCCAATTGGTTTGGTACTCCCTCACTCTCTCTTTTCTCTCCCTTGATCCTCCATTGGTGCGGCCTGTATTTTCTTGGAGAAAAGCTATTGGCCGCCTTGGTTCTCCCTCCTTCAAGGTGTGTTTTGGCGGGCTGAAAGAAGAGGGTTCTCTTCTTAGGCTTGGATGTGGGGGCTGATATCTTGGGCTGAACTTGCTGAGTTTATTCATCAATCCAAGCACGGTATTGAGGGATCTGCACATTAGAGAGGTAAATCTTAATCCCTTCTTCTTGATCTTGCTATTGATGCGAGAAGGCTGATTTGAAGGGCGTGCTAGGGCTAGATCAAGCCCAGGTCAGTGTGTATCTTTCCATTATTTATATTCATATACTTGATTAGATCATAGACATGTTGATATTGTTAATTGTTGTTAGTTTATTCCATGTATGGTGTAGATCTTGTAAAAATTGAATTTTGTTGTGCGCCACCTCTCCCACCACTGCTTTCGCTGCTGGCCGGCCACTCTACAACAACTCTCTATTTTTTCTTCTGTCGTCCTAGAACAAAGGAGGTGTATTTGTTACTCCCGTTTGGCTTCTTTCCTGTTTCTCAGCGTAAGTGATTAAAATGGTTTGTACAGATGAATCCGAAATCAATAGTACTTCATTTTCGGCAATTAATCCTCTTATTTTTTTAAACTTACGGAAGGGAATTTTTTTACTTTTTTGTTAATTTTTCAAAGAAACTAATGTATTGTTGGCCGATGGAGGACAAGCCACTTGAAAACGATTCTCCAAAGATCTAAAGTTTTATGTCTGTTCTATTAGGCAACTGAGGTGACTCTAGTCCCGACATTTGTTCACACCCATGTATTTGATGCTTATCTCACTTCCTTCTATAGCCTGCATATTTTTTTCCCTTCTTAACTCAAGAAAGGTGCTTTAATATCTGCTTAATTGGATTGCTAATAAAATGCTAATATCTGTTTCCCCCACCACTAGCACCCTGCTCTTTCCCATTTGTCTTTCTCTCTCTGGTGCTGGTGTAGTAGCTGTTGTTCCAAAGATTGGAGCTAGGTCTAATGATAATGTGTGTTGGTAGCGTGCATGAATAACGACATTTCCCGCTTGCTTCTTGTATACTCTTGGATAGTGATATTCCCACAACAAAAGTACCCACAAAAACTCACACAAGAGTTTTGATTGGTTTTCACAAGTGGGCTCCACAATAAACTCACATGGGCTTACTCATCTTGACCAATCAAAAGTCATGTGTGAGTTTTTGTTGTGTACTTTTGATGTGAAAATATCATTTTCCTATACTCTTAGTGCAGAAATCAATACACACAATCACGCGTAAGAGTACTCCTTAAGAAACGAGGTGTGTGGGAAGGCAAATTAATTATGCTCATCTCGAAAATCAATAGCTCATGCACGTTACACATGTGCAACGTTGCTTTCAGAATTTTTTTTAGCTAAAGATTAAATTTTATTCAAAAAGATGATCAGGAGCTACAGGAGCAGGGGAAGGAAACCGATGGGAACAAAAGAGCCAGCACACACTGAAAGAAAGTAGTTCCCAACTCTCATACTCCAAAGGCCAGATCGATCCAAAAGTATATAGCTGCTTAGGAGAGAAAGGAACTTAGGTATCCCAAATTGGGCACACATAGTCTTGATGGGAAACAGTTCCATATGCCATAGAGGAGTAAGTGGAAAGAGAGGTGGTTATTGAGGAAGAGAGGTGGTAAAGAAAGGGACACAACAGACCAAGATTCACCAGGACGTGGTACATTCCACCCATCCTAAAGAAGTTGGGCTACGACAAACTTGTGTTGAGCTTATTTTTGGATTTCATGGGCATAAGGAGATGAATACCAGCTGTGATTATGGCAGAGCATCTTAAGTCAAGGACACTATGACCAATTATGAACGGGAATGAAGAACTAAATTTACATCCTTGCATCTTTTTTACATTTCGTCGAGTGGCTTTGAGCTTAATTTGTAAACTTACGAAAACTTAGTAGTGAATTTACTACTTGACGTTATGTGAATGATTAATTTAGTACGGTTAATTATGGAGTTCATTAGGATGGGTGGAATGTGATATATGTCAAATAATTTCATGAATTATTTTTTTATTTTATGGGAAATCAAGTGGAAGAGGAACTAGGGTGTGACCCAAAATCTAATGACTGGCCTAAGTCAAGAGACGAGCCAGGCACAAGTGCGTGCCCACTTAATACTTTTTTGTGTTTAAATTTCAAATTTTGAGGGAATAAAAAATGTAAAGATTTCCAAGTACTCATTCCCTATTGGCTAATGAGGATCTTGTGCTTTTAACTAAGAAGTAAATTTCCCCCAATCAGCCCATCATAAGATAGGATGGGAGGCATAACTCCCGCCTCTCTCTCTCCCCCTAACCCATCGCCCCTCTCTATCTCTCTTCTCCTTCAAGTCAGCCTCCTTCCTCTACAACTTCTTCCTTCTTTCATTATTCATCTTCCATCATTTCAAACTCTCACCGTATTACCATGAACAAGGGTCATGGATACAGGTGAGTTTGTGGGAGAAGGAATGAATTGTACCGTTGTTGAACTAGGTATGGGAGTTCATTCACTGTACAAGATGAAATTAGCACGATGATGTTAAAAAAACATGCTAGGGTGTAGTTGGTTTTGGTTTTGTTTTCACATGATGAATTGTAAAATTGCTTACTTGTTGTACATATCATGTATGCCACTTTGATTATGTGAGTTGATCCATTGATTCCAAAAGGTTAATGTTTGGATGATTATCATGGGTTTATGTTCTATTTCATACTGGAAATAACTATTCCCAAAAGGGTTTTGTATGGACGATGTTAGATCATGTGCAGTCACAGGTATGCGTTAGCTTATTTCCCCTCTTGATTAGTAGAATCAAGTTATTGAGTCAATGTTTTGTGTATGTTGGGAATGGCTGAAGTAAAATCAATATGAATATTAAAGATTTGATGAATAGACAAAATCGTGGTTCTATGTAAATGGTCATACACACTTTTTCACATTCTTTTATCATAATCTCGTTATCTTAAGTTTGTGAATGTGATGTGCATATATATTTTTACCTATCAAAATACTTTTTGAGTCTTTTAATCTACTTCATCTTCATCATTGATTTAGAGTAACAATCAATATATCTTATGACTCAAATTATATATCAATTTGATATTATTTTAATCACCAAAATTAACTTTTAAAATCATATGACTGCATACATTTTAATAATTTAAGAGGATTTAATGAGAGGACAATAACAAAAAATGAAGGGGCAGATTTAATTCACCCATTAGATATTTTGCCCTAATCAATCAGACCATTGATTGATCAGCCATTTACTAGACCCAATTTCTTAATTCATTTTCCAATTAATTTATGTTGAAAAGATATATTCATAATAATTTTGAAATCACTCCCAAGTTTATATAAGATCAAAATGTTCTTAAATATTTAAAATAATAAAAATTTGAAATTCTTAGCTAGACACAGCTAAGATTATAATATTTTATTTTAGCCATCTTATCAAATTGATTAGCATAATCAATAAGTTTCAATGAGACTCCTCAAGTAAATAGAAAAATAAGTTTTCCAAGATCTACCACATTAATTAAATTAAAGTCTCTCTAAAATCAAATAACCAAGTGTCAATTCAATCCACAGAAAACCCAATATCCTAAGATCTAGGATTGATTAAATTCTTGAACAGTGTAAGAACTTCTTCAAGGTCATTTTAATAAAAAATTTGTTTGGAACCAACAAACACAAGCTTGATCACTTAATATTTTTTTGATTTTCAAATACCGGAGAAAAAACATGACCTGAGTTGTTTTTTTCCCAAAAGTGTCGGGCTGACCAAAGGGCTCGTAGTTTTTTCCTCTCATCCTTGTCAGTCATTCCACACAGGTTCCAATTCTAGAGAGAGCTTAGCGACAACCAGATCTCCAAATCCAAAGGAGACCTTCAGCCATTAAAAGAACAAAACCCATGAATTTTGTCTCCCAACTCTATCAAGACTCAGACCCACCAACGCATGATACTCCTTCATGATGACAAGTTCGTGGGTAAAAAGAGAGGGTCAAACATGAAACAAGAACTCCGGTACGTGAAAGTGAGGGTCCCAAAACATAGACCTAGCTTCTTGAGTCTCGAGCAGGGAGGTGATGGAGTGGAGGTTCATGGGACTAGGGCTTGCCTGCGAGGCAACAATCTTGGAAATCAGCGCTAAGCCCGTGTTAGTAGTGCATGCCTCGTCGTCACCCCCACCCGTAGCCTCCTCAGCTCCCACCTTTGAAACATCTGCCAGCTGCAACGCAGTTACCGCCTCAGAATCCATGGAGAGGAGTTGAGCAGTCGTCAAACGGTTGGGCATTGTTGGGGATGATTTGGTGCAGTGGAAGAGTGGTGAGGAAAAAATCAGGAAGAAAAATATTAGAGGATTTTGATAAGGTGTGACTGATCTTTGGCTAGTTGTGATCATACGATGAAGAGGAAAATTTTTGAGGAAAAATTCAATAGATTTTATTTTTTTGCAACTGCTTTGGTGTTTTGACTGCATTAATTCGCAAGCTGGTTGTGAAGGAAAATGCAGT
This sequence comes from Saururus chinensis, assembly GCA_035235625.1. NCBI lineage: Eukaryota > Viridiplantae > Streptophyta > Magnoliopsida > Piperales > Saururaceae > Saururus > Saururus chinensis. The sequence continues at coordinate 2,791,044 of CP141145.1, read as the reverse complement.
TCAGGTTAAAAAATTGGATCTCTAGTGCATTTGTTGATTGTCTTCATGTTGAGGGTGGCGGGTTTTCATTTCTGTTTTATTCATTTTCAATTTTTAGTTATTTATTACACTTCTATATAAATTTAATTTTGGGGTTACCAACACAAAATTTATGGCTTGCGCTTATTTAAAATTTCCCTCTGTCGATTTTCTCTACCCATTAGTAGAGCAAATCTGTGTTGTATGCATCCCTTCTCTAAAATATATGCATATGTTGTTAAGTTGTACACATCCCTTCTCTAAAATGTCTGCCAAATAGGTGTTTTATATTTTTTGAATATTAGAGCATATTTGCCAAACAAGTTAGTACTTAAGACACATAATATCCAAAATATAGGACAAAAATTTTAATGCATTGGATCTTGGGGACAAAAACTCTTTATAATAAAAATGCTCCAAATGGGGCATAAGCACTTAATGATGTGTGCATAGTTACAAAAGCGGACAAGAGAAATATGAGTGAATCACTAACACCATAATTTCTCACATCAAAAGACAACATTAGATGATAACTTAGTTAAGCTTGCCTCATGAAAACATTTTTTTGTTTTCAAGGTTTTTTACTTTTTATTTTCAAAATAACTAAAATTAGTAGCAAAAACTAATCTAAGATAAATATTTTCAAAATTAATCAAAAAAAATAAACTAGGACAAAGAAAAGTTCTCTCACTTAGAGAGGTGAGAAGAGCTTTTGCCTGTACTACCCAAGCAGAAACATCCCAAAGCTTTTAAAAAGACTATTCAAACTTGTTTGTTCAATATTGGTTTTTTCGTTCGAACTTTCTCTACTGTGTGTTGAGAATAGACCATGTGAGGCATCAATGTGGAAACATTGGGTCTTAAAGGTGATTGAGGTCTAACATTTGTTCCAGCAACAAACAAAGATCTTATGGAAGAACTTCCTCGCATGACAATCACAAACTTGAACTGTTCTGAAGTGTGAGACACACTTAGACAATGTAGACAGTAAGATTGGAAAGAGGTTTGTAAGGAAGCCTTGACAAAGTTACTTCAACTAGAGGAAGGGCTACCCTCACATCCTAGACTAGTCTTATCAAGAGGTGTTTATCTAACAGACAACATTTCACTGAGTTTTTCCTTACATTTAATAGAGTTAAAGAAGGTTAAAGTATTGACGTCAAACTCTTGTTCAAGGACTTTGATCTATTCCAAATAATCTTGACTTCTAATTAAGCTTAAGACATTCAATCTCACTATCCAAATCACTTTGCTTTTTAAGTTACTCCAACTTTTCTTATTCTAAATCAGCCCAAATATTATCTAGAGGTTTAATCTTGCCATTCAGGATTTTTGTTTCAACTATCTTAACCCCAAGTTTATCCTCACACACTTTAAAAAACTCAGCTCTTGATTTGATAGTCAATCTCCGCATATAATTGTCTTGTTCCAATTGTTCAACTATAATTTTATAGGAAAAGATAGCTACAACTAGTTTTGAGTTGTAGTTCTCATCTCGACCATCCAGTTATAATCCAACGACCATGGACTTTATGCCCTTGATAGTGGCTAACCTAGTAAAAAAAATACACTACCTTCCAAAATTTCCATCCCTACACCCAGTGGTCGTTCCTCCGCCGTATGACTAACCCTCACACCTCTACTAATGTCTGTCACTCCTTGACAATAAAAATGGCAGCTTTCTCATTTCCCTTCTATCTGTCTCTCTCTAGTCTCTTCTCTTCTTGTCATTGCCTTGCTCCCTCCCGCCACCTATCTATTTGTCGCTAATCTTTTCTCTTCCTTCATGGCCGAAGTCCGAGGGAGTTAGAGAAGTTCTCATTGGCGATTGGGTTCTTTCAAAGAACTTTGAAGATTTGCAACTTCATTCTCTTGGGCCACATGACCTTCTATCATGGATGTGGATCGCCCAAAATTGACAACTATTTCTAAGGTTAGTCATCAATTTCTACTATTTGTTTGTGTTCTCTTATTTTATTCTTCTAATCTAACATAAAAAAAGTTTAAATGAACATTTTCTTCCTCTAATGTAATGTAGCATCCTTTTTAAGTTATGAGTTTTGTCTAGCCTTCATTTCCTATTTAGTCTTCTTTATTAGAAAGTGGGTTAAAACTTTTATGTGAATGAAAACATACATGTGAATTGGTTGAAAGTTATGAATAGTCCCACATCACCTAAGAAATGATGATGGTATTGCTATATAAGGTGTAACTTTGACCTTTTAGGTTAGGCCCTTGGGCTACCCCACTTTTATTGGGAAGATACATATTAGACTTATGTACCTAGGTAGGCTAACCCAAGCGCATGTGCATGCGCATTGCCGCTGTTCGTTTGTTCGCCTGGCTCGGTTCAATTTGTAAGGCCAGCTGGGCTGGGTCGGGTTAGGTTGGGTCAACAAGATAATTATTTTTTAAAAAAATTTATTTGGTCTTCTTTTAACCCAAAATGAGTTTTGTTTTCTCTTAATCCAAATGTGTCTGTTAACGGTCAAACACGTCAATTTGAACGGGACAGGTTGTCTTTTTCAATGAGATTTTTTATAAAATACCAAAAATTATTTTTCTTAATCATCATTTACTAGATTTCATTACCGTCTTCTCTGAGAGCAATCACATAATAGTGGTTAGTTATATATGTTGTGTGAAGGTGCTTCTATAGTATACCTTCACACAGCATATGGTAGATCGTCTTATCCTCATAGACAAATACCCAAGTGATTCCTAAACACCTATAAGGAGGGCATAATTTTGTCTTAAGGATAGAGCATGTGTGCTTGGTTCGATCTAGTTCTAGACTTTATGTAACTTTCCTTCATCAACAATTGCTAAGGTAAGAAGATTAATAATCTTAAGATAGAATTATATAATTTTTTCATACTTTAATGTTGTGATTAGTATTTCAAAGCTATGTTTTTAATATTTTGGAATTGGGATTATCTTCAGTTCATTAGAACAAAAATAACAAAATAGAGTACCAATATTATTTCAGTTATAATTCCTACTACCATGACTGCTCATGTTTATTATTCAAGTGAAAGGGTAGAAGCCGAAAAAATTAATTAGTGCAGATAAAAATTATTCACTAGGGAGAAAAAGGATGGTAAATAGGCTATTGCCGCAGTGGCTGCATATAAAAATGTTTCTTTAGATAAAGGTGGAACATGTATAGATTCTTGATGAGAAAGAGCATTTGCTACATATAAAGGTGTTTCTCAGCATATTTTTGTGATTGATATGGACTTCATGCTATTTGGTTTTTTTGTCCACATGAAATGTAATGAACTTTTACTTTTGATTTTAATGAATTGCGGTTATATGGTAGATTAATTTACGTTTTCCATGATGATCGTGATTGTTTCTATTGAAATCTCATGAATTGTAGTCATCTTCATGTTATGTCAATTGAGTTTATTTTGTTGGAGTTATTGAATCCTCTTTCTCCTCTATTTCCTTATTTCTACAATTCACTACACACCTAGATTGGCTGATTTAATTCAGGGCCTTCTCATAATCTCTTCGACTTGAAATTCTGAGAGAACTTTCTCAATTTTTTTTATAAAACTTTCACGATTGTTATAAGAAGCAATTGCGGGTTAATTGTTTGACTTTCTTTGAATCCTGCCAGTTGACATAGTTTCATATTTCAAACTGCATTTCAAGATCTTTTCTTCTTGGTTTGGCCTTATAAAATTTCTATAAATTATTTGAAGAATCTTGTTTGACAACAAAATTTTGGGGTTCTTTATCTTTTATCCTTGATTTATTATATTTTTTGTAGGGCTCAAAGGTGGGATTTTACAAATATGTGATTTTGGGTTCAAGTGTATCTTCTTTTGTTAGAATGCATAATTTACTCTCAAATTACTTGTGGATAAACTTATGAGCGTCATCTACCACCATAAAATTCTTTATTGATTTGGAGTCTTTGTCATTGAGTTATGCTGTTTCGATTTTAATTGCCCTGATTTTCTAGAACTAACAACAATTTTAGAAATACAAATTAATTACTTGTTGAAGTCATCTTGGAACGACAAATTAGTTATGTGTCTGTAAACCTCCATTTTGACTCTTGTCAATATCTTATGTTCATATGAGATGGGGAAGTATTTTTCCTAAAATTGGAAATCTGTCATCATTGGGAAACGAGGGTTTTGATGATTAAGTGAATAGACAGCCAAAATAGTTTGCACATTAACTTTATAGATATTTTATTGTTTTTAATATGTTTTTCTTCCATTTGAATATATTATAAGGTAGGAGTGTGTTATGCATGTTGGCTAAAAAGATTGAAAATTTGGTAAGCTTTAAGTGCACTTAGAAGCCACAATGAAAATTATATGGAAATAATATAAGTGGGCTCTTGAGGACTTTTGAATGAATGATATGTAATGTCTTTAGGACTGTTTCTAGATCCCAAGGGTAGACTAGGAGGTAGCCTCTAGAGGAAAGGTTGTACTAATAAAATGGAAGATTTGGTCTATTCAATTAAACTTTGAGATATATAGTTTACTTCAATATGATTTTGAGGAAGAATGCTTCATGGTTATTTCATTGTTAGTTTTATTGATACTTATATATATGTTATTAAAACATGATCAGTTTTAAATTGCTTTATGTGATTAATCTTATAGGGCATAAGCTCATGGGTGGTTTTTCTTTTGCATGGACTTGACAGAGCATATACTTGTACACACAGATGCATTCGAGTGTTGATGTTTGATGGTGGGAGTTTTGAGAGTACGCCAAATAAACTCCCATCATAGGGAGGCATGGGTAGTTGTAGTATAAACATTTAGTAGGTAATTATTAACTTCGAGATGATTGTAATAATTTGCCATGTGGTGTTCCATTTGTAAATTAATATATTTTTTGCACTAACAACTATAGTTCTATTTATTTTGAGACTAAGTTATTAGTAATTGATTATTAATGTCAAGTGGGCCACACTACTTTTTGTAATATTAGTCACAACCTCGGCTCAAGGGACCATCTAGGTCGTGGTCGTGACATTGGTGATACTTTAGTTAAAAAAATATTCAGTGATCTTGGGGTACATTTTGGAAATTTTCAAAATTGGATATGTGATTTGAGGATGCTTGGGGCATGGAGACTTGTTCTTCATTTTATTTGTACTAAGCTAGCCTTATAGCACATAACAAGCTCCATGCACAATTAATTAACACATTACTTCATCTATCTCTACATTCTAAACTAGAAGCAATAGAGAACATAATTTATGATATGCCACATTATTTACACAAAATTGCACTGGAAAGACTATGTATATGATTATTTTTGCCTCATTCATGAGATGGCTAAGCTGATAAGTTCAGCTACATATTAAAGAAAAACAAAAGATCATCGATTTATTGTTTGTGAAATAAATAAAAAGTGGACCCCTTTCATATGAAGGTCCAAATACTCCTTTGCAGGAATAGATAGTTAATATAACACTAAAAATAGCGTTTGAGGTAACTCTCCGCATGAGTGTAACTGATCTCAGGATAGAGCGTAGATGCCTCTTCTCCCTTCTCTCCTATATCAAAATTTGCAAGACAACCCTCATAGAAAATATGATAGTAACGTACTAACCCTGACTGCGTTCCAATATCTTGACCTTCAAAAAAAAAACAACAAAAAAATAAAAGCATCAAAAGTAATATAGGTGTACCTTGACAATTTCAATCACTCTATTTGATTGTTAAAAAATTTGGTCTACCTGTATATCGGATATTTACTCATGCTTCCATATAAGCAAGCTAGTTTTTATTGTTACTAGCTTCGTCAAGGAAGATAACCATATATAAACATGTTTCATGTGCAACCATTTGACCAAGTGAATCCACATAATTGGAAAGGCATAGAATGAGATGATGATGTTGGACCATCATTTTGACTCTCATAAAAGTTAAATATGATATAGATTTCATGTGTTGAAGATAAGGTATATGATTATGATAGCACTCTCTCATAGTAGTCACATATGGTATACGAATTTAAGAGGTCTTCTTAATCATTTCTTATTTGGATAATAGTAGCATCCATGTTTGTTCTCCCCATACGGACAGCTGGAAGCTGATAGCACTACCTTTACGTGGAGATGATTGTTGTAGTAATGAGTAAATAGTATTTGTGTGCATGTTAGGGTCAAGATAAGCCAACAAGGTGTTGGTGGGATGCCCAGAGCCTCCCTCAAGAAGCAAAGATCTTGATTATGAAACCTTACTCATTCTAATTGAGACTCAAGGACTTGGACACCTCTTGTTAACTAAAAAATAGCATTATAACTATTTGATGATAAAAAATTTCCCTATTAATCTGACTTAGAACATGCCAAACTCCTACTTTTAACAATGTTAGAAAGTGGGAAGAAATTAAATTTTCTGATGTTTCCGAATAAACAAGTCATCATGAGTAATAAATTGTATATGTTACCTTTCATCATAGTAAGAAAATCATCACTTGAAATCTCTGTCTTTGTGAGCGTTTTTCCAATGAGCTTCTCCCATATGCTAACAACCTCCCTCTGGGAAAGGATGTTCTCAGGGGGACGAAGGTAGAGTGTCTTGTTCAAGGTCCGTGGGTCATCTACGGTCTTGATGGTGTATGTGCCAATGTCATCCTCATCCAAAAATATTGCTATATAAAAAAAATTAATTGAATGCGGTATTCAACTCCCGGGCGAAGAGAAACCATGCATGAACAAGAATAGAAAGCAAGGGGTACGAAGGACAACAAAGATAGGGTAGCAGACTATATACAAGTTGTAAGCTCATTTATAAAATAGCAACATACATTCATTAGTATTTAGTTGTTATGCGTCTTGGCTATTCCGTATTATGGTGCATGGTGATTGGTCAATTTTAAATAAAAATAATTCATACTCCCTTTGTCCCATTAAAATTGTCGTGATCTAAGAGGAGGGTTTTTCCCTAGCTGACTCTCTCTCTGTGTGTCATGCATGGTGGCCACATCTAATCACGAAGGATGTCCCACATGAGCTAGTGAGTTCCATCCAAGTTGAGGATTTTGTGGCATATATACTTGTAATTTTGTGCCCCTTTATACCCATGTTTTATTTAACCTAGGATGCCTATAACCCTACTCTACGTTCTATGCAACAAAACATTACACTAGGTTTTAGTTGCATAGAGAAAACGGGTCTCCTAGTATAAGAAAAATATGTTATTCAAACAAAGATAAAGGGCGAGGACAAATAAAATGGGTCTCCTCCAACAAGAAAATATATCTACATTATTTAAATATGGATGAGGACATGGACACACAACATGATAGTGGCCTCTGTGAACACCCCTAATTAATATGGAAAAGAGAGAATTATATATTAAAGTAAATTATTAATCTGGTGTAAAAATTTAAAAAGAAATAGTAAAGATAAAAGAGCTGTCTGACGAGTTTGAATCACCAGCCCATCCTTTTGAATAACAGATCCAATAGAATGCAATGCACCCCAGATGCACTATAGCATTGGGCACATATTCACTTTCTCCAAGAGAATATGTTACAAATACTCATAACATGTTAACATGACATTAGAACACACATTGAATTGAAATTAACAGGTGCATAATCTAATTTAAATTGACAATTTTACAAAACATACATAAGCAAATGAGAAATAATGAGGGAAGATTTACAATTTACCATTAATTGGAGACATAATATTCATGAAAATTCTCTCGATACTGCACTTGAGGGGATAAGTGAATTTTTATGCAATGCCTATTTGTTGCGCCTTATATTAGATAGAGAGAGTAAACATGATTTGATGTTGATGGAACTGACGCTAGATTGACTCGGGTCGCATCTTATCTTGGGTTGGTTAGGTTTCTAACGCAACCTAAGATGCAGCCCTGCTTACACGTCCTTTACACTCACAGGGCCCATATACATTTCCTATAGGTCTCCATGACCAAAGCACATAGATACGTGGAGGCCTAATATGTTACATAGCTACCCAGCAAGGTAACCCGATAGTTATATACTATATTATACGCTGTTGGCGCAGCCCGGCGACGAAAACATTTTCCTTTAAGTGCATGGATCTGTCATAGCATACCTTTGACATTGCCATCTCCAAGCAGCGAAACACTCTCCATTGAGGGTGTGACTCGGCCGGGCTCACACAGGTTGCCCAGAAAGTATCCGGCACAGCAGTTGGCAGAGACATAAGTGTAAGGGATTCCGGCATCCTCAATTGCTTTTCTCACAACCATTTTGTCATCAAAGTCGGTCCTCCCAGCATCCATGCAGCTTCTCATCCTAGCAGGATCCGTCCCAAACTCTGATGGCAAGAATCTCTGCAAGTGCATGGGCCAAAATTTTCTACTTAGGCACTACAACAATTGCAAGTGCATGAGCTTAAACATTATGAAACTCATCTTGTTTAGAATAAATCCTATAGATATTTGACCTTTGTACCCAAATCAAATTTTCTACTTAGGCACTACAACAATTGCAAGTGCATGAGCTTAAACATTATGAAACTCATCTTGTTTAGAATAAATCCTATAGATATTTGACCTTTGTACCCAAATCCCTTAAGAAACAAAATCCCAAGTCTGCTAAACCAAATGTTCCATCAATTATATGCTATATTCCTGTCATTTGCATGTCATATTCCCGTCTATAAGTAAACTATCTATGTGGGCTGCACTCATCCTACATAAGACTTGTACCTTGACATTGCCAGCTTCCTTGATGGCATCTATGAGCTTGAGCTGTAGCAAGATATGGTTGCTTCTAACGTAAGACACCCCGGCAATTGCACATACGACCACATCAACTTGTCTTACAGCATCGACGAGGCTCTGGTGCTCGAATAACGAACCGTAGACGAGTTTCGCACCTTGCTGCTTAAAAGATAGAAGCATTTGCACCTTCTCAATCTCTCCAACACCTAGTTCTTGCCTTTGGAGGACAAATGTCGGATGACCCTCCGCCAGACTTGCCTTGACTATCCTCCTCCCAAGGTATCCAGTTGCCCCCACCACAAGTATCCTGCTCTTTCCCATCTCTCTATCTCTATCGCTAGTGGCATACAATACAAGCTGTGCTTCCCAATATGGGAAAGGGAGGTCTATTTATAGTGTATTTGATGATAAAATAACGCGGATTCACCCACTACACATCACGTGTTTGCAGCTTGAGCCTTGACGCGTTACTCGAAAATAACGTGGATTCACCCACTCAAAACTCTGCACATCACGTGCTAGTTCATGGGAATTGTAAAATAAGAAAAAGAGGCCTGGTTGGCCCGACCCCTTTTTTCTTTTCTTTAGATGACAGCAACCCGGTCTACCTCTCAATCCCAGTATTTGCTCCAACTCCTCATGCCTCATGTGAAAGCCAAAACAAATGAACAAGTCAATCGATCTCATCGCAGCATCATGAATACAAAGGCTGTGGATGTTGCGTTTCTAACGTGTCCAAAAAGCCATATAGCCAACCTAAAGGTCCGGGAGCCCCAACTTGCATCCGAGGGACTCCTAACATGATGCCCTGCCAATTAAGTGAGCATGTGCCTTTCATCAAGTTACAAAGCCAACCATCATACTAGTAGTACATATTAGGCTCAACGAGTCTCTTGCTTAGTGGAGAAATTTTATTGCATTTTATTGTAGTGGTTGTCGTACCCTCAATTTTTCTTATTTCTTTTATAGAATTTTTAGACTTTATTTTTGAACTGAATAGACATATAGTCAGTAGGGTAAGCATGTTCGCAAACCTCACCTGGGCAAGGTGTGCATCAGCAAGTCTGTTGGCCCATCGGACAATGTGTGTCGCCAAGTTGAGGATTGACAAATTGGTTCCATTTGATTTGGAGTATTATATGGTTGATTCTGATTTGAGTTAGGACAAGCTTAAAAAGAGTTCAAAGAGGGTGGAAATTTGGCTAACTTATGTACGAAGTACATTTATAAGAACAAAACAGACAGATGAGGTAATGTGGTAAACTACAAAACAAAATTAGTTGCTTAAGGCTACACAAAGGTAGAAAAAATTGGTCATTTCTTACAACAAATTCTTTTCTACTTGTCAATTTTGGGAGATCAATAGTGACGGCTACGTCGCAGTCACTATTGATCAAGTTTCTAACACATGCAGTATATTTGGTCATCGCATAAAATTTATCTGCAACATCGATTAGAATCAGCTATTGCTAATAATACATCATCTGTGATCTCCTACTAAGGCCTTCGTTGAAGATCTTGTCCCATAACTCCCCACCCCCTCACTTTTCCCCTGATTTCCCCCCCCCCACAATTTTGCTCTCACTGTTTCCACCTGCCTTTTCCCCACCCTCCCTCTTCCTCACTCTTTCCTCCCACCTCTTCCCCTACTCTTCTGTCTCCATTCGCCCCCATTTTCCCCTCATCTGGCTGAAGGCCGATGAAAAATCGAGCCCATTGGTTGGGATACACAATGGCTTGAAGGTGCCTTTTCACGCAGGTCAGCAGGTTTACGGATGATGGGAGACATGGAGTTGGACGAATCAACACTCTATGTGTTGGGTTGAGGCTTGTTCCTTCTGGGTTCGTAAAGAGCAACAGTGCATGTTCTTTCTCTTCCCACCTTTTTGTTTTGGAATCTGCTTTGAGTTTCATTTCTGATAGTCATTTTGCTATATTTGCGCTAGGAATGTAGTGCTACTAGGAAGGTGAAAGATCTTACTTTTTCTAGTTTTCTGTGTTACGTAAGGACCTTATGTTTTGCTATGTTTGGTGTTTTTGACTCTATGTTGTTTGGTGCTTTGCTCTGTTTGGTGTCACTCTGGGATGGTAAATCCACTTCATTTATATCCAAATGTTTCTGATTTGTTCGAGTTTTAAATGTTTAATTTTCTTGATGAATTTATTGTTTAGGCAATTCTTTCTAATGCTATGTTTGAGTTCCAGCATTTGCTATTCCTACTGTACCACTAGAATAAATCTTGTACCGAGAACTATGGTAAAGCCTTTTTTAGTCCTTGATGATGATCTTGATTAACTGTGATTTATTGATAAGGAGTTGGGGCATATTTTTTCTTTTGTTAATCTTTCAAACTCTCTTGTTTTTGGGTACTCTATATTAACCTTTCCTATAAGTTTGGAAAGGACACAAAATTAGAAAAATATAGTCATGTATTCCCTTCCATGTTATGTTCGCAAGCTATTTTAGTGGTACCAATGTGTAAAATAAAGTGTAGATGTCACCTCGATGGAGAGTCAAAGTTTAAAAAAAAATTTGTTCTTCCTTGGTGCACAAATCGCTGCAAAGCAACTACCTATGCTCAGATTTACTAGGTTGAGACGTGGTACAGCTTGCTTTCTTAAAAGAGAGGTTTAATCTTTGCAGTAGATCTAACCTCACTATCCCCTCCATGATACAATGACCAACAATCTCTAAACCTTTCTGAGCTACACTCTGAGAAAGGGCTTAAAACTTACCCAAATTAATGCTTTGTGGAAGCACAAATAAGAACTTTAAATTCTTGAAGATAATTAGAGAAAACAAGTGCAAAAATGAAGAAGGGCATAGGAGACAAGGAAAAATTGGAGCTCTGCCCCCCTCCTCTGCAAATCAGAGGAGGGAGAGGGGGGAGCCCACCCCCCCTGCTAGCCCCCATCCTACTGGCCCGGCATGCAAGGGGAGGAAGGGGCCCAGCAAGGGGAGGGGGGGGCAGCTTGGGGGGGGAGCAGGGGGTGGGGGCCCAGTAGGAGGAGTGGGGATATGGAGAAATGGAGGGGGTGGGGAGCCGGAGGAGGGCTGCGGCACCGCCGTCCTCCGGTCCCCCTCTCCCTGGCTCCTCCCCATCCTTCCTGCCACCACCCCTCCTTTGAAAATAAGAGGAGGGGGACTGGAGCAAGGAGAGAAGGGGGACCGGAGCAAGGGGGAGAGGCGGGGCAAAGAAGGGGAAGGGGGAACCATATGGGGTGGGGGCGGAGGACGGTGGTGGCACCGGAGGGGGCCTCAGGTCCCCGTGGAGGGGGGAGGAGAAGAGGAGAGAAGGGGATCGGGAGGGACGACAGGGCACTGGAAGGCATGGTGGGCCGGAGGACGGAGGGGCGGAGGGGCGGCGCGGCGGTGGAGGTGATGGGGAGGCACTGTGGCGGGCAAAAGAAGGTAGGGCCCAGCAGGGGGAGTTTAATAAGGGGTGGGCAAAATTTCGTCCATGCGCGAAAGTTTTCCCGCGGACTTTATTTTTAAAAAAAAAATTTATTATTAGCGACAATTATTATGACTGTCGCTATTGGTAAGTTTCAGCGACATATTCCATATACGTCGCTAAAATTTTTGTATTTGGCGAGGTATTGGACTATACATCGCTAAATGTAGCATTTTTAGTGACTATAGTACTATACGTTGCTATAAATATTGTATTTGGCGACGTATAGTCCAATACATTGCTAAAAATTAATAATTTATTATTCATAAATTTCCTTCTCTCCTCACTCTCTCTTTCTACACTATTCACTCATTCTCTCTTCACTCTCTCCCCTCTTTCTTTCTCTCCTCTCTCTGCCTCTCCTCCTCTCCCTCTCCCTCTCCCTCTCCTCTCTCTCTCTCTCCTCTCTCTCTCTCCCTCTCCTCTCTCCCTCTCCTCTCTCTCTTCCTCTCTATCTACCCTCTCTCTCTCCTCTTTCCTCTCTCTCTCTCTACCCTCTCTCTCTCCTCTTTCCTCTCTCTCTCCTCTTTCCTCTCTTTCTCTAACCTCTCTCTCTCCTCTTTCCTCTCTCTCTCCTCCCTCCTCCCTTTCTCTCCTCTCTCTCCACCCTCCTCTCCTCTCTCTTTTCGCTCTCCTCTCTCTCTCATCCCTCCTCTGTCTCTCACTCCCCTTGTCACGACCTGGATTTTTAAATAGCACGAACAGTAGGTAGCAAAATTTTTTTTTCTTTAAATACAAAACAAACCATTCGATTAAATATTCAGGACATGATAACTGGGGTTCACAAATACGAATATCAAATCATATGATATTATTTAACGTCTAAAAATTCATAAAGACCAGCTCATCCATCTAAGTACAAGTCTATCATGCGTCTGAAAATAAATAACAAGTTGACTCTCACGCTTAAGGTACACTTACGTATCGGAGTTGCAAAAGTGCAGAATCTTCTTCTTGTGCTCACCTTTCTTGATCTCACCTGTTGTTGCCTAGAGAATCTGCAACAAACCAAACGAAATAACCACAACAACAATGGAATCTCTCCGCTTTTAGGAGAAGAGCTTCCAAAGGACAAAAGGTTTTATTAATATTTTTCGGATCGGGCCAACATCACCCGATGTTAGTTGCCTACGTACTCATCAGACAACATCTCCAATGTTTCCAACAAGATCGGATCTAGACGTAGTTCTGCCTAATACTACCCTATACTAAGAAGCATAGCATCACACATGCAATGCTTAAGTATTTTCAAGAAACCTACATTTTATGCAAGTCCTTTAATCGTTTCACTTATTCTAATTAAACAAGCAATATCAATCAATGTTATTAATTACCTCTCGAACCATTGTTTGATAATTAATATCCCCGTCTAATCTCAATGTTAGACAGACTCATCAGATGTCAACTTAAGTGACAAATGATAACGAAACACCCTGGAATCCACCAGGCCCCTGGAATCCACCAGGAAGTGCCATATCCCAACCTAGCCCATAAGGACCTGACCGGAGTGGAAGGGCATGGCCCACAACTGCACCTGAACAGAAGTGGTCAGAGACGCCAACCAAGCAGGATGTCAGCGACCCTAATTGCGTGTACACTAAAAGATCCTCAATAGATCTGCGGTGAGCCTAGCTCACAAAGAACTCCCTCCAATGGGGAGGTGCAACTACACGGTCAAATCAGCGACTCCTCAATAGAGCTAAAACTCAGGAAACCATTCTAAACCTTATCTTGCTCATCTAAAGCCAAGATTCCGAATGACTGTCCCAAACCCTATTAGTCCCTTTTAGACTAAGGTTTACAACTTGAAACATGCCATCGGTTCATCAACTAAGGCAAATCATTAGGTCAAAGGCTTTGTTCACTGTATGGACTAGTCCCAGACCCCTCTGAGGTATTTTAGTCTTTACCTTGATTAGGTATTCTCCCCACAAACCAATAACCAATATCTCTTGATTAGTCTTTATTAACCTTACGGTACTGATACAACTTAATGCATCAATAATAAAAGCATACAGTAGATTAAACAACACAAATAACATGCAAACATACAAGTGCATAAATAATAACGAAGGCCCATTGCACTCATTTGCAGGGCTAGGGCTCAGCAAATTGAAGCCCGAAAGTGTAGATAACTCTAACGCTTCCTGCGAGTTACATATATAACACTCTAGTCTATCGATGTACTCAATTGCAGACACAAGTAACACACTGCATCAAACCTTGAGAATTATGGTTCTTCCCCTTGTTTCCCATGACACTATGACCTGTCAGGGTCTTCATGTCTTTTACTGGTCACACCCCTTCCTTTTGAAGCCATTTAATGTCATGCTAAGGCACCCTAACGCTCGGTTGCTAGGTTATTCATTTCAGTGGAAATAGAACATACTGCCCCCCCTAAGGGCATTATGGTAATTCCACCACATGGGGTATGCTACCCTCCCTTTGGTCATTTGGTCATATCACTACCCTTTTTAATTATTTTAAGTCATAATCCTCTCAGGAGGTTCCACTCTCAAATTGACCTGCGCTTCCATTCACACGAATGTGGGCAAATCCACTCAAAGGGGTATTTTTGTCATTTGGTTTAAGGACTTAATGACATCCAACGGGTCCAAAATTGAACTCAAGCATACTACTTGACTTCATGGACCCTGAGAAATTTTCCTGGAATGTGATGGGGTTGTGAACCCCTTGAACCGACCTAGGTTGTCTTAATGGTTTACGATTAACCCTAGGGGCAAGGAGGTCAATTACCCATTCACTGGGATTTTTCCTCACTAAAAGGTCTGTTCCATAATTATGTTACTAATTAAACTCTTACTGATAATTTTCCCAATTTTTAGATCAACTCCTAGGCCCCTGAACCAGGACCCCGAATTCGGGCAAATGGTTCTCACATGATGATTTAACTACCAGGGGTAAAAAATGTCACTTTAGGGACTCTGGGATTTTTCCCTTAGCGGAAAATTGGTTAGAATACTCCCACACTTCTTGGGGTCCTTGAGTATTTTTCTAAAATATTTTTGACAGTTTTATCCCCTTGAACCGGACCCAGTTCAAAACCCCCTTTCCTTTTTTTTAAACCAACCCGAGCCGGGTCAGCGGTTCGGCCCAAAATCGGGCCAGACTCGCTGACCCACTTGCGGGTCGTCTTCCTCGTGGAGACGCCCGCAGGGTCACGGGCGACGGCTGGACTGCATGTCCGCCGCCGCCAGTCCGGCTTTCCGGCAAGGGCAAAGTTGCCCACGCCAGGGCTGCCGAGGCAGAAGCCCAATATCCTGTGCTCTGTCCAGTGGCGCCCAGATCGGATCTGGATCCCTCTACTTGGCCGCGTCCTCCGGCCACGTCTGCCAGCTGCTGCCGGTGTAACACAAGCCGCAAGGCCAGGCCAGGATGAATCACCTTCAAGCGGCGATTCTATTGGCTCTGGCCCCGCCGGCAGTTGGTGGCTATTCCCTTTCCGTCCGGTGGCCCAAAGGCTCCGCCTTCCCACAATTTACTGCCGGCCGTTCTAGCTGCCGCCTCGACTGGGTGCAGGGCTGGGACTGGTCAGCCCACCATCCAACAGTAATTCTGACCACCTTGGCCCCGAGTCCAGCCGGTGATCAGCCAGTCTCCGCCGAGAAAGAACCAGCCGGCAAACGGAAAGATCACTGATTTAAATAAATTTAGGAACAGTCGCTGCAAGGTTAAAACTAATGAAATAAAAATTGCAGAATTCATCCTTTCCATTCAGATTTAATGAACTAAAACCTCCACCAAGTTCGACTTCAAGTCTAATATAAGGATCCTACCTCAATTTGTCGATTTGTCATCGATCCACCATCGCCAACGTTTTACCGGAGTCTCGCCAGAATATTCCTGTCTCTTTCACCATCCAAAGGATCCCCCAAAAACCTCTCTAAAAATCCCTAATTAATCCTTTTTATAGGCATGAGATTATGGCTCCTAATCCCATGAGAAATTAGGCCCCAAAAACACAATTTTGGAATAGTAATTGATAGGGCCCGTAAAGTGACTTAAACGAACAATTCGTACATTCAATTCGGGTAAACGGGTCTTGCACGATATGTTCAACTTCAGACGGTCGTTTCTCCCTCATCCGGACTCCGATTTGTGCATTCTTGGTGGCGTTTCAAAGCTCTTTCAGTCTATTTTCCATCAATATATATTTTAGCTACCACATCCAACTGATGATTAAGTTATTCCCACGGAAAGATCAAAGGGTCTAACACCTTAATTTCCATGTGTACGACTTCAAGAATTTAGAAAATTCCCGGACGTTACACCCCCTCCCCCTCTATTTCCTCTCTCTCCTCCCTCCCCCTATATCGCCTCTCTCTCCTCCCTTCCTCTCTCTCTCTCCCCTCTCTCTCCACCCTCCTCTCCTCTCTCACTCTCTTCCCTCTCCTCTCCTCTCTCTCTCCCCCTCTCTCTCTTTCATTGAATTTTATAATTAAAAAAACATGTAGTAGCAACACGTATCTATGTGTCGCTACTACCAAGGGTAGTAGTGACGCATATGGCTATGCGCCGCAACTATTATGAGGTAGTAGAGACGCATAGTGATATGCGGCGCTACTACCTCTTTTTTTTAAAAAAGTTATATTTGTTTAAAATAATTTGTCATGCAGGATCACCCAGACTGTTAGACTTTTCTTTACTTCTTTGCATTGGACTGTTTCCTTTTGTAATAGCTTAGTATTTGCTTTGGTATTCTTATATAAGTTATTATTGGTTTAGTTAGTGGACCTGGACTTGCCTGGCACACTAACTGGCATGTCTGCCTAGGGAATTGGGCCAACCAGCATGTGGCTTGGCGCGACTCCCTAGGGGACTGGTCGTCCCCTATATGGGCGATTGATGTGCCCGGAGTGGGAACAATCGGTACCTAGGAGATCTACGCAGAGAAAGGGAAGAAGTAAGGAAGAAAGGGCAGAAACTGGAATCACTTCAATTGCATAAACTAAAACAAGAGAGAGGGTCGCCCCATATAGGGGGCGACCAGTCCCCTAGGGAGCCACGCCACTTGGACCAAACTGGCCTAGTTCCCTAGTAATTATACCAGTTAGTGGGTTGGCTAGCCCGGGCCACTAACTAAACCAATATAGTACGAAATACTGAACTATTACAATAATAAATAAATAGTTCAATGTAGCTAAATAAAAATAAGAAAGTAGAGTATCATCGAGCACAACACTCTGCGATGCTTCCGCTATTCGCCTTGTCCGCAAGGCAACCAAGCTGGAAAATGAGCCAAAAATTCATCCTCAAACATTCATGTAGAATCCTCCAACGGCTGACCCTGCTAAGAAATCAAGACCTCAGTAATAATGCGACCCGAGCGACAGACCCGGCGTTTCTCAAGCATAGACATAGGAACAGGGTCGGACGGCAAAACCGGGCCCATCAAGGGAGGAGGAGCACCCACAGCCAAAGACCTATCACCCACAAACTGCTGAAGATAGGACACATGAAAAATAGGATGAACTAAGGAATCAGGCGGTAAGGTAAGGCGGTAAGCGACTGGACCAATGCGCTCCACCACAGCATAGGGGCCATGGAACCTGGGGGCGAGCTTGCAGTGCTCTGGCTGAAACAAAGAAGTCTGGCGTTGTGGCAAAACATAAACATAAACCAAGTCACCCACTTGAAACTCCCGATCAGTATGGCGGCCATCATAAAGTTGTTTCATATGGTTCTGAGCAGTAGCTAAATTCTCCTTGAGCTGACGCAAGACCTCGTTGCGAGTTTGAAGCATATAGTCCACCTCAGCCAAAGAAGAGCAGTGAGGTACATAGGACAAGATCGTCGGTGGGGGACGACCATACAGCACCTCACAAGGAGTAAAGCTAGCACGCGTATGATAGGCGGTATTATAAGACCACTCCTCCCACAGAAGAAGCTGAAGCCATCGGTGAGGCTATGTCATGGTGAAACACCGCATATACTACTCCAGACAACAATTAACCACCTCGGTCTGATCGTCTGTCTGTGGGTGATAAGCAGTGCTCATATGAAGCGAAGTGCCCTGTAAAGCAAAGAACTGCCGCCAAAACTGAGAAATGAATATGCGATCATGATCTGAAACAATAGTGCGAGGCATACCATGGAGCTTCGCAACCTCTCAAACATAAAGCTTAGCCACGGCCTTGGCGGTGAAAGGATGGCCCAATGCACAGAAATGAGCATACTTGGACAGGCGGTCGACCACAACCATAATCACTGACTGACCTTGCACCAGAGGCAAGGCCTTGACAAAGTCCATCGAGATATCCTCCCATACCTTATCCGGAATAGGCAAGGGTTGTAGCAACCCAGCAAGAGAAGTCGTGACTGCCTTGGCTCTCTGACAAATATCACAAGCGGCCACATGCTCATGAACAGCCCGGCAAATACCCAACCATAAGAAACTCTGGCTGACCCTCTTATAGGTGCGGAAAGCCCCTTCATGATGAGAAATAATGCGGCAGCAAAGATCAGCTACATCGGGAACCCACAAATGGTCCTTGCAAAAAAGGAGGTCATCCTGCCAGGTATAGAATGGGTGGCCAGCAGGATCGGTCTGGAGGGCAACAATCAGAACTTGCGTTGAAGCATCATCAAGGTAGGCCTGCTTCAACTGATCAATAAACAGGAAGGATAATGCCGAGAAAGCCAAGCAAGAGCCCTGGGAAGGGATGCGAGAGCGAGCATCAGCCACTATGTTCTCCGAACCCTTCTTATAAATGACCTCATAATCATATCCCAAAAGTTTGCTAACCCACCGCTATTGAGATGGAGTGGACACCTGTTGTTCCAAGAAATACTTCAGGGGTTGATGGTCTGTGCGAATCAGGAATCAATGACCCAATAAGTAGGGCCGCCACTTGGTAACAACAAGGATGATGGCCAGCATTTCTTTTTCATACACGGACAGGGACAAGGAGCGGCTAGCCAGAGCCTTGCTGAAGTAGGCATTGGAACGTTCGTCTTGTAAAAGAACCACCCCAAGTCCCGCATCCAACACGTCCATCTCGACCACAAACGGGTAGCTAAAATCAGGCAAGATCAAGACTAGGGCAGTGGCCATAGCTTGCTTCAGCCCATCGAATGCCTCTTGAGCAGCCGTAGTCCAAGCAAAGGCCACCTTTTTTAGCAGCTCTGTGAGAGGCCAAGCCAACTCCCCATAATGACTAATGAACCGCTGATAGTACCCAGTGAGGCCCAGAAAACAACGGAGCACCCGAACGCACTGAGGTGCGGGCCAAGATAGCATGGCAGCCACCTTGGCTAGATCTGTGGCTACACCATCCCCCGAGATAATATGGCCTAAATAATCAACCTGCTGACTGCCAAAAGAGCACTTCGAACGTTTAAGAAATAAAGAATTGTCTCGTAGAATAGAGAAGACCGACTTAAGATTGTGAAGTGCTCTGTCCATGACTGGCTGTACACCAAGATATCATCAAAGAAAACCAATATATAGCGGTGAAGGAATGGCCTGAAGAGGTCGTTCATGAGGCACTAGAATGTGGAGGGGGCATTGGTCAACCCAAATGGCATAATGAGGAACTCAAAATGGTCGTCATGAGTCTGGAAGGCGGTCTTGTGCACATCATCGGCCTTCATCTGGATCTGATGGTAACCCGAACGAAGGTCAAGCTTACTGAATATCGTGGCGCCTGTCAACTCATCCAACAACTCCTCAATCACCATAATGGGATATTTGTCTTTGATAGTGACAACATTTAGGGCGCGGTAGTTGTCACAGAATCGCCATGTACCATCCTTCTTCCGCACAAGTAACACCGGCGACAAGTAGGAACTCGTGCAAGGATGGATGATCCCGGACTGAAGCATGTTCGCTACGAGACTATCAATCTTTGACTTCTATATGTGTGGGTACCGATAAGGTTGAACATTGGTCAGGGCCGCTCCAGGTATGATAGTAATCTGGTGGTCAAGAGAGGGGGTAGGAGGGAGACCCTGCGGCTCAGTGAACTAGTCCTGGTGAACAGTCAGTAACTCCTGGAGATTTGGCGGCATCCCTCCCTAGGACACCTCAAGGGTAGCACACTACTGCAAAAGGAGCCCTTGGGGGGCGAACCAGAAGGGAGTACTTGAAGGAAGGGCCGAGAGGAGGGTGACTGGCCTAGAGCCTTCCAACTGGACGTGCTGCCCCTGGAGCTCAAAATCCATCCACATGTCACGGAAGTTCCATACTACATCGCCGAGCTCCTGAAGCCATTGTACGCCTAACACAATGTCTGCCCCTTTTTGTAGGCAGCAGGAAGATATCGGTGACGAATGTGTGGCCCTGGACAAACAAGGTGAACTGTGCACACACCCCATTGCTCCTGAGGTGCTTTCCATCTCCAATTAACACGTCAAATGGCTTTGAATCCAATACAAAAAAACCTAGCCGATGCGCTACCTTGTCATTAATAAAATTATGAGTAGAACCATTGTCGATCAAGATAGCTACTTGTTGCCGCTTGAGGTAACCTTAGACTCGCATCATGTGAGGAGTAAAAGCCCCTAAAAAAGCATGAACTGAAACCTCGGGTAAGACCTCCTCAGTCGCCAACGATGCAGAGACATCCATACCCTCGCCATCCTCATCAATCTCTTCCACTAGAAGATTGCCTTTGACAGAACAATGGTGCCCGGGAACAAATTTCTCATCACATCGGAAACATAGCCCCTTCGAGCGTCGTTCCTCCATTTGGGCTGGTGTGAGGTGACGCACAATAGGACCTGCCGGGGCGGCCAGGTACCGAGCTACTAGTGGGTGTGGCCAAGGGATTGGCGCTAAGAGCAGACCGAGCCAAAGGTCCAAGCCGCCCTCCTCTGCGCTGTCTAGCCAGCTTCTCCTCTTCAATGCGAGCATGGCGCACCACATCCCGCATGTTGGCACAAGGAAAATGCCGCATCTCCTCCGAAATCTTGGGCTTGAGGCCACGCTTGAAGGTGCCCACCGGCCAATCTAGAAGCCGGTTGGCCACCTTCATAAACTTGGTATAGTATGCACGGACGGTGGTGGTCTGGCACAGGGAGGAAAGCATCTCGTTGAAATCCTGGAACTCATTCGGCCCAAACTGAATGCAGAGTTCATCGGAGAAGGCTGCCCAGGTAGGGTAGTGCACCTCTTTCTCAAAGCTCTCAGAATGTGTTCCCTAGTAGGAGAAGAACTTTTCCGCCTTATGTAACCATTCCATGGGGTCATCATCACCATTATAGTGGGGAAACTGTAGGTGAGCAAGGCGAGGTTCAGCACCCCCTCGTTGTCCCCCCCGATGCCCAGGATACTCGTCCCACTCCTCCTCTGCGTCTTGGAACTGATTTGGAGGGGGCGGCATCATAGGGGCATTTTCAGGAACACCTGGCATGCCTTGCATGTCTCAGGTCTGGTGTCTCCCTCCCAACACTGGTTGGCCAGCGCCACAGCACGCGGGGTATGGGAACACCCCCATTTCGATGCCGGACGGAGCTAGGGGGTCGGGAAGGGTCGGCTCTAGAGGCGGCGAGGGCCTGCCCTTCTTTGGGGTAGCAGCGGCCGGCCTAGGCAGGATGGGTGCTATGCGCACAGCCAAGAGTTGTGCATGGGCTGCTTGTTGTGCTTTCACGCTGGCTATGTCCGTAGTGAAAGCCTGCATCGCCACTATGAGCTCTGACAGTTTGGCATCAAGTGCCGCCGGATTGGCCTTCGGGCTGTCTGCTGACGTTGAATCAGGGACCTCCTTCTCTGAAGGAACTTCTGGAACAACAACTTGTTTGCCACGAGCCATGGCCGGGGATCGCAAGAGCTCTGATACCAATGATGTACCCGGAGTGGGCACAATCGGTACCTAGGAGATCTACGTAGGGAAAGGGAAGAAGTAAGGAAGAAAGGGAAGAAATTGGAATCACTTCAATTGCATAAACTAAAACAAAGAGAGAGGGCCGCCCGGGGATGACCACTCCCCTAAAGAGCCGCACCACTTGGACCAAACTGGCCCAGTTCCCTAGGAATTATACCAGTCAGTGGGTCGGCTAGCCTGGGCCACTAACTAAACCAACACAGTACGAAATACTAAACTATTACAATAATAAATATATAGTTCAATGCAACTAAATAAAAATAAGAAAGTAGAGGATGATCATCGAGCACAACAACGATCTCTTTCCTTGTTTCTAGTTTATGCAATTGAGATTATTATGAACTTCTCCCCTTTCTTCATTTTTTCTTCCCTTTCCTAGTGTGAATCTCCTTGATATCAACTGTTCCTACACGAGGCGCATCATTGGTATCGGAGCTTCATTGATCCTCAGCCATGGCGCGAGGCAAACAAGTTGTCGCTCCCGAAGTACAACCCACGAAGGAGGATAACGCACCAGTGGACAGCCCTCCTGCCACTTTAGCTCCGACTCTGGCAACATTGAATGGCCCCACGCTGGCTCAGCTCATGGCCAATGTTGACGCCTTGACCTTGACAGCGGCCTAGATCCAAGCAGTGTAGTCAGCGCCTATAGCATCACTTCTCGCCAGACCACAGGCTGTCCCCATGGAACTTGGGGAATCGTCTCAAGGCCCTGATCGGTGCATTCCTTGTTTCCAGGCCATGGTGGACTAGGAGGGACAATAAACCCTGGGCCCCCTGCGCGTTGGTCCGACCGAATTGGCTGCAGAAGATAGGCGCCATGCCTGGGAGCCGCGGGGCCCCGAGGTGTTCGGGAGAATGCCCCAATGGTACTGCCCCCCAAGAACTTGTTTCAAGAGATGGAGGACAACTAGGAGGAGTACCCGGGCTCTCGCGGCGGTCCTCGGGGAGATGTTGAACCCCGTTTGGCTCACCTACAGTTCCCACGCTACAGTGGGGATGACGACCCAGTGGAGTGGCTGTACAAGGCTGAAAAGTTCTTTGCTTATCAGGGCACGCCGTCAGAGGCTGAATGACTATGCATCACTGCATTACATCTAGACGGAGATGCCTCTGTCTGGTTTCAGAGCTTTGAGAAGGAGATCTGCTATACCTCCTCGGCCGCCTTCTCTGACGAGCTCTGTATTCAGTTTGGGCAGAATGAGTTCCAAGACTTCAAAGAGATGCTCTCTACTCTGCGCCAAACCACCATTGTCTATGCCTATTACACAGAGTTTATGAAGGTGGCCAACTGCCTCCCTAACTGGCCGGTGGCCACCTTGGTGGGCACGTTCAAGCGTAGCCTCAAGCCGGAGATTTCTGAGGAGATGTGCCACTTTTCCTTGCACCAGCATGATGGACGTCGTGTGCCATGTGTGCATCAAGGAGGAGAAGTTGCCTAGGCAGCGCAGAGGTGGGCAGCTTGGGCCTTTGTCTCGGCCTCCCCTCAGCACTAACCCCCTGACCGCACCCACCAACAGCCTGGTAGCAAGCTGGCCTAGCTAGCAGCCCACTCAGACAGGCCAGATTCTTCGATGCCTCACTCCGGCCCAGATGGAGGAATGTCGGTCTAAGGTATTGTATTTTTGTAGCTACGAGAAGTTCATCATGGGGCACCATTGTTCTATCAAGGCAGCCTTCTTGTGGAGGAGTTTGATGACGACAACGAGGGGGTAGGCGGAGTTGACTCGTTTTCCCCTGAGGACATGCTGCCCAAAATTTTTGTCCATGTCTTCTCGGGGGCATTCACTCCACGCACGATGCGAGTACATGGCTACCTCAAGCGGCAACAAGTTGCTATTTTGATTGATAACAGGTCTACCCATAATTTCATTAATGATAAGGTAGCCCATCGGCTAGGCTACATCTAGACGGAGATGCCTCTGTTTGGTTTCAGAGCTTTGAGAAGGAGATCTGCTATACCTCCTCGGCCGCCTTCTCTGACGAGCTCTGTATTCAGTTTGGGCAGAATGAGTTCCAAGACTTCAAAGAGATGCTCTCTACTCTGCGCCAGACCACCATTGTCTATGCCTATTACACAGAGTTTATGAAGGTGGCCAACTGCCTCCCTAACTGGCCGGTGGCCACCTTGGTGGGCACGTTCAAGCGTAGCCTCAAGCCGGAGATTTCTGAGGAGATGTGCCACTTTTCCTTGCACCAGCATGATGGACGTCGTGTGCCATGTGTGCATCAAGGAGGAGAAGTTGCCTAGGCAGCGCAGAGGTGGGCAGCTTGGGCCTTTGTCTCGGCCTCCCCTCAGCACTAACCCCCTGACCGCACCCACCAACAGCCTGGTAGCAAGCTGGCCTAGCTAGCAGCCCACTCAGACAGGCCAGATTCTTCGACGCCTCACTCCAGCCCAGATGGAGGAATGTCGGTCTAAGGTATTGTATTTTTGTAGCTACGAGAAGTTCATCATGGGGCACCATTGTTCTATCAAGGCAGCCTTCTTGTGGAGGAGTTTGATGACGACAACGAGGGGGTAGGCGGAGTTGACTCGTTTTCCCCTGAGGACATGCTGCCCAAAATTTTTGTCCATGTCTTCTCGGGGGCATTCACTCCACGCACGATGCGAGTACATGGCTACCTCAAGCGGCAACAAGTTGCTATTTTGATTGATAACAGGTCTACCCATAATTTCATTAATGATAAGGTAGCCCATCGGCTAGGCTACATATTGGTTTTCTTTGATAACATCTTGGTGTACAGCAAGTCATGGGCTGAGCACTTGATGCATCTCCGGTCGGTCTTCTTTATTTTGTGAGATAACTCCTTATTCCTAAAGCATTCAAAGTGTTCCTTTTGCAGACCGCAGGTTGATTACTTGGGCCATATTATTTCGAGGAGCGGCATTGCCACTGACCCGGCCAAGGTGGCTGCCATGCTCTCTTGGCTGCCACCCACCTACGTCCGGGCACTCAGGCATTTTCTGGGCCTTAGAGGTTAGTATCGGCAGTTCATCAATCCATATGGAGAGTTGGCTCGTCCTCTTACAAAGCTGCTCAAGGGAGCTTTTGCTTGGAACGCGAATGCCCAAGAGGCATTTGATGGGCTGAAGCAGGCTATGGCCTCAACCACAATTTTTCTCTTATTAGACTTCAGCCGACCTTTCGTGGTGGAGACGGAAGCTTCAGAGGCGGGTCTCAGGGCGGTTCTTCTACAGGATGAGCGTCTCATTGCTTACTTCAGTAAGGTCTTGGATGGCTGCTCTTTGTCCCAGTCCATGTATGAGAAATAGATGTTGGCTATAGTCCTCGCGGTTGACAAGTGGCGGCCAAACTTACTTGGCCGCTAGTTCCTGATTCGCACTGGCCACCAACCCCTGAAATATTTCTTGGAACAGCAGGTGTCCACTCCATTTCAGGAGCGGTGGGTCAACAAGTTACTTGGCTATGATTATGAGGCCGTGTTCAAGAAAGTGTTTGAGAACATCGTGGCTAACACTCTCTCTCGCAGCCCTTGCTCGGGTTCTTGCTTGGTTTTCTCCACTTTATCTTGTCCATTCATTGATGAGTTGCGGCAGGCCTATCTTGATGATTCTTCACACAGGCTGTGATTGCAGCCCTTCAGACCGACCTTGTTGTCTGGCCCTTCTTTGTGCGGTGGGATGCCCTTCTCTTTTGGAAGGACCACTTGTGGGTACCCAATGTACCTGACCTTCGCTGCCGCATCCTTTCACACTTCCATGAATCTCCTGTGGCTAGTCGTGAAGGGGCTTTCCGCACCTATAAGCGAGTCAGCCAGAGCTTCCTGTGGAAGGGTGTTCACCAGGTTGTTCAAGAGTATGTGGCAGCTTGTGATGTTTGTCAGAGGGCTAAGGCCGCCACGACTTCTCCCGCCGGTTTGTTGTAGCCCATGCCTATTCTAGATAAGGTATGGGAGGATGTTTCGATGGACTTTGTGGAGGCCTTGCCAGTGGTGCAAGGTAAGTCCATGGTTATGGTGGTGGTGGACCGGCTGTCCAAGTATGCCCATTTTTGTGTACTAGGGCACCTGATAAGTATAATTTATACATTATTTTACCCTTAATTATCCTTTTTTTTAGTCTCATTTAAGAGTAAATATAGGTTAAATAATTAGAAATTAAATTTAATTAGGTTAAAAAAAGCTTCCACAATGATTTGAATTAAATTGGCTTATTTTGCAGATTCTTCATTGGCGTTCGAACGGGGTCACTTACCGTTCGATAGGGATAATGTAATTTTGAAGAAAATACAGTTCAAGCGTTCGAACAGGCATGCAGGGTGTTCGAACGGGATAACGTGCAGTTTCCTAGTTTTAGCCAATTTTCAATCCTTTTCATATTAGACTTCTTCCTATGGATCTTATGCCTATATAAAGACATATTTGGCTTGAAATTAGAGGATTCCAGGAGATTTTATGAAGAGAAAAAGGTAGAAGAAGATGAAAGAGAACTTAAAGCTTTTAATGGATATTCAAGTGCTTTCTTCTACAATGGAAGGCTAGACTTTTCTTTTACTTAGGAGTTGATGAAGCTATAGATAAGTTTTAGTTTCTTTTATTTTTAATTTAGATCTCAGTTGTGAATGATGACAATTGTATGATAAGAATTTCCTTTTTAATGGAAGAACTTTTAATGTTTATTCAAGTTTATGTTGATTTATTGTCTTGTAGATGATAGATTGATGTGGTTTTGATATTTTCATCGATTCTAATTTCTGTGATTTAGATGAGATGGTCATAAAATAGTTTTAATATTCAGATAATTAATGACTTGGATGAGTTATACTAAGATTAAACGGGTCATGCCTATAGCTCGTTTAGTGTAGATGATTCGTGTTATTGTCGAAGATAGTTCATGCTAGGGAATTTAATTAATGATTCTTTCTGAAGTAATTCTAGCTTGTAGCTGAGAATACTTGTTCATATTCACACTAGATTTAGATTAAAAGTTAAGGAATTGTTATGGTTCTGTAGTGGATTTGATTCCTAAGTAATTTCTATCATATTATTCTCTTCTTTTTAAAATAGTTGATTTCTTTCCTTTACTCAATTAAAGTTTAAGTTTATTTTTGCTTTCAATCAGCAAATTCCTCTTTAGATTTAGTAATTATTCATCTGTCCTTGAGGTTCGACAACCCTTAAATACTTATCCCAGTACAATTACCTTGTACACTTGCAAAGGGTTTAATTATAAACGATCAAGTTTTTGGCACCATTGCCGGGGACAGTACTAATTTGTTACTAAATTAGTATTAGGATAATTCTATCTAATTTAGATTCAGTTTACTTTAGTTTTTAGGTTAATTCTTAGTTTCTTACTTTTTTTTTATTTGATCTTGTAGGCTGAGTTGAAGATCGTGCTCTCTACACTTGTGGCCACAAGTGGACATCGACAAGCATAGTGCTTCTCTTCGGTTTGCAAGAACCTTTTCTCTTTTTATTTTTAGTTCTTTTCTTCGTTAGTTTTTGTTTATTCTTCCCCTTTTAACACTTAAAATTGTGTGGTGTGTTTGTGGTGTATGTGTGGTTGTCACTCCTTACTCCCCCGATTAGTACCATTTGACCCTAAGCCTGAGCGAACATCTAGGAGAGCTGAGTTGCCCTCGACCTACATCCCTACACCCCCAAACTCTCCCACCAATTCCTCCTCCCACACTACTTCTACCCTCATCATGGCTGAACATCAGTTAGTAGATGCACCACTTAAAGCTCTAAGGGAGTATTACACTCCCAATGAGTACACCTCTCCTTCATGCATTAGGTTGCCAGCGGTCGCTGCTCAAAATTATAAAATTAAGCCCAATGTCATCCAAATGCTTCTATCTTTTTATAGGCTTAATAATGAAAACCCGTATAGGCACCTAGATGACTTCTTGGAAATATGCACAACTTTTAAGCTCTCAAATTTAACCGATGAAGCTATTAAATTTCGCATTTTTCCTTTCACATTGAAAGATAAGGCTAAGGAATGACTTCACTTATTAGAGTCAAACATTATCACAACATAGGCCCAAATGCAACAAGAGTTCCTTAAAAAGTACTTCCCCATAGGTAAGACGAACCAAATGAGAAAGGCCATAACCACTTTTGCCCAACTTCCCACTGAACAGTTCCATGAGAGTTGGGATAGACTTAAGGACCTTCTTAGGAGGTGTCCTCATCATGCTGTCCCTAAGTGGCAATTAGTGCAACGTTTTTATGAGGGTCTTACTAAACAAAACCGTCATCTTGTTGATGCAAGTTGTGGGGGCCCTTCTTGTTAAAAAATGATAATGAGGCATGAAAACTTTTTGAGGACTTGAGTGAAAATTTTCTTCAACATGCTGCGTTGAATAGAAATTTAAGTGGATTATCTACCTTGAACAATGCCCCCTCTAGGGGTGGCTTGTATGAAGTCAAAAACCCATTAGACATATCTTCTAAAGTTGATACTTTGAGTAGGAAGTTGGACCTCCTTATGACTTCAACCTATCAGCCCACTCTCTTCACTCAAGATGCATGCACAATATGCTTTAGCCCAGCTCATACTATCATAGAGTGTCCCTCTGCATCTCAATTTCCTGAGCTTGTCCAAGATCATGTGAATGCCACCCAATCCTTCCCTAGGGCTGAGAATAATCCATTTTTAAATACATATAACCCTGGGTGGAGGAATCATCCTAACTTTTCTTGGTAGATACAAAACCAAGGAGTTATAGGTAACCAACTCCCTAGGCAACCATTCCAAGTCCTACCAGCCCCTATCCACCAACCTCAAGTGCAACCCCCATATGTCCAACCTAGTAGGAGTTTGAGTTTTGAAGAGAAGGTCTTAACTTCATTATAAGAGCTTCAATCTCAATCTCAACTCCACCACTCTCACACTCAATCTATAGCAAAGTTAGAAGCCCAAATTGGACAACTAGCTAATATTATTAACAAGAGAGATGGGGATGTTGCCAAGTCAACCCCTACCAAACCCTAAAGGTCAATTTCAGGTAGAGGGAGCTCCTCCCTCTAATGAACATGTTAATTCCATAATGACCCTCAGGAGTGGGAGGATTGTTGACTAGAGTGTTGAGGGGACACCGGTGACAGATGATAGGAGTGAGGAGTTAGAGGGGGCAGCCCCTAATGAACCTCAAGTAGAAGTTAGTGCACCACATGAGAAGAAGTTTGTATCTCCTTTCCCTTCTTCAGAGCCACAGTCTAAGACCACTTCCGAGAGATCTTATATCCCTATGATACATTTTCCTCAGTGTCTTGACATGGCCCCACCATTTAGAAAGAGCATATCTATGATGGATGATATTCTTGAGACTTTTAAACAAGTCAAAATTAATCTCCCCCTCTTAGATGCTATTAAGCAAGTCCCTGCTTATGCTAAGTTCCTTAAAGACCTATGCACTCAAAAGCCTAAATCCAAGACCCATGTGTCTAAAAAGGTCTTTCTCACCGAGCAAGTTAGCTCTCTTTTGAAATTTGACACCCCACCTAAGTATAAGGACCCTGGAGTACCCACTATTTCTTGTGTCATAGGCCATCACTCTATTCATAGAGCCCTCCTTGACCTTGGTGCGAGTGTCAATCAACTCTTTTACTCGATGTATGAGAAACTAGGGTTAGGTGAATTACAGCCTATATCAGTTACCTTGCAGCTAGCTGACCATTCTGTGCATAAGCCTCGGGGAGTCATTGAGGATGTCTTACTAAAGGTTGACCGGTTCTTTTTCCCTGTTGATTTTATTGTCTTAGATATAGAGACCGTTGCCAACTCCACATATCAGATTCCTATCATTCTAGGTCGTCCATTCCTTACCACAACTAATGCATGCATAAATTGTAGGACGGGGGTAATGGAGATGACCTTTGGGAACAATTTCATGAAGAAAGTTTAAGTAATTAATTAAGTGATGAAAATGATTAAGTGAGTAGTTTCTATTTTATTTTCATTATGTTGGACAATTGTGCTTATATTTTTAAATCACAATTCACACACTTGAAACTTGTAGGAATATAATTTTATGATTTATTACTTGTAATCTTAGTGGGATATCTTTAACTGAGCATATATTTTTGACAGAAAATAAGCGATAAAACCCACTTAAAAATAAACAAAAGAAAAATGAAAAAAATACTCTAACACATCCTAAAAGAAAAATAAGAAATAAAAATATCTTTCTACACCCCTTAATTTGATAAGTATAATTTATACGTTATTTTAGCCTTAATTATTCTATTTTTAGTCTTATTTAGGAGTTAATATTGCTTAAATAATTAGAAATTAAATTTAATTAGGTTAGAAAAAGCTTCCATGATGATCTGAATTAAATTGGCTTATTTTGGAGATTCTTCATTGGCGTTCGAACGGGGTCACGTACCGTTCGATATGGATAACGTAATTTTGAAGAAAATACAGTTCAAGCGTTCGCACGGGCATGCAAGGCGTTCGAACGGGATACCGTGCAGTTTCCTAGTTTTAGCCAATTTTCAATCATTTTCATATTGGACTTCTTCCTACGGATCTTATGCCTATATAAAGGCATATTTGGCTTGAAATTGGAGAATTCTAGTAGATTTTCTGAAGAGAAGAAAGAAGAAGAAGATGGAAGAGAACTTAAAGCTTTTAATGGATATTCAAGTGCTTTCTTCTACAATGGAAGGAAAAACTTTTCTTTTACTTAAGAGTTGATGAAGCTATAAATAAGTTTCAGTTTCTTTTTTTTTTAATTTAGATCTCAGTTGTGAATGATGACAATTGTATGATATGGATTTCATTTTTAATAGAAGAGCTTTTAATGTTTATTCAAGTCTATGTTGATTTATTGTCTTGTAGATGATAGATTGATGTGGTTTTGATATTTGCATCAATTCTAATTTCTGTGATGAGATGGTCATACAATAGTTTTAATGTTCAGATAATTAATGACTTGGATGAGTTATTCTAAGATTAGACGGGTCATGCCTATAGCTAGTTTAGTGTAGATGATTCGTGCTATTGTCGAAGATAGTTCATGCCATGAAATTTAATTAATGATTCTTTGTGAAGTAATTCTAGCTTGTAGCTAAGAATACTTGTTCATATTCACACTAGATTTAGATTAAAAGTTAAGGAATTGTTATGGTTCTATAGTGGATTCGATTTCCTAAGTAATTTCTATCATATTAATCTCTAGTTTTAGTTAAATTTCCTTTATTTAATTCATGTAATGATTTTTTTATTAAGTTGTTTTAGTTGATTAAATGGATTTTTATTATTATTAAAAAAAATTGTGTTTAACCGTTCGATCGAGACTATTCCTGATCGATCGTCCCGATCGATCGGTAAGTGTTCCGTTCAAACGGTCGAGTCGTCAATTTCAACGTGCGCGCCGGCCAGTTCGGTTCTGCCGTTGTGTTTCCTCCGCCTTGTCGTCTCTATTTTCCTCCCCGTATTCGGTACCTTGTCCGGCGAGATTTTTGGTCGAAAATCGTCTCTCCCCTCTGAATTTTCGTGTAGAATCCATTTCCGTAATCAATTTGAGCAGACTCGGCCTCTATTTCACGCTGTTCTTTTGTTTACCCAGTAAGCCCCAAATTTGATTTTTGCATTTTTCTTTCATTTTTGACCAAATCAGATGCAATTTTTTGTGGATATTTGTTAGGATCGACTTCTATATTCCATGTTCATGCTTTGGTACAATTTGATTGCATGAATGCTGCATTGTGTAAGTTGGATTTTGAATTTTTCATTCCGCACTATTTTTGTTGAAAATTCTAATTTTGCGGCTTTAATGAATCAGTTTATATGTACTTGTTGTACTAAATATGCTTAGTTTTTACTTGTACATATTATACTCTGATTTGGGACATTTTTGCTCTTTTTTTTCTAGGGGTATTTTTATAATTTGACATTATTGGGCGTGTACAAAATTTTTCTGCTTTCCAGTCGCTTCCATATCACTTTTAGCACTTGTTTTTGAGCTTTTTGCAGATCTATGGCGCACAGTTCTCGTTCTAATGCTCCGAAGAAGAGGAAGGGCGCCCCTTCTACTTCGCATGCTTCATCTTCTACTACCGCCGCTGCCGATCTACCTCTTCGTGCTATTGTTTACGAGCAACAGGTGGATTTTGTTCCCACCATTACTGCTGCCCAGTCATGGCTTATGGAGCGAGAGGATTGGTACTCCTTTTTCTCACAGATTGCAGCCCCTGACGCTCGCATACATCATGAGCAGGTCCGATCTTTTTATGCATCCATCGTTCTTAATGGGATGGGATATATTGTCAGCACCATTGGAGATATTACGATCACTATCACACCAGATCTCATAGCTTCAGTGATGGGTCTCACGCACTCCAACTTCACCTATTCGTCTTTTGCTGACTTCGCTTTCCTGATGAGTATACTATCACGGGGACTCTTATGGGATAGGAGCGAGGCCCATCCCTCACATATGGATTGCCAGCTTCTCTCATGACGTGGGACTATCATTTTGCACATCTGATATTGGAGTATGACATATGGTTCCACCGTCATGAGAAGGTTGACTTCACCTTAGCTCGCCTTCTTTATGTTCTGGGTCGTGCGGAGCAGATTCACATCGATTTTTCCTCGTTTGTCTTCGCACGGATGGCATATATAGTTTCTGGACCAATAGATGCTCAATTAGCTTTTCCTTTTCTTTTGGAGCGGATTTTTGTTCACTTTCAGTTGGATTTTCCTTCATATGCACCCACGAGCTGAGGTTTAGGGGTCATTTCTCAGGCAACCCTAAACCATATGATCACACATTGTCTCCTCCACCAGCATTAGACAAGGAGAACGAGGAGGAGTCAGCCACAGAGGGTGTACCAGTGGTTGCAGCTGAGCCACACATTCCACCATATTCTTTTGCTAACGACTCTTTTCTTCAGATGGAGCATCGTCTTTGCGCACATATTGATTCTTCTCAGGCACAGTTTCAGACGAGGCTTACTGCCCATATAGATGCTCAGATGACTGAGATGAGGGGACTTATATAGGGACTGGCTGATTTGATTCATAGCCAATCAACTCCGGCAGATGCAGATGATAGTGACTAGAGTTATACTGATGCCGATGATTCCGATGATGCTGATATTTAGCTGTGCAGGAGCTACTTTTATCTTTTCTTATCTTTTCTTCTCTTTGTTTTTTATTTTTTTATTTTTATTTTTTTTGTTATCTCTTTTCTGGGAGCTTGGTATTTTAGGTTTAGGAAATTACTCTTGATATGTATGTTTCTCATGTTTTCTCAATCCTATGTACTTCACTTTTCAGATTAGTGGATTACTTATGCTTTCAGGTGATATCTTTCTTTCCCTCTCTTACTTATTCTTGTCATTGTAGTATATATTTTCTTTAATATTAAGGACAATGTTCAGTTTAAGTTTGGGGGTGTAGAAAGATATTTTTATTTCTTATTTTTCTTTTAAGATGTTTTAGAGTATTTTTTTATTTTTCTTTTGTTTACTTTTAAGTGGGTTCTATCGCTTATTTTCTTTTAAAAGTATATGCCTGTTTTTAAAGAGATCAATTTCATGAAGAAAGTTCAAGTAATTAATTAAGTGATGAAAATGATTAAGTGAGTAATTTCTATTTTATTTTCATTATCTATGATAATTGTGCTTATATTTTTAAATCACATTTCACACACTTCAAACTTGTAGGAATATAATTTTATGATTTATTACTTGTAATCGTAGTGGGATAACTTTAACTGAGCATATTTTTTTGAAAACTTGGCAATTGAGTAATTTTTAATATTTTATGATAGATTTTTATGCTTAGCTTTTATTTGAAAAAAAATAGGATAACTGTGTATAGAAAAAAAAAGAAAAAAAAAGAAAAAAAATTTGAAAAAAATAGATTGAATGAAAAAAAAATTGATGAAAAAAATATATATAAAGGTTTGTTTCTCTTTTTACTAAGTAACAGGACCTTGTGCCTAGGAAAGTATAAGGGATTGCATCAAAAGGTGAAAAGTTTAGATAAATTCTTTTATGACTTGCTTGGTTCTGTAGCATTTATAGTTCGAGTTATTAAGCCTGAGGGGTGTTTCAACGCCTAGTGCCTTGAGCCAACAGGATTAGGGACACTGGCCTAACGCTTGTTACATGGACTATTTAGAAAGCTTAATAGAACTAAGTATTGCACAAGTCATATTTTGAGGTATATTATGCTCTTATTCCTTGAATTTAATTGAATTTGAAGACTATTTCATTAGGGTTTATTATGAGATATTAAAGTTGAAAGATTGTTATGGTTATATTTTTGATTTAGTGAACTTTAATGAGCTTACTTAATGGGTCACATAGGATATGCTTGTTAATAATGAGTGAAATTGTATGATTACAAAGTTTCTACACTTTATGTTTTTGAAATGTATATATGTAGTTGCACAATTATTTCTAAGATGGGGTTCTAAAATAGATTATTTTTGACTTGAAAGTGATCAGATCGAAATTGTTTACTTGTTTCAAGTATTTGTGGTTGGTTCTTTTTAAAAATAGTTATGTGTTTTTAAGAGAAGATTGTTTTTCGAATTTTTGTTTTCTTGTTTGTCTTTTTTTTTTAGGTTTTGATGTTTGTGGGTATCATTGTTGCAAACCCTCACGAGACACAACTTGTCCAACTAGAGACACCTAGGGGTTTAAAGGTATGTTGCATACACTAAATGCAATTGTGATTCCCTACGAAAGTGACATTTATTTTTTAGATTAGTTGTTTTGTTTTGTTTCGCTCGAGGACTAGCAAAACATAGGTTTGACGGTATTTGATAAGTATAATTTATACGTTATTTTACTCTTAATTACTCTATTTTTTAGTCTCATTTAAGGGTTAATATAGGTTAAATAATAAGAAATTAAATTTAATAAGGTTAGAAAAACCTTCCATGATGATTTGAATTAAATTCGCTTATTTTGCAAATTCTTCATTGGTGTTCGAACGGGGTACTTACCGTTCGATTGGGATAACGTAATTTTGAAGAAAATATAGTTCAAGCGTTCGAATGGGCATGCAGGGCGTTCGAACGAGATAACGTGCAGTTTCCTAGTTTTAGCCAAATTTCAATCCTTTTCATATTAGACTTCTTCCTATAGATCTTATGCCTATATAAAGACATATTTGACTTGAAATTAGAGGATTCCAGGAGATTTTATAAAGAGAAAAAAGAAGAAAAAGATGTAAGAGAACTTAAAGCTTTTAATGGATATTAAAGTGCTTTCTTCTATAATGGAAGGCTAGACGTTTCTTTTACTTAGAAGTTGATGAAGCTATAGATAAGTTTCAGTTTCTTTTCTTTTTAATTTAGATCTCAGTTGTGAATGATGACAATTGTATGATAAGAATTTCTTTTTTAATGGAAGAGCTTTTAATGTTTATTCAAGTCTATGTTGATTCATTGTCTTGTAGATGATAGATTGATGTGGTTTTGATATTTTCATCGATTTTAATTTTTGTGATTTAGATGAGATGGTCATAAAATAGTTTTAATGTTTAGATAATTAATGACTTGGATGAGTTATACTAAGATTAGACGGGTCATACCTATAGCTAGTTTAGTGTAGATGATTCGTGCTATTGTCGAAGATAGTTCATGCCATGGAATTTAATTAATGATTCTTTCTGAAGTAATTCTAGCTTGTAGTTGAGAATACTTGTTCATATTTACACTAAATTTAGATTAAAAGTTAAGGAATTGTTATGGTTATATAGTGGATTCGATTTCCTAAGTAATTTCTATCATATTAATCTCTTGTTTTTAAACTAGTTGATTTCTTTCTTTTACTGAATTAAAGTTTAAGTTTGTTTTAGTTTTCAATCAACAAATTCCTCTTTAGATTTAGTGATAATTCATCCGTCCTTGAGGTTCAACAACCCTTAAATACTTATCCTAATACAATTACCTTTTACACTTGCAAAGGGTTTAAGTATAAACAATGAAGTTTTTGAAAACTTGACAATTGAGTAATTTTTAATATTTTATGATAGATTTTTATGCTTAGCTTTATTTGAAAAAAAAAAGGGATAAGTGTGTATAGAAAAAAAAAGAAAAAAAAAGTTGAAAAAAATAGATTGAATGAAAAATAAAATTGATTAAAAAAAGAAGTAAATGCTTGTTTTTCTTTTTACAAAGTAACCGGACCTTGTGCCTAAGCAAGTATAAGGGATCGCGTCAAAAGGTGAAAAGTTGAGATACATTCTTTTATGACTTGCTTGGTTCTGTAGCCTTTATAGTTCGAGTTATTAAGCCTGTGGGGTGTTTCAACACCTAGTGCCTTGAGCCAACTGGATTAGGGACACTGGCCTAGCGCTTGTTACATGGACTATTTAGAAAGCTTAATAGAACTAAGTATTGTACAAGTCATATTTTGAGGTATATTATGCTCTTATTCCCTGAATTTAATTGAATTTGAAGGCTATTTCATTAAGGTTTATTATGAGATATTAAAGATGAAAGATTGTCATGGTTATATTTTTGAGTTAGTGGACTTTAATAAGCTTAGTTAGTGGGTCACATAGGATATGCTTGTTAATAATGAATGAAATGGTATGACTACAAAGTTTCTACACTTTATGTTTTTGAAATGTATATATGTAGTTACACAATTATTTCTAAGATGGGGTTATAAAATGGATTATTCCTTACTTGAAAGTGATCAAATCTTAATTGTTGACTTGTTTCAAGTATTTATGGTTGGTTCTTTCTAAAAATAGTTATGTGTTTTTGTGAGAAGATTATTTTTTGAATTTTTGTTTTGTTATTTTTTTTTTTTTTTAGGTTTTGATGTTTGTGGGTATCATTGTTGCAAACCCTCACGAGACACAACTCGTCCAACTAGGGACACCTAGGGGTTTAAATGCATGTTGCATACGCTAAATGCAATCGTGATTCCCTACGAAAGTGACATTTATTTTTTAGATTAGTTATTTTGTTTTGTTTTGCTCGAGGACTAGCAAAACGTAGGTTTGGGAGTATTTGATAAGTATAATTTATACGTTATTTTACTCTTAATTACTCTATTTTTTAGTCTCATTTAAGAGTTAATATAGGTTAAATAATTAGAAATTAAATTTAATTAGGTTAGAACAAGCTTCCATGATGATTTGAATTAAATTGGCTTATTTTGCAGATTCTTCATTGGCGTTCAAACGGGGTCACTTACCGTTCGATCGGGATAACGTAATTTTGAAGAAAATACAGTTCAAGCGTTCGAACGAGCATGCAGGGCGTTCAAACGAGATAACGTGCAGTTTCCTAGTTTTAGCCAAATTTTAATCCTTTTTATATTAGACTTCTTACTATAGACCTTATTCCTATATAAAGACATATTTGGCTTGAAATTAAAGGATTTTAGGAGATTTTATAAAGAGAAAAAAGAAGAAGAAGATGGAAGAGAACTTAAAGCTTTTAATGGATATTAAAGTGCTTTCTTCTACAATGGAAGGCTAGACTTTTCTTTTACTTAGAAGTTGATGAAGCTATAGATAAGTTTCAGTTTCTTTTCTTTTTAATTTAGATCTCAGTTGTGAATGATGACAATTATATGATAAGAATTTCCTTTTTAATGGAATAGCTTTTAATGTTTATTTAAGTCTATGTTGATTTATTGTCTTGTAGATGATAGATTGACGTGGTGTTGATATTTTCATCGATTTTAATTTTTGTGATTTAGATGAGATGGTCATACAATAATTTTAATGTTCAGATAATTAATGACTTGGATGAGTTATACTAAGATTAGACGGGTCATGCCTATAGCTAGTTTAGTGTAGATGATTCGTGCTATTGTCGAAGATAGTTCATGCCATGAAATTTAATTAATGATTCTTTGTGAAGTAATTCTAGCTTATAGCTGAGAATACTTGTTCATATTCACACTAGATTTAGATTAAAAGTTAAGGGATTGTTATGGTTTTATAGTGGATTTGATTTCCTAAGTAATTTCTATCATATTAATCTCTTGTTTTTAAACTAGTTGATTTCTTTCCTTTAGTTAATTAAAGTTTAAGTTTGTTTTAGTTTTAAATCAGCAAATTTCTCTTTAGATTTAGTAATAATTCATCCGTCCCTGAGGTTTGACAACTCTTAAATTTTCATCCTAATATAATTACCTTGTACACTTCCAAAGGGTTTAATTATAAACGATCAGCACCATTTCACCGCCAAGACAGTGGCTGAGCTGTATTTTTGGGAGGTGGCCAAACTTCATGGTATGCCCCGCACTATTGTTTTTGATCGTTTCTGGATATTTATTTTTCAATTTTGGCAAGAGTTCTTCACTTTATAGGGAACTTCTCTCCATATGAGTACTGATCACCCTCAAACGGAGAGGTGGTTAATCATTGTATGGAGCAGTATCTTCGATGCTTTACTACAATGTAGCCCTGCAGATGGCTTCAGCTTCTTCCATGGGCAGAGTGGTCTTACAATACTGCCTATCATACTCGTGCCGACTTTACTCCTTTTGAGGTGTTGTATGGCTACTTGCCACCGACTATGTTATCGTATGTACCTCACCGTTCCTCTGTGGCTGAGGTGGACTATATGCTCCAGACACAAGACGAGGTCCTACGTCAGCTCAAGGAGAATTTCCCTTGATGAAGCAGATTTGTGATGGACGTCATTAACAAAGAGTTCATGGTGGGTGACTTGGTTTATGTTTCAGTTATGCCTCAGCGCCAATCATCTTTGTATCATCCTGAGCAGTCCATGTTTGGCCCCCATTTCCATGGTCCATATGCTATAGAGGCTCGTATTGGTCCTGTGGCTTACTACCTTACTTTGTCGCCGGACTCCTTAGTTCACCCTATTTTTCATGTATCCTGGCTGGACCGCTTTGTGGGTGACACGTCTTGGTTGCTGCTACTCCACCCCCCCCCTTGTTGGGCCCGGTTCTTCCGTCTTACCTTGTTCATACCTCAGTGCATTATTACAAAGGTTCTAATTTCTTGGTAGGGCCAGTCACTTGATGATTCTACGTAGAAGCTTGAGGAGGAGTTTATAGCTCGATATCTGACTTGGTCGCCTTAAGGAGAACGCGAATTGCAAAAGCATAGTTGAGTGTTGTACACGATCACCCAGACGACTTTACTTTACTTCTTTGCAATAGCTTAATATTTGCTTTGGCATTCTTATGTAAGTTGTTATTGGCTTAGTTAGTGGCCTTGGACTCATGACCGGCCTACTAACTGGCGTGTCTGCCTAGGGAACTGGGCCAACCAGCATGTGGCTTGGCATGACTCCCTAGGGGGCTGGTCATCCCCTATATGGGGTGATCTCTTTCCTTGTTTTTGATTTATGCAATTGAGATTATTCTGAACTTCTCCCATTTCTTTCTTGTTTCTCCCCTTTCCCTATGTGAATCTCCTTGATATCAATTGTGCCTACACCGGGCACATTATAATTTTTAATTAAATTTTTTCTCCCTCACACTCCTCCCCCCCTCTATCTCTTCTCTCTCTCCTCCCTCTCCCTCTCCTCTCTCCTCTCTCCTCTCTCCCTCTCCTCTCTCTTCCTCTCTCTCCTCTTTCCTCTCTCTCTCTCCTCCCACCCCCTCTATCTCCTCTCTCTCTCCTCCCTCCTCCCTTTCTCTCCTCTCTCTCCACCCTCCTCTCCTCTCTCTTTCTTCCCTAATCCTTAAACCCTAAACCCTAGAGCTATTAGCGACGCTTAAAATAAGCGTCGCTAATAGTTATTTTTTTTATTATTCAAATTATATATATTTTAGCAGCATTTGTATAAAGAGTCACAAATAGGTGAACTATTAGCGACGCTTATAACAAAGCGTCGCGAATAGCTGACTATTAGCGACGTATATATTTATACGTCCCTAATAGTTGACCTATTGGTGACGCTTCTTTATGCGTCCTAAATAGTTATTTTTAGCAACACTTAAGATTACGTCGCTAATAAATGTGTCGTGAATACTTCATTTTGCTATAGTAATTGCTTGGCCAATTAGGACTTCAGGTATGTTTTAATAATTAGCTCATCCTACGATAAAAAAAATTCACCCTTCAATAAATTGCTTGGGTGAAGTGCGTATCATACTTATTAAATTGTCTAGAAATGTTCCTTGATTATATTTTGTTGATTTGATTTGTGCACTCTCCTTTTTATCAAGGGAATCACCTCGAGGAAGAATTTGTACAAGGACATTAAATCATGCAAGTTAGTTACTAAACTCATATGAAGTAAAATTGACTCCACAAATTTCAATGTGAAAGGCAATTTGACTTCTTCTAAATATTATTGGTACGAAGTTTCAAATTTGAAGATGGGGTTAGATTGTCTAATCATAACAAGTTGACTTATTGGATAGAAGACTCATGGTTATATGTATTGCATTCCAACTAGTTCTCAAATTGGATGAAGGACTTTTACCAATGGAACTGAGACCACTTGACTACTCTGGACTTTACAAGGCAACTGGCAATTCTATTGAAGTAGAACATATGAGGCTGTTGGGAAGGCTTTTTCTTAGCACATGTGGAAGGTTAGCTTAAGGTTGTTGTTTCACAAAATTCTTGTCATTTCGCCAAGGATGAAATAGATGCTTTTCCAAGGGATTTTATTCTAGATGATATGCAAAGTGAAATAATAACTGAGCCGGAATGGTTTGTTTAGAGCCTGATCCAGAGCTTCCTCTTTCTTTGTTGGATCATAAAGAGGTAAAAAAATATTATATGGTGCTCAATATGGACTTAACTTTCCATTGACATCTGCAAAAAATTTCAGGTTGCAAAAAATTGCTGCTAATCACCAACTCGAATTATAGGTATACAAATAAGATGATGCAACATGCTTTCAATAGGTTTCTCCCCAATGATAGGTGAAGATACTGAAGGCAGGGCTCCCGGAGGCACATTTGATCCAGAAAAACACATTGATGTGCACTTCCTTGTTCGGTTTAATGAAAAAAGATCGAGTAATTTGATTCAATCAGTTTTAGTGTGTGCATGTATAGTTGCTATGCCTATTATTAAAATGATACCAACTTCAGTTCTATGGGGCTACTTCGCTTATATGGCCATTGACAACCATCCTCGCAACCAGTTATTGGAAAGAATTGTATTGTTTTTTATCACTCCTTCGAGGAGACACAAGTAACTTTCTTCTTAAAAGCACCTCCTTTGACATGGTGAGCTGGAGCTCTGGCTTAGAACAAAAGCCGTTAAACTATGATGCAGGGTTCTACAAGTAATATTTCAAAAAAAAAATTGTTTTGTGAATTGTTTGTTTACTGGTTCGATTTAATTTTTGGCGTTATGAGTTAGTTAATTATTAATTTCTTGTGGTTTAATTTTATTGTAAGTGTATTAATGTCAACTTTAATTTTCCCAATAATAATATAGAGAATAAAGAATTAATAGAGTTGACCGATGCATAAGAGACTTGGGGAGTTGACTCAAGAAGTCAATTGAGCCATCAAAGGAGTCATGGTTAATAGAATCACCAATGAAGTTTAATTTACTCGGTTTGTGAAGGAACAGAATTGGCTCTGGGAGTTTTTGGAGTAGAAAATGAGTGTTAAAACCAAGAATACAAGATTACAAGTAAATTAGAGAAAAAAATACAACTTCCATGGCTGAAGCAAAAATGGAAAATTATCTAACTTTCTAACATTATTATTGGGAATTAATGTTAGTCAAAAAGTCAGTCAACAAAAATGTTAATAATTTTCCGTAGAGTTTTCATCTCAGAATTTAATATGATTGACATTGCCAGCTTCCTTGATGGCATCTATGAGCTTGAGCTGTAGCAATTGCACGTACGACCACATCAACTTGTTTCACGGCGTTGATGAAGCTCCGGTGGTCGGAAAACTAAGCACTGACGAGATGGGCACCTTGCTCCTTGAAAGAGAGGAGCATTTACAGCTTCTCAATGTCCCTACACCCAATTCTTGCCTTTGGAGGACAAAAGTTGGATGACCCTCTGCAAGGCTTGCCTTCACTATCTCCTCCCCAAGTATCCAGTTTCCCCCACCACTAGCACCCTGCTCTTTCCCATTTGTCTGTCTCTCTCTGGCGTAGATAAAACGTCATATTAATGATAATGTGTTGGTGGCTTGAGATTTGAGCGTGCATGAATAACGACATTTCCCGCTTGCTTCTTGTATACTCTTAGTGCAGAAATCAATGCACACAAACACGCGTAAGAGTACTCCTTAGACTTCAAATTTTGTGGGCAAAGAGGTGTGTGGGAAGGCAAATTAATTATGTTCATCTCGAAAATGAATAGCTCATGCATGTTACACATGTGCAACTTTGCTTTCAGAAATCTTTTTTTTAACTGAAGATTAAATTTTATTCAAAAGCAGGGGAAGGAAACCGATGGGAACAAAAGAGCCAGCACACACTGAAAGAAAAGTAGTTCCTGACTCTCATACTCCAAAGACCAGATCGATCCAAAAGTATATAGCCGCTTAGGAGTGAAAGGAACTTAGGTATCCCAAATTGGGCACACATAGTCTTGATGGGAACAGTTACATATGCCATAGAGGAGTAAGTGGAAAGAGAGGTGGTTATTGAGCAAGAAACTCAACTGGAAGAATTGGCAGCATGTGAGGGAATTGCTGGTGACTATTGCCGCGGACAAGGGTCACAAGGACAGGGTAAAGAAAGGGACACAACAGACCAAGATTCACAAGGACATGGTACCCAACGAAGGAAGAGTTAAAAAATGGGCAAAAGAAGTTGGGCTACGACAAACTTGTGTTGAGCTTATTTGGGTTTCATGGGCATCTGAAGTCAAGTACACTGTAACCAATTACGAACGGGAATGAAAAACTAAATTTTTACATCCTTGCATCTTTTTTACAATTCGGCAAGAGGCTTTGAGCTTAATTTCTAAGCTTTTGAAAACTGAGTAGTGAATTTACTCCTTGGCATTATGTGAATGATTAATTTAGTACGGTTAATTTTGTTGTCCGATTGGTAGCAAATTCCGAGGATGGAGTTCATGAGGATGGGTGGAATGTGATATCTGTCAATTAATTTACCAAATTATTTTCATATTTTATGAGAATTTAAATTGTAATTTTGGGAATAAGGTTAAGCAATAGCAAGGCAAATCAACTGGAAGAGGAACTAGGGTGTGACCCAAAACCTAATGACTGGCCCAAGTCAAGAGTCAAGCCAGGCACAAGTGCGTGCCCAAGTCCCTCTTCTATGCTATTTTGAGATGTGTGCCGACTTAATACTTTATTTATGTTTAAATTTCAAATTTTGAGGGAATAAAAATCGAAAAGATCTCCAAGTACTTATTGTGTACGATTGTGCATGATACTCATACTCTCTTTTATTATTTTATGTCATAGCACTATTTACTTTATTATTGTCATATTTTATTGCGTAGGGGTTAGTGGCCGAGATAGCCGACCCACTAACTGGGTTATTTGGGTTATTGGATGTAAACCGGACCAGTCTGGGTTAGTCGGTCTGGGTCAGTAGGTGGTCGTCCTCCCATATGGGGGCGGCCTTGCTTTCAGTTGGGGTTTATGCAATTTGGTGATTTCAGACTTCTCCCATTTCTTCAACAATTCTCCCCTTTCCCTGCGCAATCCTCCTAGATACTGATCGTGCCTGCATCGGGCACATCAGTATTCATCCCCTATTGTCTAATGAAGATCTTGTGTTTTTAACTAAAAATTAAAATTTACCTAATCAGCCCATCATAAGATAGGATGGAGGCATAACTACCGCATAACCTACCACCCCTCTCTCTCTTCGCCTTCATGTTAGCCTCTTTCCTCTACAACTTTTTCTTCCTTCTTTCATTATTCATCTTCCACTATTTTCAACCTCTCACAGTATTACCATGGACAAGGGTCCTCGATACAAGTGAGTTCGTGGGAGAAGGATTGAATTGCACCGTCGTTGAACTAGGTAGGGTGTTCTTTCACAGTACAAGAAGAAGTTAGCACGATGATGGTAAAAAAACATGCTAAGGTGTACTTTTTTTTGGTTTTGTTTTCACATGATGAATTGTGAAATTGCTTACTTGTTGTGCAAATTATGTATGCCACTTTGATTATGTGAGTTGATCCATTGATTCCAAAAGATTAATGCTTGGATGATTATCATGGATTTATATTCTATTTCATACTGGAAATAACTATTCCCAAGAGGGTTTTGTATGGTTGATGTTAGATCATATGAAGTCACAAGTATGCGTTGGCTTATTTCCCTACTTGATTAGTAGAATTAAGTTATTGAGTTAATGTTTTGTGTATGTTGGGAATGGCTGAAGTAAAATCAGTATGAATATTAAAGATTTGATGAATAGACAAAATTGAGGTTCTAAGTAAATGATCATACACACTTTTTCACATTCTTATATCATAATTTCATTATCTCATGTGTGTGAATGTGATGCGCGTGCATATTTTTACCTAACAAAATATTTTTGAGTCTTGTGATCTACTTCATCTTCACCATTGATTTAGAGTAGCAACCAATCTATCCTATGATTC
Source organism: Saururus chinensis (assembly GCA_035235625.1). Classification (NCBI taxonomy): domain Eukaryota; kingdom Viridiplantae; phylum Streptophyta; class Magnoliopsida; order Piperales; family Saururaceae; genus Saururus; species Saururus chinensis. The sequence continues at coordinate 2,746,545 of CP141145.1, read as the reverse complement.
AAATTACATGTCAATTTGATATTATTTTAATCAGTAAAATTAGCTAATAAAATCTAATATTCTCATGCGTTCTAATAGATTAAGAGGTTTTAATGAGAGGACAATGACTAAAAATGAAGGGGCAGATTTAATTCACCCATTAGATATTTTGCCCTAATCAATCGGGTCATTGATTGATCAGCCATTTATTAGACCTAATTTCTTAATTCAATTTTCAATTATTTCCTGTTGAAAAGAGATATTCAAAATAATTTTTGAAATCACTCCCAAGTTTTTTATGAGATCTAAATGTTCTTAAATATTTAAAATAATAAAAATTTAAAATTCTTTGCTAGACACAGCTGAGATTATAATATTCTATTTCAGCCATCTTATCAAATAGATTAGCATATTAACCTCTAAAGATAGCTAGAAGAGACCATGATCAACATGAATTAGTATAACAATGGCAAGCCAAATAGCCAATTGAGGAAGAAAGGACTAAGTAACAGGACAACTACCAGATGCATCAACATTGACCTTTCCACCAAAGACAGTATTGGCCCTGACCACATATAGAGTTCTCACACCAAACAATTAGAACTACTCAAGATAGAATTATATAATTTTTTTTGTACTTGAATATTAGATTAGTATTTCAAAGCTACGCATTTAATATTTTGAAACTGAGATTATCTTCAGCTTATTTGAACAAAAATGACTAAATAGGGTACTAATATTACTTCAGTTATAATTCTCACTATTGTGACTACTCATGTTCTTATTCAAGTGAAAGGGTAGAAGCTGAAAAAATTAATTGGTGTAGATTTTAAGAGATGGCAATAGAAGATACTATTTTATCTGACTACGTTGAATTTGACTCAATTCTAGCAACATGAAGTTCTTTGTTCTCACTAGGGAGAAAAAGGATGATAAATAGGCTATTGTTGTAGTCGATGCATATAAAGATGTTTCTTTAGATAAAGGTGGAACATGTATAGATTCTTGATGAGAAAGAGCAATTGCTGCAGATAAAGATATTTCTTTAGCTAAAGTTGTCTTCATCAACCATGAGGTTGAGGAAGCAATGTAGAAAATAGATGATGAGATGAATGCTTATTCACAGCTTTCGCATCCGGATAGCCTATGGATGAAGTTTCTTCATAAGGTGACTAGGTTGTAGCACCCATAATTTTTTTGTATTTTTTTGGCAAATCTTAGAATTTATTTCAAAAGTTTTAGGCATAAATGGGTAAGCAAGTACGCGAACTTGAGCTAAGCAAGTCATGCTCCAGACATATCTGTTGGGCTTCCTAGCAGGTAGTGCTGACACCATGCTGAAGGTAAGGCCAAAATTGGTTTGGATTTGATTTGGAAACTCCTATTGTGGATTTTATTGGATTTGAAATAAGGATGGAAAAGGTCCCAAATTAGAAGGAGATTATCCAACTTGGAACTCGCCCTTACTTAGCCAACCACTTCCCTCTCTCTCTCTCTCTCTCTCTCTCTCTCTCTTGTTGGTCGACACTTTCTCTCTTTTCCTCTAATTTCTTCACAATCCTCCGTTGGTCTTTTGAAAAGGCCCTTGAAAACCCTAGATCACAGAATACCCTATCATTGAAGTGCCATCTTGGGAGAGTTGGATTCCACTTGGAAACCAATTAGTGATTGTTTAGGGTTGAAAATTTTAAATTATGGTAAGAGGAATTGGTTTTTCCATTAATCTTGATTATTGTAGTACTTTTCATTAGTTGGCGACTTAGGGTACTTAGGGTTTGTACAAAAAGGAGCCTTTTTGCCTTGCTTTCAAATTATTGGTGTGTTACTTGAGAGGGAAGTGATCCACAGTTTATGATTTTTATTTTTCTCTGCATATTTTTGTGATTGATATGGACTTCATGTAGTTTGGTTTTTTGTAGATATGAAAAGTAACGAACTTTTACTTTTGATTTCAATGAATTGCAGTTATATGGTGGATTAATTTATGTTTTCCATGATGATCATGATTGGTTCTATTGAAATCTCATGAATTGTAGTCATCTTCATGCTATTTCAATTGAGTTTATTTTGTTGGAGTTATTGAATCCAAATTCTCCTCTATTTCCTTATTTCTACAATTCAATACGTACCTGGATTGGCTGATTTAGTTTGGGGCCTTCTGTTAATATTTTCGACTTGAAATTCTGAGAGAACTTCCTCAATTTTTTTTCTAAAACTTTCATGCTTGTTACAAGAAGCAATTGTGGGTTAATTGTTTGACTTTCTTTGAATCCTCCCAGTTGACATGGTTTCATATTTCAAACTGCATTTTAGGGTCTTTTCTTCTATGTTTAGCCTTATAAAAGTTCTATAAATTCTTTGAGGAATATTATTTGACAAAAAAAATTTGGGGTTCTTTATCTTTTATCCTTGATTTATTATATTTTTTGTAGGGCTTAAAGGTTGGATTTTACAAATATGTGATTTCAGGATCAAGTGTATCTTCGTTTGTTAGAATGCATAATTTACTCTCAAATTTCTTGTGCATAAACTTGTGAGTGTGTAACATCCCCGATTTTTCTATAAGTTTTTTCCATATTTTTGCTATTTTTTGTAATTTTCTGTAATGTTCTACAATTTTCTACTTGTATTTGTATGAAGAAATTTGACGCTTCGGCATATCTGTATTCTTAATATTCGCGACCATAAGATTCAGGAGTTTTAGTTGCAGGTCATGCACCTCGACGCATCACAGAAATTTTTTGGCGTGAAAATTGGAAGAGACACAGGAGAACAGAAACAGGAATAAAGGAAGGTTAAAAAAAAAGAAATTATTTAATAAGGATCTGATAGGGCGCTCCTTAGTGCGCTTGACCTGTGAATAGTGAAGGGGAGATCCCTTCACTTTGTTTGGCTGGAGGCAGTGCCAATGCCGGCCACCGGCTTCCGCCCAACTAGCCTTGGCCCTTCGACACCGTCGGAGCCTCCCTCGCCTGACTCAGCCGACCACCACCGCCTCTTCATCCCTCTCTCCGGTTTCGGCCTCTAACCCATTTTTTTGAAAATTTCTGCCCAATCCGCCGCCGTCTCCGCCTACATGGCTGCCAGCTTGACGCCACGGCTTCGCCGCCCGGCGGAGCTCTTTTCCTTCCGCCCCATTTTGGTTCGTGAACTACTATTTTTACCCGATCCCCCACTGCTACCGTTGCATGGGTTCCAAATTGCCGCCACAATTCTGCCCCGGCCAATGTGACATCCGGCCACCTTCGTCCTGGCCTCCTCGGCCCCGGTTCACCACCGTGAGGTAAAAATTGTTCTACCTCTATTTTTTGGTTTTCTATTCTTTATGACCTGCGGTTGTGCCACTACTTGCTGGTTGCGACCGTTGGGCCTCTAGCTCTCTTCCGCCCCGGCGATGACAAGGCCACCACCCCGTGGCCTGGTCCACTGCCTCCCTGAACTATGTCCCCTCCTATTCTCTGGTCCGGACAAAACAATTTTCCCATTTTTTGTTCTGTATCTGTACTCTGTGTGATGCGGCCGCCAGTGACCGAGCACCATTGACCAGCCTTTGGCCTTCCCTCGGTCTAGCAACGACAAGGATGCCGCCCTAGCCACCGCCTCCATCAGCCTCCTCTGCCCGATGACGATTTGAATGAAATTTTCCCCTGTCCGTAGATTTTTATCATAAGATTTCATTGCGGTCTCCGTTTGTGCCACCGATGGCTAGCCACTGTGACCGGCCATTGGCCATCCCCCGACCCAGCCCAGCGACGGCAAGACCAGCACCCTGGCCGCCACCCATTTTGAACGGGATAAAAATTTCCCCTTTTTCCCGTTTCGATGTATTGTGAAGCATTGTGCCGCTAATCGTCGGCCGTTGGCCTTCTCTCAGACCGGCGAAGGCAAGGCCACCACCTTGGACTGAACCGCTACCTCTCCTAACCTCCTTTGCATGTCTTCTGCACTCACTAGACGCCCCTAAACTTCAGGGTATGCCTCTGACCACTGTCAAGTGACCCACCACAACCTATGGCCAACCCAATGTCCCGCCTGACGTTGTGTGGACTTGGGCAGTATGTCCTACCACGTGGGTTTTGTCCAGATCCAATGACATTAAGGGCCAATAATTATGGCCCGATTCCAGCTCTGACCCCCACTTTTGTTATGCATGACCCAGAAACTTATGGGAAAGAGTTCCCGAATTTCAATTCTTCCAAGGGGAAGTAATGTTGTCAGCCATTAGACTCAGCCATCGAAGGCTCGATCGATGTTGTACCCATATCTTCCATCGTAAGCCGTGCTTGATGCACGACTGTTCATACGATGATTTGGTTGTGGGTACCATCTAAAAATGATGCTGCCTTTGTCAACCACCTACATCAGGCCTTAGTGCCTCAACGTGTGTTTATAGAATGACACTACCACTAGGCTAAATGGCTGTTAAAGGCCTCTTTTGTCTCTCCTCTATCCATGTGTACGCAAGCAAGCCTCCACCATCTTGTGAGGCTTCGACGATGTGGAATTATTGCCGTTGGATGTAGCTGCGGTCCATCTTAATGTTTTGTGTCAAACCAAGTGTTTTAAACTATTGGCCAACCTCCAATCAGTTACCCCTCATTTTGGGGTCATTTTTGCTAGTTCTAATGGCATGACCTTGTGTCCGGTCACCCTAGTGTGCCTAGTCTTATGCTTTGAGTGAAATTAATCTATCCTTATCGAAATTAATTCTAGCATCTCTAAAAATCCTTAGGACAACAATGAATCTCTCAGTGCAAGGTTTTTGGCTGCCTTTTTCGCTATCGATGCCGCCACCGTCATTTGCTCACCATCAAATTCTCATAGATTACGAGGTAGGGGACCTTGAACTCGTAATTTCATTATAACATGCTTTGATTGTGTAGTAGCATGCTAGGAGTTTATCATTTAATGGTTTGTTTGCCTATGCTGATTATAAAAACATGTTGTATGTATGTGAATTGTGTGCGTATGTTAGTGAAGACTAAGGGTAAGTAGTAAGTTCCTATGAATTGTATGTATGTGACCAGAGCACGTGATCTCTATTGTAGGCTGGTAGTATGTGATTGATGGGAAAAAGAGGGAGTGTTTGATTGTAAGTTTGGCAAGGATACTTCATAGTCCATGGCATGGAAACTGTGACTATGTCGGGCGAGGAAAGAAGAAAAATGGACGGACGAAGGTTGGACTTGATGAGATTGAGGGATTAGTTTAGATTGAATCTAATGGTGTATTGGAGCAACCAGCTAAAGGCTTCGGGGATGTAAGGATTTAGAAGACTTAAAGTTTAGATCATCTTGGGGGATTGTGAGTTAATAAGAGATAACGACATAATTGTACAGGCATAATGTATGTAATATGAATTGTAATGAAAGAATGTGTAAGGAATTAGTAAGGGTTTGATGACGGGACTTAGGTCTAGGGGTTTCACTCAAGGAGTTTGAGAAGGACAATTTAGTTTTAAGGCGGATGATGTAAGTTGTAAGGTTGTAAGTGTATGACAGTAAGGGTGTAAGTTGTAAGGCCGTAAATGTATGATGGTAAGATTAGCAATATAAAATTCGAGTTTAAGTAAGGCTATGCAGAGATCAATAAGGTTGTAAGTGTATGGGTGGGGGATGAGTTAAGTAAAGAATTCTACCTTTGTGGATTGGAACTTCTGTATGGGCATATTTTTTAGCCTTCTTGGCTGAAGAATGTAAGACGGGAGTTATTCTGAGCATAATTGTACATGCATAAATTAACTAATATAAACTTGAATGGTAACTAACCCTAATTTGATAACATTGTGAATTTGAGACTGAGGGTTTCAAAGGATTAAGTTCCGTTTTTGTGCCAGTCGATAAGTAATCAACTGACCGTCCTTCCTAGTCTAGCCATGGTGTTATCCTACGAGATTTGGTATTGGTGCTATATTTCATCGCAGACATTTGATGATTTGTTGAGAGTGCTACAAGTTTCCACCCTTCGTGGGCTCTGTATGTTTTCTGCCTACAGATGACACTGTATGTTCTTCCCAAGAGAGGCACTGTAAGCTTTTTGCCCAAGAGTGGCACCATATATTTTTTCGCCCTTAGTTGGCACTCTATGGCCCTTGTTGGCATTGTATGGCCTCAGAGAGTGGGCATTTACACGCTCAGGTAAGTAGTATCATGGATCTGTTCTTACCTGTTTATTTCTATGCCCCATGAACATAGGTGTACCTTGCCTTCGGAAAAGTCCATGGTGTATAGTTGCTCCCCAAAGATTAAGGTGACGCCTGAGTGACATTCCATTCCTTTCTGATGCTAGAGCTTATTAATTGTAATGAGCTTCAGTTGTTGGTAGTATGTATATGATAGTAAGAGTAAGTTGTATGTTTTAGATTCTAAGTAAGATTTTAAGAGTTTGGTCGTATGAGTAAGTTTGTATGAATAAGGTTGTATGAGTATGGTTGTTGTAAGTGTAAGCGTACAATTATACGAGTAAGTTGGTGAGACGTTGATTCAGACTGTAAGTGTAAGCATAAGTGTAAGTGTGAGCGTAAGTGTAAGTATAAGTTCAGCTAGTATGTTTGTATGTGTGTGAGATACTTGTTTGATGCTGCATGTACCTTTTTGCTTCATATATGATTGCATGAATGCATATGTATGAGCTTATGAAGTTCATTGACTTATTTTTCCCCTACTGAGTATGAAAATACTTACCCTATTTTTTTAACCCCTTCATTCGGAGGCTTTTACAGGTTGTTCAATAACTTCTTGGTTTGGACTTTTCACCGTGGTGGACTATCCTTCCTTGACCTGGAGTGCAGCAAACTCGTAGTGAGGCTATGTAGATTTTAGTGTCACGATCTCATGTATCGATTAAGGTAAGAGAAATGTATTATTTTCTAGACTTGTGTATCTATATATGAATCAGAACACAAACTGTTGAAGAACTTGTACTCAGAAAGGCCTGGGGTGTATTTGTTTTTAAAGACCATGGCCACAGCGAGTTTTACATATGTGTTTTCGTTTGGGTCATGCATGAGAATTTTAGTTTGTCATATGATGAATTAATTTACAAAAATTGTTTTCATATAATTTTTAATTTTGTTGGTTCATTTGATTTACATATGTGTTTTGAAAAAAAAATAGTAAATTTTAAAGTAAATGTGTGGAAAAACCTGGGCTTGACAGAGTGTCATCTACCACCATAAAATTCTTTCTTGATTTGGAGTATTTGCCATTGAGTAATGTTGTTTCGATTTTGATTGCCCTAATTTTCTAGAACTAAAAGCACTTTTAGAAATACAAATTAATTACTTTTTTAAGTAATCTTGGAACCACAAATTAGTTATGTGTTTGTAAACCTCCAATTTGACTCTAGTCAATATCTTATGCCATATGAGATGGGGAAGTATTTTTTCTAAAATTGGAAATCTTCCATCATGGGGAAACTAGGGTTTTGATGATTAAGTGCATAGACAGACAAAATAGTTTGCACATTAACTTTATAGATATTTTATTGTTTTTAATATGTTTTTCTTCCAGTTTAATATATCATAGGGTAGGAGTGCATTATGCATGTTGGCTAACAAGATTGAAAAATTAGTAAGCTTTAAGTGTGCTTACATGCCACAATGAAAATTATATGGAAATAGTATAAGTGGGCTCCCGAGGACTTTTAAATGCATGGTATGTAATGTCTTTAGGACTGTTTCTAGAACCATACGGTAGTCTAGGAGGCGGCCTCTAGGGGAAAGGTTATCTCAGTAAAATGGAAGATTTGGTCTTATTTGATTAAACTTGGGGATATCGTTTACTTCAATATGATTTTGAGGAAGAATGTTTCATGGTTATTTCATTGTTAGTTTTATTACTACTTATATATATGTTATTAAAACATGAGTTTCAAATTGCTTTATGTAATTAATCTTACAGGGTGTAAGCTCATGGGTGTTTTTTCTTTTCCATGGACTTGACGCAACATATACCTGTACACACAGATGCATTTGAGTGTTGATGTTTGATGGTGGGAGTTTTGAGAGTACGATGAATAAACTCTCATCATAGGGAAGCATGGGTAGTTGTAGTATAAACATTTAGTAGGTAGTTATTAACTTTCAGATGAGTGTAATAATTTTCCATGTGGTGTTCCATTTGGAAATTAATATATTTTTTGCACTAACAACTATGGTTCTATTTAATTTGAGACTAAGTTATTAGTAATTGATCATTAACATCAATTAAGCGGGTCGCACTACTTTTTGTAATATTTATCATAACCTCAGGCTTGAGGGACCATGTAGGTTGTGGTCGTGACATTGGTGATACTTAAGTCAAAAAATTATTCAGTGATCTTGGGGTACATTTCGGAAATTTTCAAAATTGGATATGTGATTTGAGGATGCTTGGGGCATGTTGTTCATTTTATTGGTACTAAGCTGGCCTTATAGCACATGAATAACATGCTCCAGGCACAATTAATTAACACATTACTTCATCTATCTCTACATTCTAAAGTAGAAGCAATAGATAACATAATTTATGATATGCCACATTATTTACACAAAATTGCCCTAAAAAGACTTTGTGTATGATTATTTTTGCTTTTTTTTATACTCTTATTTTCATTTGATATCATTCGCCTCATTCATGAGATGGCTAAGCTGATAAATTCAGCTACATATTAAAGAAAAACAAAAGATTATCAATTTATATTTTGTGAAATAAATAAAAAGTGTATCCCTTTCATATGAAGGTCGAAATACTCCTTGGCAGGAATAGATAGTTGATATAACACTAAAGATAGAGTCTGGGTAACTCTTCGCATTAGTGTAACTGATCTCAGGATAGAGCATAGATGCCTCTTCTCCCTTCTCTCCTATATCAAAATTTGCGAGACAACCCTCATAGAAAATATGATAGTAACGTACTAACCCAGACTGGGTTCCAATATCTTGACCTTCAAAAAAAATAAAAAATAAAAAATAAAATAAATGCATCAAAAGTAATATAGGTGTGCCTTGACAATTTCAATCACTCTATTTGAGTGTTAAATATTTTGGTCTACTTGTATATGGGATATTTACTCATGCTTCCATATAAGCAAGCTGGTTTTTATTGTTACTAGCTTTGTCATGGAAGATGACCATATATAAAGATGTTTCATGTGCAACCATTTGACAACGTGTATCCACATAATTGGAAAGCATATGATGAGATGATGATATTGAACCATCATTTTGATTCTCATAAAAGTTAAATATGACATAGAATTCATGTATTCAAGATAAGGGATATGCTTACGATAGCACTTTCTCTTAGTAGTCACATATGGTATACAAATTTAAAAGGTCTTATTAATCATTTCTTATTTGGATAATAGTAGCATCCATGTTTGTTCTCCCCATACCGACAGCTGGAAGCTGATAGTACTTCCTTTACGTGGAGATGATTGATGTAATAATGAGTAAATAGCATTTGTGTGCATGTTAGGGCCAACAAGGTGTTGGTGGGATGCCCAGACCCTTCATCAAGAAGCAAAGATCTTGATTAGGAAACCCTACTCATTCTAATTGGGACTTAAGGACTTGGATACCCTTTGTTAACTAAAAAATAGCATTATAACTATTTGATGATAAAATATTTCCATATTAATTTGACTTAGAACATGTCAAATTCCTACTTTTAACAACGTTAGAAAGTAGGAAGAAATTGAATTTTTTGATGTTTCCGAATAAAGAAGTCATCATCGGTTATAAATTGTCAATGTTACCTTTGATCATAGAAAGAAAATCGTCCCTTGAAATCCTGGCTTTGTGAGCTCTTTTCCAATGAGCTTTTCCCATATGCTAACAACCTCCCTCTGGGAAAGGATGTTCTCAGGGGTACGAAGGTAGAGCGTCTTGTTCAGGGTCCACGGGTCATCTACGGTCTTGATGGTGTATGTGCCAATGTCATCCTCATCCAAAAATATTGCTATATAAAAAAATTAATTGAATGAGGTATTCAACTCCCAGGCCAAGAGAAACCATGCATGAACAAGAATAGAAAGCAATGGGTACGAAGGAGAACAAAGATAGGGTGCAATGGGTACGAAGGAGAACAAAGATTGGGTAGCAGACTATATACAAGTTGTAAGCTCATTTATAAAATACCAACATACATTCATTAGTATTTAGTTGTTATGCGTCTTGGCTGTTCCGTATTATGGTGCATGTGATTGGTCGATCTTAAATGAAAGTAATTTATACACCCTTTGTTCCATTAAAATTGTCGTGATCTAAGAATAGGGTTTTTTCCCTATCTGACTCTCTCTCTGTGTATCATGCATGGTGGCCACATCTAATCATGGAAGATGTCCCACATGATCAAGTCAGTTCCATCCAAGTTGAGGGTTTTGTGGCATATATACTTGTAATTTTGTGCCCCTTTATACCCTTTTTTTATTTAACGAATGATGCCTATAACCCTACACCACTTTCTATGCAACAAAACATTACACTAGGTTTTAATGGGACAGAGAAAACGGGTCTCCTAGTATAAGAAAAATATGCTATTCAAACAAAGATAAAGGATGAGGATAAATAAAATGGGTCTCCTCCGACAAGAAAACATATCTACACTATTTAAATATGGATGAGGACATGGATGGATACACAATATGATAGCGGCCTCCGTGAACACCCCTAATTAATATGGAAAAGAGAGAATTATATATTTAAGGAAATTTTATGATCTAGTGTAAAAATTAAGAAAAGAATAGTGAAGATAAAAGAGTCGCCTGGCGAGTTTGAATCGCCGGTCCATCCTTCTGAGTAACAGATCCAATAGAATGCGATGCATCCCAGATGCACTATAGAATTGGGCACATATTCATTTTCTCCAAGATTACAAATACTCATAATTGAAATTAACAAGTGCATAATCTAATTTAAATTGACAATTTTACGAAACATACATAAACACATGAGAAATAATGAGGGAAGATTTACATTTTACCATTAATTGGAGACATAATATTCATGAAAATTCTCCCAGTATTGTACTCAAGCGGATAAGAGAATTTTTGTGCCATTTGGGATACGCAATGCCAATTTGTTGCTCCTTATATTAGATACGGAGAGCCTACATGTAGGGCTACATTCAAAACCTAAACTTGATTTGATGTTGATGGAACTAATGTGAGATTGACTCGAGTCGAGTCCTATCTTAGGGTTGGTTAGGTCCAAAAACAAAAAACTCAAGTAAATCTCTAGTCGACTCGGGTTTAGTAGGTGATAAACCTAAGACCCAACCCGAATTTGTAATTAACTTACAATATTATATTTAACTTAAATAATATTAATTTTTATAATTTTTGATAGATAGGACCAACCTAATATAGTGTCATTTTAGTTTAAATTGTTAGAACCGACCACCCAAAATAAAATCTCAATTCTTATTTTGGTTTTTGAGTTTTTTATTTTTTATTTATCTCGGGTTAAGTACAAAAAAATTATTTTCTTACTCAGGTTACGTCTAAGGAACTCGGTTCTATCTCCGGTTTAGTCGAGTTCTAATACTACCCAAGATGCAGCCTTGCTTACATGTCCTTTACCATCTTCATGGGTCTTCATTAAGTTTTTTAGTCTACAACGATATTATACCCTCGCATTTCCTATAGGACCTGTCAAGCTGGACCAGCTCTATGACCAAAGCACATGGATGTCCTTGCAGTGTACGTGGAGGCCTAATATGTTACATAGCTACCCAGCAAGGTAACCCATTGAGGGTGTGACTCGGCCGGGCTCACACAGGTTGCCCAGAAAGTATCCGGCACAGCAGTTGGCAGAGACATAAGTGTAAGGGATTCCGGCATCCTCAATTGCTTTTCTCACCAACATCTTGTCATCAAAGCTGTTCCTCCCGAACTCTGATGGCAAGAATCTCTGCAAGTGCATGGGCCAAAATTTTCTACTTAGGCACTACAACAATTGCAGTTATATGTACTCCATATTTCAAGTCCTTGTGAGCTGATACATTATGAAACTCATCTTGTTTAGAATAAATCTTATAGATATTTGACCTTTGTACCCAAATCCCTTAAGAAATAAAATTCCAAGTCTGCTAAACAAAATGTTCCATCAATTATATGCTATATTCCTGTCATTTGCATGTCCCGTCTACAAGCAAACTATCTATGTGGGCTGCACTCATCCTACATAAGACTTGTACCTTGACATTGCCAGCTTCCTTGATGGCATCTATGAGCTTGAGCTGTAGCAAGATATGGTGGCTTCTAATGTAAGGAAGCCCGGCAATTGCAGATACGACCACATCAACTTGTCTTACGGCATCGACGAGGCTCTGGTGCTTGAATAATGAACCGTAGACGAGATTGGCACCTTGCTGCTTGAAAGAGAGAAGCATTTGCACCCTCCGCCAGACTTGCTTTGACTATATATCCTCCTCCCAAGGTATCCAGTTCCCCCCACCACAATTATCCTGCTATTTCCTATCTCTCTATACAATACAAGCATGTGCATTTCATTCCGTGAAGAAGAAAATTACAGAGAGTGTGTCTCAGACACTGTACAAGTTGGTGGTCTTGATTGGTTGGTCTGATACCCTCCCGCAAGCTAAAGGTGGTGGAAGCACTTGAAGCTTGGAGCATAGATTAAAGAATTGGTGAGCAGTGAGATGTTTGGTGAAGATATCAGCTAGCTGATTTGAACTGTGAATGTGATGTAACTAGAGAAACTTGTTGACAAGTTGTTCACGAATGAAGTGATGATCGAGTTTTCCAGACCAACCAATCAAGACAGTCAACTTGCCAACATCACAACCACCTATCTGTAATTGAATTCCCAGTATGCAATTCTATCTTACACGTTCTACTTACTCATGTCATTCATTTATCCACCTCACGTCTCATCTGGACTGATCTAATACTATATAAAACTAAAATAGACAAAGATGGACAGAACTATAAGAAATTCTATGCATTTCATTCCGTGAAGAAGAAAATTACAGAGATTGTGTCTCAGACACTATACAAAAGGAATCAAAAGAATCTGGGTAGTTACAATCCGATGGTTCTTTTGAGAAGAGCATAAACAGCTGAGATAGAATTGCTTACTGGGAATTCAGTTACAGATAAGTGGTTGTGATGTTGGTAAGTTGACGGTCTTAATTGGTTGGTCTGATATTATCATCAACCCGGTCACCCTCTCAATCCCAGCATTTGCTCTAGCTCCTACCTGACCCAGTTTGTCACATCACGCCCAAGAAGCATCCAGTTGTGCGACATGTGAAAGGCAAAACATATGAACAAGTCAATCGATCTCATCGCAGCATCGTGAATACAAAGGCTATGGATGTTGCGTTTCTAATATGGTTGCATTTCTAACATGGCCAAAAGACCATATAGCCAACATAAAGGTCGGGGAGCCCCAACTTGCATCCAAGGGACTTCTAACATGATGTCCTGCCAATTAGTAAGCATGTGCCTTTCATAAAGTTACAAAGCCAACCATCGTACTAATAGTACACATTAAGCTCAACCAATTGCTCGTACTTAGTGGGGAACTTTTTTTCGTTTTATTGCAGTGGTTGTAGTACCCTCAATTTTTTTTCTTGTTATTTTTAGAATTTTTAGACTATTTTTGAACTCAATAGACATATAATTGGGTAAGACGGTTAGCAAGTTCGCAAACCTCACCTGGGCAAGGTGTGCATCAGGCAAGTCTATTGACCCATCAGATAATGTAGCAACGTGTTATTCACAAGTTGAGGATTGACTCAAATTAGTTACATTTGATTTAGACTATTATATGGTTGATACTGAGGTCTCGGATGTGGCCCCTTGGTAAAAGATGTTTGGGTAAAGTTTAAGATCATTGTTTTTATTTTTTTAAATCTGGATATGGTTTACTTAAATAAGGTTAGGAGTTAGCAATGCCTTCATGTTTAATTTCTTTCTGATTATGTTTATTGTTATACTTATGTTTCCAAATCAAGAGTGTGAATTTTTGTGGGCGAGCAATCTTACTTGGCATAAGCTCAAAATCCACTTATACTTGTACGTATAGATGTCTTCTTTAACAACATAAGTGTCCTTTTTTCATATAGTGGCTTATTTCTATAATCAAAAGAATGTTATTTATTTTTAATTTTGAGTCAATTTAAGTTTTAATATTGATTTATAAGGTGAAAAAAAAGAAGACTCACATTTGTATTGTAAGGAAAAAAATACACACATATAATATTCACATACTTTATGGTAGAAGTGATCGTTAGTAAAAAATGGTGAAGATTGGAGGTTTGTATATTAAAAAATAAAAAATCTAGGCAAAACGACTGATTGTTAGATTGGGACAATCAATCGTTAATGAATTGTACTAAAATCTCCGAAAAATAGAGGAACAAATTGGGTGTCTTCATTTCTCTGAGTGGTTGTTCTACCGCCCAACATCGACTAGCGAACAACTGTGGATGTCAGTTTGACCCTATATCGGCAAAGGGCTTCCACTTCCAGCCTTTGCACATCTTCTACACACACTAGACACCCCTAAACTTCAGGGTATGCCTCTGACCGCTGTCGAGTGACCCACCCCAGCCTAAGGCCAACCTGGTGTCCCGCTTGATGTTGCATTGGCTTGGGCCATATGTCCTACCGACATGGGCTTTGCCCTGTCCCAGTGACACCAAGGGCCAATAATTCTGGCCTGATTCCAGCTTTGACCCCCACTTTTGTTATGCACGACCCAAAAACTTATGGGAAAGAGTTCCAGAATTTTGACCCTTCCAAGGGGAAGTATTATTGTCAGCCATTAGACTCAACCATTGAAGGCTCAATTGATGTCATACCATATCTTCCACCGTAAGCCGTACTTGATGCACGATCATCCGTACAATGATTTGATTGTGGGTAAGCGTTTAGAAATAACACTGCCTTTGTCAGCTACCCATGTGGAGCCTTATTGCCTCAACTTGTGTTTATGGAACGACTCCACCACTAGGCAATATGGCCATTAAAGCCCTCCTCTGCATCCCTTATGTCCTAAGTATGCAACAAAGTCCTTTGCCATGTTGTGAGGCTTTGACAATGCGGAATTGTTACCGTTAGATATAGTATGCTATCTATTTTAATGTTTTGCGGCCAACAAGTGTTTTAAACTATTGGCCTATCTCCAATTAGTCACTTCCCATTCTATGGTCACTTTTGCCATTTCTAGTGGCACAACCTTATGTCTGGTCACCCTAGTGCGCCTAGTCTTTTACCTTGAGTGAAATTAATCTAACCTTATCGAGAATAATTCTAGGATCTCTGAAAATCCTCAGGATAACAATGACTCTCAAAGTGTGATGTTTTTAGCCACCTATTCCGCTATCGACGTCGCCACTGTCGTTTACTCGCCATCAAACTCCTATAGATTACGAGGTAGGGGACCTTGAACTTGTAATTTCATTATAACATGCTTTGATTGTATAGTAGCATGCTAGGAGTTTATAATTTAATGTTCTACATGATTATATAAGCATGTTGTTTGTATGTGAATTGTGCATATGTCAGTGTAGTAAGTTCTTATGAATTGTATGTATGTGACCAGAGCACATGATATTTGTTGTGGGCTGGTAGTATGTGATCGATGGGCACAAGTGGGAGTGTTTGATTGTAAGTTTGGCAAAGGATACTTCATAGTCCATGACATGGAAACTGTGACTGTATGTTGGGCGAGGAAAGAAGATAAATGGACAGGTGAAGGTTGGACTTGATGAGATTGGGTGATCGGTTTGGATTGAGTCTGATGGTGTATTGGAGCAATGAGCTAAAGCCTTCGGGGATGTAAGGATTTAGAAGACTTAAGGTTCAGAACATCTTGGGTGATTGTGAGTTAGTAAAAGGTAACAACATAATTGTACATACATAATGCACATAATATGAATTGTAACGAAAGAATAATGTGTGAGGAATTAGTAAGGGTTTGATGACAGGACTTAGGTCTAAGGGTTTCATTTGAGGAGTTTGAGTAAGAAGATTCAATTTTAAGGCGAATAGTGTAAGTTGTAAGGCTGTAAGTGTATGATGGTAAGATTATCAGTATAGAATTCGAGTTTAAGTAAGGCTATGCAGAGATCGGTATGGTTGTAAGTGTAAGGGTGGGGGATAAGTTAAGTAAAGAATGCCACCTTTATGGGTTGGAACTTCTGAATGGACATATTTCTAACCTTGTTGGCTGAAAAATGTAAGACGGAAGTAGTTTCGAACATAATTGTATATGCATAAGTTACCTAATATGAACTTGAATGGTAAGTCACTCTAATTTGATAACGATGTGAGTTTGAGACTGAGGGTTTCGATGGATTAAGTTCCGTTTCTGTGCCAGTCGATAAGTAATCGACTGACCGTCCTTCCTAGTCTAGCCATGGTGTTATCTACGAGATTTGGTCTTCGTACTATATTTCGGCCCAGACGTTTGATGATCTGTTGAGAGCGCTGTAAGTTTCCTGCCCAAGAGTGGCACTATTATTTTTTCGCCCTTAGTTGGCACTGTATGGCCCCAGATAGTAGGCATTTGCACGCTCAGGTAAGTAATATCATGGATCTGCTCTTACCTGTTTGATCCTATGCCCCATGAGCATAGGTGTGCCTTGCCTTCAGAAAAGTCCATGGTGTCTAGTTGTTCCCCAAAGGTTAAGGTGACTCCCCAGTGGCATTCCCTTCCTTTTCGACACTAGAGCTTATTAATGGTAATGAGCTTCAGTTATCGGTAGTATGTGTATGATAGTAAGAGTAAGTTATATGTTTCATATTCTAAGTAAGTTGTACGTATAAGATTTAGGGTAAGTGTGAGCTTATTTGGAAGACAGTAAGAGTACGTTTATGAGTATGAGTAAGATTGTATGAGTAAGTTGGTGAGACTTTGATTCAGACGGTAAATGTAAGTGTAAGTGTAAGTGTAAGTTTTTAAGAAAGATGTAAGAGTACATTTATGTATAAGAGTAAGATTGTACGAGTAAGGTTGTACAAGTGAGTTCGTAAGAATAAGGTCGTATGAGTATGTGTATGTTGTAAGTGTAAGCGTATGTTTGTACGAGTAAGCTGATAAGACTGATTCAGAGTGTAAGTGTAAAAGCATGATATAGGAGTAAGTGTAAGTTCGACTTGTATAATGATTTGTATGCGTGACCATATTTATGTTTCTTATTCTGTTTGCTTCTTGTGTGATTGCATGGAAGTATCTATATAAGAACTTACAGAGTTGATTGATTTATATTTCCCCTACTGGGTATTTTCCTACTAAGTATGAAAATATTCACCCTATCTTTTTAGCCCCTTTGTTCAGAGGCTTTTGCAGGTTGTTTGATAGCTCTTTGGATAGGACTTCTCCCCATGATGAACTATCCTTCCTCGACCTGGAGCACAACGAAATCGTAGTGAGGCTTTATAGATTTTACTGTCACTATCTCATGTATTGGTTAAGGTAAGGAAACTGTATTTTTCTGGACTTGTGTACCTATATATGAATCAGAACAGATTGTTGAAGAACTTGTACTCAGAAAGGCCTGTGATGTATTTATTTTTAAAGACCATGGCCATGCGAGTTTTCCTTATATGTTTTTGTTTCGGGTCACAGCTGAGAATTTTAGTTTTTTCGTATGATGAATTAATTTACGAAAGTTGTTTTCACACATTTTGAATTCTGTTAATTAATTTGATTTACATCCGTGTTTTGAAAAAGAAATTTTAGTAAACTTTTAAAGTGAATGTGTGGAAAAACCTTGGGCGTGACAATGGGAGAGAGAGGAGAGAGAAAATGGAGAGATAGAGGAATAGAAGAGAGAGAAAAGAGAGGGGGAGAGAGGTGAGGAGAGGAGAGAGAGGGTGAGGAGAGAGAAGAGAGAGGGAGGAGAGAGAGAGGAGAGAGGGATAAGTGTATTTTTTAATTATATCTTTGTTTAAAAAATAAATAAAATAAATTATTAGCGACGCCTAGGATAAAGCGTTGCCACTACCCTAGGTATTAGCGACCCTTAGACATATGCATTGCAACTACCTATAGTAGTAGCGACGCTTTATCCTAAGCGTTGCTAATAATTTTATTTCATTTAATATATTATTAATTTTAAAATATAAGATATGATTTAAATTTTTAAAATTAAAAATTAAATTTCCCTAATCTCTCCTCTGTCGTCTTTGGAGTCAGGGCTCACATTGACGCACATGGAAGAGAGAGGAGAAAGAGAGGGTAAAGAGAGAGTGAAAGACAGAAAGGCTAGTGTATGAGGTATTAGCGACGCATATGCTTATGCGTCACTTATGCGTCACTAATAACTAGAATATTAGCGATGCATATTTTTATGCATCGTTAATAACTTTTATTATAAATTTTTTTTATTTTAAAAATATAATATTAAAATTAAAAAATCCTAAAAGATTAAAATTAGAGGATGGTGTGTGTGTAAAGAGAGAAGAGAGGGTGGAAGAAAGTAATTTATTTTTTATTTTTTTACTATTACATTTTATTATAATAAGCGAGAGAGAGTGAAGGGAGAGAGGAGAGAGAGAGGACGAGAGAGAGTGATGAGGGTAGAGAGAAAGTGAAGAGAGAGAGAATAGAGAGAGAGGAGAGATAGAGAGTGTAGAGAGATAGGAGGAGAGAGAGAGGGTAAATAGAAGTGGAGTGTAGAGAATGTGAAGAGAGATAGGGTAGAGAGAGAGGGGGAAAATAAAGAGAGAGGAGGGGGATGGAACCATGGAGAGAGGGGGAGGGATGCCCGATTCTGTCTCCGTACCAGAATCCAGCCCCTTATTCATGGTCCCCCCCCCAGTCACCCCCAAAAGAGGGGGGGTACCCAGGGAGAGAGAGAGAGAGAGGAGGGGGCGACCTGGGCAGAGGATGGGAGGGGGATAGGGATGCCAATTTCTAGGCCTTTCTCCTCAGTCGCCCCCTAAAGAGGAGAGGGGGGACCCAGGGAGAGAGAGAGAGAGAGGAGGGGGATGTTGGATTCCGGCTCCTCTCCGAAATTCGGCCCCCTCTCCCCGGTCCCCATCCCCCCATTCACCCCCTACTCCCCACCCCAATAGAGGAGGGGAAAGGGGGGAATAGGGGAGAGAGAGAGAGGACAAGGGGAGTGGGATGTCTGATTTCAGCTCCTAGCCGGAATCATGTCTCCCCCCCTCCCATTCATCCCCCTCAATAGAGAAGGGGCAGGAGGGGGCAAGGGACCCGGGGAGAGAGAGGGAACCGGGATGCCGGATTCCTGCTCCTTGCCATAATTTGGCTCCCTCTCCTTGGTCCCCACCCCCATCGCACCCCCTAGCCCCACCACCGACAGTTTTTTTTAAAAAAAAAATTAACTTTTTGAGAGATGCTTCTAAAAGTGTCGCTGAAGCTTTTTTTTTTAATGTATTAGCGACACTTTCTAAAGCGTTGCTAATACACAAATATTTTTTTCATTAGTGGCGCTTTTCATAAGCATCACTAATAAGCTATTTTTTATTTTTTAAAATATTTTTATATTAGTGATGCATAATAAAGCGTCACTACTAATCAATTATTACCGATGCTTATGACTATGAATCACTAATAAGCTATTTTTTGTAATTGTTTTAATTTTTTTCCATTAGTGATGTAAAATAAAGCATTGCTTATAATCAATTATTAGCGACGCTTATTATTATGCCTATCTAATAAGCTATTTTTTTATAATATTTTATATATTAGCGACGCTTAATAAAGCTTCGCTAATAACCAATTATTAGTGATGCTTATGTTTATGTCTCATTAATAATTTACTATTACCAAAGCTTTTTTATGCATCACAAAAGTAAAATAATTAGTGATGCAAAGCTAAACATCGCTAATGTTAGACTATTAGTGACACTTAGTGATATGTGTCACTAATGAGCAATAGTGACTACAGTTTTATCGACACATTTTGTGATGCTTTTTATGCATCGCTAATATGCATTAGTGACGCTTAGAGTACTAGTAGCGATACTGAAAAACATTACTAATAGTACTATTTGTTATAGTATAGGAAATATCATGACAATATATGACAACCACAACTTAAACATTCATTAATTATGAAAGGAAAAATTGGTACGAGTAATTGCACTATGTAAAACTCATGCATAAAGAGTTACTCTACAAGTGCTAATTAATTACACTCTAAACTATTGGCTAAACATCAAATTACACTAGATCATTAAACAAATTGCACTTGGGAGTTTTTTTTATCTTCATAGGATTATAGCGCAGTACTGAATGGGGTTCTTAGCTATAATGAAGGGTTGAGATTCTCAACCACCTGGAACCATGATCCCTCATAGGCCTTAGCTCAATGGTATGGATGGGCAGGTAAAAGTATTCAACAATAGTTTGAATCTACTTTGTGGTGTGGTATACAACTGAAGGAGTCAAAGAACCCACTTGATGTTACCACATCTTTAGAGTGTCATCCTGCGTTAGAGATAAAGGTAATGTAGATGTTAATCTTATTAAGGATGATTAAGACTTTGCTAATTTTAATGATAATATTTGACATGGTTTCTCATTTTTCAATCCTACTAAGTATCCTTGTGGTGTGGTATATGTGCAGTATCATAGCTTTCTTGGAAATTGTGTTCATGGTGTGGATATCTTTAGGCCACTTAACATGTAGTACACAATGTTAAGTACACTTTGTGTTTGAATATTATAAAACTTGTGTGAATAATTGTAAGCACATGAATTTCATTTTATATTTGATTACTATGTATTATGATATTAAGATCTATACTTGAGGTTTTATGATAGATGTTAGCTAGGGGTCCAACCTCACTGTATAGGATGCAAATTGGTCTGGGTGAATGAACTTGGGTCTGACTGGTTGGACCCATAGTGCATGCTTGGTGATCTCTGGTCCCAGTGTGCCCTATGTGTGTATCCACACCACAATTAAGGAAAAATGATAGATTATAGTAGGGCACTTCATACAATTAAGATTGTCACTTATCCAATACATAAATCAGTAAGTTTCCCAATCTTTCTTTTAATTCTTGTACATAATTGTGGAAAAGTTTAGATATTTGAGTGCCTGTGCATATGGCACATTGTGAGTTGTTTGGATCGAGATATGCTGATGCGTACAAAACTAGAAGGTGGGCTGGTAATTAAAATTAGTCTGTCCCTCTTTTGCATGCACCCCCAGATCGAGATACATGGTCCACAATGTGGCCAGAGAATAAACGGGACTCTATGTGAAAAGACATAATTTGGGTGGATAATCAAATCAGCCATGTCCTTGAAATAAAGCCCAAAAGGTTAATTAGTTTGTGTTCATTCTAGTTTATTGATTGATTATAGATCTGAAATTATGATTATTGCTTATGTGAAGTTTGGTGTGTTTGCGCATGTTATATACATTAATTTTGAAGCAGTAGTAGCTGAGATGTCAACAACGATCCTGTAAAAAAAAATTGTTTTAGTACTTGCACCATAAAGCGAGTTTGATTACATTAAGTTGAAGTGAACCCTCCAAAAATGGTGGTATGCAAAATTTGTAAAAGTTTTGTTTAGTGAGCATGCTTCACTTACATAATGAAAAAAAAGGAATGGGCATCACAATGTAATGTACTGAAGAAAGGTGGTCATTATTAGGAAATATGATGACAAGATGACAACCACAACTTAGAGATTCATTAATCAGGAAAACAGAAATTGGTATGAGTAATTGCACTATATAGAACTCAAGCATAAAGAGTTATTCTGCAAGTGCTAATTACACGCTAGAGTATTGGCTAAATATCAAATTACACTAGAACATTAACCAAATGGGAATATGGGGGATGGAAAATTAAGAAGGTCATGAACAATTCCCACCACCAGGTCCCCCAAAATACATGCCGAATGGCTTCAACACTTCATCATATGCAGGGAGAACATGATAGCAGTCTTCATTACTAAGAATCCTGATTAGACGAGTTTCATCCACTCCCTCGAGATGGTTGTCCCCATTGGCCCACTCCATTCGCCCAATAAGGCCCGCCCTGCCAAATCCCTCCACCGGATAATGGCCACTCCCCATTGCCGCCCCCCTGGATGCCTCCCCTCCCCATATAACCTGCTTTGCTCCATCAGCTAAGCCTGAGAAAAGCTCTTTTGGCCAGTAACCCACTATTAAATGATCTGGACCGACTGTCAACCACCAATGGCCGGCAAAATTGTCCTGTCACAATGAATTTTAAAAGAAGAGAACGATATTAAGATTCATGACTATTGCATTTTGTATTATAAAATAAATAAATAAAATTTTCTTTCCTAATAGCTAGAACTTTTGAAAAACGTGGTTATCTAACATGGTAAAGCTCAAGGTTCAAGGAAATCCTTCGTTTTAGTTACATTGGAGGCATTTATACTTCAATTGTTGTTTGATCTGCGATACTTAATAATTGCTTTCAGATGAGTAGGGACGTTAGAACATAAAATAAATCAAATTTCCTCTCTTAACTACAATAATTTTTGGAAAACACGGTTATCTTGTACACACTGTAATTGAAGCAAGCTGTAAATGCAAATTAAAGATGTAATGCTACTGTGCTCAGGAAAAAGAAAATTTGCGCTATACAAGTTGTGGTTTATAATATGTGGGAGTATCATCTGAATGAAATAGTCACCTTCATAAGAAGAAGCTCAATAACCTGCTGCTTTCCACCATAGTCTGAAACAATCGAAAAGACAGCACCAAAGGCGACTGTTTGGCTAACTTGTATGAAGCCTGAACATGATGCTTCCTTGCAGACTGTCTGACTCTTCGAGTCTCCCTAATCAGCGTACCCATTTCAGTAAATGACAGAAACTTTATGATATGAAGTGATATTTAGACATGGAAGTTTTCAATTAGCTTACTGTATAACTCGAATATAGCCTTGTCTTAGTGTCTCCAAACAAAGATGGGTTTACCTGGAGGGGAAAATTAAAATGGTTGAATTTTGGTGGAGAAGTGTTTTTGATAAGTGCAACCATTTAATGTGGAGAATGAATTGGTGCTTGTAAAGTGATCATCACTTACCGCCCATCCTACTTCTATGGAATTGAATTCAGGATTTTCGTCGACCACTGTGATTTTCACTTCTGTGAACTGATCTGCTGCGACATCTGGAGCCCATAGACCAAGTATAGCTCGAGTTCCATAGTACTGGCCACCGACGGTGCTGTAGAATGCAACCTGAACAGGAAAAAGAGCGTTTCACCGTGTTAAGGAAAGGATAAAAGACAGCCGAGATAGACTTTACTGGCTTTGGTTAGTATTTCAATATGAGTTCAGTTAGTATTTCAGGTATGGATTTTGATCCAATGACGCACATTAGTTAGGGGGGGAGGTTTGAAACATGCCAGCCACCTCTATTATTTTCGTTAATTAACTTTTTCCTTTCCATAGTAGAAATTTCTTCCAATAAATTAACTTCTATTGTAGCAATTAGTAAATTTTTTGCCGTTAAAATAGGGTTAAAACTGTACAATTAATGACCTCCATGTTTTGCTTAGAATCCAACTTGTTATGTCTGGAATACTTTTATTTAGCAAAAAAATTGTCAATAAAATTTTTTGAAGACAACAAATATGCAAATCAAGCCAAATCAATTCAAGCCATTCGAAGATCAGCTTCACTTGCCTCCTTCACACCCTTTTCGGAATCCGTTAAATTTTTTCGTTAACAGCAACCACTAGTATGAAGCATGCATCTTTTATTTGGTCTACTAATTTTACACAAAATGTAATTATACTTAAGTGCGTTATATGCGACACTTACTTGGTTAGTAGACGGATTAGAGGTTTCTTGTATGTGAACATTGGGAGGCTTATCGAATGAATTTCTAGCAGAAAGATTCTTATGCACCCTAAGGATAGGAACACTTCCCTTCGGACAGCCACCATTTTTGAGCTCGATCGGAAGCGGTTTTCGCTTTGATTGAGCCTCGTCTTTATGACTTGCAAGGAAACTAGGTCTCATCTGTGTATTGAAGGCAAGACAACCACATTGATATGCCACAAAATTGAAGATGTCAAACTCACTTTGGATTCTTAATTAAGAGCAAGTGTTTTTAATATTAGAGAATATTAGTAGATCAAAGAAATCCATGAAAATAAAGGGAGACACATGAAATTTACTTCAAGTTTATGGTTTCTGAGAAGTGGATGGCTTAAGGAAGGCTGGTTATGAATATCAACGCAGTCGTATATGTCGCCATGATCAGTCTGAAAGCAAAGAACAGGAATTTGTTAAGTAAACATAGAACAACATAAAATAATAATGGGCCAGATAGAATTCATGAAAACGCTTTAACGGTTAATTAATTTTCGATTTGAACATGACATAATACTAGACAAAAAAGTATCGCAAAAAAAAGAATACTAGACAAATTAAGATGCACTGTAAGTATACAACAAGCTAAGAAATAGTCTATAAATTTTTGTTGGGTGATTACCAATGCATTACCTGAATCGTGGTGATTACACCGTTGTTAATGAACTGTGATGTTTGTCCCCTGTGAAGAATTCTTGCATCAACTTCCTGAGTTCTCAAAGCAAGAGCGAGTACTGAAAGAACAAGGAGCAGCATCTTCTCCAAAGATTAGTTTCAGACGTAGTGATGCATACTCTTTCTCGTTAAATAGACGTCTGCTGATTGCCTATCAAGGTGTTTAATTGGTTGATTTCATTGCCTTTTTTACTTTATTTCCTTTCCTTCTTAAGGCCCATCATTCCATATTTAGGCTGCTCGCGGCTTTCAAAACATGCTTCATGTGGAAGCGCAATTAACACACTGGAACTGGACTTATAAACACATATGTTCCGAAATAAAAGTAGAATGTGTTCACAGTTGAGAGCAATTTCCCAACTTAGTGCAATCAGAAGTATGGAATGTTAATATTGTTGTGAGGGAAGAGAATGGAACGGATCTAAATTAGGAGGCTGGGTTACGATTGCCCGAATATTATCTAGGGGAGAACCAACATATATTGGCAAATCGTGGGCTCATGGTTACATAAAATTTGGCCCAATGAATTGAAAATTTAGTACCGAAAACATGGCTGCGCCGCTTGGAACTGACTATAATTTTTTGTCCTTGGGTAACCTTGTATCTTGTTCTTAGTCCTGATTAATCGTTCGTTGGTGCTTACCTTAATGGTTTTCCCTGATTATTGTAGATGTTTAAAATTTGAATCTTGTTATTGGACGTTGACCCATGCTTTGAATGCTACTCGTTATATTTTGGTGTGGATCTAGCTTTAGAAGGCTTCTATAAATATTGTTATACCACCGGATTTAATTTATTTTCTACATAGAAAAGCATGTGAATTGAGGGCAGTAATTTAATTTTATAATAATGAGTGGCATCAAATTTTATATATCAAAATTAGATGATTCACCCGATTCTGCTTCCCCTCTTAAATAAGGGAGGAATGCCCAACATCAACTGTGTTTGTGGAGGTCATGGTCCATAAACATAGTTGATGTTTGTGTGGCAGTGGCTTTTCTTTCCAAGGGGTACATTTTTCATAAAAATCAAAACAAGAAAAACCAGGAGTGGTGGACTCTAAGTGTGAAAGTCATAACGTTCCTCTATGCACTACAAAGTTTTAGTGCTTCATTGTACGTAAGCAAGAAGAAACCTAATTTTATAACTAATTTTAATCGGGCTAATTTTACCTTGCCGTTGGTTGCCCATGTACGTATGGGATAACATTACAATATAATTCTAATACGATTGAATCTGAACATAGTTCTGCATAATGGCTATAACATGCATCAAGCATCACAAAATGATATACATTAAAATATATATATCTTTATATCCGAATAATTATTTAGAATAAAATAAAAATCTTATAAATCAACAGAGTTGAACAGAAGCCAATAAATCAACAGAAACACATCTCACTTTATCACAGAAGTTAGTAGAACACACAACAAAGCATATTAGATCATATCAGATCTCATCAAATCATATTATATCATAACAAATCAAATCGGAGCATATCAGATTAAACAAAGCATTTCAGATCATATTAGATCAAAGCATATCAAAATACATGAGATAGAAGAAGGTATATATCTTAAGTAACACATGCATCCATATAATCATATATCTTAATTAATATAATAATATTACTAATTAAGACATGCATGCACACAAATCAAATTAAATCAAAAAGTCAAAAATGATTACTCCCCAATAATTCTAGAAGTTGCAATGTTTAGATATGCTTGTTTCCTCTTGGTGCCCTCCCCTTAAGATCTAGAGATGGCGGTAGAACCTTTTATTGCTTTGGAACATCTTTCTCATTGCATTTGAAGGCAGCAAACATCACCTCTCTTTAATAAGAGGTATTTCTCCCTTTGCGGCTTGAAGGAGATAGACATAGCTTCCACTTAATCGGGGATACTAGTATCGACAAGCCCTTCAAAACTAGACCCCACATGGGTAGGTTATTCATTACTTTTTACCCGGGTCTTGCCCATGTGGCATGCTTCCCAATGTTGTAACTTTCACTCCCGATTTTTGTTTTGCATGTTCTTCGATTCATTGCACTCATTACTTCGAGCTCTACACATATACGTGGATTTTATCCCTTCAAACCCCTTAAAATTTAACTGTACATTATTACCCCCAATTCCTCGATTTAGGCGCAATAAGAACATGGGGTGTTACAATCTTACCCCCTTAAATGAATTGCGCCCTCAAAACACTCTTGAAAACACAACAAAACTAGAATAGAATCCAGTCGATATTCAGATAGCAATCACAAGCATTATTTCGATAATTTTAATTGACACAACATTTAGAAGCACAATTTGATAAGCCATAATCCCTTTATTACTCGGATAGACCATTCGGAAATCTTCAACTGATAATTAAGATTGGAGAAAACATTTGAAACATAATCCGATAGCACATTTGAAAATAAACAGTATTTGACAGTTAAAGTCAGATGAACCACACACAAATGGATTCTTACATTTATAATCAGATAAAATACATAATCCAATACTATACACTTGGATAACACAAAACGAAATCCGATAAATTATAATCATATTGAACACTTGTAAACAGAACCCAAGAGATAAAAATCGGATTGACACATTCATAACCACGATCCGATAATTTAAGATCGAATTAGAACCTTCGTAACTGAAATCTGATAGTTTATAATCGAATAAAACACTAAAAACAATTGATCTTTATTTTAAAATTAGTTAAGTAATTATTTGGAGTCAAACAAAACATAGCAAATAAGGACTAATCCAATCCATTCAAATGCAAATTCAGAACCTTTCGAAATTCAATTATCCGATAACTCATGTATAATCACAATCTGATAGTTTATGATTGGATAAAACAAAATCCAATTATTAATTTAAAATCCGATTGTGAATTTAACATCAGAAAATTTATATCATACATAATCCAATTATGAACTTTAAATTTGGAGAAATCATTTTTTAGAATCAAAGTAGATCAAATCAGAACAAGACAAATCAGAATAGAGTAGACAGATTAATCTAGAAACAAATCAAGAATTTTTTGGAATTAAATCATCCAATAGATCACATAATACAAATATGATAATTTGAGATCGGCTAACATAGTCAGATTATTATTTTCAAAATCAGATAAATTTTTAGAATTAGAACTAAACAAATAGATCAAAAGCCATCATACCAAACGACAATCCCCCTAGCACTCATGGGGCAACGAAAGGCTCAGAAGGATAGGAGCTTTTCCATGATGCTTCACACCTATATGTGCATGTCATACTGATTATTTTTCTTGTTGGGTATCTAGATAAAGAGTGCAGTGATAATTCCAAGTTTCACCCCGGAACTACCCTTTCATAACTAGAATAGATAGATCAGAGCTTTGAAACTGAACAACATTCCCTTCGACACTCATGGGGTAGTTAGAGGCTCAATAAGTGAGGAGTTTTCCCATGATGCTCCTCACCCATGCACGGCCATACTGATTATTTTTCTCAATGGCTATCGAGAGAGTGGAAGCACCTGCATATCATTGTATGCATCAGAACAAAATTTCTTCATCAGAAACTGGTGACAATCATTGTCTTTTTTAAAGAGTCATTAGGAAATTAAAACATTTGACAAAAAATAGACTTTTACAGTCTTTTGGAAGTTAAATCATTTGACAAGAAAAAATTAGAAATCAATCGTACTCTTTTCACATGCATTCAAAAATTAACACATTAGACAGAAAACAAACTTTCTAACTAAATCAATTGTGTCAAATCATGCTCAGAACAAACATTTCAAACCAAACAAGATTTGAAATCAAAATTCATCTCAATGCACTAGCAGAATCAACATTGGAGCTATCCCCTAACCCCCGTGTTCCATACCACAGGCGTGTGATTGTTTCTCCGTAGTAATTCTACTATCCATCGAGACAACTTCAGATGAACTTTGTTCGGTGTTTGATGAGATTGCTGGATCATCGTCGTCTTTCAAGTCCATTCCTCGACCATGTCCGGCCATTTGTGGCCCCACAACAGCATGTTTGTAGCCCTAGCTCAGCATGCCATTGCCCCCGACTAAATCAGTTTTGCTGCCACTGGCGTCAGCTTGTGGATAGCTACAAACGTTGACTTGACCCAATGATGGCCAGGGGTCGCCGCTTCCGTCCTCCCTTTCACGTCTTTTACCTAAGCCAAACACTCCAAATTTTGGGTACGTCTCTTACCTCTATTGCACGGGGCCCAACCTAGCCCAAGGCCAACTTGTCCCGCCTGACATTGCGCGGACTTGGATTGCATGTTCAACTGATATGGGCTTTGCCCTGGCCCAATGATGAGATTAGGGGATTGGTTTGGAATGAATCAATTGGTACATTAGAGTGAAGAGCAGGAGATGCAGGGGATGTGAGGATTTTGATGACCTAAGGTTGTGAGCAACTTTTGGGAACTGTGAGTTAGTAAGAGATGACAACATAATTGTACACACATAAAGTACATAATATGAATTGTAACGAAAGAAAAATGAGTAAGGAATTAGTAAGGGTTTGATGATAGGACTTAGGTCTAAAGGGTTTCATTTATAGAGTTTGAGTAAGACAATTTGATTTTAAGGTAGATGGTGTAAGATGTAAGCCATAAGTATATGATGGTAAGCGTATGTTAGTATGGAATTTGAGTTTGACAAGTATGCTATGCAGAGATCTATAAGACTGTAAGGGTAAAGGTGGGTGATGAGCTAAGTAAAAAATGCTAGCTTTGTAGATTAGAGCTTTAGGATAGACACTGTTTTAGCTTTGTTGACTGAAGAATGTAAGATGGAAGTAGTTTTAAGAATAATTATACATGCATTAGTTACTTAATATGAACTTGAATTGTAACCCTAATTCGATAACGTTGTAAGTTGAGACTGAGGGTTTCGACAAATTAAGTTTCGTGTTTGAGCAAGTCGATAAGTAATCAATTGAGCGTCCTTCCTGGTCTAGCCATGGTGTTATCCAATGGGATTTGGTCTTGGTGTTGTATTTTGGCCTAGTCATTTGATGCTCTATTGAGAGCACTGTAAGTTTCTGCCCTTCGTGGGCAATGTATGTCTTTCTCCCTATGGATTGCATAGTATGTTCTGCCCAAGAGTGGCACTATAAGATTCCTGCACAAGAGTGGCACCGTATGACTTCCGCCCTTAGTTGGCCTTGTATGGCTCCAGAGAGTGAGCATTTGCACGCTCGGGTAAGTAGTATCATGGACCTATTCTTACCTGTTTGATCTTGTGCCCCATGAGCGTAGGTGTGCCCTGCCTTCGGAAAAGTCCATGGCATCTAGTTACTTCATGAAGGTTAAGTTGACACCCAAGTGACATTCCTTTCCTCTTCAACACTTGAGCTTATTAATTGTAATGGGCTTCAGTTATTGATAGTGTGTGTACGATAGTAAGAGTAAGTTTAATATTTTAGAATTTGAGTAAGTTGTACACGTAAGATTCAAAGTAACTATAAGTGTAAGCTTCTAAGGAAGACAGTAAGAGTAAGTTTGTGAGTAAGAGTAAGATTGTACGAGTAAGGTCTTACAAGTAAGTTCGTACGAGTAAGGTCATACAAGTTTTTGTATGTTGCATGTGTAAGTGTACAAGTAAGTTGGTAAGACTCTGATTCAGAGTGTAAGTGTAAGAATATAATAGAAAAGCAAGTGTAAGTTTAGCTAGTACGATAATTTGTGTGTGAGACCTTATTTATGTTTCATATCTTCTTGCTTCATGTGTGGTTCCATGAATGCATCTATGTATGCACTTATGAAGTTCATTAATTTATTTCCCCTACTGGGTATTTTCCTACTAAGTATCAAAGTACTCATTTACTCTATTTCCCATGGTGGACCATTCTTCCTCGACCTTGAGTACAGCGGACTCGTAGTGAGGCTATGTGGATTTCAGTGCCACAATCTCATGTACTGATTAAGGTAAGAGTTAATTGTGTTATTTTTTCCTAGACTTGTGCATATATGTATGATTTAGAACTCGACTGTTGAAAAACTTGTACTCAAGGATGCTTGGGATGTATTTGTTTTTAAAGACCATGGCCATGGCATGTTTCACTTTTATATTTTTATTTTTGGTCACGCCTAAGAATATTGGTTTGTTGTAAGATATATTAATTTATAAAAATCATGTTCACATGTTTCAAAATTTGTGGTTTCTTTGGATTTACGTCCATATTTTGAAACAAAATTTTAGTGAAATTTTAAAGTAAATGTGTGGGAAAACCTCAGGCGTGACAATTGTTATCAAAGCCTAGGCAATTTGACTACAAGTTTATAACAATCGCAAGTCCAGAGTTGTGGCACGTAAGAGTAAGTAAGAACATAGTTGGAGGGAATCTAGGTGGAGATTTTTCCTCTAATTCTGCTTCTTCCTATGTATAAGCATAGTCGAGTTGGAGTTTAGTAACTGTGGAGAGTTTTTGAGTGTTAACTCTATCTTTCGAGGCATGCGGAAAGAACTGATGGCAGTCACGGAGCAACTTGAGAATATGAAGTAGTTGTTGAGGGTTTGTATATTCTTGATGATCAGAGTGTGGTTAAGGCCACCTATGCTTGGAAAGAGGACAAAAGTGATTAGTAAAAATCTGTTAGATGTACCTAGTTTCAGATCGTTCAATCTCTAACTGAAAAGGAGTTGTGAAGGTTCTTTGGGGAATATTTTTTCTGTGATCTTCATTGTTGGAAAGGTTAAAGTTCTTTTTGTTGTTTGCAAGGGAGAAGGTAAGGAATGGAATTCAAATCCACTTCATTCACTTTTGGTAATTTGTGAATACGAGGGGATTGCTGAGAGAGTTCCAAGCCTCCTTGATGGTAAACGGTTGGGAGTTAATTGTCTCAGCACTAGATGGTGTTGTGGCTATTATCTTAAGAGTTTCAAGAAAAGAGTGGTGACATGTTTTGGATCGGTGCTTGGTTGGTCGCACAATAAGCAATTGTAAGAAACAACAGATATTTAAGTGCCCTAATGGTCAGGATGATTACATCTAGGGTATTCGAGAATAATTGGTTGTCCTAGTTGATAGCAAAATCTGAACTAGGGTTCTAGACTATAGAAAATGAAGAGCACTCTATTTCTCAGGATGGAATCATACACAAAAGGGGAACAATCCTCACATGAAGAGAGATCGATCGAGACAACTAAAGAAAGAAAAGTTCTAATTGCCCTTCACTTAAGTGAGCATTTACAAAGAAGAAATAGAAACTAATCTAGAATGACTAAACTACCCTCTATAGTATGAAGACTAATATAAACAATTAAGACAAAAACAAAGAGGAAATATATTCTAACACAAGCGAGGCAATATACTGTCGAAGGTTGTAGAGCCTTTTGGTGAGTTTGTTTGGGAAGCCATTCATGGATTCTGTCACGCCCCGGCGCTGCCCGACCCGAGCCGAACCCAGTCCAGGGGCCTGTCAAGTGCACGGGGCAACGAGGGGAAATTGAGATACGGTTTAGCGGAAGACTTAATGCTAAATACGGGCGATCTAACAGAATTACGGAGTACGCACATTCCTTTGAGCAAGAGTAAACAAGTAGAAAAGAAAGAGAGTCGCTAAACTTAAAATAAACGACTAGTCTCAAACCCACATGCTTAGTCAACCATAGCCCACTCTAGGCTCCAAAATAGGTCTTAAGCAACACAACTGTATGAAGTAACATAAATCCAACAGAGAATCATACACAAAGGTTCTAAACATAAATCATAAACCAGGAAAATAAGTCACATAAGAAGACTCCACGATCACTCCCAAGTCGTCTCCAATCTTTCCTCATAGAGAGGATCTTGACCATCTGCGTGTCGCGCCACGCAGCAATGGTTTTTAATATAACTATCATCATCGAAAACACGATAACATAGCAATATAATCATTCAGATCAAAGATTGACAAGATGTATTATTTTCTGATCACACATACACATCACCTAATCCCGCATCATAGTGTATAATCCACATAGTGCCATTCACATCATATCCACATGCATGAAATGTATCTCTAATATACATATCAAATCATGCATCACATCATATCAACCTGCATGAAATGTATCTCTAACATACATATCCAACCATGCATCATATCATATCAACCTGCATGAAATGTATCTCTAACATACATATCCAACCATGCATCACATCATATCAACTGCATGAAATGTATCTCTAACATACATATCCAACCATGCTTCAACATCCTCATTCATCATGCATGTATAAGTGTCACACACACACACACTAGTCCAACATGCAAGTCTATACACATAGAGAATAAACCTGCTCTTCAAGGCCAAAGCCTTCGAGCAACTTCTGCTTATCAAGACCGAAGTCTCAAGCAACTCCTGCTTATCAAGACGGAAGTCTCAAGTAACAATACTTGCTTATCAAGACCGAAGTCTCAAGCAACTCCTGCTTATTAAGACCAAAGTCTCAAGCAACTCCTGTTTATCAAGACCGAAGTCTCAAGCAACAATACCTGGTACGCCTGTGCACTCGGACAAACAACTGGATTCTCAGGGTCCAGATAATCATAATAATCTCAATCCACAAGACAAGTACACAACTCGTCCCTATATAACTCTATTTAACTAGACTCAACCTAGGGAGTTCACATGTTCCACACAGGAACTTAAATCAAATCATGTCCTTTCAGACCAACCAAGTTCCAATTAATTCAATGAGCGATTAATCCGGCACGCAATCTCAACCATTACATACAATCAATCAAATTCAATTAACCTCGACAAAGCCTCAATTGGAAATACATTTGCATCCACTTAACTAGACTCAACCCGCCTCGAAGTGTGCCTGTAAAAATACTTCTATGTCGACTCTAGTCCTCACGTCCCATACCATGAGTATTTGTGACGCCATAGAAGCAAATTTAACTAAGCACTAGTGCAACGAACCTTAGAGCTATCCATCGACATAATGTGTCTCATACCGCAAGTGTCTAATGGTTTCTCTTTGGCTGTTCTACAAAGCCGATCAATTCCGATTAACCAACGGTAAAACCTCAATTGGAAATACATTTTTATGATGCATGCAACATGGTACATATGTGGGCAAAACATACATGAATTCTAATTCATTATAGGTGCTCTCATCAGCCCTTCATGCATCATTCATAATCATAATAACAAACCTCATCATCATCATTAAACCCCACATGTGTGTGTGCACATAGTAGAAGCACTTCACTCAATGCATATCAACATGCTTGAAATTCACTCACCATCACACTACACATGAGCATTAACATCTAATCATGAATTCTAGCAGAAATCATAGGAGAAGAATCATTAAAATCGTAATTCAAATCAAAGTTTAACCACGAGCTAACCACATATAAGATCATTCACTTCACACTTGAGTCAAGATATAACACTAGTATTCACACATCAATTAACCACATCTTAAGATGGCATATCAGCCCATTAGTATACTGTAGCCCTACTGAAAATACACCTAACCATAGAGAATCAATCATTCATAACTTCAAGATGTTAATTCCAACACCATATAACCAACCACAAGCCATTCCATATAACTTTAAATATATATACCACAACTTCTAACAGCAATAGAATGCTCTTCAAGTAGCTTATTATAGATCAAAACACTCCACATAAATATGAAAATGATATTTTAAAGTAGATATGTTGAAATAAGCAATATACATAAAATTGTCAAATCCTGCAATGTAGCCATTCGAACGCCATGCAGAGCCGTTCAATCGGCTAAATAGGAAAAATGCCAAAACTGCAGTGTTGCCGTTCGAACGCCAACAAGGCAGATTCGACCTTCTTCTTCCTTTTGCATTTTCAAACCGAAACTCCATTGATAAAACTCAAAATCACCATCTAACAACCTAAATGCCACTAAAAGTCCACCATAACTTCCAGAATGCTAATCCACATCATAACAAGATAAAACCCTATGAAATCGGGATTAAAGATTACCATTTACTAATCATGCCATTAGAACACTAAATCAAGTAACTCCATTCAAAATAAACCACAAAATCAAGAGTTTTACCATAGGAAGACTGAAATTTTGAAAGTCCATTACCTTATCCCTTGATTAGGCTTGGATTTGATGGTCACCCTTCTTGAAAACCTTACAAAGACATAGAGTTTGAATTAAACTCCATTAAAACCGATTTAACAAAGAAAACCCTAATCAAAAATATAGATCTAGGGCTTGTTGAACATAAAAATCGGATTTTTAGAGCTAGGGTTTGAAGTAAAGATGCAAATCAGTAGTTTTGATATTTAAAAATGAATCAAAACAAAGGGGAAATGGTAGATCTAGAAAAGATTAAGAGAAAAGGTAGGTTTTGGTGCTTAATTAGAAGGGACTTACCTTAAACACATTCTAATCCGGGCCTAATTGGGGATTACGCTTGACCTCTCCTTTCTCATCCTATTCCCAAAATGGAAATGGCTCAGGTTTGGCCTTTTATAGTAGGGTTTGGGTTGCACTAACTAAACTAATGGGGTGTAAGTAGAATTTTGGGCTAAAAATGAGTATTTTACAAATTTAGGACTAATTAAATCTTAGAAAATTCTAAAAATTTTTGTATGAGCTTAAGTTGATGTCTAGGTTCATTTGGTCCAAAAACCCAAATTTTGACGGTGGGGCCCACAAGGGTCCCGCCAAACCCTAATTTTTGGAAAAACGGTGAAAATTTAGAAAAATCCCAAAAATTTACATTTGATTTAAAATCACTTAAAACCAGTATCTGTAAAGTTGATTTTGATTAAAACCATGAAAAACACCATCTATCTACAGAACTACCGAATAAATCAGAAAATGTGTTAACCTCACGATAACCGATAATTAAAGTAAAACGAAAACCGGTTTAAGACCAAAGATCTTACAGATTCAGTCTAGAGCAGTTGAGCTTTGTCAAGGAGATTCCCAACATGTTTCCCTAATGACTTATTGAGGTTTCCACTTGAGGAAAAGAGGTGGAGTTCATTTGGGAGTTAGTGCCTAGTGTACTCCCTATCTCTAGGGCATCATTGAGGATGAGCCGTTATAATAGGTTGAACAAAAAAGGGATTTAGCAGAACTTGTGGTGAAGAACTACAGTTGAACGAGCGCATCTCCTTGTGGGGTATGTTATTTTTGATAGCAAAGAAAGTCCTTACAGTTAAACATTGACTACCACAT
Organism: Saururus chinensis; assembly: GCA_035235625.1. NCBI lineage: Eukaryota > Viridiplantae > Streptophyta > Magnoliopsida > Piperales > Saururaceae > Saururus > Saururus chinensis. The sequence goes on along the minus strand of CP141145.1, from coordinate 2,710,888 downwards.
GCTGAATTGGGCAACTTTCAAGAATAAGTCTCTTGCCCCGGCATGATGACCTTTATCATGAGTGACAGTCAACCAAGGATTTTTGAGGATTGACTTGAGCTTAAATTATAATTGGTCTAGAGTTTCGGACAAGGATATTTCTAAGACGGTGTCACAAACTTGGTAGGATGATTTCATGCTTTGAAAGAGGTCATTGTGGACTGGTTAATGAAGTTGTTGTCTGTTCTTACCTTTGGTCAATGGCTCTTCAGAAATAAGGATCCTGACAACAGAGAACTTGACATTTGGTTGTGCCTTTGATTGGAAAGGCACTTTGGAACAACACTTGTCATTTAGTGAGTTTGTTTATTATAACAGCTCATATCGGTGGTGGAATTACCCCTATGAGCTCTTTTGTGGAAGATATTGTTATCATCGACTGTTTGGGTGAAGTAAGTGTCGGATGCTCTAATCTGAATTTGTTTGACACTATGCAGATAACAAGAAGTTAGTCAGAGAAGGGTTGTAGACAACATAAGGCAATGAGGTTAAGAGATAATTATTAATGATAATGGGACTAAGGTAATAAAAGATTTAGACAATGATAGCAATGTTGAATCTCATTAGTTGATTGTCTTATTGATTGCTTGTGTAATGTGTGCTTGATATTGGTGTTTGCTTGCATTAATAGGCCCTGTGATTAAATGGTTAGTTGTTGTAGATATGGCTGAACCGAATCACATAGGTGCTAATTGTAATGACCTGGATTTTTCCGCGGTTTCTACTTGTTTGTGGAAAATAAATCAAGTTGTCCCTTATATTTAATTTGTATTTGTTCCGTATATGTATGTATACGTGTGTTACGTTTGGAGCTTGAGTAAGTGGAGAGGTTTGCGTGTAAATTAAACCTTTGGCGTGAAGAGAAGGTTTCGACGCGCAAAAAGGGGTTTTGCACCTAAAATATACGTTTGGCATGTAAGTAGAGGCTTAGGTGCGTAAAATAAAGCTTCGCCGTGCGAAGGGAGGCTTCGGTGTGAAAAGGGTGGGCCCAAGGTTTATTAGCATTTGGGTGCATTAGAGGAGGCGTGGCGCGTGTACGGGAGCGGCAGCGGGTAAAAAGAGATGCTGAGGTGTGAAAATATTGAAAAGCATATAAAGATTTAATTAAAACCATATAAAGGAATAGTGGATCGTGGCTTTCCAGCCACGACCACTATTCATTCCAAAACTCCAGTAAGAATTCCAGTCCGGGAAGAAAAAACGAGGGCTTTTCCGGACCCTTCGTCGCGCCTCCTCCTTGGTCGGAATCCGCTGTTTCTTGCCGGATCTCGCTTCACCCGGCCGCCACGAGTCCGTTGGTACCGACTAGAGCTTCCGCCGTCACCTCCTTGCTCCTCCTCGCGCTACCGGATTTTGGCTCGGTTTTCACTCTTTTGGCCGTTGGAGCGTCGGGGCTTCGTTTGGTGACCGTCGTGCACCGTTTCTGGCCGGCCACCACCTCTCCACCCCTCCTCCGGTCAGAGGCTTCCTCCCCACGCCCTTCTTTCTTCTCTCCGACCTTCCTCCCATCCACCGTCCCCTGTTTTTGCACCCAAAAGCTCACACCGGGAAGCAAGAACCTTGCTGTCCAGCAGTCGTGTGGCCTTGCCGGCGGCCGTGGCTGGCCACCCTCGCCTTGTTTCTCCTCCTCCTCACCTCTCTACCTTAAATCACGCCCCTCCAGCCCTTGTATGTGGGTTTTGGCCTCCGGAACCACGATTGTCGACCTCTACCCGGTACGGTTTGGGCTTCCAACGATTCGCCACGATGTCCGGTGATTGACGGTGGAGCTAGACACCACACAGAATTTGGATTTGCATATCAGCCCTTTTGGGCGCAGTGTCCACCCCCGACCACCTCTTGTGCACGTCAACGGGAGGCACGGAGATCGACGGGTGTTGAATCGGGACCGGACCAGTTCATCGTGTAAACCCCGGCAAACTTGCGGCACTTTTACACCCAGGGGCAGCTCGTTTTATAGAAAGCGACGCTTGGGTTCGCCGAAGTTGCCACTGACGCCGCTACAGTTGTGCGCCCCAACAACACCGTACGCCCGGGAAGCGAGGTAGGGGGCTTTGAATTTGTAATTCTATCATAGTGTGCTTGGTATGTTAGAATGCATGCTAGGGTCAATTTAATTACATGCTTCATAACGCGTAATGCTATAGATATCACGTGTAATGGTGTGATATTAGCTTATGCTAATGCTAATTAAATGACATGTTATTGGCTTGACAAATGATGAATGTATAGTTTTACGGGGTAATTATTTGCATGCTAGTAGGATAATTTATCTGCATACGTATGCAATGGTTTATGCATATAATGGATGTGCTATAATCGTAAGTAGGGTTTGGTTAGATGTGTGTGGATGGACAAATACATACGGAATGATGGATGTTTATATCGATGGTATCGATATGTGTACGCTTGATGGGCTGAAATTAGTTTGGATTGGATCAGGCTTTGATGCCATGAGCGGAAAGCTTCAGGGTTCTCGGGGAAAACAGACGTAGTTTTGAGTCTATTGAGAAACTTTATGATAGTATGATTTCAGAGGAAAATTACTCGAGCATAACGTATTTAATTCAAACTGGAATGTTAAGTAAAAATTAAAATGTTAACCTTATGAGTTTGAGACTTTAGTAGTTTGACGGATTAAGTTCCGTAGTGGTGGAGCTAGCCGGTGATTAATCGGCTAAGCATTTTTCCTGTCTAGCCATGGTGTGTATCCTGCAGGAGTTTGTCTGTGTGCTGTAATTAAGCCCAGACGGTTAATGCTCTATTGAGAGCACCGTATGATTCTGCCCTGGAGTGGCACTGTATGAATTCTGCCCAAAAGTGGCATTGGCACTATAAGACCCTAAAGTATGGGCAATTGTATGACCCTAATGTGTGGCCGTTTATGTTTGCACGCTCAGGTAAGTAGTATCATGGAACTACTCTTACCTGTTTGATCCTGTGCCCCATGAGCATAGGTGTACCTTGCCTTCGGAAAAGTCCATGGCGTCTAGTACTCTCCGGAGGTTAAGGTGACGCCCTAGTGGCATTCCTTTCCATCGACGCTGGAGCTTATTAGTTTGATAATGAGCTCTAGGTGTCGATCGTAAGTGTATGTGTTGAGTATGACTGTAAGAGCAAGACTGTAAGTGTAAGAGTTAAGTAGGACTGTAAGCGTATGTACATGCGTAGGATTGTGTGGTAAGATGGAATGAACATGAGTTCGTGATATGTGTCATATTTTGATTTTGAGAGACTTTGATTGCCATGTTTTGTTGCTTCATGTTATGTTTCATGAAGGCAACTACGTTTAGGCTTACAAGTTCATTGTTTAGAAATCCCCTACTGGGTATTTTCTACTGAGTATGAAAATACTCACTTTCCCTCTACTGAATTTCAGATCCTCCAGTGACTTCTGCGGGTCCCAGCACGAGAGCTTCGTAGGTGGGACTTAGTTTTGGACGAGAGGACAGACTTGCGGACTTCAGGTCGATTTTTGACTGTTCAGTTTCTTTTGTTTAGTTATGCCACGATCTGATGCAAATTTTGAGTATACATGTATTGGGCGAGTTGAGAGCTCATGCATGTATTATTTTGGACTTGTATATGGACTGTTTATATTGGGACTGTTGACGGACTTGTACTCGGCTATGCCTGGGAGATGTGTATTTAAGCCCATGGCCATGGCACTCCTGTTTTTATGTGTGTTTGTTTGATCTCACGCCCGGGTGTTTGGTCGGTGTGTTTTGATGATTTAAAAGAAAGTTTAAGGTTGTGTGATTTTAAATTGATGATGTAAGAAATATAAAATGTTTTCACAGGTTTCGATTTTCGTCAATTTTCACAAAATACAACCGTTATATTGCAAAAATTTTTCATGAAATTTATTGGAAAATGGTTTGAAAAACCTGGGCTGTGACACTAATAATAATCACGTTGCTAGAGACCCGAGGGTGGCCGATATGTTGGCTGCCATTGAGGGGTTGACACAAGTCTTGCAAGCTATGCAGGCAAGTAGTAGTCGGCAGGATCATCTATCCTTGGAGGGTTTTAAGAAGCTCAATTGTCCAAGTTTCTAGGGTAAGATGGATGCCTCAGAGACCGATAATTTGAAGCTTCTGTAAAACCCCTACTTTCTAATTACGTCTAACTAAAGGAAATAGAGGTAATTAGTTAATTTTTTTAATAAATTATAGAGGTTTTCAAAGGTTGAAACCTCCATATATGTGTAGAGCTCGAAGAAACGAGCGTAACAAATCAAAGAACAGGCCAAATGGAAGTCGAGACCAGAATTTATGACCTCGAGAAGCATGGATTATAGGCAGGACCCACTTAGAAAGAGAACAATATACTGCTTTAAGTGGGATAGTTTTACAGGGCTCATCAATACAAGTCCAATGGTACCAAGAACGCGTGAATCCCAATCTGGGGTACCAAGATACGCGCGTTTGAAGAAATATATATAAAAAGAAAGAGAAAACAACGTGCGAGTGATAGGCGTGTGTGACCGCCTTGGCGCAATGCACCACCATGAAACAGCAGGTGCACTATCGAAATGGTGTGCGCCGCGATAAGCAGGCGCCGCCACAGTTTTGGTGCTCCCGGGATCAATTTAAACCCCATTTCGAACAATTTTTCAAACCAGACTTTCATTTTCTCCGTTTCTGAGCATTCTGAGTTCAATCAATGTTGTTCAAGAGATGTTTTTAAGTAAATTGAGTGTGCTCTGTGCAATGCAGGGATTTTTCTTCAAATTGGAGACCATATAAGTTGGAAACGCCCCAAGACAAGGAGAGGTCCTGTCTGTTGTCCTCGAGCACCGAAGAACTTCATTTTATCTGTTTCTGAGTAGTCTGAGTCTGATCAAACCTCTTTAAGAGGTGTTTTAAAGTAAATCGAGTGTGTTCTATGCAATGGAGGGGTCCATTCTTTGAGTTGGCGATCATATGAAGAGGAAACACCCCAAGACAAAAAGTGGTCATACTGATCATTTATAATTAAACTCTTTGCAAGTGTACAAGGTAATTGTACTAGGATAAGTATTAAAGGGTTGTCAAACCTCAGGGACGGATGAATTATCACTAAATCTAAAGCGGAATTTGCTGAATAAAAAGTAAAAAGAACTTAAACTTAAACTAAGCAAAATAAAGGAATCAACTAGTTTAAAAATAAGAGATTAATATAATGGAATTTACTTAGGAAATCGAATCCACTATAGAACCATAATAATTCCTTAACTTTTAATCTAAATCTAGTGTGAATATGAACAAGTATTCTCAGCTACAAGCTAGAATTACTTCAAAAAGAGTCATTAATTAACTTCCATGGCATAAATTATCTTCGACAATAGCACGAATCATCTACACTAAACTAGCTATAGGCATGACCCGTCTAATCTTAGTATAACTCATCCAAGTCATTAATTATCTGAACATTAAAACTATTATATGACCATCTCATCTAAATCACAGAAATTAGAATCGATACAAATATTAAAACCATATCAATCTATCATCTACAAAACAATAAATCAACATAGATTTGAATAAACAATTAAAGCTCTTCCATTAAAAAGGAAATTTATATCATACAATTGTCATAATTCACAACTGAGATCTAAATTAAAAAGAAAAGAAATTGAAACTTATCTATAGCTTCATCAACTCCTATGTAAAAGAAAAGTTTAGCCTTCTATTGTAGAAGAAAGCACTTCAATCTTCATTAAAAGCTTTGAGTTCTCTTCCATCTTCTTCTTCCTTTTTCACTTCCTAAAATCTACTGGAATCCCCCCAATTTTGAGTCAAATATGTCTTTTTATAGGCATAAGTTCCGTAAGAAGAAGTCTAATATGAAAAGGATTAAAATTTGGGTCAAACAAGGAAACTGCGCGTTATGCCGTTCGAACGCCCTGCATGCCCGTTTGAACGGCTACACTGTTTCTGCAATCTGGACAGTTTTCTTGGACAGTTTTCCTGGACAATCCATATTCTGTTTACTAAGCTTTTCTTCATGTCCATATTAATTTCCAACTTGTTTATATTTCTTCTTGGTTTGGCCTTATAAAATTTCTATAAATTATTAGAGGAATCTTGTTTGACAACAAAAATTTGGGGTTCTTTATCTTTTATCCTTGATTTATTATATTTTTTGTAGGGCTCAAAGGTGGGATTTTACAAATATGTGATTTCGGGTTCAAGTGTATCTTATTTTGTTAGAATGCATAATTTACTCTCAAATTACTTGTGGATAAATTTATGAGTGTTATCTACCACCATAAAATTCTTTCTTGATTTGGAGTCTTTGTCATTTAGTTATGTTGTTTCGATTTTGATTGCCCTGATTTTCGAGAACTAACAACAATTTTAGAAATACAAATTAATTACTTGTTGAAGTCATCTTGGAATGACAAATTAGTTTTGCGGCTGTAAACCTCCAATTTGACTCTTGTCAATATTTTATGTTCATATGAGATGGGGAAGTATTTTTCCTAAAATTGGAAATCTGTCATCATTGGGAAACTAGGGTTTTGATGATTAAGTGCATAGATAGCCAAAATAGTTTGCACATTAACCTTATAGATATTTTATTGTTTTTAACATGTTTTTCTTCCATTTGAATTATATTATAAGTTAGGAGTGTGTTATGCATGTTGGCTAACAAGATTGAAAATTTGGTAAGCTTTAAGTGCACTTAGAAGCCACAATGACAATTATATGGAAATAGTATAAGTGGGCTCTCGAGGACTTTTGAATGAATGATATGTAATGTCTTTAGGACTATTTTTGGATCCAAAGGGTAGACTAGGAGGCGGCCTCTAGAGGAAAGGTTGTACTGATAAAATGGAAGATTTGATCTATTCGATTAAACTTTGGGATATATAGTTTACTTCAATATGATTTCGAGGAAGAATGCTTCATGGTTATTTCATTGTTAGTTTTTTTTATACTTATATATATGTCATTAAAACATGAGTTTTAAATTGCTTTATGTGATTAATCTTACAGGGCATAAGCTCATGAGTGGTTTTTCTTTTGCATGGACTTGACAGAGCATATACTTGTACACACAGATGCATTCGAGTGTTGATGTTTGATGGTGGGAGTTTTCAGAGTACGCCGAATAAACTCCCATCATAGGGAGGCATGGGTAGTTGTAGTATAAACATTTAGTAGGTAATTATTAACTTCAAGATGATTGTATTAATTTGCCACGTGGTGTTCTATTTGGAAATTAATATATTTTTTGCACTAATAACTATAATTCTATTTAATTTGAGACTAAGTTATTAATAATTGATTATTAACGTCAAGGGGGCTGCACTGCTTTTTGTAATATTAATCGCAACCTCGGCTTGAGGGACCATCTAGGTCATGATCGTGACATTGGTGGTACTTTAGTTAAAAGAATATTCAGTGATCTTGGGGTACATTTCAGAAATTTTCAAAATTGGATATGTGATTTGAGGATGCTTGGGGCATGGAGACTTGTTCTTCATTTTCTTGGTACTAAGCTAGCCTTGTAACACATGAATAACAAGCTCCATGCACAATTAATTAACACATTACTTCATCTATCTCTACATTCTAAACTAGAAGCAGTAGAGAACATAATTTATGATATGCCACATTATTTACACAAAATTGCCCGGGAAAGACTTTGTATATGATTATTTTTGCTTTTTTATATACTTTTATTTTCATTTGATAACATTTGCCTCATTCATGAGATGGCTAAGTTGATACCTTCAGCTACATATTAAAGAAAAACAAAAGATCATCAATTTATTTTTTGTGAAATAAATAAAAAGTGGAGCCCTTTCATATGAAGGTCCAAATACTCCTTTGCAGGAATAGATAGTAAAGATAACAGTAAAGATAGCATTTGAGGTAACTCTCCGCATGAGTGTAACTGATCTCAGGATAGAGCGTAGATGCCTCTTCTCCCTTCTCTCCTATATCAAAATTTGCAAGACAGCCCTCATAGAAAATATGATAGTAACGTACTAACCCTGATTAGGTTCCAATATCTTGACCTTCAAAAAAAAAACAAAAAAAAATAAAAGCATCAAAAGTAATATAGGTGCACCTTGACAATTTCAATCACTATTTGATTGTTAAAAAATTTGGTCTACCTGTATATGGGATATTTACTCGTTCTTCTGTATAAGCAAGCTAGTTTTAATTGTTACTAGCTTCGTCAAGGATGATAACCATATATAAAGATGTTTCATGTGCAACCATTTGACCAAGCGACTCCACATAAGTGGAAAGGCATAGAATGAGATGATGATGTTGGACCATCATTTTGACTCTCATAAAAGTTAAATATGAAATAGATTTCATGTGTTGAAGATAAGTCATATGATTATGATAGCACTCTCTCATAGTAGTCACATATGGTATACGAATTTAAAAGGTCTTCTTAAACATTTCTTATTTGGATAATAGTAGCATCCATGTTTGTTCTCACGGTACCAACAGCTGGAATCTGATAGTACTATCTTTACGTGGAGATGATTGATGTAGTAATGAGTAAATAGTATTTGTGTGCATGTTAGGGTCAAGATAAGCCAACAAGATGTTGGTGGGATGCCCAGACCCTCTCTCAAGAAGCAAAGATCTTGATTATGAAACCCTACTCATTCTAATTGGGACTTAAAGACTTGGACACCCCTTGTTAACTAAAAAATAGCAATATAACTATTTGATGCTAAACTTTTCCCTATTAATTTGACTTAGAGCATGTCAAACTCCTACTTTTAAAAAGGTTAGAAAGTAGGAATAAATTGAATTTTCTGACGTTTCCAAATAAACAAGTCATCATGGGTAATAAATTGTATATGTTACCTTTCATCATAGTAAGAAAATCGTCACTTGAAATCTCTGTCTTTGTGAGCGTTTTTCCAATGAGCTTCTCCCATATGCTAACAACCTCCCTTTGGGAAAGGATGTTCTCAGGGGGACGAAGGTAGAGCGTCTTGTTCAAGGTCCGTGGGTCATCTACGGTCTTGATGGTGTATGTGCCAATGTCATCCTCATCCAAAAATATTGCTATATAAAAAAAATTAATTGAATGCGGTATTCAACCTCCGGGCCAAGAGAAACTATGCATGAACAAGAATAGAAAGCAAGGGGTACGAAGGATAACAAAGATAGGGTAGCAGACTATATACAAGTTGAAAGCTCATTTATAAAATACCAACATACATTCATTAGTATTTAGTTGTTATGCGTCTTGGCTATTCCGTATTATGGTGCATGTGATTGGTCGATTTTAAATGAGAATAATTCATACACCCTTTGTCCCATTAAAATTGTCGTGATCTAAGAGTAGAGTTTTTTCCCTATCTGACTCTCTCTCTCTCTCATGCATGGTGGCCACATCTAATCATGAAAGATGTCCCATAGGAGCTAGTGAGTTCCATCCAAAGTTGAGGATTTTGTGGCATATATACTTGTAATTTTGTGCCCCTTTATACCCATGTTTTATTTAACCAAGGATGCCTATAACCCTACACTACGTTCTATGCAACAAAACATTACACTAGGGTTTAGTTGAATAGAGAAAACGGGTCTCCTAGTATAAGAAAAACATATTATTCAAACAAAGATAAAGGGCGAGGATAAATAAAATGGGTGTCCTCCGACAAGAAAACATATCTACATTATTTAAATATGGATGAGGATATGGACACACCACATGATAATGGCCTCCGTGAACACCCCTAATTAATATGGAAAAGAGAGAATTATATATTAAAGGAAATTATGGTGTAAAAATTTAAAAAGGAATAGTAAAGATAAAAGAGTTGTCTAACGAGTTTGAATTACAGATCCAATAGAATGCAATGCACCCCAGATGCACTATAGCATTGGGCACATATTCACTTTCTCCAAGATAATATGTTACAAATACTCATAACATGTTAATATGACATTAGAACACACATTAAATTGAAATTAGCAGGTGCATAATCTAATTTAAATTGACAATTTTACAAAATATACATAAGCAAATGAGAAATAATGAGGGAAGATTTACAGTTTACCATTAATTGGAGACATAATATTCATGAAAATTCTCCCAATATAGCACTTGAGGGGATAAGTGAATTTTTATGCAATGCCTATTTGTTGCGCCTTATATTAGATAGAGAGAGCCTACATATAGGGCTACGTTCAAAGCCTAAACATGATTTGATGTTGATGGAATTGACGCGAGATTAACTCGGGTCGCATCTTATCTTAGGGTTGGTTAGGTTTCTAAGGCAACCCAAGATGCAGCCCTGCTTACACGTCCTTTACCATCTGCATGGGTTTTCATTAAGTTTTTAGTCTACAACGATATTATGCCTACACAGGACCCACATACATTTCGTATAGGTCTCCATGACCAAAGCACATAGAAGTCCTAGCATTGTACGTGGAAGCGTAATATGTTACATAGCTACCCAGCAAGGTAACCCGATAGTTATGTACCATATTATCTCTTTATGAACCTTGCTAAAACCCTTAACGCACGCTGTTGGCGCAGCCCGGCGACGAAAACATTTTCCTTTTAGTACTTGGATCTGTCATAGCATACCTTTGACATTGCCGTCTCCAAGCAGCGAAACACTCTCCATTGAGGGTGTGACTCGGCCGGGCTCACACAGGTTGTCCAGAAAGTATCCGGCACAGCAGTTGGCAGAGACATAAGTGTAAGGGATTCCGGCATCCTCAATTGCTTTTCTCACAACCATTTTGTCATCAAAGTCGGTCCTCCCAGCATCCATGCAGCTTCTCATCCTAGCAGGATCCGTCCCAAACTCTGATGGCAAGAATCTCTGCAAGTGCATGGGCCAAAATTTTCTACTTAGGCACTACAACAATTGCAGTTATATGTACTCCATATTTCAAGTCCATGTGAGCTTAAACATTATGAAACTCATCTTGTTTAGAATAAATCCTATAGATGTTTGACCTTTGTACCCAAATCCCTTAAGAAATAAAATCCCAAGTCTGCTAAACAAAATGTTCCATCAATTATATGCTATATTCCTGTCATTTGCATGTCAAATTCCCGTCTATAAGTAAACTATCTATGTGGGCTGCACTCATCCTACATAAGACTTGTACCTTGAGCTGTAGCAAGATATGGTTGCTTCTAACGTAAGACACCCCGGCAATTGCACATACGACCACATCAACTTGTCTTACAGCATCGACGAGGCTCTGGTGCTCGAATAACGAACCGTAGACGAGTTTCGCACCTTGCTGCTTGAAAGATAGAAGCATTTGCACCTTCTCAATCTCTCCCACACCCAGTTCTTGCCTTTGGAGGACAAATGTCGGATGACCTTCCGCCAGACTTGCCTTGACTATCCTCCTCCCAAGGTATCCAGTTGCCCCCACCACAAGTATCCTGCTCTTTCAATCTCTCTATCTCTATCTCTATCTATAGTGGCATACAATACAAGCTGTGCTTCTGAATATGGGAAAGGGAGGTTTATTTATAGTGTGTTGAAGCTTGAACCTTGATACGTTACTCGAAAATAACGCGGATTCACCCACTGCACATCACGTGTTAGTTCCATTATTGGGAGGTTTACTTACAGTGTGTTTGAAGCTTGAGCCTTGATGCGTTACTCGAAAATATCGTGGATTCACCCACTCAAAGCTCTACACATCACGTGTTAGTTCATTTCTGTTTCAATTTCTTTGGGTGCAAAGAAGAGCATGGGAATTGTAAAATAAGAAAAAGAGGCCTGGTTTTCGTGTAGTTTATTAGTTGGACAGCACACCCGTGGCCCGACCACTCTTTTGTTTTTTTAGATGTCTCCCTCTCAATCCCAGCATTTGCTCCAACCTAAAGGAAGCATCCAGTTGCGACATGTGAAAGCCAAAACAAATGAACAAGTCAATCGATCTCATGGCAGCATCACGAATACAAAGGCTGTGGATGTTGCGTTTCTAACGTGTCCAACCAATTTGCATCCGAGGGTCTCCTAACATGATGTCCTACCAATTAAGTGAGCATGTGCCTTTCATCAAGTTACAAAGCCAACCATCATACTAGTAGTACACATTAGGCTCAACCAGTTCCTCTTGCTTAGTGGAGTAATTTTATTGTAGTGGTTGTAGTACCCTCAATTTTTCTTCTTTTTTTTTATTGAATTTTTAGACTTTATTTTTGAACTGAATAGACATATAGTCAGGTAAGACGGTAAGCATGTTCGCAAACCTCACCTGGGCAAGGTGTGCATCAGCAAGTCTGTTGGCCCATCGGACAATGTGTGGCGCCAAGTTGAGAATTGACAAATTGGTTCCATTTGATTTGGAGTATTATATGGTAGATTCTGATTTGAGTTAGGACAAGATTAGAAGGAGTTCAAAGAGGGCAGGAATTTGGCTAACTTAGGTACAAAGTAGATTTATAAAAACAAAACAGATAAATAAGGCAGTGTGGTAAACTACAAAACAAAATTACTTCTTTAAGGCTACTCAAAGGTAGAAAAGATTGGTCATTTCTTACAACAAATTCTTTTCTACTTGTCAGTTTTGGGAGATCAATAGTGGCGGCTACGTAGCAGTCACTATTGATCAAGTTTCTACACATGCAGTATATTTGGTCACCGCAGAAAATTTATCTGCAACATCCATTAGAATCAGCTATTGCTAATAATACATCATCCGTGATGGCTGAAGATCCCGTCCCATACTCCCCACGCCCTCACTTTTCCCCTGATTCCCCCCCCCCCCCCACAATTTCACTCACTGTTTCCACTTGCCTTTTCCCCACCCTCCCTCTTCCTCACTCTTTCCCCCACCTCTTCCCCCACTATTCTGTCTCCATTCGCCCCCATTTCCCCTCTTCTTGCTGAAGGCAGATGACAAATCGAGCCCATTGGTCGGGATACACAATGGCTTGAAGGCGCCTTTTCACGCAGGTCAGCAGGTTTAGGGATGATGGGAGACGTGGAATTGGACGGATCAACATTCTATGTGTTGGGTTGAGGCTTGTTCCTTCTGGGCACGTAAAGACCAACGGTGCATGTTCTTTCTCTTCCCCCCTTTTTGTTTTGGATTCTGCTTTGATTTTCATTTCTTATAGTCATTTTGCTATATTTGCACTTGGAATGTAGTGCTACTAGAAAGGTGAAAGATCTTACATTTTCTACTTTTCTGTGTACACAAGGACCTTATGTTTTGCTATGTTTGGTGTTTTTGACTCTTTGTTGTTTGGTGCTTTGCTCTGTTTGGTGTCACTCTAGGATGGTAAATCCACTTTATTTATATCCAAATGTTTCTGATTTGTTCGAGTTTTAAATGTTTTATTTTCTTGATGAATTTATTGTTTAGGTAATTCTTTCTAATGCTGTGTTTGAGTTCCAGCATTTGCTATTCCTATTGTACCACTAGAATAAATCATGTACCAAGAACTGTATCATTAATGGTAAAGCCTTTTTTATTCCTGGATGATGATCTAGATTGGCTGTGATTTATTAATGAGGAGTTGGGGCATACTTTTTCTTTTGTTAATCTTTCAAACTCTCTTGTTGTTGGGTACTCTATATTAACCTTTCCTATAAGTTTGGAAAGGACACAAAATTAGAAAATATACAGTCATGTATTCCCTCCCATGTTATGTTTGCAAGCTATTTTAGTGGTACCAATGTGTAAAATAAAGTGTAGATGTCACCTCGATGGAGAGTCAAAATATAAAGAAAATTTTGTTCTTCCTTGGTGCACAAATAGCTGCAAAGCAACTACCTATGCTCAGATTTACTAGGTTGAGAGGTGGTACAGCTTGCTCTCTTAAAAGAGAGGTTTAATCTTTGCAATAGATCTAACATCACTATCCCCTCCATGATACAATGACCAACAATCTCTAAACCTTTCCGAGCTGCACTCTGAGAAAGGGCTTGAAACATACACAAATTAATGCTTTGTGTAAGCACAAATAAGAACTTTAAATTCTTGAAGATAATTAGAGAAAACAAGTGCAAAAGTGGATAAGGGCACAGGAGAGGAAAAATTGGAATGGAGAACTCAATGGCTTGGTGCTTTGGGGGGTCCCGGACACTCACTTATCTAGATGATCCTCAACCAATCTTGTTTTTGTTTGCTTATATGCAAAATGCATTTTCATTCCTTTTCTATATAGGAATAAAACTCAAAAAGTGGGTCACATGTTGTCTAAATGAGTGCATAGGACAGGATCTTGCCTGGCCTATTTGAAGAAATAGCTTGGATGGAAGCTAAAGAAGTTGGTGCATTCACTAAACAAAAAGGACTATTAGCTATGCATTTATGCATCGCTAATGCCTACTAGAGACATATACTAAATGTCGCTATAAACATTGATAAAGTGCGTCGCTATTACCAATTCGCGACGTATAACAAAAAGCATTGCTAATAAAGTATATTAGCGACAGATAGATATGCGTAACTAATAATAACTTATTAGTGACGTATATTTAATAGCATTGCTAATAATAAGCTATTAGCTACACTTTCTATACGTTGCTAATAAAAAAAAAAAATTTAAAAAAAATAAAAAAATAAATTATTAGCGACATATAGTATAAGCGTTGGTAATAAGGTATTATTAGTGACACTCATTTATGCGTTGTTAATAGAAAAAATATTTAAAAAAAAAAAAACAATAACTTATTAGCGAGGTATAGTAACGCGTCGCTAATAAGTCATTATTAGCAACGCTTTCTATACGTCGCTAATAGTTATTTTTTAAAAAATAATTAAATAATGACGCTTTTTAAACGTCTCTAATAATGATTTAAAAAAAATTCCCCGGTGGACCTGGTGGCCCACCGAGGAAAGGCTGGTGGATGGCGAGGTGTCAGAATCTGGACCCCTAGCTCTGCCCCCATCCTCTGAAAATCAGAGGAGGGAGAAGGGGGAGCCAGTTGGGGGAGAGGGCCCCCTTCCCCCTACTGCCCCCCCACCCATGCTGCCCCGAACTGCTGGCTCCCTCCCCCTGCTCCCCCTACTCTCTCTTTCTACACTATTCACTCATTCTCTCTTCACTCTCTCCCCTCTCTCCTCTCTCTCCCTCTCTCCCTCTCCTCTCTCCCTCTCCTCTCTCTCTTCCTCTCCCTCTACCCTCTCTCTCTCCTCTTTCCTCTCTCTCTCTCCTCCCTCCCCCTCTATCACCTCTCTCTCTCCTCCCTCCTCCCTTTCTCTCCTCTCTCTCCACCCTCCTCTCCTCTCTCTTTCTTCCCTCTTCTCTCTTTCTCCACACTCCTCTCCTCTCTCTCTCTCCTCCCTCCTCGGTCTCTCACTCCCCCCCTCTATCCTCTTTCTCCTCCCTCCCCCTCTATCGCCTCTCTCTCTCTCTTCCCTCCCTCTCTCTCTCTCTCTCCACCCTCCTCTCCTCTCTCTCTCTCCTCCCTCCTTTGTCTCTCACTCCCCCTCCCCTCTATCTCCTCTCTCTCTCCTCCCTCCCTCCCCCTCACTCTCTTTCATTGAATTTTATAATTAAAAAAACATGTAGTAGCAACGCATGTATCTATGCGTCGCTACCAAGGGTAGTAGTGACGCATATGACTATGCGCCGCTACTACTATGAGGTAGTAGTGGCGCATAGTGATATATGGCGCTACTACCTCTTTTTTTTTAAATTTTTTTATAGTTTTTTCAAATAATTTGTCGTGCACGATCACTTAGACTCTTAGACTTTACTTTACTTCTTTGCATTGGACTATTTTCTTTTGTAATAGCTTAGTATTTGCTTTGGTATTCTTATATAAGTTATTATTGGTTTAGTTAGTGGCCCTGGACTCGCCTAGCCCACTAACTGGCTTGTCTACCTAGGGAACTGGGCCAACCAGCATGTAGCTTGGTGCGACTTCCTAGGGGACTGTTTGTCCCCTATATGGGCGATCTCTTTCCTTGTTTCCAGTTTATGCAATTGAGATTATTCTGAACTTTTTCCCTTTCTTCCTTTTTTCTCCTCTTTCCCTACGTAAATCTCCTTGATATCGATTGTGCCTACACTGGGTGCATCATTGGTATCGGAGCTTCATCGATCCCTGCCATGGCACGAGGCAAACAAGTTGCTGTCACTCCCGAAGTACAGCCCACAAAGGAGGCTGATGCACCAGCAGACAGCCCTTCTGCCGCTTCCGCTTTGTCTCTGGCAACATTGAATGTGTAAGGACTCTCATCTCTAAACCGGTTTTTTGTTTCCTTTAATTATTGGTTATCGTGAGATTAACGCGTTTTCTAATTTAATCGATTATTTTGTGAGTAAATAGTGTTTATGATGGTTTTAATCAAAATAAACTTTAAGATTAGTGATTTTAAAACAAATGTGAATTTTTGGAATTTTTACTATTTTTCCAAAAATTAGGGTTTTGGCGGGACCCCTGTGGGCCCTACCGTTAAAATTTTGGTTTTTAGGTCAAATGAACCCAGATGTCTACTTAAGGTCATACAAAAATTTTTAGAATTTTCTTAGGCTTAATTAGTGCTTAAATTTGTAAAATACCCATTTTTAGCCTACTTTTCCTATTTACACCCCATAACTTACCCATACATACCCCAACCCTTACTATAAAAGGGCAAACCTGAGCCATTTTCATTTTTGGGAATAGGCTGAGGAGGGAGGTCAGGCCTAATCCCCAATTAGGCCCGAATTAGAAGCTGTTTAAGGTAAGCCTACTCTAATTAAGCACTAAACCCTAGTTTCCTTCTTAATCTCTTCTAAATCTACCATTTCCCCATTGTTTCAATTCGTTTTTGGACATCAAAAACTACTTATTTATGTTTTACTACAAACCCTAACTTTCAAAATTCGATTTTTATTATCAACAAGCCCTAAATCTAAGTTTTAATTAGCAATTTCTTTGGTAAATTGATTTTTAATGGAGTTTAATTCAAACTCAATGTGTTTTTAAGGTTTTCAAGAAGGGTGACCTTCCAATTAGAGCTTAATCAAGTGCTAAGGTAATGGACCTTCGAAAATTCAGTGTATCCATGGTAAAACTCTTGATTTTTGGCTTATTTCGAATGGAGTTGCTTAATTTGGTGTGTTAATGGCATGATTAGAAAATAAAAATATTTAATCCCGATTTCTTAGGGTTTTATATTATTATGATATGGTTTAACATTCTGGAAGTCAAGAAGGACTTTTGAAGATGATTAAGGTGTTAGATGTGGATTTGAAGTGTTATCAATGGTGTCTTGGTTTGAATTTGAGAAAGGAAGAAGATGGTTTGTTCTGCCTTGTTGGCGTTCAAATGGCCCTTCTGGGCATTCGAACGGCAACACTGTCAAATCGATAATTTTCCAGTTCAGCCGATCGAATGGCCTGCTGGGCGTTTGAACGGCCAAACTATGAATTTGAATTTTTTCTATTTAGCCGATCGAACGGCCTAAAGGGCGTTCGAACGGCTACACAGTAAAATTGTATTCTAATGCATGATGTTTATTTCGATGATTTCACTCTAGCTTGCCAAATTCATATGAATGTGGAGTGTTTTGAGCTATATTATGCTACTGGAAAGGCATGCTATCGAGGTTATAAAGTTGGAATATATGATTAGAGATTTGTGGAATGACTTATGTTTTATGGCATGATGTTGGAATTGTCATATTGAAATTGTGAATGGTTGATTCCCTATGGCTTAACATATTTTCAATAGGGCTACAACCTATTAATGGATTGATTTGTCATGATAGAATGTGGTTAGTTGATGTGTGGATGTTGATGAATGTCATGACTCAAGGATGAAATGAATGATCTTATATGTGTCTAGCCTTTGTGGTTGGGTTTTGATTTGAGTTATGATTTCAATGATTCTTCTTCTATGATTTCCGCTAGAATTCATGTTTAGATGGAAATTCACATGTGTAGTGTGGTAGTGAGTTTAATTTCAAGCATGTTGACATGCATTGTGTGAAATATTTCTACTAGGTACACACACACATGTGGGGTTTAATGGTGATATTGAAGCTTGATATTATGATTATGAATGATGCATTAGGGGCTGATGAGAGCACTTATCATGGATTAGGATTCATGTATGCCTTGCCTACGTATGCACCATGCTGCATGCATCATGAAAATGGATTTCTAATTGAGGCTTCATCGAGGTTAATCGAATTTGACCGATTGGATGCAATGTGGTGAAATTGTGTGCCGGATTGATCGGTCATGGATTAATCGTAAGTTGATTGGTCCAAAAGGACATGTTTTGATTTGAGTTCCTGTGTAGAATGAGTGCACTCCCCGGGTTGAGTCTAGTTAAATGGAATTATTTGGGGACGAGTTGTGTACTTGTTTTGCGGATTGTGAGAATGTTATTTTGAGTGTCATCTGGACCCTGAGAATCTAGTGTGGTATGCCATGTGCACTCGCTACCACGTGTTCTAGGGTTTCCTGTGTGGAAACTCGGGCTCTTCCTTCCGCAGGAGATGTCCCTGGGTGAACACCCCTGCTCTAGATTCTCTGTGTAAGAATGGGACATCCTTGGCCAGGTTCGTCCAGGGCGAGCAGCTTTAGGGATTGACAACCCCGATCTTTCTTTAATTCTTGTTTTAGAATTTTGGATCATGACACGCCTTCATGGCCTTGTCTATGTTCCCGTCTGTGTGACACTAAATTGTGATTACTCTTTGATGGAGGTTGTTATGATATGATGCATGTGGGAATATGTATGTAAGAGATACATCCATGCAGGTTAATTTTGATATGATGCATGATGGAATATGTATGTTAGAGATACATTCATGTAGGTTGATTATGATATGATGCATGATGGAATATGTATGTTAGAGATACATTCATGTAGGTTGATTATGATATGATGCATGATGGAATATGTATGTTAGAGATACATTCATGCAGGTTATTATGATGTGATGCATGAGAGAATATGTATGTTAGAGATACATCCATACAGGTTAATTATGATATGATGCATGATGGAATATATATGTTAGAGATACATTCATGCAGGTTGTTATGATGTGATGCATGATGGAATATGTATGTTAGAGATACATTTCATGTAGGATGTTATGATGTTAATGACATTATGTGGATTATACACTATGATGCAATTCTAGGTGATATGTATGTGTGATCAGAAAATGATGGACTTTGCCAATCTTTGACCTGAATGATTATATTGCTATGCTATCGTATTTTCGATGTTGATAGTGATATTAAAAACCATCGCTGAGTTTGTTAAACTCACCCCTCTTTCTTGTGTTTTGTTTTGGGGCTGCGTGGTGCGACACGCAGACGGACAGAATCTCCTCTTTGAGGAAAGGTCAGAGATGACTTGGATGTAATCATGGAGATAGTTGTGTGACTTTTTTCCTTTGGTTTTTATGCTTTATGTTTAGAACCTTTGTGTTGGGTTCTTTGTTTTGGATTTATGTCACATTTTATAGTTGTGATGCTTATGTCTTATTTTGAACCGGTGTGGGCTTTAGTTAACTAAGCATGTAGGTTTGAGATTAGTTGTTTACTTTGTGATAAGCAACATTCTTTCTTTCCTTCTTATTTACTCTTGCTCAAAGGATTGTGCGTACTCCGTAATTCTGTTAATCGCCCGTGGTTAGGGTTAAGTCTTCTGCTAGATCGTTTCTCAATTTTCCCTTCATCGCCCCAGCGCGCTTGATCGGCCCCTGGACTGGGTTAGGCTCGGGTCGGGCATCGCCGGGGCGTGATAGAATGGCCCCAGACTAGCTCAACTGATGGCCAAAGTTGACACCTTGACCCTGATAGTGGCCCAGATCTAAGCAGCGTAGTCAGCGCCTACAACATCACTTCTCGCCAGATCTCAGGCTGTCCCCATGGAACTTGGGGAATCATCTAAAGGCCCTAATAGGTGCGTTCCTGGTTTCCAGGCCATGGCGGACCAGGAGGGACGACAGACCCAGGCTCCCCTATGCTTTGGGCCGACCAAATTGGCTTCAGAAGAGAATTGGCTCCTCAGGTGTTTGGGAGAATGCCCCAATGGTACCGCCACCCAGGAACTTGGTTTAGGAGATGGAGCATGACTAGGAGGAGTACTTGGGCCCTCACGGTGGTCCTCGGGGAGATGTTAAACCCTGTTTGGCCCGCCTATAGTTCCCACGCTATAATGGGGATGACGACCCAGCGGAGTGGCTGTACAAGGCTAAAAAATTCTTCGCTTATCAGGATACGCAGTCGGAGGCTGAATGACTGCGCATCACCGCATTCCATCTAGACGAAGACGCCTCTGGCTGGTTTCAGAGCTTTGAGAAGGAGATCCACTATCCCTCCTCGGCCCCCTTCTCCCACGCCTGTGTCTAGCTACTACCTCTTTTTTATAATTTTTTATATTTTTTAAAATAATTTTTAATTAAATTTTTTTCTCCTTCTCACTCCTCCCTTCCCCTCTATCTCCTCTCTCTCTCTCTCCTCCCTACCCCTCTCCTCTCTATCCACCCTCCTCTCCTCTATCTATCTTCCCTCTCCTCTCCTCTCTCTCTCCCTCTCCCTCTCTCCCTGCACAGTATCTCTCCTTTAATTTCAATTTTTTTTAGATTTTTTATTCTTTAAAATTTATTTTAAAAAGTAAAAATAGAATTAAAAGAAATTATATTAGCAACATATATAATTATATGTCGCTAATATGTTTCACTCTCCTCTATCTCTCTATCCTCTCTCCTCTCCCTCTCCTCTCTCTCCCTCTCCTCTCTTTCTCTCTCCCTCTCCTCTCTCTTTCTCCCTCTCCTCTCTCTCCTCTAATTTCAATTTTTTATTTTTAAAATTAATTTAAAAAATAAAAAAATAAAATAAAATAAATCCTATTAGCGACGTATAGTAATGTACGTCATTAATACCAATAATATTAGTGATGTATATTTATATACGCCGCTAAATATTTTATTTTATTTTTTATTTTTATTATAATGAATCACTATTAGTGATGCTTATTTGTAAGCTTTGCTCATAGAAGAGCTATTAGCGACGCTTAAAATAAGCGTCGCTAATAGTTATAATTTTTTTTATTTAATATATATATATATATATATATTAGCAACATTTGTATAAAACATCACAAATAGGTCAACTATTATCGACGCTTACAACAAAGCTTCTCTAATAACTTACTATTAGCAACGTATATATTTATACGTCACTAATAGTTGACCTATTGGCGACGCTTCTTTATGCGTCACAAATAGTTATTTTTAGTGGCGCTTAAGATTGTGTCGCTAATACATCATTTTGTTGTAGTAATTGTTTGGCCAATTAGGACTTCATGTATGTTTTAATAATTAGCTCATCCTATTATAAAAAAAACCTCACCCTTCAATAAATTGCTTGGGTGAAGTGCGTATCATACTCATTTAATTGTCTAGAAATGTTCCTTGATTATATTTTGTTGATTTGATTTGTGCGCTCTCCTTTTTATCAAGGGAATCACCTCGAGGAAGATTTTGTACAAGGACATTAAATCATGCAAGTTAGTTACTAAACTCATATGAAGTAAAACTAACTCCACAAACTTCAATGTGAAAGTCAATTTGACTTCTTCTAAATATTATTGGTATGAAGTTTTAAATTTGAAGATGGGGTTAGATTGTCTAATCATAACAATTTGATAGAAGACTCATGGTTATATGTATTGCATTCCAACTAGTTCTCAAATTGGATGAAGGACTTTTACCAATGGAACTGAGACCACATGACTACTCTGGACTTTACAAGGCAATTGGCAATTCTATTGAAGTAGAACATATGAGGCTGTTGGGAAGGCTTTTTTCTTAGCACATGTGGAAGGTCAGCTTAAGGTTGTTGTTTCACAAAATTCTTGTCATTTTGCCATGAATGAAATAGATGCTTTTCCAAGGGATTTTATTCTAGATGGTATGCAAAGTGAAATAATAACTGACCCAGAATGGTTTGTGTTGACATAAAAAAAAATCAAAATCAAAATCAAATCAAAACTCAAATGCAAAGACCTCGGAGCTTGACTAGCTCTAGATAACTCTAAATTTTTAAAATGGACAAAGTCTCAAATTTGGATAAAGTCCAAACAAAGAAAAAAAAAATTTCAAAA
Organism: Saururus chinensis; assembly: GCA_035235625.1. Taxonomy (NCBI): domain Eukaryota; kingdom Viridiplantae; phylum Streptophyta; class Magnoliopsida; order Piperales; family Saururaceae; genus Saururus; species Saururus chinensis. The sequence continues at coordinate 2,688,822 of CP141145.1, read as the reverse complement.
TCCAAAGGCCAAGATTTCGGAGCTTGACTAGCTCTGAGTGAGACCTAATTTTTTTTAAATAGACAAAGTCTCCGAAGTGGACAAAGTCTAAAGAAAAAAAAGTAAGGAAGCAAAATCTAATCCTACACACGTAGGAATAGACTAAGGCTTTTAACAAAAAAAAAAGTGAGTGAAGAGGCAAAATCTAAATCCTACACATGTAGGAATGGACTAAGGCTTCCAACAAAAAAATTTATTGTGAGAGGACATTATAGGGGCCTCTTTACATTCAAAGTTAAACAGCTGAGGGAGGCTTTGTAAGCCTCATATGGCCACGTAATAAAAATTTACAAAGGACTATGTGGGACCTCATAAGTTTCACAACAAAATAGTCATAAAACATAAATAAATGAAAAAGGCTAGGAAAGACTCGTGGGTCCTACGTTATTGTTTTAACTGAAAATAATAAAAAAAAAGGTTAAATTTCAAAAGAACCCAAAGTTCAAAGAAAAAAAAAGGGGTTGTGTGGAAAATTTCATGGGCCCCACATAAGGAATGGGAAGATTAAATTAAAACCTTGATGCTCGTAATCCCCTACTATAAAAAAAAGGATGATGAAATAAAAAAAAATTTAAAAAAAAAGAGAAGAAAGTGGAGATGACCAAGTCAAATGTATAATATCCGGTCTTCTCTCACACTTCCCACTTCCTCCACTAATCAAGTGGTTCTCACCAACACTCCCAGTAACCCATTTTCCCATCTCCACTTCTCATAAACTACCTTTCCAACTCACCCCACTACTTTGCTTAACCGTGCAAGTCTCATCCTATAAATACCCCTTCATTTCCATAAGAAGGGGCTTTTGGCTTTCAAGTCTATGGAACCTCCAAAGAGAAATCCAGAAGTCCATTACACACCAAATTCCTAAAAACCCTTGACCTTCAAAAAGTCGAAGAAGATCGAGGAATCAGAAGACAAGCAGAAGCAACCAAGAAGGAAGAAGAATTTGTGCAAGGGGAGCTCTCATCTTCAAGAAGAATTTTCCTTGTTTTCTTCTTTTCTTTTCTTTCTTTTTTTAACTTGAAAGTTGTAGCCACTTCTCCTGCCAATTCTCTTTTCTTATTTTAATAAAATTCTTGTTTCTTTCATTCTTGCCAACTAATCGAAGGGTTTTAAAAATTGATTAATCACTACTACTCACTTCAAAGTATAAAGAGTAGTCTTGATTAATCAAGAGAAGGTCGTCCCACATAAAAAAAAAGGTTCTTCTCTACCCCTTGTAAGGAAGGATCATCTGATCCATTCCCTTATCTTGTGCATAAAGAACTACCGAAATCCACCAGCAGATTTCTGGCACACCCGGTGGGACCTTCTCCTCCTTCCATCTTTTTGGCAAAAATGGAGGCTACTGGAAATTTCAAGCTCATCATTAATTTTGATGAGGCTAAATTTCGAACCTTTTTGGCAAAACAGAAACATGAAGAAAAAATGGCGGTTCCATTGGATGCTAGCATGGATGCTACGTGTAGTTCCAAGAAAAGGACTAAAGTGAATGTTCCATTGCCTAAGACCACTCACTCCCCTCACTTTGCCTATGGTAAAGTTTTGAGTGGTGACAGTGTGTTTTCAAGGCTAAGGCACAATGCTTTTGAAGACTTTGTGAACCAAGATCATGAGGAGCCTAAGACCACTCACTCCCCTCACTTAGCCTATGGTAAAGTTTTGAGCAGTGATAGTGTGTTTTCAAGGCTAAGGCATAATACTGCTAAAGACTTTGTGAACCAAGATCATGAGGAGCCTAAGACCACTCACTCCCCTCACTTTGCCCATAGCAAAGTTTTGAGCAGTGATAGTGTGTTCTCAAGGCTAGGGAACAATACTTATGGAAAACTATTGAACCAAGTTCACCCGGAGCCTAAGACCACTCACTCCCCTCGCTTTGCCAATGGCAAAGTTTTGAGCGGTGATAGTGTGTTCTCAAGGCTAGGGAACAAAGTTCTTGGTGGAAAATCGAAAAAGGCTTTGAATGTTTCAAGACGTATGAAAAAGAAAAAAGCTATGGTTCAAGGGGCTAAAAGAAATGTAGATGATAGCCTCATTGATGTTGGTATATGGGATCCAATGGATCATCTTCCGACCTCTTTTAAAGAGCTACGACAAAACAATCAGTTTAAGCCATTGGAGGATATAAATGGAGAAATGACAACAAGTTTGTTCTTGAGACCTCAAAGGCCTAAAAAGAAAAATAGACCTATGATTATGATATTCCCCATGAATGGACAATTTTTTCAGCCTAGAAAGAAGAAAAGGCCGTCGGCTTTCAAGGCAAGGTCAAAGGACATTTTTTGCATGATGGTGGAAACCCCATATGACAAAAAGATTGGGCAAAAGGAAAACCACATCCCGAAAAGGCATGTTACTAAACATGATTCACTTGCAATGAAGAATGAAATTTCAGAAAATGGTTATCCTACTTTGGGTAATAATTCCAATCCCAAGGAGTGGAAGTCTATGAAAAGAAGAGGACAAAAAAGTATTAGATGGAGAAACTCTTCCCCGAAAAGAGAAGTTGAGAATTTCACCCGTCATGAATTTTTTTCAAAAATGACTCAACAAAGTATGTTACTCTCATGCCCTACGTGTGGCAATGGCGAGATGGTACCTTACTTCCAACAAAAGAATGACTATCGAGGGAACGACTTTGGAAAACCATACTTAGGAGGAAGGAGGTCATCCAAGTTCACTCCATTTCCTACCGTTGATAGATCAAAGTTTCGTTGGCAGAGAGAAGATTTTAAGAATGATAGCATTAACAAGTCTTCACAACTCGGGGAAAAGGAACACCCAACTCTTGAGGAGGGTATGATGCAAGGCAGTCCTAAAATACTACATTCTCCTAGCAAGTCTGATTCTTCAATAGAGTTCGCCCCAAGAAGGAGAAAGAATTTTAGAAAATCAAGTCAAATGACTAATAGTACTTGGGAAAAATTGTCTTTAAGTGATGAAATTGAGAATTGGAGCTCAAGTTCTCCCAAAACCTTGAAAACAACCCAAAGGTGGAGGCCTAAGGAGAAGGAGCCTCATGTTGCAATTGCAAATATGGTTGGCTCAAAAAGTGAAGAAGAGCAAACTATAAAAATAACTCAATACTACACAAGAAGCAAAAAGAAAAATTCTTTGAAAGATGGGGGTGCAGGGACTTCATCAGGGTCTCCTAAATTTATTTTTGCAACAAATGAATTTCCTTCAATCACTCATGGAGAAGAAGATGATGACGAAGAGGAGGTTCAAGTGGAAGATAGTTCTACTTCCTCCAACACTATTCCTGTAACTTTGCCTTCTTTGGAATCCAGAAGAGTTGGAGTGCACATGGCAACAGGAGAAAAAGATGACATAGAGATAGGGCAAGTCCCTACTCATTTTATTAAATTTATGGCAGATCAAGAGAAGCAGATAAAAGAATTGAAAGCCATGATTGGAGCAAATCTACAACACTGAAGAATCAAATCCTGGAACAAGGTCAAGGCGAGATTATCACAAAGATTATTTTGACTATTGGAAGGAAAAAGAAAAAAAACAAAATAACAAAAAGTTGTTCGGTTCTAAGAGCCAGTTAAAAGAAATTCACCTTTTCCAGATATAAGTGAGCCTCTAAATTATGACTTGATCGCTCAACTAGCAAATGTGCCTGCCCGGTTGACCATGTATGACTTGCTTTGATTGTCTCCAGAGATTAGGAAGACGGTTGTCAATGTGCTAATGGAAGCTGAAAAATATGCACCTCATGTCAACCGTGTTGAAATCAAAGGGGAGAAAGAAATATGTGAAAAATGTCATGAAGTTAAGCTTGAAAATCTTCAAACAGCAATCACATTCTCCAAGGATGACATGCTACTTGGAGACATGAAACATACAAGGTCATTGTATCATACAGGGTATATTGGTCACGTGGAACTGCGTCAAATTCAAATAGACCCAGGCTCTGGAATCAATATTCTCCCAATTCGTACCTTGGAATACTTAGGGATCCCTATGAAGAAGCTTACTCCTACAATGACAAGTATTCAAGGATATGATGCAAATTCACAAAAAGCTAAAGGAAAGATCCGCCTCAAATGTCGAATTGGAAGTTTAAAATCTGAAGTGACATGCTACGTAATCAGTAACCAAACTTCCTACAACCTTTTGTTAGGTCGAACTTGGATACATGAAAACTTAGTAATCCCTTCAACACTTCACCAGTTCTTCAAGTATATTGGAGATGATGGAAAAATTCATAAAGTCTTTGCCGACAAAAAGCCGTTCAAAGATGTTGAAGCCTATTTTGCTGACTCTACAATGTATGAAGATGATGAAATTGAGGAATTTGAAGGCTCAAAAGCAATAGATCCACAAGGAATCAATGCAAGGTTTCCGAATGCTAAAGGAAAGTACATTGTACATGTAAATGAAAAGCTGTATTGCAAATACATTGTAAATGATGTAAAGAAAACGACTTCTAAAGATGATGTATCTCGTGTATGCATGAATAAAAATTTATTTTTGAGGTATATTGCATCTTCTTTTGAAACAAAAATGTTTGTAGATCAACCATTTAAAACTTTAAAAAATGATGATTTTTTAGAATTGGCCACTTGTTTTGAGTTGCCTTTGACTCGTTTACACAACTTTTCATATATAGAAAATCCTGAGGGATCTACTTTCCTTGTACCAAAAAATGATAGTTCAAAGGAAATCATATTTCACCGAACTTCCACTATTGATCAATTTTTAAAAGAGGAATCAGACTCAGAAAAAGATAAAGTTGAATTAGAAAACTATAGTTCAATTTTAAAAGATATTATGAAGAATATGGGCTACAACTTTGATTCTCTGGGTGGTCTCAATAATGGTGTGGGGAGAAAAACCCCATTACAACCATCTATAATGTCAAAACGAAAAAAAATCTTCTTTACATGGCCTGGGATTTAAACCAGACTTTATTGACTTATCTCAACGGAATGAAAGTGACAATGAATCATGCAAAACTTCAAGTTGGGACTCAGATGTGGATACTTGTGATTTCTTTGAATCACTTGAAATATCCAACCTTGACACAAAGTCTGTAAATATGGTCTCAATAGAATACCATGAAAATAATGAGACTAGTAATGATGAAAGTAACAAAGCTAGTGATGTTGAAGAATTCCAAGAATATGAAATTGAAGAAGAAGTAAAAATTCTTCCTCCTACACAAGATGAGGTAAGAGAAGTAAATTTGGGTACAGAAGAACACCCATTGCCTATCTTCCTTAGCACCAGTCTTACTATGAACGAGGCAGAATCTTTGATAAGTTTGCTTAAGGAATTTAAAGATGTGTTTGCTTAGAATTATACTGAAATGCCAGGACTAAGTCCGAAAATTGCCATTCATCATTTGAACATTAGGTCTGAGGTAAAACCTGTAAAACAAGCACAAAGAAGGTTTAAACCTTCAATAATGCGAAATTGAAAAAGAAGTTCAAAAGCTAAAGGAAGCTGGTTTCATTAGGGAAGAGCAACACCCTGATTAGCTTGCCAATGTTGTACCAGTTATGAAAAAGAATGGAAAAATTTGTGTGTGCATCGATTTTAGAGACTTAAATGATGCATGTCCAAAAGATGAATTCCCCTTACCAATCATAGAAATTTTAGTTGATAACACAACTGGTTATGACCGTATGTCATTTATGGATGGATATTCTGGGTACAATCAAATAAAAATGAACCCTGAAGATGAAAAACATACAGCATTCAGGACTCCTTTTGGTATTTATTGTTACACTGTTATGCCATTTGGTTTAAAGAATGTTGGAGCAACATATCAAAGAGCTATGACAAAAATATTTAAAGAACATTCACATAAAAGAGTGGAGTGTTATGTTGATGATCTTGCGGTCAAAAGCAAACATGCAAGTGATCACATAGCAGACCTTCGTATGATCTTTGAAATTTTAAGAAAACACCAAATGAGGATGAATCCTCTCAAATGCTTTCTAGGAGTGTCTTCTGGTAAATTTTTAGGATTTATTGTAACCAAAGATGGAATCATGGTAGATCCTGCAAAAACAAAAGCAATAATAGAAATGAGACCACCAAGAAAGGAGCAAACTTATCTGGAAGATGTCAACCATTCTCTTGGTTGATGAAGAAAGGAGCAAACTTTGTTTGGGACAAAGCATGTGATAATGCCTTCAACGAGATCAAACGTTATCTCACTCAGCCACCTGTTTTATCGGCACCCATCCAAGGTCGACCCTTCGTCCTATATACAAAAGCTCTTGATCATTCACTTGGAGCAATGCTTGCACAAAAAAATGATGAAGGTCGAGAACAAGCTCTATATTACTTGAGTCGAATGATGGTAGGGGCTGAGCATATATATCCCCCTATTGAAAAAGAATGTCTAGCACTCATGTTTGCAGTTGAGAAGCTAAGACACTATTTGTTGGGTCAGACGACATTTGTGGTATCTCAAGTCAATCCACTCAAAATTTTAATGACGAAGGCAGGATCTCTTAATTCTCGATTGGCAAAATGGTCACTTTTGTTGTCACCCTATGATCTAGTTTATATTCCACAAAAAGCAGTAAAAGATCAAGCATTAGCAAATTTTCTTGCTGAGCACCCTTTGAAAGAAGGTTCAAAGTTACAAGAAGATTTACCTGATGAAGTTGTCTTCTTTGCAAGCCCTATAAAAGTTCAAGAAAGCATATGGCAGATGTACTTTGACGGTGCATCAAGAACAAATGATCAAGGACAAAATGTATCGGGAGTGGGTATTGTCTTTATCACACCAGAAAAACATATGATACCACATGCTTTTGTGCTAACACAACCATGCTCCAACAACATGGTTGAATACATGGCTCTAATTATTGGAATGCAATTGGCACATGAATTACAAATAAAATCTCTCTCAGCCTTTTTGGATTCCCAATTAGTCGTCAATCAGATGAAAGGGGTTTTTGAAGTAAGAAAACCTGAGCTTTTACCTTATCACTCAATGGCTAAGAAATTAACAAAATTATTTGATGATTTTGACATACAACACATAGTGAGGTCAAAGAATGCTAAAGCAGATGCTCTTGCAGCAGTAGCCACCTCTATGACAATATTAAAAGGACAAAATATTGGGATTTCCATATGTGAGAAAAGATTGCTACCTAGTGAATTTGAACTACTAAGTGAATGTAACAGCATAGAGCAAATTTCATTTGACTTTGAGTCTGATGATTGGCATTCCCCTCTGATTGATTTTGCCTTACATGACATCTTACCCCAAGACCCATCGAAGGCCGCAAGTATAAGACGGCAAACCCCAAAGTTTAATTATGATGCAAAAATGAAAATTTTGTATCGAAATTCTTATGATGGGATTTTACGAAGGTGTTTGTCACAAAAAGAAGCCCAAAAAGTGATCCAAGAAACCCATGATGGCGTTTGAGGAGCTCACCAGCCTGGTCCAAAATTGCAAGATAGGATAAAAAGGTTGGGATATTATTGGCCTACCATGATAAAAGATTGTATGGAATATGCTAAGAAATGTCAAGCATGCCAATATCATGCAAACTTTATACATCAAGCACCTGAATTCTTGCACCCTACAACAGCTTCTTGGCCTTTTGAAACGTGGGGAATGGATATTATAGGTCCAATTACCCCTAACTCATCTAAAGGTCATAGGTTTATAATCACGGTCACTGACTATTTTTCAAAATGGGCAGAAGCTACAGCACTTCGTGAAACAAAAACGAAAGATGTATTAAAATTCTTGAAGACTCATATTATTTATAGGTTTGGAATCCTGAGAAGGTTTGTGCATGACAATGGACCTCAATTTGCAAACTATAAATTTTACCAATTTTGTGCAAAGTATGGCATTGAAAGTGTAGCCTCAACGGCATACAATCCTGCCGCCAATGGGCTTGCTGAAGCTTTTAACAAGACTATATGTAAACTCTTAAAGAAAGTCATTTCAAAGAACAAAAGGGATTGGTATGAAAAGTTGCTAGAAGTATTGTGGGCTTATCGCACCACAGTTTGAAATGCAACGCAAGCGACACCTTTCTCCCTTATTTATGGATGTGAAGCTGTTTTACCCTTAGAAATTTAAATTCCATCATTGAGAGTGGCTTTGGCAAATCAATTAACAAATGATGAGAATATCAAGCTACGCCTACAAAAACTAGAAACTCTTGACGAAAAAAGGCTACAAGCCCAGCAAACTACAGAGTTGTATCAAGCAAGGATGATTGGGGCTTTTAATAAAAAAGTTAAACAAAGATCTTTCAAGAAGGGTGATTTGGTGCTTGCTGTCAAACGACTTATGGTTTTCACACATAAGTCAAAGGGCAAGTTTGAACCTAAATGGGAAGGGCCATACGTTGTTGAGACGGTTTATTCAAATGGAGCTTACCGACTCTTGACACAAGAAGGTGATCGGTGTTTACTACCGATCAATGGAAAATTTCTAAAAAAATATTACCCTTAGAAATGTAATCATATGATACAGAGAAATAAGGGAAGGAAATTCAACTACAAATATAAGGTTTTATTTTTTTCAAAAAAAAAAAACTAAAATTGGAGGCTATTAAAAACTTCATCCATAGCTTGTGTTGCTTTATGCTTCGTAGCTATTCTTGCTTCTTCACTAGAGGAAAAGGATTGCTCCATGTCTTCAATTTCTTGATGCAGCTTGCTTACTTCCCCAGCTTTGACACTGATCTTTGCATCCAATTCTTTAGGCCTAGGGGATGAATCCCTGAGCTCCACCTCAACAATTGATTGTTCTGTTGAAATCCCATGAATCTGGTTCTCAAGTTCTTCTTTCTTTTTAAGAAAAGCCTTTATTTGACACTTCACCTCAGTATGTGCTTGCTTTAGAGAAATCTGAGAATCCATGAGTTTATTGAGATAGGCATGTTTCAAAGAAGACTGTACTTCAATATCTTTACCTCTGATTTAAGTTCTTCAAGCTCATTTAACAATTGAGACTCTACCTTTCTCTTCTCATCCAATTTCACAGATATGAGACTTGGTCCACATGCTCTCTTTATTTCATTAGAAATTGTGATTATCTTATCCAATGCAGAACGATAAGGACTTGTGTCAACTTCTTGATAATCTAGAAGGCTTAATAAGCTTTCTAATTCAGCTTTCCTTACGGCTATCATGGTTGGGGTCATCTTAATCAGAATCTCCAATGTCTCTTTAAATGTTCTAAGGAGAGAAGATACAATCACTGTTTGAACACATACATTTTCTGCATCATTTTGTTCATGGGTGGAAGAAGTCACATCAACATGTTGATTTGAAGCACCTTTGCTCAAAGTTAGGCCTTTACTATAAGAAGAATTTTTACTTGAAGAAGAGTTCAAACTCAAACTGTTAGCTGCTGAAATATCTTTTAAGGCCTCAATTCTTTCCACCCTGGATGAAATACCTATTTCTAAGGATGTTGAAGTAAGTGTGGTGGGAACCTACAAGTCAAAATTCACACAAAATAAAAAAAAAAAAGAGAAGAAGAAATGGAATTAAAAAATAAAGAAGAAGAACCGGAAGATATACCTGAGCAAACCGAGCAAACCCCAATTCTTGGTTGATCTCAACTCTGGTTGTCATGCCTAGGGCTTTTGTTTGGTTTATACCATTTGAGCTTTTAGGTATAGGGTTTAACCCTTGAGACTCTATTGGATTCACTTCCCTTGAGTTTCTACGTATGTGACCTAAAAAAACAAAATGAAAGGAGTGAGCTATGCAACCTTAAAAAAAAAAAAAACATACTTGATAAAGAAGGGACAACTTCAGTCTCATTAAGTTCATGAGTCCGTTCTTGAATTCTTGATGAATCCAAATTATCAAGGGTACCTAAAAAAAAAAAAGAGGGAGAAAGGAAAATAAGTTTTCTTTTCGTAAAAAAAAAAAAGAAGAGAAGAGGATGTGTGTTTAGCATACCTTCAAAAGTAATAATGTCTTCTGTATTTATATCGCCATCAATTCCATCCACAAAGTTCACCAAGCTTTGGGAACCCACATCACTTGCGTGACAAGAGGAAGATGAAACTTCTACATACAAAGAGAACAATGAGTATATATATATATATATATATATGTATGTATATATGTATAAAAAGCCAAGATGTTTAAACCTTGAATAGTAATTTGATCACTTTTCTTCTTCTTCTGAAGACGAAGGGCTTTTGACTTTATCCTGGTTCCCTTACCAAGATCATCTGATTTAGGTGAAAGTGGCCTTTTGTTTGAATCAACAATGATAGAATAGAATGAAGGTGCCTTTGATATATCTACATTTAAGTAGTTCTCAGCTGCCCTTACCCACCAATTAGCAAAATATTCAGTGTAAACGGTGCTTTCATCCGGATAAATGAATTTTGTTCCAGTATCACGTTTTATGAAGTGATACCAAGCACAAGCAGCGTCACAAATTTCTCCATGTCGTTTCCATTGAAGGTTAGGATTTCCCACCATACCTTGAGAATATCCAAATTGTATAGCAAATCTACTTGGAGTGTACGGTTCAAGTTCTACTTGAAGTACACTTCGGTAAACTAAAGTACTTGGGCGAATGTTGATAAGCCAGATAAATGCAGCATCATCCATTTTTTTAACACCAGCAAGGGAAGAATCGTCTGTCATCATTCCTTCATCATTAAAATGTTGGAGACTTCCAAGATGCCAGTTTCCATGAAAACGGATTTTCTCACGTGCTTCTTTCAAAGATAAATTTTTAAAAGAACTTACTGCTAATCTCCCCAAGAAGGCTTCACCCCTATGAGCTGGAGGAGCAGGTGGAGGGTGTAGAGAGGGACAATGCATGACATACCAGCTGTAGAAGAAATGGGCAGGATAAGCCTTCAATTTGTACTTCTCCGAACCAAGATGCTTTACATGGTCACGTAAACCAGTGCATAATCGAGCTACCATGGTAGGGCAAAGGGCAAAACGTGTGCCCAATGCCATGCGGGCTGCAACTAAGAATAATGAAGGATCAAGTAGTCGAGGATTCTTGCTCGAAAATATACAACGGTGAAGCCATGCAGCAAGAAAAGTTTCTCTGAGCATGGCATGACCATCAGCTCGTAATGCTCGAAGCCCTGGTTCTTCACTTTCAGGCACTAGTAAATCTTCCAAGCTAATGGAATCTTTTCTTGCCTGTGCTTCAATATCTGCCTTAGTAAGAGGAGTCCGAGTCTTATATCTCAATGATTTCTCATTACTCTCAATCTCGGCCTGTGTTTGGCTAAATTCAATAATGTTAAAGAAATGGCTTGTCCATTGTTGAATGAGAACGCCTTTGGCATGAACTGGTTTCTCTTTTGCAATAATGGTAAAGTGAAGAAACAGTTTAGCTACAATCCTGTATAAGTAAGGCTCTGCCTCTCGAATTAACTCTAATTCTTCATTGTAGGGAATATACTCTTCATAAATCTCCCCAAAGCCTGGAAGAGCTGAGATATGTGTCATCTCACTTAAAGAAAACCCATACTCACCGTTTGGAGAAAGACAAGTATTGGTTTCAGGACAAAAAGACTCCAACATAGCAATATAAATTTGCTTATTCAATGTTATCCCTCTCTGTGTGGCCAATACTGCTTCCAACAAACCACTTCTCTCCAATCTGGATGCATATGAACCTACAATTTTCCCAGTGAGAATAGACCAACGCTTTGAGTCATAGGCCCATCCGCTTATGTGGTCGAAGTCATTATATGAAGACCCTTTCGCCATGGATTGAGTCAAAAGTGTTTCCAACTAAACGTTCTCTTCTCTATTATTTGAAGATGCAAGGGTACTTGGATATAAAACTTGACGTTCAATGTCTCCATATCCTCGCTTGCTGAAATCTCTACCCCCTTTTGTAAACACCACGAATTTGACACCACTAGAACGGTGAGTCAATTCTGAGGAGCGTTCTAAAAATAACTCCTTTGACGGAATTCCTTTTGAAGGGGAACCTTTGGAACAAACTGCAGATTTATAAGATCTAATGGATAGATCACGATTAAAAGACATGTTGGTGGAAAATAACTTCCCCATATATCTGAAAATACCAATTTGCTTTCGTGGAAATCCGTAAGAAAAAGAACCGCCTTCGCCACCATCTCCACATATGTAGGCAGGTTTTGGAAATATCCACTCTCTATCAGTTATTAGAGTTCTTTCAAGATCAGGAACCATCTTCTTTAAAATAGAAGTCCACTTGTGTTGGTTATTAGCGCCTAAATCTTTTATTGTTCTAGAGATGATTTGTCCATCCAAACGAAAAACTGGGAACCTTGAACCACCTGACGTCTCTTCTTCTTGGCTTTGGACACTTGTACGAGAAGAAGAAGTCATTCTAGGAGAGGAGTCTTTCAGAAGAGAAAAATAAACCTAAAAAAAAAAAAAGAGAGAAGTTAGTAAAAAAAAATCAAAAAAAAAAAATCAATCAATCAAAAATCAAAGAGAGCAAGCCTAAAGTTCTCAATCCCCTCAGAAAGAGACATAATGAGACTTGCATCTCTCTTTTGAAAAACGATAAAAAAATTTATCAAAAGTAAGCAAGTCTAAAGTTCTCAATCCCTAAAGAGACATAATTAGACTGCATCCCTTTTGATAAATTTTAATAAAAAAAAAATCAATCAATCAAAAATCAAAGAGAACAAGCCTAAAGTTCTCAATCCCCTCAGAAAGAGACATAATGAGACTTGTATCTCTCTTTTGAAAAATAAAAAAAAAAAATTTTATCAAAAGTAAGCAAGTCTAAAGTTCTCAATCCCGAAGGAGACATAATTAAACTGCATCCCTTTTGATAAATTTTAACAAAAAAAAATCAATCAATCAAAAATCAAAGAAAGCAAGCCTAAAGTTCTCAATCCCCTCAGAAAGAGACATAATGAGACTTGCATCTCTCTTTTGAAAAACGATAAAAAAAATTTATCAAAAGTAAGCAAGTCTAAAGCTCTCAATCCCGAAGGAGACATAATTAGATTGCATCCCTTTTGATAAATTTCAACAAAAAAAAATCAATCAATCAAAAATCAAAGAGAGCAAGCCTAAAGTTCTCAATCCCCTCAAAAAGAGACATAATGAGACTTGCATCTCTCTTTTGAAAAATGATAAAAAAAAATCATTAAAAATAAGCAAGTCTAAAGTTCTCAATTCCGAAGGAGACATAATTAGACTGCATCCCTTTTGATAAATTTCAACAAAAAAAATCAATCAATCAAAATCAAAGAGAGTAAGCCTAAAGTTCTCAATCCCCTCAGATTGAGACATAATGAGACTTGCATATCTCTTTTGAAAAATGATAAAAAAAATCATTAAAAGTAAGCAAGTCTAAAGTTCTCAATTCCGAAGGAAACATAATTAGACTGCATCCCTTTTGATAAATTTCAACAAAAAAAATCAATCAATCAAAATCAAAGAGAGTAAGCCTAAAGTTCTCAATCCCCTCAGAAAGAGACATAATGAGACTTGCATCTCTCTTTTGAAAAAAAAAAGAAAAAAAAATTGTATCACTCTTTTTTTTTAAAAAAAATTTTTTAAGGTAATTAAAGTCCTCAATCTAAATTAGACTTGCAAATGACAAAAAAAAAAAACACTTTAGGATTTTCAAATCTCTCAAAAAGAGAATGTGACCTGCAACAAATTTTATTTATAACTTTTTATAATATAAGTTATAAAGTTAAATTTTAAGTCCTTAGATGTTCGTATATTACACGTCTATAAACCGGCCGAAAGTTTGCCGGTGCAGACAGAGGAAAAAAAAAAATCTTTATTTATTTTTTATTTTTTTTTTAAAAGTAAATGATGGCCGAGAGCTTAGCTTAGCCTGGCTTAAACTAAGCCAAAGTTTTTTTTAAAAAAAAATAAAAAATAAAACATAGTCGTTGAGTGCCATATCGGAATCGCAACAATTGATTTTCCTAAAAAAAAATCAAAAAAAAAAATCACAGCCATTGATCGTCCCGACTGAAGCTGGACCATTGATGACAAAACAAAAAAACCTACAACCATAACCCTTCCTCCATCCCGTTCTTTTCCAAACACTTCCACCCCTCAGCCGTCGCGCCCCTTCTCCTCTTCCCTGTCGGATTCCCATTCCGCCCTCCTGACCACCATCGGCCGACGGTTCTCCCTCGCCGGCCCTCGCTCCCTCTGCCTCCCAGATCTCCTCTTCTTCTTTGTCCATCAACCCACAGCTCGCGCCGCCGGACCTCACTCGCCCCGCTGGTCGATCGCCGCCCCTTCGCCCTCTCCGCCGGCTGCTGCTCTCCAGTCCCTACTGCCGCCACCTCCTTTCAACAGATCGCTAGCCGCCTTCAGTCCCAATCTCCCTCTTCCTCGCCTTCTCTCACCACCCCCAGCCGCTCCGATCGCTGTCATCACTCCCTTCGCACCTTGCGCCACCATCAGCCTCCGCCTCGAGTCGTTGGCGCCACAGCCATCTCCACCATCTTCTCCCATCACCCCATCGACCAGTAACCGGCTCTCACCTCTCCGCTTTGTCCTGATCTCCCAGCCGCTGCCCAAGAAGACCGACAAGTCGGGAAGCAAGGAGTCGACCTCCGCTGTTCCGTCCCGATCGCTCTCCGTTCACCTGTTTTCTGCAGCCCATGTCTTGGTTCTGCCGGCTACGGCGACCGCCTCCTCGCCAGCTTCTCGACCCCAATTTCATCCCTCAGTCACAAACTCCCAAGCCAGCACCTTCCTTAGACCTCCTCTGTCCTGACCACTCTCACCTTCCATTCGATCGATCCCAAGTCAAGCCCCCCCACCTATGCCAATCGGTCCTGCTCCTATGAAGACGGTTGGACCCAAACCACCGCTCATGGAAAACCCGTCGGCCACCGTTGGACAGTCCTCTCTTCATCTATGCAGTAGAACAAAAACGAAAAAAAAGAGGAAAAGAAAAAAAAAGTAACCTTGAGCAATCTCCACCAGCGCGTCCTCACAAATTACTGCAGAAGGCTCAGCAAATCAATGAAGAACAACAGCGATTCACAGGTCCTCACAAATTAATGCAGAAGGCTTAGCAAATCAATGAAGAACAACAACAATTTCCACCAGCGCGTCCTCACGAATCAACGGAGATAGAGTAGTAATTCAAATGGAGAAGAATAGCATGACCTTTATCAATGGAGGCAGAAAAAAAAAATCTTCCAATGCGGTGTAGAAAAGCCGGACGGCCGATATCTTTAATAGCAAAAGAATTCCTAATTAAGCTGGGATTTTATTTGTAGTTATCCCGAGAATGGAAGAGAAATTGAAGAGGCTGAGCCCTAATAGAAGCAGAGTTCTAACGAGGAAGGGAACAGAGTCCATGATCACGATGGTATCAAATAAGATACGGAATTGTAACGGGTGACGGGTTGTTGTTGGGATAAAATCTAATCTTATAAATTTTGTACAGTTAAGATTGTATCTTATCTCTGTTAATGTTGTCATATCTCTGATTAAACGGTGAGAAATGTTATCATATTTCTGATTAACGGGTGAGAAATGATCTTCGAGTAAGGCGGGTTATGTAAAAAAAAAAAGTAAAGTAAATAGGTAAAAAAAAATCATCATAATAATGGCAATATAGAGTAATGATTTTTGCCTTTCATCAACTATAATGGAGCGTTGACATAGGAAATAATAAAGTACTAGATGTCCTCACTATTCAATAAAACTAAAAATTAAATAAAAAAGGATCCTCACAAATCAATGCAAAGAGAACTGATTGAATTCT
The DNA here is from genome assembly GCA_035235625.1 of Saururus chinensis. Classification (NCBI taxonomy): domain Eukaryota; kingdom Viridiplantae; phylum Streptophyta; class Magnoliopsida; order Piperales; family Saururaceae; genus Saururus; species Saururus chinensis. The sequence continues at coordinate 2,673,086 of CP141145.1, read as the reverse complement.
CAAAGCAACGAGTCCTACTGGTGATGAAAGTAAAAAAAAAAAGAGAGAGAAGAAGATTGAAGGATAAGTTTTAAGAAAAGATTTGCTGCAATGTTGACTAGTTAAAGTATCATAAGTTTTGACCAGAAGATCTTAAGGCACGTGTGAACTTTGCAACAAAAAAAATCCCATGAAGAAATAAAATCTCATATGGGAAGATTACATAAACAAAAAATGAAATGGTAAGGAGGAAATCTATTAGTGCAGAATTCCTTCTCTAATTAATTCCTCCTTGACATCTTTAAGAAAAACGATACGTTTATTGTCTAAATCTTCAGTGCAGAAGAGATATCCTTGCGCAAGGATAAAACTTGGAAGGGGTTTCGTCCCTTAGACGAACTTCAGTGACATCTCTGCGTGCTCTCGTTATTATCTCCACAGCTCTATCCATAATAACTTCGGAATTCCCATCAAAATTTAAACGAGTTCCATACGAAGCAATTTGAATTGCAGGCAACCCAGAAGAAGTAGTTAATGGAAAACCAGGCATAGTTCTCACAATTTTTCCGACGGGTGACAGCTCCATTTATAATGTAATTCCACTGTCACCCCTCGAAGGGGCTGTCTGTTGACATAAAATAAAAATCAAAATCAAAATCAAATCAAAACTCAAATGCAAAGATCTCGGAGCTTGACTAGCTCCAGATAACTCTAAATTTTCAAAATGGACAAAGTCTCAAATTCGGATAAAGTCCAAACAAAGAAAAAAAAAATTTCAAAATCCAAAGGCCAAGATTTCGGAGCTTGACTAGCTCTGAGTGAGACCTAATTTTTTTTAAATAGACAAAGTCTAAAGAAAAAAAAAGTAAGGAAGCAAAATTTAATCCTACACATGTAGGAATAGACTAAGGCTTTTAACAAAAAAAAAAGTGAGTGAAGAGGCAAGATCTAAATCCTACACACGTAGGAATGGACTAAGGCTTCCAACAAAAAATTTTATTGTGAGAGGACATTATGGGGGCCTCTTTACATTCAAAGTTAAACGGCTGAGGGAGGTTTTGTAAGCCTCACATGACCACATAATAAAAATTTGCAAAGGACTATGTGGGACCTCATAAGTCTCACAACAAAATAGTCATAAAACATAAATAAATGAAAAAGGCTAGGAAAGACTCGTGGGTCCTACGTTATTGTTTTAACTGAAAATAATAAAAAAAAAGGTTAAATTTCAAAAGAACCCAAAGTTCAAAGAAAAAAATAGGGGTTGTGTGGAAAATTTCATGGGCCCCAGATAAGGAATGAGAAGATTAAATTAAAGCCTTGATGCTCGTAATCCCCTACTATAAAAAAAAAGATGATGAAATAAAAAAAATATAATAAAAAAAAAGAGAAGAAAGTGTAGATGACCAAGTCAAATGTATAATATCCGGTCTTCTCTCACACTTCCCACTTCCTCCACTAATCAAGTGGTTCTCACCAACACTCTCACTAACCCATTTTCCCATCTCCACTTCTCATAAACTACCTTTCCAACTCACCCCACTACTTTGCTTAACCGTGCAACTCTCATCCTATAAATACCCCTTTCATTTCCATAAGAAGGGGTTTTTGGCTTTTAAGTCTACGGAACCTCCAAAGAGAAATCCAGAAGTCCATCACACACCAAATTCCTAAAAACCCTTGACCTTCAAAAAGTCGAAGAAGATCGAGGAATCAGAAGACAAGCAGAAGCAACCAAGAAGGAAGAAGAATTTGTGCAAGGGGAGCTCTCATCTTCAAGAAGAAGTTTCCTTGTTTTCTTCTTTTCTTTTCTTTTTTTGTTAACTTGAAAGTTGTAGCCACTTCTCCTGCCAATTCTCTTTTCTTATTTTAATAAAATTATTGTTTCTTTCATTCTTGCCAACTAATCGTAGGGTTTTGAAAATTGATTAATCACTACTACTCACTTCAAAGTGTAAAGAGTAGTCTTGATTAATCAAGAGAAGGTCGTCCCACATAAAAAAAAAGGTTCTTCTCTACCCCTTGTAAGGAAGGATCATCCGATCCATTCCCTTGTCTTGTGTATAGAGAACTACCGAAATCCACCAACAGTTTGTTTAGAGCCTGATCCAGAGTTTCCTCTTTCTTTGTTGGATCAGAAAGGGGTAAAAATATTATATGGTGCTCATTATGGACTTAACTTTCCATTGACATCTGCAATAAATTTTAGGTTGCAAAAAATTGCTCCTAATCACCAACTTGAATTATAGGTATACAAATAAGATGATGCAACATGCCTTCAGGTGTCTCCCCATTGATAGGTGAAGATACTGAAGGCAAGGCTCCTGGAGGCACATTTGATCAAGAAAAACACATTGATGTGCACTTCCTTGTTCGGTTTAATGAAAAAAGATCGAGTAATTTGATTCAATCAGTTTTAATGGGTGCATGTATAGTTGCTATGCCTATTATTAAAATGACACCAACTTCAGTTCTATGGGACTACTTCGCTTATATGGCCATTGACAACCTTCCTCGCAGCCAATTATTGGAAAGAATTGTATTATTTTTTATCACTCCTCGGAGGAGACACAGGTAACTTTCTTCTTAAAAGCACCTCCTTTGACATGGTGAGTTGGAGCTCTGGTGTAGGACAAAAGCTGTTAAACTATGTTGCAGGATTCTACAAGTAAAATTTTTAAAATAAAATTATTTTGTGATTTGTTTGTTTGCTGGTTTGATTTAATTTTTAGGGTTACGAGTTAATTAATTATTAATTTTTTATGATTTCATTTTATTATAAGTGTATTAGTGTTAACCTTAATTTGCCCAATAATAATATAGAGAATAAAGAGTTAATGGAGTTGACTGAGGCATAAGAGACTTGGTGAGTTGACTCAAAAAGACAATTGAGTCATCAAAGGAGTCATGGTTAATAGAATCACCGATGAAGTTTAATTTACTCGGTTTGTGAAGGAACATAATTGGCTGGAGGAGTTTTTGGCGTAAAAAATGACTGTTAAAACCAACAATACGAGATTACAAGTAAATTAGAGAAAAAAATACGACTTCCATGGCTGCAGCAAAAAAGGAAAATTATCTAACTTTCTAACATTATATTGGGAATTAATGTTAGTCAAAAAGTCAATCAACAAAAACAAAAGTCAGTCTACAAAAATGTTAATAATTTTCCGTAGAGTTTTCATCTCATAATTTAATATGACTGACATTGCCAGCTACCTACCTTCGTCTTTTACCCTCCGTACAGAAGACTTTACCTTGACATTGCCAGCTTCCTTCTATGAGCTTGAGGTTTAGCAATTGCACATACGACCACATCAACTTGTTTCACGGCGTTGATGAGGCTCCGGTGGTCGGAAAACTAAGCACAGACGAGATGGGCACCTTGCTTCTTGAAAGACATATTAACGGCGGTCTGTCTCTCTCTGGCGTAGTAGCTGAATAACGACATATTAATGATAATGTGTTGGTGGCTTGAGCTTTGAGCGTGCATGAATAACGACATTTCCCGCTTGTTTCTTGTATACTCTTAGTGCAAAAATCAATGCACACAATCACGCGTAAGAGTACTCCTCAGACTTCAAATTTTGTGGGCAAAGAGGTGGGTGGGAACGCAAATTAATTATGTGCATCTCGAAAATCAATAGCTCATGCATGTTACACATGTGCAACTTTGCTTTCAGAAATCTTTTTTTTTTAACTGAAGATTAAATTTTATTCAAAATCCAAAAGTATATAGCTGCTTAGGAGAGAAAGAAACTTAGGTATCCCAAATTGGGCACACATAGTCTTGATGGGAAACAGTTACATATGCCATAGAGGAGTAAGTGGAAAGAGAGGTGGTTATTGAGGAAGAAACTCAACTGGAAGAATTGGCAGCATGTGAGGGAATTGCTGGTGACTATTGCCGCGGACAAGGGTCACGAGGACAGGGTAAAGAAACGGACACAACAGACCAAGATTCACAAGGACATGGTACCCAACGAAGGAAGAGTTAAAAAATGGGCAAAAGAAGTTGGGCTACGACAAACTTGTGTTGAGCTTGTTTGGGTTCCATGGACATCTGAAGTCAAGTACACTGTAACCAATTACGAACGGGAATAAAGAACGAAATTTACATCCTTGCATCTTTTTAACATTTCGGCAAGAGGCTTTGAGCTTAATTTCTAAGCTTTTGAAAACTGAGTAGGAATTTACTACTTGGCATTATGTGAATGATTAATTTAGTACGGTTAATTTTGTTGTCCGATTGGTAGCAAACTCCGAGGATGGAGTTCATGAGGATGGGTGGAATGTGATATCTGTCAATTAATTTACCAAATTATTTTCATATTTTATGAGAATTTAAATTGTAATTTTGGGAATAAGGTTGAGCAATAGCAAGGCAAATCAACTGGAAGAGGAACTAGGGTGTGACCCAAAACCTAATGACTGGCCCAAGTCAAGAGTTGAGCCAGGCACAAGTACCTGCCCAAGTCCCTCTTCTATGCTATTTTGAGATGTGTGCCAACTTAATACTTTATTTGAGTTTAAATTTCAAATTTTGAGGGAATAAAAAACGAAAAGATCTCCAAGTACTCATCCCCTATTGTCTAATGAAGATCTTGTGTTTTTAACTAAAAATTAAAATTTACCTAATCAGCCCATCATAAGATAGGATGGAGGCATAACTACGCATAACCTACCACCCCTCTCTCTCTTCGCCTTCATGTTAGCCTCTTTCCTCTACAACTTCTTCTTCCTTCTTTCATTATTCATCTTCCACTATTTTCAACCTCTCACAGTATTACCATGGACAAGGGTCCTCGATACAAGTGAGTTCGTGGGAGAAGGATTGAATTGCACCGTTGATTAACTAGGTATGGGAGTTCTTTCACAGTACAAGAAGAAGTTAGTACGATGACAGTAAAAAAACATACTAAGGTGTACTTTGTTTTGGTTTTGTTTTCACATGATGAATTGTGAAATTGCTTACTTGTTGTGCATATTATGTATGCCACTTTGATTATGTGAGTTGATCCATTGATTCCAAAAGATTAATGCTTGGATGATTATCATGGATTTATATTCTATTTCATATTGGAAATAACTATTCCCAAGAGGGTTTTGTATGGTCGATGTTAGATCATATGAAGTCACAAGTATGCGTTGGCTTATTTCCCTACTTGATTAGTAGAATTAAGTTATTGAGTTAATGTTTTCTGTATGTTGGGAATGACTGAAGTAAAATCAGTATGAATATTAAAGATTTGATGAATAGACAAAATCAAGGATCTAAGTAAATGATCATACACACTTTTTCACATTCTTATATCATAATTTCATTATCTCAAGTGTGTGAATGTGATGCGCGTGCATATTTTTACCTAACAAAATGCTTTTGAGTCTTCTAATCTGCTTCATCTTCACCATTGATTTAGAGTAGCAACCAATCTATCCTATGATTCAAATTACATATCAATTTGATATTATTTTAATCAGCAAAATTAGCTAATAAAATCAAATATCCGCATACGTTTTAATAGATTAAGAGGTTTTAATGAGAGGACAATGACTAAAAATGAAGGGGTAGATTTAATTCACCCATTAGATATTTTGCCCTAATCAATCGGGTCATTGATTGATCAGCCATTTATTAGACCTAATTTCTTAATTCAATTTTCAATTATTTCCTGTTGAAAAGAGATATTCAAAATAATTTTTGAAATCACTCCCAATTTTTTATGAGATCTAAATGTTCTTAAATATTTAAAATAATAAAAAATTAAAATTCTCTGCCAGACACAGCTGAGAATATAATATTCTATTTCAGCCATCTTATCAAATAGATTAGCATATTAACCTCTAAAGATAGCCAGAAGAGAGCAAGATCAACATGAATTGGTATAACAATGGGAAGCCAAATAGCCAATTGAGGAAGAAAGGACTAAGTAACAGGACAACTACCAGATGCATCAACATTGGCCTTTCCACCAAAGAAAGTCTTGGCCCTGACCACATATAGAGTTCTCACACCAAACAATTAGAACTACTCAAGATAGAATTATATAATTTTTTTCGTACTTGAATGTTGGATTAGTATTTCAAAGCTACACATTTAATATTTTGAAACTGAGATTATCTTCAGCTTATTTGAACAAAAATGACTAAATAGGGTACTATTAATACTTCAGTTATAATTCCCACTATTGTGACTACTCATGTTCTTATTCAAGTGAAAGGGTAGAAGCTGAAAAATTAATTGGTGTAGATTTTAAGAGATGGCAATAGAAGATACTATTTTATCTGACTACGTTGAATTTGACTCGATTCTAGCAACATAAAATTCCTTGTTCTCACTAGGGAGAAAAAGGATGATAAATAGGCTATTGCTGTAGTCGATGCATATAAAGATGTTTCTTTAGATAAAGGTGGAACATGCATAGATTCTTGATGAGAAAGAGCAATTGCTGCAGATAAAGATGTTTCTTTAGCTAAAGTTGTCTTCATCAACCATGAGGTTGAGGAAGCAATGTAGAAAAAAGATGATGAGATGAATGCTTATTCATATCTTTTCGCATCCGGATAGCCTATGGATGAAGTTTCTTCATAAAGTGACTAGGTTGTAGCACCCATGATTTTTTTGTATTTTTTTGGCAATTTTTAGAATTTATTTCAAAAGTATTAGGCATAATCGGGTAAGCAGGTACGTGAACTTGAGCTAAGGAAGTCATGCTCCAGACATATCTGCTGGGCTTCCTAGCAGGTAATGCTGACACCATGTTGAAGATAAGGCCAAAATTGGTTTGGATTTGATTTGGAAACTCCTATTGTGGATTTTATTGGATTTGAAATAAGGATGGAAAAGGTCCCAAATTAGAAGGAGATTACCCAACTTGGAACTCGCCCTTACTTAGCCAACCGCTTCCCTCTCTCTCTCTCTCTCTCTTGTTGGTCGACACTTTCTCTCTTTTCCTCTAATTTCCTCACAATCCTCCGTTGTTCTTTTGAAAAGGCCCTTGAAAACGCTAGATCACAGAATACCCTATCATTGAAGTGCCATCTTGGGAGAGTTGGATTCTGCTTGGAAACCAATTAGTGATTGTTTGGGGTTGAAAATTTTAAATTATGGTACGAGGAATTGGTTTTTCCATTAATCTTGATTATTGTAGTACTTTTCGTTGGTTGGCGACTTAGGGTAGTTAGGGTTTGTACAAAAAGGAGCCTTTTTGCCTTGCTTTCAAATTATTGGTGTGTTACTTGAGAGGTAAGTGATCCACAGTTTATGATTTTTATTTTTCTCTACATATTTTTGTGATTGATATGGACTTCATGTAGTTTGGTTTTTTGTCTATATGAAAAGTAACGAACTCTTACTTTTGATTTCAATGAATTGCAGTTATATGGTGGATTAATTTATGTTTTCCATGATGATCATGATTGGTTCTATTGAAATCTCATGAATTGTAGTCATCTTCATGCTATTTCAATTGAGTTTATTTTGTTGGAGTCATTGAATCTTCATTCTCCTCTATTTCCTTATTTCTACAATTCACTACGTACCTGGATTGGCTGATTTAATTTGGGGCCTTCTGTTAATATTTTCGACTTGAAATTCTGAGAGAACTTCCTCAATTTTTTTTATAAAACTTTCATGATTGTTACAAGAAGCAATTGCGGGTTAATTGTTTGACTTTCTTGGAATCCTCCCAGTTGACATGGTTTCATATTTCAAACTGCATTTTAGGGTTTTTTCCTCTTTGTTTATCCTTATAAAAAAAACTAATAGCGACGCATATGCTATGCGTCGCTACTACCTAAAAGTAGTTGTGACGTATGGAAAAATGCATCGCTACTACCTATTTTTTATTAAAATTTTATTTTAATTTTTTTTAAAATTTATTAATTTTTTTTATTTTTTTAAAAAAATTAAAATAAAATACTAATAGCGACATATCGATCTATACGTCGCTATTAGTATTTTTATTTTTAAAATTAATTTTCAAGAATAAAAAATATTAAAAATTTAAAATTAGAGGAGAGGTAGTGTGTAGCTAGATAGGAGAGAGAGGAGAGGGAAGAGAGACATAGGGGAGGGAAGAGAGAGGGAAAGGGAGGGAAGAGAGAGAGGAGAGGGGAGGGAAGAGAGAGGGAAAGGGAGGGAAGAGAGAGGGAGGGGGAGGGAAGAGAGAGGGAGGGGGAGGAGAGTGAAGGTGGAGCGAGAGAGAGGAGAGAGAAGAGGTGGAGAGAGAGAGGATAGGGAAGAGAGAGAGGAGAGGGGAGGGAAGAGAGAGAGAGGAGAGAGAATAGAAAGAGAGGGAGGGAAGAGAGACGGAGGGGGATGGAAGAGAGAAGGGAGAGAGGAGGAGATAGAGAGGAGAGGGAGGAGAGAGAGAGGAGAGAGAAAGGGTGGAGAGAGAGAGAGGATAGGGAAGAGAGAGAGAGAGGAGAGGGAGAAGAGAGGGGATAGGGGAGGGAAGAGAGGAATTTTATTTTGATTTTTTTTAAATTTTGATTTTTTTTTGTTTTTAAAAATAAAAAAATAATTAAAATAAATTACTAATAGCGACATATAATATATTCGTCGCTATTAGTACATGTATTAACGACGTATAGATATATACGTTGCTAATAAGTGTACTAAATAGCGACATATATATTTAAATGTTGCTACTACATGTCCTAATAGCGACGTATTTTACTATACATCGCTATTAGTAATTTTATTAATTTTTTTTATTTTAAAAATTAAATTTAAAGAATAAAAAAATTTAAAAAATAGAGGAGAGTGGGGAGGGAAGAGAGAGAGGGGGAGAGAGGAGAGGGAAGAGGGAGAGGGTGGAGAGAGAGAGGAGAGAGAATGGGTGGAGAGAGAAAGGAGAGAGGGAATGAGAGAGAATAGAGAGAGAGGAGAGAGAAAGAGAGAGGAAGGGTGGAGAGAGAGAAGAGAGGAGAGAGAAAGAGAGGAGAGGACAAGAGAGAGAAGGAGAGGAAGGGTTGAGAGATAGAGGAGAGAGGGGAGAGAGAGAGGGTGGAGAGAGAGAGGGGAGAGGGAGGAGAGAGAGAGGAGAGAGGGGAGAGGGAGGAGAGAGAGGAGAGAGAAAGAGAGAGAGGGGAGAGGGAGGAGAGAGAGGAGAGAGAAAGAGAGAGAGGAGAGGAGTGAGAAAGAGAGGAGAGAGAGAGGAGAGGAGAGAGAAAGGAGAGAGGGAGAGAGAGAGAATAGAGAGAGAGAGGAGAGAGAAAGAGAGAGGAAGGGTGGAGAGAGAGAGAATAGGGGAGAGAGAAAGAGAGGGAGAGATAGAGAGGAGAGGAGAGGAGAGGAGAGAGAAAGATAGAGAGGAGAGGAGAGAGATAATAGAGGAGAGAGAAAGAGAGGAGAGAGAAAGAGAGGAGAGGAGAGAAGAGAGAAAGACAGAGAGGAGAGGAGAGAGAGAGAGAGGAGAGAGAGAGAGGAGAGAGGAGAGGAGAGGAGAGGAGAGAGGGAGAGGAGGAAGGGTAAAAAATTGAAAGTTTAGCAATGGGCAGAATAAAGCGTTGCTGATAGTGTATGTATTTGTGACACTATATCTTATATGTCGCAATTATGTGGCCTATTAGCGACGCTTGTATGTAGCTTTGGTAATATTAATTTGTTTCCTTTAAAACAAATTTTAACCTATTAGTGACGGTTCGGATGAAGTGTCACTAATAGTAAATGTAATAGCGACGCCATATCTATGGCGTCACACATACGTTTACTATTAGCGACACTTTAATAACTTATTTTTTTCAAAATAAAGCCAAAAGTTTGTAGCGATGCTCTTACATGAGCGTCACTAATAGTGTATAATTCTTGTGACGCTATTTGTCAAACGTCGCTATTACATTACCATTAGCGACGCTCATTTCTAAGTGTCGCTAATATCATTATTTCTATTCAAAAAATATAAGAAATCTTATTTTCTTGCCTCCCTCTCTCTCCCTTCTATTTTCTCTCTCCTCCCTCCCTCCCTCTCTCCCCTCCCTCCCTCTCTCCCTTCTCTATTCTCTCTCCTTCCTCCCTCACTCTCTCTCTCCTCCCTCTTTCCCTCTCTCTCCTCCCCTCTCTCTTCTCTTTTCTCTCTCCTCCCTACCTACCTCTCTCTCATCTTTTCTCTCTCCTCACTACCTCCCTCTCTCTCCTCTTTTCTCTCTCCTCTCTCCTCCCTCCCCCTCTCTCTTCTCTTTTCTCTCTCCACCCTCCCCCTCCCTCTCTTCCTTCTCTTTTCTCGCTCCCTCTCTTCCTTCTCTTTTCTCGCTCCTCCCTCACTCTCTCCCTCCTCTTTTCTCTCTCCTCCGTACCACCCTCTCTCTCCTCCCTCCCTTCCTCTCTCTTCTCTTTTCTCTCTCCTCCCTACCTCCCTCTCTCTTCTCTTTTCTCTCTCCTCCCTACCTCCCTCTCTCTCCTCTTTTCTCTCTCCTACCTCCTTCCCTCTCGCTCTCCTCCCTCCTTCACTCTCTCTCTCCTCCCTCCTTCCCTCTCTCTCTCTCCTCTTTTCTCTCTCCTCTCTCCCTCCCTCTGTCCCTTCTCTTTTCTCTCTCCTCCCACCCTCACACTCACTCTCCTCTCTCTGCTCCCTCCTTCCCTCTCTCTTTGCTCCTCTCCCCCTCTCTCTCCTCTTTTCTCTCTCCTCCCTCCCTCCCTCTCTCCCTTCTCTTTTCTCTCTCCTCCCATCCTCCCTCTCTCCCTTCTCTTTTCTCTCTCCTCCCTCCCTCCCTCACTCTCTCTCCTCCCTCCTTCCCTCACTCTCTCTTCCCCTCTCTCCTCCCTCCCTCACTCTCTCTCCTCTCTCTCCTCCCTCCCTCACTCTCTCTCCTCTCTCTCCTCCCTCCTTCCCTCTCCCTCTCTCTCCTCTCTTCTCTCTCCTCCCTACCTCCCTCACTCTCTCTCCTCCCTACCTCTCTTCTTTTTTCACTGTGCTTTCCCCCTTTTTGCAATGCTTCCATTGGAAGCGTCGCAAATAGATTTGCGCAGGTTCGCTGGCACGGTGAAATTTCGCCTGCGTGGATAAATTTTGCCACGGGGGAAAATTTCCCTCGAGGGAGAATTTCGCCTGCATGCCTTTAAATCCCCCTCTCCTACCTCACTAGTCTCCCGTGCTCGTCGTCCACAAACCATCACCGGCAACCACTGGACCCCCGGCGATTGCCTCCCGGCGGCCACCACCGATCGTTCGCCCCCTTGAGAACAGTCCTCCATCAGCCGCTCCACTCTCGCTCTCCCCGGTTCCCCTCTCCTATTTCACTGATCCTCCGCCGCCGCCCTGCTCTTCTCCGCCGCCACCGCCCACAGCCTCCGCCTTGCTCTTCCGGTCATCGACCCTAGTGACCACCTTCTGGAGACCAGGACCCCGGCGACTGGAGCAGGGGGGAGCCTCCGCCCACAGCCGCCGCCCACAGCCGCCGCCCACAGTCCCCTCCTTCCCCTCCTCCCATCCACTCAACTCCTCCCTCCCACAGCCGCCGCCCACAGTCCCCTCCTTCCCCTCCTCCCGTCCACTCAACTCCTCCCTCCCACAGCCGCCGCCCACAGTCTCTGCCCACAGCCGGCGGGCATCAACCTTGTGCCGCCGGTGATTTCAGCCTCTCTATCAAGAGGTTGAAGACGCTTCTGTGGGTCACCACCGACCCGAGCGGGTCACCACCGACCCGAGCGGGTCTTCACCGACCCGAGTGGGTCTTCAATGACCCGTACCGGTCGGGTCCTCAATGACCCGACCGGTTTACTATTTTTTTTCTTTTTAGCGACTCTTTGATAAGCATCGCCAATAGTTTTTTTAATCTTTTTTATAAAAATATATTATTAGCCATGGTGTTTATAGCGTCGCTATTAATGGTTTTTTAGCGACACTTACTTTAATTTCTATTTTTTAAAACTTAATAGTGACGTTTTGTTAAACGTTGCTAAAGGCTTTTAGCGATGTTTAATAAACATCGCTAAAAGCCTTTAGCAACATATATATAACGTCGCTAATGTTTTTTTAATTTTTTTAAATAATATATTAACATAATAGCGATGTTTATATAAACGTCGCTAATAATGTATTATTAGCGACAATTGTTCTTAAATGTCGCTAATAAGTATTTATTAGCGATGCGTAGAAAAGCGTCGTTAATATTAGCGACGGCATTATTTTTGACGCTTCTAGCGATGCTTTTTAAGCATCGCTAATAGTCATTAGCGACGCTTAGGCTATTATTAGCGACGCTTATAGTGGATTTTGTTGTAGTGGGAGAGGAAAAAATATCATGGAAGAGGAGCCACAACAAGGGGATGAAAGAAAACGGACGGGGGATCGAGAGGAGCCACAAGTGATGGGGGGAGATGGAAGAGCTCACACCGTAGGGTGAAGGTTGGGAATGGGGCAATGAAAGAGTTGAAATAAAATTAAAATGAATAGTTGGGGACGGGGAGTATTTAGTAATTTGTTTACTTTTTTTAGGGTGTGTAAAGTATGGGGGGGCTTGAGTAAAAACTAGGGGGAAATAGCCATGTTCTTTCAAAATTTGATATAGGATTTGAGGATTCTTGGGGCATGCACACATCTTCTTCATTTTATTGGTTATAAGCTAGCCTTATAGCACATGAATAACATGCTCCATGCACAATTAATTAACACAGTACTTCATCTATCTCTACATTCTAAACTAGCAGTAATAGAGAGCATAATTTATGATATGACACAATATTTACACAAAACTGCCTTGAAAAATCTTTGTATTTGATTATTTTTTCTTTTTTTATACTTTCATTTTCATTTGATAACATTCGCCTCATTCATGAGATGGGTAAGCTGATAACTTCACATACATATTAAAGAAAAACAAAAGATTATCAATTTATTTTTTGTGAAATAAATAGACAATGGAATCCTTTCCTATGAAGGTCCAAATCTCCTTAGCAGGAATTGATAGTTAATGTAACACTAAAGATAGTGTTTGAGGTAACTCTCCACATGAGTGTAACTAATCTCAGGATAGAGTGTAGATGCCTCTTCTCCCTTCTCTCCTGTATCAAAATTTGTGAGACAACCCTCGTAGAAAATATGATAGTAACGTACTAACCCTGACTGGGTTCCAATATCTTGACCTTCAAAAAAAATAAAAATAAAATAAAAGCATCAAAAGTAATAAAGGTGTGACTTGGACAATTTCAATCACTCTATTTTAGTATGAAAAAGTTTGGTCTACCTGTATATGAGATATTTACTCATGCTTCCATAAAATCAAGATGGTTTTTATTGTTACTAGCTTTGTCCTGGAACATGGCCATATACAAAGATGTTTCATGTGCTACCATTTGACAAAGTGAATCCACTTAATCGGAAAGCATATGATCAGATGATGATGTCGAACCATTATCATTTTGGTTCTCATAAAAGTTAAATATGACAGAGCATTCATGTATTCAAGATAAGGCATATGCTTATGATAGCACTTTCTCTTAGTAGTCAAATATGGTATACGAATTTATAACGTCTTCTTAATCATTTCTTATTTGGATAATAGTAGCATCAGCACTAACTTTGCTTGGAGAGGATTGATATTGTAATGAGTAAATAGTATTTGTGTGCACGTTAAGGTCAAGATAAGCCAACAAGCTGGTGGTATGCCTACACCCTCCCTCAAGAAGCAAAGATCTTGAGTTTGAAACCCTATTCATTCTAATTGGGATTTAAGGACTTGGACACCCCTTGTTAACAAAAGAATAACATTATAACTATTAGATGAGAAAAAAATTCTCTATTAATTTGACTTAATTAGAACATGTAAAGTAAGAAAGTAGGAAAAAATTGAACTTTCTGATGTTTCCGAGTAAACAAGTCATCATCGATTATAACTTGTCTATGTTACCTTTCATCATGGTAAGAAAATCGTCACTTGAAATCTTTGTCTTTGTGAGCTTTTTTCCAATGAGCTTCTCCCATATGCCAATAACCTCCCTCTGGGAAAGGATGTTCTCAGGGGGACGAAGGTAGAGTGTCTTGTTCAGGGTCCGCGGGTCATCTACGGTCTTGATGGTGTATGTGCCAATGTCATCCTCATCCAAAAATATTGCTATATAAAAAAAAATTGAATGAGGTATTCAACTCCCAGGCCAAGGGAAACCATGCATGAACCAGTATAGAAAGCGAAGGGTCTGAAGGAGAACAAGGATAGGGTAGCGGAGACTGTGTACAAGTTGTAAGCTAATTTATAAAATATCAACATACATTCATTAGTAGTTAGTTGTTATGTGTCTAGGCTATTCTGTATTATGGTGTATGTGATTGGTCGATCTTAGATGAAAATAATTCATACTCCCATTGTCCCATTAAAATTGTCGTGATTTAAGAGTAGGGTTTTTTTCCCTGTTTCTGTGTATCATGCATGGGTGGCCACATCTAATCATGAAAGATGTCCTTCACCTAGTGAGTCCCATCTAAGTTGAGGGTTTTGTAGTATATATACTTGTAATTTTGTGCCCCTTTATACCCTTTTTTATCTAATGAAGGATGCCTATAACCCTACACCACTTTTTATACAACAAAACATTACACTAGATTTTGATTGGGGAGAGAAAATAGGTCTCCTAACATAAGAAAAACTTGCTATTCAAACAAAGATAAAGGACGAGGACAAATAAAATGGGTCTCCTCCCACGAGAAGACATATATGCACTATTTAAATATGGAGGAATACATGGACATACAACTAGATAAGGGACTCGGTAACACCCCATAGAATGATATATTTACAGAAACTTTGTAATCTGGTGTAAAACTTAAGGAATAAATAGTAAAGATAAAATCACCAGCCCACCCTTCTGAGTAACGCATCCGATAGAATGTGATGCACCTAGCATGCACCCAATATACACTATAGCATTGGGCACATCTTAATTTTCTCCAAGATAATATGTTACAAATAATTGATTTTAGAAATTTTTAAAAGACTCGTAACATGTTAATATGACATTAGAACACACATTGAAATGAAATTAACTGGTGCATAATCTAATTTAATTGACAATTTTACAAAACATACATAAACAAATGAGAATAATTAGGGGATATGCAATGCCTATTTGTTGCACCTTATATTAGATAGAGAGAGCCTACATATAGGGGTATGTTCAAAACCTGAACTATTGACTTGGATCGGGTCCTATCTTAGAGTTGATTAGAACAAAAAAATAAATAAAATACTCGAGTAACTCCCTAATCGGGTCAGGTTTAGTATGTGAAATACCTAAGACCTAATCCGAGTTCTTAAATAACCTACAAAATTATATTTAACCTAAATAATATAAATTTTTATAATTTTTGATAAATATTTAGCCTAATATATAGTGTCAATTAGTTTAAATTATTAAAACTAACCATCCAAAATAGAATCTCAATTCATATTTTAGTTTTTGGGTTTTTTATTAATTTAATTAGTTTTTAAATTATTAAAACTTAGTTCCTATATGAGGTCAAGAGGTCAAGAAACTTAGTTCCTAACTCGGGTCCCGTCAAGTGCTAACACGGCGCAAATGCAGCCGTCCCAACGGGTCATTTACCATCTTCATGGGTATTCATTAAGTTTTTTATGCTACAACGACATTATACCCATATATATTTAGTATAGGACCTGTCAAGCTTGACCAGCTCTATGACCAAAGTACATAGAGATCCTAGCATGGTACGTGGTGGCCTAATTATAAGTTACTAGCAACCCAGCAAGGTAACCCGATAGTTATATACCATATTATCTATTTATATACCATATTATCTATTTATATACCATATTATCTCTTTAGTACATGGATCTGTCATAGCATACCTTTGACATTGCCATCTCCAAGCAGCGAAACTCTCTCCATTGAGGGTGTGACTCGGCCAGGCTCACACAAGTTGCCCAGAAAGTATCCCGCACAGCTATTGGCAGAGACATAAGTGTAAGGGATTCCGGCATCCTCAATTGCTTTTCTCACCAACATCTTGTCAACAAAGGTGTTCTTCCCAGCATTCATGCAGCTTCTCATCCTTGCAGGATCAATCCCAAACTCTGATGGCAAGAATCTCTGCAAGTGCATGGGCCAAAATTTTCTACTTAGGCACTACAACAATTGTAGTTATATGTACTCCATATTTCAAGTCCATGTGAGCTTAAACATTATGAAACTCATCTTGTTTAGATTAAATCTTATAGATATATGACCTTTGTACCCAAATCCCCTAAGAAATAAAATCCCAAGTCTGCTAAACAAAATGTTCCATCATTTATATGCTATATTCCTGTCATTTGCATGTCATATTCCTGTCTTTAGGTAGACTATCTATGTGGGCTGCACTCACCCTTCATAAGACTTATACCTTGACATTGCCAGCTTCCTTGACGGCATCTATGAGCTTCAGCTGTAGGAAGATATGGTGGCTTCTAATGTAAGGCACCCCGGCAATTGCACATACGACCACATCTACTTGTCTTACGGCATCGACGAGGCTCTGGTGCTTGAATAACGAACCGTAGACGAGATTGGAACCTTTCTGTTTGAAAGAGAGAAGCATTTGCACCTTCTCAATCTCCCCCACACCCAGTTCTTGCCTTTGGAGGACAAATGTCGGATGACCCTCCGCCAGACTTGCCTTGACTATCCTCCTCCCAAGGTATCCAGTTCCCCCTACCACAAGTACCCTGCTCTTTCCCATCTCTCTTATCTCTATCTCTATCTCTATCATCTCTGGTGGCATACAATATAAGCTGTGCTTCCGAATATTTGGGAAAGGGAGGATTACTTATAGTGTGTTTGAAGCTTGAGCCTTGATACGCTAGACGAAAATAACGAGGATTCACCCACTTGCTTCTTAATATGAGTGCTTAAAGCTCTGCATATCACGTGCTAATTACCATAAATATTCATAAGGAATATTTATTCCAAAGAAGCGCATAGGAACTCGAAGACTGTAAAGAAAGAGGCCTGGTTTTCTAGGTCCTTTTTTTCATGTAGTTCATTAGTTGGACAGCCCACCCGTGACCCCCCTCTTTTGTTTTCTTAGATGACAATTTTCCCATCCTATTATCATCAATCCGGTCTCCCTCTCAATCCCAGCATTTGCTCCACCTAAACGAAAGGCAAAACAAATACACAAGTCAATCGATCTCATTGCAGTATCATGAATACAAAGGCTATGGATGTTGCGTTTCTAATAATGGTTGCGTTTCTAACGTAGCCAAAAGGCCAGATAGCCAACCTAAAGGTCGACGGGGAGCCCCAACTTCCATCCGAGGGACTCCTAACATGATGTCCTGCCAATTAGTAAGCATGTGCCTTTCATCAAGTTACAAAGCCAACCATCATACTAATAGTACACATTAGGCTCAACCAGTTCCTCTCAGTGGAGAACTTTTTTTGCATTTTATTGCACTAGTTGTAGTACCCTCAATTTTTTTTCTTGTTATTTTTAGAATTTTTAGACTTTATTTTTGAAATGAATACCCATTAGATAGTGTCCGGCGTCTAAGTTGAGGATTGACTAAAATTGGTTACATTTGATTTAGACTATTATATTATATGGTAGATTCTGATTTGAGTTAGGACAAAATTAGAAAGAGTCCAAATAGGGTGGGAGTTTGGCTAACCTAGGACTCCTCCCACAAAAGAGCCCTATGCCCCCCCTCCCTATCTCTATTTGACCTCCACCCCTCTCTCTTTTCTCTGTCCTGTTTCTCTCTTGTTGACCCCCTCTCCTTCTCCATTCTTTTCTCTCCTCCCGCATTTCCCCTCTTGCTACCCAATCTCATTCTCCATTATTGTTTGAAAAAAAATTTAAAATTTGTAAAAAGTCCTAAACACTTGGATTCTCTATTATTAGAGTAGCCGCACAAGGGATTGATTTAAGAGTTGTAGTTTGCATTAAGGTAAGGTAATGAATTTCCTTTGTTTTTTATTTGATCAGTGTAGTTTTATTCATTAGTGCTTAAGACGAATTTTGTGAAAAATTAGAGCTTGTGTAAGAGGAAGGTCTTTTGCATTAACTCTAGATTTTTACATGCTTGTAATTATTTTGATGATTGATCTTGAATGCATAAGATTATAGGGTTTTTAATTTCATATTGCAATTTTTGATTCATAGAATTGTATATCTTGGCAATATGATGATTATCAAAGAATTTCTTATGATTTATGACTGATTATGATCCATGATGAGTATTTGGAGTTAGGAAATTATGTGTGTCATGGTGTTCCTTTGATGGAAAATTCTTTGGAAGTTGAGTATATTTTCTTTCTTAAGATTCCCCCTTTCCTGTTTTCCCATTACACCGAAAATGGCCAAATTGTTTTGAGATTTATGGTGTGCTATTCAATTCTACTTTTCTCTTGGATCTTACAAACTTCTTAAAGTGTTTTTGGTAAACAATATAGAGTCTTTTATTGAGTATTCATTGGTCAACCATTGATATGTTTGAAACCTAGTTTCATCTAGTTAGCACTATCTCGGATTTTAGGCTTTGTTCTAGAACATTTAATTAACTATTTGTCCTTAGGAAAATTTTGCATCATTGATGAGCATAGTTTCATTTTATAAGTTCTGTTATTTTTACTGATTAGCCTCAAATTACTGGATCTTTTTATGGCGTGTGGGTTGGATTTAATAGTTCTATGATTTCCTGTTCAAACATGTCTTCTACTTCAGATTGCGTCTTTTTTCTATGAAATTTTTTAGAGTAAAATTATATGATTTATGTACTTAATATAAAAATAACTTATTGATTTGGAGTCTCTGACATCAAGTTATGATATTTTGTTTCTGATGCTTAAATTTTCTAGAACTGTGTAATCATTTCCAAAATTGTAAATTTGTTACTTTTTATGTTAGCATGGCTCCATAATTTAATTTTTGTTGGTAACTTTGACATTTGACTTGGGACATAATTTTTTTGTCATCTCAAGTCAGGAAGGAATTTTTTCCAAAATTGAGATCAGTCACAATGATGGAATTAGGGTATGGTGTTGATTTTATTGATATAAAATTGTTTTCAAGCATGTTTTTCCTTCTTTTGAATGTATCATGGGGTGCAAATGGGTTATAAATGTTGGGTAATAAGAAAAAAGTTGGTAAGTTTTATCTCTCTTGAATGAACAAAGGAAATTGTATGGAATTGGTCAATGAGAGCTCATGTGGACTTTTGGAAGCACAATATGCAATGCCTTCAAGACAGGTGTCACAGATGTATCTGAGGTCTACGATCCCTTGGTAAAAGATGTTTGGGTAATGTTTAAGATCAATGTTTTTATTTTTGTAAATCTGGATTTGATTTACTTAAATAGGGTTAGGAGTCAGCAATGCCTTCATGTTTAATTTTTTTTTTCTGACTATGTTTATTGCTATACTTAAGGGTGCTAATGAGCTGAGTCGAACCGAGTTTTGAAATTTTTGAACTCGAACTCGATTTTGAAAGCTCGGCTCGAGCTCGGCTCGAGCTCGATTGAATAGTTTGAAGCCTAGCTCGAGCTCGTTCGATCAAGGAGTTCCAAACTCGATTCAAGCTCGAGCTCGAAAATACACCATTGTAGCTTGAACCTATGTTCGAATTGAGCTCGAATCCCAATTATAACCCAAATTGTTTTTTCCTATAAAAAACCATATTAATTTAAAAAAATTACATCAACATTACAAAAATAAAAAAGATTATAACAACTATAATTCCATTCTATCAAATTTATAAATACATGTATGTATATATATATATATACACACACACAGACGCATATATGTATGTGTGTGTGAGAGAGAGAAAGAATCAATTAGTGATCTAGTAGTTGCTAAGAGAAGTATAATTGTACGCACATAAGTAAAAAATACCAATATGATTAGTTAAATTAAGAATATGCAAGTAAATTTACATATTTATATTTATTAAGATTAGAATAATTAAAGGTAGTATTTAAAAATTTAATAATATATATTAGAGAAATTTATTTAAATAATAATTTTTAAATAAATATTTACCAATTTAGACCACTTTGGGAAATATTTTCTAAAGTGGTGTTGGCTTTTGCCAAGCAGCTGGCGCCTGCGTGGTTTTTTTTTAATTTTTTTTATTTTGTCCTTTAGAAGGACGAAATCAGTCATTGTACTGATTTCGTCCTTTACCGATTTCGTCCTTCTCAGTACTCCCCTCCCCTCCCCTCTCTCTCTTCACTCTCTCTCATCACACTCTCTCTCCTCTGTCTCTCCTCACTCTCTCTTCACTCTCTCTCCTCTCTCTCTCATCTCTCTCTACACTCTCTCTCCTCTCCCTCGTCACTCTCTCTCCTCACTCTCTCTCTTCACTTTCTCTCCTCACACTCTCTCTCTTCACTCTCTCTCCTCACACTCTCTCTCCTCTCTCTCTCCCCTTTCTTTCTACAATCTCTCTCTCTTCTATCTCTCCTCTTTCTCTCTTTATTCACTGTCTCCTCTCTCACTCCACTCTCTCTCCTCTTTCTCTCTCTATTCATTCTCTTAAAGAGGAGAGAGAAAGAGGAGAGAGAGAAGGGAAAGAGGAGAGAGAGAAGAGAGAGTGAATAGAGAGAAAGAGGAGAGAGAAGAGAGAGAGGAGAGAGGAGAGAGGAGAGGAGAGAGAAAGAGTGGAAAGAGAGAGTAGAGAGAGAAGATAGAGGAGAGAGAAGAGAGATTGAAGAGAGAGAGGAGAGAGAGACAGAGTGGAGAGAGAGAGTGAAGAGGAGAGAGAGAGGAGGGGGAAGAGAGGGAAATACTGATTTCGTCCTTTAGAAGGACGAAATAAAAAAAATTCAAAAAAAAGCGAAGCAGGCGCTAGCTGCTTGGCTAGCGCCTGCGTGGCAAAAAACAACACCACTTTAGGAAATATTTCCCAAAGTGGTCTAAATTGGTAAATATTTTTTAAAAATATTATTTAAATAAATTTTCCTATATATTATATAGATCAATAAGGGTATAATAGGAATAAAATAATTTTTCATACCTACATTCTCAATTTTATTAGTAGTAGGATTTATATTTATTTTAAATTTAATAACATAATATGGATATTATATACAATAATATATAATATATTACATACTATATATTAATGTATAGGGAAATTTATTTAAATAATAATTTTTTAAAAAATATTTACCGATTTAGATCACTTTTCCAAAGTGGTGTTGCTTTTTGCCACACAGGCGCTAGCCAAGCCTACGTGGTTTTTTTTGATTTTTTTTATTTTATCTTTTAGAATGACAAAATCAATACTGTGCATCAGTACTTCCCTCTCTCCCCTCCCCTCCTCTCTCTCTCTTCACTCTCTCTCTCCCCCTCTCTTCTCTCCTCTTTCTTTCTCTCTCTCTCGTCTTTCCCTTTTCTCTCTCCTCTTTCTCTCTCCTCCTTAAGACAATGAATAGAGAGAGAGAGTGGAGTGAGAGAGTGAAGAGAGAGAAAGAGGAGAGAGAGACAGTGACTAAAGAGAGTAGGAGAGAAGAGAGAGAGAGAGTGGAGAGATAGAAGAGAGAGAGTGTAGAAAGAAAGAGGAGAGAGAGAGTGAGAGGAGAGAGAGAGAGGAGAGTGAAGAGAGAGAGGAGGGGAGAGAGGGAAGTACTGAAATCAGTACACAGTATTGATTTCATCCTTCTAAAGGACAAAATAAAAAAAAAATTTAAAAAAAAACCACGTAGGCACTAACTGCTTGGCTGGTGCCTGCGTGGCAAAAAGTAATACCACTTTGGGAAATATTTCCCAAAGTGGTCTAAGTTGGTAAATATTTTTTAAAAAATTATTATTTAAATAAAGTTCCCTAATATATATATAGTATATATTAGTACAAAATAACATAGAATATTATAGGTACATGAAAGGTGAAAGGTAAAAAAATTATATAATATAGGTTAATATATAACAAGTAATATATAACAAATCGAGTCGAGTTCGAGCTGAGCTTCGAGTCGATCTCAAGTTGAACCGATCAGGTTTCGAGTTGAGTCAATTCGAGCTGGGCTATGTTCGAACTCGTCTCGTTTACTTTCGAGTTCGAACCAAGCTCGAGTCGAGCTCTATTCGAGCCGAGCCAACTTCGAGTCGAACCGAGCCGAGCCAGTTCAGCTCGACGAGCTGGCTCGGCTCGTTAGCAGCCTTAGCTATACTTATGTTTCCAAATCATGAGTGTGTGAATTTGTGTGGGCGAACAATTTGTCACAACCCAGATTTTTAAAAACCTTTTCAAAATAGCATGAATGGTAGTCACATGAATTTTTTTTCTTAAATACAAAATAAACCATACAGTTAAATATCGAGGTCATGATAACCGAGGTTCACAAATTCGAATATCAAATTATATGATATTATTAAACGTCTCAAAATTCAATAAGAACAGCTCATCCATCTAAGTACAAGTCTTTCGCATTCAGGAGAAGAGCTTCTAAAGGGGCAAAAGATTTTATTAATATTTTTTTGATCGGGCCAACATCACCCGATGTTAGTTTCCTATGTACTCATTAGACAACATCTCCAATGTTTCTAACAAGATCGGATCCAAACATAGTTCTGCCTAAAAACTATACTATACTAAGAAGCATAGCATCACACATGCAATGCTTAAGTATTTTAAAGCAACCTACATTTTATGCAAGTCCTTTAATCATTCCGCTTGTCTAATTAATAAGCAATATCAAACAATGTTATTAATCATATCACAATCCTTGTTCAATAAAATGCAAAACATCCTGTAAACAGTACCACATAAGGGTAATATACAAAGGTACAAGTTACCAAATAAACAACACTCCCAAATTGGCCTTTAACTAATGCAAACTTGAACAACTTAACAGGTATCTACACCGTTCAGAAAATAACTCATTATTGTTATCTAAAAAACTGACTCCTGTTCACAAGGAGTACTGCACATTAGCAGGGAAATCCTAACATCTATAGGGATCCACTTGGATCAACCATGAGGGTAGAGATGTAGGTATCAGCTGTGCTCATGGACACACTGGCCGGAGGTAGATGAGCCTTCCATGATGCTCAAAAACTTGGTTTGAGCATTTGCAGGGATCCATCATCCCAAAGGAGTACAAAGGTATAAAAGATTACTGTCATGGCTATTGTTATGAACTAACACAATGCTTAATGCATCCAAAGATTTAATATTAAACACAACCTATCATGCATACAACCGACTCTCATAATTGGCAAGATAAGAGGCAGATTTAGGGCTGAAGCATGCAAACAAATCAACATGACAATGACTCAGATTTATGCTGAGATGAACTGACAAATTCAACATTATAATGAAATGGATTGGGGCTGAGATGAACAACTCAAGTCAACCACCTAACATGACAATTTCAGGTTGATACAACCATCAACATTCAATATAAGGCATAGGCTAAAATTTAGAGGCATCTTAAACTGAAATTCAGAGGCTTCTAAGGCTGAAATTCAGTGACTCAATAAACATGAATACATCATGAACTAAGGCTAAAAAATTAGCAATTCATTCAGCAAGATTATAACCTAAATCAAAGCTGAGAATCAAATATTAGATAGGCAATAATACAACCTAAACTAGGGCTGAAATTTAGGTATTTAATCAGCATGACTATAACATAAACCAAGGCTGAGAATTTGATATTAATTTGGCCAAAGTGGAGCCCAAAACAAGGTTGCAATTTAGAGATTTAAATTGACAAAAGTCTTAGACTAGGCTGCAAATCAGGGATCTAAATAAGCAAAAGTAAAGCCTAAAACAAGGCTTCAAATCAGGGATTTAAATGACAAAAGTATAGCCCAACCTAGGGCCAATAATTAGGAATTAAATTCATAAAAGTATGGCCTAAACTAAGGCCACAAACCATAGATTAAATAGGCAAAATTATGGCCTAAACTATGGCCACAAACTAGGGATTAAATAAGCCAAAATATAGCCTAAACAAAGGCTGCAAACTAGGGATTAAAGTCAGCAGAGTTTGTATCCAAATTAAGGGTAATATACACGACTAGAATTAAAATCATTCATGCATAATATAGGGCTAAGATAGATGACAAAAAATCAGAATCATGTATGCACAATTCAGCAATATATATAAGAGAGAAAATCATAATCATTCAAGACTAATAAAGGCTAGAGCAAGGTTGTATCACATCTACGAAAATCTCATGCTTAAGGGTGTAAAAGGATGTACCTACCTCTATCAATTTATCCTCAAAGCTCCTAACCCTTACTCCTATGCTTCTAGGCCTTGAATTCAAACCAAATATGACTCTTTATACCCTCTAAAGCTGCTGGTTATGGAGGCCTTTGCCGACAGAAGGAAGAGGAGGGAAGAGATGGGAGAAGAGGGAGGCTGAACCATGCAAAAACCAAAGACTGTCTCAACTATCTTGTTAACCAGTCTACCCCTAGCTGAAAACTGCATCAAGCCTCGTTGAATTGCTGAGGATGGTTCACCCCTTGGTTGAGTGAACTCCCAGCAGCTCCTCCAAGACATCAACAAAGTGTTTGCTACCCAACTGTCCTCTGGAACTATTGCCAAAGCTCCCGATCTGACCCTTGCAGATTTATGAGTTTTGAATACTTGAATCACCACCTTCAACCAGCCATGATGCCCTTTATATAGAGGATTGGTCGGGAAGCCTAGTACCACTAGGACTCGCCCAACCTAAGTTACAAATTTGGAATCCCAATCCCTACCCCATTACAAATAGGAAATCAACCAACATACATGCTCAAAACAGTCCCAAAAGAGTCCTAACCCAACTAGAAGTATAACTGATCCCTCCTTCAAGTTTCCCACCTCTCCTAGCACTCCTCGGACTCCTACTCTGGCTATAAGACCTTTGCTTGCATGCCTTCTCATCTCAGCAAAGTTTTGGCTGTGTCATCTTGTTACTTGGAGTCCTTGTCCCACTAGGATTCTCTCCCTCTTTAAATTTGTAGTCCTTTCAGGACTTCTAATTCTTAGTTCATTTAGGATTTCCAATTCTTAGTTCATTTAGGACTCTCAACTCTAATTACATTTAGGATTCCCAACTCCTACTCTGGCTAGAAGACCTTTGCTTACATGCCTATTAGGAACGCTCTTAGAGAGCGTCACTATTAAGTATAGTTGTAGCAATGTTGAATTATAGGCGTCACTACCATTTACTATAGGTGCGATGCTCATTTCTAATCATTGCTAAAAGACTATTTTGTTAAAAAAATTACACTATTTGCGACGTTCCATACCCTCTCTCATAGAGGATGGGGGGTAAACTCGAGGAGAGGAGGGGGGAGGGAGGAGGGGGCTATGGTCGCCGGATTCCAGCTCCTTGTAGGAATCCTGCCCCCCACACCTCTCCTCCCTCTCCCCGGGTCCCCCCTCTCCTAGTCACCCACCTCTATGTCCCCCCCTTCCATCAGCACCGGATCTAGCATGTCACGCCCTGGCACTGCCCGACTTGAGCCGAACCCAATCCAAGGGCCAAACCAATGCACGGGGGCGACAGATTAAAAACGATTGAGAAAAATAGCGGAAGACTTATGCCCCAATCACGGGCGATCTAATTTACGGAGTTTACACACTACTTTGAGCAAGAGTAAATAAGTAGAACCAAAAGAGTTAAACTCTGAATTAAACTACAATCTCAAACCCACATACTAATAATCCATAACCACACACTTGGCTCCAAAACAAGCTCTCAAACAAAACTAAAGACATAGTATATTACAAATCTAAAACAAGGATCAATCCACAAGGTCCTAACATCAAAACATGATAAACGAAGAGACATGCAAAACTAGGAGCCTCCATGACTACTCCCAAGCTCTCTCCGACCTTTCCTCATATAGAGGATTTTGTCCGCCTGCGTGTCATGCCACGCAGCCCCAAAACAAAACAAGAAATTGGGGTGAGTATAAAAACTCAATAATGGTTTTGATTATAACTATAATAATCAGAGAACACGACGACATGACAATGAAGCGATTCAGATCTAAGATTAACATGCTATACCACTTTCTGATTATACATTTATATCACATAAACCTACATAATAGTGTCTCAATCACACACTTTTTGATCACGTATTCATATCTCATAAACCTGCATAATAGTGTATCAATCACACCATTTCTGATCATGCATTAATATCACATAAACCTGCATAATAGTGTCTCAATCACACCATTTCTGATCATGCATTTATTTCACATAAACCTGCATAATAGTGTCTCAATCACACCATTTTTGATCATGCATTCATATCACATAAACCACATTCACCCTACACGACAAGCATGTCAAACACATGATACACAATCATGCATAGCATTCATAATAGGCATGCATCAATACAAATGGTGAATGCCTCCATCAAGGAGTAAACACAAGCATTGCCACACAAGCAGGACACGGTCAAGTCCACAAAGGCAAGACAGTTAAATTTTCACACAGGAAATGTAAAAAGAAGGTCGGGGTTGTCAATCCCTAAAGCTGCTCGGCCTGGACGATCCTGGCCAAGGATGTCCCATTCTCACACAAAGAATCTAGAGCAGGGGTGTTCACCTAAGGACATCTCTTGCGTAGGGGAGAGCCTGAATTTCCACACAGGGAACCTTATAACACGTGGTAGCGGGTGCACACAACATACCACTCTGGATTCTCAGGGTCTAGATGACACTCATAATAATAATCTCAATCCGCAAGACAAGTACATAACTCATCCCCACATAATTCCATTTCTCTAGACTCAACCTGGGGAGTATACATGTTCTACACAGGAACTTAAATCGAAAACATGTCCTTTCAGACCAACCAAGTTTTGATTAATTTATCGAGCGATTAATTTGGCATGCAATCTCCACCATTTCATACAATTGATTAATTCCGGTTAAACATCGATAAAATGTTCGTCCATGAATACCGATCAATGATGCATGATAACATGATACATTCGTGAGCATGACCTACGTGGGTTCCAACAAATGGAACATGCTCCCAATCAGTCCCCTCATGCATCATAATCACGACATGATTAACTACAATTTCATTGTAGATTCCCCATACATGTGTGTTCATGCATATCCTAAGCATACAATCAATGTTTTGATATAAACTCATAAGGCAACCTATGCATGCTTAACACATTTGAAATAATGAATTCTAACTTAAATCAAAACAAAATCCACCATAAAACTTAAATCCATCAATGTAGAATCGAGCACTCATTCCCACAAGTATGATTTTCCACATAATAAGCCACAACATGATCACATCAAATTCCCATAAACCATCCATATTATAAGAGAACACATCTCACCATTTGCTTTGTAACATCCCTACTGGAAACACACTCTAATCACAAGAATTCCAACATTCTAACTTCCAACGTACTTCAATATCAACATGTATGATTATCAATTCAATATGATACCACAAGACAACACCTAACATAATCCATACACTTTCATCATCAATTCTACACCTCTAGTAGCCCAATTCAACATAATACATTTTCCATAACTATTAGAAACATTGAATGGAGTAAAAACATTGAAATGAACATAATTTTAAAAAAAGCAGAACTGTAGTGTAGCCGTTCAAATGCCCTACAGGGCCATTCGATCGGCTATACTGAAAATCTGTAAAAAATGCAGTGTTGCCGATCGATCGCCCTGGTAGGCCGTTTGATCGCCAACACAACAGTTTTGACCTTCTACTTCATTTCGAATTTCAAAACCGAGACTCCATTAAAACAACTTAAAATCTTCATCTATATACCCAAACACCATTAAAACTTCTTCAAACTTTCCAAAATGTTAATCTACACAATCTAAAGGCAAAACCCCAAGAAATCGGAACAAGACTTTAACATTTACTAGTCCCACCATTAAAGCACTAAATCAAACAAATCCATCCCAAATAAACCATAAAAATCGAGATTTTACCATAAGAAAACTAAGATTTTGAAGACCCATTACCTTATCACTTGTTTAGGTTCAGATTTGACCTTCACCCTTCTTGGAAACCTTCCAAAAAGATAGTGTCTTAGTTAAACTCCATTAAAAATTGATTTAACATTGAAAACCTTGAAGAAATCTTAGATCTAGGGTTTGTTAAGCATAAAGAAATGAATTTTGATAAGTAGGGTTTGAAGTAAGGGACTAAATCAGTGATTTTGATGCTTTAAATTGAATCAAATCAAAGGGGAAATGATGGATTAGGAGAAGATCTAGGGTTTAAGCTTAATTAAGGAAGAACATACCTTAATCCTTTCTAATCCGGGCCTAATTGGGGAACTAGTTCTTAATCACCTCCTCCCAGCCTATTTCTAAAATGAAAATGTCTCAGCCCTTTTCTATTTATAGTAGGGTTTGGGGTACACTTAATGAATTAATGGGGTGTAAATAGAATTTTGGGCTAAAAATAGGTATTTTATAAATTTGAATACTAATTAAATCTGAGAAAATTCTAAAATTTTTTGTATGAGCTTATATTGATGTCTGGGGCATTTTGGTCCAACAATCCTAATTTCGTCAGTGGGGCCCAAGGGGGGTCCCGCCAAACCCTAGTTTTCAAAAAATTAGTGAAAAATAAGAAAAATCCCAAAAATTTAGAATTGACCAAAAACTACTTAAAGCTCATAAATGTATAGTTAGTTTTGCTTAAAACCTTTAGAAATCCCATTTATCTTAGGAAAGCACAGAATTATGTTAAAAAACGCGTAAACTACACATTAACTGATAAATAACATTAAAATAAACCGGTTAAAAAATAAGAGTCCTTACATGGCACGTCTGCTGAATTCGAGTGCCCCTCCAGTCATCCCGCCTCCGATAGGATATTCTTTTAAAAAGTTTTTAGTGACATTTCTAAAAGCATCACTAAAGGCTTCTTTTTTTTTTCAATTTTTTTGACGTATAAAGTGTCGCTAATACACAAAAGTTCTTTTTTTTAAATGCATTTTCTCATTAGCGACGCTTTTAAGAATCATCACTAAATAATATTTTAAATTTTTTTTCTTAGCGACGATTACATAATTGTTGCTAATAATTTTTTTACTATTGTTATTATTAGCGATGCATATACAAGGATCGCTAATAAGTTATTTTTTATTTTTTTTAAATATTTTTATATTAGCAATGCTTTCTAATAACCAATTATTAGTAGCACTTAGAATTATACGTCACTAATAATTTTCTATTAATGACACTTTATTAAGCGTCACAAAAGTAAAATAATTAGTGACACAAAAATAAATGTCGCTAATGGCATACTATTAGCGATACTTTGCCTTAAGTGTCGCTAATGAGCAATAGCGACTGCAATTTAAGTATTATGTGTTTATGTTTAAAATTGGGAATATACCCTATTAAGTATTATTAGGGTTTTCATGAAATATGTACAAGAAAAACTTAACTTGGCACAAGTTTGGCAAGTTGTTAGTCTTATGTGCTAGATATTAACACCAATGCCGACATGTTGATGAGGTGTGAATGGTTAGGAGAAGATGAACAATCCCAACATCGATATGTAGGGATGCAACGATGTAGTAAACTAGCATTGAGAAGGGGTACGATATGTCAATGATGATGTCAATGAAAAGTCCTCTAAAACTTTTCTCACAATGGGCGAGAACTGCTGCATCGATGGAGGTGTTGATGGCCATCCACTAACAGTGGAACGTCAAAGATATCACCAACCTTTGTTAGGTCTTAGGCATTTGAAGTATTCTTTTACTATGACCATTAATTGTTGTTAAAGAATATTTTCCATGATAAACATAACTAAAGGAAGACTTGACGAAGGACATTTAAAATGAAAATATAGATGCTAATTTTGCCTGTACCATAGATTTTAGTAACCTGATGAGTAATAGTTGTGGTAAAAAATACTTTGTGTTAGTTTGGGATGCACGTGTGGGTCTATTTAACTACTATGATTGTGTACCTGGTCTTTAGAGTGCCTTAGCCTCTGTATCCCCAACACTTGGAGTTGTTTGGATTTTCAAAGGTTAATGAAAAAAAAAGGATTGAGCATCACAATGTAATGTATAGAAGATAGGTGGTCATTACTACGAAATATCATGACAAGAAGAATACCACAACATCTCATTGATCAGGAAAACAGAAATTGGTATGAATAATTGCACTATGTAGAACTCATGCATTGAGAGTTACTCTACAAGTGCTAATTACATGCTAGACTATTGGCTAAATATCAAATTACACTAGATCATTAACCAAATTGCACTTGGGAGTTGTTTGGATCTTCATAGGATTATAGCGCAGTGCTAAATGGGGTTCTTAGCTATAATGAAAGGTTGAGAATCTCAATCACACCATGATCCCTCATAGGCCTTAGCTCTATGGCAAAGATGGTGTTGGGCACAAGTATTCAACAATAGTTTGAATCTACTTCGTGGTGTGGTATACACTTCAAGGAGTTAAAGAAACCTACTTGATGTTACCACATCTTTAGAGTGTCATCCTGCATTAGGGATGAAGATAATGTAGATGTTAATCTTATTAAAAATTATTAAGATTTTGCTAATTTTAATGATAATATTTGACACCATTCATGCGATTTTAAAAAGGGTTTTAAAAATCCGGGTTGTGACATCAGCTCAGTGATAGAGCGAGACATGTAAATGTGTTATGTTCCGCTCTATAGTAGAGTGAGATGTGTGATTTTGTTTATTTATTAACTTCCACTTGACTCTATTAGATTACGAGTTTCAGTATGACACTGATTGAATATCAATATGTATGTATTTTAACATATATGATTTTGTGATGTATGATGTATGATGTATGATGTATGTAATAGCGTTAGGTAAACTACATTCAGATCTGATCGTATTGGAATAATATTGTGAATGTTGTCCAATACATACGTAGGCAACCAATGGCAAGACAACATTGACCCAATCCAAATTAATTATAATTATATTTTATTTTAATTTTTACGCGACAAGTTATAAAGCTTCGTTGTGTGTAAATGAACGTTATAACTTGAGTCCACATACAAGGAAGCTTTAAAGCTCAGTAGTGATTTTGTTTAAGGAAAAAAATTTTATTAGAGATTTTGTAGGCCTCATTTGAAGTCGGGGTGTTACAGTCTACCCCACCCTTTACTATAAAAGGTAAGACCTAACCACATTTCCAATCGGGAAACGGCTAAGACTTGGAGCTTAAGAGCCTAATCCCCATTTTGCTAAAGGTGAAAGGAGATTAAAGTATGATTTGTTTAATATTCCATTAATCCATTAGGATTTTGCTTAAATCTTTCAAATCTCTTCCTTTGCTTTGAATTAATCTCAGTTTTCACTAAAAAACTATTGATTTGGGTTTCTATTTCAAACCTAATGTTTAAAATCTAATTTGAGAAGTGTTAATAAAAATCATGTTTGGGGTAGGTTTTGAAGGAGTTCGAAGAACCATTTCGAATCAAGAATTTGCTGGAAGGTAAGTGTTTTTGTCTCAAATATTGTTGTGATTTGGATTTAAGTTTTGATGTGATTTTCGAATGGGTCCCATGATTATGAGCTTTAATGGTGATTTGAGAAAGGTCTAATTTTTAATAAAATTTCTTAGGGTTTATGTTTAGTAATGACTAGATTTGATGTTCTGAAAGCATGGATTGGATTATAATGAAGCTTGGGGATGTTATTTGATAATTGATGAAGTATATGTGAAGTTTTAGCTTTCAATTTGAAATGGAGAAGACAAACTTGAAAATATGTTATGGTGTTTGAATAGCCATGTAGGCCGATCAAACGGATGTACTGTAGTTTTAGATCATTTTGATTCTTTTGTTTCTTTTTATGTTTTACTCTTAAATATCATTTCCACTGTTCATGTAGAGTAATTTGAACTAGAATGAGCCACTGGAAGGGCATGTTATTAGTGTTAGAAATTATGAAGAGTATTTAAGTCTTATGTGAAATTGCATGATGTTGGCTACACATGTAAGGATTGCTTGTCTTAAATCCATGATTGAATGATTCCCTATGTTTTAAGCATGATTTCAGCAGGATTATAACATGTTAATGAACTCATATGTCTTTATATAATGTGGATAAATTATGGGTGAATGATAATGTCATGTCTAAATTCAAATGTGGTGTGAATATGCTTGCATATGTTTAGCATGTGGTTACACTTGACTTGATTGATGGTTTTCGATGATTTTCACCCAAGATTTCTGCTAGAATCCATGATTAGATGTTAATGTGTATGTGTGGTATGACGATGAGTTAATTACAAGGCATGTTTAAATGCTTAGAATTGAATGTTTATACCATGTACACACATATGTGGGGGATGATTATGATGTTGTTTAGTATTATGATTATAAATGATGCATAAGGGGTTGAATTGAGCACTTATCATAAGTTAAGATTCATGTATGCCTTGCCCATGTATGTACCATGTTGCATGCATCATGAAATAGATTTCCGATTGAGATTTTACCTAGAATAGTTTTGTTTGATCGATTGGATGCAATGATGTGAGATTGCGTACCAAATTAATCGATTGGGGCTTATTGAAAATTGGTTGTTCTAAAAGGACATGATTACGATTTAAGTTCTTGTGTGGAACATGGATACTCCCCAGGTTAGGTCGATTTGAGTTGGTATTGAGTTAAGATGAATGGGGACGTGTTGTGTACTCGTCATGCAGTTGAGACTTCTTGAGATAGTCATCTAGACCCTGTGAACTAGAGTAGTACACCTTCGTGCACCGGCTACCATGTGTTCTAGGTTCCCTGTGTGCGAATTCAGACTCTTCCTGCCATCGAAGATGTTCCTGGGTGAACAGACCTGCTCTAAGCTCTCTGTGTGAGAATTTAGATGTTCTTGGAAAGAATTGTCCAAGGCGAGCAAACAATTCTATGAAGGATGGGTGAATGATTTATGGATGAATGATATGAATAAAATTTATTATAAATGATTTAGTATCATGTGATTGCAAATCTTATTGTGCAGGGGTGAATGATCTATGGATGAATTATATGAATATGCATCATGTGATTACGTATTGATTGACACGTGATATGTAGGTTGAATGTCTATGAAAGAGAATGACTTGATATTCATGATTATGGATATGATTGTGTGGAAATCTCTTATTACACAGGATGGATGTTATGCCATGATGTTATCATGCATGCCATGATTAGTATGTATGAGATATGAGTATGCAAGATGATTACGTATGAATGAATAGGGGTATGGTAAGGGATTTAATCAGAAATTGTGTCATCATGTTAAATATGAATCTGAATTACCATGTGGGTGTGCTGTGACTATTTTATTATTAATGTTTCTGTATTTCAATCCTTACTGAGTTTTACTCACCCTTTTTTCTGTGTTTTATTTTGGGGCTACATAGTACAACATGCAGATAATCAGGATCCCCTATATGAGGGACGATTGGGATATCATTTTTGTATACTTGATGCTTTTGGACTTGTCTCAGATTTTTTGATTTCGAACCATATTGTCGGCTTAGGATTTTAAGCATGTGGGTTACATTTGAGGATTTATTTCATAATTATTATCCTATTTTATGTTCCCTTATTTATATTGCACAAAGGATTAAAGGTGCATAACTCCATGCCTATGTTAAATACCCATTAAGGGGTTAAAGTCTTCCGTAATACAATCTAGTCGCACCCGTGTGGTTCGACTGGCCCTTAGACTGGGTTCGGCTCTGGTCGAACTGGCGTCGGGACGTGACAATCTCTCCTCTAATTTTAATTTCTTAACATTTTTTTAGAAATTTATTTTAAAAATAATAAATAAAAATAAATATTATTATTGACACATACAAGTATGTGTCGTTAGTACCTAGTCTATTAGTGACACATATTACTATGTGTCACTAATAATATTTATTTTATTTTATTTTATTAATTTTAAAATATATTAATTTATGAATAACTCTAAAAAATAAAATAAAATTAATCTCCCTCTCCTCTCTCTCTACCCACTCTCTCCTCCCCCTTCTCTTTCCCCGCTTTCCCTTTTATTGTAATTTTTTTTAAAAACATATTAGCCACACATAACAATATACATTGCTAATAGACTAGGTATTAGTGATAGATACACGTATGTGTCGCTGATACCCTTGGTTATGAGTGACACATACTTATTCGTCGCTAATACCTTATGGTATACATTTTTTTTATTTTTAAATTTTTTTCAAAATAATTTATAAATAATTTTTTTTCCTCTCCCATCTCTCTCTCTCTCATACTCTCTCTCTCCCTCCTCTCTCTACCCTCTCTCCCCTCTTTCTCTCTCTTCTCCCACTCCTCAACCACTTTCTTCTCTCTCTCCACTCACCCTCGCCCTTCGCTCTCTCCTCAACCTCTCTCTCTACCCTCTCTCTCCTCACCCTCTATATCTGTCCTCTTTCTCTCTCTCTCCTCACCCCCTCTCTTCTCTATCACTCCTCAGTCTCACTCTTCTCTCTCTCTCCTCTCTCTCCCTTTTCTCTTTTTTATTGAATTTTTTTTTAAAATAATATTTTTTTAGTAGCGACGCATACGGTTATGGGTAGCTACTACACATTTTTTTATTTTAAATTTTTTTAAAAATAATTTATAATTAAAATTTTCTTTTCCCTCCCTTCTTTCTCTCTCTTCTCTCTCCTCATCCTTTCTCTCCTCTTTCTATCACTTGTCACTCTCCTCACCCCCTCTCTTCTGTCTCACCTCATCCTCTCTCTCTCTCCTCACCCTCTCTCTCTCCTCACCCTCTCTCCCCTCTTTCTCTCTCCACTGACACCGCATGTCCCATACCATGGTGTTTGATGGTTTCTTTGTGGCAGTTTTACAACCGTTCGAGACATGTTATCTTATTATCTATGTTGATATATCTTGAAGTGTAAGCATAACAGCACTTCTGAGTAGCTGCTAGTACTCACGTCCAATACCATGAGTATTTTATGACACCTCAAAAACATCTTTACGCTAAAAAGCACAACAAACCTTGGAGCTATCCACTAACACTGCATGCCCCATTTTAAAGTAAACGTCGCTAATATCTGACTATTAGCGATGTATATATTTATGCTTTGCTAATAGTTGATTTTATTGTGACGCTTCTCTATGCATTGCAAATAGTTATTTTTAGCAACACTTGGTTTTGCGTCACTAATAAATGCGTTGCTAGTACTACATTTTGTTGTAGTGGTTGGTAAGTTTTATCTTTGTTGAATGAACGAAGGAAATTGTACAGAATTGGTCAAAGAGAGCTCAAGTGGACTTTTGGAGGTACAATATGCAATGTCTTCAAGATAGGTGTTGGATGCGTATGAGGTCTAGGATGTCGTCCCTTTGTAAAAGATGCTTGGGTAAAGTTTAAGATCAATGTTTTTATTTTTGTAAATATTGATATGGTTTACTTAAATAGGCTTAGGAGTTAGCAATGCCTTCATGTTTAATTTCTTTATAATTATGTTTATTGTTATACTTATGTTTCCAAATCATGAGTGTATGAATTTGTTTGGACTCTAGTTATCACATATGGCGAACGGCTCTAGTAGCGGGCCAGGGTAAAATCTGATATTTTTATGAAAAGAAATTTTATAAGCTTCTAAAATCCCGCGGCATAACAGTTTGGGGTTGAAAATTTTGAATTAAGGTAAGAGGAATTGTTTTTTCCATTAATTTTGATTATGGTAGCACTTTTCGTTGGTTGGTACCTTAGGGTTTTTATATGTTGACTTACGGTTTGTAAAAAAATGAGCCATTTTGCCTTGATTTCAAATTTTTGGTGAGTTATCCGAGAGGTAACGATTCACAATTTATGATTTTTATGTTTCTTCATATTTTTGTGATTGATATGGACTTCATGTAGTTTGGTTTTTTGTCTACATGAAAAGTTGTGAACGTTTACTTTTGATTGCAATGAATTGAGGTTATATGGTGGATTAATTTATGCTTTCCCTGATGATCATGATTGGTTCTATTGAAATCTCATGAATTGTAGTCATCTTCATGCTATTTCAATTGAGTTTATTTTGTTGAAGTTATTGAATCCTCTTTCTCCTCTATTCCCTTATTTCTACAATTCACTACGCACCTACATTGGCTGATTTAATTCGGGGCCTTCTGATAATCTTTTCGACTTGAAATTCTGAGAGAACTTCCTCAATTTTGTTTATAAAACGTTCACGATTCTTATAAGAAGCAAAAGTGGGTTAATTGTTTGACTTTCTTTGAATCCTACTAGTCGACATGGTTTCATATTTCAATCTGCATTTCAGGATCTTTTCTTCTTGGTTTAGCCTTATAAAATTTCTATAAATTCTTTGAGGAATCTTATTTGACAACAAAAATTTCAAGTGTATCTTCTTTTGCTAGAATGCATAATTTACTTTCAAATTTCTTGTGGATAAACTTATGAGTGTCATCTACCACCATAAAATTCTTTCTTGATTTGGAGTCTTTGTCATTGAGTTATGCTGCTTCGATTTTGATTGCCCTAATTTTCTAGAACTAACAGCAATTTTAGAACAAATTAATTACTTTTTGAAGTCATCTTGGAACCACAAATTAGTTATGTGTCTGTAAACCTCCAATTTGACTCTAGTCAATATCTTATGTTCATATGAGATGGGAAAGTATTTTTCCTAGAATTGGAAATCTGCCATCATGGGGAAACTAGGGTTTTGATGATTAAGTGCATAGACAGCCAAAATAGTTTGCACATTAAATTTATAGGTATTTTATTGTTTTTAATATGTTTTTCTTCAATTTGAATATATCGTAGGGTAGGTGTGTGTTATACATGTTGGCTAACAAGATTGAAAAATTGGTAAGCTTTAAGTGCACTTACATGCCACAATGAAAATTATATGAAAATAGTATAAGTGGGCTCCCGAGGACTTTTGAAGGCATGGTATGTAATGTCTTTAGGTCTGCTTCCGGATCCATAGGGTAGTCTAGGAGGTGGCCTCTAGGGGAAGGTTGTCCTGGTAAAATGGAAGATTTAGTCTATTTGATTAAACTTTGGGATATATAGTTTACTTCAATATGATTTTGAGGAAGAATGCTTCATGGTTATTTCATTGTTAGTTTTATTGATACTAATATATATGTTATTAAAACATGAGTTCGAAATTGCTTTATGTGATTAATCTTACAGGGCCTAAGCTCATGGGTGGTTTTTCTTTTGCGTGGACTATTAGCGACGCTTTTGAATAAGAGTCGCTATTGTGAACGCTATTAGCGATGCTTAAAACAAGCATCACTAATAGTTATATTTTTTATTTAAAATATATATCTTTTAACGGCGGTTGTTCAAAGCGTCGCAAATAGATGAACTATTAGTGATGCTTATAAAAAAATGTTGCTAATATAATTAGTATTAGTGATGCTTTAAACTAAGCGTCGCTAATATATGACTATTAGCGACGCATACAAAAATGCTTTGCTAATAGTTCATTTTTTAGCGATGCTTAACTATGCGTCACTAATAAATGTGTCGCTAATACTACATTTTGTTGTAGTGTCCCATCATAGGGAGGCATGGGCAGTTATAGTATAAACATTTAGTAGGTAATTATTAACTTCCAGATGATTGCAATAATTTGCCACATGGTGTTCCATTTGGAAATTAATATATTTTTTGCACTAACAACTATAGTTTTATTTAATTTGAGACTAAGTTATTAGTAATTGATTATTAACGTCAAGCAAGTCGCACTGCTTTTTGAAATATTAGTTGCAACCTCAGCTTGAGGGACCATCTAGGTCGTGGTCGTGTTGGTGGTACTTTAGTTAAAAAAATATTTAGTGATCTTGGGGTACATTTCGGAAATATTCAAAATTGGATATGTGATTTGAGAATGCTTGGGGCATGGAGACTTGTTCTTCATTTTTTATGTGCCCGATGTGGGCACAATCAGTACAAGGATTTCTATGCAGGGAAATGAGGAAGAAATAGGAAAATAACAAAAACTCATCCTCAGCTAGCCACGTAGCATTCTCAAGTGATTGTCCCTGCCATGAAACCAAAACCTCTGTAATAATACGATTGGAGTGGCAAGCATGACGCTTATCAAGCAGCGTTGCAGGAACTGGGTCTGAAGAAACAACAGGGCCCATCAAGGGAGGTAGTGGAACATTAGTGGTCAAGGAGGTGTCACCTATACAACGGTGCAGCCTAGAGACATGAAAGACTGGGTGGACCATCGAACCCGGCAGTAGAGCTAGGCGGTAAGCGACCGGACCAATATGCTTCTTGACAACATAGGGCCCATGGAAACGTGGAGCGAGCTTGGTGTGCTCAGGCTAAAATAAGGAGACCTAGCACTATGGAAGAACAAAGACATAAACCAAGTCACCCACCGCAAACTCCCGATCCGTGTGATGACTATCATAGATCTACTTCATCCTGTTTTGAGCCGACGACAAGTTCTCCTTAAGCTGTTGAAGAACCTCGTCCCGAGTTTGGAGCATATAATCAGCCTCAGCCACCGATGAGTGATGGGGAACATACAATAACACTGTAGGGGGCGGTGACCCGTACAACAGCTCAAAAGGAGTGAAACCGGCATGAGTTTGGTAAGCGGTGTTATAAGACCACTCTGCCCACGGAAGAAGCTGAAGCCATCGACGGGGCTGAGACATAGTGAAAGAGCGCATGCACTGCTCTAAACACCTGTTCACCACCTCGGTCTGACCATCCGTCTGCGGGTGATAAGCGGTGCTCATGTGCAGAGAAGTGCCCTATAAAGTGAAGAACTCCTGCCTGAACTGAGAGATGAAAACTCGGTCACGATCAGATACAATAGTGTGAGGCATACCGTGCAATTTGGCCACCTCTCGAACATAGAGTTTCCCCACTGACTTGGCTGTGAAAGGGTGACCTAAAGCACAAAAATGAGCATATTTGGACAACCAGTCCACCACCACCATGATCACCGACTTACCCTGTACCAACGGCAAAGCCTCCACAAAGTCCATGAAAACGTCCTCCCATACCTTATCCTGAATGGGCAATAGCTGAAGCAAACCCGCGGGAGATGTCATGGTGGACTTAGCACGCTGACAGACATCACAAGCGGCCATATATGCAGTAACAGCCCGGCGAATGCCCTGCCACAGGAAGCTCTGATTGACTCGCTTATAAGTACAGAGTGCACCCTCATGGAAATGGGCGATGATACACAGTCGAAGATTAGCAACCTCGGGGACCCAAAGGCGATCCTTCCAAAAGAGAAGGCCATCTTTCCATGGAAGGAAGGGCTGCGCCGCTGGGTCAGCCTGGAGGGTAGCAATCAAGGTGCTAGTTGGGGAATAATCATGGTACACCTGTTTCAATTCAGCAAGGAATGGACAAGCTGAACCAGAAATAGCCAAACAGGCACCTGGAGGAAAACGGCGAGAAAGGGCATCGACCATGGTGTTGTTGGATCCTTTCTTGTACACAACCTCATAATCATAGCCAAGAAGTTTGCTAACCCACTGTTGCTGTGCTGGACTAAACACCCACTGTTCGAGAAAATATTTGAGTGGTTGGTGGTCAGTGTGAATGAGGAACCGGTGGCCAAGCAAATAAGGGCGCCATTTGTTGACTGCAAGAACGATGGCCAGCATCTCTTTCTCATGTATGAACAAGGACAGGGAGCGGCCAGCCAAAGCTTTGCTGAAATAATCAATGGGACGCTCATCCTGAAGTAGTACCGCCCCCAGGCCGGCATTAGAAGCATCGGTCTCCACTACAAAGGGCTGACTGAAATAAGGAAGGATCAAAATAGGGGTAGTTGCCATAGCTTTCTTCAGTTCGTCAAAGGCCGCTTGGGCAGCCTCAGACTAGCTAAAAGCCCCCTTCTGTAACAGCTGAGTAAGAGGGCGAGCAATCTCACCATAGTGGTTAATGAATCGCCGATAGTAGCCAGTCAGGCCAAGAAAGCCCCGAAGCACCCTGACGCAAGTAGGAGTTGGCCAGGACAGCATAGCGGCCACCTTTGAGGGGTCAGTGGCGACACCATCACAAGAGATAATATGTCCCAAATATTCCACCTGTGAACTGCCAAACAAACACTTCGAACATTTAAGAAATAGAGAATTATCTTTTAGAATGACAAAGACAAACCTGAGATGCTCCAAGTGTTCCTCCCATGACTTGCTATAGACCGAGATATCGTCGAAGAAAACCAGGATGAAGCGACGGAGGAATTGCCAGAAGAGATCATTCATGAGGCCGAACGACATAACAAGGAACTCGAAGTGTCCGTCATGAGATCAGAAGGCGGTCTTCTTCACATCAGCGGGCTGCACCCTGATCTAATGGTAACCCGATCGGAGGTCGAGTTTGCTGAAGACAGTAGCTCCAGCCAGCTCATCTAGAAGCTATTCAACCACCGGGATAGGGTATTTATCCTTGATTGTGATAGCATTCAATGCCCAGTAGTCAACACAGAAATGCCAAGTACGATCCTTCTTGTGAACTAGCAACACCGGGGAAGAGAAGGAGCTCGTGCTTGGGCGAATGATACCGGGGTGAAGCATGTTAGCCACAAGACGTTCTATTTCTGCCTTCTGTATGTATGGGTAGCGGTATGGTCGGACATTGGCTAGGAAGGCCCCTAGAAGGATAGGAATAAAATGATTGTGAGACCGTACCGGAGGAAGGCCTTGCGGTTCAGCAAACATTGCACTATGCTTTGTCAATAAATCAAGGAGATCCTATGACAACTCATCCTAAGGGACGTCCACCGATGCCCGTTGCTGAAGTAGTAGCCCCTATGAGGCAAACCGAAATAATGAACCTGACGGTTGAGCAGAAAGGAGGGTGCCCGGCTGAGATCCCTGGAGCCGCACCTCCCCCGCTAGTCTTGAACCGCAAAATCCATCACTAGGTCCTTAAAATTCCATAAGACGTCCCCGAGCTCTTGGAGCCACTGCACCCCTAACACCACATCCGCCTCCTTTGTAGAAAGTAAAAACAGATTTGTAACGAATGTGTGCCCCTGAATGGAGAGCGCTGCTTGGGCACAGACCCCTGAGCTCCGGAGGTGCTTCCCATCGCGTATCAGCATGTCAAAGGGCTTCGAATTAGACACAAAGCAGCCTAGCCATTGGGCTACTTTGTCGTTAATGAAGTTGTGGGTAGACCCACTGTCGATCAAAACAGCTACTTGCTACCGCTTGAGGTAGCCTTGTACGCGCATTGTGCGGGGAGTGAATGCCCCCAAGAAGGCATGGACAGAAATCTCCGGCAGGATGTCATCATAGTGAAATGAACCAAACCCATCCGCCACCTCATTGTCCTCGTCGAACTCCTCCACTAAAAGACTACCTTTGATAGAGTACCGGTGCCCAGGGAGGAATTTCTCGTCGCAGCGAAAACATAGCCCCTTAGAACGACGTTCTTCCATCTGAGCTAGTATGAGGTGACGAACAATAGGACCTACTGGGGTGGCTAGGTACGAAGTTACTGGTAGTCTTAGCCAAGGCGTTGGCGCTGAGAGCATATTGAGGCAAAGGCCCAAGTCGCCCCCCTTGCGCTGCCTAGCTATCTTCTCCTCTACGATGCAAGCATGGTGCACTACTTCCCGCATGTTAGCACAAGGGAAATGCCACATCTCTTCTGAAATCTCAGGCTTGAGACCGCACTTGAAGGTGCCCACCAAGGCAACCACTAGTCAGTCAGTAAGGCGGTTGGCCACCTTAAAAAACTCCGTGTAATAGGCGCGGACAGTGGTGGTCTGAAACTCATTCGGCCCAAACTGAATACAAAGTTCATCGGAGAAGACGGCCCAAGAGGGGTAGCAGACCTCCTTCTCAAAGTTTTGATGCCATACAGAAGCATCCCTATCCAAATGGAATGCTGCAATGCGCAGCCATTTAGCCTCTGACTGTGTGCCTTGATATGCAAAGAATTTTTCAGCCTTGTAGAGCCACTCGACTGGGTCGTCATCCCCATTGTAACATGGGAACTGTAGGTAGGCCAAACGGGGTTCAGCCACTGCAAGGGCTAGGATATTCGTCCCAGTCATCATCCATCTCCTGAAGCAAGTTTTTGGGAGGATGCATCATTGGGGCA
This sequence comes from Saururus chinensis, assembly GCA_035235625.1. NCBI lineage: Eukaryota > Viridiplantae > Streptophyta > Magnoliopsida > Piperales > Saururaceae > Saururus > Saururus chinensis. The sequence continues at coordinate 2,631,096 of CP141145.1, read as the reverse complement.
TTTGCCCGAACACTTGGTGCGCCTCGCGGTGGCCAGGCTTGACGTCCCCCTTCAGCAGGTAAGGCAACCTGTCTAGCCCACAGGGGGGCATGAGGCTGATGTGCCTCCCTATCTGCTATGGCTGGAAGACCAGTAACAAACGACAACATCATAGGGGCATTCGCCCAAACACGTGGCGGGCCTCACGAAGCCCAGGCTTGGTGTCCTCCTTCAGCAGATAAGTCAGCCGGTCCAATGGTTAGAGGAACATGGGACTGACGTGTCTCCCTGTCTACCGTGGCTAGGGGACCAAGGATGCGCCTGTCAGGTCCCTGAGACGAGTCTCCAAGTTCCATGGCTGCATCTTGGGATTTGGCGAGGTTGGACGCTATGGGCGCTGACTATGCTGCCTTTATATGTGCAACATCTGCGGCCAATACTTTCATCATGGCGAAGAGCTATGCCAGTGCTGGATCGTCTATGGCAACCGGAGCGGCTGTGGTAGCGACGAAGGGACTATCTGCTGGAACTTCAGTCTCCTTTATGAGCTGAATTTCAGGGGCGGCAGCAACCTGCTTGCCTCTTGCCATGGCAGGGGATCGATAGAGCTCCGATACCAATGATGTGCCCGGCGTGGGCACAATCGGTACAAGGAGTTCTACGCAAGGAAAAGAGGAAGAAATAGGAAAATAACAAAAAGAGTAAATTGATATTCAATAGCATGCCGAACCAAGGAGGGAGACGACCCTTTATGGGGAGTTGCGCCCTCCCACATTGGGAGTCATGCCGCTAGTGGGCCCGGTTATCTCGTGGCCCACTAGCGTGCCTATCATAGTTTCATAACTACATAATAATGCCAATCGGCCACTAACATAAGGGAAACTAGCATAATGTACTAAATTAAACATAAGTGATAGTTTAGTCTACTGAAATAAAGATAAGTGATGAATCAAGTGCACGCGCACAACAATTTTATTGGTACTAAGCTAGCCGAATAGCACATGAATAACAAGCTCCATGCACAATTAATTAACACCGTACTTCATCTATCTCTACATTCTAAACTAGAAGCAATAGAGAACATAATTTATGATATGCCACATTATTTACACAAAATTGCCCTGGAAAGACTTTGTATATGATTATTTTTGCTATTTTTTATACTTTTATTTTCATTTGATAACATTTGCCTCATTCATGAGATGACTAAGCTGATAACTTCAGCTACGTATTAAAGAAAAACAAAAGATCATGAATTTATTTTTTGTGAGATAAATAAAAAGTGGAGCCCTTTCATATGAAGGTCCAAATACTCCTTAGCAAGAATAGATAGTTAATATAAATTTAAAGATAGCGTTTGAGGTAACTCTCCGCATGAGTGTAACTGATCTCAGGATAGAGAGTAGATGCCTCTTCTCCCTTCTCTACTATATCAAAATTTGCGAGACAGCCCTCATAGAAAATATGATAGTAACATACTAACCCTGACTGGGTTCCAATATCTTGACCTAAAAAAAAACAAAAATAAAAAAATAAAAGCATCAAAAGTAATATAGGTGTGCCTTGACAATTTCAATCACTCTATTTGATTGTTAAAAAAATTGGTCTACCTGTATATGGGATATTTACTCGTGCTTCCATATAAGCAAGCCAGTTTTTATTGTCACTAGCTTCGTCAAGGAAGATAACCATATAGAAACATGTTTCATGTGCAACCATTTGACCAAGTGAATCCACATAATTGGAGCGGCATAGAATGAGATGATGATGTTGGACCAACATTTTGACTCTCATAAAAGTTAATCTGATATAGATTTCATGTGTTCAAGATAAGGCATATGATTATGATAGCACTCTCTCATAATACACATATCGTATACAAATTTAAAAGGTCTTCTTAATCATTTCATATTTGGATAATAGTAGCATCCATGTTCGTTCTCCCCATACCGACAGCTGGAAGCTGATATCGCTACCTTTACGTGGAGATGATTGTTGTAGTAACGAGTAAATAGTATTTGTGTGCATGTTAGGGTCAAGATAAGCCAACAAGGTGTTGGTGGGATGCCCAGAGCCTCCCTCAAGAAGCAAAGATCTTGATTATGAAACCTTACTCATTCTAATTGAGACTCAAGGACTTGGACACCTCTTGTTAACTAAAAAATAGCATTATAACTATTTGATGATAAAACATTTCCCTATTAATCTGACTTAGAACATGCCAAACTCCTACTTTAACAATGTTAGAAAGTAGGAAGAAATTAAATTTTCTGATGTTTCCGAATAAACAAGTCATAATTGGTTATAAATTGTCAATGTTACCTTTCATCATAGTAAGAAAATCGTCCCGTGAAATCTCTATCTCTGTGAGCTCTTTTCCAATGAGCTTCTCCCATATGCTAACAACCTCCCTCTGTGAAAGGATGTTCTCGGGGGACAAAGGTAGAGCGTCTTATTCAGGGTCCGCGGGTCATCTACGGTCTTGATGGTGCATGTGCCAATGTCATCCTCATCCAAAAATATTGCTATATAAAAAAAATTAATTGTATGAGGTATTCATCTGCCAGGCAAAGAGAAACCATGCATGAACAAGAATAAAAAGCAAGGGGTATGAAGGAGAACAAAGATAGGGGTATGAACAAGTTGCAAGCTAATTTATAAAATACCAACATACATTCATTAGTATTTAGTTGTTATGCGTCTTGGCTATTCCGTATTATGGTGCATGTGATTGGTCGATTTTAAATGAAAATCATTCATACTCCCTTTGTCCCATTAAAATCGTGTGATCTAAGAGTAGGGTTTTTTCCCTATCGGACTCTCTGTCTCGCATGCATGGTGGTCACATCTAATCATGAAAGATGTCCCACATGAGCTAGTGAGTTCCATCCAAGTTGAGGATTTTGTGGCATATATACTTGTAATTTTGTGCCCCTTTATACCCATTTTTTATTTAACCAAGGATGCCTATAACCCTACACTACGTTCTATGCAACAAAACATTACACTAGGTTTTAGTTGGATAGAGAAAATGGGTCTCCTAGTATAAGAAAAACATGTTTTTCAAACAAAGATAAAGGACGAGGACAAATAAAATGGGTCTCCTCCGACAAGAAATCATATCTACATTATTTAAATATAGATGAGGACATGGACACACAACATGATAATGGCCTCCGTGAACACCCCTAATTAATATGGAAAAGAGAGAATTATATATTAAAGGAAATTTTGTAATCTGGTGTAAAAATTTAAAAAGGAATAGTAAAGATAAAAGAGTTGCCTGACGAGTTTGAATCACTAGCCCAACCTTTTGAGTAACAGATGCAATAGAATGCGATGCACCCCAGATGCATTATAGCATTGGGCACATATTCACTTTCTCCAAGATAATATGTTACAAATACTCATAACATGTTAATGTGACATTAGAACACACATTGATTTGAAATTAACAGGTGCATAATCTAATTTAAATTGACAATTTTACAAAACATACATAAGAAAATGAGAAATAATGAGGGAAGATTTACAATTTACCATTAATTGGAGACATAATATTCATGAAAATTCTCCCAATATTGTACTTGAGGGGCTAAGTGAATTTTTATGCAATGCCTATTTGTTGCGCCTTATATTAGATAGAGAGAGCCTACATATAGGGCTACCTTCAAAGCCTACACACAGGGCCCATATACATTTCGTATAGGTCTCCATGACCAAAGCACATAGAAGTCCTAGCATTGTACGTGGAGGACTAATATGTTACATAGCTACCCAGCAAGGTAACCCGATAGTTATGTACCATATTATCTTTTTATGAACCTTGCTAAAACCCCTATGCACGCTGTTGGCGACGAAAACATTTTCCTTTAGTACATGGATCTGTCATAGCACACCTTTGACATTGCCATCTCCAAGCAGCGAAACACTCTCCATTGAGGGTGTGACTCGGCCGGGCTCACACAGGTTGCCCAGAAAGTATCCGGCACAGCAGTTGGCAGAAACATAAGTGTAAGGGATTCCGGCATCCTCAATTGCTTTTGTCACAACCATTTTGGCATCAAAGTTGGTCCTCCCAGCATCCATGCAGCTTCTCATCCTAGCAGGATCCGTCCCAAACTCTGATGGCAAGAATCTCTGCATGTGCATGGGCCAAAATTTTCTACTTAGGCACTACAACAATTACAGTTATATGTACTCCATATTTCAAGTCCGTGTGAGCTTAAACATCATGAAACTCATCTTGTTTAGAATAAATCCTATAGATTTTTGACCTTTGTACCCAAATCCCTTAAGAAATAAAATCCCAAGTCTGCTAAACAAAATGTTCCATCAATTATATGCTATATTCCTGTCATTTGCATGATTTTGCAAGTCTGCTAAAATCATGGGCCAGACTTGCCTTGACTATCCTCCTCCCAAGGTATCCAGTTCCCCCCACCACAAGTATCCTGTTCTTACCCATCTCTCAATCTCTATCTCTATCTCTATCTCTAGTGGCATACAATACAAGCTGTGCTTCCGAATATGGCAAAGGGAGGTTTATTTATAGTGTGTTTGAAGCTTGAACCTTGATACGTTACTCGAAAATAATGCAGATTCACCCACTCAAAGCTCAGCACATCACGTGTTAGTTCATTTCTGTTTCAATTTCATTGGGCGCAATTAAGGTTGCTAATGAGCCGAGGCAGCTCGTCGAGCTGAACTGGCTCGGCTCGGTTCGACTTGAAGTTGGCTCGGCTCGAATAGAGCTCGACTCGAGCTCGGTTCGAACTCAAAAGTAAATGAGCCGAGTTCGAACATAGTCCAGCTCGAATCGACTCGACTCGAAACCTGATCGGTTCGACTCGAGATTGACTCGAAGCTCGGCTCGAACTCGACTCGATTTGTTATATATTACTTGTTATATATTAATATATTATACCTATATTATATAATTTTTTTACCTTTCACCTTTCATGTACCTATAATATTCTATGTTATTTTGTATTAATATATACTATATATACATTAAGGAACTTTATTTAAATAATAATTTTTTTGAAAATATTTACCAACTTAGACCACTTTGGGAAATATTTCCCAAAGTGGTGTTGCTTTTTGCCATGCAGGCACCAGCCAAGCAGCTAGTGCCTACGTGGTCTTTTTTTAATTTTTTTTTTGATTTTGTCCTTTAGAATGACAAAATCAATACTGTGTACTGATTTCAGTACTTCCCTCTCTCCCCTCCCCTCCTCTCTCTCTTCACTCTCTTCTCTCTCTCTTCACTCTCTCTCTCTCCTCTCTCTCTCTAACTCTCTCTAGTCTCTCTCCTCTTTCTTTCTCCACTCTCTCTCTTCTATCTCTCCACTCTCTCTCTCTATTCATTGTCTTAAGGAGGAGAGAGAAAGAGAAGAGAGAAAAGGGAAAGAGGAGAGAGAGAAAGAAAGAGGAGAGAAGAGAGGGGGAGAGAGAGAGTGAAGAGAGAGGAGAGAGAGTGAAGAGAGAGAGAGGAGGGGAGGGGAGGGGAGAGAGGGAAGTACTGATACACAGTATTGATTTTGTCATTTTAAAGAACGAAATAAAAAAAAATTTAAAAAAGCCACGCAGACTTGGCTAGCACTTGCATGGCAAAAAGCAACACCACTTTGAAAAAAGTTATCTAAATTGGTAAATATTTTTTTAAAAATTATTATTTAAATAAATTTCCCTATACATTAATATATAGTATGTAATATATTATATATTATTGTATATAATATCCATATTATGTTATTAAATTTAAAATAAATACAAATCCTACTACTAATAAAATTGAGAATGTAGGTATGAAAAATTATTTTATTCCTATTATACCCTTATTCATCTATATAATATATAGGGAAATTTATTTAAATAATATTTTTTTAAAGATATTTACCAATTTAGACCACTTTGGGAAATATTTCTTAAAGTGGTGTTGCTTTTTGCCACGCAGGCGCTAGCCAAGCAGCTGGCGCCTGTGTAGCTTTTTTTTTAATTTTTTTTAATTTCGTCCTTTAGAAGGACGAAATCAATACTGTGTACTAATTTCGTCCTTCTAAAGGACGAAATCAGTATTTCCCTCTCTCCCCTCCCCTCCTCGCTCTCCACTCTGTCTCTCTCTCTCTTCATTCTCACTTTCCTCTTTCTCACCACTCTCTCTCTCTTCACTCTTTCTCTCCACTCTCTCTCTCTCTCTTCACTTCTCTCTTCACTCTCTCTCCACTCTCTCTCTCCATTCTCTCTCTCTTCACTCTCTCTCTTCTCTCTCTCTTCTCTCTCCTCTCTCTACTCTCTCTTTCCACTCTTTCTCTCTCCTCTCCTCTCTCCACTCTCTCTTCTCTCTCCTCTTTCTCTCTATTCACTCTCTCTTCTCTCTCTCTCCTCTTTCCCTTCTCTCTCCTCTTTCTCTCTCCTCTTAAAGAGAATGAATAGAGAGAGAAAGAGGAGAGAGTGAAGAGAGAGAAAGATTGTAGAAAGAAAGGGGAGAGAGAGAGAGGAGAGAGAGTGAAGAGAGAGAGTGAAGAGAGAGAGTGAAGAGAGAGAGTGAAGAGAGAGAGAGTGAAGAGGGAGAGAGAGTGAAGAGAGAGAGAGAGGAGAGAGAGTGAAGAGAGAAAGTGAGGAGAGAGAGAGTGAGGAGAGAGAGGAGAGAGAGTGTAGAGAGAGAGAGAAGAGAGAGAGTGATGAGAGAGAGTGAAAAGAGAGAGGGGAGGGGAGTACTGAGAAGGATGAAATTGGTAAAGGACGAAATCAGTCAATTTCGTCCTTCTAAAGGACAAAATAAAAAAAATTAAAAAAAAAACCACATAGGCGCCATCTGCTTGGCAAAAAGCAACACAACTTTGAAAAATATTTCCCAAAGTGGTCTAAATTGATAAATATTTATTTAAAAATTATTATTTAAATAAATTTCTTTAATATATATTATTAAATTTTTAAATACTACCTTTAATTATTCTAATCTTAATAAATATAAATATGTAATTTTACTTGCATATTCTTAATTTAACTAATCATATTGGTCTTTTTTACTTATGTGCGTACGATTATACTTCTCTTAGCAACTAGATCACTAATTGATTCTTTCTCTCTCTCACACACACATACGTATATGTGTCTGTGTGTGTGTGTGTGTGTATATATATATATATATATATATATATATATATATATATATATATATATATATATATATATATATATATATATATATGAATGTATTTATAACTTTAATAGAATGGAATTATAGTTGTTATAATCTTTTTTATTTTTGTAATGTTGATGTGATTTTTTAAAATAATATGGTTTTTTATCGGAAAAAATAATTTGGGTTGTAATTGGGATTCGAGCTCAATTCGAACATAGGTTCGAGCTACAATGGTGTATTTTTGATCTCAAGTTTGAATTAAGTTTCGAACTCCTTGATCGAACCGAGCTCGAGCTAGGCTTCGAGCTATTCAATGAAGCTCGAGCCGAGCTTTCAAAATCGAGCTCGAGTTCAAAAATTTCAAAACACAGTTCGACTCGGCTCGTTAGCACCCTTAGGTGCAATGAAGCGCATGGGAATTGTAAAATAAGAAAAAGAGGCCTGGTTTTGTAGGTCCTTATTTTCGTGGAATTTATTAGTGACCCCTCTTTTGTTTTCTTAGATGTCTCCCTCTCAATCCCAGCATTTGCTCCAACTCCTCATGCCTCACCCAGGAAGCATCCAGTTGCGCGACATCTGAAAGCCAAAACAAATGAACAAGTCAATCGATCTCTTCGCAGCATCATGAATACAAAGGTTATGGATGTTGCGTTTCTAACGTGTCCAAAAGGCCATATAGCCAACCTAATGGTCCAGGATTCCCAACTTGCATCCGAGGGACTCCTAACATGATGTCATTAGGCTTAACCAGTTCCTCTTGCTTAGTGGAGAAATTTTATTGCATTTTATTGTAGTGGTTGTAGTACCCTTAAGTTTTTTCTTCTTTTTTTATAGCATTTTTAGACTTTATTTTTTAACTGAATAGACATATAATCGGGTAAGACGGTAAGCATGTTCACGAACCTCACCTAGGCAAGGTGTGCATCAGCAAGTCTGTTGGCCCATCAGACAATGTGTGGCGCCAAGTTGAGGATTGACATATTGGTTCCATTTGATTTGGACTATTATATGGTTGATTCTGATTTGAGTTAGGACAAGCTTAAAAAGAGTTCAAAGAGGGTGGGAGTTTGGCTAACTTAGGTACAAAGTAGATTTATAAGAACAAAACATATGAATAAGATGACGTGGTAAAATACAAAACAAAATTAGTTGCTTAAGGCTACACAAAGGTAGAAAAGATTCGTCATTTCTTACAACAAATTCTTTTCTACTTGTCAATTTTGGGAGATCAATAATGACGGCTACATAGCAGTCACTATTGATCAAGTTTCTAACATATGCAGTCTATTTGGTCATCGCAGAAAATTTATCTCCAACATCCATTAGAATCAGCTACTGCTAATAATACATCATCCATGATGGCCTACTAAGGCCTTCACTGAAGATCCCGTCCCATAACTCCCCAAGCCCTCACTTTTCCCTCTGTTTCTTCCCCCCACAAATTCGCTCTCACTGTTTTCACTTGCCTTTTCCCCACCCTGCCTCTTCCTCACTCTTTCCCCTCACCACTGCCCCCACTCTTCTATCTCCATTCGCCCCTAAATTTTCCCCTCTTCTTGCCGAAGGCCGATGAAAAATCGAACCCATTGGTCGGGATGCACAATGGCTTGAAGGCGCCTTTTCACGCAGGTCAGCGGGTTTGGGGATGATGGGAGATGTGGAATTGGACGAATTAGCATTCTATGTATTGGGTTGAGGCTTGTTCCTTCTGGGTTCATAAAGACCAACGGTGCATGTTCTTTCTCATCCCCCCTTTTTATTATGGAATCTGCTTTGATTTTCATTTCTAATAGTCATTTTACTATATTTGCGCTAGAAATGTAGTGCTACTAGGAAGGTGAAAGATCTTACTTTTTCTACTTTTTTGTGTACACAAGGACCATATGTTTTGCTATGTTTGGTATTTTTGACTCTATGTTGTTTGATGCTTTGCTCTGTTTGGTGTCACTCTAGGATGGTAAATCCACTTCATTTTTAGCCAAATGTTTCTGATTTGTTCGTGTTGTTAATGTTTAATTTTCTTGATAAATTTATTGTTTAGGTAATTCTTTCTAATGCTCTGTTTGAGTTCCAGCATTTGCTATTCCTACTGTACCACTAGAATAAATCATGTACCAAGAATTGTACCATTAATGGTAAAGCTCTTTTTATTCCTGGAAGATGATCTTGGTCGGCTGTGATTTATTAATGAGTTGTTGGGGCATACTTTTTCCTTTGTTAATATTTCAAACTCTATTGTTGTTGGGCACTCTATATTGACCTTTCCTATAAGTTTGGAAAGGACACAAAATTAGAAAAATATACACTCAAGTATTTCCTCCCATGTTATGTTTGCAAGCTATTTTAGTGGTACCAATGTGTAAAATAAAGTGTAGATGTCACCTCGATGGAGAGTCAAAATATAAAGAAAATTTTGTTCTTCCTTGCTGCACAAATCGCTGCAAAGCAACTACCTATGCTCAGATTTACTATGTTGAGACGTGGTACAACCTGCTTTCTTAAAAGAGAGGTTTAATCTTAGCAATAGATCTGACATCACTAACCCCTCTGTTAGCCCCTTAACTTGTTGGATGGGAAAAGGGGGCGGCTACCCCTTACTTGGCAGCGGACAGCCAAGTTGCTTGGGCAATGGACAACCTAGGCAAGCCCCTGGGCACGGACGGATGCTGGAGCAGCACGGGAGGTGTTCGATACGAGCTACTAGCCTTGTAGAGCAGGCTGAGTAGGAGTCCTTGCGCGGGTAGGAAGCTTGCAGTGAAGCTGGGTGCTACTTGGACTTAGGGGAGGGCTCCTAAGGCGGATGGGGATTCACTTATGCATGATTGCTACACTCCTAGCTTGTGTAGGAGTGCGGGCAGCAAGTTCCTAGGACAGACAAGACTCACACAGACAGGCTAGCTACACTCCTAGGTCGGGTAGGAGTCGGAGTAGCTGGTTTCCTTGGATGGGCGGACTCTTGGAGGCAGCATGACATTGGACTCCTAGCTGAAGACAGTACTCTTGTAGGCTTCCTAATTTAGGCTAGGGGCTGATTGCTTATGGGCTAAGAGTTGGTCAAGGAGTGGACTCTTGTATGGGTGGGTTTTTGTACTCCTAGTGGCATAAGGATGGCCAGTTTTAGGTTGAGTCTATTTAAGGGGGAGAGTAAGGTGGCCATGGCTGGTTGAAAATGAGATTTGTTCATGCACAGCAAACCAGGGAGCTAAGAGGAGAGCTTTCAGCCTGGTGGATCAGCCTTGCCCTCTCCGTGCCTTGTGTATTTCGACGGACTAATTTACATAGCTTGGGCGGAGACCCATGCACCAGGACAGACTTGTGGCTGTTTGTGCTATTTTCATTGTGTTTCCCTTGCACATACGAGTAGGAAGGGAAGAGAGTGGCTACTGGTTGCATGGTGCAGCTAGGCCATTACATGTGCGAACACTAGGTAAAGCTTTGTGCCTGTGACACCCTCCAAGATACAATGACCAACAATCTCTAAACCTTTCTGAGCTGCACTCTGAGAAAGGGCTTGAAACTTACACAAATTAATGCTTCGTGGAAGCACAAAATAAGAACTTTAAATTCTTGAAGATAATTAGAGAAAACAAGTGCAAAAATGGAGAAGGGCATAGGAGACAAGATAAATTAGAACGGAGAACTCAATGGCTTGGTGCTTTGGGGGGTCCCTTGGACACTCACTTATCTAGATGATCCTCAACCCATGCTGTTTTTGTTTGCTTATATACAAAATACATTTTCATTCTTTTTTCTAAATAGGAATAAAACTCAAAAAGCGGGTCACATGTTGTCTAAATGAGTGCATAGGACACAATCTTGGCTGGCCCATTTGAAGAAATAGCTTGGATGGAAGATAAAGAAGTTGGTACATTGCTTGGCCAATAAGGACTTTAGGTATGTTTTAATAAGTAGCTCATCCTATGATAAATAAAAAAAACTCACCCTTGAGTAAATTGCTTGGGTGAAGTGCGTATCATACTCATTTAATTGTCTAGAAATGCTCCTTGATTATATTTTGTTGATTTGAATTGTGCAGTCTCTTTTTTATCAAGGGAATCAGCTGGAGGAATATTTTGGACAAAGACATTAAATCATGCAAGTTAGTTACTAAACTCATATGAAGCAAAACTGACTCCACAAATTTCAATGTGAAAGGCAATTTGACTTCTTCTAAATGTTATAGGTATGAAGTTTCAAATTTGAAGATGGGGTTAGATTGTCTAATCATAACAAGGTGACTTATTGGATAGAAGACTCATGCTCATATGATGTGGCATGATGCCCTTCTTTTTTGGAAGGACCGCCTGTGGGTACCCAATGTAGTTGACCTTCACCACTGTATCCTTTTATACTTCCATGACTCTCCTGTGGCTGGTCATAAAGGGGCATTCCACACCTATAAGTGGGTCAGCCAGAGCTTCCAGTGCCAGGGTATTCACCAGGTTGTCCAAGAGTATGTGGCTGGTTGTGATGTTTGTCAGAGGGCTAAGGCCGCCGCGACTTCTCTCGCCGGTTTGTTGCAACCCTTGCCTATTCTAGATAAGGTATGGGAGGATGTTTCGATGGACTTTGTAGAGGCCTTGCCTGTAGTACAAGATAAGTCCGTGGTTATGGTGGTGGTGGACCGGCTGTCCAAGTATGCCCATTTTTGTGCGCTGGGGCCTTCACCGCCAAGACAGTGGCCGAGCAGTATGTTTGGGAGGTGGCTAAACTCCATAGTATGCCCTGCACTATTGTTTCTGATTGTTTCTGGATATTTATTTTTCAATTTTGGCAGGAGTTCTTCACTTTATAGGGTACTTCTTTCCATATGAGTACTTCTTATCACCCTCAGACGGCGAGGTGGTTAATCGTTGTATGGAGTAGTATCTTCGATGCTTCACTATGATGCAGCCCCGCAGATGGCTTCAGCTTCTTCCATGGGTTGAGTGGTCTTACAATGTTGCTTATCATACTGGTGCCAGCTTTACTCCTTTTGAGGTGTTGTATGGCCGCCTGCCACCGACAGTGTTATCGTATGTACTTCACTGTTCCTTTGTGGTTGAGGTGGACTATATGCTCCAGACCTCTGTGGTATGTTTTAAATAAATTTTTTTCTCCTTCTCACTCCTCCCTCCCCTACTATCTCCTCTCTCTCTCCTCCCTCCCTCTCTCTCTCCTCTCTACCCCTCTCTCCTCTTTATCCACCCTCCTCTCCTCTCTCTCTCTTCCCTCTCCACCCGCTCTCCCTCTGCCCCTCTCCTCTCTCTCTCCCTACACACTATCTGTTCTCTAATTTCAAGTTTTTTAGATTTTTTATTCTTTAAAATTAATTTTAAAAAATAAAAATAGAATTAAAAGAAATCATACTAGCGACGTATATAATTATATGTCACTAATATGTTTCACTCTCCTCTATCTCTCTATCCTCTCTCCTCTCCCTCTCCTCTCTCTCTCTCTCCCTCTCCCTCTCCTCTCTTTGTCTCTACCTCTCCTCTCTCTATCCCTTTCCTCTCTCTCCTCTAATTTTAATTTTTTATGATTTTTTTATTTTTAAAAATTAATTTAAAAAATAAAATAAATCTTATTAGCGATGTATAGTAATATACATCGCTAAATGTTTTATTTTATTTTTTATTTTTATTATAATTAATCACTATTAGCAACGCTTATTTGTAAGCTTCACTAATAGAAGAGCTATTATGGATGCTTAAAATAAGCGTCACTAATAGTTATAATTTTTTTATTTAATATATATATATATATATATATATATATATATATATATATATATATATATATATATATATATATATATATATATATATATATATATATATATATATATATATATATATATATATATATATATATATATATATATATATATATATATATATATATATATATATATATATATATATATTGGCAACATTTGTATAAAGCATCACAAATAGGTCAACTATTAGCGACGCTTATAACAAAGCGTTGCTAATAGATGACTATTAGCGATGTATATATTTATATGTTGCTAATAGTTGACCTATTGGCAACGCTTCTTTATGCATTGTAAATAGTTATTTTTAGCGACGCTTAAGATTGCGTCGCTAATAAATGTGTCACTAATACTTCATTTTGTTGTAGTAATTGCTTGGCCAATTAGGACTTCAGGGTTGTTTTAATAATTAGCTCATCCTATGATAAAAAAAAAACTCACCCTTCAATAAATTGCTTGGGTGAATTGCATATCATACTCATTTAATTGTCTCGAAATGTTCCTTGATTATATTTTGTTGATTTGATTTGTGCACTCTCCTTTTTATAAGGGAATCACCTCAAGGAAGATTTTGTACAAGGACATTAAATCATGCAAGTTAGTTACTAAACTCATATGAAGTAAAACTGACTCTACAAATTTCAATGTGAAAGGCAATTTGACTTCTTCTAAATATTATTGGTACGAAGTTTCAAATTTGAAGATGGGGTTAGATTGTCTAATCATAACAAGTTGACTTATTGGATAGAAGACTCATGGTTATATGTATTGCATTCCAACTAGTTCTCAAATTGGATGAAGGACTTTTACTATGGACTTTACAAGGCAACTGGCAATTCTATTGAAGTAGAACATATGAGGCTGATGGGAAGGCTTTTTCTTAGCACATGTGGAAGGTTAGCTTAAGGTTGTTGTTTCACAAAATTCTTGTCATTTTGCCATGAATGAAATAGATGCTTTTCCAAGGGATTTTATTCTAGATGGTATGGAAAGTGAAATAATAACTGTGCCAGAATGGTTTGTTTAGAGCCTGATCCAGAGCTTCCTCTTTCTTTATTGGATCAGAAAGAGGTAAAAAAATATTATATGGTGCTCATTATGGACTTAACTTTCCATTGACATCTGCAATAAATTTCAGGTTGCAAAAAATTGCTGCTAATCACCAACTCGAGTTTAGGTATACAAAATAAGATGATGCAACATGCTTTCAATAGGTTTCTCCCCAATGATAGGTGAAGATACTGAAGGCAGGGCTCCCGGAGGCACATTTGATCCAGAAAAACACATTGATGTGCACTTCCTTGTTCGGTTTATTGAAAAAAGATCAAGTAATTTGATTCAATCAGTTTTAGTGGGTGCATGTATAGTTGTTATGCCTATTATTAAAATGATACCAACTTCAGTTCTATGGGGCTACTTCGCTTATATGGCCATTGACAACCTTCCTCGCAACCAGTTATTGGAAAGAATTTTATTGTTTTTTATCACTCCTCGGAGGAGACACAGGTAACTTTCTTCTTAAAAGCACCTCCTTTAACATGGTGAGTTGGAGCTCTGGCTTTAGGACAAAAGCCGTTAAACTATGTTGCAGGGTTCTACAAGTAAAATTTAAAAAAAAAATAATTATGATTTGTTTGTTTGCTGGTTCGATTTAATTTTTGGGGTTATGAGTTAGTTAATTATTAATTTCTTGTGGTTTAATTTTATTGTAAGTGTATTAGTGTAAACCTTGATTTGCCCAATAATAATATAGAGAATAAAGAGTTAATGGAGTTGACCGATGCATAAGAGACTTGGCGAGTTGACTCAAGAAGTCAATTGAGTCATCAAAGGAGCCATGGTTAATAGAATGACCGATGAAGTTTAATTTACTCGGTTTGTGAAGGAACAGAATTCGCTCCGGGAGTTTTTGGAGCAGAAAAATGTGTTGCTAATATTACACTATAAGCGACGTTTTGTATATATGTCACTAAATAGTAGTTGCGATTGTACATTTTTTTTACGCTTATGGCAACGCGACTATTAGCGACGCATAAATATATCGGTAATGATTTTTTTTTATTGTTGTGTAAGATCTTCAAATTTTATTTTCTTTTTATTTTGTTATTTGTTTGTTTGCTAGTTTGAATTAATTTTTAGGGTTGAGTTAGTTAATTATTAATTTCTTGTAGTTTGATTTCATTGTAAATGTATTGGTGTAAAGCTTGATTGGCCCAACAACACATTACGGAGAATAATGAGTTAATAGAGTTGACTGATGCATAAAAGACTCAGTCGAGTTAAACCAAGAAGTCAACGGAGTCATCAAAGGAGTCATGGTTAATAGAATAATCAATGAAGTTTAATTTACTCGGTTTGTGAAGGAACCGAATTGGGTCAGGGAGTTTTGGAGTAAAAAATGAGTGTTAAAACCAAGAATACAAGATTACAAGCAGATTAGACAAAAAATTACAACTTCCATGCCTGCAGCAAAAAAGGAAAATTATCTAACTTTCTAACATTATATTGGGAATTAAAGCTCTTACAAAGGAGCGCACAAAAACAAAAGTCAGTCAACAAAAATGTTAATAATTTTCCGTAAGAATTTTCATCTCATAATTTATTATGACTGACGTCATTGTATTAGCTATTGCTCCTTCACCGTTACCGACCTTACACATGGCTGAGCCACCTACCTTCGTCTTTTTCCCTCCGTACAGAAGACTTTACCTTGACATTGCCAGCTTCCTTCATGGCATCTATGAGCTGGAGCTGTAGCAAGATATGGTGGCTTCTAATATAGGGCAGGTCTGCAATTGTACATACGACCACATCAACTTGTTTCACGGCGTTGATGAGGCTCCGGTGGTCGGAAAACGAAGCAGTGACGAGATGGGCACCTTGCTCCTTGCAAGAGAGGAGCATTTGCTCCTTCTCAATGTCCCCTACACCCAATTCTTGCCTTTGGGGGACAAAAGTTGGATGACTGTCTGCAAGGCTTGCCATCACTATTCTCTACACAAGGCTTTGAAAATATCTATGAGTCCGATGCATATGCCGTATAAAAGTTTTTTTTTCTTTTGTATGCCAACAAAAATAAAGCCATTTGAACCTGTTGAGCAAGCTAACGACCGTCGCTGCCGTCGCTGCAGACTCTGTTGTCTTCTGTTACTGGAACCTCACTGCTGTTCGCCTGTTTCTTCTGAGAGCAAGAGCAAGAGCAAGAGAAACAAAGGTAATCCTAGTAGCAGTCTAGAAGATAGTATTAAAAACTAATATGATATCTGAAGAGTAACAGGATTTTAATAGTAATAAGATATGTGCTGTGTACAGTATTTATAGGGAAAACCCACAGCAACAAATCCGGGGTGGATCCCTACATATCGTGTGAGAATATTATATAGAATCCCAGATTGGGAGTAGATCGTGTGAGAATATTACATAGAATCCTATAGGGGATTTGGTTCCCTTAATACAATGAATTTTAGATTTATGTTCAATTTTTGGAAGCGGGGTCTTCGTTTCTGACCTTCTTTTTTGTTCTATGATATTTATGTTTAGTTTTTTCTGCTATGTTATTTCGCTTTTTTGCAGTCCGGTGATGTGATTATCATTTCTCCATTTTTAGCTCCATGTTCAATTTTTGGACTCTAATTTTTTGTTTTTCTTTTGAGAAATTGACGAAAGTAGACTCCTACTTTGGTGAAATAACCGAAATGTAAGCAAGTTTCTACTATTTACTAAAATAGACTTGCTCACGTAAGAACTTGTACATGTGGGAGCATTTTTTATTAAAATACCCTCCCCAAAGTAGACTCCTCGGTGAATGATGTCTCTTCATCTCCTTCTCCACAACCACTTCCTGGAGAGCATCTGTTCGTCTCCCTCGCCACCTCCACTTCCCGAAGAGCATCTGTTCATCTCCCTTGCCACCTCCAGGTCCCAGAGAGCATCTGTTCGTCTCCCTCGCCATCTATTCACCATTGTCATTTCCGACTTCATTTGTCCCCCTCACTTCCCTTATCTCGGCCTCGGGAGGAATTGTCCTCATCTTGGACTCGGGAGTAATTGCCCTCGCCTTCACTACTCTCATCTTGCCCTTACTGCTCTCATCTTGCCCTTACTGCCCTCATCTCGGTCTCACTCTTGATTCTACTGCCTCATCTCACCCTCATTGCCCTCATCTTGCCCTCATTTGAAGGTATTTTTTTTAAACAAAATTGATATATTTGCTAATGATAGTTATTGAATCTTGCCTACATGTCCCATACATGATTATTGACATGAATATTGAACAATTTTCATCCTTTGGTCTATTTGGTTTGTGCTTGTAGTTCCCATATTATTGTGATTGTCACATAATAACGAAAAGGTAGATTTTATTGAGAATAAAGCATTAAGCTGTTATAAATTACTTGTTGTGATTAGTACGTATGATAAATATTAATATGAAACTGTGAACTGAATAAATACAAAACTGGAAAACTATAAAACTGAAAAATTAGAAATTGACAAGAATTTTACTGGTCATGTGCCATAAAATAAGTGGAAAAGTATGAAACTAAATAACTGGAAACATATAAGACTGGAAAACTATAAACCTGAAAAACTATAACACTGGAAAATCATAAAACTGGAAAACTGGATAAGAAAGTGCTTCATTAGTGAGCAATAATTATTTTTTAAGCATTATTTTTTTCATATATTTATAGCTTGATTATACAATATATGTATATTCCCTTTTGATTGATTTTTAATTTAACATCTTTGTATTGGAAATGTCCAAGGCTACAGAAAAAAAAAATTAGAAAGGGGAAACTGCTGAATAAGCTATATGAAGAGGATGACAACGCCCTTCCGGAGATAAAGAACTAAGTGTAGATGCAGTCTAACTTTAGAGCTCCAGGAAGCCTAGACATTAGTTGAGCTCAGCTATCATGAGATCAACAGGGGGATCTCAATAGGTGGGGCACGTCTCAACTGAGGATCTTCCTCATGGACGACAGCCGATTGGTCTATGACAATTTCTCTCAACGCAACATAAAATTATGGTGCACTGACAGGAATTGGCATAGGCCATTCTTGCTGACGCCAGTGAGAAAGATCCTCAGTTGAGATGTGCCCCGCCTATTGTGATCCCCCAGTTGATCGCATGATAGATGAGCTCAGTTGATGTCTATGCTTCCTGGAGCTCCAAAGTTAGACTGCATCTATGCTTAGTTCTCTTGGTGACCAAAGTAGAATTATGAAATTTATCTTCGTTGTAAACAGAACTGAATGTTTTTGAACTATCTTCGTTGTCATAAAACTCAATTCAATGCTTTTGAATTATATTCAGATGGTTGTCTTATCTTGTAATAAAAATACTAATACAAGAAATTCAGTTCTTCGTCATTTCCATTTTCTATCACACAAATGTGCAAATTTTCTATCTCAGAAAGAGATGTAACGATGCACCTAGCTGGAAACTGGAAAATTGGCAACTTTAACACTTACAACAGGGAACATTGGAAAACTGGAAACGGGAAAACTGACAACTCTAACACCAAAAACTGGGAAACTGAAAGCTGGTGACTAGAAAATGGAAACGTAAAGCGATGAAACTGTCAAATTGGAAACAAGCAATGTCTACTGGAAACTTGAACAAAAACATGATAACCTCATGAAAAAATGTAATATAAACAAAAAATTGTCCTTGGACACCTTTCATATCCACAAAAATACATTTTGCTCTAAACAGTAACATATTTTAAGGAATTATTGTTTTTTTCTTCTTTACTGAAGGACTTGTCTTTTTCCTGTATGATTTCTAACTGCTTGAGGTTCGCCTATATCTATTCTACTACTGTCTTCATTGTCTTTGCGCTCATGATGCCTAACTGGGAACTGACAAGTAGTCCTGTTATGGCCAAACCCCTTACATTTACTACACTTCACTGTTCTCTTTTCTTTGCTGTGCGAGAGTATTCACTTCTTCTTTGGTCATCCAGCCGAAATCCTTGAATGTGGAGGCTTCAATTGAATTGCACTTATAGAATCTGGTGTTTCCCATTGACCTTTATGTAGAACAGGGTATATGCCGCACTTGTAAACCTCCTTATATGTATCAGCCCTGTAAAATGGTGAATAATATGCATGATAATCAATGCGTCTTTTTGAGCATGCAGCCAGTGCATGTTCACATGGTAGACCCATGGCCTGGAATTTCCCACAGGTGCATGTCATAGCTTCCAAATCAACTTTAACATCATATGGATACGACTTCATATAAAACTATATGCACTGATAGGATAACATGCAAGTGCACGTGCTTCCTTAGCCATTGCCTCAATCTCATTTTCTGCCCACAAGGTTAATTCACTAGTCCACTTCCTTGCACATGTGATACGTTGATACCACATATCTTGCATCTTCAAGCGTATACCCTATAATATGGCTAAAATTGGATATTCCCGATGCTCTTGAATCATGAAGTTAAAACTCTCGCACCCATTAGATGTCACAACATTATACCTCTTCCTGAGAAAGTGTACATTTGCCCATTTAGCTACATCTATATCCATTACCCACTTGTGCGCATCTGGATTAATCCGTTATATGATGGTCATTTGTTCGTCAAATACTTCTGGCTGATTTGTCTTTGTTGCAATGTAGAAGTGGGGGGAGAGGCCTGGATCTTTGAATTTTGCATGCATATTAGACCACACATGATAAGCACTATACCCATGTACACAATCTGGAAATACTTTTTGAATCTGTGAAATGATTGAATTGTTTCTATTAGATATGATAACCAGCCCTTCAATGTGGCCTAGGACATGCTTTAGAAGTTTAAGGACCTACTCCCATGAGTCGTTGTTTTCTGATTCTCCTATCCCCAACGCAATGGGGTACAAGTGATTGTCACCATCCAAAGTTAATGCCACAAATAAGATTCCCATGTACTGTCCTTTTAAATGTGTGTCGTCTATGACAATTACCTTATGCATGTGCCTCTTGAAATTCTCAATGCACACACCAAATGATACAAAACACCATTGGAAAGATTTCTCTCTAATGTCGTATTGGATATTTGTGGTAGTCCCTAGATTCATCCTTTCCAATTGGTGTAGATATGCTGGAAGGTCCGCATAAGACTCCTCAAATGTTCCCCTCAACTTCTCCATAGCGGCCTCTTGAGCCTTCCAAGCCTTACGGTAACTTATGGAAACTCCGTACTTGACATTAATATCTTTTTTTATATCATTTGGTGTGTAAGACCCACGTCCCTCCATACGACTGTATATAGCATCAGTGATAATCCCACTTTTTGCTTGACAATGATCTTCACCAAGTAATGCCTTCGAACATGTATGTACTAAATTCATTTCCTTCACTTTGAACATCAAACATCCACTAATTCTCGAGGCATGTAGTCTTCACAGGAAGTCCTCAACAACACATTTGATTGTATACCTTGATTTATTTGAATATATAACCTTAAACTGAAACATGGTGTACATGGCCATGTTGTGAAGGTGAAGTTGAAGCATGACTTCGTCCTTGAATTGTTAAACAATTTCTATCGATTCACGATCATCGAAGGCCTTCCCTAATTCAACACCAAAGTCGTTATTTACATAGGGATCCTCCCTAATAATGTCCATTTTGTACACCAAACTTGGGGGTTCTTCAACAAGTATCAATCTCTTATTCTTCCTGAAAATTATAAATGTAAATTATTAAACTAGAAACTACTAAACTAACACAGTGCCAAACTTAAAACCTACCAAAAGTAAACCCTTCCAAAAAGAATAACTGCCACACACTAAAAAATTACCAAAAGAAAAACTTCCAAACTGAAAGA
Organism: Saururus chinensis; assembly: GCA_035235625.1. Taxonomy (NCBI): domain Eukaryota; kingdom Viridiplantae; phylum Streptophyta; class Magnoliopsida; order Piperales; family Saururaceae; genus Saururus; species Saururus chinensis. Next base: position 2,610,387 of record CP141145.1, on the reverse strand, counting down.
CTGCCAAACGGAAAAATTGCCAAACGAAAAAACTACTAAACGGAATAACTGCCAAACTAAAAAACTGCCACACTGTAGAACTACGGAACTTATAAACTTCCAAAATAAAAAACAAACTTATCTTCTTTCAACTGGAACTGGAACTGTAACTGGAATTGATATTTTTGGACTATCTATGTTTTTCACTTCTTTGTCAAGAGGCAATTGCTTACTAGAGTTGCTTCTATTTGATCTACACAATATATTTTATATTAATAGTCTTATATAGATAAATACATAATACAAACTTACAAAATGTATTCACAATATTGATTGTACCTTTGATCATTAGGACAAGGCTGATCTTCGGGTGTTAGAGCACTCATATCATGGTCATCTATACCATTATTGTTCTCGCTTGTAGGATCATCTTCATATGCTGATGGTGAAACATAATAAGGATCCTACCCAAATTGAAAGTCATCTATATTCGTGTTTGGGACATACTCATTAATTCTTGAATTGATATCCAACTCTTCCTTTATACTTGCAAGGTCATTGAGTGTTACTTTTGACTCAATATCAAGTTGGGATGTTTGTGTTTTCTTCATCCTACTCTCCTCCTCTAAATAAAATAACTCATCTAATTGGAGTTTATCTTCATCAGAACTGAGATTGACAGTTGTGTTGTATGGTACACTAAAAAATGTGCCCTTCTCTTCCCACATGGCTCCACTTTTTCCTATATCTCCTCTCATTTTGTACTTTTTCTTCTTATCTCCTCGTGCCATTTCGGCACTTTATCACTAATATTCCCTTCAGTAATATTCTCTTTCCATACATTAGTTATCATCAATGGTATTCCATTCGACCTCAATTTATTCTCTCAAATGAAGCAATAGAGCTCCATTATCATTTATTTGAGACGGTGGAAGGTCAATAGGCACTGCAATAGGATATATGAAACTTAACTTTAATAAGTACTCTTTCTTTGACTATTGACACACTTCGTACAACATATCCAAAAGAGCAACATAAGTCACCATGCATGGAACTTCAATTAGTTTTGATTTTGCATTGTTGCAATTATATTTCCTACAACTTCCATCCCAATGTAAGTCCCAAACACACAACAAACTTTGTGAATCCCTTTCCATGCTCTTCTAGTATCATATCAGCAATCCAGTTGTCTACTTTTCTAGTTTCGCAGTTATCCAGTCTTCCAAATTTTCAGTTTCCCGTTTTCAATTTTCCAGATAGCCAGAAATCTTATTATCATAAACTACATAATGACCAATATATAACCAACCCAAAATACCATTTTCCATCTTGTAACACATTTCTCATCATCCCAAATCACATCAATGAATCTTCTGCATGGAAGGACTATACGGAGCTGTACGTTGAGATGTGCTAGAGAAAAGTCGTGAAGAAAGAAACAAATGCCCAAACAAAAGTAGGTCGAAAGATCAACCAACCCAGGTAGGAAGCCTTACTAGAGATAAAACCACCTCAGGATGAAGTCGTACCGGAGAAGATAAAGACATTTTCCTGGATTGAGAGAATGATGTAGATTTTTCCCATCGGGTTGTCATATGATGGAGACTTGCTCATTTGGGAACTCGCAAATGTATGATGGATTTTGACAGAACTACCCTCTTCTTCATCATATGACATCTCTACAGGAAAAAACTACATTGGTTATATGATGTCTACATTATGTTCAGAGAAAAGGTATTCTTGTGGATATAAAAGGTGTACGAAGACAAATTGTCTTTCCAGGTTTACTATAGACTTTTGTAGTTTCCACAATGCCGTTTTATCCGCTTGCAGTTTTCCATTTCCCCATGTTACGTAATCCAGTTCCCAGCGGACAGTAGTCCAGTTCCCAACTGACAATATTCCAGTTCCTAGTATTCTAGTTCCCAGCTAACAGTATTCCAGCCTCCCGCCAAGATTCCAGCTTCCCAACACAAGATTCTAGTTCCTAGCATTTTTAATTGAACAAAATAACTAAATGTGTTGTTCGTATTTTTAATACACTATAAAATAACCATTTGTAGACAATATCCATCTGAATACACCATAAAAGAACAATATCTGATTGTGTGTTCTTAGTATTTTGAATTCAAAACATTGAACCGAGTTTTATGACAAAGAATAATTAAATATATTTTGTTCTGTTTGTGCTTCAACACTTGGCAGAGTTTATGCTTGATTCTATGTCTCCGGAAGGCCATCATCATACTATGAAAAAAGGGTTCATCAACTGCATTAGTAAAGCCATAAATTAAATGTTAAGAAAAGAAAATCATTCATGAATGACTAAATTCATACCGTAACCCTTTTATTGTCCATAATTGGTACGCAAGTAACTTCCTTAACCGGGGCACATCCTCACCAGTGAAGTCAAAAGCATATCAATGTGACAAATACCACATGTATAAGCATACAAGAACCCCACAATCATTACAATTAACCTGTTTGGGGTGACCTACTACCTCCACAATATCCATACAATTATCAAAGAGATGTATTTTGGAGTCCACATCTTCTATGTTACTTCGCATATATGCATATTAGTTTAGACTGCATATTCTTATATTGAAGTATGAATTCTATAAAAAAAAATATAAGAATCAATTGAGGATTTTGTTCAGTGAGTGGAATTTTTTAGGGGACCCAAATTGAGTATTTTAGCTGATCGATCAATCAATTGATTATTTTATCCATTCTTTCATTTAAGTCAATGATCTGCGGCTTTGTTCTGATAGATTTTACCAGACAAAATACTATTTACTGCTCTTTCTCATTAGGGTATTACACAACTCTCTATTTTTTCTTCTGTCATCCTAGAACAAAGGAGGTGTATTTGTTACTCCTGTTTGGCTTCTTTCCTGTTTCTCAGCGTAAGTGTCATTAAAATGGTTTGTACAGATGTATCCGAAATCAATAGTACTTCATTTTCGGCAATTAATCCTCTTATTTTTTTAAACTTACGGAAGGGAATTTCTTTACTTTTCTGTTAATTTTTCAAAGAAAGCTAATGTATTGTTGGCCGATGGTGGACAAGCCAGTTGAAAACGATTCTCCAAAGACCTAAAGTTTTCTGTCTGTTCTATTAGGCAACTGAAGTGACTCTAGTCCCGACATTTGTTCACACCCATATATTTGATGCTTATCTCACTTCCTTCTATAGCCTGCATATTTTTTTCCCTTCTTAACTCAGGAAAGGTGCTTTAATATCTGCTTAATTGGATTGCTAATAAAATGCTAATATCTGTTTCCCCCACCACTAGCACCCTGCTCTTTCCCATTTGTCTTTCTCTCTCTGGTGTAGTAGCTGTTGTTCCGAAGATTGGAGCTAGGTCTAATGATAATGTGTTGGTAGCGTGCATGAATAACGACATTTCCCGCTTGCTTCTTGTATACTCTTAGTGCAGAAATCAATGCACACAATCACGCGTAAGAGTACTCCTTAGGAAACGAGGTGTGTGGGAAGGCAAATTAATTATGCTCATCTCGCAAATAATTAGCTCATGCATGTTACACATGCGCAACGTTGCTTTCAGATTTTTTTTTTTAGCTAAAGATTAAATTTTATTCAAAAAGATGATCAGGAGCTACAGAAGCAGGGGAAGGAAACCGATGGGAACAAAAGAGCCAGCACAAACTGAAAGATAGTAGTTCCCGACTCTCATACTCCAAAGGCCAGATCGATCCAAAAGTATATAGCTGCTTAGGAGAGAAAGGAACTTAGGTATCCCAAATTGGGCACACATAGTCTTGATGGGAAACAGTTACATATGCCATAGAGGAGTAAGTGGAAAGAGAGGTGGTTATTGAGGAAGAAACTCAACTGGAAGAATTGGCAGCATGTGAGGGAATTGCAGGAGACTATTGCCGAGGACAACGGTCACAAGGACAGGGTAAAGAAAGGGACACAACAGACCAAGATTCACCAGGACGTGGTACCCAACGAAGGAAGAGTTAAAAAATGGGCAAAAGAAGTTGGGCTACGACAAACTTGTGTTGAGCTTATTTTATGGAAGAGCATCTGAAGGCAAGGACACTATGACCAATTATGAACGGGAATAAAGAACTAAATTTACATCCTTGCATCTTTTTTACATTTCGTCGAGAGGCATCGAGCTTAATTTGTAAATTTATGAAAACTTAGTAGTGAATTTACTACTTGACGTTATGTGAATGATTAATTTAGTACGGTTAATTATGGAGTTCATTAGGATGGGTGGAATGTGATATATGTCAATTAATTTAACGAATAATTTTCTTATTTTGTGGGAATTTAAATTGTAATTTTGTGAATAAGGGTGTGCAATAGCAAGGGTGACGAGGAACTAGGATGTGACCCAAAACCTAATGACTGGCCTAAGTCAAACAGACGAACCGGGCCCACTTAATACTTTATTTGTGTTTAAATTTTAAAATTTGAGGGAATAAAAAATGTAAAGATCTCCAAGTACTCATTCCCTATTGGCTAATGAGGATCTTGTGCTTTTAACTAAGAAGTAAATTTCCCCTAATCAGCCTATCATAAGATAGGATGGGAGGCATAACTCCCACCTCTCTCTCCCCCCCTAACCCATCGCCCCTCTCTATCTCTCTTCTTCAAGTCAGCCTCCTCCCTCTACAACCTCTTCCTTCTTTCATTATTCATTTTCCATCATTTCAAACTCTCACAGTATTACCATGGACAAGGGTCATGGATACAGGTGAGTTCGTGGGAGAAGGAATGAATTGTACCGTTGTTGAACTAGGTATGGGAGTTCTTTCACTGTACAAGAAGAAATTAGCACGATGATGTTAAAAAAACATGCTAGGGTGTAGTTGGTTTTAGTTTTGTTTTCACATGATGAATTGTGAAATTGCTTACTTGTTGTGTATATCATGTATGCCACTTTGATTATGTGAGTTGATCCATTGATTCCAAAAGGTTAATGTTTGGATGATTATCATGGGTTTATGTTCTATTTCATACTGGAAATAACTATTCCCGAAAGGGCTTTGTATGGATGATGTTAGATCATGTGAAGTCACAAGTATGCGTTGGCTTATTTCCCTTCTTGATTAGTAGAATGAAGTTATTGAGTCAATGTTTTGTGTATGTTGGGAATGGTTGAAGTAAAATCAGTATGAATATAAAAGATTCGATGAATAGGCAAAATCATGGTTCTAAGTAAATGGTCATACACACTTTTTCACATTTTTTTATCATAACCTCGTTTTCTTAAGTGTGTGAATGTGATGTGCATATATATTTTTACCTATTAAAATACTTTTTGAGTCTTTTGATCTACTTTATCTTTATCATTGATTTAAAGTAGCAACTAATCTATCCTACGACTCAAATTACATATCAATTTAATATTATTTTAATCACCAAAATTAGCTAATAAAATCATATGCCTGCATACGTTCTAATAGTTTAAGAGAATTTCATGAGAGGACAATGACCAAAAATGACGGGGCAGATTTAATTCACCCATTAGATATTTTGCCCTAATCAATCTGATCATTCATCAGCCATGTACTAGACCCATTTTCTTAATTCATTATCCAATTAATTTATGTTGAAAAGATATATTGAAAATAATTTTGGAAATCACTCCCAAGTTTTTATGAGATCGAAATGTTCTTAAATATTTAAAATAATAAAAGTTTAAAATTCTTCGCTAGACACAGTTAAGATTATTATATTTTATTTTAGCCATCTTATCAAATTGATTAGCATAATCAATAAGTTTCAATGAGACTCCTCAAGTAAATAGAAAAATAAGTTCTCCAAGAGCTACCACATTAATTAAATTAAAGTCTCTCTAAAATCAAATAACCAAGTGTCAATTCAATCCACAGAAGACCCAATATCCTAAGATCTAAAATTGATTAAATTCTTGAACAGTGTAAGAACTTCTTCAAGGTCATTTTAATAAAAAATTTGTTTGGAACCTACAAACACAAGCTTGATCACTTAATATTTTTTTTATTTTCAAATACCGGAGAAAAAATACTACCTGAGTTGTTTTTTTCCGAAAAGTGTAGAGCTGACCAAAGGGCTCGTAGTTTTTTCCTCTCATCCTTGTCAATCGTTCCACACAGGTTCCAATTCTAGAGAGAGCTCACCAACAACCAGATCTCCAAATCCAAGGAGGCCTTCAGCCATTAAAAGAACAAAACCCATGAATTTTGTCTCCCAAATCTATCAAGACTCAGACCCACCAACGCATGATACTCCTTCATGATGACAAGTTAGTGGGTAAAAAGAGAGGGTCAAACATGAAACAAGAACTCCGGTAGGTGAAAGTGAGGGTCCCAAAACATAGACCTAGCTTCTTGAGTCTCGAGCAGGAAGGTGATGGAGTGGAGGTCCATGGGACTAGGGCTCGCCTGCGAGGCAACAATCTTGGAAATCAGCGCTAAGCCCGTGTTAATAGTGCCTCGTCCTCACCCCCACCCGTAGCCTCCTCAGCTCCCACCTTTGAAACATCTGCCAGCTGCAACACAGTTACCGCCTTAGAATCCATGGAGAGGAGTTGAGCAGTCGTCAAACGGTTGGGCATTGCTGGGGATGATTTGGAGAAGTGGAAGAGCGGTGAGGAAAAAATCAGGAAGAAAAATATTAGAGGATTTTGATAAGGTGTGACTGATCTTTGGCTAGTTGTGATCATATGATGAAGAGGAAAATTTTTGAGGAAAACTTCAAAAGATTTTATTTTTTTGCAACTGCTTTGGTGTTTTGACTGCATTAATTCGCAAGCTGGTTGTGGAGGAAAATGCAGTTCAGGTTAAAAATTGGATCTCTAGTGCATTTGTTGATTGTCTTCATGTTGAGGTTGGCGGGTTTTCATTTCTGTTTTATTCATTTTCAATTTTTAGTTATTTATTACACTTCTATATAAATTTAATTTTGGGGTTACCAACACAAAATTTATGGCTTGCGCTTATTTAAAATTTCCCTCTGTCGATTTTCTCTACCCATTAGTAGAGCAAATCTGCGTTGTATGCATCCCTTCTCTAAAATATATGCATATGTTGTTAAGTTGTACACATCCCTTTTCTAAAATGTCTGCCAAATAGGTGTTTTATATTTTTTGAATATTAGAGCATATTTGCCAAACAAGTTAGTACTTAAGACACATAATATCAAAATATAGGACAAAAATTTTAATGCATTGGATCTTGGGGACAAAAACTCTTTATAAATAAAAATGCTCCAAATGGGGCATAAGCACTTAATGATGTGTGCATAGTTACAAAAGCGGACAAGAGAAATATGAGTGAATCACTAACACCATAATTTCTCTCATCAAAAGACAACATTAGATGATAACTTAGTTAAGCTTGCCTCATGAAAACATTTTTTTTGTTTTCAAGGTTTTTTACTTTTTATTTTCAAAATAACTAAAATTAGTAGCAAAAACTAATCTAAGATAAATATTTTCAAAATTAATCAAAAAAAATAAACTAGGACAAAGAAAAGTTCTCTCACTTAGAGAGGTGAGAAGAGCTTTTGCCTGTACTACCCAAGCAGAAACATCCCAAAGCTTTTAAAAAGACTATTCAAACTTGTTTGTTCAATATTGGTTTTTTTGTTCGAACTTTCTCTACTGTGTGTTGAGAATAGACCATGTGAGGCATCAATGTGGAAACATAGGGTCTTAAAGGTGATTGAGGTCTAACATTTGTTCCAGCAACAAACAAAGATCTTATGGAAGAACTTCCTCGCATGACAATCACAAACTTGAACTGTTCTGAAGTGTGAGACACACTTAGACAATGTAGACAGTAAGATTGGAAAGAGGTTTGTAAGGAAGCCTTTGTCAAGTTACTTCAACTAGAGGAAGGGCTACCCTCACATCCTAGACTAGTCTTATCAAGAGGTGTTTATCTAACAGACAACATTTCACTGAGTTTTTCCTTACATTTAATAGAGTTAAAGAAGGTTAAAGTATTGACGTCAAACTCTTGTTCAAGGACTTTGATCTATTCCAAATAATCTTGACTTCTAATTAAGCTTAAGACATTCAATCTCACTATCCAAATCACTTTGCTTTTTAAGTTACTCCAACTTTTCTTATTCTAAATCAGCCCAAATATTGTCTAGAGGTTTAATCTTGCCATTCAGGATTTTTGTTTCAACTATCTTAACCCCAAGTTTATCCTCACACACTTTAAAAAACTCACCTCTTGATTTGATAGTCTATCTCCGCATATAATTGTCTTGTTCCAATTGTTCAACTATAATTTTATAGGAAAAGATAGCTATAACTAGTTTTGAGTTGTAGTTCTCATCTCGACCATCCAGTTATAATCCAACGACCATGGACTTTATGCCCTTGATAGTGGCTAACCTAGTAAAAAAAATACACTACCTTCCCAAATTTCCATCCCTACACCCAGCGGTTGTTCCTCCGCCATATGACTAACCATCACACCTCTACTAATGTCTGTCACTCCTTGACAATAAAAATGGCAGCTTTCTCATTTCCCTTCTATCTGTCTCTCTCTAGTCTCTTCTCTTCTTGTCATTGCTTTGCTCCCTCCCGCCACCTATCTATTTGTCGCTAATCTTTTCTCTTCCTTCATGGCCGAAGTCCGAGGGAGTTAGAGAAGTTCTCATTGGCGATTGGGTTCTTTCAAAGAACTTTGAAGATTTGCAATTTCATTCTCTTGGGCCACATGACCTTCTGTCATGGATGTGGATCACCCGAAATTAACAACTATTTCTAAGGTTAGTCATCAATTTCTACTATTTGTTTGTGTTCTCTTATTTTATTCTTCTAATCTAACATAAAAAAAGTTTAAATGAACATTTTCTTCCACTAATATAATGTAGCATCCTTTTTAAGTTATGAGTTTTGTCTAGCCTTTATTTCCAATTTAGTCTTCTTTGTTAGAAAGTGGGTTAAAACTTACTTTTATGTGAATGAAAACATACATGTGAATTGGTTAAAAGTTATGAATAGTCCCACATCACCTAAGAAATGATGATGGTATTGCTATATAAGGTGTAACTTTGGCCTTTTAGGTTAGCCCCTTGGGCCACCCCACTTTTATTGGGAAGATACATATTAGACTTATGCACCTATGTAGGCTAACCCAGGCGCATGTGCATGCGCATTGCTGCCGTTCGTTTGTCCGCCTAGCTCGGTTCAATTTGTAAGGCTAGCTGGGCTGGGTCGGGTTAGGTTGGGTCAACAAGATAATTCTTTTTTTAAAAAATTTATTTGGTCTTCTTTAAACCCAAAATGAGTTTTGTTTTCTCTTAATCCAAATGTGTCTGTTAACGGTCAAACACGTCAATTTGAACGGGACAGGTTGTCTTTTTCAATGAGATTTTTTATAAAATACCAAAAATTATTTTTCTTAATCATCATTTACTAGATTTCATTACCGTCTTCTCTGAGAGCAATCGCATAATAGTGGTTCGTTACATATGTTGTGTGAAGGTGCTTCTATAGTATACCTTCACACAGCATATGGTAGATCGTCTTATCCTCATAGACAAATACCCAAGTGATTCCTAAACACCTATAAGGAGGGCATAATTTTGTCTTAAGGATAGAGCATGTGTGCTTGGTTCGATCTAGTTCTCGACTTTATGTAACTTTCCTTCATCAACAATTGCTAAGGTAAGAAGATTAATAATCTTAAGATAAAATTATATAATTTTTTCATACTTTAATGTTGTGATTAGTATTTTAAAGCTATGTTTTTAATATTTTGAAATTGAGATTATCTTCAGTTCATTAGAACAAAAATGACAAAATAGGGTACCAATATTATTTCAGTTATAATTCCTACTACCATGACTGCTCATGTTTATTATTCAAGTGAAAGGGTAGAAGCCGAAAAAATTAATTGGTGCAGATAAAAATTATTCACTAGGGAGAAAAAGGATGGTAAATAGGCTATTGCCGTAGTGGCTGCATATAAAAATGTTTCTTTAGATAAAGGTGGAACATGTATAGATTCTTGATGAGAAAGAGCATTTGCTACATATAAAGGTGTTTCTCTGCATATTTTTGTGATTGATCTGGACTTCATGCTGTTTGGTTTTTTTGTCCACATGAAATGTAATGAACTTTTACTTTTGATTTCAATGAATTGCGGTTATATGGTAGATTAATTTATGTTTTCCATGATGATCGTGATTGTTTCTATTGAAATCTCATGAATCGTAGTCATCTTCATGTTATGTCAATTGAGTTTATTTTGTTGGAGTTATTGAATCCTCTTTCTCCTCTATTTCCTTATTTCTACAATTCACTACGCACCTAGATTGGCTGATTTAATTCGGGGCCTTCTCATAATCTCTTCGACTTGAAATTCTGAGAGAACTTTCTCAATTTTTTTTATAAAACTTTCACGATTGTTATAAGAAGCAATTGCGGGTTAATTGTTTGACTTTCTTTGAATCTTGCCAGTTGACATAGTTTCATATTTCAAACTGCATTTTAGGATCTTTTCTTCTTGGTTTGGCCTTATAAAATTTCTATAAATTATTTGAGGAATCTTGTTTGACAACAAAAATTTGGGGTTCTTTAGCTTTTATCCTTGATTTATTATATTTTTTGTAGGGCTCAAAGGTGGGATTTTACAAATATGTGATTTTGGGTTCAAGTGTATCTTCTTTTGTTAGAATGCATAATTTACTCTCAAATTACTTGTGGATAAACTTATGAGCGTCATCTACCACCATAAAATTCTTTATTGATTTGGAGTCTTTGTCATTGAGTTATGCTGTTTCGATTTTAATTGCCCTGATTTTCTAGAACTAACAACAATTTTAGAAATACAAATTAATTACTTGTGGAAGTAATCTTGGAACGACAAATTAATTATGTGTCTGTAAACCTCCATTTTGACTCTTGTCAATATCTTATGTTCATATGAGATGGGGAAGTATTTTTCCTAAAATTGGAAATCTGTCATCATTGGGAAACGAGGGTTTTGATGATTAAGTGCATAGACAGCCAAAATAGTTTGCACATTAACTTTATAGATATTTTATTGTTTTTAATATGTTTTTCTTCTATTTGAATATATTATAAGGTAGGAGTGTGTTATGCATGTTGGCTAACAAGACTGAAAATTTGGTAAGCTTTAAGTGCACTTAGAAGCCACAATGAAAATTATATGGAAATAATATAAGTGGGCTCTTGAGGACTTTTGAATGAATGATATGTAATGTCTTTAGGCTTGTTTCTGGATCCCAAGGGTAGACTAGGAGGTAGCCTCTAGAGGAAAGGTTGTACTAATAAAATGGAAGATTTGGTCTATTTAATTAAACTTTGAGATATATAGTTTACTTCAATATGATTTTGAGGAAGAATGCTTCATGGTTATTTCATTGTTAGTTTTATTGATACTTATATATATGTTATTAAAACATGATCAGTTTTAAATTGCTTTATGTGATTAATCTTATAGGGCATAAGCTCATGGGTGGTTTTTCTTTTGCATGGACTTGACAGAGCATATACTTGTACACACACATCCATTCGAGTGTTGATGTTTGATGGTGGGAGTTTTGAGAGTACGCCCAATAAACTCCCATCATAAGGAGGCATGGGTAGTTGTAGTATAAACATTTAGTAGGTAATTATTAACTTTGAAATGATTGTAATAATTTGCCATGTGGTGTTCCATTTGGAAATTAATATATTTTTTGCACTAACAACTATAGTTCTATTTATTTTGAGACTAAGTTATTAGTAATTGATTATTAATGTCAAGCGGGCCACACTACTTTTTGTAATATTAGTCACAACCTCGGCTCAAGGGACCATCTAGGTCGTGGTCGTGACATTGGTGATACTTTAGTTAAAAAAATATTCAGTGATCTTGGGGTACATTTTGGAAATTTTCAAAATTGGATATGTGATTTGAGGATGCTTGGGGCATGGAGACTTGTTCTTCATTTTATTGGTACTAAGCTAGCCTTATAGCACATAAATAACAAGCTCCATGCACAATTAATTAACACATTACTTCATCTATCTCTACATTCTAAACTAGAAGCAGTAGAGAACATAATTTATGATATGCCACATTATTTACACAAAATTGCACTGGAAAGACTATGTATATGATTATTTTTGCTTTTTTATATACTTTATTTTTCATTTGATAACATTTGCCTCATTCATGAGATGGCTAAGCTGATAACTTCAGCTACATATTAAAGAAAAACAAAAGATCATCGATTTATTGTTTGTGAAATAAATAAAAAGTGGAGCCCATTCATATGAAGGTCCAAATACTCCTTTGCAGGAATAGATAGTTAATATAACACTAAAGATAGCGTTTGAGGTAACTCTCCGCATGAGTGTAACTGATCTCAGGATAGAGCGTAGATGCCTCTTCTCCCTTCTCTCCTATATCAAAATTTGCAAGACAGCCCTCATAGAAAATATGATAGTAACGTACTAACCCTGACTGCGTTCCAATATCTTGACCTTAAAAAAAAAAAACAAAAAAAAAATAAAAGCATCATAAGTAATATAGGTGTACCTTGACAATTTCAATCACTCTATTTAATTGTTAAAAAATTTGGTCTACCTGTATATCGGATATTTACTCATGCTTCCATATAAGCAAGCTAGTTTTTATTGTTACTAGCTTCGTCAAGGAAGATAACCATATATAAACATGTTTCATGTGCAACCATTTGACCAAGTGAATCCACATAATTGGAAAGGCATAGAATGAGATGATGATGTTGGACCATCATTTTGACTCTCATAAAAGTTAAAAATGATATAGATTTCATGTGTTGAAGATAAGGTATATGATTATGATAGCACTCTCTCATAGTAGTCACATATGGTATACGAATTTAAAAGGTCTTCTTAATCATTTCTTATTTGGATAATAGTAGCATCCATGTTTGTTCTCCCCATACCGACAGCTGGAAGCTGATAGCAGTACCTTTACGTGGAGATGATTGTTGTAGTAATGAGTAAATAGTATTTGTGTGCATGTTAGGGTCAAGATAAGCCAACAAGGTGTTGGTGGGATGCCCAGAGCCTCCCTCAAGAAGCAAAGATCTTGATTATGAAACCTTACTCATTCTAATTGAGACTCAAGGACTTGAACACCTCTTGTTAACTAAAAAATAGCATTATAACTATTTGATGATAAAAAATTTCCCTATTAATCTGACTTAGAACATGCCAAACTCCTACTTTTAACAACGTTAGAAAGTAGGAAGAAATTAAATTTTCTGATGTTTCCGAATAAACAAGTCATCATGAGTAATAAATTGTATATGTTACCTTTCATCATAGTAAGAAAATCATCACTTGAAATCTCTGTCTTTGTGAGCGTTTTTCCAATGAGCTTCTCCCATATGCTAACAACCTCACTCTGGGAAAGGATGTTCTCAGGGGGACGAAGGTAGAGTGTCTTGTTCATGGTCCGTGGGTCATCTACGGTCTTGATGGTGTATGTGCCAATGTCATCCTCATCCAAAAATATTGCTATATAAAAAAAATTAATTGAATGCGGTATTCAACTCCCGGGCGAAGAGAAACCATGCATGAACAAGAATAGAAAGCAAGGGGTACGAAGGACAACAAAGATAGGGTAGCAGACTATATACACGTTGTAAGCTCATTTATAAAATACCAACATACATTCATTAGTATTTAGTTGTTATGCGTCTTGGCTATTCCGTATTATGGTGCATGTGATTGGTTAATTTTAAATAAAAATAATTCGTACTCCCTTTGTCCCATTAAAATTGTCGTGATCTAAGAGGAGGGTTTTTCCCTAGCTGACTCTCTCTCTCTCTGTCATGCATGGTGGCCACATCTAATCATGAAGGATGTCCCACATGAGCTAGTGAGTTCCATCCAAGTTGAGGATTTTGTGGCATATATACTTGTAATTTTGTGCCCCTTTATACCCATGTTTTATTTAACCTAGGATGCCTATAACCCTACTCTACGTTCTATGCAACAAAACATTACACTAGGTTTTAGTTACATAGAGAAAACGGGTCTCCTAGTATAAGAAAAATATGTTATTCAAACAAAGATAAAGGACGAGGACAAATAAAATGGGTCTCCTCCAACAAGAAAATATATCTACATTATTTAAATATGGATGAGGACATGGACACACAGCATGATAATGGCCTCTGTGAACGCCCCTAATTAATATGGAAAAGAGAGAATTATATATTAAAGTAAATTATTAATCTGGTGTAAAAATTTAAAAAGAAATAGTAAAGATAAAAGAGCTGTCTGACGAGTTTGAATTACCAGCCCATCCTTTTGAATAACAGATCCAATAGAATGCAATGCACCCCAGATGCACTATAGCATTGGGCACATATTCACTTTCTCCAAGAGAATATGTTACAAACACTCATAACATGTTAACATGACATTAGAACACACATTGAATTGAAATTAACAGGTGCATAATCTAATTTAAATTGACAATTTTACAAAACATACATAAGCAAATGAGAAATAATGAAGGAAGATTTACAATTTACCATTAATTGGAGACATAATATTCATGAAAATTCTCCCGATACTGCACTTGAGGGGATAAGTGAATTTTTATGCAATGCCTATTTGTTGCGCCTTATATTAGATAGAGAGAGTAAACATGATTTGATGTTGATGGAACTGACGCTAGATTGACTCGGGTCGCATCTTATCTTGGGTTGGTTAGGTTTCTAACGCAACCTAAGATGCAGCCCTGCTTACACGTCCTTTACACTCACAGGGCCCATATACATTTCGTATAGGTCTCCATGACCAAAGCACATAGAAGTCCTAGCATTGTACGTGGAGGCCTAATATGTTACATAGCTACCCAGCAAGGTCACCCGATAGTTATATACTATATTATACGCTGTTGGCGCAGCCCGGCGACGAAAACATTTTCCGTTAGTACATGGATCTGTCATAGCATACCTTTGACATTGCCATCTCCAAGCAGCGAAACACTCTCCATTGAGGGTGTGACTCGGCCGGGCTCACACAGGTTGCCCAGAAAGTATCCGGCACAGCAGTTGGCAGAGACATAAGTGTAAGGGATTCCGGCATCCTCAATTGCTTTTCTCACAACCATTTTGTCATCAAAGTTGGTCCTCCCAGCATCCATGCAGCTTCTCATCCTAGCAGGATCCGTGCAGGATCCGTCCCAAACTCTGATGGCAAGAATCTCTGCAAGTGCATGGGCCAAAATTTTCTGCTTAGGCACTACATAATTTTAATTATATGTACTCCATATTTCAAGTCCATGTGAGTTTAAACATTATGAAACTCATCTTGTTTAGAGTAAATCTTATAGATATATGAACTTTTTACCCAAATCCCTTAAGAAATAAAATCCCAAGTCTGCTAAACAAAATGTTCCATCATTTATATGCTATATTCCTGTCATTTGCATGTCATATTCCTGTCTTTAAGTAATGGGCTGCACTCACCCTACATAAGACTTATACCTTGACATTGCCAGCTTCCTTGATGGCATCTATGAGCTTGAGCTGTAGCAAGATATGGTGGCTTCTAATGTAAGGAACCCCGGCAATTGCACATACGACCACATCAACTTGTCTTACAGCATCGATGAGGCTCTGGTGATCGAATAACGAACCGTAGACGAGTTTCGCACCTTGCTGCTTAAAAGATAGAAGCATTTGCACCTTCTCAATCTCTCCAACACCTAGTTCTTGCCTTTGGAGGACAAATGTCGGATGACCTTCCGCCAGACTTGCCTTGACTATCCTCCTCCCAAGGTATCCACCACAAGTATTCTGCTCTTTCCCATCTCTCTATCTCTATCGCTAGTGGCATACAATACAAGCTGTGCTTCCCAATATGGGAAAGGGAGGTTTATTTATAGTGTATTTGATGATAAAATAACGCGGATTCACCCACTACACATCACGTGTTAGTTCCATTTGGAGGTTTACTTACAGTGTGTTTGCAGCTTGAGCCTTGACGCGTTACTCGAAAATAACGTGGATTCACCCACTCAAAACTCTGCACATCGCGTGTTAGTTCATGGGAATTGTAAAATAAGAAAAAGAGGCCTGGTTGGCCCGACCCCTTTTGTCTTTTCTTTAGATGACAGCAACCCGGTCTACCTCTAAATCCCAGCATTTGCTCCAACTCCTCATGCCTCATGTGAAAGCCAAAACAAATGAACAAGTCAATCGATCTCATCGCAGCATCATGAATACAAAGGCTGTGGATGTTGCGTTTTTAACGTGTCCAAAAGGCCATATAGCCAACCTAAAGGTCCGGGAGCCCCAACTTGCATCCGAGGGACTCCTAACATGATGCCCTGCCAATTAAGTGAGCATGTGCCTTTCATCAAGTTACAAAGCTAACCATCATACTAGTAGTCATGGAAGGTAGTATCGATACGGATGATAGTATCGATGACTATGGATATAGGTACGCGCCGATGATACGCTTGGTACGCGCCGATACGGTTGTAAACCCTTTGACGTACATAAAAAAAATTATAACTAATAATATATCATTATAATACTTTATTTAGAGTATAGTAAGACACTAAAATATATGATTGAATATATAGAGCCACAATCAATGAGTAATAACACCATAAGAAAATATAAATCAGTTCAAAGCATAATATACATAACAATAAAACATAATATAATATTATATCATCAATGTCTTATCAATTAAAACTACTATAATATTAATACAACTACAAATATTAAAACACTTAAAAGGTAGAATCCGTAGACCATAGTATTTTCATCCAAACCTACAAAAACAAATATACTGAGTAAGAAAAATATATAAAACTATGGTAATATAAAATTTTTAAAGCCTTTTAAAAATTAACATACCTCTCAAATCCAAAAAGAGTTACGAGGATGCTCATAACCATTATTGTCATCATTTACCGAGTCTTGATGATTTAATTGATTCACATGGTTGCAATATTGAGCCCAACTCATATAATTATGATAATGTTGAAGATATTGATCATTATAAAACTGATAAAGTTGAGGACTCCATCCAAAGTGCATTGTCGAATAACTGTGAACCAATGTTGGGTAGTTTAAAGTTTAAGATTGAGAATCATTTTGAGATCCAGAACCATAACTAGTGTATGAAAAAGATTGTGCATTATATCCATCATGTCCATGTCCATTTGGAAGTTGGTTCACCTCAACACTTATATTTTGAATCCCTTGTGCAATATTATCCCAAGGTGAAGGTTGGTTGTAACTAGTATCATGTTGAACTGAAGCAGGTTGGTCATATCGCTCATGGTGATGCCTTTGTGATTGACTTCCATGTCTACCTCTATAAGAACTCAAATTCTGATGACCCCTACTACCATGGTCTTGATCTTGGGTGGCATGATCAAAATATTGTTCTTCAGTAAAAACTATATGACTTGATGATCCACCCCCACCCCCTTGACCACCACCATCCACTTCACAATCACCACCATCAACTTCACCACCACCATCATTAGTATTAGAAGAATTTGAATTTGATTCTATTGTTGTTCCTCTTGTAGGGGTCTTCATCATGTCATAAAAATTATCATCATCATCTTCCATTGTCCTTGTTATTGTACTAAAATTATCACCCATTCATGAACATCAATACCCATTTGTGCACCTATTGATTGACTAGGTGCTCGTGGTGGCTCCCCTGCCTCATCCAAAACAGTTTCCCCAATTTCTGCTAACCATAAATTGAATGGGTCATCTTCTTCAAATATATGACTTAAATCAATCGGATCATAATAACCCTCTTCTCTCTTGTAATCTATCTTAAGATTTTTTACTCTAAGGCGCATGTTGTAATGAACATATACTAATTGTTCCAACCTTTTGTATGATAGTCGATTTCTTTGTTTTGTATGGATGAGGGCAAAAGTACTCCAATTTCTTTCACATCCAGATGATGAAGTTGTTTGTGAAAGGATCCTAACTGCAATCTTCCTTAAATCAGGGGCATCCATCCCATAACCAAGCCACCACTCAGCTAAAATTATAAGATTAAAATTTAGAAACCAATTAAATTATTATTTTAGAGATAAATATGACATAATCTAAGAACCATAAACAATATATAACTTACATGGTTCTGTGGTTTCCCAAGATTTCATGGCCATAGCTGAACCAAAACTGCCTTCTCTTTGTCTAAATATCCTTCCCTACAAAATGAAATTTACACATTAATGTGAGATACTATTTAATATTTCATAAATTCTAAAATATTATAAGCTATTACAATGTACCTGTCGAAAAGCTTTGATAGCTAGATCTATATTTGGTTCTAGTGTCTCAATTACTCTTTGTAAGCAACGCAGCAATCTATCATCAGTTGCAATATCTTTGCTATATTGATATTTAGGGTTAAGGTAGAAAGCTAAAACAAGGTTAAAAAGATAGATTAGAGATAACGTTAAGTGTAAATATTTACTAATTAAAAAGGGAAATATATACTAGCTCCATGTAAATCATGCACAAGTTGTCTGTTCCATCTATCTTCAATGATATCGCAATATTGCTTATAATCTCTTGTAGTTTTTTCTATAGCCTTCCTACAAAGCCTCATAGCCTCATATATATATCCCATTGTAGGTTTTTTGTCACCATCAACCATTCTTAATACTTTTATAATGGGCTCTAATATGACAACCATCTCTTTGACTGCATCCCAAAAATTGTTACTCAACACAACATCTTCAACCTCTTTTGCTTGTTTTGTCCCATTCAACTTGTGATTAAACCATTTTTCTGATGCAAACATAGCTTTCAAACCTTGTTTCTGTTTTAAAATGCTAGAAAGAGCTACAAAGTTAGTAGCAAATCGTGTGATACCTGGTCGTACTAACTCTCCAGATGTGAACTCTCTCATCAATGCTAATACCCCCAAGTGGTTGTAGATGAAATTAGTAACTGTTTTTGCCTTTTTCATTGTACTTTTCATCTTATCCTTAGCTCCAATATCTTTTAGCATCAAATCTATACAATGTGCAGCACAAGGGGTCCAATATAAATGTTTTCTTTTTGCTTCAAGATGTTTACCTGCCTTCTTGTAGTTTGATCCATTGTCTGTAACAATTTGTATGACATTTTCCTCGCCAATCTCTTCAACTATATCATCCATTAGCTTAGACAAGTACTTGTAGTCTTTTACTTTATTTGAAGCATCAACTGACTTCAAGAAAACAGTTCTACCTGCACATGATATTAAGAAATTGATGATACTCAATTTTGTTGTTCCAGTCCAACCATCACACATAATAGTGACTCCATATGTTTCCCAAGTTTTTTCATACTATTGATATGTTGTTTCAATTCTTGGATCTCCTCCTCCAAGTAGATTCCATATACTTCTTTGGCAGTTGGAGCTTTCACACCTGCACCGGCATCTTGAATCTCACTAACCATAGTCTTGTAATAGGGAGAATTGCATACATGAGCTGGAATATGGTTGTAAAAAAGAAATTTTGAAATAGCTTTGCTAATTTTTTTCCTTCCCTTCCCTAGCCATGTCTCATTCAACCTACTTTGTTTGGCATTTTCTGACCTAAACAAGTACGGATCAGCTAATGGCGATTGTTTTCCCATTTTACTCTCCTTCGATCTTGAGCCAACATGTCCTTTGTTAAAAGCCTCTCTCACACTTTGAGTTCTACGCAAACCTCTAGATCCACTGGCACCCCTTAACATATCCTCTTCTTCTTGACGTGCAAATGCTCGACTCTCATGCATTGCTTCTTTTAGTTCCTTTCTTTCTCTAATTGACAATTCATCATCATCATCATCAACATTCACATTGTCATCATCAATATCAACTATGTTCACACTTTGCTTATTCTTACTTCCTCGCAAATGTTCTCTTATTTTCATTTTTACTTCCTTTGGGCATGTTGGACACGCTTGGGCATTACCACCTAAACCCGCCAAATGAAGCTTTAATCATGTGACACCTCCCCCGGCCATGATACGTCCACACCAATTACATTGCGTCTTATGCCTACTTCCACCAACCCTTGAACCGTGATTCCACCCAATGTCAAGCTCTTTCTCCTTTGGTGCCATCTTGAAAACCCTAAGTATTAATAGCCCTTCAAGTAAAAAAAAAACTAATTAATATTCAATCAAACACCTAAATTTACATGATAGAAAGAACTTGCAATTTTTTTCTATTGTTATCATACTTATGGTACATAAAAGACATAAAGAGATATATTTACACAATAAAGAGTATGATTGGAGAGGGGAATTGTTGATTGATTTTTCCCCCAATATTCATCCATACCTACTATTGAACACTAAGATCCTCACATGTGCACATTTCAGATCAAAATGGTAGCATGCCCAAAGAAGACTTGGAAATAGATTAACACAGGCATACAGAAACATAACAACAAAAAATTTTTGATGATAGCAGTAGAAGAAAAAACACAAAATTCTTTCCTAATAGCATATATACTCTGGTTAGACTTTTGCTCTAGTGATTAATATCTATATCAATGAAAAGATTGAGTTATGTTGGTTTGTGAATCGTAAGCTTCATGAGGCGCTGAGCAGACGATTCCAGCAAACAACGAAGAGGAGAGTAAGAGACGAGGAGGCCAGGGGCGGTTTCCGGACGGTTTCGAACAGATTGGAGCTGGGGAAGACGTGGCCGGTGAGTGCCCATGTATAGGGAGGCCAGGGGTGGTCTCCGGACAGATCGGAGCTGGGGAAGATGAGGCCGGTGAGTGCCCACGTATAGGGAGGCTAGGGACGATTTTTGGACAAATCGGAGCTGGGGAAGACAGATTGTCGCCCTCGCCCTTTATCTCGGCGAATCGGAGGGAAGGAAGACAACACCGCCCTTTATCTTCTCCCTCTGTAGTCTGTAGATCGCCTCGCCCACTCGCCCTCTTGTAGCGGATCGATCCGGATCGACTCGATACGGGTGAAACACCGCGTTCGTGCCGATAAATTCTGCGCCCACCGTACTAGTTCACGTACCGTATCGGTGTCGGCCGATACGGGTACATATCGGCCGATACGCACCCGTATCGGCCGATACGGCCTTCCATGCTAATAGTACACATTAGGCTCAACCAGTTTCTCTTGCTTAGTGGAGAAATTTTATTGTAGTGGTTGTCGTACCCTCAATTTTTCTTATTTTTTTTATAGAATTTTTAGACTTTATTTTTGAACTGAATAGACATATAGTCAGTAGGGTAAGCATGTTCGCAAACCTCACCTGGGCAAGGTGTGCATCAGCAAGTCTGTTGGCCCATCGGACAATGTGTATCGCCAAGTTAAGGATTGACAAATTGGTTCCATTTGATTTGGAGTATTATATGGTTGATTCTGATTTGAGTTAGGACAAGATTAGAAAGTTCAAAGAAGGTGGAAATTTGGCTAACTTATGTACGAAGTACATTTATAAGAACAAAACAGACAGATGAGGTAATGTGGTAAACTACAAAACAAAATTAGTTGCTTAAGGCTACACAAAGGTAGAAAAAATTGGTCATTTCTTACAACAAATTCTTTTCTACTTGTCAATTTTGGGAGATCAATAGTGACGGCTACGTCGCAGTCACTATTGATCAAGTTTCTAACACATGCAGTATATTTGGTCATCGCATAAAATTTATCTGCAACATCGATTAGAATCAGCTATTGCTAATAATACATCATCTGTGATGTCCTAGTAAGGCCTTCGTTGAAGATCTTGTCCCATAACTCCCCACCCCCTCACTTTGCCCCTGATTTTCCCCCCCACAATTTCGCTCTCATTGTTTCCACCTGCCTTTTCCCCACCCTCCCTCTTCCTCACTCTTTCCTCCCACCTCTTCCCCCACTCTTCTGTCTCCATTCGCCCCCATTTTCCCCTCATCTGGCTGAAGGCCGATGAAAAATCGAGCCCATTAATTGGGATACACAATGGCTTGAAGGTGCCTTTTCACGCAGGTCAGCAGGTTTACGGATGATGGGAGACATGGAGTTGGACGAATCAACACTCTATGTGTTGGGTTGAGGCTTGTTCCTTCTGGGTTCGTAAAGAGCAACAGTGCATGTTCTTTCTCTTCCCCCCGTTTTGTTTTGGAATCTGCTTTGAGTTTCATTTCTGATAGTCATTTTGCTATATTTGCGCTAGGAATGTAGTGCTATTAGGAAGGTGAAAGATCTTACTTTTTCTAGTTTTCTGTGTTACGTAAGGACCTTATGTTTTGCTATGTTTGGTGTTTTTGACTCTATGTTGTTTGGTGCTTTGCTCTGTTTGGTGTCACTCTGGGATGGTAAATCCACTTCATTTATATCCAAATGTTTCTGATTTGTTCGAGTTTTAAATGTTTAATTTTCTTGATGAATTTATTGTTTAGGCAGTTCTTTCTAATGCTATGTTTGAGTTCCAGCATTTGCTATTCCTACTGTACCACTAGAATAAATCTTGTACCGAGAACTATGGTAAAGCCTTTTTTAGTCCTGGATGATGATCTTGATTAGCCGTGATTTATTGATAAGGAGTTGGGGCATACTTTTTCTTTTGTTAATCTTTCAAACTCTCTTGTTTTTGGGCACTCTATATTAACCTTTCCTATAAGTTTGGAAAGGACACAAAATTAGAAAAATATACAGTTATGTATTCCCTCCCATGTTATGTTCGCAAGCTATTTTAGTGGTACCAATGCGTAAAATAAAGTGTAGATGTCACCTCGATGGAGAGTCAAAGTATAAAAAAAAAATTTGTTCTTCCTTGGTGCACAAATCGCTGAAAAGCAACTACCTATGCTCAGATTTACTAGGTTGAGACGTGGTACAGCTTGCCCTCTTAAAAGAGAGGTTTAATCTTTGCAGTAGATCTAACCTCACTATCCCCTCCATGATACAATGACCAACAATCTCTAAACCTTTCCGAGCTACACTCTGAGAAAGGGCTTAAAACTTACCCAAATTAATGCTTTGTGGAAGCACAAATAAGAAGTTTAAAATTTTGAAGATAATTAGAGAAAACAAGTGCAAAAATGGAGAAGGGCATAGGAGACAAGGAAAAATTGGAGCTCTGCCCCCCTCCTCTGCAAATCAGAGGAGGGAGAGGGGGGAGCCCACCCCCCCTGCTAGCCCCCATCCTACTGGCCCGGCATGCAAGGGGAGGAAGGGGCCCAGCAGGGGGAGGGGGCCAGCTGGGGGAGGGGGACCTACAGGAGAGAGGGGGTGGGGGGCAGTAGGAGGAGTGGGGATATGGAGAAATGGAGGGGGGGTGGGGGGCTGGAGGAGGGCAGCGGCGCCGCCGTCCTCCAGTCCCCCCTCTCCCTGGCTCCTCCCCATCCTTCCTGCCACCACCCCTCCTTTGAAAATAAGAGGGGGACTGGAGCAAGGAGAGAAGGGGGGACCGGAGCAGGGGGAGAGGCGGGGCAAAGAAGGGGAAGGGGGAACCATATGGGGTGGGGCGGAGGACGGTGGTGGCACCGGAGGGGGCCTCAGGTCCCCGTGGAGGGGGGAGGAGAAGAGGAGAGAAGGGGATCGGGAGGGACGACAGGGCACTGGAGGGCATGGTGGGCCGGAGGACGGAGGGGCGGCGCGGCGGTGGAGGTGATGGGGAGGCACGGTGGTGGGCAAAAGGAGGTAGGGCCCAGCAGGGGGAGTTTAATATGGGGCGGGCAAAATTTCGTCCATGCGCGAAAGTTTTCCCGCGGACTTTATTTTTTTTAAAAAAATTATTATTAGCAACAATTATTATGATTGTCGCTATTGGTAAGTTTCAGCGACATATTCCATATACATCGCTAAAATTTTTGTATTTAGCGAGGTATTGGACTATACATCGCTAAATGCAGCATTTTTAGTGACATATAGTACTATACGTTGCTATAAATATTGTATTTAGCGACGTATAGTCCAATACATTGCTAAAAATTAATAATTTATTATTTATAAATTTCCTTCTGTCCTCACTCTCTCTTTCTACACTATTCACTCATTCTCTCTTCACTCTCTCCCCTCTTTCCTTCTCTCCTCTCTCTGCCTCTCCTCCTCTCTCTCTCCCTCTCCTCTCTCTCTCTCTCTCTCTCTCCCTCTCCTCTCCCTCTCCTCTCTCTCTCTCTCTCCCTCTCTCTCTTCCTCTCTATCTACCCTCTCTCTCTCTACCCTCTCTCTCTCCTCTTTCCTCTCTTTCTCTAACCCTCTCTCCCCTCTTTCCTCTCTCTCTCCTCCCTCTCCCTCTATCTTCTCTCTCCTCCCTCCTCCCTTTCTCTCCTCTCTCTCCACCCTCCTCTCCTCTCTCTTTTCCCTCTCCTCTCTCTCTCATCCCTCCTCTGTCTCTCACTCCCCCTGTCATGACCCGGATTTTTAAAAGCATTTTTAAATAGCACGAACGGTAGGTAGCGAAATTTTTTTTCTTTAAATACAAAACAAATCCTTCGATTAAATATTCAGGTCATGATAACTGGGGTTCACAAATACGAATATCAAATCGTATGATATTATTTAACGTCTAAAAATTCATAAAGACCAACTCATCTATCTAAGTACAAGTCTATCATGCGTTTGAAAATAAATAACAAGTTGACTCTCATGCTTAAGGTACACTTACGTATCAGAGTTGCAAAAGTGCAGAATCTTCTTCTTGTGCTCACCTTTCATGATCTCACCTGTTGTCGCCTAGAGAATCTGCAACAAACCAAACGAAACAACCACAACAACAACAATGGAATCTCTCCTCTTTCAGGAGAAGAGCTTCCAAAGGACAAAAGGTTTTATTAATATTTTTCGGATCGGGCCAACATCACCCGATGTTAGTTGCCTACGTACTCGTCAGACAACATCTCCAATGTTTCCAATAAGATCGGATCCAGACGTAGTTCTGCCTAATACTACCCTATACTAAGAAGCATAGCATCACACATGCAATGCTTAAGTATTTTCAAGCAACCTACATTTTATGCAAGTCCTTTAATCGTTTCACTTATTCTAATTAAACAAGCAATATCAATCAATGTTATTAATTATCTCTCGAACTATTGTTCGATAATTAATATCCCCGTCTAATCTCAATGCTAGACAGACTCATCAGATGTCAACCTAAGTGACAAATGATAACGAAACACCCTGGAATCCACCAGGAAGTGCCATCTCCCAACCTAGCCCATAAGGACCTGACCGGAGTGGAAGGGCATGGCCCACAACTACACCTAAACAGAAGTGGTCAGAGACGCCAACCAAGCAGGATGTCAACGACCCCAATTGCGTGTACACTAAAAGATCCTCAATAAATCTGCGGTGAGCCTGGCTCACAAAGAACTCCCTCCAATAGGGAGGTGCAACTACATGGTCAAATCAGTGGCTCCTCAATAGAGATAAAACTCAGGAAACCATTTTGAACCCTATCTTGCTCATCTAAAGCCAGGATTCCGAATGACTGTCCCAAACCCTATTAGTCCCTTCTAGACTAAGGTTTACAACTCGAAACATGCCATCGGTTTATCAACCAAGGCAAATCATCAGGTCAAAGGCTTTGTTCACTGTATGGACTAGTCCTAGACCCCTCTGAGGTATTTTAGTCTTTACCTTGATTAGGTGTTCTCCCCACAAACCAATAACCAATATCTCTTGATTAGTCTTTATTAACCTTACGGTACTGATACAACTTAATGCATCAATAATAAAAGCATGCAGTAGATTAAACAACACAAATAACATGCAAACATACAAGTGCATAAATAATAACGACGGCCCATTGCACTCATTTGCAGGGCTAGGGCTCAGCAAATTGAAGCCCGAAAGTGTAGATAACTCTAAGGCTTCCCGCGAGTTACATATATAACACTCTAGTCGATCAATGTACTCAATTGTAGACACAAGTAACACACTGCATTAAACCTTGAGAATTATGGTTCTTCCCCTTGTTTCCCATGACACTATGACCTGTCAAGGTCTTCATGTCTTTTATTGGTCACACCCCTTCCTTTTGAAGTCATTTAATGTCATTCTAAGGCACCCTAACGCTCGGTTGCTAGGTTATTCATTTCAGTGGAAATAGAACATACTGCCCCCCTAAGGGCATTATAGTAATTCCACCACATGGGGTATGCTACCCTCCCTTGGGTCATTTGGTCATATCACTACCCTTTTTAATTATTTTAAGTCATAATCCTCTCAGGAGGCTCCACTCTCAAATTGACCCGCGCTTCCATTCACACGAATGTGGGCAGATCCACTCAAAGGGGTATTTCTATCATTTGGTTTAAGGCCTTAATGACATCCAACGGGTCCAAAATTGAACTCAAGCATACTACTTGACTTTATGGACCCTGTGAAATTTTTCTGGCGTGTGACGGGGTTGTGAACCCCTTGAACCGACCCAGGTTGTCTTAACGGTTTACGATTAACCCTAGGGGCAAGGAGGTCAATTACCCATTCACTGGGATTTTTCCTCACTAAAAGGTCTGTTTCATAATTATGTTACTAATTAAACTCTTACTGATAATTTTCCTAATTTTTAGATCAACTCCTAGGCACCTGAACCGGGGCCCCGAATTCGGGCAAATGGTTCTCACACGATGATTTAACTACCAGAGGTAAAAATGTCATTTTAGGGACTCTGGGATTTTTCCCTTAGCGGAAAATTGGTTAGAATACTCCCAAACTTCTTGGGGTCCTTGAGTATTTTTCTAAAATATTTTTGACAGTTTTATCCCCTTGAACCAGACCCGGTTCAAAACCCCCTTTCCTTTTTTTTAAACCAACCCAAGCCGGGTCAGCGGTTCTGCCCAAAATCGGCCCAGACTCGCTGACCCACTTGCGGGTCGTCTTCCTCACGGAGACGCCCGCAGGGTCATGCACGATGGCTGGACTGCGTGTCCGCCGCCTCCAGTCCGGCTTTCCGGCACGGGCAAAGTTGCCCACACCAGGGCTGCCGAGGCGGAAGCCCAATATCCTATGCTCTGTCCGGCGGCGCCCAAATCGGATCTGGATCCCTCTACTTGGCCGCGTCCTCCGGCTGCGTCTACCAGCCGCCGCCGGTGTAACACCAGCCGCAGGGCCAGGCCGGGATGAATCACCTTCAAGTGGCGATTCTATTGGCTCTGGCCCCGCCGGCAGTTGGTGGCTATTCCCTTTCCGTCCGGTGGCCCAAAGGCTCCGCCTTCCCACAATTTCCTGCTGGCCATTCTAGTTGCCGCCTCGGCTGGGTGCAGGGCTGGGACTAGTCGGCCCGCCATCCAACAACAATTCTGACCACCTTGGCCCCGAGTCCAGCCTGTGATCGGCCGGTCTCCGCCGAGAAAGAACCAGCCAGCGAACAGAAAGATCATTGATTTAAATAAATTTAGGAACAATCGCTGCAAGGTTAAAACTAATGAAATAAAAATTGCAGAAATCATCCTTTCCATTCAGATTTAATGAACTAAAACCTCCACCAAGTTTGACTTTGAGTCCAATATAAGGATCCTACCTCAATTTGTCGATTTGTTGTCGATCCACCATCGCCAACGTTTCACCGGAGTGTCGCTAGAATATTTCTTTGTCTCTTTCACCATCCAAAGGATCCCCCAAAAACCTCTCTAAAAAGCCCTAATTAATCCTTTTTATAGGCATGAGATTATGGCTCCTAATCCCATGAGAAATTAGGCCCCAAAAACACAATCTCAGAATAGTAATTGATCGGGCACGTAAAATGACTTAAATAGACAATTCGCACGTTCAATTCGGGTAAACGGGTCTTGCACGATATGTTCAACTTCAGACGGTCGTTTCTCCCTCATCCGGACTCCGATTTGTGCATTCTTGGTGGCGTTTCGAAGCTCTTTCAATCTATTTTCCATCAATATACTTTAGCCACCACATCCAACTGATGATTAAGTTATTACCATGGAAAGATCAAAGGGTCTAACACCTTAATTTCCACGTGTACGACTTCAGGAATTTAGAAAATTTCCAAACGTTACACCCCCTCCCCCTCTATTTCCTCTCTCGCCTCCCTCCCCCTATATCGCCGCTCTCTCTCCCTCCCTCTCTCTCTCCCCTCTCTCTCCACCCTCCTCTCCTCTCTCAGTCTCTTCCCTCTCCTCTCCTCTCTCTCCTCCCTCCCTCCCCCTCTCTCTCTTTCATTGAATTTTATAATTAAAAAAACATGTAGTAGCAACACGTATCTATGTGTCACTACTACCAAGGGTAGTAGTGACGCATATGGCTATGCACCGCAACTACTATGAGGTAGTAGAGACACATAGTGATATGCGGCGCTACTACCTCTTTTTTTTTTAAAAGTTATATTTTTTTAAAATAATTTGTCGTGCAGGATCACCCAGACTGTTAGACTTTTCTTTACTTCTTTGCAATGGACTATTTCCTTTTGTAATAGCTTAGTATTTGCTTTGATATTCTTATATAAGTTATTATTGGTTTAGTTAGTGGACTTGGACTTGCCTGGCACACTAACTGGCATGTCTGCCTAGGGAACTGGGCCAACCAGCATGTGGCTTGGCGCGACTCCCTAGGGGACTGGTCGTCCCCTATATGGGCAATTGATGTGCCCGGAGTGGGAACAATCGGTACCTAGGAGATCTACGCAGAGAAAGGGAAGAAGTAAGGAAGAAAGGGCAGAAACTGGAATCACTTCAATTGCATAAACTGAAACAAGAGAGAGGGTTGCCCCATATAGGGGACGACCAGTCCCCTAGGGAGCCGCACCACTTGGACCAAACTGGCCTAGTTCCCTAGCAATTATACCAGTCAGTGGGTTGGCTAGCCCGGGCCACTAACTAAACCAACATAGTACGAAATACAGAACTATTACAATAATAAATAAATAGTTCAATGCAGATAAATAAAAATAAGAAAGTAGAGTATCATCGAGCACAACACTCTGCCATGCTTCCGCTATTCGCCTTGTCCGCAAGGCGACCAAGCTAGAAAATGAGCCAGAAATTCATCCTCAAACATTCATGTAGAATCCTCCAATGGCTGACCCTGCTAAGAAATCAAGACCTCAGTAATAATGCGACTCGAGCGACAAACCCAGCGTTTCTCAAGCACAGACGTAGGAATAGGGTCAGACGGCAGAACCCAGCCTATCAAGGGAGGAGGAGGAGCACCCACAGCCAAAGACCTATCCCCCACAAACTGCCAAAGACAGGACACATGAAAAACAGGAGGAACTAAGGAATCAGGCGGTAAGGTAAGGCGGTAAGCGACTGGACCAATGCGCTCCACCACAGCATAGGGGACATGGAACCTGGGGGCGAGCTTGGAGTGCTCTGGCTGAAACAAAGAAGTCTGGCGCTGTGGCAAAACATAAACATAAACCAAGTCACCCACTTGAAACTCCCGATCAGTATGGCCGCCATCATAAAGTTGTTTCATATGGTTCTGAGCAGTAGCTAAATTCGCCTTGAGCTGACGCAAGACCTCGTTGCGAGTTTGAAGCATATAGTCCACCTCAGCCAAAGAAGAGCGGTGAGGTACATAGGACAAGATCGTCGGTGGGGGATGACCATACAACACCTCACAAGGAGTAAAGCTAGCATGCGTATGATAGGCGGTATTATAAGACCACTCCGCCCACAGAAGAAGCTGAAGCCATCGGTGAGGCTATGTCATGGTGAAACACCGCAGATACTACTCCAGACAACAATTAACCACCTCGGTCTGATCGTCTGTCTGCGGGTGATAAGCAGTGCTCATATGAAGCGAAGTGCCCTGTAAAGTAAAGAACTCCCGCCAAAACTAAGAAATGAATATGCGATCACGATCAGAAACAATAGTGCGAGACATACCTTGGGGCTTCGCCACCTCTCAAACATAAAGCTTAGCCACGGCCTTGGCGGTGAAAGGATGGCCCAATGCACAGAAATGAGCATACTTGGACAGGCGGTCGACCACAACCATAATCACTGACTGACCTTGCACTAGAGGCAAGGCCTCGACAAAGTCCATCGAGATATCCTCCCATACCTTATCCGGAATAGGCAAGGGTTGTAGCAACCCGACAGGAGAAGTCATGACTGCCTTGGCTCTCTGACAAATATCACAAGCAGCCACATGCTCATGAACAGCCCGGCAAATACCCAACCATAAGAAACTCTGGCTGACCCTCTTATAGGTGCGGAAAGCCCCTTCATGACTGGCCACTGGTGTAAGGACCCTCATCTTTAAACCGGGTTTGATTTTTATTTAATTATGGGTTATCGTGCAATTTACGTGTTTTCTGATCTTATTCGGTGATTTTGTAAATAAATAGAGTTTGTGATGGTTTTAACCAAAATTAACTTCAATATTAGTGGTTTTAAGTGATTTTAAACCAAATGTGAATTTTTGAGATTTTTCGGAATTTTCACTATTTTCCCAAAAATTAGGGTTTTGGCAGGACCCCTGTGGGCCCCACGGTCGAAAATTTTATTTTTGTGTCAAATGACCCTAGACATATACTTAAGGTCACACAAAAATTTTCAGAATTTTATTAGGCTTAATTCGTGCTTAAATTTGCAAAATAAACACTTTTAGCCTACTTTTCATATGTACACCCCAAAACTTACCTATGCCTA
The DNA here is from genome assembly GCA_035235625.1 of Saururus chinensis. NCBI lineage: Eukaryota > Viridiplantae > Streptophyta > Magnoliopsida > Piperales > Saururaceae > Saururus > Saururus chinensis. The sequence continues at coordinate 2,579,859 of CP141145.1, read as the reverse complement.
CCCCAACCCTTACTTTAAAAGGGCAAACCAGAGCCATTTCCATTTTTGGGAATAGGCTAAGGAAGGAGGTCTGGCCTAATCCCCACTTAGGCCCGAATTAGAAGCCGATTAAGGTAAGCTTGCTCTAATTAAGCACTAATCCATGGCTTTTCTCTTAAATTCTTCTAAATCTACCATTTTCCCCTTGATTCAATTCGTTTTTGACCATCAAAAGCTACTGATTTGCGTTTTACTACAAACCCTAACATTCAAAATTCGATTTTTACTACCAACAAGCCCTAGATCTAAGATTTAATTAGGGATTTATTAAGTAAATCGATTTCCATTGGTGTTTAATTCAAACTCATTGTATTTTCAAGGATTTCAAGAAGGGTGACTCTTCAATCCGAGCTTAATCAAGTGCTGAGGTAATGGGTCTTCGAAATCTCTGTTTATCCATGGTAAAACTCTTCATTTTTGGCTTATTTCGAAATGGTTTGCTTGATTTATTGTGTTAATGGTAAGATTAGAAAATGGAATTATTTAATCCCGATTTCTTAGGGTTTTGCATTATTATGGTTTGGTTTGATATTCTGGAAGTCAAGGAGGACTTTTGATGATGATTAGGGTGCTAGATGTGGATTTGAAGTGTTATCTATGGTGTCTCGGTTTGATTTTGCGAAAGGAAGAAGATGACTGTTTCGCCGTGTTAGCGATCGATCGGCCTTGCAGGGCGATCGATCGGCTGAACTGAAAATTTGAAAATTTTGCGTGTAACCGATCGAACGGCCTGAAGGGCGATCGATCGGCTACACAGGAAATTGTATGTTGTGTGTATGATGCCTATTTTGATGATTCCACTTTAGCTTGCCAATTTTATATGAATGTGGGGTGTTTTAAGCTATGTTAGGCTACTGGAAATGCATGCTATTGAGTTTATGGAGTTGAGATATATGCTTAGTGATGGTGGAATGACTTATGTTTTGTGGCATGATGTTGGAATCGTTATTTTGAAATTATGAATAGTTGTTTCCCTTTGGTTAAGCATATTTCAAGAGGGACTACAATCATTGTTGGACAGATTTGTCATGATAAATTGTGATTAATGGCGTGTGAATGTTGGTGAATACCATGACTCAATGATGGAATGAGTGATGTTATAGGTGTTTAGCCTTTGTGGTTGAGTTTTGAATTTAACTATGATTTCAACGATTCTTCTACTATGATTTCCGCTGGAATTCATGTTTAGGTAGAAATTCACATGTGTAGTGTGGTGGTGAGTTGATTTTCAAGCATGTTAATATGCATCATGTGAAAGGCTTCTACTAGTTACACACACACACATGTGGGGGTTAAATGATGATGTTGAAGCTTAATATCGTGATTATGAATGATGCATTAGGGGCTGGTGAGAGCACTTATCATGATTAGGGTTCATGTATGCTTTGCCCACGCATGTACCATGTTGCACGCATCATGAAAATGGATTTCCAATTGAGGCTTCATCGTGATTAATCGAATTTGACCGATTGGATGCAATGTGATGGAATTGCGTGCCGGGTTTATCGGTCGTGGATTAATCGCAAGTTGATTGGTCCGAAAGGACATATTTTGATTTGAAGTTCCTGTGTGGAACGATTTGAAGTTCCTGTGTGGAACGATTTGGAGTTCCTGTGTGGAACGAGTGCACTCCCCGGGTTGAGTCTTGTTTAATGGAATGATGTGGGGACGAGTTGTGTACTTGTCTTGCGGATACGTGAGAATATTTTTATGTGTGTCATCTGGACCCTGAGAATCCAGTGTGGTATGCCGTGTGCACCCCGCTACCACGTGTTCTAGGGTTCTCTGTGTGAGAACTCGGGCTCTTCCCTCCGCAGGAGATGTCCCTGGGCGAACACCCCTGCTCTAGATTCTCTGTGTGAGAATGGGACATCCTTGGCCAGGATCGTCCAGGGCGAGCAGTATTAGGGATTGACAACCCCGATCTTTCTTGAATTCTTGTGTAGAATTTTGTACCATGACACGCCTTCGTGGCCTTGTCTATGCTCCCGTCTGTGTGACGTCAATGTGTGATTACTCCTTGATGGAGGTTGATTGTGATAACATTATGCATGTGGGAATGTGTATGTTAGAGATACATCCATGCATGTTGATTTTGATATTATGCATGTGGAATATGTATGTTAGAGATACATCCATGCAGGTTGTGATGCTATTATGCATGTGGGAATGTGTATGTTAGAGATACATCCATGCATGTTGATTTTGATGTTATGCATGTGGAATATGTATGTTAGAGATACATCCATGCAGGTTGTGATGCTATTATGCATGTGGGAATGTGTATGTTAGAGATACATCCATGCATGTTGATTTTGATGTTATGTATGTGGAATATGTATGTTAGAGATACATCCATGCGGGATTGGTTATGATGTGAATGCATGTGGGAATATGTATGCTAGAGATACATCCATGCAGGTTGAATTATGCATTATGATGCAGTGTTAGGTGATATGAATATGTGATCAGAAAGTGATGCACCATGTAAATTTTTGATCTGAAACGATCTCATTTCTAAGCTATCGTATTTTCTACGTTGACAGTGATATTAAAACCATTGCTGAGTGTTAAAACTCACCCCTCTTTTGTGTTTTGATTTGGGGCTGCGTGGTGCGACACGCAGACGGACAGGATTGCCTTTTTGAGGAAAGGTCAAAGGTAGCTTGGGTGTGATGATGGAGATCGTTGCGTGACTTATCATCGTTTCTTTCATGTTTTATGTTAGAACCTATGTGTAGGGTTCTTTGTTGTGGATTTATGTCACATGTTACAGTTATGTTTGCTTATGACTTATTTTGAGCCGGTGTGGGCTTTACTTAAAACTAAGCTTGTGGGTTTGAGATTGTTGTTTACTTTGTGTTAAGCAACACCTTTTCTTCCCCTTTTTTTTTACTCTTGCTCAAAGGATTGTGCGCACTCCGTGTTGCTGTTAATCGCCCGTGGTTAGGGATTAAGTCTTCCGCTAGAATCGTTTCTCAATTTCACTTCGTCGCCCCCGCACGCTATGACCGGCCCTTGGACCGGGTTCGGCTCGGGTCGGGCATGGCCGGGGCGTGACAACTGGAGAGTCATGGAAATGAGAAATAATGCGGCAGCGAAGATCAGCTACATCGGGAACCCACAAATGGTCCTTGCAAAAAAGGAGGTCATCCTGCCAAGCATAGAATGGGCGACCAGCAGGATCGGTCTGGAGGGCAACAATCAGAACTTGCGTTGAAGCATCGTCAAGGTAGGCCTGCTTCAACTGATCAATAAACAGACAGGATAATGCCGAGAAAGCCAAGCAAGAGCCCTGGGAAGGGATGCGAGAGCGAGCATCAGCCACTATGTTCTCCGAACCCTTCTTATAAATGACCTCATAATCATATCCCAGAAGTTTGCTAACCCACCACTATTGAGGCGGAGTGGACACCTGTTGTTCCAAGAAATACTTCAGGGGCTGATGGTATGTGCGAATCAGGAATCGATGACCCAATAAGTAGGGCCACCACTTGGTAACAGCAAGGATGATGGCCATCATTTCTTTTTCATACATGGACAGGGACAAGGAGCGGCTAGCCAGAGCCTTGCTGAAGTAGGCATTGAGATGTTCGTCCTGTAAAAGAACCACCCCAAGTCCCGCATCCGACACATCCATCTCGACCACAAACGGGTAGCTGAAATAAGGCAAGATCAAGACTGGGGCAGTGGCCATAGCTTGCTTCAGTCCGTCGAATGCCTCTTGAGCAGCCGCAGTCCAAGCAAAGGCCACCTTTTTTAGCAGCTCTGTGAGAGGCCAAGCCAACTCCCCATAACGACTAATGAACCGCTGATAGTACCCAGTGAGGCCCATAAAACCACGGAGCGCCCAAACGCACTGAGGTGCGGGCCAAGATAGCATGGCGGCCACCTTGGCTGGATCTGTGGCTACACCATCCCCCGAGATAATATGGCCTAAATAATCAACCTGCTGATTGCCAAAAGAGCACTTCGAACATTTAAGAAATAAAGAATTGTCTCGTAGAATAGAGAAGACCGACTTAAGATTGTCAAGTGCTCTGTCCATGACCGGCTGTACACCAAGATATCATCAAAGAAAACCAATATATAGAGGCGAAGGAATGGCTTGAAGAGGTCGTTCATGAGGCACTAGAATGTGGAGGGGGCATTGGTCAACCCAAATGGCATAATGAGGAACTCAAAATGGTCGTCATGAGTCTGGAAGGCGGTCTTGTGCACATCATCGGCCTTCATCTGGATCTGATGGTATCCCGAACGAAGGTCAAGCTTACTGAATATCGTGGCACCTATCAACTCATCCAACAACTCCTCAATCACGGTAATGGGATATTTGTCTTTGATAGTGACGACATTCAGGGTGCGGTAGTTGACACAAAATCGCCATGTACCATCCTTCTTCCGCACAAGTAACACCGGCGACAAGTAGGAACTCGTGCTAGGACGGATGATCTACGATTGAAGTATGTCCGCTACGAGACACTCAATCTTTGACTTCTATATGTGTGGGTACCGATAAGGTTGAACATTGGTCAGGGCCGCTCCAGGTATGATAGTAATCTGGTGGTCAAGAGAGTGGGTAGGAGGGAGACCCTGCGGCTCAATGAACTAGTCCTGGTGGGCAGTCAGTAACTCCTGGAGATCCGGCGGCATCCCTCCCTGGGACACCTCAAGGGTAGTACACTACTGCAAAAGGAGCCCTTGGGGGGCGAACCAAAAGAGAGTACTCGAAGGAAGGGCCGAGAGGAGGGTGACTGGCCTAGAGCCTTCCAACCGGACGCGTTGCCCCTGGAGCTCAAAATCCATCCACATGTCACGGAAGTTCCATACTACATCGCCGAGCTCCTGAAGCCATTGTGCGCCTAACACAATGGCTTTGAATCCAATACAAAAAAACCTAGCCGATGCACTACCTTGTCATTAATAAAATTATGAGTAGAACCATTGTCGATCAAGATAGCTACCTGTTGCCGCTTGAGGTAACCTTAGACTCGCATCATGCAAGGAGTAAAAGCCCCTGAAAAAGCATGAACTGAAATCTCAGGTAAGACCTCCTCAGTCGCCAATGATGCAGAGACATCTATACCCTCGCCATCCTCATCAATCTCTTCCACTAGAAGATTGCCTTTGACAAAACAATGGTGCTCGGGAACGAATTTCTCATCACATCGGAAACATAGCCCCTTCGAGCGTCATTCCTCCATCTGGGCTGGTGTGAGGTGACGCACAATAGGACCTACCGGGGCGGCCTGCTGGCCGGGGCGGCCAGGTACTGAGCTACTAGTGGGTGTGGCCAAGGGATTGGCGCTGAGAGCAGACCGAGCCAAAGGTCCAAGCCGCCCTCCTCTGTGCTGTCTAGCCAGCTTCTCCTCTTTGATGCGAGCATGGCACACCACATCCCGCTTGTTGGCACAAGAAAAATGTCGCATCTCCTCCGAAATCTTGGGCCTGAGGCCGCGCTTGAAGGTGCCCACCAAGGCGGCCACCGGCCAATCTGGAATTCGGTTGGCCACCTTCATAAACTCGGTATAGTATGCACAAACGGTGGTGGTCTGGCACAGGGAGGAAAGCATCTCGTTGAAATCCTGGAACTCATTCGGCCCAAACTGAATGCAGAGTTCATCGGAGAAGGCTGCCCAGGTAGGGTAGTGCACCTCTTTCTCAAAGCTCTCGGAATGCGTTCCCTAGTAGGAGAAGAACTTTTCCGCCTTATGTAACCATTCCACGGGGTCATCATCACCATTATAGTGGGGAAACTGTTGGCGAGCAAGGCGAGGTTCAGCCCCCCCCGTTGTCCCCTCCGATGCCCAGGATACTCGTCCCACTCCTCCTTTGCGTCTTGGAACTGATTTGGAGGGGGCGGCATCATAGGGGCATTTTTAGGAACACCTGGCATGCCTTGCATGTCTCAGGTTTGGCGTCTCCCTCCCAACGCTGGTTGGCCAGTGCCATAGCATGTGGGGCATGGGAACACCCCCATTTTGACGCCGGCAGGAGCTAGGGGGTCGGGAAGGGTCGGCTCTAGAGGCAGCGAGGGCCTGCCCTTCTCTGGGTAGCAGTGGCCGGCCTAGGCAGGATGGGCGCTACGCGCACAGCCAAGAGTTGTGCGTGGGCTGCTTGCTGTGCTTTCACGCTGGCTATGTCCGTAGTGAAAGCCTGCATCGCCACTATGAGCTCTAACAGTTTGGCATCAAGTGCCGCCGGATTGGCCTTCGGGCTGTCCGCTGACGTTGAATCAGGGACCTCCTTCTCTGAAGGAACCTCTGGAACAACAACTTGTTTGCCATGAGCCATGGCCGGGGATCACAAGAGCTCTTATACCAATGACGTACCCGGAGTGGGCACAATCGGTACCTAGGAGATCTACGTAGGGAAAGGGAAGAAGTAAGGAAGAAAGGGAAGAAATTGGAATCACTTCAATTGCATAAACTAAAACAAGAGAGAGGGCTGCCCTATATAGGGGACGACCAGTCCCCTAGAGAGCCGCACCACTTGGACCAAACCGGCCCAGTTCCCTAGGAATTATACCAGTCAGTGGGTCGGCTAGCCCGGGCCACTAACTGAACCAACATAGTACGAAATACTAAACTATTACAATAATAAATATATAGTTCAATGCAAGTAAATAAAAATAAGAAAGTAGAGGATGATCATCGAGCACAACAACGATCTCTTTCCTTGTTTCTAGTTTATGCAATTGAGATTATTATGAACTTCTCCCCTTTCTTCATTTTTTCTTCCCTTTCCCAGTGTGAATCTCCTTGATATCAACTGTCCCTACACCGGGCGCATCATTGGTATTGGAGCTTCATTGATCCTCAGCCATGGCACGAGGCAAATAGGTTGTCGCTCCCGAAGTACAACCCACGAAGGAGGCTGACGCACCAGTGGACAGCCCTCCTACCACTTTAGCTCCGACTCTGGCAACATTGAATGGTCCCACGCTGGCTCAGCTCATGGCCAATGTTGACGCCTTGACCTTGACAGTGGCCTAGATCCAAGCAACATAGTCAGCGCCTATAGCATCACTTCTTGCCAGACCTCAGGCTGTCCCCATGGAACTTGGGGAATCGTCTCAAGGCCCTGATAGGTGCATTCCTTGTTTCCAGGCCATGGTGGACTGGGAGGGACGATAAACCCTAGGCCCCCTGCGTGTTGGGCTGACCGAATTGGCTGCAAAAGATAGGCGCCATGCCTACAAGCCGCGGGGCCCCGAGGTGTTCGGGAGAATGCCCCAATGGTACCGCCCCCCAAGAACTTGTTTCAAGAGATGGAGGACAACTGGGAGGAGTACCCGGGCTCTCGCGGCGGTCCTCGGGGAGATGTTGAACCCCATTTGACTCGCCTACAATTCCCACGCTACAGTGGGGATGACGACCCAGTGGAGTGGCTGTACAAGGCTGAAAAGTTCTTTGCTTATCAGGGCACACAGTCAGAGGCTGAATGACTGTGCATCACTGCATTACATCTAGACGGAGATGCCTCTGTCTGGTTTTAGAGCTTTGAGAAGGAGATCTGCTATCCCTCCTCGGCCGCCTTCTCTGACGAGCTCTGTATTCAGTTTGGGCAGAATGAGTTCCAAGACTTCAAAGAGATGCTCTCTACTCTGCGCTAGACCACCACTGTCTATGCCTATTACACAGAGTTTATGAAGGTGGCCAACTGCTCCCTAACTGGCCGGTGGCCACCTTGGTGGGCACGTTCAAGCGTAGCCTCAAGCCGGAGATTTCTGAGGAGATGTGCCACTTTTCCTTGCACCAGCATGATGGACGTCATGTGCCATGTGTGCATCAAGGAGGAGAAGTTGCCTAGGCAGTGCAGAGGTGGGCAGCTTGGGCCTTTGTCTCGGCCTCCCCTCAGCACTAACCCCCTGACCGCACCCACCAACAGCCTGGTAGCAAGCTGGCCTAGCTAGCAGCCCACTCAGACAGGCCAGATTCTTCGACGCCTCACTCCGGCCCAGATGGAGGAATGTCGGTCTAAGGTATTGTATTTTTGTAGCTATGAGAAGTTCATCATGGGGCACCATTGTTCTATCAAGGGCAGCCTTCTTGTGGAGGAGTTTGATGACGACGACGAGGGGGCAGGCGGAGTTGACTCGTTTTCCCCTGAGGACATGCTGCCCAAAATTTTTGTCCATGTCTTCTTGGGGGCATTCACTCCACGCACGATGCGAGTACATGGCTACCTCAAGCGGCAACAAGTTGCTATTTTGATTGATAATAGGTCTACCCATAATTTCATTAATGATAAGGTAGCCCATCGGCTAGGCTACATATTGGTTTTCTTTGATGACATCTTGGTGTACAGCAAGTCATGGGCTGAGCACTTGATGCATCTCAGGTCGGTCGTCTTTATTTTGCGAGATAACTCCTTATTCCTAAAGCATTCAAAGTGTTCCTTTTGCAGCCCGCAGGTTGATTACTTGGGCCATATTATTTCGAGGAGCGGCATTGCCACTGACCCGGCCAAGGTGGCTGCCATGCTCTCTTGGCTGCCACCCACCTACATCCGGGCACTCAGGGGTTTTTTGGGCCTTAGAGGTTAGTATCAGCAGTTCATCAATCGATATGGATAGTTGGCTCATCCTCTTACAAAGCTGCTCAAGAAGGGGGCTTTTGCTTGGAACGCGAATGCCCAAGAGGCATTTGATGGGCTGAAGCAGGCTATGGCCTCAACCACAGTTTTTCTCTTATTAGACTTCAGCCGACCTTTCTTGGTGGAGACGGAAGCTTCAGAGGCGGGTCTTAGGGCGGTTCTTATGCAGGATGAGCATCTCATTGCTTACTTCAGTAAGGCCTTGGATGGCTGCTCTTTGTCCCAGTCCATGTATGAGAAAGAGATGTTGGCTATAGTCCTCGCGGTTGACAAGCGGCGGCCATACTTACTTGGCCGCCAGTTCCTGATTCGCACTGGCCACCAACCCTTGAAATATTTCTTGGAACAGCAGGTTCCACTCCATTTCAGGAGCTGTGGGTCAACAAGTTACTTGGCTATGATTATGAGGTCGTGTTCAAGAAAGTGTCTGAGAACATCGTGGCTAACACTATCTCTCGCAGCCCTTGCTCGGGTTCCTGCTTGGTTTTCTCCACTTTATCTTGTCCATTCATTGATGAATTGCGGCAAGCCTATCTTGATGATTCTTCGACACAGGCTGTGATTGTAGCCCTTCAGACTGACCTTGTTGTCTGGCCCTTCTTTGTGTGGTGGGATGCCCTTCTCTTTTGGAAGGACCACTTATGGGTACCCAATGTAGCTGACCTTTGCTGCCGCATCCTTTCACACTTCCATGAATTTCCCGTGGCTGGTCGTGAAGGGGCTTTCCGCACCTATAAGCGAGTCAGCCAGAGCTTCCTGTGGAAGGGTGTTCACCAGGTTGTCCAAGAGTATGTGGCAGCTTGTGATGTTTGTCAGAGGGCTAAGGCCGCCACGACTTCTCCCGCCGGTTTGTTGCAGCCCATGCCTATTCTAGATAAGGTATGGGAGGATGTTTCGATGGACTTTGTGGAGGCCTCGCCAGTGGTGCAAGGTAAGTCCGTGGTTATGGTGGTGGTGGACCGGCTGTCCAAGTATGCCCATTTTTGTGTACTAGGGCACCTAATAAGTATAATTTATACATTATTTTACCCTTAATTATTCTATTTTTTTAGTCTCATTTAAGAGTAAATATAGGTTAAATAATTAGAAATTAAATTTAATTAGGTTAGAAAAAGCTTCCATAATGATTTGAATTAAATTGGCTTATTTTGCAGATTCTTCATTGGCGTTCGAATGGGGTCACTTACTGTTCGATCGGGATAACGTAATTTTGAAGAAAATACAGTTCAAGCATTCGAACGGGCATGCAGGGCATTCGAACGGGATAATGTGCAGTTTCCTAGTCTTAGCCAATTTTTAATCCTTTTCATATTAGACTTCTTCCTACGGATCTTATGCCTATATAAAGACATATTTGGCTTGAAATTAGAGGATTCCAGGAGATTTTATGAAGAGAAAAAGGTAGAAGAAGATGGAAGAGAACTTAAAGCTTTTAATGGATATTAAAGTGCTTTCTTCTACAATGGAAGGCTAGACTTTTCTTTTACTTAGGAGTTGATGAAGCTATAGATAAGTTTCAGTTTCTTTTCTTTTTAATTTAGATCTCAGTTGTAAATGATGACAATTGTATGATAAAAATTTCCTTTTTAATGGAAGAGCTGTTAATGTTTATTCAAGTCTATGTTGATTTATTGTCTTGTAGATGATAGATTGATGTGGTTTTGATATTTTCATCGATTCTAATTTCTGTGATTTAGATGAGATGGTCATATAATAGTTTTAATGTTCAGATAATTAATGACTTGGATGAGTTATACTAAGATTAGACGGGTCATGCCTATAGCTCGTTTAGTGTAGATGATTCGTGCTATTGTCGAAGATAGTTCAAGCTATGGAATTTAATTAATGATTCTTTCTGAAGAAATTCTAGCTTGTAGCTGAGAATACTTGTTCATATTCACACTAGATTTAGATTAAAAGTTGAGGAATTGTTATGGTTCTATAGTGGATTTGATTCCTATGTAATTTCTATCATATTATTCTCTTCTTTTTAAACTAGTTGATTTTTTTCCTTTACTTAATTAAAGTTTAAGTTTGTTTTTGTTTTCAATTAGCAAATTCCTCTTTAGATTTAGTAATAATTCATCTGTCGCTGAGGTTCGACAACCCTTAAATACTCATCCCAGTACAATTACCTTGTACACTTGCAAATGGTTTAATTATAAATGATCAAGTTTTTGGCGCCGTTGCCGGGGACGGTGCTTATTTGTTACTAAATTAGTATTAGGATAATTCTATCTAATTTAGATTCAGTTTACTTTAGTTTTTAGGTTAATTCTTAGTTTCTTACTTTTTTTTTATTTGATCTTGTAGGCTGAGTTGAAGATCGTGCTCTCTACACTTGTGGCCACAAGTGGACATCGACAAGCATAGTGCTTCTCTTTTTATTTTTAGTTCTTTTCTTAGTTAGTTTTTGCTTATTCTTCCCGTTTTTACACTTAAAATTGTGTGGTGTGTTTGTGGTGTATGTGTGGTCGTCACTCCTTACTCCCCCGATTAGTACCATTTGACCTTGAGCCTGAGCGGACATTTCGGAGAGCTGAGTTGCCCTCGACCTACAACCCTACACCCCCAAACTCTCCCACCAATTCCTCCTCCCACACTACTTCTACCCTCATCATGGCTGAACATCAGTTAGTAGATGCACCACTTAAAGCTCTAAGGGAGTATTACACTCCCAATAAGTACACCTCTCCTTCATGCATTAGGTTGCCAGCGATCGCTGCTCAAAATTATGAAATTAAGCCCAATGTCATCCAAATGCTTCTATCTTTTTATAGGCTTAATAATGAAAACTCGTATAGGCACCTAGATGACTTCTTGGAAATATGCACAACTTTTAAGCTCTCAAATTTAACCGATGAAGCTATTAAACTTCGCATTTTTCCTTTCACATTGAAAGATAAGGCTAAGGAATGACTACACTTATTAGAGCTAAACATTATCACAACATGAGCCCAAATACAACAAAAGTTCCTTAAAAAGTACTTCCCCATAGGTAAGACGAACCAAATGAGAAAAGCCATAACCACTTTTGCCTAACTTCCCACTGAACAGTTCCATGAGAGTTGGGATAGCCTTAAGGACCTTCTTAAGAGGTGTCCTCATCATGCTGTCCCTAGGTGGCAATTAGTGCAACATTTTTATGAGGGTCTTACTGAACAAAACCGTCATCTTGTTAATGCAAGTTGTGGGGGTACCTTCTTGTTAAAAAATGTAAATGAGGCATGAAAACTTTTTGAGGACTTGAGTGAAAATTTTCTTCAACATGCTGCATTGAATAGAAATGAAAGTGGATTATCTACCTTGAACAATGCCCCCTCTAGGGGTGGCTTGTATGAAGTCAAAAACCCATTAGACATATCTTTTAAAGTTGATACTTTGAGTAGGAAGTTGGACCTCCTTATGACTTCAACCCATTAGCCCACTCCCTTCACTCAAGATGCATGCACAATATGCCTTAGCCCAGCCCATACTATCATAGAGTGTCCCTCTGCATCTCAATTTCTTGAGCTTGTCCAAGATCATGTGAATGCCACCCAATCCTTCCCTAGGGCTGAGAATAATCCATTTTCAAATACATATAACCCTGGGTGGAGGAATCATCCTAACTTTTCTTGGTAGATACAAAACCAAGGGGTTTTGGGTAACCAACTCCCTAGGCAACCATTCCGAGTCCTACCAGCTCCTATCCACCAACCTCAAGTGCAACCCCCATATGTCTAACCTAGTAGGAGTTCAAGTTTTGAAGAGAAGGTCTTAACTTCATTACAAGAGCTTCAATCTCAATCCCAACTCCACCACTCTCACACTCAATCTATAGCAAAGTAAGAAGCCCAAATTGGACAACTAGCTAATGTTATTAACAAGAGAGAGATGGGGATGTTGCCAAGTCAACCCCTACCAAACCCTAAAGGTCAATTTCAGGTAGAGGGAGCTCTTCCCTCTAATGAACAAGTTAATTCCATAATGACCCTCAGGAGTGGGAGGATTGTTGACAAGAGTGTTGGGAGGACAACAGTGATAGATGATAGGAGTGAGGAGTTAGAGGGGGTAGCCCCTAATGAACCTCAAGTAGAAGTTAGTGTATCACATGAGAAGAAGTTTGTATCTCCTTTCCCTTCTTCAGAGCCATAGTCTAAGACCACTTCCGAGAGATCTTATATCCCTATGGTACCTTTTCCTCAGTGTCTTGACATGGCCCCACCATTTAGAAAGAGCATAGCTATGATGGATGATATTCTTGAGACTTTTAAACAAGTCAAAATTAATCTCCCCCTCTTAGATGCTATTAAGCAAGTCCCAAGTTATGTTAAGTTCCTTAAAGACCTATGCACTCAAAAGCGTAAATCCAAGACCCATGTGTCTAAGAAGGTCTTTCTCACTGAGCAAGTTAGTTCTCTTTTGAAGTTTGACACCCCACCTGAGTATAAGGACCCTGGAGTACCCACTATTTCTTGTGCCATAAGCCATCACTCTATCAATAGAGCCCTCCTTGACCTTGGTGCGAGTGTCAATCTACTCCTTTACTCGGTGTATGAGAAACTAGTGTTAGGTGAATTGCAGCCTACATCAGTTACCTTGCAGCTAGCCGACCATTCTGTGCATAAGCCTCGGGGAGTCATTGAGGATGTCTTACTAAAGGTTGACTGGTTCTTTTTCCCTGTTGATTTTATTGTCTTAGATATGGAGACCATTGCTAACTCCACATATCAAATTCCTATCATTCTAGGTCGTCCATTCCTTGCCACAGCTAATGCATGCATAAATTGTAGGATGGGGGTAATGGAGATGACCTTTGGGAACAATTTCATGAAGAAAGTTCAAGTAATTAATTAAGTGACGAAAATGATTAAGTGAGTAATTTCTATTTTATTTTCATTATCGTGGACAATTGTGCTTATATTTTTAAATCACATTTCACACATTTGAAACTTGTAGGAATATAATTTTATGATTTATTACTTATAATTTTAGTGGGATATCTTTAACTGAGCATATATTTTTGACAGAAAATAAGCGATAAAACCCACTTAAAAGTAAACAAAAAAAAATGAAAAAATACTCTAACACATCCTAAAAGAAAAATAAGAAATAAAAATATCTTTCTACACCCCTTAATTTGATAAGTATAATTTATACGTTATTTTACCCTTAATTATTCTATTTTTTAGCCTTATTTAGGAGTTAATATAGGTTAAATAATTAGAAATTAAATTTAATTAGGTTAGAAAAAGCTTCCATGATGATTTGAATTAAATTGGCTTATTTTGGAGATTCTTCATTGGAATTCGAACGGGGTCACGTACCGTTCGATCGGGATAACGTAATTTTGAAAAAAATACAGTTTAAGCGTTCGCACGGGCATGCAAGGCGTTCGAACGGGATAACGTGCAGTTTCCTAGTCTTAGCCAATTTTCAATCTTTTTCATATTGGACTTCTTCCTACGGATCTTATGCCTATACAAAGACATATTTGGCTTGAAATTGGAGAATTCTAGTAGATTTTCTGAAGTAATTCTAGCTTGTAGTTGAGAATACTTGTTCATATTACACTAGATTTAGATTAAAAGTTAAGGAATTGTTATGGTTCTATAGTGGATTCGATTTCCTAAGTAATTTTTATCATATTAATCTCTAGTTTTAGTTAAATTTCCTTTATTTAATTCATGTAATGATTTTTTTTTGATTAAGTTGTTTTAGTTGATTAAATGGATTTTTATTATTATTCCAAAAAAATTGTGTTTAACCGTTCGATCGGGACTGTTCCCAATCGATCGTCCCGATCGATCAGTAAGTGTTCCGTTCAAACGGTCGAGTCGTCAATTTCAACGCGTGCGCCGGCCAGTTCGGTTCTGCCGTAGTGTTTCCTCCGCCTTGTCATCTCTGTTTTCCTACGCCGTATTCCGTACCTTGTCTGGCGAGATTTTTGGTCCAAAATCGTCTCTCCCCTCCAAATTTTCGTGTAGAATCCATTTCCGGAATCAATTTGAGGAGACTCGGCCTCTATTTCATGCTGTTCTTCTGTTTACCCAGTAAGCCCCAAATTTGATTTTTGCATTTTTCTTTCATTTTTGACCAAATCAGATGCAATTTTTTGTGGATATTTGTTAGGATCGACTTCTATATTCCATGCTCATGCTTTGGTACAATTTGATTGCATGAATGCTGCATTGTGTAAGTTGGATTTCGAATTTTTCATTCTGCACTGTTTTTGTTGAAAATTCTAATTTTTGCGGCTTTAATGAATCAGTTTATATGTACTTGTTGTACTAAATATGCTTAGTTTTTACTTGTACATATTATACTCTGATTTGGAACATTTATGCTCTCTTTTTTCTAGGGGTATTTTCATGATTTGACATTATTGGGCGTGTACAAAATTTTTCTGCTTTCCAGTCGCTTCCATATCACTTTTAGCACTTGTTTTTGAGCTTTTTGCAGATCTATGGCGCACGGTTCTCATTCTAATGCTTCGAAGAAGAGGAAGGGCGCCCCTTCTACTTCGCGTGCTTCATCTTCTACTACCGCCGCTGCCGATCTACCTCTTCGTGCTATTGTTTACGAGCGACAGGTGGAGTTTGTTCCCACCATTACTGCTGCCCAATCATGGCTTATGGAGCGAGAGGATTGGTAGTCCTTTTTCTCACAGATTGCAGCCCCTGACGCTCGCGTACATCATGAGCAGGTTCGATCTTTTTATGCATCCGCCGTTCTTAATGAGATGGGATATATTGTCAGCACCATTGGAGATATTACGATCACTGTCACACCAGATCTCATAGCTTCAGTGATGGGTCTCACGCACTCCAACTTCACCTATTCGTCTTTTGCTGACTTTGCTTTTCCTGATGAGTATACTTTCACGGGGACTCTTATGGGATAGGAGCGAGGCCCATCCCTCACATATGGATTGCCAACTTCTCTCATGACACGGGACTATCATTTTGCGCATCTGATATTGGAGTATGACATATGGTTCCTCCGTCATGAGAAGGTTGACTTCACCTTAGCTCGCCTTCTTTATGTTCTGGGTCGTGCGGAGCGGATTCACATCGATTTTCCCTCGTTTGTCTTCGCACGGATGGCAGATATAGTTTCTGGACCAGTAGATGCTCGATTAGCTTTTCCTTTTCTTTTGGAGCGGATTTTTGTTCACTTTCAGTTGGATTTTCCTTCATATGCACCCACGAGCCGAGGTTTAGGGGTCATTTCCCAGGCGACCCTAAACCGTATGATCACACATTGTCCTCCTCCACCAGCATTAGACAAGGAGAACGAGGAGGAGTCAGCCACAGAGGGTTTACCAGAGGTTGCAGCTGAGCCACGCATTCCACCACATTCTTTTGCTAACGACTCTTTTCTTCAGATGGAGCATCGTCTTCATGCACATATTGATTCTTCTCAGGCACAGTTTCAGACGAGGCTTACTACCCATATAGATGCTCAGATGGCTGCTCAGATGACTGAGATGAGGGGACTTATACAGGGACTGGCTGATTTGATTCATAGCCAATTAGCTCCGGTAGATGCAGATGATAGTGACTAGAGTTATACTGATGCCGATGATTCCGATGATGCTGATATTTAGCTGTGCAGGGGCTACTATTATCTTTTCTTATCTTTTTTTATTTTTTATTTTTTTTGTTATCTCTTTTCTGGGAGCTTGGTATTTTAGGTTTAGGAAATTGCTCTTGATATGTATGTTTTTCATGTTTTCTCAATCCTATGTACTTCACTTTTCATATTAGTGGATTAGTTATGCTTTCAGGTGATATCTTTATTTCCCTCTCTTACTTATTCTTGTCATTGTAGTATATATTTTCTTTAACATTAAGGACAATGTTCAGTTTAAGTTTGGGGGTGTAGAAAGATATTTTTATTTCTTATTTTTCTTTTAGGATGTTTTAGAGTATTTTTTTATTTTTTATTTGTTTACTTTTAAGTGGGTTTTATCACTTATTTTCTTTTAAAAGTATATGCCTGTTTTTAAAGAGATCAATTTCATGAAGAAAGTTCAAGTAATTAATTAAGTGATGAAAATGATTAAGTGAGTAATTTCTATTTTATTTTCATTATCTAGGATAATTGTGCTTATATTTTTAAATCACATTTCACACACTTCAAACTTGTAGGAATATAATTTTATGATTTATTACTTGTAATCGTAGTGGGATATCTTTAACTGAGCATATTTTTTTGAAAACTTGGCAATTGAGTAATTTTTAATATTTTATGATAGATTTTTATGCTTAGCTTTTATTTGAAAAAAAAAGATAACTGTGTATAGAAAAAAAAAGAAAAAAAAGTTAAAAAAAATAGATTGAATGAAAAAAAATTGATGAAAAAAATAGATATAAAGGTTTGTTTCTCTTTTTACTAAGTAACCGGACCTTGTGCCTAGGAAAGTATAAGGGATTGCGTTAAAAGGTGAAAAGTATAGATAAATTCTTTTATGACTTGCTTGGTTCTGTAGCCTTTATAGTTCGAGTTATTAAGCCTGAGGGGTGTTTCAACGCCTAGTGCCTTGAGCCAACAGGATTAGGGACACTAGCCTAACGCTTGTTACATGGACTATTTAGAAAGCTTAATAGAACTAAGTATTGCATAAGTCATATTTTGAGGTATATTATGCTCTTATTTCCTAAATTTAATTGAATTTGAAGGCTATTTTATTAGGGTTTATTATGAGATATTAAAGATGAAAGATTGTCATGGTTATATTTTTGAGTTAGTGAACTTTAATGAGCTTACTTAATGGGTCACATAGGATATGCTTGTTAATAATGAGTGAAATTGTATGACTACAAAGTTTCTACACTTTATGTTTTTGAAATGTATATATGTAGTTGCACAATTATTTCTAAGATGGGGTTCTAAAATAAATTATTTCTAACTTGAAAGTGATCAGATCGAAATTGTTTACTTGTTTCAAGTATTTGTGGTTGGTTCTTTATAAAAATAGTTATGTGTTTTTTAGAGAAGATTGTTTTTCGAATTTTTGTTTTCTTGTTTGTTTTTTTTTTTTAGGTTTTGATGTTTGTGGGTATTATTGTTACAAACCCTCACGAGACACAACTCGTCCAACTAAGGATACCTAGGGGTTTAAAGGCATGTTGCATACGCTAAATGCAATCATGATTCCCTACGAAAGTGACATTTATTTTTTAGATTAGTTGTTTTGTTTTGTTTTGCTCGAGGACTAGCAAAACATAGGTTTGGGGGTATTTGATAAGTATAATTTATACGTTATTTTACTCTTAATTACTCTATTTTTTAGTCTCATTTAAGAGTTAATATAGGTTACATAATTAGAAATTAAATTTAATTAGGTTAGAAAAAGCTTCCATGATGATTTGAATTAAATTGGCTTATTTTGCAGATTCTTCATTGGCGTTTGAACGGGGTCACTTACCGTTCGATCGGGATAACGTAATTTTGAAGAAAATACAGTTCAAGCATTCGAACGGGCATGCAAGGCGTTTGAACGGGATAACGTGCAGTTTCCTAGTTTTAGCTAATTTTCAATCCTTTTCATATTAGACTTCTTCCTACGGATCTTATGCCTATATAAAGACATATTTGGCTTGAAATTAGAGGATTCCAGGAGATTTTATGAAGAGAAAAATGAAGAAGAAGATGGAAGAGAACTTAAAGCTTTTAATGGATATTAAAGTGCTTTCTTCTACAATGGAAGGATAAACTTTTCTTTTACTTAGGAGTTGATGAAGCTATAGATAAGTTTCAGTTTCTTTTCTTTTTAATTTAGATCTCAGTTGTGAATGATGACAATTGTATGATAAGAATTTCCTTTTTAATGGAAGAGCTTTTAATGTTTATTCAAGTCTATGTTGATTTATTGTCTTGTAGATGATAGATTGATGTGGTTTTGATATTTTCATCGATTTTAATTTTTGTGATTTAGATGAGATGGTCATACAATAGTTTTAATATTCAGATAATTAATGACTTGGATGAGTTATACTAAGATTAGACGGGTCATGCCTACAGCTAGTTTAGTGTAGATGATTCGTGTTATTGTCGAAGATAGTTCATGCCATGGAATTTAATTAATGATTCTTTCTAAAGAAATTCTAGCTTGTAGCTAAGAATATTTGTTCATATTCACACTAGATTTAGATTAAAAGTTAAGGAATTGTTATGGTTTTATAGTGGATTTGATTTCCTAAGTAATTTCTATCATATTAATCTCTTGTTTTTAAACTAGTTGATTTCTTTCCTTTACTTAATTAAAGTTTAAGTTTGTTTTAGTTTTTAATCAGCAAATTCCTCTTTAGATTTAGTAATAATTCATCCATCCCTGAGGTTTGACAACCCTTAAATTCTCATCCTTTCAAAGGGTTTAATTATAAACGATCAGCACCCTTTCACCGCCAAGACAATGGCTGAGCTGTATGTTTGGGAGGTGGCCAAACTTCATGGTATGCCCCGCACTATTGTTTTTGATCATTTCTGGATATTTATTTTTCAATTTTGGCGAGAGTTCTTCACTTTATAGGGTACTTCTCTCCATATGAGTACTGCTGATCACCCTCAAATGGAGAGGTGGTTAATCATTGTATGGAGCAGTATCTTCGATGCTTTACTACAATGCAGCCCTGCAGATGGCTTCAGCTTCTTCCATGGGCAGAGTGGTCTTACAATACTGCCTATCATACTTGTGCCGACTTTACTCCTTTTGAGGTGTTGTATGGCTGCCTGCCACCGACTGTGTTATCGTATGTACCTCACCGTTCCTCTGTGGCTGAGGTGGACTATATGCTCCAGACACAAGACGAGGTCCTACATCAGCTCAAGGAGAATTTCTCTTCCACCCAGAACCGGATGAAGCAGATTTGTGATGGACGTCATTAACTAAGAGTTCATGGTGGGTGACTTGGTTTATGTTTCAGTTATGCCTTAGCGCCAATCATCTTTGTATCATCCTGAGCATTCCATGTTTGGCCCCCGTTTCCATGGTCCATATGCTATAGAGGCTCATATTGGTCCTGTGGCTTACTACCTTACTTTGTCGCCGGACTCCTTAGTTCACCCTATTTTTCATGTATCATGGCTGGACCGCTTTGTGGGTGACACGTCTTGGTTGCTGCTACTCCACCACCCCCCTTGTTGGGCCTGGTTCTTCCGTCTTACCTTGTTCATACCTCGGTGCATTATTACAAAGGTTCTAATTTCTTGGTAGGGCCAGTCACTTGACGATTCCACGTAGAAGCTTGAGGAGGAGTTTATGGCTCGATATCTGACTTGGTCGCCTTAAGGAGAACGCGAATTGCAAAAGCGTAGTTGAGTGTTGTACACGATCACCCAGACTCTTAGACTTTACTTTACTTCTTTGCAATAGCTTAATATTTGCTTTGGCATTCTTATGTAAGTTGTTATTGGTTTAGTTAGTGGCCTTGGACTCATAACTAGCCTACTAACTGGCGTGTTTGCCTAGGGAACTGGGCCAGCCAGCATGTGGCTTGGCATGACTCCCTAGGGGGCTGGTCATCCCCTATATGGGGTGATCTCTTTCCTTGTTTCTGGTTTATGCAATTGAGATTATTCTGAACTTCTCCCATTTCTTTCTTGTTTCTCCCCTTTCCCTACGTGAATCTCCTTGATATCAATTGTGCCTACACCGGGCACATCATAATTTTTAATTAAATTTTTTCTCCCTCTCACTCCTCCCCCCCTCTATCTCTTCTCTCTCTCCTCCCTCCCTCTCTCCTCTCTCCTCTCTCCTCTCTCTCCCTCTCCTCTGTCTCTACCCTCTCTCTCCTCTTTCCTCTCTCTCTCTCTCCTCCCACCCCCTCTATCTCCTCTCTCTCTCCTCCCTCCTCCCTCTCTCTCCTCTCTCTCCACCCTCCTCTCCTCTCTCTTTCTTCCCTAATCCTTAAACCCTAAACCCTAAACCCTAGAGCTATTAGTGATGCTTAAAATAAGCGTCGCTAATAGTTATTTTTTTTATTATTCAAATTATATATATTTTAGCAGCATTTGTATAAAGAGTCGCAAATAGGTGAACTATTAGCGACGCTTATAACAAAGCGTCGCAAATAGCTGACTATTAGCGACTTATATATTTATATGTCTCTAATAGTTGACCTATTGGCGACGCTTCTTTATGCGTCCTAAATAGTTATTTCTAGCGACGCTTAAGATTGCGTCGCTAATAAATGTGTCGTGAATACTTCATTTTGCTATAGTAATTGCTTGGCCAATTAGGACTTCAGGTATGTTTTAATAATTATCTCATCCTACGATAAAAAAAACTCACCCTTCAATAAATTGCTTGGGTGAAGTGCATATCATACTCATTAAATTGTTTAGAAATGTTCCTTGATTATATTTTGTTGATTTGATTTGTGCACTCTCCTTTTTATCAAGGGAATCACCTCGAGGAAGAATTTGTACAAGGACATTAAATCATGCAAGTTAGTTACTAAACTCATATGAAGTAAAATTGACTCCACAAATTTCAATGTGAAAGGCAATTTGACTTCTTCTAAATATTATTGGTACGAAGTTTCAAATTTGAAGATGGGGTTAGATTGTCTAATCATAACAAGTTGACTTATTGGATAGAAGACTCATGGTTATATGTATTGCATTCCAACTAGTTCTCAAATTGGATGAAGGACTTTTACCAATGGAACTGAGACCACATGACTACTCTGGACTTTACAAGGCAACTGGCAATTCTATTGAAGTAGAACATATGAGGCTGTTGGGAAGGCTTTTTCTTAGCACATGTGGAAGGTCAGCTTAAGGTTGTTGTTTCACAAAATTCTTGTCATTTCGCCAAGGATGAAATAGATGCTTTTCCAAGGGATTTTATTCTAGATGGTATGCAAAGTGAAATAATAACTGAGCCGGAATGGTTTGTTTAGAGCCTGATCCAGAGCTTCCTCTTTCTTTGTTGGATCATAAAGAGGTAAAAAAATATTATATGGTGCTCAATATGGACTTAACTTTCCATTGACATCTGCAAAAAATTTCAGGTTGCAAAAAATTGCTGCTAATCACCAACTTGAATTATAGGTATACAAATAAGATGACGCAACATGCTTTCAATAGGTTTCTCCCCAATGATAGGTGAAGATACTGAAGGCAGGGCTCCCGGAGGCACATTTGATCCAGAAAAACACATTGATGTGCACTTCCTTGTTCGATTTAATGAAAAAAGATCGAGTAATTTGATTCAATCAGTTTTAGTGTGTGCATTTATAGTTGCTATGCCTATTATTAAAATGATACCAACTTCAGTTCTATGGGCTACTTCGCTTATATGGCCATTGACAACCATCCTCGCAACCAGTTATTGGAAAGAATTGTATTGTTTTTTATCACTCCTTCGAGGAGACACAAGTAACTTTCTTCTTAAAAGCACCTCCTTTGACATGGTGAGCTGGAGCTCTGGCTTAGAACAAAAGCCGTTAAACTATGATGCGGGGTTCTACAAGTAATATTTCAAAAAAAAAATTGTTTCATGAATTGTTTGTTTACTGGTTCGATTTAATTTTTGGGGTTATGAGTTAGTTAATTATTAATTTCTTGTGGTTTAATTTTATTGTAAGTGTATTAATGTCAACTTTGATTTTCCCAATAATAATATAGAGAATAAAGAATTAATAGAGTTGACCGATGCATAAGAGACTTGGGGAGTTGACTCAAGAAGTCAATTGAGTCGTCAAAGGAGTCATGGTTAATAGAATCACCAATGAAGTTTAATTTACTCGGTTTGTGGAGGAACAGAATTGGCTCTGGGAGTTTTTGGAGTAGAAAATGAGTGTTAAAACCAAGAATACAAGATTACAAGTAAATTAAAGAAAAAAATACAACTTCCATGGCTGCAGCAAAAATGGAAAATTATCTAACTTTCTAACATTATTATTGGGAATTAATGTTAGTCAAAAAGTCAGTCAACAAAAATGTTAATAATTTTCCGTAGAGTTTTCATCTCATAATTTAATATGATTGACATTGCCAGCTTCCTTGATGGCATCTATGAGCTTGAGCTGTAGCAATTGCACGTACGACCACATCAACTTGTTTCACGGCGTTGATGAGGCTCCGGTGGTCGGAAAACTAAGCACTGACGAGATGGGCACCTTGCTCCTTGAAAGAGAGGAGCATTTACAGCTTCTCAATGTCCCTACACCCAATTCTTGCCTTTGGAGGACAAAAGTTGGATGACCCTCTGCAAGGCTTGCCTTCACTATCTCCTCCCCAAGTATCCAGTTTCCCCCACCACTAGCACCCTGCTCTTTCCCATTTGTCTGTCTCTCTCTGGCGTAGATAAAACGTCATATTAATGATAATGTGTTGGTGGCTTGAGATTTGAGCGTGCATGAATAACGACATTTCCCGCTTGCTTCTTGTATACTCTTAGTGCAGAAATCAATGCACACAAACACGCGTAAGAGTACTCCTTAGACTTCAAATTTAGTGGGCAAAGAGGTGTGTGGGAAGGCAAATTAATTATGTTCATCTCGAAAATCAATAGCTCATGCATGTTACACATGTGCAACTTTGCTTTCAGAAATCCTTTTTTTTAACTGAAGATTAAATTTTATTCAAAAGCAGGGGAAGGAAACCGATGGGAACAAAAGAGCCAGCACACACTGAAAGAAAAGTAGTTCCTGACTCTCATACTCCAAAGACCAGATCGATCCAAAAGTATATAACTTAGGTATCCCAAATTGGGCACACATAGTCTTGATGGGAACAGTTACATATGCCATAGAGGAGTAAGTGGAAAGAGAGGTGGTTATTGAGGAAGAAACTCAACTGGAAGAATTGGCAGCATGTGAGGGAATTGCTGGTGACTATTGCCGCGGACAAGGGTCACAAGGACAGGGTAAAGAAAGGGACACAACAGACCAAGATTCACAAGGACATGGTACCTAACGAAGGAAGAGTTAAAAAATGGGCAAAAGAAGTTGGGCTACGACAAACTTGTGTTGAGCTTATTTGGGTTTCATGGGCATCTGAAGTCAAGTACACTGTAACCAATTACGAACGAGAATGAAAAACTAAATTTACATCCTTGCATCTTTTTTACAATTCGGCAAGAGGCTTTGAGCTTAATTTCTAAGCTTTTGAAAACTGAGTAGTGAATTTACTACTTGGCATTATGTGAATGATTAATTTAGTACGGTTAATTTTGTTGTCCGATTGGTAGCAAACTCCGAGGATGGAGTTCATGAGGATGGGTGGAATGTGATATCTGTCAATTAATTTACCAAATTATTTTCATATTTTATGAGAATTTAAATTGTAATTTTGGGAATAAGGTTAAGCAATAGCAAGGCAAATCAACTGGAAGAGGAACTAGGGTGTGACCCAAAACCTAATGACTGGCCAAAGTCAAGAGTCAAGCCAGGCACAAGTGCGTGCCCAAGTCCCTCTTCTATGCTATTTTGAGATGTGTGCCAACTTAATACTTTATTTATGTTTAAATTTCAAATTTTGAGGGAATAAAAAACGAAAAGATCTCCAAGTACTCATCCCCTATTGTCTAATGAAGATCTTGTGTTTTTAACTAAAAATTAAAATTTACCTAATCAGCCCATCATAAGATAGGATGGAGGCATAACTACCGCATAACCTACCACCCCTCTCTCTCTTCGCCTTCATGTTAGCCTCTTTCCTCTACAACTTCTTCTTCCTTCTTTCATTATTCATCTTCCACTATTTTCAACCTCTCACGGTATTACCATGGACAAGGGTCCTCGATACAGGTGAGTTCGTGGGAGAAGGATTGAATTGCACCGTTGTTGAACTCGGTAGGGTGTTCTTTCACAGTACAAGAAGAAGTTAGCACGATGATGGTAAAAAAACACGCTAAGGTGTACTTTGTTTTGGTTTTGTTTTCACATGATGAATTGTGAAATTGCTTACTTGTTGTGCATATCATGTATGCCACTTTGATTATGAGTTGATCCATTGATTCCAAAAGATTAATGCTTGGATGATTATCATGGATTTATATTCTATTTCATACTGGAAATAACTATTCCCAAGAGGGTTTTGTATGGTCGATGTTAGATCATATGAAGTCACAAGTATGCGTTGGCTTATTTCCCTACTTGATTAGTAGAATTAAGTTATTGAGTTAATGTTTTGTGTATGTTGGGAATGGCTGAAGTAAAATCAGTATGAATATTAAAGATTTGATGAATAGACAAAATTGAGGTTCTAAGTAAATGGTCATACACACTTTTTTACATTCTTATATCATAATTTCATTATCTCAAGTGTGTGAATGTGATGCGCGTGCATATTTTTACCTAACAAAATATTTTGAGTCTTCTGATCTACTTCATCTTCACCATTGATTTAGAGTAGCAACCAATCTATCCTATGATTCAAATTACCTCTCAATTTGATATTATTTTAATCAGCAAAATTAGCTAATAAAATCAAATATTCGCATATGTTCTAATAGATTAAGAGGTTTTAATGAGAGGACAATGACTAAAAATGAAGGGGCAGATTTAATTCACCCATTAGATATTCTGCCCAAATCAATCGGGTCATTGATTGATCAGCCATTTATTAGACCTAATTTCTTAATTCAATTTTCAATTATTTCCTGTTGAAAAGAGATATTCAAAATAATTTTTGAAATCACTCCCAAGTTTTTATGAGATCTAAATGTTCTTAAATATTTAAAATAATAAAAATTTAAAATTCTTTGCGAGGCACAGCTGAGATTATAATATTCTATTTCAGCCATATTATCAAATAGATTAGCATATTAACCTCTAAAGATAGCCAGAAGAGACCATGATCAACATGAATTGGTATAACAATGGGAAGCCAAATAGCCAATTGAGGAAGAAAGGACTAAGTAACAGGACAACTACCAGATGCATCAACATTGGCCCTTCCACCAAAGAAAGTCTTGGCCCTGACCACATATAGAGTTCTCACACCAAACAATTAGAACTACTCAAGATAGAATTATATAATTTTTTTCGTACTTGAATGTTGGATTAGTATTTTAAAGCTACGCATTTAATATTTTGAAACTGAGATTATCTTCAGCTTATTTGAACAAAAATGACTAAATAGGGTACTAATATTACTTCAGTTATAATTCCCACTATTGTGACTACTCATGTTCTTATTCAAGTGAAAGGGTAGAAGCTAAAAAAATTAATTAGTGTAGATTTTAAGAGATGGCAATAGAAGATACTATTTTGTTTGACTATGTTGAATTTGACTCAATTCTAGCAACATGAAGTTCCTTGTTCTCACTAGGGAGAAAAAGGATGATAAATAGGCTATTGTTGTAGTCGATGCATATAAAGATGTTTCTTTAGATAAAGGTGGAACATGCATAGATTCTTGATGAGAAAGAGCAATTGCTGCAGATAAAGATGTTTCTTTAGCTAAAGTTGTCTTCATCAACCATGAGGTTGAGGAAGCAATGTAGAAAAGAGATGATGAGATGAATGCTTATTCACAGCTTTTCGCATCCGGATAGCCTATGGATGAAGTTTCTTCATAAGGTGACTAGGTTGTAGCACCCATAATTTTTTTGCAATTTTTTGGCAATTCTTAGAATTTATTTCAAAAGTATTAGGCATAAATGGGTAAGCAGGTACGCGAACTTGAGCTAAGCAAGTCATGCTCCAAACATATCCGCTGGGATTCCTAGCAGTTAGTGCTGACACCATGCTGAAGGTAAGGCCAAAATTGGTTTGGATTTGATTTGGACACTCCTATTGTGGATTTTATTGGATTTGAGATAAGGAAGGAAAGGGTCCCAAATTAGAAGGAGATTACCCAACTTGGAACTCGCCTTTACTTAGCCAACCGCTTCCCTCTCTCTCTCTCTCTCTCTCTCTCTCTCTTGTTGGTCGACACTTTCTCTCTTTTCCTCTAATTTCTTCACAATCCTCCATTGTTCTTTTGAAAAGGCCCTTGAAAACCCTAGATCACAGAATACCCTATCATTGAAGTGCCATCTTGGGAGAGTTGGATTCCGCTTGGAAACCAATTAGTGATTGTTTGGGGTTGAAAATTTAAAATTATGGTAAGAGGAATTGGTTTTTCCATTAATCTTGATTATTGTAGTACTTTTCGTTGGTTGGCGACTTAGGGTACTTAGGGTTTGTACAAAAAGGAGCCTTTTTGCCTTGCTTTCAAATTATTGGTGTGTTACTTGAGAGGTAAGTGATCCACAGTTTATGATTTTTATTTTTCTCTACATATTTTTGTGATTGATATGGACTTCATGTAGTTTGGTTTTTTGTAGATATGAAAAGTAACGAACTTTTACTTTTGATTTCAATGAATTGCAGTTATATGGTGCATTAATTTATGTTTTCCATGATGATCATGATTGGTTCTATTGAAATCTCATGAATTGTAGTCATCTTCCTGCTATTTCAATTGAGTTTATTTTGTTGGAGTTATGTTTTCTGTCAAACCAAGTGTTTTAAACTGTTGGCAGACCTCCAATCAGTTACCCCTCATTTTGTGGTCGCTTTTGCTAGTTCTAATGGCATGACCTTGTGTCCGGTCACCCTAGTGCGCCTAGTCTTATGCTTTGAGTGAAATTAATCTAACCTTATCGAGATTAATTCTAGCATCTCTAAAATCCTTAGGACAACAATGACTCTCTCAGTGCAATGTTTTTGGCTGCCTTTTTCGCTATCGATGCCGCCACCGTCATTTGCTCGCCATCAAACTCTCATAGATTACGAGGTAGGGGACCTTGAACTCGTAATCTCATTATAACATGCTTTGATTGTGTAGTAGCATGCTAGGAGTTTATCATTTAATGGCTTGTTTGCCTATGATGATTATAAAAGCATGTTGTATGTATGTGAATTGTGTGCGTATGTTAGTGAAGACTAAGGGTAAGTAGTAAGTTCCTATGAATTGTATGTATGTGACCAGAGCACGTGATCTCTATTGTGGGCTGGTAGTATGTGATTGATGGGAAAAAGAGGGAGTGTTTGATTGTAAGTTTGGCAAGGATACTTCATAGTCCATGGCATGGAAACTGTGACTATGTCGGGCGAGGAAAGAAGAAAAATGGACGGGCGAAGGTTGGACTTGATGAGATTGAGGGATTAGTTTAGATTGAGTCTAATGGTGTATTGGAGCAACCAGTAAAGGCTTCGGGGATGTAAGGATTTAGAAGACTTAAAGTTTAGATCATCTTGGGGGATTGTGAGTTAATAAGAGATAACGACATAATTGTACAGGCATAATATATGTAATATGAATTGTAATGAAAGGATGTGTAAAGAATTAGTAAGGGTTTGATGACGGGACTTAGGTCTAAGGGTTCCACTCAAGGAGTTTGAGAAGGACAATTTAGTTTTAAGGCAGATGATGTAAGTTGTAAGGCTGTAAGTGTATGACGGTAAGGGTGTAAGTTGTAAGGCCGTAAATGTATGATGGTAAGATTAGCAATATAAAATTCGAGTTTAAGTAAGGCTATGCAGAGATCAGTAAGGTTGTAAGTGTATGGGTGGGGGATGAGTTAAGTAAAGAATTCTACCTTTGTGGATTGGAACTTCTGTATGGGCATATTTTTTAGCCTTCTTGGCTGAAGAATGTAAGACCGGAGTTATTCCGAGCATAATTGTACATGCATAAGTTAACTAATATAAACTTGAATGGTAACTAACCCTAATTTGATAACATTGTGAGTTTGCGACTGAGGGTTTCGACGAATTAAGTTCCGTTTTTGTGCCAGTCGATAAGTAAGCAATTGACCATCCTTCCTAATCTAGCCATGGTGTTATCCTACAAGATTTGGTTTTGGTGCTATATTTCATCCCAGACGTTTGATGTTTTGTTGAGAGTGCTGTAAGTTTCCACCCTTCGTGGGCTTTGTATGTTTTCTGCCTACAGATGACACTGTATGTTCTGCCCAAGAGAGGCACTGTAAACTTTTTGCCCAAGAGTGGCACCATATATTTTTTTCGCCCTTAGTTGGCACTCTATGGCCCTTGTTGGCATTGTGTGGCCCCAGAGAGTGGGCATTTGCATGCTCAGGTAAGTAGTTTTATGGATTTGTTCTTACCTGTTTATTTCTATGCCCCATGAACATAGGTGTACCTTGCCTTCGGAAAAGTCCATGGTGTCTAGTTGCTCCCCAAAGAATACGGTGACGCCCGAGTGACATTCCATTCCCTTCCGATGCTAGAGCTTATTAATTGTAATGAGCTTCAGTTGTTGGTAGTATGTATATGATAGTAAGAGTAAGTTGTATGTTTTAGATTCTGAGTAAGATTTTAAGAGTCTGGTCATATGAGTAAGTTCGTATGAATAAGGTCGTACGAGTATGGTTGTTGTAAGTGTAAGCGTACAATTATATGAGTAAGTTGGTGAGATGTTGATTCAAACTGTAAGTGTAAGTGTAAGCATAAGTGTAAGTGTGAGCGTAATTGTAAGTATAAGTTTAGCTAGTATGTTTGTATGTGTGTGAGATACTTGTTTGATGTTGCATGTACCTTTTTGCTTCATATGTGATTACATGAATGCATCTGTATGAGCTTACGAAGTTCATTGACTTATTTTTCCCCTACTGAGTATGAAAATACTCAGCCTATCTTTTTAGCCCCTTCGTTCGGAGGCTTTTACAGGTCGTTCGATAGCTTCTTGGTTTGGACTTTTCACTGTGGTGGACTATCCTTCCTCGACCTGGAGTGCAGCAAAATCATAGTGAGGCTATGTAGATTTTAGTGCCACGATCTCATGTATCGATTAAGGTAAGAGAAATGTATTATTTTCTGGACTTGTGTATCTATATATGAATCAAAACACAAACTGTTGAAGAACTTGTACTCAGAAAGGCCGGGGTTGTATTTATTTTTAAAGACCATGGCCATAGCGAGTTTTACATATATGTTTTCGTTTGGGTCATGCATGAGAATTTTAGTTTGTCATATGATAAATTAATTTACAAAAATTGTTTTCATATAATTTTGAATTTTGTTGGTTCATTTGATTTACATCCGTGTTTTGAAAAAAAAATTAGTAAATTTTAAAGTAAATGTGTGGAAAAACCTGGGCTTGACAGAGTGTCATCTACCACCATAAAATTCTTTCTTGATTTGGAGTCTTTGCCATTGAGTAATGTTGTTTCGATTTTGATTGCCCTAATTTTCTAGAACTAAAAGCACTTTTAGAAATACAAATTAATTACTTTTTGAAGTAATCTTGGAACCACAAATTAGTTATGTGTTTGTAAACCTCCGATTTGACTCTAGTCAATATCTTATGCTCATATGAGATGGGGAAGTATTTTTCCTAAAATTGGAAATCTTCCATCATGGGGAAACTAGGGTTTTGACGATTAAGTGCATAGACAAACAAAATAGTTTGCACATTAACTTTATAGATATTTTATTATTTTTAATATGTTTTTCTTCCAGTTTAATATATCATAGGGTAGGAGTGCATTATGCATGTTGGCTAACAAGATTGAAAAATTAGTAAGGTTTAAGTGCGCTTACATGCCACAATGAAAATTATATGGAAATAGTATAAGTGGGCTCCCGAGGACTTTTACATGCATGGTATGTAATGTCTTTAGGACTGTTTCTAGGTCCATAGGGGTAGTCTAGGAGGTGGCCTCTAGGGGAAAGGTTATCCCAGTAAAATGGAAGATTTGGTCTTATTTGATTAAACTTGGGGATATAGTTTACTTCAATATGATTTTGAGGAAGAATGCTTCATGGTTATTTCATTGTTAGTTTTATTACTACTTATATATATGTTAGTAAAACATGAGTTTCAAATTGCTTTATGTAATTAATCTTACAGGGTGTAAGCTCATGGGTGTTTTTTCTTTTCCATGGACTTGACGCAACATATACCTGTACACACAGATGCATTTGAGTGTTGATGTTTGATGGTGGGAGTGTTGAGAGTACAATGAATAAACTCTCATCATAGGGAAGCATGGGTAGTTGTAGTATAAACATTTAGTAGGTAGTTATTAACTTTCAGATGAGTGTAATAATTTTCCATGTGGTGTTCCATTTGGAAATTAATATATTTTTTGTACTAACAACTATGGTTCTATTTAATTTGAGACTAAGTTATTAGTAATTAATTATTAACATCAATTAAGCGGGTCGCACTGCTTTTTGTAATATTTATCGTAACCTCAGGCTTGAGGGACCATGTAGGTTGTGGTCGTGACATTGGTGGTACTTAAGTCAAAAAAATATTGAGTGATCTTGGGGTACATTTCGGAAATTTTCAAATTTGGATATGTGATTTGAGGATGCTTGGGGCATGTTGTTGTTCATTTTATTGGTACTAAGCTGGCCTTATAGCACATGAATAACATGCTCCATGCACAATTAATTAACAGATTACTTCATCTATGTCTACATTCTAAAGTAGAAGCAATAGATAACATAATTATGATATGCCACATTATTTACACAAAATTGCCCCAGAAAGACTTTGTGTATGATTATTTTTGCTTTTTTTTATACTTTTATTTTCATTTGATATCATTCGCCTCATTCATGAGATGACTAAGCTGATAAATTCAGCTACATATTAAAGAAAAATAAAAGATTATCAATTTATATTTTGTGAAATAAATAAAAAGTGTATCCCTTTCATATGAAGGTCCAAATACTCCTTGGCAGGAATAGATAATTGATATAACACTAAAGATAGAGTCTGGGTAACTCTTCGCATTAGTGTAACTGATCTCAGGATAGAGCGTAGATGCCTCTTCTCCCTTCTCTCCTATATCAAAATTTGCGAGACAGCCCTCATAGAAAATATGATAGTAACGTACTAACCTGGGTTCCAATATCTTGACCTTCAAAAAGAATAAAAAATAAAATAAATGCATCAAAAGTAATATAGGTGTGCCTTGACAATTTCAATCACTCTATTTGAGTGTTAAATATTTTGGTCTACTTGTATATTAGATATTTACTCGTGCTTCCATATAAGCAAGCTGGTTTTTATTGTTACCAGCTTTGTCATGGAAGATGACCATATATAAAGATGTTTCATGTGCAACCATTTGACAACGTGTATCCACATAATTGGAAAGCATATGATGAGATGATGATATTGAACCATCATTTTGATTCTCATAAAAGTTAAATATGACATAGAATTCATGTATTCAAGATAAGGAATATGCTTACGATAGCACTTTCTCTTAGTAGTCACATATGGTATACAAATTTAAAAGGTCTTATTAATCATTTCTTATTTGGATAATAGTAGCATCCATGTTTGTTCTCCCCATACCGACAGCTGGAAGCTGATAGTACTTCCTTTACGTGGAGATGATTGATGTAATAATGAGTAAATAGCATTTGTGTGCATGTTAGGGCCAACAAGGTGTTGGTGGGATGCCCAGACCCTTCATCAAGAAGCAAAGATCTTGATTAGGAAACCCTACTCATTCTAATTGGGACTTAAGGACTTGGATACCCTTTGTTAACTAAAAAATAGCATTATAACTATTTGATGATAAAATATTTCCATATTAATTTGACTTAGAACATGTCAAATTCCTACTTTTAACAACGTTAGAAAGTAGGAAGAAATTGAATTTTTGATGTTTCCGAATAAAGAAGTCATCATCGGTTATAAATTGTCAATGTTACCATTGATCATAGAAAGAAAATCGTCCCTTGAAATCCTGGCTTTGTGAGCTCTTTTCCAATGAGCTTTTCCCATATGCTAACAACCTCCCTCTGGGAAAGGATGTTCTCAGGGGTACGAAGGTAGAGCCGTCTTGTTCAGGGTCCACGGGTCATCTACGGTCTTGATGGTGTATGTGCCAATGTCATCCTCATCCAAAAATATTGCTATAAAAAAATTAATTGAATGAGGTATTCAACTCCCAGGCCAAGAGAAACCATGCATGAACAAGAATAGAAAGCAATGGGTACGAAGGAGAACAAAGATAGGGTGCAATGGGTACGAAGGAGAACAAAGATTGGGTAGCAGACTATATACAAGTTGTAAGCTCATTTATAAAATACCAACATACATTCATTAGTATTTAGTTGTTATGCGTCTTGGCTGTTCCGTATTATGGTGCATGTGATTGGTCGATCTTAAATGAAAGTAATTTATACACCCTTTGTTCCATTAAAATTGTCGTGATCTAAGAATAGGGTTTTTTCCCTATCTGACTCTCTCTCTCTGTATCATGCATGGTGGCCACATCTAATCATGGAAGATGTCCCACATGATCAAGTCAGTTCCATCCAAGTTGAGGGTTTTGTGGCATATATACTTGTAATTTTGTGCCCCTTTATACCCTTTTTTTATTTAACGAATGATGCCTATAACCCTACACCACTTTCTATGCAACAAAACATTACACTAGGTTTTAATGGGACAGAGAAAACGGGTCTCCTAGTATAAGAAAAATATGCTATTCAAACAAAGATAAAGGATGAGGACAAATAAAATGGGTCTCCTCCGACAAGAAAACATATCTACACTATTTAAATATGGATGAGGACATGGATGGATACACAATATGATAGCGGCCTCCGTGAACACCCCTAATTAATATGGAAAAGAGAGAATTATATATTTAAGGAAATTTTGTGATCTAGTGTAAAAATTAAGAAAAGAATAGTGAAGATAAAAGAGTCGCCTGGCGAGTTTGAATCGCCGGTCCATCCTTCTGAGTAACAGATCCAATAGAATGCGATGCATCCCAGATGCACTATAGAATTGGGCACATATTCATTTTCTCCAAGATTACAAATACTCATAATTGAAATTAACAAGTGCATAATCTAATTTAAATTGACAATTTTACGAAACATACATAAACACATGAGAAATAATGAGGGAAGATTTACATTTTACCATTAATTGGAGACATAATATTCATGAAAATTCTCCCAGTATTGTACTCAAGCGGATAAGAGAATTTTTGTGCCATTTGGGATACGCAATGCCAATTTGTTGCTCCTTATATTAGATACGGAGAGCCTACATGTAGGGCTACATTCAAAACCTAAACTTGATTTGATCTTGATGGAACTAATGTGAGATTGACTCGATTCGAGTCCTATCTTAGGGTTGGTTAGGTCCAAAAACAAAAAACTCAAGTAAATCTCTAGTCGACTCGGGTTTAGTAGGTGATAAACCTAAGACCCAACCCGAATTTGTAATTAACTTACAATATTATATTTAACTTAAATAATATTAATTTTTATAATTTTTTATAGATAGGACCAACCTAATATAGTGTCATTTTAGTTTAAATTGTTAGAACTGACCACCCAAAATAAAATCTCAATTCTTATTTTGGTTAAGTACAAAAAAATTATTTTCTAACTCAGGTTACGTCTAAGGAACTCGGTTCCTATCTCCGGTTTAGTCGAGTTCTAATACTACCCAAGATGCAGCCTTGCTTACATGTCCTTTACCATCTTCATGGGTCTTCATTAAGTTTTTTAGTCTACAACGATATTATACCCTCCCATTTCCTATAGGACCTGTCAAGCTGGACCAGCTCTATGACCAAAGCACATGGATGTCCTAGCAGTGTACGTGGAGGCCTAATATGTTACATAGCTACCCAGCAAGGTAACCCATTGAGGGTGTGACTCGGCCGGGCTCACACGGGTTGCCCAGAAAGTATCCGGCACAGCAGTTGGCAGAGAAATAAGTGTAAGGGATTCCGGCATCCTCAATTGCTTTTCTCACCAACATCTTGTCATCAAAGCTGTTCCTCCCGAACTCTGATGGCAAGAATCTCTGCAAGTGCATGGGCCAAAATTTTCTACTTAGGCACTACAACAATTGCAGTTATATGTACTCCATATTTCAAGTCCTTGTGAGCTGATACATTATGAAACTCATCTTGTTTAGAATAAATCTTATAGATATTTGACCTTTGTACCCAAATCCCTTAAGAAATAAAATTCCAAGTCTGCTAAACAAAATGTTCCATCAATTATATGCTATATTCCTGTCATTTGCATGTCATATTCCCGTCTACTAGCAAACTATCTATGTGGGCTGCACTCATCCTACATAAGACTTGTACCTTGACATTGCCAGCTTCCTTGATGGCATCTATGAGCTTGAGCTGTAGCAAGATACGGTGGCTTCTAATGTAAGGAACCCCGGCAATTGCAGATACGACCACATCAACTTGTCTTACGGCATCGACGAGGCTCTGGTGCTTGAATAACGAACCGTAGACGAGATTGGCACCTTGCTGCTTGAAAGAGAGAAGCATTTGCACCCTCCGCCAGACTTGCTTTGACTATATATCCTCCTCCCAAGGTATCCAGTTCCCCCCACCACAATTATCCAGCTATTTCCTATCTCTCTATACAATACAAGCACGTGCATTTCATTCCGTGAAGAAGAAAATTACAGAGAGCGTGTCTCAGACACTGTACAAGTTGGCGGTCTTGAT
This sequence comes from Saururus chinensis, assembly GCA_035235625.1. NCBI lineage: Eukaryota > Viridiplantae > Streptophyta > Magnoliopsida > Piperales > Saururaceae > Saururus > Saururus chinensis. The sequence continues at coordinate 2,544,803 of CP141145.1, read as the reverse complement.
TGGTTGGTCTGATACCCTCCCGAAGCTAAAGGTGGTGGAAGCACTTGAAGCTTGGAGCATAGATTGGAGAATTGGTGAGCAGTGAGATGTTTGGTGAAGATATAAGCTAGCTGATTTGAACTGTGAATGTGATGTAACTGGAGAAACTTGTTGACAAGTTGTTCACGAATGAAGTGATGATCGAGTTTTCCAGACCAACCAATCAAGACAGTCAATTTGCCAACATCACAACCACTTATCTGTAACTGAATTCCCAGTATGCAATTCTATCTTACACGTTCTACTTACTCATGTCATTCATTTATCCACCTCACGTCTCATCTGGACTGATCTAATACCATATAAAACTAAAATAGACAAAGATGGACAGAACTATGAGAAATTCTATGCATTTCATTCCGTGAAGAAGAAAATTACAGAGAGTGTGTCTCAGACACTGTACAAAAGGAATCAAAAGAATCCGGGTAGTTACAATCCGATGGTTCTTTTGAGAAGAGCATAGGCAGCTGAGATAGAATTGCATACTGGGAATTCAGTTACAGATAAGTGGTTGTGATGTTGGCAAGTTGACGGTCTTAATTGGTTGGTCTGATATTATCATCAACCCGGTCTCCCTCTCAATCCCATCATTTGCTCCAGCTCCTACCTGACCCAATTTGTCACATACACGCCCAAGAAGCATCCAGTTGTGCGACATGTGAAAGGCAAAACATATGAACAAGTCAATCGATCTCATCGCAGCATCGTGAATACAAAGGCTATGGATGTTGCGTTTCTAATATGGTTGCATTTCTAACATGGCCTAAAGACCATATAGCCAACATAAAGGTCGGGGAGCCCCAACTTGCATCCAAGGGACTTCTAACATGATGTCCTGCCAATTAGTAAGCATGTGTCTTTCATAAAGTTACAAAGCCAACCATCGTACTAAGAGTACACATTAAGCTCAACCAGTTGCTCGTACTTAGTGGGGAACTTTTTTTCGTTTTATTGCAGTGGTTGTAGTACCCTCAATTTTTTTTCTTGTTATTTTTAGAATTTTTAGACTATTTTTGAACTCAATAGACATATAATTGGGTAAGACGGTTAGCAAGTTCGCAAACCTCACCTGGGCAAGGTGTGCATCAGGCAAGTCTATTGACCCATCAGATAATGTAGCAACGTGTTATTCACAAGTTGAGGATTGACTCAAATTAGTTACATTTGATTTAGACTATTATATGGTTGATACTGATTTGAGTTAGGACAAGATTTGAAAGAGTCCAAAGAGGGCGGGAGTTTGGCTAACCTAGGACTCCTCTCACAAAAAGAGCCTTATGCCCCCCTCCCTCTCTCTATTTTACCTCCACCCCTCTCCCTTTTCTCTGTCTTGTTTCTCTCTTGCTGACCCCCTCTCCTTCTCCTCCCTTCTTTTCTCTCCTCCCTTTTCTCTGTCTTGTTTGTCTAAGAGGAAGGTCTTTTGCATTAATTCTAGGTTTTTTACATGCTTGTTATTATTTTGATGATTGATCTTAAATGCATAAGATTATAGGGTTTTTAATTTCATATTTGGATTTTTTATACATAGAATTGTATATCTTGGCAATATGATGATTATCAAAGAATTTCTTATGATTTATGACTGATTACGATCCATGATGAGTATTTGGAGTTAGGAAATTATGTGTGTCATGGTGTTCCTTTGATGGAAAATTCTTTGGAAGTTGAGTATATTTTCTTTCTTAAGATTCCCCCTTTCCTGTTTTCCCATTACACCGAAAATGGCCATTTTGTTTTGAGATTATGGTGTGCTATTCGATTCTAGTTTTTTCTCGGATCTTAAGAACTTCTTCAAGTGTATTTGGTAAACAATATAGAGTCTTTTATTGAGTATTCATTGGTCAACCATTGATTTTTTTTTAAACCTAGTTTCATCTAGTTAGCACTATCTCGGGTTTTAGGCTTAGTTTCAAAACATTTCATTAACTATTTGTCCTTAGGAAAATTTTGCATCATTGATGAGTGTAGTTTCATTTTATAAGTTTTATTATTTTTACTGATTGGCCTCAAATTATTGGATTTTTTATGGCATGTGGGTTGGATTTAATAGTTCTGCGATTTTCTGTTCAAACATGTCTTCTACTTTAGATTGTGCCTTTTTTCTCAAAAAAGTTTTAGAGTAAAATTATATGATTTATGTACTCAATGTAAAAATAATTTATTGCTTTAGAGTCTATGACATCAAGTTATGATATTTTGTTTCTGATACTCAAATTTTTTAGAACTGTGTAATCATTTTCAAAATTATAAATTTGTTACTTTTTTATGTCAGCATGGCTCCATAATTTAATTTTTGTTGGTTACTTTGTCATTTGACTTGGGACATAATTTTTTTATCATCTCAAGTCAGGAAGTATTTTTTTCCAAAATTCAGATCAGTGACAATGATGGAATTAGGGTTTGGTGTTTATTTTATTGATATTAAATTGTTTTCAAGCATGTTTTTCCTGCTTTTGAATGTATCACAGGGTGCAAATGGGTTATAAATGCTGGGTAATAAGATAAAAGTTGGTAAGTTTTATTTCTGTTGAATGAACAAAGAAAATTGTACAGAATTGGTCAAAGAGAGCTCATTCGGAGTTTTGGAGGCACAATATGCAATGCCTTCATGATAGGTGTCGGATGCATATGAGGTCTAGGATGTGGCCCCTTGGTAAAAGATGTTTGGGTAAAGTTTAAGATCATTGTTTTTATTTTTTAAAATTTGGATATGGTTTACTTAAATAAGGTTAGGAGTTAGCAATGCCTTCATGTTTAATTTCTTTCTGATTATGTTTATTGTTATACTTATGTTTCCAAATCAAGAGTGTCTGAATTTTTGTGGGCGAGCAATCTTACTTGGCATAAGCTCAAAATCCACTTATACTTGTACGTATAGATGTCTTCTTTAACAACATAAGTGTCCTTTTTCGTATAGTGGCTTATTTCTATAATCAAAAGAATGTTATTTATTTTTAATTTTGAGTCAATTTAAGTTTTAATATTGATTTATAAGGTGAAAAAAAAAAAGACTCACATTTGTATTGTAAGGACAAAATTGCACACATATAATATTCACATAGTTTATGGTAGAAGTGATCGTTAGTAAAAAATGGTGAAGATTGGAGGTTTGTATATTAAAAAATAAAAAATCTAGGCAAAACGACTGATTGTTAGATTGGGACAATCAATCGCTAATGAATTGTACTAAAATCTCCAAAAAATAGAAGAACAAATGATAGCTTGAAGGAGCGATTGATCGGCACCCAAAAAAACTCTTTTTTAAATAAAACTGTGAGTTTATCAATCGATCGTGGGGTCAAATTATCAATGAATAGAAGGGTCATGATGGAAAGTAATAGGGATGGATAGATCGCTATGTGGAATGATCAGTCGGTTGAGCACAAAGTTGCCTAATTTAAACTTTTTTGGTTTGATTTGGATTCCTAGTTGAAGTCATATTTTTCCTTTTGAGGATTTAGAGTCTATATAAAGAGATTGGGACGTTATGGAGAAAAGAGAGTTTGTCTTATACAATGAGAGAATCTTTACCTAAATAAAAAAGAGTGATTAGAAGTAAGATTAGGACACAAAAACACATGTGACCCACAGTGTTTGTTGAAGATTGTTACTATGAGATTAAAAAAATAAAAAATTTATTCCATAGGAAAAGACTAAATATACTACAACAAAATGTATTACTAGTGACGCTTCTATTAGCAACGCAATGAAAAGCGTCATTAAAAACTACTACTTGTGACACTTAGAAAAATGTCGCAAAAAAATTAACTATTAGCTATGCTTTTTTAGCAAGCGTCACAAATAGTACTGTATTAGCATCGCAAAGATTACAACTATTAACAACGCTTAATAGTAAATGTCGCTAATAATTGTGCTAATAGCGACACTTTCATACTAAAAGTTATATGTTTTAAATAAATAAAAAAATTATAACTATTAGCGACATTTTTTTTTAGAATTTTTTTAAAAGTGTCACTAATAATATCACTATTAACGATGCTTAACAAAAAACATCACTAATAGTTACAATTTATTTATTTAAAACATATAAAATTTAGTGATGCTTTCGTAAAGCATCGCTAATAGCACAATTATTTGCGAAGTTTATTATTAAGCGTCGCTAATAGTTGTAATATTAGTGATGCTTTTTATTAAGGTCACAAATAAAATAAATTAAATTTTTTTTAAATACTTAGCTTATTAGCGACGCTTTGTTAAAAGCCTCGCTATTAATACAACCGTACGCAACTCTTTTATTTGTGTAGCTAATAACTTGATTAATTAATTTTATGTAATGAATAAATATATAATAAATATTAAAAATAAATTTCTTAAATATTATATATTTTATTTAATATTTATTATTTGTATATATAATAAATAAATATTAATAAAAAATAAACTTCTCAAATAAAATATATTTTATTTAATATATATTATTTTTTATACAATAAATAAATATTAAAATAATAAATAAGTGTGTGAGAGATAGAGAGAGAGTGGAGAGAGATGAGGAGCTAGAGAGAGAAGCAAGAGGAGAGAGAGAAGAGAGAGCAGAAAGAGAGCGGTGGGAGAAATTAATTTGTAGTTTTTGGGATTTTTATTATATTATTATATTTTAAAATTAATAAAAAATTAAAATATAAAATATTAGTGCTGGGAAATTACTTCATTGATATAATTTATTATTATTTTTTATTAATTTTAAATTATAATTTATAATAAAAGAAGAGAGGAAGAGAGAGAAGAGAGAAAGCATAAAGAAAGAGGAGAGGAGAGGAGAGAGTGTAGAGACACAGAGAGAGAAGACTTAGAGAGAGGAGAGAGAGTGTAGAGACAAAGAGAGAAGAGAGAGTGAGTGAGGAGAGATTGGGGGAGAGAGAAGAGAGAGTATAGAGAGAGAGATTAGGGGAGAGAGTGTGAGGAGTGAGAGAGGGAAAGCGAGATAGAGGAGATAGAGGTGAGGAGAGAGAGAAAGAGGAGAGAGGGTAGTGAGAGAGGATGAGGAGTGAGAGAAGAGAGAGGGTGAAGAGAGAGAGAAGAGAGGAGGGAGGAGAGGGATAAATGTATTTTTTAATTATATCTTATATTTTTAAAATAAATTTATTAGCGACGCTTAAGATTGAGCGTCACTACTACCCTAGGTATTAGCGATGCTTAGGAGTATGTGTCACAACTATTTAGGGTAGTAGTGATGCTTTATCATATTGTCGCTAATAAATTTATTTTCTTTGATATATTATTATTTTAAAAACATAAGATGTGATTAAAAAATCAAAAAAATTAAAATTAAATTCCATTACTCTCTTCCCTCTCGTCTCTTTAGTCCGGGCTCACGTTGACACGTGTGGGTGTAACAACCCTCATTTTTCTGTAATTTTTCTGCATTTTTCTACTTTTTTTTGTCAATCTCTGCAATATTCTGCAGTTTTCTACTCATATTTCTGATGGTGAAATTTAACGCTTTGGCGTATCTATATTTATAATATTGTGACCATAAGAGTCGAAAGTGGTGTTTAGTTGTAGGTCATGGGCCTCGACGCATCACAAAAAATTTTCAGCAAGAAAATCAAACTAGATGCAGGAGAACAAAAACAAGAAGGGAAGAGAGGAAAAAATAAAATAAAATAAATATATGGTGGATCGGGCGCATTGAGGCATGCCCAACCCGCATATGGAATAGTGAATGGGGGGGGAAGCCCCTTCACTGTGTGAGGCCGGAGGCGACGCCACCGCCGCCTCCCAAGCTTTGTCTTGCCGGCCACCGCCGCCCTGCTCCCTCTTTTCCATTTCAGCCCAACAGAGAACCATGCTCATTTTTGCCCCGATTCGCCACCGTCGGCGGTTCCATGGCCGCCAGCTCGCTGTCACAGTTTCGCCCTGGCTAGAGCAACCTCCAACCACTACAGTCCCAGCCTCCCCACCGTCTGCCGCCGCTCATTTGCTTCCGCCCCATTTCGGTCTATGAATAAGTTTTTGCTAGATTCACTGCCGCCTCTGCCTCCTCCTGCATGGCCGTAAGCTCACCGCCCCAGCCAATGTGAACTCCGGCCACCTCCATCCCAGTCTCCCCGCCCCCTCTTTTCTGCCGTGAGGTAAAACCTGTTCCGCCTCTATTTTTTTTCGGTTTTCTGTTCATTACGACCTGTGGCTATGCCGTTGGTCGCCAACTGCCGGCGCCGGGCCTTTGGCTCTCTTCCGGCTAGGCGATGAGAAGGCTACTACTGCCTTCTCGGACTGTGACCCCTCCTATTTTTTGGTCCGGACAGAACCGTTTTCCCATTTTTTTTTGTTTCTATACCTATGTGTTTCGGCCGCTAGCTGTGTCGCCTGTGGCCGACAACCATTGACCGGCCTTTGGCCTTCCCCCGGTCCGGCGATGACAAGGCTGCCACCCCGGCCGCCGCCCTAGCCACTGCCTCCCTCAGCCCTATTTCGAATGGGATAAAAATTCCTCCTTTTCCCCGTTTCTCTGCATTGCAAACCACGACCGTGCCACTGGTCTCCAGCCGTTGGCCTTCTTCCAGCCCAATGACGGCAAGGCCATCACCTTGGATTGAACCACCACCTCCCCCAGCCCATCACCCCTTCTTTCACTATTTTTCCAATTTAGACAGATCGTGTTTCTTTTCCTTTTGTTTTCTATGGCTGTGAATACCCATAGGAGCTCCGGCTCACCTTCGCCGGCTTCGGCTCACCGTCTCCAGCTCCGGCTCATTGTCGCCGGCTCCGCCTCAAGCCGACGACTAACTCTTGCGCCCATTCTCCTCTCTTCTACCCTATTGCTCTGCTCAGTACGAGACACAGTTTCAGTCTAGTGGTGTCAATTCGCCACCGTTAGACTTCAGACAAACACCAATCAGTGTCCACCCAGCTCGTAGCGATTTGTGATTACTGGATCACCGTCGTATTCCAAGTTTGGCCCCTAGCCCAGTCTTGCCATTCATGGCCCTGCAATGCATGTCTAGTGCCCCAACTCGGCACCCTATCACCCTAGTTAAATTGGGTGTCTTCATTTCTCTGAGCGGTTGTTCTGCCGCCCAACATCGACTAGCGAACAACTGTGGATGTCAGTTTGACCCTATATCGGCAAAAGGCTTCCACTTCCAGCCTTTGCACATCTTCTACACACACTAGACACCCCTAAACTTCAGGGTATGCCTCTGACCGCTGTCGAGTGACCCACCCTAGCCTAAGGCCAACCTGGTGTCCCGCTTGATGTTGCGTGGGCTTGGGCCATATGTCCTACCGACGTGGGCTTTGCCCTGTCCCAGTGATACCAAGGGCCAATAATTCTGGCCTTATTCCAGCTTTGACCCCCACTTTTGTTATGCACGACCCAGAAACTTATGGGAAAGAGTTCCCGAATTTTGATCCTTCCAAGGGGAAGTATTATTGTCAGCCATTAGACTCAACCATCGAAGGCTCAATTGATGTCATACCATATCTTCCACCATAAGCCGTACTTGATGCATGATCATCCGTACAATGATTTGATTGTGGGTAAGCGTTTAGAAATAACACTGCCTTTGTCAGCTACCCATGTCGAGCCTTATTGGCTCAACTTGTGTTTATGGAACGATTCCACCACTAGGCAATATGGCCATTAAAGCCCTCCTCTGCATCCCTTATGTCCTAAGTATGCAACAAAGTCCTTTGCCATGTTGTGAGGCTTTGACAATGCGGAATTGTTACCGTTGGATGTAGTATGCTATATATTTTAATGTTTTGCGGCCAACAAGTGTTTTAAACTATTGGCCTATCTCCAATTAGTCACTTCCCACTCTATGGTCACTTTTGCCATTTCTAGTGGCACAACCTTATGTCTGGTCACCCTAGTGCGCCTAGTCTTTTGCCTTGAGTGAAATTAATCTAACCTTATTGAGAATAATTCTAGCATCTCTGAAAATCCTCAGGATAACAATGACTCTCAAAGTGTGATGTTTTTGACCACCTATTCCGCTATCGATGTTGCCACTGTCGTTTACTCGCCATCAAACTCCTATAGATTACGAGGTAGGGGACCTTGAACTTGTAATTTCATTATAACATACTTTGATTGTATAGTAGCATGCTAGGAGTTTATAATTTAATGTTCTACATGATTATGATGATTATATAAGCATGTTGTTTGTATGTGAATTGTGCATATGTCAGTGTAGTAAGTTCTTATGAATTGTATGTATGTGACCAGAGCACATGATATTTGTTGTGGGCTGGTAGTATGTGATCGATGGGCACAAGTGGGAGTGTTTGATTGTAAGTTTGGCAAAGGATACTTCATAGCCCATGACATGGAAACTGTGACTGTATGTTGGGCGAGGAAAGAAGATAAATGGACAAGTGAAGGTTGGACTTGATGAGATTGGGTGATCGGTTTGGATTGAGTCTGATGGTGTATTGGAGCAATGAGCTAAAGGCTTCGGGGATGTAAGGATTTAGAAGACTTAAGGTTCAGAACATCTTGGGGGATTGTGAGTTAGTAAAAGGTAACGACATAATTGTACATACATAATGCACGTAATATGAATTATAACGAAAGAATAATGTGTGAGGAATTAGTAAGGGTTTGATGACAGGACTTAGGTCTAAGGGTTTCATTTGAGGAGTTTGAGTAAGAAGATTCAGTTTTAAGGCGAATGGTGTAAGTTGTAAGGCTGTAAGTGTATGATGGTAAGATTATCAGTATAGAATTCGAGTTTAAGTAAGGCTATGCAGAGATCGGTACGGTTGTAAGTGTAAGGGTGGGGGATAAGTTAAGTAAAGAATGCCACCTTTATGGGTTGGAACTTCTGAACGGACGTATTTCTAGCCTTGTTGGCTGAAAAATGTAAGACGGAAGTAGTTTCGAACATAATTGTATAAGCATAAGTTACCTAATATGAACTTGAATGGTAAGTCACTCTAATTTGATAATGATGTGAGTTTGAGACTGAGGGTTTCGATGGATTAAGTTCCGTTTCTGTGCCAGTCGATAAGTAATCGACTGACCGTCCTTCCTAGTCTAGCCATGGTGTTATCCTACGAGATTTGGTCTTCGTACTATATTTTGGCCCAGACGTTTGATGATCTGTTGAGAGCGCTGTAAGTTTCCTGCCCAAGAGTGGCACTATATGTTTTTTCGCCCTTAATTGGCACTGTATGGCCCCAGAGAGTGGGCATTTGCACGCTCAGGTAAGTAATATCATGGATCTGCTCTTACCTGTTTGATCCTATGCCCCATGAGCATAGGTGTGCCTTACCTTCAAAAAAGTCCATGGTGTCTAGTTGTTCCCCGAAGGTTAAGGTGACACCCCAGTGGCATTCCCTTCCTTTTCGACACTAGAGCTTATTAATGGTAATGAGCTTCAGTTGTCGGTAGTATGTGTATGATAGTAAGAGTAAGTTATATGTTTCAGATTCTGAGTAAGTTATACGTATAAGATTTAGGGTAAGTGTGAGCTTCTTTGGAAGACAGTAAGAGTAAGTTTATGAGTATGAGAAAGATTGTATGAGTAAGTTGGTGAGACTTTGATTCAGACGGTAAATGTAAGTGTAAGTTTCTAAGAAAGATGTAAGAGTACATTTATGTATAAGAGTAAGATTGTACGAGTAAGGTTGTACAAGTGAGTTCGTAAGAATAAGGTCGTATGAGTATGTGTATGTTGTAAGTGTAAGCGTATGTTTGTACGAGTAAGCTGATAAGACTAATTCAGAGTGTAAGTGTAAAAGCATGATATAGGAGTAAGTGTAAGTTCGACTTGTACAATGATTTGTATGCGTGACCATATTTATGTTTCTTATTCTATTTGCTTCATGTGTGATTACATGGAAGTATCTATATAAGAACTTACGGAGTTGATTGATTTATATTTCCCCTACTGGGTATTTTGCTACTAAGTATGAAAATACTCACCCTATCTTTTTAGCCCCTTTGTTTGGAGTCTTTTGCAAGTTGTTTGATAGCTTTTTGGACTGGACTTCTCCCCATGATGAACTATCCTTCCTCGACCTGGAGTACAGCGAAATCGTAGTGAGGCTTTATAGATTTTACTGTCACTATCTCATGTATTGGTTAAGGTAAGGAAACTGTATTTTTCTGGACTTGTGTACCTATATATGAATAAGAACAGATTGTTGAAGAACTTGTACTCAGAAAGGCCTATGATGTATTTATTTTTAAAGACCATGGCCATGCGAGTTTTCCTTATATGTTTTTGTTTCGGGTCATAGCTGAGAATTTTAGTTTTGTCGTATGATGAATTAATTTACGAAAGTTGTTTTCACACATTTTGAATTCTGTTAATTAATTTGATTTACATCCGTGTTTTGAAAAAGAAATTTTAGTAAAATTTTAAAGTAAATGTGTGGAAAAACCTTGGGCGTGACAATGGGAGAGAGAGGAGAGAGAAAATGGAGAGTGTAGATGAATAGAAGAGAGAGAAAAGAGAGGGGGAGAGAGGTGAGGAGAGGAGAGAGAGGGTGAGGAGAGAGAAGAGAGAGGGAGGAGAGAGAGAGAGGAGAGAGGGATAAGTGTATTTTTTAATTACATCTTTGTTTAAAAAATAAATAAAATAAATTATTAGCGACGCCTAGGATAAAGCGTCGCCACTACCCTAGGTATTAGCGACCCTTAGACATATGCATTGCAACTACCTATAGTAGTAGCGACGCTTTATCCTAAGCGTTGCTAATAATTTTATTTCATTTAATATATTATTATTTTTAAAATATAAGATATGATTTAAATTTTCAAAATTAAAAATTGAATTTCCCTAATCTCTCCTCTGTCGTCTTTGGAGTCAGCGCTCACGTTGATGCACATGAAAGAGAGAGGAGAAAGAGAGGGTAAAGAGAGAGTGAAAGACAGAAAGGCTAGTGTATGAGGTATTAGCGACGCATATGCTTATGCGTCACTAATAACTAGAGTATTAGCGGTGCATATTTCTATGCATCGCTAATAACTTTTATTATAATTTTTTTTATTTTAAAAATATAATATTAAAATTAAAAAATCCTAAAAGATTAAAATTAGAGGATGGTGTGTGTGTAAAGAGAGAAGAGAGGGTGGAAGAAAGTAATTTATTTTTTATTTTTTTACTATTAAATTTTATTATAATAAGCGAGAGAGAGTGAAGGGAGAGAGGAGAGAGAGAGGACGAGAGAGAGTGATGAGGGTAGAGAGAAAGTGAAGAGAGAGTGAATAGAGAGAGAGGAGAGATAGAGAGTGTAGAGAGATAGGAGGAGAGAGAGAGGGTAAATAGAAGTGGAGGGTAGAGAATGTGAAGAGAGATAGGGTAGAGAGAGAGGGGGAAAATAAAGAGAGAGGAGGGGAGATGGAACTCTGGAGAGAGGGGAGGGATGCCAGATTCTCGTCTCTATACCAGAATCTAGCCCCTTATTCATGGTCCCCCCCCAGTCACCCCCAAAAGAGGGGGTACCCAGGGAGAGAGAGAGAGAGAGAGAGGAGGGGGCGACCTGGGCAGAGGATGGGAGGGGGATAGGGATGCCGATTTCTAGGCCCTTCTCCTCAGTCACCCCCTAAAGAGGAGAGGGGGGACCCAAGGAGAGAGAGAGAGAGAGAGGAGGGGGATGTCGGATTCCGGCTCCTCTCCGAAATTCGGCCCCCTCTCCCCGGTCCCCATCCCCCATTCACCCCCTACCCCCCACCCCCAATAGAGGAGGGGAAAGGGGGGAATAGGGGAGAGAGAGAGTGGACAAGGGGAGTGGGATGTCTGATTTCAGCTCCTAGCCGGAATCACGTCTCCCCCCCATTCATCCCCCTCAATAGAGAAGGGGCAGGAGGGGGCAAGGGACCCAGGGAGAGAGAGGGAACCAAGATGCCGGATTCCTGCTCCTTGCCATAATTTGGCTCCCTCTCCTTGGTCCCCACCCCCATCGCACCCCCTAGCCACACCACCGACAGTTTTTTTAAAAAAAAAAATTAACGTTTTGACAGATGCTTCTAAAAGTGTCGCTGAAGCTTTTTTTTTAATGTATTAGCGACACTTTCTAAAGCGTTGCTAATACACAAATATTTTTTTCATTAGTGGCGCTTTTCATAAGCATCACTGATAAGCTATTTTTTATTTTTTAAAATATTTTTATATTAGTGATGCATAATAAAGCGTCACTACTAATCAATTATTACCGACGCTTATGACTATGCATCACTAATAAGCTATTTTTTGTAATTGTTTTAATTTTTTTCCATTAGCGATGTAAAATAAAGCATTGCTTATAATCAATTATTAGCGACGCTTATTATTATGCCTATCTAATAAGCTATTTTTTTATAATATTTTATATATTAGCGACGCTTAATAAAGCTTCGCTAATAACCAATTATTAGTGATGCTTATGTTTATGTCTCATTAATAATTTACTATTACCAACGCTTTTTTATGCATCACAAAAGTAAAATAATTAGTGATGCAAAGCTAAACATCGCTAATGTTAGACTATTAGTGACACTTAGTGATATGTGTCACTAATGAGCAATAGTGACTACAGTTTTATTGACACATTTTGTGATGCTTTTTATGCATCGCTAATATGCATTAGTGACGCTTAGAGTACTAGTAGCGATACTGAAAAACATAACTAATAGTACTATTTGTTATAGTATAGGAAATATCATGACAATATATGACAACCACAACTTAAACATTCATTAATTAGGAAAGGAAAAATTGGTACAAGTAATTGCACTATGTAAAACTCATGCATAAAGAGTTACTCTACAAGTGCTAATTAATTACACTCTAAACTATTGGCTAAACATCAAATTACACTAGATCATTAACCAAATTGCACTTGGGAGTTTTTTGGATCTTCATAGGATTATAGCGCAGTACTAAATGGGGTTCTTAGCTATAATGAAGGGTTGAGATTCTCAACCACCTGGAACTATGATCCCTCATAGGCCTTAGCTCAATGGTATGGATGGGGCAGGTAAAAGTATTCAACAATAGTTTGAATCTACTTTGTGGTGTGGTATATAGCTCAAGGAGTCAAAGAACCCACTTGATGTTACCACATCTTTAGAGTGTTATCCTGCGTTAGAGATAAAGGTAATGTAGATGTTAATCTTATTAAGGATGATTAAGACTTTGCTAATTTTAATGATAATATTTGACATGGTTTCTCATTTTTCAATCCTACTAAGTATCCTTGTGGTGTGGTATATGTGCAGTATCATAGCTTTCTTGGAAATTGTGTTCATGGTGTGGATATCTTTAGGCCACTTAACATGTAGTACACTTTGTGTTTGAATATTATAAAACTTGTGTGAATAATTGTAAGCACATGAATTTCATTTTATATTTGATTACTATGTATTATGATATTAAGATCTATACTTGAGGTTTTATGATAGATGTTAGCTAGGGGTCCAACCTCACTGTATAGGATGCAAATTGGTCTGGGTGAATGAACTTGGGTCTGACTGGTTGGACCCATAGTGCATGCTTGGTGATCTCTGGTCCCAGTGTGCCCTATGTGTGTATCCACACCACAATTAAGGAAAAATGATAGATTATAGTAGGGCACTTCATACAATTAAGATTGTCACTTATCCAATACATAAATCAGTAAGTTTCCCAATCTTTCTTTTAATTCTTGTACATAATTGTGGAAAAGTTTAGATATTTGAGTGCCTGTGCATATGGCACATTGTGAGTTGTTTGGATCGAGATATGCTGATGCGTACAAAACTAGAAGGTGGGCTGGTAATTAAAATTAGTCTGTCCCTCTTTTGCATGCACCCCCAGATCGAGATACATGGTCCACAATGTGGCCAGAGAATAAACGGGACTCTATGTGAAAAAGACATAATTTGGGTGGATAATCAAATCAGCCATGTCCTTGAAATAAAGCCCAAAAGGTTAATTAGTTTGTGTTCATTCTAGTTTATTGATTGATTATAGATCTGAAATTATGATTATTGCTTATGTGAAGTTTGGTGTGTTTGCGCATGTTATATACATTAATTTTGAAGCAGTAGTAGCTGAGATGTCAACAACGATCCTGTAAAAAAAAATTGTTTTAGTACTTGCACCATAAAGCGAGTTTGATTACATTAAGTTGAAGTGAACCCTCCAAAAATGGTGGTATGCAAAATTTGTAAAAGTTTTGTTTAGTGAGCATGCTTCACTTACATAATGAAAAAAAAGGAATGGGCATCACAATGTAATGTACTGAAGAAAGGTGGTCATTATTAGGAAATATGATGACAAGATGACAACCACAACTTAGAGATTCATTAATCAGGAAAACAGAAATTGGTATGAGTAATTGCACTATATAGAACTCAAGCATAAAGAGTTATTCTGCAAGTGCTAATTACACGCTAGAGTATTGGCTAAATATCAAATTACACTAGAACATTAACCAAATGGGAATATGGGGGATGGAAAATTAAGAAGGTCATGAACAATTCCCACCACCAGGTCCCCCAAAATACATGCCGAATGGCTTCAACACTTCATCATATGCAGGGAGAACATGATAGCAGTCTTCATTACTAAGAATCCTGATTAGACGAGTTTCATCCACTCCCTCGAGATGGTTGTCCCCATTGGCCCACTCCATTCGCCCAATAAGGCCCGCCCTGCCAAATCCCTCCACCGGATAATGGCCACTCCCCATTGCCGCCCCCCTGGATGCCTCCCCTCCCCATATAACCTGCTTTGCTCCATCAGCTAAGCCTGAGAAAAGCTCTTTTGGCCAGTAACCCACTATTAAATGATCTGGACCGACTGTCAACCACCAATGGCCGGCAAAATTGTCCTGTCACAATGAATTTTAAAAGAAGAGAACGATATTAAGATTCATGACTATTGCATTTTGTATTATAAAATAAATAAATAAAATTTTCTTTCCTAATAGCTAGAACTTTTGAAAAACGTGGTTATCTAACATGGTAAAGCTCAAGGTTCAAGGAAATCCTTCGTTTTAGTTACATTGGAGGCATTTATACTTCAATTGTTGTTTGATCTGCGATACTTAATAATTGCTTTCAGATGAGTAGGGACGTTAGAACATAAAATAAATCAAATTTCCTCTCTTAACTACAATAATTTTTGGAAAACACGGTTATCTTGTACACACTGTAATTGAAGCAAGCTGTAAATGCAAATTAAAGATGTAATGCTACTGTGCTCAGGAAAAAGAAAATTTGCGCTATACAAGTTGTGGTTTATAATATGTGGGAGTATCATCTGAATGAAATAGTCACCTTCATAAGAAGAAGCTCAATAACCTGCTGCTTTCCACCATAGTCTGAAACAATCGAAAAGACAGCACCAAAGGCGACTGTTTGGCTAACTTGTATGAAGCCTGAACATGATGCTTCCTTGCAGACTGTCTGACTCTTCGAGTCTCCCTAATCAGCGTACCCATTTCAGTAAATGACAGAAACTTTATGATATGAAGTGATATTTAGACATGGAAGTTTTCAATTAGCTTACTGTATAACTCGAATATAGCCTTGTCTTAGTGTCTCCAAACAAAGATGGGTTTACCTGGAGGGGAAAATTAAAATGGTTGAATTTTGGTGGAGAAGTGTTTTTGATAAGTGCAACCATTTAATGTGGAGAATGAATTGGTGCTTGTAAAGTGATCATCACTTACCGCCCATCCTACTTCTATGGAATTGAATTCAGGATTTTCGTCGACCACTGTGATTTTCACTTCTGTGAACTGATCTGCTGCGACATCTGGAGCCCATAGACCAAGTATAGCTCGAGTTCCATAGTACTGGCCACCGACGGTGCTGTAGAATGCAACCTGAACAGGAAAAAGAGCGTTTCACCGTGTTAAGGAAAGGATAAAAGACAGCCGAGATAGACTTTACTGGCTTTGGTTAGTATTTCAATATGAGTTCAGTTAGTATTTCAGGTATGGATTTTGATCCAATGACGCACATTAGTTAGGGGGGGAGGTTTGAAACATGCCAGCCACCTCTATTATTTTCGTTAATTAACTTTTTCCTTTCCATAGTAGAAATTTCTTCCAATAAATTAACTTCTATTGTAGCAATTAGTAAATTTTTTTGCCGTTAAAATAGGGTTAAAACTGTACAATTAATGACCTCCATGTTTTGCTTAGAATCCAACTTGTTATGTCTGGAATACTTTTATTTAGCAAAAAAATTGTCAATAAAAATTTTTGAAGACAACAAATATGCAAATCAAGCCAAATCAATTCAAGCCATTCGAAGATCAGCTTCACTTGCCTCCTTCACACCCTTTTCGGAATCCGTTAAATTTTTTCGTTAACAGCAACCACTAGTATGAAGCATGCATCTTTTATTTGGTCTACTAATTTTACACAAAATGTAATTATACTTAAGTGCGTTATATGCGACACTTACTTGGTTAGTAGACGGATTAGAGGTTTCTTGTATGTGAACATTGGGAGGCTTATCGAATGAATTTCTAGCAGAAAGATTCTTATGCACCCTAAGGATAGGAACACTTCCCTTCGGACAGCCACCATTTTTGAGCTCGATCGGAAGCGGTTTTCGCTTTGATTGAGCCTCGTCTTTATGACTTGCAAGGAAACTAGGTCTCATCTGTGTATTGAAGGCAAGACAACCACATTGATATGCCACAAAATTGAAGATGTCAAACTCACTTTGGATTCTTAATTAAGAGCAAGTGTTTTTAATATTAGAGAATATTAGTAGATCAAAGAAATCCATGAAAATAAAGGGAGACACATGAAATTTACTTCAAGTTTATGGTTTCTGAGAAGTGGATGGCTTAAGGAAGGCTGGTTATGAATATCAACGCAGTCGTATATGTCGCCATGATCAGTCTGAAAGCAAAGAACAGGAATTTGTTAAGTAAACATAGAACAACATAAAATAATAATGGGCCAGATAGAATTCATGAAAACGCTTTAACGGTTAATTAATTTTCGATTTGAACATGACATAATACTAGACAAAAAAGTATCGCAAAAAAAAGAATACTAGACAAATTAAGATGCACTGTAAGTATACAACAAGCTAAGAAATAGTCTATAAATTTTTGTTGGGTGATTACCAATGCATTACCTGAATCGTGGTGATTACACCGTTGTTAATGAACTGTGATGTTTGTCCCCTGTGAAGAATTCTTGCATCAACTTCCTGAGTTCTCAAAGCAAGAGCGAGTACTGAAAGAACAAGGAGCAGCATCTTCTCCAAAGATTAGTTTCAGACGTAGTGATGCATACTCTTTCTCGTTAAATAGACGTCTGCTGATTGCCTATCAAGGTGTTTAATTGGTTGATTTCATTGCCTTTTTACTTTATTTCCTTTCCTTCTTAAGGCCCATCATTCCATATTTAGGCTGCTCGCGGCTTTCAAAACATGCTTCATGTGGAAGCGCAATTAACACACTGGAACTGGACTTATAAACACATATGTTCCGAAATAAAAGTAGAATGTGTTCACAGTTGAGAGCAATTTCCCAACTTAGTGCAATCAGAAGTATGGAATGTTAATATTGTTGTGAGGGAAGAGAATGGAACGGATCTAAATTAGGAGGCTGGGTTACGATTGCCCGAATATTATCTAGGGGAGAACCAACATATATTGGCAAATCGTGGGCTCATGGTTACATAAAATTTGGCCCAATGAATTGAAAATTTAGTACCGAAAACATGGCTGCGCCGCTTGGAACTGACTATAATTTTTTGTCCTTGGGTAACCTTGTATCTTGTTCTTAGTCCTGATTAATCGTTCGTTGGTGCTTACCTTAATGGTTTTCCCTGATTATTGTAGATGTTTAAAATTTGAATCTTGTTATTGGACGTTGACCCATGCTTTGAATGCTACTCGTTATATTTTGGTGTGGATCTAGCTTTAGAAGGCTTCTATAAATATTGTTATACCACCGGATTTAATTTATTTTCTACATAGAAAAGCATGTGAATTGAGGGCAGTAATTTAATTTTATAATAATGAGTGGCATCAAATTTTATATATCAAAATTAGATGATTCACCCGATTCTGCTTCCCCTCTTAAATAAGGGAGGAATGCCCAACATCAACTATGTTTGTGGAGGTCATGGTCCATAAACATAGTTGATGTTTGTGTGGCAGTGGCTTTTCTTTCCAAGGGGTACATTTTTCATAAAAATCAAAACAAGAAAAACCAGGAGTGGTGGACTCTAAGTGTGAAAGTCATAACGTTCCTCTATGCACTACAAAGTTTTAGTGCTTCATTGTACGTAAGCCAGAAGAAACCTAATTTTATAACTAATTTCGATCGGGCCAACTTTGCCTTGCAGTTTGTTGCCTATATACGTATTGGATAATATTACAATATAATTCTAATACAATTGAATCTAAACATAGTTCTGCATAATGGCTATAACATGCATCAAGCATCACAAAATTATATACATTAAAATACATATATATTTACATCCGAATAATTATTTAGAATAAAATGAAAATCTTATAAATCAACAGAGTCGAACGGAAGCCAATAAATCAACAGAAATACACATCTCACTTTATCATAGA
This sequence comes from Saururus chinensis, assembly GCA_035235625.1. Classification (NCBI taxonomy): domain Eukaryota; kingdom Viridiplantae; phylum Streptophyta; class Magnoliopsida; order Piperales; family Saururaceae; genus Saururus; species Saururus chinensis. Next base: position 2,526,265 of record CP141145.1, on the reverse strand, counting down.
AGTTAGTAGAACACACAACAAAGCATATTAGATCATATCAGATCCCATCAAATCATATTATATCATAACAAATCAAATCAAAGCATATCAGATTAAACAAAGCATTTCAGATCATATTAGATCAAAGCATATCAAAGCACATGAGATAGAAGAAGGTGTATATCTTAAGTAACACATGCATCCATATAATCATATATCTTAATTAATATAATAATATTACTAATTAAGGCACACATGCACACAAATCAAATTAAATCAAAAAGTCAAAAATGATTACTCCCCTATAATTCTAGAAGTTGCGACGTTTAGATATGCTCGTTTCCTCTGGGCGCCCTCCCCTTAAGATCTGGAGATGGCGGTAGAACCTTTTATTGCTTTGGAACATCTTTCTCATTGCATCCGAAGGTGGCAAACATCACCTCTCTTTAATAGGAGGTGTTTCTCCCTTTGCGGCCTGAAGCAGATAGACATAGCTTCCACTTAATCAGGGATACTTTACGGGTTCCTGTACACGTTCTTGGTACCGATGGACTAGTATCGACAAGCCCTTTGAAACTAGATCCCACATGGGTAGGTTATTCTATACTTTTTACCCAGGTCTTGCCCATGTGGCATGCTTCCCGATGTTGTAACTTTCACTCCCGATTTTTATTTTGTATGCTCTTCGATTCATTACACTCGTTACTTCGAGCTCTACACATATACATGGATTTTATCCCTTCAAACCCCTTAAAATTTAACTATACATTATTACCCCCAATCCCTTAGTTTAGGCGCAATAAGAACACGGGGTATTACAATCTTACCCCCTTAAACGAATTGCGCCCTCAAAATTCTCCCAAAACACTCTTGAAAACACAACAAAATTAGAATAGAATCCAGTCAATATTCGGATAGCAATCACAAGCATTATTTCGATAATTTTAATTAACACAACATTTAGAAGCACAATATGATAAGCCATAATCCCTTTATTACTCGGATAGACCATTCGGAAATCTTCAACCGATAATTAAGATTGGATAAAACATTTGGAACATAATCCGATAGCACATTTGAAAATAAACAGTATTTGACAGTAAAAGTCGGATGAACCACACACAAATGGATTCTTACATTTATAATCAGATAAAATACATAATCCGATACTATACACTTGGATAACACAAAACAAAATCCGATAAATTATAATCATATTAAACACTTGTAAACAGAACCCAAGAGATAAAAATCGGATTGACACATTCATAACCACGATCCGATAATTTAAGATCGAATTAGAACCTTCATAACTGAAATCTGATAGTTTATAATCGGATAAAACACATTAAAAAAAATTGATCATTATTTTAAAATTAGTTTAAGTAATTATTTGGAGTCAAACAAAACATAGCAAATAAGGACTAATCCAATCCATTCAAATGCAAATTCAGAACCTTTCGAAATTCAATTATCCGATAACTCATGTATAATCACAATCCGATAGTTTATGATCGGATAAAACAAAATCCAATTATTAATTTAAAATCCGATTGTGAATTTAACATTGGAAAAATTATATCATACATAATCCAATTATGAACTTTAAATTTGGAGAAATCATTTTTTAGAATCAAAGTAGATCAAATCAGAACAAGACAAATCAGAATAGAGCAGACAGATTAATCTAGAAACAAATCAAGAATTTTTTGGAATTAAATCATCTGATAGATCACATAATAAAAATATGATAATTTGAGATCGGCTAACATAATCAGTTTATTATTTTCAAAATCAGATAAATTTTTAGAATTAGAACTAAACAAATAGATCAAAAGCCATCATACCGAACGACAATCCCCCCAGCACTCATGGGGCAACGGAAAGCTTAGAAGGATAGGAGCTTTCCCATGATGATTCACACCTATATGTGCATGCCATACTGATTATTTTTCTTGTTGGGTATCTAGACAAAGAGTGCAGTGATAATTCCAGGTTTCACCCCGGAACTACCCTTTCATAACCAGAATAGATAGATCAGAGCCATGAAACTGAACAACATTCCCTTCGACACTCATGGGGTAGTGAGAGGCTCAATAAGTGAGGAGCTTTCCCATGATACTCCTCACCCATGCACGGCCATACTGATTATTTTTGTTAGTGGCTATCGAGAGAGTGGAAGCACCTGAATATCATTGTATGCATCAGAACAAAATTTCTTCATCAAAAACTGGTGACAATCATTATCTTTTTCAAAGAGTCATTAGGAAATTAAAACATTTGACAAAAAATAGACTTTTACAGTCTTTTGGAAGTTAAATCATCCGACAAGAAAAAATCAGAAATCAATCATACTCTTTTCACATGCATTCAAAAATTAATGCATTAGACAGAAAACAGACTTTCTAACTAAATCAATTAAGTCAAATCATGCTCAGAACAAACATTTCAAACCAAATAAGATTTGAAATCAAAATTCATCTCAATGCACTAGCAGAATCAACATTGGAGCTATCCCCTAACCCCCGTGTTCCATACCACAGGCATGTGATTGTTTCTTTGTAGTAATTCTACTATCCATCGAGACAACTTCAGACGAACTTTGTTCGGTGTCTGATGAGATTGTTGGATGATTATCGTCTTTCAGGTCCATTCCTCGACCATGTCCATCCATTTGTGGCCCCACAACAGCATATTTGTAGCCCTAGCTCAGCATGTTGTCGCCCCCGACTAAATCAGTTTTGCTTGCCACTGGCATCAGCTTGTGGATAGTTGCAAACGCTGACTTGACCCAACGATGGCCAGGGGTCGCCGCTTCCGTCCTCCCTTTCACATCTTTTACCTAAGCCAAACACTCCAAACTTTGGGTACGTCTCTTACCTCTATTGCATGGGGCCCGTCCTAGCCCAAGGCCAACTTGTCCCACCTGACATTGCACGGACTTGGACTGCATGTTCAACTGACATGGGCTCTGCCCCGGCCCAATGAGTAGATTAGGGGATTGGTTTGGAATGAATCAGTTGGTGCATTGGAGTGAAGAGCAGGAGATGTAGGGGATGCGAGGATTTTGATGACCTAAGGTTGTGAGCAGCTTTTGGGGACTGTGAGTTAGTAAGAGATGACAACATAATTGTAAACACATAAAGTACATAATATGAATTGTAACGAAAGAAAAATGAGTAAGGAATTAGTAAGGGTTTGATGATAGGAATTAGGTCTAAAGGGTTTCATTTAAAGAGTTTGAGTAAGACAATTTGGTTTTAAGGAAGAGGGTGTAAGATGTAAGCCGTAAGTATATGATGGTAAGCATATGTTAGTATGGAATTTGAGTTTGACAAGTATGGCTATGCAGAGATCTATAAGACTGTAAGGGTAAAGGTGGGTGATGAGCTAAGTAAAAAATGCTACCTTTGTATATTAGAGCTTTAGGATAGACACTGTTCTAGCTTTGTTGACTGAAGAATGTAAGATGGAAGTAGTTTTAAGCATAATTATAATGCATTAGTTACTTAATATGAACTTGAATTGTAACCCTAATTCGATAACGTTGTGAGTTGAGACTGAGGGTTTCGACAAATTAAGTTTCGTGTTTGAGCCAGTCAATAAGTAATCAATTGAGCATCCTTCCTGGTCTAGCCATGGTGTTATCCAATGGGATTTTGTCTTGGTGCTGTATTTTGGCCTAGTCATTTGATGCTCTATTGAGAGCGTTGTAAGTTTCTACCCTTCGTGGGCATTGTATGTCTTTCTCCCTATAGATTGCATAGTATGTTCTGCCCAAGAGTGGCACTATAAGATTCCTGCACAAGAGTGACACCGTATGACTTCCGCCCTTAGTTGGCCTTGTATGGCTCCAGAGAGTGAGCATTTGCGCGCTCGGGTAAGTAGTATCATGGACCTATTCTTACCTGTTTGATCTTGTGCCCCACGAGTGTAGGTGTGCCTTGCCTACGAAAAAGTCCATGGCATCTAGTTACTTCATGAAGGTTAAGTTGACACCCAAGTGACATTCCTTTCCTCTTCGACACTTGAGCTTATTAATTGTAATGGGCTTCAGTTATTGATAGTATGTGTACGATAGTAAGAGTAAGTTTAATGTTTTAGAATCTGAGTAAGTTGTACGTGTGAGATTCATAGTAATTATAAGTTTAAGCTTCTAAGGAAGACGGTAAGAGTAAGTTTATGAGTAAGAGTAAGATTGTACGAGTAAGGTCTTACAAGTAAATTCGTACGAGTAAGGTCATAGAAGTATGTGTATGTTTCATGTGTAAGTGTACGAGTAAGTTGGTAAGACTCTATTTCAGAGTGTAAGTGTAAGAATATAACAGAAAAGCAAGTGTAAGTTTAGCTAGTACGATAATTTGTGTGCGAGACCTTATTTATGTTTCATATCATCTTGCTTCATGTGTGGTTCCATGAATGCATCTATGTATGCACTTATGAAGTTCATTAATTTATTTCCCCTGGGTATTTTCCTACTAAGTATCAAAGTACTCATTTACCCTTTTTTAGCTCCTTGGTCCAGAGGCTTTTGCAGATCGATTGATAGCTTTTTGAGTTGGACTCTATTTCCCATGGTGGACCATTCTTCCTCGACCTTGAGTACAGCGGACTCGTAGTGAGGCTATGTGGATTTCAGTGCCACAATCTCATGTATTGATTAAGGTAAGAGTTAATTGTGTTATTTTTTTCTAGACTTGTGCATATATGTATGATTTAGAACTCAAACTATTGAAGAACTTGTACTCAAGGATGCTTGGGATGTATTTGCTTTTACAGACCATGGCCATGGCATGTTTCACTTTTATATTTTTATTTTTGGTCACGCCAAAGATATATTGGTTTGTTGTAAGATATATTAATTTATAAAAATCATGTTCACATGTTTCAAAATTTGTGGTTTCTTTTGATTTACGTCCATATTTTGAAACAAAATTTTAGTGAAATTTTAAAGTAAATGTGTGGGAAAACCTCAGGCATGACAATTGTTATCAAAGCCTAGGCAATTTGACTACAAGTTCATAACAATCGCAAGTCCAGAGTTGTGGCACGTAAGAGTAAGTAAGAGCTTAGTTGGAGGGAATCTAGGTGGAGATTTTTCCTCTAATTCTGCTTCATCCTGTATGTAAGCATAGTCGAGTTGGAGTTTAGTAACTGTGGAGAGTTTTTGAGTGTTAACTCTATCTTTCGAGGCATGCGGAAAGAACTGATGGCAGTCACGGAGCAACTTGAGAATATGAAGTAGTTGTTGAGGGTTTGTATATTGTTGATGATCAGAGTGTTGTTAAGGCCACCTATGCTTGGAAAGGGGACAAAAGTGATCAATAAAAAACTGTTAGATGTACCTAGTTTCAAAGCGGTCAGTCTCTAACTGAAAAGGAGTTGTGAAGGGTCTTTGGGGAATATTTTTCTGTGATCTTCATTGTTGGAAAGGTTGAAGTTTTTTTTGTTGTTTGCAAGGGAGAAGGTAAGGAATGGAATTCAAATCCGCTTCATTCACTTTTGGTAATTTGTGAATATGAGGGGATTGCTAAGAGAGTTCCAAGCCTCCTTGATGGTAAACGGGTGGGAGTTAATTGTCTCAACGCTAGATGGTGTTGTGGCTATTATCTTAAGAGTTTCAGGAAAAGAGTGGTGACGTGTTTTGGATCGGTGCTTGGTTGGTCGCACAATAAGCAATTGTAGGTCTCTATAAGAAACAACAGATATTTAAGTGCCCTAATGGTCAGGATGATTACATCTAGGGTATTCGAGAATAATTGGTTGTCCTAGTTGATAGCAAAATCTGAACTAGGGTCCTAGACTATAGAAAATGAAGAGCACTCTATTTCTCAGGATGGAATCATACACAAAAGGGGAATGATCCTCACATGAAGAGAGATCGATCAAGAAAACTAAAGAAAGAAAAGTCCTAATTGCCCTTCACTTAAATGAGTATTTACAAAGAAGAAATAGAAACTAATCTAGAATGACTAAACTACCCTCTATAGTATGAAGACTAATATAAACAATTAAGACAAGAACAGAGAGGAAATATATTCTAACACAAGCGAGGCAATATATTGTCGAAGGTTGTAGAGCATTTTGGTGAGTTTGTTTAGGAAGCCATTCATGGATTCAGTCTAGAGCAGTTGAGCTTTGTCAAGGAGATTCCCGACATGTTTCCCTAATGACTTATTGAGGTTTCCACCTGAGGAAAAGAGGTGGAGTTCATTTGGGAGTTAGTGCCTAGTGTACTCCCTATCTCTAAGGCATCATTGAGGATGACCCGTTATAATAGGTTGAACAAAAAAGGGATTTAGCAGAACTTGTGGTGAAGAACTACACTTGAACGAGCGCATCTCCTTGTGGGGTATGTTATTTTTGTTAGCGAAGAAAGTCCTTACAGTTAAACATTGACTACCAAATGCTGAATTGGGCAACTTTCCAGAATAAGTCTCTTGCCCCGGCATGATGACCTTTATCATGAGTGACAGTCAACCAAGGATTTTTTAGGACTAACTTGAGCTTAAATTATAATTGGTCTAGAGTTTCGGACAAGGATATTTCTAAGACGGCGTCGCAAACTTGGTAGGATGATTTCATGCTTTGAAAGAGGTCATTGTGGACTTGTTAATGAAGTTGTTGTCCGTTCTTCCCTTTGGTCAATGGCTCTTCAGAAATAAGGATCCTAACAGCAAAGAACTTGACATTTGGTTGTGCCTTTGATTGGAAAGGCACTTTGGAACAACACTTGTCATTTAGTGAGTTTGTTTATTATAACAGCTCATATCGGTGGTGGAATGACCCCTATGAGCTCTTTTGTGGAAGATATTGTTATCATCGACTATTTGGGTCAAGTAAGTGTCAGATGCTCTAATCTGAATTTGTTTGACACTATGCAGATAACTAGAAGTTAGTCAGAGAAGGGTTGTAGACAACATAAGGCAATAAGGTTAAGAGATAATTTTTAATGATAATGGGACTAAGGTAATAAAAGATTTAGACAATGATAGCGATGTTGAATCCCGTTAGTTGATTGTCTTATTGATTGCTTGTGTGACGTGTGCTTGATCTTGGTGTTTGCTTGCATTATTAGGCCTTGTGATTAAATGGTTAGTTGTTGTAGATATGGCTGGACCGAATCACATAGGTGCTAATAATAATCACGTTGTTAGAGACCCGAGGGTGGCCGATATGTTGACTGCCATTGAGGGGTTGACACAAGTCATGCAAGCTAAGCAGGCAAGTGGTAGTGGGCAGGATCATCTATCCTTGGAGGGCTTTAAGAAGCTCAATTGTCCAAGTTTCTAGGGCAAGATGGATGCCTCAGAGACCGATAATTTGAAGCTTCTGTAATACCCCTATTTTTTGATTACGTCTAACTAAAGGAATTAGAGGTAATTAGTTAATTTTAAAAAAAAATTATAGAGGTTTTCAAAGGTTGAAACCTCCATATATGTGTAAAGCTCGAAGAAACGAGCGTAACGAATCAAATAACAGGCCAAATGGAAGTCGGGACCGGAATTTATTACCTCGAGAAGCATGGATTATAGGCAGGACCCACTTAGAAAGAGCACAATATATTGCTTTAAGTGGGATAGTTTCAAAGGGCTCATCAATACAAGTCCAATGGTAAAAAAAATGCGTGAATCCGAATCTGGGGTACCAAGATACGCGCGTTTGAAGATATGTATATAAAAAGAAAGAGAAAACAACGTACGAGCGATAGGCGCGCTTGACCGCCTTGGCGCAATGCACCACCGTGAAACCGCAGGTGCACCTTCGAAATGGTGTGCACCGCGATCAGCAAGCGCCGCCGCAATTTTGGTTCTCCGAGGGTCAATTTAAACCCCATTTCGGACAGTTTTTCAGACCAGACTTTCATTTTCTCTGTTTCTGAGCATTATGAGTCCAGTCAACGCTGTTCAAGAGGTGTTTTTAAGTAAATCGAGTGTGCTCTATGCAATTCAGGGATTTTTCTTCAAATTTGAGACTGTATAAGGAGGAAACGCCCCAAGACAAGGAGAGGTCCTGCCCGTTGTCCTCGAGCACCAAAGAACTTCATTTTATTTGTTTCTAAGTAGTCTGAGTCTGATCAAACCTCTTTAAGAGGTGTTTTAAAGTAAATTGAGTGTGTTCTATGCAATGGAGGGGTCCATTCTTTGAGTTGGCGATCGTATGAAGAGGAAACACCCCAAGACAAAAAAGTGGCCATACCCATCATCCTCGAGCACCAGACAAAGAAAAAGGGGCCAAGAACAAGACGAGGTTCTATCTGTCGTTACCAGGCCACAATGAGAGAAATGATCCAAAGTAAGAGAGGCTCTATCCTCCACCGAAGAGCCACCTAGTAAGAGAGACATCCCCAAGCTAGATGAGGCCCTATCCTTTGCCACCAGATCAGAAGGGGAGGACGCCCAGAAGGAACGAGTAACCCCGAATGTTGCTATCTTGTGAGATAACATTGTTGTTACGTCCAAACTAAGACTATGAAGTAGTCTAGTTCATATTTCTTTTTTACTTGTCAACTATAGTAAACAAGGTCGATCCACAGGGAAAGCCTTGTGTGACACAAAAAACTATTACGAAGAGAATAAAATAGAGAAGGAAAGTGAAATAGATAATAAGAGACAATCAAAGAGAAAGTACTAAGGCATTGAAAATCCACTTGCAATAAATCTATAATGTGTACTTCATTCAAATGATAACTCAATTAAGATCAAATGAAAATTTGTCTCAATCGAAAAATTTATCTTTTAAAGAACTTTGAAATAGAACAATAGTAATTGATTGTTTACTACGTTAAAGCATTAAGTATATAATCACAGGGAATTATAAGCATTTGGCGTGTCTTTCGCCAAAGCTGAATCAAATAATTATATACATTATAAACTCCTTAAATATAAAACATCAATTTAAAATGATAAAGAACTTACTTGAATCAAAGTATCCATTAAACGTCAAGTATAAGCTTCATTCCTAGCCTTAGCTGGAGAGCTTAGAAAGCCATTACAATAAAACTAAAAACAAAATTACAAAATAAGAGAAGAAAATAGGGGAGGAGAGCTCTAAAGAAGGGGGAATGATGCCTCTATCACATCCACCCCTCTATTTATAGGAATAGAAGGGGTTGCTTCAAAGAGGAAAGTAAAATCATATCTCTGGATTGCATCCTAATTGATTACCTGATTAGTTGCATCTTTGGCAATGATTAGATTCTAAATCAATCAAATAAATTAATGATTTATTTAACAAGTAAGTATCTTTAAATCTTCCTTTAATTATCCAATCAGCCTCATTGTCTTTACTTATGTATATCAATCACAACCAATGAAAATATTCTCTAAGTGCTAGCCTTGGGTTAGTTTACTAGTTGTCCATTTCCATGCCACATTTAACCCATAAATCTTCGGAATTTGGAATTTCTTCATGAAATAACAAATGTACCCGGAAGTCTTCTTTCTAATGCCATCCAAAGCGTATCAATCTGAATTATACATAGAAAGATATGGTCAAAATACTATAGCTGAGTCAATCTGTCCGAATCAGCTTCTTTCCTACTTTAGTTCTCTTAATGCAAATCTCAAATCCAACGGGTCCACAAGGTTGTGTTCGACCATTTCATGCATATTTCGACCATTAAGAGCCCATTGTTGATTTTTAAATAGCTTTGGGTAGTTGGGCTTCACTTCCTCTTCCAGTTGGATCCTGTTGAAGCCTGTTTAGACATGTAAACTCAATTAAGGTCCAGCTAACCTATTCAAAACATAAATAGCCCAAATAAGCAATGCCTTAACACAAAAGAGGATTGCAATTTGAAATTTGAAATTTGAAAATATTTTATTGAACATTATTTCAGTGCATCAAATACCCCCAAACCTACTTTTTGCTAATCCTCGAGCAAAACAAAAATTAAATTAATAGAAAACAAAACTAACTACTACACTTCCGTAGGAAATCTCGATTGCATTTAGCATATGCAACAAGCCTTTAAACCCCTAGCTTACACTAGTGGACGAGTTGTGTCTCGTGAGGGTTTGCACTGAATATACCCACAAAATTCAAATGATAGAAGAAAAGTAAAATTAAAACCACGTCAAATTTACAAATCAACTCCTCCTAAACATGTGACTTCATTTAGTAAAATCAATCATACATAATACAACTTGTCTTCTTAAACAATAATTCATTCTTACAACTTCATATTGGTGGCAAGTACTTATACATACATAATAGTTTTAGAAAAACAAACATTGCCAAGTAATTATACAATCCCAACCTCATCAATCGAACAACTCAATGTGTCTCATGTCCACTCAGCAATTTCAATTTTAACACTAAAAAAAAACATTGACATCCATTCATCTTCAAGAGATCATAATAGAGAATCATGCAAAACCTTCCTAGAAAAGTAAAACACCCTAGATCACCTGACAACTCATTCAAGATATAATTGCATAGTGTCCTACTAGAATTTTATGCTCATCTCACATGACATATGTAAGGCTTAGCCTTTTAAGCTTTCTATAAGATCCATGTAACAAGTGTTAGGCCAGTGACTCCTAATCCAGTTGGCTCAGGGCACTAGGTGTTAAAACACCCTTCAGGGTTAATAACTTGAACGAAATAGGCTTCAAAGCTATGCATGTCACAAATTAGTCAACTCTACCTTTTGACTCGAACACCCTATGCTTAGTGAGGCATGCCAAGTCCCGAACTACTCAATAGAGTGACTTTAATTCATTACAATTTTTCATTCTTTTTCCACATTTTTTTTCTTTTGCACATTATACAATCAACTTGAATTGTGTTGACAAAAAGTCCTCGACTGTTCTACAAACCAAGAATAGTGAAGCTCAAAACTCTATCATGACAACATGAATACTACTATATCATGCCAAAGTTTTACTCTCATAAGAAAATAATTACTTAGAATCAATTATATCCACCAAGATGTAAGACCATAATTAAGGGCTCAAATTCTCACTTAGGCAAATGTCTTGCTTTGTTTTTTTTTTTCAAAATAGGACCACAAGAAACCAATATGAAGTAATTAGAACTCAAAATCATTAAATCTGTCAAGTCATATTCAACGTAGTCTAATGTCATTAAATAAAGTCACATGTCTAGAATAAGAATCAATGTAAATAAGCAAAAACATAAAATAAAATAAATCTAATTTATTTTTTTATTTTTTTAAGTAAAACTAAAAAACATAAAAAAATATCTTTCTACACCCCCAAACCTAAACTAAACATTGTCCTCAATGTAATTTTTTTTTTGTTTTTGGGAGAAATCATGAAAAGAAAATCAACCCTCATAATTTGGATTTTCAAGAGAAGTAGACTCAACTTCAGGGACAAAATGGTCTAAAAATGGTTTTAAACGTTGGCCATTAACTTTGAAAACATCACCATTTTTTGGGTTTTTAATTTCAATAGTTCCATAAGGAAAAATAGTTTTTATAATGAAAGGACCTGTCCAACGTGATCTTAATTTTCCTGGAAAGAGATGAAGTCTAGAGTTGTACAATAAAACTTTTTGAAATGGCTCAAAAGTTTTTTGTAAAATGTTTTTATCATGAAGAGCCTTCATTCTCTCTTTGTAAAGTTTTGAACTCTCATAAGCATCACGTCGAATTTCATCTAACTCATTGATTTGCAATTGTCTATTTAAGTCAGCCTTATCAAAGTTAAAATTCAAAGCTTTGATTGCCCAATATGCCCTATGTTCCAACTCCACAGGCAAGTGACAAGTTTTTCCAAAAATCAAACGGTAAGGAGACATGCCAATTGGGGTCTTAAAAGCGATATGGTAAGCCCAAAGAGCATCGGTTAGCCGTAAAGACCAATCTTTACCATTTGGATTTACCGTTTTTTACAAAATATATTTAATTTCCCTATTAGAAATCTCAACTTGTCCACTTGTTTGTGGGTGATAGGGGGTAGCTACTTTATGGGTAATCCCATACTTCCTCATCAAAGCCTCAAAAGGCTTAATGCAAAATGTGACCCTCCTGTCACTTATAATGGCTCGAGGTGTTCCAAACCTTGAAAATATATTTTCTTTTAAAAAGAGCACAACGACTTTGTGGTCATTGATTTTGCTTGGAACAGCCTCAATCCAATTAGAAACATAATCGACGACAACTAAAATGTAAACATAGCCAAAAGAAGGAGGAAAAGGTCCCATGAAATCAATGCCCCAACAATAAAAAATCTCAATAACCAATATGGGGTTAAGGGCATCATATTTCGACAAGATATGGCTCCTAACTTTTGACACATTTTCACAAGTTTTACAAAATTCATGAACATCTTTGAAAAGCGTTGGCCAGTAAAAACCACATTGCAAAATTTTAGCGGTGGTCTTTTTAGAGGAGAAGTGACTACCGCATGCTTCAGAATGACAAAAAGATATGATACTTACTTGTTCAGAATCAGGCACACATCTCATTATTTGATCTGGACAGTACTTAAAGAAATAGAAAAAGAAATACTTTACCTCGGTGAAGAATCTCTTTTTATCTTGAGGAGACCAATGGTGGGGAACTTTACCTGTCACCAAGTAGTTGGCAATGTCGGCATACCATGGAGGATGTGAGATGGCAAAAAGTTATTCATCGGGGAATGTGTCTTGGATTAGAATGTTTTCCGAAGAATCAAAAAATTCCAATCTGGAAAGATGATCCGCCACCACATTCTCTACTCCCTTCTTGTCTTTGATTGTGAGATCAAACTCTTGGAGTAGGAGTATCCATCGGAGCAATCTGGGCTTTGTATCTTGTTTGCTCAAAAGGTACTTCAAAGCTGCATGGTCAGTAAAAATGATAATCTGAGAGCCAATCAAATAGGATCTAAATTTGTTAAGTGCAAATACTACAGCAAGAAGTTCTTTTTCAGTGGTGGAGTAGTTCATTTGGGCACTATTTAAAGTTATACTTGCATAATGAATTATGCAAGGTTTCTTATTTTTCCTTTGCCCTAAAACAGCCCCAATAGCATAATCACTTACATCACACATAATTTCAAAATAAAGGTTCCAATCTGGGGGTTGCATGATAGATGCGGACACTAACATGTTCTTAAGCTTTGTGAAAGCTTCTTCACATGCATCCGATAAAAACCAACATGCCCTAGAAAGGATCTAACATCTTTTATAGACTTTGGACTAGGCAAATTAGCAATCAATTCAATTTTTGCCTTGTCCACTTGAATTCCCTGCACTGAAATAATGTGACCAAGTACTATTCTAGTAGCAACCATAAAATGACACTTTTCATAATTTAAAACAAGATTTTTCTCTTCACATCTCACCAAAACTTTTTCTAAGTTATCAAGACAATCATCAAAAGAATCACCAAAAATAGAAAAGTCATCCATAAAAACTTCCAAAAACCGCTCCACCATGTCACTAAAGATGCTCATCATGCACCTTTGGAATGTGGCAGGAGCATTACATAATCCAAACGGCATCCTTCGATATGCAAAGGTACCAAATGGACTTATAAAGGTTGTTTTTTCTTGATCTTCAAGTGCAATCTCAATTTGGTTGTATCCTGAATAACCATATAGAAAACAATAAAATTGATGACCGGCTATCCTCTCTAGGATTTGGTCCATGAATGACAAGGGGAAGTGGTCTTTCCTAGTGACGGAATTCAATTTCTTATAATCTATGCACATCTTCCAACTAGTGGTGACTCTAGTGGCAATTAACTCATCATTGGCATTCTTTACCACTGTCACTCCAGACTGTTTGGGGACAACCTAGGTGGGACTCACCCATGGACTGTCAAAAATGGGGTAAATGATACTCACATCCAATAATTTTAGGACCTCTACTCTCACTACCCCTTTCATGTTGGGGTTTAACCTTCGTTGCATTTGTCTCACAGGTTTTGCATTTTCTTCCATGAGATCCTATGTGTACAAATCAGGGAACTAATCCCCTTGATATCAGCAATGGTCCACCAAATGGCATTCTTGTGATTTCTAAGGACTTCGAGCAACCTGTGCACTTGCTCCCTATCCAACATTGAAGAGACAACCATAGGAAATGTCTCTCCCTCACCAAGATAAGCATATTTAAGTTCAGTAGGGAGGGGTTTCAAGTCTAGCTTGGGTGGTTGGACACTTGAGGGGAGAGGAGCGCTATTAGAAGGAGGTAACTCCTCAAAGCGGGTCTTCCACCTATCAGTATCCAATAATGGAGTTGACTCCAATAAGGTATTTACATCATTAATCATAGCATTATCATCAAAGTTAAAATAAGAAAGACATGCTTCAAGAGGGTCAAAAAATGAAGAAATAGTAGACATGTCATCAACAAGACTTTCTAAAAGATTCACTTCATGCACATCCTCATCATCATCTCCTAGTTGCCTGCAAATATTAAAAATGTTTAGTTCCAAAGTCATATTTCTAAAAGAAAGCTTCATAACACCATTTCTATAATTAATAAGAGCATTAGAAGTAGCAAGAAATGGGTGGCCTAATATGACAGGAATTTGAGTACAAGCATTCAAAACTGGTTGTGTGTCCAAAACAATAAAATTAATAGGAAATTAAAACTTTTCTACTTGTACTAGCACATCCTCAACAATTCCTCTTGTTGTTTTAACTGAGGGATCTACAAGTTGAAGTGTAATGCTTGTAGGCTTTAATTCACTAAGTCCCAATTGTTCATAAACAGAATAAGGTAAGAGATTAACACTTGCCCCAAGATCAAGTAAAGCTTTTTCAACTCTATAATTCCCAATTATACAAGATATGGTTGGACAACCAAGATCTTTATATTTGGGTGGGGTGTTGTGTTGCAAAATTGTACTTACTTGTTCTGTCAAAAATGCCTTCTTTTGTACATTTAGCTTACGCTTGATTGTACAAAGATCTTTCAAAAATTTAGCATAAGATGGAATTTGTTTAATGACATCTAAGAGAGGAATGTTAATCTTCACTTGCTTGAAAATTTCAAGAATGTCACCATTTGGCACAAATTTAAAGGAGGATTGTAACCTTTGAGAAAAAAGAGGAGGAATTGGAGCAACACAATCAGAGTTGTCAAGTTCATCACCATGTTTAGAATTCAAAGACTCCTTAGGTTCAACAACCTTCATTGGAATGTCTTTGTTAATAACTTTTCCACTTCTCAAAGTGGTGATGGACTTAGCATGCTCTTCTTGTGAACTTGAACAATTTAAATTTTCAATTACAAATTGACCTTTAGGATTTGGTTGAGGTTGAGAAGGAAACTTCCCTTTTTCTTGAGTGCTCAAAGTTGTGGTCAATTAAGTGATAGAAGTCTTCAAGTCATTGATGGCTTGCATTGTTTGGTTTTTGATTGTTGCTTGACTTTGCATGAATGTTTGCAATGTGTCTTCAAGAGTCTTCTTATGTGGTGGAACATAATTTGAGGAAGAAGGGAGTACTTGCACATTAGACTCATTTCTCCAACTAAAGTTAGGATAATTTCTCCAATTAGGAGTATAAGTTTCAGAATAAGGAGAAGAAAATGGCCTTTTGTAGGTATTCATAGCATCTGCTTGAGTATGCAACACCTTTTGAAAAGCAGGGATTGTTGGACAATCCTGTGTTTGGTGTCCATCACTCTCACATATACTACAAATATCTTGTGCTTTTTGAGAAGCTTTAGACATGTTTTCCCTATTAATTTCCGTAGCCTCAACCTTTCTAGTTAAACTTGTAATTTTTGTTTTTACATCATCCTCTTCTTTAAGAAGGTACATAGCCCCCTTAGTTGCCCCATTAGATTTGGTTTTATTACTACTTTCAAATTCATTAGAATCTTCTCATGATTGAGCATTTTCAGCTAATACATCAAAATAGTCTCATGCTTCCTCAGGTTCTTTACTCAAAAACTCTCCATTACACATCATTTCAACAAATTACCTCATTTGAGAAGATAAGCCATTATAAAAGAAACTAATTGTACGCCATGTTTCATATCCATGATGTGGGCACAATAACAAAAGTTCTTTAAATCTCTCCCAACATTAAAAAAAAGTCTCATTTTCTTGTTGTGAAAAATTCATGATGTTCTTTCTAAGTGTTTTTCAAAAGTTCTCTTTGCATTTCTTGCCATGATCCAATGGATCTTGGCTTCAAAGAATTCAACCAATTTTTTGCCTTTTCCTTTAAAGAAAAAGGATAGAGTTTTAATCTAATAGCATCATTTGAAATATTTTGGTTTGGTAAAGTGCACAAACCTCTTCAAACTCCTTTAAATGCAAATATTGGCTTTCTAAATCTAGGCCATAAAATTTGGGTACCAAGTGAATTACACCCGACTTAAGTTTAAACCACCCACATTAGTTGAAAAAATCATGCAAGAAGGAGAACTTGATCTAGTTGGTTGCAAATAACCACGCAAGGTTTTAACTTGAATATTTTGTGCATTATTATCCCCATTATCACTTCTTAGTTCCTCATTAGTTCTTAGATCCTCAATTGTATCAAAATAAAGATAATTTTCAAAAGATTTGTTCACTCTTTTTAATCGTCCAGAATTTTCACGCAACCATGTGAACAAGCAACAACAATTTTTTTTTTTTAGTAACAAATGAAAATAAAAGTGCAAAAATTAAATGACAAAATATAAAAAGTTATAGAGTTAGAAGTTAATAGACAAAAATTAAAATTGCAAAATAAGGCCGAAGGCACTATCGAGGTACACGTTTGATCCTGAAAAAATTTTGGTAGTAACGTGGGTAGTGCCTCCGGTCTCAAAAAAAAGAAAAATTACAGAATTTAAGTTCTAAATGTAAATGACATAAAGTAAATGACTGAATTTAAAGAGTTAGTGTGCAAAAATAGAAGTTAGAGAATTAGTAAAGTTAGAGTGAGTTTTGTTTCGTAACATATTCTTGTCACACGTTGCAATCCCCGGCAACGGCGCCAATTTGTTGTTATGTACAAACTAAGACTATGAAGTAGTCTAGTTCAGATTTCTTTTTTACTTGTCAACTATAGTAAACAAGGTCGATCCACAGGGAAAGCCTTGTATGACACAGAAAACTATTATAAAGAGAATAGAATAAAGAAGAAAAGTGAAATAGATAATAAGAGACAATCAAAGAGAAAGTACTAAGGCATCAAAAATCCACTTGCAATAAATCTCTAATGTATACTTCATTCAAATGATAACTCAATTAAGATCAAATAAAAATTTGTCTCAATCGAAAAATTTATCTTTTAAAGAACTTTAAAATAGAACAATAGTAATTGATTGTTTACTACGTTAAAGCATTAAGTATATAATCACAGGGAATTATAAGCATTTGGCGTACCTTTTGTCAATGCTAAATCAAATAATTATATAGATTATAAACTCCTTAAATATGAAACATCAATTTAAAATGATAAAGAACTTACTTGCATCAAAGTATCCATTAAACATCAAGTATAAGCTTCATTCCTAGCCTTAGCTTGAGAGCTTAGAAAGCCATTACAATAAAATTAAAAACAAAATTACAAAATGAGAGAAGAAAATGGGGGAGGAGAGCTCCAAAGACGGGGGAATGATGCCTGTATCACGTCTACCCCTCTATTTATAGGAATAGAAGGGGTTGCTTCAAAGAGTAAGTAAAATCATATCTCTAGATTGCATCCTAATTGATTGCCTGTTTGGTTGCATCTTTGGCAATGATTAGATTCTAAATTAAGCAAATAAATCAATGATTTATTTAGAAAATAAGTATCTTTAAATCTCCCTTTAATTATCCAATCAGCCTCATTATCTTTCCTTATGTGTATCAATCACAACCAATAAAAATATTCTCCATGTGCTAGCCTCGGGTTAGTTTATTAGCTGTCCGTTTGCATGCCAAATTCGACCAATAAATCTTTGGAATTTATAATTTCTTTATAAAATAACAAATGTAGCCACATAAGTCTTCTTTCCAATGCCACTAGAATCGTATCAATCTGAATTATACATAGAAAGATACGGTCAAAATAGTATAGCTGAGTCAATCTGTCCTAATCAGCTTCTTTTCTAATTTAGTTCTCTTGATACAAATCTCAAATCCAACGGGTCCACAAGGTTGTGTTCAACCATTCCATGCATGTTTAGACCATTAAGAGCCCATTCTTGACTTTTAAATACCTTTGTGTAGTTGGGCTTAACTTCCTCTTCTAGTTGGATATTGTTGAAGCCTGTTTAGACATGTAAACTCAATTAAGGTTCAGCTAACCTATTTAAAACATAAATAACCCAAATAAGCAATGCCTTAACACAAAATAGGATTGCAATTTGAAATTTAAAAATATTTTATTGAACATTATTTTAGTGCATCAATCATGGGAGTAAGCATTTCTAACATCCTGTTTAAATTATAGAGCGGCATGTGCTGAATCAAGATGTATGCTATGTCATAATACTTTGTGTTCTGATCTACTATACTTTGATGTGACCTGTTTATGTTCGGTCTTGCTCTAGGGTAGAGCGAGATGTGTGATGTGTGCGTTCGGTCTCGCCTCAGTGATAGTGCGAGACATGTGAATGTCATTGATCCCGCTCTGTGGTAGAACAAGATGTGCAATTTCCTTAATTTCCTTAATTTATTAACTTGACTCCGATAGATTGCAAATTTCAATATGATTTTGATTGAATATCAGTATATACGTATTTTAACATATATGATTTTGTGAAGCCTGATGTATATAATAGTCGTTAGGCAGAACTACATTCGGATCCGATCGTATTGGAATAATATTGTGAATGTTATCCCATACGTACGTAGGCAACCAATGGCAAAGCAACGTTGGCCCGATCCAAATTAATTAAAATTGTAAGCTTTATTTTGACTTACACGCGATGAACTTTGAAGTTTCGTTTTGTGTATTTGAACGTTACAACCTGAGTCTACGTATGGGGAAGCTTTAATGCTCCATAGTGCATAGATGAACGTTGTACCTCTCGCAAGCAGATGATGATTCCTTGTTCAAGGAAGAAAAAATTTTATTAGAGAATTTTTTAGCCCCGGCTTGGGTCGGGGCTTTACAGCTTCACATGGAGATGATCTTTAGCACAAGGTGGTGCTTGGAGGTGGAGAAGACCCACCTAGTAGTTTTCACCTTCGAAGGAGAGGCACAGAGATGGTGGCTTTCCATGGAGCGGTAGAGATTCCAAGGCCATGAGGACATCCGATGGGAGGAGTTCTTGTTGGCCTTCGACGACCAGTACTTTTCACTTCATTTTTGGGAGGAGAAGAAGGAGTTCCTCAATCTCGAGCAGGGCTCTATGTCTATGCTCGCCTATGAGACTAAGTTTATCGAACTTGAGTGATTTGCTCCTCATTTCTTCTATGATGAGTATGAGCGGGCGAGGAAGTTCAAAAATAGGATGAAGCCTTTTATAAGAGGCCAGGTGGTTCCCTTTAAGCACAAAAATTTGGTAGGGGTTCTTGAGATCTCCATTGTGGTGGAGAAGGACTCGGAGGAGTACCTCAATAAGAAGGGACAGCCTAAGAGAGCTCGGCAAGAGGACCCACAGGCATAGTGTAATTAGAAACCTCGCGGTGGTGACTTTGGGAAACAACAACCACGTGCAACGGGATTACCACAACCACCATTCCAAAATCAATTGCTTCTTGTGTGAGCAAAAAGGGCATTACAATGAGTATCCTTAGAACACTCAGGGTGATGCACCTAGGCATTAGCCGGTTCCACCAAACTGTAGGCCAAGGCAGCAAGCAAGGCAACATGGGAGACCTCAAGGATGACCACAAGGAGGGCTGCAATATGAACAACAAAGGAAGCTGGTCAACCAAGGCAAGGTCATTACTATCTCAGCTCATGAGGTGGTCAACACTTTGGCACTAGTGAAAGGTGTGCTTGAAATCACCTTTCACTATGCTAGAGTGTTGTTTGATACATGATCTTTGTATTCATTGATTTCACCGCTTTTTGCTCCTGAGCTTGGTGTTGAGCATAAGATGTTGTCAATTCCATTGCGTGTGTCCACCCCTTCATCTTCTCTTCAGGCAAAGGAGTATTTTGAGAAGGTCCCTATGTTGATTGAAGGGCATGAGTTGCTTGTTAATTTGATTATTTTGCTTATGATTAGTTTGATGTGATTTTAGGCATGGACATAATGTTAGTTTATCATGGACATATTGATTTTCATGGGAAGAAAGTTGTATTTGCTTTGCAAGATGTCGAGCATTTCATTTTTCACAGTTTGAGATTGGCTAGTGGCAAGTTATTGGTGTCTTCTTCTAAGGCAAGAAAATGGATCAATAGTTGGTCCGTAGCTTTTCTTTCACGCATTTCAGTGAAGAGTGAGGCACTACCTCCTCTTAAATCCATTCGGACAGTGTCAGATTATATAGATATGTTCTCAAGCGATTTGTCAAGATCGCCTCCTGAAAGGGAGATTGAATTCCATATCAATCTTGTTTTGGGCTCAATTTCCATCTCTAAAACTTTGTACTGCATGGTTCCAGCTGAACTAAAAAACTCAAGGTGCAACTGCATGATTTGATGGACAAGGGAATATATTAGACCGAGTGCATCACCTTGGGGTGAACCAGTTTTTTTTGTCAGAAAGAAAGATGGCTCCCTTAGGCTTCTCTAATGCAAATGAAAGGTTAACTATTATTTTATTTAGATCAAGATCATAAAGGCAGGGTTCTGCATTCTAGAAATACCCTTGGCGATTCTCACCTTAGTGTTACTTTGGCCGAAAGTTGATGAAAATCATAGGCTGATTTTATAGAAGTTACACTGATGAAATCAAGATATCGACGAATGGCCATAACGCACCACCCTGATAGAACTCAAAGAGGATTACATGCTATGAGTTTGATATGCCATAAGTATTTTCTAAAAGTTTCAAGTTCAAGACAAAGATCACTTAGAATTTGGGGAGATGGAGGTATATCAACAAGGTGGAAGTTCAAACCCGGCGGCACCTTTCATTGAGCTTTTGCTATCAAATGAATTTTAAAATATCTTTTATGTTTTAATGAATCATGTGGGGAATATTGGTATGTGATTTATTAAAACAGAGGATTGATCGATCGCTAGAATGAAGCAATTGATCGCACCAAATTTGATCTCGTGTTATTTTGGCTGAGAGGTCTATCGATCAATCAATAGTATGAATCAATCGATCAGCACTTTTTTTGCCCTTTATTAATTTTGGCTGAGAGCAAAGCAATCAATTGCTTGCTAAGAGTGATCGATAGCCAATTGTGGATTTTGTTATGGAACAGGTCAAGTTGATATGTTATGTGTCCTTTTCCTCATAAAACTCTCTAGAATGTGGGTTTAGTGGACTCTAAGCATAAAGGAACATAACAAACCCTTATTCAAGTAGAGGAAAACTTCTTTTCCTATTCTCTCTGAGTTTCCTCCTTTAACTATGGTTTTCATTCACTGTGTGGGGCAGCATTTCTTCTCTAGAGTTTGTTTGTGAATCATTGGAGTGCACCAAAAATTCTCAGAAGAGGTCTATTATATCTTAGGAGTGTGTCGCTAAAGAAGCCTTACACTAAAGTGGCAAATCTCTTTCTGAATTCAGTTTCCTGGAGGCATCTTGAACTTTGATCTTTGTTATGATTTGTTTGCTAATATCCGTGGTGGTAATTCTAGTACCATATTCATGGTAATCCTATAATTCTCAACATATTCTAGACTCACAAAACCAATGGGCCAGGAGAGATACACATCCTCTTTTAAGGTCCCATGCAAGAATGCATTGCAAATGTCTAACTATTTTATATGCCAAGAGGATTGAGCAACCAATGATAATATGGTGTAAACTACAATTTTTTACACAAACAGACTTAAAGGTGTCACTGTAATCCACCCCTTCTTATTGATGGTAGCCTTAACTGACCAATCTGGCTTTATATGATCAATATTGCCATTAGCATTGCGTTCAATTTTATAAATGCATATATATCCAATTATCTTTTGATTTGCGCAAGGAGGAACTAGTGCCTAGTTGCCTTGTGAAATTTGTAATACCCCGCTTTTCGATTACGTCTAACCAAGGGGGTTAGAGGTAATTAGTGATTTTTCTAATAAATTATAGTCGGTTTCGAAGGTTGAAACCTCTATATTTGAGTAGAGCTCGAAGAAATAGGCAAAACGGAGGTCGAGAATGGAAGTTACGACCTTCGAGAATCATAGAAAATAAGCGGGACCCACTTAGAAAGAGCATGATTTATTGCTTTAAGTGGGTTAAAATTGAAGGGCTCATCGATACAAGTCCAACGGTACCAAGAACATGCAAATCCGGGATAGGATTATACACGTGTTTGAAGATTTGGATTTATATAAAAAAATATAATAAAAGAAAAAGGGAAAACAAAATGGCACGCGGCGCGCGACTGGCGCGCGCCGCAACGCGGATCGGCGTGAGCTGGCACGCGCCCACGTTACTGGGGTGCGGCGATTCCGTAGCGCTGGCGCAAGCCGCACATTACCGCGGGCACCGCCGTAGAAACTGTGGTGCCGCCAGAAATGGCGGCACAGCACCGCGGTTTCGGTAGCTCGGGGGTCTATTTAAACCCCTTTTCTTCCGATTTTTCAATAGTTCTTCTTCTCTCCCATTTCTAAGTATTTTGAGTCCGATTAAGGCCGTTTAAGAGGTGTTCTTAAGTAAATCAAGTGTGTTCTACGCAATAGTGCTGTCCTTTCTTCGAGTTGAAGACCGAACAAAGAGGAAACGCCCCAAGAGAAGGAGAGGTCTTGCCCATTGTCCTCAAACGCTGACAATCTTCTTTTTCTCTGTTTCTGAGTGTCCTAGCTCCGATTTAGTCCATCTAGGAGGTGTTCTTGACTAAATCGAGCGTGCTCTTCGCAATGGAGGGGTCCGTTCTATAGAGCTACATGTGCTAAATTACGATGTGTGCTATGCTATGCCATGATCCTTTGTTCCCTATTCTGCTATGCTTTGATGTGACATGTTTATGTTCCGTCTTGCTCTAGGGTAGAGCAAGACGTGTGGTGTGTGTATGTTTGGTCTCAGCTCAGTGATAGAGTGAGACGTGTGTATGTGGTTTTGATTCCCGCTCTGTGGTAGAGCGAAATGTACGATTTCATTAACTTATTAATTTCCGCTTGACTCTGATATATGACGAATTTTTGTATAACTCTGACCAAGTATCAATATATACGTATTTTAATGTATATAATTTTGTGACACTTGTTGTACGTATTAGCCGTTAGGCAGAACTATGTTCAGATCCGATCATGTTGGAATATTATCCAATACGTACGTAGGCAACCAACGACAAGACAACGTTGGCCCGATCTAAATCAATTATAAGTACATATTTTATTTTGTTTTACACGCAACAAACTATGAAGCTTTATTGTGTGTATGTGTCTGTTACAACCTAAGTTTACATATGGGGAAGCCTTGAAGCTCCGTAGTACGTAGACAAATGTTTTACCTCTCGCACACAGATGATGATTCCTGGTTTAAGGAAAGAAGAAATTTTCTATTGGTGATTTTGTGGGCCCGACTCGGGTCGGGTCATTACAAAATCAGAGTGTGAAATCCATTGTTTTAAACCCATTTTTTGTCTCCTTATCTTTTGACTAACTCTAATAGCCTCTATAACAAGGCTATGGTATTCTTGGGTAATTCCCATGTCAATCACATTATTCGTGGGTGTACACTTGATCTTGGGTCACTATAGTCATGTTGCATAGACGGGTACAAACAATAACTTAAAATGAACACTTCGATTAAGGTTGTACATTTTTCTCCCTTCCCAAACCCTCTATTAGGGTATTAGGGGTGTGATTAGCTGAGTTGACTATGTTGACTATGCAACTCTACATTCCTAGTTAAATAGGAAAGGTCTCACCCCCTACCCCTAATAGTTAAGGAGTTAAATCTAAGATCTTGCCATGGTCCAGTTTACCTCAACGAAGAAAATTTCACTCCCAAAATTAAACTACTGAAAGAAAATTCATCAAAATTTTTTGGGTGTTACAATAAAACCTTGAGGAAGCCCTCTAAGACTCATAGAAATTTCAAGTCAAAAAGATTACTAGAATGCTCAGAGCAAAATTGGTTATTCTGGGTGTACAATGAATTCTGGAAATAGGGCATCGTGGTAAAGAACTATGCATGTCTTACATGAATTTTTCATCAATAGAACTTTATAACACTTGAACAATGATGACACTAATACCTCAACATGATTTTCTAGATGGTAGTCAATCATGGAAAACTTGATAATTCAGCATAAATCGAAAATTGCAATTATGGACTAAACCCTATATCATACCAATCTACTATCTCATGAAATCATTCTATAAGCAATCATAAATCATTCAATTCAATCATCTCTAACAATAGTACCATAATTTAGAGTAGAAGAGTAATTCCTACCTCTTGTTGATATCAAGTTCATCCCAACTTTTAGACAAAGCTCCTATTGACTCCAATCATGTGGTTGATTTGCTTTCTCCTTCTCCAAGGGCTTTAATGGTTGAATTGGAAATCAAGCGTCGAAGGAAGAAGGACGACAGGGAGATGGGTGAGGTGTCTAGAGAGAGAAAGAGAGAGGGGGGTAGACTAAGAGAAAGGAGAGAGAGAGATTGGCGAGTGGAGGGAGAGAGAGGGAGGAGGTTTCCTTCTAGGGCATGGTTTACTTCTTTGGGTGGATTCCTAGATTGAGTCATTCTAAATCTCCTTTCAACCAATCAGCATTTAACCTTCCCTATTTGAGTCAATCTCTTCCTAAATTAGGAGATTCTATGTCGTCCACCTTACCTGGAACCAAAGTTAATCAATTGGGAAGGTCGACGGCCCATTTTGGTGCACGCCTTGGCTTTCCAAGTCCCAATTACTCATTTAACTAATCAGCCCCATTCTCCTTATTTTTCAACTTATTTTCACCTTGTTTTCTCCCAATCAACTCTAATAATCTCTACAACAAGGCTAGGCATTTCTTACACACTTTCTAGAGTATGTCTAGTACATTCACGGGAGCACACTTACTCTTAGGTCATTAGGGACAGGTCATGTAAATGGGTCCTCTTAATAACCTAAAGTGAGGCCCTTAGTCAAGTGAAAATTCAATTCCCTTTCTCATATCTTTGGTTAGGATTTTAAAGTCTTGATTAGCTGAGTTGACTAGGTAATCTGGCTAAAATAAATAAATTTTGTCCTTGCCCCTAATGGTCTAAGGGTTCAAGTTTAAGCTCTCATAGAGATCCAGTTTAACGATGACGGTGAAATTTTCACTTTCACTCCCAAAATTAAAACACTAAAAGAAAATCCATCCAAAATTTTAGCGTGTTAGATTATAGGTCCTAGGATCATCCTCCACATTGAAAATAATTGGTATTTTATTCAAAACTTGCTCCCTACTAGCTTCTATTAGAAACACACTATGATCTAGAAATACCAAATCTAGATATCTATTTCAATCATTTGTGGGTTTCGACATTTAGAATTCCCAATTAAAATTTTTTTGAGGAACTCTACATTTCTAGATTCAACAAATACATTTGACTCTAAGTCAAGTAATCTGTAGGACTTGTTATTGTAAGAGTGTCCCACAAATACACTCTTAATATCACTAAGACCAAACTTGGTCCTTTAAAGATCAAGGACCCTATAGTAAGCCCCATATCTCCACACTATCAAGTATACCAAATTTGGCTTCCTTCCCTTCAACAATTCATATACACTTTGAGGTGATTTCCTAAATGGAATTTTGTTCAACACATAACATGTAATCAACAAAGCTTCTATAATAATATATATAGTCATATGTAATGTATTCACTTTTTTTTATGAACAAAACATCATCATTGATGTACAATTTGACTAGTGTTGTTGAAGATCATCTGGTGAAGGTGAAGCATAGCAGCAAGCTTAAGAAGTGCTTCAATAGGAAAAAATAGACACACACAATTACACGCACACACTTGAGAGTTATGAGAACTTCATTTTATAGTGTGAGAGATTGTTGGAGACAATTGAATAAAAACTGTGTTTTTGTTCATTAGCAATCAATCTCTATGAGCGTGTGATCGATCAACCATTATTATTGTACACAAGGTTTTCCATAAAGTTGAACGATCGATTGCCAAGTGGTGAGATCAATCAAGGTCCAATTTTGTCATACTCTAGAACAATGAACAATCTATTGATTTCTCAAAGGATCAATCCATTGCATGTTTGCATTCAAATAGAACAAGGAATGATCGATGACCAAGTGGTGAGATCGATTCGTGTCTAGTTTTGTCACACTCTCAAACATTGAACAATCTATTGATTTCTCAAGAAAAAACCAATCCATTGCACGTTTGCGTTCAAATAGAACAAGGAACAATCAACTACCTTGTGGAACAATCAGTCATTTCATGATGCAGTTTCCTGAAATAAGTGTAATTACATTCCTATTCAAGGTAGAACTCCTTAACTGACTTAGGGTCTATAAAAAATGGGTTAAAATGTGGAAAAGTGAAAGAGAATGTCACGGCACCCAAAATGTAAACCCAAAAAAAAAACATTTACACCCTAAACAGGGGCATGAGTCAAGTGCCTTAACCCAACCAACAAACCATCCAGGATCCGTCAAGTAGAAACAAAATATCTTTTGAAAATTACCTATTCCTCGCAATACTTTGAGTGATACATACTTGCATAAAAGATGTAGAAGAAATCCCATGAACAAATTTTCAAAACATAGATAGAAAAGGGGTGAGCAAAGCCCAGTAAGAAAATAACCATCATCACATCTGTTTATGAATACTCACGAACAACATGAGATTATAAATCATTCAACAATGCATACCTTAATATCAATTTCGTGTAATTGTAACTATCATTGAACCCCGTTCAGTTCAATTATCATTTCAATGTAATAGTAAAACCAATTAAACCTCATTGTGCTAACTATGCAATCACAATGCCTAGCTAAGTCCACTATAAAATATCAGCAAAAAAATTGTAGGAGGGATTTGGGGTCATGCACCCTATGCTAAACCTCCATTGTAACACCCTAACCCAAGTACCGACCCGTACTGGGGGTTCACAAAATAAAATCCAGGTAAATTTAAATTTTCATAAAAATCAGAGCATGTCAATCAACCAGGAGCAACAAACTCTATTTTCAAGAGTCGTAACATTCTTCTACGCACTAAGAAGCTTTAGTGTTTCACTATGCTTAGATCAGAACAATCCTAATTTTATAACTAATTTGGATTGGGCCTACATTGATGTACCGTTGGTTGCTTACATACGTATTGGATAACCTCTATGACATTATTCCAATACAATCAGATCAAAATGTAATTCTGCCTAATGGCTATTACATGCATCAAGCATCACAAAATCATATATGTTAAAATATGTATATTCTTATATCCAAATAAAGCATAAGAAACCATACAGAAATCTAATAAATTGTCGAAGTTAAACAGAAGCCAATAAATTGGTGGAATACACATCTCACACTATCACAGAAATAAGCAGAACACAACAAAGCATATTAGCCTATATGAGATCCCATTAAATTATAATTATGTTATATCATAATAGATCAGATTGGAATATATCAATATAAATAGAACATTTCAGAGCTTATCAGATCATATCAGGTCAAATCGTATCATAACATATCATATAAGAGCATAGCATATATCTTAAGTAAAACACGCATTCATATAATCATATAAATTACTTAGTATAATAATATTGCTAATTACAATACTCATGCAAATAAATCCAATAAAATAAAAAAGTCAGATACGCTTACTCCCCTGTAGTCCCGGAAGCTGCAACGTTCAATGTTGCTCATTTCCTCTGGGTGTTTTCTCTTTCAGGTCTGGAGACCTCTTTTTTGTTATATCAATCTTCTTGCATACAAAGGTGACAGACATCACCTTTTTTCACTAAGAATATTTCTCTCTATGCGCTCGTAGGCAATGGCCATACCTCCCCCTTCCCAGAAACACTTCTCTTTCTACACGCCCATAGGCAATGGATGGACCTTTCTCTTCCTAGAAACACTTTTCTTTCTACGCGTCCGCAAGTGACAGACAGACCTTACCCTTACCCAGAGACTTTCTTTTTTACCCTTGCCTGTAGTCTACGAATAGAACCTCCCTTAACCTGATGATGTTTCTCTCACTGTGTAGCACTTCGGTGGATGATGATGCCTTTTCTACTCTGAGCCACTTCCCTCATGGTGGTCAGATGACAAAGGACGCAAACCCCTCTTGTTCTGGGCTACTTCTCTTTCCTTAGTGTTCGAAGGTGACAGGCATAGTCTCCTCTCACCCCAAGGCGTTTCCCCTGTATAAAGTCGCCGACTCGAGGAATAGACGCTTCTATTATGTAAAACATAGCTCAGAACACCTTTAAACGGACAAAAATGGACATAGAACCACTTTGGAAACTCCCCAAGAAGTTTCGACGAAAGTCAAAATTTATAGGGGGAGGACATGTGAGCGTACGGCAGAAAGGGGGGACACACACATATGTGTGCCACATGTCATGCATTTATTGAACCATGACACATAGTCACCGTGCATGACACATGCATAATGCGCACATTAGTGGGCTGTGCACAGCACGCAGCAAGAAGTCATGTGATCGCGCAGATGGCCGCGATTGCATAGTGCGGCACATGGGCTGCTCGGCTCAGAGCAGCTCCGGCTCAGCTTTGATTCCAGTTCGGCTCATCTCTGATCCAGCTAATGTCAACTATTTTGTGTTTTCACTATTATTTTATTATTATTTCCTTCAATTACAATTCCCACTACAAAACGCGATAACTTCTTGTACCAAATCGGAATTGCGTGTTTTTGGTACTAATGGACTCATATCAACAAGTCATTTGAAATTAGACACCACATGAGGTTATCCCACACTTTTTAAGTGGGTCTTGCCCATGTGGCATGCTTCCCAATGTCATATCTTTCACTCGACCTCCGTTTCGCGTGTTCCTTATTTCATTATGCTTGTTACTTCAAGCTCTACTCATATACTAGGATTCCATCCCTTGAAACCCCTTGAAATTAAACTATAAAGTACATAATTACACCAAACCACTTAGTTTAGGTGTAATCGAACATGGGATGTTACATTCTTCCCCCCATAAATGAATTGCTTCCTCTCAATTCAACCAAAAAACTTTTCAAAATATAACAAAATTGAAATAAAATCTAATCGTTAGTCAGATAGTAATTGCAAAAATGAATCCGATTAATTTACAATCAGACACAACATTCAGAAACACACTCCGATAAGTTATAATTGTAAAATATAATCCGATAAGTAAGTAGATAAATTATTTAAAAATTTGTATATGGTGGTTAAATTTTGATTATACTTTTATAAACCAATAATTAATTATCATTCGCAAACAAGTAAACTCAAATAATTGCTTGGATAAAACAAAACAAAATCCTATTATAATCAGATTAAATACTTATAAACACAATTTGATAGATAAGAAAATTCAAATGTCATGTTCTTAAGTAAAATCCAAAAATTTAAGATCAGATAAAACCGCCATACGCATAATCTAATAGTTTATAATACTTTAAACTCAATTTAAAATCAGATAGGTCTTTATTCGGAATCAAAACAAAATAGAGCGAAGCAAGGTTAATGAAATCCATTCAAACACAATTCCAAAACCCTGGGGACGTTTGATCTTCTAATAATTTATGCAAAAGTACAATCCAATAAATTTAAGATCGGGCAAAGGCTGGTAAATCACTATCGGAAGAAATATTTCAAACACAAATTTATTATTATTTAGAGTCATAACATAGTACATTAGGCTAATCAAATTCATGGAGACACAATCCAAAATCCTTCAGAATTTCAATAATCATAATTCAATAATTTATTATCAGATAAAATACTTGAAACAAAACCCAATTTTTGATTCAAAATCAGATAAATCATTTTTTGTTATGATCAAAATAGAGCAGTTCAATTTAGAGCAAATCAAATCAGAATAGAGTAGACAGATCAATCTAGAAGAAAATCCAGAAATTTTTGGAATTAAATCATTCGATAGATCTATAATCAAAATTTGCTAATTTAAAATTGAGTAACAGAATCTAAATATTATTTTAAATTTAGATAAATTTGCAAAATAACAACAGAACAAGTAATATTCATAAAATTGAAGTTGAATTGAAATTTTCATTTTTTTCCTCTAAACAACTATTTCAGAAAACATTTCACAAACAACATCAAAAATCATCTCCGATGATGATAGATCCAATAGATGTGATACCTAACAGCGTTTCTCCTGGCACTCATAGGCCATCGAGAGGCTCAATTAAGCAAGGAGCTTTCCCATAATGCTCCATACACGCACTAGGGCAATTATTTTTCTTAGCAGGTATCAAGATAGAATACGATAATTCTAGTTTTTATCCAGAATGTGCATTGCACCAATAGCCGTGCTACTGAACGGCATTCCCCTTGGTACTCATGGGGTATTGAGAAGCTCAATTAAGCGAGGAGTTTTCCTATGATGCTTTACACCCATACTCACACCACGTCGATTATTTTTCTTAGTGGGTATCAACGAGCTATGCTCCTATAGTTTTATACCAAATAACTAGCCGTCAAATCCGATCAAAACTTCAAAAAAAATTTCCTTATTAAAAAAAATGTCAATCATAATCTTTTCATAGAGGTAGTAGAAAAATAGATGTGTCACATTTAAGTTAGAATGTACATTTCATATTCACATCACACTCAAAGTAAACATTTCAAAGCAAACTAGACTGAAATTGAAATTCATCACAATACACTGGCATAATTAGCCTTCGAGCTATTCACTAACCCCCATGTCCCATACCACGAGCATTTTATGGTTTCTCCACAGTAATTCTACTAGCCATTGAGGCAACTTTACAATATCAAATCTACCAGCAGACACAACCTTAGAGCAGTCCAACAATACCACATGTCCCATACCATAGGCATTTAGTGGTTTCTCTTAGGGAGTTCGACTGTTTTTCTTAAAACCACTTTCAAAATGTATACATTTTAAAAATGAATCTTAAGTCAACATATTGGTAGAAATTATTGCAAAGCTTTCCACTAACAATGTACGTCCTATACCATGGGTGTTTCGTGGTTTCTCTTTCACAACTACACCGACTTATAATTCTCTTATAAGCAAATACATCCTTTGAAACAAACCATTTGAAATCGAATTTTATTTACGATACACTAGCAGAACTATCTATAGAGTTATATATATATATATATATATATATATGGAAAAAGTTTATATGAGCCAGGGCTCATATAAACTTACGTGAGCCCTGGCTCTATGGGCCGTTGGATTTACATCCGGCGGCCCATAATATTCATGGGTTAAACCAATAAGTATAACTCATGAGAATTATAAGCCACCGGATGTAAATCCAACGGCCTATAGAGCCCGGGCTCATATAAACGGGTCTCTATATATATATATAAACAAATTTATTGAACTTTTTAAAATGTGATCATTTTAAAGACATATGTATATATTTTAATATACCAACAAAACTAACTCTAGAGTTTTCTACGAGCACTTATGTCCCATATCATGGGTGTTTGGTGGTTACTCTTAGATAGTCCCACCTTCCTTCAAAACAAATTTGTTTCTTAATTAAATAAATTTTCTGAAACAAACAATTTGAATTTAAATTTTATTTTAATAACCCAATAGAATTAACTATAGAGTCTTCCACTAGCACCTTGTATCCCATACCATTGACATTTAGTGGTTACTCTTTGATCATTCTACCATTGTTTAAAATAAATTTGAGATACTATTTAAAATCAAAGTCACTAAAATCATTTTGATTAAAAAAAACCATGTAACAATTTTAGAACAAGTATTTTTGATGAATTCAAATTCAAAATCGCAATTCATAAAATCAAACTTCAAATAGAATCCAATGCCACACATACCCAACCAAATTACAAATCATTCTTGATAAGAGTTCATCTAAAATCCAATATAACACATGCGAAACAAAGTTTTAAATCGAATTCGATACAACTTATTCAAAATAGAATTTTTAAATCTTGTTTGATTAAAAATTCAAATTCATAAAATTAGAGTTTGTGCTAGATCCGATGTCATACATAAATTTAAGAAATTTCAAATTCAAAATTTATATTGAATCCACTATTACAGTTGAAACAAACAAAATTTAAAATTAATTTAGATTCAAAATCAGAATTCATATCAAACCAAAATTTAGAACAAAATTTATAAATATTAAATGTTTCAAGAGAAAAATTTATAAAATCGGACTTTATATCAATCCGTGCAACGTAAGTAGGACAAAATTTTCAAATCATTTTTAATTAAAGGAATCCGAATTCACAAATATCAGAGTTAAGAGCAATTTCGACACTGTGTGGATTTTCGTGTTACGACCTCATATTGTTAACCTAGACTTGCCGAGGCCAGTCCAACCAATCACACATGGTTGAGTGT
Organism: Saururus chinensis; assembly: GCA_035235625.1. Lineage (NCBI taxonomy): Eukaryota > Viridiplantae > Streptophyta > Magnoliopsida > Piperales > Saururaceae > Saururus > Saururus chinensis. The sequence continues at coordinate 2,493,828 of CP141145.1, read as the reverse complement.
CATGTAGGCAAGACTCAGTGCCTGCTAACTACTAACGAACGAATGATAATATATCCAAGCCCAAATGTTTATGTCCCATACCATGGACCGCTAGGGTTTTACCTTAACATCACACTTGTGCAATGTAGGGTGGCTCTAGCTTCTACATAGACCAACTTCACTACATGGTGTGGGTTCTAACTCATGAAGCCGATATTAAATTTAAATCACATTGTATAGTAAAATATTGATACAAGCATGCATATGTTAAATACGTTCAACATCTATACATATAGTCATTTATGTTAAAAAATGCATCCAACATTGTCATAATATATGCTCCCATGCTCTATATGAACATATCATGGAGCAAAATTTATAATGACATGTAGGAAATAGCCTTATACATATAAAATAGGCAATACATAAAAAATAGCATTAAAATTTACTAAAATAATTAATTCCTTAAACATGCACCTAAACTCAAATATATCATAGATTAATACCTATAAAATTAGGAAATAACAAAATAAATACTATTTATGCACACATACACTTATACATATGAGTAAAAGAATTATTAATTACCTACCCCTATATAAATATGAGAGAGGGATCATGCTCACTAATTTCATATCATCAAGAATAAACAACTATGTGTTAAAATAATATTATCCACATAATTTTCTTAATTATAAGAAAATTCATATTTTTGAGATATAAAAATATACCTTTAAGGATTAAATTATATAAAATCACATGGACCTCAAAAACTCATGAGATATTTACTGATCACTAATGAAGTAATAAGGAGACTATATAAGTTTTTACAACCCAAAAAACTATCATCTTAATAGTGTACAAATGATTGTAGGAAGAGAGTTCTGGTCAAATTATAAAAGATCAACATAGGTATGAACACATCATGGTTAAAATTTAGAAATTTATAAATACGTATATAACTACTTATCGGTTTTCTAATATCTAGCCAAGAATATCACATGAATAAATACATCACAAAAATTCAAGAAAAATAGGAAAATTTCTAGTTCGAACCAACAATCAATCAGACCCTATTTTAATTATTAAACAATCCCTAATTATGTTAATGAATACTCATTAAAGTTGAGATTCATCAGTAAGTCCCCTTACCTTTGATTTTTGAATCGGGCATGACTTTTGCAAACTTGGTTCCTATGAAATTGAAAAATTCTATTAAGAACTAATCTATATTACTAAGGAAATTAATATGAAGGATCAATCTATCATGAGAGAGTCAAAGAGAGAAATTTGCATTAAAATTGCTTCCATTAGAAGAGAAAGAAAGAAATTTGGTAAAGAATGAAGAGAGACCTGTGAAGAGAGATAAAGAGGGGGAAACTGGGAGGGACGTACTGGACAAATGAGTGAGAGGGACATGCGAGAGGGGTGGGGATTTTGCTTGCCCCTTTAATAGCTTTATCAAGAAAAAATCACCCTTATACAAAAGTGGTTAAAGTGAATTAGCTAGAATTTTGATTTGTAAGACTTAGTGAGTGGTTAGGGGTCAAGATTCTAGCTTGTTAGAAGGTTGAGAGAGAATCAGTCAAAGATTTTTCAAGAAAATCACTTGCAACCGTTGCTTAGCGCCAAGAGAGAGAAAATTTGGTGCCAAGTTCTGATTGGCCAATGTGAATCCCACCTCGAAACATGTTTAGGCTTGATCAGTAATGTACCTCAAACTTCAAATGGTCATATCTCAACCATCCGGAGTCTTATGCTTTGAACTAGTGTCCACAATGGCTTAGCAGCCCGGTAATAGGAAAGGAGCGACACAAGATGGCCATGAAAGGGGAGAGGGAGCGGCATGTCTGTCGGGAAGGAGGGAGAGGCAGGGGAGAAGACAAGAGAATTAGACATTAAATAATTCATTCCATAATCCCCATTAGGACATAGCCGTTATACTTAAATAGACAAACTTGTGGGCTCACTAACATGTGCCTATGATCCATTAACTTAATTAAAAGAAAACCCTAACTAATAACCTTAATTAACCTCTTGACCTAAATGCCCTTATTAACCATGACATAATTAAAACCTATCCTACTAGCACGTGGACCCAGTGATAGACCCTTAGGACATTCACAACATTCCACCACGCTTTGCTTGTGCATCACCTTGTCTTCGAGGTGGCCTAAAACTCCAAGCAGCGGGCTCACCATAGTTCCACTGTGAATAGCCGGTCTAGAATCATTGATGAGACAAACATAATGATGGAGATAGTAGGCCATTACTCAAAAGCAGACATACATAAGCCAACGCAAACATGTTGGGAGTGTAGTTAACAGAATCCAAGGGCAAGGTAAAGCTCCTGTCAGTAGGGATGGGAGATGAAGGAGGTGGGAGAGCAAAGGAACGGGCTTGACTTGTTGGGTGCAAGACAAAGTGGAGTGCTTGTACAAGTCTCCAACAAGCAGGGTCATCAAGGGGACAGTAGGGTGGCCTGAGCTAGCCAACAGAGTGATCAAACATCATCAAGGTTAGATAAATATCGAAGACAACAACCAGCATAGGCATTAGTGGTGCAACAACTTTAAAAATAGGTGAAGTAATAGACCCATGTGGCCACCAAAATTCTAGAGCCAACGGAAGGCCCAGCCCATGTATGAAGTTGCATCTAGATCCGAGTATGGTTAGACTCATGCAAAGTCCACCCAGAAGGATTGCCAAGTTGTAGTATAGCCCAGGACACAACACATAACAGATGAAATTGAACACCGACACATGATGTGTAAGTGTCAAGCGGACACCATAAGGCATGTCAGTCTTGCATAACTCCTTGTGGAAAGCCAGTGAAAACAGGGATACATGGCAAGATTTTCACCATGGGTAGAGGGAAAGCAGGTCTCAATTTGGGTGTTACTAGATCAGAATCTAGCCAGAGTCACCTTCGCTGGTGAATCGCCAGAGATCTTGATGACAAGCGGTGGAAAGCTCCAATTGTTGCCAGTGGAAATCAGACCCACACAGAAAAGAAAATCCTGCATCATCAGGGCTATCTCCCATAATCCACTCCCGGATTACTTACAATTACCGTAGTGGGAGGTGGTGGCAGCCAGGGATGCCTTGCTGCTCCAGATGCAAACATCCCCTGTTGATCTAGCAGATATTCAGACCCCGGCTTCACTCAGAACCACCATTTCTAACCCAACTGGTCTCCCTACCAAACCGGCCTTATGCAGCCCGTCCTCTAGCAGTGGATTCAAGGCCATCTAGTGCGACGCCTCCATCATGGCGTACACCTCTAGCATGGGTGCTCCAAATGCCTCTAATATCTATTCCATAATGGTGGCCACCAGGGGCACACTACTGCTCCGGATGAATTGGAGCTTTAGGGACTCGGGCTGGGCAGATGGGTTGGTCACGAAGTGACAGTCCAAAGAGACGGCGATACGGTGGCTTTTGTTCAGAAATGGAAGTGATCCGGTGAATACCCACCCGTGTTCTTCTGAGACCACAACAGGAACCCAATCCTCCCCTGCTTTCCCCTATGCCCACTGGAGGTTATGTCCTTCTAAGGAGTCATCGTCCTCCAGACTCAAATCCGATCTTAGGGTGGTGGTACTGCTGACAGTGAGATTGTCTGGCCCAATCCTCTCCGGTTTTCCAGACGTCCAATAAAAATCCTTGGCCAAAATTGGGCCTTTGATGGGAGCCGCGACCGAGTTTTGCCCGCCCCAGAAGGCGATGGTCTTGGAAATATTCCTCCTGATCGTCCGAATCAGGGATGCCTTCCTGAACTGGGCCTGGAAGCGGTGGAAGCCGTATCCACTGTGCAAGAAGCACATTTGAAACTGGTCGTGGGATGGCTCGTTCACTAGTGGGCCAGAGAAGAGCGCCCACGATCAATCGAACCTGACATGAACCCCCGTTCGATGGGACGGACATGAACCCTCTCTCGATCGGACCCGATAGAGGAATCCCGGCACTGATGATGGGCCCAGAGTTGGTGTTCATCGCAAAACGGGGCACGGGTTGGAGGGAATGCTTGGTGATTGGCTGGTCATTTTGCAGAGGTGGTGGATCTATTGACAGTGGTGGACGTGCTAAGATTTGTTGTCACAAACCGGTTGATATAGCAAAAGTGATGATTCCAGGGATTGATGGCTCTAGTACCAGTGTTGTGAACTGGTGTCCACAATGGCCTGGCAACCCGATAATGGGAAGGGAGTGACACAAGATGGCCAGGAAAGGGGAGAGGCGGCATGACTGCCAAGAAGGAGGGAGAGGCAAGGGAGAAGACAATAGAATTAGACAGTAAATAATTCATTCCATAATCCCCATTAGGCTATAGCCCTTATACTTAAATAGACAAACGAGTAGGCTCACTAACATGCACCTAAGGCCCAATAACTTAATTAAAAGAAAACCCTAACTAATAACCATAATTAACCTCTTGACCTAAATGTCCTTATTAACCATGACATAATTAAAACTTATCCTACTAACACATAGACCCAGTGATAGACCATTAGGACATTCACAACATCTTATTTATATAGGTGTTCTTGGGTGCTTTACTTCATCTTCGAGTCTACTTTCTCATCCTAGAAGTCACAATTCTAAGTCTAGTAAGAGAAACACTCTGTTTGCCTTATATTAATAGCTACATTTGAAAAAATAGTGGTTTTTATTGAATGGTGCAACCCACATAAAAAGAGAAAGAAAGATAAGCTTATTATACTCTTTTTTAAGTACCCAACCACTTAAATTTAACCAAATGGATCTATTAATTTGAAACAAACTTTTTTTCCAAATAGAACTATTAATTTAGGATGGAGAGAGTACTATTTATAAGTAACTAGGGTTAGAAACCAAAAAGTCAATGGGTCCGGTTTACTAATGTCTAAAGGTTCCACTAAATATCTAGTTCAACAACGAGTACACACACTCTAAAATAAATCAAACATGAAATCAAAACATTTCCCTAAGTTCAGAGACCAAACAAGATCGATTATTAGACCCATTTGGTCAAAAGTTCATGCCTAAAATGTGGCAGGAAAATTTTCTAGACCAAGTTTTGATGCAAGAAAATCTTTAAATTAAATTTAAAAATTTTGGTTATTACAAAGACTGACTTGGAAAACCTTGAGAAAAAAAGGAACACTTTTCTAATGAATTCAAGGGTGAAACGACTTTCTTAGTCATGAAACTTTGTCATAAAAATCAAAAGAATGATTTGAGTTGAACGAGAGAGCACTTATACTTGAAGGACTAAGTGGGTTTCTTGGAGAATTGCGGAGAAGACCGAAAGAAATGATCATTCATGTTAAAGGAGTTAAAGTGAAGATCTGGATCTTTCATAAGCAATAAAGGTGGAGAAAACCAAGTTGGTAGAAGTAAACAACCAGGGTGGTGTTACAAGAGTGTAGATTGGTCTGGAAGCTAGCCAAGAAAGGAAAATGACTTTCTATGTATCAACCAGAAACTTTATATTCTTGTTTATATAGTGCATATTTTGGTCTAGACAAAGAGTCCTGTGGTTATCCGAAAGGTTTCCACATAAAAATTCTCTTGTGTCTTTGTTTGCTTTGATTTGCATGATTTGGTAGACACATAGTAATTTGATGCATAGTATAAAATTTCTTATTATTATTATAGGAGGAGATATATCTTGTACTTTAATTGAGAATTAGAGACACTATATCTACGCGGTTTGTCCACCTTCAAACCAACTTCTTCACCCCACAAATTTAAAGTGACATAAGCATGTAAAATCATGGAATTTATCATCTCAACTAATTAATATATGATTTTATCTCTCTACTAAACCATTTTGTTGAGGTGTATAGTTGTAGTCGCCACATGAATAATTCTATTTTCTTTACAAAACCATAAAAATTCTTTTAAAATATAATTTCACTTCTATTGGAGCAAAATAACTTTAATTTTTTTTCCTACTTGGTTTTTAACTTCAGACTTGAAAACTCTCATTACATTAAAAGTTTTGTGTTTCATTCTTAAAAGGTAAACATAAGTAAACCTTGAAAAATCATTAATGAAAATAATGCAATACTTTCTACCACCTATAGTCAAAACACCATTAATTTCACATATATCAGAGATAATTAATTCTAAAATCTCATAATTCTAGGAAGCCGATGGAAAAAGCATTTTAGTTGTTTTAGATTTTATGCAAACTTTACACTTGTGATTTTGCAAACTCTGAAATGAAATCATTTTTTGCAAATTTTCCAAATATAAATTATTTATATGGCCTAATCTAGCATGCCACAAATCACATGAGTTAACAACATAAGGAAAAGGCTAATATATTTATTTCATCTTTGATACAAATTTTATACATCCCATTAGATGAATATCCCTTGTTCCTATTTTTAGACAAAAAATTTGCCTAATTTAAGTGCAACTTTGAAGCCTTTCTTGGATAAATGTCCTCATAGACCAAATTCTTCCTTATGTTGAGAACATGAAGCACGTTGGTTAAAGTAAACTTCTTTCCTGATGTGAAGTTGATTTCAACAACTCCTTGTCAGCCACTTTAGCTCAGGTATGGTTCCCCATTTGAACATCTTACACAATGGTCACTTCAACATAATCCTTGTAAAGGAAGATGTCATTGTACAAATGAATCATGGCAATTGAGCTAAACCACCAACCTTCATTAGAATCTACCATGTTTACCTTCACAATCACATCCACAAAACTCACATTTTCTTCAACATTATTTGCAGTGTTAGTGTTGGAATCTTTACATTTGTGGGCATAATGTCCCTTTCACCATAAAAAAAAGCAAGTTGTCATTTTTTCTCTTCTTGTTGTTTTTGTTGGAGCTATTGACATTGTTGGGATTTCCTCCTTAGAAATTTTGCTAGAATTTCCTCTTGTTGGAATTGGAATTACAGACCTCCACATAATTGCCTGCTAGATCATAGAATGACTTGTCCTTTGTGTCTCTCACATTGATTCTTCTTCAATATGAAAATTACTTAGGATTTGATCTAGGGTAAAATTCTTCAATTTGTACAAGATTTTTTTTCTGAAAGTCTTTCCATGAAGGTGGAAGTTTTCCAATAATCGCTCCTACTTGGAAACTCTCGGGGAGTTTTGTCTCTAAAGCACTCAACTCGTTGACAATTTGCTTCAAATCATAACATTGATCTAGAATGGGTTTGTTGACAACCATTTTAAATTTATTCAAAGTGCTTAAAATTCAAGTAGTTATTCATACCTTGCTCTTCCACTTTCTATTTGAATTCCATCACAATCTAGAATTCTTTCACTATCCTTTTTCAGCTTATGTATCAAAAAGGTGGTTTGACAATGTGTTGAGGGTATGTCCCACATAGAGAAGTTCGTGTTCCTCCTTCCACTCCACAATTAGCATTTTTGAGTATTCACGTGTGTGGGTTGGAATAGATTTCAAGGAGGGATAAGGGATGTAGATGATCTTCAACGCCAAAAGAAGGAATTTTATCTTGTCAACCCAACGAGTGTAGTTTGAACCAGCACAACAATCCAACTTCACCAAATCTTGGTTCATGATCTTTAGAGAAGAAAAATCAGCATTCAACAATGACGCCGTGATTATTTCATTAAGATTAGTAGATGTTTCATGCTTGAACAATCTGAATTCGCAATTAATAAAACATAAATTGTGGCTTTGAATCAAGTAGACTAAAACTTTCTTTAAGGAAATATTTTCCCTCTTTGGTACACCAAATTGATGTGGGGTTCTCAAGAAAATTCTCCTCCTGGGATAGTCAAAGCCTTTTTGGATCTGCACTCAGCAAAAGTGAAAAACCATGTTCTATCATTAAGGCTTTTGTGAAATAGTTGGGAAGAGAAGGTTTTAGAAAACACAATGAAATTACTATACGAAACACATACACACTGTATATTTATACAAAACAACATTGAAAGACACCTATAAGGAAGAGATACCAAAACCCTTAAAAAAGAAGCAGTATGTGAATCAATTGATTGCATCACCCGAAGATCAATCTAGTTCAAAAAAAGTGAAAATAGTACCTTGAAAGATCTATCTCTTCATCCAAACGATAGATTATTCAGTTTACTGTAAAAAAAAAATAGTCAATCGGTTGATCAATCGATCCACCCCGACCAGTTGATCAATCAATCATTTTTATGATAAAAAATACAACAAGCCCCGACTTTTTATCATAAAAAATAAATATAAAACAAGCCAACAATTCCACTGAGATTTCACTTAATACAACAAGGTTTCTTTTGAATTGAATCTCAAATTAGTACAAGAACTACAAAGTTAAGTAAATGTTTGTGGTGATATTATAATTACCCTTATTTTTGGTAAGATTTTCTCAATTTAATAAAGAGTTTTAATTAAATTTTATTTGTTTAGGAGTTTTTTTTAGAAGTTTTTACTCAATGAGTTTTCTTAGGGTTATGATGGAGCTCTAATAAACGAGCATAACGAGTCGCGAGCCGCGTGAAACAGACATTGGGGTTATAAGCTAAGGCCTCGATAAGCATGTCACATGGGTGGGACCTACTTAAAAAGTACGGGATAACCTACTCATGTGGGATCTTGTTTCATAGGACTTTTCGATATGAGCTCAATGGTACCCAGAACGCGTGAATCCTTCATAAAAAATGCTGAAATATTTACCAAAATAGCTTGAGGAAGTACTTAGGTCATAGAGAAATTTAAAGACATAAAGACCACTTGAAGGCCCAGAATCAAATCGGCCATTCTTGGTGCACAATGATTTTAAGAAAATAGGGAGTTAAAGGAGAAATAGATGTACATAACTTCAACAAGTTTTTCCTTAGATAAAATCAATAGAAACAACAAGATTATAACTCCAAACATAAAGACACAACATAGTCCATTACAATAATCATAAGAAACATATTTCAAATAACCATATAGTCATAGATCATGAAATCAATAATAAAGTCCATAACATTTGCATGTAGATAACAACCATAACTACATGAAATCATGATCAAACATCAAAATAACCAAAAGTAAGCAGATCACCGAGTGTGGATCATTTTCCTTTCAAGTTGATTCTCAAAAGCTAGAGAGTCAAAGAAAAAGGGCTCCTTCTTGCACAAACCATAAGTAACACAAAACTCTAAGATGCCAAAAAAAAAACAAAAACTACTCCAACCACAAAGGTTAAAGGCAAAGCACTTTCTCTTACCTGGATTCAAGTTTTTCTAATCCCTAATTGGCATCCAAGATAAATCAAATTCTACAAGATGGTGCTCCAATGATAAGGTTTTCAAAGATCTAGGGTTTCCAAGGGTTTATCTCAAAAGAACTATGAAGAAACAAGAGATAAACAAGGGGAAGAAGCATGGAGAAGAAGGGAGGAGGAGAGGTCAGCCAAGATAGGACTAACAAGAGAGAGAGAGAGAGAAGAGGGTTGTGGCCAAGCGAGGAGGGAGAGAGAGGGGGTGGGTGGTCTATGTCATGGCCCGGATTTTTTTGATACGTAGAAAGTTAAAATTATAATCAGAGCTTGTTCGTGTCACGACTTGGATACATTTTGCCTTAAACATAACATAGTATAGTTCATTTCGAAGGAAATACACAGTCTATGTACAAACACACAAGAAAAAATATAAACAAGTCTTCTCAATCCCAACATAAGTAAAAACAAGTACTTAGGACCTACTGGTGTTGTTGTAGATCCTTCTTGCAAAAATCATAAGTCAACACAAAATTGTAAGATGCCAACAAAAAACAAAAACTACTCCAACCCCAAAGATTAAAGGCAAAGCACTTCCTCTTACCTGGATTCAAGTTTTTCTAACCCCCAAACAATCCCTAATTAGCATCCAAGATGAATCAAATTCTCCAAGATGGTGCTCCAATGATAAGGTTTTCAAAGATCTAAGGTTTCCAAGGGTTTATCTCAAAAGAACAATGAAGAACTATGAAGAAACAAGGGGAAGAAGCATGGAGAAGAAGGGAGGAGGAGAGGTCGGCCAAGAGAGGACTAATGAGAGAGAGTGAGAGAAGAGGAGCGTGGCCAAGCGAGGAGGGAGAGAGAAGGGGTGGGTGGGTTCATGTCATGCCCCGGATTTTTTTTATACATAGAAAGTTAAAATTATGATCAGAGCTTGTTTGTGTCATGGCTTGGAAACATTTTACCATAACATAACATAGTATAGTTCATTCCCGAGGAAATATACTGTCTATATACAAACACAGAAGAGAAAATATAAACAAGTCTTCTCAAGCCCAACATAAGTAAAAACAAGTACTTAGAACCTACTGGTGCAATTGTAGATCCTTCCTCACCACTTGAAGCTCCAAAAAAAAGTGTCTTCTCACAAGTCTTTTCTACCCGCAATCTATTCCTCACCAGGTGCTACAAGGTCTCGAAGGTGCTGAGTATTTTAAAATACTCATTATGACTATTTATTTAATTAGACATAAATATAACATATGACAGTTTTCCAATTACACAATCAAGTAAATAGATAATACTTTTTGAAAACTAGGGTGGGCCTCTCACCCAAAGCCTCTCATAGAGCTTTTTCCTACGTATTGAAGATGCTACTAGGGTTTGTAAATTATCAAGGCTTACCACTAGTGTCTCAGACACTTACTCTATTCAATGGACTTTGTTGCTCGTATAAAGCAACCTCCTCTTACTCCTCCACATATCATCGGAAAATATTTCGTGCTTGTAGAGAGAAGAGACACACATGCTCATAGGGCACTTGATCATGAGAGTAGAGAGTTTCTTATTGTACTCTCTACCCTAGTGTGCATAGAATTCTTAAGAGATATTACCCTTTGTTAGGGCCTCACAAGACTAATGTGTGTATCATGTATCCAATTCCAAGTCGGATTAAAATTGTGCACTTCATCTTCATAGAGCTCTATCAGTATGTCTACCAAGTTAAAGTTCCATACAATTCATAATTTACTTTAAGAGATAAACATTTGATAAAATAAATATATGAGACAATCTGAAAATATACACGGAAATTACTCAAGTACTTAACTAGAATTATATAAATAAACTTCATAAGACAGCCTATGTAAGTATTTATGTCTTGAAAGAGGATAAAAGCCCCTACATAATCTTCACAAATTCAAAGGCGAGAAACCGGACACTTCTTACTTGAACGACAAATTTTGCCCTTCTAGAGTCGTCAAATCCTTAAAACAAGCCTCCCATCACATAAAGCACATTTGATTTAGGTGGAAACACCTCTTGAATCACCCAAATTGGAATTAAATCTGCTTAGAAATTGGAAAATGAAGTTTGAGGTGTGTGGGAGTAGAAAAATTGAAAAAATAGAAGAGCCTCCGCCTTTTATAGGTGTTTGAGGCGATTCCACGTGCCATGTGGTATGCAAAATGCGCAAAACGCACCCTAAAGCAATTGTTGCACATTGGGTGAGGCTCCTTGTGCACCGCACAAGCCTGATGCGCGTGCTCATTGTGTCACTCAAGCCAGGCATGGGCCCGCTGCACCCTGTGTGGGCTGATTGCATGGATTTATGTGCATCACACTACCAAATGCATGCCTGCTGTGCACAGCTAGTGCCAGTTGGTGCCAAAAATATTTTTCTTTTCTCATTTTTTATTTGAAAACCAAAATTTAAAAATTCAAACTAGCGTATCTCCCTAACCCAAAGCTAAAATCATGCATTCTTAGTACTATTGAACTAGTATCGGCGAGCCATATGAAACTAAACCCCACATGGGTGGGTTATCTAGTACTTTTTAAGTGGGTACCACACTTCCCGAAGCCATAACTTACTACGTGATGTTCGATTTAGGCATTCTTAGTCTCATTATACTCATCTCACAGAGCTCTACACAACACACTATACTTTTACTATAAAACTATTTTAAAATTTTCTTCAAAAATTGCATATGTCAAATCAAATCCAAACTAAATTGGGTTCATCTTCTATCATGACACAAACATTGCATTTCTAGGCAAGCCAGCAGCTGTGTCTAGCAAATGCCTTACCCGACTCATATTCGTGTGCCTGCTACCCGATTGTATGCTTAATTAGTTCAAAATTAATCCTCAAAATTACAAAAAATATATAGAAAAATTGAGGGTGCTAGATTAAGTCCAAATCTTATAGGCTAAATATTATGTCATAGGTCAACGAAGACAATGGTGTCAATAGAATTTGTGTCGTAAAGCACACTATTCATATTCAAGACCAATTTGGGGGTGGTTATCATTTGATAGTGCTCTTCGAGAGTTTTTCAAACACGTCAAAAATACATGAATCTGAACATGTATCATATAGGGGGAAATGAAAGAAATTATTATTGAGAAGTATGTTGTATACACGGGGCTTACAAAAAAGTTTGAGAAAACATAGTCATGTTGGATCTCAATTGATAAAGCTCATTCTAACAATACCAAGAATGCTCAAATCCAAGTTTGGGTGTGCAAGATACAACGTTACAAACTTAAAATTAATATAACCTAAAAAATAGAGTCCATGCCATATCAGTTGCTTGTTTTATGTTTACACGTGGCATGGCATCTAAAAGAACATAAGTAAATTACTTTGCTAAAATAACCTCAAATCACATGCCAATTCAAACTTGTATTAAAAACATAAAGATATAAAACATGGACAAAATAAGAATTAAGGGTAAAAAAGTACAAAAAAAATTTATCTAGTCACCTAATTTACTTTATATAATACTATGATTTCAAAATTTATTTTGGGTTTGACCACTTAAAAAGTACAAGATAACATACCCATATAGAGTCTAGTTTTGTAAGGCTCATCGATACGAGCTCAATGGTACCAAGAATGTGTAATTCCGTATTTGAGATAAAGAGTTATCATGTTTTGAACTAAAATATAGAAGAAAAGTATAAAAATAATGAGGGTGCCACATGGCTGGAGTGCGAGCCACACATCCCAAGCCTCACTGATGTGACCCTGACTAGCACGGCGTAGCTATAAAAGGGTGAGAAGGTATTATTTTGGGGATTTTGCTAGTTTTCCCCATCTTCTAGCTTCTTTAAGACTTTTTGAGCTCATTTTAAGTCCAATTTCAACCATTCAAGAGCCATTTCTAGCTAATTTGAGTGTGTTCTACACAATGAGGGGGTTTGTTTTATGAGTTGAGTATCCTAGATAGGGAAAACTCCTAGAAAAAGTGAGAGAACACCGAAGAGAAGAGAGAAAGCTTCGAAAGGAAAGATCCAGAATGAGGAGAGGCTCCACTTGCCTCGACCTTGGACAAGGAGAGGCTCCACTTGACTGGACCTTGGACAATGTGAGATTCTTCTCGGCTGGAGTTTGGACAAGGAAAGGCTCTAACGGCCACAACCAAAATTATAAGGGAAGAGAGTAAGAAGTCTTGATTTCTGACTAAGTAATAGTATTGTTCGGTTTTCAAGGAGTTCTTCTGGATCTAAGCCTACAATTCTATCTTTAAACGCTATGTCATTAAGAGGATTATTAATGACACATTTTATAAGATATTATATATTACTTTGAAAAGACTTTCTGTTCGATGAAAGAATGATTTATCTAAAGTTGAATGACTAATTTGTGGAATTCTGATGTTTTGGATCTTCAAACTCTCTAGATACTTGCCCTATTTAGCTATGTTGTGTAAAGGATGTCGAATATCATGGGAATTTCCTATCTTTTTGTCTTTTGTGTCCCTATGAGCATGGGAGTAAATCTTTAGTTATGGCTTCAAATGTGGATACCTATCACATTTGGTTGTAGTGTGCACAAGATTTGGAATATCATAGGTAATTCTTATCCGTTTGGTTTCTATGGCCCTATGAGCATGGGAGTAGGCCATTAGGTATCACGAATCCACTCTGTAAAAGAATGATATGTCTGATTCCAAATGATTTATTAGATTCTTTGGATGATTGATTTATTAGACCTTATCTAAGAATGATATGTTTATTTCAGACTAATTTATTAGATTCGTTGGATGATCAATTTATTAGACTCTATGAAATAATGATATGTATGATTCTGAATGATTTATTGGATTCTCTAGATGATCAATTTATTAGACTCCGGATGATCGATTTATTAGACCCTGTGAAAGATGGGTCTATATGATCCTTTGAATAGCTAAATTATCGTACTCTATACCAAATGATATCCAATGCTATGAACAAATGATTTACCTGATTCTGTGAAGGAATGATTTATTGTAAGTAGTAGGCAACCAACATGATGATAATGTTTGCCCGATCCATTTAACAAATGAATTATATTTTTATTCTAGTGAGAGTGTATTGAAGCGTTGAAGCTCTATAGTGGTAGAGGAGTGTTATAGCTCTCACACACAGAAGATGCATTGGGAAGAAGAAGGAAAAACAATTATTACAATATTTTGGACCCCAAGTCGGGTTTGGCCATTGAGTTTATGGCTTTCAGGGCTTGAGTGTTACACTAAGGCTCTTGGTTTACTTATTGAGGTACAAGCTTCTAGATTTCCACTTCAAGCCGAGCTCAAACTAGAAGGTTCAAAATCAAATGAGCTTCAAGATGAGCTAGAGCCAAGCTTGACCCATTGGAGTTCAAGCCAAGCAATCACAATACTTTGCTCAACTCATCTCGATAACACCACTTTAATGTGAATGAAAATAATAAGAATTTGAGATTTTTCAAAAGGAGGTCAATTCTACCTTGTAGAATTTGAGGTCTAAAAAGCTTATCATTTTCTATTGCTAGTGAATTTTAAACAAAACGGAATCTACCCACTAATCCAATTTTATTAAGCTTGTTCCTTTCCAAATCTAGACAACAAATAGAAGTTCAATAAACCCTTTTGGGAAATTAGAAACCCAAAGGACCTTTTCACCAAGAATCAAAATTTTAAAATACTTCATTTATTTACCAATTTTCCATCAATGTTCATAGAATAACAACATTATCTAGGATTTATTCATTTCAAATTAGGTTTATAATTTTGTTTTTCAGAAAAAGTTGGTTGTGGCCTGCCTATGGTGAACCCACTAGTGGCACATCTCATCTAGCAGTTATGGCTAGATCTAGTCTTATCATGCCCCACCACACCCCCTTGACTAGAACCCATTCCATGGAGAGATAACGAATGCACGACGAAGCGAAAAGCTAAATAAAAACTGGGCTAGATCAAAGTACATAACACTCCCTTTGTGGAAATGTAATTAACGAAAGATAAAAGAAATTCAGTAAAGTCTCCTAGTTATTCAAATACCCACATAAGTGTCAGAATCACAAAGTGAGTCTCAAGCCCAAAAAGACAACAAATATGTCTAAGCCATTAAACTAGACACTCCTATAACATAAAAAGTATCACATGTTATGTCACAAGGTTACATTAAAGTATACATAAGTCCATCCCATCACATATAAGAGTTATTCTCACTCCATGTGCACCTAATCGTCTCCATACTCGTAAAATAACTCACCTTGAGTACCTACTTAACACAAGCATACAACCCTAAAACAAAACAATAAAAATGGGATGAGATTAGCTCAGTAAGGGTTTAAAAACATAAAAGCTTACATTAACACCAAAAGATAATCTTGAAGAATCATAGCATACACCTAAGCACAACCAATTTTAATAACACAAGAGCATATCAATTTCCTACATATACAACCTATGGAAATATTCCATTCATGCATATCTCTAAGCAACACTTGTGCATCATGTCTTAGTCACATTTCATAATCCATACAAGCATCATGTGCATTCAAGTATGATAATCCATACACATCATGCATGATCAAGTATAACAATCCATACATATCCTACATGATCAAGTATCATAATTTATACACAACTTGTGTAAAAATAAGCATTATTATTCCTACACAAAGCCTATGTAAATAAACATTATAATCCATACACTAACATGTGTAAATATTACAGTGAATGTCTCATGATAAAGAAATCCCAATATTCGAAGATACTGGCTCTGCTCACCCTTACATAACCCTAAGCAGCCTGCTCACCCTAGAAATCCTAAGAAGACCTAAACAGTTTGGCAAATCCTAGCTGAAAGTGGCCCTGGTTAGTTGGTTCATACAGACAATTTAGCATGAATTTTCAGTTCAATCTCAAAGTTTTCTTATTATAGCATTCCACTACACTCACCCGGGGAGGAAACCTGCCCTTTTGAACGTAAAACCATGCCCATTGGATAGAAAACTTGTCCTTTTAAATATAAAACTGATTTATTCAAATCTCTGATACGACTAATAAAAAAACTACAACACACAATGGCAAATCACGGTTAAACATAGTTACTCATGGCTTAACAACTTATTTTTATGATGTATGTAGCATAATACATATGTGAACAATGCTAAGTACATGTAAACATAAGTAGTCATACTTTATAAGTCCTATTATGCATAAGACATAGTCTATACATTGCTAAAGAGATCATGGAAGCATAATTGTGCATAAACATAATTGGTCATGTTCATAAATAAGCTAAAACATGTAGAACATGGTTCATACATATTTAATGTTACATGAGTTCAAGCATTCATACTTCATCATAATCATACTCTACTCATAACATGTGAAATACATGAAGAAGTGATCAAAATATGGCTTAAAATAAGCTTAGAATCATTTTTGTTCATGGCTGAATCTGTGTCAAGGGCGATAAATTGGCTTAATTATTTTTCGAACTTCCTTTGTTGCCGATCGATTAACCTGACATGGCGATTGGTCGGTCATGCCTAGACACCAAAAAATAGTTTCTTTCACGAAATTGATTCGAAAATTATTCCAAAACACCATAAAAATTCATAAAACCTCATGAAACTTCATATAATTATTATCTAACCCTAATACATATTCAATTTTCAATTAATCAGTCTAACAGGGAGATTAGGTTGGTCATGCCCAAAAACCAAAAAAATAGTTAGTTTTCTTTGCACGAAATCAATTCAAATTCATTCCAAAACTCTATAAAAAGTTATAAAACTTGATGAAACTTTATATAATCATTATCTATCCCTAAGACAAGAACATGATTTCAAAAATATTCAAGTTCACCCATCCATAAATTTTAAGAACATGATTTCAACCACAAACATGGTATTAGTGCAAGAAAAACCTCATCAAACAAAAATCTCTTACCTCAAATCAAATTATAAACCCTTGAATCACCATTAAAGCTCAAGGAAACCCTACCCAACAAATTAGGTTACACTAGCCCTAATAAAAAATCTAATATTTTTACCAAATAGAAACTCAAAACAACTAATAGATGATATATAGATCTAACATGTTCTATTACCCAAAATAAAAATCACAAGAGTAGGAGCAAGAAATCTGAATTTAAGTCTTCAAAGCATGGGAAAAGAATAAACTTGAGAAGAAGAAAACCAAGAATCCCATTCAAGAAGTAAATAACATGAGATTTAAGGAAAAATAAAGGAAAACATGCAAGAGATTAGAAGGATTTACCTTAGATCAAGATTTTCATACTTGAGAGGTTGTAGAGCTCTACTAAAGCCTCTCAAATTTAAGCACACCCTAAATAGGGAAATGACCAATATTTCTATTTATTGTTAAGGCAATTAAGTGGGCTTGAAATATGCCAAAAAATGAAATAAGTAAACCCACATAGTAAAATAGGACAAAAATAAATTTGACAAATCCTAAGCCTATTTAAAATGTTAAGTGATGGTCGGTGGCCTAAGAAGTTAGCACGTCGCCAGAGATGGACGTTCTCTTAGGGTGGGGCCCACTTCCTTAATAAAAGGAAGTACATGGCAAATGGTAATAATTAGTGTGATACCTAATGGATTAAGCTAGATACTAATATTTTCTAACTAAAAATTAAACTAAACTCAAAAAAAATTCATAATTAAACCAAATTATCATACAAAAATAAAAAGAAACAAAAAATATTAAAATTTTACAGATCTTATTAGTTTGATCCATTGTGGTGAGGCCAATTAAGGTAAAAATGAGCTACAACTAACCAACTCAACTAGCTTGATTGAGGTGAAAACCAACCAATCCTAATAAAAATAGGTAGGTCAAAACTGTTCTAAAATGGAATGAGGAGAGGTGGGGGGCGAAAGATGGCGTTTGTTCTTAATTTTGAAGTAAAATAAAAAAATAAATTTTATCTTTTTTATCCATTTATGAGGATAAGTATAGTTGTTGTCAGGGCATTTAACTCTAATTTTTTTAACTTATTATTTAGTTTCTCGTAATGATAATAAGCCCAACGTAAAAAAAACACATACAAATCGCACCTCTCAACTTTTCCCTTGTATACATTATTCCTCTTGGCGGCCATCTCGGTTTGATAGGAATCGATCGGCTCGGTTCGGCTCGATCAGTGTCCGGGTCAGTTTTAAAATCGTGTCCTTTCCTTGGTGACCAGACTCCACAGGCAATGGCGGCCAATCGTCTGCTCATCACACGCCCACCTCCCCTCCTCTTCGCTCTCAACCCTTTCCAATTAAAACCCATCAAAATAATCCAACTTTCTCATACTTCAGCTGCAAAGGCAAGCCGCCCTTTCTCTCCTTTTGCTCTCGTTTGGCTTCCATCTTGATTAGTGTGCCTTTTACTGGTTCTGTGCTTGCTTGCAGATGGAAATTGGAGCAGTGTTGGAGAGGGATGAGAGCAAAGAAGTAAGTAAGAAGAAGATTTTCGTAGCTGGGGCTACTGGGGCCACTGGAAAGAGGATTGTGGAGCAGCTTCTAGCTAAAGGGTACGAAATCCGGGCGGGTGTGCGGGATGTTGAGAAGGGAAGAAGTAGCTTTGCAGATTTTGATTCAAATGTGCAGATCGTGGGTGTTCTTTGTTTTATGAGTTTTTGCTCTGTGAAAAATTATGGGCTTCTCTTGATTTGAGGTTTTTTTCCGTCTTCTTTTGTTGACATGGGTGTTGAGTGTGGCAGGTGAAGGCGGACGTCACAGAGGGTTCAGAGAGGTTGGTAGAGGCCATAGGGGATGCGGAGGCAGTCATATGTGCTACTGGCTTTAGTCGCTCTTTTGATTTGTTTGCCCCTTGGAAGGTTTATTTTTACTTGTTTCCTGCCTGATTATGATGGTTCTTTCTTGAATTTTTCATTAACGTCATCAGACTTTTATAGTGTATAGAAAGCCGTGGCGTGTGTGTTGCATTTTCACATGAAGTAATTTAATTGAATGTCATCCTCTTCTTATATGAACAAAGTTTTGTGATGCCTATTTATTCTGATCTACTTAGTTTTTGACATCCCCTGGCAAATCAATGGTGGTGCTGAAGTGATGTTTGTGCACTAATTTTAATTGGTAAATTTAATGAAAGCCAGATGTTTAAAACAAAATTATGTTGCTTAAATCTTCTCCATTGATTTAATGCAGAAGATTTCAGAGTTCTGCTCTTGCTAAGTTAAAAATTCTACTGTCAATATATTCGAGGTCTTGTTTTTAGAATGAAAAAGAAAATGATGTGTTTAAAGGCTGGTTTCCTTATAAGTTAGTGTCTGATATTATGTTGAGACTTGAGTATTTAACTGCCATAAAATCTCCAGATATCTGTTAAAGAATAACTGTAGATAGATTGTTTTGTCTTTGATTATGTCAATTTCATCAGCTTTGCCTGATAGTTCATAAATTGGTAGGAAACACCACACCTTTCAGATAGAGAGTGTGTATAGATTCCCATCCAAGTCTGCCTTTTTGTGATCCGTTGTTCATTTTCTTCTTGTCACAGGTTGATAATTTTGGCACAGTAAACCTTGTGGATGCATGCCGAAAAGCAGGGGTGAACAGAATTATCCTCATCAGCTCCATTTTGGTGAATGGAGCAGCGATGGGTCAACTCCTTAATCCGGCTTACATTATTTTAAATGTATTTGGACTTACTTTGATTGCAAAGCTAAAGGCAGAAAAATACATTAGAACCTCAGGTATAAATTACACTATTATTAGACCTGGCGGACTAAGAAATGACCCCCCAAATGGGAATATCGTCATGGAACCTGAGGTACACTTGTGTGGAAGTTTGTCTGATCTTCCAGTTTTAGCCAATTTTAATACATAGCTACAAATGTGCTTGTTTTTACCATTCACTGTGTTGTGCAGGACACTTTGTTTGGGGGATCTATATCCAGGGACCAGGTAGCAGAAGTAGCTGTTGAGGCATTGCTTCATCCAGAGTCTTCTTCTTACAAAGTAGTGGAGATTGTTTCACAAACAAATGCTCCAAAGCGCTCTATTGAGGATCTGTTTAATGGGATTAAGCCGCATTAATATGTAGAAGACTGAGATCATATCTGAGGTATGTGAGTGAATATCCTGTTTACTTTTTGTGAGCCCCATTATATTGTGATTAGGTGTTGTAATTAATGTATATCGTTTTTTATTAACTATAGAAACACAAGCAACAGATGTATCCATTCTCTTGTAAATGTTTGATGCTTTCAAGCATTGTAGATCAAACATGCACCAGTCATGAGATTTTATTTTGTTTGGTGTTGCGAGCTCAAGAATGAATTGCGTAGCTTAATACCTTTACTGCCCTACTGGGGAGTGGAAACTAATTCCAACTACCCATGCTATCCCGTCTGGATTTCAAACGTACACCAGTGCAATGAGATCTGATTAGTGTATATGCGTCTGTATCTGGTGGTTGCAGCCAATTGATTAGTCTATCAGGGCGATATTGAATTCAGAAAAATCACTTAATTGGTAATCTTTTCTTTGATGTTAAGAGCTTAAGAATGAGTTGCATATCGCAATACTTGATTGGACCAAAACACCCGTAAACTTGTTTATTGCACTTGAAATAACAATCATTTAAGGAAGCATGCAAAATCTCAGGTTTCAGATAAGAGGATATGACAATCTTTTAAAGATGAGCAGGATGAGAAGCCTCCTATTGAACATTAACCAAGAACAAAGGCAATGCTTAGGAATGTGATCCTTATACCATAATAGTAAATGCCAAGGCAGCCTGAGAATGATGGGGATGAATGGCGACTACCTCACC
Source organism: Saururus chinensis (assembly GCA_035235625.1). Lineage (NCBI taxonomy): Eukaryota > Viridiplantae > Streptophyta > Magnoliopsida > Piperales > Saururaceae > Saururus > Saururus chinensis. The sequence goes on along the minus strand of CP141145.1, from coordinate 2,472,872 downwards.
TTATTACTTTCCAAATAAGTGCGCATTATGTTAGAAACTAACGATGTCTCAATTGGTTTCTAAATTATCTCGTTACGAAGAAATGAGACTGCAGAAACACAATGTTGCAGTACATCAGAATTTTGACATTGGCAATTATTTGCAATCATCTTCAGGCTTTAGATCATGAGACCATGCCCAAGCTATGCCATGCGGTTATTAGTTGCAATCCCCACTGGGCCTTCTCACATTAAAGACACAAAGATCAGCTAAATCATGTACAGGGTATAGATTATGACACCATGGCGAAGCTATACCATGCATTTTTTATGCTTCTCATGGAAAACGAGCCTAGCGTAAGTTGCACATACGATCCCTTTATTCAACAGTGATATTATATATACTAGCGCATACACCGTTGATCTTAATTATAAAGGCTCCCATATGCAGCCTAGGCTAGGTTCTTTGTGGAGAACATGCATGGTACAGGATAAGTATCATATGTCTCATTGACCAATGAAATCCCAACAACATAAGATGCTTTTGTGTATCCTTTTCTGGGTCCCTTGTGACTCTGCGCCACCCTCCATAATACATGGTTAAAATAGTTAGATAGGCCTACCAAGACCTCCCTCAGCCAGTACCCAATATGGTCGTCGTCACCAACAATTAGCCACCAATTATGTGTGACTTTATCCTTTAAAAAGATATTTGTATGTGTATAGTATAAGTAGATCATTAAGGTTATTGAACAATTATAATTGTATTCTTAATCCATACTTTGAATAATAGAAGGTTCACTTTTTATGACTAACATTTTTCGATTTGAATCTATGCTAAATAATACCGTCAAATACATGGGATACATGTTGGTGACTAGCTCCATATAATTGAGGTCTGAAAACTATATGAAGTTGAACTAGCTGTTTACATGTCAATAGATGTGATGAATCTTAGATGAAGAAACAACGCACTGAAGTGTACATTCATATCATCTTGGTCTCCCATATACTCAAAGTAGTTTTGCTTCAAGTCCAGGCATACTTGTCTCACTAACTTGTACAAAACGTGGGCACCTTAAATTATAACATCCTGTATGTTTGAAGTTGTCCGCAGTCCGCCTGATGGTACATAATTATAGATATATATAAAGATTATGACCTAAAATCACCTTGCTAAAACATAGCCAAACATGGATAACATTTCTTAGCTTTACCATCCACCGTGCAAATGTTCTCGTTTACTGATCACCAAATATGTCATCGTTCACCTATAAAACCCATTGTCATAAATTAAAATGTGTTAATTTGTTAGCTAATTCATGTTATTACACATAAAATTTAAATCTGCCGACGAGGGAGCAATTTATGGATAAGATATGTGGAAGACTAATTTACCATCCACCCTGCTGATAGGGAGATTTTTAGATCTGTACTGTTCATCTCCAGCCCATGGACGCCAGACATTTAGCCACGCAGATGCTCCATAATATACTCCTTCATAGGTGCTTTGGAGTGCAACCTGCATTGCAAGTGAATGTTCAAATTGATATTTGGGACACAAGTATCTTCAGCTACATCAGACAAATATATGAGCATATGTTCAGAACAATAGATAGTTTATATGATTCAGCTTTTGCCAAAAGAAATCGAATTGTTAATTAGTTAGCAATTTTCGAACTTGTGACTGAGCAAAGGGACCACTTACACGTTTGTCAACCACTTCACGATATTCTGGAGGAGCAATAGTTGAGGTGCTAGGAGAAGTGCAATGAAGAAGACCTTTATGAGGCCTATGAAATGGAACACTGCCATGTCCCCGCATTTGATTTCTCCATCAAAGAAAAAGTGGGTGACATCTACAATAAAAGGTTCAGAACAATCACTAAGCAACTCAGGCCCAAGCAGAAAGAAACCAAGTTCAAAAAGAGTGGAAATAATAAATGGAAAAAGATAACATGATCTCCCCTGGCTCATGTGGATTGCAAGCTATTGGATCAAGATCCCATGACACACATTAATAGAAGGGCCAGGTGAGTGATTTAAACTTACCTATCCCTAAGTCATGTACGTCATGGGATCAAAATCCGATGGCTTGCGATGCCAAGTTCATGTTGCTGCGCTTGAATCCGGGCTCTTACTATTATGCCCCAAAATTTTTAAACCTATTTTATGAGTAAAATAGTGAAAATAAATTTTTTTAAATTTTTTGTCAAACATTTGTAGTAAGATATATCAGGGTGCAACTAACTTGTTTTTCAAACGTATAAATACTAAATCAAAGTATAATAGTAATTTAAGTGAAATTTTAATTTAAATTAAAGAAGCTTTTGCCCGAGTATATATGTCTAAATATCTTGATATCTATAAATACAAACATATTGGTTGTTACACCCCCAATTTCTAGGTATATTTTTTTTGTAAAATTCATTTTGGTCCTTCTCTTAAAAAAATATCTTCAATCCCATCTGTCTATCTTGTTTGTTACAATGGTAACTCATATGAAATAAATCAGTAAAATAAAGAATTGGGGGTATACGTATCATCTATCTTCACAATCATTTGAATGTAATATATACCAATATCTCTAATAAAAATTTATATAACTATTACATTAAAATATTCACATGACCCACAACTTTACAATTGTCTCCTAACAAGATATAAATTAATAAAAGATAAATAGCATACTCACATGCCAAATCAAACCTAACTGAAGTATCTTCATAAATGTAGAGTAAATCTTCACAACATGACCTTCATATAACTTCAAGCCTTGAACTAAACACCTACACCATAAAGGATGTTGAGTATATCGAAATACTTAATAGGATAACAATCTTAAAGAAGCATAAAAACATGATCAACATACCGTAGAATACTTGTTGGAAAACCAGTTAATTTATCACCATACAAAGAATACACACATTTTATATTATTCATTCAATTTGCAAGCAAAAACCCTTCCCGAAGGTTCTCTAGACACAATAACCTCATCTAGGAGTATTGCACTCCTAGATATTGGGCCACCACATAATGACCTCAATACTCTAAAGTTTGTCTTTCCTCATCCACACTATGAAGTAAAGGCTCACTAGAGCTCATGGACCCTCGTATTAAAATTCTGACTTTTCATAACCATCAAAAGCTCTTGTATTGCGTTGTGCAGATCAGTCATCTTTTAATATTCTAGTCCATTTTAACATGATTCTTGGGCTAGTGAAACATTTCTACATAATGTTTATTTTTAGAAAGCTAGAAGACTTTGGTCCTTTTTTATACCTATTCATGTGGCTAAAAACTCACTTTTTGAGCTGAAAGACCAAGGGTTCCTATGACCTTCATTCTCATATGCATAGTCTTTTTGGTACCTATTCATTGTAATAAATAGTCTCATACACATATATTGGGGATTCTAACCCCTAATTAATATACACATGTGACCTTTCATCCACATCATATATCACACAAAAAACTATGCATTATTAATTATAAGTATTATAGCATACAGTAGCTATAATCTTAATGAAATCCAAAATTATATATTCCATCAGAAGCCAACCTTACTGACATGTTGATGACTCCATTGATGACCATCAGTGAACTCATCGACACATCAAACCTTGTCGTAGTGATTTTGAGGTCCATTAGTAACCTCATATACGAGTCGATGACCTCACCAATAACCATTAGTGAGATCACTTACGCATCAAACCTTACTGATAGAATCTATCGGTGACCTTACAAACGGGTCGGTAACCTCACCGATAACTATTGATGAGTTCACCAACATGTCAACTATCACTGAAAGAGATGTTAATCTCCATCGGTGACTTCACTAGTAGGTCGGCACCATCACAGATAACCATCAGTAAGATCACCAACGTGTCGACTATCACAGAAAAAGATATAAATCTCTATCAGTGACTTTATAGATGGGTCGATGCCCTCACCGATAACCATCGATGAGTTCACCAACACACCGAACCCTACAGACAGTGGAACAACAATATTGTGTCATTCTCATCGATGCCTAGTCGATACATTGTTCATACTATCGATGATCAAAAACTACATGCCTGCAGCGCTTACATGAGCATTGTTCATCTTCTTCCTTTCATTGGTGTAGCTACCAACACATCGGCAACTTTACCGATGAACAAAATCATGCCTAAATACTCTCTTTTGTTGCGGAAAACTATATATATCAATACACATTGAAAATCTTTCACAAAATAAAAAATCATCAATCCAAACTATGGTTTTACTTCTTAATATAGTAAAAACTATAAATTGACCCAGAGAATTCAAAGCACTCGAACTTCACTCAAATCGACATTAGACTCAACAAAAATCATGAAGATAATCCAAAACTATATCAATTTGAGAAGATTTTAAGTTCAAAAAGCCATCCAACCTTGATACGTGAGCGTCACCCGATTCTCCAACATTCCCTTCACTTTCTATCATCTGCTACTCTCTTCTCAAGCCGCAAGTCTCCTGTTTGGACTCCTTCCCCTTCTCACTCCGTTTATAATCCTTAAATAATATCTTGAGTACCCACAAAATCAAAAACTGAATAACCGCCTCATATTCTCGAGAAACTGTATGCATGCACCATTGGAGGTTATGTTGATATGTCGATGAGTCTACCGATGGAAATTTTATGAATTCCATCGGCAAGTCTACAGGCATGCCGTTGGGTCACCGATGGCAAATAATTTTAGAAAATACGAGGAGTTACATTGGCACTCACGTGCCTAAAGTTATCTACCTTTAAATATTTAAACATTAAGCATGTCAAGTGGCTAACAACATCATCCTTCCTGCATATCTAGAATCCAAAAGTAACTTTCACCTTGCAAGGAGCCTGCATCACATGGATGCTAAGTATACATATATACCTAGTAGGATGGCTAAGCAAGAACTATAAAATAAAAATGTATATGATTGCACTACATTATCACATGGTCAACAACTATTATATTTAATAGTAAACATCATTATAGTTACATATAAGTGGAATAAGCATAGCATTCCCAAATACTTTCACATGATTTCAAATTCATGTGCATGATTACACCACATTATCACAAGGTCAAGAACTATTATATTCAATAGTAAACATCTTCATAACCACACATAAGTGACATAAGCATAATATTCACGAATGTTTTCACATGATTTCAAATTCATAATGTGACCTCACTTAGGAGCCTCTTGCCCCATAAGTGTAAGGTATATGGTTCTCTATGACACAGTAGCCACGTCTAGGGGTACAGCCTTGCTTTACTGGACCATGAACTACTCACACTCGGACCTCAGTTCTTTTGAAGTCTGCCTACTCCATCCATACCATGAAGCTAAGGCCCACAGGGGCTCATAGACCAAAATGGTTGAGATTCTGACTTCTATGATCATCAAAACCTCTTATATTGCATTATGCGAGACAATTAGAAGCAGGTTGGAAAATACAAGATACTAGAAGACCTGGGTCCTATTACATACCTAAATCTTTCTATCCATGTGGTTAAAGACTCACTTGATGATCCATTTAGATACAAGGATCCTCTGTCCTTAAGTGCCTTTATCCAATAGTCTAGGAGTGCAATCTGCTACAAGGATTTCCACACACGCAAGGGTACATATACCCAAACATCATCAATCACAAATCACATACATATGAACTCTTATGCGTATAATTTCATGCTATTATATCACTTAATAATAGCTTATATTATCCCATATATTAAAAGCCATATCATCTCATATATTGGCATATTATGCATTCAATAGCATGTTATTATATCTCATAATAATAGTCTAACATGTATAGCATTCCCTACTAAAAGTTACTCAAAACCGACTTGTTGTCAGTAGACTCAATGACGTGTCAGCTAGGTCACTGATGCCCATCAGTAACCCATCGATGTGTTGAACCCTCACCAAAAGTGGGATGACAATGAATGACCTTCCTCACAGATACATCGACCTCACTGCCAATGACCCACTGGTAGCACACCAACATGTTGATTGCATTTCATCCATTTAACATCATGTTATTATGTCTCGTAATAATAACCTAATAGTAGACTCATTGACATGTTGATCAGGTCACTAATGCCCATAAGTAACTGTCACGCCCGAGGTTTTTCCACATATTTACTTTAAAATTTTACTACAATTCTATTCTCAAAACACATACGTAAATCGACTAAATTAACAAAGTTCAAAAGGTGTGAAAACAACTTTAATAAATTAAATTATCTTAAAACAAACAAACGTTCTCAGGCGTGACCTAAAACAAAAGCGTACTATTAAAACCTACCATGGCCATGGGTTTTAAAAATAAAAACCTCCCAGACATCTCTCAGTACAAGTTCTTTCACAGTCTGAGAATAAATCGTACACAAGTCCAGTAGATAACATAATTTTCTCACCTTAGTCAATACATGAGATCATAGCACCAAACTCCACATAACTTCACTATAATTTCACTGCGCTCAAAGTCGATGAAGAATTGTCCACACAGGGAAAAGTCTAATCTCAAATAGCTATCAATCGACCTGCAAAAGCCTCCAGTCAAAGGGGCTAAAAAGATGGGGTGAGTATTTTCATACTCAGTAGGAAAATACCCAGTAGGGGAAAAATGAATCAATGAACTCCACAAGTTCATATATAGATGCTTCCATGCAATCACACATGAAGCAAAAAGAAATATGAAGTATAAATATTGTCACGCATACAAATCCTCGTACAAACCGAACTTACACTTACCCATATATCATGCTCTTACACATACTCTCTGAATCAGTTGTATCAGCTTACTCATACAAACATATGCTTACACTTACAACATATACCTACTCGTACGACCTTATTCGTACAAACTTACTTGTACGACCTTACTCATACAATCATACGCTTACACAAAAATGTACTCTTACATCTTCCTTAGAAGCTTACACTTACGCTTACCGTTTGAATCAAAGTCTCGCAAACTTACTCGTACAACATACTCATACTCATAAACTGTAACGACCGTGAATTTTTGGTATGTTTTCTTGCCTCTAAATAAAGTATTTTATGAGTTTTTAATTATTTTAAATTATTTAGAGGCAGATATTTTGAAAGTTTTTATTGGGATATGATAGAGCTCGGTGAGACCAGCGTAACGAACCTAAGAACGTATGAAACAGAGGTCGGGAGCGAAAGTTACGACCTCGGGAAAATGTCATATGGGCGGGACCCACTTTGAAAGTGCGGGATGACCTACCCATGTTTTGGTCTTATTTCGAAGGACTCGTTGACACGAGTCCATCAGTATCAAGAACGTGCAATTCCAACGTCACGGTTGGAAGTTATCGTGTTTTGAGTTTAAGATATTATTTTAATAAAATAATATCATTCTGGATAGGATCGATGATGCAGTGGATAAAACTGATGACAAAGCGGATAAGATTGATAGTGGATAGGATTGCTGACAAAGCGGATAGGATTGATAGTGGATAGGATTGCTGACAAAGCGGATAGGATTGGTAGTGGATAGGATTGCTGACAAAGCAGATAGGATTGACACGTGTCAACCTCACATCTATCCAATTCTTCTATAAATAGCATCCTCAGCATCCAGTCTCTCCCACGTTTTCTCATTTCTCTCCCACGTTCAGAAACTTCTGTTCTTCATTTCTTACTTGTTTTAAGTCCAATTTAAGTCGTTTAAGAGGCGTTTCTACCTAAATCGAGCGTGTCGGACGTCATGGCGGAGTTATTTTTCTGGTTGGAGACCTCTAAAACCCTAGAAGTGGACATCCAATTTCGTGGTGTCCGATTTATCGGTTTCGAACTCGTGCGAAAGGCGAGGTAGGGGCTTTTATCCTTTCTTATGGCATGATTATAATATTTGGTTGTGTTTTTAACTTATTATTTATATGACTCTCGCATGTTATGCGCTAGAGATTATTTTCAAGATATGATTTATGATTTTTGCACATATATCCTATCTGTTGAACGGTTAATCGTTGAGATAGAATATGATTTATATAGTGTATATTTATAATGTTATTATGTATATTCGAATAGTCGAATGATTTGCCGCTGGAAGCGGATATGTTTTATACTACATGCATTATGATTGCCTCGTACATAATAGTTTGATCGAATATTTATTCGTGGATTTTGATATAAATTATACACGGTGAAGAGTGTGAGATAGAGACAAACTAGCTTCGCCACTGTTTTCATTTCGAATGAAAACAGTATGTTTAAATGACGGTTTTAGAGGACTCGTCCTTTTTGAAAGGAGGATACTCAAGATTATTTTTGAAAAGACGTATCAGCATGGTGATCGAGTCACTGAAGCGGGACAAAGAAGGGGTAACTGTCTCATTGGAATGAGCGACCAACCTTGCCTTTGTAGTCGTTGATAGTGACGCTCCCATGTCTTGTAGAGGCGAAGCTAGGATTTTCAAAAGGATAAACATTGGGATATAATGTTTTAAAAGAAAATAGCTCTTTTTGGAAGTCTGGGAACTCTAGGATATTTCGATTGAGTCTGGGACTCATGATTATGAGTCTGGGACTCATGACTATGAGTTTGGGACTCATGAGTGTTTTGGTTGTCTGGAGCTATTGTTGGGCGCCCCGATAGAGCTCCGTTAACTAGATGAGAGCACAATTAATCCGGTTCGGAATCGGATGCACGGTACCTAATTTAGCCTGGTGAGCCCCTAACGAAGGGCAAGATCCTTGATTCACCCCTAACGAAGGGCAATTATTAAGGCTGCGCGCGCTAGGATAGAGAGTATCATGGGAAGACTCTCTACTCTCTAGATCCCGGCGCCCCATGAGCACAGGTGGCTCTTCTATCCACAAGTACGAAATATTTTGAGATGATATGTGGAGAAGTAAGAGGTCGCTGCTTTGTACCCGCAGCAAAATTTTTATTAATATATATATGTCTGGGACATTTGTAGCGAGCCGTGAGACCTTGCAAACCCTAGTAGCATCTTCGATACGTAGGGAGAAGCTCTAACGGTGGTTTTGGGTGAGAGGCACACCCCGTTTTCATGGAAAATACTATATATATATATATATATATATATATATATATATATATGTGTGTGTGTGTGTGTGTGTGTGTGTGTGTTGTGAAACTGCCATGTGTTTATTCATGCCTGATAGTATAAACTCCCCTACTGAGTATTTTAAAATACTCACCACCCCCCAGACTTTGCAGGATTCAACAAAGCTTAGGGTGCGGGTAGACGGGCCTACTCCAAAGTTTTATTGATTGATTTCAAGGATTTCAACCGCACTAAAACGAGTAAGAACAACTAATTATTTTTCTCTTGTGTGTTTGTACACGGACTGTGGTTCTTGGGGATACTACTATTTTAATATCGCATATGGTGATCGGCTCCAGTTGCGGGCCCGGGTAAACTCCGATATCTTTATGAAAAGAAAATTGTATATGCTTTTAAAATCCCGGGGCGCGACATAAACTTACTCTTACTGTCTTCCAAAGAAGCTCACACTCACTTTAAATCTTACACGTACAACTTACTTAGAATCTGAAACATACACTTACTCTTACGATCGTACACATACTACCAACAACTGAAGCTCATTACAATTAATAAGCTCCAGCATCGAAAAGGAATGGAATGCCACTGGGGCGTCACCTTAACCTTCGGGGAGCAACTAAACACCATGGACTTTTCCGAAGGCAAGGCACACCTATGCTCATGGGGCATAGGTTCAAACAGGTAAGAGCAGATCAATGATACTACTTACCTAAGCGCGCAAATGCCCACTCTCTGGGGCCATACAGTGCCAACTAAGGGTGGAAAACATACCATGCCACTCTTGGGCAGAAATCTTACAGTGCCACTATTGGGCAGAACATACAGTGCCATCGGTAGGAAAAAAACATACAAAGCCCACGAAGGGCAGAAACTTACAGCGCTCTCAACATAGCATCAAACGTCTGGGCCGAATACAGTACCAAGACTAAATCCCGCAGAAAAACACCATGGCTAGACCAGAAAGGACACTCAATCGATTACTTATCGACTGGCAGAAAACGGAACTTAATCCGTCGAAACCCTCAATCTCAACCTCACAACGTTATAAAATTAGGGTTACTTACATTCAAGTTCATATTAGGTAACTTATGCACGTACAATTATGATCGGAACGACTTCCATCTTACAAATCTCTACAGTATTACTTTAACTCGTGATCCATACTAATAATCTTACCATCATACACTAATGACCTTACAACTTACAGCATCCGCCTTAAAACTGAAAATTCTTACTCAAACTCTTCAAATGAGACCCTTTTTTACCTAAGTCCTGTCATCAAACCCTTACTAATTCCTTACTCATTATTCTTTCATTACAATTCATATTACGTATATTATGCCTGTACAATTATGTCGTTCTCTCTTACTAACTCACAATCCCCCAAGATGTTCAAAACCTTAAGTCTTCTAAATCCTTACATTGCTTACGTCTTCTGCTCAATGCTTCGGTGTACCACCCAACTCAATCCAAACTAATCCTTCAATCTCATCAAATCTAACCTTCACTTGTCAATCTTACGTCTTTCCTCGCCTGACATACAATCATAGTTTCCACATCATAGTCCACGAAGTACTCCTTCACCAAACATACAATCGAACACTTTTTCTCGTACCATCAATCACTTACCACCAATCCACAACAAAGATCACATACTCTGGTCACATGCATACGATTCATAGCAACTTACTACGTGCCCTTAGTCTTTACTAACGTACGCATACAATTCACACACATACAACATGCTTTTCTAATCAGCATAAACATGCAAAATATTAAATTATAAACTCCTAGCATGCTACTACACAATCAAAGCATGCTATAATGAAATTACGAGTTCAAGGTCCCCTACCTCGTAATCCATAGGAGTTTGATAGCGAGCAAACGACGGTGGCGGTGTCGATAGCGGAATAGGCAGCCAAAAGCATCGCATTGAGAGAGTTGTTGTGTCCCGAGGATTTTCAAAGATGCTGGAATTAATCTCAATAATGTTAGATTAATTTCACTCAAAACCAAAGGTTTGGATGCACTAGGCGAACAGACACAAAGTCGTGCCACTAGAAATGGTAGCGACTACAAAATGGGGGTTGACTGATTGGAGGTCGGCCAATAGTTTAAAATACTTTGTTGGCCACAAACATTAAAATGGACCGCAGACCACATCCAGCGGCAACAATTCTGCATTGTCGAAGCCTCACAAGATGGCAGAGGGCTTTAACAGCCATATTGCCTAGTGGTGTAGACGTTCCCTAAACATACATTAAGGCACTAAGGCTTGGCGTAGGTGGCCGATAAGGGTGGCTCCATTTATAAACGCTACCCACAACCAATTTATTGTACGGACAATCATGCATTAAGCATAGCTTACAGTGGAGGATAGGCCACGACATTAGTCAAGCCTTCGATGGACTGAGTCTAACGACTGACAATTTTTACTTCCCCTTGGAAGAATCAAAATTTGGGAACTTCTTGTAAGTTTCAGGTCGTATGTCATAGGAAGTGGGGGTCAGAGATGGAATTGGGCTAGAGTTATTGGCCCTTTATGTCATTGGGCCGGGGCAAAGCCCACATCGGTCGGACATATGCCCAAGTCCACGCTCGCCAGGCGGGACACTAGCTTGGCCTTAGGCTGGGGTGGTTCACTCGACAGTGGTCAGAGGTGTACCCCGAAGTTTAGGGGCGTTTGGTGTGTGCAGAAGACATGCAGAGGAGGTCGGGAGCGGCGACCCCTTTCCATTATTTGGTAAAGTTGACATCTACAGTTGTCTGCAATAGAACAGTCAATCAGAAAATTGAAGAGACCCAAGACCTGATTTAGCGGGGGCGACAGTGCACCAAATTGGGGCGGCAGACACGCCTCACCGAGTTACGAATGGCCCGACATGGCCGGGGGCTAGACCTGAGAGAAAATGGGACCCAACAGTCACCGAATAGTGGCACGTCCAATGGACATTGGCCCAATACCGTCTGACGTCCAACTGCGGATGATGGACACAGCTCGAGAAAAAGTGTAACTTTGCTCTAATGCGGGTCGACCAAACAAACGAATCGGAACCGATCAAGGCAAGGGAGGCCAGACCTCGACACCTTGCCGTAGTTGGCTCGAGACGGCATACTATGGAGAATTAGTGGTTTGCGGACGACAGCCGGAACACAAGACAAAAGTTCACGGCAAAATTTCTGTCCGGATCAAAAAATACTAGAAGAAGGGGTAAAGGGCAGGGGAGGTGGTTGTTGGGCTAGGACGATGGCCTTGGTTGCAGCCGGGGCTGCAACCTTACCGTCACCTAGCCAAGTTATGGCCAACGGCAGTCATAGTGGCTGGCCACCGGCGGGACAATTGACGGCTGCAAACCAAAGAAACAAAACATAACAAGAAAAATGGGTGGCGGAGTGCTACCTCACGGCGGCGCAGGAGGGCTGGGAGGCCGGGACGGCGGTGGTCAGAGGTCACAGTGGTTGGGGCGGAGTCGTGGTGGCAGTTTGGAAGCCATGCAACAGCGGCGGTGGCAGATTAGTACAAAGCTGAGAATCTTGGTTTGCCAGACCAAAATAGGAAAATGGAATAAAGGGACGGCGACGGTGGTGGGGAGGCCGGGACGGCGGTGGCCGGAGGTCACTCTGGCCGGGGCGAAACCTATGGCAGTGGTTTGGAAGTCATGCAGCCACCGGCGATGGCAATCAGAGCAAAATCATGGGGGTGTTCTCTGTTGGACTGCAACAGAAAATAGGAAGTGGAGCTGCGGCGACCGGCGGGGATGCCGGGACGGAGGTGTCAGGACGTCACTCCGGCCGGGGCGAAGCTGTGGCGACGGGGTGGCGGCCTTGCAGGAGGGGATGACGGCGGATTGGGTGAGAGATTCTCCAAAATCACCACCGGGCCGAAAATAGAAAAGAGGGAGAGGGGCGGCGGTGGCTGGCGGGGCCAGGCCAAGAAAGTGGCAACGGCGTCGCTAGGCCAAGACCGGCCGGGCGAAAGCCGGGGGCTGACGGCGGTGCTACCACTGGCGAAACAGAGTGAAGGGAGCTCCCCTTCACTGTTCACGGGTTGGGCGTGCTGAGGTGCACCTGATCCGATCCGAGTTATATAATTTTTTTCCTTCTTTTTTTTTTCCTTTTTTTTGCCTCTTCCTCCTGCTTCTGTTCTCACACGTCTCGTCCGATTTTTGTGCCAAAAATTTCTGTGATGCATTGAGGCTCATGACCTGCAACAAAACACCACTTCCGACTCTTACAGTCGCGAATATTAAAATTACGGATATGCCGAAGAGTAAAATTTATTTATCGAAAATACAACCAGAAACTACAGAACATTGCAAAAATTGCATAAAATACATAAAAATGCAGAAAAATTACAGAAAAAATTAGGGATATTACAATAACCCACTGACATGTTAACCCTCACCAACAGTGGGATGGAAAAGTGTAGCATTACTCATTGACACCTCACCAATGTGTCGACCACACTGGCAATGTCCTACCAGTAGGACACCGACTTGTTGATTACATTTCATACATTCAATATCACGCAATTACGTCTCATAACAATAGCCTAACACATAAATTTTGTAACGCTTGAGAATTTTCAACAAATTTTCTTAAAAATTCACTAAAAAGTTTTGCAATATGACGATTGTAAATTGGGAAAATAACGAAATACGAAACCTGTAAAAGAAGTTTTATAATTTAAAACATCACACATCAATTTTTCCCATATAAATTTTTTTCTTTTCAATCAAATATTATACGACCAAACTAAACGTCCTCAGGTGCTACTCAAAAACAAACGTATGAAATACATTGTTATGATCATAGAATTAAAATACAATCTCTCCCAGATATCCCTGAGTATAGGTCCCATAATTAGTCCACAGTCTAATCCAAATTATAATTCCAGAAAGTATAAATACCTTAATTCTCATCTCACCCAATATATCATATTGTCACACAAATAACAATAAAGACTCACCATGAGTCAAGGGTATACCTGAGTCAATGGAAATCAATCCACCGACGGAAACAATCATCCATCTTTAGGAGCTCTTTGTCACAAACCTGCAAAAGCCTCCCACACATCAGGGCTAAAAAATAAGGAAAATGAGTATTTTTATACTCAGTATGAGAGTTCTCAATAGTAAACGTTGTAATTACATACATAAATGTGTTCATGCACTCAATCATGAAGCATAAAGCATACAAATCACAACAGTCGCATAATATAACAATCATGCACATACACATACACATACACATACACATACACATATACCATCTTACCTCTTTTACACTTACAGTCATACTCGTACAACCCTTACACTTACAATTTTACTCAAAACATTCTTATAGTCTTACTCATACTTTCTTACTCAAATTATTACTCTTATAGTGTTGTTCATAAACATACACTTACAATCTTTCTCATAAACATATGCTCACAGTCTTACTAAAAAACATATACTTATGTCTTACTCAAAAACTTACTCTTATAGTCTTACTCAGAATATACTCTTACAGTCTTACTTAGAATCTTATAATTACGGTCTTACTCAAAATATTACAAACTTACTCAAATACATACTCATATAGTCATACGCATACTATCGACTACTGAAACTCATTACAATTAATAAGCTCTAGCATTGAAATGGAAAGGAATGCTACTGGGGCATCACCTTAACCTCCAGGGAGTAACTATACGCTATGGACTTTTTAAAGGTAAGGCACATCTATTCTCATGGGGCATATAATCAAACAGGTAAGAGTAGTTCCATGATACTACTTACCTGAGCGTGCAAACACCTACAATCTAGGAGCCATTGTAACACCTGAGATTTTTCACACATTTTCCTTAAAATTCAAGGAAAATTTTTGCAATATAACGCCTGTAAATCGGAGGAAAAATGACAAAACCAAAACCTGATAAAACAGTTTATAATTTAAAACTGTAAACATCCATTTTCCATCTAAATATTTTCATCATACGGTTAATCATCGTACAACCAAAGCAAATATCATCAGGTGCTACTCGAAAACACACGTAAGAATAAATTGCTATGATCATAGACTTTTAAATACAAATCACTCCCAGGCATCCCTGAGTGCAAGTCCCATAACAGTCCACCGACTAATCCAAATGAAAGTCCAGAATAAACATCTTAAAGTCTCGTCTCACTCAATACAGGAGATCGTGGCATAAACACATAAACTCGCAGAGAATGAAGCATATACCTGAGTCAACGGGAATCAATCCACCGCTGAAATCAGCATCCATCTCCAGGAGCTCTCTGCACAACCTTCAAAACCTCCCGCACAACGGGGCTAAAAAGTAGGGTGGTAAGTATTTTCATACTCAGTAGGAAAATACCCAGTAGGGGAAATCCCAAACGGTGAACTCACAAGTTCATAATACATGCGTCATGCAACTCAAACATGAAGCAGTCAACATAATATAATCATATCATGCACATACGCATGTAGCATACCAAATGCACCATCGTGCCAAAGTCATACCAAAGGCACTATCGTGCCAAAATCATACCAAATCGAACTTACACAAGCACCCTTATCCAGGGTCATACAAACTTACTCGTACCACCGTACACATACTCATACAACATATGCATACTTGTACAACCTTACTCGTACAATTGTATGCTTACTCATACAGCTTACACATACTTGTACGACCTTATTCGTACAATCAGACTCGTACGACCTCACTCGTACAGTCTGCACAAAATCATACTTACTGTCTTACTCAGAAACATATTCTCACAATCGTACTCATACTCTTACAGTCGTGCTCCTCCACATACTCTTATAGTCGTGCTCATACACATACACTTACAGTCGTGCTCATACTCACTCTTACAGTCCTGCTCATACACATACAGTCGTACTCACACTCATATAGTCGTACTCATACACATAATCGTACACATATCAACGACCACTGAAGCTCATTACAACTAATAAGCTCCAGCGTCGAAATGGAAAAGAATGCCACTGGGGCAACACCTTAACCTCCGGGGAGTGACTAGACGCCATAAACTTTTCCAAAGGTAAGGCACACCAATGCTCATGGGGTACTGGATCAAACAGGTAAGAGTAGATCCATGATACTACTTACCTGAGCGCACAAACATAAACACCCACACATAAGGGGTCATACAGTTGCCCACCATAATGGGTCTTATAGTGCCATAGAATCGCCCACCATAATGGGTCTTATAGTGCTAGAGAATTGCCCACCATAATGGGTCTTATAGTGCCATTGCCACTCTTGGGCAGAAAACATACAGTGCCACTCTTGGGCGGAAACATATGGTGCCACTCTTGGGCGGAATCATACAACGCTCTCAATAGAGCATCAAACGTCTGGGCTTACACAGCACACAGACCAAATTAGAAACATACGTCGCTCTCAGCAGAGCATCAGACGTCTGGGCTTCATACAGCACGCAGACAAAGTCAGAAACGTACATCGCTCTCAATAGAGCATCAAACGTCCGGGCTTATACAGCACGCATACCAAATCAGAAACAACGTCGCTCTCAGCAGAGCATCAGACATCTGGTGCTCTATACAGCACACAGACAATATCCAGCAGGATAAACACCATGGCAAGACATGAGAATGCTCGGCCAACTCATTACTGGCGAGCACAAACATGGAACTTAATCCGTCGAACCCTAAGGTCTCAAACTCACAACGCTATCATTAGCTGTGCTTATAATTAAAGTTTGAATTAAATATATTATGCGGTACAATTATGCCACACAACTCACAGTCCTCGACTGGTCAAACTTAAGCTGAGCCCGATCGAAACCCTAGTTCATCAGGGCAGCAGACTTCACTTACCCCGTCCACATCGTGAACAAAACTCATCATACAACCAACCCTTACAGTCTTACATACTTCGCCATCCATCTTATGGCCAAATCCTCTTACACTGACATCCTCAAATAACGCTCCTCAGAGCCAACCCAAGTGTCGCCCTCTTACTTATATCTCACTTATTATTATACTTACTTTTCACTTCATAATCTGTACGTTATGCTTGTACAATTATGAACACTCTTACTGTTTGACAATCGCCCAACATACAATCCACCCCAAACTGATCCATTCTAATCCTTGCCCGTCATACTCATATCCTCTGTCCTCTGTCATACACTTACACAACTGTATCCAAATCCAGACAAAGTCTCTGTTACCTCTTACTGTCCATCGCCCATACCTCTGCCCACATACACTTACGCATAACCATATCATAGGCAAAAAGCCATCATACATACGTATGCCTCACACATACGTATGACATACACCTACGGTCATACATACGTAACTTACAAACATGCACACTAGCCATCACTAGCACATGCATACATACATCAAACATACATGGTAGCCATCACTAGCACATACACACATTCATACATACTCCAAACATGCACACTAGCCATCACTAGCACAGGCATAATTCATACATACTCCAAACATGCACGCTAGCCATCACTAGCACATGCATAACACATACGTAGCATACTGACATATTTGCTAGCCATCGCTAGCGCATACATAATCCACATCCATGAAACGTGCATACATCTCATGCATATCAAGCATACCATACAATCATGCTTACACGCACATCATGCAATCGGATCGTTACTTAACATCCAAGCATGGAATCATACAATCCTAGCATGCTGCTACTCATTCAAAGCATGCTTCATGAATTTACGAGTTCAAAGCTCCCCTACCTCGTAATCATGACGTTTGATGGTGAGCACACGACTGTGGCAGCGCCGGCGGCGGAGTTGACGGTCAAAACCGTTGCCTGGCTGAGAGAGCTACTGTCCTGAGGGTTTTAGGATGCGCCGGAACTAGTCACGACCAAACAGGGTGTCAGAAATCAATGCGGTAAAACCCGCGATCCAAGGCGGCACACTAGGGTGGCCAGGAGAAATATCATGCCAACATAAGTGGCGGTGCAACCATAGGTCAATGGTGTACTCACTGAAGGTTGGCCGGTGGCTAAGACGTGCTCAGCCGGCCACAAGACATCAAAATCAGCCGTGGACAGGCGACGATTTCGGTCAACAAAGGCCCACATAAAGGCGGAGAGCGTGAGGCAACGCTCGAGAACAAAGGAGAGGTGGAGGACGGCTCTGTGTCAACTCCATTCGGTGGCCAAGCCAACCGATGGTCAGGTGGCGCGAATGTGGCACCTAAACCCAGAAGTACACACATGGCCACATGCACACGCGACCCAAAGGGGCGGGGGAACATATCATGATTTAACATCCAAAACATGGAATCATACAATCCTAGCATGCTGCTACTCATTCAAAGCATGCTATCATGAAATTACGAGTTCAAAGCTCCCCTACCTCGTAATCATGACGTTCGATGGCGAGCACACGACGGTGGTGGCATCGGCGGCAGAATTGGCGCCCAAAAGTATTGCCAAGTTGAGAGAATTGTTGTCTCAAGGATTTTAGAAAGTACCGGAAACAATCGTGGCCAAATGGGGTGTCAGAAGTCAATGCTACAAAATGCGCGACCAACGGCGGCACACTAGGGCGGCTGGGAGAAAGGTCAAGCCAACATAAGTGGCGGTGCGATCGGATGTCAAGGGTGTACTCACTGAAGGTTGGCCGGCCGCAAGACGTCGAAATCGGTCGTGGACAGCACCTAACAACGACGATTTCGCATCAACAAGGGCCCACATATGGAGTGTGGGGCAACGCTTCCCTTAGGTGTGGTCAATCTAAGCGGCAACATCGCCGATTGCCACCCACAACCAAAACCCATGGTGCGGGCAGCTGTGCATCTCGCAAGGTATAGGGCAAATGACAAGCGGCTCATTCTGAGCGGTAATATAATTAGGCCAAGTGGGGCTGACCCTCACTGTCGCCAAGCCGGGGCAGAGCCCATAATGGCCAAATAGCATACGGCTCACCGATGACTACGGCCCGAGACGCACCCAAAGCGTCTAATTAGGCAGAGCAAGGCAATAGGGGCGAGGCGGGGTCGGAAACGGCAACCCCCTACCAACACTGGGTTGAGGTAGGCTGGACGGAGTCCATCCGGTGGCCGGACGACGACCGGAAACACACCGGCGTCCAAACCATCCCACGGACAGTGAATGCAAATAGTAACAAAAACCCGACCAAAAGATCGGTAGCTCACCACGGAGCGAAGAAAGCATGGCGGCGGCTCTAGCCAGCGCCTATGGGTTCCTAGTGGCCAACTAAACATAAGTCTAGTTGAGAGCGGCCACAAACGATGTCAAAATCGTACACCCACAGTGCAAAAACGGGATTGAAGGAGAGAAAAACCCGAAAAAAAGTTCGGTACCTCGTGGAGGAGCGAAGAGGCCGTGGCGGCGGTCATAGCCGATACCTACGAACTCGTGGTGGTGAGGTAAAGTGGATCCTGACAAGAATCGAAGGAATTCGACGACGGAGGAGGGAGAACGGAGCGACCGGATATGCCCTCGGGTTTTCTCAAAAACTCACTGGACGTCAACTGGAATATCGGTTCTGTGAAAACCGATGGGGAGGAAGATATATATAGTTAATCTTTTAAATTTTTATATCTACGTCCCCAATGCGCGTTAACTCACTCGTTACGCGCTATAGCTCCAAACTTTGCGCCGTAAGCGCGCAGCGAGGCCCGCGGCCTGTGACTAAGCCCCATACCCAACTCTACGGGTATAAATATGGGGTATGGATACATAAATACAAATAGGCCGAAGCGTCACATTTTCCCGCCAAAAATGACCAAAAAAATAGCAGGAAAATCCCAGAAAATCGTAGAAAAATCAGGGACCTTACAGCCATACAGTTCCAACTAAGGGTGAAAACATATAGTGTCACTCTTAGGCCAAAATCTTATAGTGCCACTCTTGGGAAGAACCATACAGTGTGGACTAAGTGCAGAAACATACATCGCTCTCAATAGAGTATCAAATGTCTGGGCTTAATGCAACACAAACAAAATTGAAACATACATCACTCTCAATAGAGCATTAGACGTCTAGGCTTAAATACAGTACACAGACAACATCCCGCAAGATAAACATCATAGCAAGACATGAAAAATGCTTAGACGACTCATTATCGGCTAGCTCAAACACGAAACTTAATCCGTTGAAACCCTCATATCTCTAACTCATAATGCTATCAAATTATCTTTACTTATAATTCAAGTTTGAATTAAGTAATTTATGCGGTACAATTATGTCATGAATTCTTCAATTTTATAGACTTCCACCGATTAATTCGAAGTTGAGCATGTTCTGAAACCATAGTTCGTCAGGGCAACATACTTCACTTAACCCATCCATCTCATAACATAACTCACCATATAACAAATTCTTACATGTTCATACAGTCTTTGCCGTCCACCTTATGGTCATCTTACTCAAAAGTAAAAAAACAAAGCTCCTAAATCCAACCTCAGTTATCACCCTCTTACATATACCTCACTTATTGTTCTTACTTTCCACTTCATAATATGTATGTTATGCTTCTACAATTATGTTGTGCACTCTTACTATCTGGCCATCCCCCATCAAGCGTCAAACTTTAAATCCACTTATTTGCTAAACCCCGAACATATGCTCTGATCCATTCCAATCCTCTCCCATCAAACTTACATCCTCCACCTTCCGTCATACGGTTATACATCCACAACTACCATACCCTCTGTCACCTCTTACCATCCATTGCCCAACCATCTACCCCACACACATACACATATCCTTCATACATGAGTATACTCATCACACATTAGTATGTCCATTACACATACTTATCTCATGCACATACTTGTGCATCGCATACTCATAATTCATGATGTAGGTTACCAACATACTTGCTAGCACTCACATAATCCACATAAATCAAACATACTTTTAGCTCACATGCATTTTTAAACATATCATATAATCATGCTTACATGCACATCATGCAATTGGATAGTTATTTAATATCCAAAGCATTAATCACAATCCTAGCATGCTGCTAAATATTTAAAGCATGCAATAATAAAATTATGAGTTCAAAGCTCCCCTACCTCATAATTCATGATGTTCGATGGTGAGCACATGATGGTGGCAGCCGAAAGCATTACCTAGTTGAGAGAGTTGTTGTCTCGAGATTTTAGAAGTGCCGAAAATAATCACAGGAAGACAACGGTGACAAAAATCAATGCGGTAGAATTCATGATCAACGGCGGTGCACTAAGGGCTGCATGGAGAAGGGTCATGCCAAAGAAGTGGCAAGTGCAACCGGATACCAAGGGTGGACTAAATGGAAGTTGGCTGGTGGCTAAGAAGAGCATGACCGGCCAGCAAACACCGAAATCAGTCCTCGACAGCACCTAACAAGGTCAATTTTGCGTCGTTGAGGGCCCACAAAAGGGCTGATAGCATGGGGTGACACTCAAGGATATAGGAGAGGTGGAGGACTATGGTGGACAACTCAATTGGTGGCATAGTCATCTAATGGTCAAGCAGCACAAAAGCGGTGCCTAACCCTAAATGCACACATGGCCACATGCACACGCGGCAAAAAGAGCCACTCAGGGGAAGATGGGCTAGATAGAAAAGGTCGAAGGCCCACAAAGGTGACAAAGCTAGGGCCCAAAGGTGGTGACCAACCGAAGCGATAACATTGCAAATCACCACCCACAGCCAAAATAATTGTTACGGCCAGCTATGCATCTCGCACAGCAAAGGGAGAAGGGGTGTCTTGGAGTTGGTCCGAGGTAGAGCGAGGCCATGGGTGAAACAAAGCTGACCCCAAGGTCAACCAGAGGCCAATCGGCGACCAAATGCATCATAATGGCAAAATAGGTACAAAGGGTCGTACAGGTAAGACATAAATCAAAGCAGAAAGGTGGAGCATATGACAAAAGTGGCAAAGTGGGATTAGAAATGGTGACCCCCAACCTACGCCGGTCAAGGTGGCCTGAACAAAGTTCAATTGGAGTCATCCAGTGGACATTAGCAGAAAACGTACCAAAGGCAAACACTTTGGGTCGTTGGACCAAAAAAATTGTTTTACAAACAGTTCATATTAGCAGGACGGCGGAGATGGCGCATAGCAGTGGGTTTGAGCAAGGGCGGTTGCACCAACGTCGTCACGACAAGGCTGGCTAGCCAGAGGTTTCTAACCAGCATTCTTGCCAGCTTGCCTCACACAAAGAAAGAACTAAGTGAGAGGGGGTACTGGGAAAAATGGAGGTGGAATGGAATGGGGCCGGCTAGCTATACAGAGGCAAAACTGGGCCAAGTGTGGTGGTTCACCACCATTGCTAGGCCAAGGCAAAACCATGGGTGGCCAGCCGGCCCACAATAGCGACAAGAAAATGAAATAGAGGAGGCAGAGCCAGGGAGAGTCTGATGGAGGGCAAAGTGGCCGTGGGGGCCGGAGCTGAAGCCGCTCTCACTGTCGCTAGGATGAGGCGGGCTAGAAGGAGTTGGGTCGGGCCATTGGCAGTGGGTGGCGGCAAGTGGACCAGACCGAATTGGAGGGGGGTTCCCAGTTTGTTCTGGAATGGGCTTGAACGAGCCCAATTTGTCTTAACATATTTTTTTTTCAAAATCCTTTTCTCCTCTCTCAATTTTGCTTTCTCATCTATTCTCTTTCTTTTCATACCATAAATAATTGTGGCGCACTATGCCCCATGCTTGACTCTACAGATAGGAATATCGGGGTCAAATACACGAAAATAAATATGCCAAAGTGTCACATTTTCCTGCCAAACATGATAAAAATAAATTGCAAGAAAATCACATGAAATTGTTGAAAAATCAAGGACATTACACATTCATTGCTAAAAATTGACCGAAACCAACTTGTTATCAATAGACTGATCGAAATATCAACCAGGTCACTAATGCCCATCAGTAACACACCAATGTGTTGAACCCACACTGACGCATCGACTTTATTGTCACTAATGGCCATCGATAACACACCAATGTGTTGAACCCACGCTGATAGTGGTATGAAAAGGAAAGTCTTTCCTTATCTACATCTTACTGACATATCGACCTTACTGTCGGTGATCCATTAGTAGCACATCAACGTGTCTATGCTCATCAGTGCAAGTACTATCATCTTTTTCTTACATCGATTGCGTCACGACATGTCGATGGTTGGGAAAAATAGTAAAAACTATCACAACTATACAAAATCCTTCAAAAAGCAGGTTGAAACATATTTTATCACTTATACTATCCCTTAACAATGCTATAAAGTGATTTCATAGAATTAAATACTCAAGTAACATAATACTCATGATTCTTCATCATCATCGTAACAGGAACAACACAGAGATTAATACATTTATGTTTTCATATCCAATGATTTTATAATTCAAATCATACATGTATATTCCATATTAAATTACAAAATGTACCCACTCCTTTGATTTCTCTTCATTTAGAAAACCCTTAATCTTCTTCCTCTTCATTTTGAGAAGATTTTTGAAAAAAAAATGGAGTTTAAGTGCCACAAAAGTCCCTTATAAGGCAAAGAGGATGAAATTCTAGTTTAAAACTATCAATCTAGATGGTCTTTAAATTGCCTGAAACCATCAACAACCCATCGACATATTGACCAAGCTACTGATAGTAACTATGATATTACACATGCCACAATTTCATACACCCATAAGTGTCACGCCTCGGCGCCCGCCCAACCCGAGCTGAACTAGATCCAAGGGCCGGTCAAAATACACGGGGGCAACTAGATTATATTGTAGAAGACTGACCACTTAAGCAGGTATTTCACACAAACCCGGAGTCACGCACCTTAGGTCCTTTGAGCAAGAATAATAAGATAAAAGAAAATAGGATAATAATTCTAAAGTAAATCCTCGCTCTCAACCTACAAACATAACAATCTTGAGCCAACACATAACTAGAATTAAAAAATCTAAAACAAGTCTAAAAGTAAAAAATACACACAAGTCAAAAATATAGTAAGCCACACAAGGTATTCTATAATCATAATAGCATAAATCAGAAGACAAAATAACATCTACTAGCATCTATGTTTAATCCCATAAATTTCTAATCGACCCTCATACATGGGATCTTGATCAACTGCATATCATACCATGTAGCCCCAAAACAAAACACAAAAAAAATAAATAAAACTCAGTAAAGTTTAAAATATAATAACATTAATAAAAAAACAACCACGACACATCAACATGGTAATTCAGATTAATAATTCACATAATATCCCCATTTCCAATTAATCCTCTTACTATACCCCTAATTTCATAAATAATCAACCTCCATACGAGTATCTCATTTATACTAATCATAATATGCATAACCACCTTATGACATAACTTATCCTGCATAATAAATAATTCTCACACAATCATGCATATCAAATCATTCTCCTTCTTTACATTCAACTTATATAACACATATACACAACACGTACTCACATAATATATATTCATATCATTCATCCATAAATCATTCACCTTAAACGATAAAAATCTTCATTACATAATACTAGAATTAAATAACTAGAGTTAGAGAGAAAGAAGAATGACAAGTAGTTATATCATTTTACACCACATATGTTAGCATATTCCCTACTTTATATCCAAAATGTATAAACCCACATCACAGGTTCAAGCCAATACATTTCATTTTCGGCGCAGGAATGATGACCATTCAACTAATATAATTTCTATTGAAATGGTTGGAGGTGATTGAATTAAATAAACAAAAGTCAATAATAAAACAGTACGGTGCAGCCGATTAGTATACACTTGAAACAATGGGGTGAGAGTCCACATTTGACACAGTACAGTAACCTTTCTATACAGCCTTCCATCTTGATTTCCTTCCGTGTTTGAGACATCCAGCTTCATAAATCACGAAGAATCAGTCAAAAACGAAGCAATCACGCTACATTAAGATGATATGTTTCAAAAGGATTATTTAATCCTAGTGTCTTTAAAACAAATTTTTAAAAACTTTTACATGAGACGAGTTCAGCAGACTTTCACCGAATTAAGCAACCAAGCACTAATCTGCTTAAAGGAGAAATACACATGCTGATTCTCTTAACTATTTCACGAGGCTAAAGACACAATTGTGTAGCCAAATATGGCACACCGAATTGACTACAAAAACATTGTAACAGCCATAAGCTTCGGTGGGATTCGTTTGGACAAAGGCAGGTTATAAAGATAAGGTAAGATTGCTGTAGTGAGTCCCATAACAAGACAAAGACTCTGCCTGCATAAAAAAAAAAGCTAGATATGATTAATTCTCAATCTATTAACACAAAAAAGATACAGGTAGACTAACAAACAACAAAAAATTTTAGGAAAACCATGTAATAATAAGTTATCAATACATGAAAATACTCATTTTGTTGCTCTCCTATTTGATTAAATTTTCAAGATTTTCACACAGCCAATTCTTAGCTGAATTTTTGTGGCACACCCAAGGTCAAAGCCTTGAAGCGCCAAAAAAACAATGGCCATTAACTGAAAGCACCCAATGCCATAGTTCTTGTTTCCATGAAATTACATAGCACTCATTTCACTAATTTATGTTCCCTCAGCCAACTTTTTACAGGAAGAAAGACTCCCTCTTGACATTTTCATATTGCTTCTAAAATCAGAATTCAGTGACATACTAGTGTGAGGTATTTTAGCCATCCTAGCAGTTATATCTTGAGTATGTAGATTGATAAGGCATATGTGAAGTTGACACACAGAGACGTAGATAGAGACTAATACTCACCTCCAAAAGTATGAGTGACAAGACTTATCCGTGGCTTCTAGGATCGACAACTCTGTGTAATTTCCTGCCTTCTGCACTAGAATACTGCCCTACCACCCGTGCATATGGTATTGAAGGTTCTCCATCAGCTAAAGCAGCCACATTCTCAAGCAGGTATTTTCTAGGAAGCCGGCCCACAACATTGCCTTCTTCGTTTCCCTCTCTATCCAAGAATGCAAAATGTGGGATACCCTCAACTCCAAATTCATCAAGTTCTTGTTCCCACTTTGTGTTGTCTACATTTAACATAACAAAATTTACCCGTCCCCTGAAGAAAAGTTCAATTCACCATATTAATTACAGAAAATGTGCCAAAAAGTGCTCGAAAATGTCAGCTCACATCTGAACAGGCAAAGAGAGAAGCCAAGTTTACATATAAAAGCAGCATTGCCACATAATACAAAAATCAGTCAAGATTACATACAACAACAACATTGCCACAGTGAAATCCAACTATAATGTAGTACATAAGTCATGCATCACTGACAAAATGTCACCAGAGTACAGGGTTCCAGAGTAAAAAAGGAAAATCAAGGTTCCAGAGTACAAAACGAAGATCTTGAACACATAGGTTACTGGTAACAAATTTTCGTCATGTCCACCATATTCTTGAACAAAAAATACCTGCAGCCAAAACCACTTCTCACTCATACTTTAAGAGAACTTTATTGGCTAGGCATGATTTATCCACAAAATTCCTCTACACGGTTTGTAGCCTACAGGACTAACCCTAGACATCATCCAATCCATAAACTGATAATGACTCGTATTTATCACACTAGTTAAAAAATCGTATTCCAGTGAATATATTCCTAACAATAATCAAAATGAAATTGAGGGTAATGATACAAAAAAAACATGCTTGGTTCCACAGCTGATTTATCAACAAAATACAACTCAAAAGAATAGCTTACAAAAGAGGAACTAGAAGTCTCTTAAATGAGAGCAGAAATGTGCTAAAATAGAACAGAGATGGCTACATTCCTTGAAATACAAGTGTGTATCAAAAACACGAAAGATATGACAATGGGTTTTGGCACACGTGTACGGCATTGCGTCAAGCGTGTCATTCAAATGTAAATCCCAACCATTAGATTAATAAACCCACTCAACAAAAATAATCTAATAACTTGGAACAAGGTCTATGCTTAACTAATATGCAATATTACTATAAACCCTAAACTCCGTAAGCAAATTTCAAATAACCTAACGCACAGATTTTACGTGGAAAACCCTACCGGGAAAAACCATGGGAGTCCATGAAAAGATTTCGCTATAAAAATCAATTTACAAGGGTCATCTTTCCAAGGCTCATGTTTCCGGACAACGGAATCCACCAAGTAACTATGATGATACTTACAAAAATTACGCACCTACCACTTTCTTATCTTCAACCCCATACTTTCCAACAATTCTTCAAAATATTCCACCCGAGCAAAAACAATCCAATTGTTTTCCAACAATTTAATAAAAGACAAGGGTTTTGAAGTAGAAACTTTTAGGGTTTATAATCAAGCTCTCATAAAGTTTGAAAAAGTAAAGTTTGTACCCTAAAAAACTTAACTAGACTAAGAGAAACAAAGAACACTATAATTCAATTCTGAATCAAGATCTTTTTGAAGGAACTTTGAAGCAAATTGATGTAGAATACTCTCGCAACATAGCTTCAAAAGGTTTTTCCCTGGCTTCCTTCTTTTCAGAAATAAAATAGGGACATCTATTTATAAATTTCTACGTCGATTGTGTGACTTTGAGTTAAAATAGAATTATATAAAATTAGATCTTTCTGTTGTTCTTGCAGTCAAACTTACGCATACCTTCGAGGTCGAATGTTCCCATACCTTCAGTTGCACCTTTGACTTTGAAATTATATAACAATTTGAAATTGTTTTGAAAACACCTTCAATCATCATGGTACTGTGATTCCTTCGAACTCAAGGTCGAATGCTCTAGTTGTGTTGGTCAAACGTTGAGTGGAGTAATATTCTGAACCAAAGCTCAAACTCTTCAACTCAATTTTAATTTCTTTTTCTTTTGATGTTAACCAACTAATAATTAGGGTTGTCTGGGTGTTGGTCTTTTACAAATAAAAGTGGAATTTTTTAAAATTAATTCTAAAAATTCACCGCCAAATGTGAATTACGGTTGGTAATGAAATTTTTTAGAAAAAATACGAATGTCACGTCAAACCCAATTTTAAAACTTTAAACTAATCTAACTTTCTCTCTAGAACTCGGATATGCACGTTCTTGGTCCTATTACGCTCCTAAAATCGAGCCCTATCAAACAAGATCCCACAAGGGTAAGTTATATTGAACTTTTAAAGTGGGCCCCGCATATATGGCACGCTTCTCAAGGTCAAATCAATGAATGATAACCGTTCAAAAAATAACAAAATTTATAATTTCGAAATGAAGGCTGGGAGCCAAAATCACCTCATGAGGTAATTTGGTGATTCCGACCGATTCCAGGTCGAAACGGTTTGGAATCAACTTCCAGGCAAAATTTTAAATTCCGCCCACCTTCTACACAAACATGATTCCAATAATTCTGGCCGGAATTGGGGCAAAATCGACGGTATCTTCCAGAAATTCCATATCTAAACAGCCCCTTAAATCTCGTAATCATGAATCTGCGGTTGTGTTGACGATCACGCTTCTTTTTTCCAAATCCATGTGCAATTTGATAAAGTTGATTCTTCTCATAACTTCAACTCTTAAAGTCTCATCTTCCAATCTTTGAACCCTAATTTTTTATTGTAGATGGATATATTACATCATTTGAAATTTATTCATAGTGCTTTTGACATGGAATTTGCCTATTTATACATGTTTGACTTTACAATGAAAACTTACAACAGCTTCCAGGTTTCATCTAGTAAGAGTGAGTCAATCTCAAACGGTTTCTATTTTGGTCGGCATAACCATCTTGACCATTGACGCGCCGGTGGATTTACCGATGAAACCTAGAAGTTAGTCGATAGTGTAAAGATGAATAGAACTCCAATCTTTATGTTTCAATTATTGTTCTAATAATCCATTTCCTAGTACCAACAAGTCAGATGCTCCTTGGGAACTCCAATAAGCTACTTGTAAGCTAGACTTGTTCAGAAACTACCAATCTACCGGTGTCTCCTAAATCTTTTATTGCAGCAAGACGCATGGTATCAAGATATTAGACCAACCCTAGCAGATTGCAGTTAATTAATTATCTATTGATACCCTCATCATGCATCACGATAACTATCTGAATTGGCATCATGATTTCCTCTCGTCTTGCCCGCTCTCATAGTTGTTTCCTCAATAAGTAAAATCATGTTCACATCTCTTCTATTCAATTCTTCAGGCATTTTACAATTTTCTGGCAACAATTTTCCCTATATACCTATTCCTTTTGGGACTATCTTTTGTCTATTAGCCACTGCTCCTAACCAGGGCAGACCTAGGTCATATATGAATACAACTTCAATCTTTCTTTTTCAAATATTTTTCTACTTAGTCTATCTCTTTACTTTCCCAAACATTAAATAATTGAAGCAGAACTCTCCCACATTTACAAGCTTCCTCCATTCCAGAACAGTCCTTTTCCTAGTAGTATCGTCAGAGGCTGTTTTGGAACTCAAATAAGCTACTTACAAGCTGACTTATTAGACACTACCAGTCTACCAATGCCTCATAAATCCTCTGTTCCAGAAAGACCCAAGCTATAAAGATAATAGACCAATGCTAGCAGAATACACATAATTATTCATCAGTGTCCTAATCATGCGTCAAAATAACTATTTGGGTTGGCAACATGGATGAACGTACTGCCGAACATTCGAAGTGCTGAAGATTAGACTCCATCTTCCGAATGATTTCCCATTTGGAGACTGATCATGCTTCACCCATTTCCTACTCCTAAATCTTTTAATCTAGCAAGATCCAAGCAATAAAGAAACCAGATCAACACCAGAAGACTACACATAATTATTTATGAGTGTGCTCGTCAAGCATCAAAATAACTATTTGGGTTGGCATCATGGGTTTCCCTCATTGTTGGACACTTTCATAGTTATTTCATCAATAAATAAAATCACCTTCACATCTTTTCTATTCAATTCTTCTAGCATTTCCTATCGTCTGGAAACAATTTTAGCAATAACTCTGTTCCCTCTTGGGACAATTTATTGTCTATTCACCACTGCTCCTAACCCGGGCAGACCTTTATCTTATATCCAAAATCCCAGTCTCACAGGACCAATCCTAGGTAGAAATGGCGTGCTTCACATCCAGTCCTTTTATTCATCCACCACAGCATCCTCTTTGCTAGACTTAGTACAACTTCACAGCATTTTTACTTCACCTAGCCCCACAACTGTTCAACACTTCTTATGCACCCCACACTTTCCATCTCTGTAGTACCACCATTTCATTCTGTATGAAATCCAACACCCACTCACAAAGCACCTGCACATCTTTTTCATTTTCCAAGGTAGTGAAGTATTATGCACGCACAGAAAAATTTTAAAATTCTTACAAAAAAGCAGTATCACACATCCGTGCTCATCAAATCCAGTAAAGTAGACAAGTCCAAAACATGTGTCCAATGGTTAGAAACAGCTGTCCTAAATGCAAATGGTTAGTTAAGAGATAAGGACAAGTCCAAAACATGTGTTGCTTGATTCTCAAGAATTCAGGATCACATAAGTTACCATCATAATCACAATCAAGAAGCACCTTTTACCAACAATTTGAATTCTGCAACATAGATCTTACACCTCCACTCTAGCATGTTTGTGCCAAACTCTTTTATACGAGAAAACATATCCATAAACATTCTTACTAACTCTATCCAACTCCTCTTGGGTCTCCCTATCGCTCTTTTAACCTCTTTGCATCCCTTCCAACCTTCTTGTTGGGGCATCCCTTGGTCTTCTTTCTATACGCCCCATACCAACACAATTTATTTTTCTAAGAAGAAAAAACCATACGGGGTCCTAGGTGAAGATCTAATAGTAACTATATTGCCTGCTTAAGATAAAGAACTGAAGATGGTGAAGGTGAAACTAAAGAGAAAAGATGGGGACTGCGGGACATGGAAGGGACAAAAATAGAAAAAAGAAATGTGGAAAAGAGGAGAATAAAAAAAGTATTTGAGGTAGAGGGAAGTTTAGAACAAAGCCAAGATAAACACAAACAAATCCCACTCCGGGCAACTTTTGACTGAAAACAGAGATGTTCTAATGAACGAGAAAAATTTCCTACACTTAATTACCTTAAAATTTCATGCTTAATGAGGAACCTTATTCATTAAATTATCCTCCTTAAGAAATCTACCATAGGAGATTTTGAAGAAAAAGAGAGTAATACCAGATAATTTTTTTGCTACTTGCCAGGACTTAATCAAATAGAGACAGATTCAAAGTACTTTGAGTATAGATAACTAGAAATCATCACTTCAAATAACCTCATTGAAATTCCATTACAGGGCGTTAGTCGTTCTATATTTTAAACTGATGTATTTCAGATTTTTTATTTCAAAATGCAAACTAAAATCCTGCTTTTTAGATGCTCGATTTTAGACTACATACCAGAATCCTAGGTTTTTAGAATGCATGATAAAATACACGATAGAATTCAACTTTTATCTAAACACAAGATATAAAATATTAATTCCTAAAATCTTAGTTGGATAAATAAAAATAAATGATCAATCCATAATAAGATGATATTATGTGCTCTGTCATTTGCATATGTGTAACATCCTCAATTTTTCTGTAATTTTCTGAAAAATTTTACTATTTTTTGCTAGTATTTTTGACAGGGAAATTTGATGTTTCAGTGTATCTGTTTTCATGATTGACCTCAATATTCATAATCATAAAGTTGGGAGTGGTGTTTAGTCGCAAGTCATCGGGCCTCAATGCACCACAGAAATTTTTGGTGCGAAAACGGGAGAGAAAAGGAAGAGACACAAAGGAGAATAGAAACAGAAAGAAAGGAAGTGAAGGAGAAATAATAAAAAAAATTGAAGCGCCTGACCCGTGAATGGAAGAGAGGAAAGGAACTACCCCTTCCTTCTGTGAGACTGGAGGTGACGCCAACGCTGGCCGTCGGCTTCCGCCTGGCCAGCCTCAGCCTAGCACCACCGCCACCCCGACCTGGCCCCATTGGCCGTCCGCCCTTCTCTCTCCTCTTTTCCCGTTTCAGCCTAACAAAACTGCCCACCTTCCTTCTCTTAATCCGTTGCCGCACCGACCGATTGGCCTCTAGCCTGCCGCATTGGCTTCGCCTCGGCCATGACAATGTCCGAGCACCACCATCCCGGCCTCCCCGTCCCTCCTTCGCCAACGTGAGGTAAAACTCCATCCACCCCTCTTTTTCCCTTTGTTTATGTGCATTGCGACTAGCGGCAGTGCCACCAGTCGCCAGTCGTCAGCCACCACCAGCTAGCCTTTGGCTCCCTCGGCCAGCAATGACAAGGCCGTCGCCCCTGGCCTTTTACAAATTTGTCTTTTTAAGAGGTTGTAAAGGAGAATATGACGAAGGAGAGAACCTCGGCCCGATACGTGCATTTTCAAATCGTATGAGTTGGGGACAGAATTGAAAATCCACAAAGTGAAGACTATTTCATGTTGTAAGCTGGGGTTTGAAATGCACGAGTTTGGAAATCACTTTCGCATTGACTAACGAGGTAATCTAAAATGTACATGCGAAATCCCGAATGACTAACACCTCATTCTGAAATGCGCGCTCCAAATCCCAAACAACTAACCCTGTAATTTGAAATTGATGAATTGCAATATGAAATACAGAACGACTAACGCCCCGTTAGCACTTTTTGTTTTGCCTTTCTTTTTTACTGAATGCATTAAGAACCAATATAAAAGAACCAAGAACATAAACATATAAATAGGAATTGGAACAATGTTTCTATTCCAATAAAAAATTGCTCATATTTTACGTAAAAGCTTACGCTTATATTGTATAAAAGAATGTTCAAAGCAACCATGGAAGGCTTTTAGATGTTACTTGTATTGCTGCTCAACTTTATATACATCCGGGGCCAATTCTTTACAAACTTCACACCAATCAGCATAAAATTCCACGACAGTTGGCATCCCGTTTGAAAGAGCCTGCAATAGCAGTCAAATAACAGTCAATGATGACGTGGTTGCACCCTTTAAGAAAATTTACATAAAATGTTTTACAAAATAAGATAAAGGATTCACTCTAGATCAGACTATAAGGCACTATTCATGCTTGTCGAACGTGTCTTGCCCTACTGGCAAATGTGGGAGGCATCCAATACACTTTTTGATGGTTAGAGTATCCACTTTGGAGGAGGCTCAGACCCCTTTTTCGTTTCTGAGTTCCATTACTGGTTCTACTAAGACCTCTTTTTTACAGTTCAATGGTGGACAAAGACAACACATCAATAAGGGAAATGACTTTTCACCCAAAATTTTTACTGTTTTCTGCTTTACATGCAACCAAAAAATCAAGAGCTCAGCATCTAAACAGAACAACAATTTAGCAATTAGTCCATTCATATAACAAAAAAGTAACAAGTTCCTAATAATGACTACACAATTGTTTAAAGAGGATAGCCCACAATAAAATCCATTTGCCCTATTTCCTACTGGATGTCAGCCTTTTACACAGTCGAAAGAGGTAAGGTGTTTCAAGTTTACATGATTACTTCAAAAAGGCAGTCAGAATTTAATGAACACACATGCTTTTAAAGAGATATATCCTTCTAATCCAAGAACATTACCCACTCATGGAAAATGAAATAATTTGTTACAAACCAAGTTGCCTTAAAAGCTTAAGCTGTTAAGGAGCAACCTAACTACGTATATCAAGCCCAAATTGGCCTAAATAGACAAATGCAGATAGATAGATTATCCAACACCCCCTGCAAAGGCAAGCATAAACTAACAGATGTAGATGCTTGCACGTGCAGGGAATATAGAAGCAGTGATGAGGATTGAAACCAGGACCGGGACCTCTTGGCTATGATATTAGAAAACAAGTTGCCATAAAAGCTTAAGCTATTAAGGAACAACCCAACAATGTATATCAAGAACAAATCGACCCAAACAGACAGATAAAAATAAGCAGCTTATCCAGCAATATCAATATAACATAATATTTTCAATAATTTAACAATATTTATCAACATTCCCCACTCATGCAGGCTCGTCTATCTTCTCAAACACAAATATAAGGGGTACATAATGAAGATTACACAGGTGACTTTGGACCTGGGCTACTAGGAACTCCCTCTAGTGCATGTTAGATGGCCTCTATAACCAGAAAGCATAAGGCAGGCAACAAATTACCATTGTACATCAACAAAGCAATGTGTGTCTATATAGATAGAACTCTTGGTGAGCTTTGTTTCAGTTAAATGGATTGGGAAATATTAAATACCCGAATTTCAAATTTTTATTTCTACTAAACACAAGATATTTTGGTTATATCCACCATACCCCCATTTTAAAAATTCCTATCCACATCACCCATTGAAACATTAAAAGCTCAAGAATACCCGTCTATTTCTAGTGAAAATACAAATAATCTTAAAACATTGTAAACCTTACAACATGATAGAACATGGTGGGACCATGACATGGTCTTACATGGTAGGTCCGCAACGTACAAAGCCCACAACATAGTGGGCCCTCATGATGGTAGACTTAAAACGTGGTAGACTCATATGCCACAACACACGAGACCCACAACATGATAGGTCCACAACACATAGGACCCACAATATGTGGGGCCCACACTGACAAACCCACAACATGTGATCCACTTTGTGGGTGGGCCGACAATATGATGAGACATGATGGACCCATAACATGGGGGGTACATATACATACTATAGAAGGGTAGTATTGGGTTTTAGTAATTCAATGGGTATAAGTGATATGAAATTTTAGAATAGGAACAAGTTGGATGTAATAGAAATATTTTGAGAATAATAGAAATAAAAGTTTGAAAGTTGGGTATTTTAGATATTTTCCTTAAATGGATTAGAATGCCAGGTGCCAAGCAAAAGCTCGAAAAAATAAGATGTGATATCTTAAACATGTAACGCCAACCAAAAGTAACATGTTGCTGATTAAGTTTGTAGATAAAACCAGGATATTTGTTTGACATTTAAATTTCCAAGTTTAAATTAACAAAAGGAGAAAAAGATAAAGCAAACTAACATCTTTGAAAAATAAAGAGTAGGGGGTAAAAGCCTGACCTCTTCATAAGGCACAGCATTAGCTGTTAAGTCCCTCAAAGAAACACCAAATTCTAGTCTTGACGAAAAGAAAAGGCCAATTGCAGCCACAGAAGATGCAAGTGCAATCCTTCTATTAATGGCCTTGTCCGGAAACATGCCAACTTCAACATTGGAGGATGGGCTTTCAGTTTGGATTGTATCATCTTTTACAACCTGCTGTTCTTCCTACAATGCCAGATCTAAAATCAACTCCTAGAATAGGAGAACAGGACACTGGTATAGATCAAATACTAATAGGACCAGTTACGATGCCTCTATCCAAGTTATTTGAAACTATTAAAACAGACAACCACAACCATAGTGAAAGTCAAAAAATAAATATACTTATATTAAAAAAGTTGATTGAAACAAATAGATTATATAAAACATATTCTCAACTAATTCCTTCATCTTTCAGTTAAAATATAGATGAGAATTTAAGGACAAAAAAGGTGATTATCGCCTAAATGTCCGTATAATAATAACTAACAACCTACTAAACCATTAGCATAAACTATAGAAACTTGTTTCAATTCCCAAATCTTCAACCAGAGAACTAGTAAAGCATAAAACTCGCTAAGTGTTTTCAATTATATCTGGAAAAAATTAAGTCAATCTAGAATGTTTATAATCTAGAAAAAATTGTATAACGCAGAAAACCAAACAAATCCACATTTATCAACATAGTTTGAGTAAATGGATAAGAAAAATGTTTTCCAAAAAATTGGATACGGAAAAAAAAATACCATCTTTCTAATCTTGTTTGGAAATAGATACCTATCTTTTTAATCAACAAAAATAAATAATAAAAAATCGAACAATAAAGTTGAGC
The DNA here is from genome assembly GCA_035235625.1 of Saururus chinensis. Lineage (NCBI taxonomy): Eukaryota > Viridiplantae > Streptophyta > Magnoliopsida > Piperales > Saururaceae > Saururus > Saururus chinensis. The sequence goes on along the minus strand of CP141145.1, from coordinate 2,436,875 downwards.
ATAACAAAGCGCAGCATTTCAAAACTCACTAGGAACAACCAATAGGGAAAAGAAAAAGACCTCGGAGGGCGAATCGATTTGGCCGGGGGGGTTGGGCTGACAGTGCAACCGCGGCGAGAGGCGGGGCGGCAGGTGCGTAGGAAACCCGAGAAGAGGCGGTTTCTGCCTGAAAGAAACGGGAAGAGATGGGGTGAGTATGCGAAGAGCGACAGGGCTGGGGGCAGCTGATCCAACCATGGCAGTTGCAGAGCTCACAAAGTCGGAACTCAGAAAGAAGAAGCTTCTTTCCTCAAATCAAAATGGGCGCGGCGCGTGGCCGATATTTGCAAATCGGAAAACTCTCCCTCCACTCGTCCTGTCTTAAGATTTTACAAAAATAAAAAGACTAACGTGACTACGTAGACTTAAGGAAGGCTGTATTGATATGTATTGATACGGATGGTACGTATCATGATATATTTATACTTGTAAAACGGGGCATTTGATATATATTAAAAAAATATTATAATTAATAATATATTATAATAATACTTATTTTTAAGCATAATAAGATCATATAATATTGTATCGGCCTATGTCTGGTACTCCAAAATCAATTTATTTAAGAACCATGCATTATTAGTCTATCTCGTATATAAATTATTATTCTTTTTGTCCTATATTAAGTGTTAAAAATTAGTTCATTGTAGAACCAAATAAAATATTTAACATGAATCACAAAAATATTATAAAAAAATTCTTAAGTTAAATATTTAAGTAAATACATAATTGTAGAGTCATACATTTAGAAAAAATAATTATATAAATTGTAGGGAAATTTATTAAAATAATAAAAAAATAATAATTACCAAAATATACCACTTTGGGAAATATTTCCCAAAGTGGTGTTCGTTTTTGCCACGCTGGCGCCAGCCAAGCAGCTGGCGCCAACGTGGCTTTTTTTATATTTTTTAAGTTGATTTCGTCGTTTAGAACGACGAAATTGGCTTGAATACGATTTCGTCGTTCTAAACGACGAAACCTTATATTACTTGACCCGGTTTCGTCGTTCAGAACGATGAAATCAACTTAAGCTGATTTTGTCGTTCTGAACGACGAAACTACCGCCCTTGTGTTATTTCGACCCGATCGTGGGAAAGACACTTATTTCGTCGTTCTGAACGACGAAATCATCGTCGTTATATCCGCGACTCCGCTCCGCCTCCCGTCGCGTTCCAGTGTGTAAAAGCTCCGCCGCTGCTGCCGACGTTCGGACGCTGCCAAACTCGCCACCACCGTCCAGCCCGCCTCCGCCAACCTCATTCCACCGCCGCCGACTGCAGTCCGCCGCCGCCTTTGCTCTAGCCCGCCGCTGCCCACGTCGAACCGCTCCCATTTCATTTTTTTGGTATGTGTTTTTATATTTTTTTTTTATTTACCTATTTTTTAATTGTTGTAATATATGTTTTATATGTTACATTGAAGAAATATAGTTTTTGTATATTACATTGAAAAAATTTGAAGTTTTGAATGTCCTATCATTTAGCCTAATTAGCCCTAATTTTAGAAGTATTGTTCTAAGTCATTCTGTGTGTTTTTTTGTTTAAGATTATTAAATTGAGATGGATTTTTAATTAATGAGTTTTTGTTTTTTAAGATGGCAAGTCTCTCAAATTTTGGTAAATAAGGAGGATTTGAGTTTTTGAACATGTTTTTATATGATATGTGACATTGTATGCGTTATTACATTAAATGTCTAATTTTATTAATTAAAAAATTTACTCATTAATATAAAGTATTAATGATATGCTTATATACTTGGTAAAGTTATTAGTTTCTATGCGTATATATTTTTAAAATATATTTATTAGAGTAGATATTAATATTAGTTTGCTTAATCTAATATTAATTTTATTTATTATTTATGAATTAATTGAATAGAAATGGCAGAAGAAATGGTTAGTTTTTTTATTAACTACGACGGACGCATAAAAGGATTATTAATGAAGAAACCGTCTACATTTGATGAATTTGAGATGCACGTAGCAAGTAAGGTTGGGTTGGATCGAAGAAGATGGAAAATTACTATCAAATGTAATCTTCTGTCCTATGGATCGAGAATGATACTAATGAACATAAATGATGATTCATCAATGACTTTTATGTTTCACCACTCGCGTCACATAATTTCTTTCGAGTTATTTCTCGAAAAAAAGGCTCGAGTGACTAGTGGAAGGCGAAGTAGTTCACATAGGAGCTCTCACAGAAGCTCACAAAGGAGCTCGGATAGAAATGTGAACAATGAAAGTCATATGCAAGTGCCGGTGGACGACGAAGAAGAGGGAAATTTATCTATGACAGTAGCTTCAAATGAACGTCATAGGTCGTCTGCCCCTATTTACAATGGAAGTGGACCTACTTGGAGGTAAGGGTTGATTTAGTTGTGAATACGTTTTCAATCTTATTATCCTTTAATGAAAATACGTTTAGCTAAATTTTGAGATTTTGTGTGTAATATGGAAGGTCTACGACGCATGCACACGAGCTATTTAGCGTTCCAATGTCTCAAGGCGGTGCATGGTATGAAACTCAAAGTTCGATGGGCCTTCATTACCCCTACACGTATGTTGGTCATACCGATGCTGGACCATCTAATCAGAGGTGAAATATATATTTATAAATAAATTCAACTTTTTTAGGCTTACAAAATTTAATACATATGCGATGTTTATATGTAGGGGGGGATATGTCTACGGTGAAGATATTGATGAAAATGAGGATAATGAAGGTGAAGATAATATTGACGAAGTAAGTGGAGAAGATTCTGATATGAATGTAGAAGGGGTTAGAGGTGAAGAAAGTGCTCAACAGATGGTTGACGGCGAGGGGGATGATACGGTAGACAATGCCATTGCTGGGAATGATATGAATGTAGATGATGAAGAGCCGCCATACTGTGAAGTGGAGCCCCTTTATGCACACATCACAGATGAGGAGATAGATGCTGCAGTGAATTCTACAATGGATTTGGACCAACAAAACGAAGATGAGTTATACGTTGACCGCATCTTTGAGAATAAAGAAGCATTCGTTACAGCCTTGCAGGAGTTTTCCATTCAAAATCATGTCGAATACAAGGTTGTACGAACAAATCCGGCGGAGTATACAGTGAAGTGCATTGATAGCACTTGCCCTTGGAGAGTGCATGGCTCAATCAAAAGGGGTGGTGGGTTCTTTAAATTGAAGACGTACAAAGGTGACCACACATGTCGGAATGCCCAGCTTAGCACAGATCATAGGCAGTGCAGTGCCTCCTTTATTTTGAAGGTCATAATGCCCGCTATCCAAGCCGAATTAACTCTCACACCAGGGGATATTATTCAAAGAATAAAGGAGAAGTATCATGTTGACATATCTTATAAGAAAGCATGGGCAGCAAGGAATATGGCGATCAAGGCCATTTATGGAGATTGGGTTGAATCGTATAAATTGTTGCCAATGTACCTAAGGGCGGTGCAAGAAGCCAATCCTGACACCTACTACCGCTTAGAGGATGATGTAGTACCTCGTGCAGATGGTGGCACTTGTAGGAGATTTAGACGGTTGTTTTGGGCCTTTGGGCCGTCTATAGCTGGGTTTCGACATTGCATCCCTGTGATTGGCGTTGATGCCACTCACTTGTATGGCAGATATCCTGGTGCTCTTATGGCTGCAACGGCTACAGATGGAAATAATGGGTTATTTCCTCTTGCATTCGGGCTTATCGGGAAGGAAGACGGAGACAATTGGAAATGGTTTCTAATGGAATTGAGGGATCATGTACTGATGGGCATGACGAACATCGTCATTATTTCAGATCGACATAAGGGGCTTCAAAAGGCAGTGCCTGAGGTTCTTCCAGAGCCGGATTACCACCATCGTTATCGCATCCGTCACATAAAAGCAAATTTTAAGAAGGAGTTCAAAAATGATACACTGACGGACTTGATTGGGGCAGCAGCTTGTGCACTCACAATAGAAAAGTTTGATGCTAAAATGGACTTGATTGGTCAAGAGAGTCCTAGGGCAAAACATATCCTCTTAGGAGGAGAATTGCATCCTGCACAGTGGTTCCTTGCACACGGTGGTTTTATGACATTTGGCATGACGACTACAAATATGGCCGAAAGTTTAAATAGCGTCTTGAAGGGGGCACGAGGGTTACCCATGCAGGCTTTAGTGTCAGCTATCTTTTATCGGCTCATAAAATTTTTTGTTAAACAAACTTCTGCCGCCTCTGCCATAGTCACCCCATATACTCCTAGAGTGGAAGCCATATTGAGAGAGCAAACAAGAAAAATTGGGGAGTATATAGTTAATAGGATCAACAGGAGTCAGTACGAAGTGACATCAATTCGTGCCTGAAAGGTTATGGTAAATGCTGCGATGCATACTTGTACATGCAACATCCCTCAAGTTTATGGTTATCCTTGCTCGCACCTTATCGCTGTGTGGGCAAAGCGGCGGGAGCCAATCAATGCATCACTGTTTTACACATCTTCTACTTATAGAAATGTGTACTCTGCAGAATTTTATTCTCCTCGTGGTTGGGAGTATTGGGAGAGGGATATACCGTTTGTGTTATACCCACCGATAGCAACAAGGCAACCCGGTCGCCCATGGTCTGTTCGCATTAGGAATACCATGGACCGCAGAACAATGGAAAGAGATGGTAGAGGAGGATATAAATGCGGGAGGTGTAAACAAAGTGGGCATAATAGTAAATCATGTAGAAACCCTCCTGTTGATTGGTAAACATATAATCAACCTCTATATTTATTATATTTTTTTAGTTACGTACGCATGTATTCCTTACGATTAATGATATGATCTTCATCTTCCACAGATCATATGGATCATGCAGAGCCTTGTTACGGGCCAGGCCCGAGTGACGCTTCTTTACTCGTAGAGCAGGAGTCACATAGGTCTGCTGCTATTTGGAGAGGAGAGGTATGATAACTTTTTTTAAAATTTGTTTCATTGTTTTTTGGTTGATATAATACAACATGTTATAATTTTAAAATTTATTATAGGACCCCAGGTGCCTTGAGTGCACCGAACGTTTTAAATACCTCCGTCATTGGCCTATAGATGAGCGTATATTACCTTATATCGAGCAAGCGGGATTCGGCCATTTCATTCATCTACAGTATGTTCGTCTCGATCGGCCTCTATTGATGGCTCTTGTTGAGAGATGGAGGAGAGAGACACAGACGTTTCATTTGTCATATGGAGAGATGTCCATCACGCTTATGGATGTGGCAGTTCTATTAGGACTCCGTATTCATGGACGTCCGGTGACAGGCACGACAGGAGGAGCTCATATGGATATATTACTTAGACTTCTTGGTAGAGCTCCTCCTCCTACAGTGATGCGTGGTAGCCGAGTGAGCCTACGATGGTTGTTACAGGAGTTTCGTGAGCTCCCAGCCGATGCTACAGAGATAGTTATCGAGCAGCATGCACGAGCCTATATATTGCATTTACTTGGAGCCACTATATTTGCGGATACCACGAGTAGCCACGTGCATGTTTCGTATCTCTCTCTCCTTCACGACTTTGACATGGCTGGCACTTATTCATGGGGCAATGCTACTCTCGCATTCTTATACCGAGAGTTAGGAAAGGCATGCCAGGCCATGACCTCGGGGATTGCGGGCTGTCTTACTCTTCTTCAGGTAAATAATTGTATAACTTTACTTGGAGTTTTAGTCACGTATAATTTTTTATTTCTAATATTTGTTATCACTATTTTATGACATAGTTATGGTCGTGTGAGCACTTACACATCGGCCGACCAACTGCTGAGATGGGTCGCTTGGTCGAGGGTGCTCCATTAGGGGCGAGGTAGGTTGTATTTATGTTTACCACATTACTTTTTGTGCAACGCTTTATGAACATATGTTGAACTCATTTCTTAAATTTAACTCCTTAAGGTGGAATGTTCGGAAGAAGAGAACCGAAAATCCACAAGGAGTCCTCCGTTTATATAGAGGGGAGTTAGACCACCAGCGGCCATACCAGGTAATTTTATTGCCGTGTTGAACTTTTTATATAATGATTTTAAAAAATTTTGTCGTTATTTAAACTAACTTATCTTTATATATTATATAGATTATTTGGCAGCCGTACTCGAAGGACTTGTTGGCTGTGATACCTCCACTCTGCACTGACGGTCGAGAGGTGTGGCTTTCTCGAACCCCTCTCATATGTTATGAGATTATAGAGATGTATGTGCCAGATCGTGTAATGCTCCAGTTTAACCTGGAGCAAGGGGTCCCACCTTCTACTGTCGAGTTTGTCCATCGCATCACTCGACAGGGCCGCCATATTACCGACTGGGCTATATATCATGCGTCGTATATTGCTCGATGGGAGGATAGGAGATCCACTATTATTAGAGGGGAGCTGGCTACGACATTGCGAGATGTTCGTAGTACTTATATGCACTGGTATTTACCAATTACACGGCGATATATTTTACCGCGCGATGATGTAGAGGAGATGACATATTAGCCTAGGGGAGCATCTGAGGCAGCTCTAGTAAGTACAACTTTGTTAATTAAGGCATATATTATTTTCTTATTTCGTTTTAATTATTTATCTAATATTTAATTTATTTTTTTATAGCTTCGTCAGCTTAGACATACTAATGCGTATTTGAGTGATGCACTTGTCACCTGTATTTCGCGCGAGGACTTAGCAGCAGCACGTGAGTCGGTGATTAGATCGTCTAATGATGTCCTTCGTAGCTTGCCACTACTTCATTCGGTGATCACAGATGTTCATCGAGATTATCCTGTCGACGAGGCCGCTCAGACGCAGCCGATGCACTCTTCATGCCATGATATTCCATCATCATCAGCAGCATATAGCTCTCCTCCAGGTTCATCATTTCCAGATACTACACATGTCACTCAGCCAGATCCGATTTTATATTATAGACGACATCGGCCAGCTCGTATTGTACCATCTATTACTTATGCTGAGCCGGAGCCCGAGCAGGAGCCTGACATGGAGTCGCAGCCGGAGCCCCAGCCCGAGCCTGAGCCCCAACCCCAGTCGGAGCCCGAGCCCGAGCCCGAGCCCCAGTTGGAGCCAGAGTTAGAGCCACAGCCAGAGGTAGATCATGAGGAGCTCGTACACCCCCGTCGAGGACGAGGGCGAGGGCGAGGACGAGGACGTAGGAGATTATGATATTACTTGTGATGTATTATATTTGTTACTCGTATATGATGTAGTTTACTTATATTTGTTATGGTGATATTCGTGATAGTGATATTTGTTATGGGTGGAATGAATGAAGTCGTGCATATTTATGTGTGTTTTGTGTTCTGTGTTTTGAATGAATGAACAGGGACAGGTGATAAAATTAGTTTAAATAATAATTTTAAAAAAATTTAAGCTGATTTCAGTGTCCTCCCACGACCGAGCCCGAAATAACACAAGTGTGGTAGTTTCGTCGTTCAGAACGACGAAATCAGCTTAAGTTGATTTCGTCGTTCTGAACGACGAAACCGGGTCAAGTAATATAAGGTTTCGTCATTTAGAACGACGAAATCGTATTAAACCAATTTCGTCGTTCTAAACGACGAAATCAACTTAAAAAATATAAAAAAAAAGCCACGCTGGCGCCAGCGTGGCAAAAACGAATACCACTTTGGGAAATATTTCCCAAAGTGGTATATTTTGGTAATTATTATTTTTTTATTATTTTAATAAATTTCCCTAAATTGTATGACTCGTGTTGATCTCATATAATTTTTTAAAAAATAATTTTTAGATAACTAAAATGGTCATCTTTAAACCTTCAAAGAGGTTGAGTTTATATGGTGTTTTTATTTTTAAGAATTTTTTGAACAACATTATTTTTTTAAAAATAATAAATAAATTGAGTAGTGATACATATCAATCATATTGGTATGATACAGCCAACCGATACATATCATTGATTCCTATGGGGGGCATACCGCCCCCTTGTACAGTATCGCGTCAGCCAATACTGGTACATATTAGCCAATATGCACCTATATCGGCCAGATTGGGTTGCCATGCGGGGCAAGCCAACATAGCCCACCCCATAATTTATAAAAAAATCTTAAAAAGTATACAAATTTTAAGAAAATATTAATTTTATTTAAATTATTATAAATTACAAAGTGGAAGCTAGAATTACATCACTATAGAATGAGTACATCCCTTCTATGATTTACCATCTCGCGAGATCTTTGTCTTAGGGCCTTTGCCGAGATTCGAGACCATGAAAATACAATTTTATACAATCTTGGAAAGATCTCGCCGAAAGCTATGTGAAATTGCTGCTTTCGCCGAGATCTCGATGATCATAACGAGATGAGAGACAAAGGAGTCATTAATATACTATTAAATATTTTATTTAATCAATTTTTCATCTCATTTTATTAGGTTTACTAATGCCTAGATTTTGTATCTCAATAGGCTTTCTTGATAAACATTATAAGTGTTTACTCCTATTTTACATCATCACCAGGTATTGTATATTCTACTTATTTTATGTAATTTATATTATATAATAAATTTATAATTATTAAATATTAATATTTATGTTTATAAATGATTATACTAACTTACATTGTCAAATATATGCATGGACGAACTTGTTTTGGTTACATAGATAATCGAGATTGTTTTACATTATCTCTTTAAGATCTCTTCAAGATCTCATCTCTTTTGCTCAATAAGACAAGACCAAGATTCGAGACAATGAACTATGATCCCAAGTAGGATAGCACTTAGCACCTACTCACCTATCTATAATTTATAATTACAATCTAAAACCTCAAATGTAAAAATAAATAAAAATTACCTTATTGACTAATTGATTCTCAAGTCTTCTTTTTAAATCTTTTCTCATTTTCTCTTCTAACTTTGGAGCTTGTGCCATTTGTTCTGCATCTAACTAATCATTTAAGTATATGCATATCTTCACAACACAAGAGTTAGTCAACTTCGTTTATCGTCCTTGCCTTTTGCACTAAAAGCATATATTCCAATGCAATTGTGGGCAATGAGGGTTTAGTATATAATGGGCTAGCAACACAAGATATTTCTTTTCATGTGTCTATCACCAACCTAAACCTTAAAATTTTTATTTTCTTCATTAGTAAAAAAAAGTAGTTTATAAATACCTAGCTAATTTATTAGTATGAGACATATATTTTTGTTTATTTTTTAAAGTAGCATCCAGGTCTTAGTTTTATTTGAAGTAAGAGACGTAGTAGTAGAAGAAGAAATTGGTTCTTTCGTCGTGACCCATATGTAATTTCATATAAATTGTATAAAGTATGCAAAGTACTTTCTACCTTCCTATACAAATCATCATCCTTATCATTTTACCTTCTAATATAACCCTAAGATCCATTGCAACCTCTAAATAATAAATTACAGGAATAATAGACCAATATTTATTAATTTTTGTCCCCATTTCCTTTATAAAAGGTAAAAAAGTTATTACTTCCATCACTTTCAAATGCACGAGTAATTTCATACAAGTGGCTTACAATTAAACAAGGAGTAGCATAGTAAACTCTAGATAATTCTTTACTCACATTATAAAAAAGAGATTGAACATTCATCAAACAATAGAAATGTAAAAATGACCTTCATTAAGTCCAAGATCATGTAACTTTTTTAGCCCAACAAATTATCAAATTTTCTAATCTCAAACATGATTTTAACATTAAATAAACTTTATCCACCTATGACGAACATCTAATTAAAATTTCCTACATTTCTTACCATTCAATCTACACAACTCTTTAAATTCTTATATTCTAGAAGGTCAAGAAGTGATATATAATAAAATATTTTAATTAATTGAATATGGGCTTTAACTACATGTAGACCATCTTGAATAAATAGATTAATTATATGACATGCACACCTAATATAAAATATAAGGGACTTCATTGTATTAATTGGATCACAACGAGATTCTAAAAGTACTACAACAAAATTAATATTAGAAGCATTATCAATTTTATCTTTATTTGAAACAAAAACCTATGATTTTTCAATTATTGAGGCAGAATGAGGATATTCTATCATATTAAAATGAATTATTCTCATATGTAATCTTCATTCATCATCTACAAAATGAGTTATAACACACATATTCGATATCTTGGTTACTAGTCCAACTAATGAAAATTAAAGAAATTTTACTTGGAATTGTGAGTAAAGTATTCATAAGTTGTACATTGTACTCCCTAAATAGTTTAAAAATATCCTTCCTTAGAGTGTTGTCCAAGATATTGTTAAATATTGGGTAGAGAGCTTGTCTCACATAAGTCTCAAACAATTTGTCATGTGCAAAGGAGGAAGGTTACTCGGTGCACACAATATATCTCACGAGCTCCATCTGATTTACATCTTAATTGAAAGTGAAAGTTCTAAGATAGGTGGAGGAGATGCTCCAGGCACCAAGCTAGGATTGTTTGGGGTCCTTTAGGCCATGGTTAATTGAGCATAATCTAGCATATCGGACAAGATGTCTAGCAACCCCACTTCCAATGCTTATGATTGCTTTACAATAGTTACATTCAACTTTTATGAACTTCACTTTAGGTTCACCAAGAGAATCCACCTTAATTTTCTTCTTGTAGTTCTACACCATGAAGTTTGTTGCATTTTCTTTCGCAGTAGTCGAAGGTATTGGTGGAAGTCCTTCATAATCGGCTTCATTGACCGATTCAGGAGTACCTCCTTCGGGGAAATTAGAGAAAACTTAATTGTCATTGGCTGTTGTAATTAGGGAAAATAAGGGAAACTTAATTGTCACTTCTAGTGGTTGATGGACACTATGAAATTATGATGCAAATAGAATGCATGATGAAAATAAGGGAAAACCTTGGGTAAGGCAGAAAGAAACTCATTGTTACAATTTGATATAATTGTAAACTCGTGTGTAGGATCCAAAACTACAATTGAAACAAAAATTATTCTCAATTATCCTCGGTCTCAGCATCAACAACAGCAAAAGCAAGAGGAAAAATACCTGAAAAAATAAGAAAATGAGACTATTAAAACAACAAGAATGCAATTCCTTTTTTAAGACAAGAGCAAGAACAAGTCCTTTCCATTATATAGCTAGTTGAAATCTATGTCATAAAATAATTCACTTAGCATGTTTCCTCTTACATCATCAAGGCATGCTACACATTTCAAATAAAAACAAATGGAAAAATTAAAATCCAATCTTCTTTGCAATTCAACGAAAAAACATTGGCATAGAGAAAATGTTGGTACAAATGGCCAACATTAGAGAAATAATCATTTGAAACATGGGGATATTAGCATGATAATAGTGAACTAGATGACCTTCAACACAATAATAATTTCTAATATCCCTTATATTTCAAACATATCTCTAGTTTTAGTCCACAGTCACAAGGATTGTTCAACATTAAAGGATAGATATATAAAAAGACACATAAATAAATTCAGAAAATACTCGATGCATTAACAATGTGCAACCCTTAATACATTTCACATTAATTGGCCTACTTATAGTCCACTTTTAACGTAATAAAGTCAAACTTTTATAAATAAATATTTGAACTGCTCCCAAGGTCAAATAAACTTCTTCAATTAACTGCAAGCACATAGCAAATAAAGACTAACAAAGGCATCTAGAACACTTGAGAAAGATTTTGACTGCTACAATTCCAACAAGCTACAAAACTACTAAAAACATTATTAAAAATCAAAACAACATATAATATAGTTGAAAAAATTACAAATATTTTACCTTGATTCCCATTTTCCATGGAAACCACCAACATCGTTCTTTAAAATGACTTTTCAAATAAGTGGCATTTAAATAGAAAATGGGACAACAATATTGAAATCTACATATACATGCATTAAACGAAATGAACACCTTTTTAAAATGATTACTTTCATTGTCAACCTCCAATGACATGTGACCACCAAGATTACTCTTCATTGCTAATTCAATATATTGAAAAAATTGTTCATATGATTTAGAATTATCTCCAAATAACTCATTTTGAGCCTTCTGAACACTCCTAAATGCTAGTTGATAAGAAATATTAATCTCATAACTTGTATCAAAATGCTTCACCACATCAATGAGGCGAATAAGAGGATTACTCTTAACTTGATCTAATAATTCTTTTTACACATAATTATACCACAAGTGTGAACATTGTTCAAAACACATATGTAGAAAAAGTTATTCACATAATCTTTTGTAGCATGAACTTATCACTAACAACCATTGATATCCTTATATTTACACTCAGTTGTAACCTTATTAGGACCATTATAGACATATTTAAATTTAAAACCAACTTACATAGCATAATGACATAGAGATTGCCTAAAATCTTAAACACCTCCTTCAAACTTTTGTCCAACAATTTAATTTCATCACACCACTTCTCGGTCAAAACTAATTTACCTTTATTTGAGGAAGTAATAGAAATCATATTAAGGTGTTCATCAATAATGGACTAAAAAATCATTGTGTCGTTACTACTTTGCATACTAGTCGATAACAAACGAACATCCTGCATACTTCTCTCACCATGGGGAAGAAGAATCTTTGAAGTATCAATAATAGATACACAAACCTTTTGTTTGCCCAATTAAGAAGCAAGGAAGAAGCAATTTTGCAAGTCATCATCATTCTCAAACATATAATCCAAATGATCAAAAAAGGAGAATGATAAAGTAAGAGAATTGGCATTTAAGTGTCTCCATCTATTGCAAATCAATTGAACAAAGTCCTTATAGGTGGCAGAATGTGGAAGTCATATAGCAACATTACACTTGTCATAATTGTAACGAAAAAGAAGAAAATAATCCATTGACCTAAGAAAAACTAAAATACAATTTATAAATTATACTGGAAGAAAATTTTATCTTTTAATAAAATCACTAAATCCAATAATTCATTCAAAGAGATACTCTAGCCTTGATGACATCTCACTAGTAACTTAGGACCCCAACTATGAACCTTGTGTAACATTCCCAACTTTTCTGCAAATTTTTGCTATTTTTTTGCTCGCATTTTTTATGAGAAAATTAGACACTTTGGCATATATGTTTTCATAATTGATCTCAATATTGGTAATCGTAAGAGTTTGGAGTGGTGCTTAGTCACAAGTCATATCAACACAACACAAAAATGGGAGAGAAAAGGACAAGACGTGGGAGAACGGAAATGGGAAGAAAGAGAAATAAATAAATAAATAGAAACGATTGGGCACATATCAGCATGCTCGACCATTCTAGAATAGTGAAGGGGGAAGACCCCTTCACTCTATGAGGCCGGAGGGATCCCCCTGTCGCCGATAGCCGTCTTCCACCCAGTTAACCTCGGCCAGGCGACGCCGCCACCACCTCCCCGGCCTAGCCCTACTGGCCACCGCCACCCCACTTCTTCCCTCTTTCCCGTTTTGGTCCAATAACCCCCCTTTCAAAAAAATTTGCCCCATCTGGCGCCGCCGCTAGTTGCATGGCTTCCAGCTCGCCACCACAGCTCCACCCCAGCCATGACCACCTCCTGACACCTCCGTCTCGGCTTCCCTACCCCTCCTTTGCCAGCGTGAGGTAAAATTCGTTCGCCTCTTCTTTTTCCCCATTTCTGTGCATTGTTGTGCGTTGCGACCGATGTTGCACCGCCAGTTGCCGGCCATCACTATTGGCCTTTGGCCCTCCCCTAGCCCGGCGATGGCAAGGCTATCATCTCGGCCCAAATTGTTGCCTTCCCTAGTGCCCTCCTTTGCTCTATTGTTGTGCACGTGTGCACTTGGTTCAATACTTACCTTTATTTTAGTACTTTATTTCTGTTCCTTAGGCTAGTTTCCCTTATGTTAGTAGTTGACTATTGTTTGTATTCTGTTATGAACTGTAATGGGTACACTAGTGGACCACGGGTGAGCCAGGCCCACTAGTGACACGATTCCCAATGTGGGAGGGTGCGACTCCCCATAAAGGGTCGTCTCCCTCCTTGGTTAGGAATGCTAATTGAATTCCAGTTATTTTCTCCCCTTTCTTCCTACTTCTTTCCCTTTCTCTGCATAGAACTCCTGTGTACCAATTGTGCCGATTGTGCCCACGCCGAGCACAACATCTATTCCGATCCAGATGGAATTCCCTGTGACTTTTTTGTTGTTTGTTTCCACTACCGTTTGTAAACCACCGATCGGCCTTCGAGCTGCCACCTTGAGCTAGCAACAGTGAGGGGATGAGGTCTGACCTCCTTTGCCCCAATCAGTTCCGATCTGCTGGATCGGCTGACCTAGGTAGAGTAGAGATTACCCCTTTTTCTCTGAGAACATTTATTTTTCGTTGCCAAATGTCAAAAAACATCGGGTTGATGTCCACTCGACTTACCACCATTCAGTGACTCGTGGGTCCCCGCCATCTCCCAAGACCGTCCCCCAACTCTATCTGGCCATTCATGGCCCGACGATGCGTGTCTGCTACCCCAACTCAGCATACTGTCACCACCAACTAAATCGAGCCTTTTTGTTCCTTCTGACGGTGATTTCATCGTCGTTGACGTCAGCCACCGGATTGCCGCAAACGCTGACTTGACACAATGATGGCAAGGGATCACCTCTTCTATCCTCCCCTGCACGTCTTTTGCACAAACCAGATGCCCCTAAACTTTAGTGTGTGTTTGACTGCCTACACGGGTCCTACCTCAGCCTAGGGCCAACCTATCCAACCTTACATTGCGTGGACTTGGGCCACATGTCGACTGGTGTGGGCTTTGCCCCGACCCATTGACAGCAAGGGCCAACAATTCTGGCCCAATTCCACCTCTGCGCCCCACTTTCCCTTACACATGACCTAGAACCTGTGGGAAAGAGTTCTCGAATTCCAATCCTTCCAAGGGAAAATTGCATTGTCGGCCACTAGCCTCGAGCCAACAAAGGCTTGACTGCTACCATACTTATGCCTCCATCGTAAGCCATGCTTGATGCACAACCGTTGTACAATATTTTGAGTGTGGGTAGTGATTAGAAATGTCACCGCCTTTGTTGAGCACCTAACTCAAGCCCTTAGTGCCGTCAACTTTTGCTTAGAGGACTATCACTGGTGAACCCCACCCCTTCCATGACCGACCACCCTAACCCCCTAAAAGACCACCCTTTTTAGGGTTTGGTTGTGACAACATGTGCATATGCTGTTTGACAACCGATTCCACCTGTGAGTGGTCACTAGCCTGAGTCTCTTCGGGACCCATTGACAACCTATCCTCCATAGATGGCTCCCCTTTTACTATTCACACTTGTGTCACACATGCAGTTTAGGTTAAAGGCACCACCCTTGTGACACTTGTGTTTGGCATACACCACTACTAGTGAAATATGACCATTAAAGCCCTCATTTGCCTCTCACATGTCTGTGAGTACGTAACCAAACCCTCCGCCCTTTTGTGAGGCTTCGACAATAAAAAATTGTTGCCACTAGGTGTGGTCCACGGCCAATTTTAGCATCTTGTGGACAACAAAGTATTTTCAACCATTGGCCGACCTCTAACCAGTCACCCCCCATTTTGTGGTTGCCTTTTCCATTTCTAGTGGTACGACCTTGTGTCCGGCCGCCTTAGTGCGCCCCATCTTTTGGTTCAAGTGAAATTATCCCAACCTTGTCAAGATTGATTTCAGAGTCTCTGAAAATCCTCAAGACAACAACTCTCTTAGTGTGATGCTTTTGGTCACCTATTCCTCCATCGACGCTGCCACTGTCATATGCTCGCCATCAATTTCACGTGAATTATGAGGTAGGGGACCTTGAACTTGTAATTTCATTATAGCATGCTTTGATTGTGTAGTATCATACTAGGAGTTTATAACTTAATGCTTTGCATGATAAATGATGATTAAATAAGCATCTTTTATGTATGTGAATTGTGTGTATGTTAGTGAAGACTAAGGGTACGGTAGTAAGTTTTTATGAATTATATGTATGTGATCAGAGTGTGTAATAGATCTTCATTGTGGGCTAGTGGTGTGTGTGGTCGATGGGCATGAGTATAGGTGTTTGATTATAAGTTTGCCGAAGGGGTATTTCAAGGATAATGATGTGAAAATTACAATTGTATGTTGGGCGAGGGAAGACTTATGAATGACAGACAAAGGTTAGACTTTATGAGATTGGAGGATCAGTTTGGATTGAATCAGAGGATACATTGGAGCAATAAGCAAGAGATTTAGGGGATGCAGGAAATTTGAAGACTTAAGATTCAAAGCGCCTTTGGGGGACTGTGAGTTAGTAAGAGATAACAACATAATTGTACATGCATAATGTACGTAATATGAATTGTAATAATGAGTAATTAGTAAGGGTTTGATGACCGGTCTTAGGTCTAAAGGATTTCATTTGAGGAGTCTGAGTAAGATATTTTGGTTTTAAGGCGAACGGTACAGGATGTAAGGCTGTAAGTATATAATGGTAAGCGTATGCTGACATGGAATTCGAGTTTGACAAGGAAGGTTATGCAAAGAGCTATAAGACTAATAGTGAGTTTTAAGTATGATTGGATGAGCTAAGTTGAAGTATGCTACCCTTGTGGACTAAGGCTTTAGAACCGGTGTGGTTCTAGCTTGGTCTACTAAAGAATGTAATACGGAAGTAGTTCCAAACAAAATTGTACATGCATAAGTTACCTAATATGAACTTGAATAGTAAGTAACCCTAATTCGATAACATTGTGAGTTTGAGACTGAGGGTTTCGACAGATTAAGTTCCATTTTTGAGCCAATCGATAAGTAATCAACTGAGTATCTTTCCTGGTCTAGCCATGGTATTATTCTGCAGGATTTAGTCTTGGTGTTGTATTTTGGCCCAGGCGTTTGATGTTCTGTATGTTTTCACCCTTCGTGGGCTCTGTATGTTTTTCTGCGTACAAATGGCACTGTATATTCCGCCCAAGAGTGGCACTATAAGATTCCTGCCCAAGAGTGGCACCGTATGATTTCTGCCCTTAGCTAACACCGTATGGCCCCAGAGAATGGGCATTTGTGCGCTCAGTTAAGCAGTATCATGGACTTGTGATCGTTTATAATTAAACCCTTTACAAGTGTACAAGGTAATTGTACTAGGATGAGTATTTAAGGGTTGTCGAACCTCAGGGACGGATGAATTATTACTAAATCTAAAGAGGAATTTGCTGATTGAAAACTAAAACAAACTTAAACTTTAATTAAGTAAAGGAAAGAAATCAACAAGTTTAAAAACAAGAGATTAATATGATGGAAATTACTTAGGAAATTGAATCCACTATAAAACCATAACAATTCCTTAACTCTTAATCTAAATCTAGTGTGAATATGAACAAGTATTTTCAGCTACAAGCTAGAATTACTTTAGAAAGAATCATTAATTAAATTCCATGGCATGAACTATCTTCGACAATAGCACGAATCATCTACACTAAACTAGCTATAGGCATGACCCGTCTAATCTTAGTATAACTCATCCAAGTCATTAATTATCTAAACATTAAAATTATTGTATGAACATCTTATCTAAATCACAAAAATTAGAATCGATGAAAATATCAAAACCACATCAATCTATCATCTACAAGACAATAAATCAGCATAGACTTAAATAAACATTAAAAGCTCTTCCATTAAAAAGTAAATTTTTATCATACAATTGTCATCATTCACAACTAAGATCTAAATTAAAAAGAAAAGAAACTGAAACTTATCTATAGCTTCATCAACTCCTAAGTAAAAGAAAAGTCTAGCCTTCCATTGTAGAAGAAAGCACTTGAATCTCCATTAAAAGCTTTGAGTTCTTTTCCATCTTCTTCTTCCTTTTTCTCTTCATAAAATCTACTGGAAATCCTCTGGTTTTAAGCCAAATATGTCTTTTTATAGGCATAAGATTCGTAGGAAGAAGTCCAATATGAAAAGATTGGAAATTGGCTAAAACTAGGAAACTGCACATTATGCCGTTCGAACGCCCTGCATGCCCGTTCGAACGCTTGAACTGAGTTTTGCTTCAAAATCACATTATTCCGATCGAATGGTAAGTGACCCCGTTCGAACGGATACAGTGTTTCTGCAATCTGGATAGTTTTTCTAGACAGTCCATAATCTGTTCATTAAGTTTTTTCTTCATGTCCATATTAATTTCTAACTTGTTTATAACTCCGAAAAGTTGTCCAAATCACTTTAAAGCATGTCAAGACTATTTTTAATTACTTCAAACATCATCTAAGTACCTCGATAAGTGCACTTTACCTACAAAATATAAAATATCATATTTTAGACATGTAGAATATAATTAAAATTCCAACTTGATTTAAATACATATCTAAACTACTAATAACTACAAAATTAATTAATAATTAAACTAAAATATTAATAACTATCTTAATCTAAATAAACCATAACTAACACTAAATTAACCTAATCTATACTAGCAAATAAGGTAAAAAGGCATATAAAATAGATATATATTTCATACTTGTCAACCTGCTCTTACATGTTTTATCTTGTGTCCCATGAGCAAAGGTGTGCCTTGTCTTCAAAAAAGTCTATAGCATCAAGTTGCTCCCCGAAGGTTAAGGTGACGCCCTAATGGCATTCTCTTCCTTACTGATGTTAGAACTTATTAATTGTAATGAGCTTCAGTTGTTAGTAGTATGTGTATGACAGTAAGAGTAAGTTATGTGTATTAGATTTTGAGTAAGCAGTATGTGTAAGATTCAAAGTAAGTGTAAGTGTAAGTTTCTAAGGAAGATAGTATGAGTAAGTTTATTAGTAAGAGTAAGATTGTACAAGTAAGTTAGTAAGACTCTGATTCAGAGTGTAAGTGTAAGAGTATGGCTACAAGGGTAAGTGTAAGTTCAGCAAGTACGATTGTATGTGTGTAAGACACTTTATTGATGTTGCATGTACTTCTTGCTTCATATGTGGTTGCATGAATGCATCTATGTATGAACTTGCGAAGTTCATTGATTTATTTCCCCTACTGGGTATTTTCCTATAGAGTATGAAAATATTTACCCTATTTTTTTAGCCCCTTTGTCCGAAGGCTTTTGCAGGTCGATTGATAGCTTTTTGGACTGAACTATTCCTTGTGGTGGACTATTCTTCCTTGACCTTGAGTGCAACAAAATTGTAGTGAGGCTATGTGAAGTCTAGTACCACAATCTCATGTATTGATTAAGGTGAACATTAAATTCTTTTGAACTTGTGCATATACGTATGAATCAAAACACAGACAATTGAGGAACTTGTACTTAGAAAGGCCTGGGATGTGTTTGTTTTTAAAGACCATGACCATGGCATGTTTTGCTTTTATATTTTTGTTTTGGGTCATGCCTTAGAATATTAGTTTTCTTTGTGATGAACTAATTTATGAAAATTGTTTTCACACGTTTTGAATTTTGTTATTTATGTTGATTTATGTCCGTATTTTGGAACAAATTTTTAGTAAAATTTTATGGTAAATGTATGGAAAAACCTCAGGCATGACACCCTAGTTATGCAAATTACATAGGGTTTACTCTTGGTAGAAAAATAACCCTAGTGGACTGAGGAAATGAAGAGAAGTGACAACACTAGAAGGCACTGGAAGAAAATAGTACAAGAACGAATACCTTTTCTTTTACTTTATCTTATATAATATGCATTTACACACATTATGAGTGTGCATTCTTGCTAGTATAACAAATGGGTACTCCCTTTTAACACTGACATATATCATAGACAAAGCAAATTCACTATCATCAAGCCAAGATTTATGAAGCAAGGCAAAGCTTGATCTAAGCATGTAGTTTAAAGAAATTGTGCTTGCCTCAAATTGAAGAGATAACAAGTTAAGACAATTCAAGCAAATAGAGATAGCAAGTTCAACAGATGCCATTTGTCTCTATAATAAATCCATCTTCAAAGATACATACTTGAAAGCATTTTCAAACAAAAAAGGGTAGCAAGCAATCATACCTACGTCCTTTGTGAAAGTTGAAATATCTTCAATAGCAATAGGAGGCTTGCTCTTGTAAAAAAACACTTCCACTAGAAGATGCCTTATGTAGCTTGGACTGCAACATTTTTTTCTCTAGTTAAGCATGGAAACCATTTGCACTAAAACAATAAAATTTAATGTCAAAATAAAAGAAAACAGATTTACCAGGTTATTTAGCTTATAAAATTTCAAGTCTAGACAACTAGAGAAAAGAAAAACATATGGCAAACTTGCCTTCTTGCAAATCATGGATTGTGGCCTCCAATTCACTACGCTCTTTCTCAATACTAGAAACTTTTTGCTTGTATTTATACAATAAGTAAAAAAATTTAATGCATACAGAAAAATGAGGCATCCCATTATCTAAACTAAAACTCCATTAGCAAATAATTAAGTTACACCTAAATATTTTGATTGGTTTGTTATGGAATATTGCAAAATAAGAGAAGCTAGAATATCAACATGTCCACTAAGAGGTCACCCAACTTAAGAGAAGAACTTGTTGCTAGACTGAGATGATAGAGATAATTGTTGGTGAGGGTCTAAATAAGGTAATGAGCAGCGATTTCAAATAGTTCCTATTAGTGAAATGAAAATAATGTCAAAGGAGAGAAGACAGGTGATGAAATGTTAAATTGAAACCAACGTGTAGATAAAACTAATGAATCTTTTATGAAAAATTCCAAAGATAACTTACCCGTATGTTCTAATTTCACCTCCAAGAAAATAGATTCCAATCAATTCCAGAGATAAGTACTAGTGATTGTTTGTCATAAGGAAATGAGTGGAAACTTCAAGAAAAGGAGAATACGTAGATGGACAGGGCAGTGAACAAAAACCAGTTTTGTCTTCTGTCTCGCCTCTGCTCCCTGCCGACCTGACAAAGACCAAAACTGGCTCTTCCAGTTTTCAACAAGGGCAAGTGCCCGACACCATTGCTGAAGTTCTCCTCCTCGTTAGAAACCAAAATGGTACTGCTTGCAGGGAGAAAAGAGAGTGAAATTGAACGCATAATAGAGGAGGAAAAGATGAAAGAATAAGAGTAATTTAGGTATTATTGAAAAATACTTATGTAGTATATTTATTAGTGACGTTATGTGTAAATATAAAATTTGTTATAAATGTTATCCAAATAAGTTATACAAAAATTAGTTCAAATTGAGGACGGTATGTAGAATTTTTTCTAAAAATTAATACTCCCTCTATCCTAAAATAATAGCTCTATTTGGCAAAAAAAATGTTCTATATTAATAGCTCCATTTGGTTCAATTTAAGTGGATGGGCACTTAAAAAAGAGTATCATAAGCTTATATTTCCTTCTCTTATATATAGGTTTTACCATTCAATAAAAACTACTATTTTTCAAAATATAGCTATTAATATAGGACAAAGGGAGTACTATTTTTCAAGGGAAAAATATATAAAAAATATTTAAAAAAATATTACCAAAATAGCGGAGAGAGGAAAATAATTCTCAAAGTAATGTTCATTTTGGCCATGTAGGCGCCCGCCAAGTGCTGGTGCCTGCATGGTCTTTTTTTTTTAAAATATTTCAATGGACGAAATCATTTTAAAGTTGATTCCATCACTTAACTTTGTTTTTTAGGTCGGTTTTCAGCTGGAGTGGGTGGGGTTTAGGTCGTTTTAGGTAGATTTCATCCTTGCAAAGGACAAAATCACCTAACTTGGCCCTTTTCGGCTCAAATTATAGTTGACACTAATTTCGTCGTTGCCAATGATGAAATCAAATTAATTTTTTTTAAGATTAGTTAGAATCAGAAGCAACCCTTGCCCCTATATAACATCATATACAACACGCTAATATCCACACAACCAACATATAAATCACATGAATATCCACACATCAAGTGATTAGAAAGTCTATAAAATATATAAATTAGATACAATGTTCTCAAATTGTTGGGTTTACAAAGCAAGCATATAACAACTCTAAGTCACTCTACTTCTCCTACCCCTATGACCTCGACCCCGAACCCGACAGTGTTGTACTGGTTCTTCCCACTCCTCCTAATCCTCCTAGTATGCATAAATAACAGATGGCTCACCCAAACACGCCTCTAAAGATAATATGATAGGATCTGCATGAGCTGCCCACTATCATCTAGTATATACTATCGGATCAATCGGTATATCAACTGGTTGGGGATGGGATAGATCTTGAGCAATGGGAGATGATGAATGTGGAGGAGAGCCAGGAACTGCAACAAAGATGGGATATCTGTGAATGGAGCATGCCTCGGCAGTGTCTGAGCTGCCTTGTTGGTGGGATAAGGTCTATGAATGGTTGTAATAATTGACTGAAGTGGTGAGAAACTACAAAGGACATCCTCATGGTGGCTGATTATTGACTGACATGATGCTTATAAGGCCTTACCCAAATTATAGGTGTTAAGGCCTTACCCAAAGTATAGGTGTTAACTGCGTCAGTCAAATGTGTATATGTCCATTGTGCTAAACCAAGTTATAAACAAATAAAATAAAAGTCATATAAATAATAAATGAGAAATAAGAAAATGTTATGATATAATTAATTAAGATATACTTACCAAAGCTGCCTCAAACACGCCCCTAGGCTGATAATTCATCTCCTCTAAATCATCACACGGTAGAATATATATTTGTGTAACGGGTAAATACTACTACATATACAGGCGATGAACATCACAAGATGTTGTAACCATCTCCCCTCGGATAATAGTAGCTCTCCTACTATCCCATCGAGTGATATATGATGCATGATGTGCAGCCCAGTCGGTAATGTGGTAGCCTTGTCTAGTGATTTGATGGATAAACTCTATCGTATGAAGAGGGATATCTTGCTTCAAGTTAAATTGGAGCATCACAAGATCAGGCACGTGCAGCTCTACAATCTCAAAATATATGATCAGCATTTGAGATAGCCACACATGTCTTCCCTGTGTACAAAGAGCAGGTAACTCAGCCAACGCCTTAGGCGAGTATGGCTACCAAATGACCTAAACAATTCATAAGCATAATTAGTTTTTAATAACCTTACATAGCTTATATTCATTATATTAAATGTGATAATAAAATGTAATTACCTGTTAAGGGCAATGGTGATCTAACTCTCCACTATACAATTTCATGACTCCTTGTGGATTTTCGGTTTTTCTCCTCCAAACATTCCACCTTAAAGAGTCAAATTTAACACATAAATTCAACACATCCACATAAAACCATGTTAAAAATATAAGTGTAAAAAATATATACATGGCTCCTAGTAGAGCACCCTCTACTATGTGCCTCATCTCAATAGTTGGTTGGCCGATATGTAAATGCTCCCACGACCATAGCTGTGTCACAAAATATCAGAAAACTATTATTAAAAATGCAAAGTAATTGTACATGTAGAAAATACTAACTTCAACAAATTCATTTACCTGAAGAAGGGTCAGACAACCTGCAATCCCCGAGGTCATAGCCTAACAAGATTTCCTTAACTCTTGATATAAAAATGCAAGGGTAGCACTGCCTCATGCGTAAGTGCCCGCTATGTCAAAATCCACAAGGAGGGTGAGGTATGCAACATGAACATGGTTACTGGTGTTATCTGCAAATATAGTAGCCCCAAGTAGACGTAGCAAATATGCGCATGTATGTAGCTCGATGGCTATCTCAGTGTCATATGTTTGGAGTGCATGAAACTCATCTAATAGCCATATAAGGCTCACTTGGCTACCATGAATCACTTAAGGAGGAGGTGCTCTACCAATGAGTCTGACAACTAAATCTAAATCTCTTCCTCCTGTCGTGCCTATCACTGCATGTCCATCGATGCAAAGTCCAAGACAAACTACCACATCCATAAGTGTGATGGACATCTCCCCATAAGGTAAATGAAAAATACGTGTCTCCCTCCATCTCTTGAAGAGGCATGTGAGCAATGATCTATCAAGTCAAATGTACTGTAAATGGATGAAATGTCCAAATCCAGCTTGCTTAATATATAGTAGAATATGCTCATCTATAAGCCATTGTCAGAGATATCTGAAATGCTCTGTCCATTCAAGGCACTAGGGATCATAAAATAAGTTAAAATATTATAACCCAAAATAACATATCGTCATAAAAATTAAATCAAATGCATAAATAGTTAGAATACCTCTCCTCACCAAATAGAAGCTGACCTATGCACCTCCTGCTGCACAAGTACTGACTCATCAACGGGATCTAGCCTGTAAAAAGGCTCCATATGATTTGTGATGAAATAAGAGTTTGACGAACATATAGTCATATCTAAAATGAAGAGTAAACAAAAAGTCACACAGTCTAATTGTATATTTACCAATCAATAGGAGGGTTAGTGCATCTTTTATTATTATGCCCAAATTGTTTGCACCTCCCACACTTATAACTTGATCTACCATCTCTCTCCATGGTCATACGGTCCATTGTATTCTTAATGCAGACAAATCATAGGTGACCGGGTTGTCTTGTTGCTTTTGGAGGTAATAACACATGAGGAATATCTCTTTCCCAAAACTCCTGACCACAAGGAGAGTAGAATTGTGCAGAGTACACATTTTTATAAGCGATCGATGTGTAGCATACTCTTGAGAGAAAGGATACTCGTAGACTTGAGGGTAATTGCACGTACATGTTCGATGAACCGCATTCACCACAAGCTTCCTTCCATTCATGGTCATTACTTCATAATTGGTGCAGTTGATCCTATGAACTATATACTCCCCAATTTTATTTGTTTGTTCCCTTATTATCCTTTCCAATATGGAAGTATACGGGGGTGACCATGGCATCCAAAGTGCAAGATTGTTTCAAAAGAATTTTAGTACCCGATAAAAAAATAGCTAACACTAAGGCCTGCATGGGTAATCCTCAATCACCTTTCAAGACGCTATTTAAACTTTCAGCTAGTCGTCATGCCAAATTTTCTAAAACCATCATGAGAAAGAGACCACTATTCGGGTTGTAATCCTTCTCCTGAGAGGAGTTATTTTGCCCTTTGACTTTCCTGACCAATCAAGTCCATTTTAGCATCAAATTGTTCTATTGTCAATACACTGCAGTTGCCCCAATCAAGTCCATCAGTGTATCATTTTTAAACTCCTTAAAATTTGCATTTATGTGATCGATACAATATCATTGGTAGAAGAATGTTGGGGGGGGGGGAATCTCAGGTACAACCTTTTTAAGCCCCTTATGTCAATCTGAGATGATTGCAACATTCATCATATCCATAAGTACATTCTCCCTCAATTGACTTAAGAACCATTTCCAATTTTTATAATCTTCCTTTGATACTATCCTGAATGTTAGAGGAAATAGCCCATTGTTCCCATGTGTAACCATTACAGCCATAAGAGCTCTAGGATACCTGTTGTACAAGTGAATGACATCAACACCAATCACCGGGATGCAATGCCGAAACCCCAGATAGATGACCCAAATGCCCAAAACATCCACATAAATCTCCAACACATGACACCATCCATTAGATCAGACTCTAGCTTGTAGTAGGTAACGGGATTCTCATCTTGTACTGCCTTGAGGTGGCAACAATTTGTATGATTCATCTCAATCCCCATAAATGGCTTTTATGGCCGTATTCCTTGCCACCCATGTTTTTTTATAAGAAATGTCAACGTGAAACCTCTCCTCTATTCTTTGAATAACATCACCTGGTGTGAGAGTTAATTTAACTTGGATGACAGGAATTATGACCTTGGGAAAAAAGATGCACTACACTGCCTATGATTAGTGTTAAGCTAGGCGTTCCTACAAGTGTGGTCACCTCCGGATGTCTTCAATTTAACACCCCTCTTCATTGATCCATGAACTCTCCACAGGCAAGCACTATCAATGTACTTAACTATATATTCTGACATATTTGCTTGTAAAACCTTGTATTAGACATGACTCCTAATTGAAAACTCCCTCAAAGCTATGATAAATGCTTCTCTATCGTCAAAGATGTGCCCAACATATAACGCTTCTTCATTCTATTGCTACACATCCATACCCCAATTAATTGCCTCATCTATTTGCTCATCTGTGATATGTGCATAAATTGGCTCCTCCTCGTCATAGTACAATAGCTCATCATCATCCACATCATGTCATTTGTGGCAAATTGTGTTGTCTACCGCATCATCCTCCTTGCCGTCAACCATTTGTTGAGCATTTTCCTCACCTCTAATGCCTTATTCGTTCATACCATACTCCTCTTCACTACCTTCGCCAATATTATCTTCACCTTATTGGCCTTATTTATGTCAACGTCATCATCATGGACATGAGCTGCCCTACACATAATTAGAACACATGTATTGAATTTCATATTACCGAAACACTTATTTAAAAACTAAATTATTAGATTCTTTAATATTTCACCTTGGATTGGATGGTCCAACATCAGTATGTCCAACACCTGTGTAGGGGTAATGAATGCCCATCAAGCTTTGAGTTGTGAACCATGCATCACCTTGTGACATTCCAATGCTAAATGTCTCATGTGCATGTGATGCGTACCTTACATATTACTCACAAAATTCATAATTCAATATCCTAATTCATCGACAATTATATGATTCACATATGATTCACATCTTAAGAAACCTTACCTCCAATTTGGTTCACTTCTATCGTCAACAGGTGTAAACGACCTATGACATTCGTTTGATGCAACTATCATGAACAAAATTTCCTCTACATTATTATCCATCGGCATTTGCATGTGCCTTCAACTACTCACATTTCTAAGAGCTCTTCTATGAACTCCTGTGTAAACCTACTTACATTGCACCCTTCACTAGGCACTTGGGCCTCTTTTTTTAAAAATAACTCACCTATAAATACGTGAGACGAATCGTGAAACATTTATCTGAATGAAGCCTCATCAAAAACTACACATAATAGTCCTGATCTCGATCCACATATTGGAAGTGGCACTTCATTATAATTCTACATCTCCTTCGAACCCACCCAACTTTGCTAGCTACCTTTACCTTAAGTTCATCATAAGTAGAAGGTTTATTAATGAATAATCCCTCTACAACCCCTTCATGGTGAAGCATAAAATTAACCATTTCTACTGCCATCTCTATTCACTTAATTCATAACCAATAAATAACATAAATAGTACATTAAACAAATATTCAAAATAACTAATTTACTTAATGAAATAAGAGATTAATCTATTACTCAAACTTAACCAAGCACTTCCACTCAAACAACAAAAATTAGACCAATTTTTTCATCAAAATCTATACCTCCTAACATAAAGTCATCATAACACAATTCCATAGAACAATTCCATGGCACAATTCCACTCCCTTAACATACGATATTAAAAAAAACAAGAAAACAAAATCACACACCATAGCACAATTCCAATAGAACATCATGAACCCTATAATCAAAATATGATTGAATGTAAAAAATATCACTGGAGAAGATTCAATTACCCTACATGGAAATTACATGGAAAAATATAGCTTTACACAATTGCAATTCATACACATCCACTGTGAAATTGGAAAACATCCATATTCAGAAACTATTCAAGTAACAAACTGAACAACTTTGCCGGGACGTATTAGCAAATGCAAGGGATACAAAGGCAGACATAGATCCAAAAAGCTACCAGCACATGACCTAAAATGCATTAACTAAATCTACTAGACATGCTAGAGATGACCTAATTAGGAGGAAAGGAGCAAGGGAGGCGGGATGAGGGACATATAGGTACCTTGTGGTTGGACTCGGAGGCGTAGGTGGAGGTGGCGACGATGCAAACAATGAGGAGGAGGTTGCGGATTGAAGCAAATTGGATAGAGGTGAGCATGGAGGTGTCAGATCTGGGCAATGCTCGGCGGCGGATGGCAAAAATAGACACTGGCAGTGTGCTAAAAAATAAGACGGTCAGGAGTGGGAGGGGAACTGGCGAGTGAGTAATAGGTCGCGAAGGACGAAATTAGCTTTAAGTTGATTTCGTCTTTTCAAGGGACGAAATCAACTTAAACCAGCCCACTTCAACTGAAAAGCCGAAAAACACAAATGTAAGTGATTTTCATCCTTTATAAGGACGAAATCACTCTAAAGAAGATTTTGTCATTCATAATGACAAAAATAATTTTATCCTTCTTATAAACAAAATTTTAAAAAAATAATAAAAAAGCCATACAGGTGCCACAACTCATTTGGGCCTTCGTAGCCAAAGTAAATATTATTTTAAAAATTATTTTCTTTTCTCCATTATTTTAGTAATTATTTTTTGGGAAAATTATATAAATAATATTAAAAAAAATTATTTACCATTTTAAACCATTTTGGGAAATAATTCCCAAAATGGTGTTCGTTTTTGCCACGCAGGCGCCAGCCAGGCGGCTGGTGCCTGCGTGGCTTTTTTTAAAAAAAATTTTAGCGATTTCATCCTTTAGAAGGACGAAATCAGGTTTAAGCTGATTTCGTCCTTCTAAAGGACGAAACCGGGTCAAGTTTTAAAACGCTTAACCCGATTTCGTCCTTCCATAGTCGATTTCGTCCTTCTAATGGACAAAATCATGTTCACCCCTTCGACCTGGTAGACAGGAAGCAGATTTCGTCCGTTTAAAGGACGAAATCACGCTCTTTACAGAACCCGCCCGCGCTCCGTTCTGCATTTTCTTTGTCTTGACAGCTCGCTCCGCCGCCGCGACAATTTTTTTCACTCCGCCGTGATCTTGTCCTCCTTCTTAATTTGAATCCGCCCAGCTTTCATTGAGTCCGCCCCAGCCTTGATTTCGTCCGCTCTTCCTTGTTTGACTTCTATTTTGAGTGCCGCCTTGTTACCAAGCCGATTTAGGTATGCTTGTTTTGCCCTAATTTAAATATAAAAATTTGATTCAGTTAATCTAGTTAGGGAATTTTGTAATGTTCTATAATGTTAGTGTTATGTTAGATTTTAGTGATTTTAGTGATCTTCCTTGTTAGATTTTAGTGATTTTCTTGTGTTATGTTAGTTTTTAAAAATAATTTTTTATGCTAGTGATTTAAATTTGTTAGGAAGTTTTGTGCTATTACTTAAATGTGTACTAGTATGTACACCATTGATCACAAAAAAAGGTAAAAAATAAAGATAAGGGAAGTGAGACATTATTTGCCGAAAAAACAATGTTTTTAACTTTTTTTGCTAATTACTTATAATTAGAAGTATTTTTTAATTATAGGGATCGACACAAATTTTTTTAAATGACTAGTTTCCATTGTCATCTTTCTCCTTTTATTTTATTGTATTATTTTATAAACTCATTATCTAAGCTTTATTACTCTTGCGAACGCCAATATCATGCCACATCATTTCAAATTAAGGTAGAGCCCTCTGAGGCTTACCTCCTCTCCTTTAACAACGCTGGCTTAAAATTTCTTCAATCACATGTTTCATGAGGCATTAAGAGCCTCATTAGAAGCTCTTTTACTCTGGTCATACCAAAGTAAATAATTGATACTTCTAATTATTGTGGTACTACATCAAAAGACTAAAAGGAAGAGTTTGACTCACCTTTTTCCTTTCCATACTCATATTCGAGCATAACAGGAACTTCATGATCCTTTTAGTTAAAAATGAGTATTTTATGTCGAGTGACATTAGTGTTTTTTTTACGGCTTATATGGTTTGTGACATTGCATGTATGATCGCATCAATTGTGTAATTTTATTGATTGGGAAATTCGCTCATTAATATAAAGTCTTCGTGATATGCAAAGTACTTGGTAAATCTATTAGTTTCTATGCGTATATATTTTGAAAATATGTTGATTAGGGTAGATGTTAGTATTAGTTTGCTTAATCTAATATTAATTTAATTTATTGTTTATGAATTAATTGAATAAAAATGGCAGAAGAAATGGTTAGTTTTATAATTAACTATGACGGATGCATAGAAGGATTATTAATTAAGAAACCATCTACATTTGATGAATTTGAGATGCACGTAGCAAGCAAGGTTGGGTTGGATCGAAGAAGATGAAAAATTACTATCAAATGTAATATTATGTCCTATGGATCGAGAATGATACTAATGTGCATAAATGATGATACATCAATGGCTTTTATGTTTCACCACTCATGTGACAAAATTTCTTTCGAGTTATTTATCGAAAAAGAGGCCCGAGTGACTAGTGAAAGGCGAAGTAGTTCACATAGGAGCTCTCACAGAAGCTCACACAGGAGCTCTCACAGAAGCTCACACAGGAGCTCTCACAGAAGCTCACACAGGAGCTCGGATAGAAATGTGAACAATAAAAGTCATATGCAAATGTCGGTCGACGACGAAGAAGAAGGAAATTTATCTATGACAGTAGCTTCAAATGAACGTCATAGGTCGTCTGCCCCTATTTATGGTGGAAGTGGACCTAATTGGAGGTAAGGTTGATTTAGTTGGGATCACGTTTTGAATCTTATTATCTTTTAATGAAAATACGTTTAGCTAAATTTTGAGATTTTGTGTGTAATATTGAAGGTCCATGACGCATGGACACAAGCCATTTAGCATTCAAATGTCTCAAGGCGGTGCATGGTATGAAACTCAAAGTTCGATGGGCCTTCATTACCCCTACACTTATGTTGGTCATACTGATGCTGGACCATCTAATCAAAAGTGAAATATATATTTATAAATGAATTCAACTTTTTTAGGCTTATGAAATTTAATACATATGCGATGTTTATATGTAGGGGGGATATGTCTACGGTGAAGATATTAATGAAAATGAGGATAATGAAGGTGAAGATAATATTGACGAAGTAAATGAAGAAGATTCTGACATGAATGTAGAAGGGGTTAGAGGTGAAGAAAGTGCTCAACAGATGGTTGATGGTGAGGGGGATGATGCGGTAGAAAATGCTATTATTGGGAATGATATGAATGTAGATGTTGAAGACCCGCCATACTGTGAAGTGGAGCCACTTTATGCACACATCACAGATGAGGAGATAGATGTGGCAGTTAATTCTACAATGGATATGGACCAACAAAATGAAGATGAGTTATATGTTGGCCGCATCTTTGAGAATAAAGAAGCATTTGTTACAGCCTTGCAGGAGTTCTCCATTCAAAATCATGTTGAATACAAGGTTGTACGAGCAAATTCGTCAGAGTATACAGTGAAGTGCATTGATAGCAATTGCCCTTGGAGAGTGCATGGCTCAATAAAAAGGGGTGGTGGGTACTTTAAATTGAAGACATAAAAAGGTGGCCACACATGTTGGAATGCCCAGCTTAGCAAAGATCATAGGCAGTGCAGTGCCTCCTTTATTTTGAAGGTCATAATGCCCGCTATCAAGAGAGTCCTAGGGCAAAACATCTCCTCTTAGGAGGAGAATTGCATCCTGCACAGTAGTCCTTTGCTCACGGTGGTTTTATGACATTTGGCATGACTACTACAAATATGGCTAAAAGTTTAAATAGCGTCTTGAAGGGGGCACGAGGTTTACCCATGTAGGCTTTAGTGTCAGCTATCTTTTATCGGCTCATAAAATTTTTTGTTAAATGATCTTTTGCCGCCTCTGCCATGACCACCCCGTATACTCGTAGAGTGGAAGCTATATTGAGAGAGCAAACAAGAAAAAATGGGGAGTATATAGTTAATCGGATTAACAGCGGTCAGTACGAAGTGACGTCTATTCGTGGCCGAAAGGTTATGGTAAATGCGAGAATGCATACTTGTACATGCAACATCCCTCAGGTTTATGGTTATCCTTGCTCGCACCTTATCGCCGTGTGGGCAAAGCGGCGGGAGCCAATCCATGCATCACTATTTTACACATCTTCTACTTATAAAAATGTGTACTCCACAGAATTTTATTCTTCTCGTGGTCGGGAGTATTGGGAGAGGGATATACCTTTTGTGTTATACCCTCCGATAGCAACAAGGCAACCCGGTCGCCCATGGTCAGTTTGCATTAGGATTACAATGGACTGTAGAACTATGGAGAGAGATGGTAGAGTGTGATATAAATGCGGGAGGTGTAAACAAAGTGGGAACAATAGTAAATCATGTCAAAATCCTCCTATTGATTGGTAAAGATATAATTAATCTATTTATTTACTCTTTATTTTAGGTATGAGCATATGTTCTTATTGAATGATGATGTGATCTTAATTCTCCGTCTGCAGATCATATGGATCATGCAGATCGATCTTACGGGCCAGGCCTGATCGATGATTCTGTACTTTCACAGCATGAGACACATAGGTCGGCAGCTATTTGGAGAGGAGAGGTATGATAACTATTTTTAAAAAAAAATATTATTTTTTTAGCCGATATAGTATGATGGGTTATAAATTATAAATTTATTATAGGACCCTGGGTGCCTTGACTGCACCGAACACTTTACGTATCTCCGCCATTGGCCAGTGGATGATCTTGTGCTGCCCTATATTGAGCGAGCGGGATTTGGGCATTTTATTCATCTTAGATACGTCCGTCTCGATCGGCCTTTATTGACGGCTCTTGTTGAGAGATGGAGGAGGGAGACGCAGACGTTCCATTTGTCCTATGGAGAGATGTCCATCACTCTCATGGATGTGTCAGTTCTATTAGGACTTCGCATCGATGGTCATGCGGTGACGGGCACGACAGGAGGAGCTCATGGTGATATTTTAGTTAGACTCCTTGGTAGAGCTCCTCCTGCTACATTTATGTGTGGTAGTCGAGTGAGCCTTCAATGGCTCTCACAGGAGTTTCGAGAGCTCCTAGCCGATGCTACGAATATAGTTATCGAGCAGCATGCACGAGCCTATCTTTTACATCTACTTGGAGCGATGATATTTGCTGATACGATGAGTAGCCATGTACATGTGGCCTATCTCTCCCTCCTTGAGGATTTCGACAAGGCGGGTGAGAATTCATGGGGCAGTGCCACTCTTGCTTTTTTATACCGAGAGTTAGGGAAAGTATGTCAGGCCATGACTTCGGGGATTGCAGGCTGTTTGACCCTTCTTCAGGTAAATGAATTTATAACTTTAAATATTTATATTTATGTATAATTATTTAATTTTATTTAATATGTTCATATTTTATAACATAGCTATGGTCGTGGGAGCATTTACACATCGAACGACCAAGTGCTGAGATGGGTCGCTTAGCCGAGGGTGCTCCATTAGGCGCGATGTAGCCTTTATTTTTGTTTAAAAATTGAAAATTTTAGCATCGTTATATATATATATATATATATATATATATATATATATATATATATATATATATATATATATATATATATATATATTTGTTGAACTCATTTTTTAAATATAACTCCTTAAGGTGGAATGTTCGAAGAAAGAGAACAGAAAATCCACAAGGAGTCCTTCAATTGTACAGAGGGGAGTTAGACCACCAGCGGCTATATCAGGTAATTTTAATTATGTGTTGAACTATTTTTGTAGTGTTTATAAAATATATTGTTGTTCTTTAAGTTAAATTATCTTTATATATTGTATAGGTTATTTGGCAGCCGTACTCATTGGAAGTATTGGCTGCCTTACCTCCTCTATGTACCGACGGTCAAGACATGTGGCTATCTCGAACTCCATTAATATGTTACGAGATAGTAGAGATGTATGTGCCAGATTGGGTAATGCTCCAGTTTCACCTAGAGTAGGGGGTCCCACCGTCTCCTGTTGAGTATATCCACTGCATCACTCAACAAGGCTGCCATATTACCGACTGATATTACATCATGCGACATATATCGCTCGATGGGAGGATAGGAGAGCCACTATTATCAGAGGGGAGATGGCTATGACATCGCGAGATGTTCATAGCACATATATACAGTGGTATTTACCAATTACACGATGATATATTTTGCCCTGCGACAATATAGAGGAGATGACATATCAGCCTAGGGGTGCGTCTGAGGCAGCTTTGGTAAGTAGAACTTTGTTAATTAAGGCACATATTATTTTTTATATCTTATTAATTATTTATCTAACTTTTCAAAAAAAATTTGATAGCTTCGTCTAGCTCGACATACTCATACGCATTTGACTGACGCAATTAACACCTACACTTCGAGCGAGGACTTATTAGCAGCATGTCAGTCGGTGATTAGGGAGCATAATGATGTCATTTGTAGCTTGCCACTACTTCAGTCGGTGATTACGGATGTCTCTAGAGAT
This sequence comes from Saururus chinensis, assembly GCA_035235625.1. Lineage (NCBI taxonomy): Eukaryota > Viridiplantae > Streptophyta > Magnoliopsida > Piperales > Saururaceae > Saururus > Saururus chinensis. The sequence continues at coordinate 2,402,686 of CP141145.1, read as the reverse complement.
TATCCTATCCACAAGGCCGCTCAAACACCACTGATGCACTCTTCATTCCATGATATTCCATTGTCTTAAGCAGCGCATAGCTCTCCTCCTTGTTCATCATTTGGAGTCACTGCACATGTAGCTCAGGCAGAGCCAATTTTATATTATAGACGACATCGGCCAGCTCATGTTGAACCATCTATTACTTATGCGGAGCCGGAGCCGGAGCCAGAGCTAGAGCTAGAGCCACATCCCCAGCCAGAGCCAGAGGTAGAGCCACATCCCGAGCTGGAGCCACAGCTGGAGCCAGAGCTAGAGCCACATCCCGAGCTGGAGCCACAGCCAGAGCCAGAATTGACAGATCATGAGGAGATCATACAGCACCGTTGAGGCTGAGGTCGAGGCCGTAGGAGATTGTGATATTTGCGTTGTTTTATGCTCTCCCCTTGTGTGTAATATATTTGATAAATATTTATAATAATGTTTGTTTTTATTTAATGATGTTTATATGATTTGAATGTGTGAAATGAAATGGAACTTAGAATGCCATGTGTGGAATGAACAGGAACAAGGGTTAAATTTAGATTAAAATAGTTAATTTAAAAAAATTAACAGTGTAAAACTGATTTTGTCCTTTAAACGGACGAAATCAGTGTTATTCACCCAGCTGAAAGCGCGAAATCGGTTAAGTGTGGTGATTTTGTCAATTAGAAGGACGAAATTGACTTAAGCCGATTTCGTCCTTCCAAAGGACGAAATCGGGTCAAACGTTTTAAAACTTGACCCAGTTTCATTCTTTAAAAGGACGAAATTAACTCATAAAGGACGAAATTATTAAAAAAAATTAAAAAAAAAGTCACACAGGTGTAAGCCACAACGCCTACGCCTGCGCCTATGCCTATGCCTACGCCTGCACCTATGCCTATGCCTATGCCTATGCCTACATGGCAAAAACGAATATCATTTTAAAAATTATTTTTTAAAATAATTTAAAATAATAAATAATTTTTTTTTAATATTATTTATATAATTTTCTTGTGTGGGACAAAGGGACTCCGGGTCTACTTAAAAGGACACGGAATTTTGGCCTGCGTCGATCGGAATTTATTAAGATTTTTTCCTTCTGTCTTCCGACCCCCAATATTCCGGGAAACTAACTTCCCGGGCATTCCCTTTCCTCGTGGGCAAAGGCAGCTCGCCCATCGGCTGAACTTCTCCCCAGTCACACGTCCCGCTGCCCGGTGGTCTCATAACGTGGGCTCCAGTCCACCCACCGGCCGCCGTATCCTGGGGGCCGAGAGGGACCCATCCCCGCAGCAGATGCAGAACCCTTCGGACAGCAGCCGCACGCCTGGACACCTCCTTCAGCGACCTTCAAGGCTCCATCAACATCAGCAGTACTTGCGGACTATTTTCAGTAGGTAATTATGGCTGAACTGCTTCTTGTTTGTATTTGATTTTTTTTTTTTATCTTTTTTATGATTAAGGCTTAGGCAGATTAATGGCTTTGGCCTTTGACGTTGTTCTCCTTTGTTTCCCATTTTTCCTGCTTCCTACTACTTGTTTGTTCGGTGATTAATTTGCATGTTGAGTACGCTGTTCAACTGTTTTGGTTTACCCAATATTTGAAAGATGGATTTCCTGCTTTTTCATTGATTAATCAGCATGTTGAGTGTGCTGTCCAATTCTTACTTTGCCGAATATTTGAATGCTGGAATTGTTCAATTCATTCAAATGGCAACTGTTTATATGAGTCATTGCTTACATACTGGATTTTTATAATTAAATAGGAATTGCTTACAGATTGGATCTGTTCAGTTCATTCAAATCGGAACTGTTTATTTGTAGTCATTGCTTGTTGGATACTTGTGTCAATGGCTATTAGTTACTTGGACAGGTTTGTGCCATTTATAAGGCGTAAATATTTATGTCTTTACGCTTATATTGCAATCAGTTTGAACTTTTGATGAAGTCTCATATTTCAAATCGTGGTCTGACTTCAAATAGAGTTGCTCAGGTTATTGCATAAGATATCTTATGTTTTTTGTATTAATATGAGTTGAACTTTTGGTTGTTTTTATACATGTTGTGAATACTTATCTTTTATCAATGCCAAATATTTTCCAATTTTTTTCCCAACAGAACACGAATTGACTCCTTGCCAAACCGAACCAAAATGCCTACCTTGTTACCATGCTCTCACAGCCGGCAGACATGTGCTTTCCCAACTCTGGCTCATCCTTTTGAGAAAGGCATATCCTTTTGTTCTTCTTACTCCTATTTTTTTGGTAACGTTCTCTACCAATACTCACCACTGCTTTTAGAGAGACCAGCTTCCAATTTCGCATCCATCCTCTATTGCATCTCGTCTACGACTTCTTTTATTTTTATTCAGAGGCCAGATGAGGAATTCTCACCCACCATTTGGGTTCATTATTGCAGAACCAGCCCAACCTCTCTTCTGGTGTTGCTGTTTTTTTTTTCAATTTTTTTATATTATTTTTATGGGTCTCTTCTAATGCTGCTTTAATTATTGTGATATGAGCCTTCCAAGGAAAATGGGGTAGACACCTACTGGACAAAAAGGTTTCTTTATGGTGAAGTTTAGTTTTTGTTGATCCCAAATACAATGGGGTTTTATGCCGAAATTTAATTTTCAGATTTGGTAGTTAGAATATGAAAAGAAAAGGAGAGGGTTCTCACATATTTGGAAAAACCATGAAATTGGAGTTCTGAGATGAGCGGAATTGGAGTACTTGCTAGTGAGTTGCAAATTTTTTTGGGCAATGAACTGTGTTGAAGTTTTGTTACTGTAGCAAAGTGACACTTGTGATTTTTCTTTATTTTGATTTGGTTTGCAGAACCATTGTGACCATTAGCGTTCATTTTTGTTTGGAATGGAAGTTTGTGGTCACTATAACAACTACTGAAGCAAATTGGAACATGTGAAAATTATCATTAAATTAACTAAAAAATCATGTTCTTTTATGTCAAAGTAATCTTTTCTTTTTTGCTAAAATTTGAAAATCATCTTCAAATCAAATAAATAACGTTCTTTTATGTGTTCTTTGTTTTTTTATTAAAATGTGAAAAATCATAGGTACAGGTTTCAGCTTGTAACCAGAACTCATATGATAAAGGAAGAGAGATATTTGTACCTCCTATTACTTTTCTTGATGAATGCCTACTTATTTCACTAAGTCGTGAATCTTAAAACTTACCAAACTTTGAGAAATACTTTTGAAAGTGTGAATTACTTTTCACATTGTGAGTATCTTTTCACATCTCACTATCCTTACCTAAGATTTCCCCCAACCTCCAATTGCACCCCTTGAGGCCTTACCCCCTCCCCTAAGCTACTGCCTCTGCTTTTCACCCTGCTTGCCACTGCCAGCCAGCTTAGGACTCCCAGCTCACAGGTTTCTGCCCCGCCACTGGTGCCTTTCTCATCACTCCTCAAGGATAACTAACCTTCCTTTAAGGGGATATCTAATGTAAAATTATGCAGATTTCAACCTTCCCTGATGTTTTAGGCAGCAAGAAGTTTGCGTATTACATGGTCATAAATGATACCAGAATGAAGTTTTGTACTTTTCTATTCAATAGTTTGTCTTATGTTGCATTGGGAGAATTTGCTTTCTCTAAGCGCCCATCTGAGAAGCTCTCATTTTTTGCATTTTCCTCCTTAGTTTGGACAATACCCTGATTACCTGATTTTTTTGTATCTCATTCTTTAAATGTATCAGAGAATGAGCTTCATGGGAACCCCCCAACACCCCTCAAAAAGATTAAGAATTTTTGTGAAGATCATTATTGCGCTAGAAATCTGAATGAAATTCTCCAGTACTTTTCATATTTCTATTAATAAATGAGAATTCTTTCTTAACTTGTGTAGTTGTAGCTAAAAGACATGGCTATTTCAATCCATAAAATCTTGGTGAATTGAAAACTGTCAATTCCTGCTATCTAGTTTTTCTTCTAGAGTTTTTTTTAAAGCTCCATTAGAAATTCCAACATGTATTGACATGAATTTGTAAGCTGGACTGTTTTACATTGTAGATTATTGTGAGAATTGTGATGTTTACAAACGACCAAAGGCAGGAAGAGCGCACTGGAAAATATGGGAGTTCAAGGTTGCTGTATCTTCAGGTATGTTGTTTGGAAACTCTTCAGAGCTTGTTAGTCACCAGAATGGATGCTCTAAGAACCATAATACTACTACTACTACTACTACCAATTTGATGGTTTTTTCTTGTCCATGAAAGGACATTATACTGTGACTTTCTTCTAGCTCCAAATTTGTGGGTACAAATGTTGTTTGCACTTTGCAGCATTGTTTCTCTGGGTGATGCTGAACATGTTTATCGTTTGCAAGTATATTGGTTTACTTGATGCCTTTATTGCTTAAAATAATTTTACTTTAGCTACTTCGTTTTGAACAGGAGTTGGTGTCAATCTTTCAGAATACGGCAGATGAAGGTAAGGTTTACTGATTGGCTTTTTTATTGTTCTATATTTGATAAATTATGCAAGTTTTCTCACTGCATATATTTGGTTAAGGAGAAACTTTTAGGTTTTTTAATCATCTTTGGGTAGCAATAATGCATTCTACCTTAGCAAACATATATAGGTCATGTCTTAATGTGGTTCTTGTAGAGTGAAGAGTTTATAGCCCAATTAGGAGTTTTTTTTTTCTTGAGGCATTTTTACCCCAAGATCAAGTGCATTTAAATTTTTTCTGAAATTTCAAAGTTGCTGTATTTTAAGTTTAAAACTGTTTGGCAGAAATGCATCGTTTTCAGAAAGTATGAAACATATGTTTGGCAAAAATAATAAAAAATCAATTCGTTAAAGAAATTTAAATGAAAATAATTTAACGGAATGATATAAATTAGGCAACAATATACAAGCCAAAACTATAGCATCCTCATTGCATATCAACATTGAGGTGGATGTAGGAAATTAATAATGGAAAACCTAATTCTAATTTATGGTTGGAAGAAGGCTAGGCATAGGGGTAGCTTGGCTTTGTAAATTGTTGAATGTCTTTTTTAACTTCTCTAACGGATCTGATGCTCAATGCTGCAGAGACGAAGGAGAGAGTTGCAGCTAATTTAGCAAATTTTGCTTATGATCCCTACAACTATAATTTTTTGCGCCAGGTAGCAGCAGATTCATAATTGAATATATACTGATTTGGGAAGTAGTATATAATAGCACATTGTTTCTCTTAATTGTATATGTTTGAACTTTACACAGCTAAATGTGTTGGAACTTTTCATTGATTGCATAACGGAGCCAAATGAAAAGCTTATTGAATTTGGAGTTGGTGGTGTCTGCAATGCTTGTGCTGGTAATCTCTTCTTCCTTCTCTCTCCCACTCTTACCAATTTTCTTTTTGTATTTTTGCATGGTAAATTATTTGAGCATGCTTCTGATGTTCTTATTATTGGCATTCTTGTCTTTACTGGCTGTTTAAATGAATTGTTATCATGTGTCCAAGCTCAACTTATATTTGGGTTTTGCAGATCCAGCAAATGTTGCTGTTATAGTTGAATGTGGTGGTGTTCTGTTGATTATCAAATGTTTATGTAGCCCAGTCAGAAATATAGTAAGTATCCTGCAGAGTTTGACTTCAGCAGTGGTTGACATTCATCATGTACACCTATCATCATAAAAGACTGTTATGGCACAAGTGCGCACTGAAGAACTCATTCAATGATAACATGATAGTATTGTGTACATTGCCTAACGACATGTACTGGCTCTGTCTCATCTCAGAATATTCTGAGATGATAGTCTGAATTTTTTTTACTGTTCCTAATTTCAGGATCCTAATTAATATAAGCTTTCAGACAGTGTGTGCTAGCCCAGATTAACACAAACCTTAATTTTACAAAACTCACAAAACTAAATCTTATGTGTCTACTGCCATCTTGTATGATTGTTCTACTGCTTACATGCTGGGGAAAATTTTGTTTGACAGGTCAACTATGCTCTTGGAGCACTATATTACTTATGCAACTTGACCACTAAGAGGGAAATCTTGAAGCCAGAAGTTGTGGAACTGATCAGAAAATATGCTGCAGCAGATGCTGTGAGTGTCGGCTTCAGCAACCTGGCCAAGGCATTCTTGGACAAACATGTTGATCCATAAATGCTATATTTTTGTAAATAAATATTAAGATAATTTTACACTGTTGTGCACAAGAGGAAACCTTTCTGGTTTTTCTTCCTCTTGAATGGTTGGTATTCATCTAAAATTGTAAAACAGCAGATTGTTGTGACAGAACATACAAAGGAAATGGTATTAGTCTTCCTTGGCACAAGTAATTTCAGATATTGCCAGTGTATATTACCTGGTACATTATCCTCTCTCCCTCTCCTTCCATTCCTTATCCCTATCCCTTAGCCCCTCATCCACCAAAGATGATGCTCATGATGATGGAGGGAAAAGATGATGCTCATGATGATGGACGGAGCCAATGCGCTCTACGAGTTGGTTAGGGGTTTGCTTTATTAATTACCCTCTACGAGTTGGTTAGGTGTGTGCGTTATTAATTACCCTCTAGATCTATATATTCTTGCAATGCAGAAGGCTTTCTTCAATTGATTTTAATAAATTAAAGGGTAAATTTCACTTAAAACCTCTTAACCTTTAGAAAAATAGTACTTATACCTTATGTTTAAAAAATTACACATAGACCCCCTGCTAAGAATTGTTAGTAATTAATAGTTATTTTTAAATAAAAAAATTGTTTTATCCAAATGACTAATGGGCTCACAACTGATAGGAGTGGGGGAAACAAGTGGAAGAGTGACTATCATGTTCTCCATCGTGACTGCCACTTTAGTGGTTAAATGAATAAATGTATTTTTATTATTTAAAAATACCTTATGTTTAAAAAATTAGTTTGTTAACGGTAGGGGGTATATGTTCTTTTTTGAAACGTTAAGGAGTATAAAGTGTAATTTATCCTAAATTCAATGTACTGGCCTTGTTGATCCATTTATATGAGCGCAGATAATTAGATTGCACACCCCGTTGAATCAACATTCGCAGAGGTATTTTAATATAGAACAGATGTAGACTGGTGCAGATGACTGAATTAAAATCGTCATGGCTGAGCTACCGTGAAAGGTAAGGAGGACTAATGTTTGAGATAGGGGAAGAACTCACTACGTTGCAGTAATGAAAGAGAAGTTTTAAAATACTGTTCAGAACCAGCCTCTACTAGGATAAGGTCACCACATACAAGCTAAGATCGCCAAATACAAGAAACAACATAGCTGCAAAGGCTGACCAATCTATACATGCTAAACTACGCCTAAAACATAATACCACGGCCTTAACCAAATATAAAAACCCGATAACCAAATATATATAGGGCCCGTGACCCCAAGAAATCTGTAGGGACCCTATTTGTCTTATCTTGTTGAGTTTTTACCATATTACCGTGCCCAAGTTACAAATATTCTATATTTTTAGGATGTTGAGTTTTTACCATATTACCGTGCCCAAGTTACAAATATTCTATATTCTCAAGATTTTAACACTTAATCTCATATGACCTAGTTTAAGACAATATATACCCTAAGGTCATAAATGAACTCATCACAAGTTCTTATCTCATTAATGAATAATGAAAGGGGTAGGGTGCATCGTTCTAGTGGGGAGGTGTTATTGGTAGATAATTACCAATGACGACTCATTAGGGCAGATCACCGGTGGTGACTTGCCAGCGAGCGGCTAGAGGTGGTAAAACCCTTATTCTTTTCATTTTTTCCTTCGTAGAAGCTTTTCTGGTAAAAAAGTCATCATTTTTCAGTGCCGGGGACCCATCATGTGGCATAATAGACAAAGTAACTTATAATATGATATGGCTCATATTGCATCAACAATAACATGATTTGTCAATAACACATTTTATTGATTATACGATATGCATCACATTGTGTTAACGATAACATGATGTGTTCTTTGCGCTAGCAACCCATAATACACTTCGGTTCATATTATATATTTCATAACATGACATGTCAATAATATGTGTTATTGATAACATGATATGCTCCATATCGCATATACAATAACACAATATTTGTAACACGTGTGTTCTTGTGTCAGCGACCCGTAATATGATATGCTCCATATTGCATATATGATAACACTATATTCGTCATATAGTGTTAACAACAATACAATATGTGTGTTCTTTGAACCAACCTTCATATCACATATATAATAACATGTCATGTTAGTAATATGTGTTATTAATAATACATTATGTTCCATATTGCATATACAATAATACGATATGTATTCTTCGAGTTGACAACCCATAGGAAACATGGGAATCAAAGAGTAAAATGTTAAAGAAATATCCCAAATTGTTCAGTATTCAAATGTTGTTCATATTTCGAGATCAAAATTTTTGTAAGGGGAGTAGATTGTAGCAACCCAAATTTTTGAAAATACACCTTTGGGTCCATTTTGAGTTTTTGGGCGCAACAAGCCTTTTTATCAATTTGACATTGTTTTGAGCCTTAATCTCCTTTTGGACCTTTTAGATCATTCGTAGGGCTGAGAGAGACATTTGTAATGAGCCAAAGAACACAAAAATCTAACACTATGATTGTAGTCTACGACCTTAAGAAACATGTCAGGGGCTAGACCCACTTTATATCTGTGAGAAAACATACCCTTGTGTGGTCTTGTTTCGGAGAGCTCGCTAATACAAGTCTAACGATGCAAAAAATGCACGAATCTAAGTTTGAAGTAAGGAGATGTCGTGTTTTGAATTATTTATTTATTTTTTAAATAAGTTTTTGCATCAGCGCAACCTACTATAACAGGTTCACTTGTTGCGGTAGGAATGAAGTAGCAACAGCAGCGGGCTAGCTTGTAAGTCGCAAGTTAGCCCTGCGGTATAGCAGACTAGCCTTGTAGTATGGTAGGCTACCCTACGGGTCACTAAACGGCAACCTGTGGCCATACTGCTGGTTGACTGTTGGATGCGCACCACATGACACACATCCAATGGTGGTGTCCCCCTATAAAAGGAGAGGGAGGGGGGGTTTCCAATTCGCCCCTCCCCTTTCTCCTCTCCTTTCCACTCCTCTTTGATATTTGCCCGCCTTTAAAACTTTAAATGCCCATTTCTAAGCATTTTTTCACCCAATTTCTTCTGTCAAAAAACTAATCCTAGCTAATTTGAGGGCTCCCTATGTTGTCCATTTTCCAAGTAGCCTCTCTAAAAGGGAGAAATGATCCAGAGCAAGAGGAGTCCCTATCCGCCACTCTTGGGCCAGAAGTGGAGATCATCCCAGTGCTAGGGGAAGTTCTACCTGTCACGCTCCTGCACCCGCCTGACCTGGTCCAAGGGACGACTTTAACCCCTTAAATGGGTATATTTCATATACAAAGTGCACACCTTTAAACCTTTGTGTAAGAGAAATAAAGAGAATAAAAGAGGACTTTTGTCACACCCCGGCGATGCCCGACCCAACCCGAACCCGGTCCAGGGGCCGGTCAAGCGTGCGGGGGCGACGAAGTGAAAATTGAGAAACGATCTAGCGGAAGACTTAACCCTAACCACGGGTGATTAACAAAAATATGGAGTACGCACAATCCTTTGAGCAAGAGTAAATAAAAGGGAAAAAGACTATTGCTTATCACAAAGTAAACAACAATTCTCAAACCGACAAGCTTAGTTAACTAAAGCCCACACCGGCTCAAAATAAGTCATAAGCATCACAACTGTAAAATGTGACATAAATCCAAAACAAAGAACCCTACACAAAGGTTCTAATCATAAAACATAAAACCAAAGAAGATAAGTCACACACGATCTCCATCATCACACCCAAGCCATCTCTGACCTTTCCTCAAAGAGAAGATCCTGTCCGTCTGTGTGTCGCACCACGCAGCCCCAAATCAAAACACAATAAAGAGGGGTGAGTTTAACAAACTCAGCAATGGTTTTAATATCACTGTCAACATCGAAAATATGATAGCATAGTAATAAGATCATTCAGATCAAAGATTTACATGATGTATCATTTTCTGATCACACATACGTATCACCTAACACTGCATCATGGTGCATAATCAACCTGTATGGATGTATCTCTAACATACATATTCCCACATGCATTGTATCAAATCAAACTGCATGGATGTATCTCTAACATACATATTCCCACATGCATTATATCATAATCAACCTGCATGGATGTATCTCTAACATACATATTCCCACATGCATTATATCATCACAACCTGCATGGATGTATTTCTAACATACATATTCCCACATGTATTGTATCATCACAACCTCCATCAAGGAGTAATCACACATTAATGTCACACAGACGGGAGCATAGACAAGGCTACGAAGGCGTGTCATGATCCAAAATTCTACACAAGAATTAAAGAAAGATCGGGGTTGTCAATCCCTAATGCTGCTCGCCCTGGACGATCCTGGCCAAGGATGTCCCATTCTCACACAGAGAATTTAGAGCAGGGGTGTTCGCCCAGGGACATCTCCTGTGGAGGGAAGAGCCCGAGTTCTCACACAGAGAACCCTAGAACACGTGGTAGCGGGGTACACAATGCATACCACACTGGATTCTCAGGGTCCAGATGACACTCATAATAACATTCTCACAATCTGCAAGACAAGTACACAACTCGTCCCCACATAATCCCATTTAATTAGACTCAACCCGGGAGTGCACTCGTTCCACATAGGAACTCAAATCAAAATATGTCCTTTCGGACCAATCAACTTGTGATTAATCCACGATCGATCAATCCGGCACACAATTTCATCACATTGCATCCAATCGATCAAATTCGATTAACCACGATGAAGCCTCAATTGGAAATCCATTTTTATGATGCATGCAGCATGGTACATAAGTGGGCAAGGCATACATGAATCCAAATCCATGATAAGTGCTCTCATCAACCCCTAATGCATCATTCATAATCACAATATCAAGCTTCAACATCATCATTTAACCCCCGCATGTGTGTGTAACTAGTAGAAGCATTTCATATAATGCATGTCAATATGCTTGAAATTAAACTCACTACCACACTACACATGTGAATTTCCATCTAAACATGAATTCCAGCAGAAATCATAGAAGAAGAATCGTTGAAATCATATCTCAATTCAAAACTTAACCACAAAGGCTAAACACATATAACATCACTCCTTTCATAATTGAGTTATGACATTCACCAACATCCACACACAACTAACCACAATATATCATGACGAATCAGTCCAATAATAGGTTGTAGTCTTACTGAAAATATGCTTAACCAAAGGGAATCAACCATTCATAATTCCAAGATAACGATTCCAACATCATGCCACAAAACATAAGTCATTCCACAAATTTCTAAGCATATATCTCAATTCCATAACCTCAATAGCATGCCTTTCCAGTAGCATAGCATATCTTAAAACACACCACATCATATGAAATTGGCAAGCTAAAGTGGAATCATCAAAATAAACATCATGCATTAGAAAACCAATTTGCTGTGTAGCCGTTTGAATGCCCTTTAGGCCGTTCGATCGGTTAAACGCAAAATTTTGAAATTCACAGTTTTGCTGTTCAAACGCCTAGCAGGCCGTTCGATCGGCTGAACTGGAAAAATGTCATTCCGACAGTGTTGTCGTTCAAATACCCAGAAGGGCCGTTCGAACGCCAACAAGGCAGAACAATCCATCTTCTTCCTTTCGCAAATTCAAACCGAAACACCATTGATAACACCTCAAATCCACATCTAACACCCTAATCATCATCAAAAGTCCTTCTTGACTTCCAGAACATCAAACCATACCATAATAATGCAAAACCCTAAGAAATCGGGATTAAATAATTCTATTTTCTAATCTTACCATTAACACACCAAGTCAAGCAACTCCATTTCGAAATAAGCCAAAAATGAAGAATTTTACCATAGATAAACAGAGATTTTGAAGACCCATTACCTCAGCACTTGATTAAGCTCAGATTGAAGAGCCACCCTTTTTGAAATCCTTGAAAACACAATGAGTTTGAATTAAACTCTAATAGAAATCGATTTACCCAAGAAATCCCTAATTAAATCTTAGATCTAGGGCTTGTTGGTAGTAAAAATTGAATTTTGAATGTTAGGGTTTGTAGTAAAACACAAATCAGTAGTTTTTGTTGCCCAAAAACGAATTTAATCAAGGGGGAAATAGTAGATTTGGAAGAGATTAAGAAGAAAGTCATGGATTAGTGCTTAATTAGAGTAAACTTACCTTAATCGGCTTCTAATTCAGGCCTAAATGGGGATTAGGCCAACCCTCCCTCTTTAGCCTATTCCCAAAAATGGAAATGACTCAGGTCTGCCCTTTTATAGTAAAGGTTGGGGTATGCATAGGTAAGTTTTGGGGTGTAAATAGGAAAAGTAGGCTAAAATGGATATTTTGCAAATTTCAGCACTAATTAAGCCTAGGAAAATTCTGAAAATTTTTGTATAACCTTAGGTAGATGTCTAAGTTCATTTGACCCAAAAATAAAATTTTTGACGGTGGGGCCCACAGGGGTCCCACCAAAACCCTAATTTTTTGGAAAATAGTAAAAATTCTGAAAAATCTCAAAAATTCACATTTGGTTTAAAATCACTTAAAGCCATTAATACTAAAGTTGATTTTGTTTAAAACCATCACAAACCCTATTTATTCATGAAATCACCGAATAAGATCAGGAAACATGTTAATCTCACGATAACCAATAATTAAAGAAAACCAAAACTGGTTTAGAGATGAGGGTCCTTACATCCTCCCCCTCTTAGGAATTTTGGTCCTCCAAAATTCACTAGAGGTCAGAGACAAAAAGATGAGGATACTTCTTTCTGATCTCGTCCTCCGTTTCCCACGTGGCTTCCTCGACTCCATGATTCCTCCACAACACCTTCACGAGTGGGATTGCCTTTTGCCGAAGTACCTTCTCCTTACGGTCAAGAATCTGAATAGGTACCTCCTTGTAGGAAAGATTCTCCTGGAGCTCCAACGGCTCGAAATCCAAGACATGAGTAAGATCCGACTCATACTTCCGAAGAAGTGAGACGTGTAATACATTATGGATATCGGCCAATCGGGGTGGAAGTGCTACCCGATAAGCTGTGGCACCAATCCGCTCCAAGATCTCGAATGGACCAATAAAACGAGGTGACAAGTTACCCCGTTGTCCAAATCGAACAACACCACGAGTCGGAGAGATCTTAAGGAAAACATGATCACCAACACCAAACTTCAACTCCCGCCGTCTCCTATCGGCATAACTCTTCTGACGGCTCTAAGCTGCCTGTAACCTCTCCCGGATGAGGCGTATCTTCTCCACTGACTGCTGAATAAGAACTGGGCCAGTGAGAAGGTGATCTCCAACCTCACTCCAACACAACGGTGATCGGCAAGGATGCCCATAAAGCGCCTCGAAAGGTGCCATCCGGATGCTCGCTTGGTAGCTATTATTATAAGAAAACTAACCAGCGGCAAATGTTGCTCCCAACTTCCTTTCCACTCAAGGATACAAGACCGAAGCATGTCCTCAAGCGTCTAAATGGTCCTTTCGGACTGTCCGTCCGTCTGAGGATGGTAGGCGGAATTAAGATGTAAAGATGTGCCCAAAGCACCCTGAAAGCTCTGCCAAAACCTCAAAGTGAACCGCGGGTCACGATCGGAGACGATAGATACTGGAATCCCGTGTAACCGTACGATCTCCCTCATATATAGAGTAGCCAAGACATCCAAAGGAGTAGTCATTCTGATTGCGAGGAAATGAGTGGACTTAGTAAGTCGATCAACAATCACCCAAATCGCATCATTACCACTCGATGACCGTGGCAATCCGGAGACGAAATCCATAGTGATGTGCTCCCACTTCCACTCCGAAATTGGAAGTGGTTGTAGTAAACTGCCTGGATGCCGATGCTCTGCCTTGACTTGCTGACACACAAGGCATTTGGACACGTAGACCACAATGTTCTTCTTCATCCCATTCCACCAAAATGTCCTCTTCACGTCGTGGTACATCTTCGTTCCTCCAGGATGGATAGAGAACTTAGAATGGTGTGCCTCCAATAGGTTACGCTCTCTCAACTCAATGGAGTTCGGCACACACCAACGACCTTTATACATCAAACTCCCATCGGCCTTTTCCTCAAAGCCCAACACTGCCTTCTCCCTTAGCTTTGCCTTAAGAGCTAGAATCTCTTCATCACTTTTCTGAGCTTCGACCACGTCATCTACCACACTAGAGCTAATAGAGAGATTAGCAAACCAGCTCCGTGTGTCCCCCAAAGTTAACTTTGGCCTTAGCTCAATGGCATCCTCATAAAGGAGCCACTCACGAACTCGCATGCAAGCAACCGTAGTGGCTGATTTCCGACTCAAAGCATCCGCCACCACGTTCGCTTTGCCCGGATGATATGATATCCTGAAGTCATAATCCTTCAAGAATTCAAGCCACCTCCTTTGCCTCAAATTAAGATCTATGTACAAACACACATGTAAAGATATAAACAAGTCTTCTCAAGCCAAAAAAAATGAAAATGTGCTTAGGAAACAACTGGTGCAATTGTAGACTCCTGAGTCACCACTTGAAGCTCCCAAAAAGTGCCTTTACTATTCTCTTTTACCCACGTCTATTCCACACTGAGCCCTGCAAGGTCTAGGGGGTGGTGAGTATTTTAAAATACTTAGTAGGAGTACTTATCCTATCAGACATAAATATAACATTTGGTAGTTTTTAATCACATGATCAAGTAAATATATAAGGATGTGCCTCTTATAGAAAAACTTCCCTAGGGCTTCTTCCTACCTATTAAAGATGCTTCTAGGGTTTGTAAGCTCTCATGACTTACTACTAGTGTCCCAGACACTTATTATATTATAAAAAATTTGCTATGGGTACAAAGTAGTGGCCTCTTACTCCTATATAGATTTTCTGTAAAACATTTCGTGCTTGTAAAGGGAAGAGCCACCCATACTCATGGGGAGCCAGGATCTAGAGAGCATAGAGTTTTCCACCACAACAAAAAGGACTATTAGCAACGCATTGATGCATCGCTAATGGTCCCATAAGCGTCGCTAATGACTATTAGTGACGCATACTAAACATTGCTATAAGCGTCGCAAAAAGTGACGTCTCTATTACCCATTCGCAACGTATAGCAAAAAGTGTCGCTACTAAAGCCTATTAGCGATGTATACATATGCATCGCTATTAGTAAATCTACATTGCTAACAATAAATTATTAGTGATGCTTATTTTATATTGTTGCTAATGATAAGTCATTAGCGACGCTATCTTATACGTCACTAATAGTAAAACTATTTTAAAAAAAATTAAAATAAATTATTAGCGATGTATACCTTTAAGTGTTGCAAATAAGGAATTATTAGCGACGTATAATTAAAGCGTCACTAATAGAATAAAAATTTTAAAGAAAATTCAAAGCGCCGCTAATATTATAATAACTAAAAATTGAGATTAAATAGCAACACTTTTTAAGTGTCGCTAATAATGAATTTTTTTTCAAAAAATCCCCAGTTGGCCACTGGGACCACTAGGTATGGGTGAGGGGGCTGGAGGATGGTGGGGCACTAGAATCTGGACCCCTGGCTCCACCCCCCTCCTTCCCCCCTACTCTGAAAATCAGAGGACGGGTAGGTGGAGTGAGCAGGTAGAGGGGGGGGGAGTGAGCAGGTGGAGGGGGTGAGCGAGCAGGTAGAGGAGGGGCGAGCAGGTGGAGTGGGGGCGAGCATGGGGAGAGGGTGGGGGTGAGCACCGGGAGAGGAGGGGGTGCGGGGGGAGAGGGGGTCCGGAGAAATGGGGGGAGCAAGGGGGGATCGGGGGGAACGGAGTGGAGAGGGGGGTCCGGAGTAAGTGGGGAGAGGGGGTCCAGAGCAAGGGGGGAGAGGGGGTCCGGAGCAATGGGTGAGGGGGGATCAGGGGGAAGGGCAGGGAGAGGGGGTCCGGAGCAAGGGGGGAGTGGGGGGTCTGGATAAAGGGGGAGCGGGAGGATGGCGGTGGCGGCACCGTCCTCTAGCCCCCACCCACTCCCGGTCCCCCATCTCCCCGGCTATGCCCCCTCCCCCCCATGAGGAGGGGAGCATAGCAAGGGTGAGTAGGAGGAGGGCGGCGGTGCCACCATCCTCCAGCCCCCCACCCCCTACAGGTCCCGCCTCTCCCCAACTCCGGCCCCTCCTATGAAAATAAGAGGGGGAGTGGAGCATAGGGGAGAGGGAGGACTAGAGCAGGGGGGAGGGGGAGCAGGATGATGGCAGCGGCAGCGGCGCAGTCCTCTAGCCCCCCTCTCCCTGGCTTCCCCCCACTTTGAAAATCAGAGGAGGGGGCAAAGAGGGGGGAGAGGGGGGGCGGAGAAGGGGTATGGGGATAGGAGGGGGTCGAGGGGCAGAGGGCAGCGCAGAGGGGAGAAGGGGGACCGGGAGGAAGGAGGGGGCACTAGAGGGGGTGGGGGGCTAGAGGACTGCAGGGCATGGACGGGGGGGAGGCGGCCAGGCGGCGGGTTGCATGAAGGAACTGCACAACGGTGGTCTAGGGAGCCCTTTATTAGCAACACTCCTTATGAGCATCGCTATAAGTAATTATTCAACGACATATAGACATATAGTATATCCGTTGCTAATAATGCCTTTTGTAGCGACATATATTACTATACGTCGCTAATAGTATTTATTATAATATATCTCTCCCTCTCCTCTCCTCTCCTCTCCTTTCTCTCCCTCTCCTCTCTCTCCTCTCTCTCACCTCTCTCTCCCTCTCCTCTATCTCTTCCCCTATCCTATTCTCTCTCCTCTCTCTCCCTCCCTCTCCCTCTCCTCTCTCTCTATCTCCTCTCTCTCCTCACTCTCTATTTTAATTTTAATTTTTTTAAATAAAAAATACTAATAGCGACGCATAGTTGTATACTTTGCTAATACTACGGAGTATTAGAGACGTATATAGCTATACTTGGCTAATACATTATAGTATTAGTGAGGCATACACGCTAATACATAGACTTATTAGCGACACATACACGTATGCGTCGCTAATACATAGGATTATTAGTGACACATGCACATTTGTGTTGCTAATACTCTTTTTTTAAAAAAATAAAAATAATATCCCCCTCACTCCCTCTCCTCTCTCTCTACCCTTCCTCTCTCTCCTCTCTTCCTTTCCTCTCTCTCCTCTCTGTCATCTCTCTCTTCCTTCTCCTCTCTTCCCT
Source organism: Saururus chinensis (assembly GCA_035235625.1). Classification (NCBI taxonomy): domain Eukaryota; kingdom Viridiplantae; phylum Streptophyta; class Magnoliopsida; order Piperales; family Saururaceae; genus Saururus; species Saururus chinensis. The sequence goes on along the minus strand of CP141145.1, from coordinate 2,385,420 downwards.
CTCTCTCTTCCTTCTCCTCTCTCTCCCCTCTCTCTCCTATCTCTCTCCTCTATCTCTTCTATATCCCCTCTCTCTCCTCACTCTCTCTATTTTAATTTTAATTTTTTAAAATTATAAATTTCTATTAGAAACTCATAGTTGTATGCGTCGATAATACTACAGAGTATTAGCGACGTAATACAGCTATACATTGCTAATGCACTATAGGATTAGCAATGCATATACATATGCATCACTAATACATAGACTTATTAGTGACGCATACGTATATGCGTCGTTTATAATCTTTTTTTTAAAAAAAAATCCCCTCTTTCCTTCTCCTCTCATTTCTCTCCTCTTCCCTCTCTCTCACCTCTCTCTCTTCCCTCTCTCTTTCCTTTCTCTCCTCTCTCTCTCTTCCCTCTCCTCTCCTCTCCTCTCCTCTCTCTCTCTCTCTCTTCCCTCTCCTCTCTCTCTCTCTCTTCCCTCTCCTCTCTCTTCCCTCTCTCTCTTTTCTCTCCTATCTCTCTCTCCTCTCACTACCCTCCCCTCCCTCTCTTCTCTCTCCTTTCTCTCTCCCCTCTTTCTCTCCCCTCCTCCCTCCCCCTCTCCCCATCTCTCTCTCCCTCTCCTTAGCTCTCTCTCTCTTCCTCTCTCTCACTCTTCCCCTCTCTCCCTCCCTCCTTTCTCTAATCTCTCCTCTCACTCTCTCTCTCCACTTTGTCTCTTTTATTATAAATTATATCTTTAAATTAATAAGTAAATTTTTAAAATAAAATATATTATATTTTAAAATTTTTAATATATTATTGACATTGCCTTTTATTAAAAATTTAATATTTATTTATTATTTATACAAATAGTCAATATATAAGAAAATATATTATATTTTAAAAATTAGTTTTAAATGTTTTAAATTTTTTAAAATAATTATTTATTAATTAGCAATGAATGGTTAAAAGTGTTGCTATTAATTCTAAATTTTTAATTTCTTATTTTAAATTTCTTATTTTAAATTCAATGATTATTAGCGATGCTTTTTAACATGCGTCGCTATTGTTAAAACTTTAGCGATGCTAAATATAAAGCGTCACTAATATGTTTTGTATTAGCGATGCATAATATTATGCGTCGCTAATAGATTAACTATTAGCGATGCTTAATATTATGTGTCCCTAATACATGACTTTTAGCAATGCTTAATATTAAGCATTGCTAATAGTGAATTTTTTTGCGATGTTTTTTTATATGTTGTTATTATTAGTTTTTAGCAACGTTTATTGTTACGTAGCTAATAAAAACATCACTAATATTGCATTTTGTTTTAGTGTTCCTATGATACTCTCTACCCTAGCGCACGTAGCCTTGATAGTTGCCCTTTGTTAGAAGCTAATCAGGGGTCCTACTCTTCGTTAGGGGCTCACCAGGCTAATGTGTATGTCGTGTATCTGATTTCCAACTAGATTATACCGGTCCACTCTCAATTATGGAACTCTATCTGTACATCTACCAATTTTAGCTTCAGACAATTAAATCTCTTATATGCCCAACTCCAATGGGATCCACGAAGATCAACCTTTCAAAATCCTAGTCTCGCCTCTATAAGTCATGGTCATGTTATTGATAACAATTACCTTTCCATTCCAAAGCGCAGGCTCACAACATATCGTCCAATACTTAGATGGTTCTTTGTGACTGTCCATCCATTTGCAGGGGGAAAGCTGTGCTAAATTTCAATGTAGTACCCAAAGCTTCTTATAAACTTCGCCAAAAGCGTAAAGTAAATATGCTATCCCTATCCGAAACAATGGACACAGGCACTCCATGTAAACTTATTATCTCCTTAATGTATAGTTGTTCCAAACTATCCAATGAGTGCATCTTTTGGAGTGGAAGGAGATGAGAGGACTTAATAAGCCGATCAACTATGACCTAAATTATATCGTTTCCGCTTGAAGTCCTAGGTAGTCCTGATATAAAGTCCATTGTTATATGCTTCCACTTCCACTCAGGGATGTCAAGAGGTTGAAGCAAACCAGAAGGTCTATGATGTTCTACCATAACTTGTTGGCATGTTCAACATCGAGAAACACACTCTGCCACATCTCACTTCATCCTGTCCCACCAAAAGTTCCTTTTTAAATCTTGATGCATCTTGGTCCTTTCAGGATGAATAGTGTACTTTGAACAATGCGCTTCATCTAGTATTCTACACCATAACTATGGAGTGGCTGGAATAATTAATCTCCCAAGAAAGTGTATACCTTCATCACTTCCTTGAGTGAAATCCAGCCATTCTAACAACGCTTGAGTCTCCATATCGCCTTCTAAGCCTCCAGTATTTGCTATATTATCACAGACTATACCGACATGTGGGGGGAAGAATGACCTTCCTCGTCTAGTCTAAAGCTCAAGTCTGACTATTATTACTTCTTCAAGTAACTTCTATTCTTTCATCATTAAATGTACCATGAACACATAAGACTTTTGACTCAAGGCATCTGCTACTACATTCGCCTTCCCTAGATGATACTAAATGGTGAAGTCATAGTCCTTCAAGTATTCCATCCAACGTCTTTGATGCATGTTTAGATCTGGTTGGGAGAAGATATATCTTAAAATTCTATGGTCGGTGAATGCCTCAAATTCCTCTCCATAAAGATAATATCACTAAATCTTTAATGCAAAGACAACTGCATCAAGTTCTAAATCATAAGGTAATTAGTTTCATGAATTTTCAGCTATCGCAAGGCAGGCTATAACCTTTCCATGTTGCATCATTACACAACCCAAACCCTCTCACAAAGCATCACAATATACTACAAATCCACTGCTTCCACAAGGTAGAGTTAACACTAGGGTGGTGGTAAGTCTCTTCTTTAATTCCTGAAAATTCTTATTGCATTCCTCGTTCCAAATAAACTTCATATCTTTGCGGGTTAGTTTGGTTAGTGGCAGGGCAATCTTTGAAAACCCTTCAATAAACCTCCTATAGTACCTTGCCAAACCTAAGAAACTATGAATTTCAAATACTGTTTTAGGTCTCTCCCACTTTAGTACTGCTTCGACCTTAGATCGACCATTACTCCATCCTTCGATATAACATGACCAATAAAGTTTACTTGATCCAGCCAGAATTCACACTTGCTGAGCTTAGCATAATGCTTGTGTACGAAGTATATTCAATACTATTTGAAGATGTTTCCTGTGATCATCAACACTTGTGGAATAGACCAAAATAACATCTATAAATATTATAACAAATCTATCTAGATAAGCATGGAAAATCTGATTCATTAGATCCATAACAGTAACTAGGGCATTAATCAAACCAAAAGACAAAACTAAGAATTCATAATGCCTGTACCTTGTTTGGAAAGCAATTTTTGAGATATCTTCATCTTGAATCCTCAATTGATGATATCCTGACCTTAAATCAATCCGAGAGAATATTTTGGCTGACTGTAGTTGGTCAAAAAGATCATCAATATGAGGAAGAGGATATTTGTTCTTTATTGTTACTCCATTCAACATCCGATAATCGATACATAATCAAAGAAACTCGTCCTTCTTCACAAAAAGCACTGGTACTCCCCAAGGGGAGACACTTTGATGGATAAATCCTTTGTCTAGAAGGTCTTGAAGTTGTTCCTTCAATTCTCTAAGCTTGGCTAGACCCATTCTTTAGGGTGCTTTTGAGATAGGAGTGCTACCTAGGAGAAGCTCAATACTAAACTTAACTTCTTTTTCAGGTGGTAGACTGGGTAATTCATCTGGGAAAACATCAACAAAGTCCTGTATTGTGTCTATCTCATCCAAAATTATCTCCTTTACCTCATTTGTGATAATGGTAGCAAGAAATGCCCAACATCCTTGACGTATTAGTTTTTGTGCTTTAATGACTGATATAATACAAGAGCTTGGTTTATCTTGAATTCCTTGGAACACAATGTTCCCTTTTCCAAAAACACCTTTCTTTTTAACACAATCCACTAAGGCTCCATGTGTAGCTAACCAATCCATGCCCAGAAAATATCGAAGTCAGTTATCTTTAGTAAAACTAGGTTAGCACTCTGCCAATTGTTACCTATCTCAACTGACACCTCCTTAAGAAACTCATGTGTTAACAAAGAGTCTCCTATAGGTGTTGCGACTTCTAGTATAAAAGGTAACTTCAAAACTTGATCTTCCAGATTTAAAGCAAATTTAAATGATATAAATGAATGTGTAGAGCCTAGATCTATCAAAACTTTAGCTAATTAGTTAGAGACAAGAAGAGTACCTTCCATGACAGCATTTGAGGCATGATCTTCCTCACTTATGATGGCATATACCCGCCCCGAAATTCTAGCATTTTGTTCGGTGTGAGGCTCATTTCTTGTATGCTTCCTTGGGCAATCTGTGGCAAAGTGACCCTCAGCTCCACAAACAAAGCACAAGTTATTCCTCTTCTTGCAGGGTTGCCCCAGGTGAAATAATTTACATATAGGGCATAGGGTCCCTCTCCTGCCCTGTTGATATTGTTGTTGTGGTTGTGGCGATATGGTCGAGCTAGCTAGGTGGGGCACTGCCAGAGTAGTTATAGCCTCTCTTGGTGTTAGGGTGTCTGAAACTACTATTTTGTCAAGCCTCCTTCTATTCTGCCATTGCTCTCTGTTGATCGCGCTCTACCGCATAGGCAATCTCCACTGCTCGACTCAAAGTAGTAGGTTGCAGAATTACTACTTGAGCTTTTAGTTTAGGTTTTAATCCCAAGACAAATCGGGTAGCATGAGATAATTCTGCAATGCAAGCACCCGAGGCAAAGCACTACAACTGAGTGAATTTGGTCACATACTCACGTACCGACAAACTTCCTTGCTTTAGTTCTATGAACTCCAACTCTTTTTGTTGCCTCATAAGGAGTGGAAAATAATTATCATAGAAAGCTTCTTTGAAATCATTCCAAGAAATTTGTTGAACTTCCACAAATTTAGTCTCCTTGATTATGGTCCACCAATGATCTGCCTCTCCAGAGAAGACAAATGTGCCAAGGGCAAGCTTTTTACTCTTAGGTACCTCCATTGCTTCGAAAATCTTTTCAATCTCATTAATCCATTTTTCTACCTCCTCTGGCTCTCCTTCACCCAAGAAGGTGGGGGCAATCTTTTTAAACTGTTCAGCTAAGTTATTCTCACCCTTACTCCAGCCAGATGGTTTTCACTCAAGGGAATCAGAGAAGGTTATGTTGGTGGCAAAGAAAAAATAGGATGATAACCTTGCTCAGCAAAGTAGATCCGGTTATCCGTCGTCAGCTTGTCAACGAGATAAACGGTCTTGTTGCAAACCCTGCACTTCTGGGTTGTTCCTGCAAAAGCAGCCATGGCTTCCAGAGACAACCTTCAACCACCAGCAGAGCAGAGCTGCACCACCGTCCTCCCTCCCCAAACTCCTCAACAAGCCCGGCAGACAGGCTGAGGCAGAGAAGAAGAGGCAGAAAGTAAATGGCGCAAAAGAGGCTGTTGCGGGGAGCAAAAGCAAAGGAGAAAGGAGATGATGAAAAGGGGTGGGTGGCAGTGGGGTCGAGTGTTTGTCTGGATTTACAGCGCAAACATGGTGAGTTTGGGTGGAAGATGTGTTGCTTGTTGGCAGGTGGACCTCGGTTTTCATTCCCACACATATCTAGCCGGTCAGCCAGGCCCTGCAAGGATTCTTGCTGGTGCTTGGCTTTTGTGGTCCTCTCTTATTGCTATTTCTTCCCCTGCATCTGTTTCTATACGAAAACTCTATGGCCCTCAATGAGAGCTGTCTATTTATCTGCAACCACACATGTTAATATATACGTTCACATATGCTAATATACACTAACGTATGTGTCCTTGGACGATTTTATAGTCCTATCAAAGGGAGCCTAACATTACACATGTTAGTGTATGTGCACTAGTATATCGCTTTTAGGACAACTTTATAGTCCTCATAGGAAGTCTTCCATGAGGGGAATCGTCGATCATAAAAATTAACGGTGCACATACTAACACACGCTAGTGTATGTGATGTGTTAGTATACACACACTTATGTACACATTAACATGTGCACTATTAATCCTCATGATCAAAGACTCCCTTCAGGAGGATAATCTCTATGATAATAAAAATTGCTTCTACATATGGTAGAGGATATCCCAACATATAAAAGAAAAGAGGACCAAAAGTCTTTGGTTTCTATTAAATAAAGAGATAGAATGTTATTTTTTTCAAAAAAATATATTAAATTTTATTGTATACATCACCATCATTTATTTGCGATATATTATATTAAAATGCAGTGCCATCTACCATTTATTTATAAGGTCCATTGTATCAAAACATGGTCACGATGCATTTAATGAATTATAAATTGAGGTTTTTTAAAATATAATCCTCCATCCAACATTAATAGTTTTATTTAGTTTTTTAAAATGAACTAATTATAATTTATTTTAAAAATTTAAATAAAGTGATTAATATAAGACAAAAGGAGTAACATTTTTATACCTGCCAAAAAGGGTCCCACGGGTGTATAGTATTAGGTCATTAATAGAGAGCACCATAGTGAACCCACAAAGTTGAGACCATGGTTTTAAAAACCTACCTAGCCCGGGTTGGACCTGATCGATTTTCTAAACAGGGTAAAATTTTGTGTTTTTTCAAGGAACTTGAAATTTAATGGAATAAATAAGGAAAACTCAAGCCTAACCACTATTTTAGGTGGATGGCCCAGTTAAATTTTAAGAGTAATACAGTAACCTTAAATTTTATATGTCAATAACTTACTTCATCATTTAAACACAATTCATTAGTGGGGTAAAAAAAAACCCTATTCATCAATGGTATTTAAATAATGAAGTAAATTAATGGTATTTAAATACTTGACTTTAATTTTTAAGCCAACAATTTGAAATCTAAGTTATTTAAATTTTGCCTTAGTATGTTAATAGAATTTAATACTACCTACTAGGTATGAACTTTATATTCACCCACCCCCAGATATTGCAGGTGTAGACACAAGTTTGGGGCTATAGTGGGATGGTCAATAGAAAACTAAGGGCTTATGTGCCAGATTTTGCTTAATGTCCTTTTGTTTACACTCTATGTTTATGCTCACATGACATTGTGACATCTATCGCCTTCTTTTTGAAAATTTATATATTTTTAAATTAATATTTTTGTAAAGGTTACTCAATTATATATGGTTGATTCAAGTCCTTCATTGATTACAAATTTTATGGGATTTCAACTTTTCAGTTAATAAAAAGTCAAGGCATAACAAAGTTTTTACTTTATAGTGTGGATGGGGAGAGACAGACTTCAGAAAATTGAAGTTGTAATGTGATGGTCAAATATCTAGTAGGGTGGAGCTCATAGATGATGTTATCGTATCTAGATAACCTTTGAGAAGGGATGATTAATATGAAAAGTATGTACTCTTTCTATTGTGATGAATCGACTCATTTTCTAACGATAATGTCATTCTATATTGATCTTGTGTTTTTTTAAATTTGCTATCCGAGTGAGTATTCTTGTGTACTTAGTATTCTTTATAGTGTAGGTGTTTCGGTCAAAATTCAAAGGTAATGTGAAGGTCGTAGCTATAGTAAAGTTCTACTTTACATTTATCTAGATTTTTCAACTACATTTGACTAGGCACATGAGTGTGCTATTTCTCTTTCATTAATTTAAATATTATTAAAAGACAATTGTGAACTTGTAGATCCTATGAATATTTTAATGTAATACTTACATAGATTCTTGTTAAAGTTATTATTATCACATTAAAATGATTGTAAAGGCGAATGACACTCATACCACTAATCCTCTATTTTAATAATTTATTTTGTATGTTTTAGCGCTACAAATTACAAGATGGATGAACAAAGATTTATGGTATCTTCTTTTAAAATTAAAAAAAAAAATTTACAAAACAATTATATGTGAAAATTAGGAGTGTGACAAATGTATTGTAACTATAGTATGCAAGGGTATATATTTTCTTTTATCTTATCTAATATGTATTACATGTATAGTGCATGCACATTATTGCTATAACAACATGCATTATAAGCAAGTTAGTGTACTCTAGAACTTTTTAAATCGGACGATTTGATGAATGTTTTATACAATCAAGCCTTATTTTACTCTTATTTAGCCCATTTTAAGCCTTAAAAAGTCAAAAATATTAGACTCTTAATCCTTATTTTTTAAGTTATATTATTTTTAACTTTAGCTAATGAGATCTTACATGACTATAACTTCTCAAACTTTTTTGTAGGCCCCATATATGTAACACATATATCAATATATATATATATATATATATATATATATATATATATATATATATATATATATATATATATATATATATATATATATATTATATGTGGAAAAAGTTAATATGAGCCCGGGCTCATGCGCGCCGGCGTGTGCCTGAGCTCATTGAGCCGTCAGATTTATATCTGACGGCCCATCAAACTCATGGGTTTAAATGCCCTGTGAGTTTGATGGGCCATCGGATGTAAATCCGACGGCCAAATGAGCCCGGGTGCATGCCAATGAGCGTGAGCCCGAGCTTATATAAACGGGACTCTCTCTCTCTCTATATATATATGGTCCATGAGACAAAATCCTTCTATACCATCATCTTTAACTACCTAGAATATAATATTTAACATATAAGTTTGAATTTATAATTGCCCACTACAAGTATATATGAGTTAATATAAAATATATGTGTATAAGTAATGATCATTGTGATCATTAAAACAATACATGATAACTACAACAAGCAAAAAAGATCTTTGTTTAATATATATTTTATTTTATTTTATTTATATTTAAAAGCATACATACATTTTTTTATGGAAACTTAAAATAAATAACAACCGTAATATCGAAGCCATAATTGCTGGAGTGTAGTTGGAGTAGGTAAACCGAAATACCAAAACTAGTCCTCATCTAAAACATTACCCCATCTGTTTAGATTAGTGGAAAGCGGGGGAAAGGAAAGAAATCTTCTTAAAATCTCTTAATTTCCACTATTTGGTGCAACGAGGAAAGAAAAACTAGAATAAAAAGTAAGAGAAAATAGATGAAAATTTGGCCAAAAATTTTTCCACTTATCAACATATAAAATTTGGGAGAAAATTATTGTATTAAATACTTATGTTTTACTTCTACTACCACCACCACTGCCATTGTCGCCGCCATCATCACTGCTACTATCGTAACCGCCACCGCCACCGCCACCACCAACACCACCACCGATGTCACTGCCACCACTATCACCACTATCGCCGCCACCACCACTACTATTATTGTCACCACCTCTACCACCACCACCACCAACCACTACCCCTACCACTACCACTGCCGCTGCCGCTACTACTATTACCACTACCACCACCACTATTAATACCACCGCCGCTGCCGTTGCCACTATTACCACCATTATTACCACTATTTCTACCACCACCACCACCACCACCATCGCCACCACCATCACCATTACTACTGTCGTTGCCACCGCCACCACCACCACCACCATAACTAGCACTGCTATAACTATTACTACTATTACCCCTATTACTATAGTCACTACTACTAACACCGTCGCTGCCACTACTATCACTATTAATTCTTTTTAATATTATTTATATAATAAAATAATAAAAAATATTTAAAAATCTTTTAATTTCCCTTTGACTTGGATTCACTTTATCTGTCAATTAACTTTTCTCGTGATTTTCGCTTATCCAAACAGACCCAATGTAAAGATTAAATTGGGAATTTCATGTTCATACACACATTTACACCGGGGTCGACCGATGCCTGGTGGATCGATGGGCCGGAGACTCGGTTGAATTCTCCCGTACTAATTCCTATGCACTTCAGTGCCCACCACCTGAACGTCTCCGGCCAGTCTTGGCCCTTGCCGCACGCCTCCATATCCGTCGGCACAGGCGCTCCACGACAGGTAAAGCTACACCCTCCTTCCTTACTGTCTCTCCCTCTTTGTTTCTCTTTCTGTTTGCTAAAACATCAACTAAACTGATACCGTTAACTTTGCGATTGGGCCGGCTAATGTTTGCTTGCTGGGTGGTTTCTAGGTGGATAACTTCCTCCCAATGAGGAAACCCAATGAACTTTTGACCAATTGGTGATGGGGGCAAATCAATTATATATTCTTGGATTTCTCAAGTTATATTGTTACTCATGGAAAATGAGGTGTTGGCTGTAGTTTTCAACTTTCTTCTATGATTTTTATGAAGGTTATGTGATGACTACCGTTTTGTTTAAGGTTAGTTAGAAGTGCGGATAGACCTTTAGATATGTATGTTCACTTGGAGAAGTATTTATATGCATAGCCCTGGTAATTGAGGTTCAAACCGGAGGATAGACAAATATCCTGTAGTGGATACGTCTGAATTTGAATCTGAAAAGTCACTGAATTTTCTGAATAACCAGATTCAAGGGAGATTGTGGATTCTCCCTTAATCTGAATTCAGCATCAATTCCACCCTTGACACATTATTAATTTTTCTGTCTGGGACTCAGGGGTACTTCTCAATTTTTCGGAATTCAGCTAATTTCCTCTTGCAGATTCGGACAAATTTTGACCAAAATCCTGAATTCTTGCTTGATTCAGGATTCAGGCAGAAATTCTTATGAAACAAGATTTTAACTCAAGCCGTTTGGCCAGAATCATGCTGAATTTTAAGCTTCCCTGAATTTGTCTTTGAGCAAGTAATCAAACAAAAACCAGGTTGCATCCAACTGAATCTAGCTCTTGAATCCTCAAATAAACAGCCCCTAAGTTAAAAGTCCTGAATAAGTACTTTTCGGAATGACTAAATTTGTGTGTGTTGATGAAATCAATGCTGAATTATCTGATTAGGGTCTATTTTGCAGTTTGGTCCTTTTAATAGTTGACAATCTGAGGTCCTCTCACAAATAATAAAAATGAAAAGCTGTTTCCTTACTCACATCAATCTATATACGAGCCCAGGCTCACGAGCAGTCTGGGCATTGCATCCAACTGCGCATATAACTCAAGGGGCAAATTGTTTTTGGCCCCCTTCTGCCATCAATTGCGATCCGACTGCACATGATGTGTGAGCCGGGTGTTAGCGCAGGCTCATATAAACTTTTTCCATATACATATACATGGAAAAAGAACTTGTACTTTGCAATATTTTTGCTAGATTGTACAAAAAATTTGATAACAATCTGGTTTACCATATGGAAAGCTGTTTAGAGTAATTTTTTTATTCTTCTCCCAGTTATCTTATCTAAAATAACTTTCAACCTTCTGTTCGGATTTTTATATTAAGGGCGTTTTTTGAGGTTATGATTTGTAATGCAATAGAAATATGTAGATTGTCCAGCGTTTTTTGGCCTACTTTCAACAAATTTATTTCTTTTGTTTTTCTGGGAGGGAGGTGAGGAGGGGGAAAGGTGAGGTGTTCGACCCCCGCTTGTTATTTAGAAATCTGGTTTCCATGTATCTGGTTTCTTAACTTTCAGAAAAGGAAAAAAAAAGAAAGAAAATGCACCATAAATATGTCAATGGAATGGATTTATATGAAGTTGTAATGTTGTTTTGAAGGGTCATGTCACTTGGAAGGACTGCTGTTCAAAATTTATGGTTTGATTTTTAAAAGTAATTATTTCTTTGGGTTAATCTATATTGAAATTATAATCTTATATCTTGAAGGAAGTATGCTCTTGCAAAATGATCATCTAACTCTCTATTTGAAAATTTTTCTTTAACAGTAGGAAAATCTATTAACAAATGGGGTGCACTCTTTTATCTTTTAAATTGACTTTGTTGGGTGGAGTAAAAAATGGGATGCAAGCTTTGGAAGCAACTGATTAGACTAGATCAAATTGCCTTTAGGCAATGCTATACGTGTACAATCAAAAGGACAGGTTATGAGAATAATGTATTGGTAATTTAGTACCTTCAGACTTCAACAAATGGAACATACAGGCACATTTGATTTTCTTTTCTTGATATGAGAATTGACAGGACTCAGTTACTTTGACCGATAAATCTCGCTTCATATGTTATTTTCATATGGTAGTGATGTGTTCAAAAGTTACTATAAGCACTTCTGAGAATTGTGCTGACCAAGCATACATCTCAAAAAGATTAAGGTGTGGAATTTTGTTACTTATGTAGAAGTATCTTTTTACTCTTGACGAGTAAAGTTAAACACTTCCTGAGTCATTTTTGCAATCATCTATTGAATCTTGGGAAAATTTTGTAGTTGTTCGTAGAGATGCTTTTAAGTTACATGTTGTGCAGAAGTTGATTAATATGTGCTCTTCAAAGAAGCTTATCAGTTTCCTCAAAAAAGGAAAAGGTGGAAGCTTACAAGTGAGCTATTTAAAACTGTCTTTTATCTTCTTGTTCTTTGATTTATTTGTTCATATGGATTTATGATTTTATTATTCTTTTATCATTTTGGGCCATATCTGGAAGATTTTGGTGGTTTGAATGTTCTGATTTGTGATGCACTTATGTCAGTTATCATGATGCTTACAGGGTTTAAAAGCTGTCTTAGAGGTGTCAGGGCCACTGCAGAAGTCTCTGTTTGTAATGTCTAGAATGTGTTATATCCAAATCATCGCAAGATAAACAATTTTAAGCGCCAAAGGAGTCATTCTGTGCATCCTTGAATGAATTTAGGTGCTATGAGAAGGGATCTTGTCCAGTTTTCTGTGTTTGAACAAAGTTCTCAGACATTGTCAAAACCTATTAACTAATTTTAGTTTATTTTTGGTTTTTTCAATCAGACTATCAAAGTCGGACAGAGAGAGTATTAATTAAGGACTTTGGGAACTAGTTTCACAGTTTTCACTTGAAGTATTAACCATCTAATGACATTTCCCCCTTGCATGCCAGATAAGATTCCAATCTAAAGAAATGGAACAGAGTAAAGTATGTTTCTTTTTGCACTTTGACGGCCAATTGAGTGAAGAAGGTTCACCTCAGTATGTTGGAGGATGCAAAAAAGGGATTAAAGTTGCACGGAACATTCAGTACAAAGATCTTATATCTGTGATCCATGAGAAACTTGGAACAGATCCTACCAATATGGTGTTATCTATAAAATGTCGGTTTGTGGCAGATGCATCCCATGTGGTGGTTTATGACGTTAATGATGACAGTGACGTAGAGGTGATCATGACAATGTTTGACTCTAGAACTTGTATTGCAGTTAGCTTATATGTGATCAAACATTCAAAAGTGGATATGTCCGATCATGCATTGCCTTCTATGCCCTCAAAGAATGCAAGTTCCAGTTGTCATAGACAAGCCAATATGGGAATTGATGTTAATGAGCTAGTGGATAGCACAATGGGGGGAGGAAGAGATGCATCTTGCTCTGGTAGTGAAGATGTTGATGCCGTTTCAAATATTCCAGTAGAAACCTGCTTAATTAAATCAAATGAGCTGTCTCAAGGGCATGTTGGTGATGTTGATAAGGAGGATTTTTTGGTGAAATCATCACTTGATGATGGTGAAATTGGCAGTCTAAATCACAGTTTGGACATCGGTGTAACATTCCAAGATTTTGATCACTTCAGAATGGTATTGACAGATACTGCCATTCGACATAACTTTGTGTACACAACTGCAGAACATACAAATTCAACATATGCAGCTCGGTGCAGTGATCCTAATTGTAAGTGGCGTATAAGAGCATCAAAATATAAGGAAACGGTGAAAATTAAACGTTATAGTCCAGAGCACACATGTTCTCCTTCAAAGAAGTCTGACAACAACCCTCTTGCTACAGCAAAATGGATAGCAAATGCTTGTAAAGGTAATCTTGTTGGTGGAGACATTAATCCAGCTCATATAGTTAGCTATGTTAAAAAGCATTGGGGTCTAAACATTAACTACATGAAAGCATTTAGGGCGAAAGAAATTCTTACTGAAAATATAGGGAGAACAAGAACTCATGATGAATCTTACAACCTCCTACCAGTGTATTCATTGGAGTTGGAAAGATCAAACCCAGGAAGCTATATGCTGGTTGCTAGATGTTGTGACATTCGCCAGGATGGTGATCAGTCGTTTCTTCGTGTCTTCTGGACATTTGGATCTTGTAGGCGTTCATATAGTTCCACAATAAGGCCTCTACTAATTGTGGATGACATTGACTTAACAGGGAAATATCCGGGTACATTGTTAGTTGCTTCTGGTGTTGATGGAAATGGTGGAGTCCTTCCAATTACATATGCGGTGGTTGAAGTTCAATCGTGTGAGACTTGGACATGGTTTTTACATTTGTTGCGAAGTCATGTGGCAACATCAGAAAATGATGCGATCACTGTATTATCAAAAAGAGATGATGAATTGATTGAAGCTATACATAAAGAGTTCCCAAATGTGATGTCTAGCTACTGCATCCAACACTTAAGTGCAAACTTGTATGATAAATATAAGGATTTGGTTGTTCAAAAACTTTTCTGGAAGGCAGCCAAGACATTGAGGGCTTGCGAATATGTAAAACTAATGGAGGCTATTAAAAGTCAAAATGAGCAGGCTTACGAGTGTATTCTGGAAATTGCAAAAGAGAAGTGGGCAAATGCTTACTTCAAAGGAAATAGGTATGATGTGTTGACAACAAACAAACCTGCATTGGCTAATGTTTTTTTGAAGGATGCAATGGCACTGCCTATTTCTGCATTGATTGAGCATACTAGAAAGAAAACTGCAGAGTATTTCGACAAACGCAGAAAAAGGGGCATTACATGGACAAACCCTTTAACTCAATTTGGGGAGCAACACATATGCAAAGCTCGTGAGACTGGACAGCAACACATTGTGCTTCCAGTTTCTTTGTACGACTTTCAAGTCAATTCTTCTTTATACCAGGATCATGTGAGATTGAAAGATAGAGCTTGCTCCTGTGGTATGTTTCAAACACTTGGACTGCCATGTGATCATGCAATGGCAGCGATAGATTTTGGACAGTATGACCCATATGTTTATTGTCAAAAATGGTATTTAGCCAGAAGTTATTTGGAAACATATGAAGAAGTAATGTCTCCCACTCTGGAACAGTCGCAATGGAAAACTTGTGCACAACCATTGCCCATAGTATTGCCACCCAATACAAAAAAACGCCGTGGAAGGCCAAAAAGTCAAAAAATTGTGTTCAAATCATCTTATAGCCTTCCTAGAATGTGTAGTAAGTGTGGAGAGTTGGGGCATAATAAGAGATGTTGCAAGAATACGCCTGACAATGATTCAACAAGAATGCTACTTGAACCTTCCACGGAGCAAAATTGGTAACATTACTGGATATTCTAATCTTATAAGTCCCAGCTGTTTCTATTATATATTAATTTCTACTTTATTGTTGCAGTTCTGGCTTGGATGCTTCATTGCACTTTTTATGTGATTAGCTTCATTGGATCAATTTACGTTGCAACATAAAGGTCCTTCAAATAGGCTTCTTGTTCTCCTGTTTTTGTGTTTTTAAGATAGATGGGTTTTTAAACTTCATTTAACAATCAAACAGCCACATTTTGTTGTTGGCGATCTAGTATATAGAGCTGGTCTTGAACCCATAAGTTGGTGTACAAATTCGAGTCTGAGTACGTGGAAGACCTGATCTTGAACTGCCAACTTGTAGCAGACTCGAACTTGGGGTTTGCCTCATATATATCAGAGAGACAGTGTTGATGCCTGATAGATCCTTATGTAATTTTCATGTGACAAAGCAGTGCTGTTGTGGGTGGTTTGAACTCACCCTCGGTGCTTACAGTTAATGTCAGATGCTGAGCCATAGTGGTCCCATTAGAAAGGTTTTTATTTATTTTTAAGAGTTTTATTTTAAGTAGGAATTTTATTTAAAATTGGCTTCAAGTAGAAGGTGATATTTTATTTGATTTGGGACCTTAAATTTTATTTTATTTTCTTACGTTTGGTAGAGTCTTGTCCACTACTTTATTTCCTAGTAGAGAACTTTGTAAGCCTATTCAAACAGAGTAGAGAAAGGGAATTTGGGAAACTTTAGGGAGAATTAGGGAAAAGGAGGGAGAATTAGGGAAAAGGAGTCGAGGGGATGGATAATTTTCTATGGAATCACCATGGAACTACCACCAGAGAACATCTCTGGAATCGGCACTGGATGGCAGGCAAACCACCAGAATCACCATGTGGACCTGTTGGAATCAACACCAACAGGAAATCTCTTTCAATAGAGAATAGACATTTTTTTTTAGATAACCATAAGCTATCATTCATGACCTGGCCTTTAAACAGGCTTACAAAGTTCTCTACCAGGAAATAAAGTACTGGACAAGACTCTACCAAACTTTAGAAAATCAAATCAAATATAAAGTCCCAAATCAAGTAAAATATCATCTTGTACTTAAAGCCAATTCTAAATAAAATTCCTCCTTAAAATAAAACTCTTAAATGTAAATAAAAAATCTTTCTAATGGGGCCACTATGACATCATTTTCCGTAACTATCACACTCATCATAATTTCTATTTATATTTGGTGGAAAAAATTTCTATCCTTCTTTTCTCTTCACTTAATTAAAAGAATAAAGAAAAAGGAAAATTGTGTTAAAGTTCGAGTCCAATTCTGTGTTTGCACTCATCAGAGTTGAACTTGAATTAAAACTCACTGTTCAAATTCAAAGTTTTACCCAGACTCAAACCTCGAGACCATGAACAGCCCTGCTTACTTTCTATAACTGGTCAACATAGAAAATCTTGTATTTATTTTCTACATAGTAAATGTGTTGCATAGTCTTGAGTATGAACTTGTATCATGCGTGATGTGAACCAATCTTTTCATTTCCTAACCAATGGGGTGTTGGTGGGAATGGCTAGCATCACGCCCAAGGAAGTGTAGGTCCCATAGAGATCATATCCCAACTCACCCGGTGCATGTGATGTGTTGCACATACCTGAGAGGATTGGCTGCAGGATATAGTGTTCTAAGAGGTCAGTTGTCGGCTCCTTCTAGTTGGATCCTCATGGCTTGGACACCCTTGTTAGCAAAAGAAAAAAAATATATTTTGTTCTCTGTTTAATGTAATATGAATGATAGGAAGTAAAGATAAGTACCAGACTGTCTTTCGTTCATGGTTAAGTAGCTTCCAAGAGTTGAAATAATAAAGATAATTGTGGTGGCACACTTGGATTATGTATCAGCGGTTGTGAGTCTAGATCTAATAATTGAAGTCATTCCTTTACGTATCAAATTGATGAATTATGACCTTTAATAGGGGCATTTTAGTTGAATATCTTCTATAATCTTGCAGGAGGCTGCAGAATACTTTTGTTTTGGAAAGCCTGTTTTTCTGAATGCTTCTAAACTGTTAAAATTAAAGAAAAATGGGAAAAGGAATATGAACTAAAAACTTGGTCTAGTGACGACTACTTTTTGAGCCGGATAGCCTTTTGATTCTTTCATTGCATGTAACATTTATCTACGGATTTTGCATTGCATATGTGACTATAATATGGAGTCAAGGAAGCAGTGGTGGTTAAGTTGTAATTTTGTGTGAGAAATTATGAAATATGTTGCAGATCTTATGTAGAACTTGTTTCTCAGTTCTTATTCCATTTTCTCAAAAACAATGTATCTGACTGCATCGCTTCTTCCATTCTCTAGATCAACATATTGTTTGCAGCATTGAAAACTTTTAAGCATAATCTAGTGTAAATGTTTATATT
This sequence comes from Saururus chinensis, assembly GCA_035235625.1. Taxonomy (NCBI): domain Eukaryota; kingdom Viridiplantae; phylum Streptophyta; class Magnoliopsida; order Piperales; family Saururaceae; genus Saururus; species Saururus chinensis. The sequence continues at coordinate 2,367,709 of CP141145.1, read as the reverse complement.
TTTGATAGTGCAAGCTTTAATAACTTTGTATATCTTTTGTTTGGACATGTGACATTATGGATGCTACAGTACATCTTTTTGTTTTCACTTGGCGCGATGAACAATATCAAAATAATTTTGGAGGTCGGCTATTGTTGGATATTGATGGTACCTTATTACTTGGAAATAATTTATATCTATAATTAAGCTTTAAAATAGAGTATTGAAGTGAACATAAGTAGAACATGTCTAGGGTTAGCTTGTACTCTTGATAGGTACTCCTTAATTTATAAATATTGTGTACTATCTATGTTGCTAGGTGTCACGGGTGTGAAACTGTGCCTTGTCTTCTCTCAATTGATGACCTGGCCTTACTATACAACTAGCAACCAATTCCATTGTTCCCATTTGTATGCACATGCACGGGGGGAAGTTGATCTTAGCAACAAACACATCGTCTATCTGCAAAGGGGCCACCCCTATGCTTGATTGCTACAATCTGTTGTAAAAAAGGCAGGGTGAGGCCAGTTGAAATCCAAAGTTAAAAAGTGACTGGCTACCTGGCACCCCTCCTTTTGTATAGGTTCAGGCCCATGCTAAGTCCTATCATAACTAGGTAATACAAGTCTTACCCAAACATGAAGTTCTCTCCCTATCCAACTCTCCCCTCCTAGGTAAGTCGTCCTAGCTTAAACTAGGAAATCAGTAGACTTCTTGTCCAGCTAGAAGTCTATCTGCCCATGCCTTCAATAGTCCTGGGCTAAAAGGGGAATTGTTGACCCTTCTCCTACTAAAGTTAAGAGACTGCCAAATTTGAATGGATGTGTCCTAACCGACTTAGGAGTTTGTCCCCAAGTAGTAGTAACACCTAGTTCGCCACCTAAGCCTTACCCGCACTAGGACTTCTCTTAGTATGCTCCACAAGGCTATCCAATGCACCAAGTGATGCTCTAACGAATCCAATGTTGTTGCCCAAGTGTCCAAAGACATCCCTTGGCTGTCCATCACCAAGTCTAAGAGGTTCCTAGCTCCTTTGTGTACATGACTAATTAAGGGGCTAATAGGCCTTCTCCAACCAATCTGCTCTGACGTCCTTATTGAGGCTAAGTACTTGTTGATTTCGTCTTCAAATTGTCATAATGCGATGTCTCATTCCTGTTCTCTGATGCAAGATCCTTCCACTTAACCAAGTAGAAGGCTCTGTGTTTCTTCTTGTTCATCCCTTCGACCTTCCAGTGTAGAATGACGTCAACCTCCTTCTCAAAAGAGGCTCTGATCATAGGTGGTCTCTCTTAGAGGTGTTTATGCTAGAATCTTCTAAGTCCTCATGAAAGGGCTTAAGGAAGGAAGCTTACATGAAAATTAGGTTAAATCTTGAACTACTTTAGCAGTTCAAGTTAGTATGTTATATGGCTAACTCTGCGGTTCACCTCAAATGATTCGTCATATCTCTGGATGAGCCCTTTGTGTATTACCTTCATTCGCAATTTCTTCCCTGGTTAGAAGATCTCTTAAATTGTTAATTTGCATAGATTTTCTAGCGTGTAGGGTCTTCCATGTCCAAGTACTCCATTCTTGTGTTGGAAAATTTGTGTTTGTTGGTGCACATTTGATCCTCTTTTTTTAATGTAAATTTTTAATTACAATTTTTTTGCATATGAGTCCCATTTATATGAGCCAGGGCTCACGTGCGCCTATGTGATCCCAGGTTCTATGGGCCATCAGATTTACATCCGACGGCCCATAATACTCATGGGGCATTTAAACCGTGAATATTATGGACCACCAGATGTAAATCCAACGGCCCATAGAGCCCGGGCTCATGTAGGTGTGCGTGAGCCTGGGCTCATATTAACTTTTTTTTTTCTCTCTCTCTATATATATATGTATATAGGAAAAAGTTTATATGAGCCCGGGCTCATATAAATCTATGTGAGCCCGGGCTCTATGGGCCGTTAGATTTACATCCGGCGGCTCATAATATTCATTGGTCTAACCAATGAGTATAACTCATGAGTATTATGAGCCGCTGGATGTAAATCCGACGGCCCATAGAGCCCGGGCTCACGTAAGTTTATATGAGCCCGGGTTCATACTAACGGGTCTCATATATATATATGGCAACATAAGTTCGTAGGCTCTACATTTTTTTATAAGTAAAATTCTATTAAGCTCAATCAAGAGGAGTATAGCTAAAAAGTATATGATCAACAGCCATCACCCCACCCCACCCTACCCAACCGCACCTCCCAAAGAACGAACTCAAGCTAGAAAACAAAATGAAATTGAAATGACACCGAAGCAAGGGAGTCATAATGAACATATGCAAAACTAAGAAGAAACAAAAGAAGGGAGAACCCTCAATCCATTTGAAAAGCCATGAAGGGAAAATTATCCAAAATTTTCTCCTTACGGATTGGATAAATGATAATAAAAGCCGGGCACTTGATACCTTAAACAAGGTCCATTTTGTCTATTAACCTCCTCAACCCAATTTCTTTTCTATCAAACCTTCTTCATTTTAGGTCCATTTTGATATATTCTAAAGCCATTTTAGGTCCATTTTTATAGCTCTACAGTTTTTCGATTGATTGCCCCTCATGGCTGATCAATCTAAAATGTTACTATCTTTTATTTATTTGTTCTAGTAGTAGCCCAATCAATGCTTTCTATGAAGTGTATTTTTTTAGGGCTGATCGATCACCCAATTGCCCTATTGATCACCCAAATGTTCTATTTGCTTCGTTAATGCTTGATTGATCACCCGAGATGCTTGATCGATCACTAGGTAAATTTGGACTTATATGCTTATTTTTAAACTAGATTTTGATGGTTTTTTCATGTCTCTTGCATGTGACTAGCCAAATATTACCATGCTATGGTATGAATGCTTACATGCATATATTATTATTCACATATTTTTCATGTCACATGCATCATAAAATTGTTTATTAGTATAATAACTTATGCTTACATGCATAAAATAATTATATCGCATGCATCATGATCTAGCCTTGTGAGATTTCAATCGCTCATCCATGTTTAACAGTGATTGGCCATGAACTGTGTTTCCCTAGTTTCGTTGTGATTATTGTGTTTTTTAGTAATTTTTTTAGACTAGTTGTATCCAATTTTGAATAAATTAGTTTTTTGTTCCGAATGGGCAGATTTTTCTGTTTCAAAAGGGCGGGTTCCTCCCTAGCTTGAGATGATTAAATCACTTATTGAGACATTTAGAGGCGAGCTCTAAGTTGGTCATATTCATGTGTACCGGCTTGACCAAGTATTTGATATTTTTGGTCCATAGGGGTGCAAGCTTTCTTTGGTATTTATGGCTTGAAATACTGGGTAGATAGGTATTTGGTATCTTCGGGTACCAAGATTTCTCTTTTTCATGATTTATGCATTATTGACATATTTACACCAGTCGGGGAATATATGCATGATTGAGATAATTACATAAGTTTTGTGTAGGGAACTTGATACATTATTGAGATATTTACACAGGCTTGTGTAGGGAATTTAATGGATTATTCAGATATTTACACATTTTGTGTACCCACCACACTACCCATCCGGTGAGCTAAAAAATTAGGGTATCATGATAATATCTCTTTCCTTATGTTCCTATTGCCCCATGAGCATGGGGGCATATCGGTCCAGTATTAGAGGTATTCTGTGAATGAATGATTTATTAAATGTTTTGAATAATTTATTAGATTGTATGAATTAATACTTTTATGATTTTGTGAATGATTTATTAGATATTGTGAATGAATAATTTATCTAATTTTAAAAATAATTATCAAATTTTATAAATTATCTAATTATGTAAATATTATATTTATTGGATTCATTGAAAGATTCATTTATCATTTATTCAACTTTTGGTAATTTTGTGTCACTCCCTTGTCCCAAATCGTCCAAAAAAAATAACAATTTCCTAACCCAGGGCTCGGGCTACATTGAAGTATAAAGCTACTGCTTTGTTTAAAGTAATTACTGGGAAAATTGAGGGAAATTAAAAAAATTATTATTTATAAGGATGAATTTTTTTACACACATATGAATTAATAGTCATAAAGGAGTTCAAAGTCTTCAAAGATAATAAATAAACCATAACTACAAAAGGAAGACTCTCTCAACATTACTATAAATTCTCAAAGTTACATCACACATTATCTACTAACTATCCCATAGTAGATGATCTATACATACTCAACATCTCTTTAGTCTTCACCTTGCCCATAAAACAAATCATCTTGAGCACCTATGTAGCACACCGACATAGAAGATCCCCAAGGGATACCCAAAACCAAAGTAAATGGGTGAGCACAGCCTAGTAAGAGTTTAAAAACATGAATGTGACATTAATACCACAAAACATAATCTCGAGATGCATAAAATAAATCTTATGTAATATTGGTATTAATATCTTAAGAAAACATCAAATCCCTTATTCTATCGGTGTAAACATCTCAAACATACATCAATCCTTACACATAAAACATGTCTAAATACCTCAATAATGCATCAAATTTCTTACACAAGACCTACATAAATATCTCAATAATGCATCAAATTTTTTGCATAAAACATGTGTAAATATCTCAATAATACTTCAAGTTCTAAAATTAATAGTTTCTAATTTTCTTACTAAAGAACAACCTAGAGAGTCTAAAAACCCAAAACACAAAAGGAATCCAAAGACCCAAAATAGATGGAAAACTATTTAAATTATCATAAACCATCCAAAATCCTTTTTAAAATATGTATTTGTGCAATATTTCAAACATTATGTTATGCTTTGATTTGATATGGTTGGATGAGATCTGATATGATCCAATTTGCTTTTATGTATCTTGCTATGCTCTATGATAGAGCGATATGTGTGATTCTACTGATTTGTTTGCTTCTGTTTAACTCTAATGATTTCCGTATGACTCTAATTAAATATTCGAATATATGTATTTTGGCGTATATGATTTTGTACTGCCTAATGTATATATTATCCACTAGGAAAAATAATGTTTTGATCCGATCATATTGGAATAACATTGTAGAAATTATCTAATACGTACATAGGCAACCAACGACATGACAATGTTTGCCTGATCCAAAATAAGAATAAAAAAAAGTTTATTTTGGCTTATGGGCAACTGAGTGCTTAAGTTCTATAGTGCATAGAGAAACTTTATGGCTCTCACACTCCGCCGCTCCTAGTTTTTATTTAAATTTATAACCCTGATTATGTGTTTTGAACCTCTAGTCCAGTTGGGTTATTGGGTCAGGGTGTTATAGGAAGATTCTCCATTCTCTTCATCCTTAACTCTACAAGTACGGATGTCTCTTCCCTCAACAAACACATAGCTATTTGTGGGATGATCCATAGAAGAATAAGAAGTAGCTGCTTGATACCTACAACAAGGCTCATTAGGATAAAGTAAGAGTCGGGAATACGAATAGAAAACCATAAGAACTTTTGAACCTTGGTAGCATATTAGATACATAGGAGAAGCTCTAGGGGAGATATTGAGTGAGAGGCACACTTTTTTAAAAAAGTAATATCTTTCTTTCTTATTTGTAGATATTATTTGATTTGAATTATGTAACCATGCTAACCCCACCATATGTTGCATTGTATGCCTGTTCATATAATTTCCCTTACTGAGTATATAGAATACACCAACCCCAAACCATGCAGGACCTATTGAGACCTGGTTGTAAAGAAATTCTTTGGAGCTTAAAAGGAGTGCTAGAAGATCTGCTACTGTAATTGTAGGTTTTAGGAGTTAGTAAATGTATCAGTTGTATGAATTATGAAGCCTTGTTTATGTTCTCTTTATATATTTGTACATAAATAATATATTTCTTGGGATAATAAATTATTATGATATGATTGTGGCCAACCTTCTTCTCAGCTTGGGTTTCTTATTTTATTTATAATTAAAAAAATGACATAAAAGCTAGGGTCATGACAATTGAAATTAAAGAGTAGGAAATTATATCCAAATACAACTTGATAAGGAGCTACATACTTCACATAATGATGTGATTGGACCCGTTACATCTGATATAGGAGGGGGACTGGAACTTGATGCAATGAATGTGCATCTCCAAGGCCCCTGGTCCCAATAACCTTCCCCAACTCTTTTGAGTGATAGCTTCTCTACTGGAAAGAAGAAGATTGCCCCCACCTTCATCAGTGAAAGAGAATCAAAGAAGGCATAAAAATGGATCAAAACACAACCCACCAAAGTGGAAAATGAAGGCTACAGTAAGAACCCATAGATGTAACACTTGATCCCAGAATTTGTAAAAATTAATACTGCGACTAGTTAAGAACAAATGGAACTTAAAGCTTGTGTTGGCGATGACCACCTTCTTTATTTCCTTTCTTACTTCTTTGTTAATTGCTAAATATATTTAAATAAAGTAAGTATAAAAAAATGTTAAACTCATTTGTCTTTATTCAGGTCAGTATCTGCTTTTGAGTGGGTTATAATATTTGGAATCGTAGTGTGGGTATCATTATGTATTTGAAGGCCTTATAGCTTATCAACGGAATTAGTTATGTACATGGTTGGACCGTGCCGACTCCACCACCGAATTTGGGATGGTTGGAATCGGAGTCAATAAATTGGCTGATTCACACATTACTTACTTAGAGATACACTATTTTCACATCAACAAGATTTTTAATAAATAGTACATATTACCTATGTGTGGCCCAAATTACCCCTCCCTTATACCTTTTCCTGTTACTTCTTCTTTCCATTCTCCTTCCTTTCCGACCTCCCAAAGCCTGCTTCTTTCTCGCCCTTCCCAAATGACTTCTCCTCAATCTCCTGTAGATCCTAGATGACTTCTCCTCAATCTTCCTTCCCCCTCTCCCTCTTCTGCCCACATCTTATGACATATTTTCTCTTCCTCCACCCAGAAAGCTTTGGAGTGCCAAAATGTGATGAAGCAAGGTTTATGGTTGGTTTATATTATTTTATTGATTCCACCATATTATTGTATTGATTTAGTCATATTATTATATTGATTCAACTATATTATTGTATTGCTTCATCCATATTATTGCATGAATTCAGCCATATTGCTATATTGATTCAACCATATTAGTGTTTTGATTCAACCATATTTCTTTATTCATTCAAATGTATTACTATATTAATTTATTTCTATATTGATCCAACCATATTATTATATTGATTCAACTATATTGCTTTATTCATTTAACTATATTGGATTAATTCAAGCATAGTGCTAGGTTTGTTTGTAAGCAATGTGTGCGCTATAAACAAACTGAGAAAAATAAAGTGTCTAACTCGTAATCAAGTTACAAGATTTATCTTCCTCTTATGAACAAAATAAGCATATATTTTGTTCAAATTAACATGCCTAAGTCCAACATATTCTAACTAGAATTTCCTAATCAAATCATCAAACACATAAGAATTTGTATGTGGAAACCCAACCAGGAAAAAACCACAAGACACTCTGTCCAGATAACCTATACACTATTTAACTTTAGATAATAGAATTGCCAATTACTAAGACAAAAGACTCCTAATTTTCCTCACACAGCTGGTTCTTCACACCACTTTAAATTTCGAATCAACCACTCCTTGGTTATTTACTAGTCATAGCTTGAACTTCACCTCCTTGGAATGAATCTTCTATTCTCTTAATCCTCTAAGAAAGAATTATTAGCATACATCATATCTCATATGTGTTTTTGTACATGTTTGTACTCTAATCTCAGCTCTAATTACTCTTTTTTATTTAAGGTTAAAATTTTGTCATTCTAAAAGACAACTATCTGAAAGTACCATTAAAGCGACTTCACACAAGTTCTCTACATTTTCTAGGTCTTCTCTCTTCCTCCAACATAGTACAATCCATTTTTATAGACTCCCAAGCCCTAAAAGGAATGAGATCCAACTAGGAATCTAAACCAAAGTGGAAAATCTTAATTTAAGCAACCTGCCGCTCCATCAATCTTTTCAACAAGGCAATTGATCGATCCCTATTTTTTCCCCTCACGACTCTTCCATTCGCATTAGATCATTCTATCAATCAGCCTTCAATGTTATCACAAGGTGACCCCGAACACATAACGATTGATCGCTCATACATGAGATCAATTAACAGTAAGTTGAAAGATTGATCACCAAGTCAAAATATCAATTGAATTCTAATAAGGAGTCTAGTGACCTGACAAATCGATCACAATATGAAAGGATTGATCGTACTTAGATCAAATAGACTCCAGTAATCCAATTGATAGATAGTTGATTAAATGATTGATCGATTGCATATTTGCACTCTAAAAGAACAAAAAACAATTGATTGGTCTATGGAACAATTAATTGCTTTAATGCACAGTTTCCTGAAACATGCTATTCTAAGTGGAATTAAATCCCTATTTAAAGTCTAGCACCTTAACAAGCTATTTGACTATATAAGTGGTATTTTGAAGATGAGAAAAGGAGGGAAACCATTCTTAATGTAAATAGAGATTGGTGAGTCTATTTTTTTGGGCTTTGGGTAATTATAGCTTTCCATTGGTTATATGTTTTGAAGAAGAATACTACTTAGCCAAAGGGGTCCTTCAATTGTTCAATTCATGAATTGTTAAAGATTTATGCACAAAGAAACAACACACAACAATTGTTAAAGGAGATTGATTCATAAAGGGCCCTTGAAGTATCTTCATCACCACAATCAAAGTGGATTTGATTGGTAGAGTAATTTTAAAAAAGACAACCAAACTCGAAGGAAAAACATCAAGGGGGTGTCTTGGTATCCAACAAACTATTGGAGAAGGGACTTCTAGTTAGTTGAGAGGTTGGTTGTTTGAGTTGTGGAAGCTCTTACTTCATTGTGTATTGATCCAGCTGAAGGGACAGACAGACCATAGTTTTTTTGCAATTTAGGTTTTCACATAAAAATCATTGGCGTGATTTTGTTTTGCATGCTTGATAGTTTTTGAGCTAGTAGTAGTTTTATTCCACTATGTTTTCATGCACATCGAGGCAACATCCTGTAGCCTTTTACCTAAGCAAGGTATTTGGACTAGTGACATTATAGTAACCTTCTATAAATTACACTACAACAAAAAAGACTATTAGCGACGCATACAAAGTGTTGCTATAAATGTCAAAAAAAGTACAGTCACAACTACTATTTAGTGACACATACACCTAATGTTGCTAATAGTGCAATATTAGAGACATTTTTTTTATGCATAAACGAACGTTGCAAATAAGACATTATTAGCGACCCATACTAGTTTATGTCGCTAATATTTATTATTAGCGATGTTTCGTATACATAGCTAATATTAAAATAATATTTTTTAAAAAAGATTTTATTGATTATTAATTTTGTAAAATTAAAAAATAAAATAAAGTTATTAGAGATTCTTATATAAGCGTCACTAATAAAAAAGAAAAAAATTATAAAAACTAAAAATTATTAGCGACGCTTTGAAAAGCATCGCTATATGCATTAGTAACGCTTTATAAGCATCACTAATATAAAAATATAAAATAAAAAAATATGTACCGACGCTTTTTTAGCGTCACTAATATACTAAATAATTTTAAAAGACTACCGGCTCTAGCTGATTGCGGCCGGAGCGGAGAAGAAGAGAGACGGGGAAAAGAAGGGGGAGGGGGGAGGCTCTGGCCATTTGCAGCCGGAGTAGAGAAGAAAGGAGAGGGGAAGAAGAAAGAGGGAGGCTCCGGCCGATGGTGGCTGGAGTGAAGAAGAAGGGAGAGGGGGCAGGCGCTGGCCGATGGCAGCCAGAGCGGAGAAGAAGGGGAGGGGGGAAGCTCTGGTAGCAATCGGCTGGAGCGGGGAAGAAGGGATAGTTCTTCTCCGTTTCTGATCATCTTAACTCTGATTTAGTCCGTCCAAGAGGCGTTTTTGACTAAATCGAGTGTATCCTACGCGATGGAGGGGTCCATTTTTTGAGTTGGCGATTCGTATGAGGAGAAAATGCCCCGAGATAAGGAAAGGCCCCGCCTGTCATCCTCGAGCACCGGAGTTAGAAAAAGGGGTCAGGAGCAAGATGGGGTTCTGTCTGAAGTTACCGAGACACAACCAAAGAAGCAATCTAGAGTAGGGGAGGCTCTGTCTTTCACTGAAGAGCCACGATGTGTGAAGAACATCCTCGAGTAGGGGAGGTTCTATCCATCGCCCATTGGCACAAAAAACAAGAAGAGTCTTTGGCAAGGAGAACATTTATACGTAGTCTTTCAGTGCAAGATGAAGAACGTATGGAGGCTAGAGGAAGCTCCATCTACTGCCTTTGGATCCTAAGGGGAGGACACCAAGAAGGAATGAGCAAATCCAATTACTGTTACCTTACGAGACATGAGGGGAGTAAGTATTTCTGACATCCCATTTAATTATAGAGCTGCATGTGCTAAATTAGGATGTGTGGTATGCCATGTTCCTTTGTGCTCTAATATGATATACTTTGATGTGACATATTTATGTTCTATCTTGCTCTAGGGTAGAGCAAGACATGTGGTGTGTGTGTGTTTGGTCTTGGCTCAGTGATAAGCGAGACATGTGTATGTGGTTTTGATCCTGCTCTGTGGTAGAGCGAGATGTATGATTTTGTTTACTTATTAACTTCTGCTTGACTTTGATATATGATGAGTTTTTGTATAACTCCGATTAAATATCACTATATACATATTTTAACGTATATAATTTTGTGACACTTATTGTATGCATTAGCCATTAGGTAGAATTATGTTCGGATCTGATCGTATTGGAATAATATCCAATATATATGTAGGCAACCAAGGTTAAGGCAACGTTGGCCCGATCTAAATTAATTATAAATATATATTTTATTCTGTTTTACATGCGATGAACTATGAAGCTTCGTTGTGTGTATATGTCTATTACAACATAAGTCTATGTATAGGGAAGCCTTGAAGCTCCATAGTTCGTAGACAAATGTTGTACCTCTTGTACACAGACAATAATTCCTGGCTTAAGGAAAAATTAAATTTTTATTAGAGATTTTGTAGGCCTGGCTCAGGTCGGGTCATTACACTACCTATCATAAGTGTGAAAAATGGAACCAAGCCTGAGAAATGGTTATGTCTAAGGTTAGTGTAGTGGATGTTCAGCAACTCAGCCAATGTAGTTAGAGATCAAACCCAAGAGGTTGTTGGGGTCTAGTGCTATATAGCACCTTGAGGTCACCCATTGAGTCTGGAATCCCCCCAACAAGCCATGTTCTTGACACATAGTGACACTCAAGCCCTTTTTAGATGTTGACAAGGTTCTACCCATCGAATTGACAACCACATGTAGAGTCTTCGAGTCCGGAAGGATCCCAGAATGTTAGGAACTCCAAGGGTTTTCATCACATCAAGTGTGCACAACTATTGTACTATAACAAATTAGATTAAAAACCTTCAAAAATAACCTAATCAACAACTCAATTCATATTAAATGCCTCAATTGAACTTAAGCAGTTCAAAAGCTAAAACATGTGTGAATTAAAATAAATCAATAAAGTAACACAATATTGTTTTTTGGAAAACTTAAACCAAGAAAAACTATGAGACCATGTCTAGTAAGGAATTTCAGCAAGGAGACAAGTTTACAAAGTCACCTCTAATTACAATTACTTTCTAGAAACTAACTCAAGGATAGATTTTAACTTCATGCTAACGCCAATCTCCATGACTCGCATCTATCGTGTCTATCTTCAATGTTCTTTAGTACTTGATCAACTCTAGGTCTCCACAAGAGAGAATCACCGATCACTATCCAATGGTTGAACACTTTCAAAATATTGAAAATAAGTTTTTTTATAGAGGCTTTCACATCAACTCTCAAAGCAATCTTTGAAATTAATAAACATGACTCAAAGGCCATTTCATTTGCAAGAAAGCAGTAAAAGAAAGAAGTAATCAGAGAACATAAATTTTTTGAACCATAGAGTTTGAAAACACAATATTTATAAGTACGTTACTCTTTAGGAGTTTAAGTCAACATGGAAACAAATTTGGCTTATTTTAGGATTCTGTCCCATAGGTGGATTGAACTGCCAGTTGATTGACCCGAGTAGAATAATGTAGTAGACACTAGATCAATCAAGACACAATTTACTGTGAACTACTAGAAACAAGTAGATTAATCAGTCGATCGACTTGCAGAAAAATTAAAATGTAGTTCAAATACCATTTTGATTCTTTTCGACTTCTTGGATAGGTAGAGCAAAACTGGGAAAAGACAATAATAACCTTTAATCTCTAGCGGTTCATGGATCACATGTGCTTTTGAATGATCTTCACATGTAGATTGACTTTTGATGATCTTCTTTGAATCTTTAATAATCTTCATTCTTCAAAAGCTTATATGCTCATCTTGACATGTTAAATAATCCTAATAAATCTAAAATACAAGACAGATCCATAACAAATGCATATGAGTGCTTTTGTCATAAAATTTGTCAATAACATAATTCTTTTCTTTTATGTAAGCTGGTTATAGCTCAAGTCAAACATTTTAAGAGATTGCATTGAGGTGATTATAGCATGGAGTTGTTGAATGAGGTGGTTGTAGCTCAAATCCAATTTTGAGTTTGGGGAGGAGTCTCATTTCGACTAGAATGGATGAGCATCTCAGCTAAAGTCTACCACCACTAGCTCCCTTAGCCCCACCCACCTCTAGTTTCTATATGATTAGTTTCATACAAATTTTTTTTCAAAGGTTCCAAGCTAAGCCTAGGTCATGACTTTCAAGGGTTCCTCTATAGCATTCCATAGCCACCTATAGAGAACAAAAAATAACACCATTTTAGAAAAATGTAGAGGAAAGTAATGAATGACTCTTGAGAAAAGTTGAAAAGATACACTATAAGAAAGAAGACTATTAGTGATATTTTTAAGCATTGCTAATAGTCTTAACATCATTGCTAATGACTATTAGCGACACTTAAGAATGTGTCGATAAAAGCCCAGTCGCTAATGCTAATTAGCGACACATATAAAAAAGAGTTGCTAATAGTACCATATAATATTAATATTTATTAAGACGCTTTATAACATATCACAAATTGAAAATTATTAGCGACACTTATTTACATTCATTGTTAATAATTAATTGTTAGTGACACTTTACAAAGTGTCGCTAATATTAAAATATTTTAAAAAAAATTCGAACTAGGTCTTAGCAATGCTTATTAAAGCGTCAATAATAAAAAAATAAATATAAAAAAATTATTAGTTACACTTATGAAAGCGCCGCTAATATAATAAAAATAAAAAATAATGTACATGGTTATTAGTGATACTTTTAAAAGAGTCGCAAATAGAAAAAAAATAAAATTTAAAAAAGGAAATCCCATCGAAGGGGCGACAAAAAGGGGAGGGGGCCAAAACCCTCGTCTTCTGATTGGAGGAAGGAAGCAGAGGAGGGGGCAAAGGGGCTCCATCCACCTTTGATAGAGACCCTGAGAGGGGGGTGGGAAGAAGGGGAAGGGCCATGGCCCTCAGGCCGGTGCCCCTCCTCCAGCCAAGGGGGGCGGGAGAAGTCGGGGGAAGGGGCTCCGGATGGAGAAGATGGAGCCCTCCTCCGGCCAGTTGGAGGAGGATGGGGAAGATGAGGGGGGAGAGGGGCTCTGGCCAGTGGGGGGAAAGGCCAAAGTCCCTCCTCCGGCCACAACTCCTTTGGCCGGTGGGCTAGAGGCAGAGGGGGGGGGGACTGGTGCCCCACCTCCAGACAGATCCTCTGGCCAGTGGATTGAAGATAGGGGGGGGTGCGTTGGCAGAGCTGGCGATGTTAGCTGCAGGGGAGAGGGGGGTATTTATACCTTGTGGGCAAAAATTTTGCCCACGAGGGCAAAAAACCATATTTTCAGTGACGCTTCTGTCAAAGCATCAGAAATAAAGTATTTGAGATTCCTTGTTAAAAAGCGTTGCTAATAACTTGTCTTTTGTGACTCTTATTAGAAAGCATCCAAAATAGTGATACTATTGGCAACGCTTTCATAAGCGTCGCAAATAATATAATTTTTCAAAAACTAAAATTCTCTCTCTCTTTACCATCTCTCTCACAGTCTCTTCTCTCTCCCTCTCCTCTCTCTTCCCTCTCTCTCCTCTCTCTCCCCTCTCTTCCTCTCTATCTCTCCTCTCTCCTCTCTCTACCCTCTCCCTCTTCTGTCTCTCCTCTCTCATCCTCTCTTCTCTCTCTCCAATCTCTCTCTTCTCTGTCTCTCTTCACTCTCTCTACTTTCTTTCTCTCTCTTCTCTCCCTCCCCTCTTTCTCTCTCTCTTTAATTATATATTATTTTTTAAAATCAATCAAAAAATTAAAATAAAATATATTAGCGACACATAGGAAAATGTGTTGCTAGTACCTTAGGTAGTAGCAACGCATATGCGTATGCATCACTACTATCTATGGTACTTGCAAAGCAATTTTTTAAGCATTGCTACTATATTTTATTTTAATTTTTTTTAATAATATAATAAAAAATTTAAATTAATTTCTTCTCCCTCTCTTTCTTATCTCTCTCTCCTATTTCACTACCCTCTTTCTCTCTCTGCTCTGTCTCTCCTATCTCTCTACCTTATTTCTCTTGCTCTTGTCTCACTCTCTCTACCCTATTTCTCTCTCTTCTCTCTCTCCTTTCTTTTCTCTAGATCTCTCTCTTCATTCTCTTTCTCGTCTTTATCTCTCTTCAGTACTCTCTCTCCTCGCCCCTCTCTCTTCTCTCTCAATCTCTCTCCTCTTTCTTTTCTCTCTTCACTCCTCTCTCTCTCTCTCTCTTGCATATGTGAACGTGATACTCAGCTCTAAAGAGTGGGGATAAAGTAAGAGAATTTTATTTATTTATTTTTATTTGTTATATGTATAAATAATAAATATATTATATTTGTAAAGTTTTTTTTAAAATTTAATATTTATTTATATATTATATATTTAAATAATAAATATTAAATTAAATAAAATAATCAAACTATTAGCAATGCTTTTGAAAAAGGTGCCACTAATAGTCTTAATTTATTTTCAAAAAGATTATTTTATTTTATTTGAGACATATTTTTTAAAGTGTTGCTAATTGTGCAAGTATTAGGGATGTTTTGATAAAAGCATTGCTATTATTAATACTATTTAAGACACTTTAAAAAACCATCTCAAATAGTTCTAAATTTTTTATTTTTTAATTTAATACATATTAGTGATTATTTTTTAAAAACATTGCAAATAGTATTAGTATTATGTCGGCTTTTATAAAAGTGTCACTACTAGATGTACTATTAGCGACGCTTTGTAAAAAACATCATTTATAGTTATAAAATTTACAACACTTTTATATGCATTGCAAAGAGTGATTTTAGTGGCATTTTATATTACGCCGCTAATAAAAGTGTCGCCAATAGTCTTTTTATTTGTAGTGATATGAGTAAGCACAAATAGGGCATTGAATGCATGACAAGAAAATGATGGTTAGACCATAGGATGTGCAACATGACTGTGGCAATGAGCTTGGGCTGGCTGAGGGGCTTGAGGACGAACGTGAGAGACTAGGAGAGAAGGATGGTCGTGGCTAGAGGTTGGTGGCAATGGTGGTTGGCAATGATCATAGTGAAGGAGGAAGGAAGAAGGGTGTCATTTCAGCCCTAACCCTTGGGGCAAACATGATATTTACTAAGAAATGCACATTTTGGACCTAAAATAACCTAAAAATAGGCGATTCATAATATCTTAAAGAGATCCAAGTGATGTGAAAGTAATGCACCAATGAGCAAGTAAAGTGTATATCACCCCAAAATATTTGAAAACTGACAGGGCTACATACATGTTGTACTCAAATTAGAGTGAGAGATTGTAGGAGATAAAAATGCACCCAAATTGGAGACCTGACCATTAATGTAATAAAAACTCTTTAATAACTTCTATTTGATAGACATGGCATACTTCAATTGGCCATTTGTACACCACCTATTGAGAGAAAGTAGATCTAGTGTCTCTATCAATGTCAACACCATTGGATATTTAACAGAAGGCTCTATTTCAATGCAAGGTGAAGGATAGACGACTTTAATTTGTAGTTTATTGAGTCGATGTGTAAAAGATTGCCTAAGCTGCTGGCTATCATACCGAGGCTCTCTTCCAATCAGTATTAAAAGGGAAGACTATTAAAACTTGTTTAGATCAACTATGAGGGCACATACAACTAATAGCGTGTCAACGCCCAATTAACAAGATACAACTAGGGGTGTTCACGAACAAAAATAGACATAGACAGAAGATTATTCGTGTTTGTCCACCATTTACATACCCCTTGTTTGTGTCCATTTTTGTCTATATTATACTTTGTCCAAGTCCATTAGTTACAGACACAAATGGATGCATAGATGGACATGGACAAATACTTTGATGCCTAAATTTTATTTCAATTTAAATTGTCAAATATCTATGTAACATGTTAAAACTATCATAACATACTACGTGATTCTAAACCTATGTTTTCAAGTTGTCCAATATGTATATAGTATATTATGACTATCCTATCATGCTATATAAATATTAAATTCATGTTTTTAAGTTGTCAAATACCTACATAACATATTCCAATTGTCTTAAAATACTACATAAAAATTAGATTCTATTTTTCTTCTACTAATTAGCAATATACTAACATTGAAAGAAATATTAGGTAAAGGTGACAAATGTGGATATCCGAGAATGCGGACACAAACAAGGATATATCTATATCCATGTCCAACCCAAATACAAAAAATTATCCACTGTATATAAAAAATAGATACAAACACGGAAGAACATCCCTGAACACCCCTAGATACAACAATGAAAATGTGTACATATTTGAAACCCAGTTTTCAGACTTCTCAGTGTATCTCTAGCTGATTGGCACAGCTGTCACTGATTTGAAGGCATTAAAACGATAATAACTTATCACACTCATGGTTTATAGCAAGGATGTGTAGATGACCCAATTAGGTTGTTATTGTTCCTTTGTAAATGCAAGTGTTTTGTCAATGAATTATTTAGGTTAGAACCCTCACAGGGTCATGAAAGGGTTATGTACATTCTTTTCCTTTTTAACTGATCAATTTTCCAGGCTTACACTAGAGATGTATGGAAGAGTCAGGATTGAACAGCTCAATGATAAGTTGAGCATTAGTAGTAATGAGAGAAGCATGTTAGGTAACTATTTCCGAGCTTTTGAGCTTATGTGCTATTCCTGCAATGTATTTGCCTTGGTAAAATGCCTGCTGGAGTTCCAAATCAGTTGGCTGACGAGAACCATCTCCAGCGTAAGTGCCAGCGCCATATGAAGATCCGCCCCTCACCTCCTTCATCTCAAACATCCCACTCCCGAAGGTATACCCAAGTGGCACAAACATGATCCCGTGATGAGCCAATTGCGTGATGGCAGTTAATCTGCAACAGAGATATACACAACATGGCAAGGGATACACAAGTAGCAAAAGATGTAGTTCGGATATAAGTAGACATAAGGAATTAGAGACATGGTGGTGAAGTATTAAAAGGATGAGAATGTCGAGCTAGATGAGTTGAAAAACTTCTAGGAATCATATCAGAATGATCCATATTGGAGGAACTTAGGGGTAAACCGAGTTAGTAAACAACTAAGAGAAAGTAGAATTTTTTTATTATTATTACTAAGAGAGAGCTGGTTGAGATAATCCATCCATGTTCAAAAGGAAACAACATACAGCTCCAATAAAGGGAAAAATTAAATATAACAACCCAAGATGACTTGGAAGGAACTAGTTATAAAAGATTCAACAATGAATGACATTCATGTAAAAATGGTCTTTGATGGTATCAAAAGGCATACAAGAATACATGGGATAAGGTTTTGATGATGATATTATGAAAAACTTCCCTTCAATTCTAGTGCCATTAATAATAGAAGAAAAAAACGTATGGTGTTCTGGGTTTTGACTCATTATTTTAAAACTTTAGTCCTTGATTATTTTAGTTCAAGAGAAAAGAGATGACTTACGCAGTAAGCTCTTGACCTCCTCCATGAAAGCCAGTGCTCCAGAAAATACCTGCTGGTTTTCCCGCAAGCTTCTGAGATTCCCACAGCTTGTCAGTGGCATCAAAGAAGGCTTTAAACTGAGCAGCCATGACACCAAATCTAGAAGGAAACCCAAAGATGAATCCATCTGCCTCAACCAACTGGTCAGGGGTTATAATAGCCACATCCTCTGCTTTGTCCGGGGCCTTCATCTTCTCAAGCACCCTTTCGGGAAGTGTCTCCGGAACCTAATCATTATTTCCTACAATCTTTAGATGACAATCCCCTTGTTGGAATTAATTTAAACAGCCAATTAGCAGAAGAAGGTCAAATAAACAGTCTTTGGGGAAAATCTTTTAGGTTAGAATTGTAAACAAAATTCATCACAAGTGATCAGATCAAATATAAGTGATTGGTAGAGTAAACAGAAAAAACACCACAAAAATACACTAAGGAAATAAAAGTGATCACATGAAAATTTAAGTTGTGACCTGAAATGAAACATATCTGCTTAATCTTCATAGGGAGAAGGGTTATAAACAAAAATGTATTAATCACAGTCAAGATGAATAGGAAAAGAAAACTGAAACAGAGCAATTTAAGAACAAGTAAAGACTTAAACACTTAAAGAAACAATTTTAAGGGAGAAAATTCCCACACAAAGGCAAAAGCATTAGATAAAAGAGAAGAAAACAAGAATTCTAGGAATCACAATCATGTTACAAAATTAGGTTCCAACAATTCGAACAAAACCTTATAAGAGAACAATTTTACGAACAAATAAAGCAGTGGGCAAAGGCCATCAATCAGTTATCAGGATCGTCAATATCTAAGAAACACGTCAACCGCATGCTAACCTGCCAGAGGGTGGCTTCCACGCCTTGGACAGAGCTGGCTCCTCTCTGTATCTCTCTGGCCATCGTCCCAACATGGCCATACAAAGAATAGTAGCTGCAGAGCCCATCAAATTAAATCAAATTCAAACATGCCCATAAACATATGAATTTAAGCCAAAGAGATAGAAAAAAAAACTCTAAAAACAAGACCAATTACAGATCTCACTGGGGGCATATGCTTCACATACATTATGTAGAGTTTGGTAGTGTCGGTGGGAGTGGAAGACTCCATGGTCTTGGACTGAGGAGTGGTGAGCCTTGGGGGGCGTGCCCTGCTTCAGAGGCTTGAGGATGGCAACAACACCGTCGGAAATTCGTATCTTCATCACTTATCCTAGGTTTTGTCCTCATTTTGCACGTCTTTAATTCTTTATTCGGACTACGTTGTCTTTGCCTGTCCTACGAACCGCTTTTTGGTTTTGGGTGCTTACAAGAAAAGTACTAAATTTGGAGCTAACTTTTAAAATTTTTATTAGGATAAGAATGCTCTTTTTTCGTTATCTAATTTTTAATTTATTACCCTTAATTCTTATCTTCTTAGCTGGCCTGTGTATGTGTGCCACTCGGCCCCAACCTCTACTATTATTGGCAAAGTATTGGTGGCAAGACTCGCAACGAAGCCTAATATCAAAGGCTCATCATCCACAGCCTAGCGACGACCAAATCTATTCATTAGAGCACCTACGACTAGATTTTGCTGTACCAAAACTGATTGTAGCCCGTAGAAGGAGAAAGAGGAAGCAGAGGGAGAAGGAGAGGAGTAGTGATATAAAGAGGAGGCAGTGACGGGTGGAGACAGAAGTAACAAAAGGAGGAGAAAACAAAGGAACTCTAGGTGTAGATTGGGCTGCTGGACAGATTTGGTCACCGATTAGGCTCTAGTCTCTTTATATTATGAATAAAAGAAACTCTAGCTGATGCGAGACACTCAACAGTGTCCAACAAAGTTTAATTTTGCCAAAAATAATTACTTTTTGCGTACCACTAAAATCTAATAAAGGTTTTATAATTTTTAAGAAATCTTTGAGTTCAATTGTCATAATTATTTGGAGTAGGGTAAAAATCAAATTTTTTTATGGTTGTCAATATTGAAAACACTATTATTGGAGTTCATTGGGATTTAATGTTGATAATGATTCTAGATGGTGGAGAAGACTCTGAGCTTTATGTGGCTTACCGGCAACCAAATATGGTACGACTAGCAAAAAAAGAAAGGGGGGAAGCATGGCAGCGCCATAGGGCAAGGTTGGAGGTAGTGGGCATATTATCGATGGAAGCAACAAGGGGACCTTTAGTAGAGGCAACAAGAAGCTAGTAGTGAGAGGCAGATTTTAAAGTGGATCATCAACTAGAGGGTTGTAGCAGAGACAGCCACGAGGGGTGAAGATGGTGTGAGGGAAGAAGAAGAATTAGAGAAAACCAGGAAAGGGGGAATAAAATAAGGGCAATTTTATCACAAAATACAAAATATTAATACTTAATGGCTAATTCAAAAAGTTTTAGTAGCCCATGTTAGAAAGAATGGCTTAGTAGAGCCAACATTAGTTTTTTTTGTTTTTAATATATTATTTGATGTTCATAATTACAAATACTCCATTCGTTGTGCATTAATAGCTCCATTTGGGAAAAAAATTGTTCTATATTAATAGCTTTATTTTATTAAATTTAAGTAATTGGGTACTTAAAAAAGAGTCATAAATTTAATTTTTTTTCTTATATGTGAGTTTTACTATTTAATAAATTTTTTTTATATGTAGCTATTAATATAACATGGAGGGAGTATATTTTATGGTTGAGAGGATGATTCAACACCCATGATACAGGGGTCCCACTAAATTAATACACGGTGGTAGTCACTTTGGCACAGAGCCCGTGTGTCATCTACTAGGCTTTGCCCATAAAATTAGCAATTTTTATATTCCAATCACAACAAGAGTTAAAAGTTTACACGTAACAAAATAATGACACCTACGACAAAGTCCCCACTTGATATACTTTGGACTAGTTTAATTTATAAAGAGTTTTTCCATATTGCCTGGCCAAAGAATGAAATATTCCATATTCCCTAGATTTTGAACGAATATGTCATATGGCCTATTTGTGGACCAAAATGCCCTTAAGTTTCCACTATATCAAGTTTTAATGTAGAGAGTAATAAATGAACACCGGAACAGTGTTGCGCTATTCTGGTGTGCTGGTAGTCATCGGTGGTGAACAGAAATTGCCAGCAGGAGCTGACTGGCGGTGACTCACCGGTGAGAGTCAATGAACAAAAAAAAACTTTTTTTGGCACCGCAGACACTGTGTGAGTGCTCCAAAGGCTACATTTCGCAAAAATGATCCTTCTTTCACACTAATCATAGATAGGATCAGTATTTGCATCCATTATAAAGGAGAGGTAGGCAAAGACAATATGTACATTGGTGGAATGGTATAGTTTATGAACATTCATCCATCAGTGAGCTTCGGTGAGCTCCTAGGGCAAGTTAAAGCACCAGTTTGAAATATTTAATTTCATCCTCCCAATCATCCATGATATATGAATTACAAGACGATGAGGACCTCCAATCAATGTTCTTCATTCATAAGAAGGCGAATAAGGAGGTGTTATCATTGTATGCCAAGATGAAATAGCCCGACAACAGTGATAAATCACCATCACCCTCTGTAGAAAAGAACCAGACAGTCAATAGAGCTAAATTACTCGTTGTAATGGCTCATCCCAACTCTAATGTCGGATTTCATTCCGGATTCAATGAAACTCAATGCACCTTTGAAACTGTCAAGTAAGAATGAATCTTTAGATTATACGCAATTCAAATATTTTGTGTACTCAAGACCACGATATTAAACATATCATGTGAAGGGTAAATCATATCGTGTGAAGTAATAAACACGATGCGTAATATATCGCATTAGTAATTATACGATATACACATGTGATATAGCAATTATGAGTTGTAACGTAGAGATAATAACATGACATGCGTTAATGTCGTAGTTTCGATAACATGTTTTGAAATTTAAGCGTGTTAACAGAATACACGATGTCGACTGATGTCACATTTTTTTAACACGATAATGTGCAATGCAGATTGGGAGAACCGGGACATTTTCCATCAACAAATCTATGTCAATCATATTTTACCAATCCAACAAGTACAGAACCTAAAATAGAAGTCAATCAGAATAGATAAGAGGAATGGTCGCCAATGATGGGTGGGATAAGGACTTCATTTGATAACTATGAACCTCCATACAACCCTTGTAATTACGATGGTGGACAAGGCAAAGAAGTTGAAAATATGTGGGGTGAACTTTATATGTAGATCAATCGGATAACACGACCTACACTATTATGATCCGTCATTGTTAATGTTTGAAACTTTCTTATGTCCATCCTAGTTCGAGAACATTTGGTCATCGGTTATGATCAACAACATGCGTGTTTTTTGTGTGTTTCATTACACGACATCAAAGACTTCCTAATTATAGATGTCTTGTCCACGATAACACGACCTAATACGAGGTGGCATGTATGCAATAATACAACCAAATAAGCGATCATGAGAACTACAATACACTCAGATATATGTGTACTACCGTTTTGCGATATCTAATACACGATATTGGTGCAAATCGTTTGATCGATTATACACCATTTGACATTGGTACATGTATTTCTATTCCAGTAGTTAATTACAAAATAATTGGTCAAACATTGAATTTGTTAGTTAATAGAAGCGTGAAAGAAGTCTATTTTCTTTTTTACAATTCATCTGTCTCCGGATCAAATTCCTCTTTGATTCGGGCCCGAAGTATAGCAGCGCAGATCATTGGCCTGACCAAGCCTGTTATCTCGAGTTGTCTAAAATCTAGCTAAATGACGTCCCCTGCCAGTTTCGCTATGTAGTACATGATGAACAAACCACAATCTTCTTTTGTTTCCTGGTATGGACATTTGTTGATCTTAGTTATTGGCCATAGCCGAGCGCCCTTTATTTTAAGTATCTTCTCCATTCCATTGGCAACACGTTTCCTAACATTGTCCACCTTGGCGAAGTGGTGACTGTGTTCACCCTTTAGAGGATTGTATCACCTAAATCGCTTCTCCCTGCAGTGGACAATAAGCAAGAGAAAGTGGCCCTTAACATAGATAGGAATGAAACCGCTCTCCATGTTAACATTCAGGCCTCTCAACAATATGCCAGAGAGTTTGTCCTCCTCTGCCAGCCCTTCCACCGTGCCAAGTTTAAAGTAGTGCTAAATAGTGAACTTGTCAAAAAAATAGTTGGGGTACCTGCCTGGATGTCTCAAATTTCGTTCATCAAGAAGTTGGAAGAAGACATCGATGACCTACACAAAACCATACGTATTAGTAATGACACGATAGTCGACCAATTGTGACATTGTTGACACGATAAGTGATTATATCGAATTAACGATAATACGACGCATTTACTAGTCGTGTATGAATTAACACGGTAGTTTTACTTAAGCAATTATAGTTGAAACTACAGTGTATAAAGTAAACAATGATATGATCCTAGGTAGTGTAATCAACAAAATGATAATTAATTGTAATCTACGTCAGTTATTCAACTGTTTGATTGATAACATGATAGATGCTAAAACGTATGAGAAATGAAATGGTATTACCTCATTCGTTATACACTCCTACTTTAATAGAGATAGGTAGTCGGTGTAGAGGAGTGTCTCTATTGGCCACGACTTGGATGGGTTCGACAGGAATTCAGTGATAATTTCCTTATCTGTCTCCTTCTAAACCTCCATGTGGAACACCAACTTTGTGTGAAGATAGTCATTTGTCCACAGACTGTGCTCTTCCTTATTCGCCTTAGTCGCAGTATCATCATTGACATCTACAACATTTTGGATACTCTCCATTGCTTCCGCATCTATTGGAGGAGTATCCGATAAAGTGCCTTCATTGGAAACTGCAATTGAGGCTGCTGGTTCTGAGGTGGGAGACTTTGGATGTTCCAGACGGATAATGATTGGGCCACGGACCAATGCAAGAGGTACTTCATCACCAGGCTTTCCAGGCTGGGCAATGGGTCCAAACTTTGATATTTGCTTCTCAATGTAGCTGCTAAAATGCTTTGGCTTCTTTGAGCCCTTAGCTGAGAATTTCTTCAGAGGCTCCTCACCTTCAGCAAGTTGTTCAACTATGGTGTACCTTGACTTCCGGGGCACAGGAGGTAAGAAGAGAGCGTCATGAGAAGCTTTCTGCTTCAATCTGAGTTTTATTGCTTGTTTTGGGACTCCTCCTTTATTTGCTTCTTAGGGTGCTTCGGGTCCCTCCAAGGGTTGTTCTGGAATCTCTAGTTGTTCTGCCGGTCCCTCATGGGGTTGTTTCAGCCTATAGTGAACTTGAGCCATGACCTCCTGGGGAAGGTCTAGTTCCTCTACCTCCCGAGGTTGTTCCTCCACCTCTTGGGGTGGTTCCACGACCTCATATGGTTGTTCCACGACCTCCTGTAGTTGTTCCATGAATTCTGTATTTATTTTCATCAAAAATCTAGTTATTACGGTCCTTTGCAACTTCGGACAAATCTTTTTCTTCGGATTGGTGGCAGCTTGCGGTTGTCATTTCTCTATAGTTAAGAAGTAAGCTAGTGTTAGTAAACACACGATATGAACACTAGTCGTCTTTTACTAACCATGATGAAACTGCATATTGTATTGTTGGGAAAATGAAAAGAGGACTAATCATGCTCACGATCACACAACCACGAAAAGATTCTTTTCAGAAGTAACTGCTGATTCAATGATCGTGTGATCGAAGACACGACAATACCAAAATTGTCTTTCTTAATAAACGACATGATCCCCTATCGTGCACTCGACTACACGGAGATCCCCTAACGAAACACAATACGAAAAAATGTCATACTCAAAATGAATCCCTCTTCGACCGCTGAGGGACATGTACTGGTTGATCTTCAGGGGCAAATGGTTAGAGAGATACTCTAGATTTTGAAGCTCTTGACTTCAAACGAACCAACAGCGATCCTTCGGTTCTTGGCAGAGGGGTTGATGCTTGGGCGACCTACGGCTGAGTGGGTTCAGGCGGCTATTCTATCTCCAGTCCCTCAGGGGGTTGCATCTGTTCTATGAGGCTAGTTGCCACCTCGAGATCGTTCTTAACACGCTGGAGTGCAGCTTCAACTCGCTCTGTGTTCCATCCCCGCTCACAGTAGAGCACGGCCTTCTCCAAAATAACTTCACATATTCCCGTCATGACATCAACTGGCATGATGAATGATTCAATGACGTCATGGCCAGAATGTACATGCCCCGATGTCTCGCTGTGGAGTGCGTGGCTAGGTCTCATTGGCCGGAAAGTCTACGTAACCGCCTTCTTAGCTTTTGGGGCCGCCCTTTGGACATCCATCAAGTGTGCCTCTTTGGGAATTTGTGTGATCCACATAACAATTTATGAGTCTGGCTTCAGCCTCATGAAGACATCCTCATACCACTTCCTCATCCGGTGATGAGCTAGAATCTTCTTCCTCTCCTTTTCGTCGGCCGCGTCAAGTTTATCGGCCTTCTCCATGTCGCTCAAAAGTTGCATAAATCAGGGCCACCTCTTGTACCTTGGGCCGCATGGATGACCACTGGGAGCCCATATGGACATATGCTCATAAAACCATACCTAGCAGACAATAATGTTGTGAACATTCTAAAGTCCTATTATTAGGTAATTATGTAATAAGGGCATTTAGGTAATTTAGGTTAATTAGGTAATTAGTGCTTTATTTTAATTATGTTAATGGGCCTTAGGTGCTTGTTAGTGAGCCCATTAGTTAGCCTATTTAAATGTAAGGGCTACACCCTAAGTTGATTAGTGAATGATTAATTGTCTGATATTCTTCCTTTTCTTTTGTTATTCTCCCCTTTCTGTCCGATGACCATGTCATCCACTTTTCCCTTTCCCGGCCTCCTGCGCCACCTCCGTACCATACACTGGCTGCTAAGCCATTGTGGACAACCATCCACAATATTAGTATCAGAGCAATTTCAATCCCCGGCCATGGTTCCTGCGGCAGCCAACGAACCCACTTTGTTAGAGATCATGGTTGTATTGCAGGCCATGAACACACGCCTGGCAAAGGTGGAGGTGAGGTACAAGGTGGCTGCACAGGTCGAGGCTGCATGTGCAGCACCTATTCTACCACCATGGTTGCCCAATGTTCAGCCAGCGAAGGAGCTACCCCAGGACGCCCCACCTCCTCCACCGCCGAATGATGGTATTCAGCCAGGACGATCCCCCGGCATGGCTCAAGGTGATCGATCCTGTGATGGCCAGCGAACTCAAGCTTGCTGGCTGTCCACCGACCACCGTCACTGCACCGTCCAAGTCCAGTTCGGACAGCCTCCAGGGCACCACCGGTGGGATCAACCCCGGGAAGATGCTCGGACAGCCAGATTTTCCCCCTGCTACACTGGAGCACGCAAGTGGCCAGCCACTTCTGCAGTTTCAACGACACCGTCTCAACAAGGCCGGCAGCAGACCAGGTGAGGGCAGACGCTCTGGAAGAGCGGCTCTGTCTGCAGCAGCGGAGGTATTCAGGACAGTG
Source organism: Saururus chinensis (assembly GCA_035235625.1). Taxonomy (NCBI): domain Eukaryota; kingdom Viridiplantae; phylum Streptophyta; class Magnoliopsida; order Piperales; family Saururaceae; genus Saururus; species Saururus chinensis. The sequence goes on along the minus strand of CP141145.1, from coordinate 2,341,163 downwards.
CGGGCTGACCCAGACCCAGGGTTCGTGTTCGAGTTCGATGGGGAGCCAGAGTGTATCTCTCGAGTGTTCCCGATCCAAAGCAATCTGCGGGATCTTCTCTTGGCCAAGGACGGCGACCAGTCCCCCTCCAGACCTGGTGGCCACGGCCTCACCCTCTCCTCCGTCATCTGCTGTGAGAAATCTGCGCCAGAGCCAAGGCCGTTGACACCCCGAGCCAGACCTTCCTCGACATCATCTGGGAAGTGGAGGCCAGCAGAACGATGGGTGGAGATGTTCACGCCATCGAACTCGTAGGGAGCCAAAATTACATCTGGAAGTTGTTCCAGGACAAGCTCCGCCTACGCCGAACAGGAGCCGCCTGGTCCTCCGAGAGCAAGACCAAGTCCGTTGCCGCCGATTCCACTCCCTGTTGCACTGTCGTAAGCAAGGGACCAACGGCCAAATAACGAAAATTTGGGCCTTTCTAGCAGTCCCCTCCTCGCCTGACCACCGGCCTCCTCCTCCGCCATCTCCATCCTCTCCGCCATCCCATTCCATAGAACCGCCGCAATCTCATCCCACAGATCCGCCGCGATCTTCGTTTCTGGAGAAAATTTTCCTTCACCAGCCAACGAGAAAGATCTTCCTTCGGAGATCTTTGGCCACTTGGGAGCATTATTTCCAAACTGGCGATGATGCGTCCCTGCTTCCGCGGGATTCCATGATTTTGTTTCCCTGGTTGGAAGATGTTGCTCAACTATTGACTCCACGGGATTCTCTAGCTTGGTTTTCCAGGTGGGAAGATGCCGCTCGGTTGCATCGGAAATATGTGCTGGACCGAAGTCTTTGGGTTATTTTACCTTGTTTGGTTTGTCTACACCAGCGGCCGCAATTTTACACTAGTGAGCCCTCCATCCACGGGTCTGCCTCCATCTATCTTTTCACCGGGTTTCTACGAGGATTTATACCGGCTAGACATGCCTTAGTGTGTCCGCTCGATATTTATATAATATGTGCATGTCGTGCGCTATGCTCTAAGTTGGTAGTCCTTATGGGTAGGCTTGGTGTGTGTCTGACCCTACTCGGATCTTTTGGTAGCAGCTTCATACATGGGTTGGGCCTTCCATTGGCCATAGCATTGGGGTGGCCATACCGGTCTAGTATGTCACTTGTATCCAAGGCTGTTACGCCACTTATGTTTGTTGCCCTTTGTGGGCCGACTTTGCTGCTGCCTGCTGCCCTCTATGGGCTTTCTTGGGGCGCTATGTAGTCCTTGGGATAACTCCGCTTGTTGGGGATATGTGCGCACAGTCCGCTTTGTCCTGCACCCAACACGTCCGGCCCGCTCCTTTGCTCTGCCACCCACAGTGATGTCTTGCCCTTGGATTCAGTTCACTCACTTCCCTCAGGTTTGTTTTGGCTTCTGCACGTCTGCCTAAGAGTAGTGACCCACTAACTCCATCATTCTGCATGTCTCATCCACGGTTCCAGACCGGCTATTCGCAGCGAAGCTTTGGTGGGCCCAATGCTAGAGTTTTAGGTCACCTCTAGGACGAGGTGATGCGGAAGCGAGGTGGAATGTTGTGAACGTTCTAAGGGCCTATTATTAGGTAATTATGTAATGAGGGCATTTAGGTAATTTGGGTTAATTAGGTAATTAGTGCTTTATTTTAGTTATGCTAATGGGCCTTAGGTGCTTGTTAGTGAGCCCATTAGTTAGCCTATTTAAATGTAAGGGCTACGCCCTAAGTTGATTAGTGAATGATTAATTGTCTGATATTCTTCCCTTTCTTCTGTGCTTCTCCCCTTTCTGTCCGATGGCCCTGCCATCCACTCTTCCCTTTCCCGGCCTCCCTACGCAGCCTCCATTCCCTACGCCGGCTGCCACACCATTGTGGACAACCGTCCACAACAAATACATAGTGCAAATGGTCGTGTCATCACTATAACAAACTAGTCGTCTTACGAATAACACACTTTCAGCCCCATCGTGTTTTTGGTAACATGATACGAACCAATCGTCTAATGTCATATCCACGATATTATACTTAGTCGTGTTACCAAGAACACGATATGTCTATGTGCATGTTATATGTCGTGTGTCCAATAACACGATTTAGTTTGTATTGTGTGATCAACACGATGATATTTATCTATCTATAAACATATCGTGGCTTCGAGAGACTATATTAGATTTTGCGTAGTATAACACATACGAGCGTTACCTAGAGCACTAATGAATCCCCAACGAGAATTTTGGCCGTGGTGAAGTGCTCATCTTGTCTTCTCATGATGTTCCGGTGGGCTGCCGATATGCCTCTCATTAGCATATTATGTACGGCGCCTGCCCAATTGTGGCTCACCATGACGGACATGTCATCTAAGTAATCACATAGAGATGGGGATACGACTCTGTTGCTCTGTGTGAACAACACCAAGACACCCATGTGCACGATCGCCAACCGTGCTAAGTCCTCGTCTAAAACTGTTCATGTTTTGTCAGCCACTTCTTTCAACATTTCTTCAAGTCCTGCCTTCTCCAACCACTTCCCTTGGAAGAACTTCTTGTAGAATTGCCCCTTGCCTTGGGCATCCTTCCCCTTGCTACTTTCTAATTTACACGGGTTCCCTTTTCCACTCAAACCCATGATCATAGCCACTTCAGCCACAATAAGGGGCAGTCTTTTGTCCCTTACGTTGAAGACCTCCAGTGAGTCATCCCAATAATCACCAATGAATACATCCAACAGCGACCTAGAGATGATGATAAGCTCGCAATCATATACTGGGTAGAACCCAGTCTCCACCAATATGGCTTTGCATCCCGGACATGAATCTACAATGTCTTTTGATCGACGCAGTCCAACAGGAAAACTATTCGTTCCCAGACTCGATCTTCTCCCGTAGATTCTCTTCTTCTTCTTCTTTTCTGCAACCTTCACTAACTCCGCCATTTGATGTAATATTCTAACTTTATGTTCGTAAAATTGGATAAATATATGTCAATCAACAATAGGTCGTGACCATAATCAATAACGGCATCAATTCACATTATATAGCTAACTTGTATTTATAAGATAAGTATACTTATCATGTGCTCAAACATACGCTACAAGGAAGTCACATACATGATATCATAATGGTTGAACATCGTGTTTCCAGTGTCTTATTGAACACACAATATATGACTCATCATCTTTCTGACCCAACGATAGTATGATTCGACTACCTATGTCATGTGCTCTAATACATGCTAAATAAAAAATTGTGCATACAAACATCCGAAATGCCTTACCACGGAACCGCCACTACTGTTCTCCGAGCCGGATTAGCCACTCGTTTGGCCGTTGCTTTTCTACAAAGTTTACTCATTTACCCGGATCACCACAAACTTGAACCCGCGCTACAAAGAAGAACCACTTTTGGGGCGTACAGTTTCAAAACTCAACTTCACGAACTCGTTCCAAAACTCATTCCAGAATAAAAAAAACCCTAATCTTCCATGTCTGGTCAGATAGATCGCAAAATCTTCTCCCACGCCGTGTGAACGGTGCTCAATTAGAGGACTTTCCAATCGAAACAGACTTTTCAATCAGAACGGAGTTTTGAATCAAAGGAATTGCTGGCATCTGAAGTCGTATGCCAATGAATGCGACTTCGTGAGGGTTTTACACGATATAAAACCCTACCTACGGTCAAGGGTATTTTATTCCTAAATTTACCTTATATGGTGTTATTCCATGTTATATGGCGTTTCTGTTCAAAATCCAAGGAATATGAAATATTTCATTCTTTGGTCAGGCAATATGAAAAAAACTCATTTATAAATGCACGAAAGATCACATTATTGTGGCAATGTCTTTCTGAAAAAGTACTCCTACTGCATTTTTATAGAGCTGGCAAGCTGTTTGGATGTCGCTTTTGAATATCGTAATACACATATATATAAGGCCTGCTATACCAGCTGTTATCCTCTGTCCTGCCATTAGTGTTGGGTTAAGGGGAGTATGAAGGAAAAGAGAGCCATACTCTTAACTGATTTTGCAACAATTATTAATCTCTTCCCCGCGTGAGCACTATGAGCAAGGGACGATTTGTTGAAAACATAGATGCTCTCTTTCTTTCTCACCCAAATGAACTAGAGAAAAAGATAGAAATTTCTCTCTGGTGGATGAACTAGAGGTTCTTCAAGCTATTGCACACAGGGATACAAGACTCTCTCATCTTACTATCTTATTATTCCTTCAGGGCTTCTCAAGCTAATTTTTCTGGTTAAGAAACAAATGGCTTCTCTTGGTCTTAAGAGAAGGGATACATCAAAGAATTAATTTTTATTTCTCTTGTTTATAATTGAAATGAAGAAAAAGGTTGTTCTTGATAGTTGGTGATTGGCCACATCCTTAGGGCTCAGCCCCTAAAAGTCAGTAGTTTTTAATTTGTGCTTTGATTATTTTTAATCTTGAATATTTTTTAATTGATTTACTGCTTATATGCATGTTCTTGTTTTGAATACATGTAAATTGGTTGCGAGGGATATAGAAGTTTGAGGGCTCACCACCAAGCTTCCATTGTTGCCACCCAACAGTGGTATCAGTGCTTTGGTTTGTGGATTGAGTACTAATTAATAGCTAGATTTCTAATTTTGATCATTTTAATCAAAATGGTAATAAGATGCATCTCACAATAATAAGATGCCTCCAATAAGATGCCTCCCTTGCTGCCGCCCGTGGATGAGAAGGTTGTGCCCGCTGACTAGTACCGTGAGGTCCTCGCCGAGCTCAAGTGGGAGTGTTCTACACGGCAGGCAGCGGAGGCTACAAAGAGTAACCACCAGGTCGTGTTCAATCAGTTCAAGGTGTTGGCGTATGAGGCAATCAGGAAGCAGGATAAGATGGGGAGGGAGAAGCAGGACGTGCTGAGGTCGAACAAGAAGCTATCGGCTGAGTTGGCGGAGGCTGTGTGGGCGAGGGAGGAGGCTGCAAAAGCAGAGGGATGAGGTGTTGCAGCAGGTGGAGGAGGCGGGCAAGTTGAGGGATGCTTCACAGTCGGAGATCGAGTCCGCCACCCAATTGCTTGTGAGGGGGATCGAGAAAGTCTCCGGGAAGATTGCCAATTACAGGACTTTCACTGGCGGGATTCTGAGGTCGCAGCACTTCAACGGATTGCCCGTCATTGCTTATGGAGTGATCAAAAGGTTGAACAAGATTGTGGACGAGCTCCTCAAACAGCTTGACATGGCGACAAAGTCTGGACTGAGGCTCGGGAACAAATGGAACAGCGGAATTATGAAGTTGCCATTGTGGTCTCGCAGCTAGAAGCAACTATTAGTAGTTTGAGAGATGATCTCACAAAGAAAACTGCCGATGCTGAGAATTTGGAGAAGACTGCTGCTGAAAAGGATGAGACATTCTAAAAAATAGAGAAGAATCAAAAGCAAATTTTGGAGGACGAAAATGATGACGCCATGGAGAACTTTGCACTTGGAGTTTAGGCAGAAGGAGATTGGAGCTAAATTAAGCCGGTGAGAATCGTGAGATGCATCAGAGACCTATTTAACACCTTCAATTATGCAAATGGAGCAATTAATATAGAATAATATTTTTTTCTATTGGAGCTATTAATATAGGACGGAGGGAGTATTAGCAATGGCTTATTAAGCTATCGCTATTTTTGTGTTGTTGTTGAGTTTTTTTTTGTAGTGCAAACCATATATCCTTGTCCTCCTTCATGCGTCTCTAAGCCTGAGTACTTTGAAACCATGGTTTAAAAACCTAGGATTCTGATATGCATTCTTAAAAGTAGGTTTTCAAATATAGGATTCCAGTGAGGCCTAAAATCATGGTATTTAAATGCAACAACCTGAAATACAAAATGGCTCTCTAGAAGTGATGGCAAAAAGATATTATATATCAGCAGATAGGCTGACATACGAACCACAACTTTGTTTGCATTTATGTGTGTGATGTTTTCTGTGTGGTCTTATACAATGGAATAGTTGAGAAGCGCCCGGGCACCGATGCACCAGGATGCTTCTCAGTTGACTGGGTGTAGATCCTTTTCTATGATGGCCAAGGTAGATCCTTTTCTACGCCCCTACTACCTATCAACAGGACTCCATATACAAACTAGAGTTATTTGGTTGAACATCATGAGAGCTTTTGTAGCACCCCGACTTGGAAAACCTGACTTGGACTGGGGGTTAGTTCGGAAAACACAATCGGAGTGCATTAAATAAAGCACAAAAATTAAAATAGAGACTAACTATGAGCGGCAAACTCTGAGTATGAGAGTCATAATGTTCTTCCACACACTACGGAGCTTAAATGTTCCATTGTGCGTAGATCAGAACAAACCTAATTTTATAACTAATTTGGATCGGGCTAATGCTATCGTACCATTAGTTGCCTACGTACATATTGGATACCATCTGTAACGTTATTCTAATACGATCGGATTCAAATGTAGTTCTGCCTAACGGCTAATACATGCATTAGACATCACAAATTTATATACGTTAAAATACATATATCCTTATATCTGAATAATTATTTGGAATCAGATGGAAATTTTATAAATTATCAGAGTCAAACGGAAGCCAATAAATAAGCGAAGTACACATCTCACATAGGTGATCAGAACACTAATAAAATCACCCATCCCACTCAATCATTTAGTGGAGCAGAACACACTACAGAGTATGTTGGATCATATCAGATCCATATCAAATTTCATCCGACCATACCGATCATATCATATCAGATTGGAGTATATCAGATCACAATAGAGCATTTCAGAGTAATTCAGATCACAATAGAATATATCAAAGTAGATCAAATAAGAACATATTAGCATATATCAGATCATAGCAAATTATATATCTTAATTAGTATATTACAAATTAAGATGTGCATGCATATAAACCATATTAAATTAGAAGGTCAGAAAAGCATACTCCCCTACAGTTTCAGAAGTGGCTGCATTCGGAGCTGCTCGTTTCCTCAGGGTGTCTTCCCTTTTGGTCCAAAAATGGCTAGCAGAACCTCCTCTAACTTCCGAATACTTTTTCTTGTTTTGTGCCTGTAGGCTACGAAGAGAACCTCCCCTTGACCCGCGACACTTTTCTCACAACACGCCCATATGTGACGGACAGAATCTCCCCTTACCTAGAGACACTTCTCACTTTCTGCGCTTATAGGTGGCGGACATAACCTCTCCTTATTCGAAGACACTTCACCCTTCACGGTCTCATAGGCAACGGACACAACCTCTTCTTGCCCGGAGATACTTTACCATTCACGTGCCTGTAGGCGACGGACAAAACCTCCCCTTATCCCAGAGACACCTTACTTTTCTCATGCCCATAGGCGATGGACAAAACCTCCCCTTGCCCAATGGCGTTTCCCCCATATAGGATTACTAACTCAAGGAATGGATGCTTCTATTGCGTAAAACACTCTCGAATTAGCTAAGAATGCCGGTTGAATAGAAGAAAACAGACTAAGAATGACTCCATGCACTCCTCTGGAAAAATGATCGGAATGATAATTTATAAGAAAATGGCGTGCGAGTGTACAAGGGAAGCCGGAATACATGCGCACTTGCTCACGCCACATGGAGCATTTTGAATGGACCCCAAAATAGGTCAACGCGCGGTCAGCCATGCGATCACGCTGGACCCGCGTCGTGTAGACGGTCGCGATTGTGCAGCATGGCTGCTTGGTGGCTCGGCTCGGCTAGCTGACATCAGCTATTCCATCTTTTCTTTAATATTTTATTATTATTTCAATCAAATACAATTTCAACTTTAAAATGTGATAACTTCTTATCCCAAAGTTAGAATTGTACGTGCTTGGTACTGATGGACTTATATTGATGAGCCCTTCAAAACTAAACTGCATATTCATAGGTTATCTCGCACTTTTAAAGTGGGTTCCACCCATATGGCATACTTCCTGAGGTCGTATTTTTCATTCTCACCCTCCGTTTTGTGTATTCTTTAATTCGTTGCGCTTGTTACTTCGAACTCTAACTAGATATGAGAATTTTATCTCTTGAAATCCCTTAAAATTTAACTAAAATTATATAATTACCTCTAACCCTCTTAGATTAAGTATAATCCGAACACTGGGTGCCACAACTTTCTAGATAATAGAAAATAATTTCCAAACCAAAATTTGTGACCATGGAACATAGTGTTTTAGCATGGTACACAGGGCCTCACATGTACATAGTTATTGTGTAACCATACTTAAAATATTCTATGTAGCTTTGTACCATGTTCTGCTCCATCTACCTTGTTAGATCCCACGTACCATGGTCAACATGATATACAACTCCAATTCCTTATAATCTAAAGATGTTGAGCAGGTCCAAAAATGCCATGTCATGACAATGAATGGCCCCCCAAAAATTTTTGGGCCAAATTGAATAACTAGAGGACACATGGATGGATGAACATAGGAACTAATGTATCCTATTTCTAAGTTTCTCTCTTACTATTTTGGGGTGATGTGATAGCCTCCTAAACAAGTCTTGCCCACTCCATAAGTTTTTCTCTCACTATTTTTAGGTGATGTGCCCGCCCCACCCTTATGCAGAAAGTGTAGGAAAAAGAAAAATGGGGGGACTTGCCCAATGTCATAAAAATTAGAAAATAAATGGAACTTACAACCAACTATTTCTCGGGCTTTGAAGGATTTCCATCCTCCTCTGGGTGCACTCACATATGAATGCATAATATTTCTCAACCCTACATTAATAATTTCATTAGGTTTTTAAAAAATAAATTAAACTATTATGTTAAACTAAGGGAGTGCGAACTACTATCATAACATGCAGTGCTATTTGACACTCGCATGTATATGCACTCACATGAACTCCGCTCTAATAAATCAGTAAATTTAACAATAATATTCTTGAAAATATTGGCAGACTTCATGAAAATGATGCTATCACCCCGGGTTGCTCGAGGCATGATGCTCGAATGCACAAGCGTGCCTGTGTATTGAAGGGATGCAATAATTTTAGCTATGAACGTGTTGTGCCGGCAGTGGAGAAATTTTCCTTTTGGGCATTCGGAAGTTGCAGAAGGAAGAAATAATACCGCATCAAAGAGTAATGAATTACTAATAATAAATTAAAAATAGGAAATTAAGCAGGAACATTGATTTATTGTTATTGAGGCCATTTGTCGTTAATCAATCTATCACTTTTCTAGCTTACGTTATTCGTAGGTATCAAAGAAAACCTCCTATGATACTCCAGGAATAATTAATATATTACAAAAGAAGAAAGGAATCACCTCCACCTCTCTCATTTAATTTCCTTTTACCCAAAAGAATTAACATCTGATCATTTCTCATGGTTGATCTATCAAATCTCTGAAAAGTATTTTATGCAGGCCTCCCAATCAATCTAGTAAGTTTCATATATTTTTCTTTAAATATTAGTATAAAATTTGTTTTAAATTAAATATGTGTGCACTCTCATCATGAGTAGTTTGTTTCACCAATATCAGTTTGGAAATGAAAGGAGCGTTTTCTACCGAGGGACCAATCGAAATATTCCGCAGACTATTGTCAGCTACCAAGAGTGCTCTTGGAGCACAAAACAAGCTTGCTTCCGAACACCTTGATGAAGATTTTTCGAAAATTGACGAGGATGTTGGGGATATATTATCTGCATTTCAAGAATTTGAGAGTTGGAAGAAGCAAGTTGTTAATGAATTTGAAAGGAGAATCCAAAAAATCAATGACTCTTCATGTTCGAGCCCAGAGTTCAATCACTTCATAAAAAAACTGAGATTCGAGGTACATGAGACAAAGCGCAAGGTGGGAAATTACCTTCCACAATTGGGCTTTGCCTGGGCGACGCGAAAGAAAGAACAAGACCGGGGCATGAGTAATATGTTGACCAAGATGATGCGCTTGGTCAAGCAGAAGTACGAAGGCATGGGTGAGCAGATGCAATCCTGCTTTCTCTGTTGTTCAATCTTCCCTCCGAATTCTATCATCAAACGAAGAGGTCTAATCAATTGGTGGATTGGAGAAGGGTTTGTGCATCCAAAGGAAGGTAAGACGGCCCAACAGGTTGGGGAAGAATGTTACGAGACATTGTTGAAGATGGGCTTGATTGAATCCATCAACAAGAAGGGAAGCAACAAGGATTTCAGTAAAAGTTTCAAAGTTAACCCCAACATCGGATCTTTTGCCATTGGGATTGCCAAAGGAAAATCGATTCTTTGACTTTGATTCCAAGAGAAAGTCGATAGGATGGTCTCCCCACCACATTTTTGCGTTCTTCATTTATATCAGCCCAAGGAAGCGAGGATAAAGTTAACAGTGTTTTTCCACCCTCAGATTACATTCAACTCATTTCATTGCTAAATCTAGATGGACAATATGTGAAATTCGACAGACACATCAACTATCGGCTAAGCAATCTGGTTGTACTCCAAGTTGGGCAATGGCCAGCATTTCATCTCAACTGTCATCACGTACAAGTGGCGAATGCAGATGTCTTTATAAAACTTTTGTTGTCACTAAAAAGCTTAAGGTACATTGGATTGCAAGGAGTTTATGGGATCAATGAGCTTCCAGAGAACATTGAAAGGCTGACCGAATTGCTAGTTCTTGACCTTAGGGCTTGCCATGACTTGAAGAGTCTGCCGTCTTCCATTGGAAGGCTTCGCAAGCTCACATATCTTGACATTTCTCAGTGTAATATGATCAATTACATACCAAGTAGCATCCAAGAACTGGAAAACCTCGAAGTACTTGAAGGATTTGTGATGGGTCATTCTTCAGACACCACTGATGCAGCTAACCTATCCCACTTGGTGAAATTGAAGATGTTGAGAAAGCTAAGCATAAGCTTCGGAGTAAAGTCCAAGATTTTGCTGAGTGAGTTGACAGATGCAAAATTTCTTGGAAGGCTACGTGCCGTAACTCTCATGTGGCAGAGGGACATTGACGGTTCAAGTGATATACACTGTCCCTCCATAAACTTGGACTGGCTTCCTTCATGCCTTGAGAAATTGGACCTGCGTTGCTTTCCTTCCGAAACAACTCCAATCGGACTTACGCCCATGAATTTCACCAGCTTGAAGAGACTCTACTTCCGTGGAGGAAGCATGCTGAATCTGAATGGTTTATGGAACAAAGGTGGGGCATGGAAAATCCAAACTCTACGTCTCAGATACATGAAAAGTTTGTATGTAGACTCTATAAGTGGTGTGCAAGGCCAGTTTCCTCATATAAGCAGTGTGGAGATCTTAGGTTGTCCAAATATAAGTAGATTGCGTGGATTATGGATCCGTGACAACAAAGGTTGGATACGCCATGCTTTGGAAAGGCCAAGCAGTACTGACATGGCTGAAGCCACGGATGAAGTGGACAACTTCTCCACTGAACGCTATACGTTTTCCGTTATTGGGAAGGCCACTTTGCGGACTTCACATTATGACATGGAAGACTTGGCACAGCGTGGCTCTGGATTCATGCGTCGCTTCCTTTTTGAGAGTCTGCTAAGGATACTAGTTCTGCTCTATGCGTGTGGAAATGCTCTTATTGACATATGTATCCGCTTCATTCCAGTGAATCTCTTTCTAATACATCTCATCACGTTTGAATTTGTTGTACGGGAAAATCTGCTCCATGGCCTTGGCGTTCTGCTTCTAGCTTTGCTTATGCTTTCCTACCCTTGCTTCTTGAGGGTAATAACCACAACTTTGTTTCAACAAGTATGGAGCGCTTTGATTACGGCAATTGGGCTTTGTTTCCTGTTCTTGCTGGCTTCTAGTGAAAGAATCATCCTTGGCTTAATACTTATTGTGGTGGCAACATTGGTCGGAGATAGGTACAACTACAGACTGCACAAAACTCTTGACGTTTCTGCTTTGGGGAAGGCCAGCTTTTTAATTTGCATTATCCTCGTTCTTGGTAAGATCATTCTCTCCGGACTATCTGCTGATGGGAAAAGATATGTTCTAATACTAGGAGTTTTAGAACTGGTAAACTGTGAACTTTTCTGTACCTTAATGTATGCCCCAAAATTAATCTTTGGGTAACTTTACTAGTGTCCAAGTGACATTTTTTACATTTCATCCATGTAATTAAATATTGCTAATCATTTCCATGTTACTTGGATATATATAATAAGAGTCTCATTAGGAATTGATATTTATATTCCATTTCAGTGGTGATTAGATAGGGAATGCGGGTCCCACCTAAGAATATGAAATTCACTTTTTTCTATCTAATCATAAGTGGTATAAGGCCTATCGTATAGAAAAAGTAGAGTAGAAATATTAGATCCCACCTCATTAATATAAGCCACAACTCACACGTAATTGCATGAACTAGAGCATTACATGACATCATATTTCGATCAATCGGTGTGTGTTATTTGAGGGGTAGATAATATCTCTTTCTTACATGTCATAGTCACAATATATTATTTAAAAATCATAATGATTATTCATTATATACACATACTCTATATTAACCCATATACACTTAGCAAACAAATGTAAATCTATCTCAAAAGTTGTCTTTGGTCTTCAACTCTTAAGCCTGATATTCAATTCAAGTTTTAAAACTTTTAAGTATTCCCCATCAATGTTATTTTTTGTTTGTTGAACTAATGTATTGTTCCATGTTCTCATGGAGGTACTAAAAGTGCATTGTAAAAACCTATTCTCAATGTTGTTGTTGCTTGATCTTTGTACGCCCTTTGAGTTTATGTTATGCGGGAAGAGGCAGATATGATCATGTAAACATATGCTAGAGAAAGCATAAAACATGACATGGCAGATGCCCATGGTTGCTATTTCAAATTGAAGACGCTCCCGGTATAGACCAAGTTTAAGGCAATGCATTGGAATAAGAGAACGAAAATTTGGTTTTTTGATGAGTTTGTAACTATTTGCTCACCCATAAAAAAAATTTACAAACATGCCACCCTCCCTAAAAGCTTACTAAAAAGATGATTTCAGAGCACCATAGGAAACTTCTGCATACTATCGCACAAACTTTTTTGAAAGCATACTAGTGAATAAGTATGCTACTTTGAAATTTCATTTAGCACACAAAGCTTTCTAGTAGCAACATCATATAGAATGTGCTCTGAATTTTATTATTTCAGTCAGTAAAAGTGTTTCTATTGTTCATACACCTTCTATTAAATCCATGAACAAATATGTGAAGTTGCAATACTCAACATTTAAAAGTGTTTTTTGTCAGCCAACCATTAAAGGGCCAAAGGGTGTAATAGGAAATGAACATCCTAACATTTTAATGTATAACTGCAAATTCATCAGGAAAACATGAGCATATAAAGTTTGAACTTTTACAAAACACTTACGAACTAGTACTAAAAGTCACCTAGCCCCTCAACATGCACGTAAATCATTGCCATACCAAAATTATCAACCAGATATTCTAAAGAATTAAAAACAAATGCTACAACGATTTTTAGTTGATTTGAGCCGCAAATACGGCAAAATCCAATGGTTTATACAATATAAAAATTGAATGTGCCAATGGCAAAAACGTGATATGTCATGTCCCACCACCACCTCTGACCCGAACTCGGTCCAAGAGAGTGGGAACGTGGCACGACGAAGTGAAGTGGAAAGAATTGCAAAAAACTTATATAAATTCTCTAAACTCTAACTGATTCAATTAATTTTTATTTAGTGATTATTGTGGTTTAATGTTAACTTTGATCAGTTTTGACTTATTTTTTAAATTAAAGTGGTTAAAAAATATTTTAGATTAATTTTTCTTTACTAAGATAGTTTTTATGTTAATATAAGCCAATAGGGTTTTTTCAAAAAAATTTACTATTTTACCCGAGTTAAGGGCAGGGACCCACTGTGGCCCCACTTGTGAAATTAGGATTATAGGTCCCAAATGACCCTAACAACTTCTTAAGACAGTAATTAAATGCTTCAAAATTTTTAGACATTGATTTGGGCTTAAAATAAGCAAGTTTTCCATTTTCAGTGTAAAACTCTATTTATACCCCACATATCTATTAAGCTTACCCCAAAGCCTCTATAAATAGAAAGGCTCAGCCACTTCCCTAATTGAGAAGGGCTAGAAATCTAGAGCTTAGGAGCCCTAATCCCCATTTCCCAAGAATGAAGGGTGATTAAGGGAAAGATTAGCCTAATCTTTCACTAATTTCTTAGGGTTTCTCCTAAACTTTTCAAATATCTTCTTTAAGAAGGTTTAATCTTGATTTCTACCCAAAAAGCTACTGATTTGAACCTCTATTTCAAACCCTTATGTAAGGAATTTTATTTTTTATCTCACTAAACCTTAGATCTATGATTTTTCAAGAGATTTAGGTATTTTAAATCGGATTTATAAAGGTATTAAAAAAACCTATTTTGGGTAGGATTTGAAGGTGTTGGATGATCGATTTCAAGTCAAGAAGCTTGTTGAAGGTAAGTGATTTCATCCTAAATGTGTCTGTGATTTTGTATTTGAGTTTTGATGGAGTTTGAAGTGGGTTTCCATGGATTTGAGCTTTAATGGTGGATTTAGTAAAGCTTATCTTTCTTATGATTTCTTTGTGTTTTTGCTTGTAAATAGCTATATTTACTATTTTATAAGCATGAATTTCATTATTATGATATTTGGGAGTGAGATTTGAAGGTTTATGATGTTTATATAAAGTTTTAGTTTTGGATTCGAAGAGGGGAAGATGAATCAAAAATGTCTGTTATGGCGATCGAACAGCTAGGTAGTCGATCGAATGGCCAGGTGTTCAAACAGCCAGACAGGCTGATCAAACGGCCAAGCGTTCGAACATCCCTACAGGGCATTCAAACGCCAACACTGCAATTTGATGACCTTTGTGTATTTTTCTTCTTTTTTGTGTTTTTATTCCTAAATATCATTTCTTATTATTATGGTGAGTAATATATACTAGGATAAGTTACTTGAAGGGTATGACTTAGATGTTGGAGGCTATGATGAATGCTCAAGTGTTAAGTGGATTTCATGTTAATCGGTTAAGCATGTTATAAACTCTTGTCTTGAATCCGTTTTGAATGATTTTTTATATTTTATTATGATTCTAGAAAAGTTATGGCATGAGAATGGAATTATATGTCTTTACATATCATTATTAAATTATGGGTGAATGAGTCATGTCTAGCTTTAAGTGTGGTATAATAAGCCTACATAGGTCTATCATGTAGTTGCAATTGATTTGAATTGTGTTTTCTGATGATTTTCACTCATGATTTCAGTAAAGAATCATGATTAAATGTTAATAAGCACATGTGTAATATGTTTATGGGTTATTTACAAAGCATGGTCATATGCTTAGAATTTAATGTTTCTACTATGTGCACATACATGTGGGGGATGATTATGGTAATGGTTGATGTTATGATTATGAATTATGCATGAGGGGCTAATGGAAGCACATATCATGAATTAGGATTCATATATGTATTGCCCACATATGTACCATGTTGCATGCATCATTAAATGAATTTCCAAATAAGACTATCAAAATTAGTCATGGTTGATCGATTAGATGCATTGGTATGAGATTGCATGCTAGATTAATCAATTGTTGGCTTATCAAAAATTGTTTGGTCTGAAAGGACATGTTTCGATTTGAGTTCCTATGTGGAACATGGACCCTCCCCCAGTTGAGTTGAGTTGAGTTGAAAGGAGACAAGTCGAGTTGACTCAAATGTTGTTGAGATTTTTTGAGATAGTCATCTGGACCCTGAGAATTCAGAGTAGTACACCTTCGTGCACCAGCCACCATATGTTCTAGGCTCCCTGTGTGGGAATTTGGACTCTTCCACCGCAGAGATGTCCAGGGCAAACACACTGCTCTAGGTTCTTTGTGTGGGATTTAGACGTTCTTAGCTAGGACTGTCTAGGGCAAGCAAATAGAGGGGTTGACTATCCCGAACACCTTAGGTTTCCTTCGTGGAAATCGAATTACGTCCAACTTATGTGGCATGGTTGTATTTCTCTTCATGATTGAGACATTCACCATTGTTGATGATGCATGTGTATGAGATAATGTTATATCTAGGATTGCACAGGTTGTGTAGGGATAATTGAGTTTAGGTGACTCATGTGGATATATTTTGATATGCATGATTATAGATTAGTGTGTTGAGATACTATTATGCAGGGTGAATGTATGTGATGAATAGGAATCATGAATGAGATGATATTGTGATATACTATGCGAAATGATATACGGGATGTATGAATGCATTTGAAATGAGTCATAAATGAGATGATATTGTGATATACTATGTGAAATGGTATGCAGGAGATATGTTGATTCTCTTATGAGTATATATATGTGATGAGTAGTCATGCACTGTTATGCTAATATATCATGATGAATTCATGTGATTTGTGTGGTGAATTCTAGGAGAAAATATGTGATGATTTTAAGTTTACTCTCTTGACATATAAACTCTTACAGAGCTTTACTCACCTCTCTTTCTATGTTTTATTTTAGGGTTACATAGCATGATATGCAGTTAACCAGGATCTTCTATACAAGAAAAGGTTGGGGAGAGCATAGGAGTAGACGTGGATGCCTCTAGACATTGTTATGTTTTTTTATTTATGTTGTCATGATAATAGAACATCATGTATGGTGGTTCTTATTTCAGACTCGTATATATCTTATGTTTTTAGATTTGTATTAGACCTTCTGATTAGAGCCATGTGTGTCGACTCAGGGTTTTAAGTGTGTGGGTTTAAGACTCGTGGACTATTTTAAAGTTAAAGTCCCCTTTTATTCTTCTTATTTCTCTTACACAAAGGTTTAAAAGTGGGCACTCCATATGTGAAATGCACCTGATTAAGGGGTTAAAGTCTTTCGTTATGTTAAATGAACCAACTTTGTCTCCCCCGTGCTCTCAAACTATCCCTTGGACCAGGTTCGGCTCGGGTCAGGCAGGTGCTAGGGCGTGACAACTTAACCCAATATTAGATGAAATACATCGAAGTGCGTGTTTGTGCCCTTTGTTCAAAAGCAAATAGAGAAATATAAAAAATAACTTAACAATCTTAATTTACAAATACCCACATCATCTAAATAACAACATAATAGCAAGCCTCGAAGGCTATACAAATATGAAGCCAACACCAACTATCTATAATATATTATAAGGTCAAGTATAAGTTCAACATAACATACACTACAACAAATAGTACTATTAGCCACGCTTTTAAGCGTCGCTAATGGTTATTAGCAACGCTTGCATCAATAAAACTGCAGCTATTGCTCATTAGTGACGCTTAACAAAAAGCGACACTAATAGTTTTTCATTATCGACGTTTATTTATGTGTCGCTTATTATTTTTCATTAGTGACACATAGCAAAGCATCGCTAATAATAAAATTATTAGCGACATATAGTTATAAGTGTCGCTAATTATTAGTTATTAGCGATGTTATTCTATATGTTGCCAATATAAAATTATTTTTAAAAAATAAAAAATAGTTTATTAACAATGCATAATTATATGTGTTATAATAAGTCATTATTAGTGACGGTTTTTTAAACATCACTACTATAAAAAAATATTTTAAAAAAAAATTTGCTTATTAGCGATGATTATTTAGGCATTGCTAAAAAATAAAAAAAAATTAATTTTTAACAATGCTTTTAGAAAATGCCTCTAATAATGAAATATATTTAAAAAAATAAAATTTCGTCTCTCTACCCTCTCTCTCTCCTCACCCTCTTTCTCTCTCTTCCCTATCTCTCTCTCCTCAACCTCTCTGTCCACTTTCTCTCTCCACTTGCTCTCTCTTCTCTCTCTCCTCACCCTCTCTCTCTACCCACTCTCTCATCACTCTCTCTCTCTACACTCTCTCTCTCCCCACTATCTCTTTTATTTTAAATTTTATCAAAATAAAAAATATTATTAGCGATGCTTAACTGTATGTGTCGCTACTATACACTCGGTAGTAGTGACATATACACTTATGCATCCCTCATACCCTAAGGTATTCGCAATGCATACCGATACGAGTTGTTAATATAAATTTTTTTATAGTTTTAAATTTTTTTAAATAATTTATATTTTCTTTCCTCCCTTTCGCTCTTTTTCCTCTCTCTACCCTCTCTCTCCTCTTTCTCTCTCTACCCTCTCTCCTCTTTCTCTCTTCGCTCTCTCCTCACCCCCTCTCTTCTCTCTCTCCCCTCACCCTCTTCTCTCTTTCTTCCCTATCTCTCTCTCCTTAGTCTCTCTCTCCTCACCCTCTCTCTCTACTCTCTCTCTCCTCACTCTTTCCCTCCTCTCCTTCTCTCTCCTTTCTCTCTCCCCACTCTCTTTTATTTTAATTTTTTTAAAAAATAAAAAACACTATTAGCGATGCATACCGATATGAGTCACTAATATATTTTTTTTATTTTAAATTTTTTTTATTTTTTTTAAAAAAAATTATAATTAAAATTTTATTTCCTCTCCATCTCTATTTTTTCCTCTCTCTACCCTCTCTCCTCTCACTCTCTCCCTATCTCTCACTCTCTCCTCTCTCTTTGTCTCTCTCTCTCCTCCCTCTCTTCTCTCCTCACTCTCTCCCTCCTCACCCTCTCCCTCCTCACCCTCTCTCTCCTCTTTCTCTCTCCTCACTCCTTCTCTTCTCTCTCTACCCTCTCTCCTCACCCCTCTCTCTAGCTACCCTCTTCTCTCTCTCTTCTCTCCTTCCCTCTCTCTATCTCTCTCTCCTCACTCTTTGTCTATCTGCCCTCTCTCTCTCCTCTATCTCTCTCTCTCTTCTCTCTCTCCTATCCTCTCTCTCAATGCCAACTCTCTTCACTCTCTCTATTTTATTATAAATTATATTTTAAAATTAATAAGAAATTTTAAAAAATAAAATATATTATATATAAATAGTGAAAGTTTAATCTATTATTGACACAACCTTTTATTGAAAATTTAATATTTATTTATTATATAGACAAATTTTAAATATTAAATAAAATATATAATATTTGAGAAGTTTATTTTAATTTTTTTAATATTTATTTATTATATAATTATTTATTAAATAAACATAATTAATAAAGTTATTAGCAATGCTACTAAAATCGGCGCTAATAATATACCTATTAGCAACGTGTCGCTAATATTAAAACTATTTACGATGTTTTTGTAAAAGTGTCGTTAATAGTTCTAATTTTTTTTATTTTTTATTTTAAATTAAGGGCCAACGATCCATTAGGACTAAGTTTAATAATTAATTATCGTTAAGTCCCAATCATTACAAAATTGACTAATAGGTAAATGAGGTATACGTAACTTTTAAAAATCCTAAAATACCCTTCTATCTTTCTGAATTGAATTCCCATAATTAGAGACTCTGGTCTGGAATCCTATTCGCTTGTCAAGGATTTAGAGCTTTAGAGCTGATAAACGAGAAATGATCCGCCCAGTCCCACTTTTCCGTTATCATCACGACCCTCTCCGCCCACCTCCGCCTCTCCCCCTCCATGGGTGCCATCATCCTCCTCGCCCCAGGCAACGACGCCCCAAACGTCTTCTTCTCCATTTCCATTGTTTGCTCCGACCAGCACCAGATTCAGTGCCATCCACTCCTCCGACGCCTTTGTCTCCACTTTTTTCACTAGATGCTCCTTCTCTAGCGTCGAATTCTGCTCCGACTCTCCCCTTTGCTGCTCCTGCTCCTCGGAGAGTTTAGATTAGCCCTATGAATTGTCGAACTACGATTCCTGTCACCTGCGTTTCCCTCTGGCTCATTCACCGCAGGTACGGACCACTGAAAATGATAGTACATCCACTAGTAGTCCAGGAGAACGGCGACGTCGACTCGGTGGTCTCTACAACCAGAAGCTATGTGAGAAGCTTATCAGACATATCTAATAGCTTAAATTAAACAAATGAAGCAATTAATATAGAACAATATTAAAAACAGAGAGTATATATTTATTGTTCTATTTTGTGGATGTAAAAAACATAGAGTATATATTTACTGTTCTGTTCTGTGAATATAAAAAACACAGAGTATATATTTATTGTTCTATTATGTGGATGTAAAAAACACAGAGTATATATTTATTGTTCTATTATGTGGATATAAAAAACACAGAGTATATATTTACTATTCTGTTTTGTGGATGTAAACAACACAGAGTATATATTTACTATTATGTTCCATGGATGTAAACAACACAAAGTACATATTTACTGTTTTGTTCTATGGATGTAAATAACACAGAGTATATATTTATTGTTTTGTTCTGTGGTGGATGTAAAAAACACAGAGTATATATTTACTGTTTTGTTCTGTGGATGTAAAAAATACAAAGTATATATTTACTGTTTTGTTCTATGGTGGATGTAAAAAACACAAAAAACATATTTACTGTTATGTTCTATGGATGTAGAAAACACAAAGTATATATTTACTATTCTGTCTTGTGGTGGATGTAAAAAACACAGGGTATATTTACTGTGACAAATGAGGAGAAGAAAGTTGTTTTGCCTGATGGGGTAAAGGATGTTGAATCCAGTAAAGAGGAGAATGAGGTAGAGGTAGCGGGTGCCATATATTCTCCAAAGGTGAAACTTTTTGAAGTTGTTGGAGGGAATGAAAATTTTGGATCAATGAGTGAGCAAACTGTTGACGCTTCCAGTTCAGTTGCAGCTTCTATTGTCTTAGGTACATTGCCTACTGTAGATGTAAAGTTTGATCCTAAAGACAATTTAGGATTGAGAACAAAAACGATCGATGAGAGCAACTAGCGGAGAATAAATTTCAGCCACTGAAGAACAGAAGGGAAAAGAATTACCACCTTGTATTTGGACTTCACCCTCCAGCCGAAAGTCCACCTCCGCCACCCCGTCCCTCCCACTTGAAACGTCTTCATCTACGTCCTTGACAGCGAGGGTGTCTTCGGGAGCCCCCCGTCATCTACAGCAAAGACCGCTCATCACTTTCTTTTGCTGAGCCCTGGCAATGGCATGGAAGCTTTGAATGATTCGCCTAGGCCACTATGGTTCATACTCATTGGGGTCAAGCCACTAAATGAGCCAGTGGTTCAGTTTGGACCTCTGGATCTGAATATACAGAGTTCATGACGGTGAGAACAGGCTAAAAAGGTACTCATCGATATTTATCACTTTGGGGTGGTCGAGGGAGGAGATGGCAAGAGGGAGGGGAATGGAGCAGAGGATCTAGGAAATAAGGAGAGCAGACTACGACAGAAGCACGGAGCGAACAAAGAAGAAGAAGAAATGGAAGCTCGTGCATGTGAGGGTTAATTTTGGGTTTTTTAAAAAAATAATGGCATCGTTGTAGTAAAAGAGGACTTAAAGGATACAACAAATAGATAGAAAGGGCACGCTGAACAATTACACTTTGGTCAAGATCTAATATTCATTAACCATAATAGTTAGGACTTAAAGGTAAATTTCTCTTAAATTTATAACTATCACTAATGCTTTTATTAAGCATTGTTAATAGCATAACTATTAGTGACACTTTTTACTAAGCATTGCTATTGTTAAAACTATTAGTGACGCTTATGACAAAGTGTCGGTAATAGTTATGATTTTTTTTCTTATTTAAAACATATATCTTTTAGCGACGCTTGTTTAAAGCGTCGCTAATAGTCATATATTAGCAACACTTATTATAAAGTGTCGATAATACTAGAAATATTAGCAACACTTTATAATAAGTGTCGCTAATATATGACTATTAGCGACGCTTAAGAAAAAGCGTCACTAATAATTAAATTTTTTGCGACGCTATTTATGCCTCACAAGTAGTAGTTTTTAGCGACGCTTTTATTTGCATCGCTAATGATATATTTTGTTGTAGTGAGTATCGGAATGAATATCTTGCAAGTGTGATATAAAGTCTACAGCTCGGCCATTCAACCTCTTCATATCTGGAATAGGAGCTAGATCCAATAGAAAGTGATGATTAAAACTACAAACAATAGTAAATAGATTAAAGCCTATACTTTGATTCACACTTCTGTTGTAAGTAAATTCGGCCTTGTATAAGGGTTGATCTTAATATTTGAGATTAGTACCAACTAAATTTCTCAATAAGTTTCCTAGGGATTGATTAACTACCCGTCTGTCTGAGGATGGTATGCACTACTAAAATCAAAAAAAGTATTTCCCAATTTTTGTAGAGAAAGCTAAAAAATGACTTAGAAAATTAGCATCTCTATCAAAAATAATAGACAATTGTAAACTATGTAAACGATATACCTTTCGAAAGAATAGTAATGTAACATGAGATGCATCATTAAACTTTTTACAAGCAATAAAATATGTCATATTGGAGAATCTGTCAACAACTATATAGATGGTCCATCCCTCTTTAAGTGCGAGGTAGTCTAAGAACAAAGTCTAAGCTAATGTTGGACAATAGCTAAGATGGGGTAGGCAAAGGCATGTATAATACAACATTAGTAGATGTCCCTTTGGCCATGTGGCATATGCGACACCTCCTAACAAATCTATATAATTACCTATGCATAGATTATCAAAATTAAGAAGAAACAAATTGAAAAGTCTTATCTTTTCTCATATGACCCTCATCATGCAACTATTTAATGATCTTCAAGTGTAGACTACAAGTAGAACACATAACTAATTGCCTGTGAAGAAAAATCCATCATGCAATAAATAATATTATTTTTTTCATGTCTCAAGTTCAAATAAAATCCTAGCAAAGAAATGATCAGTAAACAATAACTCTTGAAATGAATTAAACCCTAACACCTAAGTACGCATACTAGTGAGTAAGCATGCTCAAAGACTCAAGGCTTTCGCAACCATGTTTTGAACTCCAAGATTTATGATTAAATATAAAAGTAAACTCCAATAAATAAGATGTCCAATGTCCGTATCTAGTAGATAATTTCTCTTGGCTATTAATATGTTTAAGAGCAAAGTGATCAAAATAAAGAATAAACTATGCATACATCAAATAATGTCTTCAATGTCGAAGAGCTTGAACTATACCATAAAATTCCACATCATAGGCACTATATATTCCTCTTGTTCCTCATAACTTCTCACTAAAATAAACAATTAGACGATCCTCTTGACTTAGGACATCCCTAATACCAACCACAAAAACATCACAATGTAACTCAAAAGGCATCAACCTTACTTTTATCCACAGCTATTCCATCCATTGAGAAAACATACCCAAGGAAGAGTACAAAGTCTCTTATTAAAGAATACTTCTTGATAGCTACAAAAAGTTTATCCCTGCGAAGAACAACTAGAACATCTCGTAGGTAATAAATTTTAAAATTACTCATAAAGTTTGGTAGCAATGAGCCATGGCGACACCAAAGAGGATTTGGCATCTGCAATTGGACATGCTCTAAACTGAGTATGGGAAAAGTTAATGTGATAATTCCATGAGAATTCTTCTCAAAGAAATTTTTTACACATAATTTTTTAGTTAAATGTTATAATAAATTTTAAAATTACTCATAGAGTCACATGTGCTACCAAACTCTAACTCATTAATTTTAAAATACAAAAACTACCCCTTCCTATATATTTCTCTCCCTCCCTTCCTTTCCACCACTCCTCCCATTGCCTTTTCTTGTCGTTGTCATCCTCCATGTCTACCCACCTGTCAAGCATTGCCATTTGCATACCCCTCCCCCCCACACGCACTGCCTACCATCTTTTCTTCTCGATCTAGTAGTTAGAGGCTCACTGGATTTGGCCAAGACAAGTTATGGCCCTGCTGGCCTGGTAGAACATAATGTCCAGGTTGGGCAAGATTTGTCTATAGCTAGGCTAAGCAAGATCTATTTATGGCCAGGTCGGCCCAATTAGAACTAGTTGCGGCTATGTAACACCTAAGAATTTTATAAATTACCTATACTTAGCCATGTGGAAGTTAGTTAGTTTTATTATTAGGTTTTCTTGGTATAATAAAATCATTTCTACATTGAGTATAGATTTGACACTTTATTATTAAAAAGTGAAAAAATTGAGCTTCTTAGAGCATCCAAGAGTATGCAAATCAAAGCTTGGTTGAGGAAGTTATGATAAATGTAACATTATAGAAGTTTTGAATTACATGTGGAAAACAATAAAATTGACCTTTGGATATTCTCAATACAATAACTTTTTTTGTGGATAGCATTTTAGTCTAAAACTTTAAGGATAGAAAATACATAGATACAGCTTCTAATGCCTCTAAGAATGTGCAAATTGAACTTTGGATGAAGGAGTTATGATTGTCCGAAATTGGACCAGGGTGTTGTCAATAACTTGTAGACACTTGCCGATCCAACCCTTGGTCTTTCTTAATAGTATAACTTTTTTATAAAGTATGAGTGTTAATTTGAAATTTTGGAGTTTGAAAGTAGAGCTTCGTAATTCCACAAGAACACATTAATCAAAGTTTGTATAATGAAGTTACGGCAATCAAAGTTGGGTATTGTGTATTATCATAGTTACTATTAATGGCCTAGTCGACATGTCAATGGGTTATCGATGGATACCGGCACTTTTAAACCAAGAATTTCAAGAACCAACTTCATATCATTTTCCTTATAAGTGACTTTTAAGGATTTTAGACTCCATTTCTTTTAGAAAACCCTCTTAAAATGAAGAAGAAGAACAACAACAGGGGCTCTCTAAATAAAGAGAAATCAAGGGAAGAAGTATATTTCTACGGAGATTAGTCGGCATTGCACGTGAGAAAGGATTTTATATTGTGAAATAGGTCGGATTGCTACTGTGATTTAACATAGAATATGCATATCTAATGAATTAGGAAATCATTAGATATGAAAGCATGAAAATAATATTATTTGTGAATTATTGGCAAGGTAATATTGAGGAATTGTAATTTTATGTTGGATTGTAAATCTTGATCCTATGATTTGGTTTTGAAGTGATTGCACGAGACATGTTTTGATGTAAAGGGTAATTTATGAGATTTTTCATGATTATATTATGATATCATATTTTTCTATGATTAATGATCAATTGATAGTAAGAATCATTATTGTCATTATGAGAAGATTATGTATCCGAAAATTTATAATATGTCTTGATGTGGGTTGATTTTGGGAAGTCATGATAGTTTCTATTATTTCTTCCCAACCATCGGCATGTCAATCAGCATGTCAGTGACATTCCTGATGTAATGAAGATGACAGTGATGATATTAATGAGCATCGACACGTTGATGTATTACTAGTGGATCACCGACTGTGAAGTAGATGCATCAATGAGGCGTCAATGAGGATGGTTGTCCGTGTCATCCTATTGTCAGCAAGGGTTTGACATGTTGATGAGTTGTTGATGGTCATGGGTGACTTAGTCGACACATCAATGAGTCTACCGATAATAAGTTGGTATTGGGGCAAATGTTAGCAATAAATGTTATAAGGGTTAGGCTATTATTATTGTCATGACCCGGATTTTCAAAACCTTTTTTAAATAATGGACATGCAATAAATCACAATAAATTTTTTTCTTTCTTAAATACAAAACAAATCAATCAATTAATTATCTAGGACGTGATTACTGGGATTCACAAATACGAATATCAAAATATATGATATTATTACACGTGATAAAATTCAATAAACAGCAAGTTAACCCTCTAAGTACAAGTCTGTCATCTGTCCAAAACTAAATAACCAAGTAAAGTTGGCTCTCACGCTAGTAATTACAATTACTTACTTAATTGCCAAAGTAAGAAACTAGATCCCACAAATGTTACGTCGTCCTCAAACACCTACCAACATCCTAATCGCGCAACGTCCTCATCTAAAGAACATGCAACCAAATAAGACCAAACAACAACTAAGCATTTCCTCCCCTTCGAAGAGTGTTTTAGAAGAATAAAAGTATTATTTAATATTTTTTAGATCAGGCTAACATCACCCAATGTTACTTGCCTATGTACTCATCAGACAACATCTCTAATGTTTTCGACAAGATCAGATCCAAACTAGTTCTGCCTAAAACTATATTATTCTAAGAAGCATAAATCATACGTGCAATGCTTAAGTATTTTCAACCATCCTACATTTTATACAAGTCTTTTAATCGTTCCACTTGTTCTAATTAAACAAGAAATTTCAAACAATGTTATTAATTGTCTCTCGAATCATTATTCAATAATTAATATCCCCGTCCAATCCCAATGACAAACAAACTTATCAGATGTCAACCTAAGTGACAAATGATACACTCATCATAAACCACACTCAAAGGTAAATCCATGATGCATTAGCTTATGGGGGGATAAGGTGATAAGCTCATGGGCGTGTTGTAATTGGCATTTGGTTACTTGATAATTTATCTTGCTAGTTAGTTTAATTTTGACCTAATGCTCATAACAAATAAGAAATGGTTATGAATTAAGTAAATCCTTATTGATGACATATTGTGATCTATGCAAGATTTAAATATTTGTTATGAATTAAGTGAATAAACATGGTGGGAGAAATGGTTAGTTTTATGTTTCACCATGAAGGTATCAAAGAGATTATTAATTTCTAATTATGATGAACTTGATATGGAAGTGGCTAAGAAAATTTGGTGGGATCGAAGGTTTGAAAATAAATTGTAGGGTGTGAGTAAGGAGCTTTTAAAGAAATGTGAGTAGTGGAAGGCACATGCAACATGACATGGATGACAATGTAGATAATAATTTTGTCCATGACAGTAACATCGAATGAACGACATAGGTTGTCTGCACCTATTGAAGATGGGAGTGGGCCTAGTTAGAGGTAAGGTTTCAAAAGATTTTTTCATGTGAATAATTTAATTGTCACTGAAAATAATAAGATGAATTTTGTGTAATACGTAAGGTACACATCGGATTCCTCAATAAGGCCGCCACATTGCCGACTTGGCTGCACTTCATGCATCCTATAATGCTCGATGGGATAAAAGGAGGGAGATTATTATCCTAGGCGAGATTGCTACAACATCGTGTGATGTTAATAGCCTGTGCTTGCAATGGTATTTAACGATTAAGCATAGTTCTATTCTTACACACGATGATTCATAAGAGATGACCTATCAGCCTAGGAGTGCATCTAAGGCAACTTTGGTAAGTATATTTTAATTATATTATAATATTTTATTATTTTTATTTAATATTTATATGACTTTTTTTATAGCTTAGTTTAGCGCAACGGACATATACACATTTAACTAACACTGTTAACACCTATACTTTGGGTGAAGTCTTATTAGCATAATGTCAGTCGATCATTAGGCACCATGAAGATGTCCTTCGTATCTTGTCGCTACTTCAATCGGTTATTACAAACATACATATACATTATCCCACCGACGAGGCAACTCAAACACTACCAAGGCATGTTTCATACAGAGATATTTCATCTACATCTTCATCTACACAAGTCTTCTCTCCTCTTTTATTTTCATGATAGTTCACGTCAATAATCTTCGGCTACTCATGTAAATCCAGCCCATCCTCAGCTAGTTGAGATGCCGATTATTTTGAAAGTATATACTAGACGACATCGGGTAACTCGTGCAGATCCAATCTCATTATCTTTAAAGGCGTATTTGGGTGAGTTATCCATTATTTACAAGGACTAGGAGGACATAGTGGAGCAGCTCCATGGCCAAAGGCATGATCGGGGTTGAGGTCGTAAGGGTAGAAGAGGTAGAGCTAATTAGAAGGTAGGCCGAGCTAAACTCCCCTCCTTTCCCTTTGGCCTGGCCCACCCTGCCCCATGACATGTTGGAGCGACATAGTTTTTTGTCTTGTTATTGGTTCGATTGTTACATCTAGGATGGCTATATGATTGGAGTTTGAAAGAGGAAAAATGGCGTTTGAATAGATGCTCACTTGTGGCTTGTTTGTTGCTACGTCTGTTTGTATCACTCTAAGTTTTTTAATGAGAAGCTCTCTATAAAAAATACAGACAGTAACTGCTACCGCATTGTGCTAAAAAACAAAGTTCGTTACTGCACAAAAAGTACAAGCTATTATTATTATCATACCAAAATACTATTAAAAAAATGCAAACTAGGCATATGAGACGTAGGATTTTTCAGGCCATGCACACATTTTGTAACAAAGCAAGGAACTGAAACAAATCTCGCCAATTAATTTAGAAAATCATTGGTTTTTTAAATTAATTGAGCTGGTTTTTTTTAAGTCATATTTACACATCAAAAACTCATACATCAGTTTTGATTAATTTCAAAATAAATAAACCCATGTGAACTTTATATAAGGCCTTACTTCAGTCCAATAAAAACCATTATTATAGGTATTTTTATTGTGGGAATATCATTAGCCTTTTTAAATTAATCAACAATTTAACAAATTAGAAGATTAATTGGCCCATTAATGCTATAGCCTTCAAGTTGCGAGTTTCATTAAACAAGTGGCAAATTTTGACGAATTTTGTAATACCAGATGGCCAGTGAATTAAAAGTCAGCATTTTGATGAATTTTCCTGGCAGTTGTTCCTTGACAGTTTATCAGTTGTCTCTTGACAGTTGGAAGTCTGATATTGAAAGTTCGCAATTGGAACTTATAATAAACCAGTACCTTTCTCACCATATCAATGAAATACAATCCTTACACATACATTGTCCAATAAATTATCACACCTCAAACTAGACACTTTGCCTTCTAGAGTAGGACCGTGATCTGTGAAGACTTAGAAGGAATAAACAGGGACACACAAAGTGGGTCGCCGTGATGAGAGGGAAGTTTCTTTTGCAATGGGCTTTTCAGAACGTGTTCTTTGCCACAGCCAACTGCCTTATATTCTAGTTCTCACAGAGTTGGCCACTGTTGCTTTCAGCGATTACCAACTGTAGATTATAGTAGAACACTAAAACATGAGAAAACTACAAAAACACAACTACAAAATTTAGTTCCTAGACATTACGGTAGTGTTCCAAATCTGGAGCTAAGAAATAAGATTTGCTCTGACTACATGAATATATGTAGGCAACGAATCTAGATGACAATAAACAGGTTGTCTCTCGCTATCTATCTCCTTCCTTTCGCCAGGTCTGGATCCCTGAATATTGTTTAACAGGTAGTCTAAAGTTATGAATTAGAAAGAAAACTTTGGCCAGAAGTTAAACAACATGAGTCATGTCTCACCGCTGAATGTGGTCCAGAATAAGAAGTCTGGGTCCCGGAGGAACTTTCACATCTCTGAGGGCACTGATACAATGAATAAAAGAATGTTTAGCAAATCTAATTTATGTGATTAAACAATTTATGTCCACTAAGAGAAATAATAAAGCCTGCTTGCCTATCAGTGAGTAGAGGCAAAGTACTGTCGGTGAGAAGGCCTTTCTTAAAATTCTTCTCGTAATTTTGTAAGCCAAGGCTTGTCAACAAGGATCTTGTTTTAGCATAATAGATATCATCTGCTGGTTGCGACATGAACATTTCACCAATCTGCACATTCCAAATAAAATTTAACTTACATGAAGGCAGCATAAACTGATATAAGACCATGCAACCTAGTTTTTCAACATATTTAAAACTTCAAGAAATGTTCGTTAGTTGAAAGAAATGCATTCCACGGCAATCACCAGCGTTGGATATTTATCCTTCAGTAGAATTTTCGAAAGAAATATAACTACTAACAATTACTATATTACATTACTTTTATTCTGTTATTCATAATTCATAAAAAAAAAAAGGGATTTACTTGTAGTTAACCAAAGGGTATGGAACCAATTATCATTTTCATTATTAGAGTTCTCTGAAGCAGCCAACAAGGATTTAGTAGGTCAAAGAGGATTCGAATAGAAGGAGATAGGCTTGGACAACTGATAGTGAAAGGGGAGAAGACACAGACACGAGGAAGAAGTAGATGACCTAGAAGGAGCTATTCATTCCTAGCCTTCAACCAGTTCATACAAGCATATATATAGATAGATACATAGAAAGATATAGATAAACACACACACAACATCAATGAATCTCATTGCCATAAAAAATAGTATCATTAACTAAGTCTACCTCGTTACTCCCATTTCCTAATGTTCAACGCCCATCATATTCCCGGTCAAAAGAGACTTCAACCTCCAAACATAATGGCACAACATTCCACAACACTTAGCTACACCTTGCCCTCAAGATGTGGAACGAGGGAAGAGAAGGTGCAACTCATCTTCATTTTCCCAAGCCCCATCTTCATAGGGTGCATTGGACCAAACAATCAAACCTTCAATTACAATAAGCTCATTGCAACACCACCCCTTGTCTAATGACCGTAGCAGAACTTAGTGGGGGACATTATCAGGGTCTAGTGGTAGGGTCGCACCAGAAAATTAGAGGCAAGGTATTGTCAAAGTGAAAGACATGGTAGACAGGATGTGAGAGCCATCAGACAAATAAAAGGATAATTGACAGCGCTAATGTGCTCGAAGATACAAAAAGGCTCGTAGAAATTATCTTACAGTGCTACAGCAGAGTGCAGCACAAGAATAGTATTTTGGACTCAGCCAATGCCACGGATCGACCCATGCCTTCTTGCCACCAGGAATGGGCGGCATGTAAATAATGCAAAGAACAAATATATGCAACATACACGATCATCAACGCTCATTAGCTAATTCATTTATTGAAGCAGACAAACCAAGCAAAATACCAATACAGGAAATATTGATATTACATGTCATAGTCAATAATCACCTTGGAAGTGGCACCCTGAAAAAGTGCAAAGAATAGGCCTGATGTTATTGCATTTGTCACCTGGTTAGGACCACCCATGCCACTAACGATTGAAAACATGGCTCCAGACCCAAATCCCGCAACCAGCCTGCAGAAAAGAATGTATGAGTTCGATGTTAACCAAAAAGCTAGTTAATTGAACGACATGCCAACCTTTAGAGAAACCATCACACAGGTTTTACAGGGTAAACAAAAGTAGAAATCCTCTTCATTCTCCACTTTTGTGGATCTGGCATGGCCTATTTTAATAGGCTTTCCACAGGAAGGAGGACTCACAGCATCAGTCAATTTAAATACACATAGCAGTTGTAAACACTGATATTGGTGGTTACCAAAAATACAATTTTCATTTACATTTATGAGTCAAGGTGCTGCATAGAGGAAGATATTTACATTACAATGTGAGAGGGACAGAGGTACCCCATCCCCCACTTCACCCCCCCCACCCCCCCCCAACACAGCTCGGTCCATGGCTTCACCACTAAGAAGTAATCATCTAATGGCAGTCATTCACATTACTAACAAAATAATTGCTGCTCATGTGAGCTCAGGGCACTCATCTGTCTAACGTTGCAAACATGCCACCCAAAATGGCTATTCTTAGCATAGAAATATGATAATTTCTAACCATGCACTTTTTAAAGATTCAAGCTTCCCGTTCATAATAAATCATACCATAGTAAGAAAATTCACATGTATTTATTAGGGGAAATTTGACAAATTTGTATCAGAATGTAAATATTATATAATTCTTGAGGAACAGAAGCAAACTCATTTTCTAATATCCAATGCTAATTATACACTACTCCAAATAATACTTTCAAAAACCACTCTTTGTCAGTTATTTATTTCATCTAGTATTTTGCATATTTTTGCAGGGTTTTTTCGTTTACTTCACTTCAAACTTTGAAATACAAGTTTTCATATGCACAATTTCTTTTAGAGCATCGTAGGGTGATGGCGCCTTCCCCCCCCTTCTGCATCTCCTGCCCCGGCCTGCTATGCTTCCCCGTGGCTCCACCTTTCTCCAGCCATCTCCACCCCAACAACCCCGCTCTGCTCTCCTGCAGTCGGAGAGCCTGCCAAATCACAGGAGGGTAGGGAATGAGTGCCCCCAACCCCACACTTGACCCCGGTCTCCACCACTCTGCCCTGGCTTCTTGCCAGCAAAAGGTGCAGCTTTTTTTAAATAAGATCTGCTGGGAGACCTCCCTCGGTGCATGGTTGGCCCACCAAGTGGCTGCCAGAACTTTTATTTTTCTGTTTCTTTGAGAGTGTTGTCAGATTAGATCCAATGATGCTCACACACCAACCACAAGAAAGGTAATCTTTTGTGTTTTTAAAATATTCAAATTCAAAATTGACAAAAATTTTACCAATACATATGCCATATAATACCCGAACTTATGTCATACCATACTATTCCATATTAATTTTTTTTGTAAAATGCCGTATGCAAAACTGTCTCATACTCGATGTTTGGGAAATAGGTTTGTCCATCACTGGTTTTGAGCCGGGCTGGGTCAAAGGAGGTCACCTGAAAGGGTTCACCAGGTTGACCTAGGCAATTTTCACTATAAGCAAGTTTCCATTGTCACATCTTCTAACCTTTGAACACATACAGGAAATTTGATGAACAGTAAGAGAACAATGCTACCCTACACTTTAAAAACCCAGATAAACTGGCATATATATAAAACAATTAGGTGAGGGTCTTATCAGAGCGTGGAGAGAGAAGGTACTAGGCGGGCAACCATATAATTGCTGAAATGGTAATAGGCGGCTCAAAGAGAGGACGCATGAGCAACTGATGCAGACAATGGTAGCAAACACAACATCATTTCCTTCTCTGGTTAGCCATTGAATGTTCAGAATGCGAGGAAAGTGGAGATGGGGCCTGCAGATGACTGTCCACCTGCCTGTATTTGGTCTGACCCAATCTGGCTGGGTAAATGGTAGACCCTTCTGGATCAAATTGGCCTCCCCAGGGTTTAGAAACCCTTCGACCTGGCCAGTCTGACCCAGTAATCTGTCCTGAACAGGATTTTACCAGTCAACCTGGGCAGGCCAAACCTCAGAGATGGATGCTTTTGTTTACTATTTCCGCAGCAGAGCCTAAGGGTCATGAAATGAATCTGAACTACATTGCTAGAAACATGATAACATGAAGGTTAATATAAGAGATAAAGTGACTTTGTACACAAGACATAATGAACTATCCGTATGTAACTTTTAGGTACATAGTACACATCAAACACGGAACCATCCAATTATAACCTTTAGATGACAATTATAAATGACATAGATTGAAGCCATAGTACAAAGCAAGGAGATGAGGGACAAAAATAATCAATAAGCAAAGAATCACTCAATTCCCTGTTTCTGCAGAATAAAAAAAAAAAGATAAACATGCCCACTCAAATAAAATTTTTGAACTGGATCATGTTAGTGTGCCTGATCAGTTTGCAAGAGTCAGAGCAAGGTAGAAAAAGAAGGGTGTTAGAAACCAAGTTGCCTCAAAAGCTTTCTATTGTAGATCAATAGATCTACGAGGGATAATTAAGGGGAATAAGGGAAGAAATTTTATGTTGTAAAGAGAGGCGACAGGGAAGATAGGACAAAAGGGGGAAAGAATTAGGGTTGAGAAGAGAATTTAGACAAAAGGGAGGGAAGTCTAGAACGATAGATTAGGCCAGATCGATGAGGAGAGAAATCACCATGAGATAAGGGATTGTGCCAATGAGTTCTACACAATTCTATCACCAATGCTTATGCTTATCGAGGTGAGAATAAGCACAGCAAATACTCAATCAGATAGCTTGAATCAGGCCCACCATTGCTCCATTTCAAAGTTGTCCGCATTTGGTCCATTTTAAAGCCCATATGACCCAATAGAATAAGTTGGAAAAGATGGTGAGGTGCCAAGAATGGCCCACAAAGGTCAAATCCCCACTGGACAAACTGACCCAGCCAAAGCTCAGCTTTTGTGAGAAATGGCTTGGCCCAGAAAAGTGAACTTAACATCTGGACTGTGCATGAGAGAACCGCTGTGGCTTCAAATCTGCCGTTATAGACCCTGCTATGACGTGCTACAGACTTTTTAGTTGGAGACATCCAAACGGACCCATGGCCAACCCACACCAGACTAGCTGGACCCCAACCTGGGTTGCAGTGGACCCGCATCAAACCTGACCCAGATGAGACTTCTGAAAATAAGCTGTCTTCCTTCTTTCAGCAGGAAACCCTAGCGCCAAGCTGTTGCAGCCCAGCTGCATCAGCTAGAAGCGTTGCTGCCCCAATGAGCTATAGGTCATCAACTGAAAACCCCCACCGAAAGAAGTGTAGTTGGAGCTGCTCCATAGGTGGTGGTTCTGGGGGCAGGGCTCTCCAGACTTAGGTGCCTCCATAGTCAGAACCTTCTTGCCCTTGGCATCCAACATGAAGAACATCTTTCAAGTATTTTAAAAGAAGTCCACCAATTCTTCAAAGTCAGGAATGATGTCCTCTTGATTGGCCACAAGAGATTTCTTCATGCTAGCTTGCATGCTCAACATCACATACATCACCTTTTTTTATCTTTGGCCCAGAAGTTGATAAGAGATTCCTTCATTTTCATTGTACCCATGTCATTGGTCATAAGGGAATCTTTCATACTAATAAGGTGAAAGCTCACGTGCCACGATCTCAAGCACGATGTTTAGCACTTTGTTGCGTAATGTGACATTTGTCTATATGCTAAGGTGGAGACAACTACATCTAGATTAATGCAGCCTAAGGGTGTAAATGGATGGACTGACAGACACGGACCTAGACAAGGCATGTTTGCAATAATCCGTTTAACTCTTGCCGATGTGTTCGTCCACCCATTGCTCACAACATACATAGCATATGTCCATCAATGTGTGTCCATCACAGATGCAGATGAATAAGGAATGACATGGATGGACAATTATATGTGTATTCTCTAGCCAGGCCTACTCATCATCCCCATCGAGCAGGAGAAGGCTTCTCCCACTACGGCCAAATCTAGTCATCGTTTGGCCTGACTGTCTTCTCGGCTCCAACCAGAGAGGACTAGTCAAAAGAGGTTTGGGCTGGGAAGAAAGGAGAAGAGGTTGGCATCGACAGTACAAAGGTAGGCATGGCGGTGATGACGGTGTCATGGACATCAACTGCATTGGCAGTGGTAGTCGCCAGAACTCGATATTGACCCAGGTTACAAGGGCTAAAGAAGGTGGTCAGGCAGTAACACCAAGTAGATGGCCATGAAGGCGATCAAGCCATCACATCAAACAGACCTTGCCATTGCTGGTGATTCCAGCAATGACAAAGAGGAGAAGAACGTTGACAGTAAGTTACTGGCAGGGTAAGAGGGATGAAGGAATCAAGCAATGGGTAGACCTAATTATCAAAGATGGTGGCAATAGCTGTAAAATTAGAGAAATGGAAGCGAAGCTTTACAAAAAAAAGGATGGCAGCGCATTGGTCATGAGACCAGACAAATGAAATGTCTGACATACTAACTAATGTGGCTGACATTTGAGTTTTGACTGATATCAGCACTAAGTCCCTGTGAGAAAGAAGAATAGCAATTATAATGTCAGCAGATGTGAACAGTAACACACGGGCAACCGTTGTCAGCAGCCGCATCTGATAAAGAGCTGGACAGAAATATGTGTTTGCATCCGCGTCTGCACATACCAACAATGTGTCCACATCCACATCAGGCAGTCTATGGTCAGCCTCCTCCCACAGTGTTGCCCTTGCATTCTCCTGTTAATGAGGTGAATAATGCATTATTGACTCGAGATGAGGTCCTCTACCAGCTTTGCCTGCATTTGGCAGCAGCCCAAAATCAAACAAAGCAGGTTTATGATTGCTGCCACAAAGTTCCAGAGTTTCATGTTGGTGACTTGTTCTATCTTTGCACCAGCCATACCACAATAGTGTATTAGCCAGGTAGTGTGAAGTTTTCTCGTCACTTCCACAGCCAGTATCCTACAAGATTGGTGATGTTGCATATCATCTGCAATTACCTTCAGGTTCCGAAATCCATCCGATTTTTCATATTTCATGACTTCGGAAATATGCGGGCGATCCCTCAGTAATTTTTCCAATCCTTCATCCTTGGTGCCAGATCAGTCACGCCCTATTCCATATGCTATTCCATAGCAACGATGGATTCAACATCAGGGGCATGTGATCCAGGAGATTTAAATTTCGTGGTTGCACTGGCCACTAGATTTTGCTACTTGGGTGGTGGAGGATGATTTCCATGCTCAGTTTCAAGATTGGTTGCCTTGAGGACAAGGTGTGAGCGGAGCATGGTGGATGTTATGGATTTGGTGCATGATACTAATTTAGAACTTTGCTTAATTAAGTCGTTCTAGTTTCATTAGGAATATTTTTATTTCAGTCTATTAGGATTTCAGTTTCCTAGTTAAGTTAGACTTTATTTAAGTCATTGATTATTTCCTAGTTAGTGAAGGATTATACTATTGTCAAAGGAAGCCTAAACTAGTAAAAGGGCATCAGTCCCATTACTTTGTATGTACTGAATTTTGAGAATTGATGATTAGCACAGTTAGTTTCCCAATCTCCTCTCCTTCTCCTCTTCATCAAATACTTCTGCCCGTTCTTCCTATTTCTCTACAATATTTACTTGTGACTGTTAGGGGCTACAACACTTTCTGACAGAGAGAACATATTAATCCCATCATTCAAACTAAATTGATAATTATATGATAAGAATCAGGTAAAATCATCTTAGGAAAAAAAGCAAACACTCAATTTTCTTTACTTTGTTAACAAATTATAAATGGCTGTTGTCCCAAAGCTACAGATTATAATATATTAGTCATCTTCGGTACTTCACTTCTAAAACACAAAGAGATTGAGAATTTGAAGGAAGACTGAAGTTATAACAAAAGGAAGACACGATCCTTGACAATGTGAATAAGACTGAATCCATACCAAAAGGAAGATATAATCCTACCTGCCCTGCATATCCTCAACACCTCTTAATCTTTTCATCACACACAATAGACCTGCATTCACAC
This sequence comes from Saururus chinensis, assembly GCA_035235625.1. Lineage (NCBI taxonomy): Eukaryota > Viridiplantae > Streptophyta > Magnoliopsida > Piperales > Saururaceae > Saururus > Saururus chinensis. The sequence continues at coordinate 2,304,387 of CP141145.1, read as the reverse complement.
CAGTTATTACTGCAATATTTCGAGCCTGTACCAGCGGACCACCTGCCAAAGCCTGCAATTCAGAAAGATGTGTTTATTATTCTAGTTGCAACTTCTATATCAGATAAGAATGGATTTTGACAGAAAAAATTAACGCAGTTAAAAAAATTCACAGAAAAAATTTACAGATTAATGATGTAGATTGCACAAACTGACAGACAATGTGTGCGTAGATAGAACCAAAAGTATAAGATATGCCAAAAACTACTCAACCACTCATAAAATGCTAAAATATAGTAACATTTCATTTCTTGAAGATACATAATGAAGTGTCCAAGAGTACAGTTTGGATGCTAGATATGAAATATATAGCATACCAACACGCAGCCACGTGGAGTTTTGTCCTCAAACAAAGTATAAAAGTAGCTCATTAACTTCTAAGGCTTTTCACAAGATCAGAAGAAAAAAAAATAGAACATTTTTTGGCATTGCAAAAGTTATCACAAGTGTTTGTCCCATGTAAACTGTGATCAGATTGATAAACTGGTTTTTCAGCTTTTTAGCTTAAATGCAAGATATGCTGCTTCCTCAAACAAGTTTAAAGTAAAAGTTCTCACGTGGTAACCAACTTGTATATTTAAATGCCATTTCGTTGCACAAGCAGCCATTGGAAGAGCCATAACTCAAAAAAGGCACTTAAAAGAGTGTTAACAGCTGCAGTCTTAACCAAATAGCATTTTTTAATAGTTACAACTGATGCATGCTGACATACACAAAAAAAAGACCTGAGGTGTCTCGCTCAACAAGGAGAGATTCAACCAGCACATCACATGCTGGATTGGCAACTTAACCCAATTAGATGTGTACCCATTATACAAAACACATGCTTCAGAGTGGAAACGCACTTGCTTTTCGTTCAACACTTGTCAACAATTTGGTTTTAGACAAGTCAGAAAAATCAATCCTAAACATACTAAAATGGTCAAGAAGTTTCAAGGATTATCATTCTTTCTACAGGCAAATTCGAAAAGGCAAAATAGAATAACATAATTGTTCCCTGCAGAGCTAGTAAAAGCTAGATTCAACCACTAAATTAACTAAAAACAAATAGAACATATTGAATGATACAGAATGTTGGTCCATTGTTCAAAAATATGCAGTTTACCTTTGTTGATATGTCCAAAATTTGCTCTACCAGAGGTTGTCCAAAACTCATACGTGTATAATTAGGAGACCATTTCCAGTCAAAAGTAAATTCATACAAAATTGCTTTTGTCTTTCACTAAACTAAGATTGTCATGAACTTTTATTTTCAGCTAGCAAGAATCACTTAAAAGAAAATGCAAACAAAATAATTTTGTCGAAACTTCAAAATTAAAGCTCTGTTGAAATCATTAAAGTTGTAAAAGCTCATAACCCCAAATATAGGTTTACATAAATTTTTTTGCAAAAAAAGAGGGAAATAAATTGTGAATATTGATATTCTTCTCTATTTGCTAGAATCAGAGTATAGAGTCTCTTTTTAATCTCGGCCATACCAAATTATGCTGACCAGACTTCTATACCCGAACTTTGTTCTATCGTTACCATATATCAAGAATGACCCACATCATACATAGTAGTCAAAGGCAACTGCCTGGTAGGAGTGACCCACTTTGTTATTAGTTGTATTATTTATTTTTAATTTGATTGATTCATTTGCAAAGTGATGCCATTACATTGTAACTACTTGGGTGAATAAAAAAATTGAATTACCTATTCAAAAAACAAAAGAAATTGAAATAGGATTATGGAGGAATCAAACAACAGAAAAATACCCCTTGGCCATCCGTACTGCACTATAAAAGAACTCGTGGATGGCCCAAGTGTAAGGGATAAACAAGAATTTTGATCATGAATTCAAAATAAAATTAATTAGTAATTGCATCATGTACAGCACAACAATAGCATGTTGGAATTATTGGAAGAAGATAGACTTAGAAACAGATCAGAATGCTGATTTTAATTGATAGGCTCTTTTTGGAAATTTGAGGATGAAGTTTCTATTAAGCTGGGAGAGCTGTAGAATGGAGATCGTTACTCAGGTAATTTTGGTACCATCGTGTGATAATTCATGGTTTTGCTTAGTTATGCAAATTTCAAGAATGAAAATTTTATTGCCGGATGTAATCCTGCCTCTAAAATGAAAGGATAGGAGACTAGGACAAAAGGGGTGAATCGAAGACAATAGAAAAGGCCAAATCAAAGTTACATTAGGGTCTCTTAGTGAGAATTGGGATGAATGAGGTCTACCAATTCGAAGAAACAGGAGAAATTAGGGATGAGTTGGGGAGAGAAAAAAGCTTGGCTTAAAAAATTCGACCTTATATGTTTGTTATGTTAGAAAGCTCATTAAGCATGTTAGAAAGCTCATTAAGCTCCGCTCCATACATTTCATATTTTTAGTACTTTTTTACATTCAAAGTATTCAGCGGTGAAAAATGCAATTTATTTCAACAATGTAGAATGTTATGCGATTAGAGGAAATTTTGACAGAAATTTTTACTGAACTAGCCTTAATGAAAATCTATTTGAGGTTTGGGCAACATGCCAAGAACCCTAAAAGCACTCCTTTGCCTCCAGAAAACATGGGAAACAGATAGGTAGAGATAGAAGGCAAATGGACTATAGAGAGAAAGAGGGATTCTCGTTTCTTCTTAATTTTGTAATGATTTACAGAGAGAGAAGTGCTCTATTCAAGTAAATTAGCAGTGAACTTGCAATGGTTTAGAAGGAAATTAATTGACACAAAATTATTAGTTAGGTGTAGCATGTATATTCTTTCTAGAGTTGTCTGATCTTATTTATCTCCTTTACATGTTTTGACAACGAATATTATGTCTACATAGGAGTGGAAACACATGTATTAGGTTTGGATTATTTAGATGTTGATTACAATATTTTAAATAACAAATAAGAAATTTCATCATTTATATGTATTAGTACATAAAATCTAAATTTCAAAGTATAATTAACACCTAGTTTTATCTTCAATTTGTCTCAGGGAAAAAACATAATTTCACAAGTCCATAATGTAGTTGTTTTTCTCATAGTGTCTGTCAAGAATCATTAATATGTTAGGCTTTAATTTTCCATTTTTATTAAAAAAAATAGACCTTGAACTTGACTGATTTAAAGTAACTTATGAAACAATATTTTCCATAGTTTTTTGTAATTGTTGCAATCTAAGTACTTTATAACTTATAAAATAAAATTATAGCAACAATGTCATTTTTCTACTTTAGTCTAACTATTAGGAATTTTTCTACTGGAGTACTGAGGAGAAGAGCAAGAGCATGCAGGCTCAACCTTACAGGTATTTCACGGGTCTGCATCATCATTCAGCTTGTTTGTTTATCAATTGGTTCATCCAGAACCAGCCCAGTTCAAGGTCCGGAATCTGATGAACGAGTTTACTAGATATAAGTAAGTAATGATAAATGATTTTAAAAATGTTTCATATTTTTGTAAGGAAAATTTGAGTGACAATGTGACTACCACATAATGATTTGCCTTAAAACTTAGCGTGTTTGGCACCTAGAATATGAGAGTCTGGTTTTTAATGTACTTGAGTCACATTAGATTAAGATTCAAAATTGAAAATCCCCTGTTTCCTTGTGTGGGCATTGAGTTATTGTACCTTGAGATTTTTGTTATACTTCCTTCGTCCCATATTAAGTGTCCCTTTTGTAAAAAGTGTAAATTTTAAGGAAGGTGAGGAGCATCTTTGACAAAAAAAAAAAGACAAAACTCTAACTAGCTGTAACTAGCTTAGATTCTCGGAACTCTAACTCACTTAGATTCTCATACTCCTCTTAATATGGTAAAAGCATATTAGAAGCTTTCTACTTGGTGAGAGTATGGGAAATAGGACACTTATAAGTGGGATAAATGCTTTTTTTAAATGAGACACTGAAAATGGGACGGAGGGAACTCTCAGTACATAGGTATGCGGCTCGCTGAGTATAAGCATCATCAAGTTGACGACAACAACATTATAAAAATCGGTATCCAGCACAGATAATATAAAAGATGACAAATTTCCAGTTTCTCCTTCTCAAACAAGGAATATTCTGATTCTGAAAATCAGGAAAGCAATTCAATTTTCACATACTTTTCATCCCTAACGATTCTAATTAGTTCAAATTCAGCTCTAAAAGAATAAAAAAGGCAAATTTATTCTCTCTCTCTCTCTTTTCCTTTTTTTATTTACTATCGGATCTAATGTGGTAAATGGTCCAACCTGGGCCTGCTTAAAGGAAGACATGGCCTGGGACTCGACGCCGGCCTGAGGAGGGACGACGGCTGAGAGGTCCGGGGTAAGGGTGCCCAAAAGGCCCCCGATGGCCGCACCCTGGATGGCGTTGGTGGCGGTGACGACGGCAGCCTCGACCGGAAGCGGCTGCTTGGCAATCCACGTGTTGAACCCGGACTCCAGCTGCTTGAACTGCGTACGCAGCTGCTCCAGCGGGTTCGCCGGCAGGGCGGCGACCCTGGGCGCCGCCACCACAGCCGCCGCCGCCGCCTCGTTAGCTCCTCCCATGGCCAGCGGTCGAATGGATAAAACGAGGGAGAAATGAAGGGACTACTACATAGGGATTAGGGAAGGGAAGGGTTTTGTGATGGGAAAGCATTTTTTGATCCGCCTTACGACACCATTTGCTCAGCCAATCTAATACTGCCACGTCGCTCTCTATTCTTCACCTCGGTCGACTAGCCCGGCCCCATTGAATTCAGTTTCATATTCCCGTGTCAGCCACCTCCCCCCTGGCTCAAAGGACTGCTTGGGTGTAAAGGATTATATGTCATAATTTCATCTTGAATTAGGGCTCCGTGAGAATTTGTTACACTAATTTAAAATTTCGACCATCAAACAAAGTTAGTGAGATTCATGGTCTATTTGATTGAATTAGATGAGGTTGATGATTCAGCCGATTCCAACTCCCACCCTTTTTTTGAAATTATAAATTTTACTACTTTTTAACTATTACCCTTTTGTATTGATCTAAGCTTTAAACATTGTATTCCCTATTAGACCATGGTATGGGTTCGGGCCTGGTTTGGTATAACGGTGTCGCAGTCCGGGTAAGCCGGTACGGGTCACGGGGTCCAAGGGTGGTGGGGGCGGTCGCGCTGACCCCACTGGTACCTTCGTTACACATAATTCGAGTGGGACCTATATATGTCACACATGAACACTAGACATACATCTAGGTGTACATATACACATTGTGAGGCCCATATGCGTAAATTATGTGTTGAAGGTGAGACCCGCATTTTTAGTGAGAGGTCGACCCTGTCGCGGGCTTGGCCATGTGCAGGGGGTCTAGGCCTCCGCGGGCTCTGTGTGTCAGAGCCCGCTCCCGTTGTGATCGAGCCTCTATAAGAAGCCCATTGGAATTTATGCACTTAGCCCATGTAATCTCAGCTCATTTGATTCAAACCCGTCGTTTATGGAAAGAAAGGTGCTTTAAGAGAGGGAGAGAATAAGGGAGAATATTTCTCCCTTATTCCCTCAACTTGAATGGGGCGTCCCCCATATTTTGGATCTGATTTGAAGAATCAGATTGCTCTCTCTCCATTCATCTCTCCCCTCTCTAATTTGGGTCGCCCCTCTCCATTGCTTGCTCTCTCTTCCAAAACCAGTCCGCCCCTCTCTCTTGTGTGATTGTGTGCAGCTTGCGTGGAGTTTGATCAAGGTGATTCTCTCCTTCTTTGCTAAGAAGAGGAGGTTGTAGAAGGGTTGAAGATAAGGGGCTATTGTGCTGAGAATTCCTTCACTCCAAGCAAGGGTTTGAGAGGAATCGTCACAAAAAGGTATTGTCTTAATCCCTTTCTTATTGATCTTGCTATTGGTACGAGGAGGCTGATTTGGAGGGCGTGCTAGGGCTAGATCAAGCCCAAGGTTAGTACATGTTAATTCCATGTTAATTATATCTTCCTTTGATTAAATTATATGCATGGTTATTGCTAATTGTAATTAGAATTGCATGTATGTGTAGATCTTGTTTAAATATTCGATTTTTTGTGCGCCAACCTCTCCCACCACTGCTTCCGCTGCTGGCCGGCCACTCTACAGTGGTATCGGAGCCAATAGGGAGGAGGTTTGGCCGCTGATTTGGTGAAAATCCAATTAAATTTACCCGATCTAGGTTTAGATCTGTAAAATTAGGATTTTTGCCTTAAATCGTTTGATCTACTATTAGAATCAAAGGGCTTTTCATTTTGAATTGATTATAATTATAATTAGCATGTTATTTGAATGATTTGGCTGCTGGTTTTTTGTGCACGATTGAATGCATAAGGGCATAGTGGTCATTTCACCACAATATTTTTTGTGCATTTTTTTCTCTGATCACGATTTTGGCACACACTTCCCTGCTAGACAGCAAGGGCCATTTGAATTATTTATTGTGATAATAAATTTAATTTAATTGGTTAATGGTGTAAATTGACCAAAATAGCCCTAGGGGCATTTTAGATAATTCACACGTGCATTGTGTGTGCTTATTATAGTTCTGTCCAGATCTTGTATTCTCTGTGTTGATAACTTGCTTAAGTTGCTGTGAAATTTTTTGGTGTGTTGTGTGAGGGCGGAAATTACCAAACTACCCCTAGGGGCATTTTGGTAATTATACATCAAAAATTTTCTGGACAGAATCTGAATTTTCAGCAGCGTTTAGAATTGTATTTTTTACTGGATTTTGACTGGAAAAGTTCTGTGATTAGTTTTGGTGTACCCTTAAGGGTAGAAATTACCAAACTACCCCTAGGGGCATTTTGGTAAATATACACCAAAATTTCTGGACAGAATTTTTTAAAATTCCAGTAGCCTCTAAATATGTTTATTTTCTGATTTATATGTTGGGTTATTTGTTTTGGGAATTCTAAATTCATAAAACACATAGAAACCTAATTAGGGTAATATCCTTTAAGGGGTAGTGGGGGTTATTTTTGGAAAATAACCCAAAACCCTAATTAGGTAATTCTAACTAAGGAAAACCCGGATTAATATACTCAAGTTGTCCCTAGGCTTATATTTAGATTTAGAGTTGTCTAAGTAAGTACCTTTATAATTAAAGCAAAAAGCCTACCACAAATAGTACTGATACCCTGTTCATTGCCTGTTTTTTCCTTGTAGATTAAAATGGCTTCCAAAATGGTAACTGCCGAGTTAGGGAAAACTGAGAAACTTAATGCTGATAACTATCTGGTGTGGAAGAGAAGGATTCATCACATCCTGACTCTTTCTGATCTTGCTCATGTACTTGAGCAGGTCATTGAACCACTACCAGAGGGTACATCAGCTGATCAGTTTAAAGATCTTGAGAAGCTGAGGGATGATGATAATAATAAGGCTAGGTCCACTATTCTTACTTTCATGGAGCCTAAGATAGAACGACTCTTTGAAAAGTATAAGACTGCCAAAGAGATGCTGGATGCAGTGTCTGTGAGGTATGGGGAGCAGACTGAGGCTCATAAAAGAATGTTATACTCTAAATACCAAAATTCCAGGATGAGGGAGGGAGATGATGTGAATGAGCACCTGAGTGCCATGTCCATCATAGCTGATGACCTGGAGACACTGGAGGACCCCATCTCTGAGGGAATCCAAGTGTCTACAGTGTTGAACAACCTTCCAAAATCTTGGGAGAGTGTAGTAATTTATCTTAACATGAGCGACCAGAAGATCACAATGGAGGCTCTAACTGCCAAGCTTAGGCTTAAGCAAGAAAGGAGGAACCATGTGAAGGCTTCTGGGGGGTCTGCTACTGCCAACTTGGTACACAACTCTGGTGGGGGCAAGAAAGGTGGACAGGGGTCTGGTCCCTCTAAGAAAGTTTTCAAGAAGAAGGGGAAGAAGCCTCAGAACAAAGGCACTGGTAAAGGGAATGACAAACCCAAAGGTGCATGTTTCAAGTGTGGCCAGATGGGTCACTTCAAGGCTAACTGTCCCCAGAAGGATAGCCATTCAAGCAAAGACAAGGGCAAGAGCGAGGACATCGTCTGTGTTGTCTCTGAGGTGATGCATGCTGACATCAAGGAGAAGACTTGGTGGCTGGATTCAGGAGCAACTGTGCATGTTTCCCACTCTAGGGGAACTAGGGGCGAGATGGTCAATCTGATTCCAGGCCAGAACAAAGTCTTCATGGGGAACAACACGTACTGCTAGGTGGAGGATATGGGGAGCTACAGGATTCCTCTGCAGAATGGGTCTAACCTTGTCCTAACAGATGTGTTTTTTGCTCCTTCCATCAGGAAGAACCTAATTTCAATCCCTGTTTTGACCAAGAAGGGGTTTGAGGTTAGGTTCAAGGGGAGTAAGGCAACTGTGGGCAAGGGTGGGATTGTTTTATTTACTGCTTCTTTAATTAATGGATTGTACTGCTTAGATGTAATGAACTCTTTTGAATCTAATAAAATAAGCGTTTCTGAGTATATTGTTTTGTCTGTGGATGATGCTTTGCTTTGGCATATGCGTTTGTGTCATGTAAATGTAGATAAACTACATCGTATGTCGAGCGCTGGGTTATTACCCAAAATATCCAAAGACCTACGTGTGTGCGAGGATTGCTTATTGGGTAAGATGAGCAGGCAATCCTTTCAAAAGGGACAAAGGGCAAATGAACTGTTAGGGGTAGTACATTCTGATATCTGTGGGCCCCTGAATGTTCAGACCCACAGAGGTATGACGTATTTTATTATGTTCATTGATGACTATTCAAGATACGGGTACATGTATTTAATAAGCAGGAAGTCTGATGCCTTAGATAAATTCAAGGAATTTAAAGCTGAGGTAGAGACTCAGTTAGGCAGGAAAGTAAAAATCCTGAGGACTGACAGGGGTGGCGAGTACACCTCTGACCTGTTTAAAGATTTCTGTACCGATCAGGGAATAGTTCACCAGTACACCCTACCGTACACTCCACAGCAAAATGGAGTGGCTGAATGGCGTAATAGGACGCTTATGGACATGGTAAGGTCCATGTTAAATCACTCTGAGTTAGGAACTAACTTCTGGGGTGAGGCTTTAGACACCGCCGTGTACATCCTTAATCGTGTATCAACAAGGGTAGTCCAACAAACACCTTATGAGTTATGGACGGGTCGACGTCCAAACTTAGGGCATCTTAGAGTGTGGGGGTCTAGGGCACACGTAAAGGTGTCTGACCAGCATAGGTCAAAGCTAGACCCTAAGACCATAAAGTGCAACTTTATTGGTTACTGTGATCACTCTAAGGGGTACTGATTTGTGGTTCACCACACGGATGGGACAGTGGGGGTTGTTGAGTCTATAGATGTTTATTTCTTGGAAGAGGAATTAAACCCTAGAATTCATAACAAGAAAGTTGATTTATTCGAGGTGGTTAAAGAGGCTGGTCCTAGTACTTCCCCAGAGGAAGTAATTAGATTAGATCAAAACCAAACTAAACCAGAACCCAGGGCATTGAGGGAAAGAAGACCTTCAATTCTGTTGAGGGACTTCTATACAATGCTAGGGGAGGACAACGTCACGTTAGATGAACCTATTCTAAATGACCCGATTACCCTTGAGCAAGCTTTAAGTCTTCCAGACGCTCAAGAATGGCAGGTTGCTATTCAGGAAGAGATGGACTCTATCCTAAAGAACAAGGTCTGGGAGATAGTGGATCCACCTGAAGGGCGAAAGCCTATTAGGTGTAAATGGATCTTCAAAAAGAAGCTTAAGGCTGATGGGTCTATAGATAAGTACAAGGCGAGATTAGTGGCCAAGGGGTTCACCCAAGTATATGGGATGGACTTTAAGGAGACATACTCACCGGTGTCAAGATTTGACTCGATTAGATGCCTCTTAGCATGCGTTGCTTACTTTGATTTAGAGTTGCACCAAATGGATGTAAAGACTGCCTTCCTAAATGGAGATTTAGAGGAGGAGATTTACATGGAACAACCTGAGGGTTATGTGATTCCTGGAGAGGAACACAAGGTGTGCAAGCTCATAAAATCATTGTATGGCCAAAAACAATCTCCCAGGCAATGGTACTTCACTTTTCACAAGGTGATTAGTGAGTATGGGTTCATAGTGAACGAACACGATCATTGTGTCTATACCTTCCAGGATGGGACAAGGTATATGATGTTGTCATTATATGTAGATGATATACTCTTGATGGGGAATGATCTTAGTATGATAGTTAGTTTAAAGGAGTGGCTCAAAACCCAGTTTGAGATGAAAGACATGGGTGAGGCATCCTACATCCTAGGGATGAAAATTGACAGAGATAGAAAAGTTAGGAAGCTTAGTATATCTCAAGAGTCATACATAGAGAGCGTTCTCAAGCGCTTCAATGTCATTGGTTGGAAAACCATTGAATCCCCTATATACAAAGTCTTGTGTTGTCTAAGAGTATGGCTCCTCGGTCAGAGGAAGATCGACTCCGGATGGAGTCAGTGCCATATGCACAGGCTATTGGCAACTTGATGTATGCCATGACCTGTACTCGACCTGATTTGAGTTTTGTGGTAAGCTTGTTAAGCCGTTACCAAGCAGACCCTGGTCTTCAACACTGGCAAGCAGTGAAGAGGGTATTTTGGTACCTATTAGGGTCTAAGAGTTTAAAACTCACTTATCAGGCGGAAAGTCTATCATTGGATGGATATAGTGATTTAGACTATGCGGGGGACCCAGATGACAGGAAATCCACTGCTGGATATGTCTTCATGTTTGGAGGCGGTGCTATATCGTGGGCAAGCAAGAAACAAAAGAGTGTTTCTAAGTCTACGATGGAAGCTGAGTTTTATGCATGCAGTATTGCAGCTTCCCAGGCAGTTTGGATTAAGGAGTTTCTAGCAAAGTTGGGGCTAGAAAACTGGACTGATGCTCCTGTCCAGATGTATTGCGATAATCTGGTTACAGTGTCGACACTTAAGAATGGGGAGATCAGTGCTAGGGGTAAGCACATTGAGGTGCATTACTATTACATCTTCGACATGCTACAAAGAGGAAAAGTGACTGTGAGTCATCTTCCTACTTTTGAGATGTTGGCATATCCGTTCACTAAGGCCTTAACAACGGATCTATTTTCAAAGCACGCTCATAGCATTGGTCTTCGACAGGACTAGCGCTGGTCGCTGTTGGACCATATGAGCCCTTCACCCATAGTGGGGGATGTTGGACCATGGTATGGGCTCGGGCCCGGTTTGGTCCAACGGTGTCGCGGTCCGGGTGAGCCGGTACGGGTCACGGGGTCCAAGGGTGGTGGGGGCGGTCGCGCCGACCCCACTGGTACCTTCGTTACACATAATTCGAGTGGGACCCACATATGTCACACACGAACACTAGACATACATCTAGGTGTGCATATACACATTGTGGGGCCCAGACGCGTGAATTATGTGTTGAGGGTGGGACCCGCATTTTTAGCGAGAGGTCGACCTTGTCGCGGGCTTGGCCGTGTGCAGGGGGTCCAGGCCTCCGCGGGCTCTGTGTGTCAGAGCCCGCTCCCATTGTGATCGAGCCTCTATAAGAAGCCCGTTGGAATTTATGCATTCAGCCCATGTAATCTCAGCCCATTTGATTCAAACCCGCCGTTTATGGAAAGAAAGGTGTTTTAAGAGAGGGAGAGAATAAGGGAGAATATTCCTCCCTTATTCCCTCAACTTGAATGAGGCGTCCCCCATATTTTGGATCTGATTTGAAGAATCAGATTGCTCTCTCTCCATTCATCTCTCCCCTCTCTAATTTGGGTCGCCCCTCTCCATTGCTTGCTCTCTCTTCCAAAACCAGTCCGCCCCTCTCTCTTGTGTGATTGTGTGCGGCCTGCGTGGAGTTTGATCAAGGTGATTCTCTCCTTCTTTGCTGAGAAGAGGAGGTTGTAGAAGGGTTGAAGATAAGAGGTTGTTGTTCTGAGAATTCCTTCACTCTAAGAAAGGGTTTGAGAGGAATCGTCACAAAAAGGTATTGTCTTAATCCCTTTCTTATTGATCTTGCTATTGGTATGAGGAGGCTGATTTGGAGGGCGTGCTAGGGCTGGATCCAGCCCAAGGTTAGTACGTGTTAATTTCATGTTAATTATATCTTCCTTTGATTAAATTATATGCATGGTTATTGCTAATTGTAATTAAAATTGCATGTATGTGTAGATCTTGTTTAAAGATTCGATTTTTTGTGCGCCAACCTCTCCCACCACTGCTTCCGCTGCTGGCCGGCCACTCTACACTCCCTCCGTCCTATGTTAATAGCTCCAATAGGAAAAAAACTATGTTCTATATTAATTACTCCATTTAGTTGAATTTAAACCAGCATATATCTTTAATGCTTCTCATGTAAAAATTAATTACTCTCTGATTCTAATTGGGTGTTAAAGTTTAGGCGTTGCGTGGAGTTTTACTGAGAAAGAGAGATATTATGGATCGTGAAGTATTCATAGTAGTGAAAGCCGGCGATCTGTGCCGCCTCCAATACTTAGCCAACTGGAGAAGTAACTTGTTTGATGTGGAACACCCAACGGAAATACGGCTCTCCACCTTGTAGCAAAATTCAACCATGTCAACATAGTGGGCGAGCTCTGCATGAACCATCCCTCCCTCCTGTTCTGGAAAAGCAAGGGGGGCGACTCTGCCCTTCACTTGACAGTGAGGGCCAGCAATTCTCACATTACCCGTATGCATCTGGAATGTGCTCGTGGCCAGGAAGTTTGTCATCGGTGTCGGAGTTGCTTGAGATGAAAAACAGAAATGACTGCACGGCCTTGCACAAAGCCGTGAGGAATAATCACTACGGTGTCATTGAGGTGCTGATGTAGCCAGGGGCGAGGGTGACATTAGGAGTACAGCTAAATGCCATCAATTCCTCCGTCAAGACCATGTTGTATATGGCAGCTAAGAGTGGTGTTATAAGAACAAAAATTAGATATGATTACTATATGGCAGATAAACAACCACCTGGTCTCCCGGACAGTAGTGATTCTCCAAGGCCTGGATCGCCGCCGCCCACCGCTCGCAATCATTAGATGTTTCCAGCAACTCAAGAACCGATTCTTCCAGTTGCCTCACCTATATACAAACAGAAATTCAATTGCAACAATCCAAAAATCCCAAATGTTTAGAAGAAGAAAAAGCACTTCACGCAAAAACCAATTAGAGGTGTGTGGTTAATGTACCATGTCGGACTGGTTTTCCCTCTCCAAGCCTCTGCCACAGTTTTAATCATCGACAGCGCTCTCCGAATCTCCTGAAAGCATAACACAAAGAAAGGGATAGCGAGATTTTCCGGGCAGGAAACAGATTGGAAGAAGATGGAGATTAGGATTTTGGAGGACAGGGGGTGTTTGGTGTTACCGCGGTCAGGGACTGGTAATCGGAATTCTAGGTGGAGGCCGCGGTGGAGATCCTAGCATATCCACGGTCACCGCTGCGAGGTGTGGAGGTCGATGCCATGAGCCCGGAGGGAGAGAGAGCCACCAATAAGCTTTCACAACGTTGTAGCCTTTACATAGACGGAAACGGTTCTCAAAACCTCGTTACCGCTCCATCTCCGTTACCCTCGTTCAAAAGAACACTGGGAGACCACTAAAGCGTGGCTCTCTTCCTGCCTTCCTCTGTTCAAGCTGGCCGCCCCGTCCCTCTCGCTCCTCCTCCCTCCTGATCAACTGCGATGATCGGGCATCATGGAAAGGAGCTCCGGCGCCAGCACAACTTGGAGCTAGAGACACCCTCCCTTATCCAAATCGCCGCCACCCAAATCACTAACAGCTGTAGCCACCTCCTTTCCCCCCTCCGGCGACCCGATCCGATTGTATTGGGCTTTTGCAGGCGCGGCAACGGGGAAGATTCCGGAGCTGCTGGAGCCCAACGCCTGCTCACGGGGATGCTGCAGGAGCGACAAGATCCTCATGCACCTCCATCCTTCCTCATACTCCCTCCTCACCTCAATTGCTTGAGGTAACTGCCAGTCTCTGCTACTGCTGCCGCCTTTCCTCTTCATCATGTTCACTTCTTTTGTCTCATCTCTCCCTCTCTGAACTTGTGCGCCTTTTTGCCTAATTAGGTTCAGAAAGTGTCGTTTACGAGGGACGTCTGGAATATGGATGGCAAAACGGTGGCGGCAAAGAAGCCCATTTTGTCCACATCGGATGACCTCGCTGATTCGGTTTTGTTGCATTTTGTTCTTTCTTGTTTTCGGGTATGTGGGATATCGGTTTTCAGCTGTAAAATGCCAGTTTTTCAAGTTTGTAGGTTTGTGGAGTGAATAAATTGTGAGAATGGGACGCCCTTCGTCCCGGTCGTCAATGACCAGATCATTCGCAGTTTCCTACCCCAAAAATCGGATTCTACTCGTACGTATGATACAAGGCTTTGCATCTTTTCTGGCACTGTCAATCCTGCCCTTTAGCAGGTAATCACATGGAAAATGTACGTTTATTTTACTACTTTTGTCAGTACTATCAACTGATGGTGTGCTCACGACGCCTCTATATATGAATTTGGCATAACATTTTATACGTGTATTTTCCGTTAGACTGAATTGGTCAGCCACTATATACCACGCTAATGACTTTTGTCGCTGATTGAAATTTAGTTGGTGTAGCTAATTAAATGTTTGGCAATCTGAATTTCTTCTGATAACTGCTGCTATTGCTCTAATTTTTCCTAATAGGAAATTGCGTGCTACATGGGCCTTGGAGCTAGGAAAGATTAAGATTAAGAGGTTTGCTGATGGAGAAATCTATGTGCAATTACAAGAAAGTGTAAGAGGTTGCGATGTTTACCTGGTGCAACCAACATGCCCCCCTGCGAATGAGAATCTTATGGAGCTCTTGATAATGATTGATGCATGTCGGAGGGCGTCTGCAAAAAAACATAACTGCAGTCATACCTTATTTTGGATATGCGCGTGCCGATAGAAAGGTAGAGGAGTCTGGTTGTTTATGGTCAATACATTTAGTCTCTTGCAGAAGCCTGTTAGTCATTTCTATTGTTATGTACCAAATTGTAATGCATTAAGACACAAAGGGATTTTCATATCCCTAGGACTTTTTTTAATGTCACTTACTTGGAGGTAGGGTTTTCTAAATATCTTGTCTTTGTCAGATTTTTTTATTCTTTTTCATTTCGTTGTTGATTCTAGTATCATTTTTTTAATTCCATTTTTAATTGCAATTCCAGTAACATTCTTTTATCACTTTGGCTTTTACTTCTAGACTCAAGGACATGAATCCATGGCAGCAAAATTAGTTGCAAACTTGATCACTGAAGCAGGTGCAAACCGAGTGTTGGCATGTGACTTGCATTCTGGGCAGTCAATGGGATACTTTGACATTCCAGTCGACCATGTGTATGGCCAGGTAAGTTGTTTATGTGGTTCTATTGAAGAAATAATAAAGAGCCATTTCTTTAGATAGTCTCCTCAAATATTCAATTCGCTCCATATTTTGACTCTATTGTTGTTCATGCATTTGTAGCCTGTGATTCTTGACTACCTGGCCAGCAAGACTATCTGCTCCAATGATATGGTAGTGGTCTCACCTGATGTTGGAGGTGTGGCCAGGGCTCGTGCTTTTGCTAGCCAGTGGGCTTTGATGGTCAATCCTCTGTTATTTTCTTAGAGATTATTGTCTTTGTAGTTTTTCTGCGTTGTTGTTGATATTGCTCGCATGATTAATATATAGGAGTATCATTTTCTGAGAAAGGCATCATTTGTCTGCGTTGTATTATGAGTTCGACAAGATTAGTGGGAAGTTTAGGGAGTTTTGAGTAGTGGGTATCTGATAATTTGATTAGGATTGAGGAAAAGTTGAAGCTCTTTTTCCCTCTATTGATAGGGTGCTGTGTTTTTGAATCATTTTAATGGTGTTGGGATTGCTTGGTTATAGGTACGTATATTACTTTGGATTTGACAAGAGGGTCCGACCAAATCTATACATTATTACGGAGATTTTTTCTAATTTATTCTGCATGCCCGCTGATGTTGGTTACTTCCAATGCCTCTGCTTTCATGTCTTCTGGTTATAAATAGTTTCCTAGCTACCAGAGAGATTACTCCTTCCTCTCAGTTGTAGCATTTGATATGCAACAACTTTCAATGTCCTATTAGTTCATGGAAGATTAGACTTGGGCTTACACAAACAAAAACAAGGACAATGCTTCCCAATTATATTCTTAGGAGAGGCTCTAGGTAAACTTTGTGACCAAATGATAACTTCCCTCAAGTAAGCATTTTAGATATCTTGTCTACGCTGATTCATTATTAACTTCCCCATGGGATTGATCAATTGAGATGGATTGTTTGGATCACATCACAATTATTATAAATTGTTGATGTGAACTCTCATGTACATGAAATCATCTTATCAATAAGAGTGATGTTGTTCAGATATAATGAAAATGACATCTTTTACCATTTGAACTTTAACTAAATGTGAAAGGAATCTTATTTATCTATTGGTATGTTGTAGTGAGCTTCTCACAGGTGTTGTGCCTTATACAAATCTCTGTGCAGAAGCTTAGGTATCCTTTCATTTTCTTTCTCCAAGTATCACACCACATAATATGCAATGTAAATTGTCACCATATTTATGTTTTGTACATTATTTTCTGATTATAATTTCATAAAATAGTAAGCAATTTTTATAAATACAATATCGGGAGTATTTTTATTAAACTATGGAAGCAAACTGAGTTTTTAATAATGAAAAAAATAATGACTGAAAATAACTCATACAACATTAGTAGAGGGAGGAGCAAGATAATTCTACCTCTTTGTGGGGCTCTTGACGGGGAGTTTTGACAAACTGTTGGGTCATTTAGCTAATAAATTGATTGGGCAATGCTTATTTGAGATGACTAACGGAGAAACAACTATGGGAAAGAGAAACTGTCTTTTTCCTGTATGCCTCTCTTAGTGTCCTGTCTACCATTAGCAAATATGCTTACAAGGTTCTTTGTCACTTTGTTTGTTTCTCCATATAATACTCAGAATATGTTTTTCATGTAAAAACTAATGAAGACAAATCATAATCTACTATTATCAACTTTAGTGATTGATTTATGCCAATGTCATCCAGGCATACACAGTTCTTGAAATGAATTACATAGAACAACAACTAACAGATGTTGTGGTTTCCCAAGGCTTGAGGCCAGTTCTTGCTGGGTCTGAATCAAGTGCTCCATTGAGTCTCCTCTCATTGATCCAAATATGCTGGGATTCCAACCTGCCAAATTATGCTTTTGGCTGATCAGTTGCTAGTATCTGGGAGCATATGATGATGCATCCAGCACAAAATCGGGCTCGGATAAGGTGTAGTTGATGTTATGATGAGTCGGAGATGTGAGGTGGAGGAGTTTCATATTGAGGTCCTATGAAGTCCTAATGCTTCTTTATTTGGTTTAGTACTCTAGTGATTGTTCCTGATGACTGTGTTTGTATATTATTGTAAGACTAGACTTATTTTTTTGCTGCAATGCTTTTGATGGTGATGATGATAGAGGAAAATGTATTTTGGATGCTTGTTGTCCTCTTGTAAAATGTTCTAGTGACTAAATTTTACGTTGATAATGTCAGGTTGCCATGTTTAACAAAGGGTGTTTAGTAAGTTTGATTTGTGTTACATTTATATGGTTGCAAATTACTTACAGTAACTTAGGATTTAGAGCTACATATGTTATCTAATTTTGTGACTGATGATAGGGCTTGGGAAAACATGTAGGAGCGGATATAAGGAGCATTTGCTGGAGGCTAGAATGTACGCAATCAAAGTTCAAAGAAAGATCGTGACCGAGAAAGATTTTTTTGATGTGGTTAATAAAGTTATAAAGGGTTATCAGAAGTTCAGTGCCACTCCCAAATATATGATCTACAATTAAAAGCTTTATTTCATTGCTCTCAAAAGCAATAATTTTTGGTCTTCTCCTTTTTTATTTATTTGAAACTACGTTAGTTTGAGAATATTTAATCTTTGCAATTTTAATGATTGAATAAGCTTTGTTTATTCACATAAGTTCACAGTTTATTATGTAGTTTGAATATTGTGGCTTTAGATATTTGTCTGAGTGCTGAGAAAAAATTCTTTTTATTTATCCAAACTACAGTCCCACTGAAGCCCTTTCCAAGATGAGCTAAACCAGTGGTGGATATGTAGCTATTACTTAAATAAGAAAATGTAGGAAATATACGTGTTCTAAACAAGCCACAGGGCAGAGTAACAAATAGTTTCTCTAGACATTTCTATCTACACGTATATTTCCTACATAACAGCTACTCTGCCCTGTGGCTTGTTTAGAGAAACTATTTGCTACTCTGCCCTGTGGCTTCACAACAGCTGAATCTATTATAAGTTATTTGATATTATTCTTATTGGATTTGAACTTCTCTGAAATCAGGGTATGTTAATTAGTGCAGGATGTCATAGGTGTTTTGTCTTATGCACGAAGAAATATTTTGTCAAATCAAGCTGAAGGAAGATCAATCAAGATGGTCATTGTGATTTTCCCACCTGGTGATTCCACAATACTGTTTTCTCTTGTACATCTATTTTGGAAGAGTCAAATTGATATCCAAGCTCAAGGCTCAAGAACCCTTATTAACCTATGTTTTGAGACTTCATCATCCTGACAAATTTTATTTTTGTTTTTCGTAAATGTGCCTCACTGTGAGTGAGAGAAGGTTAATTTTAACATGTATGACTAAAGACACGTTTTGTATATATCTATTATTTGTAGAAAGAGCTCATTAAAAGATATTGGATCCCAATCCCGTAACTGTATGGTGAACCTACATAAAAAGAGCTAAATGAAGAAGGAAGAGTTGTTGTCTTTGGTTGTAGATTTTTAAGGTAAATTTCACTTGTCCTATGAGGTTCTCTTCTAATGTGAAGAAGCTCATCAAATGGATATTAAATCCTAATCTCGTAACTATAATCTCCATTCTTACCTTGTGTATTTGACACAGTTATTTACCTTTATTTAAATCCTAATCCCGCAACGTTGTTGCAATGTTGTAACATTATTACTGCAATGTTATAACATTATCGCTGTAACATTATAGCATTATCGCTACAACATTGTAGCAATAACGCTGCAATGTTGCAGCGTTATCCCTGTAACGTTGTAGCGTTATCGCTACAACGTTGTAGCGTTATCGCTGCAACATTGCAATATTATCGTTGCAACTTTGCAGTGTTATTGTTGCGCAATGTTGCAGCGTGATCACTGCAACGTTGTAGCAATAATGCTGTAACGTTGCAGCAGCAATGTTGCAGTGTGATCACTGCAACGTTGTAGCAATAATGTTGCAACAATAACATTACAACGTTGCAGCAATAACGTTGTAGCGTTATCGTTACAAAGTTATCGTTGCAATGTTGTAGTGTGATCGCTGCAACGTTGTAGCAATAATGTTGCAATGTTGTAGCAATAACGCCGCAATGGTGTAGAGTTATTGCTGCAACGTTGCAGCAATAACGCTGCAATGTTGCAGCATTATCCCTGTAACGTTGTAGCGTTATTGCTGCAACGTTGTAGCATTATCGCTGCAACATTACAACATTATCATTGCAACGTTGTAGCGTTATTGTTGCGCAACGTTGCAGCGTGATTGCTACATCGTTGTAGCAATAACGCTGCAATAGTGTAGCATTATCGCTGCAACGTTGCAGCAATAACTCTACAACGTTGCAGCGTTATTGTTGCACAACGATCGCCGCAACTTTGCAGCCTGATCACTTGTAATGGCTACAATGTTGCAGCGTTATTGCTACTACAACGTTGTAGCATTATCGCTGCAACGTTGTAGCATTATCGCTGCAACGTTGCAACGTTATTGC
Organism: Saururus chinensis; assembly: GCA_035235625.1. Classification (NCBI taxonomy): domain Eukaryota; kingdom Viridiplantae; phylum Streptophyta; class Magnoliopsida; order Piperales; family Saururaceae; genus Saururus; species Saururus chinensis. The sequence continues at coordinate 2,284,567 of CP141145.1, read as the reverse complement.
TATCGTTGCAATGTTATTGCTACGTTGTTGCTACGTTATCAATAAATATTGAGTATCATACATCCTTCTATGCTTCTTACACAATGAGCGGATTGCATAATTTGATCTTAGGCATTGTAAAAATAACAAAAGAGAACAAATGTGCCATAACAAGAATGTTATATATGACACGTAGCAATAACGATATATCATTGTAGCGATAATATTACATCGTTGTAGTGATAATGTTACATCATTATAGCGATCTTGCTACAACATTACGGCAATAACGTAACAGCAACGTAGCGATAACGCTGCAACATTGCAGCAATAACACTGCAACGTTGTAGCGATAATGCTACAATGTTGCAACAATAATGCTCCAATGTTGCAGTAATAACGCTACAACGTTGTAGCAGTAATAACGCTGTAATGTTGTAGTGATTACAATGTTGTAGCGATAATGCTACAACGTTGCAGCATTATTGCTACAACGTTGCAGCGATAATGCTACAACGTTGCATCGTTATTGCTACAACGTTGCAGCGTTATTGCTACAACGTTGCAGCGTTATTGCTACAATGTTGCAGCAATTACACTACAACGTTGTGCAACTATAACGTTGCAGTGTTATTGCTACAACGTTGTAGCGATAATGTTATAACATTGCAGCAATAATGCTACAACGTTATAAAAATAATGCTATAACATAGCAGCGATAATGCTATAACATTAATGCCATAATGCTACATCTTTTAGAGATAATGTTATACCTTAATTCGGCCTATGTATTAAACGTCTACATTTGATGAAATAACCAATCAAATTACGAATCAGCTATGGATGTTCAGGGTTTTAGGGTTGAAGAGAAAACTAGTCTGCCACCAAACTGAAACCCACTTGCAATGCCACCAGTTCTAGGAAATTGCTTAGGTGTAAATTTTTGTACATTGGTAAATTTTTGTACCTTTGTGCCAGTAAAACTATCAATTGAATCAAAGAATTATAACATTACAAAGATTAAATGTTCTCAATGACGCTACTTTACAACAATTGAAAACAAACTAACATAATTTCAAATAAAAGTAAATAACTGTGCCAAATATATAAGGTAAGATTAGAGATTCTAGTTACGAGATTAGGATTCAATATCCATTTGATGAGCTTCTTCGCATTAAAAGAGAGCCTCAAAGGACAAGTGGAATCTACCTTTAAACTCTACAACCAAAGATAACAATTCTTCCTTCTTCATTTGGCTCTTTTTATGTAGATTCACCATACAGTTGTAGGATTGGGATCCAATATCTTTTAATGAGCTCTTTCTACAAATAATAGGTATATCAAAAGGTATCTTTAGTCATACATGTTAAAATTAACATTCTCTCACTCACAGTGAGGCACATTTACAACCCTCGGGGCATCAAATCTATCAAGTTGATTAACAATTTCAAGCATTGTCCTTTGGACTTCATTATCTCCACCTACACCATCATCAAAGCAAGCACCTCCGATTGCTTCAACTTCATGGAAGAAAACAATGTAAGCTTTCTTTGAACAAGCTATCTGTAAGAAAGAATGCATAAGTTACCTTCATAGTCACAAGAGGGTTCAGCCCATGGAAAATTGAGAAAATAAAATTACAAACTACTTAAATTAGCATGGTGACCTAAAAAAGTTATCGAACCATCTTAGCCACTTTCCCAACATATTTATGGACAAACTCACTTCCAATTACACGAATAAAACAGGCATCAATTCTGCATTTACATTTTGCAACAGCTCTGGCAAGAAGAGTCTTCCCTGTTCTTGGAGGGCCATAACAAAGAACCCCCTTTGGAGGTTAGTCAGCAAAAATGTCAGAAAGGGAAAATGTCAGTTTTTTTCTTCAAATCCTAGCTTTCACCAATTACAAATGTATCCTAGGTTTAAACACACTCCAAAATCTCTTATACAAGGAGCCAAAAATGCTGCATAATGCTAAACAAACACCTCCAAATACTTATGTGTCTTCAATATCATAACAATTTATGTGCATCTTAGAAAATACTAGATTATCCTTAAATCCTCCAAGTAATTAATTCTAATCAAATTTCTACAATATCAGGACATCTGCATCTAACATTAGGTGTTTCTTAACCCCATATTGCCCAAGATAAAAGCTAAATACATGAAGCTTACAATAAATAGTAACAAGTTAACACTCATCAAGTTAGTAGTGTCAACTCAAATGTCAAAACAACAGCTACATAGACCTTTCTGTTTGAATCAGAAATACCAAAAAAATATTAAATTATGAAAGTCTTAGTTCTTTAAACTCCAAAAAAAAAAATAAGTACCATAAAGGCAAATTGAAATGTGCTAACTATAACATGTATACCTCTCGCATCTTCTCAATTTGCTCCTTACATCCTCCAACATCATTCTATGTTACATCCGGCTTTTCTTCTAGTGTCATCATATTCTTTGATGTACCTACCCATGGCTCCACATATTCCTTTTCCATTGCTTGAGTCTCATATGCAAAAGACCCATCTAATAAAAAACAACAAAAATTTTCAAACATATACTTATAGATGCCAAAAAACTACTCATATGCACCAAAATGAGATGACATCAGCATGGAAACCCACTTTGGTTATTTGCACTGGCTGCCACTTAGAAACAACAAATGACCTTCCGGAACAGGTTGGGCTGCAAAGCATCAAATTTTAAGATAGCACAGTATGAAACAGGAATCATTATTGTACAAATAATAAAAACTCTTACAGACTTATAATCCACATGATGCCCAAGCTTTGTAAGGTAAAATTTTTTAATTAACAGATTTTTATTTCATGCACTACAACAACATATTTAATTGTCTTCCTATAACATTTCACATCTTTTGCTTTCTCAAAAGTGAAAATCTTATTCACTGCCAATCATGACTTCATCTTATTTATTCGTTTCCTCCATTTTACTAAAAGAAGACTGATCCTCCCACATGAGCTTTGTCTCAAACACCAACTTCTATGCCCATGAGGAAATCTTGTTTGTTTGGGTTTAATATTATGCAACAATTGATCCTTGTTTATGTGTGTTTGCCACTTGTTTTTTCAGGCACAAAAATGGTCAAGAAAACAATAACGGCCAAGAAAAGAAGAGGGCACATATTTCCTTTCAGCTTTAGGTCCATTCCTTCCTAAACCATCCTCAATTTGTTCAAGAAAATAGCTCATGTCCATTAGAAAGAACAAGAAATAAGAGTTCGAGGTGCAGCAAATAACATAAATGTTAAGCAATTATCACCAATATTACTATTAAAGTGAAAAAGTGGGCAAATTTTTTTATCATAAAATTCCTAAATTCCCTAACACAGCTAAAGTATTATCTATGAACTTTTGAGCATGTAACAAATAACTAAACAAGCAAAATGGTGACATACCTGTAGAATTACAAGTCCATAACAAGAAACTACAATCTTTTCAGTTTCCAATACAATCAGCTATCAAAAGTAATCTCCAAAGGCACAGCCAGAATAGAAAGTAGAAAAGTGCAACTATTAAGATCGGCAAACATCGCAGTCATGACTTCATGGGCAACATTAACCAAAAAAAACAAAAACAAAGGGAAAAAACCAAAACAGAGGGAGGGCAACGCAAATGAGCAATCGAATTTTCAAAGTTGTCTTTTTTAATAAATAATGTTGCACCTAACTCAGCAATTGATCGAAAGATACCGGTCAATAGTCGAAAATTCTAAACTGCCAAAGAATAGAAGTGAACAAGAGAGAGTACATGGAAGGAGTTGGCCAAGCGGAGGGGAGGGGGGCGGCGAAGCAGATAGGGCAGGAAAATCAGGCAGCTTCCTTTGGCGGAAGTCGGAGGGACGAGAGGGTTTTAGGAGCGGGTCGAAGAGAGCGGAGACAACTCTCCTTCTGGACTAAGTGCATATATAGTACTTTCTCTATGAATCAACACTAAAGAATGAGAAGAATGAAGGAAGAGCGAATCAATACCTGATGCAGTGATCCCTGGCGGGGAAAATGCTGAAGCTGACTTAGGAAAAAAGGGCAGTGGCAATTTGGCTAATGGATGGTGTTTCTTGCTCGTGGCTGATGGTTGCAGTCAATCAGGAGGGATGGGCTGCAAGAAGCACGATTCCGGCGACGGGCGGCGATCTGGTCGTGGTCGATCAAGAAGGGAGGAGTTGCGAGAAGCTCGGTATTAGCAGCGACGGAGGGGTGGGGGGAAGTTCGGGCTTTTACTCCCGCTCTTCTGTCCCATCTTCTTTTAACGAGGTTAACGGAGACGAGAAGCCGGTTCCGTCTCCGTGAGTTTTAGCGAGAAGCTCGGTTCTGTCTGAGTTTCATTATGTGTGACGTGTTTCATTCTTATTAGTGGCCAACGGGTGCTGAGCGAGGAAACCTCCCAAGCAGATTCGCGTCCGGAATAGAAAGGGCAGAGTTCCGTCCGGCACGCAGAAGGATTGGTATTTTAACCGTTATAAGATATTAGTGTTAGACGCATGAAAGAGAAGTTAATAAAAATAACAAAAATGAGATATGGAGCTATTAATGTAGGATGGAGAGAGTATTATAGGGGCAAGCCTCACTTTAAATGTTCAACATAATTTACCCACGTGGGTCTTATTTGATAATATGCATATATACAAGTGCAACGATATAAAAAATGTCAAATTTATATCCAAGAAAGAAAGTTATAGTCATTAAAAATTTAAGAAATAAGTTGAAAATTTTATTCAAATTTATTCTAAAAAATTCAATTACCAAACTTTGATTCTATTTTAAATTAACAAAATTAATTCTAACAAATTTTATTTCATTTTTTAAATAATTTATTTCCAAACAACCCCTTATTCTCAAAGTCAATGCACATCCACCCAAAACTCATCATGTATCTCTTTACAACATCTCCCTCTTCTTCCACCCTGGACTCATCATAAAGCTATTAAATCTCAAATATTGCTTCATTTTCTATGCTTAAAAGTTGTTTCTTAATTTTGTGCTAGATGAACCGTTATATAGACTGAAATCCCTTGTGGAGGAAGTATATCACATCAAAATTTTCACTTTGTAAGAAATGGTTACTTTTTTATTTTATAAGATGACAAATCTAATGTATAAAAAAGTATGTTCATTAAAGCAATGCATAGTATTTTTATCTAGAAACATAAATTTATATGGTATATCATAATATGCAAGCTTTTGGTGTTGATTTCTCAAAGCATCAATTGGGTATTGCCTCAAGTTGACAAATGATTTGCCATAGGAACAATGAGTAAAGAGTTTTTTTTCATATTACTTGGCCAAAGAAGTCAATATTCCATATTCCCTAATTTTTAATTACAAATGTCACATTATTTATTTTAGAACGAAATTGTCCTTAGATTTCAAATAAACCCAATCCTCATACATATCCTCATAAATGAACACCGGAACAGTGTAGCACCATTTCGGTAGAGAGGATTGATCAGTAGCAAGTCAAAATTTATTGGCAAGAGGTGATCAGCGGTTACTCACCGGCGAGTCACTCAAGATAGTAAAAACCTGATTTTTTACATGACCTTCAACTGAGTCAGTGAGATTTATGGTCTATGTGACATAATCATCAAATATAAGATTGATGATTCAGGCAATTCCAATTCCCACTCCCATTTTGGAATTATAACTTCTACCATTTTTTAACTATTACCCTTCGTATCAATCTCAGCCTCAAGAAATATATCATACAGGCAAGCCTCACTTTAAATGTTCAAGATAATTTACCCATGTGGGTCTTGTTTGATAGGACACATATATATGCGAGTGCAACAGTATAAAGAATGATCAAATTCAAATATGGGAAAGAAAGTTATATTCATTAAAAATTTGAGAAATAAGTTGGAAGTTCCATACAAATTTATTCTAAAAAATTTAATTACCAAACTCTAATTCTATCTAGAATCGACAAAATTAATTCTAAAAAATCTCAATTTCTTTTTAAAATATTCTTTTATCTAAATAACCCCTCATTCTCAAAGTCATTGCACATCCACCCAAAACCCATCCTTTCTCTCTTTACAACATCTCCCTCTTCTTCCACCATGGACTCATCATAAGCTGTTAAATTTCAAACATTGCTTCATTTCTCTACTTGAATGTTTGTTTCTTAATTTTGTGTGGGATGAACAATTATATAGACTTGAATCCCTTGTGGAGGAAGTATATCATATCAAAATTTTCACTTTGTAAGAAATAGTTACTTTTTATTTTATAAGATGCTAAATCTAATGTATAAAAAAGTATGTTCATTAAAGCAATGCATAGTATTTTTGTAACATCCCTAATCCCTAATCATAGGTAATTTTGTTTCCTCATGTGTGTGCTTGTTTCATTTGGTTGTTTGATTTGGAATCGTTTGATTGCCAATTAAGGGGTTTGGTACCTAGTCTAGTTGGAGTATAAAAGTCCTAGAGGAACTAGAAATTGGATGAGGAGGTGGTGGGGGTGGCCCTAGAAAATAGGAGATGACCCTAGAAAATAGGGGACAACCCTAGAAAGTAGGGGGCGGCCTTAGAATATAGGGAGGGTGGGTAAGGACTATAGGGACCTCTAATCTAGCCCTCTTAATGTGTTTCAGTCCCTAGAAATTAGGGAATTGATATATAAAGAGATTAGGGGGTGCGGAGGCACAATTTTTGCCCTGACCACTTCTTTCCTCTCTTTCTTCCATCTAAAAACATATACCTTCGGCCAGCAGCTTGTGGAGGGGGAAAGCTAGCACCTTTGGACTAAATCTAAAAGCGGAAGCATAGGAGCGAGGGCATAAGGCTTTGGAGGTGGGCTGGTAGAGGTAGGATGCAGTTCTACACCCATAATCATGCTGATTTGGAGTGTATGTGAAAAATTAGTTGATGGTATGTATTTGGCATGATGGTATGCATGATTGTATGCGTATGAGTATAATTATTATATGTCTGTCCACTTCATGTTTGAGTTGCATTAACGCATCTATATATGGACTTACTGAGTTCATTGTTTAGAACTCTCCTAGTAGGTATTTTCCTACTGAGTATGAAAATATTCATTACCCTATTTTTTAGCCCTGTTGTTCAGGAGGCTTTTGCAGGTTTACGAAGGAGAACTCCTAGAGATAGATGCTCATTTCCGTGGTGGATTGATTCCTTTTGACTCAGGTATACCTTTGACTCACTGTGAGTATTATTTGTGTCATGATCTCATGTATTGGGTTAGATGAGAATTAAAGTGTATAATTTATGACTTGTAATTTGGATTAGACTATGGACTGTTATGGGACTTGTACTTAGGGATGTCTGGGAGAGATTTGTATTTAAAGTTTATTATCATAGCAATTTATTCGTATGTTTGTTTTCGAGTAGCGCCCGAGGATGTTTAGTTTGGCCGTACAATATTTGATCGAATGAATAAAAATGTGTATGGGAAAAGCTGATGTGTGATGTTTTAAATTATAAAATTGCTTTCACAGGTTTCGTATTCATCATTTTTTCCGATTTATAGCCATTGTATTGAAAAAAATTTCCATGAATTTTAAAGAAAATGTGATGAAAAATTTTGACCGTTACATACCTCCAGTACCTATATTAATGAGATGTGCTTTGCAATGATTGCAAACTACCCTCATTACAATCTATCTAGGATTCTCTAGGTTTGATACTTTTTTATTTATTAAGTGCTCCTACATGTAAGACACTTTGCGCTTCTTTGTGTAGTTTGTGCACTTGCCCATCTCCCATGGCCATGGATTGGCAGTGGCATAGGTGATACCTCATCATTAGCTCTAGTGTCAAACTCATAGTCGGGATGAATTGACTCTTGTTCAATAGGCATTTACTTTTTAGAGTATTGGACTCATTGATGGAAGTATGAGAGTGAGAGTAGTGAGCTATTTATCTAAAAAAAGAAAGATAAAGAAAAATTTAGAAAGGAAGTATGGAAAAATTGAAGAGTAAAATAAAATGATAACTACACAAAAATAATTACCTAAAATTTGTTTCGGTAGACGTAGTTGAAGATTGCCCCTTGGAGACTTGAGTAGTTTCGTGTAGAGAATTGAAGGATGGAGATTGTTTTTGTAGAAAGCTTGAAGAAGGAGAACTTGAAGATTGCTTGATGAACTTGGAGTTGGAGATTACTTGAGTGATGAGCCTTCTTGAAGAATTTCTTGATTAATTTGAGAGTGAGAAGTAAAAAATCCTCTCTCCCCTATTTAGAGAGTTGCCCCTTGTAAATGATGAAAATGCTAGCCAAAAAATAGCTCTATTGGAGGGTGATTTAGTAAACTGCTCGAATGAATAGATCGATCGGCCCCTGCTACTACCACTAGATGTCATGTCTAGTACTTTTTTTGATTGATCATCCATATGGCTGATCAATCGGCCTTTGAACCCTCCCCCATAATGGCTAGTCCCAACAATGTCAGTCTAGACGCCAGAATGGCCCCACAGACCTTGATCAGGCCTTGACTGGGCCTCATTATGGATCACGACACGACCCAAGCTGCCGGTCATGAATGGATCGGGCTAAAGCCAAATTGTTAATTGCCAGCTAGCCCATGGACCAGGCCGGCCCTTTGCCACCTCTAACTTCTCTTGATCTACCCTACCCCTCTCCCCTCTCCTTCTGGTCTGCCTTGTCCCTCTCCACCTCCCTCCTAGTCTTCCTTGCCCCTCTCTGTAGCTTCTCTTCATTCTGCCCATATGGAACAAATTCAAAGTCTAGTCTTTTTCCATTTTTTTCTTTTAATAGAATAAAACTTTTCCTATTTTGAAGAATAATTTCATATGACTATTTATTTCTCATCTAGTAGCCGTAATTATACAAAATTTGCTCTAGGAAAAAACATATTTTTTTCTTTCTGTTTGATTGGGACAAAAAAAACATACCAATGAGTGGACGGTTATAAATTCCTCAAACTTAAAAACGACCATGCTTATTTGTTCGAAAATCATTTTGACAACTACTTGATTATTTTAAAATGTTATATTCCACATTACCTTCAAAATATAGGTTGGCAAATATTTAACCATAGTAATATATGAATGAATACAATCTTTTGTAAATTTTCCTTGCCTTGCATTGGTACATTGACCGAAGCGTTTCAAAGGGTTCCTGATGAACTTGTGCCATGTGGGCAAGATGAAGAGAAGCTGACAGAAGCATGTGTGAAAGAGTAATTTAAAATGAAAGATTCTATATACTATCCATAGCTAGTAATTTTTTCTAACAATAACCAAGATTTACACTCCCATTGAGTAGTAAGAAAAAACCAAGAGCAAAAACCAAGCTCCAACATTCCATAATATGTAGCCATCCCAACAAAAAAGACAAATAAAACAAAAGAAAAAATCAGAAAATTTCATAGCAAAATCAGAATTATATTTTGTTTCACAAATAATCTCTATATTTCATCCTTATTGTAACAAAAAAACCCAATTTTTGACGACATATGTGCACTATTTACAAAAAGAGACTACCTGCCAAAGGCAAGTCTATAGAAAAAAAAAACTTTTCCTATGTGCAAATACACACAATTTCAATCTTCAATCTACATAACATCATAGTCAATAATTAGCACAACTTCAATTTGCACAAAATTAAAATAGAAGTCTTGACAACTCCATCCTCTAACAAAAACAATCTTCCACCTACAAAAACAAAAGTAAACTATGCTCAAACCCTATGAAATGATAGCAAGCTAACTTGTGAACTATTTACTTGCTCACTTCACTTAATTTGACAGAAATAACAAGGTAAGCTAGTGAAAAACAGTATCAACACTTTGGTTAACACAAAAATTATTTAAAAGTTCTATAACCCATCCAATCACAATAGAAAAACCTAACTACATATCTTTGTAATTTCCCTCTACAACAAAATAATCCCAGCATTCAATTAATGTTTTTAACAGAATGAATCTTGAAGCAAAGCTTATGAACAACATTGCACACAAGCACAAACGAGCTAAAGGTCATCAAATTTCCTTCTTTATTTCCTGAGTTCATGTTTCAAGCCTCTCAAATAGATCTGCGACTAAAATGTTGTCTTCCCAACTTTGAAACCTAGAATCATAGTAAACCCAACCTCTCCCCTAGTCTTCACCAAGGCCTGAATTAGACCAAATCCTCTCCATGCAACATTCTCCATGTACACAATAGAGAAGATAACACCTCTTTCCACATGGAAGATCTCCACAATTGGATCAAAGGAGAAGGCCAGCTTATGAAGCATCCAAACCAAGCTGGCCATGGTCACAAACCCCTCATACAAAGGACTGAATGACCCCCATGAATCCACCCCCAACTCCTTCCCATCAAAATGCCCCAATGGACACAAATCCATGCATGTTAAAACCAACTTATTGTACTTCTAGGACAATCTCGTGAATTCACAAGGTGAGTTTCTCTCTTATAGCTCAATTACATCAACTGATCTGTGTTCAATGAATTTCAACAACAAAATTCCATCTTTTTATGCAAAAATTAAGTGCTTCGAATATACTACCATCAACTCCTTACCCAAAATTCTCCAAATCAAATCCGCCAAACATTCTAAAAAAAATGAGAAAGTACTATGCACCATAACCAAACTAGTTAGCTTGTTGAGAGTTGTTTACATCCATGCAATGGTGCCTTTTACTAACGGTTTCTATGTTTGCAAGTGTCTCTTGCAATGTATAAGTCATCTTAAACTAAAAGACTACCTTCCTAAATGAAGATTTAGAGGAGGATATTTACATGGTTTAACCATAAGGGTTTGTTGTTCCTAGAGAGAAATATGAGGTGTGTAGACTCATAAAGTCATTATATAGTTTAAAACAATATCGTCGACAATGGTACTTCACATTTCATAGGGTAATTTGTGAGCATGGATTCACTATTAATGAGTGTGATCATTGTGTCTACATGTTAAGAAAGAGAAGTATATTTATGATACTCTCATTGTACGTAGATGATATCCTTTTGTTGGGAAATAACTTGAGTTTGTTTGTCAATCTAAAGGAGTATCTCACAACCCAGTTTGAGATAAAAGACATGGGTGAGGCCTCCTACATACTCAGTATGAAGATTGACCTAGATAGAAAAGCTAGATTGCTTCGGTGTGATTGCTAGGAAAACAATAAAGTCTCCCATCTATAAGGGTAGATTTTATCTAAAAGTCAGTCACCATCCTCTAACAAGGAAAGACTTAAGATGAAGTCAGTGCCTTATATACACGCTATTGCAATTTAATATATGTCATGACTTGTACTCGAGATACTAGGCAAACCTAGGCATGCATCTTTAACAAGTAATGAAGTGAGTTTTTAGGTACCTCCTAGAAACCAAAGGTATGAAACTCACTTATCAAGCTAAGGAGTTGTCATTGACTAGGTATAGTGATTTGGACTATGTTGTGGACCCAGATGATAGAAAATCCACTACTAGGTTTGCCTTCATGTTTGGAGGTGGTGCTATAGCTTGGTTTAGTAAAAAGCAAAAGAGTGTAGTAAAGTCAACCATAAAAGCTGAATTTCATACATGCAGTTTAGTAGCTTCGGATGTAGGTTGGATAAAAAACTTTTTAGCTAGGCTCATTGTAAGATCCCTAATCGTGAACCAGTTTGAATTCATTTTGTTTAACTACTTTTGTGTGGTTTAATATTAATTCTGATCAGTTTGGGATGATTTTCTAAATTTGAGTATTTTCTAAAGGTTTTAGTTAAAAAAAACTTCATATTTATGACTTTTAAGTGAATTTGGATCAAACCCAAATTTTTGGAAAATTTCTAATTTTACTCAAAATTTTTAAAAATTAGGGTTTGGTGGGACCCCTTTGTGGTCCCTACCGACGAAATTAAGTTTTTTGGACTAAAATACCCTAGAAATTAATGGAAGACACTATAAAAAATTTTAGAATTTTTTTGGACTTAATTTTGGGTTGAATTACCAAATTCTTTAATTTTAGTTAAAAACTCTATTTCTACCCCACATTTCTATTAGGTGTAGCCCAAACCTTACTATAAAAGGGAATGGGCTGAGTCATTCCCAAATTAAGAATTGGCTTAGCCAGGAAATTGGAGCCTTATCCCCGATTAGGCCCAAAAGGGAAACGATTAGAGGTGAGTTTAGCTTAATCTTTGGGGTTTCCTTAAAATATTCTTAATCTTGTCTTTCCCCATTGTTTTAATCCATTTTGAAAGCATTAAATCATTATTTTGTTCTTCTTTTCCAAGCCTTAATCTTCAAAATCTCATTTTTATACTTCCAAAGCTCTAAATCTAGGGTTTACTTTTGATTTTTCAAAACTTAATCATCTTTAGATGTGTGTTAACTTAAAAATTATGTTTTTGGAAGGTGTTGGAAGAGATTGAAGGTTTAATCTGAACCAAACCAAGAAGGAAAGTAATGGGTCTTTCAAATCTCAGCTTTGTGGTGGTAAAAATCTCAATTATATGATTTTATTTGAATGGGTTTCACTAGATTAGAGCTCAAATGGTAGGTTTAATAAATGTTAATCTCTTGCGTCGATTTTTAAGGGTCTTATCTTAGAATGGGTTAAATTAGTGTTCTGGAAGGTTTGATGAGACTTTGATAGTGTATGCAACCATGGATGAAGGTTTTAAGGTGCTTTTATGGTGTCTTGGTTTTGATTTTCGAAATGGAGAAGAAGGTCTCAATCTACCTTGTTGTCAATCGATCGGGCCAATCGAACGGCCTACCAGGCCGATCTATCATCTATACAGCAGTTCAGCTATTTTTTGGAAATTTATGCTCATTTTTGGTATTTTTTCTCAAATTGATGTTTCTAATGTTTATAGAAAGTGTTTTATGCTGAAATGAAGCTACTGAAAAGGTGTGAAATTGATGATGGAGATTTATGAAGTATGCTTAAGTATTTGTTATGTTGTAGGTAGTTATATATGTCAACATTGAATTACCTTGAATCTTAGAATGTTGGAATTCTTATGATTTAGTATATTTCCAGCAGGGACATTACATAGTAAATGTTAAGATATGTTATCTTATGATGGGAATGAATTATGAGTAATGAATGTTATCATGTTCTAGCTTCGTGTGTAGAATAATCATGCTTGTAGGAGTTAAGCATTTGGTTTCACATGGATGGATTTAAGCTTTATGGTAGATTTCACTTTGATTTTAGTAGGAAATCATGTTTTGAATCTGTTTAAGCATGTGTATATTGCCTTATGAGCTTATGTCAAAGCATTGATCATGTACTTAGAATATGCATGAATACACACACGTATGGGGAATTTACTATGAAAGCGTAGTTAATTATGATGTGATTATGATGCATGAGGGTGGACTGATGGGAGCACGTTCCATGTGTTGGAACCCACGTAGATTTTGATCACGGATGTATGATGATATCATGCATCATGTATAGAACTTCATGAATGAGGTTTTACCATTGTTTAACCAAAATTAATTGATTGTATGCAATGATGTGCGATTATGTGCCCGATTAATCGATTGGTGAATTAATCGGAACTTGGTTAGTCTGAAAGGATATGATTTCAATTTAAGTTCTTGTGTGGAATAGGTATACTCCCCGATTTAAGTCGAGTCAAATTGAGTTATGTGGGGATGAGTTGTGTACTTGTCTTGTAGATTAGATTAGTTATTGAGATTATCTGAACCCTGAGCATCCAGTTTGTTTGTCCGAGTGCACCGGCTTACTGAGTACTGTTGCTTGGGACGTCAGTCTTGACAAGCAGGGTTTCCCGGGAGTTTAGGCTTGATGGGCAGGAGTTGCTCGAAGGCTTTGTCCTTGAAGAGTAGGGGTTGCTTGAAGGTTTTGACCTTGAAGAGCAGGGGTTGCTCAAAGGAATTAGCCTTGAGGAGCATGTCTATTTGATATGGGTTTGCTTGAAGGCTTTGGCCTTAAAGAGTAGGTTTATTCTCCCTACGTATGGACTTGCATGTGTAAACTAGTGTGTGTGAGACACTTATACATGCATGATGAATGAGAATGTTAATGCATGATCTGAAATGTATGTTAAAGATACATCTCATGTAGGTTTATATGATGTTGATGCATGATCTGAAATATATGTTAGAGATACATTTCATGTAGGTTTATATGATGTTGATGCATGATCTGAAATGTATTTTAGAGATACATCTCATGTAAGTTTATATGATGTTGAATGCATTATCTGAATGTGTGGTAGAGACACTTCTCATGCGGTATATGTGATATTCTAAATAATATGAAATTGTGTGATGGAGATACTACTATGCAGGTTTATGAGATATGAATGTATGATCTGAATGATGTGATTGAGACACTATTATGTAGGTTGATGTGATATGGTTGTATGATCAGAAAGTGTGTGAAAGACACTTTTCATGCGATTTATGGGATTATCATGCTTGATTGGAGTAGATGTGAACTATTTACCTATGCAGGATGAATGTTAGGTTATAACTTGAATATTTATGATTTGACTTTGATAGGTACGTCATATGCATGATAGCTCTTATGTTATGGATGAATAGGGGTTTAGCAAGGGAATGATCAAAAAATGGTATATCATGTCAATTAGGGATCTGAATTGCTACATTGCCTTGCTGCCATGTTTTTCTGATTATTGTTCTTATAGGCAAACCATTATTGAGTTTTTATACTCACCCCACTTTTCTTGTTTTGTTTTGGGGCTGTATAGTGTGACATGTAGTCAGACATGATCCTTTGTATGAGGAACGGTTGGGGAGAGCTTAGGATTAGGCGTAGAGGCCTCTAGACTTCGCATGTTTTTCTAAGTATTTTGTTATGATGTTAGAACACCTTGTGGAATGGTTCTTGTTTCAGACTTGTGATATATTATGTTTTTAGATTTGTTTGAGACCTTGTTTTGAGCTAAGTGTGTTGGCTCTGGATCATTAGTAAGTAGGTTTAAGACTTGTGGATTAATTTAGAGTTGAAGTCCTCTTTTGTTCTACCTATTTACTCTTGCTCAAAGTAGTGCGTAACTCCGCTAATTAGACCACCCGTAGGTAGGGCATAAGTCTTCCGCTATTTTTTTAATCATTTTTCAATTCTGTCGCCCCCGTATGCTGGACCGGCCCTTGAATCGGGTTTGGCTCGGGTCAGGCAGTGCCAGGGCGTGACACTCATGCTAGAGAGCTAGGTTGATTCTCTTGTCAAGATGTTTTGCGACAATCTAGCACTTGTGTTAATACTTAGAAATGGAGAAATGATAGCTCTCGGGGTAATAACATTGAGGTACATTATTACTTTATTTTTGACATGCCACAAAAAAAAAGTTGGTAGTAAACCATCTTCCTTTGGCAAATCCATTAACGAAGGCCTTAATTGTCACGCCCCGGCACTGCCCAACCTAAGCCGTACCCTGTCCAAGGGCCGGTCCAGCACACAGGGGTGACGAAATTGAAAACGGTTAAAGAAATATCGGAAGACTTATGCCCCAACCACGGGCGATCTAATTTACAGAGTTTACACATTACTTTGAACAAAAGTAAATAGGTAGAACCAAAAGAGTTACTTAACTCTAATCAAAACACAAATCTCAAACCCACATACTAACAATCCATAGCCACACACTTGGCTTAACACAAGGTCTCAACAAGACAGAAGATATAGTATGTCACAACTCTGAAAATAAGAACCACACCACAAGGTTATAACATCAAACAAAATAAAGGAAGAGACATACAAGACTAGAAGCCTCCACGACTACTCCCAAGCTCTCTCCGATCTTTCCTCATACAGAGGATCCTGTTTGTCTACGTGTCACGCTACGCAGCCCCAAAACAAAACAAGAAAAGTGGCGTGAGTATAAAAACTCAATAATGGTTTTGAATATAACTATAATAATCAGAAAACACGATGGCATGACAATGTAGCAATTTAGATCTAAGATTAACATGCTATACCACTTTCTGATCATACATTCGCATCACATAAACCTGCATAATAGTGTATCAATCGTACACTTTCTGATTATGCATTCATATCTCATAAACCTGCATAATGGTGTCTCAATCACACCATTTCTAATCATGCATTCATAACACATAATCTTGCATAATAATGTCTCAATCACACCATTTCTGATTATGCATTCATAACACATAATCTTGCATAATAGTATCTCAATCACACCATTTCTAATCATGCATTCATATCACATAAACCTGCATAATAGTTTGTCAATCACACCATTTCTGATCATGCATTTATAACACATCTCATTCACCCTGCATGATAAACGTGTCAAACACATGATACACAATTCATCATCAACATACATCAATACAAATGGTGAATGCCTCCATGAAGGAGTAAACACAAATATTGCCATACAGGGAGGACACGGCCAAGGCCACGAAGGTGAAACACGGTCAAATTTCCACACAAGAAATGTAAGAAGGATCGGGGTTGTCAACCCCTAAAGCTCCTCGCCCTGGACAATCCTAGCTAAGGATGTCCTATTCTCACACAAAGAATCTAGAGTAGTGGTGTTCGTCCACGGACATCTCCTACAGAGGGGAGAGCCCGAATTCCCACACAGAGAACCCTCGAACACGTGGTAGCGGGTGCACACGGCTTACCACTCTGGATTCTCAGGGTCCATATGACACTCATAATAATCTCAAATCCGAAAGATAAGTACACAACTTGTCCCCACATAATTCCATTTCACTAGAGTCAACCCGGGGAGTATACATGTTCCACACAGGAACTTAAATCGAAAACATGTCCTTTCGGACCAGTCAAGTTTCGATTAATTCACCGAGTGATTAATCCGGCACGTAATCTCAACCATTGCATACAATCAATTAATGCTGGTTAAACATCGATAAAACTTCGTCCATGAATACCGATCCATGATGCATGATAACATGATACATCCGTGAGCAAGACCTACGTGGGTTCTAACACATGGAATGTGCTCCCAATCAGTCCCCTCATGCGTCATAATCTAGACATAATTAACTACAATTTCATAGTAGATTCCCCATATGAGTGTGTATTCATGCATATCTAAGCACATGCCCAATGCTTGACATAAACACATAAGACAATTTGCACATGCTTGAACACATTCAAAACAATGATTCCTAACTGAAATCAAAACAAAATCCACCATAAAGCTTAAATTCATCCATGTGAAATCGAACATTCACTCACACAAACATGATTTTTTCCACACATTAAACCACAACATGATCACATCCATTATCCATAAACCATCCTCATTATAAGAGAACACATCTCACCATTTTCCATATAATATCCCTGCTAAAAACATATTCTAACCATAAGAATTCCAACATTCAAAAGTTCAAGGTACTTCAATATCAACATGCATAATTATCAACATAATATGATACCACAAAACAACACCTAAACGTAATCCATACACTTTCATCATCAATTCTACACTTCCAGTAGCCTAATTTCACCATAATACACCTATCATACCCATTAGAATCATTAAATGGAGTAAAACATTGAAATGAACATAAGTTTCAAAAATAGCAAAAATTGCCGTATAGCCGTTCGATCACCCTGCAAGGCAGTTCGATCGGCTATACAGAAAATATGCCAAAAATGTAGTGTTGCTGATTGATTGCCCTGGTAGGCTGTTCAATCGCCAACAAAGCAGTTTTGACCTTCTTCTTCATTTCGAAAATTAAAACTGAAACACCATGAAAATACCTTCAAATCTTCATTCATGGTACCAAACATTATAAAAAACTCATCAAACCTTCTAGAATACTAATTTAAACCATTCTAAAATAAAGCCCTAAGAAATCGAAGTGAAAGATTAGCATTTACTAAACCCACCATTAGAGCCTAAATCAAGTAAAACCCACTTCAAATAACATCATAAAAACCAAGATTTTTGCTACCCAAAGTTGAGATTGAAGAACCCATTACCTTTCCTTGTTGATTTAGGCTGGAATGAACCTTCAATCTCCTCTAACACCTTCCAAAAATACGATTTTAAGTTAACATACAACTAATCTCTATTTAGCTTTGAAAAACCAAAAGTAAACATTAGATCTAGGGTTTTTGAAGCTTAAAAACGAGATTTTGAAGATTAAGGCTTGTAGAAGAGAGGTAAATCAGTACTTTTATACTTTCAAAATGAATTAAAACCATGATTGAAGTCAAGATTAAGAATGGATTAAGAAAAAATATAGGGTTTAGGCTTGATTAAAGGAGAACATACCTTAATATCTTTCTAATTAGGGCCTAATTGGGGAATTAGGCCTTAATTACCCTCTCCCAGCCTATTCCCAAATGGAAAATGGCTCAGCACTTTATATTTATAGTAGGGCTTGGGGTACACTTAATGAACTAATGGGGAGTAAATAGAATTTTTGGCTAAAAATAGGTATTTTGATAATTTGAGCACTAATTAAATTTGAGAAAATTCTGAAAATTTTTGTATAAACTTAAGTTGATGTTTGGGTCATTTTGGTCCAAAAATCCCAATTTCGTCAGTGGGGCCCACAGGAAGGGTCCTACCAAACCCTAATTTTTAAAAAATTAGTGAAAAATTAAAAAATCCCAAATAATTCAAAATTGACTAAAAACTACTTAAAACTAATAAATGTAGAGTTAATTCTGCTTAAATTTTTTAAAAATCTCATTTTATTTTTGAAAATCACATAATTTAAATCAAAAAATGCATAACTACATGATAACCGATGAATAATATTAAAGTAAACCGGTTCAAAAATGAGAGTCCTTACATTAATGACGGATCATTTTGCATGTCTTTATAGGACTTCTTCAATATAAACATTTCACCTATAAGTTTGGACTATGTGAACTAAATGCACAAGTTATTGTTTGGTCCGTGGGCACTTTACCCAAATAAAGGATGTTAGGTTGTGGGGTTGTACCCACGTAACGGGAGAGAGATGAGAAAGATTGAAATAGAGGGGCCCATTGTCCTATGTGGCTCCTCAACCGCGAGAGGGAGGTAGTTATAAAGGGAGAGGGTTTTTTGGAATGGACGTGGTGACAAAATCTCTCTCCTCCCTCTATTGGTGAGTGGAGAAGTTTTTCACAAAAGACTTTGAGACAGATTGAAATGTCTCCCTCTGCGCTTTGGTGGAATTTTCCACTAGAACAAATCATCTCTCTCTAAGCAAAGAAGTTTCCCAATACTTCATTCTCGTAAGAAAGAAAAAGGCATTTCTCTAGTGTAAAGGGAAGTCATAATATCCACCGGTTGATTAAAACATTCCACAGAGGTAATTTTAACCTCATATTATTTTGTCTTGTTTGTTCTAAGAGGTTCTTGGTGGAGGTGTATTATCTATTTTGAATCAATATTATTGCTAAGTAATACTTGTTGTATTGTTTATTTTATTTGAGTTTTTGCTCTTATTGGCACAACCAAGGATCATCACATGGGTTTCAGCAATTCGTGCCACCCGTTCCGCTGCAGTACCCAACATCACCCACATTATTTTACAAGGGGATTCCATTACAATTATGCATATGTTCCAAGACCTACAACTAGGTCTGTTGGTAGGTTGCACCATGGTTTCTCAAATTGGGTCGGTATCAGCTCAGTTTCAATCATTCAAGGTTCAAGATTGTATATCGGGAGGCAAACGGAGTTGCTGATCAACTTGCGAATTTTGTGTTGGCTGCCTACTCTTGTTGTTTGTTAGTTAATTCGCCTTCCACAATTCAGAATGAGTTGTATGCTCATGTTAGATATTGTATTTATGCTCTAATGTTAATATGATGGCCTAGTAGGGGTTCTTTTCATGCCAAAAACAAAAGACAATTTTTTTTGATAGGAGCAGCTAAATCAGGCTGAATCAAAACTGAATTAAGTTCTTCAAGGCTATATTCGATGTTAACTAGACTAACCGGACTAGTGTAATTTTGTCCATTGAGCATGAACAAATTTCATAGCTATATAGAGAGGACATGGAGGTGATAGAGTTCATATTTCGTCATATGGTCTTTAAGAGCTATGTTCTTGCCTTTAAAAGTTTAAACTGCCAATATTAAATGATAAAAACGACTTAGCTTGGCTTCATCTCAAAGTGTAAAACGTGGCTTATGTTTACTCTATGACCAAAATAAATTACTCTACAATAGACCAAACAATCAGCTCTCAAGGTTGTTGGGTGGTAGCAGCAGAAGGCTAGTGGTTAGCCCAATATGTAGATGCACAAAAATTAAATCTTTATGTCCCTCACAATCAATTCACATTTATTCAAAACAAGAACTTGCATATAAGTAGTAGATTAATTAAAAAATAATTAAGATTAACAATAATAAAAGCATGAATTAAGAACTACTGACCTTTAAAAGCCTTTCATTCCTGAGCTAATTTGATGGGAAGATTGGCTTGAGAGGACTAAAAAGGAAGTATAAGACAAAGAGATGAGAGAGTCTTGCATCCCTATGTGCAATAGCTTGAAGAAGAACCTTTAGTTCATCCATTGGGTCATACGCATAAGAGAAACACTTCTATCTTTTTCAAATCAAAACATCCAAGAGAGGAGATGAGAGCATCCAACGTTCTCTAGTTCACGCGAGAAAAAGAGAGATAATTGTTTAGTGGTTATGAGAGTTAGTACCTCTCTCATATTCATAACTATGCACAATATTTTTTATTGAGGATAGGACTGACCAAGTCCTATTCTCACTTGAATTAGAATGTGGGGCCCACTTTATTTCTCTCTTATGTCTCTTTCCTTTCTCCCAGTTTAGGTGGGAACGAGACCTGCTAACTTAATATCCCCCACTTGGGTGAAATGCCAACGGACCAAACAACAACTTGTGCACCTAGTTTTGTCTTAGTTCAACCAGTAGGCAAAATGTTCATACTGAACTCAACAAAAGATGGTGCCCTAGCCTTGTTGAAGTCCTATACTATGAATAAGACGTACAAACTGATTCATCGTTAAGGCATTTGTTAAAGGATCAACCAACATCTCAGATGTAGGAAGATGGTTTACCACCAACATTTCTTTCCATAGCATGTCAAACACAAAGTAGTAATGTTATTTGATGTGTTTACCCTTGGCATTGATTTCTTTGTTTCTAAGGGTTGACATAGTTGCTAGATTATCACAAAACATATGGACAAGAGAATCAACCAAGCTCTCTAACCTGAGAGTTTTTTATCCATACTGCTTTTGAAGCTGCTAAATTGCATGCATAAAATTCAACTTCTATAGTTGACTTTGCTACACTCTTTGGCTTCTTACTGGCTCAAGCTATAGTACCACCTCCAAATATGAAGACAAAACCTGCATTGGATTTCTTGTTATCTGGGTCAACAACATAGTCTGAATCACTATACTCAATCAATGACAATTCTTCAGCCTGATAGGTGAGTTTCATACCTTTGTTTTCTAGGAGGTACCTAAAAACTCATTTCGCTGCTTGTCAGTGAGGCATACCTAGGTTTGCCTGGTATCTACTCAAGAGCCCTACAACATAGCTCAAATTAGGTCAAGTACAGGTCATGACAAACATTAACCTGCCAATAGCCTATGCATAAGGCATTGACTCCATCTTGAATATATTCTCATTGAAGGATGATGCTCGATTTTTAGATAGAATTGTACCCTTATAGATAAGAGACTCTATTTCTTTCCAACCAATCACATTGAAGTATTTTAAGATGCTTTTTATGTATGATTCTTGAGATATACTAAGCAAACTTGCTTTTCTATCTCTATCAATCTTCATACCAAGTATGATGGAGGTTTTCCCCATGTCTTTCATTTCAAACTAAGTCTTGAGGTACTCCTTTAGACTAACTATTAAACTCAAATCATTTCCCATCAAAAGGATATCATCTATATAGAGGGAAAGTAACATAAATTTACTTCCATCTTTGAAGGAGTAGACACAATGATCATATTCATTTTTTATGAACTCATACTCACAAACACCTTATGAAAAGTGAAGTACCATTGTCTAAGAGACTGTTTAAGCTCATATAAAGACTTCATGAGTTTGCACACTTTGTGTTTCTTTCCATGAACAACAAAGATCTTAAGGTGTTCTATGTGAATATCCTCCTCTAAATCACCATTTAGGAAAGTAATCTTTACATCCATTTGGTGCAACAGTAAGTCTAACTAAGCCACTATAGCTAACATACATTCAATAGATGTGAATCTAGTCATAGGTGAATAGGTTTCCTTGAAATCAATGCCCCTGACTTGGGTAAAATCCTTAGCTACCAGTCTTCCCTTATATTTATCTATAGATCCATCTTCCTTGAGCTTTTTCTTGATGATCTATGTAAGATCCCTGATCTTAAGTTGATTTTTGGTTTTCTTTAATTGTCGGTTATCGTGAGATTAACACATTTCCTGATTTATTCGATGGTTTCGTGAATAAGTGGTGTTTGTGATGGTTTTAACCAAAATTAACTTTAAGATTAGTGGTTTTAAGTAATTTTAAATCAAATGTGAATTTTTGGGATTTTTTAGAATTTTCTCTATTTTTCCAAAAATTAGGGTTTTGGCGGGACCGCTGTGGGCCCCACCGTCAAAATTTCGGTTTTTGGGTCAAATGAACTCAAATGTCTACTAAAGGTCATACAAAAATTTTCAGAATTTTCTTAGGCTTAATTAGTGCTTAAATTATAAAATACTCATTTTTAGCCTACTTTTTCTATTTACACCCCATAACTTACCCATACATACCCCAACCCTTACTATAAAAGGGCAAACCTGAGCCATTTCCATTTTTGGGAATAGGCTGAGGAGGGAGGTCAGGCCTAATCCCCAATTAGGCCCAAATTAGAAGGTGGTTAAGGTAAGCCTACTCTAATTAAGCACTAAACCCTAGTTTCCTTCTTAATCTCTCCTAAATCTACCATTTCCCCTTTGTTTCAATTCATTTTTGGACATCAAAAACTACTGATTTGTCTTTTACTACAAACCCTAACTTTCAAAATTCAATTTTTATTATCAACAAGCCCTAGATCTAAGTTTTAATTAGGGATTTCTTTGGTAAATCAATTTTTAATAGAGTTTAATTCAAATTCAATGTGTTTTTAAGGTTTTCAAGAAGGGTGACCCTCCAATCCGAGCTTAATCAAGTGCTTAGTAATGGACCTTCGAAAATTCAGTTTATCCATGGTAAAACTCTTGATTTTTGGCTTATTTCGAATGGAGTTGCTTGATTTGGTGTGTTAATGACATGATTAGAAAATGGAAATATTTAATCCCGATTTCTTAGGGTCTTGTATTATTATGATGTGGTTTAACATTCTGGAAGTCATGAAGGACTTTTGATGATGATTAGGGTGTTAGATGTGGATTTGAAGTGTTATCAATGGTGTTTCAGTTTGAAATTGAGAAAGGAAGAAGATGGTATGTTCTGCCTTATTGGCGTTTGAACGGCCCTTCTGGGCATTCGAATGGCAACACTGTCGGATCGGCAATTTTCCAGTTCAGCTGATCGAACGGCCTCTTGGGCGTTCGAACGCCAAACTGTGAATTTAAATTTTTCCCGTTTAGCCGATCGAATGGCCTGAAGGGCGTTCGAACGGCTACACAACAGAATTGTCTTCTAATGCATGATGTTTATTTCGATGGTTCCACTTTAACTTGCCAATTTTATGTGAATGTGGAGTGTTTTGAGCTATATTATGCTACTGGAAAGGCATGTTATTGAGGTTATGGAGTTGGAATACATGATTAGAGATTTGTAGAATGACTTATGTTTTGTGGCATGATGTTGGAATTGTCATCTTGAAATTGTGAATGGTTGATTCCCTATGGTTAAGCATATTTTCAGTAGGACTACAACCTATTATTGGACTGATTTGTCATGATAGAGTGTGGTTAGTTGGTGTGTGGATGTTGGTGAATGCCATGACTCAAGGATGAAATGAATGATCTTATATGTGTTTAGCCTTTGTGGTTGAGTTTTGAATTGAGATACGATTTCAACGATTCTTCTCCTATAATTTAAGCTGGAATTCATGATTAGATGTTAATTCACATGTGTAGTGTGGTAGTAAGTTTAATTTCAAGCATGTTGAAATGCATTGTGTGAAATGCTTCTACTAGGTACACACACATGTGGGGTTAAATGGTGATGTTGAAGCTTGATATTATGATTATGAATGATGCATTAGGGGCTGATGAGAGCACTTATCATGGATTAGGATTTATGTATGCCTTGCCCACATATGTACCATGCTACATGCATCATGAAAATGAATTTCCAATTCAGGCTTCATCGAGGTTAATCGAACTTGACTGATTGGATGCAATGTGGTGAAATTGTGTGCCGGATTAATCGGTCGTGGATTAATCATAAGTTGATTGGTCCGAAAGGACATGTTTTGATTTGTGTTCCTATGTGGAACGAGTGCACTCCCCGGGTTGAGTCTAGTTAAATGGAGTTAAGTAGGGATGAGTTGTGTACTTGTCTTGCGGATTGAGATTATTTATGATTCGCTGGACCCTGAGAATCCAGCTGGTTTGTTCGAGTGCACCGGCTTGCTAGGTGTTGTTGCTTGGGACTTTAGTCTTGACAAGCAGGGTTGCCCGGGAGTTTAGACTTGATGGGCAGGCGTTGCTCGAAGGCGTTGGCCTTAAGGAGCAGGAGTTGCTCGAAGGCATTGGCCTTGAGGAGCAGGAGTTGCTTGAAGGAGTTGGCCTTGAGGAGCAGGAGTTGCTCGTAGGCGTTGGCCTTGAGGAGCATGTCTATTTGAAAAGTATTTGCTCAAGGGCTCTGGCCTTGAAGAGCAGGTTTATTCTCTATGGGTATGGACTTGCATGTTGGACTAGTGTGCGTGTGTGACACTTATACATGCATGATGAATGAGAATGTTGATGCATGAGGGAATATATATGTTAAAGATATATTCATGCAGGTTGTGATGATATGATGCATGATGGAATATGTATGTTAGAGATACATTCATACATGTTATTATGATGTGATGCATGAGGGAAGATGTATGTTAGAGATATATTCATGCATGTTATTATGATGTGATGCATGATGGAATATGTATGTTAGAGATACATTCATGTAGGAATATGTATGTTAGAGATACATTCATGCAGGCTATCGTATTTTTCGATGATGATAGTCTTATTAAAAACCATTGCTGAGTTTGTTAAACTCACCCCTCTTTCTTGTGTTTTATTTTGAGGCTGCGTGGTACGACACACAGACGAACAGGATTTCCTCTTTGAGGAAAGGTCGGAGATGACTTGGATGTGATTCGTGGAGATCGTTGTGTGACTTAATTTCCTTTGGTTTTATGCTTTATGTTTAGAACCTTTGTGTAGGGTTCTTTGTTTTGGATTTATATCACATTTTACAGTTATGTTTGCTTAAGACTTATTTTAAGCCAGTGTGAGCGTTAGTTAACTAAGCAAGTGGGTTTGAGATTAGTTGTTTACTTTGTGATAAGCAGCATTCTTTCTTTCCTTCTTATTTACTCTTGCTCAAAGGATTGTGCGTACTCCGTAGTTTTGTTAAATCGCCCGTGGTTAGGGTTAAGTCTTCCGCTAGATCATTTGTCAATTTTTCCTTCATCGCCCCCACGCGCTTGACCGGCCCCTGGACCGGGTTTGGCTCGGGTCGGGCATCACTGGGGCGTGACAATCTACTTATAACCAATAGGCTTTCTTTCACTGGGCAAGTCAACAACTTCCTAGACTTAGTTTGTCATAATGGAATTCATTTCCTCTTAAATAGCTTATTGTCATTCCTTAAAATTTGGAATGTCCATTGCCTCCTCATAGGTCAAATAATCATCAGATAAAGGTTCATCTATTGTTACTTCATCATCTCCTAACATGGCATAGAAGTTCCGCAATAAGGTTGAGGGTCTTCTATTTCTTATCTCCCTTACTTTAGACACTCAACTAGGTTCAGATCCTATAACTACTTTTGTAGAAGTAGCAGAGTCTTGCACTTTTTCTACTTTAAATCATTTTACTATCTTACTAGGAATTTTAGGGTCTAGGTCTTCTTCTAGAAAATATGTATCCCTAGATTCAATGACCCCCACTGTTTCATTAGCATCGTGCACTTCAAACTTGTACCCCTTAGAGTGTTCACTGTACCTTATAAAGTTACACTTTATTGTTTTAAGGTCCAGTTTACTTCTACATTGGCCAGGTACTTTTATATGTGCCTTGGACCCCCACACTAACATGACCTAATTTGGACACCTTGTCCATAACTCATAAGGTGTCCTGTTGACAACCATAGAGGGTACACGGTTAAGTACATACATAGCGGTGCCTAATGCCTCACCCCAAAAGTTTGTTCTTAGTTTTGAGTGGTTTGGCATGGATCTAACCATGCCTAGGAGGGTTTTGTTTCTCCTTTCAGTAACTCCATTTTGCTGAGGAGTATATGACAACGTGTATTGGTGTACTATTCTTGGGTTGGTGAAATAATCCTTAAACTCATCAGAGGTGTATTCTCCACCTCTATATATTCTTAGCACTTTAATTAACCAACCTAATTGTGTTTTTACTTTAGCCTTGAATTCTTTTAATTTCTCAAAGGTTTCAGATTTTCGCTTTAAGTGGTACATATAACCAAACCTAGAGTAGTCATCTATAAATGTAATAAAGTACACTATCCCTCTATAACTTTGTACTTTCATAAACCCACATATGTCTGAGTGAATGACCTCTCTAAAAGGTATGTGGCACGCTTACCCTTTGGGAAGGGTTGCCTACTCATTTTGCCTGCCAAGTAATCTTTACACACACACAAATCCCTAGATAACTGAAGGAGGAGTCCAATATTGGACATTCTGTGTAATTAGTGAGCATACACATGACAAAGCATTAAATGCTACATCAAAAAATCAACATCAGATAAACACACCACATAATCAAACTTAGCTACTGTATTAATAGAGAGTCATTAGCTACATTTAAAAATAAACCATCACAAAAAGAAGCAATAAATAGAATCTTATTATACTTGCCAATGGTTGCCTTTGACCCCTTGAACCTAACCTCAAACCCCTTGCTAGTGAGGAGGAGAATTGAGATAAGGTTCCTCCTGATATTAGGGGCAAAGAGAACATCTGTCATCACCAAATTCATCCCTTGAGGAAGAGGGATCCTGTACGTACATGTAGTAGTCACCTCACAAAAATGTTGTTCCCCATGTAGATCTTGTGCTACTTTTGAGATAGATCAGTGATCCTGTTACCCCTAATCATAGCTACTTGTTTAGTGGTTACAGAATCTAGCACCATCTCTTTCCATTGGAGTCAGCAATTATAGCCTTGAGATCATTCAAACTATGTCTTTCTCTTTTTTATTTGCCTTGCTTTTAGCTATATGATCCTCATTAGGGCAGTTGTTGTTAAAGTGACTCATCTAACCACATTTAAAAGAAGCCCCCTTGGGTTTATTGTCATTGTTTCTCTTTCCACCACCTTAGAGTTTCTTGTCCCTTTTCTTGAAGTTCCTCTTCCTTTGACCTTGACCACCACCTCATCCACCCCTCTTAAAGCCACCATGTTGGGTAAGGTTAAGAGATGTACTCAGAGCATTCACATGGTTCCTCCTCTCCTGCTCCAAGCCAAGATTAGTTGTGAGGTCATCCAGTGTAAGTTTCTTATTAGAGATGTTCAATGTAACAACCATACTCTCCTAAGACTTAGGGAGGCTATTTAGAACGGTAGAAACTTGGATCCCCTCATTTATGGGGTTCTTAAGAATCTCTAGATCATTTGCAATGATGAACATGGAATTAATGTTGTCCCTTTCCCTCATAAGGATGTTGTAGACCTGTTCTACAATATCCTTATGTAAGCCTCTGTGTGCTCTCCATGCCGCCTAGCTACTGTCTCCATATTTTCCTTGGTAGTCTTATGTTTTTCAAATAACATTTCAATGTTAGGCTCCATAAAGGTAAAGATGGTAGTCCCCACCTTGAAATGTTCCTCCTTAAACTTTTCATAAGCCTCTTTTTGAGCCTGTGGAGGAGTCAGTAAGCAGGTCCACACACTGGTCGAAGACATGAGTCAGGTTATCCAACAAAAGGATGTGTTTGATCCTCCTCTTCCAAGTGAGATAGTTGGTAGAGTTGAGTTTTTCAGTTTTGCTCAGCTCACCAACAACTATACAAGATTCCATGACAGACTAAGAAAATTTGTCTATAATCACATATTTAAATAAGACAATAAGTTGGCAAATAAAAAATATTGCTCACTAATTCAGATAGATATAAAAGGAATAACACTCTAATTAATCTTAGCAGCAAGCAAATTCACTCTCAGCAATAATGTTGGTGCACATGGGTGCAAATAGAATAAATTTACTATTTTACCCGTATATAGGGTTATCTATAGTAATAATTCGCTCAATCAATCAAGCAAATAATATATATACTTACTTTTCTAAATAAGGAATAAAAAGAGTGAATATTACAAATAATGATAATGTATACTTCTGTCTAAAAATCAAAACTGTGAAGTGTATAAAATTACTAAACTACCCTTGGGCTAGATAAGCACAAAAATCACATATAATAATTGATTAATTTATATCATGCATCAATCACTTCACAAATACAAGAACACTTCAGAACAATAAATTAGCAAGCCTTAAAAATTGAATCCATCAGGGTGAATTTACTATAATGCCCTTCAAATCAAGTTTTTCCAAAACAAGTCCCTTTTAGGCCAAAATCTAATTATCTAATAATTCTACAATCTCGAATCACCCAAAAAATTTAATTACATCCAATTAGGGTTAAGGAACCTAGTAAAAATGCTAAAAAAATTCAATTCCAATTTGGGTGAATTTGGTCCAAGTTGACCAAAATACCCATGATCTTGGGGACTGCATTTGGCATGCTTTCTGAGATCAGATCACACCCAAATATGGTAGAGGCCTACTTTACATAGTAGATAAAAATCTTATTCAAACATAAATTTAATTACTATCGTGATGAGGGAGATAAATTAAACCCTAGACTCGGCCTATGTAGGGGCAAAAAGGTAATATTTAGAACCCAATCCACAAACTAGAGCTCTAATACCACATTGGGTGGAAGCAGCGAAAGCCTAGTGGTTAGCGTGACATGTGGATGTGTAAAAATCAAACCTTCATGTTCCTCACAATTAATTCACATGCATTCAAAATAAGAACTTGCATATAAATAGTATATCAATTAAAAAATAATCAAGGTTAACAATAATCAAAGTATGAATTAAGAACTATTGATCTTTAGGGGCTAAGACCTAATGGCATGGCCAATCACCCAATATCAAGCATGACCTTTTCTTTTTTT
Source organism: Saururus chinensis (assembly GCA_035235625.1). Classification (NCBI taxonomy): domain Eukaryota; kingdom Viridiplantae; phylum Streptophyta; class Magnoliopsida; order Piperales; family Saururaceae; genus Saururus; species Saururus chinensis. The sequence continues at coordinate 2,255,295 of CP141145.1, read as the reverse complement.
CAATTATAAACAAGTGGAATCAAAATTACCTCTTGGATGTATTTCTTCTCTTAAGACCAAAAGAAGCTCTTCATTCCTTAGTCGATTTGCTGGGAAAATTGGCTTGAGAGGACTTGAAGGAAGTATAAGACAGACAGATGAAAGAGTAACCTCTGGTTCATCCACTGGGTGATACACACATAAGAAAAGCTTGTGTCTTTTTCAAATCATAGCACCCGAGAGAGAAGAGATGAGAGCATCCAACGTTCTTTGGTTCACGTCAGAACAATAGAGATAATTATCCTATGGTTATGAGAGTTAGTACCTCTCTCATATTTATAACTGCCCACAATATTTTTGATTGAGGATAGGATTATCCAAGTCCTTTCCTCACTTGAATTAGAACATAGAGCCCACTTTATTTCTCTCTTACGTCTCATTCCTTTATCCTAGTATATGTGTGTACGAGACCTACTAACCTGACAAAGGTGACATATCACTTTGTTGTATTACAAAAATTTCATATGTTTTTTACTGGTGAAGAAACCTCTAGGCATGCTTTTCCTTTGGGTAGTTAGATAGAGGGTCCCTCAAGAGGCAATCCCAAAAATATACACAAGTGGCCCGCTAGAAATAGTTGGTTGTAAGATACCATAGTGGCAAACATACACAAACTAAAATACACAAAAGACATCCAACAAGCATCACAAGCAAGAGGACAAACGTTGCGACACAAAATCTCCCTGAACCTCCCAATGAGCAGATCAATAACATAGTACACTAGAACGCAACCCACAAGAATTGTGTAGTACATCCAAGAGTATAAACCTTTAGATCTATAGTGAGCTATCATCAACAACCATAGTGAAACTTTGCCTCTCACTAAAGGGCTATTTGGATATTGAATTTTTATCGATTCTATCCTAATATTTGTCTGTGCTATCAAAATCGTAGGTGGGCAAAATTTTTAATTTCACCCAAAAGCTAATTTCAAGTCATTTTGAGCTGGAATCAGCTAGAATCACTGCACCAAATAACCTTGTGAGGTGATTTCGTCGATTCTGGCTCCCAGTTCCTACTTCAAAATTATAGATTCGTTATTTTTCAATATTTATCTCTCATGTCAATTTGAGCCTCGAGAAGCATGCCTTATAGATAGGGCTAACTTCAAAAGTTTAAAATTACCTACCTTTGTGGGATCTTGTTTGATAGGGCTCGAATTTAGAAGTGCAATAGTACCAAGAACATGCATATCCGAGTTCGGGAGAGAGAGTTATATTAATTTAAAGTTTTAAAAATGAGTTTGATGCGATATCCAAATTTATTCTAAAAACTTCCATTACCAAACCAAATGTAATTTTAATTCGGTGGTGAATTATTAAAAAATTATGCTTCCAGTTCTACTTCCATTTCTAAAAAATTTAACACACAATCGGCCCCTTATGTACATGAAATCTACCACATTCATAAAAGGGCAGAGAAGGGATAATCAATGAGAGGGGTAAGAGAGTTATAATAATTAGTAGAGGGGGCCGAGGTTGCCAAGGAAGGGAGAAGAAGGGTGTAATTAATGAACAAAAGTGGTCAAAGGGGAAGCCATAGAGGCAAAGACTGTGGATAGCCAAGGGAAGGCGCAAGGCCTATACAAGACAAGGTAGGAGAACAAGGGAAGCATTTTTCATGCTTTCAATTGACAATAAGCCTAGCATAAGCCATGCATGAGAGCCCTTCATCAATCTCATGAGATTGATAGTGCACACACTAGTGCACATTAGTGTCAGTAGCAACATCAATCTTAAATACTCCCTTCGTCCTAAAGTAATTGGTACAAAAAGTTTGTTCCATATTAGTAGCTCTATTTTGTTAAATTTAAGTGGTTTGGTACTTAAAAAAGAGTGTCATAAGCTTATTTTTCCTACTCTTAGATGTGAGTTTAACCATTCAATAAAAAATATTATTTTTTACATGTTGCTATTAATAAGGGATGAAGGGATAATTAAGGACTCCCATGGGTGGCTGTTGTGCCCGATTACAGGCACAAACGATACCTAGGAGTATTATGCAGTGAAAGGGGAGAATTGGAGAAGAAAGGGGAGAAACTATGATTCAATACTTTGCATAACCTCCAAAAGCAACAGGGGTCGACCCATATACTTTGCATAACCAGTCCCCTAGGGAGTCGCGCCAACCCAACCCGGGCCAGCCCACTTCCCTAGGAGCGCCTAACAGTCAGTGGTTCGGCTAACCCGGGCCACTGACTAAACCAACCCAGAATACATCTAACATACATTATACTAACTATTACAATAGCAAATCGTACGGAAATAATCAAGTAAGTTGAAGCAACTAATAAGTAGTGAAGCAGTGGTCGATTCTGGTCATCGTGCACAACACTCCACCATGCTTCCGCTAATCGCCTTGTCCTCAAGGCGACCAACCGGGAAATCGGGCCAGAAAGTCATCTTCGAGCATCCATGTGGCATCCTCCAAAGGCTGACCCTGCCAAGACAGCAAAACCTCAGTGACAATACGGCCGGAGCGGCGAACCCGACGCTTCTAGAGAATAGCGGCAGGAACAGGATCAACAGACATAGGCGGCCCCAGTAAAGGAGGAGGAGGCGCGGCACGCGCCACAATAGCATCACCCACAAAATGGCATAGACGAGAGACATGAAACACTGGATGAACTAAAGAATCAGGAGGAAGGGTAAGGCGGTAGGCCACCTGTCCAATACGCTCCTCAATAACATACGGGCCATGAAAGCGGGGGGCCAGCTTGGAGTTCGCCGGCTGAAACAGAGAGGTCTGACGTTGGGGAAGGACCGAGACATAGACGAAATCACCAACAGCAAATTCCCAATCCATATGATGACGATCATAAACCTGCTTCATCCAGTTCTGGGCAGCTGAGAGATTTTCCTTTAACTGGCGTAAGACCTCATCCCGCGTTTGCAACATATAATCCACCTCGGCAACAGAGGAATGACTCGGCACATAAGATAAGACAGTCGGCGGCGGCCGCCCATAAAGCACCTCAAATGGGGTGAACCCAACATGCGTATGATAAGCCGTATTATACGACCACTCAGCCCAGGGAAGGAGTTGAAGCCATTTGCGGGGCTGCTGCATGGTGAAACAACGGAGGTATTGTTCCAAGCAACGATTAACCACCTCCGTCTGGCCATCGGTCTGAGGATGATAAGCTGTGCTTATATGTAAAGAAGACCCCTGCAATAGGAAAAACTCCTGCCAAAACTGTGAGAGAAATATCCGATCCCGATCAGAGACAATAGTGCGAGGCATACCATGCAAGCGGGCCACCTCGCGAACAAAGAGCTCAGCAACCATCTTCGCAGTGAAGGGATGGCCAAGCACGCAAAAATGGGCATACTTCGACAATCTGTCCACCACAACCATGACGACGGACTTACCCTGCACGATCGGTAAAGCTTCCACGAAATCCATCGAAATGTCATCCCAAACCTGCTCTGGAATAGGTAGGGGATGGAGCAACCCGGCGGGGGAGGTGGTCGTGGCTTTCGCCTGCTGACAAACATCACAAGCTGCGACGTAATCGTGGACGACACGACGAACACCCCTCCATAAGAAGCTCTGACTAACCCGCTTATATGTACGGAAAGACCCCTCATGACCAGCCACCGGAGTGTCATGGAAATGTGAAATGATACGGCTGCACAAATTAGGAACCGTCGGTACCCACAAGCGGTTTTTCCAGAATAAAAGGCCATCAAAAGGCCGGGCTGCTGGTTCGGCCTGAATGGCATCAATAACTCCCTGCATCCATGAATCCAATCCATATGCGCGCTGGAGCTCCTCAATAAACGGGCAAGACAGGGTAGAGATGGTGCAGCAAGACCCAGGGGCTGGACTACGAGAGAGCGCATCAGCAACGATATTGTCGGACCCCTTCTTGTACACTAATTTGTAGTCATAGCCAAGCAACTTACTCACCCACCTCTGCTGAGCCGGAGTAGACACACACTGATCCAAAAAATATTTCAGCGGTTGATGATCGGTGCGAATCAGAAAATGACGACCCAATAGATACGGGCGCCATTTGGCAACGGCGAGGATGATAGCCAACATTTCCTTCTCATACACTGACATAGACAAGGAGCGACCAGTGAGTGCTTTGCTGAAATAAGCTAGGGGCTGGTCATCCTGCAAGAGGACAGCACCCAAGCCTTTCTCCGACGCGTCTGTCTCCACCACAAACGGCCGACTAAAATCCGGGAGGAGCAGGACCGGGGCAGACGTCATGCCCTGCTTTAACTCATCGAAGGCTGTATGGGCTACTGGCGACCATATGAACGCCCCCTTCTTCAATAGTTCTGTAAGAGGATGAGCCAATTCGCCATGTACGATGTCAAAGTCTCCAGCGCTGCTATGGGTCTATCGAGTCTAGCATCGCTGGTGGTGGCAGGAAGATCGTCCTTCGGGCTGTCCGTAGAAGCAGGCGCTGACGCTGGTGCCTCCTTCTCCGTCTGAACCTCCAGAATAGCAGCAGTTTGCTTTCCTCGAGCCATGTCCAAGAATCGTAATGCTCCAATACCAATGTTGTGCCCGATTATAGGCACAAACGATACCTAGGAGTATTACGCAGTGAAAGGGGAGAATTGGAGAAGAAAGGGGAGAAACTGTGATTCAATACTTTGCATAACCTCCAAAAGCAACAGGGGTCGACCCATATAGGGGATGACCAGTCCCCTAGGGAGTCGCGCCAACCCAACCCGGGCCGGCCCACTTCCCTAGGAGCGCCTAACAATCAGTGGTTCGGCTAACCCGGGCCACTGACTGAACCAACCCAGAATACATCTAACATCCATTATACTAACTATTACAATAGCAAATCGTATGGAAATAATCAAGTCGAAGCAACTAATAAGTAGTGAAGCAGTGGTCGATTCTGGTCATCGTGCACAACAGTGGCTTAGGGTGAAGAAATGAGTGGCGAAAGATGAGAGAGGGAAGTAATTGGGGAACGGGACAAATCGAGAAGGGTTGGGGAGGGTGAATGTCATGCCCTGGTGCCCGACCCAACCCGAGTTGACCTGGCCCAATAGCCGGTCCAAACACATGGGGGCGACTATATTGCATTGCGAAAGACTTTAACCCCTTAATCGGGTATTTAACACAAATACGGAGTCGCAACACCTTTAGTCATTTAACCAAGAGTAATAAGGTAAAAGAAAAGAGGGTAATAACTCTGAAATAAATCCTCACTCACAACCCACATGCATAAAATCCTGAGTTGACACGTGGCTCGAATCAGAAAATTTGAGACAAGTATAAAAGTAGAAGATACACACGAGTCAAAAATATAGTAACCCATACAAGGTGTTCTATGATCATAATAGCATAAATCAAAAGATAAAATAACATCCGGTGGCATCCATGCTTAATCCCACGCATATCCCGGTTGTCCTTCATATAAGGAATCCTGATCAATTAATCCCACACATATCCCGATTGTCCCTCATATAAGGAATCCTGATCAACTACATATCATATCATGCAGCCCCAAAACAAAACACAAAAAAGAGGGTGAGTAAAACTCAGTAAGGTTTGAAATACGGTGACATCAATTAGAAAACCACCACGACACATCAATATAGAAATTCATATCAACATTTCACATAATATCCTCATTTCTGATTAATCCCTTTGCCATACCCTAATTCCATAAGTAATCATCCTGCATATGAGTATTCCATACATGCTAATCATGACATGAATAATCACATCATGATATCACATCCATCCTGCATAATAAGTGATTCTCACACAATCACATCCATAATCATGTACATTAAGTCATTCTTCTTCATAACATTTAACTTGCATAACACATGTGCTCAAACACGTAATCACATAATATATATTTATAATATTCATCCATAGATCATTCACCCTGCACGATAGGAGTCTCAATCACACAAAACTAAATCATGTATAGTAAATCATGTTCACATGTGTCATATAATCTCAAATTATCCCTACACGACCTGTGTAACATGGGCATAATATTATCTCATACACATGCATCATCAACAAATGATGAATATTTCTATCATGGAGAGAATACAATCAAGCCACACAAACTAGATATAGTCCGATTTTCATACAGGAAACATATAATATTCGGGGTAGTCAGCCCCTAAATTTACTTGCCCTAGACAATCTTAACTAAGGAATGTCCGAATATCACATAGAGAACCTAGAGCATGTGTGTTCACCCTAGAACATCTTCTGCGGTAGGAAGAGTCTGAATTCCACATAGGAAACCTAGAACATGTGATAGCCGACTCTGGATTCTCAAGATCTAGATGACTATCTCAAGAAATCTCAACCGTAAGACAAGTACACAACTTGTCCCCATTCAACTCAACATCAATATCAACTCAAATCGACTCAACCCAGGGAGTATCCATGTTTTACATAGGAAATCAAATTGAAATCATGTCCTTTCAGGCAAACCAATTTTCGATAAGCCAACTATTGATCTGGCACATAATCTCACATCATTACATCCAATCGAAACATGATTAATTTCGATAAAGTCTTAGTCGGAAATCCGTTTCATGATGCATTCAACATGGTACATACGTGGGCAAGGCATACATGAATTGTAATTCATGATAATGCTCTAACCAGCCCCTTATGCATCATTTATAATCATAATACCCAACATCATCATGATCATTCCCCTACATGTATGTACATAGTAGAAACATTTAATTCTAAGCATACGAACATTCCTTGAAATTAACTAATCATACCACACATGCACATTAACATCTAATCATGGTTCCAACTAAAATCATAGGTGAAAACCATCGAAAGACATCAATCAAGTCAAATGTAACCTCATGCTAAACTATGTAAGCAAATTCACACCACACGTGAATCTAGACATGACACCATCACTCACCCATAATTTAATCACATTGTATGAAGACATATCTGTTCATTCTCATACTATAATCTTGCTGGAATCATACTTAAAACATAAGAAATCATTCAATCATATATTAAAGATAGCAATTCTAACATGTATAGCAAACCACATGAAATTTCGCATAAACTTTAAATATTCTTCATAATTTCCAAACATTAATAACATGCCTTTCTAGTAGCTCATTCTAGCTCAAATTACTCAACATGAACATAAGAAATGGTATTGAAGAGAAAATACATCAAAATAAGCAAAAAGAATAAAAATGGCTAAACTATAGTACTGACGTTTGATCTCGATCGGCCAGTAAGGCCATTCACATGCCAACACAATGGCTCTGGTTCGTCTTCCCTACTTCGAATTTAAAACCGAAACTTTACATACACCATTCAAACTTCCAAATCCTACTCCCAAACATCACCATAATCAAATCCATGCTTCTAGAACATCAAATCTAGCCATTATTAAACATAAACCCTAAGAAATCACATTAAAAATTACACATTTCACAAATCACCATTAAAGCTCATAATTATGGATTCCATTTCAAAACCCTATAAAAACTTAAATCCGAATCACAACACTGTTTGGGACTAAAACCCTTACATTCCAACAAGTTCTTGATTTGAAATAGCTCATTAAACACCTTCAAAACCTACCCAAAAACATGATATTTATTAATACTTCTCAAATCCGAATTTAAAAACACCTAAAACCTTAAAGAACAAGTAGATTTAGGGTTCAAGAGACCCAAAAACGAAATTTAAAACATTAGGTTTTGAAATATAAACTTAAATTAATAGTTTTTGAGTGAGAATCGAGATTAATCCAAAGCAAATGAAGAGATTTGAAAGATTTAAGCAAAACCCTAATGAATTGATGAAATATTAAGCAAAATTATTTCTTAATCTCCTTTCTCTTTTAGGAAAATGTGGATTAGGCTCTTAAGCTCTACGTCTCAGCGCTTTCCCAATTGGGAAAGTGATTGGGCCTTTCTTTTTATAGTAAAGTGTGGACCTAGTTAATTAATGGGGTACAAATAGGGTTGTATACTAAAAATGTTAAAACTTGCTTATTTGAAACCCAATTTGATGTCTAAAAATTTTGAAATAATTATCTAGGGTCTTAGGTTTATGTTAGGGATATTTAGGGATAAAAATTCTAATTTCGCCCATAGGGCTCACAGTGGGTCCCGCCAACCCTAATTTTTTGGGAAAATAATAAAAATTTTAAAAATTTCAGAAAAATTTTAAATGACTTGAATTAACTTAAAAACCATAAATGTAAAGAAAATTTTGGTTAAAACCTTTGTTAACTACTTTATTTTTTAAAATAGTCAAAATCGATCAGAATTAACATTAAACACATAGAAGCAATTAAACAGAAAAAATAAACCGGTTTAAATTCAGGGATCTTACAGTGAAAAGGGTAGACTCTATAGGGATGGACAACCTAGCTTGGAACCCCCTCTACCAAGAACAGTAGCATAGCTACATTAGGACAGTGGGGGGCCATGAGCCCCCTACGTCTGGAAATTTTGTTTAAAGTTTATACGAATTTTTAGAGTAGTCAAAGGTGAGTTTACTCATAAGCCCCCTACCAACCTGCCCTAAGACGTCTTGAGAGAAAAGAAATCAATGTGATAGCTGCATGGAGAACTCTTAATGAAGAACTCTTACGAAGAATTACAAGGTGTAGAAGGTAGCTAATTAACTTGGTGGGCTCGGACTCGGACATATGGAACACCATATATATCCCATGTCCACTGCCACCCCTTGATTTGGGACCACAAAAGGAAGGTACTTCGTTGATGATCTTCTAATTTGGAAGAGAACATGCATGTGCAAATGAACCAAATGCAGCCCTTGATTGGTAGAAACACTAGTATCCACAAATAGCGATTGAAGGATTTGAACCCAACATTACTTTTTTTTTTCAGCTTGAATCAGTAAGGGGGTAGTAATCAGACAATCAAACATTGTTAAATAGTCAGGCATGTCTGATTGTTTAATTGTGTTTTCGTCTAATTGTTTGGCCATTTGTTTGTCTAGTTGTTCGATTGTCCATGTTCAAATTGTCTCGTCTTTTGTTTCAACGACTACCCAACTGCATTCAAGACTTCAAATGTCCAATTGTCTGTTTGACCAACTTACCTGAATAATTTGTTCATTTGTCTGTCTCAAGCTTAGCATTCGCTTCAAAGCTTTGAATATCAAATTCTAGGCAGCATTCTTTTGCTACATAGAACCATGGGAAAGACTTGGGATCACATGATTCACAGCTTGGTCACAATTTCAGGTGGCATAAGAATAGTGTGGCAGGCCCAGTGATTAAAACCTCCCAGGCTAAAGGCCCATAACCACAACTATCCCCTTAACGGCCCACTGCTTTCACCCTCTGAATTCCTGTCCACTTATTTGATTCCCGAAACTCCCGCCGATCAATCCGTAGATCTCTCCTTCAACAGGAGAGCATTTCCTTTCCTTTTCGCTCTTCCCATTTCTGTTCATCTTCATTATATGGTACGGATTTGGGGTGATGCCTTAATATTACGCCATCATTGTTTGCTTCGGTTGTTATTGCATTAATTGTTATGAATGATTTACTCTTCGTTCGCCAAGAACGGCATAATGATTGGGTCTGGAACATTGAATCTGATGTGTTTGATTAAATGGGCACTTTCTAAGTTTATCATCCTCTGTACAAATCTCCATGGTTCATTGTTTTATGTTATCTTGGGTTCTGATCACGTATTACTAATGTTTAGTGCTGATTTTTTAGTTGTTAATTTGTGATTTGCTGGATTGACTCTGTTTAATTGATGCTGCCCACCTCTTTTTTCTGAAGCATATATGTGATTTACTTCTGTATTTTTGTTCTTATGTTTTGTTTGCGTTATGTTCCTGGTTGGCCCATGTAGTTTTTTCCTGTTTTGCTTTCTCCCTTTCTTTGCACGTATGAGTTTCATACAAGTTGATAAATGAATGTGTGAGCTTCTTTGATATGCATAAATCCCTTACCTAACAACTTGAGGTTCTAAGAGAAGTGGTTGAAGAGCAAAAGCTCCATGGTCAATTCTCACATGCCATGCGTATTGGTGCTTGCATGTGCAGGAGTGTGTTAGTGTGTTAAATATAAAAATTATCCCTTTTCTAACAGCTTAAACTTTTAAGAGGTAGTGGTTAATTAACACGGCACCAGAGCTATTAGGGAAGAAATAACTTTTACAAAATGCATAATTATCCACACGGGCCACAATTAGATTGGAAGATCTTCTTTCTGATTAATTGAAATTGAGTAAACTGATCTACTTTGATTAGAAAGGATACTCATACTTAGAAGCATTATTTTTTTTTATATTGAAATCATGATTATTGCCTTCTTTCCAATTGTACCAAGGGAATTTCTAGTATCCCCTGGCTGGCACGTTTCCAATTTGTGTACTTATGCTCGTATTCACATCTTGCAGTTTTCCTGCATGCAAATGGAATTTGAGTTTATTCGGAGATTATTGGTGTTTCTGAAGACAAGTTTAGGCAGGAACAATTCCAAATGAAGTTCAAATTATTCTTGTACTGAAGGATGAAAGGGGGAAATTTAAATGGTTTGAAGGGAAAACACTTTTTGCTTATTATATTTGCTCTAGTTTGCATTACTCTTCTGCTTTGTGCATGGGATAGATCTCCCTTGGTTACTAGCATGCTTGAACAACAGGATCTGTCTGAGATAGATTCCCAAGGTGTGTTTCTTTATAATTGATTTGACTTTTATTTGTTTTACCCTTCTCTCAGTGATTGCCTCAAGTGATTATCTTTACACAGTGATTTAGACATGTGGAGCCTTGCCCATGATATGTTGTGAAGATCTGGCATCAGGAAAGGTGATGTGAGAAATTCACAACATATTGCATGCAAGAAGGCATGCCATGAGGTTATATTCTTTAACTTTGGCACTGATCTTGGGATGGAATCCTGATATTTGTTTCTATCTTTCGTTCAGCATCTGTTTACTATAAAAGAAAAGGAGATGATGTACAACCAAATGTGGGAGGAGAAGAAAGAAAAAGTCCAAATATTGTTTATATTGGTAATTCTGTTGAAGAAGATCCTTCTCATGCTGGTGTTATGACAGACTCAGAAATACAGAAATTGAGGCAGACATCATTTTATTACAATAAAGGCACGGAATCCAATTTAGCTGAGATTGAGCAGACTCAAATTGACAACTTGGAAGATGTTTCGATCATTTCTGATAATATCACAACATTCGGCTCTTTTGAGCAGGATCTTACCTCTGTTTCTGAGGAGAATGGAGGTATGTAATGTTCTTATATGTTGCTGTGAGAGAGAGGAATCCTACTTAATCTACTTTATGGTATTTGAAGCCACTCTTCTTGGGAATGGAATTTTTAAATAGACTTTCATTGACAAGCAGGTTGGTTTAAAAAAAGCAGGTAAAATAGTATAAGAATTATGTGAACAATTTGTGGTGTTTCGTCCAAGCTAAGAATTAGGTAAACCAATTCTGATATTTCATCCAAGCCAATCTGCTTGGAAATGGAATTCTCTAAACTGCTTTGAGTTCTCATTTTCAAGCAAATTTATAATCATCATCGTAATCAAGTGGCTCCTTTTCCCAGCAAATTGGCTTCTGAAAAAGTATAAGAAATGTAAATGGTGTGTACTGCTCAGTTTTCATTTAAAATTATAATTAATAGGTTGATGGCAACTTTTTCTGATATAGGGGCTTTGTTTAGTCAAGTTGGCATTCCATTGCTCGTGTTGCTGGGTCTTTAGAATTCGGCAAATTTATGATTGCCAACTACTGGTTTTGTTTGCTAGTGTTAGCCCTGTGAACTGGTTACTTGATTTGAGCATCTAGTTTAAGTTGTTTGAAAAGATGATATGTAAATTAGTTATTCATTTTGAATCCACATATCAAACATGCCTTTCTGTTGAATAAACTAAGTTATTCTTAAATTATTCCCATATATATGTGGGATGCAAGGACCTTTAGTTTTTGGCTCCTTTCACTGCAGTCTCACTGCTTTTAAAATTGTCGAAGATAAATATAAATCGGTCACATTTGGGTTCATTGAAGACTTTTATGTCCTTTTAGATGATGTTTTCAATGGTTCACGTTGAACTTGGTTCTTTTGTTGCTCTGCAAAATTTGAAAAATGAAATAACTATGGCTTGCAACTGATTGGGCTTGCATTGATGCTTTTGCTTATAGACTCATTACGGCCAACAGATTGTAACTATGCCAAGGGCAAATGGGTCTGGCATGATAGACGACCACTTTATTCTGGTTATGGTTGTAAGCAATGGCTATCTGAAATGTGGGCATGTCGGTTGACACAACGCACCAACTTTTCCTATGAAAAATTCCGGTGGCAGCCAAAATATTGTGACATGCCAGAATTTGAAGGACCTGCATTCTTGGCAAAGCAAGTACTTCTGCTTATTTTTCTTTTCGTTTGATCTGGTTCTTAATTTTATTTGTCACTGATGGAGACACTAATTCAGGATGCAAAATAAAACTCTGGCATTTATAGGAGATTCCTTAGGGAGGCAGCAGTTCCAGTCCATGATGTGCATGATTACTGGTGGAAAGGAGAATCTAGAAGTGGTAGATGTTGGAGAGGAGTATGGCCTCATAAAAGCTCCTGGAGCTATCCGACCTGATGGATGGGTGTATCGCTTTCTAAGAACGAACACCACCATTCTTTATTATTGGTCTGCAAGCCTCTGTGAACTGGAGCCAGTAAATATATCAGACCCACAAACTGAATTTGCTATGCATCTTGACCGGCCAGCCACCTTCATACAGAAGTACCTTGACAGGTTTGATGTGTTAGTACTAAATACTGGCCATCATTGGAATAGAGGTAAACTCAAGGCAAATAGGTGGATAATGTATGTTGCTGGGAAACCCAACCTAGATAGACATATTGCAGAGATAGGAAATGCCAAAAATTTTACTGTGCATAGTGTTGTGAAGTGGCTGAATTTACAGCTTCCTAAGCATCCAAGGCTGAAAGTCTTCTTCAGGACAATTTCTCCTAGGCATTTTGTAAATGGGGATTGGAATACTGGCGGCAGTTGTGATAACACAATTCCATTAAATGCAGGAAGTGAAGTTCTGCAACTAGAATCCAGTGATCAAGTTGCAGAGTCAGCTGTCAGGGGCACTGCTATTACTCTGTTAGACATAACTGCACTTTCACAACTCAGGGATGAATGCCACATTTCAAAATACAGCGCAAAAGCAACGGAGGGAGTGCAGGACTGTTTGCATTGGTGCTTACCTGGGGTTCCAGATACTTGGAATGAAATTTTATCCGCCCAGATATAGCCAAAAAGTTCTATACTTCATGTAGAGAGAAAGAAGCAAGGGTGTGAACTGGGGGGACATCTCTGTGCGTCTATGATATTATTGACCTGAATTTGATTGGCACCAGAGTTTCTGAGGGCTGAATATTTATGACCTCACAAATGATGATCGGCATTCTTTTGGCACACATCCTTTCACTGATTACTCCCCCAGCGGATCAAGCATACATGTAAATGACGTTTAGATGCAGAACAAATTCAGCACCCTTGTGGATTAAGATTATTCTTCATCAATTATTTTATGACTTTTGGTCTAATTTGACCTGCAGAGGCGCATGTGTCAACCTGTGGCTTTTTACAATCCTTGAAACAGCAAGAATACTGAAAATTCATACAAGGCAGTAAGATAGTCTGGATAACTCATTACTAACCACTAGAGTCCTCAGTGGCAGCATGGTCAATTAGCATTTTCAATGAGTTCTCTTGCCACAACAATAGGAGCTTCCCATTTGGGATTATCTTCATTCTTTATGCTTACCTTGACTGTTGTTGATGATTATTAGAATGTAAATGTACATGTATGCGACTGATTGAAAAGGCAAATTCTATGGTGCTCACTCCTTTCTTTTTACAAAGCGACTCTATTTTTTTAATCTCTTCTTAAGCGGCGGTTACTACAAAATGCATTAAAAACAAGTCTTTCACGATGAAATTGCTTCTCAACTTCTCAAAAGGACTTTTCACTAGATCCCAATGGAGATTGGCTGCAAATTTTAATGGGATCTGAATTCAGATCCTCCTTGAAGACGGATTTGGATCCATTTCGGATATCAATTTTTGGATGCTAAAAACTAGTTTAACATAGAGCACTAAAAACCAGGTAGAATTTTCCAATTACTGATAATAAAAGACACATGTAGTAAACATAACAGCTCTAGTAAGTTGTGGTGCCACTCGTCTATGCTGTTCATACATGCTAGTATGACATGAATGAAGCAACAGTTTAGCTCCAACAGGTTTTTACCCCTACAATGAGACCAGATGGCTGGAGGAAGCCATTGTCCGTTCAAACCTTTTGCTGCAGTGGCAATGGAAAGAGAGCTGGGTATAATTGGGCACTAATGCTTTTGGTCCCCCTAACTCTCTAGGCAAGGATTCAAGATCAAATAAAACTCGGCCAATCGTTGTATGGACGTCAAACAACCATCAGAAAAGTTTAGTGCTCTCTCTTATGCCATCATTAGTAGGAAGGAAATGCCTTAAACACTTAATAAATGGATGTTCACGCTAAAAAATCAATTTTTCACAAATGAGGCTAACAGTTAAAGACTCAGGTCAACAACTAAATCAGTATCTGAAACAAGTCTTCCCAAGAAACTGGGCCCCATTTGCTGAAGTAATGTTTTATTTCGACATTGATGACAGTGAATGTAAAAGACAATAAAAGAAGCATTGCTTTTTCATGAAATTAGGCCTTCAGAGCAGCTCCTGCTTTGACCAGCTCTTCAAGAGTCTTGTTAATCTGAGCTTCAGATAAACCATCCAAACGAGCATACCTCTCAACGCCCATGTCTGCATAAGTAAATTACAGCAAGCATGCCATTAAATGGTGCAACAAAATTGAAGCAGCACCAAGTACAAGCTAAAGTGCAACAGAAATCCTGTTAAAAAAAATGTGTTTTTCAGATCTTTACTTTTTGCAGACAGAGAGATAGAGAGGGAAAGAGAGTTCTGGTGCTTCAAAGCATAAATAGTAAATGAATTCCTACAAAATTGATGCTTGTTTTGCATTGTTTCCACATCGAAGATTAAACAATAATACCTCACTTATGAAATTTCAGGCAATGCATAATAGGAATTCAGATAAAATATCTGTTCAATTTCTCATTTTAGTGTAATTGTTCATTCACATAAGGCAAATCTCTTATTTATTATTCCCATATATGGCATTTCTCATTCTTCTGGTCAGCATTTTATAATGCATATAAGCAAGTAGAATGATGTGCCAGAGGGCCAGAATAAGAACTCCAATCTAAATGGGCTACAACCACAATCGATAGTAACCACTTAGAGATTCAAACAGAGAAACATCCAAATGCATACGAAATTTCTGACTGACACCAGAAATAAAACAACACCAAGATTGCATAATCACTTTTTATATAAACAGGGAGCAGAATTTCCTCCCAGGCAATCTCACAGAAGAGGGCAATTACTTCATCGTGGAAATTTTTTATGAACTGGCAGAACATTAATTTTGGAACTTGCTCACTTTCATAATCGTGAAATCACCTCTACAAATAGCATCTTAACACCATAAAACTTTTAAAATCAATAGACCATAAAATTTGGAACTTTTAGTTCTTCCCAGTGTTACCCTTTCTCAATGCTTATTCCATGGAACAGCCAAATAGCACATTCCTTTTGGTTATTCATCTATATGTCCAAAATATTTCGAGAACCACTGTCCATTATGCCTTTTAGAAGAGCTCTCCAAGCCATGAGGACCCCCAAATAGCCTACCACTCCAAATTTGATAAACAGTTTATGGAACAACTCAATAACACTGGTCTGAATAGATATGGATTGAATTACACATCTGCCTTTAGATAAGACACATTGTTTATTTGCAGATATGTAGAAGAACGAATTTTCTCCATACTAGCACAATGAAAAAGATATTCAGTTGATTAGGACACATAGATCTCAGTAGGAATATCTCACTAAGTAAGAGGTCAGAAAGCATCCATTTACTTTCTACTGGCATATCCATTGAAGAGAACCTACTGCCTTAGTGATTTTAATTTTTTATAGAGATTTTAATGTTTTGGAGATCGTGCTAAGAAACCTGTGTGGCTGTGTCAAGAAAGCGAAACAGCCCAGGTCAACATGCCAAAACCAAAGAGGAAACTTGTCCAATAATCATGTTCCAGTCTGAACCTCATTAGACAATCTTCTTCAATGATCTTCCACCATGAAAAACTAGATACTAATTGCTACCAAAAAACTTGTTTTCTGATGTAGAGGAATAACTTTCTCTATCCTTAATATTCACAATCCGCCTCCTTTGGCAACAAATCTTCTTGCTCACTTGGTCACAGTGCAGTATTCAGTTTCATAGTTCATCAACTGAATAGTCCAAACATCTGTGGAGCTTAAGCCTAGCCACAATCAAGCTTCCAACATTAAACCTCCACAAACATACATTATTTCTACGAGCAATGCTATACCTCATTGCAAAAATCACACCACATAACCCAATGCATGCCCCTAACCATTGATTAGTGGGGTCCACTATGACAAGACACGGTGCAGATGCATATAATGGGTCATGCAGTGTGATTTTTGCAGTGATATTTCTATTGCATACATCAAAGAATTGCTAGACTCCACCTCATGTAATTTTACTCCGGTGTTTAAATAATGATGATGAATGGTGACCAGTATCCATTCAAGACATGAAGTTAAAATTACATTAAAACAATTCATCATGTTTCACACGCAATGAGAAGTCATGGAATGTGATCTAATCATTCCATCAAGTATGGAATTTATAAATGTTTACTCCCATCAAACCAAATATATAGTATAGTTCAAGTAGCAACATTGATGTGAACAAAAAATTTGTTATTCAGGGTTTATATAACAGAACTGAAATTCATTAAAAGCCAAAAGTATGATGACTTCGCTAGCGAGCAACAATGAATCACATAAATGATACCATATCGTGCCCATAGCTGAGGCTCAACTCCACTACATTCTCGGATCAATATTGGGAGTTTAGGATTCAAGGTCTTCAAATCTTTATAATTCCTGTGTACAAATTCCCTGGGTTGGAAATACTGAGAATTAGTAAAAACCTTTAATAAGCCCAAGTCCATCTTTTTAGCATGATAAAAGGTTAGAAAATAAGACATGCAGAAGAAAAAAAAGAAAAAAAGAGGGGCATGGCAATCATGAGCTGGTGGAATCCAGTTCAGTTGTAAATGCTCGGAATCATCCCATGAAGTTTTCAGTCCAAGTAGTGTCAGTCAACCTCTATGGCTCGAAAAGTTGCATCATCAAGGGTTATCTGTTTACCATGGTGTTGCCCCAATAATTTTTTTTTTCTACCAAACAAAGAAGCGTCACTCTCTGATCCTTTTAGTACATAAAAAAGTCAAAGTTCTATAATGCAATCTCTTTTGGTCTTTTAAGGTATAATGCATTATTTACATGAAATTATTCAAACCGCACAGGCAATTACCATATGATTCAACAGAAAGGCTCGAGCTTGTCATTTATCCAAAATTCACTGAAAAAAACGGAAACGCCCTTCTCCAATTCTGTTCTAGGAGAAAATTCTTCCTTCATTGAATTTATGAAACACGTCTGTTTTCATTTTTTTTCTCTGCGTCAAATTGGTTCTTTTCCGCGTGATGTTTGAAGAAGACGAATTTTTCTCTGAATGCGAATATTACTATGAATTGGCATGGCATTGATTCTACCCTCGTTACATGACGCAGCAAAAGATTCCATTCCGGATGCAATAACCGAAGAACAAAACAGACCCATTTCATAAATTCAAGAAAGGAAGAAGGAAAAATGCAAAATTTCCAAAATCTTGCTATGTGGGCATCCGTGCATTTTGAAGTAGGAACAACCAATTCACGGTAAAAAAAAAAGATAACAGAAGAAGACGATCTGATATTAACAGATACCGAGTTTGAGCACTCGCGGGAGAGGTCTGGCAGAAGAGGAAACGGAGCTCCTTCAGATTGCGTGACAGCTGAGCCCTCCAAGCCATTTTGAGCTCAACCTCTCTCCCCGCCTCTCTGGATGGGAAGTGTGTGCTTTTTTTTTCCTGGGAAGATGATGATCGAAAAATATTTTGCCCCTGAATCAATGAAAGCGGGCCGGGTCGGAGGAACTCGGCCCGCATAAGAGTACATCAAATGAACGTCCCCGTTCTTCAGTTTGGGACGTTCATTTGACAATAAAAGATTTGATTCTTGGGGGCCTCCTAAAAATTTAAAGGCATGTTTAAATTAGTAAAAAGTGGGAGAAAGAAAAAGAATTTATTAAAAAATTTTCAGTTTATATTGTTTGGTACAACGAAAAAAGAGAAACTAGAGTGAAAAGTGAGAAAAAATAGATAAAAATTTGGCCCAAAATTTTTTTACCTATTAACCCAAAAATTTTGGGAGAAAATCATTATACTAAACATTTATGTCTTACTACTACTACCAACACTGCTGCCATCGTCGCCACCACCGTCACATGATTTGTATAACCAAACAGTAGAAAATATTTAAGAATCTCCTCGTTTCTCTTTCACCTTGATTCACTTTTTTCTTTTTCTTTCCCTTTTTCCCGATTTTCATCAATCCAAACAGACCCTAACAGGCAAACACTTGGGATGAGATGACCAACTTTTATAATCAAAGCTTAGTGACCAACAATCCGAGGTTGCCACATTATTAAGGAAGTAATAAGGGAGAAATTAAGGAACCACATCCAATAGTACTCAAGGTTCATTGGTCCTTTCACATGTTCATTGTCTTGCATTTTGGTTATAAATTTTTTTTCTAATACATATTAGCACGAGTTAACTATTACTGCAATTGCAAGTGCATTAACATGACAATGACCACTCTTATAAATGGAGGATATTTCAATGGATATTAGTGGGAGGACCAAAAAACCTTCTTTTGACAATAGCTAGACTAGGCTAGGCTCAATGACTAGAGTACGTAGGCAGGGGTCAAACTTTTAAGGGTCAACCTGTTGTTGAAACCCTATCTACCCATATGTGACACTGTAAGATTTTGACCTAAAAGTTTTGCCCTTAGTTGGAGTTATATGGCCCAAAAATGTATTTATTTATGCACACGTAAATGTATTATGGATTAACTTTTACCTATTTGATTATGTGCCCTATAATAAAAAATGTGCATTGCCTTCAAAAAAGTTCATGACTTCTAACTGCTCCCCGGAGGTTATGGTGACAACCTAATGACATTTTTTTCCGTCGATGTTAGAGCTAATTAAATTGCTAATGAGCCCCAGCCATTGACAATAAGAGTAAGACTAAATGAATAAGAGTAGAATTATATAAGTAAGATTATATGAGAATGAGTAAGACTCTATGTGTATGAACAAGAATCTATGAGGATAATTTATGAGCAAGATTGTATGAGTATGAGTATGATTGGTATCAGTATGATTATATAAATATGAGCATAACAATATGAGTAAGATTGTAAGTGTAAAAGTAAAACTATATGGGTAAGATGGTATGAGTTTCAGTAAGTGGTATGCATTTGAGTATAGATATGTTATACGAGACTCTAATTTAATTATGTTATTACTACTTCATATTAATGATTCATGAATGCAGCTATGGATGGACTGACAAAATCCATTGATTTAAAGTTCTTGTACTAAGTATGAAAATACTTATTTTTTCTATTTTTGGCCTCAAAACCTTTAATTTGATATGAGTCATTGGTTGTTAACCCATGACTTGATGTATCATTTTGATTACATATGTATTGGGTGAGATGAAAGTTTGACATACATATATTTTTGAACTTGTATATATTAGACTTTATATTTTGGACTCTAATGGAACTTCTACTCAGTGGTGCCCAGGATAAGTCTTTTTTTAAGCCCATGACTATGACGTTTACTCATGTTTATTTCAATCTGTGCTTGAGAGTTTTGATTTTGGACTCATGATGATTTGAAAATTTTTTGTAGAAAAGATTTATGCATAATGGCTTAAATTATGAAAAATATTTTCACAAGTTCTAGATTTTCCTTGAATTATAGTCATTATATTGCAAAAAAAATCATAAAATTTTAAGTAAAGGTATGGAAAAATCTAGGGTGTAACACTTATTTAGGTGGATTTCAATGTTGATTTCGTGAGACAAAGAAATTGGATGGGAGATTGGAGGAAATCAAAATATGCATGCCAACTCTCAATCCTTATGTGTTATTTGTGCATATGAAAGCCTTAGGTAGGGTTTGCAATGCAAAATATTGTGAAATTCTCCCCTGTTGAAGGTGCCCAAGCAAAAACAAGCCACAAATTGTGTCACGACCCATATTTTTAAAAGCCTTTTTAAATAGCATGAACGATAAATCATGAATTTTCTTCTTTTTTAAATCAAATCAATCAACTAAATATCCAGGTCATGATAACTGAGGTTCACAAGTATAAATATCAAATCATATTATATTATATTATTATACGTATCAAAAATTCATAAAGAATAGCCTATCCATCTAAGTACAAGTCCGTCATTTGTCTAAAAATAAATAACTAAGTTGACTCTCATGCCAAAGATATACTTATGTATTGAAATTGCAGAAACGAAGAACTACGTCTCATGCTCATCAATCCCGATCTCACTTAACATCGTCTGGAGAACCTACAACCAACCAAGCCAAACCACAACAACAACAGAACCTCTCCGCCCTCAGGAGAAGAGTTCCCAAGAGAACAAAATATTTTACTAATGATTTTTGGATTGGGCCAACATCACCCGATGTTAGTTGCCTACGTACTCATTAGACAACATCTCCAATGTTTCTAACAAGATCAGATCCAGATGCAATGCTTAAGTATTTTCAATCAACCTACATTTTATGCAAATCCTTTAATCGTTCCACTCATTCTAATTAAACAAGCAATATCAAACAATGTTATTAATTATCTCTTGAACCATTGTTTGATAAATTAATATCCCTATCTAATCCCAAAGACATATAGACACATTAGATGTCAACCTAAGTAACAAATGATACACTCACCATAGACTACCCTCAAAGGTAAATCCATGATGAAACCCTAGAATCCACTAGGACCCTGGAATCCACTAGGAAGTACCTTCACCCATCCTAGCCCATAAAGAACCTGACCGGAGTGGAAGGGCATGACCCACAACTGCACCTGAATAGAAGTGGCGGGAAAAGCCAACCAAGCACGATGTCAGCTAATCTAAATACATTTACACTAACTGTTCCTCAATGGATAGGTGGTGAGCCTAGCTCACGCAGAGCTCCCTCCAATGGGGAGGTGCAACTACATGGTCAAATCAGCAGCTCCTTAATAGAGCTAAGACTCAGGAACTTGCTCATCAATAAGCTAAGATTTTCAATGACTATCTCAAACCCTATTAGTCACAACTAGACTAGGGTTTAAAAATTGAAACTGTCACCGGTTCATTAATCAAGGCAAATTGTCAGGTCAAATGCCTTGTTCACTCTATGAACTAGTCATCAACCTCTCAGAGGTATTTTAGTCTTTATCTTGATTAGGTGTTCTCACCTAATCTAAAACTATCTAACCCCATTGATTAATCTTTCATTAATCTTATGCTATTGATAAATTACTATTACAGCAACAATAGTAAACATCAAAACAATGAACAACATAAACAATCAGACCCACATAGGTTGAAACAGATTGTAATATCAATAACTAAATTCAATAATGATATTAAAAATGTTCTTGCTCTGGTACCCTAACCCTCCTTGGGCTAGTTGATTAAAATTTTATGAAAATAGGTCATAATGCACCTAAAGGCATTAATATAATTATCCCACATTGTATATGGTCCTTTCTGCTCTTGAGTAAGTCTTTAACCTCTCAAAAAGTTTCAGTATCACATTGGCCAGTTAATTTCAATTTCAAAGCCTTATTCACATCCAATGGGTCAAAAATTGGGCTTATGGGTACTACTTTAATTCATGGACTCGGTGTAATTTTCTTGGCATTTACCGGGGTCGTGTGCCTCTTGAACCGACATTGGTTGACTTAACGGTTGACGATTAACTTGAGGGGGAAAATAGTGAGTTACCCATTCACTAGGATTTTTCCTCACTAATAGTTTAGTCTATACATAGGTTACCTATTAAACTCACACTGAGAAACTTTCCCAATTTTTAAGATCACTCATAGGCCACTGAATAGGAGCCCCTAAGTTAAGTAAGTGGTTATCACATGACAATTCAACTATAAGGGGTAAAAGGGTTATTTTATAGTTTTTGGGATTTTCCCCTAAGATGAAACTTGTTCAGGTCACTCGCTATACTCCTATAGCCATTATGTATTTTTTTCAAAATTTTCTAACATCTAAACCACCTTGAACCGGAGCCTGAGACGGGTAATTAAATATTACTTGTCATGTTCCCTTGGACATTATGTAATTTTATTGAATTTTTATTCACCTAAACCCTACTAAACCGAACCCAGTTCGGTGGGTATTATATATTTTTCGAACTAGATTTGTCAAAGTGGATCAGATGACCTGACAAACAACTGGACCTAACGACCCATGCTGTGGAAGAGATGACCCGCAACATGGGTTGTCGGGTCCAGTTATTGGTCGGGTCACCCGACCCACTCTAACAAATCCGGTTCAAAAAATATATATAATACCCACTGAACTAGGTCCGGTTCAATAGGGTTTAGGTATATAATTAGGATAGGGTGGAGGGTTATATATTTTAACAAGGGTGATTCCTTATGCCCAAAGGTGTGGGATTTTCCTGTAATATTTTATGTATAACTCACTAGCTTTATCATGAAACAAAATGAATATTTGTTTCTATACGGCTTAGTAATTTTGATGTAGATTGCTACCTTTGCCCAAAGGGAGGTTTTCGATTTTACTAAATGATTTTAGCATTGGCTATTTCATACTTATGTTATTGTTTCTTGCCCTTATTAATGTTTGCATGTATTATTTTATTGCAACTTATCCGTCTTTTATCCTAATCAGCACCTTCCATTATTGTCTAGAGACAATTTTACCGACTGGAAGGAAAAGATTCTTTTACTATAAGGGTGTATGAACTTAGATTTGGCGTTTTGTATGGATATACCCTCCACTTCTACAGAAAAAAGTACTCCAAGTGAGGTAACATCTTTTGAAAAGTGGGAGCGGTCTAACTACTTAAGCATGATGCTCATGAAGTCTCACATAAATAAAAACATTAGGAGATCTATCCCAAAATGCACTACAGTTCAAAAACTTTTGCAAGATATTGAAGCTCAATTCAAGAGTTTTGATAAAGCCTTGTCCCAGCACCTTAATGTCCAAGTTGTCATCCATGAGGCTAACAAATGATATAGGGGCAAGAGAGCATATTATGCAGAAGCGTGATATTGCTAATCAGTTGAACAACATGAAAATAAAGATTGATGACACCTTTTTTGTCCACTTTATTCTGAATTCCCTGCTTGTACAATATGGGCTATTGAAGATCTTTTACAACACACACAACACTCAATGGTTAGTCAATGGCCTTCTGAATATGTGTGAACAGGAAGAGGGGAGACTTAAGCAAGAGAAGGGAGAGAGTGCCCATCTAGTTTCTCATAAATGATAAAAGAAGAAATATCATAGTGCTCCAAAGAAGAAAGCTGGTAAAGGTGTGCCAGTGAAGTCTACTGATGTCACCAAGGAAATCAAATATTTTTATTGCAAGAAGAAAAGACACATGAAGAAAGATTGCCCTAAATATCAAAAGTGGCTTCCTAAGAAAGAAGGTAATTTCATGTCTTTAGTGTGGTATGAATCTAATTATATTGATTCTCATCATAATAACACAAGGTGGATTGACTCTGGTTTTACAATCCATGTTTCTACTATCATGCGGGGGTTTTTCAGTCTAAGGAAACCAAATGATGTGGAGCATAACATTTATTCTGGAAATAAGATGTGTTTGAAGGTTGAAGGTGTGGGAACATATAGACTTGTTATATATATAAGCTACACCTTATATTTAGATAGAGCTTTTTATATTCCAAGTTTTTCTAAGAACTTAGTTTCTGTATCAAAACTAGTGCCTCATGGCTTTAATTTTCAGTTTATGAATTTCTCATTTCTGATTATTAAAGATTCATTCACCATTGGTTCTAGTTCTTTGATCGATGGATTATATTGTCTCTCTTTATATATTTCCTTTGAACAATCTATGATGTTTGTGCAAGGAAGTGTTATTAAAAAAAATTCTTCTATGTTATGGCACAGGCGATTGGGGCATATCTCCATTGACCGCTTAAAGCGATTAGTAAGAGAAGGAGTTTTAAAAACTCTTGACTTTACTGATCTTGAGACATGTATTGTAATGACCGCGAATTTTTGGTATGATTTCTTGCCTCTAATAAAACTATTTTATGAGTTTTTAATTATTTTAAATTATTTAGAGGCATATATTTGAAGAATTTTTGTATGGGTTAATAGAGCTCGGTGATGACGCATGTCTGATGCATGACGCATGTTTGACACGCATCAGACGCGCGACAATCTGGTTTGCTTATAAATAGCGTCGGTTTTCTGATTCAAATCATTCTCAAACTTCTTTTCTTCATTTCTCACTCGTTTTAAGTCCATTTCCTTCCATTCAAAAAGCATTTTTAGCTAAATCGAGGGTGTTCTACGCAATGAAAGTATTTATTCCTTGAGTTAGTGACCCTATATATGGGAAACACTCCAGGGTAAGAGGAGATTCTGTTTGTGGCCTACTGGCACGAAAAAAGAGTTTTTGGAGTCGTTTGGAGTCCGTTTTCTTTTGTTGAAGAGACATTCTTACCTAAATCGAGTGTGCTAGACATTATGGCGGGGTTATTTTCTTGGTTGGAGACCTCTAGAACCCCTGAAGTGGACATTCAATTTCACGGTGTCTGATTTATCGGTTTCAAACTGCGCAAAAAGCGAGGTAGGGGCTTTTATCCTTTCTTACGGCATGATTATAATATTTGGTTGTGTTTTTAACTTATTAATTATATGATTCTCGCTTGCTATGCATTAGAGATTACTTTCAAGTTATGATTTATGATTTTTGCACATATATCTGATCTGTTGAATGGTTAATTGTTGAGATAGAATATGATTTATATGTCGTATATTTATAATGTTATTATGTATATTCGATTAGTCGAATGATTTGTCGCTGGAAGCGGATATATTTTATACTACATGCATTATGATTGCCTCATATATAATAGTTTGATCGAATGTTTATCCGTGGATTTTGATATAAAGTATACACGGTGGAGCATGTGAGATAACGATAAACTAGCGTTGCCACTGTTTTCATTGCAAATGAATACGGTATATTTGAAAGACGGTTTTAGAGGACTCGTCCTTGTTAAAAGGAGGATACTCAAGATTATTTTTGAAAAGACATATAAGCATGGTGATCGAGTCACTAAGGCGAGACAAAGAAGGGGTAACTGTCTCATTGGAATGAGCGACCAACCTTGCCTTTGTAGTCGTTGATACTAATGCTCCCATGTCTTGTAGCGGCGGAGCTAGGATTTTCAAAAGGATAAACATTGGGATAGAATGTTTTAAAAAGAAAACAACGACTTTTTGGAGTTTGGGAACTCTAGGATATTTGGATTGAGTTTGAGACTCAAAATTATGAGTCTGGGACTCAAGACTATGAGTCTGGGACTCATGAGTGTTTTGGCTGTCCAGAGCTATTGTTGGGCGCCCTGATAGAGCTTCATTGACTAGATGAGGGCACCATTAATCCGGTTCGGAATTGGATGCACGATACCTATTTTAGCCTGGTGAGCCCCTAACGAAGGGCAAGACCCCTGATTTGCCCCTAACAAAGGGAAATTATCAAGGCTACGCACGCTAGGGTAGAGAGTATCATGGAAAGACTCTCTACTCTTTAGATCCTGGCGCCCCATGAGCACGGGTGGCTCTTCTATCCACAAGCATGAAATATTTTGAGATGATCTGTGGAGAAGTAAGAGGTTGCTGCTTTGTACCCGCAACAAATTCTTATTAATATATATATGTCTGGGACATTGGTAGCGAGCCGTGAGAGCTTGCAAACCCTAGTAGCATCTTCGATACATAGGAAGAAGCTCTAGGGGTGGTTTTGGGTGAGAGGTACACCCTGTTTTCATTGAAAAATATTATATATGATATATGTTGTGAAACTGCCATGTTCTTATTCATGCCTGATCGTATAAACTCCCCTACTGAGTATTTTAAAATACTCACCCCCCCAGACTTTGCAAGACTCGTCAAAGCTTAGTGTGTGGGTAGAAGGGCCTACTCCAAGTTTTATCGATGTGATTTCAAAGATTTCAACAACACTGAAATGAGTAAGAACTCTCATTATTTTTCTCTTGTGTGTTTGTTCATGGACCGTGGTTCCTGGGAAATTATTATTATATTATCGCATAAGGCGAGCGGCTCCCATCGCGGCCCGGGAAAACTCCAATGTCTTTCTGAAAAGAAAATTTTTATATGCTTCCAAAAATATCAGGGCACGACATGTATAGACTACATAAAGGGAAAGTAGACTAACAAGTCTTCTAAGGGTGCTAAGAGGCATGATGAAAAATTATGTACCATACACACTGATATTTATGGACCGTTTAGTACTCCCTATCTAAATAGTCAAAGGTATTTCATTACTTTTATAGATGATCATACCTTATACATGTATCTTTATCTCTTAAATGAAAAGTCTGAAGCATTTGATTCTTTCAAGACTTATAAGGTAGAGGTAGAGAAACAATCTGGATTGAGTATCAAAATTGTTAGATCAGACAGAGGAGGAGAATACTATGGCAGGTACACAAAGAGTGGACAAAAACATGGACCATTTGTGCAGTTTCTAAAGGAACATGGTATTGTTGCACAATACACAGTACCAGGCACACCACAACAAAATAGTGTTGCTGAAATGAGGAACCACACTTTGATGGATATGGTGAGGAGTATGATAAGTAACTCCTCTCTTCCTCTCAATATATGGAGTAAAGCCTTAAAGACAATTGTGTACATTTTAAATCGAGTTCCATCTAAAGCTGTTCATAAAACACTCTTTAAGCTATGGAATAGATGGAAACCTAGTTTAGATCATGTACACATATGGGATTGTCCTATTGAGGTTAGGGTGTATAATCCACTTGAGAAGAAGCTTGACCCTAAGACTGTCGGTGGTTTTTTCATTGGTTATGCAAAAAGATCTAAAGGTTATAGGTTTTATTGTACATCTCACACCCCTACAATAATCGAAACATAGAATGCACATTTTCTTGAGCATGACAACTTTAGTGAAAGTATTTTCCCCAAACACTCCACAACGTGTTAATGCATAACTTTGTCGCATGCCTAGTGTATGTGTGTGACGTAGGTGGGTCTTAATCGAATTTGTATAATGAAGGCACATGTGTGGTCGGCGTGACCGCCCCCACCACCCTTGGACCTTATGGTCCGTACCAATTCACCCAGACCACTACAATGTTGGACCAAACCGGGCCCGAGCCCATACCATGGTCCAACATGATTTGTATCACATGAATCAAACTATGTAGTGCAATCTTCATGATTGGGCACGTCCTCTCTCTAGCTTACGGAGGTAAGTCTTGGATCATAAGGCTCTCAAACAATATTGAAGAAATTGTGGGCCTGATAAGGACTTAGTAAACATATATGAAACTTTATTATAGTCAGGGTTATGATAGAGATGAATAGAACCTCACAAAATATGTTAACATACAAAGTGAACATCACAAACTATATTAATATGTTTAGAGCGATGGTGAGACTAGGAGTGCTCACAGATAAATACGGATATGGGCAGAGATTTGTCTATGTCTGCCTATCGTTTTAATGCTTGTTGTGTGTACGTCCTTGTCCACCTATGTCCGTGACATGTTTTGTCCAAGTTTGTCCAAGTTTGTCCATCATGGACACAGACAGACTTGAAAAATCACTTCAATCTTAAAGTTTATCCTTGTTTAAATTGTCCAGTCCTTATATAGCATGTTAAGACAATCATAATATGTTACATACCCCCCAAAAAAAGTAGTTATATAAGATGCTAAAGTAAGTTAGTAACCAACCATATTTTTAAAAAAAAACTAAATTGTTAAAATCCTTATCATCAAGTATAACAAAAAAGAAATTTCCATTAAAATGAAATCAACCATAACTATAAAAAGTTATCATAACTATACTTAATCCTGTTTCTCAAAAATTTGCATACATTGAAACACTCTAAAAGAGAAAAACTAAAACTAGTAATAACACTAAAATCATGTAAAGAGCTAAAGCATTTGTGCACTCATGCAATCCAACATCTTTGTTGTTGCTCCTACACAAAAAACTAATCCTCCACCAAAAAATTGTTCTTCCTCATCCCATGACAATGATTAATGAATCCATGTCTCATTGTTGTTCCTACACAAAAAAGAGTTTTTACTCATCATAATCATAAAAAAACAAGAATTTACCAATAAAGGTTACCACTAAAAGAACTTTAACAATTAAACTTTAATTCATCTTCATCTACCAAGCCTATATAAAAAATGTTTAAATCAAGAACTTGTTCACCCTCGGATTCCTCTAATGGCAAGCCTACAATACAAAATCCCCCCTCCCCTAGTACTAAATGATGATTGGGATGCTACAATAGATAATGGAATAACTAAGATGTCTCTTGGAATTTGTGATAAGATATGATATTTTGGTACAAACTTTTCCACCAAGCCAAAATATTAAATGTATCACTAAAAGCATCTTTTAGAATAGACTCTTCCAAATATAATTCATATTATGCTTTCATTCTTTGGCTTGAATTACTTTCCATGAGCTTATTGAACTTATCCCTCTAAGCCTCACATCCACTACTGATAATTAAATTCCTCTCACTACTTGAAGATGCTTGATTATTGAAAGTCATACCATCAAACTCACTTAATCTTGGTACCCGTGAAGCATATTCATCATAAAGCCTTCCCAAAACATCACCAACTTCCTTAATTTTCACTTTTCCCAATGCTTTGCCATAAAATGTTGGAAAATAAAGCTCTAACTATTCCCATATTCATTCTAAGATCTAAAATGGAAACTATGCATTAACAAAAAATTTTTTTACTCAAACCGCCGCTATGTCTTATTGTGGTGGCTGCTTTCACTTTATCACTACAAAATGATTCACTATAGTCTACAGTGGGGAATTTAGCCGCAGTCCTTATGACCGCCGCTATAGATAGGCTTATAGTGGTCATCATGGCGACTATAGTAGGCTATTTTTATTTTGTGGTTTTTCCTTACGGCGGTTTGACAACTACTGCTAATTTTTTTATGGTGGTTCATAAACTACCAATGTTGATTATAATTAGCGGCGGTAATCAAGACCGCCACTAAAGTAATGTCGAGGGAGCCTCCATGAGAACTATTTAGTAGCAATTTGCTTATTACAAAGCCGCTGCTGTTTAAAGTATTTTGAGGTGGTCCTAAAGATTTCCACTAAGTCCCTTCCGAGAATGGCTATTACAACAATGATTTACCTGAGTTATAGACCACCACTAATTCCCTTTCGAAAAAAATGCATTTCAGCCAAAAATTTCATTGAATTCGTGTTTCATTTTTAGAAACCCTATAAAATGAATAGGACTTCTATATTACAATTTCATTCAACCGTCAACAAACTTCATAAATTTAAAAAAAATTAACTAGGAAGAAGATAAAATACTATCAAACATTTACATTAGGTTGTAAAATACAATAGAAACTTGACTACGATTTTCTTAGTTTAAAATCTCCAACATTTGTTCATAAAACTAAACCTTAAACATAAGTTACATCATGATCTATCCTTGTAAGTTGGTTATATAGCATCATCCATCATTGACCTAATACACAAAATCCAAATGAACATGTATTATATTATGAAAGAATGTATGCAAAATAATAATACATATTAGTACCTTTGAGGGATAAACTAATACATTACTAATGTGAGATTGAAAGAATTGCATCATTTAATCCATCTTTGACTCGAATTCCTTATGTTGATCTTGAAGTTGTCCTATTTCTTCCTTGTGTCTTGAGCTCTTCTCTATCATCTCCTCCTTCAGCTTTAAATTTTCTTACTCAAGTTGTGATAATTTTTCTTTCATAAAAGTGCATTCAAAATTTGAATATTTTGTAGTGTCACTAGATGCTCGACCCTACAAACTAGTCAAAGTCACTTCATGACTATATCCCGAAACTCTTTCAAGTTTCTTTGCTCCAAAACTATGAGCAAATATATCATCAGGGGAAGGAAGTGCTGTCTCTTGAAAACATTTATCTTCTATAATTTTTTTGATTTCTTTCTACATTCATAAATTTTTAGATCTTAGTTCAATGCCTAGAGGTTGATATGTGATTAACAAGAATAAAAAGACAACAAGCAATTTTGTTTTGTAAAAGATAGGTTACTCACAATCTTATTATCCTCATGTTTAGTAATATTCTCACCATTTATTTTTGTATGTGTTAAAAGAAAAAGATCACATTGTGGGATTGGGACATCAGTTCTCTTTTTCAATTGTTGCATTATACTACATATAATTAAAAGTAATATACACAAAATGAAATAAGAACACATGCAACATAACGCATACCTCCTCATATTGAATCTGCTTAAAACTTTTAGTCCCAATTGTGTGCGTGAAATGTTGTAATGAACAATTTCACTTATTAGTATCACACCTTAGTTGTGTCAAATTATATGATTTGCTTAGATATTTGCCACACACAAAAAAAGAAAAATTGATAAAAGACAATGCAAAAAATCAATTTACCGTTGATTCTTTTGTATCCCAATAACTCATGAGGCTTGCCCATTGTTGCCCATCTACCTCTTCAGGGGTTGCTAACCTTGCACTCTCCTTTGCAGTTTTGTTATCCTAATATTTAAGTTTTAAGTTACTTTTGAAATCAACCCACTTCTTATTTAAGGACATAACAAATTTATTTGCATCCTGAAGATCATTCTTTTGAAAGTGAAAATATTTTTGTATTAGATTCAAAATAAAGAGTATAGTCAAAATAATTAATAATTTAATAATAAACTCTTAGATGTGTTTCAAGAGATAAGTAGACTTAATGAAATTTCTTACAAGAACCTCATCCCAAGCATTGAGTTTGTTGTCATCATGCATCATTTTCCATGTAGGAATGTCAATAGGAAACTTGCTCGATCTCTAGCCAAAGTCCCCAAAAGTATGGTGAACTTGCCTACATATTCTCCATACAACTCCTTTTTATCCCACTTTAAATGAAGTTTATCTATGCTTCTTTTTAAAAGAAATTTGCACATAGTATGTCCTTTTCCCTTATTTTTTGGTAGTAATGATGCAATCTCCGGCTCCATACTTTTTTGTTGATGGTCCATCTACTAAACAAATGAAAATTGAAATTTTTATTTATATCACAAATAAATTTAATTTTAGAGTCACAAGACAATAATAACTACCAAAGTTGATAAGCCTCAAATATTCAAATAGATTTGTCTTGCTTTTAGTGTTTTAAAAATGGTAGAGATACAAAGGTATATGAGCTACAAGAAGAGAGCATTAAATCTTGTAATAACATTATAATATAAAATACAATTAGTTCAAGTTTCTTATGTAGACATACCATCCAAGAAATGAGTCCTCGTATCTAGTTGTTGACAATTGACGTCTTGCTATTACAAACCTAGACAATGGTAAAAGAATATTAACATCCTCACATATAAGAACTAGTTGACCATGAACATATAAGTAAATGCAAAATTCAAATAAACATAAGAGCCAAATTAAGCTAAATATAAATGATAATCTATTTGTCTATTTCTTATGGAGGGTGATTCATGTGCTTGCTATCAAGTTTGTATTACCGCCATCAATTGTTTTGCAAGTGAATCCTCAATTTAGATTCATGCAATTGATTTCCTCCCAAATTAGGGTTCCAAGAACCTGACAAAAAGTAAAAAAGTCTCACAGCCAAAGTTGGGACACTTTATAGGACAACTTCAAGTGCATAGATTGCAAAAGCTTCACCTTGATGATCTCTACTAGCCGGTCAACTCCACTCTTTCCTGGGAACAAAGGCTACAAGAAACAGTGAAATCAGTCTTTTATAAATATGTGATCTCTTAAAAGGCATAAATTATTTGCATATCAGCTTACCTATCCAAGGAGCAATTCATCTAACACCGCGACATACAAAATGTCAATAGCAGTTGTGTATTATGTGGCCCAAAATATGAGTTCAAGTGCGTGATAATAATGAGAGCAAATATATGATATATTTGGTTCGCCTTTTATCTAAATTGAAGTGCACAAAAGACATCACCAATAAAAGGAAAATCACAACATAAGATAAATCAAAAAAAGCTATTAGAGAACTTCAATCAATGGGTCATTGTGGGTGTAGGACATGATCCAAATTCTGAATCCACAGTAGCTACACTTGAGTCACTAACCACCATGAAGATCAATTTTCAATGCCCTGACTATCCTATAGCATTGAGGCTTGAAACACTTTGAAGAATCAAAACTCTTTCTGTAGAATCAGACTCACCATGGCATGCTTGTATGATAAAGTATGGTTTTTATTCCCTACTAAAGTTCATATTTCACAATGTGCAAATAGAGAACCATAATGAATTGGATAACTCGGCCCTAGTAGAAGAAGCTTTGGATTGTGTTTTGCACTTATTAGCATGTGCAAAGGTGGGTTTAGTACTCAATAGACTCAAGGAAGCATCCAAATTTTCCTCTATATGCAGTTTGTTTGTCTGGGGAAATATGAAAATCAAGATAAGCTTATGCAATTTGGCAAAGACCATGTCATGTCATCATCTTCCACAAATATTTTTTAGTTTCCACCATTGTTTTCTTCCAAGTTCCATGTGCTTCTTCATCAAATATTATATCTCTTGATATTATCAATTCTTTTGTTTTAAGATTGAAGAACCTATAAGCCTTCAACTTTCCACTATATCCAATAAAGATGCACTTTTATCCTTTCTCATCAAACTTCCCTCTCTTTTTCTATAGGAATATGGGCATGTGTAATATATCTAGAGACTTTAAAATAACTTACTTGTGGTTTCCTTTTATGTCATACTTCAAATGGTATCTTATTTTACATTACCTTGGTTCGAGATCTATTAAGAATGTATGTAGCCATATTAATGGCTTCATCCCAAAATTGATTTGGAAGATTTTTGCCTTTTAACATGCTTCTTGCCATCTCCACAATTGTTATATTCATTATTTCCACTACATTGGTTTGTTGAGGTACATAGCTAGTTATTAGGTCTCTCTTTATGTCATGTTCTTTGTAAAAATTTTGAAATTCTTTTAATGTGAACTCACCACCACGATCAGCCCTCAAGGCTTTCAATTTCTTCCCACTTTGATTTTCAACAAGTGCTTTGAATTGCACAAATATAGAAATGGTATTCAACTTTACATCAAGAAGTAAACCCACATCATTCTTGTATAATCACCTACAAAGAGTAGAAAATGTTGTTTCTCATATATGCATCTTTCACAAATTTTTTCTTCTTGTTTGATTTTTAGAAGTCCAATGACCATATCCTTTTACTCCAACAAAGTAAGACATTCATAATTCAAGTGATCAATTCTCAAGTGCCACAACAATAAATCATACATATGTATAGCTTTCATCCATAGTTTGCATATGTGGGCATTACAATGGAAAAACGCTTCTTGCTGCCTTTTTTTTCTATGACTTTCTCTATGTTTTGTCAAATATGACACATTCATCATTGTCAAAATGCACTTTATAACAGTTTTTTATGAGTTGCCCGACACTTAGTAAATTTTGTGTCAAACATGGAACATAAAGAACATCATAAATGAACTTAGACTCACCTCTTTTTGTTTGGACAACAATGATACATTTACCTTCAAAACTTTGCATTTTACTATCTCTAAGCTTTACTTGAGATTTTACATTTTCTTCAAGCTTTACAAACATATCCCAGTTGCCCATCATGTGGTTACTACAACCACCATCTAAGTATCACACATATTTTCTTTCCTCTTGCGTATTCATGCAATAGTAGAATAGGTGGTCTTATTCATCTTCATCTTTTTCTATATACTGGGCTTGATCCTTTTGTTGATATTTGCAATCCTTTTGGGCATAAATATGGTGCTTGCATCTCTTGTATCTGAAATAGCATTAATCAACAACATGATTAGTCTTCTTGCAAATAAGATATACGTTATTTTTTCCTTCATATTTGTCTCTTCTATAGCCATTGCCTCTTCCATGGCCTCTTCGAATATTTTATTTCCTCTCCCTCTACCTTGAGATGAGCTACCCTGAAACTTCTTCTTTCCACCTACTTCTTTTTTATCTTTGAATGCCACCTTGGATTTAAAAGCTTGCACCATATTCGAATAAATTGAGAATTCTTCATCATTGACTCATGAGTTTCAAGTGAACTCATTAGCTCATACATGCTCAATTTGGACAAGTCTTTTGCTGCTTCTATAGAAGCCATTGCATAATCAAATTTGGATAGCAAACTCCTTAGATCTTTCTCTACAATTTTCTTATCCAGAATAACATCTCCATAGCTTCTAATTTGATTTACAATTTCAGATACTCTAGAAATGAATTCTTGAACACTTTCACTATCTTTAATTGCCAAAGTATCAAAATCCCTTCATAAAGTATGAAGCTTGATGAAAATTGCCTTATATGTTCCTTGAAATTCAATTTTCAAGATCTCCCTTGCCTCTTCAAATTTTATGGCAATCATAATTCTTAGAAATATTTCATTGCTCATGGCTTATTGAATGTAGAACAAGGCCCTTTCATCTTGCCTCTTGTTTCCTTTATATTATTTCTTCTTCTCTTCACTCCCAGTGGCTAGGGTTTCCTCATTTTGTTGTTCTTCATAGCCTTGTTCAACATACTCTCAAGGGTTTCCTCATTTTGTTGTTCTTCATAGCCTTCTTCAACATACTCTCATATACCTTTTGAGATGAAGAGGATTTTCTTTTGTATGCTCCAACAATCATAGTTTTCTCCATCGAACATTGGCAATGGAAGCTTCTATGATGATTCATAAGTCATGGTGGCTTTAGGGAAACCAATGGGTTTGAAATTTGCCTCAACTACCAAATTTGTTAGTGTAGGGGAGAAAAAATGGTAGAGATAAGCAAATTATAGATAGAAGATGGAGCAAATCTCACATTGAAGATGGAGTACAAAAGGCATTATCACTCTCTTTTTTCCCTACAAAAAACTGCTTGTACGATGGAGAAGATGGGTAGATGAAAAGTCACAGTGGGTTCTACACACATGGCTACACAAAAGCCTATAAGTTCTATTGAATTACAAATTACCACCCTTGACTATTTGACCCTATATTTAACATAGTGATACTTTACATGCTATTCTCAAAAGCATATTCATTTGTTGTTTGCATGTGCATTCAAATATCCATTCAGCTCACCTACTAGTATGTTCATATGGGCAAATAATATTTTCCCTTTTTGCATTGACTCGAAGATCAATTTAATTTATAATGCCTATAATAGATTAAGGAATAAACATTTAGCACATGCAATTTGAGTTGCAAACTCATATATTCTTTTAGTAACTGGTGGATATAGTCAAATGATTGACTAGAGATGACACGAGGATATGAGACTTTGGGAAACCCTATTGTACAAAATTTATCGGTAAATGGATGCAAAAAAAATTTCATCTTTGGCTTTCACAAGATCAGCCTATCCTTGACCAAAAGGCATCAAGGTTTCTATTGAAGAATAGCCTCCTCTCAAAGGGTGGGAATAGCCTATACATACAATAAATTTGGAGGGAAGAAGCAGAGTTGATGGTGATGAGACATATTTTTGCCCTTGACTGAGAGGGTGCAGGTCCTACTAGTTAATAGAGGCAATAAGTCTCTTTAAGGCTATTGGAATTGAATTAATAAAGGAACAAATATCATCATATGGCCTATTGCTAGAGTTCTTTTTTATGGTCCTATGACCTCTATTGTTGATTTTACCTCTTAGAACCAAGACAAGTTTTGTATTGTTCTACTATACCATTGTAGTGTTTTTGATATAATAAACTCATTTACACCTAAGAACATCTATATTAGGCTTGTGCATAACTACATTTTTAAATTTATTTCTAATTAAAGCATTGTACTCCTCTTGCATAGCCTGAAGCCAAAGAGTACAAAGCATATAATTCGAATAAACCAAAGCAATAAAAACGTAATAAAAATTCAAGTAAAGAAGAAACCAAAGTGTAGAATCCACCACAAGTTTTCACAACCCTAATTCTACTTATAAATTTAGGAAAAATTAAATCAATGTAGATTTAACTTGAACACCCCATGTTTATTATCAAACATGACCATAAAATCATATACCCGTATTCTTGTTTGGACACACAATTATGTTTTAATTACAACAACAAACGTAACTATTCTTAGTCAAACATATCTACACCGGTATTCAATTTTTCATTCTAAATAGACACCTTAGGGTTGCTAGGTAGGGTTTTACATTTAAGTTTGCCAGTTTAATATCTATCACCCTAGAGAATCACCACATTGTCCATAGCACAAATACTTAAATATTTAAGCAACAAAGTACAAGATATGGCCTCTATGCAGAATTGTGAAGCAAAAACTACTAAATCACTATCAATCACACAAGCATGCAATCACCATCATACACATATTTATGTGGAACCCAACATAAGAAAAAAACCATGGTAACCACTCTCTAGCTATATTAATGCACTAAGGACTAGAACTTATAAGACACAAAGCTACCAACATCTAATGCAACACTCAACTTTCCCTTTCTAGTTGAAGTTTTTGGACATCAAATCTCCTCCTTGATCCTTGATGTTTGTTTTGTCTACTCCAAAGCATTTCAATCAAAACCCCTGTTGATTGTTGATGTAAAGAGCTCCTTCATTCTCCCTTATGAAGAACTCCTTTAACACCTTCGTTGTGTTGTGATGTGTGTGAGTCATTCAAACTCAATTTCAAAAAGTGATTATGAAACAAAGTCTTCACCTCTATTAATTTCCTCTTAAATTCATAGGTGAATTAGGGAAGAACTAATAGCATGACGCACTCCATTTTTCACTCACAAATGTTGCTTCCCCTTGTGTCATTTCATCCAATACTTACCTTTAAATAGTATTTTAAGGCAACTAAGGTTTTAGTCTCTTTGTTGGTAAGTAATCCATTTTAGATATCTTAAACTAGGTAACTAATTCACAGATTGATTGATAGTTTGACTCGGCGATCAATTGTTCCTGTTCTGTTCGAATCCAGACACCCAATTGATGTATCATTTCCATCAAACGATCTATCAATCAAGGTACTATAATCCTCATATCTCAACTGATCGATCAATTGAATATGTGATCGATGATTTAGGTTAGTGTGATGGACAAATATACAACCGATTAATCAATTAATTAACCATTTGATTGAAAATACAATTGTGCAAGAATCCCAAGAAACTTCATACCCAATTGATCCATTGTTCATAGCCGATCGATCACTTATGAACACTTGTTGCAAATTTTCACCTTTTTGTCCAAAACAACCAAAAACACTTTCTAAGGTTTATCTAATTAAAATTTTAAATATTTTGTGCATGTGAGTGTGTGTAGAATTTACTTTGAATAAAAAACACTCTATTCAGTCTTCTACCTTGAAATTCAAAACTCATTAGGTCCTCTTTTTCAATTGAGTCAATTCTAAATCTAACTTTGATTACATCACTAATCTAATCAGATTCTAAAGACATAAATATACACATTAGGATACATTTTTTATCATTGAAATACCATCAATTATAAGACATATCCTAAAATATTCTAATAAAATTACCTCTAGTCAATGGTCATGCACTAAATTTAAAAGCAATGAAATTTAATTAAGCACAATGAATGAAAATTAAAACTCCACCATAAAAATATAATAAAACTCCTTATTCTTGGTTAAACATAAGTAATTCTACTAATTTAAAGTTAATTGAAATTAGCCTTAGCTTGCGATCAATCATTAAAGAAAAAACAATGAACTTTAACATTAACTTGCACAATGTAGGAGTTTTACATCAAATTAACATTAAATAGCTCGATAAAATAAAATTAAAACTTTTGAAAAAGTAGGGCCTTATCATGCTTTGGAGAAGAAAAATAGCTAGCCATGAAGAGTAGAGAGAAAAGCTGATTTTTTAGAGTCATTGATGGTTTGCAACAATGACGATGGTGGGCAAATATCCTTCCTCTATTTTCTCTTGATTTTTCTCTTTGATATAGTACTTGTCTACAATCCTATTCTATAGTTTTTTTTTCTTCAATCGGCTCTCCCAATTTCTGTTGGCTGATAAAAAAACCATATAATTGTCTATTAGAATCATATCCTCTTTGGGTTTTTTCCAATTGGCTTTTGGTGTGAGACCTAGCTGCTCTATCCCCAGCTCATTTTCCTTAGAACATTGGGCTAAAGCCCGACTGCTCCTTTGTTTAGGCTCTAGTGACTCGTGAGCTCTCCTTATCTTCATGATTTCCTTCGGACTATGCAAATTCTCCAAGCTTTGCTAGGCACTTTTGTTCTCCTTCCTCAATGTCGCAACAACTCTTCATTTCGTGCTTCCTGGTCCCCAGTAGCTCTGCAACTAACCTATAAATTTCTAGTTTGGAATAACAATGGCAATTTGTAAAAAAAATTAATTCACTCCCTTAATAACCTATAAACCTTGCAATTAAACCCATATATATCCTTATAATCATAACAACATGAATGCATTCGATTAGAAATTCAAAATTCCATTATTGGTAGATACCCTTTTTCTAGTCATTGTGCGCTTCAAAATTGAACCTCATAAACCCAAAAAATCAATTTGAAACTACCCACTTGTGCATAATTGAGTAAGGAACAATGCCCTAACTCAATTTCCAAGATTGTAATCGAAATGGGCATCAATTTCATCAATTTTCCATGTTGAGGTGCATTTATGTAATCTGGACAAAATTGTCCAATTTTGTGTCCACATTCCTCTATAGTAAGGTGACCTGTATTCACCAGATAGTCCAGATTCTTGTCAAGTTTTCTCCATATGCATTTCCATTTCCAACATGCCTATGACTCTAGAAAGTTATCAGAATATCTTATAAACTTATCGAGAGTCGTGTGAACTATCCCACACATCATCAATGTACCTCAAAAAGTGAGTCATACCTATAAAATATAAAAGGTTATATTTTATGTGTTATTATAAATGAAATCCTAACATGGTTTAAATACATGCCTAAACTACTAATGTCTCCTAAATTAATTAATAATTAAATAAGAATATTAATTTCTATCTTAACACTAATAAAACATAATTAACCCTAAACTAACCTAATCATACACAAGCAAATAAGGTAAAAAATAATACTAAATGGATATATTTCAAGCTTATCACCTTCCCATTAGCCCACACTAATGAGCACCCACTAAGAGTTTAATATCCGATAAAATCCCTAATCAAATCACCACATTGCTTCTAAAACTAGTACTTGAAATCAAGTAAGAATTACGAGTAATGACCTCTTTCTAATAGGAAAAACTAACATGAAACCTTAAGAAAAGCGTATGATTAATCTATTACGTAATCCAAAAAATCATATAAGCATTCGCACAACACTATTTTATGTGGAAAATCTCAACTAGGGTAAAAAACTACAGTTACCTCAACTAGCGGAATCAATTGATGCACTAGATAGCAAGAACTTACAAAACCCAAGAATGACAAACCAAACTTTTACTCAACACAAATAAAAAAAATAGCAAGGTATCGTTCATCAATATTGTAACATACTATGAAAATTGATTTTTTCCTTCTTTTTCACTTATTGTAAGTCTCTTTTCAATTCATCCAATGAAAATTTTGTTTTTTAGATTAATGAGTAGCTAAAACTCCTTCGTAGGGATTGGATGAAGCTTCATTAAATTGTAGAAATTCATGATCATGTGACTTTGTTAATTTTTATTAATTGTAAGTTTAATGTTAATTGTTTCTACCTCAATTTTGATATGGGTTTAGTCATGCCACTTTCATGATTGAAGTTGGTTCTCATGACTTCATTATAATCCATTGAAGTGAGGAGGAATTACTTATAAGATTGTGCATGAGAGCTTAATGATAATATTTTCCATAATAACAAAGATTGAATTCTAGATTATTATGAGTAATTGAGAAGTTAATCATTTGATCATAATTATGGGTTTCTCTTATTTAATGAATGTGGATTCCAAAGCCTTAGTATCTTGATTATTTATTATTTAGTTATCTCTTATAACTTTCTTAGGCTCCACTTTAGTTTTCATTGTTTATTTTAATATAGTTTTGATAAGTTTATGTTCATAGTTTAATTGCTTTCTAAGGTTCATCATAGCTTTAGATGTTGTTGTTTTGATAGTTTAATTGGCTATTTTATTATCAATTGCTTCAGTTTGTTTTTAAAGTAGGCGATTACTTTATAAGTTTTTAGGTTAGGTTAAACTCGATTACATTAAATGTAAATTTTCAACATCAAGTCTCTATGGGATCGACCTTGTTTAGCTGCTTTTCTACTTTTGATTCATGCACTAGCAAGTAAATAATTAAAATTTAACAATAAACCTCCTCCATATGGCTAGACGGACAAGCATTTGGAGCCGAAACCAACATTTGGAACCCCTTCCATAAGTGTCATACACAATAAGGTAAAGGTCTCTACCCTCTTGGTATGACCAAACTAAGGGTTTCTTCATGTGTTTCGATAATTACTTATGTTTATTATAGAAGTAAATTATACAGAAATAGTACTAATTAGTAGCAAAAGAACATGCAAAAATATTACTTAATAAATATAGACCAAAGCTCATTAGTCATCCCATAGACATGTAGATGTTAGTGTCATGGCCATCGATGACACTATTGACATGTCGTACCCTACTGACAGTGAGTTGATTGTGATATCTCAAGTTTACTAATATTATCATCGACATGTTGGTCCCACTATTGATGCCCAATATACCAACAACACACCTCAAAGTGATGATGCCATTAACTATTTATCTTCTCCTAACCAACTACACAATCATCTTTGTGTTCACAACATGCTGATAACCATAACATAAGAATAAAACATTTATGTACTGGGACAATAACAATTCCCTTGAATAGAATTTATCATATAGAATGTGTACATGCATAAAACTTTAACTTCAGAGCAAGGATGATAGTGGGATGCTAGAATCACAATCTTAACCTAACAGTTCTATGTCCATAAACTTAAAACCATCTCATACAAAACATTCTAACATAGAACTATGAATTCAATAATTTGAGTAGCTCATAATCCCTAAAAAATATGCATTTTTCCATGTCTAATAACATATAGGATTAAAGGTTAGCAATTTAATCTTTGCCTCTGTATGCTACTCATCAATCCTACAAATTTAACTTTTCCTTCCTGTTGTCATCTCTCCCTTCTTAACTAAAGTCAGATTTGAAGAGATAAGAATCTTAGGGCATCAAATGGATATTTATACAAGGAAGAAATAATTGAATCTGATACATAACCATCAATTTTGATCAATTTTTATTTTTGTAAGCATATTTATCTCATGCACTAATGCATTTTTAAGTCTACCAATAAAACCCAAAAATTTGCATGTATTTGACCAACACATCATTATCTTCCGATAGTACAAAATAATACTCATCAACACGCTCACCAACATGTTTGTGAGGACCTCACTGACGTCCCCAACATATATTTAAATCTATTCAAATTCCAACATTTTTAAGATATAAAAACACCTCTAAAATTGTGGATGTCACACATCAGCACTTCACTAACACATTGGTCTTTGCCAACCGTGAGAAGGCTTATTCGGCCTTGGTCATAGACACGCCAAACTCCTAGCCGATTCCCATCATCTTCTACAACAACATTCGGATCAAGGAATTGCCTGCCTTTTCCCAACCAACTGCACCCCACCAACACATTGGTAATGACATCGGTGATTAGAGCAAAAGATCAAATCAAATCCCACAATAGCCTAAACACTCATGTATTAATCAAAACATTTGGAAATCATAATTTCATGCAAGATAAGGCTATTTCTGGTAAGAAAATCTTTGAAACCATCTAACACTTGATTCTTTGAAATTTGAAAAGCAATTTTTCCAACATGCATTATGTTTAACATAGCATTGTCACAAGTAATACATACATATCTCTTTCTCGGGTAAAATCTTAGAAATTCAAGCATTGTGATTAATCTATCCTACCTTTGAATAGGGATTTGCCTATGGATTTTCTCCTTACTCTGTTTGTGCCAGACATTTGCATGCACCCTACCAGTGTTCAATTGCTGGAACTCCTCTTGATGCACTTGGTTGTGGTCTTTCACTCTCTCGAGTGCTCTTTGGATTCTTTTGGATCAAGGAAAATCCATAGTTCTATAAAATTTACCCTTTTTAAGGAGCATAATTTCATCCACCAGCTCATTAACATGTAACCACCCAAGATTCTAGTGTAACTAATTTTACTAGTTTCATTGATGAACTCACCCTCTCATCGGTGACTTGTCAGTCTTCTCAAATTTTGAAAAACAATTATTGAATTTTCCTAGGTGTAACACATGTCATAGTCGAGTTCATTTTCAAATAAACCTAATCTTGATTCCACCTTATTCTCCTAACTAAGAGAGTAGAGTTGCATGTTCATGGAACCTTCAATTAGCTTCTTGTCTGTCTTCAAATTCTTAACCACAAATCCCTGAGTAAAAGGTAAAGTAGCAAGAATTGTCATGAGTAAACGATGAAACACTAAGCAAATTCTTGTGTAAAGCAAGCTTTGTCAATGTAAGACCTTCGTTTCCAAAAGCACCTTAATCTGGCACTACAATTTTATTATTTTCTTACAACAAAGCTTCATACATTTAGAGCAAAAACCTTACTAAATGTGCTACTCATTGACTCCTCAACCTTGGTTGTTTCATCAACCACTGCCAACTACGTGCAAGTACCATGACATTAAGGATATTAATGCTTTGATGGTACCAACATCATCTAATATTAAATGCCTATGTACCCCTTCAAGATAGAAAAAGATCAAACTCAAACATAGTTATGCTAATTAGCTTTATCTATCCCTTGGAATTCCACTTCAAGGGCTTATTGTTGATAACCTAATTGACATTCATATGCCAGTTAACAAATTGGCATGGGTCATTACCCCAAATTATTTTTCTGTGGTAATTTAGTAACTTCTTTTGATTGCTAAATATTAAGAACCTTAAGATTAGGTGCCAACATTTACTTTAATAATTATACCAATTTTGCTCTTAAATTGAAATTTTTTGTTTCTATCAACACAACTACTAGTTCGTCAACGCATAACTAACATCCCTAGACACATCGTTCGGTGTTTCTGAGGACATGTTTACATAACATGAAATCAAATGTAATTTCACTCTTCTCTAGCAGCCTGACAAAGCTTTTAGAGATCTTTTCTTATTCCCAAAGCATCTAGGAGATGTTCCCTATGCTCAAGGGACCCTCCCCCCAAACGCGTCTTGCCAATCCCATACATCATCAGTGATGAAAAATATGGCAATTTGTAACATTCAAGAATTTTCTAAATTCTCGAAGTTGACCCGTGGAAATTAAGGCGTTGGACCCCTTGACATTATCATCAAAATAACTTGATCATTGGTTGGACTGGTGGTTGAGACCTTTATGGATGGAAAGTAGATAGAAAGAGCTTCGAAACGTCACCAAGAACGTGCAAATCAGATAGGGTGGAGGGTTATATATTTTAACATGGGTGAATCCCTATGCCCAAAGGTGTGGGATTTTCCTGTAATGTTTTATGTACAACCCACTAGCCTTATCATGAAACAAAATGAATATTTGTTTCTATACAGCTTACTAATTCTGATGCAGATTGCAACCTTTGCCCAAATGAAGGTTTTCAATTTTACTAAATGATTTTACCCAGACAGTTTTAAAAGCCCAAAACAG
Source organism: Saururus chinensis (assembly GCA_035235625.1). NCBI lineage: Eukaryota > Viridiplantae > Streptophyta > Magnoliopsida > Piperales > Saururaceae > Saururus > Saururus chinensis. Next base: position 2,211,116 of record CP141145.1, on the reverse strand, counting down.
TGTCAATTGAGACAGTTGGGCCACTTGATGTTTTATTACAAAAACAAAACCCAACATTCTCCCACTTGCCACAACTTCTCTATTGAGCCATAGAAAGAATAAAATCTCCTATGGCTCAATTAAACTAAATTTGAGAAAAAACATTTTAATTAAAAATAACCAAGTGGGTAATGGGAAACTTTAAAATGACTTTTGTATGCGCATACAATTTTTGAAAAAATAATACCCTTCGAATTGTATGTGGTAACTTTATACTATTATAAAATGTCATAACTACACGAATGAGGGCGGTTATGCCCTCATAGGAGAACATTCCCTTCCATGTATCACAATGCAACTAATTCATTCTTTTTGAGTGCTATGTGTGGCAAAATATATTTAGGAGTGAAGGCATGCTCCCACTCATTTTGCAAATATTGTCTCATACTTAAGTGCACAAAAAATGAGACAATACGAGAAAAGAAATTGTAATTGCTATGATAAATGAGTAAAATCCAGAGGTATAAGACCCATACGATCCACCTGACTCTTAAAGAGAGAAGGAGGTAAGCCCTTAGTCGTTGGATCAGCAACCATAAGCTCATTACCTATATGCTCAAAAAAACTATCCCTGCTTTAATATGATCCTGAACAACAAGATACTTAATGTCGTGTGCTCACTCCGACTTCTACTCTTATTGTTCTTCATGAAGAACACAACAATACTATTATCACAAAGCATCTTTAATGACTTAGATATGGAATCAATAATAGTAAGTCCTATGACAAAGTTCATCAGCCAAGTAGCATGTGATGTGTCCTCATAACAAGCACCAAACTCTAGCCTCCATAGTTGATGATGGTGTAAGGGTTTGCTTAATACTTTTCCAAGAGACAGCATCGCCTGTCAAAAGAAAAATATAACCCAATGTTGACTTTTTTTAGTCAATACAACAAGCAAAGTCTGCATATGTGTATCTAACCAGCTCCAAATGATTAGAATGTCTATATGTAAGCATGTAATCCTTCGTTCCTTGTAGATACCTCATAACCTTCTTTACAACTCTCCAATGATCCAACCTTAGATTTTTTTGGTATCTACCCAACATTCCCATAGCAAAGGCAATATCAGGTATTGTACAAACCCCCAAGTACATCATACTATGAACTGCCGATGCATAAGGAATGTCCTTCATGCTTTCCAAATCCAAATAATTCTTTGGACATTGGAACAAGTCAAATTTGTCACCCAACACAATAGGAGTTGCACTAGGTGAGCAGTTTTTCATGTTAAACCATTTAAGAACTTTATTGATATAGGCATGTTGAGACAACCCAAGGATCTTTTTGGATCTATCACGATAGATCTCAATCCCTATAACACAGGATGCCTCTCCTAAATCTTTCATGTCAAAGTTTTGAGAAAGAAACTACTTAGTTTCTTGCAACATCCCTAAGTTACTGCTTACAAGAACATATAAGACCAAAAATGTGTAACAGATCCCACTAACCTTAAGGTATATGCATTAGTCAATAATGTTCTCCTTAAAACTAAATAAAGTAATAACATCGTTTAACTTTAAATACCACTGTCGAGAGGCCTGTTTCAGTCCGTATGTTGTCTTCTTGAGTCGGCAAACCAACCACTATCGAGAGGCTTGTTTTAGTCGTTATATTGATTTCTTGAGTCTACAAACCACATGACTTCCTTTATCTGAGATGAATCCTTCAGGCTGAGTCATATACACCTCCTCCTCCAGATCCCCATTCAAGAACGCTGTCTTGACATCTATTTGATGTAATTCCAAGTCAAAATGAGCTACAAGAGCCAAAATAACTCTCAATGAATCCTTCGTAGAAGCTGGAGAGAAGGTTTCATTATAGTCAACGCTATCTTTTTAAAGAAAACCTTTGGCTACAAGTCGGGCGTTATATCTACTAATGTTACGAGATGGATCTAATTTAGTCTTATAAACCCATTCGCAGCTAAGAGTCCTGGCACCCTGTGGTAACTCTACAAGATCTTATACTTGATTATCAGTCATATATTTCATCTCATCCAGCATGACATCATACCATTTGCTAGAGTTATCTCCAGACATGGCCTATCAATATGTAATAGGATCTTGAATAAATCCAACATTCTCGTCAAACTCATGGAGGTATACAACATAGTCAAAAGAGAGTGCAAGTTTTCTTACTCTTGAGGACATTTGAAGTTCTATTTGATCAACAGGCGGAGGTGCCTGTACAATATGAACTTCTGCAACTTGTTCCTGAGGCGATGGTAGAGGGATAATAGGCTATTTTGGAATCACCATGGGTGATACAGCATCTGATCCTCCATTGGATGTGAGTAGAACAACTGGAATGCGAATTATGTGTCAATGGTCGGACCCATGGTTAGCGAGGGGTCGACCCTATCGTGGGCTTGGCCGTGTACACGGGTCCAGGCCTCTACGGGCTTTGAGAGACAGAGCCCGCTCCCGTTGTGTCTAACCTTCTTGATATAGGCCATTAAACTCAATAGGAATGGTCCATTTGAGGAAAGCCCAACTTAGGCCCAGCTCAATTAGGGGAAGGAGGAGGGGTATTTAAAGGGAAAGAAGAGGGAGAGGAGCCCTAATTAGGCCACCCCACTACTCTCCTCACACTTCTCCCAATTCGGCTGCCCCCCTCCCTTGTGGTTCGGCCCCCTCTAGGTTTTCTTCTGAAAACCTTGCTGGCCGCCTCCCATCTCCTCCTCTCCATCCCCTTCGACTTGGTACAATAGAGGGATACGCTCCCTTGATGGTTGGTGCTTGAATAAGAGGGCTTTGGGTCGCCATCTTGCTGAGTTTTGCTTCCAAGAGTGAGGGCTTTGAAGGATCAACACATAAGAAAGATCAAGAAAGGTAATCCCCTTCCTCTACTTGTCATCTTGTCATTGTGGTAGGCAATTCGATTGAATACAAGGGCGTGCAAAGGCTGGAATGCCCAAGGTCAGTAAGCTATTGTCCCTCTTTGTTCTCTTATTAGCATGATCTATGATTGGATGATGATTTATTATTAATTGGATTGAGGTTTTTGCAGGATTCTTTGTAGATCAATTTAAAAGCTGATTTTTTATTGGTGCGCCACCCCCATCCCACCTCATTTCCATTGCTCCAGCCACTCTACAGTGGTAACGGAGCCTAGGTTGGGGTCATTTATCGCTGATCTAATAAAAAATTAGTTTTGATTTGCTTGATCTAGGTTTTGCATGCTAGAATTGGGAAATTGGTGAAATAGATTAATCTATTAGATCGAATCATATGGCTTTTGGTTTAGAATTCAAATTGGATATATATTGGACTGCTTTGATTGAATAGCGTTCTGGAATTGATGTGATTTTTTAGTTTAATTGAAGATTTTATGTTTGTGTGTATATTGGGGCAAAAGGGTCAATTTGGCCTTGAATTTTTTGCACAATTAATTCTTTGATCACATTCTGGCCACACACCCTCTTTCTGTTCATCAAGAGTTAATTGATTTATTTTTTATTAGAATAAATTAATTTTGTGAATTATAAGGGTGTGAATTGACTGTTTTAGCCCTAGGGGCATTTTGGTCAATTCACACATGCCATGTGTGTGCTAATAATTTTCTATCCTGAATTGTTGTTCACTTATTTAAATAATATTTGATAAGTTGTTGGGTAAAATTTTTTGGTGTATATTTAAGGGTGAAAAGACCAAAACAACCCTAGCGCTATTTTGGTAATTTCTCACCAAAATTTTTCTAGACAGAAATATAAAATTCCTGAAGCCTCTAATATTGTTTATTTTCTGTGTTTAGTGTTGAGTTGGGTGTTTAGGGGATTCTAAAATCATAAAACACCTAGATAACCTAATTAGGGTAATTAGGGTTCTTTTTGGAAAGTGACCTAAACCCTAATTAAGGTGTATCTAAATTAAGTAACTAAGCATAATATACTCAATTGTCTCTTAACTTTATTATTAGATTAAGAGTTTTCTAAGCAATTACCTTATTTAGAAGCTGTTAGCCTTCTATATATAATATTAATTTTCTATTCTCTACCTTTTCCTTTGTAGTTGCACAATAGCTTCTAAGATGCTCACATCAGAATTAAGAAAGACTGAGAAGCTGAATGCTGACAACTATCTGGTGTGAAATAGAAGGAAACATCATATCCTAACTCTTTCTGATCTTGCTTATGTCATTGAGAAAATCATTGAGCTACTACCAAAAGGTTCTTTAGTTGCTCAAAAGAAAGCTTATGAAAAGCTAAAGGAGGATGACAACAAGGCTAAGTCCACCATACTGACTTTCATGGAGCCAAAGATGGAAGGCTCTTTGAGAAGAACAAGTCTATCAGAGAGGTGATGTAAGTTGTTTTTGTTAGATATGGGGAGAAAACAAAAGCTCATAAGAGAATGTTGCACTCCAAGTACCAAAACTTCAAGATGAGAAAAGGAGATGATGTGAATGAGCACCTAAGTGGCATGTCCATCATTGCTGATGACCTAGAGACACTGAAGGACCCCATCTTTGAGGGAGTCCAAGTGTTTATAGTGTTGAACAGCTTTCCCAAATCTTGGGAGAGTGTGGTGGTCTATTTGAAGATAAGTGAGCAAAAGATTACAATGGAGGCTCTGACTACCAAGCTAAGGCTTCTGGGGGTGCTGATATTGCCAACCTAACACAGAACTCTGGTGGGCAAGAAAGGCAGATAGGGGTGTAGTCCCTCTTATAAAAGAGCTTTCAAGAAGAAGGGGAAGAAGCCTCAGAATGACTCAATTAGGCAGGAACGTAAAAATCTTGAGGACTAACAGGGGTGGCGAGTACACCTCTGACCTGTTTAAAGACTACTGTACTGATTAGGGAATAGTTCATCAGTACACCCTACCAAACACTCCACAGCAAAATGGAGTAGCAGAAAGGTATAACAAAATGCTTATGAACATGGTAAGGTCCATGTTAAATCACTCTGAGTTAGGAATAAACTTTTAAGGAAAGGCTTTAGACACCGCCATGTACATGCTAAATTGTGTACCAACAAAGGTAGTCCAACGGACACCTTATGAGTTATGGACGAGTCGATATCCGAACTTAGGGCATCTTAGAGTGTAGGGGTTAAAGGTGCCTGACTATCATACGTCAAAGCTAAACCCCAAGACCATAAAGTGCAACTTTATTGGTTACTGTAACCACTCTAAGGGGTACCGATTTGTGGTTCACCACACAAATGGGACAATGGGGGTAATTGAGTCTAGAGGTACTTATTTTTTAGAAGAAGAATTAAACCTTAGAATAGCTAACAAAAGAATCAATTTATTCGAGGTGGTTAAAGAAGTTGGTCCTAGCACTTCCCCAGAGGAAGTAACTAGATCAGATCAAAATCAAATCGAACTAGAACCTAGGGCATTGAGGGAAAGAAGGTCATCAACGATGTTGAGAGACTTCTATACAATGCTAGGGGAGGACAATGTCACATTAGATGAACCCATTCTAGATGACCTGATTACCCTTGACCAAGCTTTAAGTCTTCCAGATGCTCAAGAATGGTAGGTCGTTGTTCAGGAATAAATGGATTATATCCTAAAGAACAAGGTCTGGGAGATAGTGGATCTACCTGAAGGGCAGAAACCCATTGGGTGAAAATGGATCTTCAAAAAGAAGTTTAAGGCTGATGGGTCTATAAATAAGTACAATGCGATATTAGTAGCCAAGGGGTTCACCCAAGTGTATGGGATGGACTTTAAAGAGACATACTCACCGGTGTCAAGATTCGACTCTATTAAATGTCTCTTAGCATGTGTTGCTGTTGTGCACGATGATCCCACGATGATCCGATTCTATTTTATCTCTTTTATTTATGCTACCTTAAACTATTTATTATTGTAATAGTTTAGTTTTCTTTGCTTTGGTTTGGTTGTAAAACGATGTTGGTTCAGTTAGTGGCCCGGGCTAGCCGAACCACTAACTGGCGGGTTTACCTAGGGAATCGGACCAGCCTGGTTGGGGTTGGCACGACTCCCTAGGGGACTGGTAGTCCCCTATATGGGGCGGCCCTCTCTTGTTTTGCTGGTTATGAAATTAAAGAACTCAGATTTCCTCCCCTTTCTTCCTTCTTCCTTTCCTTTCACTTTGTAGACCTCCTAGGTACCGATTGTGCCATCACAAGGCACATCATTGGTATCGGAGCATACGATCCCCGGCCATGGCTCGAGGAAAATAGGCTGCCGTCTCCGAGGTTCCTTTAGAGAAGGAGGCCCCCGCCTCAGCATCGACAGACAGTCCAAAGACCATTCCGGCTGCCAATGAAACTTCGCTGTTAGAAATCTTGGCTGCGTTACAGACCCTCACCGTTCGGATGACAAGCATGGAGACGAAGCACGAGGCACACACACAGTTCATGGCTACGCGCGTAGCAGCCATTCTGCCTGGTCCGCCCACTGCTGCTACCCAAGAGAAGGGGGGGCCGTCCCAGCCTTCCGAGCCAATCCTCCCCGAACCCCCAGCCCCAGCCGGCCTCGACGCGAGGGTATTTCCAGGCCCCGCACGCTTTGGCGCTAGCAATCAAGCACTTGGGGGAAGGCGCCAGGCCTGGGACATGCGAGGCATACCGGGTGTTCGAGAAAATGCCCCTGTGATGTCACCCCCTCCAAATCAGTTCCAAGACGCAGAGGAGGAGTGGGACGAGTATCCTAGGCATCGTGGTGGGCTGCGCGGGGGAGTAGAGCCCCGTTTGGCTCGCCTACAGTTTCCCCGCTATAATGGCGATGACGATCCGGTTGAATGGTTGTACAAGGCTAAGAAGTTCTTCGCTTACCAAGGGACACATTTTGAGGCTGAACGTCTGTGCATCGCCGCCTTCCATCTGGATGGGGACACTTCAGTCTGGTTCCAGAGTTTCGAGAAGGAGGTGCGCTACCCCACATGGGTCGCCTTCTCCGACGAGCTTTGCATTCAGTTTGGGCCGAATGAATTCCAGGACTTCAACGAAATGCTTTCCTCCCTACAACAAACTACCACTGTCCATGCATATTACACCGAATTTATGAAGACAGCTAACCAACTTCCAGACTGGCCGGTGGCTGCCTTGGTGGGCACCTTCAAGCGGGGACTAAAGTCAGAAATCTCAGAGGAGATGCGCCACTTCCCTTGCACCAGTATGTGGGACGTTGTGCGTCATGCCCTCATCGAGGAAGAGAAGCTCCTAAGGCAGCGCAGAGGTGGGCGTCTGGGGCCTCCGTCCCGACCTATGGGGAGTGTCAACCCAATGGCAGCGCCCAATATCACCCCGGCAATAGGTCGTCCTGGCCAGCAGGTTGCACCAAGCCCAATTGTTCGACGGCTCACACCAGCACAGATGGACGAGTGATGGGCAAAAGGGCTCTGCTTTCGTTGTGATGAGAAATTTATTCCGGGGCACCGTTGTTCGGTTAAAGGCAGCTTACTTGTGGAGGAGGTCGAAGCAGACAGCCAAGATGGGGCCGGATTTGATGCTTGCTCCCAGGAGGACGTGCTGCCCAAAATTTCCGTCCATGCTTTTTCGGGGGCATTCACTCCGCGCACGATGCGAGTTCAGGGATTCCTTAAGCGGGAACAGGTGGCTATCTTGATCGACAACAGATCTACTCATAATTTTATCAATGATAAGGTCGCCCATCGGCTGGGTTGTTTCGTCACATACTCGAAGCCATTTGATGTGCTGATTGGCGACGGTAAACATCTTCGGAGCACAGGGGTGTGTGCTCAGGTTACGCTCTCTGTCCAGGGCCATTCGTTTGTTACCAATCTATTTTTGCTGCCCACGAAGGGGGCGGATGTGGTACTAGGCGTACAATGGCTGCAGGAGTTGGGAGATGTGGTTTGGAATTTCCAGGACATGGTGATGGATTTCGAGCTGAACGGGCAGCAAGTTCGGATTGCAGGCTCGCGACCAGGCGCTCTCCAATCCGCCCAGGCTGTGAGCTCCTTCCGGTTCGCCCCCCATGGCCTTCTCTTGCAGCAGCGAGCCACTCTGGACGTGCCTCAAGATGACTTACCTTCTGATATGCAGGAGTTATTGACTGCCTACCAGGACCTCTTTCACGAACCACAGGGTCTTCCTCTAGTCCATCCTCATGACCATCATATTCCTATTATTCCAGGCGCAGCCCCTGCAAATGCTCGTCCGTACCACTATCCCCACATCTAGAAATCTGAGATTGAGAGGCTTGTCATGGACATGCTCCAGTCCGGCATCATCCGTCCTAGCACGAGTTCGTACTCATCTCCCGTGTTGCTGGTCTGCAAGAAGGATGGGTCGTGGCGGTTCTGTGTTGACTATTGTGCCTTGAACGCCATTACCGTCAAGGACAAGTACCCCATACCGGTGATTGAGGAGCTATCGGATGAGCTAACAGGGGCCACGGTCTTCAGTAAGCTCGACCTACGTTTGGGCTATCATCAGATACGGGTGCAGCCGACGGATGTGCACAAGACGGCGTTCCGGACACACGACGGTCATTTCGAGTTCCTCGTGATACCCTTTGGGCTGACCAACGCCCCATCCACCTTTCAGTGCTTAATGAATGATCTTTTCCGGCCGTTCTTGCATCATTATATAGTGGTCTTCTTTGATGATATCTTGGTATACAGCTGCTCATGGTTGGATCACTTGACGCATCTCAGGTCGGTCTTCTCTATACTGCGCACTAACTCTCTATTTTTGAAGCGTTCGAAGTGTTCATTTGGCAGTCCACAGGTGGATTATTTGGGCCACATTATTTCGAAGAGGGGTGTGGCAACAGACCCGGCCAAGGTGGCCGCCACCTACATGTGTTTGGGCACTCCAGGGATTTCTAGGACTTACAGGTTATTATCGGTGTTTCATCAATCGGTATGGCGAGTTGGCTCGACCCCTTACAGAGTTGCTCAAGAAGGGGGCCTTTGCGTGGTCACTGGAGGCTGAGGTGGCGTTTGAGGGTCTTAAGCAGGCTATGGCCTCCGCCCCGGTTCTGCTCTTACCCGACTTCAGCCGGCTGTTTGTGGTGGAGACCGACGCATCAGAGTCGGGCTTAGGGGCAGTTCTTTTGCAGGACGAGCGACCCATAGCTTATTTCAGCAAGGCATTGGCTGGCCGCTCCCTCTCCCTGTCAGTGTATGAGAAAGAGATGCTGGCAATTGTCCTTGCTGTTGACAAGTGGCGCCCTTACTTACTCGGTCACCGGTTCCTGATTCGTACTGATCACCAGCCACTGAAATACTTCTTGGAACAATGAGTGTCAACTCCCTCTCAGCAGTGCTGGGTCAGTAAGTTGTTGGGCTATGACTATGAGGTCGTGTACAAGAAGGGGTCCGAGAACATCGTAGCTGATGCGCTCTCTCGCAGTCCGGTGCAGGGCTCTAGTTTGGCTTTCTATGCTGTCTCTTGCCCCTTTATTGATGAGCTTCGGCAGGCCTATGGTGCGGATTCTTGGGCACAGGATGTAATTGCTGACCTACAAACTGACCCTGCTGGCCGTCCTTTCTTTGTATGGCGAGATGACCTTCTTTTCTGGATGGACCGCTTGTGGGTTCCTGATGTTGCCGATCTCTGCCGCCGCATCCTGTCACACTTCCATGACTCTCCTATGGCTGGTCACGAGGGCGCCTTCCGCACCTACAAACGGGTCAGCCAGACCTTTCTGTGGCATGGCATTCGTCGAGCAGTCCAGGACTACGTGGCAGCTTGTGATGTTTGTCAGCGGGCTAAAGCACCCACAACCTTGCCCGCTGGTTTGTTGCAGCCCTTACCCATTCCGGATAAAGTGTGGGAAGATGTGTCGATGGACTTTGTAGAGGCTCTTCCTATGGTGCAGGGCAAGTCTGTCATTATGGTGGTGGTAGACCGGCTGTCCAAGTATGCTCACTTCTGTGCACTGGGACATCCCTTCACCGCCAAGATTGTGGCTGAGTTATATGTTCGCGAGGTGGCCCGACTTCATGGTATGCCCCGCACTATTGTTTCTGACCGTGATCAAATTTTCCTTTCGCAGTTTTGGCAGGAGTTTTTCACTCTCTAGGGGACCTCTCTCCACATGAGCACAACTTACCACCCCCAGACGGATGGGCAGACGGAGGTAGTCAACCGTTGCTTGGAGCAGTATCTACGCTGCTTTACTATGACGCAGCCCCGACGGTGGCTTCAACTTCTTCCATGGGCTGAGTGGTCTTATAATACAGCTTACCATACGCGTGCTGGGTTCACTCCGTTTGAAGTGCTTTATGGCCGGCCTCCGCCAACCGTCTTATCCTATGTACCACACCGTTCGTCGGTAGCCGAGGTGGATTATCTATTGCAGACGCGTGATGAGGTCTTACGCCAACTCAAGGGGAATTTATCGTCTGCCCAAAACAGGATGAAGCAGGTTTATGATCGCCGCCATACTGATCGGGAGTTCGCCGTGGGTGACTTTGTTTATGTCTCTGTTTTGCCACAGCGACAGACTTCTTTGTCTCAGCTTGCACACTCTAAGCTCGCCCCCCATTTCCATGGTCCTTATGCTATTGAGGAGCGTATTGGTCTGGTTGCTTACCACCTTACTTTGCCACCTAACTCTTTGGTTCATCCTGTCTTTCATGTATCCCATTTATGACGGTTTGTGGGTGACGTTTCATTGGTTATTGGTGCTCCTCCTCCTCCCTTGATGGGCCTGGTTCCTCCATCCGACCCTGTCCCTGCGTTGGTGATTGAGAAGCGATGTGTTTGTCGATCTGGTCGCATTGTTACAGAGGTCTTAATTTCCTGGCAGGGTCAGCTGTTAGAGGACTCGACGTGGATGTTGGAGGACGACTTCATGACGTGCTTCCCTGATTGGTCGCCTTGAGGACAAGGCGAATAGAGGAAGTGTCACGCCCCGGCGATGCCCGACCCGAGCCAAACCCGGTCCAAGGGCTGGTCAAGCGCGCGGGGGCGACGAAGTGAAGATTGAGAAATGATCTAGCGGAAGACTTAACCCTAACCACGGGCGATTAACAGAAACACGGAGTACGCACAATCCTTTGAGCAAGAGTAAATAAAAGGGAAAGAAAAGGGTTGTTTATCACAAAGTAAACAACAATCTCAAACCCACAAGCTTAGTTTAAGTAAAGCCCACACCGGCTCAAAATAAGTCATAAGCATCACAATTATAAAATATGACATAAATCCAAAACAAGAAGCCTACACAAAGGTTCTGACATAAAGCATGAAACAAAAGAAGGTAAGTCACACAACGATCTCCATGATCATATCCAAGCCACCTCCGACCTTTCCTCGAAGAGGAGATCCTGTCCGTCTGCGTGTTGCACTGCGCAGCCCCAAATCAAAACACACAAAGAGGGGTGAGTTTAACAAACTCAGCAATGGTTTTAATATCACTATCAACATCGAAAGCACGATAGCATAGTAATAAGATCATTCAAATCCACGATTTACATGGTGCATCATTTTCTGATCACATATTCACATCACTTAACTGCATCACAGTGCATAATCAACCTGCATGGATGTATCTCTAACATACATATTCCCACATACATAATATCATCACAATCTGCATGGATGTATCTCTAACATACATATTCCCACATGCATTCACATCATAACCAATCCTGCATGGATGTATTTCTAACATACATATTCCCACATGCATAACATCATCACAATCTGCATGGATGTATCTCTAACATACATATTCCCACATGCATTCACATCATAACCAATCCAGCATGGATGTATCTCTAACATACATATTCCCACATGCATAATATCAAATCGAACTGCATGGATGTATCTCTAACATACATATTCTACATGCATAACATCAAAATCAACCTCCATCAAGGAGTGATCGCACATTAATGTCACACAGACGGGAGCATAGACAAGGCCATGAAGGCGTGTCATGGTCCAAAATTCTACACAAGAATTATAGAAAGATCAGGGTTGTCAATCCTTAATGCTGCTCGCCGTGGATGATCCTGGCCAAGGATGTCCTATTCTCACACAGAGAATCTAGAGCAGGGGTGTTCGCCCAGGGACATCTCCTGAGGAGGGAAGAGCCCGAGTTCTCACACAGAGAACCCTAGAACACGTGGTAGCGGGGTGCACACGGCATACCACACTGGATTCTCAGGGTCCAGATGACACTCATAATAACATTCTCACAATCTGCAAGACAAGTACACAACTCATCCCCACATCATTCCATTTAACAAGACTCAACCCGGGGAGTGCACTCGTTCCACACAGGAACTTCAAATCGTTCCACACAGGAACTTCAAATCAAAATATGTCCTTTCGGACCAATCAACTTGCAATTAATCCACGACCGATCAATCCGGTACACAATTCCATCACATTGCATCCAATCGGTCAAATTCGATTAATCACGATGAAGCCTCAATTGGAAATCCATTTTCATGATGCATGCAGCATGGTACATATGTGGGCAAAGCATACCTGAATCTTAATCCATGATAAGTGCTCTCACCAGCCCCTAATGCATCATTCATAATCACAATATTAAGCTTCAACATCATCATTTAACCCCACATGTGTGTATGTATATAGTAGAAGCATTTCACAAAATGCATATCAACATGCTTGAAAATCAACTCACTACCACACTACACATGTGAATTTCTATCCAAACATGAATTCCAGCGGAAATCATAGAAGAAGAATCGTTGAAATCATATCTAAATTCAAAACTCAACCACAAAGGCTAAACACATACAACATCACACATTTCACCATTGAGTCATGGCATTCACCAACATCCACACACCACTAACCACAATCTATCATGACAAATCAGTCCAACAATGATTGTAGTCCTACTAAAAATATGCTTAACAAAAGGGAAATAACCATTCATAATTTTAAGATAACGATTCCAACATCATGCCACAAAACATGAGTCATTCCACCATCTCTAAGCATATATCTCAACTCCATAAACTTAATAGCATGCATTTTCAGTAGCCTAACATAGCTTAAAACACTCCACATTTATATAAAATTGGCAAGCTAAAGTGGAATCATCAAAATAGACATCATATGCACAACATACAATTTCCTATGTAGCCGATCGATCGCCCTTCAGGCTGTTCGATCGGTTACACGCAAAAATTTAAAATTTACAGTTCAGCCGATCGATCGCCCTGTAGGGCCGATCGATCGCCAACACGGCAGAACAGTCTTCTTCTTCCTTTCGCAAATCCAAACCGAAACACCATAGATAACACTTCAAATCCACATCTAACACCCTAATCATCATCAAAAGTCCTCCTTGACTTCCAGAACATCAAACCAAACCATAATAATGCAAAACCCTAAGAAATCGGGATTAAATAATTCCATTTTCTAATCTTACCATTAATACACTAAATCAAGCAAATCATTTCGAAATAAGCCAAAAATGGAGAGTTTTACCATGGATAAATAAAGATTTTGAAGACCCATTACCTAAGCACTTATTTAAGCTTGGATTGAAGAGTCACCCTTCTTGAAATCCTTGAAAACACAATGAGTTTGAATTAACCCCTAATAGAAATCGATTTACTCAAGAAATCCCTAATTAAATCTTAGATCTATGGCTTATTGGTAGTAAAAATTGAATTTTGAATGTTAGGGTTTGTAGTAAAACACAAATCAGTAGTTTTTGATGGTCAAAAATGAATTGAATCAAGGGGAAAATGGTAGATTTGGAAGAAATTAAGAAGAAAACCATGGATTAGTGTTTAATTAGAGTAAGCTTACCTTAATCGACTTCTAATTCGGGCCTAAGTGGGGATTAGGCCAGCCCTCCTTCCTTAGCCTATTCTCAAAAACGGAAATGGCTCTGGTTTGCCCTTTTATAGTAAGGGTTGGGGTATGCATAGGTAAGTTTTGGGGTGTAAATATGAAAAGTAGGCTAAAAGTGGGTATTTTGTAAATTTAAGCACAATTTAAGCCTAATAAAATTCTGAAAATTTTTGTGGGATCTTAAGTATATGTCTAGGTTCATTTGACATAAAAATAAAATTTTTGACGGTGGGGCCCACAGGGGTCCCGCCAAAACCCTAATTTTTGGGAAAATAGTAAAAATTCCAAAAAAATCTCAAAAATTCACATTTGGTCTAAAGTCACTTAAAACCACTAATATTGAAGTTGATTTTGGTTAAAACCATCACAAACTCTATTTATTTACAAAATCACCGAATAAGATCAGAAAACGCGTTAATCTCACGATAACCCATAATTAAAGAAAATCAAAACCCGGTTTAAAGATGAGGGTCCTTACAGGAAGCGTGGTGGAGTGTTGTGCACGATGATCCCACGATGATCCGATTCCATTTTATCTCTTTTATTTATGCTGCCTTAAACTATTTATTATTGCAATAGTTTAGTTTGCTTTGGTTTGGTTTGGTTGTAAAACGATGTTGGTTCAGTTAGTGGCCCAGGCTAGCCAAACCACTAGCTGGAGGGTTTACCTAGGGAATTGGACCGGCCTGGTTGGGATTGGCACGACTCCCTAGGGGACTGGTCGTCCCCTATATGGGGCGGCCCTCTCTTGTTTTGCTGGTTATGCAATTAAAGAACTAAGATTTCCTCCCCTTTCTTCCTTTCCTTTCACTTCGTAGACCTCCTAGGTACCGATTGTGCCATCACAAGGCACATCAGTTGCTTACTATAATTTAGAGTTGCACTAAATGGACATAAAGACTTGTAACACCTCGGAATTTCTTTGTGTTGAAATTCGGGTGTTTGGGCCCATTAGTGGGTTTTAAGGCCCATTAATGATTTTTCTTAAAATTAGACTATCTTGAGCTTAGTTCATTCGGAGAAGCTTTAATACATTTGATAGGGCTCGGAGAGACGAACATATCAAGCCTAAGAACGTGTCAAACGAACACTGGGTTAGTGGGCTATGGCATTGGGAAGCGTGCTATAGGTTGGACCCACCTTAAGTTTGCGAGAGAACATGCCCTTGCGTGGTCTTGTTTCAAGGGGCTCATCGATATGAGTCCAATGGTATAAAGAACGTGTGGTTCTAAGTTCAGGGTAGGGATTTACGCCCATTTAAAGTTTAAATTTTCGTTTTATATTGAAAATCGAAAATTTTAAAAAAAAATTATTTTGTGCATCAGCCCTAGTGTCAGCCAGAGCTAACGCACATCCAGTCTTGTCACATTGCGGCAGTGCAGGCTAGCCTGCAGCTAGCCGCAGCCCTATTTCAGGAGCATTATGGCTCCTGCAGTTGCCCGGATGCCAGCATGTGTCGTGTATCCGAAAGTCTTTGTGGGCTATTTAATGGGGAGGGGTTTCCCAATTCGCACTTAACCCATTTTTCATCTCTTTTGCTTTGCCCCACGATGTTTTTATACTTCAAACGTACGAAACTTAACCATTTCTCGCCCATTTTTACCTGTTTAAAAACCAAACTTGCCTAATTCGAGGGTGCCAGATGTCGTGGGGGGTCCATTTTTCGAGATAACCCCTCTAAAAGGTTGAAACGACCCGAGGCAAGAGGAAGCCCTGTCTGCAGCACCCGAGCCAGACGAAGAGACTGTCCCGACGCTAGGGGAGGTTCTGCCCACCTCACCCAAGCTGGATGAGGAAACTATCTCTGCGTAAGGGGAGGTGCCACCCACCACTTTTAAGTCAACTTCAAATGTAAACTTAATGAGGGTAGGTGGTTTTAAACTCTAATCTGTGCTACAACTAGGCATTATATTTTAATAACTTATTTGTCTCTTAAATAAATTATTATTTTGAAATGGATATTATTAAGGGTGGACATGCGCTAAAATAATAGCATCGTGTATGCCTCTTAGTGAGTTTTGTTGTAATACGTCTACTAAAATATTATTATTATTTGGAATACGTTTATGAATGATTTGACCAGATTTGAAGGGTAGTTATTTGGTATAAAGCCCAAAAACTATGATTGGTTTTGACGGGTAGCTATTTGGTATAAAGCCCAAAAACTATCAAAGTTATAACTCCTAGGTACCACCTATTATGGCATAGGGCACGCTAATGAAGTTGGATATCGTGGGAAGATCCTCTTCATTTTGATCCCATTGCCCCACGAGCACGGGTGTATGCCGCTCGGGTATCGGCGACATTCTATGAACAACGATTTATCCGATTTGGATTTAATTATTGGATTTTGGCTATGAACGAATTATCCGAATTTACCAGATTCTGTGAAGAACTATTTTTATCTAAGAAATGTGTTGGATTCTGTTAGTCAATAATATTGATTTAATTCGACATTGTATTATGAGAATATTTTATGCATATTTATTTATGCTTCATGTTTTAGCATGCCAATAAAATTTAATTCTATCTATTGAGTATAATTATACTCACCCACTCCTAGACGCCGCAGGATTGGACGACGAAGATGACATTCTTGAGGATTGCTCATAGACTTCGAAGGATTTATGCTTTATCACGTTATTTTGTTATGTATACACGTGACTTTGATTTTGTTAAGACACGATAAGCCTTATGTTGTAAATTTTTTTTTAATTACTAAATCAATAGATAGTTACTCTTCTGTGCACGGTTGATCTTGGCCAATTTATTACTACGAGTTACCGACACTCCGACCTTTAAAGCAATTAAAAAAGTCGGGGCATAACAAGGCTGTCTTCCTAAATGGAGATTTAAAGAAAGAGATTTATATGGAACAACCTGAGGGTTTTGTAGTTCCTGAAGAGGAACACAAGATGTACATGCTTATAAAATCATTGTATGGCCTAAAACAATCTCCGAGGCAATGATACTTCATTTTTCACAAGGTGATTAATGAGTATGGGTTCATAGTGAACAAACACAATCACTGTGTCTATATCTTCTGGGATGGGGCTACGTATAAGATTTTGTCATTGTATGTAGACGGCATACTCTTGATGGGGAATGACCTAAGTATGATAATCAGTTTAAGGGAATGACTCAAAACCCAGTTTGAGATGAAAGACGTGGGTGAGACATCCTACATCCTCAGGATCAAAATTGACAGAGATCGAAAGGCCATAAAGCTTAGTATATCTCAAGACTCATGCATAGAGAGTGTTCTCAAATGCTTCAATGTCATTGGTTGGAAAACCACTGAGTCCCCTATTTACAAGGGTACGGTGTTGTCTAAGAGTATGGCTCCTCAAACTGAGGAAGTCGGTGCCATATGCACAGGTTATTGGCAACTTGATGTATGCCATGACCTGTACAAGGCCAGATTTGAGTTTTGTGGTAGGTTTGCTGAGCCGTTACTAAGCATACCCTAGTCTTCAGCATTGGCAAGCGATGAAGAGGGTATTTCGGTGTCTATCATGGTCTAAGAGTTTAAAACTCACTTATCAGGCAGAAAATCTGTTATTGGCTAGATATAGTAATTTAGACTATGCGGAGGATCCAAATGATTGGAAATCCACTACTGAATTTGTCTTTATGTTTGGAGGCGAGGCTATAGCATGGGCAAGCAAGAAATAAAAGAATGTTTCTAAGTCTATGATGGAAGCTGAATTTCATGTGCGTAATATTGCAACTTCTCAGGCAGTATGGATAAAGGAGTTTCTAGAAAGATTGGGGCTAGAAGGTTGAACTGATGCTCCTGTCCAGATGTATTGTGATAATCTGATAATAGTGTCGACACATAAGAATAGGGAGATCAGTGCCCGAGGTAAGCACATTGAGGTGCATTACTATTACATCTTCAACATGCTACAGAGGGGAAAAGTAATTGTGAGTCATATTCCTACTACTGCAATGTTGGCTGATCCATTCACTAAGGCCTTAATAACATATCTATTTTCTAAGCATGCTCATAGCATTGGTCTTTGATAGGACTAGCGCAAGTCGATGTTCGACCATATGAGTCATTCACCCATAGTGGGGGATGTTGGACCATGGTATGGGCTTGGGCCCAGTTTGGTCTAATGTTGTCGCGGTCCGTGTGAATCGGTACAAACCATGGGGTCCAAGGGTAGTGGGGGTGATCGCGCTAACCTCACATGTGCTTTCATTACACTAATTCAATTGGGACTCGCCTATGTCACACATGCACAATAGGCATGCGACTAGGTTGTGCATTAACATGTTGTGGGGCCTAAACGTGCAAATTATGTGTTGATGGCGGGCTTGGCCATGTACAGGGGTCTAAGCCTCCGCGGGCTCTGAGGGACAGAGTCTACTCCCGTTGTGTCTGACCTTCTTGATATAAGCCATTAAACTCAATAGGAATGGTACGTTTGAGGAAAGCGCAAAAGCCCAAGTTAGGCCCAGCTCAATTAGGGGAAGGAGGAGGGGTATTTAAAGGAAAAGAAGAGGGAGAGGAGCCCTAATCAGGCCGCCCCACTACTCTCCTCTCCCTTCTCCCAATTCCGCTCCCCCTCTCCCTTGTGGTTCGGCCCCCTTTAGGTTTTCTTGTGAAAACCATGCTGGCCACCTCCCATCTCCTCCTCTCCTTCCCCTTGGATGTAGTGCAAGAGAGGGATACACTCCCTTGCTGGTTGGTGCTTGAAGAAGAGGGCTTCGGGTCGCCATCTTGATGAGTTTTGCTTCTAAGAGTGAGGACTTTAAATGATCAACACATAAGAAAGATCAAGAAAGGTAATCCCCTTCCTCTACTTGTCATCTTGTCATTGTGGTGGGCGATTTGATTAAATACAAGGGCGTGCAAGGGTTAGAATGCCTAAGGTCAGTACGTTATTATCCCTCTTTGTTCTCTTATTTGCATAATCTATGATTAGATGATAATTTATTATTAATTAGATAAGTTTTTTTGTATGATTTATTGTAGATCAATTTCAAAGTTGATTTTTGATTGGTGCACCACCCCTATCCCACCTCACTTCTGCTAATCCGGCTACTCTATAACTCCGTTGTACAATGTAAATGGCATGTAAACATTATTAATAAAAACCGATATATTTTGCCCAGGTCTTCCCAATGGGCTTCCGTGGGGGTTTTATTTATGTATACAACTCTAGGTCGTAGGAAACATCTGTCCACTTATGTCATTAAATGTAATAGGAACTAAGAAGGTATGATGTAAAGGCAAAATTAGCCATAGATTTAGTAGCTACATTTGACTCTCATGTGCCACATTTGGCCTTCTGGATCTCATGAATAATATGGGCTTTCCATACTCTCCACAAAAATTCATAAATGCTGTACATTACCAGGGACCTACAATCTTCGGTAGAGAAAATTTTATCAGCGAACAAACGAATAAGCCACTCAGCTGATAAAATAAAATAATGAAGTCTACCAGTAATTCAAGAAATCCATATTGAAGGACAGTTGTGGAGTAAATATGACTGACAGTTTCAACTTCCAAATCTGTGGGCAGCAAATGAGTCGGTGCAAATTGCAAAATGCTTTGCAAATGAAATGTTTTATCCTTTGCGTCAATGGGCATACCGAGAAGGTGGAAGGCGAAGTGTACGGTGGGCGGCCATGAGTGAAATCAAGCTACATTACAGAGAAACGTTCACTGCCAGTGAGCCTCTATTTGGTCATCTTTGATTGAAACCATAGAAACCGGACAGTGGATAGATAAGTGGGGATGGCTTTCAATAGCCTAGTTTGAAGGAAGTGTTTTTAATACTCTATTGGAACAATTAGCCTAGCATAATGAAGGCATAAGATGATGCACGATAACACTAGTACCACCTAAGTTAATGTGAACTAATATATATATATCATTAATTTTAAACATCAACGACTCACATAATTTTTTACAGTAGGTTCATTGTTAGAAGAAAATATAAAAAACTCTTCCCAACTTGAAAAGCCTTATTATAAATGAGTTATAAAATGCCTTTCTTTATAGAAATTGTTATTGTTAAAAAATTAAGCCTCTATAATAAATGGCTTTGAAATCACGAAGACTCAACGTCTATTGCAACGGTTTTATAAAAATCCCACTTGCCATATGACAAAAATTGAACGGCGCTAAGGTGCGTGTCGAACTTACGTGGTTATGTGCCAAGCACATATAAACCGGACCTTTTTCAGATGGGGGAATCAGTAAATAAGAAGAGATTACAACATTTCAGAACCTGCGTGAAATTGTTCCAGATTGTAGTCACAGAAGTGCCTGATTCATAAATCGGGGAAAATCAGAAATTTAATCGTCCTGAACGTTTGCTTTAACAAGATTTGCCGACTTTGTAGCGTGTGATCACTTCTTGCCATGTTATATTTCAAGCAAAAACATCTACAGCTTTTTTATTTACTGATTGACAAAATGCAATGCAATGCAGCAAAATAAGAATTCCAGCCAGTCAGACTAGTGAGTCAATATTCATTTCAATAAAACAGATGAAGCTTGAAGGTGATCGGTCATGACCACAGGAGGAGCAGTCAGTTGCAGTTCTGTAAACATGGACCACAGCCAGCCCAACCAGTAGTAGGTGTTCCATCTCTTGTCAGTCAGGACCGTGATGAACACGTACATGTACATGGAAGGGCTGAGAACCTGCACTTATTGACTTCATCCTCATGGGTCGACAATTTTCAACTCTTGCATTTAAATCCACCTGCCACCAACGACATGACAAGACACTGGTCCGGTGCAGTAGGCGTCAATTGTCAAAGTTTTAACCTCCTTTTCTCTCACCTGGTGTGTGAACACGATGATCCTTTGTGCCATTGGTACTCATGTAGGTGGAAGAGGATCAAATAGAGGTTAATTGTATAATAGCTTTAAAATAAAATAGGTTTATGCTAAAGCCAAACAGCTTTGTCAGTCTTATTATCAATAGAATATTTACAGGCCCACTTTAAGCGGTTTAAATGGTCATTTTTAAGCCTATTTAAATATAAAAATAATTCGTTAATAAATTAGAATTTTTTAAAATTAATTTTATTAATTTAATATTAAATTAAAATTTTGTTTGGGTATAAAATTTTTTATATAAAATAATATTTGGATAGCGAATTATATTTAAGGGTAGAATCTTTAGAATTTTTAGAAAAATTGATAAATATACTTTTTGAATAGAATTGTTTTGATATAATTATATTGGGGTAGAAAATTTGTATATTTTTTGGAATCGTTAAATTTATGAAAAAAATAACCTTTATTTAGGCATTGTACACAGTTTGTGTGCAACATTAATAATGTCTGACCACTCGTATTTATCTTATTATTATGTGCAACACTAATAATATACTCGATCACTCGTATTTAGCTTTGGGCCATATCAAACGGTTCATAGAACAATCAAACTTGTTTTACATGTTATGGCTAATGCTTTAATAATTCAAATAAGATGAACATTAATAACCTATGTCGCCCAACCACACATATTGATAAAAATAAAATCAATTACACACATCCATACATTGAATAACCTGCATTACCTAACCACACACATCACTCTGCACACACATTCATCATATATTTTGGTTCACCCTAATATCACACATCTAATAACTTGTAACGCCCAAACACACACATCAATAGAATTAAAATTAACCACACACATCCATACATTGAATAACCTACATCACCCAACCACACACATCACCCTGTATACACATCCATCAACTTAAAAACAAACTGAAATAACATTACCACCCATCCGCATTACATTTCATTCTCATAACTTACAATTATAAACTATTATTATAAAGTTCAGTTATCAAATAAAAAAAACAACATCATAAAAAGTGTTCACGTCTTGAAATGAAATAACATAAAGCCAATAAACTCACAGAAAAGAAATAAAACATGTCCGAACAAATCACCAAATTTCACCTAATGCTTCAGCCCATGATCCTTGTAGTGCACATGAAACCATTTCTTTGCACAAACCAGCTCACGTCCCAAAGTAAGAAATATGCGACAAAAATTCTTATCTAGGAAGAATGATGGTGTACCCAAGTATAATTCACCATCATCGTCATAACCTGTAAGCTTCTCTAACAAATTGATGCACTTGTCATAATCATCTATTTCTTCTTCCTTATTCCCTTGAATGATCTCATTCCCATCCTTCATTGCTTTGGACAAAGCTTGCAACCTTGATGAAAACTCCACATCTTAGTGTTTTTTTTATTGCCTATCTTGTTTGCTTTGAAGACCCAGAGAAAGCCACTCACGGTGAGTTTATGAATGCATTTTTCCTTTTGCATTTTCTGTCTGGCACTTTTTGCTCACATAAATTTTAAATGAAATTCCTGAAAGAAAGTTATGGTGTATTCTTTTGTGAAATCCTTAAAGAGAAATGAGCTCTGTAAATTCTTTTATTTGATACTCCATCTTGATTTGATTATCATATTTGATGAAGATACATTTTAAGAAAAAATAATTAATGCAATTAATTCTTGGTACTATTAAAACATATTCCAGGACTAGAACATATGAGGGAATGAATGGGAAATGTGAGGGCTATTGAAAATCATATGTCATACATGAGGGAAAAAACACAAAATTCTAATTAGTGAGGGAGTGAGGGTTTTTGATGAAGAAATAAAGGAAAA
This sequence comes from Saururus chinensis, assembly GCA_035235625.1. Lineage (NCBI taxonomy): Eukaryota > Viridiplantae > Streptophyta > Magnoliopsida > Piperales > Saururaceae > Saururus > Saururus chinensis. The sequence goes on along the minus strand of CP141145.1, from coordinate 2,188,660 downwards.
TAACATATCTTTTGAATGCAGATAATGAAAAAATATTAATTTTTTACATAACAGAGACACTATACTGAATTCATGGGAAATTCGCCCAGGCCATGCATCTAGAATTTTTTTTTAACACAAATTAGTCATAGTTTATCTTCTCTGATTAATGACAAAATGAATAAATTTTTTTTATTACATATAGAGAAATTTGGGGAATAAATGGGAAATGTTAAGTCTTTTGATAACAATCAGCCATATATGATGGTAAAAAAAACAAAACATTGATCACAAGGGTTTTTTATGAAGAAATGAAAAAAAAATGGGTCGTTTGGATCCAAATCGTACGCAGCTCAGATAAAAAAATTCAATTTTTACATGGCATAGATATTTGGGGGAATCACCTATTCATCATCTACGAAGGCCAAAACAAGCAAGCAATAAAAGAAAAAATCGAATTTAAGAGAAGAAAAGGAAAAAAGAATGGCTTTACCGTTCTGGAAGAAGATTAGATTGAGGTGCATTCTAGAAGAAGATCATATTGCTTTGTCTGGCAAAAGGGTGCCACTAGTTGAGATGTTGAAGAGATGACTAGAAGGAATTGTGGGTGATTTGGAGATCTGCTATGCCGGGAGAGATGCAGTTTTGCCAAGTAGGTGCTCGGAGATGGGGGAAGCATATGCCGGAATCAGATGGCAGAAACGAACGGCGGTCAGCGGATTGCTGAAGGCAAATGGCTGAATCAGATTGCGAAAGGAATGATCGGGGTGGAGTTTGGGAATAGGGAGGGAGATGATTGGATTGAGGATTTGGGTGGGTAGATGCTAGTCGAATATAGGGAAGGAGTTTTAGAAGAGGGAGATGGCAGAAGCGGGCAGTGGATGGCAGCCGGGGACTGCAGCTTGTTGACCACGGAGGAAGACAATATGGGGGTGGAGTTCAGAAAGAGGGAAAATGTTTGGAAGAGGGAAGATCGGGCTGAATCGAAGTGAGAGGTAAGGGCCAGAAATATGCAATAATGCGTATTTTTATTTTTACGGAAACAATCGAATCTCCTCGCGAGGAGATTCGATGATTCAGGATGGAAACACGACTGAATCGTGTTTTTTAGTTCAAATTTTTGTTTCTATTAAGATTCATTATCCAAATGTTATTCCAATGATTCAATGCTGAATTGTGATGGAATCATCAAAATTTTCCCTTGATTCCATACCCAAACAGCACCTTAATGTAAGATGATATAGAACAACAACATGTTTAGATCCCTGCAATCTTTTTTTGCCTTTTATGTGTGTAGTAGTAATAAGAGTAGAAGTTGATTCTGACTGTTACTTTAACTTTTTATGCTTGTTGTTATCTTGGGCTGAGCTTTCTCACTAATCTCATAATAAGTGTCTATATTGAAAAACTAAAATAATTTAAATTATATTTTTATTTTCTAATCCAAACGCTTATTATTGGATGGAGGGAATATTTAATTTAACTCAACTCATAAACTAAGATGTGCTTGAAAAAAATTCATAAACTAAGAAAGAGTTAAATTGATGGTTCAACATTAATGAAGTCTTTTGACCATTTCAGAGTCTATTTTAATTGCATCGTTTTTCTTTTAAATTAATATGGACTATTCTAAAATCCAAGGAAGACTATATATTTGATACTGCATTGAATGTAGTTTCCATACAACTTAAGTACTTGCAGAGGCAATTAAGATAGAACACTGACAAAATACATTGACATCGAGCCATTGATCAACCATTAATGATTTGCAGGAGATAGGCCCATATTGTATTGTTAATTATTATTATTTGATCATTGAAAGTGTTGGTTCTTAGAATAAAGCGATAATTTTATTATTAGCCTTAGTGTTGGAGACCATTTTGATATTAATTATGTAATAAGAGATCAGGAGACATTACATAATTAAATGTTGTTTTAGTTATGACATTGAACTCAAGGTTGTGACTTTATGAGGTTGTTTCCGTGCCCTTTGGATGAGAAAAAGGAAAATATACCTTTCTTATATAGCCCTCTTCATGACCAGAGTTTTGTGAGAAAGGTATTTTCTATTTTTTATATATATTAAAATAAACAAACCTTTTAGTAGTGTACAAAAAGTAGCCTTTCCACCCTGCTTCTTTTTTACATGAAAGGGTGAAGGGCTACAAGGAGCTTAATAACTCATTTCTATATTAGTATTCTATCTATTAATGCATGTGCCCTTAATTTTTTAGATGGACAGCTCTTATAGGTTCCTTAAGCTAGGCTTACTGTCACTAAGAACATAAAAAATACTTCTGGGTCCTTTGTTCAAGTCCCGAAGAGGACTCAACTTTGGTACAACATTAGATCAATTAAATTGTCTATTTTTTTTATTTGACTATTTTTAAAAGAGCGTCACTGGAATAAGGAAGTGCATGATGAGTTCCATGCCGCATCTAAGTACTCCCTTTGGCCCATATAAATAGTTATATTTAAAAAATAATAATTTTTATTAAATAGTAAAATTCACATTTAAGAGAAGAGAAAATAAGCTTATAATTCTCTTTATAAGTATTAACTATAAATTGCACCAAATGAAGCTATTAATAAGGAGTAAATTTTTTTGTTAAATAAAACTATTAATTTAAGATAAAAGAAGTATTTAAAAAAATTCTTAAATAAAGGAGAATGCCTAATGATTACGCTACTTCGTTGTAACAGGTGAGAATAAACAAGATATCCTGAAGTGTACTAGTTAATGAAGTAAACATAATATGAAGCATTAGCCTTAAACAAAGGATTGGCGAAAATGTGCTTTTTTTATTGTCATCTGCAGAAAATGTCGGTGGATCTCAACTCCCCACTTGTGAGGTGGCACATACAATCAATCCGTTAGTTAGTAACAAAATTTGGTAAGTAGACATGAACTTTTACAAGTAGCAGAAAATAGGTTAACAGGTAAGGGAAAAGGCGAAGAAAAAAGATCCAACATTTCATACTTCCAGTGTGCACAACTGAAACGTTTGTTTCATTAATGTAACACTGCAACTAAATCAGGCTTTAAACAAATGGATCTATTTACTAGTGCCAAGAAAGTACTAGGATCGTTTGATAAATGCAAGGAGACTAGGACTGCTAGCGCATCGGCCCTCTTGCTGACCATGTGCGGTGTCGGCCACCGGGGTTTTTCCGCGGCCAATGCTCCGCGATCAATACGTGGGCCAATGTATGAGCGGTCACTTTTGTGTTGACAGGTAAAATGGGATGGCCTTCACTGAATGAAGCTGCGATTTAACAAACGATCTAGTGGCCAATCCAGCCACTGGCGTGAGGACAAGAATCTCTCCATCTTGAGGGTGAGGTCTCAGGTTCGATCGATTTGAGCATGTGCCACCTTTGGGAGGGAGGGTCGTGATGTGTACAAGAAAACAAACAAGCAAGCAAACGTTCTAGACTATAGAGACAATTACCTTGTGCCCAAGCAAATAAGCCTTTCAGGCAGTTCAGCATTGATTGGGATGATGAGGGTAGTTAAGAAGCTGATCATGTGCCATTGGCTGAAGATCCTAGTTTTAGACAGGCAGTGTACACCACTGAATCATTCGTTTTTTAAGATGACCAAATGAAGTTTAATACCGTTGTTAAGGTGTTCTAATAATACACACCCTGCATCTTACAAGTTACTGATTTTTGTAACAGCAATGTCAAATGTGGGTGAAATATTTTTTCCTTGTACAGTAAATGTGGGAGAAATATTGACTGCTGTTAATATATGGGACAATACATGCGGTGGTATAGTAGAGAGCATCTATGGATGTAATTAAGAATTAACCTTTTGAATTAAATGGATGTAATAGAAAGAGAAACACTGGATATCCCACTGCTGAGGTAAAAAATAGTTAAACATTTAGAGGGTAGATATTTATTAACTGTATAGAAGTAGGGTTGGTTGGGGTTGGCTGTATAACTCCTCGTCCATCTCAAAAATTACTTGAAAGTTGGTTGGCGCATCTTTCACAGATACGAGTGCCAAGGAAAGAATATCAATCGTCTTCACCAAATGAAGCTAGCAGTCAACAAGCGTTTTAGAGAGATAAGCAGCATGTGCACTGGTAAGTGTGTTTTTCGGGCAGTTTTGCATTGATTAGGATAATGAGGGTAGCTAAGCATCTGCTGTACCATTGGCCCAATTATGAGGATTGCATTTAAAGTCCAACAACTACCTCCCACCTCAGACCTTACCTTGCTCCGCTCCCTATATAAACCTTACTACCTGAGTCATTCGAACCCACACGCTTTTCCTTTCTAAGCCTAAGAACATTGTAGTGGTGATCAGGGTCCAGGCACTAGTTCTCCAGTGTGCACCATGGCCAACTTCTCACTGTCCAAGTTTACCTTCTTGGTGCTGGCGATGTCCCTGGTGCTAGCACCATCTGCCGAGGCCATCACCTGTGGGTCTGTTGTAGGTTCTCTGGGCTCATGCATTACCTACCTCCGATCGAAGGGTACCACCAGCGTCCCGCCTGGTTGCTGTAGCGGCATCAAGGCGCTCAACAACGCGGCCAAGACCACGCCGGACCGCCAGACCGCCTGTAAGTGCATAAAAAGTGCCGCCGGTGCAATCAGTGGCATCAATTACGGCCTCGCTGGCTCACTCCCCGGCAAATGTGGGGTCAGCATCCCCTACAAGATCAGCCCCAACACAGATTGCACCAAGTAATTTTTCCTTTCATAATTGTAGCTTACATGCGTACTCATGTCACTACCACTTGTCCATGTTAATTTATTTTTTCTAATTGCTAAGTACGGTCTACATATATAGTAAGATAGATCATAGACTGAGTTCTGTGCTAGGAGTGACTTGTTACCAGCTCTTGCTGCTAGTAGGGCCTTGAAATGTTCTCTTCTTACTCTGTATATTAGATACTAATGCTTTGGTGTCTTGATTTGGGATTTTATGTGCAGGGTGAAGTGAGATGCATGCCCTGTTCCAGGGAAGGCTACGAGTACTATTTGGCTAGATGAATAAGTGGGACCTTTGTTTATGAGAGTACCCTTTTGAGACTTGTATTCACTGCACTTTGCTTACAAAAGTGCTCTTGCGACTGTATTTACAGTTCCTGCAGTAGCCTGCTGCTACTGCTTCATATTTATGTAGGAGACTTGGATCCTTTCCATGAGCACTGGTGTCCCCTCTTTTTCTCTCTCTCTCTCTCATCTTTACTCATTTGAGTTAGATGGAAGTAGGAAATTGATTTTTACATAATAAATATACCTAAGAAATACTCTTAACTGAGTTTTAATTGGACATAACAAGTGAGACCAAAGTGAAGTTTGCCTGAGGCCTACATGTTTTATCCGACTAAAACCGAGTTGAAAGTTTGTGTTAAATGTATTCCTTGTACCATGAATATCACTATCCATGGAAGTAACGCGAGCTTAATTATGCTCTAAATAGTTTTTTTGACAAGTAAAAAAAATTATGTTAAACAGAAAAGGCGGTGTACAGCTGGAGCTGAAAAGGACAATTTCACGATAGAAAAATGCGTTTGCCACAAGATAACCGACGGGATCTGCAAAGACCCATTCATCATGAACGGCTGTGAAGAAGCCCAGGGACTTATCCCGTGGCCCATTTAACGTATGAATAACATTACTTTTAATAATAATGATGTACAACATGTTATCTTCTTTAGTTCTTTCAATAGGAAGTATTTTTTATAATTTATACCCATTGTGAGCCGAGTTTAAGGAACGCCTAGCTCATATACTACACATATTAGCATTACGTGCACTAGCGTATGCCGTCGATTTTGAAAATAGATACCTCATAAACGTTCTTTACGTTAGGCTCACAATCTTAACGAAGCATAAAAAGCCTAATAGATTTGGTAAAAAAAAACTAGTAAGGATTTTTTGGGTGGTGAATAAGTACGATAGATTTGTTCTGTGAGGGATACAAGCCGTGTATGATGATGAACCTTTGTCGGCGTCTTTTTCCCTATGATCGTTTGTGTACATTTCAAACTTTTTCAAAGCAAAGTAAACCCAAATCAAATTTTCTTGGAAGTAATTCAGTCTTTTATGGAGGACATTTTAAGAAAAAAGTTATTAAGCTTTAAGCCTCAGGTCAGTTCTTGTTTATAACGAATGTATTTGGTACAAAACCCAAGATTTCCCTCGGCAGAAATGCGCATGGAGCAGTTTGTTTCATAAAGAAAGTCTGTGTTTCAGGTTAAAGGGCACTTTGGAAAAGGATACCCGTTGATTATTGTTTGAGACCCGTTTATATGAGCCCGGGCTCATATAAACCTACGTGAGCTCGGGCTCTATGGGCCGTCAGATTTACATCCAACGGCTCATAATATTCATGAGTTATACTTATTGGTTAAACCTACAAGTATTATGGGCCGCTGGATGTATATCCGACAGCCCATAAAACATGGGCTCACGTAGATTTATATGAGCCCGGGCTCATATAAACTTTTTCCTTATTGTTTATACAGAGTAAATGTATTACCTGGCGTCAAATTCTTTTTTCTAGATTGCGGCCATTTTCTCAGTTATCAATATGTACGGCACTTGCTCTATGTGACAGATGAAAAATCGAATTTAGCATCCATATTGGGTGTACAACCTTTTCCCTTAGTGCTGTAGGGTGAACTTGGTGGAACATATTCACGTGCGCAATACGAATTTGGCTTACGACCTTTTTCCCACAAGAATCACAATAGAAATCACAAAAAATTGGGGGAAATAGAGAGAGAGAGAGGAATCCTCTTATTCTTCAACAAGAAAATATAAAAAACAAAAGACTAATTCATGTTATTCTTACACCCACTTTCTTACACTCATGGGCCTTACACTATTTATGATTAGACATGTTGTCAAGCGGGACTTACCTTCATGTAAGGAAAATAGAGTATAAATATTATTTTTAATAAAAAAATATTATTTTATAGGGGGTACTTTGCCACCATGATCTTTCATCACTAGGCCTTTTGCATCATGACCCGTGCTTCCAGTCCCACTGGTCCTACACCTCCATGTAACCCAAAGCCAATATGCATTGCATCATCCTTATCAATTTTGAAAGGATTTTCCCTTAAGTTGCTTGTCCTCCGATGAAACACCAAAAAACAGAATGAGATGCTTGCCATTGAAAATGTTAAACATTCGGATGTGGCTAGGCTTGAGACAATAAGCATCAGGGTTGATATTCTTAATAATATGAGGAATGTGTCAAAAATGGCCTTTGAATGCAATGTATTACACAAAATATCTCATACTTTTTAGGTAATATACAAAATAACCTTATGTACATGTAAACCTCCACACATGTAGTGTGAATTGTCTAAAATACCTTATTCTCATTTCCTTCATTTTAACTTCACAAGCTCATTGTTTTTCATTTCCACCACCTTCTCCACCAACTTTGTCTGCCACCTCCTTTGGCTCCGTTTCATCTAATTTCATCTTAACCTTCTCCACCTCCACCTCCTCTACTTTTCCTCTTCGATCGCCTCCTCTTCATCCCTACTAGATTCTAACAAGACCGGTTAGCCAATGGAGCTATTAAAAGTTGATTTTTTTAATCTAAAAGCTCAAATCTTAAAAATTGATCACAAACATGTTAAACTATTCAAAACTAAGAGTGGGGTGTATTTGTACTTGATCATGAGCTTTCTCTAACTCTGACCCAAACGTGGTACTGACAATCAACAGTTAACAACCGAAAGTTGACAATTAGATTTATTGCAATAAAAGGGATATAAAATAACATTATGAGTGACAATGTCTCCCTATGTTTTTATAATGAACTATCTTAACAAACTACATATATAAATAAAAAATAATGCAAATTTGAAACATACGACTGTCGACTATCGGCTGTCGTATGTCCTGACTATCAACTTTCACACATTAGTAAAAAATTGCCAGCACTGGAGAAGAAGATTCTCTTTATTGGTGTCAAAGAAGAAGGTGGTCTTTGGCCTCGGATGTTATGACAATTGACAGATGGGATATTCAATAGCTGACAGTAGACATCCGCATATTTAAAATTTGCTTTATTTTTTATTTTATATGTAACATCATCGATTTTTCTACAAATTTCTATAAATCTTTTGCTATTTTTTGCTCGTATTTTTTATGGGGAAATCTGATGCTTCAGCGTATACATTTTTTGTAACTGATCTCAATATTCATAACCGTAAGAGTCGAGAGTGGTGTTTAGTCGTAGGTCATGGGCCTCGATGCACCACAGAAACTTTCAGTGCCAAAACGGGAGAGAAGGACGAGACGCGAAGGAGAACAAAAATGGAAAGGAAGGAAGAAGAGAAATAAAATAAAAAATAAAGAGAACGGATCGGGCACAGTGCGCGGGACCCTTTGGGAGCGGAGGGAAAACCTCTACCCTGTTCTCTATGAAGCCAGAGGTGGCACCACCGCTGGCCACCGGCTTCCGGCCGGCCGGCCTTGGCTTGGTGACGCCACCGCTACCACCCTGGCCTAGCCCTGCCGGCCGTCTGGCCTTCCCTCTCCTCTTTTCCCATTTTGGTCTGACGCACCCTCTCCCCCCCTTCCTTTGCTTGATTCTCCGCCATCGTCGACTGGATCACCTCCAGCATGCCGCCATCGCTCCGCCCTAGCCAAAACAACGTCTGAGACCTGCCATCTCGGCCTCCCGCCCCTCCTTCGACGGCGTGAGGTAAAAATCAGTCCGCCCTTTTCTTTTCCCATTTCTATCCATGGCGATCTACGGTTGTGCTTGTAACGTCCGGGAATTTTCTAAATTCCTAAAGTCGTACACTTGGAAATTAAGGTGCTAGACCCCTTGACATTTCCGTTGGAATAAATTAATCCATGCTTGGATTTGGTGGCTGATATATATATATATATATATATATATATATATATATATATATATATATATATATATATATAGATGAAAGTAGACAGAAAGAGCTTTGAAATGCCACCAAGAACGCGCGAATCGGAGTCCGAACGAGGGAGAAACGACCGTCTGAAGTTGAATATATCGTGCATGACCCGTTTACCCGAATTAAACACGCGAATTGTCCGTTTAAGTTGCGGTGTGGGCCCGATAAATTACTGTTCCAAAATTGGGTTTTTGGGGCCTAATTTCTCATAGGATTAGGAGCCCTAATCCCATGCCTATAAAAAGAATTAATTAGGGCTTTTTTTGAGGGAGTCTTTTGCCCAATTAGAGCAGAGAATGGGGATTTTTGAGGAAAGGGAAGAGGAGTGGCCGAGGGAATTTTTTGGCGAAACTTCAGCAGCGGTGGATCGACGTCAACTCGGCCACGGAGGTAGGATTTCAAGTTACTATTATTAAGGATTTTAATAACGGATTTGAACGAAAATAATGGTGATTTCTGCAAAAATAGCGATTTCTGCATAATACTATTCATATGGATAGTAGTATAACTGTTGGCCGGACCTGTTGGAGGGCCGGGGGCTGTACTGGCCTCTCGCCTCGACGGCCCAAGCTCTGGCCACATTGGCTGTGTCTCGGGCTGCATCGGCCCTGGCACTGGCGGCCTTGGTGGTGGCAGTTTCGGCTGCCGCTGCACAGGCCGCCGTTTCGTTGCAGAGTATAAAAAAAAAATAGAACTTGGGGCGGCGCGGCGCTGCCGCCGGCCGGAAGATGGACCAGGGCAGCTGGGATCGCCGGAAGATGACGATCCGGTCAAGCCCGACCCATCGGCTGGCTGTGGCGGCTGCCGTCGCGATGCCACCGCCAGAGTTAAAAAAAATTGGGTTGGCCGATTGGCCCACTGCCGGCCACCGGCAGGCCGCGGGCCCCGGCTCAACGGAATCGCCGCTTGGCGGCGATCCTGTGGAACCCAGCCCGCCACCCCGCTGTGGTGGCTAGGGGCGGCGCCGCCAGAGGCAAATATGCCTCTGGCCGAACGCGGGGAAGACGACCCGCGTTGTGGGTCGTCGACCCAAATGACCCGGTCCGGGTCGGTTTAAAAAAAAAGGAAAAGAAAAAGGGGGATAGAACCGGGTCCGGTTCAGAGGGCTTCAAATGTCAAAAAAATCGTATAAAATTACTATTATACCTGGAGAAGTTTGGTACTACGCTGACCAAGTTTCAGCTTGGGGAAAAATCCCAGAGATGATAAAATGACCTTTTTACCCCCGTTATTTAATTATCATATACTATTAACTTACCCGAGTTCGAGGCTCTGGTTCAGGGACCTATGAGTGGATTTAAAAATTAGGAAAATTCTCAGTGAGAGTTTAATAGGTAACCTAATTATAGGCCAAACCTTTTGGTGAGAAAAATCCCAGTGAGTAGGTAATTGACTATTTTGTCCCTAGGGTTAATTATAAACCGTTAGTCAAAACCTGGGTTAGTTCAAGGGGTTCATGACCCCGTCACATGCCAGGAAAATTACACAGAGTCCATGAAGTCAAGTAGTACCCTTGACCCTAATTTTGGACCCATTGGATGTCATTAAGAACTTAAACCAAATGACAAAAAATACCCCTTAGGGTGGACCCGCCCACATTTGTGTGAATGGAAGCATGTGTCGGTCTGAGAGTGGAGCCTTGTGAGAGGTCAATGACTTAAATCAATAGAGGGGTAGTAAAATGACTAGAATGACCCAAGGGAGGGTATCATACCTTAGGTGGTAAAATTACCCTAATGCCCTTAGGGGTAATATGTTATGTTTCTGATGAAACAGATGACCTAGTGAATCAAGAGTTAAGGTACCCTATAAATGACTTCAAAAGGAAAGGGTGTGACTGGTAGGTGACACGAAGACCTTGACAGGTCACAGTGTCATGGGAAACCAATGGAAAGCCCTAATTCTAAGGGTTTAGGGCAGTGTATTGCATGTGTCTGTAACACAACGCAGAAATCCACTAGGGCATTATATACGTCACTCATGGAATATGTTAATTTACATTTTGGGCTTGAAGTCTCTAAGCCCTGGCCCTGCAAATGAATGCAATGGGCCTCCGTTTATTATTTATACGTTTGTATGTTTACATGATTATTTATGCTGATGCATGCTTTTGATATTGATGTTTTAAGTTATATCAGTAACTTAAGATTAATGAAGATTAATCGAGAGACATGGGTTGTTGTTGGTTTGAGGGGAGAACTCCTAATAAAGATAATGACTAAAATACCCTCTTTAGGGTTGGGACCAGTTCATGGAGTGAACAGGGCCCTAACATAGAATTTGACCTTGGTTAATGAACTGAGGGTGATTTTGGGATGTTATCTGAGTCATAGCTCAGTGGATGAGCTATTTAGTGGGCCGATTCATAAGGTGAAGAGGACCCACAAGGTTGAGTGGTTACTTGACTGGATGAAAATAATCTAGTCTAAGTTTCAGATGTTTGAGGGAGTCAATGGTCATAAGGACCTTAGGCCTCTATAGATACATTAGCAATGTCTTATAAGACATTTCCTCCCAGCGTTGGGAAGGTGGAGATTGCAATATGCATCTTCATCGCCACGACGGTTTGGATATTGACCAGAGGGTCTTTATCGCGGGGCTCCCGCAGGTCTTCCCAGGACTATTTAGTACGTACGAAAAGCGGAGTTACATAAGCATCGTGGAAGGCTTGTGTTTCTTGCCAATCTGTGTCCATGAGCACAGTTGGGATCCTCTTCTCCAGATTCATGGTAGGCTATTTAGAGCCCTGGGGATTTGGGTCAAGCTGCTGTTAAGCAGTCCACTCCAAGGCTGGAGTACCTTGTTTGGGGATTTCTCGAGGGGCGAGTCATCTCCGAGTTGTAGATTTGATAGTTTTAATTATTAAACAAGAGTTGTGAGATAATTAATAACATTGTTTGACATTGCTTGTTAATTAGACAAGTGGAACAGTTAAAGGACTTACTAAAATGTAGGTTGAAAATATCTAAGCATTGCATATGGGATGCTATGCTTCGTAGGATAGAGTAGTTTCTAGGCAGAACTACGTCTGGATCCGATCTTGTTGGAAACATTGGAGATGTTGTCTGATGAATACATAGGCAACTAACATCGGGTGATGTTGACCTGATCCGAAAAATATTAATAAAACCTTTTGTCCTTTGGAAGCTCTTCTCCTGTAGGCGGAGATGCTCCATTGTGGTTGTGGTTGTTGTTTGGTTTGCTTTGTTGCAGATTCTTCAGGTGACAACAAGTGAGACCAAGGGAGGCGTGCACAAGAGGTTTCCGTGTTTCTGTATCTCCAGTACGTAAGTGTACCTTAAGCATGAGAGTCAACTTATTATTTATTTTTTTACGGACGATGGACTTGTACTTAGATGGATGAGTTGGTCTTTATGAATTTGCAGACGTTAATAATATCGTATGATTTGATATTCGTATTTGTGAACCCCAGTTATCATGACCTGGATATTTAATTGAATGGTTTGTTTGGTATTTAAAGAAAAAAAATTCTCGCTACTTACTGTTCGTGCTATAAAAAAAATGCTTTTAAAAATCCGGGTCGTGACAGTGCTACCGGCCACTAGCTGGCCTTTGGCTCTCCCCCAGCCCAAGGACGGCAAGGTCATTGCCCCGGCCTGAATCACCACCTCTCCCCCGACTCCCTCTGCCCTATTCTAATCAGGACCAAAAATTCCCTCCTTTCCATTGATTTTTCTGTTGTATGTTTCCACTACCGTCTGCAAAACACCGATTGGCCTATGGGATGCCACCTTGAGTCGGCGATGTCAAGGTGCTGAGGTCTGGCCTCCTTTGCCTCGATTGGTCCCGATTTGCTCGATTGGCCGACCTATGTTTGAGCAAAGTTTGTCATTTTTCTGGTGGTGTTTGTTCTCTGCCGCCATCTTCTAAGTCTATCACCCTTGGCCCCGTCTAGCCATTTGTGGCCCGACGATAGTGTGTGTGCAGCCTTAGCTCGGCATGTTGTCGCCCCTAGCTAAATCAAGTACTTTTTTTCCTTCTTCCTACAGTTCCGCCACTACCTGTGTCAACTAGCGGATAGCCGTAGACGCTGATTTCACCCAACGAAGGCAAGGAGCCGCCGCTTCCGGGCTCCCCTATAAGTCTTTTGCCGAAACTAGATGCCCCCAAACTTCGGGGAACGTCTCTTACCTCCGTCGCGCGCCCCGCCCTAGCCCAGGTCAAACTGTCTAGGCTGACATGCATTATGAGGACTTGGGCAGCATGTCGACCGACGTGGGCTCTGCCCCAACCTAGTGATGGCAAGGGCCAATACTTCTGGCCCAATTCCACCTCTGCACCCCCACTTTCTGTTACTCACAGCCTAGAACTTGCACGAAAGAGTCCCCGGTTACCTGTCTTTCCAAGGGGAAGAACATCGACCGCTGTCATGCTCATACCCTCCACTATAACCCGTGCTTGATGCACAACCACCCACTCAATGGATTTGGTTGTGGGTGGCAATTGGAGATGTTGCCACCTTTGTCGGCCACCTTCTCAAGCCCTTAGTGCCCTCAAGTTTTTTTTATGGGGACTGCCACTAGCAAACCCCACTTCTTCAATGTTTGACAACCAATCCCTCCCATGTTCGACAACATGTGCAATTTTTTTTCATTGCCTTTTATGCAGCCACTCAAAAAAGAGAGCTCAATGTGTGAGATACTATATTATTTAATATATAAATACATACTATATTATTACGTAAAAAATTTAAAATAATTTGTTTTGTCACAGTTGTGTGAGCTCGAGCGTTGAAATAGTCGGATCGAGATTTGATGGCACATGTGGTCATGCATCCTTCTAGTCCAATGACTTATGTCTGTTGTCCAATTTCTATCAAATGTCCCACATAGCTAGGGCTGACATTGACACGCATGAGCTCAATCTTACAAATACTGGAATGAAGATATTAAGTAAAAAAAATAGAACCGATGGCGCAAAGGAGAATGCAACCTACATGTGCACTTAGTTATAATATCTTTCGTCGAATCGAAATCTGATGCCTCACAGAGCCAGGGCTCACCCTCACGTGCGTGATCCTAGTCATGCACATACGAGAATGAAAACATTAATTTACATTTTTGAAATAATTATATGGTATGCATTTACATATTAAATAATATATTTTGGAATAAAAATGTATATTAAATATTGGGACGCAAAAGGCTATGTGTCACAAACACCCTAGGGTAGGGTATTTGTGACGCATAGCCATATGCGTCGCAAATATGCTATATTTTATTTAATATATATTTTATATTATAAAATAAATTATTTAATATATTAATATATACTATATTATTACTTAAAAAATATTTATTCCCAATTGTGTGAGCTAGAGCTTTGAGAACTGTCGAATCAAGATTCGACAGCCCCACAGAGCTAGGGGCTGACCCTGACGTGTAAGGCAACAAATCGAGATCCCAGGCTTTGAGAGTCTTTGAATCGAGATTCAAAGGAGCAATGTGGTGTACAACTTGTCTGCTTCTTGTTCTCACACAAACAAGATTAAAGAATATCTACACAAGGGGGTGCGCGACCTCCCTGTCTGTCCCTAGAGTTATCTTTGTACTCATCACATCAAAATTCGACTACCCACAAGGTTGGGCCTCACGTTGATGTGTGTGAGCCCAGTCTCACACAAATGGAACTAAAGAAAATAAGTATAGTTATTGCAACACTTAAACATAAGCATCGTAAATAGTAAAAAAATAAAGTTCAGTTCATATTATTTTAACAAAATAATAGTAGTATCACTATTTGCGAAGCATATATAAAAGCATCGCAAATACTATGTCTTAAATTTTTTATGTACTATTCATAAAGCTTATATAAAAGCATCATAAATACTATTGCCTATTTGCAACATTTAATTATAAACGTCACAAATAGTACATAATTTTTTTTAAAAAAAACTTGTTTTATTGCGACACTTTTTATCAAGCTTTTTAAATACTGGTACTATTTGCGACACTTGATAAAAAGCATCACAAATAGGTCTCCTATTTGTGTCATGTAGGATTAAGCATCACAAATAGTAGTTTTTTTGCGACGCTTTTTTAAGCATCGCAAAAAGTAATTTTTAGCTACGCTTTTTATTGTGATGCTATTAAAAGTGTAGCAAATAGTCATTTTTTATTTAGTGCCTTTTACATGCTTACTCTTCCAAAGAACCTGCATCACGAGGATGACGAGTATACAAATATACCAAGTGGGATGGCTAAACAAAAATCACATACACTGGTAATATAATAACGTTACAAGCATCATAAACACAAACTCATTAGCATAAATAAGTAAAAGATTAGTAACATCATGGCTACACTTAGGAGTCCAACTATGCCTCACTGAGATGCATACCACACATGGTCTTTAAGACTCAGTATATGATCCACTACACTGCTCATATTTAGGCTTTTGTAGAAGATATCACCCACCTCCCTCCATGCCATGAAGTGAAGGCCCACAATGGCTTATAGACCCAAGTGATCGAAATTCTCAACTTCTATGATCAGCGTAACCTCCTGTATTGTGGTGCATTGGACCATTCATTTTTTTATGCTATGATCTATTTAGAACCTAACACCCAGGTTAGATGAGTGGCTTACAAATAAACTCCCACTTTGGTGAACTGGAGAATCATAATTTTTTTCATACCATTACCCTCCTCTACATGACTAAAATGACTCACTTTTAGAGTCAACCAGACAATAGGAGCATTTGTCCTCAAATATAAAATGCATTGGTCAGGGGTATCTATCTATTACAAGGATTCACACATGCATAGGGTTTACTAACTTGAATATCATATATGTATATATTATCATGTATTCATGCATCCATCAAGCACAATAATCATGGTATTATATATATATATCATAAATAGCATAGAATATGACAGAAAACATGCTTGAAATTCACAAACTAATGCACCATTGGTGACCTCACCGATATGTCGGCCGGGGTGTCGATGACGATTGACTTACCAAAGAAGTGTCAAACCCTTACCGACAGTGGATAGGTTGTGGAAGCCCATTGTTCCAATGCCACCACTGATTTGTCGGTCACACTGCCAGTGACCAGAATAGCACCAATGCGACCTTGGTGTTGATACTATTCATCTTTCTCCAAACATTGACGCCATCACTATGTGTTAGCAACCACGTCAACAATCAGGAAGTCAACAATTAGGAAAAAAATGAACAGATGCTGACCTAGAACACCAAACACTCTCTTATAGTAAACATGACTCCTACATTACTTAAACATAAACTACTCATAAAAATAATGATTTTAGTCGGTTAATCATCATGAATTGAAAATACCATATGTTATTGTAAGTATGACATAATTCTCAAAATATAACTACAACATACAATATAATACATGATTAGGCATATAATCAGATGAAGAACATTCATTTAATCCATTAAATTGTTACAAGGTTAGAATTTTGACCTTTTACTTCTGATAATGGACACAAGGTCTCTAGAGTTCTAGTCCTTTCCAGCTCCCACAAATATTTGATGTGCCCTAAGTTTCTCTTTTTGACTCAAATTCAAAATTCAAAAAGATTAGAGACGTAGGGCATCAAAAGGTATTTATTGGGAAGATAGGTAACTGAATTCTGGTGCATAATTGTGTGTAACTATTTCTTGAGGTTTTTCTAAACTCGTTAGTACAACTGCTACTGTTCACCAATGTGTCGATAGTTCTATTTATGTCTCCAGTAGAACTACCAATGTCATTGCCAATACATCATTTCCTACCGATAATAAGTTAATAGTGGGTACATGGTCTTGGAATTTTAAGTAGTTATCATATTTGCATTGGTCCTTGTTTCGTCTATAACACTTTGGATAATCAAGGTAGAAAATGACTTCGATAGTAATTCAAGTGGGTGTAGTATACAAGCTTCTCTCTTGCATTTAATTATTTTGCGAGAGTGTAGAATCAATTGTCGGGCCTATAGAATAGGCTAATGGTCAAGGAATATTTGGTTGTGTGCAGATTTGTATTAACTCCGAGCGTCTACAACAATCTAAATTCTCAAGTTAAAAAATAAACTTGAAAGTAGTTTAGGGGGGGTGTAATAGACAAACAATTTTGGTGTTTTTAATTTTATGCTACTGAGTGCGCTGAATTGTCAGTCCACCTTGGAATAGCTACAGGTCAAGGAATTTCTTATACTTTTTATTTTCACCTTTGCTTATAATGTCTATAACACTCTGAATTCCTTGAGGTATATAATGACCTTGATTATAAGTTACATAGGTTCATTAGACAAGTTGTTGAAGTGTTTCTCAATTTTGGGCTACAGAGTGAGTTAATTTGTTGGACTATATTAATTAAGTACATGCCTCGGAATTTCAGGTAGTTTTTTACTTTGCACTTTTTCATGGAATATCTACACCACTTTAATTGGTTAATGTAAAAAATGACTTCAACAGTATGTTACAGACTGTTCTTGTGTTTTTAATATTTTTGTAGAGTTTGCTTGAATTGTTGAGATAATAGGACTATATGTCTCCGAAGTTGATGTAGTTTTCAGATTTGCATTTATCTTTCAAAAATCTAGAACACCCTAAATGAATAAAGAAAAAAATGACCATGATTGCGCGTCACTATGGTATACTAAATGAGGAAGTTGTTAATGTAATTTGCTATTTTTCCCCGATAGTACGCTGAATTATTGGGCCCTACAAAATGTTGTACATGTCTTAGAATTTGATCTACTGTTCAGATTTGTATTTTTCCTTACTAAGATAGCTCAAGGTAAACAACTTTAACAATAAGGTTCTAAGGTTACTCCATAGAGTTACTCTCACGTTTAAAATATTCTTCAAAGGAGTGCACTAAATAGTGCATTGGTCCTTGTTTTGTCTATAGAGCTTTCGATAATCAAGGTAAAAAATTACCTCAACAGTAATTTAAGTGGGTGCAGTATACAAGTTTCTTTCTTGTATTTAATTTATTTGTGAGTATATAGACTCAATTGTTAGGCCTCATAGAATGGGCTAATGGTCAATGAATATCTCGTAGTTTTTGGATTTGTATTAATCCTTTGAACATCTACGACAATCTAATTCTCAAGTTAAAAAACGAACTTGAAAGTAGTTTAGCGGGGTGCAGTAGACAAACAATTTTCGTGTTTTTAATTTTATGCACAAAATTCAAATCTTACATAAAGAATAATCTTATAAGCAATTTATTCTTTATGTAAAGAATAATCTTAATAAAAATCTTATATAATTTAATTCCTTGACCTGTAACTTAATTCAAATCTTACATAAAAAATAAGTTTGCAAGTAATTTTCGTGTTTTTAATTCAAATCCTACATTAGGCACTCTGCCCTCACTGTTGGGTGTGTTACTGCCATGGTTCTGTCATTCAAGCAGTGCCTGTTACTCCTTGTTGTTTAATTCAGTCACATGTATCAGCACCGCCCAGCCCATAGATGTTCAAAAAATGTGCAATCCATACTGCAGCCTTTGAGCCATTTAATTGGCACTTTCCTGAGGAGAATCCAATGGGGATTATCCAAGTAATATGGCTGAGAACAGCATCTAAGGTCGAGGCCCTCGTGTTGGAGAACGTGCTGGTGTGGCTAAACCTCGCCTTGCCCAACTCCAATTTCCCAAATATTTAGGTGAGGACAATATGATGGATTCGTTTTATTATCCCCCTCTATTTTTTCCTTTGACATTTTAAGGTAAAGGTGCCGCTTTCGTACTTCTTGACCATTAATCAACATCACCATTAGAACCCTCATCTACCTCTCCCCTATCTTTTATTACATAGTCATGCCCTCTGCCCCTATTGTTGTCCATCAACAATGCAAAATGGTTGCTATTGGGAGCTAGCTACAACAATTTTGGCATATTGTGCTCAGTCATTCTCACCTTTAAATTAACAATTGAGATTATATTTTTTAATTTGGGTCCACGGAGGTCACAAAGAAGAGCCGAATGAGTTGGGATTTATATGATGATGAAGATCAACCAAATTTGGTACTATTCCAATATATGATCCATTTATTTAATCTTATCAATTTTGAGCCATTGATTTGTGGTTGAAATTTTGGTCGACTTTGATGAAGTGGCCGCACTTATTGAAATGGACCCAAAATTCAGATGGGGCTAGCATCAATGATTTATTACTAGGTTCGAGGCCTAAGAAGGGAGGAAGGGGTGAAATGTGCATTAGTAAGAGTTTTGGTATAATTGATTTAATTGATTTTATATTAAATTAAATTTAGCGACGCATTTATAATGTCTCAATAAATATTTAAATAAGCAACTAATATTTTTTTAATATTTTTAGTGACGTATAACTTATATGTCACTAAAACAACTCTATTAGCGACGTATACTAACAAACGTCGCTACAGTTCTACCAAATAGCGACGTATATCTCCATTTAAAATTAAGTTTACAGACATTAGCGACATATAGTATTTAATAATGATGTATATATATGTCGTTATTAAATGCAAATTAGCGACACACACACACATATATACACGTCGCTAATTAAAGCTAATTGTGACATATAATATACATCGTCAAAACCTATTAAAGACGTATATCTATACGTCGGTAATATTTAATTATTACTGACTAAATACAGGTGTCGCAAATGTTTAATTCTAGCGATGTATACTATCACGCCCCGGCGATGCCCGACCCGAGCCGAACCCGGTCCAAGGGCCGGTCAAGCGCGCGGGGGCGACGAAGTGAAAATTGAGAAACGATCTAGTGGAAGACTTAACCCTAACCACGGGTGATTAACAGAAACACGGAGAGCGCACAATCCTTTGAGCAAGAGTAAATAAAAAGGGAAGAAAAGGTGTTGCTTATCACAAAGTAAACAACAATCTCAAACCCACAAGCTTAGTTAAGTAAAACCCACACCGGCTCAAAATAAGTCATAAGCATCACAACTGCAAAATATGACATAAATCTAAAACAAGAACCCTACACAAAGGTCCTGAACAATAGCATAACTAAGGAAAATAAACCACACAAAGAACTCCACGATCATATCCAAGCCACCTCCGACCTTTCCTCGAAGAGGAGATCCTGTCCGTCTGCGTGTCGCACCACGCAGCCCCAAATCAAAACACGCAAAGAGGGGTGAGTTTAACAAACTCAGCAATGGTTTTAATATCACTAACAACATCGAAAATACGATAGCATAGCGATATAATCATTCAAATCAACGAATTACATGGTGCATCATTTTCTAATCACATATACATATCATCTAACACTGCATCATGGTACATAATCAACCTGCATGGATGTATCTCTAACATACATAATCCACATGCATAACATCAACATCAACCTGCATGGATGTATCTCTAACATACATATTCTCACATGCATAACATCAACCTGCATGGATGTATTTCTAACATACATATTCCCACATGCATTATATCATCACAATCAACCTCCATCAAGGAGTAATCACACATTAATGTCACACAGACAGGAGCATAGACAAGGCCACGAAGGCGTGTCATGGTCCAAAATTCTACACAAGAATTTAAAGAAAGATCGGGGTTGTCAATCTCTAATACTGCTCGCCCTGGACGATCCTGGCCAAGGATGTCCCATTCTCACACAGAGAATCTAGAGCAGGGGTGTTCACCCAGGGACATCTCCTGCGGAGGGAAGAGCCCGAGTTCTCACACAGAGAACCCTAGAACACGTGGTAGCGGGGTGCACACAGCATACCACACTGGATTCTCAAGGTCCAGATGACACTCATAATAACATTCTTACAATCCGCAAGACAAGTACACAACTTGTCCCCACATCATTCCATTTAACAAGACTCAACCCGGGGAGTGCACTCGTTCCACCCAGGAACTCAAATCAAAATATGTCCTTTCGGACCAATCAATTTGCGATTAATCCACGACCGATCAATCCGGCACACAATTCCATCACATTGCATCCAATTGGTCAAATTCGATTAACCATGATGAAGCCTCAATTGGAAATCTATTTTCATGGTGCATGCAGCATGGTACATACGTGGGCAAAACATACATGAATCCTAATCCATGATAAGTGCTCTCACCAGCCCCTAATGCATCATTCATAATCACAATATTAAGCTTCAACATCATCATTTAACCCCACATGTGTGTGTATCTAGTAGAAGCATTTCACATAATGCATACTAACATGCTTGAAATTAAACTCACTACCACACTACACATGTGAATTTCCATCTAAACATGAATTCTAGCGGAAATCATAGGAGAAGAATCGTTGAAATCATATCTCAATTCAAAACTCAACCACAAAGGCTAAACACATATAACATCATTCATTTCATCATTGAGTCATGGCATTCACCAACATCCACACACGACTAACCACAATCTATCATGACAAATCAGTCCAATAATAGATTATAGTTCTACTGAAAATATGCTTAATAATGAGAAACCAACCATTCATAATTTCAAGATGACGATTCCAACATCATGCCACAAAACATACGTCATTCCACCATCTCTAAGCATATATCTCAACTCCATAAACTTAATAGCATGCATTTCCAGTAGCCTAACATAGCTTAAAACACTCCACATTCATATAAAATTGGCAAGCTAAAGTGGAATCATCAAAATAGACATCATATGCACAACATGCAATTTTCTGTGTAGCCGATCGATCGCCCTTCAGGCCGTTCGATCGGTTAAACGTGAAATTTTGAAATTTACAGTTCGGCCGTTCGAACGCCCAGCAGGCCGTTCGATCGGCTGAACTGGAAAACCGACTTTTCGGCAGTGTTGCCGATCGATCGCCCACAAAGGCCGTTCAATCGCCAACAAAGCAGAACAGTTCATCTTCTTCCTTTCGCAAATTCAAACCGAAACACCATAGATAATACTTCAAATCCACATCTAACACCCTAAACATCATCAAAAGTCCCCCTTGACTTCCAGAACATTAAACCAAACCATAATAATGCAAAACCCTAAGAAATCAGGATTAAATAATTCCATTTTCTAATCTTACCATTAACACACCAAATCAAGCAAACTCCATTCGAAATAAGCCAAAAGTGAAGAGTTTTACCATGGATAAACAGAGATTTCGAAGACCCATTACCTCAGCACTTGATTAAGCTCGAATTGAAGAGTCACCTTTCTTGAAATCTTTGAAAACACAATGAGTTTGAATTAAACTCTAATAAAAATCGATTTACCCAAGAAATCCCTAATTAAATCTTAGATCTAGGGCTTGTTGGTAGTAAAAATCGAATTTTGAATGTTAGGGTTTGTAGTAAAACACAAATCAGTTGCTTTTGATGGTCAAAAGCGAATTGAATCAAGGGGAAAATGGTAGATTTGGAAGAAACTAAGAAGAAAGTTATGAATTAGTGCTTAATTAGAGTAAGCTTACCTTAATCGGCTTCTAATTCGGGCCTAAGTGGGGATTAGGCCAGCCCTCCTTCCTTAGCCTATTCCCAAAAATAGAAATGGCTCTGGTTTGCCCTTTTATAGTAAGGGTTAGGGTATGTATAGGTAAGTTTTAGGGTGTAAATATGAAAAGTAGGCTAAAAGTGGTTATTTTACAAATTTAAGCACGAATTAAGCCTAATAAAATTCTAAAAATTTTTGTGTGACCTTAAGTATATATCTAAGTTCATTTGACACAAAAATAAAATTTTTGACGGTGGGGCCCACAGGGGTCCCACCAAAACCCTAATTTTTGGGAAAATAGTAAAAATTCTAAAAATTCTAAAAATTCACATTTGGTTTAAAATTACTTAAAACTACTAATATTGAAGTTAATTTTGGTTAAAACCATCACAAACTCTATTTATTTACGAAATCACCGAATAAGATCAGAAAACACGTAAATATCACGATAACCAATAATTAAAGAAAACCAAAACCGTTTTAAAGATGATGGTCCTTACATATACTATCTATCACTAATACCAATCTTTAGCGATGTATATATATATACGTCACTATTATATGTATTTGTGACTGATATATATTCATCGCTATTAAGTATACTAGCAATGATTTTTGTTATTCACCGCGAATTAGCAATTGCGACTGTAGTTTTTTCGACGTTTATAGTGATGGAAATTATACGTTGTTAATACTTATTAGTGACGTTTGTAGTATTATTAGTGACGTATATTTACGTCACTATTAATCTATTTTGTTGTAGTGACTCATTCCCCTTTGCCCCATTTTTTTTTTTTATGGTAGTCCTACAAAAATGACCCTAAAAGAATCAACCTCATGGAAGCTTATGAGGTTGACCTTACATAAAATCAATTTCTTTATCTATATAGAGTTTTATGAGCTTGGGCTGACATTGTGACTGTGTGAGCATGAGCATCACAAACCATCAATATGTTCCCTTACACCATTGGATCAAGTTTCGATGGCCATATATATATATATATATATATATATATATATATATATATATATATATATATATATATATATATATATCTATATATATATATATATATATATATATATATATATATATATATATATCCCGTTTAGATGAGGCGATGCTGATTCAGGATCCATGAGCCAACTTTATAATGGTCGTAGGATTAACATCAAAGGGCTTATAATATTTTGGGGATGACTAAGCCCCCTTAACCATGGTTAATGCCTGAGAGTGAGACTGGGACAGTCTCTTTCCACTCCATCTCCCACACCTCCGTCCCGTCGCTGCCGTCTACGTCTGCCGCTCGAACTGGTCCACCTCCATATCGCCGGATTTTCCTCCGTATTGCACGCTTCTCACCCTGTTGGTAGCCCCCAAACTAGTTCTCCTCCTTGTCTACGGCCACCTCACCGAAATCTCCACTCTGCCCACAGCTAAACTCCTCGCCGCTATCCACCCCACTCGATTCTCATCCAGATTTCCACCTCCTCCGCTCTCCCAGACACCCGGATGCTCCGCTCCACCCGCTGCCAAGCTCCGTGTCGCCCTCTGCCCCACCGGATTCTCGTCAACGCTGCCCACCACCGAACAAGGCTCTCCTCCGTATCATCTTCGTGGCCAAGGAAGATGACGAGGGTGACGGCCCTGCCGTGCAGACCGTCATCAACTCCTAAACCCAAATTCCCCATTCCCCATTTCCTCGCTAATACTGTCTGCTCTGCAGCTACAAGGAGGGGGAGATGTTTCGGATGCTGGCCGATTGCCGTCATAACTTCCAGCTTCTTTGTGTCAAGGCCTGGCTCCGCCTCCTCCTTCCCCGCATGCGGGTCTCCCCCTCTCGACTCCCATCTCCACCCCGCTGGCCAAGGTAGTTCCCCTCTCCCAGTACCCTGCTCACCTGCCCCTTCCTCATTCTCTCCCTCGTCTGTTTCTGTACTTTTGTTTGCTTGGTCAATGACAATGTTGCAAATTGGTAGCTCTAGTAGTTAGAACTTTCTGATTTTTTTCCCTTCTCTGGATTTTATCCTTTAATTTTTGTTTGGAATTGATCATTGAGTAATGACTCCTGCAATTTTAGTGGCTTTTGTTATCATATATGGAAATGGAAGAAAGAGGAAGATGTTTTAGTTTAAAAGCTAATGCACTATTAGAGTATTGAATGATAGAGGAAAGAAAAAGTGTGGAACTTTCCTCACTTCTGTAAGCTGTTTGTTGTTGAAAAGTGTTTATAGAATGAAGCATGCAGATGAGGACTTTTGTAAGATAAACAAGTACTAATCAGAAGGGACAAAAAGGGGGTCTTTTTGTTTGTGGTAGGGTTGCTATAAGGCTGTTCCTCTATAGTTAGGACACATAGCTCTTGGGTTGTGGATGATAATTAAAATGAATCCGATAACTAACATGTTTTCATATCAGTTATCGATCTCTTGTGTTATTTACTATGCTTCACTGATTTGTCATATGTGAAAGATCTTGTTCCTCATTTCAGCAAAAAGTGCAGATATCTAACTCTGAAGGCATATCCTGTGCACTGCATGGTAAATTCCCTTCCCTAGTCACACATTGTCCTCTAAACATGTTTATTTTTTGTGTATAAACCTTTCATGGCAGTTTTGGTGTTTTAGTAGTAATTTGGATATTGAATTGGGCGACTCTTCTTTATATCCACTGCACTGAATTCCTACCAAAAGGAGACATTGAAGAGATTGGGAGCAGGAGCTGTCATCATATACTGGGATGACTGAAGATGAATTGAAAAGCTTTCTGAAGTAAACCCCATGCTTGGGTTTTGAGGCTGCAGGTTTAACTGTTTTATGTTATTAAATTCTATAGTTACTTCTTTTATAGCGCCAGTTTATGAAAATTAAGTATGCTAACAAAGCGAGTGAATTTTCTGTAATCTAATCTATTTTACTAAATTCTATGATTAGGCTTGGAATTTCATACCCATAACTGACAGAAATACAAGTAAGACCTATTTTTGCAGCTGCCATAAGCATGACCAATCGAGGGGTCAAACTTTTTCCTGAGATAATGGTCCCCTCGTGAGTCAGGAAGGTGACATGCCTTTCTCAGTTGCATCTCTGTATGGTACTGGTGGAGGCTCAAAATTCTGCCCACCTGAGAGGGCAATTTCAAGTGGGAAAGTTGGAGGTCTTTGTGCTGACCTATCAAGAATACTTGTGGTGAAAAAGTGAGTTGTCCACATTGTGGTAACCTGTACAGATTGTTTTTTCAATATAAATATAAATAATACTATTCACTGTTGCGTTGGCAAAGATTTTACCTCTTGGGCAGCTGAGTCAATCATATCTTAAGATGTTGCAACTTCAGGGGTAAATATTTTTAGTCTATCGTTGAACACCATTGTTTTTTCAGTTTTTGACCGTCATGGTCATTGAATTGGTGATTGAAATTGAGTTGAGTCCTCGCATCTTAGGGATTGTTGTTTTGATGATGTTGGGTCACATGTTTCACTGATCCATGTCAAGGTGGTTGGGAAGTATGATAGCCTGATAGTCTTTAGATGTTCTACGTGCTTTTTGATTAATATACACTTTTTTGAATTATATGGTAAGTTGTTATAGTTTGCCGATTGAAATTTGATGTTTATGTGATTTTCGTCTCATTGTTTTTTTTGTTACAGGTTTGATAGTTGAGTTTCTACTTAAATTGGAACTCAAATTTCTATGTAATTGGGATATGAATCCTTGGAAAGGCCGGAGTACTGAATCTTCAGTTGGCAGCAACAGTGATGATTCACCAATTGTGGTCATTGGAAGTTCAAACAATCGGAGTGGAAAAT
Source organism: Saururus chinensis (assembly GCA_035235625.1). Taxonomy (NCBI): domain Eukaryota; kingdom Viridiplantae; phylum Streptophyta; class Magnoliopsida; order Piperales; family Saururaceae; genus Saururus; species Saururus chinensis. The sequence continues at coordinate 2,162,497 of CP141145.1, read as the reverse complement.
TTGAAAATGGTTTAACTGAAGATTTGTAACTTTACAATTTTTCTCTCTCGAACCCTTCATTTCAAGCTACATAACCTTGAGTAGTTTTTTTTTTTTTTCTGTTGCCATTATTATTATTTAGTAGCTGTCACATTTCTTCCCCATCATTAATGATTTTATGTGGGGAGGATAATTTGATATGATCTGGAAATACCTGACATTTGATGTATTTAAGCATAATATTGCAATGAAGATGGTGTTTAAAGCAAAGAGCAAAGTAAGTTCTGAACTTGCTACACATGATAAATCACACTTCTTTATTTCTTCTAATATACAAATTTTTTGAGTGAAAGTTTCTGTCTGTTTGATCTTTATGTTGTCTTCTTTATTTTCTCCCCTTTTGGCAACATATTGGTAGGTTTGACTTTATCCGTGTAAGTAAGGTAAGGGAGGATGTTAGGTTCGTCTTCAAAAGAGATATGACTGAAGATGTTAGGTTCGTTTTCAAAATCAAAAGA